>OX637524.1:5113473-9913473 GCA_951799955.1 Apamea anceps
ACACGTCCTAGCCAAAGCTCCATGCAAAAATGAAACACTTTCTTTGGCAAGAAGCATGTAATGTAGCACAAGTAAACGATAAAATCCGAAAACTATAAATTTGTAGTTACATATACCAACAAAGTACGGAATCCTCGGTTCACGAATCCGAAACGCACTTGACCGGTTATCAGTCTTTCATTCAAAAGCGTTCGTTTGAAAAAGCTTTTGGTCAATCATATCATGATTGACACAAGAAAGCTTTTCAAACGAATAAAAGACTCCTTCAAACTTCCAGAGGAGAAAGGCTTTACGTCAATATTGTAACAGAAATAAACAAGGCTGGACCGGATTGGTCCCGAGTCAAAAGTCGATAGAATAATAAATTGACACGTTGATTTTGTATCTTCATTTATTCAGTCGATTCCTATTTAATGCTGGCACGTGGATTATGAGAGGCATAAGACATTTAGTTGTAAGGTTAAGCTGTGATTGCCACGCTCATTACAAGGATTGGTAACCATCCTCTTTAGATCTCTGACAATCAACTGCATCTTCACTCTAATTGCATAACACACTTTCTTCTTCACTTACGAGTAGATGAAAAAGAAAGTGGACAAACCCATTTTATTTTTAATCTACACGATGACCACCCGTCCGCCAGTCTTTCTATGAGAAGAAGTCTTTCTTTTATGCCTGGATAGTAAAAACACCTTCCAATTGGACGCATTTTATGTGAGCACACGGTTCACTGGTACCATGGCATGCTAGCAACCAAGGAGGTGCTGGTAGCCTGCTGTTTTGCAAGTAACAGAGCGTATTCACAACTTCAGTCCTAGACGTATGAATGTGGATGGCTCTGAGTAGGGGAAGACCAAAGAAACGATAGATGGACTGTGTGAAAGATGATATGGTTAGAAAGTGGATGACCACCGAGATGACAACTACGAGTAGGTACTTGAGACGTATGAAGAAAATGACCGACTCCAAATACATTGCCATGTGGCCAAGAGAATGAAGAGTCTTACATAGACGAGTTAAGTAACTTCATAAGTCCGTTTAAGCTGATATTTTGGATAATCGTACTGTATATTATATTATTAATTTATATATTATAAACGTGAATGTTTGTATGGTTGGATGGATGTTTGTTACTCTTTCACGCAAAAACTTGGCTCACAGACAGTTTATAACCAGGATTAACACATAGGATACTTTTTATGCTGATATTCCCACGGGATCGAAACTTTTGTGGGTGAAACCGCGGGGCGCAGCTAGTAAATATTATTAACTTGAGAAAGTAGGCACTTACCTTAATCTTGCTTAGTGTCAAAAAAACATTTTAAAACACAACTACTTGAATAATTTGCACAACAATTCTGAACTGACTCCTGAAACATTCAACTCCAAACAATTTGTTTTGGATTCTACCCTCGGGAATAGGATTTATTTCAAGGCTCGTTCATGTCTCTCACTTTGGGGTTTGGGACAAAAACACAGCCGCAACAAAAGAAATTGCACATTTATTTTTCAGGAGCAACACCATTTTTTTTTTTTTTTTTTCAGGATGGGAAATCATCAAATGACTCCTCCCGCTCTGGGTGGAGCAGAAGGGAGTGTCAGACTCTTACTGACTAAAACCCACCCGTGTTCCTTCCTTAGCCCTTTATGTTCCAGGGCAGCGGTAACCCTTTCGGACGATCCCGCTACCCTGGCAGGCTTCGGCCCTGTCGGGCCCCGTCACTTCTGCTGACATCTCTTTGAGGCGCACGTGGAACACATACGCGCCGTCCGACACGGGCCTGGTCCTGATCGGATGGTGAGTTACCCATTACTCACCGCCCGCAGGCCCGCGCCTCCTACGGTGGCCGGGAGTCGTCACGCGGCTCCCGACGCCCGGAGCGTCTCCCGCGGCGGCTGAGGCGCCAGGGGAGGAGCAACACCTTACCTTCAATAATTGAAATGCGTTTGAAATATTCAGTTGGCAACATTAGGCCAATTAAAGAGATTGCCAACATAAAAAATAATAAGTGTTACTTACGATTATATATAAGTACTTACACAATAAAAGTAAAATACTCGTATATATTTTCTACTTTTATTCATTATAACTACCTGTTGCCCGCGACATTGTCTGCTATCTAGGATGAAAAGTAGGACATAAGCTGTTCTCCTACAGGTCATAGTCTATCCATGTCCCATATCCAAAACGTTCAGCCGTTTTAGCGTCAAAGCGTAACAAACAAACACATTTTCGCATTTATAATTATAACTTTTATTTTTAATGCTGGCAATCTTATTAAGTACCTAACTATGGAATAGTTATAGGTTGAAACGTGCCAGAAAAGGGACACCCCATGACGTTTACTATAATCAAAAGGAATAAAAAAATTATCAAAAGATTCATTACAATAATTGCGATAATCATCATCATCATAGGGGCTTGTGGCTAAGTAATAACAGCGGCACGGGTCGTTCGATCAAGTTAAGGTACGTTTGCCGCGGTTGGTCCGTGGATGGGTGATCTTTATATACCAAGACCCCTCCATGCCTCGAAAAGCACGTTAGTTGGTCCCGGCTGTCATTCGTGGATCTTTGATAGTCTTGACGGATCGTCAGAAACCCGAAAGTCAGACAACCAGTCTTATCAAAGGATCTTTGGCGCCTAAATGATATTGACAGGGTTGGTAAACATTTTGTGAAATTGTACTGACAAAACAAGATGGCGACGTTAGTTCCGATTTTTGCCACAGACCAAAATAACCTAGTCGCGTTGTATGTCCTTAGTGGACTTTTTAGACATCTAATGAGGAGAGGAATTTCCATTTCTTAGGCTAGATTTACTGTTTAAAAAAAAGTCAAATAGGCACATATTCGTAATAGGCACTTTTGAACATAAACAATTACAATAAAATAGAACTTATTCTAGTCGCCCCTTCCAAAAGGTAGTTTTCGTATGGAGAAGAATGATCAAGAAACTCCACTGTTACTCTTTTAAAATGGTTTACAATATTTTGCATACAATTATTATGTAATAATATTATGTGAAGACGATACCCCTACAGTAAAATTACTTTACCATTCCCACGACACAAAACGCTGATGTCGGTTGCATACCGTCGTTCAGGCGTACAAGACGCGGACGATAAATGGACGCGTATAGCACTGACAGTCAGCCAGCACGAGTCCATATAAATCGGTACGCAACCGATGTCAGCGCTGACCGTCGGTCGAACAATAAATCCTATCTTACAAAGCACCAGCTGGAAATGAGGTCATGGTAAACCTATAAATAACAGCAAATGATGATTTGAACTAACATTAATTTGGTAGCTTTCGACCACCAAGCCGCTTTTAGTTAATTTATGTATAACTTCCGCAAAATGCTAACACCCAATTAGCACGTAGGATCATTTGGGCTTTCCGCTGAATCAAAACTTTCGTATTCCTGGCTTGGAAATAAGGATTTAAAGCTAGAGAATATTATGGTTAAGGGCAGATTTTTCAATCGACCGATAATTTTTATTCCTGGAATAAAATTGACATCTGACAGTTTTTGTATGGATGAACTGTCAAAAATTCAAAATTATTCCTCCGATAAACTTATCTGGCGTTGAAAAAATCAGTTCTAAGTCTTATGAAAAACTTTAATAAGTACAATTATAATAATAATATCTCTGGACATTTCACACAGCGCCATCTAGTCCCAAGCTAAGCAACCTAATGCTTGTGTTATGGTAACAAGATGGCTGATAAACTACTTATATACATTTCTTTTTTTTTTTGTAAATACATACATATTATAGATAGAAAATCACCCAGAATTATACGTTACTCACTCGCTATACCCAACTACTCTAGCATAAACATTACGCTTGATTTCCGGAAGGTAGAGGTGTGCTTATAGTACAGACGCCAGCAGGTCAAGCTACCCAAAACTGTCCGATTTTCCCAATCAATCTTGAACCTTAATGCGTTAGCGATAAAGTTGAAAATCTATTAAAGAAATTTGACAGATTGTAGTAGCTTGATGTGCTGGCCTCTGTACACCCACATTTTGCCAGTTATGATTAAGTCCCATGTAATAGGGGGCAAGCCTAACCTGGCCCAAACCCAGACACCGGACTGCGGCTGAAACCGACAAACGTCCTTCAGACCTAATTTCGGCCATGGCGACCAAATTCAGCGAAGAACAGACTTCGGCGCGGCAAATATTATATTGCACAAGTGTGTGCGCAGACACCGTTGCACTGTCTTCCCTTACTGTTATAGTCCGTTGGGACGACAATCCAACACGACCGGAAAGAGATCAGGCGCAGGACGAGGTTTTACGAGGCATGGGGGTGTCACACCGCCAACTTCCAAACTCCGGGGTGGTACTAAGAAATCCCCAATGGAAAAACTCAATTACACTTTGCCTGACCCGGAAATTGAATCCAGGACCCCACGCCCAGCAGTCGTGCTCCACGAGACCAACGGGGCAGTTACAACTAACCAACAACCTATCAACCAACTCTCTCTTTCTTAAGAAATAAGCAGTACCTTTGTACTCATATTATGATGTCATATCAATATGTATTTTTCTGTGTATACATAAATAATAAAATAAATAAATACTCTAGTGTTAAGAAGACGATTTCTTAATTAAACGAACGGTATTACATTGATCGTTGGCAGATCTGGAGTTAAGACTGAAAGTTAGTAAAACCCAAAAGTAATTTACGACGGGAAGAAGACACATGTCCCATAGGCTTATGTTTCATAATCATCGTCAGGAGCTTATTTTTAATCTTATATTTTGAATTGTTTCTTCATTTGTTTTTCACATTGTTCTCACATATAGAAGCAACAAGAATAATGTACCCAGGATTTTGTAATATGTTGATTTAAAAGAGTGTCCTTGGAGTTTCTTGTCCGTTCTTCACCATAGAGATATGGAATGGGCAACTAGCTTCACCTATCTGACAAACTGACTGACTATTTAATTTTTTTTTTAAAAGTGCCTGTAAATGGTTTAATTGAAATGAATGCTTTGAGTTTGAGTACGGGCCATAGAAAATTCAAAATTAGATGAATAAAACTTGTTCTTTTATAGACTAAACAGCTCGTCCAGGTGTTTTATAATTATGTTCTGATTGTTGTTGTAAAGTACCTACAAGCGAGGTTTTTCTACACCACTTAAAAGAATAAAAACACCGGCCAAGTGCGAGTCGGACTCGCGCACCGAGGGTTTAGTACAAACCTGTAGGTAGTAAGTGTAAAATTATTAAAAATATTTTTATTATATGATGTAACTAAAAATTTACGGTTTTCGCAATTTTTCCTTTATCTGTGCTATAAGACGTTGCTTCGTACCAAATTTCAAGATTCTGAGTTCATGGGAAGTACCCTGTAAGTTTTGATTCCCTTGCGAGTGTCGAAAATTTGCGGAAATTTGCGGCATAAACAGCTGTATCTTTTGATTGCGTTGGCTTAGAAGTTTGATATTTTCACAAATCCAAGAGTCAGTAGAACTGAGTATTTGATATAAATTTCAGCTTGATACCTCCACGCATTCCTGAGAAAAAGGGTCTTGACAGACAGACGGACGGACAACAAGGTGATCTTATAAGGATTCCGTTTTTACCTTTCGAGGTACGGAACCCTAAAAAGTACCTCTATCATAAATTATTACTAAGTAAGCCCTTAGAGTGAGGTTGAACAAGAATAACACGCAAAGTTTTACCGCACACAAAATCTAGACTTCAGTCACGTAATTTCTGTAAAGAAATGTAAATAAAAGAAAAAAAACTTCTTGATTTTCGCCTCATTTCCATAATAAGGAAGTTATCCAAAGTAATTCCAATCTTCGACCAAGAAGGTCTTTCATACTGCAGATTCTTTCCTCTTTACTACATTGAGAGATTAGCAACCGATTGTCATGTGCGATATTTTTGCTATCACCAACTTAACGAAAGAAACAGGAGATAAGCATAGAGAAAAGGGTATGTAAGTATCGTAGCAGGTGGCGCTTTGTAGTTTCTGCCCCATGGGAAAAAGACATGAGTTTATATATGTATGTAAATAGGAGATCATAGAATTACGGTGATCTCTTGCACACAAACAAGTTGCAACTAAAGATCCTCCAAGAGTTGCGATAACTACTTGTAAAACGGTACAAGATTCTTTTGGCGTGTAGCCGAGGTCGGAACTAAGGCAGCCATCTTGTTTTTTCAATACAATTTCTAAAATGTATCAGCAACGCCCCTTTTCAGTGTCATTGAGGCGCCAAAAGATTCCTGTAGCACTCTTAAGTAGCCAGCATCACTACATGACTCTGGCAGAATAGACGACACCGGATCAGACGATCAGAAAAAAAAAACTTCCAGCATACCGAACTGTAAGTCTAATACTAGTGATCTTCCTAAAGACATGACCTATTCTCTTCTCGAATAGCTCAGCGTGCCAATACGAGATAAGCATAGTATAAAGAGGGAAGTAAGTTATCTTCATACAAAGGCAACGCGCGCGGCTTGTATGTGTGCGCCAAAGTATCTATGCGTCGCCGCACGCACACTTAAACAAAATCTCGACCCGTTTCTCAGTGCGCCAGTCGGAGCTAACACCGCACGAGGTTCGCGCGTCACGGTTTTTCGGCACCGCTAAATGAATGAAAAATGTGTCGGTTTATTTTATCCCTTTTTTTATAAATAATACTGCTCATACAACAGTTAACAATCTCGTGGCTACTGTAGCCGGCAGGGTGGATGGCCAAATAATAGGTCACTGGATGGCGGCACACAGACCGTCATTCAGATATATTATATGAGGTAGGTTTATTTTTTATATTTTTTTTTGTGTGTTTTATTTTGTAGGTTTAATTAGATTAGTTATTTTTGTTTCTTGGTCATACCTATGTTAAGTTATGGATCTATGGTCTGAGAATAAAGATTTTATTATTATTACTATTATACATTTCTGTATTTGTTAGGAAAACCATTGTTGAACTTTATTGACTAATTATCACTGAATTAGTTATACAGAGATGTGTTATCTTTGGCAAAGGCCGGGCTTTAAACTAATGAATTGGTGACAGTAACCTACCGTTTACTCGTGCTCATCACCGCACCGCGCCGCCCGTCTGCTGGCCCGTCGCTCTTTCCTTCATCGTGAAAGGTTTCATCATCGTTTAGGTAAAACCGACCTCACAAACCCTGTACCCAGACAATACAAGTATAAAATATAACTTCCCGACCCTTGCCAATTTATAGGCACTGAATTAAAATTTAGCTAAAAGTGACAACCCTGAGACAGTAGGCAATTATATCGCGGATTGGGCCGGAGATAGCCTCTCTTTACACTATGTCACAGGAAGGCATTTTTCTCACACATAATATTTATTGCAATTCGTTCGCATGATTGATCATGATTGCATCCTATAATTCTACCCCGAAATTCAAATTTTCTTTTTCTTCAATTTGCAGCTCAGTGTCAGATTGTACAGACGCCAGCACATCAAGCTACCCGAAACTGTCAAATTTTCCCAATCAACCTTGAACTTTAATGCTTTAGAGATAAAGTTGAAAATCTATTAAAGAAATTTGACAGATTGAAGTAGCTTGATGTGCTGGCTTCCGTACGTTGAACAAAATATGATTCGCGACCGTAACAAGTATGCATACAGAATTAAAATCATCAATACAACCCTCTAAGTTCATACAAACCTATTAATTGATACTTCATAAAATAGACATTACATAACGAATAGCCGCTTCTCCTTTAAGTAAACAAATGAAAGCGCTGTCTGTAGCTTATAGTTTAAATGGGGGTAGTGGTGGGCGGGGTGGCAACATACATTCCAGAGTATTTCTAGGTTAAGTCTGATCGGCTAGACGCCTCAATATAACTCAAAGTTTCAGGCTATATTAAGATTATTCTCATCTATTCGTCAAAACGATCCACGTTTGTTACATAGTTTGTATGTGAAGGTTTCACGAAAGCACGAGGATTACCTGCAGCTTGTCAAATATAAATTCTTAAAATTAAAATAAAGGATTATGTATGTATGGCAAAATAATAGGAGGGGCCCGTGGCTATTTAATAATAGGCGCGCAGGCCGATCGAGGTTAAGCTACGCTTGCCACGGTTGGTCCGTGGATCCGACCATCTTTACATACCAAAACCCCTCCGTGTTCCGGAAAGTACGTTAAGCTGTTGGTTCCGGTTGTCATTTGTGGATCTGTGACAGTAGTTACGGGTAGTCAGAAAGTCTGACAACCAGTCTTACCAAGGGGTATCGTATTAACCAGTAACTGGGTTGTGGAGGTCAGATAGGCAGTCGCTCCATGTAAAATACTGGTATTTAGCTGCATTCGGTTAGACTTGAAACCAACCCCAACATAGTTGGGAAAAGGCTAGGCAGATGATGAGTAGTCAAATATAAAATCTTCAAATTAAAATAAAGGATTATGTATGTATGTATGGCAAAATAAGACAATACGTCTTCAAAGTTTCAACTTGATGTAAGTCCTTGATGTTAACCAAAAGTCGCTTCCAAGAATCCATCAACGCCGCATCCATTAACAAGTGAAACTGAAAGCTGAAATGTTCAGGATTCGCGCTAATACTGAAGTTAATTATACTTGCCGATTTTTACTCTCCCGAAATTGGATATTCGGATTGTTTAATCACAAAGAGACTTATCACAGGCAGAACGCGAGTCATTCATATGAATCAATTCCATCTGTTCGTTATCGGAAAAAGCTTGATACCGACAGAGATATATTCAAGGTAGGTATGGTCAACTTGTCATATATAATACTATGAAAACCGCCTTTATTGCCACCAAATAAACGCTCTGTCAAAGTTAAATTGCTTTCTAGGATTTGCGGTTGACAATTTCTACTCTAAATGGTCTGTTCGTTGGAATGAACTGATAAATTATTTCAGGACCATTTATAATAAAATATTTATTTAGCGAGTGAGTTATTATTACTTACCTACGTGTTTACTTAGTTTCAGTTCGGGTTTGCCCGACTAGTTCCGAACTCGACCGGAGCTTCTAGTAATGAGCTCATCACACGACGAGGTCGCAAGTCGAACTAAATGTAAGCTAATATTTTGCTGACTGTTAACGTGAATAACAACTATAAAAAAAAATAACTATCATAAATAGATGTGACTAACGAAAACTATAGGTAATAAAATATTATAGAAAAATAGTAAGTTATGCTTTAAATAACAACAAAACATGATGAGAGAACATGATAATAAAGGTGGAAACTACAGAAGGTCAAGCAAGAAATAATCACGGAGTCACGAGTATAGAGGTATGAGGAAATGGGTGTAAAGTTCACTCATCCTCTATAGAAAAGGGAGGATCCTCCGACCAGACGGATGTCGTGTCTGTTGGGCTATTGCGCGATGATTGATGTCGGGGCATTGTATAATATTTGCTAGTAGCGCGATAAACTCTGCTTGCGCGATGTACGATTTTAGGTGACGTCAGTATAATAATGCGTAATAATGTGTATAATGCGATCGACGGAAATAAGAGAAGTATGCGTGTGTTTCTTGACGCAAGTTGCATCGCGTGAGGCCTTGAACGGGGCCTTATAGTTAGGTGCCTGCATACTTGTCTATTTAGTTGACTGTACGTTATTCGAGCGGTAGTTTTGGGTTCTCGAGTTAACTGAAGCGAATCTAATTTGCGTGCATTTGTATTTAGTTTTGGAGTTTTGTTCACTATTCCTGCCAATTTTCTCTTTAATTTTCTCTTTAATTCGGAGGGAGACATGAGCATTGCTAATATATGTACATATATATTTCTAGGTTCTGCCTGCGACTTCGTCCGCGTGAAATTTCGGCCCCCGAACCATCGCATCGTATCCCATCGCTCGCCCGTGCTACTACGAGTACTTCGATTTCACTTAGCGTTCTATCTGACTTGTTTTCTTTTCGCTCGGCTCCTAAGGATCGTAGCGTGATGTTACGTAGCCTATAACCTTCCTCGAGAATTGGGCTATCAAATGCAAAAAAAAAATCTTTTAAATCCGATTGGTAGGTTCGGAGATTACCCCCTACATACATACAAACAAACAAATACTACCTCTTTATAATATTAGTATAGATAACGTTGTTACTCTGTGTTTTTATACTCCCCAGATGGGAAAACTTGCAAAATATTTACTTGTTTTTTTTTTAAATTGTTAACTTTAAGACATTAGTGAAGATGAGGGTCACCTTTTTTTTTTTTTTTTTTGTCGCTGAGAAATGCTTTATGCATCCCCGCCTCCCGGGGGACGAGACGGGGTATGTGGGACTCCCTGTCGGAATGACAGTATACCCACTAAAACTCAGCGGTGTTCCCGCGTCGCCGTGATGGGAGGGCCATGGGAAACCGGCATAGCCTTTACTTCCACAGCCCTCCCGACGCATGCCCGCCAAGATGGTATGGCGGGCCCCACATGCCCCCCAGGTTGGGGGGCTACGGGAATGGCCGAGAACACCTGGCCATTCCCGTCCCACAAGGTGGAGGCCTGTGCAAAACAGGCAACGGTGCCCCCGCACCCGTTGCCTGCTGGCCTCCACGCCCGCCTGAAAGGCGGGCCCCGCATGCCCCCCACGTTGGGGGAGCTACGGCCGCAGAGGATAGGGAGAGCGGCAACGACACACCGACACTCCTCTTCCCCTGCGGCCCCACCGCGTCCGCCATCGAACGGTGGCGGCCCCGTCAAGGCCGCGGAAGGTAGGGAGAGCGGCAACGAAACACCGACACTCCTCTCCCGCCGCGGCCTCCAATCCTCAGCCGCGATGTCTCCCTCACGGGGGACACCGCGGCCCGCCTCAGGTAGGCTGCGATGTCGCCCAAGCGGCACCGCAACCTACCCTACGGCCGCTACGTCATTGGCTAAGCCGCAAAGCCTTGACGAGCGGCCCCCGCTGGGGTTCCTCTTAGCTTCACCGTGGCCCAGCTCGCCACGGCTACTGAGCCCCCCCGCCTCGACAATGCGGGAACCCACCGGGGGGGAAGATGAGGGTCACCTAAGTCATCATTGGTAACCACGTTAGCCCGTCGAGTGTAAAAATTTGAAAAGATGTTTTAAAAAAAAAAAAACTGCCCCACACTAGGAATTTCTCCAGTATCGTGGGTGCGTTTACAAACATTTAAACTCACATACACAAACAGCCAGACCCCGGAACAACTACTTGTAGGTCATACAAATATTTGTTCCGTGCGAGAAACGAACCCGCGACACGCAGCGCAGCAGTCAATCGCTTGACCACTGCGCCAACCGTGCCAACAAATGTTTACATTGATTACAAGCAATGTTAAACTGTGCGAACTTGTACCTTTTGGAGGATTTTGAATAAAATTAACCAGGATTGAAGTATTAATTGCAGATATATTTATTAGCGACAGACACAGTACAGCTTTTATATCACTGTCCAAATCACAGTAATCTTTATTCTCATTCTAATAAGGTTGCTATTAGGTTGCTGCCATTAACAAGTCTGTCAAAATCATTGTGATCTTTATTCTCTTCACAATAAGGTTGCTGTCAGGTTGCTGCTTTCAGAGGTAAAATAACTGCACACAATGCAAGTGTTTAACCCGACTATGACAGAGAGTTGACATTTATAAAAGTGCCTCTAGTGGCATATTTCTGTACTAACATAACACTTTAAACTGTTTGGTTTATACGTTCGTTTTAACACTTTTAAACTAAGCTAAAATGGTTCTTCCAGACTGAGTTCACGTAAGTTGTACCAAAGGCGAAGATGTTGTTAGGACTTATGAGTTTATCGAGAACTTCGTCATGCTCCTCAGTAAAAGCCTTTGTAGTAGGTAAGTGTCACTCGAAGTTAGGGTAAGGCGTTAAAGCACCTATTACAAGATATTAAGCACTATTTTTGTTTTAAAGGTCACATTGTTCTTTATCTTCTCTCGTACCAACTGGAACTATACATGAAAACAGCTCATATATAATAATACCAGCCTATTATTTGTCCTACTGCGGGAAAATGCCTCTTCACATACAGAGCTGGATCGCTCAAGACGGGTTGTGCGATTTCAGATCCCCCTGGCCCCGGGGGAACCCCGGCCGAACGAAGTTAGAAATGTTCGAATTTGTCGTAACTTTAAAATTTTCACAGCCGCCATCTTAGATTTTCATTTTGACCGGCTTTTATCAGCTACAGCGCCCTCGAAAATGACGTAAACGACACCTATGATAAAAATTTGAACATTTTCGCAGCTGCCATCTTGGATTTTCATTTTGACCTCACTATTGGCTTCAGCAACCTCGAAAACCTATCTTTCTTTGTCTTTCTATTATACATAAAAAGTCGCATGGAGGGAGCATAATGTGTTTTGCACGTGACGATTTCTATCAGTTTACTCCTACCACAAGCTGCGTTAAAGAACTTCGTTCAAAAAATTCTGCTTTTTTTTTTACTTGTGCTTATATTTTTACTAAATTCTACTACAATATTATAAATGTGAAAGTTTGTATGGGTGGCTGAATGGATGGATGGAAGGATGGATGGATGGGTGGATGGATGTTTGTTACTCTTTCACGCAAAAACTACTGAACGGATATGGATGAAATTTGACACGCAGATTGTTTATAACCAGGATTAACATATAGGATTCCTTTTATTCCAATATTCCGACAGGATCGAAACTTATACGGGTGAAACCGCGGGGCGCAGCTAGTAAATAAATAACACTATTTTGGTGGACCCACGTGGGAAGTATTTCGGTTATATTTCCAAAGAAAAACATTTCATTACATAGTGGACAGCAATCTTTCGACCAATCTCTTTGTATCCTCGCTAGAAGGAAGGCTCTTACAGAATACAGACAACGTTCTATTGTATGCTTTTAATTAAAATCTGGAAGGTTGGCACTATTGACTGACCAATAGAATAGGGCTACAACAAAGGGAAACACAGTACCCGACCGTAAATATGGCACAACAATCAAACTGCCTAGCTTTTTCCCAAAATTGTTGGGGTCGGCTTCGAGTCTAACCGGATGCAGCTAAATAAGAGACTACCTATCTGACCTCCACAACCCAGTAACTGGGTAATATGATACCCCTTAGCAAGACTGGTTGACAGACTTTTGAGGTTCTAACTACCCTTAACCGATCGTCACAGAAATACGTGTTTTTGCCAATTGGCAGAATCGTAAATATTGACTTTGTAGAGCGCTCAATGCAGTCCCTGGCACCCATACCAGTGTGACTGTCTCTTTCTAAAGACCGATGTGTCATATTAACACCCGGATGCAGTACATACTTATGTACTTGATTGAATATAAATAGAGTGTGAATACATTGAAATGCACATGGTCAAGGGTGTGTGGGTAATTGGATATTTTTTTATTTAATATAGACGTTGAGTATTACAACACTTCCTATCTTATTACAGTTAATATAATAAACCATTGGTTTTGACGTTTGATTGCGAGCAACCTGGTTTACGACATTGCCACCAATCTTAAATACCACCAACCAACAGATCTCTCTCAGAAATCTTAATCTGAATAATTTTGAAGGATATTGCTAATCCATTGCTTCATATTTTGGAAACTTGTGTTTGCTCCACAACTTAAATAACGCAATGAATGTTGTTGAACTGTTAAAATGAAACCTATTGCTACTGATAGTCTGTTACGCAATTACCCAGCAGTTTCACAAAACTTACTTTATTTACTTGGGTATCTACTAAGGAGTATGTAAGTATCGTACCACATGGCGTTCTGTAACTTCTGCCTACCCCCATAGAAAGAATGTGTGATTTTACGTGTGTACCTACTTATATAAATTACTGAAAAAACAAAACCACTTGTATATAATAAGCTCTTAAAAACAGAGCACCATCCTTTCTGTACATAATAAACTCTGCAACTTCAACAATGTTTATAAAAGTTTCGAAGGTTCTCATTCATGAAGTACTTCTCGTACCTGCTTCAGATGTGAGTGGAACCGCTGGTAACAGCTAGTCCTTCAAAACAATGCCCACTTTTTTGTTGTTTTAATTGTGAATATATGTAGAAACTAAACCATTTAATCATAGTAAATTATTATATCCCTCTGATAAGCAAATGTAAACAAAAAGAGTCAAGCACGTGTAGCATAGCAATATTTCGATAAGTAATAAATAATTTCTGTCTAAATTCACTGACATACAACGCACAGCTTAAAGCCTGCTATCTTCAAATTTTATTTATGTTTCAAATTGACGTTATTTCAAGATAACAAATATCAACTTTATTTTAATAGTAATTAATTTCATTTCAGAGTGATTAGCACTATTGAAAAAGTTATAAAAATGTTTGAAGTTGTAGCGTAAACTGAACTTATTGTGTAGGAATTAAAGTTATTTTTCCATAAACTCATATTTATTTACATTTTTGGTGAATATGTCGCGATATTAGAGTCTAATGGTCTGTCGGTAATTTTCTGCGCATGTTCCAAATAAAATATTTTTCTTTCTTTCTAATGGCATGAAATGTTAGCGAAAGTGAGCTCATGCTCAAAGGGGTTTTTGAAAATTCACCCCCTTAAGGTTAAATAGGGGATGAAATTTTCTATGGAATTTAGTAATACCTACTTAAGACCTGAGTGCCGATGGGAACCTATTGGCCGTTGGCTTAGTCTTCTCAAACGATTTTTTTTAATAGAAACTTTTTATATAAACTTTTTAATAATACGAAATTATTATAACTGCTGATATGCAAATATAAACAAAAAGAGTCAAGCGTGTGTAGCATACCAATAGCTCGGCGAGTCCCAATTTATCTTTGTCTGCTATCTACTTAATTAAAATTTTAAATTCATTTATGTATTCAATAACAGACAACGCACGTCCTAAACCACTGAGTAGAAGGATGAAGTTTTGCACAACAGTTCCTTTTATAACGACGGTGAGAACTAAGCACAAGAGTTCCTTTAGGAGCGAAAATAAGCACTGAGGAAGGATTTTTGAAAATTCACCTTCTAAAGGGGTTAAATAAGGGTTGTAAGTTTATATGGAATTTCGTAATTTTTGCCAACGAGAGCCTATCGGCCTCCGTAACAGCCAGTCTCTCAAAACAATTATTACCTACCGTCTTGGAAAGATCGCAATTAGCGATAAGACCACCCGTTATATCACCCCTTGTAAAATTCTACATTTATATCTGTAATTTTTATAGTGTACACAATAAAAAGTATTCTATCTATCTACCATTTGTTTTTATTTAATTCTAAATATGGAAACTATAAACCTTTTTAATCATAGTAAATTATTATCTCCCGCTGATATGCAAATGTAAACAAAAAGATTCAAGCGTGTGTAGCATACCAATACCTCGGCGAGTCCCAAAATACCTTTGTCTGCCATCTACATAATTAAAACCTTAAATTTATTCATTTATTTCATGACAGATAACGCACAGACTAAACTGCTAGGTCTCGAGGCATGAAGTTTTTGCACAAGAGAACCTTATACAACAAAAGATGAAGGTGAAGCGGCGAGCGTAACATGTATGTATTTACAGAATTATAATCATTAAAATCATCTATAAAACCCAGAAGGCTAATTGCCGTAATTAATAACGTTCAAAATCTAGTCGCAATCTCATCTCAGCGACAATCAATATCAAAAACTTGTCAAAATTGTAGGGAAATTAGAGGTATTTTTGACAGATTGAGACTGAGATCAGACTGTGAACGTTCTTAAAATCACGAGAATTGCCCCTCTGATAGTATTGATTAATATTTCATAAAATAGTCATTCAATAGGGTTATATGGACTTAGAGTGATGCATTGATGATTTTAATTCTGTAAAGTCATATTTGTTACGCTTGCCAATCATATTTTAAGCAACATTCAACATGACACTGACCTGGGGGGTTACCACCAGCTCTTATAGCAGGGCAGAAGTTTTTTTGTTCTATGACTACGTACAAAAAAAGCAGTTCAACTTCTGCCCTGCTATAAGAGCTGGTGGTAAGCCCCCTGCAAATTGCAAAAAACGTAAGAAAATTTGAATTTCGCGGGCTACGACGCTTCCCCCTTAATCATAATCAATTATTAACTCCCGCTGACATGCAAATATAAACAAAAAGGTTCAAGCGTGTGTAACATACCAATCCTTCGGGAAGTCCTAAGCCCAGGTTCGCATATTTTTTATCACGGAAATTTTTTTTCGTGCACTGGATTTTCAACGTACTGCTTAACGCCGAGAGTTGAAAATCCCGCAGCGTGTTTTTTTGACGCACTATGATGCTCTCTGTTGCATTCTCAATGCTCGGCTCTATACCGAGAGTTGAAAATACAGTGCACCATAAAAAATCGCAAGGGAACCTAAGCTGAATAATCTCTGTCTGCCATCAGCAGATAAACCGAACACTCTTTTAAAATGTCGCCTAAAATAAGTAGCTCTCAATGTTATGATCACGTTTGAGCAACAAAATTCCCAAAGTTTTTATAAATTTTCAGATCTCATTGAAGCCAAAGTATACACTGGCACTAGTCATTGACGCGCAAACTGTGCTGTATTTTCGTTGGTTATCAATAAAATATCTGCTGATTCATATCGGTTAAAATGTATAGAACACCTTAATTTTATGACCGACGAAAAATTTCAACGCCCCGCCCTTCAGAATCATGTACTGAATCCGTGGTAACAAGTTGCGCGTCCTATGACTCTGCCATTCTGTACAGTCACGAGCACAGAACAGATAAAAGAGGTTAGAAGGGCCTTGTGGGCGGGGCAGGCGCGCCGCAAGGTTGATCAGACGCTCAAAGTCAACAGAAATTTGAATCACCGCTCAACAATCGCGCTCTTGTTGTGACAGCGTTCGAAACTCCGCGGAAAAAAATAATTATGCCGTCTTGCGCTATTATAACGTGTCGGAAAAGAAGTCAGAGGTGTAATGTGGCCCGAGGAGGGATTTCTTATCACCGGTAAGTCCAAAAACCTTAAAATACGAGTGATATTTGTAATTATTGCAAAAGTATTATGTAGTTTGTAGACAAAAACGATAAAATCGCATTCAGATGCAAAATTATACATTGCTTGCAATACATGGGTACGATCTTGTACGACGTGAGCGGTCGCGCAATGTATTGCGTTCACTGCGAACGCCGCGTGTGTCGAGCCAAAGCATCTATTCAGGGAAATCTATGCGCATCGATAGTGTTGTACCAAATTGTAAACAATGTCGATATTAAGTATGTGTATTATACGAATGATTATTTTCAGTAATGTTACAATTAATACAACTTCGTTTTTATTAACACTAATTTTATTATTGTATAATGTGGATTATTATTTACTGCTGCGCTGCGTGTCGCGGGTTCGATTCCCGCACGGAACAAATATTTGTATGACCTACATGTATTTGTTCCGAGTCTGGGTGTTTTTCTATCTATAATATGTATATATTTACAAAAAAAAAAATGTATATAAGTAGTTTATCAGCCATCTTGTTACCATAACACAAGCATTAGGTTGCTTAGCTTGGGACTAGATGGCGCTGTGTGAAATGTCCAAGGATATTATTATTATTATTATTAATATTAATTTAGTTTCTTAGTTGGTTTTTCGTCTAAAATTTGATTTGGCGGGCACAGCTATTATTCATAAATTAACATGATACAGTTAATAAATACATTTTTCACAGAGTAATTCACAATACATTAATTAGATTATATTATGTTAATTCGACTTAGCATTCGATATGGCCGTGAAATTTAAAATTTCGTTTTAGTTTTTTTGCATATTGTAGCTTTGTTTTACGTTTTATGTTATTCAAAATGCTATTTTTCTTTCTTTCTATTATTATGACGTAAAACAGAGCTGCAACTAGCATAAAACGAAAAAAAAATTAAATTTCGCGGCAGTATCGGATGTTCCTCCTTAAAATGACTTTGATTTAATTTTATTTATATGTAATTAGGATGTCCACATTATTCGTACCGTACCCGCAACTAAAAAAATTGTAAAACTTTAATTAACAAAATTACAGTAATTTTATCGATATGATTAATCGACCTTTTGGTCGCCGTAACTATTTGCTTTTACACGTGTGTGAGTGTACGTCCAGAGCAGTATTTGCGTTAGTGTGAGAACCAATAGCAAACACGCGATCTAAGTGCATGTGGTTTATTTGTGTGCGTAATTCGCGTACGTATTGATGTCTTGCTTGTAGTGGAGAGACAGGAGTGGGAGACAGGCGGCGACACGCGTTTTAATACAAATCAAGAACTATTTCCTTTCTAACCTCTTTTACTGTTCTGTGGTCACGAGCACCAATATGTCAACACTTGGCAACTTTCAATTTCGATTTTTTCGTGAAATAACGAATGCGACGTTGAAATACGACACATTACATAAACCTGTGGGTTCGAAAATGCTATGTTCGTAACAACATAAAATTTCTTTAAAAAATAAGGGAGTAAATCGATTTTGAATAAAGCCGAGTGTATACATACTGTTGCTGGTGACTGTACACGGTGTAGCATAAATGGTGTTAGACCTGAACAGGCGTCATGGCACTCATCAGTATAAGCATCCATTAGTATCGGAACAACCGTGAAATATGTGTGTATGACACATAAACAACCCCACGCCTTTTTCCCATTGGGATAAGCAGAAACTACATAACGCCACCAGCTACGATCCTTATAAGTACTCCTTTTGCCTCAATTACGTTCATTCACCAGCCCCTGCAGTCTCGACATTCATACCGATCGCTTTACGACCGAATTTGGTCGCAAAGTCCCGGGGGCCTACTCCGAAGTAAAAAGTGCGAATGTTCGGATCGGACCGACACATGGCCGAACCGAATATTATTGAAAAATGCGAAAAAAGTTCAGATCGGCTTAGTTGGGTCGGGACCATAGTCAATATTCGAAAGAGTGTAGGAGTGTAGGATTGGAACCGACCGAACAAAATAGTAACTTCGTAGCAGAAAACGGCCGAACATTCGGCCGATACTACTTCGGAGTAGACCCCCCGGATTGACATTTGAAATGCATGGAATGACAGGACTTTGCGACCGAATTCGGTCGTAAAGCGATCGCTATGAATGTCGAGACTGCTGGGGCTGGTCTCGTACGCCGGTTGCGAGTACTACGCGCCTGACTTTTCTGAAGGCATCTCCTCTGAGACTTTCACTCACATCTGCCTTGTAAATACCTTCTGTTAGTCGCCTTTCATTAATCCTCTCAACATGACCAAACCATCTATAGTGTACGACGGTGAAGGTGCTGGTCTGTATGTTTGTTTTTGCTGCATATATCGTATAGCAATTAAATTGTAAATCCGTAATTGAATGTAATACTAGTTTATATATTTTAAGATAAAATTTCAAAGTGGATTTTGTGAATAATAACCGACATAACCTATACTCTCACACAGGCACACAAACACACATACATACTCGTACACACCCCCACACACCCCCTCACACACACTCACTCACACACACAAACTATACTTATGCCAATCTTGTCTACTTACCTATGTCAAATATGTTATATCTTTCTTTTTTAGGGTTCCGTAGCCAAATGGCAACGGAACCCTTATGGATTCGTCATGTCTGTCTGTCTGTCTGTCCGTCCGTATGTCACAGCCGCTTTTTTCCGAAACTATAAGAGCTATACTGTTGAAACTTGGTAAGTAGATGTATTCTGTGAACCGCATTAAGATTTTTACACAAAAATAGAAAAAAAACAATAAATTTTGGGGGTCCCCATACTTAGAACTGAAACTCAAAATTTTTTTTTTCATCAAACCCATACGTGTGGGGTATCTATGGATAGGTCTTCAAAAATGATATTGAGGTTTCTAATATCATTTTTTTCTAAACTGAATAGTTTGCGCGAGAGACACTTCCAAAGTGGTAAAATGTGTGTCCCCCCCCCTGTAACTTCTGAAATAAGAGAATGGTAAAACTAAAAAAAATATATGATGTACATTACCATATAAACTTCCACCGAAAATTGGTTTGAACAAGATCTAGTCAGTAGTTTTTTTTAATACGTCATAAATCGTAACGTAACGGAACCCTTTATGGGCGAGTCCGACTCGCACTTGGCCAGTTTTTTTATTATGGAAGAGCGGAGTCTTCTAATTCAGGCATTGTTTGCTTAAAAGAAGGCTCCAATCACAAACTAATTGTTGTAATCTGGTTGAAGAAATAAACAATTTTGATTTTTGATTTTTTGAATAAGTAAACAAATAAATACTCTTTTAAAATTGTTGTCACTACATGACTAAAACCCTGAAATCACGGAATAAATCACTTGTTCCATACATTTATGTCCATTTACTCGTCAAAATGTGGGAAACAGCAGATTTTTTTTTGTGAGTTCAGTTTTGGTCCTATTCTAAAAATTGTACGTAATTGTAATACGTAGCTTACATAGTCAGCCTATGTATAATGTTCCCACTGCTGGGATACAGGCCTCCTCAAAAGGGAGTGGGTTATAATCTGCCAGTGCGGGTCAAATTGGACATGCCGGTTTCCTCACGATGTTAAAAAAAATCTCATAATGATGAGTTAAATGACCCCTTTTCAGGTCCAACGCCATTTAGAATAGAATAGATAACCTTTTTTTTTTGACGGCACGGTTGGCGCAGTGGTTAAGCGATTGACTGCTGCGCTGCGTGTCGCGGGTTTGATTCCCGCACGGAACAAATATTTGTATGACCTACATGTATTTGTTCCGAGTCTGGGTGTTTTTCTATCTATAAAATGTATGTATTTACAAAAAAAAAAAATGTATATAAGTAGTTTATCAGCCATCTTGTTACCATAACACAAGCATTAGGTTGCTTAGCTTGGGACTAGATGGCGCTGTGTGAAATGTCCAGGGATATTATTATTATTATTTCAGACAGGAGTCCATAGGGTTAGTAATAATTTTACTTAACTTCTAGTGTTAGTAGGTTACAGACACAGATATACAAAAAAAAAAAACCAGAAACCCTGCCAAGCCAATAACTGGTGGATGAGAAAAAAAAAGTAAAAGATAGCCCTATCTCTCCTGAATACAGATTACTGAGTAATCTAGCTAAGAGAGCAGTGATTCACCCAACAATTCTTTGTACCTACACCATGTAATTAATAATGCATCCTTTCTTGGTCCCTCATGTACAGTCACCAAAAGAGATAAGTAACCAGGGTCATCGAATATAGTTGAAGTTTGGTAAGAAACCGATGGATGTTTTCGAATTAAATTTAGTTTGATTAATGAACTGTTTGTTTTCTATTAATTAAATATAATTTTGTCCGAAAACATCAATCCGTTTCTTACTAAACTTCAACTATATTCGACGACCCTGGTTACTTATCTCTTTTGGTGACCGTACTAGAAAACCTTTACCTAACCTTAATAAAAATTTATTTATTTAAGTATCGGGTGCGGATTTTATTGGAAGCTACGAGCTACTTACTAAACCAAGATAATTAGGTAACTAAGTAAAATATTATAAATAAATGCGAGCGTATTTTATGGAGGAAGAATATTATGCACAGAGGCGCTTCGATAAATTATGATAATTATTTTCTTTTTGTTCAGGTGACATGAAAAGAAAGAAATAGGTTCCTTAAAAAACTGCCCTACTTATACAATAAAGAGTATCGATTTTTTATATCTTTGGGTTCCTACTTCCTACTGTGAAGAGTTCAGGGGTCAGACAGGGTCAGGGTAGGTCTAGATCCAGGGGTGAGGTCAACATGTTCCCTAAATATAGAGGTAGACAATTCAATTTATACTAATGTATGAAAGCTGAAGAGTTTGTAATCTTGAACGCACAAATCTCTGGTATGTACTACCAGTCGAATTTGTTTTTTTTTTTTTTGTGATAGAACTATTCTTGAGGAAGGTTATTGGCTATTTAACATCACGCTACGACTCTTAGCAGCCGAGCGTGGAGGGTGAAACCGCGGGACAGAGCTAGTCATCGATATACAGTGGCCTCCAAAAGTAAGTTGACATGTTTCCACTTCACCTGTGATGCCAAATTATGATTTAAAATAAAAAAAAATAATCAGGTACTCCTAAGGGATTACTTGATAATTTGTTTATGAAAAGTCGAAGAATTAGTCAATAAATACCTATAACAGTTCCAACATTTGGATCACTAAAATATATGGTGTGTCACAGCTGAAGTGGGAAAATGTCAACTATACCGTGTCCATTAGGCCGTTTTTTGACAGCTGTCTTAAAACGTAACTATTCCAAATTACGTAGAAATTAACTAACTACCTTATCTTATTGAATTTTTACAGACATTATAATACCGTATGTGTATCAAACAATGTATTGTGTGTTGCTGCAATCACTAGTTCCATCTGTCAAAAAACGGTTTACCGAATGGACAGGGTATCACTTTTGAAGGCCACTGTAACAAAAAAATCAAAGTTAAAAACTTCTATTCATAAAAAAATCACCTTGTTTTTAAAAACGAGCATCTCCATTCACTTTTATTTCTCGAGATAAGATTGCTGTTTTATTATGTAAATGGCTATTGTTATCTCTTGTATTTTGGAAAACAACACGTGTTATAAAACTGAAATGATAGTCATTGTTATCAAAATAGTATAACACAATATTACGCCTGTAGTTACCGAAGGGTTAGGCAATCCTATATTGAAATAGAAATAGAAAAAATGGAAATTGAAAATATATTTTTTTAGAGGGGCTTGTGGCTAAGTAATAATAACCGCACAGGTCGATTGATCAGGTTAAGCTACGCTTGCCGCGGTTGGTCCGTGGATGGGTGACCATCTTCACATAGCAAGACCCCTCCGTGCTTCGTAGGAAAGCACGTTTATTAGTTCCCGGCTGTCAATCGTGGATCTTTGACAGTCGTTACGGGTCCTCAGAAGCCCGAAAGTCTGACAACCAGTCTTACCAAGGGGTTTCGTAAGGGGTTTCGTATTACCCAGTAACTGGGTTGTGGAGGTCAGATAGGCAGTCAGTCCATGTAAAATACAGGTACTCAGCTGCATCCGGTTAGACTGAAAGCCTACTCCAACATAGTTGGGAAAAGGCTAGGCAGATGATGATGTTGAGAAATAGAAAATATTTATTGTCCAGGTAATACAGTCAGCAGGTTCACAGTTTAACAGCAAGTTGAGATGACAGGAGCAGCTTAAAATACTACTTACAGCTAGGTTATATATATATTATTTGCCAATGAGTCCCAAACTAGACAGTCTGTTGGCAATGTGTGTGTGTGTGGGCTCGGGATATTGGGTTTTGTTTCACTAACTGAACAGACAGCTGTGCTTCTGGGAAGTTTGTTGCAACACTTCATCTTCCCAGCTAAAGCAAAAGAAAGGCGGCCATTTTGGGGGACTGCCTTATGTGATTTTGACGTTCAAAAATGCTGATTCTCAGCCTAGTTTGAATAAACAAATGAGTTTTGATTTTGTTAGGCTATCCTATATATTACAATCGATCCGGCACAAAAGTGAAGCCCTTTGTGAAGCGTGTTCCGACTCATCATCTCGAGAAGTTCCTCAAGGAAGAGTTCTGGCCGAAGGGTGTTGCGTACCGCCGATTTCGTGGTCGGCTACACGACACCAGCCAGCGAAACACACTTCGTGAGCGTTAGTTCGTTTTTAGTGTAATTATTATGTTGTATGTATTTATAGTATTTTTATGTTATATTAATATTGTAATGTATGTGTTTATATGGCGTTGATGCTTGAAATAAATGGATAAATAAATAAATAAAAAAGCAGACTCCGCACAAAAGAAAAATTCCAAACCTAAGACCAACAAGACATTCATAATAATATTTTATGAGAATTAAGTCAAAATCTCAGCGCTTTCAACCGCGAAAAGTATCTCGAATAATATTAAAATTATTTGCAGTCATTTGTGAAATATGAAGTGTAGTATCTCCATTGAAATTTTTAAAATAAATAGTATATCATTTTGTAACTGTTTCATCGCAAGACAAAGTTGAAGGAACGTGTATTGATCACAAAATCACCACGCTTGTTTAATTTGTATCGATGATTTTTTAACGACTAAAATATTAACAAACTATGTAGTATCATCATCAGTATTTCTGCCATAAAACGTTTACTACTGCACTTTTACGCAATTACGAGAATATTTAAGTGTTAAGTATACAGGGTGGCAGGGACAGCGACGCGCAAACTGTAACCATGAATTCAGCACATGATTCTAGACCCTCCAGCATAGCTTTTTCGTCTGTTGTAAAAAAAATATGCTGTTTTATAGAAAGTGCAATGCCTACGCGGTCAAAATGTGTGGAGAGCTAATTATTTTTGTTGAAAAATTTGAAAGCTGCAGCATTCAAAAACATGTACTGAATCCATAGTAACAGGTTGCTCGTCGATGTCCCTGCCACCCTGCATGTACAGTAATACTAGCTAAGTGACGATTTTTGCCAAATTACCATTAAAAACCACGCCTGCCTTACATACAATACCAGTATTTAGTGGCAGGCTGCCAGCTCATACCACTTGTGTAATTGCCTTTAATGGCTCCTATGACATGAAATTTAAATTAAAACTCATATTAAAAGTACACTTTGTATACAAGCATATTATAAATTAGAGGATTATATTCAAGATAAGAATGCTTAGAAACATGCTGGTCCTGCTCCATAGGACAACCTTGAGTTTAGATAAAATGAAACTGGTTGCTAACTTAATATTGTATAATTTATTGAACGGTGTATTTATGACATTGATTTGCCTTTAAGCAGTGGTAGCCCAGTGGTAACGGCCGTGACTTACGAGTTATAAGTCGTAGGTTCGAACCCAGACAGGAGCTTTACTTTGTGTGAATTATTTCATCACCGCTGCTCTCAAAACGGTGAAGGAAAACATCGTGAGGAAACCGGCATGTCCTAGAAGCCAACATTCGAAGACATGTTACATCTACCAACCCGCACTGGGCCCGTGTAGTGGATTACGGTCCGCTTCCTCTCACAGAGAGGAGGCCTATGTGGCCGTGTCTCAGCAGTGGAAACATTATAATTTATGCTTAGGACATTGATTTTACATTCTGTGATTACTTTAACTAACAAACTTAAATTATTGTACAAGTAATTTCTTTTGGAAAATCATCTACTTTTACAATATTTGTAAATATGTGAGCACCATCTATTACATATGTAGTCGTAATTAATTTACCATTTGTCATTGCTTTATATTTAATTCCTTTTAACTATTATCGTAGAGTAATTTTATTCTAGGTGCATCGTCTTCACATATATCTAATAAATGTGTACAAAATATTGTAAAGATTTTATAAGAGTAACAGTGGAGTTTCTTGCCCATTCTTCTCCATACGTAACTACATTTTGGAAAGGGCAATTAGAATCAATTCTATTCTTCGTGATTTTTAAATTCAAAAGTGCCTTTTATGTGCCAATTTGAAATAAATGATTTGACTTTGACCTTGAGACTCAAACATTGGCGAAGGATGGGTGTACGATACTACTGTACCTATCCCTTCCAGAAATACAGGTGTGATGTCATGTCTAATGTAAGATGACAGCAATCTTAAATCACCGCCATTAAAGCTATTATGTCACCTAGCAAACACTCAGTAGTAGATATGATCTATTAATTGACCCCTACAATTAATGACCAATGAGCATGAGAAACCGCCATTACGAATTCTTTATATTAGGACATTGTTTACTCTTGTCAACTTCCGGGGACTGACTGATATTCGCGTCGAATTATGCAGATTAAGAAGTTAAGACACAAGCTTATTTTGGCGATAGTTTCATCCTACGCTCTCCGATTTATAAGCGGATTTTAGAAATGTTGAAATTTCAATCTGCTTAAAGTATTAGGGATTTATTTATAAACGATGCTCAAAATTAAGATAAGATTAGCGACTGTTTAATCATATATTTTTGACGTTTGAACGTGTCATCTCAAAGAGTAATCTTAGTAGCATTGTCATCTGTCAGAAAATCTTTGCAGCTCTACCTCAAAACAACAAACTGTATTCGTTATTCGGTATCACACTGAATCCGTAACACTGTAAACCCACTGAATTCTCAATTACACAATCTCATCCTGTTATGAATGGCCATTGATATGACACAGATTCATTCAAAAAGTCATGTTCCACTTTACACACACAGAAAAACTTTTCAAACACATTTTCTTCATCACTATCTCCAAACGTCACATCATTCAAATAAAAGAACACTAAAAATGGCGACAAAATGCGAAATAAAAATAAAAGCGCGGTAAAAATTCGGCGGGAAAATTCGATTCGTAAATGGAAGCAACGCGTCTGCCTCGCTCAGGGGGCGGGCGTAAACTGGCAATGTTGCCTGAATTGAGGTTCTATCACAATGTATGGTGCCAGTATTGAATCTCTGAATGACTGAAGTTTGGAAAAGGGGACTAAAAAGTATCATAGTGTTCATTCATAGTTATAATTTCGGGGTGAGTGCGAACTCCGCGCGTTGTAATGACGAGCCATTTTATTTTACAAGCATTATACTTAGCCGGGTTGTCCTCTACAACCCAAAATAACAAAAGTTGGTATCTACTACGATATTAGCAAACAAACATTTTAAAGTAATCTTTGAAATTATGACTAAGTGTGGGTCGTCCGGCGGCGAGATGGGTAAGAGACATTGTTGCTATCGCGGGCAAAAGCTGGATGAGGCTGTCACAGGAGCGTGGGGATTGACACAAGAAAAGAGAGGCCTATGCCCAGTACTGGGAGAAGTTGGGCAATGGATGATGATGATGGTTGACATCTAAGAAAGAAAGAAAGAAAATACGTTTATTTGCGGTAAACATGACGCAAAAAAGAACATAAAAAACATATAAAGAAGAAAAAACAATTAGAATTGGTTGACATGCGTCACATTCTCGCAAGACGGCTATTTCTCAGCATTATGCTGCGACACTATGCAACACAGAGCCCCAGCGCTGGTTCTAGATGTATGTTCCGGATTGGCACAAAAACAGTTGAACGGATTTGGATGAAATTTGGCACATAGATAGTTTATAACCTAGATTGAAATATATGGTACTTTTAATCCCGGTAGTAGATTCCCATGGGATATTTTCCGACATCCTCACGGGAAGCCCGCAGGTTCACCCTCGTTAAAAGCTAGTAATTGAATAAGGTTGTACCGTTCCTTAGCTATCCCAACATGATTTCATTAATACAGTGTTCCGTTTTCCGGTTTTGCTTACTGAAATACCCAATAATAATGTTTACAAAAGGTAACCAAACTCAATAAAAATCAATCGTTTCAATAAAGAAACGTCTACAGTCAGTTGTTTTGTGTTTTCGACCTTCGCTCAGTATCAATTGCGTTGATCGGACCCATTTTTCTTTCGTCAACAATATTTTGCTAAATGGTATTTTCGAATCAGAGGGGATTTGATTTCTCTGTCTGTTTATTGGTGTAGCGGAAAAAAGTTCGTCTATAATATTAATAACTAACGACATGTTGATTAATATTTTTTTTAACTCGCGACTTCGTTTGCGATGCAGGATGAAGAATAACGATTACCTAAGTCATCGTCTATCTGTGTGCCAAATTTGATCTAAATCCGTCCAGCCATTTTACGTGATTGAGTAACAAATATATAGAGGTTTGGGCAACAGGGTGTAAAACTCAATCTCTATAAAAAAGGGAGGATCGTCCGACCAGACGGAGTAATGTATGATGGGTAACTGCCCGACGATTGATGTCGGAACGTTGTATATAACTATGCTATTCGCGCGGTAAACTCTGCTTGCGCGATGCAGGATTTTGCGTGAGTTCAGTGTAATGCTGTGCCCGACAGGGTCCATAATTGTGACTAATTTAATTATTTCTTACTAACTATGCGTGTACATTATGGTACGCAATAAAGAATTGAGTAATGCCTAGCTCGCATGCGGCGATGTAGATCACACAAACAAACTCACTTTTGAATTTATAATATTACTAGCTGCACCCCGCGGTTTCACCCACGTATGTTTCGATCCCGTGGGAATTTCGGGATGAAAAGTAAGTATGTGTTAATCCTTACTTTTTATCCCGAATATAATAATCTGTGTGCCAAATTTCATTTAAATCCGTTCAGTAGTTTTTGCGTGAAAGAGTAACAAACATTCATCCATCCATCCATTCAAACTTTCGCGTTTATAATATTAGTAGGATTATAATAGTAAGGATTGCTCTTAGGATATCATTGCATATGATCACAACCCATTTTTAGACTCGATTCCTAAATCTCACCGTCTGTTTTTGGTAACAGGCTAACACTCGCACACTGTCGTTCACCAATGACAAAACGGTCTTAATAATTATGTACCCACCTGATTATACCTTAAATTTGAAATTTAAATTATATAGTTTAAACATTTAAAACGATACAGTACTGGGTTTATCTCCAACTACCCACGACCTTAGCTCTTTCTGCTGAACTTTTAGCTGGCTGGCAATATTAATATATAGTTATAGACACCTACTTAATAAGTTAATGATAAGGTGAGTTAGTTCTTTAAGGTTCACTGTTTACTACTTTAGATTTACTTTTATAAATATACGGTGTTTAAGATGGTTTGGTTGTTTCTTTATATATCAATGCCGGACCAGCTTGCCGTAGGAGGCCACAAATTTATAATCTATCAACTGGTGCATGAAAGGGTTTCTTTACTACCATTTCCATTTTTCTAAGAAACTGCAGTACGTTCTCAAAGTACTTCACTCACTAAAACAGCACGTTTACTACCTCGTTTTGTTTGTACTCATTCGTTGAAAACGAACCTACTGTGATAGTTAGGTTGTTTACTCTCTCGCACAAAGGAAAACTCAGTTAATACAGGCATTTGCATACTTTTGCAAAGAGTTTGCTCTCCTGTGAATGTTGGCTGCAGTAAGTTATACAGAGTATTCAACACTCTGGTGAAAAGATTTGCTACTCAGCAAGGTTGGTAGCGGACTTGAGAATTAACGGATGTTATGGAGTTCTTGATGCACCTTGAAAATGAACTACAGAAAAGTTCAAGAGTGAACTATTCTTTAGAATGTAATAAAGAGATGGATGAATGTAAACGAAACAAAAGGAGTATGTAAGGATCATAGCAAGTGGCGTCCTGTAGGTTCTGCCTACACCGGTGTGAGTTTATGTATGTGAGCATGTATGTGCAAGAAAGAGGATTATGATTCAAGAACAACTTTTATGATGAAAAAGATGAAGGAATACACACTTGTGATTAAAAACAAAGCTAACAAGGAAGTCAACATTCAAATGATAGTGATCTAAGAAATGGTTAAGAAGCCCATTGCAAGGGTTTTGTGATAGGTAGGTTGTTTACTCTCCCGCACAAAGGGGAAGTTAGTTAATATATACTAATGGCATTTGTATACTTTTACAAAGAGTTCTCTTTCCTCTGAATGTTGGCACGAGTAAGTTATATCTACTAGAATACTGTGATGAAAAGATTTGCTGGGCAAGCTTGGTAACAGACCTGATTACCGGTGGATATTATGGAGTTCTTGATGCACCTTGAACTGACAGAAATAAAGAATAATATTTATTTGGCAAGAGATCGTTAAACACAAAGGGGTGGAGGGTGGAGCTTGTGGCTAAGTAATAACAACCGCACGGGTCGATCGATCAGGTTAAGCTACGTTTACCGCGGATACTCCGTAGATATGTGACTATCTATACGTACCAAGATCCTCCGTGCCTCGGAAAGCACGTTAAGCCTCGGCTGTTGTTGCGGGTCGTCAGAAGCCCGAAAGTCTGACAGCCAGTCTTACCACGGGGACAACTGATACTAACATATTTTTAAAATCATGTCCCACTAGTCCCATGGGACAGCGAGTACTGATTATATGATTGCGACGGTGGATCAGCCAGCAGGGTAGGTACAGACGCCAGCACATCAAGCTACTACAATTTATCAAACAACTTTATCGCTAAAGCATTAAGGTTCAAGGTTGATTGGGAAAATAAAATAAATGCGTTCAAGAGAATGAGTCTTATCGACGACAACACACATACATAACTGCACGCCTGTATTCCTCGAAGGGTTAAGCAGAGGTGTACCTAAGTACACATTTCGCCAGTTATGTTTAAGTCCCATGTGACAGGGGACGAGTTTATTGCCATCATCCGGACAGGAATCCAGACTCCGTGCTGCTAATGAGACATTTCAGACAGAGAAACTCAATAACACTTTGCCCGACCCGGGAATTGAACCCAAGACTTTGACCCTCATGCTCAGCAGTAGCGCTTGCGACCACTGCATCAACGAGACAGTCACGTATTAAAGCTTAATGTATTTTTGTTACAAATGGTAGAAGAATGTGGCGTTTTGACGCTTTGGCTAACTTCTTGAAACAGACTTGTCTATACTAATACTATTTCCTACTTGTAACTTAATGAGGTTTGTATTTCTAGAATCTTTCCTCTACTGTTACATACGGAGGTATGAAGGTTATCGTGTTATAGCTACATATTTAGGGCAGCTCGGAGTTTGGAAGTTGATGGTGTTATACCGCCGTGCCTCGGACAGCACGCCTGTTCTCTCTCCGGTCGTGTCGGGTTGCAGTTGTCCCAGCGAAAAATGAGAGTGAGGGAAGAGAGAGTACACATGTCATGTGTCTACGCACACACTTGTGCACTATAATATCTCCCGCGCCGAAGGCTGGAGTCCACTGATATTAGTCGCCATGGCCGAAATTCAGTTCGGGGCACTTTATTGTATACTAGCTTCTGCCCGCGACTTCGTCCGCGTAAAGCAACTTTCTTATTTTTTTCCATAAGAACCTTCTACAAAGCATTAGAAAACTTAAAAAAAAGATGGATGAAATCGGTAAAGTCGTTCTCAAGTTATGGCGTGACCAAGGGAAATAGGGATTCATTTTTATATATATAGATTATGATACATAGCCTGTATGACGACAAACACACGCACAAACCCATGGATAAATATTCCCATAAATGAGGAAAGTCTAATATTAGCTTAACGTTAATATATCAAAACCTTCAATCATAAATCTCTCAAGATAAAAACGGTTTGTTGATATTTTATTAAGGTTGCAAGACCTACATAAAATGGGTTTCATAAAACATATTTCTCACCTTCTAACGCTAGGAAGAATTCTTGCGCATTTATAATGAAAATTCCATCCAGTTCTGCCTGGAGGTTTAAAGGAAATAATACATCTAGGAACGCGTATCTTCTTTACCTAAAAGCTATTTTTAGCTCGTTTGTTATTTGGGTTTTCAAATTACGATATAGATTCTTAAATAAATACTTTGTAATTTCGAGACGGTAATTAACATGTAGTGTACCATAAATAAAACAAAGTTGGGTTAGTTACACCATTTTTAGCTCAAGAACGGCTGGACCGATTTTTATGATCTTTGATTTGTCTCCGCCCCCAATAGCAGAATAAAAATTCATGCAATTATAATGAATAATATAATTAATTTTCTCATACATTTTGTATGGAATGGCTTTTTTGATGATTACTCTTTTGTTTTTTTTTTTTTTCATTATTAATTCTGAGGCGGTGCAAAGTTTGCCGCGTCAGTTAATTTATTATAACATTAGAAAAATAACGGTTATAACCCTTTCGTTATTTCGATACAAACGTATACTAAGTTTCGCTATTTAACTATAAATATAATGTAATCTATTCATCGTTTACATTAAAAAAATGAATCTAAAATGAAGTCGTTTCAACAATATTATACAGTAACTGTGTTAGTCCGTTATTTTTCTAATGCTATAATATATGGAGTATACTAGACCTATTTAGATGAAATTCCAAGCAGAAAATATTAAACGTTTTAATAAATAGGGACGTAATTTTCAGTGCACAACATACTTAAATAATTTCCTCGAATTAAATAAAACGGTGGCACGAAAAATAATAATATAGATAATTCATTTTCTCATACATTCATTCTTATTGATTCTGAGGCGGTACGAAGTTCGTCGGGTCAGCTAGTAATAAATAATAATACCAATCAGTTACTATCCCACTGCTGGACAAATGCCCCATCTTATACAAAGAAGGCATTGATCACCACAATTGCTCAAAACAGGTTGGCGATTTTAAATTTATATTAACTATAACTCCAGGGGGTCTACTCCGGAATAGTATCGTCCGAATGTTCGGCCGTTTCCTGCTACGAAGTTACTATTTGGTTCGGTCGGTTCCGATACTACACTCCTACACTCTTTCGAATATTGACTATGGTCCCGACCCAACTAAGCCGATCCAAACTTTTTTCGCATTTTTCAATAATATTTGGTTCGGCGATGTGTTGGTCCGATCCGAACATTCACACTTGCACCTTGGAGTAGGCCCCCAGGTTTCCTCACGATATTTTCCTTCACCGATGTTAGTGATGTCCAAGATAAACTTAGAAAGTACCAGAGGTAAGAAGTATTTGGCGTGGGTATACTTAAGTTTAGTACGGGTCAGTATTTGACTCAAGACTTAAAATAACGAGCACACTGAATTTTGAAAGCCTAAAAGTATTTGTATGTATATAAAAGTATTTTACTTGAATCTCATAAGTACTCGTAAGTCCATTTGTTTATATAAAGATGTTGGGTCCTTCTTAAAGTTTTCTCTAAATGGATGTAAATTTACCTCATCAACGGCAAAACTTAGCCTTTTCGTCGGTTGCCAGTGTCGCCCGCCTATCTGACCTTCCTCAACCCAGTTTTGGATAACACGATGCCACTTGGTAAGATCGGTTGTCAGACTTTCGGGTTTCTGACGACCGGTAACAACTGTCAAAGATCTGCATTTGACAGCAGGGATCAACGACTTAACATGCTTTCCGAGGCTCAGATGGTCTCCTTATGAATGTAACTCTACCTACCTATCACTTATTCATAAACTTTAAATATGGAACAGTGGTGGCCAGTGGTAACAGCCGCGACTTACGATTTGCAAGTTATAGGTTCGAACCCAGACAGGCGCTTTATTTTGTGTAAATTATTTCATCACCACTGCTCTCAAAACGGTGAAGGAAAACATCGTGAGGAAACCGGCATGTCCTAGAACCAATAATTCGAAGACATGTGACATAAATTTTATGAGGCATTTTGTGGAGAAGATAACCAGAAACTGGTTTCGTCTTCTTTACAAGGTGACTCATACCCAAATTGTTATTTTAATTTATGTATGTACTAACACTACGGATCTCTGTTATCCAATTATTTGAAATAAATAAATAAATAACGGTTCAATATTTTTCTATTATTTTATGTCCGTTTTTTTTTACTCTCTTCTTCAGATTTCTAGTCTAGCGTTTATTTATTTAAACTTCTCGCACACAATAAGGTACAAAGATAGACTATGCCTTAGGCATTACGTCTGCCTTAATTCATTAGCATTACTAACAGTGTCATATTGAGTAGGTACGTATACATATCTACATAATTAAGACTAGCTGTGTCAAGTGCAAAGTGTGAGCCTGAACTAAATGTTTCAAAGAAAATGAAACATTCTTGAGGAAGTCAAAGTCTTTAGTTCCATGTTCATTAAGCGCCCAGATGATTCAGTTGATTTATGTATGTTTCAGTGTTTAATTAAAAGATCTGGACTCATTTCTAGCACGCTTGTATTCCTTCACTTGTAATTAACAAAACGCTCTCAAAACGGTGAAGGAAAACATCGTAAGGAATTTTGAAATTTTTAGCCCTATGACATGCCGGTTGCATGTCCTAAGGCTAAAAATTCGAAGACATGTGACATCTCGCAACCCGGGCTGGGCCCGCGTGGTGGATTACGGCCCACTCCCTCTCACAGAGAGGAGGCATGTTTCCCAGCAGTGGGATCAAGGTCAATTTGAACCTATTCGTATTATGTAAGATGGAAACGTTCCAGTTTGTAAATTGCGAATATTTAAAATGGTGTGGATTTGGATATCTTCTCTGATTTGTGTACTGTCTTTCATGTTGACTGGCAGTGATGAGTCATAGTCAGCTAATCACATAAGATTTAACGACTGACAAAATTGGATGACCAGGACCGCTAGGTGTAGTGACACTCTTCGCAGGGTAGCTGGTAGTAGCTGGATGAGTGTAGCAAGGGATTGCGTTAAAAGGTGAAGCATACATACCAGCAGTATACTGCTCCGGGATGATGATGGTGAATTTTTATCTTTCCTTTTTCTTTTTTTTTCTTTTCCTTTTTTTTTTGTCTCCTCTATGTAAGATTTATTGTAATGTTGTACAAGTTTCTGCAAAAATCTTTTTTTTTCAGAAACCGAGGTTTAATATACTTAGTTACAATCTACGAACAAGCCAAGAGGTCACATTAATTAAGTTACAAGAACATACATTCCCAGTTACACCCCAGAAGAAATAAGAACTCAGACAAATAATTGGGTCTGTTCCCCGCAATAAAGTTGCAATGTTCCAAGTTGTTCCGCCGTTCCTCCGGGAGCAACACTAACTTTAGCTAGCATCGCTCACGCTTCGCCCTCGTGTGGGAGAGGAACATATACCTAGTGTGCCTGGAAGTTTGTGTGTTTATTTATGGCAACATCTTGGTTAACTGGTAACAATTTTGTTAATACTACCAATCTGCATTTCAAGTTGCCTTAGAAGAGTTGTCGATTCGCAGAGTAATAAATTAACTTCGGGACTGTGGACTGCTATCGCAGTCCACTGCTGGACATAGTTCTCTCCCAGGCTGCCCCACAACACTCTCGCGAACCGCCTACATAAAAAATGATAATTATTATTCAAAAGTGACGATTCAACAGTTTCGGGCGAGATAATTCTTGCAAATCAACAATTTAGTTTGCAGTATTAGTAAGCAGCCGCTCAACACTATAGTTCTAAATGTGTTAATGAAAGATAAAAAGAAAAATTGTTTTATTTGTCACAATAACACGTGCGTACGTAAAAGATAAGAAAGTTCATTCTAATAAAAAAAGAAAACAGATCACGCAACAGGAAGTCGGCAGCAGTCGGCGGTTGATTAAAGATTTTTCTGCTGAAACTGTGCTGCGTCATGTAGCCAATAGCGTTAAGTGGGTATTGACATATTGGCGAATAAATATTGCGAACACGTAAGGCGTTTGTTGTGTGATGCAAAATTTGGCTACGTGAAAAGCCCCAAGTTTCTTAAATTCTTGTTTTTCTTACCCTTTTCTTTTAACCACTACGGGAAAGCTCTTGGCCTTCATCTCACCTCCCGATGGTAAGTGATGGTCAGGCCGCCGGCAGAACCGAGTTTTACCCGGAATTTTCAACCACAGAGGAACTGGCTATCTAACCTCTAGCTGCCGAAACACAGCAATGCTGTTAACATTGTTGTTTTGGCGACAGACGTAGACAAGATGAAGGAATTAGAACAAGCCCTACGACCAACTAAACTAAGAAGAAAGTTTTTTGGCCCCGCTGCAATGGGAATCACACCCAAGACCTCTGGGACAGAGACAGATGGTCTTACCACTACACCAGAGAGGCGGTAAAAACCTACTTAATCAACCCATATTATACAGTGTATATATTGTTCAACCCATTATTACAACCTGCCAATACCCAAACAATATTGTCATTTCCATCAAATCGACTGCATTATTTCATCTACTGAACATGCTGTAGACTCGGTTTCAGAGGAGTGCAATTTTGATAATACAACCAGAAACATCTCTAAAATACAACAGATCTATTTAAGCCGTAATTCCGGCTACATTTAGGTCTGCAGTGACAATAACGAACAACCGAGAGCCTTCATTACTCGCTGACAGGGGACCGTTACAAAGTTTACTATAGACACGCTCTGTGCTCCCAGCTCATAAAGTAAGGTTGGAGTTGTACAAGAAATACAGTAGGTACCGGCCGGTTTGTCTCTTTATTTTTCTGTCGTTACTTTATTGTAAAGTGTATTAGAAACTCCTATCAATCCATCAGTCATTATCATAAAAATTATAGCGCTTCAAGTTTTTTTGGCGCCTGGCCAAAATCGGAACTAGCGCTGCCATTTAGTTTTTTGAATATATTTCAAGTGACATTTCACAGAACTGTCACAAATGTTTACCAACAGCGCCCCCTTGTCAATGTTATTGCGTTGCATTCTGCTGTATCCATTCACTAGCCTGTGGCCTCGAAAAATAAAAAAGTTCTTTATTTTAGAAGGTTTGGAGATAAAGGCACCAGTTAATTTTATATTAACTCTACGATTATTCGTAAAACATGACTACGGTGTTATTTATAACAGCGCCATCTGTCATTCACTAGCTGAACTATTTTGTAAACTAAGTTAACAATAGATGGCGCTGTTACCAATATTTAAGTCACACTAGCAAACTGTAGAATCATTATGATAAAGATAACTATATCATTTATATTCTACATAGTTGTGATTATAATAAAATGGTGATCAATTCATACCCAAAAAATATAAAAGATAAAATTCGTGCAACGCAAGGTAGGTAGATACAACGTGATTATACGTGTCGGATAACAATCAATAGTATGAAAAAAAATGCCCTTGGACCCTTTTCAACCCTCTAATTCAAGGATTAAGGTCACAAAAGGTTGGGCTTTACAATAGGGATCGTGTATTCAAAAATAAAAATGCAAAAAGATTCTCTCCGGCGGGGAATCGAACCCCGGTCTCCCGCGTGACAGGCGGGGATACTTACCACTATACTACCGAAGACTTACTTTACCTGTTGAAATTGTGAACCTGTTCATTCAGTGAACATTCGCATCGAGGGACGTCTCAAAAAAAAATCGGTTTCCTTTCCCAAAGATTTTATAATACAGAACACAGGGCAAAAAGCCATCTTACTAACACACCATTATTATGTTTAATGTAATTAGGTGTAACAAGTCTTACGGGATGAGCTTGGCTCCTTTAATAAAGATTCGGCAGCTCTGGACAGAAAGAGGTGGAAAGAAGGCCTTTGCCCAGCAGTGGGCACATTAATGGCTAATAATAATAAGCCTTACGTAAATTATTTTACCTAAAAGCTTAAGTAACTTGAGGGTCAAATCAGTATGGTTGAGCCCAGAGGGTTATTCAGCAAGCATATTTAGCGCGAAAACTTGATACCTAGGTAAGTGGGGCGTGATGAGAGAACGCCACAAAAAATATACATATTTGAAAAAGCTTGAGATGGAGCCTTGCAGGTGCAGATTTCAGTATGACTGTTATTAATTACAAAAATGTAGTTACGACGAAGCTGTTTCTTTCGCCTTCCGAAAAAAATCTGCCTTGCTGGGATACAATGACTCCTTTCTGTGAGAGGATAAAATACCACTAATCTATTTTCTTTTCTCAAATAAAATGCTCAACAAATACGCTGAAAACTTAAGACTAAATCGAACGCTTTCAGCGAAGTAGGTAAGACCTGTGCCAACACTTGCAATGTTTGCACTTCTGGCACAGAGGGATTCTCAATGAAAAGTGAATACCTATTATTTCATTCAAGGAAAGTATTTAAGTATATTGTGCATTAAAAAGTACAGCCGTATTTATTTAAACGTTAAAGTATTTTCTCCGTGGAATTTTATCTAAATAGCTCTATAGTCCATTTAGAGCTGATGTTTCCAAAGCCAGATAATTTTATCCCAGGAATAATTATTCTTCCATACATACGAAGTTATCTTATGGGGCAACTCAACAGTAAAAGAAACTGCATTTAAGGCACAAAAAAGATGCATACGGTCTATTTTTTTAATTGAAAAGTACTGATAGCTGCGTGCCGTATTTTAAACAATATAAATTATTAACCCTACCATGTTTGTACATTTTAGAAATGACAGTGTTCGTAAAATTAAACCCGGATCGCTTCTCAGGAATGGCTGACGTATTTCCACAGAATAGGCGTGACAATAGTAGTCTACATAATTATGTATCCCTATTGTTAGAACAACTCTGATGCACAAGGGTGTCTGCTGCATGGCACCGGTGATATATAATGAAATACCAAGTTGTTAAAAGGACTATAATTTGACATTATTCAAGAAAGACTTCGGAACTTTTTAGTAGACAAAGTTTATTATCTAGTGTTGCAGATTTTTTATTGGAGAAAGAAATGGGCTATTTTCCTATAAAAAATCTAATTAGTCCGTCAGTTAGATTATCAGAAAATATTGAACCCGTTTTTTTTCTTTTGTCAAATATATAAAAAATGATGAAGATATCGCCCGTTAAAGTTCCGCGTGACGTCACTTGCTTGCGACACTTTTGCAAGCAAGTGACCACTCCCAAATTTTGACGCGCTTTATCTTTGTCATTTTTTGTTCGATTGACAAGAGAAAAAATACGTGTCCATCATTTTTCGATAACTGACTGACGGACTAAATATAATTATTATTATTTTACCCAGACAACTACCCCATTGTTTGACTATTTTATTTTATTATACATATATTGTATTTAAATAACTACATATTACAAATTGTGACATTAATTATATTATTGACTGATGAATTAGAATTATTTTATTTATTGAATGAATTAAATCAATCAAAATACAAATGATGAACATCGATAATTTTTAGTGAATGATGAACTAGAATTATGTTATTTAATGGTAAATATTTATTTTAATTGTAAACTCTGTACTTTTGCATGCCTTGTAATTGACAAAATATGACAGATATTTGCAAAACAAAATTTATTTATCTTATCTTTACAAAATCTGTCAGACGTCGATTTTATTCCACGAATAAAAATTATCTGTCGAATGAAAAATCAGCCCTTATTGTAGCATTAGAAAAATAACGGATGACTAACAATAGTTATTGTATAATATTGTTGAAATGACTGCACTTTAGAGTTATTTTTAAAATGTAAATAGGTATGTAGTGACTAGATTTCATTGCTTTATATTTCAACGATGTGGATGAATTTTTTGGCGCTATAAGTATTTTAGTTTGTGAATAGTTTTAGCTAAGTTAGGATATAATTTTGTTATTTTTATTAATGAATAAGTTAAGTTGTTATATTATTTTAATGTTCAATAAATAAATATTATTTTATATTTATCGTTAAATAAGGAAACTTAGTACCTATATGTTTTTATCGTGTTATCGTAGGTATTTTTCAAAATACACATTTATTATATTACTAGCTTCTGCCCGCGGCTTCGCCCGCGTGGATGTCGGAAATTATCCCACGGGAACGTGCTAACAGGATAAAATGTACCTATGTGCTTCCCTAGAATGCCATCTATCTCGCGGGCCCTTTGTGGCTAATTACAATAGAAAACCAATTGTGTCTCATTAGTGGTGATTAAGAGGGTACCTATATGATATCCTTACCTAAGTACCTACCTAATAAAAAAAAAAACTCAATAACAGAAAATTAAATACCTACCTACCTAAATAAACCTATTTCTGATGATAACTAATCTAAACTCAATAAATAAGCAAAATCCCTAAAAACTAATATCTATACGAATAACTAATCCTACCTAACAGTACCTAAGTATTATAAAATAACCTACGGTCACTACGTACACTATCAAATATACTACCTATACCTACTTTAAAATTAAAATCTATACCTACGACTTATATAAAAATAAACCTAAATAACTCTAAAAACTAAAAGGAATAAATAACCTACGACAAACTTATTATTTGCGGTTGGTGCAGTAATCGGGTCTACGGATCGAACCGCAAAATTAAGTTTGTTTTTTATTGTATATACTTTTCCGGGATAAAAAGTACCCAGTGTGGTGCCCAGGATATTAAAGAATAATTATACCAAGTTTCATCGTAATCGAACCGGTAGTTTTTGCGTGATGCCTGAACAAACAGACAGACAGACAGACAGACAGACAGACAGACAAAAATTTTTTTAATCACATTTTTGGGTTCGGTGTCGGTCTAGTAACACACCCTGCCATTTTTTTTTTAAATATTTTCAATGTACAGAATTTCCACTTCTACAGATTTATTATAAGTATAGATAATAAAAAAATACTGTACAAAGGCGGACTTAATGCCTGAGGCATTTTCTACTAGTCAATCTGAGACACATAACATATTGTCGTTGGAAACAAATGCCGTAATGGACTGGAATTAAAATGCCTCTGATGACATTTGAAATTTTCACCACGTCGATATACCTACTTAGAACGACCAAACAAAATTATCTTGTCAACCCTTGTCAGTTACCTAGGTAGGTACATGCTTGATAGGTTTTTAATGAACGGTGCTTGCTGTTAGGTCATTAACCCCAATAGTACTGAAACTTAGATGCCCCGAAAACGATTATTCGGGTAGGAACATTATTTAACTAACTGAATTTATTCTATCCCTTTAAAGTACGAATGAATTTGAATAAATTTTCCGTTAAAGAACAGCGGGGTAGTTGCGTAACACACAGCCATTGCTACTGATAAGTAGCAATAGCTTTCATTTTGACAGTTCAACAACAATCATTGCGTTATTTACGTTGTTGATTAAACACATTTTTCCAACATATGAAACAATGGATTAGCGATATCCTTCAAAATGTTTCAGATTAAAATTGATAGTGGGTTACGCAGTTAGGGTGTTCTACAGACGCCAGCAGGTCAAGCTACCCGAAACTGTCAAATTTTCCTAATCAACCTTGAACCTTAATACTTTGGCGATAAAGTTAAAAATCTATTAAAGAAATTTGACAGGTTATAGTAGCTTGATGTGCTGGCGTGTATACCTTGTTATTAATATTTAAAAGCGATATATAGTCAACTGTGTATTGGGAATGACTGAGGACTGAGTTATAATGATAGAAGAATATTATTATTGAACATTTTAACCGTAGGTACGTTTTTTTTTACGATTTTAAAAGCATTTGTGGTACACAGCTCCATATCGATAAAAATCCGATTTCAATCCTTATAAGCCAGAAAAGTATTGATGGCCGAAGAAAATTAACGATAAGCCTCTACCAAAATTGTAAAGATTCAGTATAAAGAGAAATGAATATGGAGGCTTTATGAAGACTGGCTACGAGGCTGGCACACACACACACATCAATCATACCTCGTGTGTGATTGATGATGCGAAAATTGTAGCCGAAATAAATTTTCAGCACACTTTAAAAGAGTGTTTTCAAGAATATTTTCATGTAGGATGTCGTGTTAGAAGGCTATTTGAGCACACACTGTTCAGAGAAAATTAGGGCTTCTAGTGCTTTTGGTTATTGCAGATTTTTACTGTTTTTGGTTTTGCACAGTAAGAAACCGCTTGTAAAAAAATCCTACAGATTTTTTTATGGATTAAAAAATATGCCCAAAAACGTAATAGAAAAAAAAAACAAATAAAATGATAAATGAGAGATCCTACTATAGCATTATAAACGTGAAAGTTTGATGGATGGATGGATGTTTGTTACTCTTTCACGCAAAAACTACTAAACGGATTTGGATGAAATTTGGCACACTGATGGATTATAACTAGGATTACATTTATGATACTTTTTATCCCGATGTTCCCACGGAATCGAAACTTCTGCGGGTGAAACCGCGGGGCGCAGCTAGTAATATTATAAATGTGAAAATTCGTATGGATGGATGATTGTTACTCTTTTACGCAAAAACTACTGAACGGATTTGGATGAAATTCGTCACACAGGTGGTTTATAACCAGGATAAACATATAGGATACTTTTTATCCTGATATTCCCACGGGATCGAAACTTATGCGGGTGAAACCGCGGAGCGCAGCTAGTACATATATAATGATAGTAAGACATGATAATAAATATATCTTAATTTTAAACGTAACCAAATAAATCGAATTCTAATAAACTTCTTAATCTAAAGTTCCTACCTGGGTTAAGATTATGAATACCCACACGTCCTCTAGAAATGTCAGACATAAATTCCTCACACTAGACAGAATTCTTGCCTGCTCTAATTTACCTTCCTAGTATGTTAAGTTTAATTAGGGCTCTATATGAGAATTTCGCTATGTAAGTAATACAGGATGATTGCCAAAATTGTTAATAGAAACCTTAATGCCTTTGGAAATATCTATCTCTCTATTTAGCCCGTAATGTCCCACTGTCATATACCTAAAAATACTCTCCGAAAAATCTATGACCACAAGGTCAATTCTCGTAAATAAAAACGTTCAAAATCTTGTCGCAGTCTCATCTCGGCGACAAACAAATGTCAAAAACTTGTCAAAATGTAGGGAAATTAGAGGTATTTTTGACAGAGTGAGACTGAGATCAGACTGTGAACGTGCTTAACTGAACGTCTGGGCCATGCTATCTCTTTCGAACAACCCGCCAGCCCGGCCGGCATTGGCCCTAACAGACCCCGTCAGTTCGTGCTGACATCTCTTTGAGGCGCGCGTTAAAAGTACGAGAATTGCCCCTCGGGTCTTCACAATATTATCACCGGAATTATTGAGCCTGTATATGATTAGTTTTCTAGATGGTAATGTCAATAAAATATCGTCCTTTAATCATTAACTTCTCCGCTACTGCTGTGCACTAGCTTCTGTAAGTGATGTACTCACATTACATAAAACTGTATGTGATTTTTTGTTTGTGTAGGTATATTATAGTGAGTAAGTCGTTGAAGTGTAAGGAACTTTTTATTGATTTCCAGATCAATGAAAGGTACCTCATCATCATCTGCCTAGCCTTGTCCCAACTATGTTGGAGTCGGCTTCTTGTCTAATCGGATGCAGCTGAATACCAGTATTTTACATGGAGCGACTAGGTAGTCGCGTATTACCCGGTAACTGGGTTGTAGAGGTCAGATAGGCATCTGACCTCTACAACCCAGTTACCTAGTAATACGAGACGCCTTGGTAAGACTGGTTGTCAGATTTTTGGGCTTCTGACGACCCGTAACGTCTGTCAAAGATCAACGAATGGCAGCCGGGACCAACGGCTTAACGTGCTTCCCGAGGCACGGAGGGGTCTTGGTATGTAAAGATGGTCACCCATCCACGGACCAACCGCGGCAAGCGTTGCTTAACCTGATCGATCGACCCGTGCGGCTGTTATTACTTAGCCACAAGCCCCCCAATGAAAGATACCTATCTATGTATACATACTAAAGAGCATCAGGTAAGCACTTTTGGGCAGCAACATAAGCTGCATGCTACCCAAAAGTGACCATCGACGTATTATGCAGCAAAAGGCTATTTAAGGGCTGCATAAATACATATCTACTGTTTTGCTTAAATTTAGAACGCCTAAATTGACTAGCAGTTTTTTTTTAAGAACTGAATGTTAAACTCGGACGTTATAAGATACTTAAGCTGTTGCACAACGGGCTTAGGCACAAAACGTAAGCCCGTTGTGCGAACAGCAACAATATATTCTATAACCACGTATCTACATATAGCACTGATAGGACTCGACACAGTGGGCTAAGCTTCCTGTGTTCAGGACATTGCGCACAATGTGCAACACGGCAAAGCGTGATGGACGATAAATGTGTGACTAGGTAAACGTACACGCTTATAAAGCTGGCCAGAAACTAACCTCATATAAGTATTCCGAGAGTTTAAATTAATGTTTCTTGTTTTTGTTTGAATAGCATACCTATACCTCCCTAGGTATAGGAATAGGAATCGAATTCCGGAATTATCTCACGGCCAGACACCGGAGTCCGGAGTTATTCCACGGGCTGAACAGGGTTGAATTTAATTTGATCCATTGTAATTGTTTCATTATTTACCAATGTTTCAGTTTCAGGTCACGTACATTTTCTTTGGTCTGTTGGTCTGTATTTAGCCAGGATAACCGCTTCTTCAGCTTGTTTTAAGTTGTTTATATTTCATCTTTTAGGAAAAACTTTAGTAACATCTACATTGACTACCAAACATTTTAATGCATGCAGCCGATCTATTTTGTTAAAATCTCACCCTAAAAACTTAGGTGAAGTGAACTGCAATGTCCAGCATCAGAGGGGTAATTCCCATATATTCGTTCGCATAATAATCTCAATTTCATTCTGTCAAAAATACAATCAATTTAGTGGTTGATCAAATCAGTTTACTTTTTGATATTGAGTGTCGCTGAGATGAGATTGCGACTTGAGCGGTTTTTAAATACGAGAGAGATTGGTTTAGTCCATGTTCAACCACCACAATCTTTACCCCCGACCATGAGCTTCGGGTGGAATGACAGCTCACTTCAAGCGCACCTGACCAAAGCTTTCACGGTTCCTGCCAGGGTAGCGGGATTGTCCGAAAGGGTTACCGCTGCCCTGGAACATAAAGGGCTAAGGAAGGAACACGGGTGGGTTTTAGTCAGTAAGAGTCTGACACTCCCTTCTGCTCCACCCAAAGCGGGAGGAGTCATTTGATGATTTCCCATCCTGAAGAAAAAAAAAAACAAAAGCTTTCACGGTGAGATTTTTAGGCAAGTTAACTTTAAAATGACTAGAGTCTTTATAGTTACTCGCATTTTTTATCAAGACTCGATTATCCAAAAATATTCTAAACATCCCTGGGACCATCTCTCACGTCTAAAAGATAATAAATCATCCGAAAATAGATTCGCAAAGTAAGTAGTTGATTTGCATTCTTTAGCCGAAAATTTCACGCCAAGTTTAGATGTAAGGAATTCCGGCTATGCTCTGGGACGGAAATTTGCATACTTTTTGTTTAAAAGCGTTCGCACACTCCCAGAACTTTGCAAGGCTGTAGCCATGAGAAGGCGTGCAGATTTATGAGAGTAAAAAAGTCTATGTAGGCGCAAAAGTATGGTAGTAGTATTTTATGCAAGTCTGTCTAGTTTTTACAGTTTCTAAACCGCACTAACTATACAAACTTTACTACAACTAAATCTCTAGATTATGAGGTAGGTAGTTAAGCCCGCTTATTGGCAAACGATATCGCGGCAGGCCCAGCCGGAGATGGCCGGATGAGTTGGACTTCTTTAATAAGGATTGCTCCTTGGCAGCTCTGGGCAGAGAGGTTGGAGGTCTTTGCCCAGCAGTGGGACATTAATGGACAAAAATAGAATAAATAATAAAGTTATGCTCAAACAGTGGATTCGGATACAGGCAGGCACATTGTGAAATTTATTTCATCACCAAAGCTGTTAAAACGGTGAAGGAAAACATCGTGAGGTATCCGACGAAAACATGTGTGGCATTCAACAACCCGCACTGAGCCCGCGTGTTGGATTAGTTGCAACTTTACGATGCACTCCTTCCCATAGAGAAAAGGCCTGTGTCCCAGCAGTGGGAACAAACATTATAGAGGCTGATCATGCTGATCATGAAAGCTCTAAAAGAAAACATTTTGTAAAAAAAACTCTACCATTCATTTTGACCGGAGCGAGCTATGCTCAGTCTCCGAGCATAGTTCGCTCCGGTCAAAATATTTGAAGGATAAAATAAGGACTGAAATCACCCGGAAAAGAACCGGAGTTACCGACATAGCTTGCAGAGTAAGCTAACTGAAGTGGCAGTGGGGTGGCCATGTTGGTCGAAGAACCGATGGCCGGTGGAGCAGACAAGTCCTGGAGTGGAGACCGCGTATTGGCAAGCGTAGCGTGGGACGCCTCCCAGCTAGATGGATGGACGACCTAAAGAAGGTGGCTGGGATGGACTGGTTGCAAAAGGCGGATGTAAGCGACGCAACTAGCGTAAGAACTTTTTGCTAGAAACTTTTTTATAATATGTTAAATACTTTTCTTTTTAGCCGTCAAATTGATGTGCACTTGTTTTTGTAGTCTCTGTCATCGTACATTGAAAACCAAATGTATTATTTTTTCTCTTTATTTCGTAATTAAAATTGTTTATTCGTTTTCTCTATAAATCCGTCATTTTCTTCCATTTCGAGCCTATTAAGACCAATACAGCGGAGGACAGGGTGTTGTGACGCAGCCTGGGAGAGACCTATGTTCAGCAGTGGACTGCAATAGGCTGAGTTGTTTGATACATTTGACTGCTTAGGTTTGCACTTTTATATGAAACAACAGATTGTTTTACTAATAACTGACGAAGAATTTCAAGCAGGGCTGTCCAGGATCATGTACGAGTACCTACTGATACATGTAATTACTGAGTCACTTTAACTTGATTGTTGTAATAATCAATGTTTATGAGGAACTTTGGCTCTTGAGATACAAGTATCCTTTTACTTAGTTCAGGAGCCTGCTGTTCAACTTGCCTCTGCCCACTGCTTATACAATCATGTTTATTGTATGTCTAATCTTGTGTTTTTTTTTTCTTTGTACAATAAACTCATTATTATTATTATTATTACTGAATTCATGGTAACAGGTTGTGCGTCGATGTCTTGCCCTGTATACTCTACAGATGTAAACGCAACCCAAAGTAAAAAGCTCTGGCTCTTTAACGATTGTACGTCGGCTTTACGTTCCACTTCCGTGAACTAAGTACCTACGTTCTTTCATGAACATATACGAGGTACAGTCAACAGCAAAAGTAGATGATCAAAATCAGAAATTCAATACTAATGAACGGAGTTCGCAGCTATATGGCAGCTGTACTAGTAGTAAATGTTTGGTATAATTTACAATCACATACTTTTGAATCACTTCGACGCCACACAGTTCTGACGCGAACTCCGTTCAGTAGTATTGAATTTCTGATTTTGATCATCTACTTTTGCTGTTGACTGTACCTACCTACATTTTGGAATAACAGATTTTCCCTTACTTATTGGTTTTCTTCAAAGTAAAGTGCCTTCAAAGCCAGAGTGAACAGGCATTTTCTGAGTACGCTCGTTCTATATAGACCTCTTCCATTGATTTCCATCAGGCGTGACCAAGTTCAAGAGCAGGCTCAGTCAACAATAAAAAAATCCTACTAATACCTATTATAAACGTGAAAGTTGTATGGATGTTTGTTATTCTTTCACGCAAATACTACTGAACGGATTTGGATGAAATTTGGCACGCAGATGGTTTATAACCAGGATTAACATATTATAGGATACTTTTTATCCCGATATTTCCACGGGATTGAAACTTATGCGGGTGAAACCGAGGGCGCAGCTAGTAAAACATAAAGTTTATCCACATTTGCTTCGCACCCTAATTGCGTAACAGACAATCAATCGGAATCTGAATTATTTTGAAGCAAATTGCTAATCCATTGCTTCATAAGTTCGAAAAATTTGTCTGCTCAACACGTAAATAACTCAATGAATGTTGTTGTTGTATGTTGTTGAACAGTCAAAATGAAACCGATTCCGATTGATCGTGTGTTACGCAATTAGGGTGCAGGTTTATAAATTATTGTTTACGGTTTTTCGTAAATATAAGTGATTGTCAGACAAAAATCGGTCTCTCATAGGTTTTAAAATTTGGTATGAGATTAGTCATTGGGATTTAATTCCGGATTTGTTTTCTTTTTTTCTTCATAAAATTGATTTTGTATTGAAATCCTTACATTATTATCTTGTGGACTATCAAAAGAGCGCAGGAAGTTTTTAAATATCTACCGAATTTTAAAATATATGCATTAGTAAGTTGGTAAGGCAAATGGTAAGGCTTTCATCATCAATCTACAGCAGTCCACTGCTGGCCACCTGTCCTATTGCACGCCATTCAACTCGATTATCGGCAACTCTTATCCAGCTGGTAAGGCTTTAAGCTCATATAATTTTATACAACCCTACAATTCACGTAGTGCACACAACTTTCCAAAATTATTTCCGTGGTTGGGAAATTGGAGAGCATTTTGCTGTAATTTGACTTACAAAGATATTACTAGAATTCAAACTATCTACTTACTACGGTGCAGCGTTTCCAACTCGTTGGCGAAGAGAAACAGGTTTCCTTTATGTTAACAAAATATTTATTTTTGAAAACCATTGCTTATAATTTATAACCTTACTAGCTGCGCCTCGCGGTTTCACCCGTATAATTTTCGATCCCGTGTAAATATCGGGATAAAAAGTATCCTATTTGTTAATTCTGGTTATAAATCATCTGTGTGCCAAATTTCATCCAAATCCGTTTAGTAGTTTTTGCGTGAAAGAGTAACAAACATCCATCTATCCATCCATACAAACTTTCGTATTTATAATATTAGTAGCATAACCTAATAGGATTTTACCTTAATCGTGCGATATTTCGACATAATGAAAACAGTTAGTCTCAAACGTCGCGCCCGTGGCTAAATAATAACAGCCGCACAGGTGACCATCTTTACATACCGAGACCCCTCCATGCCTCGGAAAGCACGTTAAGCCGTTGGTCCCGGCTGTCATTCGTAGATCTTTGACAGTCGTTACGGGTCATCAAAAGCCCGAAAGTCTGACAACCAGTATTACCAAGGAGTATCGTATTACCCAGTAACTGGGTTGTGGAGGTCAGATAGGTAGTCGCTCCTTGTAAAATACTGCTATTCAGCTACATCTAGTCAGACTGGAAGCCGACCCCAACATAGTTGGGAAAAGGCTAGGCAGATAAGTTGGTCTCAAACAAACAGCGTATAACTCTATTAAGACTTACATAACAGCTTAACAAATCTGTTCTACTAAGTAAAGCAAACACTGGATTGGAGCTAAAGTAGGCCACAGTATTATTCCTGTCTATTCAAATGTCAGTTCTAAGTATCTAGTGCCCCTGTCTCGAGGGAACTCAATTAAAAAACTAAATTATTTGGCTTTGAGTTTTAGGTATTGAGTACGTCGCTTCAAAACGCTCACAACAGCTTAACAACACTACTTCTTACTCTACACACTCACACAACTCACTCATACTCTGTTAAATTGTTTGTTGTTGTTGATTGATTGTCTGTTTAAAGGCTTTTTAGCCTGTGGAAGGCTAATTAAGGCGTTGTTGCGATATCAGAAGTTCAATTCTCGTAATTTGAAACGTTCAAAATCTAGTCGCAGTCTCATCTCGGTGACAAACAAATATCAAAAACTAGTCAAAAATTAAGGGAAATTAGAAGTAAAATACTTCTAATTTCCCTTAATTTTTGACTAGTTGAGACAGAGATCAGACTGTGAACGTTCTTAAAATTACGAAAATTGCCCCCTCTGTTTTCAGTACATCTTGCATTAGGACGGTCACGAAGTTAAGAGCGCGCCTTAAGCCAGTAAAATTTTAGCATAGAAAAAAAACAAACGTAGTATGCGCCAAAACTGTTATATCGTAATAAATCCAAAACTAAAAGGAATTACATAAAATGCCTAAGCACAGCCTTTACTCTTGTGTAAATATAATTAATTATCAAATTTTTGTCGCAATAGGCATTACCCTATTGAGTACAAAACGGAAAAATATGAGAATTAGAGGTTACTTCGTGATTTTTTTCTATCGAGGAAATGTTATTATTTCATGTTTTTGATCAAAGTGAACCCTCGGAAATATCATGTAATTATTCATACATTTTTATTTTAGGATTTGGTCCGGAATTTTTCATGTACTCGTAAAACCAAATATAAGATTGGTAATTTTGCTTTATACGCGCTCTTAACAATACAATAGAAGTAGGACGCTTGCGGTCCTCCGTACTGTGATATTCCGATATGAGTTCCTTGAACATTTTGTATTAGGACGCATACGATCTTACACACACCTGCGTTCATAACGAAGTATTGCGTATTGCGGGGGGTCTGTACTGTAGGTTACACGCACACATAAGAAATATCGATAAAAACGCAGCTGTGTGGCATTGAATTGGGACGCATTATCGCAATAACGCATCTGATATTATCAACCGATAAAACGCAGCTGTGGGAGCGAGCCTTAATTTATTAGAGTATTGTAAGGTTGGGATATTCTATTAAATGAAGTTACCTGTTGTGTCATCAACATAAAATATTCTATTAAAAGGTATCCCTTTTAATAAAAATAGAATATTCCAGCTTAACAACAATACCTAACAATGCCAATGAAATGGGCTAATAAGTAATGTATATGTATTTTATTTCTTATTTTGATTGTTGCTTTTATTTATATCTTATCGTATGTTGCACCTGTTGACGTCATCACGTCAACGCCGGCTGTCGCTAAAAACCAGCGCTGGGGCTTTGTCTCGCATAGTGTCTTAGCATTATGCTGAGCGATGACCGTTTTGCGTGGATGTGACGTATGTTTTCCTCCATCTTGTATTTTTTGGAACGAAGTTCCTTATCGCGCGTTGCGAAAGGGGGCTAGACGGAAAAAATTAAAACCAAAAGTTGTATTTCTCTGTCTGTCTGTCTCTCTCTCTCTCTCTCTTATAGAAAGCAAGCCAGTTATTTTCGTTTCGTCTTTCTATTTCGTATTGAACAGTGTGGTGTCGCGACGATTATTTTTGTTGAGTGTATACAGGTTGTTTGTACATAATAAATAATAAAAAATAATAACAAACCTTCGTTCCATCCGGGTGTCCCTTGACATAGGGTAGTGGAGTACAAATTTTAAAATGAACTGATCACAAACTTTTGGGTGGAGATTTGGGAACTAATTTAACAAAATCCTTTTAGTTCGTAAATTCTTGAAAACGGTTCTTTTTTAAAACTGTTGTGTTTGAAATTCATACTTTGTGTTTTGGTAACGAAGTATTATAGATGATTTGATAAGTATTTGAAGCCGTTGGTCCGGGCTGTCATTCGAAGATCTTTGATCCAGTCGTCAAAGGTCAAAAGTTTAACTGCCTGTCTTAAAGATAGACATAAGGATATTTTATTATGCAAATATAGGGTACACGTACAGTATAATGGTGATATAGGGACTGGAGATGGGTTCAGACATTTTTAACCAATAGGCATGCAAAAGTATGGGGTGTCGTATTATCCAGTAATTGGGTTGTGGAGGTCAGATAGGCAGTCACTCCATGTAAACTACTGATATTGAGCTGCATGGTTAGACTGGAACCCAAGCATAGTTGGTTAGTCCGATCAGGACCAGGCCCGTGCAGGACGACGCGTATGTGTTCCACGCGCGCCTCAAAGCGATGTCAGCACGACTGACGGGGCCCGATAGGGCCGAAGCCTGCCAGGGTAGCGGGATCATCCGAAAGGGTTACCGCTGCCCTGGAACACAAAGGGCTAAGGAAGGAACACGGGTGGGTTTTAGTCAGTAAGAGTCTGACATTCCCTTCCGCTCCACCCAGAGCGGGAGGGGTGATTTGATGATTTCCCATCCTCAAAAAAAAAGCATAGTTGGAAAAAGACTTGGCAGATTGATTGGAAGGCGCAAAGTATATTCATTTGACAAGCATTTCCCTGAAAATATTGATCTACTTTCAGTTTATCAGTACTTTAAGGACTTTACGATAGCGTCGAATCGATAACAAATTGCGTCTCTGATGCGCCACATTGGGACAGCCCCAACAGCTTCCTGCAGCTTATTGGATGTGGATTGCTCCTTCATGGGGTATTGGACAAAACTACATGTACAAGTAGTGCGGTCCTGATTCAATGTTTCTATTGTTGTGTCTATGTATTTCATGTATTATTCTTATTAAGTAGATTATTAAAAAAAAACAAAATTATGTATGGATCATTATAATGGTTGTACTCGTAATTTATCTGAAATAAATAAATTTAATTGAAATTATTGACCGTGATTACCTTCACCACACGTTGATGTATTTCAGCCGAAAAGTCTTTGTAAATATTTTAGTTTTTCAGACTTAACCCATCATCAACATCATCATTTCAGCCGAAACGTCCACTGCGGGATATAGCCCTCCCCCAAGCATCGCCACTTCGACCAATTCTATGCTTCTCGCATCCAGTGGATTCCTGCGGCCATCAGAAGGTCATCGGTTCCAACGCTACGTCTTCTGGTACTTGGTCGCCACTCTAGACTTTTTTGGCCTCATCGGCCATCTGATCTGCGCAATGTGCCCTGCCCAATTAAGTTTGGCGATTCATCGGTCTATATAAGTTCTCCTACGGTTCGTTTACTTAACTCATAAATATATTCAATTCATATTTATTTACCTGAAATAACGTCCACTGCTTTCAGCAATTTCAACATTGTCTCTTCACAAAAAATCTCTTTCAACAATCACAAAAAAATCACTGTTGGAGTCTATTTCTAGTTGATCTCACTGTGTACTTGTAGTACCATTCGGTAGGCAGAGGCGCCGATCACATCAATTGTTACATTCTGTATACTATATGTAAAGACACACTGAACTTAGTATAGACGTGTGACATCGCGGCAAACTTTGACTGAATTTAATTGAAGCTGCGTTGCTCGCCCACATGTATTCTAATCTCTACCGGCAAATGTAGATTGTGGGATTCCACACTGTTTTGCCATTATTATATACAGTGGATTGTGACATTTAGGAAGGCAACTTATTTTGCTAATGACAGGTTTTTGTTATGAAAGAATGATAATATATAATTCTACTTGATAATGGAATTATTTGCAATTACCTTAGTGATGATAAAGAAAACAGCTTTAAATTATTTTTAGGATTTCAGATGAATAGATTATAAAACTCTACACTTTGTGTCTGCTGTTTATTTTTAATAATAATTGAACCATTTTACCACTTTAGAAGTGTCTCTCGCGCAAACTATTCAGTTTAGAAAAAAAAAGATATTAGAAACCTCAATATCATTTTTGAAGACCTATATATCCATAAATACCCCACACGTATGGGTTTGATGAAAAAAAATTTTTGAGTTTCAGTTCTAAGGACCCCCAACATTTATTGTTTTTTTTTTTCTATTTTTGTGTGAAAATCATAATGCGGTTCACAGAATACATCTACTTACCAAGTTTCAACAGTATAGTTCTTATAGTTTCAGAAAAAAGTGGCTGTGACATACGGACGGACAGACAGACAGACAGACATGACGAATCCATAAGGGTTCCGTTTTTTGCCATTTGGCTACGGAACCCTAAAAAGACAGGAAAGAATCATAGGGCATGAAACAATTCATCCGCATCGCTGTCAACGGGAAGTGGGCCTTAAAGTAGCATTGCCACATTATAATGCGATGCTGATTCTTTGACCAAAAAATAGGCCAGCCCTCTGGTCACGTAAAGAGTCGACCAACTGCTTAGTGATGTCTCGTAAAACATATACGTATAACCCCAAACGGCTCGGACATAATACTACCAATAAGATTGGAATATTTACGCCGTTAGTCGGTAGGTAATTACTGCATACAAATCGTCTGATTACCAAGGGTGCGCTGAACGTAGATTTAAATAGGTACCTATCGTTCATAATGTTAGGGGTTAGTAAGTTAACTGGTTTCTCGTTTGTGGAGGTCAGATAGGCAGTAGCTCGATGTATAAAAACTGGTATTCAGCTGTATCCGGTTAGATTGGAAGCCGACCCCAACATAGTTGAGAAATAATTGAGAAGACAGTGAGGGTTAGTAAAGTATACACTGCCCTCCCATACCTATTAACACTGTAATTTGAAAATATTGTAAGAGCCAATTATTTTTAAAAGAGTACCTAACCGTGGAATTTTTGCCGGCTCTTCTCCATAGGATACGACCAATTGGAACCGTGCACCTAGCTTCTGACGTTTCATAAGTACCCATGTAGGTTTATGTGAAAAAATATTTTGTATATAGTAAGAAAACAAAGCAGTTTATTTATGATGTCATCGTCGTAAAGACGGTAACTCCAGCGTAATGATTCCGGGCGGAGAAGGCAATTGAATAAATTAGCTCTTAGTGAGCGTGCCAAGGTCTCGCTTAGTGATTTCGACTATAAGAAATGTGTGGTTCATTAATTACCTCCATACAGTACGTATCTTCTGTTAGTAATTTTCATATATGTTTTGGCAAGTATAGGTTTCCTACCAAAATAGCGCGGTTTATAACTCAAACTTAAAGTATTTATTTCAATTAAAAGAATAGGGCATGTTCCTGGGTAAAAAATAATTATTATATTTAGACCATCAGTTAGATTATCGAAAAATAATGGACATGTATTTTTCTTTTGTCAATCAAACAAAAAATGACAAAGAAAAAGCGCGTCAAAATTTGGGAGTTGGGGGGTCGTAACGTCACACCATGCTCAAAAGTGTAGCAAGGCGTGACGTCACGCGGAACTTTAACGGGCGATATCTTCATATTTTTTTATATAATTGACAAAAGAAAAAATATGGGTCCAATATTTTTTGATAATCTAACTGTCGGACTAATTACATTTTTTAGGAAACTAGCCTGTTACAGGCACTTTTGAATTGAGGAGTCGGTCAGTCAGAAAGATTAAAACAAAAATTTAGGTAAAACCACTGACCTATATTTATATAAGAACGCTGGACTAAATATACTATACGAAATGACAGTTGCTTTTTGTGCTGATTCAAAACCCTCGAGGCTCGAGCGTCTCAGGAACTAAAATTGACACATTGCCTCAAATGGTCGTCGTTTTGTTTTGGTACGTCTCTGATGATTTAGGTCTAAATCGTGGAATAAGACTTTTTTTGTATTTTGTGTTTACTACGAGATATTTAGAACATTTTTATCATGAGAGAAACGCATTTTTTAAAATTCGCTATCAAAAATATTAGTTCCACAGACGCTCACGTTGCTATCAGCGCTAAAATGGCGAAAATCAAATGTCTTCGTTTTGCCATCGATAGTATGAAGTACAGCATGAAGTATATTCGTTTCATCACGGATATTTTAAAATTTCAGGCACTGCCGGATTCGTGGAAACGAAATAAACGTATGTAGGTAAGCGAGGCTGTAAACATGCGCTCAAATACAAAATGTAAAGCATGGTAGTTTGCGCATCTTGTAAACTCGTGCTATTAAAAATAACAGTTCCACAGACGCTCACGTTGCTGTCAGCGCCAAAGTGGCGAAAATCTAGTCTTCATTTTGTTATCGATAGTATGAAGTCCATTATCATCGTTTTGTCATCGGCAGTTTGATTTTGTCCAGCGTACTTGTTTATTTATAGGTCAGTTTGCGAAACCCATATTACCCACATAAAATAAAATATTCCACAATACTGTGATAGAATAGAATAAAAAGAAAGTTGCCCATTCCAAAGCGTATTAGGTTCCTATGGAGAAGAACGGGCAAGAAACTCCATGGACACTATATACGTATTAAAAAACAAAATAATGTGACAAAAACAAAATTCATTTTGTTTCTTGTCTAATTGGGACACAAATATCATGAATTTGATGATTTTTTTTTTGTCTATAATTTGAACCTTGTACATAATGTGATTATTGCCTGTTGTAGTTGCCTTGTGAATAAATAAATAAATAAATTTCCACCACCGTAGAAAGAGTTCTTGAGTAAAGGAAGTTTTTTTTATTTGTATAGAAAAACTTTGAGTTCGGAAGCTACTAGATCCAACATACGAGTACCTACTTGGAAAAGACTAGGTTTAGTAATCTAGATAGTTGATTGTGTAAGTTTCGATCCCGTGGGAATATCGGGATAAAAAGTATCCTATGTGTTAATCCTGGTTATAAACTATCTCTGTGCCAAATTTCATCAAACTTGGTCCAGCCCTTTGAGCGTGAAGAAGTAACAAATATAAAAACACACACACTCACTTATAAATCTATAAAATCTATAAAATATTAGTGTGATGAATTAATCAACCAGTCTCTTCTTCCAAACCAGTTCTGGTTCTTTCTAAGCAGTGATGAACCATTATGACCATAATGCCTTGGAAGTGGGTAGGCCTTTGGTGTGGGATGTAACCTGTGTCGCCCTTGCGCCATCCCATCTTCCTAGCAGGGTGAGCTGTGCTGGGGCGGCTGCTGCAGGAGCAGAAAACCTTAAACAGCGCAAATACTCGTATATTACCTTACTAGCTGCTGCCCGCGACGTCGTCTGCGTGAAGGCTCTACAGCACCAAAACTACCTAAGATGCCAGTGTCGCTATAGCATTTTATGTAAACAACTTTTAAAATAGCATTAAAATATAAGTTTTTTTTGCAAGCAAAGCAAGTGAAGAGAGTTATATGGGAATCCTGCTGCGTTCAGTCATAAGATGTGACTGAAGGAAATAGAGAAAATAATACAGGAATACATTCCAGGGCACAAAAGAGTACAAATACGTACAAACGTATCATACCTTACAACACTTCCCTATAAACTACGTTGGTAGTTATGCTGCCAGGAGCCAAAATGTAAAGAGAGTCAGGACTGGTGACGCGGGAGCAAGCGACGTACAGTTGCCCGTGTGAGAAGTAACTCGTCCTGAGGTCGACACCCGCTGCCCCTGCGACTTATTGATGGTCATCGCGAAGCAAACACTCACGGGGAACTGTACGCGCTTGAACTGGAACGGGAAGTTATGAGGTATGAGGGGAATGCGTGGTATAAATACTGCCTCGCCGACGCCACAACCCGTAAGAATTTCTGCCTCAATGGTGTGCTGTGGAGCGAGATGACTTTAAGGCGGGTCCCGTTACACAACTTCGGAGGAGATAGGTTCCGAAGAAGCATAATCGGGACACCGACCTTCAGCTTGATGGTATGCGCTGGAAGTCCACTTGCTGACAGGGAGTTCAGAAATTCCACGGGATAATGTGTGGCGTCATCTTGCTCGACAACAGTGTTTATCGAGGTGTAGACCACTTCATTCACCTCAATTTCCGAGAGAATGCATTCGTTAATTGCTGCAGCGTGATCATATTTGGGCGTCAAAATGGCTGAGAATGGCTCACACACCCAAGAATTCTGCTGGTGCGGTATACGACTGATGTCCCCGTACACACAGCGAATGAGTTCTTCTAAGCTGGATACCACTCTACCGAGAGACTCTGGAAGCACCACCTGTCCATCTCTCTCTTCTGGTAGAGTGCCTTCACCAAGACTTAGAAGGACATCGGAGAATTCTTGATCACGTGCATTGCCGCCGAGCCGAGCTCTCATATTAATGGTCAAGCGCAGCGTACGAACTCGTGACCACAACGAAGATCGTTTTAACGAAGTATTCACCTCGTCAGCTCTCGATCCCCGCGTCACCACGGTAAGCGTTTGCCGGAAATCGCCACTGAACAGAACTGTGACACCACCCATCAAATGTTCGTTCCTGCGAATGTCCTGCAGGGTTCTGTCCACGGCCTCAACTGCCTTCCTATTGGCCATCGTACACTCATCCCATTCGATCAGAGAGCAATCCTTGAGTACGTGTCCCTTATAGCTGTTACGTGACACACCACAAACAGGCGTTTCGGCGCTCTCTTAATCAATGGGAATTTTAAACATGGCATGTGCTGTCTGGCCACCCGGAAGCAGTGTGGCAGCGATTCCCGACGACGCTACAGCAATAGCAATTTTGCCTTGCATCCTGACCTCTGCAAGTATGCCAGTGGTAACAAATGTTTTTCCTGTTCCACCAGGAGCATCCAAGAAAAACCCTGGTTTTGCCCAACGCGAACAAAAGTATTAATAGTCAATGTTGATTTTGTACTAACAACATGAAATTGATGAAGAAATGATCATCATCAATGAACTACTTAACACCGCATTTTTTTAAATTGTCTTCCTCTACTCTGCTCAAGATTTTGAGGGTTTTGTTGGAACTTGAATTTGTCAAAATGAACTAAACGATGCAACTTTTATGAAGAAAATGCACATTGCCATCTATGAATTGTAAGAATAACTAACTACTAACCTCGCCAACATGATCAAATTTAAATTAATTTCCAAAAAGTGTCAACATGTAACTTGATTTGATTTTTATGAAATCTCATAGATGGCGCTGCTTTAAAGTTGTATTTATACTACTAACATTCATTAAACTATGTTTCTCTGCCCAAGTTACTTAAATGGCGTAGTTTTTATAGTGTAAAGCTTGATAATAACATGGCTTACTCAAAAACAATATTTAAATATGCGTCGTTAGATTACACGCTGTCACAGAATGCGTATGAAAAATAAAGATTCACAGCTCCTCCCCCGTAGGTGATAGCGTGATAATATGTAGCCTATATGTTGACCAGACCTCTTAGTAATATTCATGCAAAATTTGAAGTAAATCCATACAGTACTTTTTGAGTTTATCCCGGACATACATACAGACAAACAGACAAAAATTCTAAAAACTATATTTTTGGCTTCGATATCGATTGTAGATCACGCCCCAAGTATTCTTTTTAAAAAATATTCAATGTACAGTTTTGACTTTCCTACGATTTTATTATATGTATAGATTGGAAGCTATATGTTTGAGCCGTTTGGGGTTGAAACACTAGGGCCTTGGGGTCCGAGTGTTCATCGAATGTTTTGGGATATCGCCAAGCGGTTGGTTGACTCTTCACGTGACCTATTTTAAGCCCAAAGAATCAGCGTTGCCATCCAACGTGGTAATGCTGCCAGCCTTTTGGGCACTTATCCCATTGACAGCGATACAGACGTATTTTTTGATGCCCAATGAGCTCCTGCCTTTTTCTTTATTGTTTTATTATCTATATACTTGTATATAATATATATATTTTCTGGTGTTAGCTTGTAAATTGTAATTAAGGCTTTTTGTTAGGAGTGTTGACTTTATGAATAAAACACCAGTGATTAATTCACCTAACTTTACGATCTGCTACGAAATTAATCCGCTAGTCTAGAAAACATTTACTTTTTTGATTCATCAGCTTTGAAGCAGTAAAACGTACAAATAACAAAAACTCCAGTTTGCGGTAGTTTGTGGTTTTTATTTTCAAACAATAAAATCTCTGTTGAGACTTCCCTTTTTACGAAGGGGCAAATAAATTAACAAAAAGATAATAAAACTAGACCAATCTCCAGGAGATTGGTCTAGTTTTATTATCTTTTTGTTAATTAGCATTTTTATTATACCAAGACTTCAATAAGGATGGGGTCGAAGATGGCTTATCTTTTAATTAGATGTGTCTGTTACGAACCTCATAGATTTATCTAAAAAAAGAAGAGAAAATTCTAAAGGAAAATTTATTTTCTCTGAAAGAAATAAAATACTTTTATTTGCGGTAAACATGACGCATATAATGAAAAAAAAAATTAGAAATTGTGGGAAAATATGCGTCACGTCCACGAAAACAGCCACTGCTCAGCATAATGCTAAGACGTTATGTGAGACAAAGTCCCAGCGCTGGTTTTCAGCGACAGCCGTCATTGACATGAGGACGTCAACCCCTAAGTACTATCGCTAAAACCTACATCTGACCACCATAAGGACTATTCCTGCTTGCAGCGCATATTATTAGTCGAACTAAAAAGGATCCTTTTTTTTTTGTATTATTTACGGACGCAGCCGTGGTCATCATGTGCACAGGATTTTGTTTTCAAAATGGTCAGATATAGGTTTTGGCGATAGTACGTCCTCTCGTAGGTGCAGTTGGCTGCGTTTTGGCGGCAACTTTCAAAGTCAAAGCAGGGCTAGCGTAGTACCTACCGAGTTTTAATAGTCTAAAAGGCCAGCTTATAGCAATTTTGGTACCACTGACGTACGGCATATTCTACCTATGATTTTTGCACATTATTAGTATTTAAGCCCTTTATTAACGCCGCACGGGTCGATCGATCAGGATAAGCTACGCTTGCCGCGGTTGGTCCGTGGATTGGTGACCATCTTTACATACCAAGACCCCTCCGTGCCTCGGAAAGCACGTTAAGCCGTTGGTCCCGGCTGTTATTCGTGGATCTTTGACAGTCGTTACGGGTCGTCGAAAGCAGCCCGAAAGTCTGACAACCAGTCTTACCAAGGGGTATAGTATTACCTAGTAACTGGGTTGTGGAGGTCAGATAGGCAGTCGCTACATGTAAAATACTGATATTCAGTTGCATCCGGTTAGACTGGAAGCCGACCCCAACATAGTTGGGAAAAGGCTAGGCAGGAGATGATTAGTATTTAAGGCCGCCACATACAAAGAAGAGATTGTAAGTTCCCTGGCTTCCATTTAACCAGAATTTGTCAATGATGCTGCGGGTCTGAAAGAACAAAATACCTTCATAAAATACCAAAAACCTTCACAAAACAAAGAATAATCTCGAAGCGACATAGTAAACGTTTTACAAAACGGAATTGGAAATTTAAATAGGCCATCATCGATCAGTGGATAGTAATCTAATCCAAGGCCGCTTTCGTGTATTTAAATGCAAAACCTATGTCGTTACATTTCGCGCCGTGTGGGAAACATGTCACAGTGGAACTGATCGATCTGTTACTAGAATCAATTTGCACTGTGTATGGAATAGGCTCCTTAGAAACTAATATTATTTTGACTCTTTTCAGCTAGTGCTAGTAATGATTTTAGTGAGTTTTTTATCATAGGCTAGGCTAATTTCGGAAGTCGGTGGTGAAAAACAAAATACAAAAACCAAAGACATCGACTTCCGAAATTAAAGTTATTTTTCACTTTGTAGTGTTTTTATGGAAGTTGGTTGTTTTTTTTTTTTTTTTTTGTAAAAAAGTTTTTAGACAATCAAAATGGGCGGCTGCCTTTACCTGTTTGTAGCAAGCGCGACTGTTAAGCAAGTCCGATCTGGGATTCAAGCCAAGACTCTCTGGGGATGTAATCATCTTGGATTATATCCCCATTTGATTTTGATTAGATAAGTATTATTAGCAGCCCGGAGTCTGATTTGTGCTCGAATAAAGGAAATACGGCTAAGCAACTGCCGAAATCTGGGTAGGTATACTGTACCTACCACATAGTTAATGGATGCAAGTGTGATGTTCAGATGGGTGTATGGGGAATCAATTCTTAGTTTCTCGACTTTCTTATATAATTTATGGTAACGATTTGGTTTGTAAATTATCAAGACCCAAATCACAGCTAGTTCCGAATTTACACCCGTCTGCCTAGCTGTTGTTTTAGTCTAACTAAAAAGGTCAATTGGTACGTCTCGCCTTGGCATGAACTGATGTAATTATTGAACCTCATTGCTAGCACACTGGGAGGTAATTAATTTTGAGACAATATGTAGGTAGACAGACTGGAATAATTACTGAATAGTTATTCATCCGATTCCTCGGCGAAGTGATTATGGCAAATATTGGTATGTATAATCGCGTAAGAAACCGAGATTTTCCTGTTTGAAATCGTTCGAACCACCGCTGCACGCTTTTCTTGGCTACAAATGGAGACTTTAACATACACACAATGAAACAACAAATACATTTATAGGGTTTGGGGCGAAGATGAGACGAGAGGCGTTTCCACCAGAAACGCGTGGTTTGTGGCGGGAACGGTTCGCGTTATAGACTAATTTCACCACAGAATAGTTATTTGGAGGCATGAGGAACGGGGTGTAAAGTTCTCTCATCCTCCATTGAAAAGGGAGGATCCTCCGACCAGACGGGTGTTGTGTCTGGCGGGCAATTGCCCAACGATTGATGTTGGGAAATTGTATCTATGCTAATTGCGCGGTAAACTCTGCTTGCGAGATGCAGGATTTGCGTGACGTCAGTATGACGCGTTGTTCGCATGTGGCGTTGTAGATACCGCTACAGTTATGAAATTTATCAAGATTTAATCATAATCTTCCACTAAGTATATGAAAGCCAATTTGATCTAAGAATATGGAGTGTAACAAGATAATATCGACTCAATTTTTCCTTTACATTTTACAAGAGGTTTCCTTTGGTGAAGAGAGGAAATTAATGAGACTAGTTAGCTAACAGTTTTTATTAAGCTTCTTGCTGTATTTGCATACAGTTTCTTGCCAGATAAATATAAATCCCGTGGGAATAAAAACTGTAGCTACTAGTAACTGCTTAATGATTAATTTCTTCGGTGACAGCGCCTTAATTACGACTTTTTGCTTTCGTTTTAATCGACTGGATGCCGTAATTACAGAAACAAATATAAAAAGCCATTGTGTCTCGCGTGGATCCAATATTTTTGGGTTCCTGGGTATTGCACATGCTGTTGAATTGTGCCTTATAGTAAGTAACTAATATTATGAAGACAAAATATTTGAGTTCATGTATGTTTTTTGTTACGATTTCACGCTAAAACGGCTGTAAGGATTTGGATGAAATTAGGCACATGGGTAGACCATGACCCGGATCAGGACATAGGATACTTTTTATCCCGATATTCTTACAGGATCGGGACTGATGCGGGTGGAACTGCGGGGCGCAGTTAGTCTATATTATCTATACTAATACATATAATAAAGAGGCAAAATTTGTTTGTTTGTAAGGGGTAATCTCCGGAAGTAATGTTCAGATTTAAAAAAAATCTGATTGCATTTGATAGCCCACTTCTTAAGGAAGGTTATAGGGTATCTAACATAACGCTACAACCCATAGGAGCCAAGCAAAATTAAAAAAAGAAATAACACTAAACGATAACGAAGTAGCTGCACGGGGGAGCGATGGGATGCGACACGATGGGTCGGGGGCCAAAATTCTCTCGGACAGTCGCGAACAGAAGCTAGTACCAAATATTAACATTGTTAAAACTCTATAAAACCAATTACATCAATTTTAGGTACATAAATTAAGACTTCATAATCCAAGCCACTTGATCCACTGTTTCAGGGATTGATAATTAGGAAATACCGAATAACCGTGGGAAGTATAGTACCAACCTATGTGCGAGTGAGTCGCTCATAACTTTAATAGGTCAAAAAAACAATGGACACGCATCCGTAGGATTCAGAACAGCGACTTGAAAAGAAAGTGCAGGAGTTACTGTGATCATTAGCTTGACTAAACCGTCTACCATCGTTCGTTGTAACAGTCGTTTGGAAGCCCATGTTCAGTGGTGGGTTAATGATCGAATTTAATCTAATTAGCTTATAGGGTACTACAACAAAAAAAAATTAAGTGTAATTAAGGTGATTTAATATAACTAAATGTAAATGAACTGCAAAAATACTCAGGATTATTGTTCTCGGACTCAGGATTAATATTCATAGCGAAACGCAGTGTTTGGTTGCCCACCGTTACTGGTACCTGTTGCGAACAGATGTTCGACCCACGGATTTAAACGGGAAGTATTGTTATTTTTCTTCTATAATTACCTCACAACCGTCTCTTAAGATATACACTACTTACAGCATTTTCTCGAGCTTTTCCATGGAATGTAATGTTCTTACGAATGGTACAATTCATTCAATTTGTAATTTGTGCAAGTATTTCGATTATGTTATGCTTATTTGTAATTCATGAATATGTTTTGATGTCAATATTTTATTAATCTATTTCTATGGACTTCAACTCTGCAAATACATGATTATTATTATTATTAATTCAGGCAAAAGCTCAGTATCCAACTTGCATTCTTTCATTCTTCTTGCATTCATGCCTTTGCTCGATAAAATAATACACCAATACGGTCGTTGGTTTTTAGAAATTAAGTTTGTGTAAGTGCGGTTTGATAAAATTTAATTCGCTTTGTTTAAATACTCTCAAAAGCACAGTACTTTGTTTGTCTTTTGCCAGTGCCGATCAGTCCATTTGCTAAGAGTCAAGGAGGGCTAGTGCCGCCATTTTCGCTTGGTTCAATATCTCCGAATAGAACACAATGACGTCAAAGCTCCTTTAATGAACGTCTTAATGATGATCGTGAACGTCACAGGCACGAGTTTATGACATCAATAAAGAAACTCAATTAGGCCCAACAGTTAACTAAGTTACATAAACGGTTCAGACACAGGATTCTGTTAGAATGGGGAAAGTAATATAAACTATAAATAAGGGTTCCGCATACTTACTTCTAATCTAATTATAATGTACGCGAAGGGAATGTAATGTTGCTACTATCGGCCAAACTTCCGCATCCTCATCATTAAGGCGATAATCGCATAGCACGGCTCACGACTTGATCGTCCGATGCATGCGTTTTGATCAATAGGATGCACGAAGCGTATTTTAGTCGTTGATGCATAAAAGTACACTCACACTAGTCATGTGATGAAAAATATCAGTCGATTTAAGAAACAGCCCTAAGATAATTATTCCTATATTGTTGAATATACTGATTGCACAATTAGGGGTGAATTTTCAATCGACAGATAATTTTTATTCGTGGAATAAAATTGACGTCTGACAGATTTTGTATGGAAGAACCGTCAAAAATTCTAAATTATTCCTCGGATAAAATTATCTGGCGTTGGAAAAATCAACCCTTACACGAACGTGTCCTGTCTGCTCTCCAAACCGGATCTGTTTCTGTCCAGAATTAATAGTGTTTGTCTCTGAACACTATCATATACTTACCTATAAAATAAATCATCAATGAGTAAAATACTTATATTGAAAAATATACATTCCATAACCATTTTCTTCGGTTTAGCACATAGAGAGCCAACTAGGGGTGGACGGGGAAAACTGTAGCAGTCTCTTCCTCAATCGCAATGCATAGTACTGAAAGCAATGACTAGATGGCGCTGCTTGTGACGGGAGCGTTCTTGTCGGTGTTTCCTGGTATTGAACATAGATGGAGACAGGTACACCATTTGCGGAAATTGGTAGGAAGGGCTGCGTTGAAAAAATAATACTATAGCAGTGTTAATAATCTTAGAAAATTTATATTCCATCGCCACATAATCAGTCATCTTCTTTAGTAAAATGTATTGTAGCGGTTCTACAACCCCACATGTGAACAACGCGTCATACTGACGTCACGCAAACCCTGCATCTCGCAAGCAGAGTTTACCGCGCAATTAGTTTACACATACAAACTTCCTAACATCCTAATTTATTTATTCATTCATCAACAAATTTACATTTGTGTCGAACAGTGGTTTTAAAAATAACAATAAACTCAGTCGTTGAGCAGTTGCCCGCCAGACACAACACCCGTCTGGTTGGAGGTCCTCCCTTTTTCTATGAAGGATGAGTGAACTTTACACCCTGTTCCTCATACCTCTTTAGTATTCTATGTTGATTTTTGAGTGACATAGAGTTTGTTCAAATTTAGTTGACATTCAGTTTCTTGTTCCATAACTAAAAAATTATCTCTAAGTCTAATTCAAATATAAACAATATTTTAGCCACTTATATTTATGTTTAGTGCCTGAGCTTGTCAATATAACGAGATAAAATACACGAACACACGCTTTGTTTTAATTATCTACGAAATTATTATTTTTCTACTTAGGTATATTCTAGTAGGTAGATATCTAAACTCCAATGATACTTAATTGTCTCGATAGTTAGAAATCAAAGTAGGTACAAAATTAGAGAAATTCGATGGTAATCTATTTCTAACTAATTACTAACTAATTGTAATCTAGGTACAGTGGCTTTCTGTAGTAACTTAATTTAGAGATCATTATAGATAGTTCTTGTATTCCAAACATTACTATTAAATCATAACCTCGGTTCTTATTAATGACGCTCCTTCGAGCAATCGCGTGGGCTATTCTGGGTAACAAAGTTGTCCAAATAATTATAGCCCACATTATTTTCAATAAGTACTTATGATTAGAATCTATGGGAACTGACCAGCTGGGTTATTTATTAGTTAAGTCTGTACTCAAGTTTGGGTGGCTTCGACAGTCTCAAGTCTCGGCACACGAGACAACCCACGATCAAAGTCCCGGGACGTCCCAGGACTTTAAGATTTCTCAGAATAAAATTGGTAATTTGCCGTATTAATGCCGCCGGACAAGAAGAACACCGTCTCGCTCTTGTTTGCATATGATTATGAAAAAAAGAGCGAGAGAGTAGTGTAGTGAGTAGGCTAATACCTTTAATGTTCCCAGTACTGGGACACAGGTCTCACCGCACGGGCGTAGTGCGGGTTGGTAGATGTCACATGTCTTCGAATTTTTGAATCTAAGACATGCCGATTTCCTCACGATGTTTTCCTTCACTGTTTGAAAGCAGTGGTGATGAAATTATTTACACAAAGTAAAGCCCCTGCCTGGGTTCAAACCCACCACCTACAATTCTTAAGTTGGGGGGGGTTACCACTGGGCCACTGTACTGTACTGTCTTCAGTTGTAACTAACAAACAATGCAATAAAATCTTACAATTTTAGCCCACATACCTACTTCTAATTTTTTGCAATAATTTCAGGGAACTCTATTGAGCTATTTTGGCGCTACGTTCGGCGTCCATTATTTCCAAATCTGGTGTTTGGATACGAGGGATATTTTCAAAAAGTCTGCAATACAGTTCTTCCGCAAAGGGATAAGTGTAGTTTTGCCTAAATTCTAAGTAAAAAATCCTCATTTTGCGATTATAAGCTGTGGTGGCTAGTATGTCGAGTCTCGACTCGAAAGTCTCGGGGCCCGAGATAACAAAATTAACAAAAAGTCCCGGGACTTCGCGACACGAGACGTCCCGGGATCCAAACCCTAGTACCGCTACATAACATGTAATCCTAGAAGGGGTTAACAAAAGGGCTTCACTCACATTTTGCCAGTGAATCCCTTGTGACTACTAATGAATAAAACTTCGATGGCTATAAGAGTAGGGGAAGACCAAAAAAACGATAGATGTACTATGTGAATAATTATATTAATATGGGTAGAAAAAGGGTGACTACCGAGAGGATGACTAATAGAGAAGTATGGAAGAAAAAGACATGTTGCGCCGACTCTAAATAAATTGAGATAACGGCAGGATAATGATGAATTGATGATAATGATAACAATTTATCGAAACCAAGACGTTCAGCAGTCGTGCTCGTAAATAATTGATAACCACGAAGAAACATCTCAAAGAGTCCCTAAAACTATTCCCATGGATGTCTTAAAGTAAAAGGAATTCGGGATTGTGATAAATGGATATACGATGCTGTATTTCCTTCAGCTTTATAAAATACTAAATAATATGGTAGCCAAGATTTATGAAACACCAAGATTAAGTATGAAGTTGTAATAATAGACGTCCACGAAAAATAACGTACTTTTGAAAACTAAAAAAATTAAAAAATATCGCGGCGTCATTTTATCGTTAAGCATTTTATTTTAGCATTGAGAATCTAACAGAGTGCATCCCAGCGCGTCAAAAAACACACTTGTGATTTTCAAATCTTGGCGCTAAGCAGTAAGTTGAAAGTCCAGTGCGCGAAATAAAATCCCGCCGCGATATTTTTGCATCCGTGCGAACGTGGGCGCGCTCCCAGTTTTATAAAGTACCATTTGTCGTTTTTTCATTACAAATAAATAAAATTGCTTTTGCTGGGTTAATTTTGATGAGGGTAGAAAACATGGAAAAAAACACTTGGCTAAAATATTAATCCCGAGTGAGAAAGAAAGAAAATGCATGTATTTGCGGCAAACATGACGCATAAAAAAAGGACATTAACACACAAAAAAAAAAAAACAACTTGGGGGTAAACACCGAATACCGCGACATCTTATTATTCAGTTTCCGCTGTAAGCCCGAAACCACAGAACGGCCCCACTTCGCATGAATATGAATTATCTAGTACAAATGTACATAAGTGTAATTAGTTGAGGAGAGTTCATGAGAAATCGACTGTAATACTTGGCTAGTCAATTAATATCTAAGAACCAATTTTGTATTTCAGGGTATTTTTAATCGATAAAGAAATATGCCATGGTAAAGGGTTTTGTATAATTGCCGGAAACGGATCGTACCTGACGGTCTTATTATTCTAGTGGTGCATGCCCAATTGAGCTTGGCGTCCGTCCTATGTTTGATGCGGAAAAATTATGAATTTTTCTCGCTGAGCCGTTTTGATTGCAAAAGACTCGTCCTCTAAGTGACCCCAGGATAACTGCTGGAATGTGGGTGTCCTATATGTCGCCTGGGCTTTGGGGATAAGAATGGGGAGTGGGGGATATTTACCTCACTAAAACCACCCCCGTTGTCCCTGTCTGCACTAGGAAGGGAACACCGTTACCTCTCAAAAGACCGATCCAAATCCTGCTCTGAGCAACGCCTGATAGCACATCCCTGGGGAAACTGTGAAGGGGACTCCCCCAAACCTAACTGTGCAAGGCAGCATGCACTGTGCTCCCGTCATGCTTGCAGATAGTGCTGTGCTGCTGGAGAGTTTGTTGAGCCATTTCTTCTTCTCAGCTAAAGCACTAGAAAGTTGTGTTTGACGTTCAAAAAGTGCTGATTCTCAGCCTATTTTGAATAAACGACTTTTCTTTTTTGGTTTGGATTTTCCCAACTTAATGTCTACACCTCGTTTTACTCTTTCGAGAAAAAGTGGTGTCATGTTATGTAAGAAGATTCGTTACAAGTCTATGTTAGTGTGAAGTAAAAATTATTGCAGATTGTCCCAGCCTCTTGGATTATTACGAATCAAGAAAAATTCTTGCGTATTTTCGGTCCTTTTTTGCATTTTATTTACGAGTAAATGACCTACTTTGAAATACAAATTCGTAGAATGAAGACAAAGTAGGTATGTTCCGTGTTTTATTAGTGAGACGAGGACTTTTAGTAATGAATTTAAACAAAAATATAAAAAATAAAAAAAAAGTTTTATTACCTTCAATTGTACAAGAAAACACTTATCTCAACACATTAAGCTTTACAACTAGGGAAAACGTCGTATATAGCATAAAATCCAGAAGCTAATGACTGGGAGAAAACTCTGGCTCCTGGTGGCAGTGGGCTGGCCATGTTTATCGAAGGACCGATGGCCGGTGGAGCAGACGAGTTCTGGAATGGAGCCCGCGTATCGGCAAGCTTAATGTGGTACGCCCTCCAGCTAGATGGACGGACGACCTAAAGAAGGTGGCTGGGACAGACTGGATGCGGAGGGCGGAAGAAAGGGTGTTGTGGCGCAGCCTGGAAGAGGGTTATGTCCAGCAGTGGACTGCAATAGGCTGAATTCACTGATTGACTGACTGGCTCCTGTAACACAGGTGTTTTACCTAGCGCAGGAGTCAGGGCTTCACTTTATTTGCACACATTTTTTATGCCACTAAAGATTTATTTATTTAATAATACCCTTGGTCTAAGTGTGAGGTGAGCGAGCTGTCGCAAAAAGTTTGCTTGGAGTTTTTAAGAAGGATCGGATCTAAAATAAGGTGATCCGACAAAGAACCAAAGTCGCGCCGATGTGGCGTTTTTGCTTAGCGTTTTTTCTGACTTTTTTATTTTTATTATGGGCCCTAGCGTGATTGCCTTCCTTGAGAACTGGGTTATCAAACGCAAATCCGACTGGTAGTTCCAGAGATTACCGTGAGGGCAATCTCTGGAACTACCAGTTCAAGTTGCGTTTTATATAAGCAAATTTTACCTTATTATAATCCTACTAATATTATAAACGTGAAAGTTTGTATGGATGGATGGATCTTTGTTAATCTTCCACGCAAAAACTACTGAACGGATTTAAATGAAATTTGGCACAAAGATGGTTTATAACCAAGATTAACGTATAGGATATCCCGATATTCCCACGGGATCGAAACTTATGCGGGTGAAATCGCGGGGCTAGCTAGTATTAGTATAGATTAAGAATAGATGACGTGTTGGTAGCAAATAGCGCTATACACAATTTTACAAAAACAATTACTCAAAAGAAAAGATTTCCAAAAGCAAAACGCGTTATATTTACGTTCCAACAACCAGCGAGAAGTGTATAAATACAATTTGTTGATCACACAAAAGGGTTCATACATTATTTATGAACGACTGATACCACTATAGCTTATTAATAAATCAAACATCGGTCCCGTATACCTAACGAATGATAGAACACTGATTCACTTTGGTACTACATAGTTAACAAGTATTCAAATAGAATTAAGGCTTCTTCAATGGCATACATTAAGAATTTTGATATGATGATTAGATAGTTCAAGTTGTTCTTGTTTATATACCTACAGGTTCCCCCATCCCACAAGTCCCATTGACCCAGTCTCATGATGGGAAAAGTGGGATGATATGTCCCACATGGATTCAGTACATGATGTGTGTGTATGTTATTGACATTGTATTATTGACTAATTAATTACTTATTATTGACATTGTTTACCACTGAATGAACTTACACATTGAATGATTTATATTTTTATTGACTATTTTAATAATTAGATACTCGTTAAATATTTGATTTTTTAAGATTATTTCATAATTAATTCTACTATAAAAAATTTTGCATGCCTCACGGTAGAATGTACTGGATCCTTCTCTTACTTAACACCATACTTTTGTACCTATATTCATAGCAAATAAATTATTTCATTCATTCATTCATGATACTGAACATAAAACCTGAAAAATTTTTGATCGGTTTAAAAAAAAAATTACTGTTCCACTTTTAAGTATAAGAAACAGCAGATTTTTTTGAAATGTTGAAAGTTTTCGTTGGTCATTATCATGAACAGCTTGATCTATCTAATCATAATATCTAAATTCGCAAAGTATTCCTTTGAAGACGCTTTAATAAAATTTCTACGCTAGGGGTAGTAATCTTGTACGGAATTTATGGTAACAGTTTGCGCGTTAATGTACCTGCCGTCCTGTATAGGACCCAATGAAACAAAAGACTGTCATGTTAGGATTATCACGGGTAACTTAGAGTACCTTCTTGCAGATTGAGACAGATTTCGGCGAAACGACGGCATAGAGATCCAGTCCAGATTTACATTAAAATTTTGCATTATTCAATACATGATAAAGTAGCAGCTACAAGTTAAACCCCTCGCTTAAGTTTTATTGTTTCATTATGACTACTTACCTGCTTTATGACAATAGGTCAAAAAAGGGGATCAGCGAGGATAGTACTACGAATGACCGCCTTCAGTGCGCTGGAGGATGATCAGCTTAACCTAAATAATGTCGCTGAAGAGAAAAGTATTTATAAAATCCTCTCATACTATGAACAATAATAGGTATTGTTCATAGTATGAGAGGATTTTATAAATACTTTGCAGAATGAACTCCACTAGATTCCTTCGACTACCTTTGCAGAATTAATACGACTAGATTCGTACCAATTTGGTATGCATGTGAATGTGCTATGGCAGCGACGTACGAAACAATAGAACATCGGGTCTGACTTTGATTGGCATTTAATTAATCAGAAGATTGAGATGTCTGCTGGCTTCTTATGAGTCTAGTCTATACGACGTCTACCTATGGGAACCTAAGTAATATTAACGAAGTCGCGAGGTGTCGTGGGACACCAGCAGGGTAATTACGTAACACACCATCAGTAAAAATGGTTTTAACCGACTTCTAAAAAAGGAGGAGGTTCTCAATTCGGATGTTTGTATTTTTTTTTTATATATATTTGTTCGCGCATAACTCCGTCGCTTGCCAACCGATTTGAAAAATTCTTTTTTGTTGGAAAGGGTATACTTCCCAAATGGTCCCGTAGAAATTTCATCAAAAACGGTTTAGTAGTTTGGTTTTTAAACCAAAATTACTGGTAAAAATTACAACTAAAAAGTGAAAAATAAAAACTTTTTTGCAAAAAAAAACAACCGACTTCCAAAAACGACACTACAAAGTGAAAAATAACTTTAATTTCGGAAGTCGGTGGCAAACAATGAAAATGCAAACCCAACGACACCGACTTCCGAAATTAAAGTTATTTTTTACTTTGTAGTGTCGTTTTTGGAAGTCGGTTGTTTTTTTTTTGCAAAAAAGTTTTTCATTTTGACAGTTCAACAACATTCATTGCGTTATTTACGTTGTTGAGCACAGAGACAAATTTTTCACATAACATATTCATTTAACAGAAAACGATACAAAATTTTATGAATGCTGAGAAAATATTGAGCATTTTTGTAGCCAAAGTTGAGAAACGTTTAAACGTCAATCCCACCACAGCTTTCGTTACTAGGCAAAACTTTGCATACATTATTTTAATTTAATAGATTATTATATAGGACTTAACCATAACTGTCGAAATATGGGTGTTACTATAGGGACACCTCTGCTTAACCCTGCGGGGACCAGGCGTGATACGTCATGTAATTTAAAACTGTTGAGCTACTAACACTAGAAGTTAAGTAAAATTGTTACTAACCCTATGAACTCCTCTCTGAAATAAAAGTTTTATATTCTTAGAAAGACTTTATAAAATGGACGCGATTTACGGCAAAATCCTTTCCAGTTTTATCGATCGTCAAATATAAAGTTAAAATAAAACGTACCTCCTTGAAACAAATAAACAACAACAATAAACATCCATGTTCATTGGAGCATGAGCACTTCGAAGGCGTTATAAATGGAAATTGGACAGATAAGCCAGATTTATAAATTATCACGTTGTGTAGACACGACACTCTTGGTTGAATGAACTCGTTCAATCGTTCGATCCATCTATTTCTATTTTGGTAAATAATGGTGTCGATTTTAAGGCAAGTATTCGAGTATTACATTTCAATGTTCACATTTACCGTTCTTCAGAATACTAGGTAAAATAAAATGAAATTATTTATTATGTAAATCACCGGAATCACTTCATCGGAATCACTTTTACACGTCATATTATAAGACAGTAAAAAATAAATTAGATGAGGTCGGTGTTTCCTATCTGACTACTCTGAGAAGAAAGGCCGAAACAAACTCAAAGGTGACAGTCTCTTTTAAAGACATAATCTTGGTGAGATCCTGTGAAAAGCACATGCCCATGCTCAAGAGCATTTAAGCAGCAGAAATGCTGTTTTCAGGGATCATTTAACATTCATTCAGACAACAATCTACATATACCGATGTCTGAAATGCTCTTTTGAGATAAATATCACACAGACTTGAGTGGACCAGTCCAGTCAGTGCAAGCTTTTGTCAGTACCTATAGTTCAAATCAGAACTAAAATACTAAGTAATCATATTTTGTTTATCATCTTCCTGTCTTTTCCCATGTTACTTGGGGTCAGCACAACATGTCCTTCTTCCATTCTTCCTTGTTACCCGTCACGCTATCATTCACTCCCTTTTTAACAAAAACGACGGGGTGTTATAAGTTTGACGTGTCTCTCTCTCTCTCTCTGTGTGTGTGTGTGTGTGCATGTCTGTCTGTGGCTTCGTAGCTCCTGAACGGATGAACCGATTTTGATTTTGTTTTTTTTTTCTTTCTTATCATTCCTCACGAAAATCATTCATCTTCTCACTGGCTCCTTCTTCCTCTTCATCCATTCACAATTATATTCATTTCTGCTTCGTATTTAATTATGACAAAAAAGCACTTCCTCTCTCCTTAAACATCATATATTTAGATTAGTATAATATACTTTAACTATGTATTTACTGTATTATGTAAATGGTACACCACAGACTACCTACAGTTATTTGTCTCTCGTTCTCCTTCTTAATCAGCAGTGAGCAGTGGTGGCCCAGTGGTAACGGCCACGACTTACGAATTGTAGCTCGTAGGTTCGAACCCAGACAGGCTTTACTTGTGTCTAATTTATTTCATCACCACTGCTCTCAAAACGGTGAAGGAAAACATCATGAGGGAACCGGAATGTATTAGAACAAAAAAAAATAAAAAACATGTGGCATCTACCTACCCGCACTAGGCCCGCGTGGTGGATTACGGCCCACTCCCTCTCACAGAGAGGAGGCCTGTGTCGCAGCAGTGGGAACATTATAGGCTTGTCTTTAAAAGATCGCTTTGTGTCACCCTTTGTAAAATTTATATATTTATGTCTGTAATTTATATGGTGCAGTACGTAATAAAGAGTATTCTATTCTATGAAATAAAGGTTGGTTTAGCGTGCAACCTACAACTGAAGAGCATTTAAATCGATTGAATTCGAAAGATGTTCAAGGACCCTCTAGCTTTCTTTGAAACACTAAAATTGGAAGTACCTAGTATGAAATGATGGGTCGCTGAAATTAATGGTGTTAACGGTTTTCGACGATCGTTCTCTACCTACCAAATGTACGTAAAGCTAATCTATTATCTGTTAAGTTTTGCCGCATTATCTCTGCAGCGAGGCGAACCTAATAATGCTATGTACTCGTATAAGCAACCGTATCTTCATCATGAATCATGAAGACAATTCGTTCGTTCTTCGTTCAATTAGATAGTGCAAAGAAGGTACATAATTTAGAAGTAATGACTTTTAATTGGCTGTCAGTCTCACATACAAGTTTTTATTCTGTTTGTTTTAGCTGTAAGTCATCCATAGTTAATAAATAAATATTTGTGCCTATACATGTCGCCTGATATTAACACTGTTAATATTTTCTAGGCTACTTATTTAAATTAAAGCGCCTCTAGTTTATAAAGCGCGCTTCACCAATTCTTGTTATCATGAATGCACAAGCGAGTTTAAACCAGATTGCTGCTTATGTATAGGGGCTGTTCATTTATTACGTAAGACAATTTTGACCATTTTCTGACCCCTACGTAAGAAAAAATAACACTTGGATGAACCCTTGCTAGGAGTCCAGCTCATCCCGCTATCCCCGTCTGGGTCTGCCGCGATGTCGTTATCCACTAAGCGGGACCCACTGGGTCGTAAGTTTGGCCCATTGATCGTCTGTCATGCGGCAGGTTAATCCAGTCTAATTCCATTTAAGCGTGGCACCTTTCCGAGTGGTATCAGTTGTTTTAGTGATGGAACGGATTGTAGTATTCATAACACGGTCCACAAGTTTAAAACACAGAATAATCCTTTATATGAAATTTATTCTATATTATATTTCGGTATTGACCTTCATGTGGTTAGTTAGACAGGAAGACGAATTCAACCTAGATGGCCAAGGACTAGGCAGACGATAATGGTGAAAAGGAATTTATTCTCGGATAGTCAGGGCCTTCACATACCAATTAGTTTGAGTTTGAACTCAAATTCCAACCACAATTCTGACAAAACTCATCAAGAACAAGGTGCCTTAGTAAATTAGTTAGTAAGAATAGAGCAATACTGTTAAGTTGAACAAGTTAAACATTTACCAACTGCCTAGAGAGTTGGGACGATTAAAAACAAATAAATCTGATAAGCCAAGTCTTGGCAGGTCTCCAGAACTTAACGTAACCTCGAACAAATTATCGGGACTCCAATATTGCTGACGTTACAGGAGAAGACCCTACGATAGAGGGGCCCGTGGCTTAATAATAACAGCCGCACAGGTCGATCGACCAGGTTAAGCTACGCTTGCCGCGGTTGGTCTGTGGATGGCTGACCATCTTTACATACCGATACTTCTCCGTGTCTCGGAAAGCACGTTAAGCCGTTGGTCCCGGCTGTCATTCGTGGATCTATGGCAGTCATTACGGTTAATCAGAAGTCCGGAAGTCTGACAACCAGTCTTACCAAGGGGTATTATCCAGTAACTGGGTTGTGGAGGTCAGCTAGGCTGTCACTTCATACAAAAAAACTGGTAATCAGATTCATCCGGTCAGACAGGAAGCCGACCCCAACATAGTTGGGAAAAGGCTAGGCAGATGATGATGTTACATGAGAAGATCTAGACTTTGTAGGAGTACAATATGGTACTAAACTAGGTTATTATTTTTTTATAGAAATATTTTTTATTCAATGTAAAACTAAGCAGTAGGTACTTTACTTATATATTGTTGATATCAAAGTATCGCGAACAAATCTAACTGCGATGCTCGGTCGCGAGCAAAGCGAGCCCAAAGAAAAAATAGGAAAGTATGTATAAATGTGCAGTAAAATCTTTGACATAACCGTCTGGTTGTGTAACAAACCTGTGTCTCAAAAATAGTTAATCAAAGGCAAAAAACAGAAGACCAATTCCTATAATTAAAAAAGTACAAAATTTAGTCGTAATCTCAGCGACAATCAAAGTCAAAAACTTGTAAAAAAATGTAGTGTACGTTCTTAAAATTACGAGAATTGCCCCTCTGTTAACCGAGAACTTCCGAAGAGGGAGAGTCTTCCATAAATTCAGCAAGTTTAATTAGAGAATTATTTGAAATCGTTACCTACGGAAATGAATAATTTTGGATTGTGTACAAAACATCAGTAAGAAAACATTAAATTTTACCAAAGAGCTTTACACCAATTAAATCACTTCAAACATTAAAGGCATGCAAATGTAAAGTAAATCCAATTCACTTAATTCTCTTCCCGTTAATTGAAAAGCACCGGTTCTATAAACAATTAGAATTGGTTTTCTAATTACACTGCCTTTTGCTCTTTCCTTTCACAATTTGAATGGAAAATAACACTGTGTTTTGTTGTGCCCCTGTTTTTGAATTGAAATGGGTTCCTGTGTTGGCCAACAGTTTCGTTTTAGCAATTTCACTTTGTTGACGAGAATGATTGACTTGGTTTGAATTTTTTTTTTTGGTACTGTTAGCAACTACAGTCGATTAATTTTTAACTTTTCTGTAAGGGGACACCAAAGGAAAGGCTATTGTAAGGATTTCAATATTCCTGCCAGGGTAGCGGGATCGTCCGAAAGGGTTACCGCTGCCCTGGAACATTAAGGGCTAAGGAAGGAACACGGGTGGGTTTTAGTCAGTAAGAGTCTGACACTCCCTTCTGCTCCACCCAGAGCGGGAGGGGTCATTTGATGATTTCCCATCCTCCAAAAAAAAAAAAAAAACGATTTCAATATTTATATTACGTTTATTATCCTTTTATTGATATATCTCCTCGTCTGTTAGGCAACCTTATTAAGTTCAGTAACAGTAGAAAAAGTAATTGTATCTCATTAGTGACAGTTGAACCCACGGATATCGAATTGAATAATAGACATTTTTCGGTTTTTTTATTAGTATTTCTATTTTTTTAATAGCTTTATCATTTACTAGTATAGCCAGAAGCCCACGTCTGGCTATACTAGTGTTTGTATTTTTATGCTTTTTATTTGTGCAGTAAAAATTTTATCTTTCTTTTTTTTTCTATTAACCCTTTAGTTTTATAAATCTTAAGATTTTTTTTTAACTAAGTAAAAGAAATAAATATAAACTCTTAGCTATTATGTTATGTGGAAATAAAATGTGCTATCGAATAATTTTGTATCAATTTATGTAGATGATGTATAAAAGTAGCAGCGTTTACCGACTTTTGTTGCGGACCGTACGTTTTTCTTTGTTGGTAGTCAAAAGCACCGCTTTTTAAATTAAAATATTTTCTTTTTCTATCCATCACCCAAACAAACTTGTCAATTCAGGTAACATTTTAGATGCGGCAAAATGGAGATTTAAATTGCCTTGAAAATCGATTCTCCACGCGTGTTCGCACGAGTTATGAGGTGATAGCTCATGTCGCGGTGAAAGATGACCAGTCAGCATGGATGATAGTAAGGTTTCCACATCCATTATTTTTATTCTACATCCAATATAATAAAGCTGAAGAGTTTGTTTTCTTGTTTGAACGCGCTAATAGTGGTACGGGGGAGTCCAGATGGTTTTTGAGCAAGCAAGTAGGCGCGGCATTATGAGAGAATACCGAAAATATATTTGAAAAGTTTCAGATAAACGCCCCGTGGTCAAGAGTCCACTATCAGATTTCAAAAAAAGGCCAAAAATGTGATCTTATAAATTTATTTATTTCCTGCTAATATAATAAATACGAAAGTTTGTATGGATGGATGTCTCGTAGTTACTCCTTCACGCAAAAACTACTAAGCGGGATTTTGATAAAATTTGGCACACAGATAGTTTAGAACCTGAATTAACACGTAGGCTTTCTTCCCGGCAGTATGTTCCTGTTGGATAATTTCCTAACACCACGCGGGCGAAGCCGCTGGCAAAAGCTAGTCTTATCATAATATATGGAATTACCATTCGGATTTGAATTCTTTTTGCAATTATCCAATTCTTGAGAAAGGTAGGCACACTGATGGAGGTAATTTGGTACACACATGGTTTATAACTAGAATTAATATATAGGATACTTTTTATCCCAATATTCCCACGGGATCGAAACTTCTGCAGGTGAAACCGCGGGGCGCAGCTAGTGATTCATATATTATTCGAAGTCAATGATTGAAATTGGTTTGAAACTAAATGAAACCGTGGTTTTCGACCCCTCGAGTCATTAATGATAATTTACTTAATCTGGACCCAAACCCACTTGGTAAGGATTAAACAAATTAACGCCAGCATAAATACCAAGTACAAATGAATTAGTTTCCAACTAAACCACAGGTAGCTTCTAGTTTCGCTTTCATTTGATCACTCTCCCTAGTTTTAACCAGTCCTCCTAATTTAACCAGTCTCCCTAATTTTATCTCTCAGCCTCTCTAATTGCATTGCGGATTTTATCAAAGTTCTGCGTATCTTTACTGCTGTGCTGGCTGAGTTAACAAAGCTCTTAACTTAATTTTCGAAATAGCGGCATCTAGTCTAAAACTTAATTAGACCATCCTGTGAAGGTATAAAGTGGTTTACGTTAGATAACGTAACGTTTACGTTTAAATAACGTTAACGTTTGTGACAACTGGGACGAAACTAAATTCGTAACAAGTTTGGTTGACACGCGCTTTTGTATCCTTTTTGCATCTTATTCAAAGTATGTCCTAAATACTCGCGACACGCGTCATTGACAGAGGTTACTGCAGTTGTCGATGCATTGACGGCAGGCATCGACGGGTGTCGACAGCCGCAGTCGCCTCTACACACTAACATGCTTGGACTAGAAAATTCTTATATAACGCACCTTGATGATAAATATTATGTCGTTTTGTTTCGTGTTTGTCGTTTTTTTTTTCATTAAATATATTTTTAAAAGTAGGAAGAATATAGTAATTACGTTAAATATAATTTGGGGTTATATGGTATATTTTTAATCTGTATCTCTTTTTTTTTTCAAGAGTTTTTTTTTCGGTTAAATGGAATTGATTAGGTTTACATTTAGTTACCGAACCGTGGTAGACACAACATTAGCTGATGAATGTAATTAAGTTGAGTATGTACGTAAAATGTAGATGTAGGTATAGATACAGTCAGGGAAATGAATTGTTAATCAAATTGACACACTACGTCGATTTGCTGTTGTACTATACAGGGTGGCAGCGCTGACCTATATTATTGTTTATTTATAGGTCAGTGGGTGGTAGGGACATCGACGCGTGACTTGTTACCAAGGTTTAAGTACAGGATTCTGAGTTGATACTCAGGGGGGTTCAGAATCCTGACTCATGGTTATGTGGTGTTATAGTCACTCCATATCAATGTCAAAAAAATACAGTTTTGATTTGATTTTAAGAACAATTTTTTTTTAAAGTTCCTGACTTTACCCATGCGTACCGCAGCATGAACCACGATCGGTCATATTAGAGTTTTAAAGTAAAATGGCCGGAGTAAGCCACGAAGAGTCACAAAGAATTTCCAACTAAAAAAGATGTTTTTCTACCCGACTTTTTTAATAAACTTTTTACGACCCCTAAAGACATTTTCAGAGTGTTATGAAAGCGATGAAAGAAAAACGGGCAATCTTTATGGAGGACTAACCTGCTATCAAAACGGAACCCCAGTTTATAGATCGGTGCAATTTGTTATTGATAAAATTTTAGCTCCAAGTTTGATTACACTATTCTAAGCTTTAAAATATGTTCGTTTGAAAAATTTAGTTACATTTACATCTACTACTAATATAGGAAAAAAAAAACAGGTTCTTAATAATTTTCTCTTAATAATCTAGTCGCTAGATTGTAATACTTACATTAATAAAGGATACAAGAAAATGATGCTAGCCACAATATCTTGTTATAAATCATATTATTTTAATCCTCACTAGTTGACTCCATAGACATAGTCTTTACTTTTCAATCTTCATACAGAAATAATTTCAGTCAATCAATTTTCCTGGCACTTTTTCCAATTATTCTTACTCTAAAACCCTTATTCGGACTAATACGAACATTTAAAAAAAATACCGAAACGGTCCTGTCGATCTCTAGTGATGCGCTTACCAATAAACAGCACCCTAATTGCGTAACACACAATCAATAGTAATTTGAATAATTTTGAAGCAAATTGCTAATCCATTGCTTCATAAGTTCGAAAAATTTGTCTGCTCAACACGTAAATAACGCAATGAATGTTGTTGAACTGTCAAAATGACAGTTCAACAACATTCATGACACCGATTCCGATTAATTGTTTGTTACGCAATTAGGGTGCTGTATTTAATTTTTATTTAAGTACCTAGGTATAATTTAGGGTATAAATGAGGGGCCCGTGGCTAAATAATAACAGCCGCACAGGTCGATCGGTCAGGTTAAGCTACGCTTGCCGCGGTTGGTCTGTGGATGGGTGACCATCTTTACATACCGAGACCCCTCCGTGTCTCGGAAAGCACGTTAAGCCGTTGGTCCCGGTTGTCATTCGTGGATCTTTGACAGTCGTTACGGGTACTCAGAAGCCCGAAAGTCTGACAACCAGTCTTACCAAGGGGTATCGTATTACCCAGTAACTGGGTTGTCGAGGTCAGATAGGCAGTCGCTCCATGTAAAATACTGGTATTCAGCTGCATCCGGTTAGACTGGAAGCCGACTCCAACATAGTTGGGAAAAGGCTAGGCAGATGATGACCTAGGTATAATTAGAAACGATTGGAATGTGTGAATGATGATATGGTTAGAAAGGGGGTGACTACCGAGATGACGACTAATAGAGAAGTATGGAAGAAAAAGACACGTTGCGCCGACCTCAAATAAATTGGGATAAGGGCAGGAGAATGGTGATGATCTAGGTATAATTTACCATAATCATGTTTCCACTGCTGGGACACAGGCCTCCTCTCGGTGAGAGGGAGAGGGCCATAATCCACAACGCGGGCCCAGTGCGGGTTGATAGATGTCACATGTCTTCCAATTTTTGGATCTAGAACATGCCGGTTTCCTAAAGATGTTTTCCTTCACCGTTTTGAGAGCAGTGGTGATGAAATAATTTACACCAAGTAAAGTTCCTATTTGTTTTTGTCATGAGGAGGAAACACGTGAGGGAACTCGTGGAACCTGACCAAGCTAGAAAGCGTCGCGGCAGACCCCGTAGAAGATGGCGGGACGAGCTGGACAAAACAAACGACCAGTGGTCCACTTTAGCCCTGGATCGAAAGTGCTGGAAGTCACGGGGAGAGGTATTTGCCCAGCAGTGGGATGATGCAGGCTAACACTAACAGTAAAGTGCCTGCTTGAGTTCGAAACCACGAACTATGACCAGTGAGTCTCGGTCGCTACCACTGGGCCACCACTATTACCACATATATTTTTTATTATTTTATTTATTTTCAGGACAACAAAGATCCCTTTGGGTTAGTAACAATAGTCTTAACCTATGTTAGTACTTAACTAATAAAAATGACAATGTACAGGTGACAAGTGACCTCACCAACGGGCTGTCATGTCTCCTGGCTATAGCGCGTAGAATGCTGTTGGGGCTGCCATGGAGTCTGTATATAAGTAGCTATATTACATTAACTAATGTTCTAATTCAAATAAATAAAACAAGAAAATATTAGAAAAGACTTCTTCAAAATTGATGTCACCTACCTTTCTTTTCATTTTCAGCTCAGTAACCTTAGACCAGAAGGCCAATTCTCGTAATTTAAAACGTTCAAAATCTAGTCGCAGTCTCATCTCGGCGACAAACAAATGTCAAAAACTTGTCAAAATGTAGGGAAATTAGAGGTACCTATTTTTGACATATTGAGACTGAGATCAGACTGTGAACGTTCTTAAAGTTACGAGAATTACCCCTCAGGCCTCGGGCGTTTTTAATCCCCGACGAAGTCAATTTAATAGAAATATTTATCTAAAAACGGGCGGAGTATTTTAATTCCAGACGAAATGAAAAGTTTCCCTACTTTTCATTTCTTTATACATTAGTTTTCTTTAATTCTCTAGAAACCTGAGCTCTTAAACTATGTGTTTTATTAATTTTTCTTTTGTTATTTTTTTAAATATCTTTTCTTCTTTGTGGCATGAAAAAGTTTCTTAGTTCTTAGAAAAAACAGAATGTACAAAAGTACGTAAGAAATTAAAAGGACTGCCTCATCGGTCTACTAGACACAAGCGCTACTGGTGAGCATGAGGTCCTGGATTCGATTTCTAGGTCGAGTAACTGGGCTTTTTCTAGCAGGAGTTTCTTAGTAGCAGCCCGTAGTTAGGGTTTGTGCTGAATTAACCTCAATAGGCTCGCCCCTTATTAACACTGACTCGACTTAAACAAAACTGGCAAAATGTGGGTGTACTAAGGTAGGTCCATCTCTGCCTAACCCTTAAAGGATAACAGGCGTGATATTAGGTAATGTTTTGTAAAATTAAAAGGTTTTTATCCTCGTACGAGTGGATATCTGAAACATTATTCATCCATTCCAGATAGCTATCAGCACTAAATCGAATTGAATCGGATTAAATTCAAACTCGAAATACCAATCCGAAGTCTACTTCTGCCAAAACCATGTCTGATGCAAATGGGCTTTAGTGCCGACAAGGATTCAACTTATACCAATAGAATCAATATTATACAATGTGTAACTGAATTAATGCACATTATGAAAGTAGTTTGTTCAGAATCGTTTACTGAATCGATTTCTGTCATTTTTAATGTCGGTAATTTTTATCATAAAAATAATTGAAACTACGTAGGTAAATTACTGTCACACTTTCGCTGTACTGTCAAACTTAGGAAGTACCGACTACGTTAGAACCTTATACGTGTGCGACTGTGTGCGTGTGTAGATTTGTAATGTAACCACAATTTTCTCCCACAATCAGTATAACTAATTTAATAAAAAAAACAATGTTTTATACATAATAATAAAAATTCAAGAAGGCGGTGGACAGGGTGTTGAGGCGCAGCCTGAGAGAGGCCTATGTCCATCAGTGGAATGCTAGACTGATTTGATTAAATACAATCATTATCTCTCAGGTAAATAAACGTCAGGACCTGACGTATACGTTTTCATTGACATAATTTAGATTGCTATACGAAATATGCTTAAAAAGAATTGTTCAAACTAAGGCGAAACCCACGCGGGATGCCAGACGAAATTCGCTCGCGCTGTTGGTATCATCTAACTTGAATGGAGGTGCGCAAAGTAACGCGGTTAGTCGCGCGTGACTTCATTTTTATTAAGGCAACCGACGCTCGCAGTCACATCTTACATCTCGCGTGGGATTCGCCTCAATCTGGCCAGAGGTTAAATAAATTTTCTCTGAAAGTTAGAATCAAAAATACTCCACTGTGCAACTTGTTACGGTCAAGAATATGGGCTTAGATACTTTAATTCACTCAAAAAGAATCCAAAACTATTCGAGAAATCTCACATAAATAAAAATGTCGAAATGTGCGGTCTCCGGAGTGATGTGGCGGCTGCAACGCCACATGTAGACTACACATCACACATACGGCACACAAAATCCTGCATCGCGCAAGCAAGGTTCAAGACGTGACTAGCATAATTAATACATACAATGTCCCGACATCTATCGTCGGCAGCCCACCAGACACAAAACCCGTCTGATTGGACCCGTCTGGCCCTTTTCTATGGAGGAGGAATAACTCTACAACCTGTTTCTCATACATGGCGTTTATAAAGCCCTGATCTATGATAATAATAACTAGACTCACCCCTCTTAATTCTATGTCGGGGCGAGTTGGCAGGAGTGCTGTGTTCGGAGCTCTGGTCTCCACCGTACTCTGTGCCACTGCTGTCCTGCCCCGGCGCTAGCGTGAAGATGGTGCCCGCAGGACATCGCTCTCGACTGCGGCTGCGTTGCCAACGGCTCTGAAAAAGAAGGTTATTGGGGTTATTTTTGAAGGCTGTTTTCGATTATAATGTCTGGTTGCAAGCTCAGCTTTCGATGGACATCGTTAAGTAAAGTATTTTCCACATAGGAACAAAAGGTGTGATACATATCTTTCTGATTGTACAGGCAACCGCATATCAGAGAGAACTATTTGATATAGACAGCGCCATGTCATAACAATAAGGGAGATTTTCTTAGTGCAAGTGCTATCACTGATGTTCGATTGACTTTACATGTAACTAAAACTTTTTTGTTCATTTCCCGATACTTTTTAGCTTTTTATAATTAAATGGTAATCAACGGTTCCACGGGGGACTCAATCTCATGTAATTTATTAACACTATGTAATTTATGGGATCTGCTCGGCTCTTAGACATGTCGCAACATTCGATTTGTAATGTACATATTGTGTGGTTTTAGATCTGTGTATTGGACTTATGCGGTCCGCGCGGGTATTAGGACTAAGTAATAATAGCCACGCGGGTCGATCGCTCAGGTTAAGCTACGCTTGCCGCGGTTGGTCCGTGGATAGGTGACCATCTTTACATATCAAGACCCCTCCGTGCCTCGGAAAGTACATTATGCCGTTGGTCCCGGCTGTCAATCGTGGATCTTTGGCAGTCGTTACGGGTCGTCAGAAGCCCGAAAGTCTGACAACCAGTCTTATCAGGTAGTGAAGGTCAGATAGATAGTCGCTTCATGTAAAATACTGGTATTCAGCTGCATCCGGTTAGACTGGTATCTGACCTCAATATAGTTGGGAAAAGGCTAGGCAGATGACGCCTGTGATTTAGAGGTACACGTGCCCCAATTTCGTATACTAAGCACCCTTTTGAAAGTAATAACCGCTATACATCAGAATTTATCATTATTAAAACCCATTTCACCAATTGACTTCAAGTTTAATATCAAACGGTTGTCGGAACTATTAATCAAAGTCTATTGGACATAAAGCGAGCGGAGGCTCGGAGACCTCATCAATTGATTCGCGCCAATCACTGATTGGTCGCGCGTGTTGGCGGGCGCAATCAGCTGTGAAACGTGACGTAGTCAATACGAAAATCGACGGGACGTGGTTTGGACGGGACAATGTTTTGAATTGTGCGTCGTTTAAAAAAAATTTTTGAAACGTTCGGTTAAAAAATACAGGTAAAGTTTAAACAAACAGGGAATCCTATAAAATGAACTAGGTTGGCCTTTGAGATATCCTGATCTGGTAATGAATAGCTTGAAATTATGGGTTCAACGAAAAATATTTATTTATTTTATTTTACCATTTATGTACACACATATATAAACAGACATTGAAAAACAGAACAGAAAAAGTAGGTACAGAGGGGATGCTTATTTCATAAGAAATCTCTTCCAGCATACCTGAGATAGGACAATAGATACAGAGATGTAGACAGCGTGTGATAGAGCAAAGGAGACAAAAAATAATACATAGAATCAAAAAAACAATTCACTTAAAAACTAAACAAAAATTACGAGAATATACTAACTTACATACAAATAAACATACATAAATACTTCTAAAATAAATATTACTTCTAAAAGAAATATTTGCCAAAAACGGAACAAAATGATAATAATATCATCATTACAGCCGAAAGACGTCCACTTCTGGACATAGTTTTAAACTTGAAAACATATAATTAAGCTAAGAATAGTTGATGACAATTGTACCTTAGGTAGAGTAATGCTCGCTGAAAAGTTTAATTAAAACAATTTCAAGTTCGCTTTAAGATTTGTCACGGAAGAACTCGAATGCAATAGGCAAGAGTGTCAACATTATTTTTTCTACGCTTGACTACGAGTCTTTTAACTAGGTGTATGTTTTATTATTATTTTTTTTTTTTATTTGTAACTGTGCGTTCTGTTTGTGCAGAATAAAATATGTTTCTTTCTTTAGATGCTTTCGGGGGAGAGGCTTGAGTCCCTTCGATTAATCCTTGATCCTTTATGATACTAATCTACTCTGAAACATATTGGCAGAATTCACGCATTGTCGGTCGCTATTTGCAGCTATGAGCAATGGTGGCCAAGTGGTAATGGCCGCGACTTACTAGTTGTAGGTCGTAGGTTCGAACCCAGACAGACACTTTACTTTCTGTGAATTATTTCATCACCGCTGCTCTCAAAACGGTGAAGGAAAACATCGTGAGGAAACCGGTATTTCCTCGAACCAAAAATTCGAAGACATGTACCACCAACCCGCACTGGGCCCGCGTGGTGGATTATGGCCCAACCCCCTCTCATCAAGAGCAGGCAGTGGGAAGATTGAAGGCTGATTATGCGGTCGCTATTTAAATTTGACCTTCGAGAAATGTTCGAAACCAAAAACCTCATTATTAGGACCCTTATTGTTGTAATCGTCTCGAATTATTTGTAAAACGCTTACTCACTCCGATCGATCGTCCACAGAGGCTCCGCAAGTTAGTAAATAAACCAGCCCGTCATGACGCTAATTGGGGCCGTCAGGAATTATGGTGGACTATTAATTATAGATTTAAGTGTTAAAATGGGAACCTCTGGAGAATTGTGTGGATTTAGACTGCGTTTCTGCAATTTTTCTGATTTCGTCAAAGATCTCTGATAATTTGTTTTTTTTTTAATTCTATATTAATCTTCCTACCTTTTATTAGTCAGCGCCTGACATAAATTGAGGTATGTTTAGCAGTAAATTTTTTAATCATGCCTAAACTTGTTTAGAGTATCTTAATTTGACAGGACTAAACTAATATTTACCTTCTGCCCTTTTCTTAATGAAATAGAAAGAAAAGATGCACTGAACTTTAATTTCGTTTATTTTGTGGACAAGGGAATCGGCGCCAATTTCTTTTCAAAGTTAGAATAGTGTTGATGGCAGAATCACTATACACAAGTCCGTTCCACTTTTTTAGAGTCTGATATTTTAATATGGTAGATATTGATTATTTGTTTTTTTATGGCGTAGTTTGGGATCTTACGAGTATCTTTCTGCAGTCTTATCTTTTTCATGATAACTAATTACATAACCTACTGATTACATGGGACTTAAACATAACTGACGAAATGTGGGTGTCTAGTCAGCCCTACTTACCCTTTCAGCAGTACAGGTGTGATGATATAATTATTATTATGTATCATTAAATATCTACTAATTAACATAAGCTTCTTCATAAACACCAAATTGTAAATTAACTGACCACTGATCTCGTAATTAAATTCGACCACAAAGTTCTCACCTCTCACAAATTGTGGTGAGTTAACGAACTCTAATTGGTTAGTTTGCACTATTAAATTCGCCATCAAAACATTTTCTGTAACCACAGTATTAAAATCTCGACAGTTAACAAGTGCATAGAGATTATAGCTTCTACAAAGTGGCTTACGTTATGACATTAAATAGTACAGCGGTAATTACAAGAACAGAAAACTGTTTTTTTTTTAACAAAATAAATAGCGTAATAGCGCACGAAATAAACCAACTTTGATAAAAAGGCACTAGACACGGGGGAATGCACCAATAATTCAACACAAACTTTAGGGATATTGTTACCAAATGATCACAATTTAAGTTTACTGTTGTTAACTACTAAAACAAAAAAAAAGGTGCCACCGCTAGAATGTTAATTGTTATCCATTATTTTAATTGTGTATGATTAAAATAAGTAATGTGGAAGGTAGCGTTATAAGAGCAAACTGCTTCCATTATGTATCACCTCATAACCCATATTCAAGCAAATAAATGATTTATGTATTTGATTTTAATTATTTATTTATTTATAAATATCCTAAACGACGAACCATCTTGAAAAGGCGGTGTCTCCTCTTTACCGTGAAACCCAAAGACATTTATGTAAGGAGGAATCTTACACCATTGCTTTTTTAACCGACTTCAAAAATGGAGAGGGTTATGCCATCGCCAGACTTACATAGGCATTTTTCAAAAATTTTAGAGAGTTAAAAAAATGCGGAGGATGGACCGATGGAAAAATGACATGCCTAGAAAGGGGATGACTGGAGTGATGGTGACTGACTCCAAATAAATACGGAAAAGGGCAGATGAATGATGTCAAAAAAAAACATTTTTTGTATAATCAGTACAAAATATACAATCATGCACTAAGACCATTAGCACCAAATTATATTCCTATTGAAAGTGAATAATGATCAAATTCGGTTAACACCTTTTGTATCAAATGAAAAATGAGTTCGTTTACACCAAAACCGTATTCCAACCAAGGATTACTGTGAAAAATCAGAGCCGAAATAGGATCGTAAATTATAAACTTTATAACGGCACACGACACTGAGTTTTATTTGTAAGGGGTGTTATATACTTGCGCGGGTTGGCACATTCAATTCGGTAGTTTTTCTTGAACAGCAAATCTGACCTAAAACAATTAATTAATGCCGCCAGTGTCTTGGGTACATTACCAGTCGACAGCGATGTGGATGAATTGAAATTTGACGGCACGGTTGGCGCAGTGGTTAAGCGATTGACTGCTGCGCTGCGTGTCGCGGGTTCGATTCCTGCACGGAACAAATATTTGTATGACCTACAAGTAGTTGTTCCGGGTCTGGCTGTTTGTGTATGTGAGTTTAAATGTTTGTAAGCGCACCCACGATACAGGAGAAATTCCTAGTGTGGAGCAAAGTTTTTCAAAAAGAAAAAAAAATTTTCGACGCAATATTTCAGTTTGTAAATAGTTTTAGTTATTTTAGAATATAATTTTGTTATTTTAGTGTTAGTTTGTAAATTGTAATTGGTAACCCTATTAATAAGTAAACATAAATCTATTATGTAGATATCTATCGTGATTTATGTTAATTTACGTTATTTTATGTTTTAAAACTATTATTATAAATTAGATTTTTTGAATGTTTCTTTGGAATGGATAACCTCAAAAAATACTTACCTGATTTTAAAAATTCTTACACATATAGAAAGCCACATTATTAGCCAGTAACATGGGCCGTATTTTTTGTATAATGTAGTGCTATAGGACTTCTACGAGAACGAAAACACGGGCAGAAATTACTACTTTATAATTTGCGTCTGATTTGTGCAGAATACACGAATTTTCTTACTTCGTCTTATATTCGATGTTGCCGCCCGGCTGTACCGAATCGTGCCGACCCAATTATATTGTGTGTAGCAACCCTAATGCGTTACTTCTCAGATACAGACCTACCTTTATTCGTTTTGAAAAAGTTTCGAGATTTATGGTTTAGGGTAAGATAACATGAACCTGTACTAGATCTAGCTTAGATTTTGTTTCAGCTGACAATATAAATCCAACAAGAAACTTTGTAAGATTTCATGCTTTTAAAATGAATTGCAAGAAAGAAAAAAGTTCTTTAGGTGCAATTTGTGCTCTACCTAAACAGTGAACGTAACTGAACCGCCAAGCTCGGGTTGGTGAATAAACACAGAGACAAAACAAAAAGAAAATAAAAAGTAAAAAAACAATGCTTCCTTTGTGCTCACTTTCGTTGTATAATCCTCTTCTGCAAAATTTCATGATTTTAGACCCAGCGGTTTAGGCTGACCGTTGCCTGTCAGTGAATTAATTAATTTAACAACTTTGTAAGTAAATAGATTTTAATTTTTCATTTGAACAAAGTAGATTTTCATTTTTTGTTTGAAGAATATATTTTTTTTTTAAACATTCGTTAGATTTCTCCAGTATTGTGTAAACCCGAACTGGCCTCAAGTATCTAGGACATATAAATATCTGTTAAAAGCAGGGATCGAACCCCTAGCTTGGGTCAGGCTGCATTTGACGTAGGTAAATTGGGTGACGGGTTTTCAAATTGCTGATATTTATTTTATTTATGCATTCCTATTCTGCTGGATGTGAATAGCACCGGTCGATGTGACGATGCTTGGGGGATGCCCAGCAGTAATAATTTATTTAATAAAAACGTTTACAAAAAATGTACAGACAACCTTGAACCTTAATGCTATAGCGATAAAGTTGAAATTCTATTAAAGAAATTTGACAGATTGTAGTAACTTGATGTGCTGGCGTCTGTACAATTTAGCCAACATTAGTACATTTCCCATACAATTGTAATGCCTAAAAAATAAACTAAAACTAAAATGTTTTTTACCGGTGCAAGTAATGATGGTTCGGAATTAGAATGTTAGGTAGCGACCCGCCAGAACTAGGTTTATTCAAACCTGTGTTTCAGCAGTGGGCGTCTTTTTGCTCAAATAATGATGATCTTCAAATGACATTGAAAGAAAACATTGTGAGATAATCTGAACTTAAAATATTTTATGGTTTGAATTTCCAAAGCAGCGAGCAAACTACAAATACATAACCAGCCTATAATGTTCCCACTGCTGGAACACAGGCCTCCTCTCGGTGAGAGGGAGTGGGCCGTAATCCACCACGCGGGCCCAGTGCGGGTTGGCAGATGTCACATATCTTCGAATTTTTGGTTCTAGGACATGCCGGTTTCCTCACGATGTTTTCCTTCACCGTTTTGTAAAAGTATACTACAAATACTAATCAGGTATTACTGGTTCTCTGAGAGGAGGTCCTTACCTTGTAATGGAACAATTCAAGGGACAATTGGGACAATTCAACGGATAATTGGGACAATTCAAGGGACAATTGGGACAATTCAAGGGACAATTGGGACAATTCAATATCTAGCAGATCTGATTAAAAAAACTAGCTTAACTTCATAGAGTCTATGATGGTTTAAAGAGAGATCTCTGTACTTATATTCATTACATCTATTTTTAAACCTGTTTTCCAAGGGGTCATTTATACCGAACGGTATCCAGTACAATCCGGAATAAATAACCGTAAAGTTTGTAAAACTATGCCAGCTATTTCATCGTACGTTCTATTTTGCACCTTTACGAATATCTTGACTACTACATTGTAATTATTAATTTATCTACTTACATCTACCGTTACAGAATTTTACCGCAATCTGACTCTTCTAGCAATTCTCTGTAAACTGTTTCGTTTTTCGTGTAATTTTATCTGGCCAAACCTCTTTCAAGCTCTCTCGTAACGCTCCCTTGACGTCACGAGTCAGTTGCGTCTCATTAAGTTGGCTCAGTGCCCTAAGCGCTCTCTCGCCAGCCATCTTCATCATCAGCTGGCTGCCTCTGAAAACCAGCGCTGGGGCTGTCTCGTATAGGGTCTTAGCATTATGCTGATCGATAGCCGTTTTGCGTGAATGTGACGCATGTTTACCCCCAACTTGTTGTTTTTTTTTTTTGTGTGTTTATGGTCTTTTTTATTCGTCATTTTTGCCGCAAATAAATGTATTTTCTTTCCTTCTTTCCATCTTCTATTAATAACTTTGAGCAGGCTCCAAACGTTACTATGGTGTCCTGGATTCAATTCTTATGTCGGGTAAAGTGTTATTGAGTTTTACATTATGAATTTGTCAGTACCAGCCTAGTATGAACTTGTGCCCGGTTGAAGCCAATTAGGCCTTATACATGGGATTTAAATATATGTAGTAAAATGAGGATGTAGTATCTATAGACTTGCGGAGAATGACCGCATGGTTACCTACTTTTTGTAAATACCTATTATTGTTAAAAATTCACTAAAGTTGTTAGACATGTTGGAATAATGTATCCTTTTAATTTTTTACATGAAACGTGTTTAAATATTTGTATGCCAGTCCTTGGCGAAACATGTAAGATCATATTTCTATTTATAAGACTTTAATGTACCATGTTTTAAAGCAAATAAAGATATATTCTGTTCTATTCTATAAATGTTTTCTTTTTCGTGTCATTTTATCCCTCCTAAAGGCCAGTAGCTCCTTTGACGTCACGAGTCAGTTGCATCTCATTAAGTTGGCTCAATGCCCTAAGCGCTGTCTCGTCACCTATCTTCCATTAATAGCTTTGAACAGGCTCCAAGAGAGGCTGTGTTTAATGTACCAGTGTTGTGTTTAGCTAGATGTTACAATGGAATAATGTAGCTTATTGTGAGGTTTATTTTAAAAGCTATATCATAACCATGACATTTTAACTGACTTCAAAAAATGAGGACGCGTTATGCTTTCGGCGAGATTATTTTTTTTTTTTTGTCGCAAAAATGAAAATACTAAATCAAGTAATCGATTTCCGAAATTAAGTTATTTTTCACTTTGTAGTATTGTTTTTGGAAGTCGGTTATATTTTTGTAAAATACTTTTTACCTATTAAAACACTTCAGTCACAGATAAATTAATAGAACAGATCGGCTGGTTCAAACGAGAAATATCCTGCGATGCTAGGAAATCGAATCTGCTTATTTTAATAAACTTAATTTACTGCTTACCTTTAAATTAGTAAAGAAATGCTGCGTCCTATGAACTACGGAGAGCGGCGTATGATGATGAGCAGAGCGGGCGCGGGGCGGAGAGGAAGCGGCGGTGGGCGCGCATGATAGCTCTGAAGCTGACTTCGAAAGCCGCCCGCTTAGCGCCTCCGAACGTTCTGGAAATAATTGTGTTTGTTTAGAAGAGAATAGTCTAAGGAGATATGGTAATAACTACAGTTATGGACGGACATAGAATCACTTAATTTTTGTTATCGCTGTCGTCTATTCTTTTCTGAGACAGTCTTGGGTCCAAGACCAGTCCAGCTATAAAAAAACACACATAATTCATGGTTTTCTGAGGATAAAATTAGAAAATAATCCATTCATGTTAATTTTAGAAAATAGTAAAGAACAGCGTTACACTAGTTTAACGCTGTTCTTTATTACGGAGCGTACTTTTTTGTATTTATTTTTCAGAATATATTGTGTGCCTTATAGTAGGTAAATGTATTTCCCTTCATTTTTTTTTCCCATTCGTATAACATCACATTTCGATAAGCAATCCGTTTCCTACAATAACCAGGCTAATTCTGTGTGACCAATCACTCAGGGGATCGAATTCACCAGTCAACGTTTGCGGACTGACGGTAACATAATTATCATCGGATCGTTTTGCGGTATCTGGACCAGTGCAACTACTCACCATTCTCATTAAATAGTAAACTATAATATAATTATCCTACAATGTTCCCACTGCTGCTACACAGGCCTCCTCTCTGTGAAAGGGTGTGGGCTGTAATCTACCACGCAGGCGGGTTGGAAGTTGTCACACGTCTACGAATTTTTGGCTCTAGGACATGCCAGTTTTTTCACCATGTTTTCCTTCACCGTGGTGATAAAATAGTTTACACAAGTAAAGTTCATGAGAACTTTCAATGATGAAGAGAGAGTATCAAACTACTAATCAATGTAGACTCGTATACCCCTATGCTTGGATTGTAAAACTTTGATTCCGCTTTACACTAAACAGGGGAACTCCGGGTATTGCACACAGGATTTGCATTTCACGCGGGTGTTACATGATGTGTACAAGTACATAGTTAAATATAGAACGAAAGATTGAATGAGCTGACAATTTGGCTTAACTGTATCGAGTAGACCCGTTTATTACGAGGCATTGCAGAGGTTTCGCTTTTGTTCTAAATCAAAACAACACCCTAATTGCGCTTAATTATTATTTTGTTGTATACTTTTTTATACTTTAGTCTTTGTTTCCCGTTTGACGTGTACCAAACTCTATTTTTTTGTATTTATTATTATGCTAGTGAACTTAGAGAGCCCTGACACCCATAATACAAGTTCAATCTTAGCTTGGGTGTCAGTAGTGTATAAGTCTGTAACACCCTTTCAAGTACAATCTGAATGACATTACTAATCCATGGCTATATAATTTTATTATATTTGAAAAATGTGTCCGCTCAGCAACGTAAATAACGCAATTAATGTTGTTGAACTGTCAAAATTAAAGGCTAATGTTAGTGTGTTTCGCAATCTCCACGTGGTTCACATTATGATCACTTTTTGTGGCTGTCATCTCAAACAATTTATTATAAACACTGCTTTAAACTGAAATAGAACTAAAACTCAGAATATTTGTTGGCTATAACAAGTAACAATGTATAGATCGTCTAATTTAAAATGGCGCGCCCCTCCACTAAATTTTTTATACAAATATTTTAAATGTGTATGCAACAAGCAGTGGAGGGGCGTGCCATTTTAAATTAGACGATCTCTACATTTCTTGCAGTTTTAGTACACAAAGTACAGCATTCGTTCCACCCGCTAGAGATATCCCACCTAGACATGAGTTGCCTTGGGTAACCTGGAAGCCTCTAAACAGACTCGGGACCCAGATTGGCCGAAGCAGGGAAAACTTGTTCAGCATAGCTATTCACAACCACTCGATACGCTACTGTACCGTATCGAATATCAATCAATGTTATCGTAGGACTCCTCTAAGCTGTTCTAAAGTTCAAAATCCGAAAATTTTGTCAATTTAAATCAAGTAGACGACCATTATTTTTTCAACAGCTGTTGGCTGTCGGAGGCAAATCAGGTTATAGAAATGTGTCATTTTCGATACGATAACCTGTCGAATGCTTGTGAACAGCTATGTCGGTGGAGATTTATAGATGACTCCGCCTTAGAGTGTAATGTGGTGTTGTTCCACAAACGATGGGACACTTAATAATATCATGATATTATTATTATTAATAATATCATGATATTGACACTTAATAATATCATGATATTATTATTATTAATAATATCATGATATTATTAAGTGTCTTATCGTTTGCAGCAAATGAATGAATGTGCAGCTGACAGGACACGTAGGACGTACGTGTCCTATCAGCTGCACATTATAGGAACTGATGAACGATAGTGATGGCACCAAAAACGTAGCTGAGTTCTGGGACGAGTTCATTTAGATAGCCAACACACACGCGAAGAAGAAGAAGTGCACTTAAAACAAACCTAACACCATTTATTATACCGAAATAGCAGTAAACCTTTGGTTTTAAACTTAACGCAATAAATCAACTCAGCCCTTCACAGAACTAATTCAGACAGATTACTTACCTACTTAAAAGTGAGATCAATTCAAAATGGACGCAACTCCGTTAAACAATTAAACTTGTCGATTTTAATTATGAGAGGAAGGATTGAACAAGGATTAGGAAATCCTTGTTCAAATCTGTTGTTAGGGTACGCTTAACTCTGGAAGGCTTGTTAGTGTGGCTTAATTTGTTAGTAAGCTCGATATTGCTTTTCGTGTAAACTATGGTTTCGTTTACACGAAAAGCAATCAACTAAAATTCACTTTATGAAAAAACGCAGACTAAAATATATTCATTCATTCTCTGGCTCTTATCCTTATTTATTTGGGGTCGGCGCAACATGTGTTTTTCCTCCATACTACTCTATTAGTCACCATCTCGGTAGTCACCCCCTGTCTAACCATCATTCACACAGTTATCCATCGTTTTTTTGGCCTTCCCCTACTTTTATGTACAGCTACATAACATTCATACTCAAAACACTCCTCATAACATTTTCCTCCGTATCCGTATTACACGCCCAAAACAATTTTATTTAGTTGCCTCGTTTATATTAAAAAGTATTAGTAAACTATGTTGTACTGCCTTTAGTATGTATTAATACACTATTATATTTCGGTACCTAGAAGAGCAAAATAGGACTTCTGATCAAGAGGCCTAAGAGTCTGTCTGTATATGTATATCATGTATCGCCCTACGTTTAAAAAAACCAAGGAAATCAACAAACTAAGATTCTAAACAATCGGTTCTGAGAAAACAAACATCTCATCAAATCATCTTCATTTCAGCCGAAAGACGTTCACTGCTGGACATAGGCCTCCCCCAAGCACCTCCACTTCGACCGGTTCTGTGCTTCTCGCATCCAACGGGTTCCTGCGGCCTTCACAAGGTCGTCGGTCCACCTGTGCGAGTCCTTCCAACGCTACGTCTTATGGTGTTTATTTCCGGTACCGGAAACAAACATCTATACCACTTAATTTAAGTCCATAATGAAATTTCGAGACTGGTTGACACTTGTCATGACCCAAGGGCTGGCTTTTACCTTGGCCAGAGGCTAAGCATTGCCATACAACGTGGCAATGCCGCCAGTGTCTTGGGTACTTTACCAGTCGACAGCGATGGCGATGAATTTTTCGACGCTATATTTTAGTTTGTAAATAGTTTTATTTAATTAAGGATATTATTTTGTTATATTAATTGGCACATCATTACAAATTAGTCCATAATAGCTCTAAGTTCAACTGAAATTGTTCACACTATTTTGTAACATAGATTATTGGTGCATTTGGTCTGCAGCCAACATTTAATATCGTGCATCAGAATGACTGTCATCAAGTTTTATTTTCGCTGGCAAATTGCATAAAAAACGTATTATTTTTTCCGAGCCAGGTAGTTAAAGCATATCAAAAGTTTCGGATTTCTGGAAAATAAGGAAAATTCTACTTGTTACTTTATTAACACAGTCATGCAAGGTCTCGCGACGTAATTACCCCACTTATAACATAAAACTGGCCACACAGAGGTGAACATTGCGCGGCATTTGAAACGCGACTGCGCGAGTCGATTGTTTTTTTTTTATGATTAGAACGTTGTAGAGGTACGAAGAACTTGGTGTAAGTTTCCTCATGCCTCATAGAAAAGAGAGAATCCTCTGACCAAACGGGTGTTGTGTCCGGTGGGCAACAGTCCGACGATATACTCGTATGTCGGGACATTGCATACATTCTTCTTCCCAGCGAAAGCACTAGGAAAAGTGAAGGGCGGGCGTTTTGAGGGACTGCCTTTTGTAATTTTGACGTTCGAAAAGTGCTGATTGTCAGCCTAATTTGAGTAAATTACTTTTTAGTTTGATTTTGACATGCTAGTCGCGTGGTAAACTTTGCTTGCGCGATGCAGAATATTGCGTGACGTCAGTGTGATGCGAAATTCGTATGTGGCTTTGTAGATGTCGCCACAAAGTTAAGCAACTATTCCCGCCAGTTTGAACACCTTACACAAGTATGTTGACGCTGTGAGCGCGACCAAATTTTGATCAGAGCTTAACATTGGGAGCAGTGGTAGGCCAGTGGTATCGGCCCCGATTTATGAGTTGCGGTCGCGAGTTCGATCCCACTCGAGGCACTTTACTTTGTCTAAATTATTTCATTACCACTGCTCTCAAAACGGTGAAGGAACATAAACGGGCATGTCCTAGAACCAAAAAATTCGAAGACATGTGATATTTACCAACCCGCACTAGGCCCGCGTGGTGGATTACAGCCCACTCCCTCTCACAGAGAGGAGGCCTGCGGACCAGCAGTGGGAACATTATAGGCTGATTATGCTATGAATAAGCTTAACATTTCTTTCTTAAGGCTCCTCTATCTTTTCCATCTCATAAATAATTTAAACAGAATAAACTCACCGTTTTAAATATATTTTCTCGTCAAAACGCTAACAATTATGCAGGGACCGCTATTTTCCACTTGGCTTCTCGACGAAGAGATTACTTCGCGAGTTAACATTAAGCTGTTGCAAGCCGATTTGCATATAAACTGGTGCCGTAAATTAGCTTATAGGATTTTTTTATGTTAGAAATAGGAGGGGTAATGCGATTGGAGGGTTATGTTACCTCTTGAGTTTAGACTATGAAGTCCTCCAAACCGAACTTCAGCCATGGCGACCAAGCTCAGCGGCGACCAGCCTTCGGCGTGGGAGGTATTATAGTGCACAAGTGTGTGCGCAGATACAGGTGCACTTTCTCTTCTCTCACTCTCATTGTCCGATGGAACGGCAATCCGACACAACAAGGAAGAGATCAGGCACAGGACCAACGGCTTAAAGTGCAGGCACGGGGGTATCACACCACCAACTTCCAAACTCTGGGCTGTTATTAAGAAATTCCCAATGGAAAGACCCACTCATACTGCCCGGCTATAATAACTCCCGTGCCGAAGGCTAGCTCCGTTGAAATTGGCTGCCATGGTCGATAATGGTCTGGAGGACTGTTATTTATATAATATTTTTCAGCTTTGCATCGAAACTCGGCAATCCTTTTAATGCTGTAAATATTCGTACAGCTATACAATAGCAATCCATCAGTGAGCCCTCGATCTGTTTGCCAACCTATCACGTTACAAAAACACAAAGAAAAAACATTATACAGTAACCCAACCGGAAAACAAATGCCATCAAAAATAGGATAAACATACATATCATACGCCTCAACAATATTTGTTTTTCCCATAATGTATTTACTAGGTAGCCTCAAAGTCTGTCTAGCCTTTGCCAACTATGTTGGGATCGGTTTCCAGTCTAACCCGATGTAGTTGAATACCAGTATTTCACATAGAGCGACTGCCTATCTGATCTCCATAACCCAGTTACTGGGTAAAACGATACCACTTTGTAAGACTAGTTCGTCAGACTTATGGGTTTCTGACTACCCGTAATGACTGTCAAAGATCTGTCTAAGAATGACAGCCGCGACCAATGGGTTATCTTTCCGATGCACGGAGGGGTCTCGATATGTAATGGATGTTCACCCATCCACGAACCGACCGCGGCAATTGTACTTTAACCCTTCGATCGACCAGTGTGGCTATTATTATTTACCCATGAGCCTCTCTGTTTTCTAAAGAAACCTGGAGTTTGCTTAAACGAATTAATTTTACCAAAATACCGTGAAATAGGAAAATTCACAAATTTCTCTTTGTATACCGTGAGATGGAGATTGGATTGCTTTGATAGCGAGAACCTCCGCCCTGAAGCAGCTTAGTCAATTTCTTAGTGGGTATCGGGTAACATTATTTTACGTTTATGTAAATGATAGAGATAAAGCTTTTATAATTTATTTAGTGGATAAATCTATACGAAACACGCATCAGCTAATTAGCTGTTAGTGTGTCTAACCAAATAATAATAATAATAAAGCTTTGTTTGAACGCGTTAATCTCTGGAAGTACCAATTGGATTTGAAAAATTCATTTTGCATTTGATAGCCCAATTCTTGTGAAAGACTATAAGCTATTAAACATCACGCTAGAACTAATAGGAGCTGAGCAGTCAGAAAGAATGCAAAGCGAAAACGAAGTGATATTATTATTATTATTATTTTTATTTAAGTCAGACACAGTGATCCATAGTTATGTTAGTATACTTAAAAATTATGTTAGTAACCAAAGATTAAAATACATGCCGCAATAATACAATTATAACTAAAATTAAATAACTGAAATATGAACAGTCAAATTGTAAAATACAACCATTAGTTAAAATCGCAATCAATTTTAAATTCATTAAAATCTCTTAAATCATTTAGTACATCTATAAATTAATTAAAATGAATATAAATTTAAATCAAAATAAAAAATTTCATTAAAATCATAAAACATAAAAATAAATATCGCGGGCAGGTGATGAGTTACGACGGGGTGCCGAAGCAGTTACGATAAAGCAGTTTATTGTGAATTTACAAAGGTTCCATTGTTGGAGTGTGAATGGTTTATGCTTAAGTGGAACGAGAATTGTATTATGATGATTTCGTGATTTTACTAAAAACAACAAAGGAATTTGCCCGATTGAGTCTAAACTTAATAGTTTTTTGTGTTTATGGTAGTGGGTTTATTCCATTGGGAATTTTTCCATTTGGGAACTTATCCATTGGGAATTTTTCCATTTGGGAACTTTTCCATTGAGAATTTTTCCATCCGGAAATTTTTCCGTTGAGAATTTCTTAGTAACAGCCCGGAGTTTGGAAGTTGGTGGTGTGATACCCCCGTGGCTCGGAAAGCACGTTAAGCCGCTGGATCTCTGCTTCCACAATACCGGCTTTTATATGGAGGACTAGCTGCGCCCCGCGGTTTCACCCGCATAAGTTTCGATCCCGTGGGAATATTGGAATAAAAAGTAACCTATGTATTAATCCTGGTTATAAACTATCTGTGTGCCAAATTTCATCCAAATCCGTAAAGTAGTTTTGGCGTGAAAGAGTAACAAACATCCATCCATCCATCCATCCATCCATCCATCTATCCATTCATCCATCGATCCATCCATCCATCCATCCATCCATCAATCCATCCATCCATCCATCCATCCATCCATCCATCCATCCATTCATCCATCCATCCAACCATCCATTCATCCATCCATCCATCCATCTATCCACCCATGCAAACTTTCACGTTTATAATATTATAATTAGGATGAGTTAACTTTACACCTTATACCTCACTCTTCATAACTCTATAATCTTATGAAGAGTTCTTAATAATTATAATCCCTTTCGTAAGAAACATGAACTTAGGTTACTTACCTACTCCTTTCAGCAAATAATCTGCCAAAACCATACCTAACGATGTTGGGGTCGGCTTCCAGTCTAACCGGATGAGCTGAATACCAGTATTTTACGTGGAGCTACTGCCTATCTGACAGCGACAACCCAGTCACGGCGTAACACGATACCCCTAGGTAAGACTGGTTGTCAGACCTTCGGGCTTTTGACTATCCGTAACGCCTGTCAAAGATCTACGATTGACAGCTGGGACCAACGCAAAAACCAACTCCTTTGACTAACCATCCTTATAATATACATATATTTAAATGTCAAAATAAACCCTCTTCAAAAACCCTTTTTCGCTACTAAAGCAACCGTCAAACCTATCTTGATAAGCAAAAAAAAAGAGAAACAACAATAAATATAGGAACGAATGAATCAAACGAAGCGTTTGATTGATAACGCATATTTGAAGCGCGCATTCAGATGGCACCCTCATCAGCCTTATCAAATATTTTGATATGCTCAATGGGTTTTACCTAATGTATTCTAATTTTATGATTTCTGGTCGTTGAACTTTTGGAGGGACATTGTATAAGATTTTGATTTTGCACACAATATTTTGTTAGTTTAACGTACTACCTACGCTTTCCAATGGAAACGAGCTTCATCTTTCTAACTGGTCAGTCAGTTCAATCAATCTTTGAAAATACAAACGTGCCTGTTAATATATTTTAGTACTAAGTCCGGGAGGATCACACAAGCTTGTGCTTCGGTATACTACGCGCCGTGCTACGCCGTAGCGGGGAGCTACGGCGTAGCACTGAGCTACGTAAGCTTGTTATCTTGAGGGCAAATCTCGTAATTTTAAGAACGTTCACAGTCTGAGGGGCAATTCTTGTAATTTTAAGAACGTTCACAGTCTGATCTCAGTCTCAATCTGTCAAAAATACGTCTAATTTCCCTACATTTTGATAAGTTTTTGACGTTTGTTTGTCACCGAGATGAGACTGCGACTAGATTTTGAACGTTTTAAATTACGAGAATTGGCCTTCAGATCTCAGTATCAATCTGTCAAAAATACGTCTAATTTCCCTACATTTTGATAAGTTTTTGACGTTTGTTTGTCACCGAGATGAGACTGCGACTAGATTTTGAACGTTTTAAATTACGAGAATTGGCCTACTTATCTCCACGTTTTTAGAAGCTTTCGAAAGCATTCTTTCAATAAATAATTTAAGCACAATAGTAATGCAGTTTTCTCATTCTACTAACCAAAATGACCCTAAACCCGGAACTTTAAGATTTTCATTCTCCGGCGGAACATTCATTCAATTCATTTAGGTAAAATGCAGGTTAGAGTCATGCGGTATATGCTCGTGGCTAAATAAAAACACCCGCGTGTGTCTATCGATCAGATTAAGCTAGCTTGCGGCGAACGGTCCGTAGATGGGAGACGATCTTTACGTAAAAAAACCCTTCCGTGCCCCGCGATACGGAAGGGTTTTTTTTGAAAGCACGTTAAGCCGTTGGAAAAAAAAGATGTTATGGGTAGTGAGAAGCCCAAAATTCCATCAACCAGACTTACCACGTGTTACCCAGTTATTGAGTTGTGGAGGTCAGATAGGCAGTCTCTCCATCCAAAATACTGGTTCTATGTTAAGGGTTTGGTTTCCCCACTCAGTCCTTCAAGTGGACCATTGTACGTGGGCCATGGCGGCCTTCGGTGGTTATTCCAAAATACTGGTATTTAACTGCAACCGGTTAGACTGGAAGCCGACCCCAACGTAGTTGGGAAAAGGCTAGGTTGATTTTTGGCGGTATCATTGCGCAAGAAACAAGTGAATACATACAAACGCGTGAAACCATTCAGTTCTTTTAGTCTTTAAAACCTTCTCAAAGCAGAACTGTGCTAAAAGAAGCGGCGTGCGAGTGGTAACCTTTTCAGTGAAAACAAGTGGTTTTTCAGCCGTGACCTCGGAGAAAAACATGCAGCTACAGTGTCGGGGTTACGTCACAGTATGTTTGTGAACAGTAATGTGATTGCTTATTCTTTGATTCAAATGACCATTATGGAGATTAATAGAATAGAATTTTTCTTTATTAGAGTAACCACGACTCAACAAGATTGTTAGTAAAACTTACGTCAGTTAAAAAGCACAGACACTAAACAAAAACAAGGAAAACAATACAAGAAATAGGTTAGTCACCGTTGCGACATCCCATGAGAGACGGTACAACACTATCCCACATAATTCGTTGTACGCCGAAGACCGTACGACGCTGTGTATACGTGGGTCACCACGTACAATGAATTATATGGGATATGTGGGATGGGAGTTAGAGTGTAGATTACTTAATCTACGCTCTAACTATCAAACAATGATAATTCATGGTGTATATGTGCAGATATGAGCTTGAGGATTCGAAGTGGGGCTGACCTACAAAGAAATCAAGTCTTTATTTATTTTTTTAGAACATGTAAGCTTAAAAGATTTAACAAATCTCCAAAAAAAAAATATCTTTAATATTTAAAAACCAGTCGAGTATTGCCTAGGTCCCAACTAGTTCCCAACCTAGTTTTCTGTTTTACGGCTTACCTACTCCAAATCGAGTGTCTATCCGAAATTCTCTCACTGTTCTATATATACTGTGACAACGTTTAAACACCGCAACGGGTAAAGTCTCTTAATAGTCCGAAGTGGCTACATGTGTGAGAGTTTTGCGTCGCAGTTTGTGTTGCTTCATTCTTGCTATTTTATATTTTACTTAGCACTAAATGAGAGGGAATTAAATTCTTACTTTTGTTACCTAAGTGACATCCTTTTGGCATGTTAAAAGATGTTTTTGTTTTATTTTCTTTAATTGTGCGTTTTTTGCTATTACTTCTTACTTTAAAAAAACTGGTTAAAGCTAAGTAATTATAAACGTCTGTTTAATAATATATTTTTTGACGTTTAAACGTCTCTCAACTTTAAGGCAAAGTCATAATCAAGTGTTTTCAGTAATTTTTTTTTTTTGTTTGCTTTTTTTTTAATAGCCGTTAATTTCCCTCTGCTGGGCAAAGGCCTCCGTACTCTTTTTCCATCCCTCTCTGTCTAGAGCCGCCAAGGACAAATCTTTATCAAAGGAGTCCAGATCATCACGACATCTCCGTCTGGGCCTGCCGCGATGTCGTTTGCCGCGATGTCGAGCCCCAATATACAGACTACCTGTCTAGTTTGGGGCTTAGTAACAAATCCTATATTGTAACCTAACTGTAGGTAGTATTTTAAGCTACTCATGTCGTCTCAACTTGAGGGGCCCGTGGCTAAATAATAACAGCCGCACATGTCGATCGGTCAGGTTAAGCTGTGGATGGGTGACCATCTTTACATACCGAGACCCCTCCGTGCCTCGGAAAGCACGTTAAGCCGTTGGTCCCGGCTGTCATTCGTGGATCTTTGACAGTCGTTACGGGTAGTCAGAAGCCCGAAAGTCTGACAACCAGTCTTACCAAGGGGTATCGTATTACCTAGTAACTGGGTTGTGGAGGTCAGATAGGCAGTCGCTCCATGTAAAATACTGGTATTCAGCTGCATTCGGTTAGACTGGAAGCCGACCCCAACATAGTTGGGAAAAGGCTAGGTAGATGATGATGTCGTCTCAACTTGCTGTCAATCAGTGAAACTACTTACTGCATTACCTGGACAATAAATGTTTTCTATTCTATTTCCTTCTATTTTTCTGTTCTATTAAGCGTGACCCAAGTGGTCGTAAGTTTGGCCCATTGATAGTCTGACATGCGGCAACTTATAATACTATCAAACAAATCAATCAAATAATACTTTAATACTTATCGGAAAAGCATTACCGATTCTCAGATAAGATCAAATAATAAACCGATTATGTAAATCGTGAACAACGATGGAATCGAAAGATGTCGATAAAAGTAACGGAAGCTCTAAGGTAATATAAAAAATGCAGATGGAAGAAAATTTTCTCTCCCTGGAATAACATTATCTAAGGCACGGGTTCCCAACCAGTGGACGCGAGATTCGTGATGTTGTCTTCTTTATTACATACAGCGGTACAGTTCAGCATAACTAAATATTTTTTTTTGAAATATGAAAGACTTTCCCGAAACTACGTCAAAACTTTTCCAATTAACATCGCGTTGAAATTATCTTTTATGTTTTTTTTTTCATTATATATTATGTTATTTTGGAGGCATGAGGAACAGAGTGTAAAGTTCACTCAACCTCCATAGAAAAGGGAGGATCCTCCGACCAGACGGGTGTTGTGTCTGGCGGGCAATTGCCCAACGATTGATGTTGGGAAATTGTATCTATGCTAACTGCGCGGTAAACTCTGCTTGCGAGATGCAGGATTTGCGTGACGTCAGTGTGACGCGTTGTTCGCATGTGGCGTTGTAGATACCGCTACATCACTCCCCTCCGGAGACCGGAGGTCGATAGTGGGCTGAGTCTTGTGATGCTTTGCCAGGCCAGCTGAGGTTCCAGTGAGTCGGAACCGGTTGCCGCATAGTTCACGGTGAGTCGGAACTGTCTGCGGAGATGTCCCCAGTGAGTCGGGGTGGCGCTGCGTTATACTCCAGTGCGTCGGAAGTCGTACAGCGCCGGGTTAAGGCTGGCTGCTGCGTCGATCAGGAAAGAGTGCTCTGCTTGTTGACCGGCCGAAGGTGCAGTGTGCTGTGCCAAGGTTGCTGATGAGGCTGAGGGTGATGACCAGGTATGCGCGGACGCTGCATGCTGGTGGTCAGGATACCCGTTGAAGCCGTGGATGCTGGCTGGCTGGGTGACTCGCCGCTGAAGCTTGCGGGAGTGATGATGATGACGTCACGCTGAAGTGTTTGCACGAAGGCTGCGCTGACGTTCATACTCGGGGTCACCAGTTTGGAGGTGTGAGGAACAGGGTGTAAAGTTCACTCATCCTCTATTGAAAAGGGAGGATCCTCCGACCAGACGGGTGTTGTGTCTGGCGGGCAATTGCCCAACGATTGATGTTGGGAAATTGTATCTATGCTAACTGCGCGGTAAACTCTGCTTGCGAGATGCAGGATTTGCGTGACGTCAGTGTGACGCGTTGTTCGCATGTGGCGTTGTAGATACCGCTACATTATCTACAATGTTCTATATAAATTACACAGATAAAATGGCAGGTGGTGACTTGCACACTCAATAATGGGCCCCCGAAAATGGTCGCTAGCACATGGTGTCGTAGCGACAAGGGGGCAGCATGCCCTGAGGTGCTTGTGAGGAGTGGAGAGGTATTTCATGGCTATCAGGACAATCCCGGAAGTACGGTCAAGATCCCCACCAGCATCTTACTAGAATACTTCCTTCCTCCGAGCTCGTTTGCTCTTGCGAATCTCCACACAAGCCAGCCAATAAAGACAAGAAGGAAGTGCGAGCTCTGTTCCTCGTCACTGCTCACTCCAGCCGGCCACTTGCTGGGTCTGGCTTCTCACCCCAGACCTGTTCCGGCAAAGTAAACTCTGCCCGCAGAAGCCTAGAGTTCGGAGCGCGCAAGCCATGTGCAGTCTATTTAGATTATTGTTTTCGTGTATTTGAAGGATAGATAATACTATTTTTTTTTTGTTAACTAATATTTTGCTGGGTTTGCCCAGCAGTGGGATACAAGGAGGTGGGAATTTTTGTTTCAACATCCTCTACTTGAGTTATGGAGCGCGTGGAGTTTTTAACTCGATCTATAGCAATGGAGCGCAGCATAAATAGGTACCTAACCTATTATGCTGCGCTCCATTGTCCGTTCTTGACGCTGCCGCTACTACTATCCTATTTGAATACTATAAAAATTTTCACCATTTCTCCGTTTTTTACGATTGCGTTTTGTCAAGCTTTTTACATGGAATCCTTAATAATACTTGCTGAGTATCATTTTAACCTACCGATAATTGTATGCTTATCCCAACCATGATAATGATTTTAATTTTATACAGAGCTACTATATCTGACTTATGTACATCTTAACTCAAGTTAACACAAATCTACATCAATTCAAACGTTATGGAAGTCTTGAATAATATTAATGGAAGACTTGTGAAGACTTTAAAAAGCGACACCGTGCCGCCATCTTTAAGCTCTCACATTGTAAGAAGAACACGTACCAAATAAAGTAGGCATTTACCTTTTCATATCTCCGGCACGTTTAGTCGGCCGGGAATAGGAAATCCTGAAAGGGTAGGCCGCGTTAGTTGTTTAAATATTGTTTATTACTATTATTATAACAACTGTTCAGTTGTAAAAATAAAAACACAATGTTTCTTGGGTATTTTTAAATGTCTTTGAAATTTTCTTTCCCCTTTAACCTACTTTTTTACTGACAAGTTAACAACACAATATCTATGGTTACCTATATGTTTATAATCTGTATTATTTCAACGAAAAATATTTAATTCGGTTGCACAACTATAAAGTATTATACATAAGTAGGTGATTTTCATTAAAAACTTGTATTCAGCTGCATCCGGATAGACTTGAAGCCGACCTCAACATAGTAGGGAAAAACTATTAGGCAGATGAGGATTTTTTCGTCACTCAGAATAGAAAATACGTAAAACCCTTTCTCCAACAGCACAGTTGCTTGTACACACAAAATGGACACTAGACGGAAATAAAAAGGGTCAAATATTGATTCTCTGTTGGAAAAATAATGGATAAATATTTGGTCAAATAAAGAACAAAGATTTAGGAAAACATTGGATAAGGACAAATCTGTAAATACAACCCCTTTGTATATCTAGATGAAAGTTACGGTAAACACTATCTATCTGATGGGTATTTGGACAGTCCGCCTATTTGCCAACATATCACACAGGTACCTACATAAAAAAGAAAGAAAGAAAATACATGACACACACACAACACATATGCATACCTAAATAAATAAGGGCAGATTTTTCCAACACCAGACATTTTTTATTCCTGGAATAAAATTGACGTCTGACAGATGTTGTATGGAAGAACTGTCAAAAATTTAAAATTATTCCGCCAGTAAAATTATCTGCCGTTGGAAAAATCAGCGCGACTATAAAATGTTCATTTTGGCATGCAGCTAGTCCGTGTTACAAAAGCACAGACGCCAGCACATCAAGCTACTACAATCTGTCAAATTTCTTTAATAGATTTTGAACTTTATCGCTAAAGCATTAAGGTTTATGGTTGATTGGGAAAATTTGACAGTTTCGGGTAGCTTGACATGCTGGCGTCTGTACCTATTTGCACCGAATATAATAAAGTAGATAATTAATTATCGTGTAATATGTTCGATATTTCTTGTGCACAGGGCGATTCCGGACAATGTCCTTTGGTACAGTGAGAGTTGCTCGGCAGCCCATGGAACCAAAAACCCTTTCTTAGTTAAATACTTATCTTTCTTTGATATTTGTTTTTCTGTTCTTACGGATCGTTTTAATATGTTTTTAAAGAAGATTGGGAAATCTATATAAATAAAACGAAATGCTGTTCGTTGATAAGTGCGTCACTTGAGAACGTTTGGACGTTTTTTTTTTAATGTTCCTCATTAAAGTCCGATTAAGATTTTCAGGAAAAGATAAATTTATATAAAAGTTGCCCGTAAATAAGGAAAATTCGGAAGGAACTGTAAGTGCTTTTTTCTATGGGATTTGTAATTTGGGTACGACAACGTCTGTCGGGTCAGCTATAGTCATTAAATATCATCATCTGCCTAGCCTTTTCCCAACTATGTTGGGGTCGGCTTCCAGTCTAACCGGATGCAGTTGAATACCAGTATTTCACGTGAAGCAACCGCCTATCTGACCTCCACAACCCAGTTATGGTAATACGATACCCCTTGGTAAGACTGGCCGCCAGACTTTCGGGCTTCTGACGACCCGTAACAACTGTCAAAGATTTACGAATGACAGCCGGGACCAACGGCTTTACGTGCTTTCCGAGGCACGGAGTGGTCTTGGTCAGCTATACTCATTAAATATAAATGGGGACAAACATCCAATTTAGTTCACAGTAGTCTACAGTGACAATATGATAACAAGCTCCGTTGTCCAACTCGCTGACTGGCATTAACACCGAGATTTCACTCGGTTTGAATATTTTATAAAAGGATCGGAGCTCGGGGAGGCTTAGGATTTACCGCCGGCTTATCTGTATTTACCTTAATGCTAGAATGAGGATATTAATACCTATTTCCATGTCTTTTTGTCTTTAATTCTAGACCTATTTTCATTCTATCCATTGTATAGGTTTATGTAAATTGAGATATTGTAACACCGAAATCCGTAGTCGCTCGAATGTCTACGACGTCGGGGATAGAGCGATGCGCCTAAAGCGGAGTTGGACAGGACATCTAGCTGGATGAAGAGATGACCGATGGAGTAAAGCGGCACGACGGCACAGTTGGCGCAGTGGTTAAGCGATTGACTGCTGCGCTGCGTGTCGCGGGTTCGATTCCCGCACGGAACAAATATTTGTATGACCTACAAGTAGTTGTTCCGGGTCTGGCTGTTTGTGTATGTGAGTGTTAATGTTTGTAAACGCACCCACGATACAGGAGTAATTCCTAGTGTGGGGCAAAGTTTGAAAAAAAAAATTGACCGAATGGTGGCCAAGATTAGGCCAAAGAAACCAGGGCCGTCCAAAAGCGCGTTGGGTTGACGATATCGTCAAAGTCCCAGGAAATACCTGGATAAGAGACGCACAGAACAGGGAAGTATGGCAGAAGACAAGGTAGGCCTGTACCCAGCAGTGGGTGGTTCCGGACTGAAATGATGATGATGATGCTGAATTGACATATTGCTGTGATTTGAATCGATTTTTAATCGAGACATGCGAGTAGATTTGTACAATTCTCAAATCGATAATTATATTTTTAACCTCCGACGAAAATAGAAGCGTGACTTGATCGAGAGTGTTCTTAGCTATGATAGCTAGCAATCAAATCTGTGCAGCCGTTTGAAGATTAGATGAAAAAATGTTCCAAAGGTCTGATTGAGTCGAAACTTTGTATTCTGTTTCTTCAATAAAATTAGAAGAACATAATAACCTTGAACTAATGAAAACACCAAACAGATGAGGTTTATAAAATACCCAGCAATAATAAATTTATGCTATTGTAGAAAGGATAGCTGTTGTTAACTTCCTCTTTTCATTAGACGTTTCCAGACGTGAGGATGCTTGGATCAAAATATTACCTTCAAATCATATTAAAGAAAAAGTCCCAATTCATTTTATTTTTTAAATCTATAGTTAGTGCCTTTCGACTTACTGAGTAGGAAAGAACAACAGATATTAGTAACCTAAACGTTAGTAATATAAACGTTATATTAAGGCTGGCTGGCTGTGTTTCTATACGTAATATGGACCGAAAGTCTAAATATTTTTTGCAGATTACTTACATTAAGTAAAAATTAAATACCTTTTAAAACCGATGTCTTTTATAAATAGTTTGATTTACTAACATAATGATAAGTCAATGACTACCTACTTTTAACTTTAAACATACCGTTCGATTCTCGTTCCAAAGAATGTGTTTGGAACCAGTATTTTTCATTAGAAGTGAATAAATTTCATGTTTTTGAGTCATAAATGTTTAATAAAGAATCAGCAAACCTAAGTAATATTTAGTCACGAGAAGATTTTAACTCGAGTTTCAGAAAAACTGAATCGAATAGCTCGAGTGGCAACATCTGGCATCACTACCCTAAGCCAGCTTTGTATGCATGCATTCAAAGAGCATTCACAACTGACGACACATAAGTACGTCCGGCATCCCATGCAGTCAGTTTCGCTGCCAACTTAGTTGTAACTGACTTTTTTTATTGTGCAGCTGGAACAGACTCAAGAGGAGAAAATTATTCGAGATATTTCTGAACTGAAATTGTGTGAATTCAATTTAATATTTAAATGTGAATCTTACTATAGTTTTTGTCTAGTTATCAGAGTTTCTCAAATATTTTATTTCACCTAAACCTACATGGGCAATTATGTAACAGAATCTAGGTGCACGGTTCCAATTGGCCGTTTCCTATGGAGAAGAGCCGGCAAGAAAACCCACGGTTACTTTGAAAAAAAAAAAATTTGCTTTTACAAAGTTTTCAAATTACGGTATTAATAGGTATGGGAGGACAGCGTAGCGTAGCATAGTTCGAGAAAGATGACACGCAGCGCACACGCACAGTTCGCCACAATATGCTCCGTGCTACGGCGCAGCACACCCTATGCTACGAACTTGTCGTAGAGATTCATATTCAATCAATGCATTTCATAGTGTTTCTAAGATATTACATTGCAGCTTATAGCATTATGGACCCTATTCACAAGGGTAACATAGGTTACAAATCTATCTATACAAATAAATAAAATTGAAGTGTCTGTTTGTAATGTCCAAATATACTTATCTCTTTTGTTGCAAATTGCAACCGAACTAATATAACACTTGAATTGCAGCTCATAAATGTACATAACATTGTTACTGGCAAGTTCTAAGACTAGTCTGGTGGTAGATACTTCCTTCCTGTGTGTGCCAACCATTAACTAAGCTCGGACATACACCTACCTACCTAATTAGTTTACCTATGAGAATAGTTTGTTTTCACGGAGAGTTTACGTCATGCAATTTGAAATAGTTTTGACTCATTGATTGTAAAGTTGTAACAACCATATTGTTGAACATTTTGAATCCTTTGTGTATAATTCTCGCAAGCCATACTGGACTTTATTATGTATAGAGTAACTATGCTATGCCCCAGTCCGTAAAAGTGGACTACCATTGTAAATATGTTACACAACCAACCTGTCTGCCATAGCGAAGCAAGGAAAGAAAGAAGGAAGAACGATTGAAATGAAACGATTATTCCTGTAAGTGGTAGTGGTTGAGTAGTACGTTTTTTTTTATTCTGGGGGAAACCTTCGTAAGGCACCCGGCCTCCGGGGAGGCAGGTCGGGGAGTGTGGCATTTTTACCTCAATAAAACGACCCCGATGATCACCATCAGCACATAGGTTCCTCTTAAAAGACTAATTCCGGAACCTCCTGTGTAACGCCTGTGAGGCACATCCCTGGGGAGACTGTAAAAGGGCCTCCCCTGAGCCTCACTATGCACGGCAGCACGTGACCACTGTGCCACCGTCTTCCCTAGGGTAACTTGGTGAGCGGACAGAGTCTCCACACTTTGCGCCCGCGACCTCAAAGGTCCACATACCTTGATTGGTAAGCGGGTTTCAGCGTATTAGGCGCTGTTTGCCTCCCCAACGCCTCCTTCTCCAAGAGATTGAGTAGTACCTAGGACTTTTACACGTCAATATTTTAAAACTAGATGGCGCCGGCATTTCCTAACTGACTCATCTCTGAGATGAAATGCCGAAAAAAACTCAGAGTCTCTTTCAAAGTTCAAACAAATTATTAAAATTTTATGTGAGTCTAACATTGCAGGCCTATGTCTGGAAGGGCCAACTGAAAAAAGAGCCGTTGCAGCTATGAGTTGACCTTTCCCTACAGATATATAGGTGGTAGAAAAACAAATCACTACGCTTTTCAAAAGGTACGAGACCTCACTTTTTCTGGAAAATTCGAATGTATTTTCACTTCAACTCCGTAATTTTAAAGGCTTACTGCAAAAAGCTCACATATGGGACTTTTATTAGCTAGGCCAGAATATACGCGTCAAAGTGAAAAATTCTTGTCCAAAGAGATATTTCACGAATTTCAATAAAAAAGCCTGTAATACTTTCGTCCCTATTCAGGCTATAACTCATTCAGATCCTTGCTTTACTCTCGAGTATGAGATAGCAAAGAAACCGAGCCTGTTATTTACGAACATGTCAAAATAGAAAGCTTCGTGTTGCGCTCTTTTGGGGTTCGGCAACAGATAGATTTAAGTAAGAGGCCTTTGTGGTAAATTCGTTTGTTTTTCTGCTTGACTGTATTTTACAGCCATAGTTCATAGCCAACAAAATTAATAAATCCAATAATAAATTTATAAAAAAGTCAATATGCTCCACTATCAATAAAACAGCCTCCACTCGTGATGATGAGGTAAATTCGTGTGTTAAGACTAACAAACGAATTTACCTCAACATCACGAGTCAAGCAGGCATTTGACTGTATGTTACAATGATATTTCATGACCTTCAACATTTGGCGTTTTTACCAATTTTTTGACCTAAAAAATTGGTAAAAAAATCAATAGGCACGTCAATAAAACAGCCGCCCCTCATGACGTTTTTCGATTGGTCTTACAGAATAGACCAGCTGAATTAGCTGACCCATACATATAGTTCAAGATCAAAGTATTATAAACACAGTTTGCATTTACGAGGGGCTTGTGGCTAAGTAATAACAGCCGCACGGGTCGATCGATCAGGTTAAGCTACGCTTGCCACGGTTGGCTCATGAATGGGTCACCATCTTCATATACCAAGACCTCTCCGTGCCTCGGAAAGCACGTTAAGCCGTTGGTCCCGCCCAACAATCGTGGTTCTTTGGCAGTCGTTACGGGTCGTCAAAAGCCCGAAAGTCTGACAACCAGTCTTACCAGGTATTGAAAGGTCAGACAGACAGTCGTTTCACGTAAAATACTGGTATTCAGCTGCATCCGGTTAGACTGGAAGCCGACTCCAACATAGTTGGGAAAAGGCTAGGCAGATGATGATGTCGTAATTCTTGTAATTTTAAGAAGGTTCACAGTCAGAGGGGCCATTCTCGTAATTTTAAGAACGTTCACAGTCTGATCTCAGTCTCAATCTGTCAAAAATACCTCAAATTTCCCTACATTTTGACAAGTTTTTGACATTTGTTTATCGCCGAGATGAGACTGCGTCTAGATTTTGACTGTTTTAAATTACGAAAACTGGCCTTCAGGCCTTTCTTTTTCTTCCTTTCTAGGCAAGGTTTTTAAAAGGCGAGATGATGACAATTTGTATCCACGGAACCACGTATCTACTACGCACTTAGTCAAGTTGCACAGGCCACCGAAACTAAAAGCTGTAAGTTTAGTCGTTTTTCATTCGACATGTCGTAAAGTCTTGTATCACGTAGATACGGTATTAGGCACGTCTTGTTTCCTATTATCAGATGTAGCATGACTTTTATTAAGGGAATTTATGAGCTGTTCTTTTGAAAGTAAGGGTAGGTTTACGTTTTTCATGATTTATTCTGATTGATAAGGTACAGACGTCAGCACAAGAAGCTACCCGAAACTGACAAATTTGCCAATCAACCTTGAACCTAATACTTTAGCGATAAAGTTGAAAATCTATTAAAGTTTGACAGTTTGTTATAGCTTAATGTGCTGGCGACTGTGCTTTGTTAACTATCACGGTTCACCGACCGTGACGCAGTTGCAGTTGCAGATTGCAGCTTGAAGAAACAACTATTACCTAAGGTTTGTCTTTGTATATTACGTAGGTACTTTTATATTGTGGTTTTCATTACAGTGAAAATTTCCTCTGCAAGTGGCGATAACGTAATCAGCCTTTAATGTTCCCACTGCTGGGACACAGGCCTTCTCTCTGTGGGAGGAAGTGGGCAGTAATCAAAATCAAAGTCACTCATTCATTTATTTCAAACAGGCACATAAAAGGCACTTTTGAACGTCAAAAATGACAGTAAAATATAATTGATTCTAGTCGCCCCTTCCAAATGGTAATTTTCGTATGGAGAAGAATGGGCAAGAAACTCCACCGTTACTCTTTTAAAATGTTTTGGAATAGGTATTTTGCATACATTCATTATATACTCGTAATAATAATATGTGAGGACGATGCACCTAAAATAAAATTAATATACCACTATTGGTAAAAGAATTAAAAATGAAACCATGACATATAAATTAATTTGACGGCACGGTTGGCGCAGTGGTTAAGCGATTGACTGCTGCGCTGCGTGTCGCGGGTTCGATTCCCGCACGGAACAAATATTTGTTTGACCTACATGTATTTGTTCCGAGTCTGGGTGTTTTTCTATCTATAATATGTATGTATTTACAACAAAAAAAAAAATGTATATAAGTAGTTTATCAGCCATCTTGTTACCATAACACAAGCATTAGGTTGCTTAGCTTGGGACTAGATGGCGCTGTGTGAAATGTCCAGGGATATTATATTATATTAATTATGAGATAGATACATGGTGCTCACATATTGGATTATACAGAGGATTTTCATGAAAAAAAAAAAAACAAAATTAACAAGTAATAAGTAGTCAGAACCCTAATTGCGTAACACACTATCAATCTCTATCTGAATCATTTTGAAGGATATTGCTAATCTATTGCTTCATATGTTCGGAAAATTCACCACAAGACCTCAGTGCAGGTTGGTTGGATGTCACATGGCTTAAAATTGTTGTTTTAGGTCATGCCAGTGTCTTCCCTGGTGGGTTCCCGCATTGTCGAGGCCCCCGGGACTCAGTAGCCGTGGTATGGGGTACCACGGTGAAGCTAAGAGGAACCTCAGTGGGGGCCGCTCGTCAGAGCTTGGCGGCTTAGCCGACGACGACCGGCCGGCGGGTAGGTTGCGGTGCCGCTTGGGCGACACTGCAACCTACCTGAAGCGGGCCGCGATGTCCCCCGTGTGGGAGACGTCGCGGCTGAGGATTGGAGGCCACGGTGGAAGAAGAGTGTCGGTGTGACGTTGCCGCTCTCCCTACCTTCCGTGGCCTTGACGGGGCCGCCACCGTTTGATGGCGGACGCGATGGGGCCGCAGGGGAAGAGGAGTGTCGGTGTTACGTTGCCGCTCTCCCTATCCTCTGCGGCTGTAGCTCCCCAAACTGGGGGGCATGCGGGGCCCGCCAGTTAGGCGGGCGTGGGGGCCAGCAGGCAACGGGTGCGACCGTTTTGATAGCAGTGGTGTTGAAATTATTTACGTAAACTAGCGCCTGTCTGGGTTTAAACCTACGACCACAACTCGTAAGTCAAGGCCGTTACCACTGGCCCAACACTGCTCTTTGTGGCATGTATGTGTGTGGCGATACTTTAATGAAATGTTTGCCAACACACTTTGAGTCATATTTTTATTTCAACAAAAGCTATTTTCATATAGCCATGTCGAACGGGTGAAGAAGATTACATGGCAGTTGAAGAAGGAACTTAATAGACAGTTATTCTCCGTTTCACTCACTCATCTTCACTTCTCACTTTCAGCCCCTTTTAATTCATCATCTGCCTAGCCTTTTATCAACTATGTTGCGGTCGGCTACCAGTCTAACCGGATGCAGCTGAGTACCAGCATTTAAAATGGAGCGACTGCCTATCTGACCTCCACAACCCAGTTACTGGGTAATACGTAACCCCTCGGGCAATACGAACCTCCTTTTAATTGTACAACTGAATTTTAGAGAATATTATTTTACAATATCTGTCGCGTTTTTGCAACGTTGCCTTCATAACGCACGATTGCACCGTAACTTTGTTACAACGGTTCGGTTATTTCAGTTGTAGGAAATAAAATGTCAAGCCCGCATTGGGCTAGTTTACTATACGCCTATAAGCCTTCCAGAAGAGCCTTCAAAACAGCTAGCCTTGTACGATCACACGCAGTAAACGTATTTACATAAAGTTTACTCCGTCTCGAACGATTTTAAAATTGAAAAGACGCGTTTCGCACATAATATTTACTTCGTTTTAAGATTTGTGACTTACGAGTTGTAGGTCATAGGTTCGAATCCAGACACTCAGACAGGCGCTTTGCTTTGTGTAAATTATTTAATCACCACTGCTCTCACAACGGTCAAGGAAAACATCGTGAGGAAACCGGGATGTCTTAGAACCAGACAATTGAAGACATCCACTGACTGCTCCGTGTGGTGGATTACAGTCACCACCCTCTCACCGAAAGGAGGCCTGCGTCTTAGCAGTGGGAACATTATGGCTAATTATGTATGTTATGTAACATTCTTTGTACTTGCCACATAGAGGAAAATGGATACCGAACTATAGGTTTCTGCCCTGAAGCCTGTAGAAAAAAAAAATTGCATTTTGACCGCATAGGTATTGCACTTTTCTATGAAACAGAAGATTTTTTTTTGATAACCGACGAAGAATTTCGACGCTATGGGTCTAGTATCATGTGCTGAAACCATGGTTACAGTTTGCGCGTTGATGTCCCTGCCACCTTGTATACAACTTAAACCAAAGTTAAATATTGTTTTGGCGCTCAATAGTCGTCGTGATATGATAAAGCCGTGTCTCCTACACGTGTTTTTTTGAAACATGACACAAAAACATCAAAACAAGGAGGCGTGGCTATACACATTTGTATATGAAAACACGATGTTTTAGTTTTCCGAGCTGCATGGACATTCCCCGCGCGGGTGAAGAGGGGAAGGGTTTGTTTCATTTCCAACCGCCACGCGCCGCGCATTTTGAAAGCTTAATTCCAACTGATACAGGTTTTGAGGTTATATTGTCTTGTGAATAGTTGACAAAAATATTTAAATACGCAGGAGCCAGTCTGTGTATTAAATACAAATGTTCTTGTATAAGATTTTTCGAAACAAAAAAGAACTGTAAAGAGCTTTTCAAAGCAACACCAAAATTCTAAAGGATAGTTGTCTATTCAAAACACGTCAGAATTTCCTCTTGCCTCTGGCTAGTCGATCCACTCTAATAGATGATATTAGCGACCAAAGGGGTTATTCAAGCGGACGAGCCGAAGCACCTTATGTGAACCTAACGTTCCTATATCTTATTGACGTTCTTGTCTACACGTCTAAAATTATATTATAAAGAGGAAATATTATTGTTTATGATTATAGACTTTAGATTGTAGAGGGTCTAAGTAAAGCCGCACGGGTCGATCGATTAGGTTAAGCTACGCTTGCCGCGATTGGTCCGTGGGTGGGTGACCATCTTCACATACCAAGACTCCTCCGTGTCTCGGAAAGCACGTTAAGCCCATTGGTCTCGGCTGTCATTCGTGGATCTTTGACAGTCGTTAAGGGTCATAAGTAGCCCAAAGCCTGACAACCAGTCTTAACAAGAGGTATCGTATTACCCAGTAACTGGGTTGTGGAGAATTATTATTCGTAAAAAACTGGCCAAGTGCGAGGCGGACTCGCGCACGAAGGGTTCCGTATCATTATCTATAAAAATCACGTCTGTTGTATGGGAGCCCCCCTTAAATATTTATTTTATTTTACTTTTATTATTTATTATTAAAGTAAAAATACAACTGAGTATTTTGTGAATATTTCAAGTGCCTACCTGTTGCCATTATTGATATCGAGCAAAAAAGGGCAAAAAAATCGCGTTTGTTGTATGAGAGCCCCCTTAAATATTTATTTTATTTTGTTTATAGTATTTGTTGTTATAGCGGCAACAGAAATACATAATTTGTGAAAATTTTAAGTGTCTAGCTATCGCAGTTCTTGAGATGCAGCCTGGCGACAGACAGACGGACAGACAGCGAAGTCTTAGTAATAGTGTCCTGTTTTTACCCTTTGAGTACGGAACCCTAAAAAGGTACCATGCCGGCTCTTCTCCATAGAAAACGACCAGTTACCTAGCTTTTGACGTTTCATAAATAGTAGGTTTATATGAAATAAAATATTTTGATTTGATTTTATAGGTAATTTAATTGTTGTTTAGTATTATGAGTAATTTACATTAGAAGTAATCTCTGGAAGTATTGATCCGATTACAAAAATACTTACACTGTTTGCAAGCTACACTATTATTGCCACTAGCGGCCACTGGCGGCACGACACGGCAAGGGATTTTTATACGACGAATAGAAAATATAACTTAAAAGTATGATAATAAAATTGAAATTTCAAAGGCAATGATGCTGCGGTATCGTTGCCTTTCGATACATTTGGTTCGATTCGGTTCATTCGGTTTCTCTATTAGATTAGAGTTTTACATTGGACTTTAAAATAGGCCTCTGGGTTTGTTCCGGCATCTACTCTCAAGGATCTGTCAGCTAAGAAATGCCGGTGCCATATATTTTATCAACAAAATATTCATATGTAAAAGTGTCTTATTAAAAGATCTACTTAGAAAAATAAAAATTAGATTTTTTTTTATTAAGGTAACAATTTAATCTAAAAAAAACATTGGTGTTTCATTTTAAAATAGAGTTTATACATCACGCAACATTACGTGTGCTAGTTACAGGCACGACACTGAATTTCAGAGTGCGTTTACCTTTTTACACGAGCGAGCGGTAGGAAGGGCTTTGTTTAGCTACTAAAAACTGTAAAGAGATAATTGGGCTCGTAATATTGCGGTTCGCTAACACAACTTAGACAAACGCAAGTCTATTAATAATTCATTTGTTTTTATCAATCCCTTATATTTTTATGTTTTTAAGGGCTGATTTTTTTATCGCCAGATAACTTATATTCGAGGAATAAAATTGACGTTTGACAGTTTTTGTATGAAATAACTGTCAACATTTCAAAATTATTCCTGGAATAAAGTTATCAGTTAATTGAAAAATCAGCCCTTAGTGAAGCATTTTTGCCTCACGTAACGACGCGCGCTTTACTTGTGGTAACCAAGTGTATAAACACGCTGTGAATCTGTGGATGAAGACGAGAAGCGTCAGCACATAACACACACACACCCACTTCGCCATTGTATAGGATGGTAGCAAGAGCTCCTGCGCTTACGCACGGGCAGTGGGAGTGTTATATGTTGTACCATACCGAGACCCTTCCGTGCCTCGGAAAGCATGTTAAGCCGTTCGTCCCGGCTATCATTTGTGGATCCTTTACAGTCGTCACAGGTAATCAGAAGCCTGGAAGTCTGACAACCAGTCTTACCAAGGGGTATCGTATTATCCAGTAACTGGGTTATGGAGGTCAGATAGGCAGTCGCTCCATGTAAATACTGATATTCAACTGCATTCGGTTAGACTGGAAGCCGACCCCAACATAGTTAGGAAAAGGCTAGGCAGATGATGATGAGATAGATATACTGTCCCATGAATAACACTCAATGGTATCTCTCTTACAATCCATGTTCACCCTTTCCCGCTAATGCACCAGTCTTGGGACAGTGTATCATATAAATGTCACATAACCATGTGACAACGAACACAACAGTGACTTAAATAATTCACCGTTTTATCCGCACGTCGTGTTTGCGACGCTTTCCGGATTAAACGGTAAAACTAGCCGGCTCATAGCCGGATAGCGGCCGGACGGTGACCGGACGCGGCGATGACTAGATCAAGATAACAGAGACTGCGAGTGTCATAGTAAGCCGGTTTTGTTGCTTATATTGTAGCCGTTTGTGTTATAAATTTTTTTTTGTTTTGATTTCTATGTCCCGTATAAATATAAAAGTAGGATTTGTGGGGCGAAGTTCTTTCATGGAGCTTGCGGTAGGAGTAAAATGGGAGAAATCGTCACGTAACGAAAAAGCGTTATGCCCCTTCCATGTGACTTTTCATTAACGTAATAGAAAGAGCCAAAGAGAGAGATAGTTTACATGGTTTTGTAGGGCACTGACTGAAGCCAATAGTGAGGTCAAAATTAAAATCCAAGATGGCGGCTGCAATTTTTTTTAAATTTTTCATTTGCGTCGTTTTTATGGTTTTTGAGGGTGCTAAAGCCGATTGTGGTCAAAATGAAAATCTAAGATGATGATTGGCTGCAAAAATGTAAAAATTTTTGCAGCCGCGATCTCGATTTTTATTTCTCCGACCCCACACCGATTTTTTTTTACCATCAATACTCAAATCTCGAAGTACTTTAAAATAGCCTTCACCAAGTAGATACGCCTGGAGCATCCTGAGTGGTCAGACACTTTGCTGACGGGCTTAATAGTTTTACCACGGCATAATTCTCATATACCGACCACAACCTACATGGTCTTCATATGATCTGACCAAAATTATGTCTGGACTTTAAAAGAGACTGTGACGTCTGAGTTTGTTTCGGCCTTTCTTCTCAGACTAGTCAGATAGGAAACGCCGACCTCATCTAGTTTTAAAATATGATTGACGTGTAAAAAGTGTTTGTACAAACCCACTTACAAAATAAAATCATTTATCATATAGTTCGTAAGTATGGCAACTTTTTTACCTTGAGATTTTCCAGTATTTGATGAGTAAAGATGGCATTCGCCTAAAAAAATTCTGATTTTTGACCACATCTGGTAACACTAAAAGAAAATCCATAACGAAATTGGGAAAACGCAAATGATAATATCTGACAACTTTCTCGAGCTTACAGATCGGTGTTGATTCTGATAGGTTATCGAAACGGGTCGTAACACCGATTACATTATGGATCTCGTTCAAATGTAACATACACTACCTATAGAGTAAGTTGTGGTTCTATAAATAAACCCCTTCCCGTGTTCGTGCAAGCATAAATAAAACATGAAAGCTTTACTTGACTTGACACTCTGTAGGTATAACAGAAGTACCGGTAAAACGGGGTGAATAGGGATGCAGGGATGAATCGGGACGAAACTTTAAAATGGATTAGAACTTTAAAATAATATAGTTTGTTGCTGATAAGGGCACTTAATCTTTAATAAAAAACAGTAAAAACATTACAGTCTTTTCTGGCAACAAACTATATTATTTTAACGTTAAAATCCATTTTAAAGTGTCGTCCCGATTCACCCCTGCATGTCGATTCACCCCGTTTTACGGTATTGCTTAAGTCAACTTTAATAAAACTCATTAATATGAGTTTTGTACATAAAACCAGCAACTTAATTGCGTAACACATTTTCAATCACAATCTCAACCATTTTGAAGGATATTGCAAAACCATTGCTTTTTGTCTACTCAATAACGTAAATAACGCAATGAATGTTGTAGAACTGTCAAAATGAAAACCATTGCTACAAATTCGCTGATCATTCTTTGTAGGAAGCCGTTTTGTTTCGAAATTTGAAATAAGATGTAAATTAGCTCATCAACCTTCTCGTGCGGTCAGGGAAATTAATTGTTTATCAAATTGACACCCTACATCAGCTTGCCGTGTTACAGCCATTTTAAACCATAGTTGCAGTTTCCGTCATTTTTGTCGCATTTTTTTTTCTTTCAATTGGGATTTGAACATATGGATAATTTAATTTGGTATTTATTTGGATAAACAACGAATTACCCTGATTTATTCCAAATAAAAAATACATTTATCGATAAGTACTAAATTAGTAATCTTAAAAAAAAAAAAAAAACTATTCACCTTGCCTGCAAAACTTTATAAAGAGGAATTCGTTTTCCTTGCTTAACACTTTCAAGCGCGCTACGGCTATAGCCGTCATAACAATAAAAATTCTATTGCGTTTCATTTACAGCGCCGGAAGCTGTCAAGGAACTGATTTATTTTATAGATTTCTATTTAAAATTAACAACCGTTAAAAAACAGGATCTTTCTTGAAGTTTACTTTGACGCTAACTTGACGTAACCAACAAATTAACGTCAATTATGTATCGACCTAATAAAATAATTCTCCTTGAATAATAACAGGTTTAAGTCTTCTTGAGCTCAAATAACTTAGCACTTGTAAGTTAAACGTTTTAAACTTCACTCAGAGAAGTTTGCGTCTCAAATTAGTCAAGTTTTAAGTTTATATGGATTCCTCATTGAACTTGAGGTACTTTCAGAAATATCAGTGCTGTGTTACTTAAGATTTTTAATTGAATTATAAACGAATTTTAAAGTCAAATAGACAAATTTTGAGGGTTCTGTAACCCGCGAGGTAGTGGCGTAACACACTAACAGCAACAAAGGTTTTCATTTTGACAGTTCAACAACTTTCATTGCGTTATTTATGTTGTTGAGTGGACAATTTTTTTCGAGCATATGATCCAATGGTTTAGCAATATCCTTCAAAATGATTCAAATTGTGATCAAAAATGTGTTACGTAGTTAGAGTGTCGTGCGGGTGTTATAGGTACTCGTAATATTAACCCGAAAACATCGAATGGCCGAAGGGATAATTCTCATAATTATCACACAGGAATGGGGCATGAAGGAGCATGTTGTTGTTATTAAACTGGCTAATACAACCCACTGTATTTTTTTGGAGATTTCCTTATTTACGTATATCTACGGTAACAAGAACTTAATTTTTAATTTATTTCTCATCTGTTGCCTAATAAATTCGCCAATTTAATGGTTGTGCCTACATGTTTGTGAGAATAATAGTATTTAATTGTTGCTCTTAGTTTACGATTTATGTTGGTGGTTTAATGGGCTCTTAAGCCGTGTAAATTAAATAAATGATAATACAATGTGTTAGTTTAAACGAGGGACATATTATGGAAGTTTACGGAACATGAAAAAAATTTTTTTTTATAATGGCACCCACTTTGATATATGTAAAATAAAACAGCTGTTCCCTGCATTTTGACGCGTTAGTACATAGATATTGCACTTTGTAGGAAGCAGCTATTCAGCCATAATAAGACGATAATCTTCCTCATCTCCCATAAACTTCTAATTGTACTTCTGTCTCACTCTTCCATCATCACCCATCTCATTTCGCCCTAGTCATACCTCACGCCCTTATTATACGGAATGAAAAGATTTTCACAAGCAAGCGTAAGTATCGGCACATGTGCTTAGTGTCAACAGAGCTCAAACCCCCTTGAAAGGCTCCCGTTGATTTTGTAATGAACGCTTTAGAATAGGTAGTGGGCTGTAGGCGATTCTCGGCTTTGTGATGTTCTTTGATATTGTGTGCTTATAATTCAGAGGTGCTTATTATTCTCTTAGTTACGAGTATTTAGTAATCCTTGTGAACATTTACGTTTTTAATGTTACTTAAACTTTTATTTGAATCATCGAGTTCAAAGTTTTATTATATCTGCTACATATTTTGTAACAACACCCATCCACAGAGCAACCGCGGCAAGCGTAGCTTAACCTGCTCAATCGACCTGTGCGGCTGGTATTACTTAGCCACAAGCCCCTCCATTACACAAGTACTTTTTTAATTAGCAAAATACCTCACTACACGCGTACAGTCTGTTTAATTAGGCACAATGTTTGCTGACCCCATTGACCCCACAGAGGTTACACATGAAACATTTCCTAATTAGTTTCCTGCTCGGAGGCTACAACGGTTTAAATCCGGTCAACACTTCCGAGGTGCGGCGTGTTAATAGCTTTTATGCTGTGAACTATTAATATTGTTGGAATTAATTTATATAAAAAAAATACAACCGACTTCCAAAAACGACACTAGAAAGTGAAAAATAACTTTAATTTCGGAAGTCGGTGTCGTTGGGTTCGCATTTCGTTGTTTGCCACCGACTTCCGAAATTAAAGTTATTTTTCACTTTCTAGTGTCGTTTTTGGAAGTCGGTTGTATTTTTTTGCAAAAAAGTTTTTATTTTTCACTTTTTAGTTGTAATTTTTACCAGTAATTTTGGTTTAAAAACCAAACTACTGAACCGTTTTTGATGAAATTTCTATGGGACCATTTGGGAAGTATGCCCTTTCCAACAAAAAAAGAATTTTTGAAATCGGTTGGCAAGCGACGAAGTTATGCGCGAACAAACATAAAAAAAAAAAAAAAAAAAATACAAACATCCGAATTGAGAACCTCCTCCTTTTTAGAAGTCGGTTAAAAATAGTTAAGTAATAACAATATGGTTATATAAACTGGAATTGGGCTGGACACATCTGCCGCATGTCAGACGATCAGTGGGCAAACGACATCGCGGCAGGCCCAGACGGAGATGGCGGGATGAGCTGGAATCCTTTGATAAAGATTGGTACTTGGCACTGGACAGAGAGAGGCGGAAAGACTGTAGATAGGCCTTTGCCCAGTAGTGGGACATTAACGGCAAAAAAAATAGCCGCACCGGTAAACTGAAGGTTAAGCTACGCTTGCCGCGGTCGGCACTTGGATGGGTGTCCATCCATTACATATCGAGGCCCGTCCTTGCCTCAGAAAGCTCGCTAAGCCGTTGGTTCTGGCGGTCATTTGTAGATTTTTGACAGTCCTTATACCCATAACGCTCATAATGGCCTTATTAGAAGACTAAAAGTCGCTCAAAGTTTTCCTGCGTGATCGAATCAGAAATGAAGAAATCCGCAGGAGAACCAAGGTAACCGACATAGTTCGAAGAATTGCCAAAATGGCAGAACAGATGGCAGATGGGGCACACACACACACATTATGCAGGGTTAAATTAAATTAGCTAGCAAAACTTCGCAGATGTGATAGGTATCGATATTTAATGACGATAAAACGAGTCAGCGGTAGTTATATGAAATTAAGCGTTTTTTGTTGTTGTTATATTATCGTCATTACATAACGATATCTATCCATCACGTCCGCTGAGTTTCGCTAGCTAATTTAACTTGACCCTGTATAGAATGGAATGAGAGCTTTAACCAAGAAAAACACTAAAGACTGCTTGCTCTTATTATTATTTTTTTTTTAATAAATTCATGACTTGTGAAAGCAAAAAATCGATAAAACTAAAAATTACTGGAGGAGGCATATACCCGTCGAGGAGTTGTTCATTAATTTAATTAATATTACTAACATTATTATTATTATTTTGTTCTAGTCTAAGCTGTCCCACTCCTGAGTCCTGGGCAAAGGCTTCCCTTCATTCCTTCCATCTTTTATGAGCCCGCGCGTCCTCCTCCCAGTTTTGACAGAACCTATCCAGGTCGTCCCTCCATCTCCTACGTGGTCTGTCGCGGTCCTGCCTCACTGTCTCAGGGCACCAGTTCTGTGCTATTTGGGCCCACAGTTTGTCACAGAATGCGGCAGACATGTCCTGCCACATTTTTTAAGTTGGGCAGCCTTTTGAGCCACGTCTGCTATCTTTGTTTTGGGGACATGTTGTTGTTACGGGTTTGGTTTCCGCCCTTAGTCCTTCAGGTGGACTATTGTGCGTGGATTTTGGAGACATTATTAAGACCTTTTTTTGATATTAAAGAATAATAAAGGTTTTTTTATTTATTTATTATGGACTGGAATGAGAGTTTAAACCAAGAAACGCAATGCTATGCTAAAGAATGTTTACTCTATTTTTTCTTAAAAGTAAATTCAAACAAAGAAAAAGATTTAGCATTCCATGAACCCCTTTACCTTTTTACCCCAGAATTACGCCTAAAAACTTTGATCCTTAACATTCCGCTCAAAATTAATGTTACAATTAAATCTGGTGGCGAACTCATTCCTAACACAAATACATTTAGCTTAGTGAGAATTTCAATTAGATCCCGTTGTAATTCCTATGTTAATACTGAGAGAAGACACACCGACATTAATTGCAATTTCATGCGAATTTTACAGTGGAAAAATTAGTTTTGGTGTTCATGTCTATCTATTTGATGAGCTACGGGGTAATTGTGTAATACTTGACACTTGACAGTTCAACAACATTCATTGCGTTATCAACGTTTTTGGACCGACGAATTTTTCATACAAGTGTGATGCAATATTCTTCAAAATCTTTCGAATTTTAATATTGAAACTGTGTTACGCAATTAGAGTGCTAAGCATTTGCCAGTTTGGCGATTTCCTTGGATTGTTCTTTGTTTTTTCTAATATTTGGTTCTAAACGATACAATGAGCTATTTATCATCCTTAACTACTTTTTTTTCGATAAGAATTATGTAGGACCCTCCATTTAAAAACCCCCGACACAAAACAAGTTAAAAAAAAACTATGAAAAAATAGCCACAAATAGAATAAAAAAATGTATAAACGTGAAACCCTATAAAAAGAAAAAAATAACCTTGAAATTACGTAAGTACGTATGAAAGTTTTTGATTAAATGAAGTCGCTTCGGGGGACCGCTACTGTGTTAGGCTAATAATTAGAGCGGTCCCCCGACGGGACAACATTTAATCAAAAAATTTCATACGTACTTAAGTAGGGTCATAATTTCAATGTTATTTTTTCTTACGGGTTTCACGTTTATAACTTTTTTGTTCTATTTGTGGCTATTTTTTATAGCTTTGTGTCGGGGTTTTTTTAAAAATGTTGTATTCAATTTTTTATTTCATGCTTTTTTTGGGTCCTTAATTGTTTTATTTCATTTCTTTTATTTTCTGCCGTTTTAAGATTTAGGTAACTTGGTGTTTAATCAGGTTTTTTGTAATTCGCCATTTTCTGGTGGCGGCCATCTTGGATTTATAATTTATCATAGTGTATAGTATTCTACTAGCCCTTTCATTTGATATCCATATTGAGGGAGTTGTGAAAAAAATATGTAATCCGCCATTTTGTGGCAGCGGCCATCTTGGACCGATTTTCATGAATACTTCCGACTAATTCACGTATGAAACAAAAAAAAAAACAAAAAAAAAATCGGTTCATCTGTTCGGGAGCTACGATGCCACAGAAAGACACACACAGAGAGAACGTCAAACTTATAACACCCCGTCGTTTTTGCGTCGGGGGTTAAAAACAAATGGCTAAGAATGTTCTTGGATCAAGAGGACTCTCCCATAAGAATAGTATCCTACTAATATTATTATCGTGAAAGTTGTATGGATGGATATTTATTTATTTATCCACAAGGCAACTACAACAGGCAATAATCACATTAAATACAAGGTTCAAATTATAGGTTTCGACCTGACTATCACCCAAAGCGTAGTCACACAACATGATCAGCAACAACAATAATAATGATAACAACTACAGTAAAAAAATAAATAAAAATAAAACTTAATTGACAAAATTACAGCTACAAGGTATGAGCGTCTGCCCTCCGACACACTTCCACTAACACAGGGAATGTGTCGGAGACCAAACACGCCAGGTTAAGTACATAATTGAGACAAAGTTACATTATTTGAGAACAGTTATTCAAAGCGTTATAAAATATAGATAGGATAGATGGACTGAACGGATTTACAACCAAGATTAACACATAGGATACTTTTTATCCCGATATTCCCACGGGATCGAAACTTATGCGGGTGAAACCGCGGGGCGCAGCTAGTAAATCAATAAATTAAGGCTATCTTGTCCTTGACCGTCCCAGTTGGGAACTCGCCAACTTCGAAGTCTCCTCCAGACCAGACATATCTTTAATAATCCTTTGGATGGTATTAAAAGCGATTCCAAGACTCAGTCTGGGCCTGGACGATTAGTATCACTAACATTACTTTAATAACTGGCTTTTTGCCACAGATTGAACGAAATACCCCAAAACTAGCCTTAGGTTATGCAAGTGAATGAGCGATTTAAGGTTGTCTTTAAAAGATCGCGATAAGACCACCCATTGTGTCCCTGCTTGTAAAATTTCTACATATATCTGTAACATTTGGACGACACGGTTGGCGCAGTGGCTGAGCGATCAACTGCTGCACTGTGTGTCGCGGGTTCGATTCCCGCACGGAACAAATATTTGTATTGCCTACAGGTAATTGTTCAGGGTCTGGCTGTTTGTGTATGTGAGTTTAAATGTTTATGAACGCACCCACGATACAGGAGTAATTCATAGTGTGGGGCAACGTTTAAAAAAAAAATATGGTGTACGTAATAAAGAGTATTCTATTTTAAGATTGAATGGGCAATATTCTCGTAATCAAGAACGTTCACATTCTAAGCTCCGTCTAAATCTGTCAAAAATACATCTAACTTTCCTTGATTTTTGTCGAGTTTTTAACATTGATTGTCGCTGAGATGAGATTGTGATGAGATTGAATTTGAACGTTCTTTAAGTATTAGAGCCTTCAGAACAAATAAAAGTGTCATAAAAATATCTTCAATAAATAATTATCAACGTACTTCGTAGTGAAAATACTGGTATTCAGCTGCATCCGGTTAGACTGGAAGCCGACCCCAACATAGTTGGGAAAAGGAAGATGAGGGTACTTCGTAGTGAAAGATGACCCCAATTTCTCAGACTTAATATTTTATTAATGTAAAATAGTAAGCATGTACAATAATGTCCTCATAGGCGCCACAAGTATTTTCAATAAACTCACTTATCTGTAACAGGATCATATCTTCCGCGCCATTTCACTACGCCTACTACCTAGCTCACTAGAGACAGCAAACTAACTCATTTACAGCTTAGCTACAACTTTTACTACGGGACCAACCCTGAAATCGCGAAAAAAAAATCAGTTGATCCATACAATGTTATGTCGAGTTATGCGATCATAAATCTATGGATCAACTGATATTTTTTTTTTATTCGATTTCAGGGTTGGTCCCGTAGTAAAAGTTGTTCATAATGATGAGTATAATGACCCCTTTTAAGGATTGAAACGATCTAAATTTAACGGTGTATACGAGTACATACCTACTTTGTAGACAAACGTTCAAAGAGATCGTTGTAGGCTGTAGCATCTCTCGAAGCCCTACAATGAAAAGGGTTGTGGAAAAAGAAATCAATGGATTGGAGGATTTTAATTGATAATATTTAGTTGTCTTACCCCTAGCTTTGCCTTATTCTTTCTTTACATAACTTGACCCATGTCAAGTTATGTAAAGAAAGTGTATTTATTACATAATTACACTATTATTATTATTACATAAATACACATTTACTCAAGTGTTATGTGGATCGAGTTCGGTTCCACTTTGACCGCAAGAGAAGCACATACCTATTATATTGTGTTTGAGTTCAAAATTATTGGGCATAACCAAAATGCCCCTTGTTTTATGTGGTCACACACAACCTAAAAATAAGTCTTAAAATAATAATGACCATTGTAATAACATGTACTTGTATATAAAAAGGGAGCGTAAAGAATCTTATGGCATCAAAAAAATCGTCCGCAACCCTGCCAACAGGAACAGTGCCCAAAAGGTTGACAGCATTGCCACGTCGTATGGCAATTATAGGCCAACCAAAGCCAATAGGCCAGCGCTCTGGTCCTACCGATTGGCGATGTCTCGAAAAACCAACTCTATTAAAAAACTCAAACTATCGTACTACGTCACATAACTTAGTTGTTCCTGTTGTAAAAAATCCGACAATATTGCAATCCTTTATTCCACTATAACTTAGCTACAGACCTTGATAAGATGACCTGCCCGTAAATCCAGTAAGATTAACTCATTTCCGCTTAGTTTTGGTAGAACGCGTCCAAAATGGCGACACAATTCTTGGCATACAGGCTTGCGTGCCTTCTCTTGCGAAAATGTTTGAGTTTAAGGGGGCTACACACATGTTCGGGTGTTCGATTCGGCAGTATTTGTTGAACAATAAAGCCGACCCGAAATATTTATCTTCCTGCCCTTATCCCATGTCACTTGTGGTCGGCGCAACACGTTTTCTTCTTCCATTCTCCTCTGTCAACCGTCACGCTATCACTCACTCCCTTCTCTTTCATATCATTCCTCACACAATCCATCCATCTTTTCTTCGGCCTTCCTCTCCCTCTCCATCCATCAACATGTATATTCATCACTCAATAAATAAAGCCGACCCGAAACAATTACTTTTTTTTAATATGTACATCAGGATAGAAGGTAAAAAAGTCAGCTACCGGCTGACTTTTTTTATGTATGGACGAAAAGGCGATATAAAAGGTAAACAGAGTAGAGCCTATTAAATTATTAAATATCATTTAAAGTTTTTGAAAAAAAAAAGGGATTTCTGTGCCATAGGCTTCTACTCCGTTGATCATTTATATGTACCCTGTTTTTGTCCAGACGGTAAAAAAATTCAGCCGGTATATTTTAGTGTTATCTTGTATATTGTAATTAAGATAATGTCAAAATAAAAAAAAATCGGACTTATTACTACATAAATATTCGGCTTTCATTCGGCTCGTGTCAATCATCAAACTCCCTTTTTTTTGAGGATGGGAAATCTTCAAATGACTCCTCCCGCTCTGGGTGGAGCGGAAGGGAGTGTCAGACTCTTACTGACTAAAACCCACCCATGTTCTTTCCTTAGCCCTTTGTGTTCCAGGGCAGCGGTACCCTTTCGGACGATCCCGCTACCCTGGCAGGTCATCAAACTCCCTTAGGCGCCTACCCTGCTCACTGAATCAAGTTCGGCTGACACAATACGAGCTAAATCGAGCAGCTTTTCCCGAATTCTCGATTTTGACATGCCGAACCGTACAAGTCTGTGGAACCTCTAAGGCATACAGCTTTATAGGACATAGTATGACTTAAACAAATAGTTAGTACGTGATATCATTGGAGGCTGGTGATGAAAAACGTGTCGGCACGTAGATCCCTAGGTCACATTTATGCGCATATTTGTAATGCATCATATCGTCGCGTCTCTGTTTCTCGAGGGGATAGGCAGAGGACATAATTACCATGTTAGTGAAAGCAATTCAACCGCTAGGTTACCTAGAATTCGTAATTTCATATACCCGAAACCACGAAACAGGAATCACGTTTGCAGTGCAATAAAAGTTAAGCTTCGCTTGCCGCGGTCGGTTCGTGGATGGCTGACCATCAATTACACATCGAGACCCCACCGTGTCTCGGAAAGCACGTTAAGCCGTAGGTCCCGGCTGTCATTCGTAGATCTTTGACAGTCGTTATGTGTAGTCAGGAGCCCAAAATTCTGACAACCAGTCTTACCAAGGTGCATCGTTACCCAGTAACTGGGTTGCGGAACTCAGATAGGCAGTGGCTCCATGTACAATACTGGTAATCAGCTGGATCTGGTTAGACTACAAGCCGACCCCAACATACAAAAGGCTAGGCTGATAGACTGCCGTCCATAGACGGTGCGGGCACGGAAATGCCGTGTTCTGACGATATAATGTGCAGCCGTTGGTTGGGTCTAAACCCTTTTTCTGCTCCTAATGTCTAAGTCTAAGTAATCCCTTACTTCTTATAATACGAATCGTAATGAAACTGCTAAGTAGCACGGCATATAGCATGTCCTTAAAGTAACCACAAACAACTGCAATCGAATTTTTCACACTAGGAACAGCCGATCGATTCTGTAAAAATCTCACTGTGAAAAGTTAGGTGAAGTGAGCTTAGAGTGAGCTGTCAATAGTGTCAATCCCTAGTATTAGTTGGAATGACAACTCACTCCACGCTCACTTCACCTGAGTTTTCACGGCGAAATGGTTACAGAATCGCACTGCAGCTTACTATTAGGGATTCCCGCCTACATCACACAAACTACTACCCAATCACTTTTTTCTGTTCATAAAGTCCTATTATATTATATTATCCTACAAATATTACAAGCGCGGAAGTTTGCATAGATGGATGGATGGACGGATGGATGTTTGTTACTCTTTCACGCAAAAACTACTAAACGGAACGAAACGGATTTGGATGAAACACACAGATTGTTTATAATCAGGATTAACATATAAGATACTTTTTATCCCGGTATTCCCACGGAATCGAAACCTATGCGGGTGAAACGGCGGGGCGCAGCTAGTAATATTATAAACGCGAAAGTTTGTATGGATGGATGAATGGATGGATGGATGTTTGTTACTCTTTCACGCCAAAACGACTGAAGGGATTTGGATGAAATTTGGGACACAGCTGGTTTATAACCAGGATTAACACATAGGATAATTTTTATCCCGATATTCCCACGGGATCGAAACGTATGCGGGTGTAACTGTGGGGCACAGCTAGTAATATAATAAACGCGAAAGTTTGTATGGATGGATGAATGGATGGATGGATGTTTGTTACTCTTTCACGCCAAAACGACTGAAGGGATTTGGATGAAATTTGGCACGCAGCTAGTTTATAACTAGTATCAACACATATGATTATTTTTATCCCGATATTCCCACGGGATCGAAACTTATGCGAATGAAACCGCGGTGCGTCGCTAGTGGTATATACAAGCAAATCTTTACCTATAATGACACGTATAATCCTGAAGCTGCTAAGAAGCACGGCACATACCGTGTCCGCCTCTCTTGTAGTGACCACAAAACAACTGGATTAGAATTTTTCACACGTTTCTTTTACCGCTTCGAACAATACGGCTTGCGACGCGATTTGCGACAAGCGTCGCGCGCGTCCTCTGTATTCGTAAGTCGTGTCGCGGTGACTCGCGTGGCATGCTTTAAACCACTTCTTTATTTACCGTTAGTGTTATTAGTATTAACTCATTTATTTATTTTACTTCGATGTAGTTTATCATCTGTGACTGCAAGTGACAGCTATGTGACCAGAATGAACCAGCAATGCATAAATATGTAAGTTGTCACGCCCTTTATGCCTGGAGGCTTTTATTTAGGCAGTAAGTGTTTATTTTAATTTTAATTAATTATTTTTTTGCTTGAGTACGTATAGTTTTTATTATATTTGTTGGTATATTGGCGTGGGTAGCTGACATATGGCAAATTATTTAAGTTTCTTGTAATGTTTATTACTGAACATAGGTTCCTGTTCCTAGTATTGTATACATGCAACTATATTCTAACTGAATAGACAGCTGTGCTGCTGGGGAGTTTGTTGTGCCATTTCTTCTTCCCAGCGATATCACTAGGAAGTAGTGAAGGGCGGGCGTTTCTGGGGGACTGTCTTTTGTAATTTTGACGTTCGAAAAGTGCTGATTCTCAGCCTAATTTGAATAAATGACTTTTGATTTTCATTTGTTTTCACCAAACTCCATGTCGCAAACCATTAGTCGCTTCAGCGTGTAACTCGTGGCCGCGGGCTTAGCAACAGCTTACTATTTGGAATTCCCGCCCACACCACACAAACAACTACCCAACCACCTTTTTTCTGTTCCTAAAGTGGTATATCTAAGCAAACCCCTAAAGTGACACGTATAGTACTGAAACTGCTAAGTGGCACGGCACATAGCGTGCTTCCGCTAATTAAGTTAAGCGTGCATTCACGTAGGCTACGCGGAAGGCACTAGTGAATAGCGTACTGTGTGGCAGGATATGAAGGATGGAGGAGATTACATGGCAGTTGGACTAATATAACTGGTGCTTATAAGGTTAAAACGACAGGTCAATATAAAAATTATATTATTTCAATACTGCGAACGTGGACGACGTCAGTCTAAGTAAATGATCAAAAAAAAAGTATGACACACACACATATAGATAGTTTTTTTGAGTCAGGCTCTTGTATGTTTATCACCATCATTCTCTTGCCATTATACCAATTTTTGGGGTCAGCGCAAGAGCATATTTGTCTTTTTCTTGAATACTTCTCTATTAGTCGTCATCTTGGAAATCACAGTCCATCCATCTATTCTTTTGTCTTCCCCTAATAGTCTGCCAGACCGAATTTCGGACGTGGCGGCCAATCTCCGCGGAGACTCACCATCGACGCGGGAGATATTATACGCGGGAGATAGTACGCGGGTACACAAACGTTTGCGCACAGTTACTCTCACCCTCCCCACACACACCTCCATCTGCATGCCCATATCATGAGAACAGAGAGGCAATTCTTGTAATTTTAAGAACGTTCACAGTCTGATCTCAGTCTCAATCTGTCAAAAAATACTTCTAATTTCCCTACATTTTGACAAGTTTTTGACATTTGTTTGTCGCCGAGATGAGACTGCGACTAGATTTTGAACATTTTAAATTACGAGAATTGACCTACTGATCTTTCAAAGTTAAAAGCAACCAAACTTTAAAAAAGAAGGAGTTGGAGCCATGAACCATGTATCAAAATATTTGCCAATTGAAAGACTGTTTCAGTTGCGTGTTAAACCCCACTTCCTAAGTTACACTGCAAGTTATCACGAATACGATGGCGTTCATTGAACTGTGCTCGGTTGAGCGAATCTTATTGTTATGCAAAGCACGTAACTACTTCAGTCTAGCGGTTGTGAATGACTGCCGAGTGTGAGGGGCATAGTTCAATGCTTGGGGTAGCTTCGTTATTCTTTCAGATATACCGTTCTTGGGGCTTGAAGAACTTTTGGTTGCTGGTAAAGGTTCTCTATTACATTGGACTTTTATATTGGACAACACGGTTAGTGCAGTGGCTGAGCGATCGGACTGCTGCGCTGCGTGTCGCGGGTTCGATTCCCGCACAGAACAAATATTTGTAAGTCCTACATGTATTTGTTCCGAGTCTGGGTGTTTTTCTATGTATAATATGTATGTATTTACAAAAAATAATCATTATATAAGTAGTTTATCAGCCATCTTGTTACCATAACACAAGCATTAGGTTGCTTAGCTTGGGACTAGATGGCGCTGTGTGAAATGTTCAGGGATATTATTATTATATTTGAACCCCGAAATTATATATAAACTGCAAAACCTGTGTCAGCAAATTTGGCTGTTGAGAGATAGTTCGTTACCATTTAGTAACATAACATCACTCCTGTATTCCGGAAGGGCTAGGCAGAGTTATATCTATAGTACACCCACATTTCGCCAGCTACGTTTAAGTCCCATGAAATAGGGCGAAGGCCTATTGCCATCAACCGGGCACAAATCCAGACTCCAAGCGGCTACTGAAAAAATCCAGATGGAAAACCAATAACATTTTCTCTGACCCGGGAATCAAACCCAGAACTTCATGCTCAACAGTGCTTGCGACCACTAAACCAACGAGGCAGTTCTTTCAAACATGTGCGAGCAAAATGTCGAACCTTGACTGGCGAGGGAGGGTGAGAGAGAGGATACTATGTATTTCAATGCAATATTAACGTTAACGTCTATGTCGATGGGTATAAGAGTAGGGGAAGACCAAAAAGATGGATAGACTGCGTGAATGATGATTGGTTAGAAAGGGGGTGACTACCGAGATGTCGACTAATAGAGTAGTATGGAAGAAAAAGACATGCTGCGCCGACCCCAAATAAATTGGGACAGGGGCTGGAGACTGATGATGAATGTTAATTCCAAATAAAAGTATTGTACTAAGCTTCGATAGAGGAGATTTTGATAGGCAGGAAGGATAGGCCTAAGGAACGCTGGTGCAACGACTTGGACGTTCTTGACTGATGGGCCAGGAAAGGCAAAGACAGATAATAAAAACTTTTCAACAAAAAAATTAAACCGCTGAAAAAACTGAAAGCAAAAAGTAATAAAATAAACCTTTTTTATTTAACCTTAATAACTAAGTTCTTAAACTAATGTAAGTATACCTAAGTAATTTTGAGTCAGCGCCAAACAATAAATAAACAAAGATCACTAAATTGCCTTAAATTTAAACGGAGCCGACTCAAAATTATTTAGGTATACTTACATTAATTTAAGAACTAATGTAAGAAATTATCGAAATTGGACTACTCTGTAAAAAGTTATGCGCGGTCATACATAAAAATATACCTAATATATATATATATATATATATATATATATATATATATATATATAGTATACGTGTCGACTTGAGAACCTCCTCCGTTTTTTTTTGAACGAAGTTCAAAATGAAAATCCAAGATGGCGGCCATTTTCGTTACGTGTCGATTTCTCCCAGTTTACTCCTACCGCAAGCTTCGTTAAAGAACTTCGTTCCATAAACTTTTAAGTTGATTCGTATACATACTTGCTAAGTAAATAACAGTGACAAGAAGTTATAATTATAACATCATCAACATACACTATATAAGGGCCGATTTTTTGATCCTTAGTTACTTTTTGATTTATCTAATGGGTATTTTTTTAACTAATAGTTAATTATTTGACCTTCAGCAATGATATTATAATATCATTAAATAAACTAAAAAATTATCAAAAAAAAAAAACATTTTGCAAAAATTTTACCATTACTTACTATTATTAACAATTGGTTGAGTTTGACTACGAATCGAAAAATCGGCCTTAAGTGGAAAAATACCTATTATTGAAGCCAACTTTAAAACCACTCAACAGAACTTGACCATATGGGATCACTCTATAAGTACCCCCTTTCAAAGAAAAGAAGAACGTTACAAATCGGTTTATAAATGACGGAAAATACAACCAAATTGAGAACCTCCTCTTTTCTTTGAAGTCGGTTAAAAGTGAAAAGAATGGATACTGAAAAACCTCTTACAGGAAAAAAAAAAGTATATTTTTTACCCTTTTAAATGAAAATCTCAGGTGAAAGGTGAATACGGAACAGGTAATTAGAATATAAATAATAGGTAAGATAAAATCTTTTCCAATAGACAACTAAAACACAATCTACCATTAACGTTTTCCCAACGGCACATACGTTTCTCAATAGCGTGTAACATTGCGTTCCATTGCTCGCTAACTACAGGTATTATTGCCCTGTTCTAAACGAGCCACGATCGTAACAATATACCACTAGGGAATGTTCTACAATCCTTTTAGAAATCTATTGTTTTATACAGTAGGTGTAGGTCGGTATGTTGATACAGGTAGGTACAGTCTCGACAGTAAATACTTTCCACTTAGGCAAGATTCCAAAGCATTTTTCTCCTAAACTATTGATAATAGATTAATATTTTTAATACTAACACTAACTTTCGCCTGAGGCTTACCCCGTGTGGTATGTCGATAAAAGCTTATGTCCTTCCCCAGGGTTCAGAGTATCCCTATACCAAATATCATCAAAATCGGTCCAGCCGTTTGGAAGATTAGCCAGAATAAACTGACAGACAAACATTTTTTTTTTTTTTGTTTTATTAAAAGTACCGTATAAAGTTATATAATTATTATGAGTAAAAAGTTGTTATTTTGACATTATAAACAGTCACTTCAATTTTATTTATTTGTATAGGTTAAAATGCACACAATAATTACACAACTAACTATTTACACTAGAACTAGGTAATATATAAATGACTAACTGACTATACAAAAAATATAAAAACAAAAGGACGCTAAGGGGTCGGAGTACTCGTCCGTACTGCTGTCTGTAACGTGCCCAGAAGACTGGCAGCATAGTCACGTTGAATGGCTAATTGCTATTTCTTTGGCCATAGAACGAGCCAGCCCTCTGGTCACGTAAAGTGTCGACCGGCAAGAAATTTCCTTAAAAAGGCAATTTATAGATAGTTTATGGTGTTAAGAACATCGTATTGTCGTAACCATACTGTTAGTAAATAGGCCTTTCTCGTGAGTTGCAATTTTTTTTCACGAGACAAACGCTTTCTCGTTTTGCGTAACTATTATTATCATGACTGTAGGTGTATATATGTATAGAAGTGTGTGTGGAACTGCCATGTTTTTGTTCTCCAAAAGGACTATTTTGTTTATCTTATACTGTTATTTTTATAATTTGGTGAATATTATTACTTAAAGTTACAACTAAAAAACTGTTTTCAACTGTCTCGTGGGTCTACTGGTCGCAAGCGCTACTGTTGTGCATGAGGTCCTGGATTTAATTCCCGGGTCGGACAAAACATTATTGAGAATTTTTCAGTGGCGGCCCGGAGTGTGATCTTGTGCCCGGTAGATGGCAATATTACCACTAGCTAGCTACAAATAGCTTCATATTTCTGACTGACCGAGCCTTGACAACTCAAAAGTGCCTGTAATTGGTTTATTTGAAATAAATGCTTTAAGTTTGAGTTTTTGAGTTTACCTACATGGCGACTTGAACATAACTGGCGAATGTGGGTGTACTGTAAGTACAACTCTGCCTAACCCTTCGGGGATTACAGCCGTAATGTTATGTGAATGTATTTCCATAACTTGGTAGATAATTATTATTACCTAACGTTACAAGTTTACAACTGTTTCCATTTTGTTTGATATCTCAAGAGACACCTCCAAAACCAGTAGAAGGATGTAATGTTACACCAGTGTTCTCACGAGCCAATTTAAATTTTGTCAATGTTTTAACGGTCAATTTGAATTTTGATTGCGAATTGAATGTCATGCGATGAGAGCACGCTTTAGGTTTAAGAGTTGATCCTTAATTTTATAGCAAATGGTTTTCGGTTTTACTTAATTAATTCAAATTGACCAACTAACTCGCCTCTAGAGATTTAGGAAATAGTACTTATACTCCATTTATAATAGCATTAGAAAAAAGAGGCTCGTAGAAGCAGGAATGCAAAACATTTTATTTCAAAGTTATGATAAAACAATTTTAAGGGAGATGCTTAAATTCTAATTTTCTTGCGTTTTTTGCAATTTGCAGGTCAGTGTAAGGTTGTATCTTAATAAAAATAATATGATGCGCAACAATAAGAAATATGTAGGCAATAATTAATGGTTAAACAAACTTACCTGAAGTGAAGTTTGACCGCAATTACACGAGTCGCTGCATCCGAAGAGATTTACATGATTCACTAGGTAGTACACTCCTCAATGTACTAGGCATCGCACAATTTTTAGATAAAAAACTAAAAAATAAAATTAAATATTAAACGACTACCATAGTAACTGCTGTGGTGGGGCGTCCGCCGCCCGCCATCTATGATCGTTCACTTGTCATTCATTTAAGAGGGCTATTTATCTTAAACTACTTATATTTAACATCGGGATTTCTTGCAAAGAAGGGTTGGGTGGGTTTGTAAATCTCTTCGGATGCAGCGACTCGTGTAATTGCGGTCAAACTTCACTTCAGGTAAGTTTGTTTAACCATTAATTACACTTCGTCGCTGCATCCTCGAGATTTACATGATTCACTAGGTAGATGTTCAGAGTTTAGAGATAAATAGTCAATAGGTACATTTGTGATGAAGAAAACAAATGCATCTAAATGATATATTATTATGTTTTATTTTTAACATAGCTATATGGTATTTTTAACAATACCTACAATATTTAAACGTCATTTTCATAAACAGCGCGAGCAAAATCATCTGTTTCCTCTGTAAGCAGAGGTCTATTATAAAATTTACCAAATACTAAAGAATTACCAGACCAACCGGCAGTTTTTTTAATTAAATCTATAGAAATACCTCTACGACCAGCCGCTGATGTAGCCGCGTGGCGCGTGCTATGTGACGTAAATATTGTGGTGTCTATACCGCTATCTGCTAACGTCTGTTTAATCCAGCGGCTAATCGTAGAGGAGCTGGCGTTGTGGACTGGCCTCTTAGTAGTTAATAATAACATTTCGGTATTTGATTCAGTCCTAAATGTATCTGTAACATTAATATAAGAACATAAAGTCCTTCCTGGACATATCTCTATTTTATCAGGAAAGAATGGGATAATCAAACGGGGTGATTGTCTGCCAGGTGCAGAGGTTTTTAACAAATCATCAATTGTTATTATAATATTTGAATCACAAATATTTATATTAGACATGCGAATAAAGGATAACGTCTGCACGCGTTGTGCAGTCGACAACGCAAGCAGAGTTACCAGTTTTTTTGTTAATTTGTTTAAACACAAATTTTCATTAGGAAAATAATTGAACAAAAAATCTAAAACTACATTAGTGTCCCAAGTAGACTGATATCGAGGGAAAACTGGTTTCAATCTAAAAACACCTTTCATAAATCTGCTGACAATATCATTTGTACTTAGTTGCCTACCTATAATTAAACCAAGCGCCGAACGATAAGTGTTCAATGTAGAATACCTGGCTCCCGTCTCAAATTCTCTGGACAAAAAATGCAGTACCGGTTTTATAGATGCAGTATAGCAGTCTACCTTATGGGTTTGACAAAACTGCCACCATTTTCTGTAAGCTATATTATATTGTTTTAATGTACTATTAGATAAAGAAGCAGTGATAATTTTTATAGTTTCCGGGGTCAATGATTTTCGAGAAAATGCTTCCCTGATAATAGGCATGATACCAGGGTAAGTTTCATCCAAAGGGGGTGCTGCGTTCTGAAAGGAGATAAAAGGAGATCACTACTAGGTCCGTGATAAACCGGTTCCCTTATCTGTAAAGATGTAAACAGTGGGTACCACGGCTGACTAGGCCAATATGGGACTATGAGCACTCCTGTAGCCTTATCAGAAATTATTTTTCGTAAGCACTTGAGAATCAACGAAAAAGGTGGGAAAGAGTAAAAGTTTAAATTGCCCCAATCTAAAGTAAATGAATCAATATCGAAAGCGTGTGGGTCTCGTTTCCAGGACACATATTTAGGACATTTCGCATTCAAACAAGTTGCGAATAAATCAATCTCTGGAGTACCATAATGAAGGACTACGTCATGAAACGCTGAACGAGATAATTCCCACTCGGTGTCGACATTGATGTGTCTTGATTCTTGGTCAGCTTCCGTGTTGTCTTTTGACTTAATGTAGGAAGCAAAAATGAAGAGACGACGTTCTTCACACCACTGCCAAATCTCGCGTGCTATATCATTAAGATGTGTATATTGAACACCGCCCATCCTATTAATATATGAGATTGCAGTAGTGTTATCTATTCTTAAAAGAATCTCTTTGTCTAGAAGGTCCTTGGCAAAGCATTTCAAACCAATGAAAGCTGCTTTTAATTCTAATAAGTTTATATGGTTTGGGGCCTCTGACGTACTCCAAAATCCACCGCTGGTTTCTCCGTTACAAGCTATGCCCCAACCCGTTAGAGAAGCATCGGAAAAAATCTCCAAGTAGTATTTGTTTTGACGGATTGGACAAAACGCATTCATGATGTTTGTTTTCCACCACGAGAAATCAGGTTCTAGGTTATTAGGAATGATCATATTAACATCATAATCTCCATTTGATTTTTGAAGCGCGAGATATTTAATTCTTTCAAATCGCTTGGTATAAATCCACCCATAACTAACTGCTGGGCACGATGACGTAAGCAATCCCAAAAACTTTGCAAAGTCTCTGATAGATAAAGAACGTTTGTTGGAGTATCTATCGATTATCTCTAGTACCTTCAATCGTTTCTTTATTGGCAATTTTAAAGTCATGTCCGTTGAGTTTAATTCAAAACCTAAAAAAGTTTTGAGTTGGCTAGGAACTAAATCACTTTTATAAATGTTTATCACAAATCCGAGTTTTTCTAACAAGTCGGTGATTATTTTTACATCATGAGAGCAGCCTTCAAATGTTTTATTAATACATAACAAATCGTCTAAATAAATAACCAGCATAATCCCTTGTTTTCTGAGGTATGTAATCACTGGTTTCATTAATTTAGTAAAAATCAACGGTGCCGAACATAAACCAAAGGGTAAACACTGAAATTCATAAGTCTGATTGAAAAACCTAAACCGTAGATATTTTTTACTATCTTCATAAATTGGGATTAAAAAATACGCCTCCTTAAGGTCAATATGGGCCATGTAATATGATTTTGATAGTAATTTAGAAGCCGTTCTAACATCTTCCATTTTAAAATGTTGTGGATCAATATAATTGTTTAATTTTTTAAGGTTAAGAATAAATCTATGGGTACCGTCACTTTTAGGTATCAAAAAAATATTCGAAATAAACTGGCCCTGAATGTCTTCACAATTTACTATCGCACCGGATAACAAAAGCTTTGAAATTTCAATACTAAGACTATTAGCCTCTTGGAAAGAAAAGGATTTATTAACTGGTTCTGCAAACTGAATAACGGGTCGATTAAAACGTATTTTGTAACCATGATATATACACTGTAAGATTACAGGATCTTTAGTTATGCTTTGCCAAGCTGTTAGAAAGTGTCGTAACCGACCAGCGTGTTTAATTACCTCTATTCGGGCTTCGGAGGTGCCTTCGGTGCTGACTTCGCAGAGCTGTACCGTTCTGTTGACGCTGGATATCTCCGTGTGTTCAGGTTGGAGGCTTGTGTCCTGGGCCCACTCGACCTGCCTCTGTAGTTCTGGTGACGAAGTGGGCGCCTCGAGTTTCCCTGGCGATAATTATTAGAGCGTGTCGATCTGTGGGAGGTAGATGGTTGAGGTTCGGTCCTCTTTATCTGTAATCCAGATTTTTCAGCCATCTTAGATGCCTTGATTTTATCGCCCAAATTCTCTCCGAAGAGAAAAGTATCTCTCTTAACTCCTTGAATAATATTCAAAAAACTTTTATCCAGGCTGAATGTAACTAACTTCCTTCGGTTAGCAGTATTTTGGCAATGTAAATCCAACAATATTTGCGCTGTTTCTGAGAGCTTTTTTATAATCTCAGCCTTTTCTACATTGCCGTCAATGACTGAAGAGAGTAAGTTAGTGATACCCGCTATACCAATGCCTAGATGGTTTTGTGTCCATTCAAGACGCTTATCCCTGTTTCTTGATGATTCCGTTAAGACAGAAGATATTTCTTGATTAAGCTTTGGTGCCTTAATAAGTTGAAAATTCTCCGGGGTCAAAATATTACTAAACAGCTTTTGTTTCTGTTCTTTACCTAGACCCTCCATAATAATCTTTCCCCAACGTTTGGAGATCTCTTCTCTGATTTTTGGCCCGAAAACCTCATCTCTTTCCTTAGATTCTCCAAGAACCTCTAATATATCAGGCGGGAGGGCCTCCACAATTTCTGGTGGGGCGTTAAATTCTGGTGCGGCGCTAGTACCAGCGCCACCAGTAACGGTATCAGAGATAGTGTGTTGTGGAACTGTCACCACAGATCGAAAGTTCGAGTGATTACCCTCTGATTGGTAATGCTCAGAGGATTCGTAGTCGGGAGGTAAGGAGGCAGGACCTGAGTGGCCAGACTCGACATCTGGAACGATATTTCGATCTACTATAGCATTGGCTCAAATTTGGCCTAAAAACAATGACAACAAAAGGATTTGATCGCGTCAAACCACTTGACATAATAGTCACTTATTATAGACGGTCGTAATCGCGTCACGACACTTAATTAGTCATTTATAAAATAGTTGTTTTAATTTGGTACTTGCAGAATATGCAAAGTAAGGTACTTATTAACCTACATTTTTCATAAAGACATAAACGGTCAGTGGGTAGCCTTAGGGGCGGATTTGAACCGCGAACTGGAACCACTTCAATCTCGTCTCAGTACACATCGTCCAATGAATTTAACTAATTGTTTGTAAAAACAAAGTAGCATGATGCAAAACGATTCCTTTTCTATAATATAACATTATAATGGAACAACAACATTACAAAGTCATGAGTCATACTGCACGTGTGCGTTGAAAGAATCAAAACTATTAAACTTGGCGACTGATAGTTAAAATCACCGATACCGATGATACGAACTAACACCGTCAGTATTAAGTTAAATCTGACTAACCTTCATCACTGGATGTGCGTTCTCGTTGCCTTTGTAAACGCTTTTCCAGTCGCCTTATTTTTCGTCTGATGGTCTCTGGATCATCTTCATGTCGTCTTCGTCCCATGGTCACAAGAAGAAAAAAATGGATGGAATATTTTCAACACCAACAATTTAATAATGTTGCGATGCCCGCACGAAAGAAGCGAATGACAAGTGAACGATCATAGATGGCGGGCGGCGGACGCCCCTCCACAGCAGTTACTATGGTAGTCGTTTAATATTTAATTTTATTTTTTAGTTTTTTATCTAAAAATTGTGCGATGCCTAGTACATTGAGGAGTGTACTACCTAGTGAATCATGTAAATCTCGAGGATGCAGCGACGAAGTGTAATACAATTTTAACCTTAAAAATCATCAATACATCCCTTTAAATTAGAATTGCTCCGAATTCGTCTGATTTCGCGGGCTACTGCAGCGCATCCACCTTAATTAAAATAAAATTCGGTAGAATTATAGTGAAACGAATAACGTTCCAAGTATTGTTCATCCCTGCTTCTTTTAGGTTTTTAGCATTGACACTGTAATTTAAAATTGGAGTTATATAATATAAATAAATGAAAGCCACATAATTTCATAAGATAAATAGTTAAAATGGTTACAATTAAGTGTGACAGCTGCTGTAAAAATAGATCATAATAAATTCGGCGTCTACCATAATGTAACAATGTTTATTGTATTTTTTTTACAAAGTGTGCATTAAAAATAACCTTTTTAGGGTTCCGTAGCCAAATGGCAACGGAACCCTTATGGATTCGTCATGTCTGTCTGTCTGTCTGTCTGTCTGTCTGTCTGTCTGTCCGTCCGTATGTCACAGCCGCTTTTTTCCGAAACTATAAGAGCTATACTGTTGAAACTTGGTAAGTAGATGTATTCTGTGAACCGCATTAAGATTTTCACACAAAAATAGAAAAAATACAATAAATTTTGGGGGTCCCCATACTTAGAACTGAAACTCAAAATTTTTTTTTTCATCAAACCCATACGTGTGGGGTATCTATGGATAGGTCTTCAAAAATGATATTGAGGTTTCTAATATCATTTTTTTCTAAACTGAATAGTTTGCGCGAGAGACACTTCCAAAGTGGTAAAATGTGTCCCCCCCCCCCCTGTAACTTCTAAAATAAGAGAATGATAAAACTAAAAAAAATATATGATGTACATTACCATATAAACTTCCACCGAAAATTGGTTTGAACGAGATCTAGTGAGTAGTTTTTTTTTAATACGTCATAAATCGTAACGTAACGGAACCCTTCATGGGCGAGTCCGACTCGCACTTGGCCGGTTTTTTAACTTCTTTCTAATGCTATTGTAAATGGACTTATAGTGAAAATGTAAAACGTAGATACTGTAAAAAACAAGAAACAAATTTTACTTGCAAATATGGGTGGAAATACATAGTTGTATTTATTATAAACACAACTATGTACCACGATTGGTAACACGATATTTTACTATTAAGCATGCAAATTACTGGTAAACATAAAAAGAGAAAATTAAATAAATGATCAACACAAAATAAATATTACCTAATTTAAGTACAAAACATGGGTTTTTATACTTATTATATTTCGTACTCTGCGTTCGTACTCCACCCACGAAATATTTTGAGTCCATCCATCCAAAAGTAATACCACTAACATCAGCATATACCCACAAAGCTTTGGAGGTATGAGGAACAGGTTGTAAAGTTCACTCATCCTCCATAGAAAAGGGAGGATCCTCCAACCAGACACACCTCACATACGAACGAAGTGGGCCGTAAATAACAACTATATGCTTCGAGTACCTACGGGCTACGTATATTGGGCAGGTAATAAATAACCGAAAGTTCTCAACTACTTCAAATAACTGTGAACTAACCGGCCTAGCCTAATGTACGCTTTTATGTTGTTTAGTGGTCAATCGCGGCTAGCCGGAGCCCTGCGGGATAGTTGCGTAACACTAACAGTAGCAAAGGCTTTCATTTTGACAGTTCAAACTCAAACTCAAACCATTTATTTCAATTAAACCATTTCAGGCACTTTTAAATTGTCATAATTAAATAGTCGGTCAGTTAGTCAGAAAGTTGAAGTTCAACAACATTCATAAAACATAAAACGCGCACAGTCGTTACAGGTGTTCAAAAGACTTGTAAAGGCCTGCCGTTGTGATCTTGTTGTCCTAACTGCAATCATCTACAGTCTTCTTTTATTTCTCGTTGCTTGTATACATAGTATGTATGTATTTATGTATCTATAATTTTCATCGTCGTCATACTGACGTCACGCAAATCCTGCATCTCAAGCAGAGTTTACTGCGCAACTAGCATACATACAACTTCCCTACATCAATCGTCGGGCAGTTGCCCGCCAGACACAACACCCGTCTGCTCGGAGGATCCCCCCTTTTCTATAGAGTATGAGTGAACTTTACACCCTGTTTCTCATAGCTCTATATAGGTTATTGGGTTCCGCCGTAATGCTCGGTTCCTATAAACAAAAACGAATCGTTTTGCTTACCGATGGTAGCATTTTTTATTGCCAATAAACTGCACCCTAATTGCGTAACACACAATCAATAGTAATCTGAATCATTTTGAAGCAAATTGCTAATCCATTGCTTCATAAGTTCGAAAAATTTGTCTGCACAACACGTACAAAATAACGCAATGAATGTTGTTGAACTGTCAAAATGAAACCGATTCCGATTAATTGTGTGTTACGCAATTAGGGTGCTGGGCATATAAATAGATTCGTAAGCTAATTTTACCTGTGGTAGCTATTTCCATATGGAAGGGTCTACTATGTAAAGCTATGAAATCTTTACTTCATTATTGTTAAAGATAGGTACTTAATTTTAACCAATAACGGGTAGTAAATTATAGGAATCGGCCATAAGGGTGTACTAGATGAAAATTTAGTACTGTTACTCGTATATTTTGAAACTAAACATTGTTAAATTGAGAGCTTCTTGGCCGGCGTGGTAGATTACGGCCCACACCCTCTCGAAGAGAGGAGGCCTGAGTCCCAACAGTGGGAACACGATACGCTAAGATTATAAGCTGATTATGCTAATAATTCACATGATGATGTATAGAATCGAGATGTGCGAAGTATGCGCAATACGTCTTTCTAAAAATGTGTTAATTGTTTGCCTGTCTCTAAGGCTTAGAGGTATCCGCCGGGGCTGCGGGTTGTTCGAAAGAGATACCGTGGCCCCTGGCACAGGCAACTGAAGGAACACGGGTGAGTTTTAGGCTTCGTTGCCACTAGTACCATTAACAGTTCCATGATGGAACTACTGATGTATTTTTTAATCACTAGTTCCATTTTAAAAGAATCTGAAAATAATGGAACTACTGATGTTTTTTTTTAATCACTAGTTCCATTTTAAGAGAATCTGAAAATAATGGAACTAATGTTGATTTTGTTATCACTAGTTCCACATTATTATGTCATCATTAGTTCCACATTATTATTTTAGGCACTTGTGAAATTGTCTAAGGGTGTAAAAACACGAGGTAAAAACACTAAGTTTTATAATCATTTTATTTAATAAAATCAACAAATATTTATTTTTTCTACCTTTATTTTGATAGCTTTGTAGTGATAGTGATCGAATAGAATCACCAAACATTTATTTTTTGTGAATGAATTACTAATATTAATACAAATTAATAAAAACGAGACAAATATACTATAGGTCTTACATATTATTTTATACGATGATGCAACATTAATGAAGTATAGACAGAGCTCACAACCTAAACGACGCAGAATTTACCGAGACAGAAATGATTGAAGCCCACATGCAATTATAAACAGGCGAAATATCTGTGGGTTATTTTCAGCATGAATAGTAAACATTTGTGAGAAAGGTTTGGGGCAAAATTTAAATGTGCCATTCATAAAAAAAGTCACATCAAGTATTGCCATGTAAATAGGTAAAGTAATCCATTCACAAAAAAATAATGTTTGGTGATTTTATTTTAAAATGGAACTAGTGATTAAAAAAAAGCATCAGTAGTTCCATTACTTTCAGATTCTTTTAAAATGGAACTAATGATTAAAAAAAACATCAGTAGTTCCATCATGGAACTGTTAATGGTACTAGTGGCAACGAAGCAGTTTTAGTCAGTAAAAGTCTGACACGCCCTTCCGCTCAGCCCAGAGCGGGAGAGGTCACTTGATGACTTCCCACCAAAAAAAAAGGCTTAGAGGTATAAACATGGTTAAATTGTCAATAAGTTGTTAACAATTCCGAATTACTGGAACCTCAGACAAATTAAATCAAATTGTAGTTGGAATCTTGAGCCACAAACTATCGAGGGATTGAAATATTCTGAATGTCAAAGGTCTATTAATGGCATTAGTTTCAGGCTGAACTGCGGTATTTGATCAGTTGAATATTAATATTTCGAGTGATTTAATAAATAAACCAAAATTTTAAATTACCTGAATTTATAATATGTCTACCAGACATGTTTAGTTTTAAACGTAATAATAATTATTATGTGGCAAGAAATTGGTAAAAGGAACGTGTTAGAGAAACGCTAATTTAAGGCAAAGCAATATATTTTTAGAATACTTAAAGAAAGGTCTTTTTAAAGATACCAAAGACGGTATGTTAATTAAAAGAAAAATTGTTACCCTTAAAACGATAACTACATAAATAAATTTTAAAAATGGTCTTTGAGTGGTGATACATGTGCGCGCCATAAAGACTAAAAATTCATTAAAATTCACGACATCGTGTTAAAATTCCAAATTCCTACGCTGCATAGATCTCGAGAAAAACCCCTAACAAACGGACCACAAAGTTGTGTTATAAAGGTTTTTTTTTCCTTTTTAGGTACATTAAAAAGTAGGCAATTTTTTCCTTAAAAACATTTTAGCCAAAAAAAACAACCGACTTCCAAAAACGACACTACAAAGTGAAAAATAACTTTAATTTCGGAAGTCGGTGTCGTTGGGTTCGCATTTTCGTTGTTTGCCACCGACTTCCGAAATTAAAGTGCGACAGATGCGACGCACGGCTTAATTGTTGTTTGTTTTGTTACAAAAGTAGTTATAATAGTTATTTCGCCACTCTGCAATTGGCATTTTTGTTTTTGTTGTTTGATTATTTTATTTTTATTGTTTTGTGGCCATCTGCCAATATCGTCTTGTTGTATTGTCAATGTCAAATTGACAAAATGACAATTAATGTGAGTTGTCATTGGTCCCTGGCCTTGACATTAAGCAATAGACAAAAGTGTCAACATTATTTTTTATTTTTTTATGCTTGACTGCGAGTCTTTTAACTATGTGTATCTTATGTTTTTTTTTTTTTTTACTGTATTATTTTTTATTTGTTACTGTGCGTTTTGTTTGTGCAGAATAAAATATTTTTCTTTCTTTCTTTCTTATTTCTTATTACCCAGCATTGAACACGAGACACGCAAAAACAATATTTTTGATGAACGATACAGCGGGCACGTGACAATCTTCACCGTGAACATCCATCCATTTATTTATTTGGTTTATTTTATCCCTTACATGTAGTTTTGTGTCGTGTACTTATTTATTTATTTGTTCGTAATTTTAATTTTGTTATTAAATCTGCACCCTAATTGCGTCACACACGATCAATCGGAATCTGAATCATTTTGAAGCAAATTGCTAATCCATTGCTTCATAAGTTCGAAAAATTTGTCTGCTCAACACGTAAATAACGCATTGAATGTTGTTGAACTGTCAAAATGAAACCGATTCCGATTGATCGTGTGTTACGCAATTAGGGTGCAGGTTAGTAGTGTTAGGTGTAAGAGCCGCCTTTTGCGTTGAAGCCTCCTCCAAACCGTTCTAGATGGCTCTATCTTTTGCCCGTCTGGGCCAGAAGTCTCTGGCTATTTGTACGATGTCGTCACTCCATCTTTTAGAAGGTCTACCCTTCCTTCTTTTTTATATATTGGGTAACAATTTGAAATCATTTGTGACCATCTTTCATCCATAGCTATTTAGTCTCAGGACCTGTCTGACCGCATCCCTCGCTTTTGTTATCTTTCTTATCAGTGAATTTTTGACTCCATCTTTCAATTTGATGTCCATTTAGCTCCGTTCTATTCCTCTTTGACATCGTCTTATTTTATTTAATGCATGCGTAGGTAAGAACCGGCGCTAGGCAGATATTCATCGCTTTCGTTTTCAGCTTTATTGGAACATTTTTCCACGCGTACAAATAACATTTTTGTTACCTTTAAAAACCTTTAAACATGTGCAAGACTTGCGTGAATGCCAAGCTCGTCACTGGTGTTTAACTAATAGCATAATGTTTATTCCTAAACTGTTTTAATAATCTAGTCTCCAGAGGTTGCCATCACGAAAGCTTATAAATTATTAAACAGTGCGTAGGTAAATGCTGCTTTTTACACAGGACCTAAAAAGCCCAGTGAGTCAACATAAAAATAATAGTAATATGTATTTACCATCCATTTAAAATGACTTCAGGCCCACTTGTACGTTTGGTCCGGTTAAATGAATTAATATAGTGTAAGTAAACTTGGAATAACATTTACACCAAGTCAGGTATACACAAATATGTATTCTTCATGTTGCGTCTACAAGTTTGTCGGTAACTTGTTTTACTAGCTGCATACAAAAGTAGAAAACCAAGTATCGCAACTTGTATATGCGTGTTAATGTGGGGTAAGAAAAACAAATACATACTGACTTGCCCAGCGATAAAATATTTGTAAAAAACTGTCACAGTCCAAACGTCGAAACACGCAACGTGAAATTCAGCACGTACCTACCACAATATCTACTGAAGTTGTTTTGTGCACCGGATTTGGCAAACCAAAATATACTCGACACGATCTGGCACGTTCACTCTGTCGAAACGTAAATTTTTACACAGTATAAAAGAAAATACTAGGTGAAACTTCGGCCACAGGAACCTGAATAAGTTGACAGAAGTCCCACACTAACCTAAAGTGTTTCACCATGTCAATTAAGAAGGGAAGGGGAAGGGAAAGGAAGCCAGGGGAAGAATACATAGTGTAGCGAAATAAAAATCCTGATGTTCACATAAACACGTTTAATTTAGTGGTAAAAAATATTGTAAACAAAACCTTATGTAGGACACGGCACGATTAAAAAGATTAACTTAAACTCTGAAGGCGACGTCCCTGGTGTTAGAGCCCTATAAATTCCACTGTTAGGTACGCGTCCGTCACGATCCGTTTGCAAACGTTCCTATAACTTCCGCAATTAAAAAAATATTTGCTAATCCTAAAATGGGTAACACACACCAGGTCAATCTGTTATCCGGTAGCGAGACAACAATTTATAAGAAAATTTTAAATTAAATAAGACAATATAACGAGAAATTTAAAAAAACTACTAAAAAAAATACGTGAATCCGGTCCTAGACTCCAGATTGGCAGTTGGAAGGCTCGCTGACTGGCTGGTACTGGAAACCACCAGCGTGGGGTTCGAATTCCAATAAAAGCTTGCAGCCGTCTGGTCCCAGGCTAGCGGTGGAGGCGAATTCAAGATTCGCCTATAGTCTTCGGATAAATCAAGTCCTGAAAGATGAAACCTGACTCGCAAGTTTTAGATGCTGTAATTTCGGGAACAGTTCCCTTTGATCCGGTCGCACAACGGACGAACTCGGTCGTTCAAATCTTTATAGTGGCAAATAATTATATGATCAAACGGGAAAAATAGTAATATAGACGACCGTCCTGTGCCCAAATAAAAGCTTCCAATGAAAAAAAGCTCGACAAGAGAAAAGACAATGACAGTTTCTGATTCAAAATTCAAAAAAAACAATATGAAGAAAAAACCTTTCTGACTGTAAATAAGGTAGAATTTGTTATAAAAGGAGGTTGTTCGCGATAAAATTAATATGTAGCATTTGCCAATGCTGCAGTACCCCCTTTCCAAGAAAAAACAATTAAGTTATAGAAGAAAAAAAAAAGTAATAATAATCAAAGGTAAGAACAAAAGGTGAAGTAACGACTTCAAAAGAAAAGGAAATAACAATAAGCAAACAACCTAATAATAGGGAAATTATTAATTAAATCGATGAGTTTAAAAAAACCCACACTAGTGTTAAATAATCGATAAAAGTTTATCGACAGTGTCCCAGCACTAGACCCGTCATTAACTCTATGAAGGAATCTACGTCATCTGAGCGCATATGACAGAACTGACAAATAACAAAAGTTTGTCGACAAATTGTTTCCACTTGGAACTACTAGATGTCGTTGTTAACTTTTTAGCTGTCGAAATATTTACTAATTTATGTTAATATTATGCGAATTTATATTACAGGAGAACAAATGATACGTAAAAGTAAAAATAAAGTGAACATAGAATGATTAAATCATAAGAGAATTATTTAAGAATATCTTTAATGTGATATTGTCCAGAATGGACAGATTCGCAGTCTTGAAGAACATATGTGGTCCTAGAGATAACCCTAGTTACACGACATTTAATAAAGCGCGGAGCAAGCTTTCCTGAAAAATAATCTGCCCCAGAGGACCTAGAAAAGTTTCGTCTCCATACAGTGTCACCAACGTTGAGAGTGACAGGCGAACGATTCCTATTATACGCTCGAGAATTACGGAGGAAAGCCATAGAAAGATTATCAGCGACTTTTGCGTAAACCTCGGCAAGGGAAGAAAGATTCGAGGCGTGTTGAACCCGACTTTCAGCTAAATTTACGCTTTGAGTCTGATTACTGGCACGACCAGAAGTAACAACTTCCCTACCAAACATTAGGAAATTAGGAGTGAAACCTGTGGCTAAATTAATGCAAGAGTTTAGATAGAGTTTGACTTTGGGTAAAAGTTTTGCCCAGTTTCTTTGATTTTCTCCGACTAATATGCTCAAACACGTAACGACACTTTGGTTATAGCGTTCAACCGTGTTGGCTTGAGGAGTATAATAGGGAGTGTACGTAGGGGAATCGATGTGGAAGGATCTTAGAAATCTAACAAAATGATTACTGCGAAAGAAAGGTAGCGTTATCGCAGAGAATAGCACGCGGAACTCCGAAATTGAAAAATATTTCAGTCTCCAAAGCTTTAATAACCGAACAAGCGTCAACTTTTTTAAGAGGAATAAGCCAAACATACTTTGAAAAAACGTCTACCATAGATAAAATGTACTTATAACCATAGTAAGCAACGGGTAATGGTCCAATGACGTCAATAGAGATCGACTGTAAAGGTAAGGATACATCCTTGGGATAGCACATCTGACCACGAGGTTGAGTATTTGCTATTTTATAAGCTTTACATACCTCACATTGTCTTAATGTCTCCGCAACATCACGAAACATGTTCGGCCAGTAAAAGATCTCTTTTACCTTAAGATATGACTTAGTAACACCAGGATGTATAGATGGGAAACTATTATGTACTTCCCAAATAGCGAGTGGAACCTTCTCTATTGGTAAAACTATACGCCAAGGATCAGAAGATAAAGGACAGGTGATAGGCATGCGTCTTAAAAGAACACCGTTCTGTATGGCGTATGCAGGAAAAATTTGGGGTGTATCACGAGCACCACAATAGACTTTCCTATACCATCTATCATTTGTATGCTCGGGACCCTGATCAAACGTAACAGGACTTGCATAAATTCTAGATAAAGCATCTGGGACGACATGTTGCGATCCCTTACGGTGCACAATATCAAAAGTATATTGAGAAATTATAGTAGCCCATAGAGCTAAACGTCCAGAAGGGTTGTTTAGTGTAAGGAGCCACTTCAAAGCCATGTGGTCAGTAATAACTGAGAATCTCATCCCATCTAAATAACAGCGGAAATGCTTAACAGAATCAAGAACGGATAAAAGTTCACGTTCGGTAGTGCTATAATTGCGTTCTACCTTAGAAAAAAGGCGGGAATAATAGGCGATAGGATGTTCCACATCATCGATCTTCTGTGAAAGAACAGAACCAAGACCAACAGCTGACGCATCACATTGTAATATGAAAGGCTTTGAAAAATCCGGACAAGCCATAACCGGGGTATCGATTAGTGCCTTTTTTAACTTAACAAATGCTTGTTCGGCAGCAGCATCCCAATTTATAGGATCACGACCCTTTCTTTTACCAATGAGAGCAGTGAGTGGAGCTATTATAGAAGAGAAACCGTCAACAAAACGTCTATAGTAGGAACACATTCCAATGAAACCGCGCAGTGATTTTGCGGTAGAAGGAGTCGGGTAGTCCCTGATAGAATCGAGCTTGCTGGGATCGGTTTGCAAGCCTTTTTCGTTCACAATATAACCCAAATACTTTAACTCACTTTTACAGAACTCGCACTTCTTTAAATTGATAGACAAACCAGCTTCCTTAAGGCGGTGTAGTACCTTCCTTAGGAGCGCGAGATGTCCGTGAAAGTCTTTGGAAATTATTATTAAATCGTCGACGTACCCGAAAACACAGTCGTCGCTGGTTGAGGTAAATTCAAAATTGACGATCAAATCAGTAAGGCGTTGCATCTCCGAAGCCGCATTTGTTAGACCAAATGGCATCCTAACAAATTCAAATAAACCCCGTTGAGGAACTATGAAAGCGGTCTTCTCACAGCTCTCTTTATCTGCAAGAGGAATCTGCCAAAAAGCACTCCTAAAATCAAGCGAGCTTATGTATCTTGCACCACGAAGATTGTCAAGAATATCATGTATACGAGGGAGAGGATAAGAATCTCTGATCGTAACGCTGTTCAATTTTCTGCTATCAACACAGAAACGAACAGAACCATCCTTCTTGGTAACCATTACCACCGGACTAGCCCATGGAGAACGAGAGGGGCGAATAACACCGACCTCTAACATCTTATCAATCTCTTCGTTGAGAATCTTTAATTTGACAGGAGAAAGAGGGTAAAACCTCTGTCTAATTGGCTGTCCCGTTGTATTTATTTTATGTGAGAGCCAGGTAGTCTTACCTAGGCCAATCTTGTCTGACGAAATTTCCTCGAACTCGTCAATCACCTGTTGTAAACCATGCTCTTGATCCGATGATAGTACGTTGCGAGGGTGTATATAACGTATCTCGCTAATACAAGGAGGTTGCAGAGGAGAGTGATTCATAGATGAAAGATACATGTTACCTTTGATATTCTTATCAAAAGCCTTACTAAAAACCGAGGTTAAACCAAATTTGTTCCAGAATTCAATCCCTAAGATAACAGAAGAAGACATACAACGTGCTACTAAAAACTCATGGACAAAGGTCGTACCATTGAACTTAACCGGCAGATAAACGGTACCTAAAATATCAATAGGCGAGTTGTTAGCAGAAATAACCCGAGGATGCGCCTCATTATTCTTCAATGAGATACCTAGCTTCTGGATCAAACCATCACTAATAAGAGACATTTGAGCACCTGAATCTAGTAAAGCCTTAATCAAACGATCCCGCAATAATATTTCAATAAAGGGACGGTTATCTGTTGAATCGGACCTTATCACCGGTGACACTGTACGGAATGAGACGTGCCGCCGGCGTTTTAAACGTTTTTTGGATTGCACTTTGGGCAATCACGTGTAATGAAGCCAGGCGTACGGCACCTGAAACACACCATGCCCGGATACTCCGGGCAAAAACGATAGGCATGTCCGGTCTTGTCGCATTTGGGACATTGCTTGCTCGAATCACAAACCGAACAAGAGTTGTGATTTATTCGAACTTGCACTTGGTTGATATGGTACTGCATTATCTACGCTCGACACGGTTTTCACGGATTCCTGTAGAAAGCTTTCGAAATGAGTAACCGTCTCGATCAGGGTATTAATATTGTTAAATCTGTGAATGGAAAGACAAGGGAAATACTTTTGGTGCATATTGTGTGTTATTATATCTAACAATTTCGTCTCCTCTATAGGATTGCGGAGTGTTCTGTTTAAGTAAGATACACGAATAATGAATTGTCTTACAGACTGATCGGCTGTTTGTCTAAGATTCCGGACTTCTTGTTCAGTCTTGAATTCGAAATCCGCAGACCCGAATGTATCTACGAACGCCTGTTTAACCTCTAGATAGGTTAAGTCAGGTCGCCGTATCGTCCGATAATATTGCAAAGCGACTCCTGATAAAACCTCGTGAAACCTTTTTAATAGGTAAGAGTCAGTGACGTCATCTGCATCCTTTTGCTCGTCGATGCTGGAGAAAAATTCACGAACACACGTATCGCCAGAATATTTAATACCCCACTTCAAAAGGGTGAATTTTTTAAAATAATGTTGACCTTCTTCGGATTTGACCGGAGAAGGAAGCATCGAACGGGAAGAGGCATGTGATGCCCTCGGCGGTATCGGAGGAGGTCTAGAGATGATAGGACTCATAATGCCAGGCGGGGTATCACAAATAGGATCACTTTGTTCTGACATGCTCGCACACTATATGTACCAAACAATTAATTACGAAATCTGCTAGTATGTATATAGTCAGAAATAATTAGATAACTAATGACAAGTCTGACAAAGAATTATACGGCAATCAGTCCCTAACAAATTAACACAAAGCTAACACAGCTAGGCTGACAATCAAACGCAATCCTAGACCGTGATAAAACCGAACAAATAAACTAACCCTAAACTGCCATAATAAAGACAGATCCAAAAAATATACGGGTCAGACTCCACGTAGCAGAAAAGTGTTAGAAACGGAGTAATATGGCTGGTAGAGGTATAGTACAACGACGCGACATCACAGGAACGGCTGGGCTAAGAATCAAAAAAGAGACAAATAGATACTAGCAAACATCTGTGCAAAAAGAAACGAACAGATGGGCTAGAAATCAAAAATAAGTCAGAAACTAGCAAACAACCGTGCAAAGAACGCTTACCTTAGTCACGACGCCTAAACACATTCACACACCGAGCACACACTACAGGGTACTAAATACTACTAACTATTGGAGTAAAATAAAACTCGGGATAAAGATTATATTTTTGGGGAGGGAAATAAGAGAGTAGATTATTTAGAATAATTACAAAGCTTTTTTAAATTGCACAACAACACACCACACTAAAGAAAATAACTCCCAACAGCATTGAAAGGGTTGACTACTCCATCGTATCCATGGTAACCATCTTGTTTGACGGAACGAAAAAAATTCCACCATTTGTCAAATTCTAAAACCTGAAAATGTCAGCAAAGAAATGATGATTAAAATAATTTCGTGTCCTACATAAGGTTTTGTTTACAATATTTTTTACCACTAAATTAAACGTGTTTATGTGAACATCAGGATTTTTATTTCGCTACAATATGGCGCCCGAACAGGGACGGCTGGGCTAAGAATCAAAAAAGAGACAAATAGATACTAGCAAACATCTGTGCAAAAAGAAACGAACAGATGGGCTAGAAATCAAAAATAAGTCAGAAACTAGCAAACAACCGTGCAAAGAACGCTTACCTTAGTCACGACGCCTAAACACATTCACACACCGAGCACACACTACAGGGTACTAAATACTACTAACTATTGGAGTAAAATAAAACTCGGGATAAAGATTATATTTTTGGGGAGGGAAATAAGAGAGTAGATTATTTAGAATAATTACAAAGCTTTTTTAAATTGCACAACAACACACCACACTAAAGAAAATAACTCCCAACAGCATTGAAAGGGTTGACTACTCCATCGTATCCATGGTAACCATCTTGTTTGACGGAACGAAAAAAATTCCACCATTTGTCAAATTCTAAAACCTGAAAATGTCAGCAAAGAAATGATGATTAAAATAATTTGCTCGGAAAGAGCAACCTTTTTCTTGGAAAGGGGGTACTGCAGCATTGGCAAATGCTACATATTAATTTTATCGCGAACAACCTCCTTTTATAACAAATTCTACCTTATTTACAGTCAGAAAGGTTTTTTCTTCATATTGTTTTTTTTGAATTTTGAATCAGAAACTGTCATTGTCTTTTCTCTTGTCGAGCTTTTTTTCATTGGAAGCTTTTATTTGGGCACAGGACGGTCGTCTATATTACTATTTTTCCCGTTTGACCATATAATTATTTGCCACTATAAAGATTTGAACGACCGAGTTCGTCCGTTGTGCGACCGGATCAAAGGGAACTGTTCCCGAAATTACAGCATCTAAAACTTGCGAGTCAGGTTTCATCTTTCAGGACTTGATTTATCCGAAGACTATAGGCGAATCTTGAATTCGCCTCCACCGCTAGCCTGGGACCAGACGGCTGCAAGCTTTTATTGGAATTCGAACCCCACGCTGGTGGTTTCCAGTACCAGCCAGTCAGCGAGCCTTCCAACTGCCAATCTGGAGTCTAGGACCGGATTCACGTATTTTTTTTAGTAGTTTTTTTAAATTTCTCGTTATATTGTCTTATTTAATTTAAAATTTTCTTATAAATTGTTGTCTCGCTACCGGATAACAGATTGACCTGGTGTGTGTTACCTATTTTAGGATTAGCAAATATTTTTTTAATTGCGGAAGTTATAGGAACGTTTGCAAACGGATCGTGACGGACGCGTACCTAACAGTGGAATTTATAGGGCTCTAACACCAGGGACGTCGCCTTCAGAGTTTAAGTTAATCTTTTTAATCGTGCCGTGTCCTACATAAGGTTTTGTTTACAATATTTTTTACCACTAAATTAAACGTGTTTATGTGAACATCAGGATTTTCGTGTCCTACATAAGGTTTTGTTTACAATATTTTTTACCACTAAATTAAACGTGTTTATGTGAACATCAGGATTTTTATTTCGCTACAATATGGCGCCCGAACTTAAAGTAAGTACTTTTAGTATTCCTAAATAATGATTTAAATATTTTTTTCGTTATTTCGTGTGTGGTTGCTCTTTCCGAGCAAATTATTTTAATCATCATTTCTTTGCTGACATTTTCAGGTTTTAGAATTTGACAAATGGTGGAATTTTTTTCGTTCCGTCAAACAAGATGGTTACCATGGATACGATGGAGTAGTCAACCCTTTCAATGCTGTTGGGAGTTATTTTCTTTAGTGTGGTGTGTTGTTGTGCAATTTAAAAAAGCTTTGTAATTATTCTAAATAATCTACTCTCTTATTTCCCTCCCCAAAAATATAATCTTTATCCCGAGTTTTGTTTTACTCCAATAGTTAGTAGTATTTAGTACCCTGTAGTGTGTGCTCGGTGTGTGAATGTGTTTAGGCGTCGTGACTAAGGTAAGCGTTCTTTGCACGGTTGTTTGCTAGTTTCTGACTTATTTTTGATTTCTAGCCCATCTGTTCGTTTCTTTTTGCACAGATGTTTGCTAGTATCTATTTGTCTCTTTTTTGATTCTTAGCCCAGCCGTTCCTGTGATGTCGCGTCGTTGTACTATACCTCTACCAGCCATATTACTCCGTTTCTAACACTTTTCTGCTACGTGGAGTCTGACCCGTATATTTTTTGGATCTGTCTTTATTATGGCAGTTTAGGGTTAGTTTATTTGTTCGGTTTTATCACGGTCTAGGATTGCGTTTGATTGTCAGCCTAGCTGTGTTAGCTTTGTGTTAATTTGTTAGGGACTGATTGCCGTATAATTCTTTGTCAGACTTGTCATTAGTTATCTAATTATTTCTGACTATATACATACTAGCAGATTTCGTAATTAATTGTTTGGTACATATAGTGTGCGAGCATGTCAGAAATAATTAGATAACTAATGACAAGTCTGACAAAGAATTATACGGCAATCAGTCCCTATGGATTTTTATAGTGGCAAATAATTATATGGTCAAACGGGAAAAATAGTAATATAGACGACCGTCCTGTGCCCAAATAAAAGCTTCCAATGAAAAAAAGCTCGACAAGAGAAAAGACAATGACAGTTTCTGATTCAAAATTCAAAAAAAACAATATGAAGAAAAAACCTTTCTGACTGTAAATAAGGTAGAATTTGTTATAAAAGGAGGTTGTTCGCGATAAAATTAATATGTAGCATTTGCCAATGCTGCAATAGGTACATAAGATTTCCGACCAGTATTTTTCGTTTTAATTTTTAGTGTTTAATAAATTATCAGTGGAAACTTGTCCCTAAATAATAAATAATAATGGCCTTAAATTTCATACTGTTTAAGAACACTGTATAAAATAGCTGTAAGTTAGAATCAAATAAATAAATAAAATATACATTTTATTTAATGTAAGTTTTAATCACAATGATAATGTTCATAGAATTTTGACTTGAGAAAATACGCGAAAATGCTGTAAAGTAGGCCTTGCTGGCTTGCTTGCTCGTCTGCGCGTGCGGGCCGGGCAGTGGTGTAGGGGGTACGTCTCAAGGATATTTCCAGAAGAGGAATTAGATTTTTATGTGCTATGGTATCCTAAATGGTTATGGTCGACATTGATCGCCTCAAAACCGATCGACGAAAGTATTCCGGCTGCCATGCAACACCCTAATCGATTTGTCAACTTGATGCCATCAATCGACGTATTTCACCTACAGTCGTACTCAAAAAATGTATCGATACCTACTCGATACTAAAATGTCTAAAACCTTACTTAAGATACCTGTGGTACCAAACTTTCAACACACGCTACAAATGCCAGGTGGTTCGAAACTTTGTCATTCGTTTCTCGCTGTCGACGTCGATCGACTGCTTGTTTAAAGTCCTTTCAACTTTCAAGCAGCAACTTGATTGCAACCTTATTGTAACGTCAATAAAGATGAATGTAATTTGCTAGCGATGCAAAATCAGAGGTAAAATAACTAAGAAAGGATCGTAGTTGGAACTAACATGGACACGCTAAATAAAATAGAACATGTTTACTAGTCTAAGAACGTGTAACTAGTACTCGTATTCATCTGCATAGCCTTTTCCCAACTATGTTGGGGTCGGCTTCCAGTCTAACTGCAGCTGAATACCAGTATTTTACATGGAGCGTCTGCCTATCTGACTTCTACAACCCAGTTACTGGGTAATACGATACCCCTTGGTAAGATTGGTTGTCAGATTTTCGGGCTTCTGCCTACCCGTAACGACTATCAAAGATCCATGAATGACAGCCGGAATTAATGGCTTAACGGCTTAACGTGCTTTTCGTGGCACGGAAGGGTCTCGGCACCCACCGCGGCAAGGACATGTGCGGCTGTTATTATTTAGCCACGGACCTCTCTGTTTCTAGTATTCGTAATACGAATGTGAATTATTTTAGAACGTTGTAGCTATTTCTGTACCTAAATGTTCGTCTAGGGAATGGCTGCTAACGTGTAGCTACGCGCTAGTCGGACGGTTGTGTTTTGTTTTGAGGTGAAAACTTTTTTGCAAAAAAAAAAAACAACCGACTTCCAAAAACGACACTACAAAGTGAAAAATAACTTTAATTTCGGAAGTCGGTGGCAAACAACGAAATGCGAACACAACGACACCGACTCCCGAAATTAAAGTTATTTTTCACTTTGTAGTGTCGTTTTTGGAAGTCGGTTGTTTTTTTTTTGCAAAAAAGTTTTTATTTTTCACTTTTTAGTTGTAATTTTTACCAGTAATTTTGGTTTAAATACCAAAGTACTAAAGTGTTTTCGATGAAATTTCTATGGGACCATTTGGGAAGTATACCCTTTCCAAAAAAAAAAGATCTTTTTAAATCGGTTGGCAAGCGACGGAGTTATGGGCGACCAAACATAAAAAAAAAAATACAAACATCCGAATTGAGAACCTCCTCCTTTTTTAGAAGTCGGTTAAAAATGTCTATATTGGTGGAATTAGCCCATGTTCGCAGCGGAATTTTTTCGTGCACTGAGTTGAAAATCCAACAGTGTGGTATTTTGACGCGCTAGGGATACGCTCTGTTCAATTCTCAATCCTTGGCTCAAAACCGAGAGTTGAAAATTCAGTGCGTGAAAAAATCCCGCCCTATTTTTTCACGTCCGTGCTACGTCGGCTACCCCATTTGCACGATGTAAGTTTATTGCCTTTAAGCATTCAATAAAATTGATGCAACAATCAACTTTCACCGACAAACAGTGCATCTTCTATAGTTGCTTTTGTATGGTATGCCACAGGCAATTAAATCATACCGTGTAAATCAGGCTTTTCGGGCAAACCTATGAGTTTTAACTTTGGCATAAGCACAAGTGATTGATGGGAATGCAGAAAGGTATTTTTAAGCAGACATGACCTACAAGAGAAAACAGATAACACGGAAAAAAAAACATCAAATAAAATAAAGATTCCTTTTTCAAAACGCAGGCAAAAGTATTTTGTCATTGATATAAATCTCCTAAAGTTCGTAGAAAATTCTGTGGATCGTAGCTCCGTACAAAACTGCTACGAATGCGTAGCATTTGTCTACGTCATTCGAAACGTTCTTTGATGAAATGGCGTAGCGAAGCTACGTGACAAATTATCAGCCATTTTGCCGCTTAGAGTTAGTGATTGACATAATCTGACTGGATTGTCACACTGACCTAAATATACAAAGCCATTTATGATTTAATTTTTTGGGACTCATATTTCATTTCAGAAATCTGTTGGATGAGGGAAGCGCAAAACCGGTCGTAGTGGCCTTTCAGCTGAAATGATGACTAAAAAAGTTGCCAATTCAGTTTCCAAAGTGGTTTAAGTAAGAAACGCTATGAAGTCGAAATCAAAATATTTTATTTCACATAAACCAACATGGGCACTTATGAAAGGTCAGAAGCTAGTTGCACGGTTCCATCTGGTCCTTTCCTATGGAGAAGAGCCGGCAAGAAACTCCACGGTTACTCTTTTAAAAATGTGATTTTCTGTTAGCTTCTAACCATTACAAAAGGTGAACCAGGTTTAGCTTCCAACCGGTCTACTCACCGGTGTTCAGTCAGTTTCAAGTGAGCTGTGATTCCATCGAATGCTAGGGCTTGACAGCTCTCTTCACCAAAATCTCCAGAATAAACTGGCAGGCAAGAACGTAACTATTATGTTACTTTGTCATGCAAAAAAGCCTGGAATTAATTATGGACGTCATACACGACCACATCAAGGACACCACAGAAACGCTGATGCTAAACGAATGCCAGTTTCTTCGTAAAAAATAAAACTGACGAGTTTGTTTGTTTTTTTGATGTTTCAAAGCGTCATAATCTAAAAGTAAGGGTCGGATTAAAAAAAAAAAAGATTTTTGCATTTGATAGCCCAATTCTTGAGGAAGGATACAGGCTATTTAATATCACGCTACAATCCTTAGGAGCCGAGCAAAAAGAAGAGTAAACGAGGTAATAGCGCGGGCGGGCGATGGGATACAACACGGTGGGTTGAAGCCGAAATTTCACGCGAACGAAGTCTTAGGCAGAAGCTATTAATAAAGTAAGCGTAAAACCTGTTCACTCTGAATTTTTATTAAGAAGATTACTCGCAACATAATTCGTGCAAAATTCGTAAGTAATTACTTTATTTTTAGACTAGCTTCTGCCCGCGACTTCGTACGCGGATCCTGTTGCTTATGCCAGCGACAACGAGGTCGTCAAAATCAAAGATCTGAAACGTCTGATGTCGAATTCTAAGAGCCCGGGGACAGGAAAACAGCGTGATGCGCGAGACGATTCGAGACGTTCCAGATCTTTAATTTTTGTAAAAAGTCGGCATGAATCCAGATTTAGTGACTTGATGAGCTCCAAATGAAGTCATCTGAAAAGCACTGTTGTAGGCTCGAATATTGCTTAAGAAATGGTTGGACTTGGGATGCTCGCCATTCAAAAGAACTCGTAAGATCCCCGGTAGCTCTTGCATAGAGTTTAGTCGTAACTTTTCAGACGCACAACACATTCCCTTGGTCTCTCCCTTCCACTTACGCGCGTGACAGCGTGCACACACCTCAGACATGGTGCCAATGTCTCCGAGCACGGAGACGCGCTCCTTTCTTTATTGTACCACGGTTGCTTTTCAGGATCATAAACCATAGACTCAGTATCAGATGAGGATGAATTGCGAAGATTGCGACGTATACGGTCTAGATCCATTTGGGCCACACGCTGTTCGACTGACTGACTTACCCGAATTTCCTGAATCCGCTCAAGTTCTTGCGTGGAATGAAGAGACACTTCAACACGCATGTCGTGAATTCTTTGCCGAGCAAGTGCGTTGCGTTGCTCGCGCTGCTCGTCTGTCTCCAAAGACCGAGCTAGAGCATGCTGTGAGCGGTCTGCACTAAGGCGCGTCTCATGCTCTTCAGGATTCTCAAGTGATCGAGATGTGGCAGTGCGAATACGCTGGGAGCTTAAACGCGAGTCTCTCTGCGTGTGAGTCTCCGAAGCGCGAGATTCTGCGTGGCGCTCGCGATCTCTTGCTTGGCATGTATCGCGCTCCTGACTGTTCTCGAACGACCGAGCAGTCTCAGTGCGGAAAAGCTGAAGACTTAATCTCTGCTCTCTCTCTGTATCCGTTTCGGAAGCGCGAGATAAAGAATGACGCTCTCGGTCACGCGCAAGTCGTATCTCACACTCCTGACTGCTCTCAAGTGATCGAGCAGTCTCAGAGCGGATATTCTGAAGACTCAACCTCTGATCCCTCTGTGTAACCGTTTTGGATGCGTGAGACAAAGAATGACGGTCCCGGTCGATAGCTAAACGCATTTCTCGTTGTTCCACACTTTCCTAAGATCGAGAAGCAGTAGTGCGGACTCGTTTAAATTCTAGTCGTAATTGGCGCTGTGTGCTAGTTTCTGCGGACAAACTTAGTGCATTACGCTCACGGTTAGCACCTAGCCGTTGTTCACGCTCTGCGTCGGTTTCGAGAGATCGAACTAACCTGCGCATCTTAGAAACCCTTGAGTTTAGAGACAGATTTGATATTTTTCTAAAAGGCATAGCTAAAATTCCTTCTTAATCTGATACTAACGATATTCAAATCAATGAAAAATAATCGAATAAGTACGTAAGAATTGCTAGTTAGTAGAAAAATAATAATTATTCGCAGGTAAATTAAACACATCAACCAACACAGACAACAAAGGTAACCCCCGTTTCTATAGGATGAGAGCGGCACATTGGCACCTATAACATAATTTTTTGGGAACGAACTCATAGCGAGATCTATCTCGACGCCAACGCCATATAGTTAGAAAACGGAAACTACCATTATATCATTTACCCAAATTAATTAAATTATGAATAAAACTAAATTGTCGTTAATCTAACAGACAACTATATTATTTTTGCATTAAAAAAAATATGGTAACAGCAGCAAGGAACAAAACTAAGAATTACATACTTAAATCAATTACCTACAGCAAATGTGCTTGGTAAGATATAACTTAGAACCAAAAGTTTGACTTGACTTCATGATAGCGTAGCTTGTTGTACCACCAATCAATCTGTTTAGTAATATTGGTGTGAAACTCTCCATACAATTAGATAAGACATGTAAAATTCTCAGATTTCATAACAGTATCGTTCCTAATGCACATAATCAATGCAAAAACAAAAAAAAAATTATACGATTTTTTAAAACATTAGTATGGGATTTGAACTCGCACCATTTAGTGCGGTAAACGGTCGCCTGACCTTACCGCTAAATTCCCCGTTGACATATTGTCGAAATAGCTGTTCCCTTGCAATTTATAATATTACTGCCGCGCTCCTTTATAAAAATAGCGTGATTATTATGTTCCCAGAGTTAAATTATCATTAACTAAATAAATAACATGTCATTTTGTGCATTCAATTATTTTGTGCATTCAATTACGAACAAAAACCTTTTAAAATCAATATTGCTTACCTCCCATAACATACGGCGTGATAATATGTAGCCTAAAGCCTTCCTTGGTTTACAAAGAACATTTTTGCTGAATTTCAATTCAATCTATTCGGTAGTTTTGGCGTGAAGCCGTACCATACACACAGACAAACAGATAAACAGACAAAAATTCTAAAAAGTCACTTTTTGTCATCAGTTACGTTTTTCTAACAAAAGCCACTTATTTTTTCTCGAAAATTCTCAATGTACAGTTTTTCTTTCGTTACTGTTTTATTATATGTATAGATTAAATTACAAATCCACGCGCGCCGTTGATTCTGGGAACGTTTAAATGAGGGTAATCCGGCTTAGTTGTTGTTAAAACCTCGTATTTTTCGTTCGTATGTTTTTTTCCGCGAAATGGTAAAGGTGAGGCAGTAAATATGGATGTAAAGTGATGTGTTGGGTAGGTAGATGGGTTGTGGAAGATTGGTATTTGTATGGTAGAACCTTGTTTTGGTAGTATTTGCTCTATTTGATCGCTCAATAAATAGCTGAACAAAGATATCATGGCATGTGGCCAGAATTAGAACTAATGCCGTGCATAAATGTTTATCAACAGCGCCCCCCTGCCAACGTCGTTCGAGCGCCAAAATATACATGTAGCAGTTTAGCAAACAAGAGAGTGCGAATGAGTGATGGAGACGATAAATAGCACCATCCCTTTTTAACTGACTTCTAAAAAAGGAGGAGGTTCTCAATTCGGATGTTTCTATTTTTTTGCAACCCATGGTAAAAAAGCAGATATCATACTATGCATGTCAAACGTCATATTTACATCAGAAAAATTCATCAAAAGAACCAGTGACTCTGGGTCAGGCTAGGAATCATGTTTAAAATACAACAATCCGTTTCATCACTAAAATAACTAATGGCTATCGGAAAGCTGCCACGTTTAAATGGAATTGGGCTGGACACATCTGCCGCATGGCCAAACTTACGACCCAGTGGGTCCCGCTTAATGGCAAACGACATCGCGGCAGGCCCAAACGGAGATGACGGGATGAGCTGGACTCCTTTAGTAAAGATTCGTCCTTGGCAGCTCTGGACAGAAAGAGGTGTAAAGAGAGTAATAATAATAATAATATCCCTGGACATTTCACACAGCGCCATCTAGTCCCAAGCTAAGCAACCTAATGCTTGTGTTATGGTAACAAGATGGCTGATAAACTACTTATATACATTTTTTTGTTGTAAATACATACATATTATAGATAGAAAAACACCCAGACTCGGAACAAATACATGTAGGTCATACAAATATTTGTTCCGTGCGGGAATCGAACCCGCGACACGCACTGCAGCAGTCAATCGCTTAACCACTGCGCCAACCGTGCCGTCAAGAGTAGGGAGGCCATTGCCCAGAAGTGGGATAGTAACAGCGAATAATAAAAAAATATGTGAAGCTACATTTACAGTCCATTTTGCATGACTGTCAATATCACAGTAATCTTTAATCTCGTGACAATAAGGTTGCTATTGTGTTGCTACAACTGTCAAGTCTGTCAAATTCACATTGATCTTTATTGTTGCTTTAATAAGATTGCTGTTGAAAGGACTGTAAGTACCCAATGCTGTTTTATAGGTACACAAGGACACAAGAATTCAAAGATATTGTAGACAATTCAATGAATTCTTGCCGTTACTACACATGAAGCCAGACATCTATTAAGCCAGTTATAGACTCACCTCCTTAGGGAACACAGCACATTGCGTGACTGCGAAATAACTTTAAAAAGCTTGTGGCATGTGGCACTCCTTCAAAATTACATACATATTCAAGTAGCGTGCCAGTTGGAATATTAAAAGTCTAAAACATTGACAGTTCGTTAATGGAGTACCTACTACGAAATACTTTTTGCTGAAAATTTGGGCCTAGTACGAACGCGCAGAGTAAACATACCGTAATTCCGAACCACTTCAAAATTGGAAATAGTGCTACAGTCCGTTCACAGTTATTTTACCTCTGACAGCAGCAACCTAAGAGCAACCTTATTGTGAAAAGAATAAAGATTATAATGATTTTGGCTGACTTGTCAATGGCAGCAACCCAACAGCAACCTTATTTTGCAAAGAATAAAGATCACAATGATTTTCACAGACTTGTCTGTGGCAGCAACCCAACAGCAACCTTATTTTACAAAGAATAAAGATCACAATGATAGAATAGAATAGAATACTCTTTATTGTACACCATACAAATTACAGAACATAAATATATAAAATTTTATAAAGGGTGACACAATGGGCGGTCTTATCGCTAAGAGCGATCTTTTAAAGACAACCTTTGGATGGATTAAAAATTAAGGAGAGACAAATATAGTAGGTAGTCTGTGGTGTACCATTTACATTATACTATTAATATAATACATAAAGTATTTTTTTATTACTTACCTAAATAAATATATACATATAATAATAAACATGAAACAAGAGCAAAGAAAATAATAATAATAAATAATAATATAATAATGATGATGTTTAAGGAGAGAGGAAGTGCTTTTTTACCATGATTTTGAAAGCGGACAAAGATTGAGCACGCCTTACCGACACGGGCAAGTCATTCCATAACCGTACTGCTTGAACACTAAAAGATTTGTCAAAGAAACTGGTGGAATGCACCGGCATCTCTAGTCTCAGGTTTTCCGATGACCTCAGATATCTATTATGTGTGTCATGAAGGAACTTGAAACGTTCTTTAAGATAAGAGGGGGTTTTAGGATTAAACAAAATACTGTAGAGCTGAAATAAGATATGAGAATTCCGGCGAAGACGTATAGGAAGCCACTTGAGCTTTGTACGAAATTCAGAAATGTGATCATATTTGCGCAGGCCAAATATAAATCTTATGCAAAAGTTTTGAAGTCGCTCAAGTTTATCTAGTTGTGCCTCGGTAAGATCTGGATAACTGACATCAGCATAGTCAAGGATGGGAAGTAAAAGAGATTGTGCAAGCGCAGTTTTAGTGGCAGTTGGAAGAAAGTTCCGCAACCGTCTCAGTGACTTACCAGATGCAAACACTTTACGACTTACCTCCTGTAGCTGAGGACCCCAGGAAAGATGCTTGTCGATCCAAACCCCAAGGTTCTTAACCTTTTCGCTGAATGGAATAGCAGTTCCGTTAAATTGAACCTGGGGAAGCTGCGACCAGTTTATCTTGGGGATCATCCTTGAGCTGCCAACAACAATGAGCTGAGTCTTCGATGGGTTAACCTGCAACCCATGCGCCTCACTCCACTCACAGATTGAAACCAAATCCTTGTTGATGATTTGAACAGCATCAGCCAAATTCAAGTGTCCAGCTTGTTTATAAATTTGCAAATCGTCTGCATAAAGGTGGTAGGATGAAAGAAGTTTTTTGGTAATGGAGTTTATAAATATTGCGAAAAGTAAAGGAGATAAAACGCCACCCTGAGGTACACCGGCAGAAGTATAACACCACGAAGAGCAAGACTCTTCTATGCATATACGTTGCCGGCGGCCATACAGGTAACTACGAAACCAGTCAATCGCCGTTGGAGATATGTTAAGCGAGCGAAGCATACCAAGCAGGATATCGAAATCGACAGTATTGAATGCATTGCTGAAATCTAGTAAGCAAAGAACTGTGAGATTTCCTTCCTCCATGCCTAACCGTATATCATCAGTGACGTTAACTAATGCTGTAGTGGTACTATGACCAGGACGAAAACCGGATTGGAAAGGATTCAGCAGACTATTCTTACAAAGAAAAGTACTAAGCTGATTATGGACAAGGCGTTCTAGGACTTTGGAGAGGAAAGGCAAGATGGAGATGGGTCGGTATTCTGAAAAGGAAGTAGGATTGGATTTTTTAGGTAAAGGAATGACTTTGGCCTCTTTCCACATCGATGGAAAGGCACCATAGGATATAGAGTAGTTCAGGATATAGCATAGGATAGGAAGGATCTCGTCGAGGACAGGGAGTATCATTTTTCGACTTACACAATCACTACCGACTGCGTTAGACGTGATTGAAACTATGCTCTTCTTAACATCACAATCAGAGAATTGACTAAAAATAAATGGGGGATGGTCCGGGGTTGGAAGGTTTGAAAGATAGTTAACAGTAGCTGCCTTAATGGTCCCATTACAGTGGGACGAAGATGAGAAGTGTTGATTCAGTAGATCAATATCTAAGTCTTTAGGAATCGATTCTTGGCGTGATTTTCCAACTCCCATGGATTTAAGAAATTTCCAGACTTTTGCTGGATCTCCGTTTTCAACTGAGGTGTGGATATGGCGGCGTTGGGCATCTCTACACATCTTATTGCAGCGATTGCGTGCATCAACAAGGATCTCCCGGTTCGACGGTGAAGGCCGACACTTATATTTAGTTTTGGTTACAGCCTTTCTGTGCATGATAGTCCTAATATCGTCTGTAAGCCATGGTGCCGGAAGGTGTTTGATTTTCACTGCACGAATGGGAGCGTGAATATCGTACAGCTGCACAAGGTTATCTGTCAGCAAATTGACTTTGTCATCCATCGACTCAACATTGACTAAAGGAGCCCAGTCAATGCTGCTAGCATCTCTTCGGAGATCATCTGTATTCATACCACCAAAATTGCGCTGCAGGAGAATCTTAGGTTTTGCCTTAGGTGGGCGAATTTTATAGGATAGGAATAAAAGGTCATGGTAAGAGAACATGTCAGCTGGGCATTGACCATGCTTGCTGACATGTTGAGAAGACGACACAATGAGTAGATCCAGAAGTGAAGGATTACAGTTTGGAAAATGGTGTGTGGCACTCAAGGGGAGAATTGATAAATTCGACGACTGGACTATTGATAGGAAAGAAGAAGAGCGAGAATCGTTTTTCAATAAGCAAGTATTGAAGTCCCCCATAATGACTGTATGACTGTAAGAGGGTGTTAGGTTTTCTAGGATATTTTCAAAGGAAGACAAGAAATTTATACGTGACGAAGGGCAATAATAAACACCCAGAAGAACTTTCACGTGGTTCAGGGTTACTTCCAAAAAGAGATGCTCGCCCGCGTTTTGCGGCGGAGGTTGTGCAGACATATCGACAATTGAAAAAGGAATATGTGGACGAAGGTATATGGCAACACCACCGCCACCGCCACTCGTGCGATCATTTCTTATTAGTTGAAAACCCGGCAAGGAATAGGAAGTAGAAGGGAGACATGGCTTTAGCCAGGATTCTGAGACAAGGATAGCATGGATGTTCTTACAGTCTAGGTTCACTAGCATGTCAGAATAATGTGCCGGAATACTCTGGGCATTTATATGGACTACATTGAAATTCTTAGGCACATCGGAAAACTGAGTTTCAAGGGTGTCAGCAAGAGACGGAAAAGTAACAAAGCTGTCATTACTACATACCGACAAAAAGCTTTCAGTGTCGCTGTCATCATTGCTGTCTGACATCGACACTATATAAATATATGAAAAATAATAATAAACGTAAACAAACTAAATAATAATTATAAATGTTAAAATGATTTTCACAGACTTGTCTGTGGCAGCAACCCAACAGCAACTTTATAAGCATGAGAATAAAGATTACTGTGATTTTAACAGTGATGCAAAATTAGATGTAGAACCTTGTAGCGTTGTACTTAGTTTTAAGACTTTATTCATTAGGTACTAGCATTTTCGCGGCTTTACTCGCGTGGAGGTCGGCAAATATCGCACGGGAACGTACTACCGAGATAAAAGTCTAATCCTATGTCCTAACTCAGGTCATGGTCTACCTACTTTCACGTCTCCAATTTTAGTTTCAACCAAGACTATAGGATAGATAAAGATAATTAGGCAGTGCAACCTTAATATAACGTATCTCAATATAACGAATTCCTCGATTTAACGAATTCTTCGTAATCCCCTTGAATTGTCCGTAAGAGGCAATGTAAAATGTACCTAGCGAAGATTTTTCGCGAACAACCTCTTTATAACGAATTTTCAACTATCAAAAAAAAAGTGTAAACCTCTAATTAACGAATTTTGTCAACCCAAAACCTTTATACAACGTTCCCAATAGTATTTGATTCAGTCGCGACAGGTTTTGACACATTTTTACCTCTTTATAACAAATTTTAGACCAACCTAACCTCAACGTAACAAACCTCAGTTTAACGAATTACTCGATATAGGTAACGAATATTTACTTGTTCCCTTCCGATTTGTTATATCGAGGTTGCACTGTATATTTTTTATTTAAAATTTACGTTAAGTACGCCTACGTCGTGCGTTCGTGCCAGAGGCTCTGGCAGTTTATTTCATAACTTAAAATATCATCGCATTGAGTATTCAAGTAATGTACACAATTTGTAGGCCTCACTCAAGTACAGATTTGTTGTGATAGAGCTTGTCAGGCGAATTGCGTAACCAACATCATCTATAATTATTTCAGCGTCGGTAACTAGGTGAGGCCTCAGTCGAGTAATGGACGTCTATTCAAATTTACGTTTAAAATTTATGTTATTTCAAGTTAAACCAATATCAATTCTATTTCCGTCGTAATTAAGTTGATATCAGAGTGACCAGCATCATTTTAAAAAATTTTAAAAGTGTTTGAAGTTGTAGCGTAAACTGAACTATATTGTGTAGGAATTAAAGGTATTTTTCCAATAACTCATATTTGTTTACACGTTTGGCAAGTTAATCGCGAACGTAGTATATTTCGTTTATCTAATGATGATGATGATGACATTTCTTCTGAGCAGGCATATCTGTAGCTTGAAAGGCAAATAACATTTATCATTCGTTCTTTACGCAAAATCGTCCACTACCCCAACACTATTAGTTTTAGTATGGTAACATTATTTTTCTTTGAACTGTCAAGTTATTGAATACAATCAAAAGTCGGAGTATTCGTCTTAACCAAAGCGCGCTCTTTTAAACTTTCGGCGCTGAGTCGAAAGTTGAAAATCCAACAGCGCGTTTTTATTTACGTACCTATTCATTTAGATGTCAGTAAAAACAAGTATAAAGTTAGCAATGCATAGGCAAATCGCTTTGTATTTTGTATAAGCATCGGCCAATATGCAAGTTAAAGTCAACATGTAGATTATTAGAATTGCCCGTTTATCATTATGTCACCGACTGTAGACGTGATGCTGTCCAGTCGCTATACTGTCCAGCTGTGTCCAGTTGAGAATCTGTCCAGCTGAGAATCTGTCCAGTTGCTACGGAGGGTAGTTTTCCATCATGTGATATTCCTGAGATGTTAATATGAATAGAATACCTATAATTGCTTTTCCTACCTTTAATTTCTATCTCTAACGTAATATTCTTCGATCTTCCTTCTTTCCAGCAGAATTAAAGTAACTAAGTTAATGTCGTCCTAGATAACATTACTCGTTTAATTGACAACCTACTGGAGCGCTTCGTGAAGCAATTCTAATTAGTTAAGAATTGTTCGACGAAGGTGGAAACTATTTCACTTCTATTGCTTTGTGGTATAACTGTGAGTATGTGGAATTGCAATGCAAGATTTTTGAAAATACAAAACAATGTAAGATTTTTGTAAAATAAGGACACGTCCAGAATACATGATCAAAGAAGAAATGAATAAAAGACAGTTAATCATATCAACTTTTATTTTTAGATACACACATAAGAACAACAAACGCACGAGAATTCCTTAGAAAAAAGTAGAACTTAAAATAATATAGTTTTGCCCTAGCCTAGACTGCTAGTCATAAGTTTATAATATTTTTTATTACTGCACATACACACATATCAAACACTGCAAGAAAAACTTTTATTAAACTAAAACTTACAAAAATTAATAGTTCGACTCTAGGAAGTCTTAACGCACATAAATTAAATTTTAAAAACGTAATAAATAAAAAAAAATCTCTAGAGGTTATCCAGCGAAAAACTATTATAAACTACGGGCCATACATTCAATCTACTATTTAAAAGACGTGCAAACATTAGATTTTCCCTAGGATTTTTATTTTTTTTTAATGCTTAATGGGCCCGTTCATAAACTCGAACATACCTGATAGAAAGCGATGAATAAGATCTATGACGGAACGAACGTACCCAGAAGACACCTGTTCACTCTTACTTTGAAGGCAGACGGGTTAAATGTGGAAGGGAAGTAGCCTTTAGGCAGATCAATTCGATTAAATTATAAGAAAAAATATAATAAAAATACTAAATCTTATAATAAAACCACTAAAACTTAAAATAAAAAACTAATACTTAAAATAAAATCACTACAACTTAAAATAAACAACTAAATCTTAACATATTATATTAAAAAAATCAAAACTAAAATAAAACTTAAAAATAATAAGTTTACCCTAAATAGCATTAGTTCTATACCTCCCAGTTTACTGATCTAAAGCTTTCCTAAACGTAGCAAAAGAAACCCATCCTTCAGAATGATATTTCTTTGCATCGTCCCAAAGTTCATTGAACTTTTGGTCAGTAAAGTTTTCTCCAGTTGCCTCAAATACTCTTCTTACTACCTCTGGGGAACGCCTAGAATACATATCCCGATGGGTAACGCCAAAATTTGTAAAATTTGATGGGCTCAGACAAGATCTTACATCAGACTCTTCAGGGAGATTGATACGATCAGCTTTGCATAAACCAGCTGGTGTTATTGGTTCGTCTTTATCAAAATACCTCGCTGAAGGAAGACCTGCCATACGCCGCTTATCTACTTTCTGACCGGGCCTCACCATGTCATTATATGTAGTAGAAAACTCAACGCATTCAACAGCCATATCTGGTATTTTCGGTATATCAGGTGAAGGTTTTCTGTAATTAATCATATCAACAAATATCCTATACTGTATTTGAGACCCGTCAAATCCATTCCACATTTCCAAAAGAGGTTCGATCAGAGTCGGATTCACTCTGACATTTTTAGCTGAACAGAAATTATAAATGACATCTTTGGGTAGCCATCCTGTGTTAGCTTTATCTAAGTATTTCATGCATAAGTAAAACTGGCTGAAGAACTGGTTGTCAAAAAGCTTAGACATACATTTTCGCAATCTATTCAAGTGGCCGAGACATTTTAGAAAGAATTCTCTTCCAGAATTAATTCTGCATGTTGTAAGACAGCTGGGAACATTGTCAGGTGAAGGGTTCAGTTTTCCAAATGTATAGCCAATCGGAACTCGTTTGATATTATCGTTTGGTGTTGCTGCGTGACCTAATTGCCCAACCGTCTCAGCTTTGATGTCAGCTTCCAAAAAATGTCTGGGACTATAAAAAGCAGTTCCTAACTTCATTTTGTCACCAGAAAAGCAACAATGCGCATATATACCAGTTTTGTCTGGTTTATTAATGATGCCAAAAATTTGGTTAGGGTCGTACGGTGGTCTGCAATACTTGCGATCAAGTTGGTACCCAGGCTCTAGCGATGGTGGAGTTGTACCTATGGGAGTACCCTTCGGATTTATAAGACCGTAAGCAGTTTCCGAACCAACGGTTTTTCTCCCAAAAGTTACATTACGGCTGTCAATACCAGCAGGTAATAACGGCGCTTGATCACGTGTTGTTCCCAACGGTTTCTTCCAATAGGAATCATAAGTGGTTTCTTTCATTTCATTGACAAGGTTTTCGAATTTTGATTTCATTGGTGGATTGATGAGTTCACCGGCATTAATTCTAGGGTTTCTTATGAATCCCGTTTGTGTTTTTGGTTCTGGTATGATAGCATCATGAATTAATGCGTCTACTTCTTCTTGAAGTAAGTAATGTTTGAGATGTTCAGCTACGTGTAAGTTGGGTTGCGCTGTAATTGTGCCCGCAGCAACTATGCCATTTGGATCTCTCTCAATAAACATACCTTTATTTCCTTTCCCGCCTTGTGTTTTGCACTTTAACATTGTTGCGGTTTGATTAAATGTTTACTTAAAATTATTTATTTACTTTTTAGTTCTGTCTTAGCTATCAAACTGTCAATGAGCCATGGTCGCCATGGAGATTTGTTTCGTTTTATCAAAAGCCAAGAGGGAGTTTGTGGTCATAAGAAAATCTTATATGCCAGTTTTACGTGAGAAAAAAACTTTTTAAATATGAAAATAATTAGGTGTTCAGAAAGCAAAATTGTTGTTTTGCATACATTTTTTGCCAGTTCTTGTTACTTTTTACCCGACTTCGGCAGAGAGGAAGGATTATGAAACACTGACTAAACTCACTGGCTATATTTGAAAAGAAAGATTTCTTTTTATTCTGCACAAACAAAACGCACATTTCAAATAAAAAAAAGACAATAATATACACATGTAACGTAGTCAAAAGCCTCGTCCTCAAGCATAAATAAAATGTTGTCAATTTTGTCCATTGCTTGATGTCAGGGCCAGGGACCAAAGACAACCCTCATCAATTGGTATTTGACATTGACAATACAAATTATCCGTGACGCGCCCGCGAAACTGACAGATGATTACAAACAACAATCAAAACAAAATGCCAAAACAAACAACAATAATAAGAACAATTAAGCCGTGCGTCGCATCTGTGCAAGAACGTCGTTGCTCACCAAAATGCTATGACTTCGGACGAACTTATCATCATAAGCACTGATTTTCAGCAACTACCTCTCGAATGACGTAATGACGTCCCACCGTGTGACATAATAAATCACAGAACACTAATACCCTTGTAATAAATCGGGTAAGACTAGTTTGCCACAGAAAAAACCGTGGATCTAGCTGAACATGGTGTGTACTTATAAATAATATATATATATATATATCTATATCTGTATTTAATTTATGCGTAACTCTTCTAATTAAAATTTTATTTTTTTTATTAGCCTATACTGTCCCACTGTTGGGCAAAGACCTCAAAAATTAAAAATACATCAACTAAAACCATAATACAGTTTATTTTATTAAAACAAAAATGCTAAATAATAACTCCAGACGTTGCGTACATTTGCTACCTCCAACAACCAGCACTCGTGGTGGATTTACAGCCCAGTCCCTCTCGCAGAGAGGGGCCTATGTTCCAGCAGTGGGAACATTATAGGCTGATTATGCTATGAATGAAACTTTCTCGCGCAAGGAAAGAAAGAGAAGAGAGAGAGAGAAAAACAGTGAAATGCTTTCAGCATTCAGCAAGCAGCTTTCAGCATTTCACTGTTTAATTCCTGTTTCATGAATTGTTCCCAAACAAATGTTATTCTTTCTTTCTTTCTTTCTTTCTCCCTTCCTTCCTTTATTTCTTTGGTATGTGATAAAAATAGAGACAAAGTACTCACTGGGTTGCGGTGAGTGTTTCTTGGTGGACATGACGTCATTCAGCTCATGTCAGCTGTCGCAGCGCACGCACGCAATCATTGAGTATGTGTGGACGCGCCACAGCCGGCGCTTGCGACGCCAGCTGCTTAACTTTTGGGGCACCGCTTGTTCAACGACTTACACTGAACACTGTAAACAAAAATTAAATTGTAAGAAATCTAGTTAGTACAACCTCGTATGGAACTTACCTAATAAGAATCTGTACACTAAAAGAATATAGTAAATAATAGGGACCTTGGAATTAATAGAATAGTACTAAAATCATGGCTGATGTTGCAATATAAAAATTTACAACGGTACATGGATATCCTGGCTGGTATTATGGTACCACCATCTTGTTTTTTTTTTTCAATATAATTTTGGTGACATTTTCACAAGTTTTCCTTTTGTAAAAATGATTTGTAACAATGTCATTCAAGCGCAAATACAGTCCGTTCACAGTTATTTGACCTCTGACAAAAACAACCTAACAGCAACCTTATAGTGACGAGAATAAAGATCAAAATGATTTTCACAGACTTGTCAGTGGCAGCAACCCAACGGCAACCTTATTAGAATGAGGCTCGCCCCTTTATTACATGAGACTTACACATAACTATAGTCCATTTACAATAGCATTAGAAAGAAGTTAAAAAAGGTTATTTTTAATGCACACTTTGTAACAAAAATACAATAAACATTGTTACATTATGATAGACGCCGAATTTATTATGATCTATTTTTACAGCAGCTGTCACACTTAATTGTAACCATTTTAACTATTTATCTTATGAAATTATGTGGCTTTAATTTATTTATATTATATAACTCCAATTTAAAATTACAGTGTCAATGCTAAAAACCTAAAAGAAGCAGGGATGAACAATACTTGGAACGTTATTCGTTTCACTATAATTCTACCGAATTTTATTTTAATTAAGGTGGATGCGCTGCAGTAGCCCGCGAAATCAGACGAATTCGGACCAATTCTAATTTAAAGGGATGTATTGATGATTTTTAAGGTTAAAATTGTATTATTGCCTACATATTTCTTATTGTTGCGCATCATATTATTTTTATTAAGATACAACCTTACAGTGACCTGCAAATTGCAAAAAACGCAAGAAAATTAGAATTTAAGCATCTCCCTTAAAATTGTTTTATCATAACTTTGAAATAAAATGTTTTGCATTCCTGCTTCTACGAGCCTCTTTTTTCTAATGCTATTATAAATGGACTATAGGTAAATGTGGACGTACAGATGCCAGCACATCAAGCTACCACAATCTGTCAAGTTTCTTTAGTAGATTTTGAACTTTATCGCTAAACCATGAGGTTCAAAGTTGATTGGGATTATTTGATAGTTTCGGGTAGCTTGATGTTTTTTTTTTAATTCGTTTTTTAATAAAAACGTTGGATAAAACACTAGGAATTACTCCTGTATCGTGGGTGTATATTAGAATGAGAATAAAGATCACTGAGATTTTAACAGTCATGCAAAATCAGAGATGAAAGTATATGTATATAATAATTATACATTTATTCAGCGCAGACTAACATAATTATGCTGATTGCATTGAAGAATAGGTATGTAGAACGGTTTGTACGAAGCTTTGATCGGACTCAGTAAATCCCAAAATATCACTTTCACATTAATGAAATCCCCTTGCCAAAATTCTTCGAAGTGTAAACTTCCAGCTGACCAAGTTCAATTTCAACGATCCCAAATAATATATATGTCGGAGTCATACGTTTGACTATTCAGAACGCTAGCGCCATCTCGTGGCGCTAGACAGTCTAGCCTGAGTTCGTAGAGGTGGACGAGAGTGACAGCTACCAGAACGGTGTGAGCAGAGCTCTCGGTATCATCGAAACATTGGACATCGTACAAACAACATGTGCTCAGAGACTGTCTCGTTGAGTTGTGTACCTACAGTGTGTGATTCGCTAGTGAGACTGACTTATTCGTGAACTGTAATCTGATTTGAACTGCAAACCGTTTTTTCTATTGTGCTATAACCAACACTACCCATAGTACGCCCACAGTAATTAAAATATAACGAGAGACAGACATACCTTCTCCGACATATACATATTATCAACAGAATGTAACACAAGAAATATTCCAAAGGGAGTTAAAGTTGTTGTTTTGATAAATTGTTATATGACATCAATACAAACCCCCCTAAAGTGTCACGTTCAAATTTGATCACGTGACCTCCATATTTTTTCATTGGATTGACGTGATCATCTTTGAACGTTCTCGGAAACGTGACACTTTACGGGATTTGGTCATTAAAATGTTTTCTATTTGCATTGATTTCAGCTATTGATTTATTTAAAGGTTTCATGCGTGGCCGCCATTTTGAAAAACAAGATAGTATGGCGGATAAGGTAGATATGCCACAGATTGTCAAAGCCTTTTGAGCTCGTAACTCGCCGTAGGGATCCAATTACCTGTGTGTTTGACCAGGCGATTCCCGAATAATTTCGAGGATAAGATAATCGGAAATTCGGATAAGTTATAGTGGCAGTCATGGCCTGAGGGTCCTGAAATAATGTCTTTATGAAACTGGGGTTCCAAATTAGCTTTCTATTTTATTCCTAAAGTTATGTCGCTTAGGGCTAATTTTTCAATCGACAGATAATTTTTGTTCGTGGAATAAAATTGACGTCTGACAGTTTTTGTATGGAAGAACTGTCTAAAATTCAAAATTATTTCTCGGATAAAATTATCTGACGTTGGAAAAATCAGCCCTTACATAACTTTCTTGTTTTATTCATGGGTTATGTTAAAGTTAGTCACTATATTCTTTGAATTATAATAAGAGGAATGTATATCTTGTGACTAGAAATTATGTAACGGTTCATGAAAATAATTTATTTTTTGTTTTATCATGTTTAGATAATCTCACGTCCACGGGGTTTAGTTAGCTAATTTAAAATAACCCAGTATTTAACTTAAACACGGACTCAACAGGATTCTACAATAAGGGTCATGTGGCAAGAAAAGTGTTGTGTAAAGTTGGATAAATTGTAGAATTATGGAAGGAAAATTGGTAGAAGAAGACAGTCAAACTTGTAAGGTTTTGAGGCTTTTGGCTCCTTTGTATTAGTACGTGTATTTTGTAATTTTTTTTTTTTTGGTAATTTGCGTTTTGTTTGTGCAGAATAAACCACTTTTCCTTTCTTTTGTACATTCTGTACTAGCCCGAAAATGGTATATAGGACGCAGGACGATGATGAAACGACCAAGAGTCAAAAAAAGTCTAAGATAAACAAAATGACTACGACAATAAATGTAAGTAATCATTTAAACCAGAATAAAGAAAGATAAATGACTTGTAGATGCAAAGTTTCAAAGACAATTTATCAGATTAAATGCTACAATTAACTTTATTGATATAACAGCTAAACTAATAGGGTTTTACTATCATTAATTACCCAATCAAACGAGTTATAGAGGTATGAGGCACAGGGTGTAAAGATCACTCATCCTTCATAGATAAAGAAGTATCCTCCGACCGGACGTTCTTATCATTCGAATAAACCATTTTACGTGGGTTTTCAATGTTTTATCTCTTTTTATATTAGCCAGTCTCATTTCAGGGCAAAGAACTCTTAATGCGAAGGAACGATTATTGAACACTACCTTTGGCATTGGACATTAATCAGTAATGTTAACCTTGCTCAGTGAGTATTCGATTTTTCAGACCATTAAGTCCAGATTAGCCAGTAAGATGGACCGACAACCTTTTTTGGTACGGAAAAGGATTTAAGAAACCTCAAAGTTTCATATTACTTTATAAAAGCCTAGTAAGAAGTGTATTGGAATACTGTTCGATAGTCTGGTTACCGTGTTACGCAGTACACTCTGACAGAATTGAGAGTGTGCAAAGAAAATGTGTTAACTGGGTCTCGTACCGCTACGGCTTCTCTAGAACGCTACAAAGCTATTCCGAACGCCTTGTCAGATTCAATTTGGAACCTTTGCATGCTCGTCGCAAACAGCAGGACTTAATCACCCTCCATAAGATACTACATTCCACGCTGGACTCTTCAGCTCTGCTGTCCCTCATAAACATCAATATTAGGTATAACACCCGAATACCTAAAACTTTTGCGCTTCTGGTCTTTACAAATAACACCTCATATTATAACCCTATAGTTAGAATGTGTCGACTTTACAATGACATTTCAAAAGAAAATAACAGTATTGATATCTTCGATTCTCGTGCTGCTGCTTTCAAAAGACATGTATGTTCTCTTTCTTTTTAATTTTATAACGCTTTGAATACTGTTCTCAAATAATGTAACTTTGTCTCAATTATGTACTTAACCTGGCGTGTTTGGTCTCCGACACATTCCCTGTGTAAGTAGAAGTGTGTCGGAGGGCAGACGCTTATACCTTGTAGCTGTAATTTTGTCAATTAAGTTTTATTTTTATTTATTTTTGTACTGTAGTTGTTATCATTATTATTGTTGTTGCTGATCATGTTGTGTGACTATGCTTTGGGTGATAGTCAGGTCGAAACCTATAATTTGAACCTTGTATTTAATGTGATTATTGCCTGTTGTAGTTGCCTTGTGAATAAATAAATAAATAAACCTCCTGGTTTGAATAAGCATAATCAGCCTATAATGTTTCCACTTCTGGGATACAGGTCAAGAGGGTGAGGGCCGTAATCCACCCCGCGGGCCTAGTGCGGGTTGGTAAGTGGCACATGTCTTTAAACATTTGGTTCTAGGACATGCCGGTTTCCTCACGATGTTTTCCTTCGCCGTTTTGAGAGCAGCGGTGATGAAATAATTTACACAAAGTAAAGCGCCTGCTGAGTTCGAATCCACGACCTACGTTCTCGAAAGTCGCGTCCGTTACCACTGGGCCACCACTGTTCCCTGCCCCTGCTCCCTTGTTTGCCAGGAAGTGTCCTCTGACTTTTTAAAATTACAGTGTCATAGTTCTTAACGAAAATTATTAAGAAGTAAAATTTTTCTTTGTTTGTAAGAAAAATTTTACTCTCTGAAAGTACTGATGCGATTTTAAAAAAATCATTCACTGATAGAAAGCTACACTATTGGCGGGTGCCATAGAATACGCGGATGAAGTCAAGAGCAATAATTTTTTTTTTAATGAAAATAAAATCCATAGATTATATTTTAAGACGGATCTTTAACTGTATTCGGGGCCTCCTAGCACAGGTGCTATGTAAGATTGAATGTTAAAGTTGTAGAAATTTCTGCAATAAACCTATTTATTTATTATTTAACTCATAAAAATAAGGTCATCTAATCAAGGACCCAAACAAATACTCTGGATAAAGAATCAAATATTTATGCTCGTCCTAAATGGCAACTTCCTACAATTTCATGAGGTGCCAAGCGAAAATCTCCAGATGAATAAATCGAAGTGATTAAACATCTCCTTTCTTATCAGCCGACTTAATTGCGGATTCGGCAAACAAAAGTAATGAGTTCCTTTTGTAACTGACATAATTGCTTCTTTGTGCCAGGAAATTGTAGCCAATCAGATGCTTTACTCATCTGGAAATCTGAAAATTGTGCCCAAATAGGAGAAGAAACTTATCAAGCTATCAACTATGAAACAACGTAAAACGAGTTTTTTTTTTTTTATTGACAATGGGCTCACTCTTGGCCTCAATCCAGCCAGAGGCAGGGATCAGATCTACGGTGGGACGAGCTTGCCCAGAAGAAGCCTATTCACTCTCGCCTTGAAGAGATTCGAATATATTAGATTAGATATTTGAATAGGCCAATAGAATAGAAGACTCTTTATTATGATATACCACCATGACCATATTTTCAGATATAAATATAAATGTAGAAAAACGAGATGTGTGTGTGTGTGTATATATATAATTATTTGTTTTGTTGAGTGTCCACTTTTTTTTACTATTATAATTCACAAAACTGATGTACAATCACAAATGCATTAAAACCTTTACAACACAATATTACGAGAGGAGTGGAGGTGGAGGTGGTGGTGGTGTGGAGTGTCTTGCCCGTTTTTCTGAGCTGAATGGGCAAGTACATACTTAGCTTCATATTTCTGACTGATAGCGTTGCCTGAGCTGATCAACAGTAGCCTTTAACAATTATATTACGGTCAATCGACGTCAATCGTCGCCTAAAAATATTTCACTGTAAATGCTGTCTCAAAATTATACCATTATTTTTTTGCAAAGTAATCATCATTCTCCAGCTCTTATCCCAATTTATTTGAGGTCGACGCAACATGTCTTTTTCTTCCATACCTCTCTATGTATTAATCGTCATCTTTGTAGTCACCCTCTTTCTACCATAATCATCATTCACACATTCCATCCATCGTTTCTTTGGTCTTCCCTTACTCTTATAGCCATCGGCATTCATACTCAAAACCCCCTCATTCCTCCATTTTTGCAAATCAATCATTCGCAATATTTGTCGCCCAGTTAAAACGCTGTTCTACAAATTGGTGTAAATTATTTAAACATTTCGGTCGACATTTTTACTTTTTTGTAAATATTTTATTTATAGCATCGTTACGCGTTCGAAGCGAAAGTAACCTGCGCGTAATAATTTCTGATTGGACCGGAATGTTGTATATTGTTGGTAGTTTTAAGTGGAATTTAAACACATACCGTGTTTCAATTTATTATATTCGGCTTGCGAATGAATGAAAAACACATTTTTATTGCAAAGTAACTACAATTATTTTCTGTTTCTTAATTTGTTTTATTTTTGTGTTAACATAACATAATGCCTGTATTACCTGAAGGAGGAAGGATTGTTTGTGTATGTGAGTTTAAATGTTTGTAAACGCACCCACGATACAGGAGTAATTCCTAGTGTTTTTTCCAACCTTTTTATTAAAAAAAGAAAAAAAAAACATCAAGCTACCCGAAACTATCAAATAATCCCAATCAACTTTGAACCTTATGCTTTAGCGATAAAGTTGAAAATCTACTAAAGAAATTTGACAGATTGTAGTAGCTTGATGTGCTGGCATCTGTACGCCCACATTTACCTAGTTATGTTTAAGTCTCATTTAATATGGGGCGAGCCTCATTCTAATAATCACGGCACGGTTGGCGCAGTGGTTAAGCGATTGACTGCTGCGCTGCGTGTCGCGGGTTCAATTCCCGCACGGAACAAATATTTGTATGGCCTACAAGTAGTTGTTCCGGTTCTGGCTGTTTATGTATGTGAGTTTAAATGTTTGTAAACGCACGCACGATACAGGAGAAATTCCTAGCGTGGGAAACGTTTTTTTTTTTTTTTTTTTTAATATTAGGTTGCCGTTGGGTTGCTGCTACTGACAAGTCTGTCAAAATCATTGTGATCTTTATTCTCGTTACATTAAGATTCCTGTTAGGTTGCTGCTGTCAGACGTAAAATAACTGTGAACGGACTGTACACCTGCAGCTGTAAAATCGGAAAACATCAACACTAATATTGGCGGCAGAATTGCCTATTTTTAAGTTAAGTTTTTTATAGTTTTCATGAGAAGTACCATTGACAACGTACTCTTTTTTCATCCAAAAATTTTTCCAACTATAATGGAATTGGCTTGAGTTCAACCAGATGTGGCTGAATTTCAATATTTTACACGAAGTGGGTGCCATCTGCACTCCACCACGATATTACTTACAGGAAAATATGATGTGTATTATTATTTTGCACGACAGAATAAAATAAAAAGACAAGGAGTTTTTTTAGAAGTCAACGATCGCTGATTGTTTTGTTACTTGAAGTCGTCATCATCTGCCTAGCCTTTTCCCAACTATGTTGAGGTCGGCTTCCAGTCTAACCGGATGCAGCTGCATACTAATATTTTACATGGAGCGACTGCCTATCTGGCCTCCACAACTTCAGTTACTGGGTAATACGATACCCCTTGGTGAGACTGGTTGTCAGACTTTCGGGATTCTGACGACCCGTAACGACTGTCAAAGATCCACAAATCACACAAACAATCCAAGAATGACAGCCGTTCCGAAGCACGGAGTGGTCTTTGTATGTAAAGATGGTCACCCATCCACGAACCGACCGCGGCAAGCATAGCTTAACTATCGATCGACCGTGCGGCTATTATTGCTAGTGTTGTTACTTAAAGTATGAGTTGAGAAAAGCTGTTTTCTTATGTTTCATCGTATTGGGATATCGATACTCATAACGTCTGTGAAGTTTATACAGACGATAAATTATCTAAGTGGAAGGCCAATTCCAGTAATCAAAGACGTTCAAAATCAGTCGCAGTCTCTTCTCAGCGACAATCAATATCAAAAACTAGTCAAAAAAGGTATGGAAATTTGAGGTATTTTTGACAGGTTGTGACTGAGATCTGAGGAGTAATTCTCGTAATTTTAAGAATGTTCACAGTCTGATCTCAGTCAGTCTCAGAAGGCCAATTCTCGTAATCTATTATGAAAAAATTGGCCTTCAGACTTTGAACTGCCCCTCTGATAACGCACGTGGCTACAATAACTGCGGTCGATGACCCACAACCAACAAATATTTTTTTTTTTATCATGTTTAGATATCGATACACATCGCGTCTACGGAGTTTAGCTAGCCAATTTAAAATAACCCTGTATACATTTACACAATTTAGAGTTTGACCAGACCTACAACAGATAAATTCAATTACCGACTTATAGCAGCCGATCGATCTTCCCCATTAGCGGTAAGGAAAAACAAATTACTATCGCCGAAACAAATTTCTTACACACAATGTTCTAGGGAAAATACTAAGAATATTCGGTCGTGTCCATGTACTTATCGCTCATTCTTGTTGTTAATTAATCAAGATAAGACACATACATCTCCTCTCTGTCACTATTTATCACTTGAATAATGTACCAGACTAGTTAGTCTAACAGACACTGAAACACTGAACAGGGGTCTACGTTCTGCCTGTGAAAATGTCTATAATGCCATTGGAGATGTGTAATTCCTATCTGATTTATACAGGGTCCAATTAAAATAGATAGACGAATTTTACCAGAGCGGTCAGTGCGTCTAACCAATGATATCTAAGTAAGCAAAAAAAAACACTGATTAAAATGATTTTATTTTGACCTAAGATAATAAATACCTGGCACTCTAGAATAAACACATCCATCCATTATGGGTAGGTACTTGCACTCGCGCCCCGCTGCGCGCATGCTCGCATCACATTTTTAAAGACAATGGAGGGATGTGTTTATGCATTGGGTAACCAACATTTATAAGTGTATTTTTGTTAGCTGATTATTTTAATTGTAAGTTTCTAATGCGTTTTTCTTATATATTTTTCTACCATTGTCCTTATTTTGGTGGTCTGAATGATTTCTAAAAGTTTGTCCATCTATTTTAATAGGACCATATACATATATTATGATTTATATAATTGAATTAATTTTGTTGTTTGTTTTGTGTGCTATGTATTTTTTTTACTAATTTTGTGTAAATTCAAATATAAATTGTAGTTAACTAGCTGCGCCCCGTGGTTTCACCCGCAGAAATAGTATAAAAAGTACTTTTGCCCTAATCTAGGTCATGGTCTACCCATTTCTCAAATTTCATACAAATTTATTTAGCCGCTTTAGCTTGAAAGCGACATACAAAAATCAAATAGGTATTTTGTCTTTATAACATTATTTTAAGATGAATAGATGCCTATGACTATGACTATGTGCAAGTTACTGGCATGCAAGAATGAACTAAGTAAAACGAGTGGAGCCTGCACGTAAATGTAGGTAATGAAATATAGCAAGCCAATTAACGAAACGTTTATCTTATGCATTTAGCTATTGTAAAGCGCTCGCAATGTGCAAATTAAACGTGCAGAATAAGAGCTAGCCAGAGCCTTAAGCTATACAACTTAGCTTTAGAGTTAAATATTCTAGTGTATATGCTAAGCTAAACAACTCTCTGGCCTATTGCCAGCAAAGGCCTATTTTCGTTCAGAGTTGGGACGAACATCGGTCATCACACCAGCTCAATTTGTCTTAGCAATTTCAGATTAGCTGCTAAACAATCTTACAATCACAGACAGAGAACACGTAGCCTAAAGAGCTGGGTTTAGAAGCCAAAAATCCATGAGAGTTCCTTACACATACGGGATTATTTTAAATTGGCTAATTAGACTCCACAGACGCGATGGATATCAATATCTAAACACGATAAAATAAAAAGATTTGGTGGTTTTTTTTTCGGGGGCCAACGATCGTTTTTAATGCTGTTACTTAAAGTATGAGTAGAGAAAAACTGTTTTCTTATGTTTTATCGTGTTTAGATCAATTAGATACCCATGACATCTGTGAAGTTTAGTAAAAAAAACCGGCCAAGTGCGAGTCGGACTCGCCCATGAAGGGTTCCGTTACATTACGATTTATGACGTATTAAAAAAAACTACTCACTAGATCTCGTTCAAACCAATTTTCGGTGGAAGTTTATATGGTAATGTACATCATATATTTTTTTTAGTTTTATCATTCTCTTATTTTAGAAGTTACAGGGGGGGGACACACATTTTACCACTTTGGAAGTGTCTCTCGCGCAAACTATTCAGTTTAGAAAAAAAATGATATTAGAAACCTCAATATCATTTTTGAAGACCTATCCATAGATACCCCACACGTATGGGTTTGATGAAAAAAAAAATTTTGAGTTTCAGTTCTAAGTATGGGGACCCCCAAAATTTATTGTTTTTTTTCTATTTTTGTGTGAAAATCTTAATGCGGTTCACAGAATACATCTACTTACCAAGTTTCAACAGTATAGCTCTTATAGTTTCGGAAAAAAGCGGCTGTGACATACGGACGGACAGACAGACAGACAGACAGACAGACATGACGAATCCATAAGGGTTCCGTTGCCATTTGGCTACGGAACCCTAAAAAAACAGATTTGAAAAACAGATTTGGTCAAATGATATTTCAAGTGTAAAACAACTGCGGTCGCCAATAAAAAGAATCATCTAATTTATTTATTTTTTTGGTTAATGATGTCTATAGTAGATATCGATACCCATAGCATCTGCGGATTTTAGCTACCCAATTTAAAATAAACCTGTACAACGAAGGTGAGAATTAATGAAGAATTTTGACTAATTCATCCCCTAAAATGGTTAAATAAGGGATGAAAGTTCGTATGGACGTTCGTAATTTTTGTCGGAAGGAAATCGCATCGGGCTCACCGCCTGCTTTACAATAACCTTTTACCATCTACCTCTGCACTCATCTAAAAACATAACAAACATATCATTCATCCGCTCCCTAGACAAAACGTCCCGGAGAAAATATGTTATAAAAACTTTTTTGCAAACAAATACAACCGACTTCCAAAAACGACACTACAAAGTGAAAAATAACTTTAATTTCGGAAGTCGGTGTCGTTGGGTTCGCATTTTCGTTGTTTGCCACCGACTTCCGAAATTAAAGTTATTTTTCACTTTGTAGTGTCGTTTTTGGAAGTCGGTTGTATTTTTTTGCAAAAAAGTTTTTATTTTTCACTTTTTAGTTGTAATTTTTGCCAGTAATTTTTGTTTAAAAACCAAACTACTGAACCGTTTTTGATGAAATTTCTATGGGACCATTTGGAAAGTATACCCTTTCCAACAAAAAAAGAATTTTTCAAATCGGTTGGCAAACGACGGAGTTATGCGCGAACAAACATAAGAAAAAAAAAAAAATACAAACACCCGAATTGAGAACCTCCTCCTTTTTTAGAAGTCGGTTAAAAACAAAAGGATCACGCAGAAAACCGTACAGCCCAGCGACGGTTCCCTCGTAACCTCATACAAATCATAACAGATAACGTTACCTCTTCCCTCCCGGCTGCTTATCTGTGAGAGGCAACCCTGCCAGCTGCGTGTACAGGCATTGTTTTGAAGCTTGAGCTCTGAGGTGTTTCTTGTGGTCTGTTCTTGTATCTGTCAGCTGCGAGGGCTGACAGTTTTATAATCAGATGCGGCTTTAACCAGGAAAGAGTCCGAAATGGTCGCTTATTGTTGGTCTGCCTTCAGTTAGTGAAGCTTAGCCATTTTTTTCAGATTCAGAGGAGCAGTGGTGTCCTAGTAGTACCGGCCCTGATTTACGAGTTGTCGGTCGTGGTTTCGAACCCAGGCAGGTTTTATTTTGTGTAATTTATTGTATCACTGCTTTCAAAACGATGAAGGAATACATCGTGCAGAAACCGGTATGTTCTAGAACCAAAAATTCGAAGACATGTGACATCTACCAATCTGCATTGGGTCCGCGTGCTGGTTTACGGCCCACTCCTGTGTCCCAGCAGTGGGAACGTTATAGGCTTATTAAGTAACGCCAGATTTGAAGACGTTTATCATCACCCATACTTTTGGATAATGAACCTTATATGCAAGGCTAGTTTGGACTAGTTTACTTTTGGAGATACCTTATGAATGTACGATTATGTCTATAGCGAGTCTTATTGTGAACTAGCTGTTGCCCGCGACTTCGTCTGCGATCCAGGATTTAAAGTAGCCTATGTCCTTCTCCAAATCATGGTCTACCCATGTGTCAAATTTCATCTAAATCCGTTAAGCAGTTTTAGCGTAAAAACGTAATTCCTTAATTTTCTAATTTTCTGCGCAACTTTCTTGATTTTTTTTTCCGTAAGGACCTTCTACATACTATTAGAAAACTTAAAAAAAAAAGATGGATGAAATCGGTAAAGTCTTCTCAAGTTATGGCGTGACCAAGGGAAATAGGGATTCATTTTTATGTATATACAATGTGATAGGGGTGGGATTTCTAACCCGTTAAGGCTGAGTACTACATCTAATTTTATCGACAAAAAAAAATAATATGGGGGGTTGAACCCCCTCCCCCTAAAAATTATGGCTATTTTTATTTTTTTTAATGTACTACGGCGCGCTTGATACTTTATGTGATATCAAAGGTTGTATGCATCGTAGAAACAAAAAAAAAACGACAAACGGTAGCTAATAACCTTGGCTAACTAATTCATTACTTTTTTCATGTTTGATAATGTTTTGGTGAGAAAAAAAATCATTTCTGAATTTTTTTGGAGGGGGTTCGACGCCCCATATTATTTTTTTTGTCGATAAAATTAGATGTAGTACTCAGCCTTAACGGGTTAGAAGTCCCACCCCTATCACATTGTATAGATAGATAAGATCAAGGTGGGCAGGGGTTTAAAAGCCCCATTGGACCACCAGCAGTAATTTTTTTTTACACCCTTAATTTCACGATCTGATTGAATACCATAGTCAAGATTGAATATCAAAAGATTTATACGATTTCTAGGCAGATCCTTTTAATCAATTTAACTAGCCTTTTCCCAACTACGTTAGAGTTGGCTTCCAGTTTATATAAATGCCGCTAAATACCAGTATTTTACTCGGAGCGACTGCCTATCTGACGGCACGGTTGGCGCAGTGGTTAAGCGATTGACTGCTGCGCTGCATGTCGCGGGTTCGATTCCCGCTCGGAACAAATATTTGTATGGCCTACAAGTAGTTGTTCCGGGTCTGGCTGTTTATTTATGTGAGTTTAAATGTTTGTAAACGCACCTACGATACAGGAGAAATTCCTAGTGTGGAGTAACGTTTTTTTAAAAAAAAAAAACAACCCAGTAACTGAGTAACACGATACCCCTTAGTAAGAATTTTGGGCGTTTGACTACCCGTAACAACTGTCAAAGAGCAAAGATTGAGAACCAGTACCAACTGCTTAATGTACTTTCCGAGGCACGGAAGTGTCTCGATATGTAACGGATGATTACCCAACCACGAACCGATGGCGGCAAGGGTAGCTTATCCTTCGAACGAACCCTGCGGCTGTTATTAATTAGCCACAACCCCTCAGATCCTTTTAACATTGTTCGTTAAAACTTTACCACCTTCATATAGCGTAAGTAAAAGTAAAAAAGTTTATTGACGATATAAAAGAACAAACCTTACATACAAATTCTATCAATCCTGTGAGTTGTGTCTACTATTACAAAATTTAATTACGTATGTAGTTATAAATACCTGTGTTCGTTATACGGTTGTTTGAGTTTAATTCACACTGACCTCCATACTAGTGAAAACTGTTTTACGGCAGGTCAGTCTTCCTCGTTCACAAACACTCACACACTTCCACACAATTCCCGATAATTTGCATTTGATAATGCTAATTATAACACTGATTTATGAGTATGGTTATAAGAATACAGACACTTAGTGGGTATTATTTGATCCTTTGATGATTTGATGAGAATAATAACGAGGGACGAGGGTAATTATAAAATATTAAAAGTATACGCAAACATTTCAGATAAAAAAGTTTGGATCTTATGAGTTACGGTTAGGGACTTTTACAACAAAAATATCAAGATAAAAATAAAAGTTGTGTCAATAATGACTAATACTAATAAAACAACAAAAAAAAAAATTATAAACATGTAGAAAAATTTGTCTATGTGTGTGAAATGTAGGTTAGTGAATGCGTGTGTAGATGTGTTTGCATGGAATAAAAATGTGTATGTAACTTACATACACATTTTTCCATTCGTTGAATAAAGAAACCGATTCTAAAATAGAATCTTTGAAAAGCGTTAGTGGAGAGGGACGGCTTGTTAACTGTGTCAATAGGATACTATAGCAACTGGTGGCCATTTGTATGTCTGACCTTTACCTCGACACGCCGTTTATCAATGGCGAGACTTTCAAACGAACTTGATAGTACTTAACATGCGTGCTTTAAGTGTTTCTAAGTCGTAGGTGTCCATTCGTTGGTAGAAGAGTTTCTTTTAACGTTATCGATGGCACAATGTTTAAGCATCTTTGACCCAAAATTCAGCTGCGCAAACTCCTCTGACGCAGTCATAAGATCAGGAAGTGCAGAGGTGACAGGGTATCTGGCGCAAGATGGGAGGTGGTTGTCGGAGGCGTCGCATACGCACTTAAGATCTGAGCCGTGTGTGAACCCGAAATCTGTTCAGATTGTCTTTGCTCCAGCCGACTTGAGTTTATAGTTTATTTAGAGATTACCAAGTCGGCTACGGTATTGCGTGACCAGGCGTGATTTTATCGAACCATGTGAGAGCCTTCCGCTCTCAGACGGTTCGATAAAATTATGAAAGAAAGAGAACATATTTCTCTTTACTACCAAGTTGTAACGTTACCGTTACTGTATTTGAAGGATTTGAGTGCTGTGGGAATCGAAATACAAGTTATTAATTCCAATCAGGCTGAGAATCAGCACTTTTTGAACCTCAAAATTACTTAAGACAGTCCCCCAAAACGCCTGCCGGTAACAACTACCCAAGTGCTTTCGTTAAGAAGGAGAAGTGGTGCAACTCCCCAGCAACACATTTGTCTGTCACAAATCACAGAGACATTGCTTTAATACTCTCTAAGTTTCGTTTTCACGAACCTTTTGTATCCATTACGAGCTAAAGGCATTTAAAAAGTACCTTTACTTTAGTAAATTCTCAGTAGAAAAAAGTAGTCATCTACCTAGACTTTTCCCAACCATGTTAGGGTCGGCTTCCAGTCTAACCGGATGCAGCTGAATACCAGTATTTTACATGAAGCGACTGCCTATCTGACCTTCCCAACCCAGTTACTGGGTAATACGGTAGCCCTTAGTAAGACTGGTTGTCAGACTTTCGGGCTTCTGAGGACGCGCCACGACTGCCAAAGATCCACGATTGACAGCCGGGACCAACGGCTTAACGTGCTTGATACGTAAAGATGGTCACCCATCCACAGAACAACCGCGGCAAGCGTAGCTTAACCTGATCGATCGACCCGCATGCCTGAAAAAGAAACAGACTCAGTAGAAAAAAAGTAATTCTAAAAATGTGCCCGATAAAAACAGACACTAGGATTCAAAGACTAACATCGTTATTAGTGAAATGAGTTTGTGCCTAGATGTTAGCCTAATCCCTGAACTTTTTTATGTTCTTGTTATGTCTTTTCTATGATTTCATTAATATCATAATCAGCCTATAATGTTCCCACTGCTGGGACACAGGCCTCCTCTCTGTGAGAGGGAGTGGTTCATAATCCACTACGCAAGCCCAGTGCGGGTAGTGGATGTCACATGTCTACGATTTTTTTGATTCTAGGACATGCCGGTTTCCTTACGATGTTTTCCTTCACTCATTAACATAGTAATAGGATAAGTTTTGATTAAACATAGTCTTTTCTTAGTTCTGTCTGCGGTGTCTAGGTTGATTATACGAGTATTACTTACTGAGATACGTGCTCACTAAATATATGTATATGTATTTTCGTTTCCAAAAGAACAAATTATTTGATAAATAAAAACAGAACCCATTCTTTTATGAGACGTCTAAACACAAAATAAAATAAATAAAGTTATTGCAATGCAATACAGAGAGAATAAATGGTGAATGTATACGTATTCACCTTTTTTTTGGCGTCTTTCAATTTCAATTCCTTTGGCGTAGTTCATTTTTTATTATTTGAGACCCCTCCAACTTTGACAAATTACGAATTCCATTTTTTATTTATTTTCCTTACTTTTTAGTGAGTTATATTTTTACAATCGTCTCCACAAGCCATTTATTTTGACCAACATGGCCATGGCACAACATTATTTTTTCTAGACGCCGTTATTGACGTCCAAAATCCGCTATTTTGATTTTATCAACAACAACAAACCCGGCCAGGGTTTGTTGTTGTTGAACAAACCCTGGCCTAAAATATCGCGCAACCTAGATGAGTCGATATCACATTATGTATCAAAATCCATCCAGCCGTTAGGATGCTTCAAGGGTATAAAGAATCCCACATCATAATCAGCCTATAATGTTCCCCCACCACCATCAGGCCGCCTTTCTTTGAGAGGATAGGCCATAATCCCACGCGGGCCCAGTGCGGGTTGGCGGATGTCACATGTTTTCAAATTTTTGGTTCTAGGACATGCCGGTTTCCTCACGATGTTTTCCTTCACCGTTTTGAGGACAGTGGTAATGAAGTAATTTACACAAAGTAAAGTGCCTGCTTAGGTTCGAACCCAAATAATCCCACCTATAAACACACAAAGATACGCGTGTAAAACATAAATCCTGTCGGGTAAATATTCTTTATTCACAGGATTAAAACGTACGGTTTCCTACTGCCTGTTCCCCATAAAAAGGGCAAAATCTACGCCTCCCAAAGAAAAAGTACATACTAGGCTCACATAAAAATGAAGGAGTGATTTAATAAAATACGTCATAAAAGCTGAATTGACGGCGTCTACTCCGAAATGAGCGGTTACATTTCAACGAGTTTTCGAGACAAAACACCATTGTGTGAATTGTACAGTGGAACTGAAACTTCATACGAAAATTACCTTTATTATTAGTCAAAGAAGCGTGAATTTAGCGTACAGTTTAAGGTGTTAATTACATTCGCTGATCAAAAAGTAAGTAATGAGGATTAGTAGAAACTACCTATAAAATACAAGGACGGGTTTGATGACAAAATTTACAATGCTAAATTAACCGGGCTAGGAGCTAGGTGACCGAAAAGCCAAAACCACACAAGGAATTCTTAAGACAATGCTAAAGCACACCAATCAATCTGCCGAGCCTTTTCTCAACTATGTTGGGGTTCGCTTCCAGTCTAACCACATGCAGCTAAATACCAGTATTTCAGTGACCTCCAGAACCCAGTTACTGGATAACACGATACTCCTTGGTAAAACGGGTTGTCAGATTTCGGGCTTCTGACGACCCGTAACGACTGCCAAAGATCCAAGAATGACAGCCGATACCAATAGCTTAACGTGATTTCCGAGTGACGGAGGGGTCTCGGTATGTAAGATGGTCACCCATCCACGGACCGACTGCGGCAAGCGTAGCTTAACCTGATCGATCGACCAGTGCGGCTGTAATTACTTAACCACGAGCCCCTCACAACGCTAAAACACATAATTATAATTTCTTATAATTATGTATCTTTAAATCATAATTTCTTTTTTGATTTATTAGGCTAGCTGCCTAAAAAATCTAATTAGTCCGTCAGTTAGATTATCAAAAAATATTGGACCCGTATTTTTTCTTTTGTCAATTATATAAAAAATGATGAAGATATCGCCCGGTGACGTCACGCCTTGCTACACTTTTTAGCATGGCGTGACGTCACGACCCCCTACTCCCAAATTTTGACGCGCTTTATCTTTGTCATTTTTTGTTTGATTGACAAAAGAAAAAATCGAGTCCATTATTTTTCGATACTCTAACTGACGTACTAAATATAATAATTATTTTTTTACCCAGGCAACTGCCCTATTGGGAGCGCCCAACACCGCGTGAAAAAGCCACTATCTCTAAACACACATCCAATATGCATACGACTCCCTGTCCGTAATTGACCGTCCGCCTGTAAGCCTTTGTTGAATTTAATTAAAAGTAATATCGGCCGGTACGAATGGAGGTAAAACAATTGTACATCCGTAGCTGTTATACTTATGCTTATGTCTGTCTGTTGTTAGCAAATGTTGCTGTAACTTGGATGTGGAGCATAGAATATGAAGGAATGGAGCCTCTCAGGGACGAGCTGGTACACTGGCTGGCTTGTGTGAAAAGATTGGTTGAATTTCCATTCTAATATATTTTAAGTCTTCCCTAAGCTTTTTATATTATATGGTTACGCGATTACAATGACAACAAATCAATGATCGTACTTGGATCCCTGTAACAAAAGATGATAAAAATTTAGATTTAGGTTCAATTTCCCTTTTCATCCCTATCACAATTCTCAGCCCTATGGCGGTACAAATTTTGTACCGCTTGTACAACCCGTACGAATTAACTGTGCACCTCGCTGAAATGCGACCCCTCTCCCGCTTCCCCACGCGGCGCCCCGCGTTCGCGTTGAGCGTTCAATAGCGATAGCATCTTTGTTTGTGAGTTGCAGAGTGACGTCACAGCGCCAGGTGCACAGTTAATTCGGACGGGTTGTACAAGCGGTACAAATTTGTACCGCCAAAGGGCTGAGAATTGTGATAGGGATGAAAAGGGAAATTAAACCTAAATCTAAATTTTTATCATCTTTTGTTACAGGAATCCAAGTACGACCATTGATTTGTTGTCATTGTACCTAATCGCGTAACCATATAATATAAAAAGCTTAGGGAAGACTTAAAATATATGAGAATGGAAATTCAACCAATCTTTTCACACAAGAAGCCGCTTTAAAATGAGTAAAGTTGCTCCCTCACCGACGGGCGCATTTGCCTGTAATGTAACAGTTCAGATTCGAGCATTACAACAGTGAGTGAGGAGAACAGAGGTAATAATGGTAATATAGTAATGCTTCAAATCGAATTTTAGATTGTTACATAACACTGCAATGGACGGCGCTCCTCACCGAGAGAATTTGCCTGTAATGATTACAGACGAATGCTACCGGTTAGGGAGTGCCTTTAGGATCAACACAAAAACAAATAACTGCCGCTGGTACGCACAGCGAGGTTTTTTAGAATTCCCTAGTATTGTGGTAATGATGGTAACTAGTCAGTGATATGGTTGACGGCCCAGGTGGCAAATCTAGGTACATTTCTGTATTGCAACTTGAAAAAGCTTTCACCTGTTAGTGAGCGCTCCATTTCTTCCTACTCCATGGTATAAAGGATTAGAGCAGCCACTGAACAGTGGCAATTTATTAATGTATGGAGATTTTAGGAATTATTTACCATAATTGAACCAAAAGGATTACGTAATGATCGCTTGGAAAGTTATTTTTGAAATGAAAGCTTGACTGTTGTTGAGAGGTGTCCAGTTAATGGCTATATGGCTGACCCCCTTTTACATAAGACTAATTATTGGATGGTATCAGTCCCATGGACAACGTTGGAGTTTCTTGTCCATTCTTCTCCATACGAAACTACCTTTTGGAAGGAGCAGCAAATTTTTTTTTTTTGTAAATTTTGGCTTTAAGCAGTGCCTTTTATGCCTATTTGAAATAAATGATTTGACTTTGACTGAGGTGTATTAAAATTAAAACATGTAAAATCTCATAGAACGATTCTTGAGGCAATTTTGCCTGTAAACTATTCTAAAGGGCGAAGGATCTCTAAACTTAATTCAAATTTAACCAATAATAAATTGGTTAATTATAAAAAAAAAACATTTATCACGTCAGGTTCGTCATCTGGTTAAAATCACTTTCGTTATAAACACCACTAAATATTTTACGAGTATTATATCTGACTCAGTTTTCCTCACCTGCCTTTATAATATAAGTACATAAACCTCTTTTCATAGCTCATTATTTTTCTGCCCAAACTCCTCGGGGAGAATGAAAAAGCTCGACAAGAACTGACATTGATAGATGATACAATGTTCACAGTTAGGTTGAGTTTTTACAGCGAAATAATTATTATGTACAGACGGCAGCACATCGAGCTACTACACTCAAATTTCTTTAATAAATTTTCAACTTTATCGCTGAAGTATTAAGGTTCAAGGTCGATTGGGAAAATTTGACAGTTTCGGGTAGCTTGACCTGCTGGCGTCTGTACGTTTATGTAAAACATTGTCCGGAGCTTCATTTTTTTTTTTTGGAACAAGTTCCTTATCGCGTGTTGCGAAACGGGGCTAGACGGAAAAAATTAAGACCAAAAGTTGGAATGACACTTTTTTTTTTAAAATAAAACTTTATTACAATTCCTTCACTAATTAATCGAAAGGAACTTCGTTCCATCCGGATGTCCCTTGACACCTCTCAAGTTATTTTTTACCGTTGCTCACTCTAGGAATTTCTCCTGTACCGTGGGTGCGCTTACAAACATTTAAACTCACATACACAAACAGCCAGACCCGGAACAACTACTTGTAGATCATACAAATATTTGTTCCGTGCGGGAATTGAACCCGCAACACGCAGCGCAGCAGTCAATCGCTTAACCACTGCGCCACCCGTGCCGTCCAATTGTCGTTAGTTGATGAGTAAGCATTGTCTTGCTTAGCGCCTAGAGCTTAGTGACTTAAGGCCACACTAGCCGATATTTTTTCCATACAAATGTCGGGAAAGTATTACTCCACTACTTGACATTGTACAGTTAACAGTCAATTTGTAAATGAACTGTTGGTTTTCTAGTAATAAAATTTAATTTCATTTGAAAATAACCATCGGTTTCTTACAAAACTTCAACTATATCCGACGACCCCGGTTATTCATCTCCTTTGGTGACCTTACATCCAAAGTTAAACGTTTTGTCTTATTATTAATTGTGTCTGTGCGGAAACGGAATGATAAAATCAAAAGCTATTAAAAAGTTATGAGTCAAAACAGATTAGTTTTTCGTGCTAATTTTAACGTAACTTTGGGTGTAAATAAGTAAGTACGCTATTTGTCCCATGGAGAAAGTTGTTCAGTTTGATGGTCTGTACCACATCCTTAAATTTGTCTGGTCTTTGAAAAATAACCCTGTATGTTTGCCAAATTTCATCCAAATCCGTGCAGTCTTTTTTGCATAAAAGAGTAACAGATATCTATCCATCTATCCTCACAAACTTTTACGCTTATAATATTGTAGGAAAATATGATAATTGATACTTAACTGTAAGAGGTTCTTAGAAAATAACCTGGAGCCTTTAAATTACCATCATTAAAACTTTAGCTAGGTTTTTAACAAGGAAAACGAAGCGTAAACCGATTACGTTGGTAAAATATTTTGTTTCGGCTTTATGAAACCTTCAAGTTCATTAAATCTGTAAACACACACTTTATGGTAAATAAGTTTCATATTTTCTGTATTTACAGACACAATAAATCGCACAGAATCGGAATAAAATACAGAAAAAGAAAATATTACATTTCAGAATCAAACCCCAAGCCCTAACATCGAATTCAATGCTTCAATCAAAAAAATACCTAGTATTATAATTCTACATTACAACATTATAAAGATAGTGGGTACACCCACATTTTGCCAGTGATTTCAATAGGGGGCGAGCCTATTGCTAGGGTATAGGGTCTTAGCATTATGCTGAGCGATGGCCGTTTTGCGTGAATGTGACGCATGTTTACCCCCAACTTGTTATTTTTTTGTGTTTATGTTCTTTTTTATGCGTCATGTTTACCGCAAATAAATGCATTTTCTTTCTTTTCTTTATTATTGCCATCATCAAGACTCCAGGCGGCTACTGAGAAATTACTGATGAAAAACCACAATATTACTTTGCCCAACCTGGGAATCAAACCCAGGACCTCAAGCTTAGTAATAGCGCTTGCGATCGCTAGACCATACCTAGTAAACATATACTTTATAGTAATATCACGACTTGAGTACATAAATTATTTATTAATTAGTACGAAACATGAAACTCCAAAAAATAGCCAAGTGCGAGACGGACTCGTGCACGAAGGGTTTCATACCACAGTACAATTATTAAGATCGACCTAAAAACGCCGAAAAACCCTTTTCTTGTATCGGGACCTCCTCTTAAATTTTTTACTTTATTTAATTTTTTGTTGTTATAGCGACTATTAGTAGTACACACTTTGTTTAAATTCCAAGTGTATACCTATTATGATTTAAAAGATACAGCCCTGTGGTAGATGAACGGACAGAGGACCCTTGGTTTTAGGGTCCCGTAGCCAAAGGGTGCCCCTTTGACTACGGGACCCTAAAAAAGAAACATGCCAAAGCTTTTGAGCTCGTTGTCATAATTAACTTCGTTAGAACATTTGCAAGTCTCTCTGTCACTGTAATTAACATAAAGAACATTAAGAATACGACATGATACAAGTTTTGATTATTTTATTTTTGCTCCGAGCTAAGTTAAAGATGGCAACTGTATATTTAATGTGGAAAATGTAACATCTTGTATAAACTGTATCTTAATTTTCTATTCATTTTGAGATTTTTTTCCTGTAGCGAGAAGAATTCTGATTTAATTGTGAAATAATATCGTACAAGATTCTTCTGCAGCTTCTTTCGAGTTTTCCGAAATTATATAATTACACATATTAGCAGTGGCCCGCGGTTTCGCCCGCATAAGTGTCGATCCCGTGGGAATATCGGGATAAAAAGTTCTATATGTAATCCTATATGTTAGTCCTAGTTATAAACCATCTGTGTACCAAATTTCATCCAAATCCGTTCAGTAGTTTTGGCGTGAAAGAGTAACAAACATCCATCCATCCATACAAACTTTCACGTTTATAATATTAGTAAGATAAGATTAGTAGGATCTTATGTCCGACATCTACTTGCCTCATCATCATCTGCCTAGCCTTTTCCCAACTATGTTGGGGTCGGCTTCCAGTCTAACCGGATGCAGCTGAATACCAGTATTTTACATGGAGCGACTGCCTATCTGACCTCCACAACCCAGTTACTGGGTAATACGATACCTCTTGGTAAGACTGGTTGTCAGACTTTCAGGCTTCTGACTACCCATAACGACTGTCAAAGATCCACGAATGACAGCCGGGACCAAAGGCTTAACGTGCTTTCCGAGGCACGGAGGGGTCTCGGTATGTAAAGATGGTCACCCATCCACAGACCAACCGCGGCAAGCGTAGCTTAACCTGACCGATCGACCTGTGCGGCTGTTATTATTTAGCCACGGGCCCCTCATCTACTTGCCTACACACATGAAATACATACATTCATTGCGTCGTGGTCATTCGCAGTGTACAGACGTGCTCGTTAGCAATATTTAATAATCACCTACTTTAAAAATAGTGACCTCCTTTAGTGCATTACCAACGTAATGCAACTGTAATTTTGTTTAGTGAGTAGTTTCAGTGAATAATGGACACGAATTAGGAAAAATTACAAAATGGATAACAGCCCCTCGTCGTCGAAGACGACGTCGTGGAAGCCAGCCCTTGAGTCGGTCACGGCTGATGTTGTTTCAACGCCCGAGATTCAAAAATGGATGTCAGCTATTGAACAGCACTTAAATGAAATTTGCGCTATTGCCGCGGACGGCAAACTCAACTCGGAGCAGAAAATGAAAATTTCTACCCTGTGCCGTAAAGTAGGATCTGGAACCTCACAAATGGCAGTCCTATACCAGTCGCTCAAGCAGAAAGCCATTCACGCGTATAACGCGGTTGATACCCTTCAGGAAAAGCGCGAACTGACGGAACATATTTCGGAGCTCAAGCAGACGATTAAGGACTCTGGATCTGCGGGAAATGCTTCGTTTGCCGATATGGTGAAGAAGGGAGCAAACGATTTCATTCGGCCGAACAATTTAAGCTCTGTAGTTATTTATCCTAATGATAAATTGAAGTCAAGTGACGAAACAAAAGACCTCGTGCAAAAAATCATTCGTCCTGATCAAATGAAGCTGCATGTACGTGGTGTCCGAAAGACCAAAAATGGAGGCGTTATTATTAGTACAGAGACCAAACATGATGCTGACAAACTCAAGCACGCAGTACAGCTCTCTACTTCCGGACTTACCGCCGACGAGCCAAGCAAGCGCAAACCTCGGATCGTGGTTGTAGGTGTGCCGACTACTTTGGCTGAAACTGAAGTTTTCAGGTGCATTTATGAACAGAACGTAGCCGACAAGTTTCCAGCAATGCCTATGGAGTCCTTTTTGAGCGTGGTTAAATTAAGCCACAAATCTGGGAAAAAAGATGCGTCGACCTGTAACTACGTCATAGAAGTTACAGCCAACATACGTAAAGCCCTATTATCCCAATCAAGGCTTTTTATAAATTGGACGTCATGCCCTGTTAGGGACTTCACCCTGGTTACCAGATGCTACAAATGCCAACAATATGGTCATGCAGCAAAAACATGCAGAGAGCTGAAATCTACTTGTGGTCACTGCGGTGAAGAAGGACACCCGATGTCAGAGTGCGTGAAGAAAGTTGACACACCGAAATGTGCGACATGCTCACGCTTCAAAAAGCCCAATAACCACAAAACGGGAGATGCTGAGTGCCCTGCTAGAAAAATAGCGGAATACAGGTACATCAACTCTATCGACTACGAGGGCGTCTAAATAGCCAGACTTCCGTGATTAATGCCTGCTGCTGACTCAGCTAAACACTGCACTGGCCTACAAACACTCGATTTTTTTGATGTTTAAGCACATTAGTCGAATAAACACATTGACTCGAACATGATTTCATTTTGTGCAACATTGACTTTAGCCCACTTACCAATTTCTGCTGACGCAAAATCATATCATGTGTGGAATCTATGTAGGTTATAAAGTGCAAGAAACTATTTTACGCAAACTAAATAATTACGTATAAGACTTTTTGTTATTTTGTTCTCTAAGGTAAATAGTATTTAAGTAAACTAGGTATAAAATAACTAATTAATAAATTTTTGTCATTATATCAAGACTTCTAATGTTAAATATTATAAAAAAAAATTATTGTCCTACAATTACTATAAAGTATGCTCATATGCCGCCTGTGATACAGGTTTATCCTAGTACAGGCATCTAACTTTATTATACCTTTGTAAGTTATTTCTAAGACTTCATGTAAATATTTTACCAATTTAATACTGAATAAAATATTATTATTATTATTACAATCTCGGGCAAATAAACTTTGCCCGAATATTGTTTTTCCATCTGGAATTTCTCAGTAACAGCCCGGAGTCTGAATTTGTGCCCGGTTAAAGAAAGAAAGAAAAGAAAAAAAATGAAAATGCGTTCATTGTTTTTTTTTTATATGGCAATAGGCCTTCGCCTTATTACATGGGAGTTTAACGTTATTGGTGAAATGTGGACACCCCTGCCTAACCATACTTTCTTTACTTACCAGCCAATTTAGATCAAAATTGGTTCAGTGGTTTATATGTGAAGCTATCTAAACAAATGGACACACTCAAATTGATGAATTTTAAAGTGTTTTTTTGTTTGTGCGTCTTTTAGTGTTTGTGTGTGTATGTGTTTTTTAGTGTTTTGTGTTTGGGTGTGTGTGTGTGTCTGTATTTTATGTTGTTTACCATATGTTTTATTTTAAAGACTTTTTTGTTTATGGTCAGAGAAATCTCTAAAATATCTACGCTATGCTATCGCAATCTTTCTCATTCACAACTTTGCTTAAAAACCAATCCTCAGTTTGAAAAACTTCTACTACTAACACAAACACTAGTTTACGCTAAAGCGTTCAGTGCGGACAGCACAGGCCGTCAAAGTTGGCCAATATTGGTTCAAACTTTGTTTTTGTTAGCTGTGTGTGATATCAATCAAAATGGATGTTGTATGAGGCAATGTTTTTTTTGGATTGAGTATAGACAGGAGCTTCCTTCTGTCTGGTAATTAATGAATAACAAACTGCGACGAGAATGATCAGCAAATATTTCATGTTGCTCTTTTTGACGCTTTTTCTAATCTAAAAAATAGTTGATTTTATAATTTGACATATTGCTGCCTTGTGAGATTGTATTCTGTGCTTGTGAGTGTTCGTTTTTGTCTGTGCTTGTTATCCTGTCTGTATCCTTTTATGTATCTATTTGTATGAGTCTTGTTATTTGAATTAAACGACTTTTATTTATTTATAATGCATTGATTTTTTTTAGTATTTTTTTGTGTTATAATTTTGCCACGTAACAACACACAAAACAGCTACGTATTTCATCCCTACGCAACGGCTACGTATTCCAGAGCTACGCCAGTGGCTTCAAAACAGCTACGTATTCCAGACCTGCGCCAGTTGCTACAAAACAACTACGTAATCCAAAGCTACGCCAGCTGGTACAAAACAGGTACGTCAGCCATCAAACGCAATGGCTACGTATTCCTAAGCTACGCCAATTGCTACAAAACAGCTACGTATTCTAGAGCTACGCATCGGCTACGGTATTCCAGAGCTACGTCAGCTGGTACTAAACAGCTACGTCATTCATCACAACGCCACGACTACATATTTCTAAGCTACGCCAGTGGCTACAAAACAGCTACGTATCCCATCACTATTCAACGGCTACGTATTCCGGAGCTACGCCAGCTGTTACAAAACGGTTACTATTCCATAGCTACGCAAGAGTTACTTATTCAACTTCTACGATTTTTGCTATGGAACTGCTACGTATTCCAGACCTGCACCAGTCGCTACAAAGCAGCTACGTATTCCATTCCTATGCAACAGCTACGTATTCCAGAGCTATGGAACAGCTACGTATTCGAGAGATACGGCAGTGGCTACAAAACAACTACGTATTACATCCCTATGCAACGGCTACGTATTCCAGCAGGACAATTCTCGTAATTTAAAACGATCTAAACCTAGTCGCAGTCTCGTTTCGGCGACAAACAAATGTCAAAAACTTACAAAATGTAAGGAAATTTGACGTATTTTTGACAGATTAAGACTGAGATTAGACTGTGAACGTTCTTAAATTTACCAGAATTGCCCCTCTGAGCTACGCCGCTACTAAACGGTTACGTATTCTATTGCTATGCAAGAGTTACGCCTTCAACTGCTACGTCTTTTGCTACGGAACTGCTACGTCTTTTGCTACGGAACTGCTACGTCTTTTGCTACGGAACTGCTACGTATTCTAGAGCTACGCAGAAGCTACGTATTCCCCGTGCTACGCCATGTGCTACGCAATAGCTGCGTGTAGCAGTGCTACGCTACATGCGACGTACCAGCTGTGTGTTGCGGTGCTACTTCATAATGCTTCACAACGATTTTGTAGGTCACCTATATAAAATAATTTGTTCATGCCTATGCCTTATGTGGTCAAAATATTGGCAATGTCTGCAAGGTTGGAAGTCAAGGTAATGTGGTTGGTCAGCAAAATTGGTAGTTGGTCTGACCATGTTGCACTGGTTATACCGTGGAGGCTCAATTCAAAACAAGGGACAATTTCTATTCAATTGATGTCAATAACATCAATTGAATAGAAATGGTCCCTTCAAAATGCCTACAACAGAGCAATTGAATGGGCCGTAAATACCAACAATACGCTATTGATTGCTTGCTCCTTTTACTGAGCAATTGCGACGATTGCTCTTGATTATCTACGAGCCACATTACATTAATGGCAGTCGATCGTAATAAAGAGTTGAGTGAATTAAGAGAGAAATAAAAGTCGTTCTTACTGCCATTGCCTCTATCTAAAAATATATCTACTATAAGTCTCATCATCATCTGCCTAGCCTTTTCCCAACTATGTTGGGGTCGGCTTCCAGTCTAACCGGATGCAGCTGAATACCAAAAATTTACATGGAGCGACTGCCTATCTGACCTCCACAACCAAGTTACTGGGTAATAGGTACGATACCCCTTGGTAAGACTGGTTGTCAGACTTTTGGGCTTCTGACTACCCGTAACGACTGTCAAAGATCCACGAATGACAGCCGGGACTAACGGCTTAACGTGCTTTCCGAGGCACGGAGGGGTCTCGTTATGTAAAGATGGTCACCCATCCACAGACCAACCGCGGCAAGCGTAGCTTAACCTGACCGATCGACCTGTGCGGCTGTTATTGTTTAGCCACGGGCCCCTCTATATCTATTAAAAGTAAACTATAATAAAAATACAGCCAAAGTAGTTTATGAAGCGAAAACACGAAATTTAAAACAGAAAACATAATTTTTTATGACAAGTTTCAACACAACTTATATACCGCAACCACGTACAAGAAATAACTCATTTTTATTTTTATTGTAACAATATGATATCAGCACTTTTATAATAGTTTATTCGCTTCTGAATCCGCGAGTAAAGGCGTAACTCCATTGCTGCGTAGGATGTGTACGGAGAGGTTAGGAATAGCAGCAGGTCGAATAGCTACGCAGCAGCCACGTATCCGTAGGTGCAATCACGAGCGTAAAAAACAAAAGCCGCCTGGTGCCTACCGGCCGAACCCAGCTTAGGCGCCGGGCATTTTAAATAAAAGATGTCCGACTTGCACTTTTTTGTAGACAACTTTTACAGCTACGATAAATTTAAGTATTTTTGTCGTGAAATAAAAATTGCAACTTTTCGTCTAATTTTAATAATAATAATTATGTTCAGAACACCATAAAATATGCATCAAAATTTTATATCGCTGTTGAATCTTGCATATAGGACGCCACAATTTTTTTTTATTTTTTTCCTTTGTCATTATTAGATATCGATGCCCACGAGTTTAGGTAGCAATATTCAAATAATCCTGTATAGCGCAGCTGTGCGTTGCGTCAGTGGATAGTCCCGTCTACATTTTCATACGAAACGAAGCTAATTACATATGCTTATCGTGGCCGTGAGCAACAATGGAACTGCATCTTAAAACAGTATAGTAAAACTTAAAACAGTCTTCTGGGAGCAAGAAAGTACAAATGCTGTCATTTAGAACGAGTATTCAGCGTATTGCATTTATTTTTCTTATCGCGAGCGTTTCACTGAAGAGAATTATATGAGAGCAGAATTTCACACTTGTGTCCGATACAACAAAATTCGCTTCTTAGAGCTGGTAGATTTTGCTATCTCGTAATATTATAAAATTTTGTGTAAAGTTGTAATGTTGCTGTTGTGTTTATATTTAAAAACTAGCTGCGCCCCGCGGTTTCACTCGTATAAGTCTTGGTACCGTAAAAATATCGAAATAAAAACTATTTTATGTTTTAATCCCGGTCGTGGTTTACTCATGTTGCAAATTTCATTTAAATCCGTCCAACCGTTTTAGCGAAAGCATAACAAAAAAAAAACATAAAATAAAATATTTTGTCTTTATGGCCTGGCTTAGATGTACCTACCGAAAATCTGAGTTACATTTACATACTAGTTTTCCATCTTGCATTTAGATGAGACCTAGAATTGTTAACTAATCAAAATATACTTGAGAATCAAACTCAAAATGTCTCACTGTCTGGTCAATAGGTTACGGTTCAGCACGCCCTTAAACTAGTAGCTAATTCCCATCTTATGCCCAAGAAAATTAAAAACATTATCCACAAGTAAATCCCGGGAATCTCCTACTGGCTATGAATAGACTGTCGAGACTATTCAAACCAAACCCAAAAAAAAAATTCTCAAAGAAAAACCACAACTTTTTACTCAGCACAAACTTCTGAAGTTTTCACCCAATTCTCTACAACAAGTCTAACTCGACATCTTCAACTTTGCAGTTAGCAAGTTTTATTAAGGCACATTACGGTCATCTGTGGAAGATTACAAAAAGGGCTTCCAACCATTCAACCTCTTTTAAAATTGGCATCCGACCAATCACGGTCTTTCAAACCTATCATCCTACCAATCACAGTTCAGATTGATGGATTTTTCTCCGAGATTGATGCGAAGATTCGGTTTACTCATAGACGCGCCTCGGAGGCCGCTGCAAGAGGCGGCATTTTCAACGCTTTTCCCACAAACCAAGCATGTCACCGTTGACACGCACTAAAACACTAATGAATTTTTAATAATACCAGCCTATAACGGGCTATGAATAATCCCAGCCTATATGGGCTGACGGGGTGTTGATGATTGGCATTATGAGGAAGAGTACACCGTCAATAATTTGTTGGTTGCGCGGAAGCTCCAAAAGCACCCTGAAAACATTATTCGACAAAGTGGACAGTCCCTTTATAAGGCACTGGGTATGAAGGCACGTGCCAATGAGTGTGGGGCCACATCTTTTTTAGGGTTCCGTAGCCAAATGGCAAAAAACGGAACCCTTATGGATTTTAGTCGCATAAGTTTGTTAAAATTTACTAACATAGTTTTTAAGTCATTGTTACTAATACTATATGGAGTGTGAGTATAGTCCGAAATAAAGAATATATTATTATTAATATAAGTGTCCCACTTCCGGGCAAAGGCCTTTTTTCTCATACAGAGAAGGCACAAGTACTTAGCGGTTAAACGTCGCGCGCAGAGTTATCTTGTGCGCCTCTCTGCACCGTGCACGGCAATTCTATGCTCTATGGTATCGGATAAACATTTTATATGTGATCGCATTAAAAAGTGTTATAGTTGGAGTGTAAAATTTAATGGGATATACAGTTTTAGTGCTTCATTGCAGTTTTAGACGATGCAATTTTACGTGCGATCTAAAACTGCTTGGATTCATTCATTTCGAAATGGTTAGATTCGATCAAGTGCTTCGTAGTCTTAATAACAACACATATATTGGTTAAAGATAACTTTTGTAGGTAGCGTACAAGATGAGATTTATATACGATTTTGTTGAGTTCAATTTTGCTGTCAATTTTTTTGCTTACGAAATATTTATCCGATCCCAATAGCGGACCTTTGGAAGGCGTACGAGGGACCCAAGCCAACTCGTACAGGCCCGTTAGACGTTATTTTCTTATTATTATGAAGTCTGTTTTTTCTGACATCAGAACGATACGTAAAATTATAGTTTTTCTGTATTTCTTACTCTTTGGCACATTTTTACAACGAAATTGCTGGATCGATTTCGATGTTTGCTAGCCACTCATAGTGTCAGTAGTGTTCTTGGAGTGCAATCAAATAAAAACTTTGCGCGCTGCTGTATCCAACTAACTAACTAGACCTAGCCAACTACATGTAGACTAAAGTCGACTTTTGAGCACATTCATTACAAATGACAAAAACCTGAGTGACACAACATATTTTTATATTTTATACCCTCATGTACAGTCAACAAAAGAGATAAGTATGCAGGGTCGTCGGAAATAGTTAAAGTTTAGTAAGAAACGGATTGATGTTTTCGGCTAAAATTTTATTTAATTAATAGAAAATAAACAAATAATAGAAAACAAACAGTTCATTTATCAAACTAAATTTCATTCGAAAACATCCATCGGTTTCTTACTAATCTTCAACTGTATCTGACGACCCTGCATACTTTTCTCTTTTGTTGACTGTACATACCACTACATTAGACCTATGTGTAAGAAGAAAGGGTACAATCGCGATGAGCTTGTTGTTCCCACAACGTTACTTTAAATTACAGTTTTTGTGGTAACTGTACTGACATCAAACTCAGGTTCTTGTCATTCGTAATTAATGTGCTCGAAGGTTATACGGTACGGAACAGTTAAAAAAATACCTACCTTTTTTTACGAAAGATTCTTCTTCTTAATAAAGATGTTAAATTCATTAAAGAAAGAAAGAAAAAATATGTATTGCGACTCGTACAGAAAGATCAGAAACTAAACTAAACACAGTCTTAAATAAAATACCTAATTACATTTTTTTTAAGTAACAAAAAGAAAAATTAGTCTCAGCATGATGCTGCGACCATTCATTGCGATTCATTCATATAATATCATACAACGCACAGCGTAACCCCCTTGTTCTAGATTTCTAGAATAATGAAATTTTGCTCAAGAATTCCTTACATGCCGAAAGTGAGCACTAAGAAGGATTATTGAATATTCAGTTCATGGTGGGGTTGAGTTGGATGAAATTTTGTATGAAAGTTTGTCATTTTTGCCGATGGGATATACCAAACAACTTCATATTCATATTCGTTTTTTTGCATTCCACAAGGTATAAAGATGTTCACAAAAGGTTTATAGCTAAGAGTCGTTGTAGACCCTGTCAGGTACAGTCAAATTATAATTATACATATTTAGTAAAAATCTAAATCATAGAAACAAAAATCTTGTTTCAATAGAAGACTGATACCATTAAAAGCCACAATGGGTCTCAGAAGATGGACGGCTCCGCTGAGGCCGGCCCAGAAAAAGATGGCCCGGACGCGCACTGCGAGGGCTGGTTCAAGGCGCGGAAAAGCAGTTCCTGGAAGGATTTGGGGGAGATCTTTGCCCAGCAGTGAGACAGAATAGACTAATAAAAACAAAAAGGACGACCCTGGCGTTTTTCTATGAAAGCCACAAGTCTGAATTCATCCTATTTCTCCCTACAAATGGAAGTTGAAACACATTAACACCCCAAACCAGTAAAGCTGCCTAAACTCCGGTAGTTTGATGCCCGCAGTTACAATAATGTTATCCAAAAGTGCTAAAAGAGTCCTCGTTACCGTATAATTTTACACTTTACTAGCGACCCACCCCTACTACGCATGGTTATACGACTTAACAAAATAGAGGTTTCTTTATTGTAAGTATGTAAATTTAATATAAATACATACAGGGCGGCAGGGACATCGGGTCCGTCCCACTAATCCCATGGGACAACTGATGCTAATATATTTTTTAAATCGACGCGCAATCTGTAACCATTAATTCTACACATGATACCCCCTAGCGTAGAAATTTCAAGCCGGCTATCGAAAAAATAATTTGCTGTTTCATAGAAAAGTGTACGTAATACCTACTCTGTCGCGGTCGAAATGTACGGAATAGGATTTTTCTTTTAAATAACATATACAAGTATGGAGTATGTAAGGATCGTGGCAGGTGGTGTTCTTTAGTTTCTGCCTACCTCTATGAGAAGAAGGCGTGAGGTTATGTATGTATGTATATACAAGTATATTAAACACATTAACCTTCTGGAATAAATTCTCTAAATGGTGGTGAAACTGCATCAAAATTCAACTTAAATTTATAAATGTATGTAAAGAATATGTGTATGTAGATACTACTGAAAATCAGCGCTGTGCTGTGGGTCCCCCGTAGCACAGCATCCTGCTGACTGGAAGCATTCTTGTCAGAGTATGATGTGCAGCTGTCGACTATTTCTGTTTTGTGCTCGTGATTATAGATCTAACATGTGTATATTATTCTTTATGACCTTGTGAAGGCCGCAGTAATCCGCTGGATGCGGTAAGTACAGAACCGGTCGAAGTGGAGGTGCTTGGGGTGGCCTATGTCCAGTAGTGGACGACTTTCGGCTGCTGAAATGCTGATTCGAGTTAATTATCTTTTTGTATGCACGTGTTTCTGTGACAAATAGGCAGTCGCTTCATGTAAAATACTGGTATTCAGCTGCATCCGTTTAGTCTGGAAGCCGACCCCAACATAGTTGGGAAAAGGCTAGGCAGATGATGTGTTTCTGTGACAAATAAACCCATTTTTCTTTCATACTGCTGGGTTATTATATTTTCTGTTTTTTATTGCTGAATGGGCCTGCTCTTGACCCCGATTACGCCTGATGACCTTCGCACTGTTGCGGTTGTAAAACAAACCTGTAGACCAGACCTTATTAATAAGAGTGTAGGTGTCCAGTCATGAGCGAAAGTATGTATACACTCGGCTTTATTCAAAAGCGATTTACTCCTTTATTTTTTAATGAAATTTTATGTTATTACGAACATAGCATTTTCGAACCCATAGGTTTATGTAATGTATCGTATTTCAACGTTGCATTCGTTATTTCACGAAAAAATCACAATTGAAAGTTGCCAAGTGTTGACATATTGGTGCTCGTGACTGTCCAACAAGACACTATCATCCAGCCAAATAATAAAATGAAACAACAAATAGAAAACCGACTTCCACGACTTCACCATTTAACAAAAGCCATTCTCCCCAACCGTGGGCGTCGACAAAGAAAATTTAAGAGATTACGTGAAGAGAATAGGGAACAACATTTTCCTGTTTGCTTATAACAAAGTAACACGCTTTATGTACTTGTGACAATTATATTTCCTTTGACCGCACATTGTAGCGGTCACGTTGGAAGGTTTTATTAGTATTACAGCACTATATAGCAGTTTCTGAATGAACTCGACCATTTCTGCCACCATCCAGCAGTACTCAGCCGTGAGGCACACTTTTCTGCTATTCTTTTACATCGGACTTTATACTTTCTGTTTGATTTTTATTTGTTGCTCTCTGATCTATGTATCTGAGGGGTAATTCTCGTAATTTTAAGAACGTTCACAGTCTGATCTCAATCTCAATCTGTCAAAAAAAACTCTAATTTCCCTACATTTTGACAAGTTTTTGACATTTGTTTGTCGCTGAGATGAGACTGCGACTAGATTTTGAAAATTTTAAATTACGAGAATTGGCCTTCTGGTGTCTTTAAGTCTGTGCTAAATAAATGTATTTTTTGACGACCGGTAACGACAGTCAAAGATCCACGAATGACAGCCGGGACCAAGTAGGTCGCTGCAGACACATCTTGTCGAAATGGGGTATTACTGACCCCTCCAATACCCAGTGCGAGTGCGGTGCCTCTAATCAGACCATGCCCCACTTGCTGGAGTGCCCTGAATGCCCGTTCACCTGCGCCTTGGATGACTTGATGAATGCCACTGATAACGTGGCCATCTACTGGGCTCAAACAATATAAAATGTCGAAGAAGAGTACCATCGACACAAAAAGAAGAAGAAGCCGGGACCAACAGCTTAACGTGCTTTCCAACAGCAACACACACAACCAACCGCGGCAAGCGTAGCTTAACCTGATCGATTGACCTGTGCAGCTGTTATTATTTAGCCACGAATCCATAGAATATATGCTGACATAACAGATAATACTTATTTTATCTCTTCGTCTCCTTAACAGCATACCTTTTCTATTAAAATACGTCAGCCTCTCCCTCCTCTCTCTCCTCTCTCAAACAAGTTGTTTACGTAAGCAGATACCTCGAGACATAAGAGGTATATTGCGAATTCCCGTATTTGTCGAGCTCAGCGAGCGAAGCCTTCGCTTAGAAATACTGGAGGCGTGTTTCGAAAAGTTCGGGAATTCGTTTTATGAAAACGAAATATTTGAGTTGGCACTTAGGTTATTTTTCCACGGAATCAAACTCAAAGTCAAAGCATTTATTTTTAATAAGCCAACTACAAACACTTGAATTGTAAAGGGGTCAGAAAGATGAAGAGTTGCCCATTCCAAAGCGTAGTAGGTTCCTTAGGAGAAGAACGGACAAGAAACTCCACGGACACTCGTTTAAATCAAAATATTGTTACAATACCTCTCTGTCCTATACGGTTCTATGCCAATAATTCTGTATCTATGTAGGTACAAGCTCAAGTGGGACTGGGCCAGTCACGTTTACCGAATGTCGAATAACTTTTAGGCTAAATCTACCACCTTGTGGGTACCAGAAAACGTCTGGCGACCCAGACCCAGGAGAAGACCTCCTACGGCAAGCTGACATAAGCCCAACGGGCAGGTGGTCCGGCATTGATATATAAAGAAACAACCAAACCATCTTAAACACCGTATATTTATAAAAGTAATTCTAAAGTAGTAAACAGTGAACCTTAAAGAACTAATTCACCTTATCATTAACATATTACGTGGGTGTCTATCACTATATATTTATATTGCCAGAACTGACGTTCGACTGAATGTCATTAGGATTGTAAACATTAACTTGATTACAATATTTTATTTAATTTATTGTGCAAACTTGTTAAATAGGTTTATAAAAGTGATTGATTATGAGAAAGTGAATTAGTGCTTAAGGTCCCTGCAGTGGGACAACATAGGCTAAAAATCCTACTAATATTATAAATGTGAAAGTTTGTATGGATGGATGGATGGATGGATGGATGTTTGTTACTCTTTCACGCAAAAACTACTGAACGGATTTGGATGAAACTTGGCACACATATGGTTTATAACTAGGATTAACATATAGGATACTTTTTATCCCGATATTCCCACAGGATCGAAACTTATGCGGGTGAAACCGCGGGGCGCAGCTAGTAAAATAATAAAAATATAATGTATGTAGGTAAGTGTTTCATTTATTCACTAGCCGACCCCAAATAAATTGAGATTAGGGAAAGACGATGAATATTATATTATTTATTCTGAGATCTAGTAAAAATATTCTGCCCCTATTTTGCTAGAAAATATGTCTCTCCAGCCAGTCAGTGGATTTGTTAACTTTTCAACCTTGAACTACTGAACCGCACAATCATCCTATAATGTTCCCACTGCTAAAACACAGGACCTCTTCGAAAAGATGTGGGCTGTTATCTACCACGCCAGCCCAGTGCGGGTTGGTAGATGACACATGTCTTCGATTTTTCTAGGACTTGCCAGCTCACGATGTTTCCCTTCACCGTTTTGAGAGCAGTGGTGATGATACACAAAGGAAAGCACCTGCCTGGGTGCGTTACCACTGGACCACCACTGCTCTACTATTGTAAGCTGTAAGTCTGTCTCCACTCAGCCTGTCGGTCTGTTACGTTTCCTAGACTGAATTACTGAAGCGATCGTTAGGTTAGGAAATTTGACAGATTAGTGACCTGGGACCTGGAGAAGGACATAGGCTACTAAATATTTGCATTAGAAAAACTTTTTTGCAAAAAAAAACAACTGACTTCCAAAAACGACACTACAAAGTGAAAAATAACTTTAATTTCGGAAGTCGGTGTCGTCGGGTTCGCATTTTCATTGTTTGCCACCGACTTCCGAAATTAAACTTATTTTTCACTGTGTAGTGTCGTTTTTGGAAGTCAGTTGTTTTTTTTTTTTTCACTTTTAAGATGTAATTTTTACCAGTAATTTAGGTTTAAAAACCAAAACTACTGAACCGTTTTTGATGAAATTTCTATGGGACCACTTCAGAAGTATCTCCTTTCGAACAAAAAAAGAATTTTGAAAATCACAACAGCAAAGACACAAAAAAAAAAACATACCGTCGAATTGAGAACCTCCTCCTTTTTTAGAAGTCGGTTAAAAATGACAATGACACAATAATAAGTAGCTAGTCTTCCATATAATGTAATATATTGAGTTCACAATTTTTTTATTTTCTTTATTTATCTAAGGGCTGGTTTTCCCATCGACAGATAATTTTTATTCGTGGAATAAAATTGACGTCTGACAGATTTTGAATGGAAGAACTGTCAAAAATTCAAAATTATTCCTCGGATAAAATCATCTGCGTTGGAAAAATCAGTCCTAAATTACTTACAAAGTGTAGTGGTACCCTATTAACTAATAAAAGTGAGAAACAAGTCAGTAAAATATTTTATACGTACTTCAAGAAAGGCGAGAAAACCTGAAAACACTTATCCTCTGTTGCACCTCGCCTAAGGCTTTCAACGAACAACCAAACAACACCGACACAAAATCCAAGCCTTTACTGTGAAACTGTCCCCTTTCATGACTTATGTTCTCGTTCCGAGACATTCCGAAGCTTTCCGAATCTTTCCAAAGTCTTTTCGTTCCCCGAAGGATCGCTAAAGTTTCATACTTTAAGATAATAAGAAATCTTCGGAAGGACTTAAAACTTTTGAGATAACTATAGTCTGTTCGGAATTTCTGGCTTTATAGGCTTCAGCTGGGTTTTGTAACAAAACTACGTGGTTTTCGAGGTATAATATACCTATGTAACATAACCTCCGTGTGTTTTACAAATAGGTAGGCAGTAGTGTATAGTGCATCTTCATTTGTTTAATATCCTACCAATATTATAAACGCGAAAGTTTGTAAGGATGGATGGATGTTTGTTACTCTTCACGCAAAAACTACTACACTGACTTGGATGAAATTTGACACACAGATAGTTTATAACCAGGATTTACACTTTTTACCTCGATATTCCCACGGGATCGAAACGTATGCGGGTGAAATCACGTGACGCTACTAGTTTAATAATAAAATAAAAGTCCTCCAGACCGTATAACGGCCACGGCGGCCAATGTCAACAGAGACTAGCTTTCGGCGCTGGAGATATTATAGCGCACAAGCGTGTGCGCAGACTCAGGTGCACTCCCTCTTCCCTCACTCTCATAATCCGATGGGATGGCACGAAATCCGACACGGGATGTCTCTACTTTCGGGCTGTTACTAAGACTAATGGAAAAAGTCAATAACACTGCCCGACCCGGGAATCGAACACAGGAGCTCAAGCTCAGAAGTCACGCTTGTGACCACGAGACCAACGGGGCAGTTTAGGTGTAATAAAGAATTAGTTTAATACCAATACAACTGTTCAATGGGCGTTAGAATAGAACACAGCTGTTTCATTTCGCAGACCATTCACGCGGAAATATGAATACCGCGTTGAAATTTTGTGACATTGCTCAATTTAGGTAAATGGATAAGGAAACTCATCATCTGCCTAGCCTTTTCCCAACTATGTTGGGGTCGGCTTCCAGTCTAACCGGATGCAGCTGAATACCAGTATTTTAGATGATGCGTCTGCCTATCTGACCTCCACAACCCAGTTACTAGGTAAATGATACCCTTTGATAAGACTGGTTGTCAGACTTTCGGGCTTCTGGCGACCCGTAACGACTGTCAAAGAACCACGAATGACAGCCGGGACCACCGGCTTAACGTGCTTTCCGAGGCACGGAGGGGTCTTGGTATATAAAGATTTTCACCCATCCACGGACCAACCGTGGCAAGCGTGGCTTAACCTAATCGATCGACCCGTGCGGCAGTTATTACTTAGCCACAAGCCCCTCCACTCAGCCTCAAGGAAACTGTTTTCAATATATTGAATGCCCTCAACAATAAATGTATTGTTGAGGGCATTCAATATAAAACATTGCGGGTTGTTGGGACCTTCTTCTACGTGTATCTTTATATATTTTTCTTTATTAAGTATTTTGTGTAGGTACATGAATAAATGGCATGCAATTGGAGAGGCCAATGTGTCTTCAAGTCGCACTAGCGTGATGTCGAACTTCGGTGTGTCGCACAAGCGTGCATTCGAACTATGGTGAGTCGCAGTACAGTTTTGTCGCACAAGTGTTATTCGCATATCCATTTCTCGAGCTCACTTAGTTCACTCATGTTTAGCAATGAACTGCTATAGGGTGATGATGATGACATAAATAAATAAATAAGCATTATAAAACGCGGCCTGTGTGAGACCGCACTGTAACTGCCCTTTTACACACATATAAAAACGCGGCCGATTATACGATACCATAACGCGATTCTGTTCTTTGAAAGTGGTGTATTTTGAAATACTGTCAAACTTAAATAACTAAAAAAACAAGTATGTACTTATTCATTATTTATCAGGAATCGTAATTTTATTTGATTATTTTTTCATTCATAACAGCCTCCTGAAACTTGCCGAGTATGCAAAACAACAGCTTGTATAGTGAACAATCATTTTAAAACACAAATGCCGCACCTCTATAGAAAATAATATGTAAATTGCTTGTTAGTTTTTATTTTCCAGTCATTTTCTAGGAAAATTATTAGTAATTTTCCTAGAAAATGATGTTAGCATTAATTTAACACAATGGACTTCAAGCAACTATTGCTTTACGAAAATTGCGTTTGTTATTAGCATGTAATGTACTGTGCTATTAATAAACTAATATGAATCATCACAAAATGGCCACTTTGCTAATGAACTGTCACATTTATTGCGATCATGCTACTTATATTGTATGTTATCATCATCAGCCTACAGCAGTCCACTGCTGGACATAGGCCTCTCATATTGCACGCCATTCAACTCGATTTTCGGTAACTCTCATCCAGCTGTTACCAGCCTGAGGGCGTCCTACCTTACGTTTGCCGATTCGCAGTCTCCACTCATGAACACGTGTACCCCTACGGGCATCGGTTCTACGGGTAATACGGCCGGCCCATTGCCACTTCAGCTTGCTTATTCTGTTTGACTGATAGTGTATTACGCAATTAGGGTGCCGTTTTCATGGATACAGTTACAGAAGAGTTTGTTGCGCTACTTCTTCTTCTCAGTTAAATCACTAGGAAGTGCCGAAGGGCTGGAGTTTTGGGGGACTGTCTTATGTAATTTTTACGATAAAAAAATGCTGATTCTCATCTCTCTCGGATAAAAGATTTTTGATTGTATTTTTAACCGACTTCTAAAAAAGGACGAGGTTCTCAATTCAGATGTTTGTATTTTTTTTTTCTATGTTTTTTCGCGCATAACTCCGTCGCTTGCCAACCGATTTGAAAAATTCTTTTTTCGGTTCAGTAGTTTGGTTTTTAAACCAAAATTACTGGTAAAAATTACAACTTAAAAGTGAAAAATAAAACCTTTTTTACAAAAAAAAACAACCGACTTCCAAAAACGACACTACAAAATGAAAAATAACTTTAATTTCGGAAGTCGGTGGCAAACAACGAAAATGCGAACCCAACGACACCGACTTCCGAAATTAAAGTTATTTTTCATTTTGTAGTGTCGTTTTTGGAAGTCGGTAGTTTTTTTTTCTTTTTGATTTTGTCCGTTCGTGGTCTAGTGGTCCTAAGCGCTATTGCTGAGTATGATGTCCTGAGTTTGATTCCCGGGTCGGAAAAATGGTCACTGGATTACACCAGAAATTTCTCAGTAACAGCCCGGAGTCTGCATTTGTGTCTGGTTGATAGCATTAGGCTCGCCTCCTATTCATAGGACTTAAAGATTACTAGTGAAATTTTGGGTGTGTGTACAATTAAATAGGGCACACCTCTGTCTAACACTTTGGAGATTACAGGCCTGTATGAATTTGATTTACTTCGCTTTTTATTAAAGTGCAACAGATAATCTGCAATTGCCAATTTCGTTGTTATAGGAAATCTAGGATCTAAGACTTAAATAAAACGAGTTAGAGGCCTTTTATAACTGTATATATTAATATTAGCCACTTTAAAATTAACTGGAAAGGTTATATGTCAGTTTATTTGAAAGTGCAAAACCATAGAGAAAGGTAATACTGACCATAGAGACTTTATTGAAGAATCGACTAAAGATTGATTTTTGTAAATAAGTAAATCAAATAAATCAACAGCTGTTTTATCGACAAAATCACCTTTGATCCTTGAATGTATTTATTTCAAAGCCCAATGATCCGCATTAAACATTCACAGGACACTGGCATGAAGATGATTAGGAGTCTAGATGTTCTTAATTAGACTAATTAATCCTTGATACGTGTTATCATTAAGAAGGAGAACGTTAATTCTAGTCACACATTAAGCCTTCTAAGATAAATGTCTGCAATTTTAAGAGGGGTTATCTTGTAGGTAATCTTCTTAAACTTAATTACGTCTAAATATTAAAACCCAGTGTACTTTAAGATAAGATAATATTTATTTGCATGACATGTGTCATACATACAAGAAAATACATGCATGCAAGATGGTAACAACATTATTAGGTACAGATGTTTGCCACATGATGTGACGTGCAAATGTCAAGAAATATTATTAATTAAAATATTCTCCCAAAATAACAATAAATTAAGTAATTAAAGAATAATAATAATATTGTAATAAATCTAAGACATCAAAAATCAAACAGAATATGTTAAACAAAAATAAGTTATTATAATTGTTACATAATCATGTCAACAATAAAAAAGGGCAATTTAGCTATGAAAATCTAGCACGTTTGTTGAAGAAAACTTTCAAAACTGCTCGCGGGTAATGGTCCTACGTTTGGTTCTGCACCCTAATTGCGTAACACACAATCAATCGGAATCGGTTTCATTTTGACAGTTCAACAACATTCATTTCGTTATTTACGTGTTGAGCAGACTAATTTTTCGAACTTATAAAGCAATGGATCAGCAATTTGCTTCAAAATGATTCAGATTACGATTGACTATGTGTTACGCAATTAGGGTGCTGGTCGGACTACAAAGTGTAATTAGCTGGGTCCACACCGGACGATCCAAATTTGCATCGGTGCTCCTCGATCAACAATTATATAGAGCATCGATCGAGGATCGGGGATTCTTTCGTACGATTAATTTTATGAAACCAGCGATACTGCCATGCGCTCCACTGCTGACCCACGTTTTACTTAGACGGCGACTTTGCGCAGTATCCATATTCTCCGATTGCCACATACACACGCAACCATTCACACCGAGCGCGCCAAACGACTGAGACGCCTTTGAGCAATGTCAAAAAACCGGCCAAGTGCGAGTCGGACTCGCCCATGAAGGGTTCCGTTACGTTACGATTTATGACGTATTAAAAAAAAACTACTCACTAGATCTCGTTCAAACCAATTTTCGGTGGAAGTTTATATGGTAATGTACATCATATATTTTTTTTAGTTTTATCATTCTCTTATTTTAGAAGTTACAGGGGGGGGGACACACATTTTACCACTTTGGAAGTGTCTCTCGCGCAAACTATTCAGTTTAGAAAAAAATGATATTAGAAACCTCAATATCATTTTTGAAGACCTATCCATAGATACCCCACACGTACGGGTTTGATGAAAAAAAAATTTTTGAGTTTCAGTTCTAAGTATGGGGACCCCCAAAATTTATTGTTTTTTTTCTATTTTTGTGTGAAAATCTTAATGCGGTTCACAGAATACATCTACTTACCAAGTTTCAACAGTATAGCTCTTATAGTTTCGGAAAAAAGCGGCTGTGACATACGGACGGACAGACAGACAGACAGACAGACAGACAGGCATGACGAATCCATAAGGGTTCCGTTGCCATTTGGCTACGGAACCCTAAAAACCGACAGCGGATGGCTGCTCGGCCGCCTCGGATTGGCTTTTTAATTAATAAAACTTTTTAAAAGTTGTTCATTTTGTATTGGATTGTGAACCCTGATCGAGGGACGTGATTCATCAAACTCATATTAAACGACTGGAATCCTATGAAGGTCAAATTACTTGTGACGATGCTTTTGATTAGTTTCAAAGTTGTATGTACAGTCACGAGCACCAATATGTCAACACTTGGCAAATTTCAATTGCGAATTATTCGTGAAATAACGAATGCAACGTTGAAATACGACACATTACATACCTAAACATATGGGTTCGAAAATGCTATGAACGTAACAACATAAAATTTCATCCAAAAATAAAGGAGTAAATCGCTTTTCAATAAAGCCGAGTGTATACATACTTTTGCTCGTGACTGTTTGCCCTGAATATGAAAATACTAATTAATAGTTTCAGAGGTGTGGTGTGGTGTGGTGGTGTGAGTGTGGTGTTAGGGTGTGTGTAATTCGGGTATTTCGCAAAAAAATTATCTACCTATTTATTTTTGTGTACAAACCAAAATTCATAATGAAAACGATAGTACCTTATAATTTAGAAAACAGTCTGTTATGCATTTCTAGTAGATTTTTTTTACTTTTGACGTTTCCCACTTATTACACCTAATTTATGAAACAGGCTCATGTCAAGTGATTTTTTTTAAATAATCATGAAAGTAATGTGACTAAACACTCACAGTTCGGCCAACGTGAGAATGTTTTTTTAACTGTCAGGTGTCAGAATGAAAGTGCATTCTGACACCTGACAGTTAAAAAAAACCGGCCAAGTGCGAGTCGGACTCACGCATAAAGGGTTCCGTACCAATAGATAATTGTTATGATTTTATTTTTAATATTTTACATGTTTAAGTACTTATTATTTCGATATTTTTGTACGAAGTTTTCCAAGTAAGCGTATTTTACAAGTTAAGCCTCTATAATTCCTGAACTAACAAAGTTATCTTAGCCATTATAGTTCTACTTCAAAGTTCATTACATGGACTACCATCATGAATTTTTTCAGATTTTTCGAGTCAGCTGGTTAGCTTTTTGAGAGGGAGGGGGGGGGGGGGGGCTATTTTAACAAAATAATGCACTTTAAAGTTGAATATCTCGCGAACAGATACCTAATTAAAAGAATTGTCTCAGCAACCTCTCAATGTTAAAAGACCTATATAATGATACCCCACACTATGGGGTAGACGCGAGAAAAAATAAACATCCCCACCTTACGTGTAGGGGAGATATCCAAAAAAAAATATTTTTCCGTGATTTTATTTTAGCACTTTGTCGACGTGGTAAATACACATATCCATGCAAATTTTCATCTGTCTAGCACTGACCGTTTGGAAGGTAAGCCGAGGACGGACGGACGGACATGACGAAACTATAAGGGTTCCGAGACGTGAACTACGGAACCCTAAAAAGTGCTCAGTTACTCTAGTAAGTACTGAATCCAAACAATATTAATTGTTTATCATAACATTACACTTTCTTTCCCCGAAAGGTAGGGCAGAGAATGAATGAATAAATTATGACTGCCATAATCGACAAAAGAAGAACGGAAGACAGAAAGAAATACTCGTAATGTTCTCAAAAGCTGCCTTGGTTCCGAGATTTACGTTCCGGCTTCCGCATAATCTTGTGGGTGTAAAACCTGGCATTTTTCCAATATTAGATACTCTTCTAATGTCGTAATGCACTTTTCTAGTTAGTCTGAGATACCACTGACTTAGTGGAAGAGATACTAGTACTAAATTTGGGGTTAATGATTTGAAATCGAAGATTTGCAGTGAGCAGTTGGCAAATGCTCAGATTCCTCCATTTTTAAACGTAATCTTTTTAGGGCTCAATCAACTCAGCCTATTGCAGTCCACTGCTGGACATAGGCCTCTCACAGACTGCACCACAACACCCTGTCCTCCGCCTTCCGCATCAGCAACCTTCTTTCGGTCGTCCGTCCATCTAGCTGGGGGGCGTCGCACATTACGCTTCCCGATACGCGGTCTCCACTCAAGGACTCGTCTGCTCCACCGGCCATCGGTCCTTCGACAGACATGGCTAGCCCACTGCCACTTCAGTTTGCTTACTCTGCAAGCTATAGCTTATAAGCGAACTCCGGTTCTTTTCCGGATAATTTCATCCTGATTTTATCCTTCAAAGGGACTCCGAGCATAGCTCGCTCCATAGCGCTTTGAACGACCTTGAATTTGTGACCGTCAGTGTCCACGTTTCGGCACCGTATGTCATGATGGGCAGGACGAACTGGTTGAAGACCTTAGTCTTCAAACATTGCGGGAGGGGGAGTTGTTAGGGCTGATTTTTCAATAGTCAGATAATTTTTATCTGAAGAATAAATATGACAGTTTTACATATTATTTTCAGACGAAGCTGCCATATTGAGATATTTATTCTTCGAGAGTTCGGGAGACTATTGAAACATCAGTCAAACATCCTTAAATTAATTGGCTGCGAGCTTATACAGATAAAATGCCAAGCTACGATTAAATATTTTGCGCACACCAAATTGATTCGATAAATAAACTACAAATTCCCAGATCCGGACAGGAAACAACAAACAATACTGTTATTTTATATTGCACGGCTGTACAATATTGCTATTTTATAGCACAATATTATTTTATTATTCAACATTGTCACCCAAGTCTCTGAAAGCCTACTGAATTATGACCGACGATAAATTATAACTGTCGTATACGATGTCGTTTCTACGATGGCAAGTGGTTTGATTAAATAACGTTTTTGTAGTTGAGATTATCGATAATCTGGTTGTTCATTGAAGCGGTAATTTGTATGTATAATCTATACTTTCTATCCATATTAATATTATAAATTCGAAAGTAACTCTGTCTGTATGCTTACCTTTTCACGCCTAAACCACTAAACGAATTTCGATAAAATTTGGCAAGGAGATAGAATTGCGTCCTGAGGAAGGACATAGGTTACTTTTTGTCCCAGTATCACGTTCCCGTGGGATAATTTCCGACATCTGCGCTGGTGAAACCGCGGAAAGAAGCCAGTATGTTAATAAATATGTATAAGGAGCTGTTAATTCAATCTCTCCTTTCTTCAATACATGTCGTAACAACTTCATCCACCCAAGAAGTACTTTTGCAATATTTCTATAGAAATACCTCGAACACGTTTAAAGGTAGGTAAAGGGTGCCTGCCTACCATAAAAGCTAGGGACATCAAAGAGGCACGTGTGAAAAGATTTACCTGTCTGATGAGGAACGTGCTACTAGGTAAACATGAAAGTATGTATATTCATACTTTACTTATGTTTCAAATTGACGTTATTTCAATTTAAACAAATATCAACTTTATTTTAATGGTAATTAAGTTGATTTCAAAGTGTAAAAATGTTTGAAGTTTTAGCGTAAACTGAACTTTATTGTGTAAGAATTAAATTTATTTTTACATAAACTCATATTTGTTTACATTTTTGGCGAATATATCGCTATTCAATGTTAATAAAAAAAAGCATCAAGTTTACAATTAAAGGCACATCAGACTGTTATGTCATCATCATCTGCCCTGCCTTGCCCAACTATGTTGGAGTCGGCTTCCAGTCTTACTGGAACTGAATACCAGTATTTTACATGGAGTGACTGCCTGACCTCCACACCCCAGTTACTGGGTAATACGATACCCCTCGGTAAGACTGGCTGTCAGACTTTCGGGCTTCTAACGACCCGTAACGACTGTTAAAAATCCACGAATGACAGACGGGACTAACGGCTTAACGTGCTTTCCGAGGCACGGAGGGGTCTTGGTATATAAAGATGGTCAACCATCCACGAAACAACCGCAGCAAGCGTAGCTTAACCTGATCAATCGACCCGTGCGGCTGTTAGTATTTGTCAGTATTCTCCACGACCCAGTTACTGGGTAATACGATACCATTTGGTAAGACTGGTGATGGACTGTTATTAATAAAATGTCATACACATTTTACTGGGCGGGCGGCGGGTCACGCAGGCTGCCGACTTGTTGGTAACGGGTCACCACCATCTATGTCCAGAGTTTTGTACTAATCTGCATTCGCGATTTATTTGCCAAAAATGTAAACAAATTTGAGTCTAAGGAAAAATAACTTTATTTGCTACACTATAAAGTTTAGTTTGCGCTACAACTTCAAACATTTTCAATATTGCTAGTCATTCTGAAATCAACTTAATAACCATTAAAATAAAGTTGACATTTGTTTAACTTGTTATAACATTAATTTGAAACATTTGTTTGAATAGACTTTAGAGGCTTCTCAGATGCGTTGTCAACCCAGACACAAAGCTAAAATGTCTCAAGCTTCAAGAGTCTTCTGTTTGCATAAAACACTTTTGTACCTATTCTTTTCTTTCCTCGCGTAAAAAGTGATAAACATTTTATACGGACCCTTAAAATAACTTCAAGTTTTGGCAAGATTAAACTTGCCTATAAAGTTTGCTTTTTATAGAAAATGTTTTATAACCGGAGACAGACAAACAAATTAAATTTAAGAGCAGGGGTGGCCCGGTTGTATCGGCCGCGACTTACGAGTCATGGGTTCGAACCCAGACAGGCACTTTGCCACCACCCACCCATTTATCCAAGCACAGACTTTGTGTAAATTATTTCATCAATACTGCTCTCAAAACGGTGAAAAAAAAACATCGTGAGGAAATCAGTATGTCCTAGAACCAAAAATACGAAGACATCTGTCAATCCGAAGACATGATGTGACATTTACCAAAATGCATTGGGGCCTGCGTGGTGAATTACTGAACGTTCCCTCTCACAGAGAGGAGGCCTGTGTCCCAGCAGTGGGAACATTAGTCTGACATTTAAAACGAAGCAAAATGTCACACAAATGAATCACAAAGTCCGCTTACCACGTGAAGTGATTGCTACCCACTGAATGACATGGGTTCCGTCCTATTGTGTATGGAGTGCGGAAAGTGTCACATAATGTTGCCAGATAACAAGTTTTGGTTTTGATTTGACTTGGTGTTACTCAAATAAGTGTGAATTTGTGAAAATCACATCGTAGAGGGATTTTAAACGTATCTATACTGTGGATTATCGATGGTGAACTTTATATCAAATAAAATATAGATGGTCTATTTTTATGAAACTCGATCATAACTACGAAAAATGGGTGCGCTAACCACCCTTTCAGGAAATTAATATTTGTCGATAGACTCCACAAAATAAAGTTACATAACACTACAGTTCGTTCGCTGTTATTTTACAAGCTCTTATTTAACCTGCGATGTATCTATGTTTGTTCGGGTGGACTTTTGCAACTCAGTTTTGAAGCAGATATCTTTTACCGATTGAGCTGAAATTTTGCATGCATGTGTAAATCGGATAACAATGCAAAATTATTATGACATGGAGCTGATCTGATGATGGAACCGGAAGGTGGCCATAGGAACTCGGTAGTTAAACGACACAACTCCATCGAATTTGGACTCGTTTGATCCGTCTTGACGAGAACTTTAGTGCTAGATGGTAACCAGGGTCTGATGATGGGGCTGGAAGATGGCCATAGGAACTCGGTAATTAAACGACATAACCCCATCGAGTTTGGGCTCGTTTGATTCGTCTTGACTAGTACTTTGGTGCTAGATGGTAACCGACTAAAGATGAACAGGTAGCTTAAGTGCAGTAAACGCATATAACGGAAAAACACTGCTACGCGCTACGAACTACGCCGTAGTCAATCTCGCGTGAAAAATACTAAAACATAAAAAAAATAAAATTAAAAGGAAAAAAAGCTTTTTAAAAACAGGCTTTTATTACTTATTAATAAAAAGGACTAAAAAGTTTAAAATAATTTAAACCTGATAAGAAATAGATAAAAGCGGGTTAAATTTTGATGGAACATTAAACAACATTTAGAACACAATGTAACACGCTTTTATTTATTTCTTATCAGGTTTAAATTATTTTTAACTTTTTAGTCATTTTTATTGATAAGTAATAAAAACTTGATTTTAAAAGTTTTTTTTTTCTTTTAATTTTTACGTCTGATTTTACATCACTGTCCAAATCAGTGTTCTTTATTCTTATTCTAATAAGGTTGCTGTTGGGTTGCTGCCACTGACAAGTCTGCCAAAGTCATTGTGATCTTTATTCACATTCTAATAAAGTTGCTGTGGGGTTGCTGCCATTGACAAGTCTGTGAAAATCATTGTGATCGGTATTCTCGTCACAATATGGTTGCTGTAAGGTTGCTACTGTCACTGGTAAAATAACTGTAAACGGGCTATACATAACACTAGGCAGGTGGTAGACACAAGCAAAAGAACGCGACATGTGACCATGTGTGTGTGTGTGTGGTGTGTGTGTGTGATCTTTTCATTACTCTATTTGCTGCTGAAAAATACGTGTGACTTTCCATACATACGAGTTTACAGCTCACGTTTGAAAATTAAGTAATATGCAGCTGTGTAAAGCAGACCCGTACAGGCAGCACGACACAAATTTTCATTAATTCTCGTCATAATGAAAATGCATGACATGCATGTGACGCATTCATAAAAAAAAAATATACTGAATAAAAATTCGGGTTTAATTTTTCTATTGAACACACACACTATTTGTTAGAATCAACAACGGTTACAATATTTGTAAATGTGAACACTATGTTAGATAGGTACAGACGCCAGCAGGTCAAGCTACCCGAAACTGTCAAACTTTCGCAATTAACCTTGAACCTTAATGCTTTAGCGATAAAGTTGAAAATCTATTAAAGAAATTTGACAGATTGTAGTAGCTTGATGTGCTGGCGTCTGTACAACAAAATATTTTTTTTAGTAGCTTACGCTGTTCCACTCCTGCGCAAAGGCCTCCCTCCAGTTCTTCCATCTTTCGCGAGCCTGCGCATTCTCCTTCCAGGTTTGACGGAACCTATCCAGCTCGTCCCGTCATCTCCTACGTGGTTTGTCTACCGCGTTTATCTTACATTGTTTAATTTTCAATACTTGTACCCTCTTGTACCTATTGTTGTAAGTACAGTTATTTTATTTCAGGTACACCATCTTCGCATATAATCACCTACCATGTACAGTCACGAACACCAATATGTCAACACTTGGCAACTTTCAATTGCGATTTTTTCGCTTTTCTTTTCGATTTTTTTTTTAAATACATAAATCCGAGTGTATACATACTTTTGCTCGTGATTGTACAGTCACGAGCATAAGTATGTATACACTTGGCTTTATTTAAAAGCGATTTACTCCTTTATTTTTTAATGAAATTGTATGTTGCTACGAACATACTACATGTTTTCGAACCCATAGGTTTTTGCAATGTGTCATATTTTTATGGTTGTTTTCGTTATTTCATGCAAAAATCGCTATTGAAAGTTTCCAAGTGTTGACATATAGTGCTCGTGACTGTACATCATATTGTACAACATTTTAACAGAGTAACTATGGAGTTTGTGGCCAATTCTTCTCCATAAAAACTACCTCTTGTAAGAGATGACTAGAATCAATTTTATTTTCTTGTACAGCTATTTTATTGAGGGAACGTTAACAGGGTTCAAAAGTGCCTATCACCATCAGCCTACAGCAGTCCACTGCTGAAAATGGGCCTCTTCATTTGCACACCATTCACCTCGATTCTCGACTACTCTCATCCAGCTGCTACCAGCCACCCTGCGAAGATCGTCGCTTCACCTAGCCTGAGGGCGTCCCACCTTACGCACCTTTCGCAGTCTCCACTCAAGAACACGAAACACTCGAAAGTACAGACGCCAGCAGGTCAAGCTACCCGAAACTGTCAAATTTTTCCAAACAACCTTGAACCTTAATACTTCAGCGATAAAGTTGAAAATCTATTAAAGAAATTTGACAGATTGTAGTAGCTTGATGTGCTGGCGTCTGTACCTACAGACTCGCCCTATTATACACGAGACTTAGACATAACTGGCAAAATGTATCTGTATTTATACTTAACACCCCTACCTACCTCTTCGAAGAATACAAGCTTTGTAGAAGAATTAACTACAAGCGTAGTTTAATGTTACGATATGTTTCCAGGGCTTTTGTAGTTGTAAACTTAGTTTCTGAGTAGGTAACGTTGTAAACCTCTTTGAACTTGTTCTAGACTTTTACACTATACTAACGAGGTACATTACTTAGGTCTTACTACAAGAACTTTACGCCCTAATGTACATAGTGAACGTGTATTTGAGAAATTGGTCTCATTAAACTTTACTCAGCTTTTAGGTACTTACCTAATGTTTAGAATTTAGCTTAAGGTTTCGTGACCTGAATTTGTAGTAGGTATCAAGGAAATTAACTGTTAATAGCGTACATCCCGCGCGGACTGGCAACGTTTTCAGATTTCTAGTGGTCTTTCGTGATTATTTTATTAAATTTAAACCAAAGTACTATTTTATACAGCCAAGTACGTCGTTGGTATTTATAATTATTTTTAACATTTACTCTTAAATAAGAATATTAAATCGTAATAAGTACTGCAAATTGAAAATAATTGACAGTACCTTTGTCAATTTTTATGAGTGAATAAGTGAGGTTCGTAGCAGGTGGCGTTCTGAAGTTTCTGCCTGCCCCCATGAAGAAAGCGTGAGTCTATGAATGTATGTGTATGTACGCGCAAACTGTAACCATGGATTCAGCACATGAGTTTAGACCCCATAGCGCCGAAATTTTCCGTCGGTTATTAATTAAAATATTGCTGTTCCATACATTTTGACCGCGTAGGTATTGCACTTTTCTATGAAACAGAAGATTTTTTTTTTTTTTTTTGATAACCGACGAAATTTTCGACGCTATAGGATCTAGTATCATGTGCTGAATCCATGTTTACAGTTTGCACGTCAATGTCCCTGCCACCCTGTAAAGTAAGCTCTAGATACAATTTCAGTACATAAATGAACGAAATTCAGCTTTTAGTAAAGCAAATATTAATCTAAGATAGATTTTTGGAGCTGTTGACACAAATAACTCGAGGTCTAAATCAATAATATGTACGAGTATGTATGTCTTAATGTCAAAGTATTGATATTTATTCAAGGCTACAAGCCGCATAGAATATTTAATGGAATGAGGAAGTGAATAACATTAGAGCTTATTTAAAGTTAATGTTTGAATAATGTATCATATTGTGGCTTAGTAATAACGATCAGGTTAAACTACGCTTGCCGCGGTTGGTCCGTGGATGGGTGACTATCTTCAGATACCAAGGCCCCTCCGTGTCGCGGGTTACGGATCGTCAGTAGCCCGAAAGTCTGACAACCAGTCTTACCAAGGGCTATCCTATTACCTAGTAACTGGATATTGGAGGTCTGATAGGCAGTCGTTTCTGTGTAAAATATTTCATCACCACTGCTCTCAAAACGGTGAAGGAAAACATCGTGAGGAAACCGGCATGTCCTACAGCCAAAAATTCGAAGACATGTGACATGTACCAACCCGCTCGCGTGGTGGATTAAGGCCCATTCCCTCTCATCGAGAGGAGGCCTGTTCCAATAGTGTCAACATTATAGGCTGGTTATTCTTATGCTAGTATTATTTTACTATTGATGTCACGTGCTATAGAGTAACCGTGGAGTCTCTTGCCAGCTCTTCTCCATAGGAAACGAGCAACTTTTTTTATTTTTTAAAAACGTTGCCCCACGCTAGGAATTTCTCCTGTATCGTGGGTGCATTTACAAACATTGAAACTCACATACACAAACAGCCAGACCCGGAACATCTACTTGTAGGCCATACAAATATTTGTTCCGTGCGGGAATCGAACCCGGGACACGCAGCGCAGCAGTCAATCGCTTAACCACTGTGCCAACCGTGCCGTCAATTGAAACCGTGCACCTACCTTCTGACGTTTCATAAGTGCCCATGTACATTTATGTGAAATAAAAAATTTTGTTTTTAATGTTTTTACGTCGCCTTTAGTACCTATATAGGTAGAAATTGACAAAAAATCCAACAAACTTTTTAAAATCTTCAACATATTTTTGCCTTTCTATATTTGCCGTCAATTCGTCAGAAGAGCCAAATCACATAACTTGGCCAATTTTCAGGCGGCTGACGTCTTCATTCAACCAATATTGCGGAATTGACTGAATAATGTCGTAGAGAATTGGTTCAATTGGATGTAATGATATAATTTAAGAGCTCCATTTGTAAGGAATTTCGTACGATGACATAATTTATTAAAATGGTTCTTGGTTTCGTTGGTACTTGATATCAAGGAAAAGGGCTACTTCATTTATCTAAGACGGTATCATCCTTTAAGCATCATTTATTCATTCATAATATATTATCAGCCTGTTATCTGCTGGTATACCTACTTATATATATTTATTTTAGGTATTGTTTTTTTCCAGTTTAAGCACGCTGATGTGGAAGTGACGAACGCTGGGCGTTTTAGGTGTGTTTAGTAACTCTTGATCTTCAAAAAGTCAGACCTTAACGTAATTTATATAATGTAACTAGCTAACCCGGCAAACGTTGTTTTGCTACATAAATTATTTCTAGCTGCCCGGCGCTACTTCAGTCGCGTGGTGTCCTACCCCCTACCCTACTCCTACCCTACTCCTACACTACTCCTACCCTACTCCTACCCTACTCCTACACTACTTCCACCCTACTCCTACCCTATTTCTACCTTACTTCTACCCTACTCCTACCCTACTTTATTTAACAAAATGATCCGCCATTTATTGAATAAATTTGTTAAAAAAAATGTGATAAATGAAGAACCGCTCTACCGATTTTGTGCAAACTTCACATAAACCATCTACTAAATAGTCAGAACAAAGCCTAAACGTTTGGTTTGGATAGGTGAGCCCGTTCTTGAGTTATAAAATTACAACGAAAAGTGGCATTGATTTTTTTATATTTAAAGATGTCTGAAGAACTAAAATCCATTCTTGTATTACCCGTTCTTTGCCACCGACGACGGCGTACCGTCATCCTACTCCTCACGTCGTCGTCGTCATCATACGTCTCAGAGGCGATGTTCTGGAGGCTTACCACCAGCTCTTATAGCAGGGTAGAAGTTGAACTGCACTGCTTTTTTGTACTATGACTAAGTAGAAATCCCCGAAGGATTAGCAGAGGTGTTCTTAAGATCAAAGAAAGGGGCTAATACAATAGCTTAAAATACTACTGATTCTTAGCTTATTTTGGATATATTATAGAACAGCACCTTAATTGCGTAACCTACTATTAATCACAATCTGAATAATTTTGAAGGATATCGCTAGTCCAATGCTTCACAATTATGTTCAAACGCAATGAATGTTGTTGGACTGTCAAAATGAAAGCCGTTGCTACTGTTAGTATGTTCCGGGATTAACCCGCAGATGAATGTGAATGGCGTGACGCATTCTTTTAACGGTACTACACTACATTCGCTAAACAACGTATGCAAAAACCATAAACACTAATGGTAATTCTAGAGTTAAATAAAGCACCTTAGGAAACAATACAAAAGCCTTCCCATAGGAGAGGCTCCAACTCCAATATAAATGGTGGTTTCCTTTGACAGCTGAAATGTAGGCCATTAATCATAAGACCCTATTCACACTTCGCTTGTTTTATTGTTTTGACCTCGGTTCAAATATAGGTATTTAAATGCGGTCTGAAAAACTTCGAATTTTTGGGGTCTTACAAGTACTATGATGTTGTAGATGAGCTGAATGAATGATTCAACTCATTCAATTCAATTCATTTATCCTCAAAAATAAATCGATCCTACTTCGACACTATCATCTTTCTCTTTCTAAGTCATAAATATTATTTTTTACTATCGAGTCCGCCCTTACCACTTGACCGAAATCCTTACTTTCGCATAGCAACTGTACTACTATTTTAGGTTTGTGTGGGATCACACGTCTCACGTAATATTAGTAAACACACCTTCCAATATATAAATATGAAAGGATAATAAACGTATTATATAAATCCTTATAACAAGCCTTTTCTTGGTGTTCATCCATTAACCCATAACAATTATTACATCGTGTCTGAATTTCTATAAGTAAATATATAAGAAACATCATGCATGCAATCTATATTTAAATCATTACAATTATCCAAATAACATTATATATAACATTATTCTATATGTTTGAGCCATTTGGGGTTGAAACACTAGGGCCTTGGGGTCCGAGTGCTCATCAAATTTTTCGTGACATCGCCAAGCGGTTGGTTGACTCTTCACGTGACCAGAAGGCTGGCCTATTTTTAGCCCAAAGAATCAACATTGCCATCCAACGTGGTAATGCTGCCAGCCTTTTAGACACTGATCCCATTGACAGTGATGCGGACGAATTTTTGGATGCCCAATGAGCTCCTGCCTTTTTCTATATTTTTTCATATTATAAAATTGTATATAGTATATATTAGTGTTAGTTGATATTTGTTTAACTTGAAATAATAAATTTACAACGAACTTAAATAACATTAAAATCAGAAAAATAATAAAAAAATATAAAAATTTATGCCAAAAGTCAATTCATAAAATTCAATACTTAAAATTTAAATACTTTCGACTCTTGTTTTAATTCATAATTCATCAATGGAATATAGACACTTATTTAATAAGAACCGTTTAAGCTTATACTGAAACCCACTTGTATATAGGTACTAGAGTTTTTATTTCTGTCGGCAGTTTATTGAACATTTTTAATGACTTGTGGTAGGCGCTACATTCAACATCATCATAATCTGTTGATGATGTTGAACGTTGGTTGATGTTGTTGTTGAATGATTGTCGTTGTCGTCATCGTTAGCCTACTATATTGTGTCCCACTGCTGCGCAAAGGCCTCCCCTTTTTCCTTCCAAACCTCCTTGTCTTCAGCAATCTGGCCATGTTAGCCCTGCAAACCTCTTTAGATCGTCACATCACCTTCACCGTGGTCTACCTCGCCGGCGATGCATGTCCTCCTTCAGGCGTCCAGTGAGTGACGATCTTTGCTCGTCTCTCCGGGTGCATTCGCGCGACGTGTCCGGCCCATATATTCCACACACATTCCCCGTGTGTTGAATGATTACTATGTAATATTGTTGATAAACTGTTGTAAATGTATTTGTTAAATGATTGATTGACCTGAACTAACTATAAAATCAACTTGACACAACCTTAAATCCATTCATTCACGGACAGACAATCCACAGTCCAAACCACTGGGTCCAGAACACTAACCTATATTATACAAGTATGGTGGACTAAATATACTACCTGTATAAGTATGCAATGACAGCTGTTTTTGTGCCAATTCAAAGCGCCCCGCTCGAGCGTCTCAGGAACTAAAATCGACACATTTCCGCAAATGGCCCTCGTTTTATTATGGTACGTTTTTGATGATTTAGGTTTAGAGGATAAGGCTGTGACCTTTGAGTTTGTTGCGGCCTTTCTTTTCGGAGTAGTCATATAGGAAACGCCGAACTCATCTAGTTTAAAAAAAATATGATTGACGTGACTTACAGAAAATAAATCATTTATCATTTAAATCGTGGAATAAGACTTTTTGTGTATTTTGTGTTTACTATTATTTATTTATTATTTGTTTATTTAGAACATTTTTAATCATGAGAGTATGCGCATCATGTAAAACTCGCTATCAAAAATATTAGTTCCACAAACGCTTACGCTGCTGTCAGCGCTAAAAGGTTAAATAAGGAATGAAAGTTCGCTATTTTCCGTAATGGGAAATCCCATTGGGCACACGACTTGTTACTTACCACTTGATCTTAAATGAGCCGCTTTTTTTTACATAAAAATATGTTTAGGGGCTGATGTTTCAATAGTTAGATAACTTTTCCCTGAGGAATAAATATTGCGGTTTGGCAACTTTTGAATGGAAAATATCGATACCTCCTAAGTATACTGAGTCAACTAACAAATTTAGGTATTTTTATATTTTTATATAAACGTACATGATAAATCGTGATCTTAACGTTTGTGTTAAAAAAAAATAAAAAAGAACAATAATTACCGAGATAATTTCACGTATACTAAATCAATTTCAACATCAGTTAAAATCGTACATTGTAAACTGATCTAAATAACTTTGAACCAGTGTACGCGGGGCGTGAGGGGGGACGCATCGATACAAGTATGATACAAGTTTATTGCGGCTCAGTAACGACAGCGATTCTGACTGATCTCTAATTTGTTAAACCTTATATTTTTGAGCATTAGAAATGCCTAGATTGTTGTGTTATTAATTTCTATTATTTTTATTAATATTGTTTAACGTAAGTTACCATTTTGAAGAATCAAAATGTATTTTTCGCCATAATTAAGTAGGAATATCTTTTTAACATAATAGCTTTACTAAAAGCTACAACGTAAACAAATCACTATTAAAAAAAATATCAATGTTCCATCATTAAAGTTTCATAAAAAACAACAAACAATCAATCATAATAAAAACAAAAACAGGTACTTCTTTAGTAAGTCAATAAAAATAATAAGAACTAAAAATGGTAACAAATCAACATTTAACAAATTATCAATGTTCCATACATTGATAATTTGTTAAATGTTGATTTGTTTTTACTTGTAGCTTTTAGTAAGGCTACTATGTTAAAAGAAATTCGTACTTAATTATAGTGAAAAATAGGAATTTCATTTATTTTTTAATAGTCGCAGCCGCAAAGTCCACATGCTTCGTGTACCTCGACGAAATAATAAACTATTTTCGAATAATATATTTTGTATGGCGACCAAAGTTTATAATAAACTACCAGACTGTTTTAAAACTCTTAACTTTAGGACATTTAAATCTAAACTATTCGATTATTTATTATGTAAATGCTATTACTCGACTAATGATTTTATGAATGAAATGAAAAGTTGACTTAAATATTAGAATCATTATATTCTGTTCTTATTATCTCTTTGACTTAATTTAATCTTTTTGACATTTCCATTCCTAATATTTGACTAATTTTCAATTTGTATGTTATTCTAATTTACCTAATATTTAATTCTATGTTATATATAACCAAAACCCTGAAAATGTATTTGTACGCCGGAAACGGCAGAATATTATGAACTTTTAAAATTATGTAACAACTCTGTAACAATATTCTGACAAATAAATGGACTTTGACTTTGACTTTGACTTTGAATAAATTAATTGATTTCAACTAATTCTAACGGATCTAACGACAGCGATTCTGACTGATTTCTAATTTGTTAAACCTTATAACTATTTTTTGAGCATTAGAAATGCCTGTTGACTGTTACGTTATTAATTTCTATAATTTTTATTATTGTTTAACGTAAGTTACCATTTTTAGTTCTTATTATTTTTATTGAACTACTAAAGAAGTACCAGTTTTAGTTTTTATTATGATTGATTGTTTGTTGTTTTTTATGAAACATTAATGATGGAACATTGATATTTTTTTTAATAGTGATTTGTTTACGTTGTAGCGTAAAGCTATTATGTTAAAAAGATATTCCTACTTAATTATGGCGAAAAATACATTTTGATTCTTCAAAATGAGTTGTTATTGGTTCATGATTCTTGTTCTTCTTCCTAGCTTTTATTAATCCCACATATCGTAAGGTATTACAAAAAAAATACTAATAAAAAACTTCGGTAAATTACATTGGTCCAGTATACGTTGAGGTTTCAAATGTTAACATTGCTAAGTACTTTCCTAGTATAATGAGTCAAGTGATATAATTTCAACATTTTTTATTATTAAGTGAGACAGAAAACCCCGGAAACAAACAAAAGGAAAATTATATTAATAAAATGACAATCTATTTCATGTGATTTTGGTGTAAACGATGGATTTTGATGGACAACGTACATGAATATAACTGGTAGTTAAACCATTTCACTATTGAGTCCCGCCGGCGTATACCAAGTCATGTACATAAAATGTCATTTAAAAACAAAAATCAGCAAAATCATTTTATACCAAAGGAAGAGCTTACAATTTTTATTAAAAAAACATTTACTTTATTTCGAATTAATTTGATTTCATTAAAATATAAACAATTTGCCTTCAAATCACTCTCCGATAAAATAACTATAATGTCAGTTGACTCATTATACTTAGGAGGTATCGATATGTCAAACTGTCATATTTATTCTTCAGATAAAAGTTACCAGACTATTGAGAATACAGCACTAAAAGCAACAAAGTACGATAGAATATCTTTATTTTGCATATAATATGGGACATAAAAGGTCTTACATATAAATAGTTTCACATATTTCATAATTATGTACATTTCGAGCTGTTTGGGGTTGAAACCCTCGGGCCGTGGGGTCCAAGTGCTCATGGTCATTTTAAGGAAATTTCGAAACGGCTGGTTGACACTTCCCGTGACCCAAGGGCTAGTTTACCTTGGCCAGAGGCTAAGCATTGCCATTCAACGAGGTAATACCGCCAGTCTCTTGGGTACATTACCAGTCGACAGCGATGCGGATGAATTCTTCGACGCTATCTTTTAGTTTGAGAATAGTTTTAGTTTAATTTTGTTATTTTTATTAATTAATTAGGTTTTACATAATTAATTTAAACATGATATCTACATTTGTGTTTCACATATTATGCTTACTTCTTTCAGCACGCAGAAATATCTTAAAATATTTTTTTAACAAAAACACTTCAAATCCAAGAGTTTCATTTAAAAAAACGTGCTACATGATAATAACTGAATAGCATAATATACATAATCAGCCTATAATGTTCTCACTGCTGGGAGATGGGCCTCTCTTCGAGAGGGAATGGGCTGTAATTTACCAAGGGGCCCAGTGCGTAGTTGGTAAATGTCACAGGTAGGCAAGCCGGTTTCCTCACGATGTTTTCCTTCACCGTTTTGAGAGCAGTGGCGATGAAATAATTTACACAAAGTAAAGCGCCTTTAAAAACTGAATACAAACGCAATACTCAAATAACTATAAAGGATGGATAAATATCGAAAAATCTTGAAGACTGCCGGAAAAAGCTCTCTAAATTTTTCACAATAATAAATCTCTGTTCTTTCCTAAAAATAAAGCAACTCCAGCAAAAAGTCTTAACGAGGTAACGTCATGTAGTTTGATGCTTTGATGTTTCAGCGCAATTTCTTCCTGAAAAACTCTGAAACTGGGTCAATTTGCTTTAGGAGATTGATCCGAACGCACAAGTTGAATATATAGCGATGTAGTATTAAAGATAAAGATAAAGATATATTTATTGCATAACTGTGTACATTAAGGTCTTATTGATAAACATTACCTACATTTTAGTTCCAACAGTCTACCCAAGTCGGACATGCAATAGTATTTTAAGACATTAGGTACATACAAATATTATTTTTTATCAAAAAAACTCATTCAGATTATAAAATACATTATCAATTAACATTTTTTTCAATTTATTTTTAAACATATTTCCATTTAATTGCTTAATTGCTGGCGGTAACTTATTGTACACCCGAATAGCAGTAACATAGGTACTTTTATAATACATCATATTGTTGATAACTGGTAAATTGATGTCATATTTATATTGTGTCCGAATGTTTCTTTTAGAATTTGATTTGAAATTAAAAAAAATGCATATTGTTTTTAACAAATAAACATAATTCGAATATATAAATACCAGTCAGTGTCAGGAAACCCTCCGTTCTGAAGACGTCTCTTAATTAATGATTCGGTACGATACATGTTATATGTATATTGTCTTAAGACATTTCTTCTGGAGAATGAATGTGGATTGTACGTTTGTCGAGTTCCCCCAATATATGACACCATAAGTTAACAGTGGGTACACATTTCCAAAATAAGCATTCCTAGTAACACTTGGATTTGTAGTTTCTGCCAGAACTGACAATGCGTAGCAAGCACTGGATATTTTTTTATTTATCTTTTCAATATGTGCCTTCCAGAGGGGGCCGCTATAATTCTGTACGTTTAGTCCACTCTCGACCCCTCGACCCCCAATCAATAATGTTTCCACTGGACCCCTAACTGTAGTTTACTCTCGATCCTTGGGGGTCGAGAGTGGATTTTCATACAAAGGATAGGCATACCTTGTCCACTTTCAACCCCTAGTTCGGTAAGCACCTAAAATTAATATTTTGGTACAGTAAGGTACAGACGCTTATAAAGCTAAAGTAAAATCCAAACTTTGTTCAAAGTTAAACGATAAGAATAGTTGGTCGCCCTGATTAACTCAAGACAATGTTTATACCATCAAGTATTTTCTAACTGAACAGACAGCTGGGGAGTTTGTTGCGCCAGTTCTTCTTCCCGGCGAAAGCACTGGGAAGTGGTGAAGGGCTGGCGTTTTGAGGGACTGTCTTTTGTAATTGTGACGTTTGAAAAGTGCTGAATCTCAGCCTAATTTGAATAAATGACTATTGATTTTGAATGAAGGCAAAATTCAGGAATTAATATTAAATAAAAAATATATGAGAATACTTAACACGTTCACTGTCCACAAAGTAGATACAATAGTTAAACAATCAACCTGAACCATATGTGGTTCATGGGACAGGGAATGGGTTAAAGTAGAATTCTTTATTTATTATCTGCAATAACTCTTTACTTTTACCATACCAGTATACAATCTTAATAAATAAACGGACTTAATTTTTCTAAACAAAGACTTACTTGTATTTCTTTATTAACAAACTGATTCAGAATATAACTAATACGTTTGTCGTTGTCAATATCGTCTGATCTTCGTTTATATTGTGTTGAAGATATCATCTTAACCACTTTTTGATAATTGGAATCATCTTCTATAATTTTCAAAAATTGTATAATGTTGGTGGTTTTTGCTAATTTTCTATTTAACATAGCATGCCAACCTTCTAGTTTATTAGTGGTGCGATGTCGTTCACCATAACAACACCATTTATTTTCCTCATAGGGTCCTGGGCCCATAACCTGATGGATAATTGGTAGGAAAATAAGAATATATTATAAGATGTGATGTGTTTTATCATCTACTTTTACTTTTTCTTTTACTTTGGGGGTCGAGAGGAAACTGAAACTTGGCTGGAAAATAAAATTCACTCTCGACCCCCAAGGGTCGAGAGTAAACTACAGTTAGGGGTCCAGTGGAAACATTATTGATTGGGGGTCGAGGGGCCGAGAGTGGACTAAACGATTCTGTCGTTATTCTGTAAAGCCATATTTGTTACGATCGCGAATCATGCTTTCAATCACTAAACACCCCGACACTGACCTGCAAATTGCAAGAAAACCTTAGCTGTTTGTGTATATGAGTTAAAATGTTCGTAAACGTACCACGATACAAAAAAAAAGTTTCGATTTTCACAGGCTACCTTAGCGCATCCCCTAGGAGCTTGTGGCCGAGTAATTACAGCAGAATGATTATGGGTCGATCGATCAGGTTAAGCTACGCTTGCCGCGGTTAGTCCGTGGATTGGTGACCATATCTACACATCAAGACACCTCCGTGCCTCGGAATGCACGTCAAGCCGTGAAAAATAGGTCGAAATTCAGTGTTTTTTTTTTAAGTACATAAAATAATATCAGCAGGACAAAACCCGGCCTAACCTAATCTTGAAAACACACAAGTGTGTTTTAGCACCTCAATACACAGACTTTTCAACGCAAAGCTTGCCCCATGAGACAATTTATACGAGAGAACCCACATATTTGGGTTCTAAAATATGCATTGAGACCACACTTGCGTACCTATTCGTATTCATCCAACATGGAATCGTCATTTGTTTTTTGTTCGATTTTCCATTCCACCGACTCTTCGCCGAAAAGTCTAACAAAGCTCGCTGTTCTTTCCTTTCTATTACTAAAAAGGAAAACATACCGAATTCATGTAGCTCGACGTTACTGGCTCGGTTTTTTCTCTTTGAAGCATAGATACTAATTAGCAGTCCAGTGGAAACGGCCATGACTTACGAATGACGACACGGTTGGCGCAGTGGCTGAGCGATCGGCTGCTGCGCTGCATGTCGCGGGTTCGATTCCCGCACAGAACAAATATTTGTATGGCCTACAAGTAGTTGTTCCCGGTCTGTGTTTGTGTATGTGAGTTTAAATTTTTGTAAACGCACCCACGATACAGGAGAAATTCCTAGTGTGGGGCAACGTTTTTATAAAAAATAAGTTTGAACATACGTTCGTATTTTGTGTAAATACGTTTGTGTTCGTATTTCATCACCACTGCTCGTAAAACGGCTAAGAAACATCGCGAGGAAACCGGCATGTCCTAGAACCAAAAAATCGAAGGCATGTGACATCTACCAACCCGCACTGAGCCCGCCTGGTGGATCACGGCCCAATCCCTCCCACTTCCCTGACACATGGATATTTTGATTATATATTTATTTATTTTTTAAACGTTGCCCCATACTAGGAATTACTCCTGTATCGTGGGTGCGTTTACAAACATTTAAACTCACATACACAAACAGCCAGACCCGGAACAACTACCTGTAAGCAATACAAATATTTGTTCCGTGCGGGAATCGAACCCGCGACACGCAGCGCAGCAGTCGATCGCTCAGCCACTGCGCCAACCGTGTCGTCAACAACTGCACACTAACAATCACAATCTGCATAATTTTGAAGGATATTGCTAACCAATTGCATCATATCTTCCAAAAATTTGTCTGCTTAACAACCTACTCGTAAATAACGCAATGAATGTTGTTGAACTGTCAAAATGAAAGCCATTACTACTGATAGTGTGATACGTAACTACCCCACTGTACTGGCCTAGCGTAGTACTGAGTTTCAATAGAATGTAAGGCCACCTTATACTGGTTTTGTTTCCACTGACGTGCGGCTGCTAATTAATCTTCCCGAGTCTGTTTGGATGAAGGATTATCGATTACGCTTATTCAAACGTGAAATACGGCTCTATAAGCTTTGATTGATCGATGCTTAATTAACATAGCATAGATCCCTCACAACGTGTAAAATTGCAACTGCAGACTGCACAGAGTACAGAACCGCAGCGTCGGCGCAACATGTTTTTCTTCCATACCTCTCTATTAGTCATCATTTCGTAGTCACGCCCTTACCAGCCAAACCTGTCATCTCTCACACAATACAGCCATCGTCGCATCTCCTAATTATGGAAAGTAACTTAAATCTTGTTATTTTATTTGAATACTCTTCTAGTCTGTTTATTTTTTATAAGCAATATTATAATTTTGCTCAATTTATATTCTCCCGGCATTTTCTTATAACTTTGCCAGAAATATAGTATGTGCTAAGGGGTCATATGGTCTGACGGTATCCTTTTTCTCTTTCTACCATTAGTCTGGTGTATATTTCTATCTCTGTCTGACAAACATATTTATTGGCTCGTCTGTAAACTCGGCACGCTCCTTGCCAAAATATTCGGGTCAACAAACTATTGTATTAAGTTTACTGGGACAAAGTACTCATAACGTATTGTCTCACTGAATTGTCTAGTGCACATTTTCGTCTATTTAAATGATATTATCTAGACTTGGTTTTCCGCGGTCCGTTCGTGGATGGGTGATCCATTACATTTCGGGACTCCTCCGTGCGTCAGAAAGCACGGTAAGCCGTTGATCCAGGCTGTCGTTGGTAAATTTTTGACCGTCGTTACAGATAGTCAGGAGCCCAAAAGTCTGACAATAAATCTTACCAAGAGGTATCGTATTACCCAGTAACTGGGTTGTGGAGTTCATATAGGCTGTCGATAAGTATAAAAAAATATCCTCAGTCTCTTTCTGACATTAGTTTCGTATATATTCCCGTCTCTATCTCACAAAATGTTTTTATCACCTCGTCTGTAAACTCGGCACGCTCCTTGCCAAAATATTCGGGTCAACATACTATTGTATTAAGTTTACTGGGACAAAGTTCTCATAACATACGTATTATCACATTGAACTGCCTAGTGCACATTTTTCGGCTATTTTAGTAATATCTAGACTTGGTTTTAGGATCTTGGCAAAGAAAATACTTCATTCTGTTTTCTTGTTAGTAAAGGCAATATAAGATAGTTAGCCCACCAGTTTGTACAAGATTGATCAAACATCATCATCATCTGCCTAGCCTTTCATCAACTACGTTGCGGTCAGCTTCCAGTCTAACTGGATTGTTAGTAGGCGGATCAAGCCTCCGCTCAGAAAAGCTGCTGTCACATCTCTTGTCTGTAAACGTTATGATTTATTGATAGAAAATAACAGTAGCCAATCAATCACTTGAAAATTTGACGAAAGGTTGAATTGAATACAGAAAGGTTTGGAAAGTTTGGAGGTCTGCCCTGCTTGGGCAGAGCACCGCCGTGTCCTCGTAGAGGCGATCGGCAGCGGCGGCGACCTCTCGCGTCCGGCCCTGATTCAAGCCATGGTCCGTGGCGAGAGGGAGTGGGAGGCAGGCACCTCCTTATGCGAAGCAGTCATGCTAGCGAAGGAGGTGGCGGGGTGGGCGAGGGAACGCACCTCACGCCTCAGCCGCCGCGGGAGACGCTCCGGGCGTCGGAAGCCGCGTGACGACTCCCGGCCATCGTAGGCGCGGGCCTGCGGGCGGAGAGTAATGGGTAACTCACCGTCCGATCAGGACCAGGCCCGTGCCGGACGGCGCGTATGTGTTCCACGCGCGCCTCAAAGAGATGTCAGCACAAGTGACGGGGCCCGATAGGGCCGAAGCCTGCCAGGGTAGCGGGATCGTCTGAAAGGGTTACCGCTGCCCTGGAACATAAAGGGCTAAGGAAGGAACACGGGTGGGTTTTAGTCAGTAAGAGTCTGACACTCCCTCCGCTCCGCCCAGAGCGGGAGGGGTCATTTGATGATTTCCCATCCTCAAAAAAAAAAAAAAGGTTTGGAAAGTTGTAATTATATCAAATTGGAAAGTTGTATGAAAAATTTGGAAAAGTTGTATATCAAACTGGATACTTCAAGTGGGCCAGTCTAATGTAAATTCAGGGACAATCAAATTAACAGACTACGTCAATTTCCTGCCATTTCGTGCAACTGTCAAAGAATGACAATTGCATTGAGCATACTGCCAGTCCTATTACACGAGCAGCCAATGGATCAAATACACTCAGCGAGCTATCAGTGCCTTGCGGGTCCAATACAATAATGCGTTCAGGGCGTTGATGGGGCTGCCACGCTACTGTAGTGCATCAGGGATGTTTGCGGCAGCCCAGGTTGATGGCTTCCATGCTATACTGCGCAAAAGAATTGGCTCCCTGATGCGGCGCGTGCGGGGCAGTCCCAACAGCCTCCTGAGGGTAGTGGCAGAACGACTGGATGCCGACTGTCCTATTATGAGGCACTGGACGAGGATTCACATTACCTGTGAAACCACGTCGGGTGCCCTCAGGTTTTAATTGTTGTTGTTTTTATTTATTTTTTATATTGTACTAACATAGTTTATAAGTCTGATTGTTACTAACCTAATATGGACCTACTACAGTCTGAAATAAATGATTTTTATTTATTTATTTATTTAATTCTTTTTTTTATATAATTTGGATTTTTATTTTTGACTGTGTTTAGTTCAGTTTGTAATTTTCCTGTACGAGTCACAATAAATACCTTTTTTTTCTTTTTTTTTTCATTCTTTATGATTCAAATATACGGAAAAACGAAGAAATCAATTCAATTAACAATTTTTCGTAGTCAATTTGATAAATAATTAATTTCCCTGACTTTACGTACCTTCACTAGTAGAAGCTATTTATCTTCCATTCTAAACCATATAATTTCGCGTGTTTGAACGTTTAGTAAAACCCACAAACGTTCAAACGTTCTCAGGGGTCAGTCCAACATAAATAATAGTTTAGAATTAATGTCGTAAGGGTGTGAAGAGGGTCGTACATCCCCTAACTACCGTGGCTAATCAACGGGTTTTACCTACGGATCGTTAGTCCACCTGTTAGATGGTCTAACGATTCATTGCTTTTCAGTTTACCATCCGTTCGAAGCGCTTTTAGCTAAATAATTACATCCGCACGGATCGATCTTCAAGGTTAAGCATCGCTTGCCGAGGTCGGTCCGTGGATGGGTTCCAGCAATGGGAACATTATAGGCTGATTATGCATTATGATTAGCTTAATTAGTCTTTCCCACAAGATGTGTACAATAATTATTCATAATTCTACAGAGCGTAGCAATATTTAAAATTTAAATTATTCAAATGTTATCATTTTACGCGTAATTCGCTGAAACCATTCGCTGAATTCATCACACCCATACAGATTTTTCAGTGGTTTAAATAGGTAACAGAGTTTTGTTAAAAAAAAAACAATTTGGTAGGTACCTAACTAAAATTCATTAAAAAATAATAATAACGAAAGCTAAAAATAATAATGTAAAACGATCTCTTTACTTCGTTTTTAATTTGTAACAGTAGATGGTAATATATTAATATAATTAATATTTTTGGTTCGAGGTCGACCTTTTTGTAAACGTAGAATTTATGTTATCTTTATAAGGATAACATTTATCCTGGATTTATTTGGATCTGCCGACTTTTAAGCTTAAAACAGGTTGAATTTATACCACGAATTCAAAGATGGATGTTTAAAATATGCGTGTTATTTTCACATAACAGACGTAGATCTATTTTGTATAAATCTTACCGTGAAAACTAAGGTGAAGTGAACTTGATGTGAGCTGTCAATCCTTAGCATTAGGTGGAATGACAGCTCACTTCACATACAATTTCTATCTGGTATTTGTCAGTAACAGCCCGGAGTCTCGAATTTGTGCCCGGTTGATGGCGGTTGATATTATTAATAATAATAATAATCTATAAACAAATCAAGTATCTTGACTTGGCTCGCGAGATTGTCGACATGTGGGATGTGGACTCAGCGATCATTGTGCCAATAGTCGTGACAGCCAATGGCTTAATAGCCAAAAGCCTCGACCAACACCTGACGACGCTCGTTGGGCAGCTGGATCAAAGGCTTGATTCAGAAAGCGGTACTTCTGGACACGGCTCGCATTGTCAGGAAGTTCCTCTCTCTGGAGCCCTGACCACCGGTAGCTTGGACCCTGTTCCCGATACCGGTGGGCTACTACTTTTTATATTTTTAAATGTTTTTTTATCAGTCAGTTTGTTGGCAATGACACTCAGGAGACTGTTGTTACTGGCACGCACTGTGAAACAAGGACGCTGCTCGCTTGGAGCGGATTGCAGCGAAGCTGTCAATCCGGGCGTCCACGAACATGCCTGAGGCACTACAGAAGCGTGGCAGCCCCAACAGCATCCTGAACGCATTATTGTACTGGACTCAAAGAGCATTAACGGCCTTTAGAGTGAAGGTAGACCAAAGGTTACACGTGTAAAATACTTGACAGTAAGCTTTTAATAAAATTATTTTAACTGAACCTGTGCAGCGTGAGAACCTTCGGATCAACATATCACACCTCACCGCCAATGCTCTTCGTTCCCGGTCCACATCTAGATTGTCCTTAAAATCCACCGTAACAATATGCCCCAACCACTCAAAAAGACAGCTGGGTAGCTCTCAGTGATCTTGTTAGCCGCCTTAAAGATCATCAACTCACTCTTGGCCGACAAAAATAGGCTAACATCACGCTTAGGGCCCTTAAGAGCAGCAAAAGAGAGCAGAAACAAAAAAGTCAGAAATAACACTAAGCGAAAATGAAGTAATGGCGCGGGCTGGCGATGCGATGCACCGGGTGGGTCAGGCTAAACTAATATTTATCTTCTGTCCTTTTCTTCATGAAATAGAAAGACAAAGATGCACTGAACTTAAATTTAGTTTAGTTTGCGAACAAGGGAATCGGCGCAATTGTACGCGGACGAAGTCGCATGCAGAAGCTAGTATATAAAGCGTGGCTTTATTAACTGCTATCCTTTTCTAATTATAATCAAGTTTTATAACGGTAACATAATTTCTTTTATAGTCTCAATTTCATTTAGCTAGCCTCTATAAACTAAAATTAAATAAATTTATAGACACTAATATTTTTAAAACAGGTAGCTTTGATATTCGGAACAGCTGAACTCATAAACTATACTTATTTCGTGCTAAAATATTATGCAAATCGCACGCGCCACGGTGATTTGTCAAAATTAAAGTTCTATTCGTTAAAATGTGCTGGGAGACAATTTAAGTTGGCGGTGATGGGCAAGGTAGATGGGAAAATACCTCGCGGAAGGTCACCTAACTGCTGGTCAGACCAAGTAACTGCCCTTACTGGACTCTCTGTTACCACCGCCCTGAGGGAACCTGAGAACCGAACGAAGTGGAAGAACATCGTGCATAAAGCCACGAAGGCCTGTCAGGGACACGACCTTCAGTAATGAAGTGTGTGACCAAGAAGAAGAGAGACAATTAAGTATAGGAACCTTACTTTACTCTAACACCACGGTAAAGTAGGAACAGCCGATCTATTCTGTTAAAAAAATCTCTCCGTGAAAACTTAAGTGAAGTGAGCTGTCAATAGTGTCAATCCCTAGTATCAGGAGGAATGACAGCTCACTCCAAGCTCACTTCACATAAGTTTTCACGGTGAGATTTTTACAGAATATACGGCTGGGTTCTGCTTCTTCGAAAGGAAGAACGCCATAATATAAACTTCCTATAGAATAGAATAGAATTTTTCCTTATTAGAGTAACCATGAAACAAGATTATTAGCAAAACTTTCGACTATGTTAGTAAGCACAGACACTAAACAAAAACAATACAAGAAATAACGGTTGGTCACCGTTGCGACATCCCATGAAAAACGATACAACACTGACCCACGTAGACACAGTCCAGGTGACTCATAACCATGCTTAAGACACTATTGGAGCCACCCCACCCCTGCGCACCAGGGAAGCAAAACACACTATAGACACATCTTTTTAAAAAGAGACAATTGAAAGACAGAGAAAGAAAATTCCTAGTTACTAGTTAGAAAAGTCAGGGGGCTGTGTGGGGGTTGTGTGGGGGGGGGGGAATTTTCTTTGCCAAAAATGTATAGTTTCCCCACGAAGTCAGGTGCATTATGAAGCAATACTCCTAACAACGGCAATAGTAATAAAGTACTACCTACTCTATTATTTGCAGCCAAAGCCACACATGACGTGGGCAGCAACATACCGCAAAGTTACGTCAGTATACCAGGAACAATATTGCAACACACGTAGAAAGTCTAAACTAGCCCGTTTACTCCAGTTTTATGTCCAAAACTTCAGCGACATTATATACTATTAATGTATTCCCGTTTGCGTTAGATTGGCAATACTGAAGTAACATGTACACAAGCCTTCAAGTTATATTATTTAATATTCATATATTCCCAGTTTGGACTGCCCCGTTGGTATCGTAGTTGCAAGCGCGACTCCTGAGCGTGGTGGGGTCCTAGATTCAATTCCCAGGTCGGAAAAAATGTTATTGGGTTTTCCATTAATAATTTCTGAGAGCAGTGGCTACAGTGGTAATGCGAGTTAAGAGTTGTGATCGTAGGTGCTTTACTTTGTGTAAACTATTTCATCACCACTGCTCTCAAAACGGTGAAGGAAAACGTGGAAAAACCGGCATGTCCTAGAACCAAAAATTCAAAAACATGTGACATCCACCAACCCGCACTGGGCCCGCGTGGTAGATTATAGCCCACTCCCTCTCGAAGAGAGGAGGCCTGTGTCCCAGCAGTGGGAACATTAGCTGATTATGATTAAGGATTTCTTAGTAACAACCCGGAGTTTGGAAGTTGGCGGTTTAATACCCCCGTGCCTCGGAAAGCACGTAAAGCCGTTGATCCTACGCCTGAGGGGTAATTCTCGTAATTTTGATCTTAGTCTCAATCTGTCAAAAATACCTCTAATTTACATTTTGACAAGTTTTTGACAATTATTTATCGCCGAGATGAGACTGCGACTAGATCTTGAACGTTTTAAATTACGAGAATTGGCCTTCTGCCATGCTATTCTGTAAACACCTCACCGTGAAAACTTAGGTGAAGTGAACGTGAAGTGAGCTGTCAATAGTATCAATCCCATAGCATCTCAGGCGGAATGACAGCTCACTTTTAGGTCACTTCACCTAAGTTATCAAATCAAATCAAATCAAATCAAATCATTTATTTCTTTGCAAACATGGGTAAAAAAATAAAATAGATGTTTCATATTTATAACCAAGTTCTCCACATTTTACCATACAATGGGCATGCAAATAGTGTACGGACGCCAGCAGGTCAACCCACCCGAAACTGTCAGATTTCTCCAATCAACATTGAACCTAATGTTTTAGCAATAAAGTCGAAAATCTATTAAAGAAATCCGACAGATTGTAGTAGCTTGATGTGCTGGCGTCTGTACATACAGTTTCAGTTTAACATACATAATTGAGAACGTAATACACCAAAAAAAAAGAAAATAGTAAACATGAATAAAAATTAAAAAAAATAAATAAATGTCAAACGGAGTAAAAGTATGTCAAACCATAATAATAATAATTATGTCAATCAGAGCAATACTACATATGTCAGTCAGTAAGTGAATCATCATTAAGAAAGCTGTCAATAGTGTAATAACATTTAGCAAGTAAAATTTCATTTAGCGCCCTTTTAAATTGTAATACAGTCATTTTTTTTATAATATTCGGTAATTTGTTATAAATGTGAGGGGCAATACCAAAAAACTTTTTCGCATAAGTGCAGTTTTACATTTCACATGACATAATTTATCAATATATTGTGTCCGTATTGGATTTTTTCTGACCTCTGATAATTTTTGGAATAGATGTGGGTTACATTTCACAAACAAGGCCGTTTCCAATATGTATAGAGAAGGCAATGTTAGAATTTTTAATGACTTAAAATAGGGAACACAGCTATCAGTCGTCTTCAGGCCGCACATTGACCTGATGCATCGCTTTTGCAACCTAAACACCATTTCTCTCTCAGTAGACTGCCCCCAGAATATAATGCCATACCGCAAAACCGAGGCAACTATTCCATGGTAGGCTGTTAGGAGAGCCTGATTATTGACTTTCTTTGAAAGTTGATAAAGAGCATATGCGGATTTGCTAAGTTTTTTACAAAGTTCTTCTACGTGAGGTTTCCATGTAAGTTGATTATCAATTGTGATACCTAAAAACTTAGCTTGATCTGCTTTTTCAATATCGCAGCCGTTGAAGGAAATATTCATCTCTGAGCTTTCACACCGTTGCCGTTGATAAAAATGCATGATTTTCGTTTTACTCAGGTTTATAACCAAATTATTTTTATTGAGCCAATTTATTACGTCGTTTAAGCAAGTATTGATGTCATTTTTATAACTATTTGGATCAGTACATTTTATAATAGCCGTACTGTCATCTGCAAAAAGAACCATTTTGTTGGTTATTACTTCCGGGAGATCATTTATATATATCAAAAATAGTAGTGGACCCAGTACGCTGCCTTGTGGAACGCCATATTTTACGTGTCTTGGTTTTGATACATATTTCTTTTCTAATTTACTTTTTGGACATATCCTAGAGATTTCTGTGCACTGAATTCTATTACTTAGGTATGATTCTAATAACTTTAATACGTTCCCTCTTATACCGTAACTATGCAATTTATGTAACAGGATCTTATGGTCTACATGATCAAAAGCCTTAGTCATGTCAGTATAAATTGCGCAGACTGGATTCCGTTTATCTACAGATGACATAATGTTAGCTAATAAGTCAAATAGGGCCATGTCAATCGTTGTGTTCCTTCTGAAACCTTTTTGTTCTTTGCAAAATAATTTATACTTTTCGAAATATGCATATAGAGAGTTATATATTACTTTCTCAAAAATCTTTGATATAATTGGAATTTTTGCGATAGGTCTGTAATTTTTTAAATTCGTTTTGTCATCTTTTTTATAAAGGGGTTTAACTATAACTTTTTTGAGCTTGTTTGGGAATACGCCATCGGCTATGCACAAGTTGATTATATGAGCTAATGGAGGTGCTACAAGTTCTTTGGTAAATTTTATTACTTTTGTGGAAACTCCATCGTATCCAACAGTACTAGTGTTTCTAAGACTACATATTATTTTTACTATATCATCAGTTGTTACAGGCTGCATAAATAGTGAATTTAATGTTTGTTTGTTTAAATTTATATTTTTCAATGCTATGTCATCTCTTACATTATTCTCAATTGTATCAATAAAATAATCGTTAAATTCATTTGCAATGTCCACGGGGTCTGTAAATGTCAAATTTTCTCTATTCACGCACATTATCGGTTCCAGTGGCAGACAAATTTTGGATTTATTTATTATTTGCCAGGTTGCTTTCGACTTATTATGGGCCGTATTTATGAAATGATTGTTTTGTGCTTTTTGTGTGAGTTTAATAATTTTCCTATAGAGTTTGGTGTAATTTTTAAAAGCTAATTTATTTTTTAAGTCTGGGTTTAATTGATATTGCCAAAGTAACCGCCTTTGCTTGTTACTGCATATTTTTATTCCGTGAGACATCCATTTCGTTTTCTTGCTAGTTTTAATGATTATTATTTTCTCCGGAAAACACAATCTATAAATCAGAGAGAAATCATCCATAAATTGGTCAAAAGCTTCGTTTGCATCTTTAGCATCATGTACTAGTGTAAAATATAAAGAATTGAGATGTCTTTTAAATTTAATTAAATTTTCAATGCATATGTCCTGTTTTTTTGTTTTCCAGTATTTAAGCTTGCAAGTTTTATTTATGGGTACTTTAAGTATCTGAGATGTATGATCTGAAAGGACTAGATCTACAACTTCAGCTTGGCATTCTTTCCGATAGTTGTGAGCAAAATTGTCAATACAGGTGTTGTTTTTTAACCTAGTGGGAGTATAAAGCGCAAGTTTTAAATTATATTTCATAAGAAAGTATTCAAATTCTAATGTCGTTTTGTTTCTTTTCAAAACATCAATATTAAAATCTCCACACAGAACGATTTTTTTATTCGAGGATAGGCAAACTTTATTTAGAATATAGTCTAATTTATCATAAAATACTTCATAATTGTATTTTGGGATTCTATAAATACAAATTATTATAATTTTATGTGCTATTATTTCTACAGCGCAGCATTCAAAGATACCTGAAATTGATTGTTTTGCTATATCTGACATTTCCCTAAACTGTAATCCCACTCTTACGAAAATACCTGTTCCTCCTCTCTTTGTATCTCTAGAAAAGTTATCTCGGTGAGATTTGTACAGAATAGAGCGGCAGATCTTTTCCCGGTCGTGTCGGATTGCCGTGCCATCAGACTATGAGAGTAGAGGAACAGAGAGTGCACCTGTGTTTACGCACACACTTGTGCACTATAATATCTCCTGCGTACCTGACTAATCTCCGTTGACATTGGCCACTGTGACCAAAATCAGTCGGGAGGCTATTATTATTATTCCCAGTATATACTATAAATGGAAAGAGAAAAGATAAATACTCGTAGCGGTATTGTTTGACTAAAGTAATGGATAAAGTTCGAAATGTAATCTTTGTTGGTGTTAGCTTTCAATTACTTCTTATCTTCTGTACCTTTCAATCTTTAATTCTTGTTTATAGGTCAAAATATAATCGTTGTTTAAATAAAAGATTCCGGAGTGGCGACCGCGTACCGGACGACGAAGCACTTTTATGATTTAAAAGAGTGTCCGTAGAGTTTTGTTCTGTAACTATTTTATGATTTAAAAGAGTGTCGTGGAGTTTCTCACCCGTTCTTCTCCATACGTACCTACTACGCTTTGGAATGGGCAACTAGCTTCATCTTTCTGACTGACTGACTTCTTGACAATTCAAAAGGGCCTGTAATTGGTTTATTTGCGGGAAGCACAGAACCGTTCGAAGTGGCGGTGCTTGGGGGAGGCTTTTGCGCAGCAGTAAAAAAATAATTTAAGGTTGAGAATTGGAGAGATTGTGTCAGAAAATATACGTTTAGTTTACCATGTTTGACGATGTGACGCTAGTTGAGCGGTAAACTGCTGGCGCTATGCAAGCGTGCGAGCTTTGCGTGATGTCAGTGTGATGCGTAGGTCGTATGTGATGTAAATGCCGTCATAGTGAGATCGTCCACTGAGACTTACGGCCACGCTACACATGGATGCGTAGCTAGCAAAAAATGAAATGCGCAGCAAACCTGATCATCCTTTCTTTTTGAAAGAATTGTGCAAGTTGTGAAAAATACATAAAGAGACCAGCTGTTTTAGCTTTAACCACGTTTTAAATGTGAAATAAAAGAAAGACGTACGATGAATATGCTGTAGTATATTCAACACACGCTGTTCAATTTTACAACGCTTGAAAATAAACATGGTTTACTCCGAGAATGTCAAGATTCTCAAATTGTCATAGATATAAAGCCGATTATATTGGCCACCGACGAAGTTGGCAAAATGATAATGAATTATATGTCAAAGGAATCTGACATTTATAAAGTTACAGATTGGGTGTTCAATAACAATACAATATTAAATGCTTCTAAAGCACTAACTGTATCGGTATCTACTACGCCACATGCGAACAACGCGTCATACTGACGTCACGCAAATCCTGCATCTCGCAAGCAGAGTTTACCGCGCAATTAGCATATACACAAACTTTCCAACATCAATCGTTGGGCAGTTGCCCGCCAGACACAACACCCGTCTGGTCGGAGTATCCTCCCTTTTCTATGGGGAATGAGTGAACTTTACACCCTGTTCCTCATACCTCTATAGATGTAAGACGCAACATTTGGCGAGCCACAATACTTTCTCGTATAACTGGGCACACCACAAGCTCGCCTTGCTTTAGCGTGTCAGGTCTCGTATCAAGAGCGGTACATTACAGTCCCCAGGCTGGGTTACCACTATAATATGCGGTATATTATAGTGGTAACCCAGCCTGGGGACTGATAAGCTCCAAAAAATGTGCAGTAAAAGGTCGTGTCAACAACATCTGTCTCTAAATACTCCTCACAAATGAAACCGAACGAATAGGTGTACTTTTGTTTCCTTTCATGGCATCAAACGTGAAAAGCTGGTTATATTTCTCCCCTAATTAATCCTTCTTTATTAAGCTGCCTATCCTCAATGTATGTTTTATAAGCTTCAACGAGAAAGGTCTTATTTACCGCTGTTGCTTTGTTTCTCATATATTTCGGCCTACATAATCAAGAGGTCATTGTTCATTGCATAGAGTACAATAGCGTTCGAACTGGGGAACCTCATTAATTACGGCAGTCCTTTGGAAGTAATACATAGCCATGTTTATTCCATCTTCAAGACCATTTTCCAATACAGTATAGGGAAAACACACGCTGGGAACCCACGTCAGAAAGAGAAATAGTTACCGTAGCCAAAATAAAATAATACATCCCATATTATTTATATTTATAAGGGGGGCTTGTGGCTAATTAATTAAAGCCCCGCGGGTCGATCGATAAGGTTAAACTACGCTTGCCGCGGTTGGTCCGTGGATGGGTCACCATCTTTACATATCAAGACCACTCCGTGCCTCGGAAAGTACTTTAAGCCGTTGGTCCTGGCTGTCAATCATGGATATTTGGCAGTCGTTATGGGTCGTCAGAAGCCCAAAATTCTGACAACCAGTCTTACCTAGGGGTATCGTATTACCCAGAAACTGGGTTTTGGAGGTCAGATAGGCAGTTGCTTCGTGTTAAATACTAGTATTCAGCTGCATCCGGTTAGACTGACAGCCGACCCCAACATAGTTGGGAAAAGGCTAGGCAGGTAATTATGTTTATTTATAAGGAGAACTTTGATAGTTGCGCTTTTAAAGTTGGAGGTAGAAATTGTGGTAAGTACCTGCTGCCTGTTTTCAAAGTACTCGTGATAATTACTCCTGTCACTTTTGGCTTATTTGTAGGACTCCTTCCCGTGTAAAGTGATAGCAGCCTATATGGTATTGCATCAGTCTCGGTATGACAGCATTTTAGTATCAAAAGCCACGGTAAATATTGGCCACATTCGTATGTAAAACTGACGGGGTGCGAACAAAGGATAAGCAACGTTTCTCATTTCGTAGATGTCGTAAAAACGCGGAACGAGATATTTTATAACAATTTTCCATAGAGTATTTCGCCAAGCGGTTGGTCGACTGTTCACGTGACCAGGCTGGCCTATTTTTAGCTCAAAGAAAAATTGCCATCTAAGGTAGCAATACTGCTAACCTTTTGGCCACTTTTCTCATTGACAGCGATGCGGACGAATTTTTTGATGCCCAATAAGTTCTTCCCTATTTTTTATTTGAGAGATTTGTCAAGATTAATAAAATAAAATCTATTTATAGACTCAGGATGATCTATAACAGTATGATCCATCGTCACTTAAATGATTGTGCTGGATTTTAAACGATTCGTCCTTAATATGTGCAATGACGGCTCTCGAACCACACGTGTCTGAGCGTCACTACCACAGATTCCACGCTCCGTAAGAATGACACTTGTCAAATGTCACTCTAATCCGACGTATACCACAGCGAATATCATGTGTCATCCATGTTGCGCCGTCATATTAAAAAAATACATGTTTATTTTGAATCTAGTTAACCATTAATTTCCTAATCACAAGACCGTTTTCCAAATGAGTCTATGAGAATACCCTTTCTTAATTCTTCCACACTGATACATTTCTTGACAAAACTGGAACACATACCCCAATTTTCATATAACTTGCCCTACACATCGTTACTATCAATCAATTAATATTCGGCCAGCAAAAATCGAGCCAACAATACCAAAGGATGGCAGTTTTTTTGTTAAAACTGTTATTGATATCCGGTAAACCAATTGTCCTACTGCGCGCAAATATGCGGCTTTCGTTGTCCTACATACCTACTTGTATGGTTTATGTGGCGCAGCTGGATTGGATTGTAAGCACGCTATAAATATGCTTTGGTGTGGTGTTTAGCGCTTGTAAGCCAAATTGAACTTGGGACTTTACCAGGCTTTAGGGGAGATTATATTGTTCTAACTATTGCCGGTTTCAATTGTATTCTAATGAAACTTCTACACGTACCAGGATGTAATGTATCCTATTATAGAGTGGCAGGGACACCGACGCGCAAATCGTAATCAAGAATTCAGCACATGATTAGAGCCCCCCAGAGTAGAAATTTTTCGTAGGTTATCAAAAAAATCTGCTGTTTCATAGACAAATGGTCAAGATGTATGGAATAGCTAATTCAAAATTCCGACGCAACAATCATGTAGTGAATCCATGGTAAAAAAAATATCGTATCGATGTCCTTGCCAGCCTGTATGTTAATCAATGTCATAGGTAGGCTACTTGAGAGCCAAATATTAAAATCCGTTCAGCGTGCGTTCCTTGGGCGTGCTTAAACAGCTGAACGGATTTGCATATTTTTTTTATATATTTAGCTTATATTCAACGATAAAATCAGGAATGAAATTATCCGGAAAAAACCGCAGTTACCGAAATAGCTTGCAGAGTAAGCAAACATCCGATCGATTCTGTTAAAATCTCACCGTGAAAAGTTAAGTGAAGTGAGCTTAGAGTGAGCTGTCAATAGTGTCAATCCCTAGCATTAGTTGGAATGACAGCTCACTCCACGCTAACTTCACCTATGTTTTCACGGTGAGATTGTTACAGAATCACACTGCTGAAGTGGCAGTGGGTTGGCCATGTTTATCGAAGGACCGATAGCCGCTGGAGCAGACGAGTCCTGGAGTGGAGACCGCGTATCGGCAAGCGTAGTGTGGGACGCCCCCCAGCTAGATGGACGGACGACCTAAAGAAGGTGGCTGGGACAGACTGGATACGGAAGGCGGAGGACAGGGTGTTGTGGCGCAGCCCGGGAGAAGTCTATGTCCAGCAGTGGACTGCGATAGGCTGAGTTAATTGATGATATTTATTACATTTATAATATTGGTAGTTTATGTAATGTTATTTCTTATCCCTTGCCAAAAAAAACGTGACTCATGGTTATTTAATTCTTGCTGTATATTTTTATGAATCATGTTTCTGTTCGCATTTTTTTACAAATACATATATGCCCGGACGGCCCAGACCTTCCAATGTGTCTGGGGACATGACCTTACAGCGGGCGGTTGTGTGTATAAGATTTGTCTGTAAACGCACAGGAGCTATTCCAAGAAAGAGAAGAAATTCAGAAATCTAAATGAATTTATCCTTAAACTAGGAAGCATGGCACAAAATAAGGGCTCTTATCCAATATCTTATGGGACTTACAGCTTGTGCAGTTATTATAATATCTCTGACAGCAGCAACCCAGTAGCAACCTTATTGTAACAATTATAAAGATCTTTGTGAATTTGACAAACTTTTCAATGGCTGCAACCCAACAACAACCTTATTGCAACACCAATAAAGATCACTGTGATTTAGACAGTGAAGCTAACTAAGTAGGTATGTGAGAAAATCTATCAATAATGATAATTATAGGAAAATAAACAAAATGTATGCGTCGAGACTAGGTAATTGAGAAAGTCCTCCTTGGCAGTTTTGGAAGTCGGGTGATTTTAAATGATATTTTAGTTCTATAAATTGTTTGTAAAAGACATGTTATACGTCAAAAGATTTTTTTGAAGTGAAAACTTCTTTAGCGGCGTTGTGCACTTCTTTGTAATGGGTAAAAAATGTTAAGCTCGCGTCAGGACACGTGACCTGATCGAAAATTCGTAAGACGGAGGGAGAGTAGACCGCATTCCAAAATATCAAAAATGCACAACGTTTATATTCAAGTTTTCACTTCCGCCGGCACTCCCAGAGTGCAACCCGTTTTTTTTAACTAGATGAAGTTAACTTGGAGAAGAAACACTGAAACAAACTCAGAGGTCATAGTCTCTTTTAAATTCCAGCCATTATCTTGGTGAAATCATATGAGGCCCATCCAGATTAGTGTCTGAGATGAGAAATAATCACACAGATTTGAGTGGACCTGTAGATAAATGACTCTATTTATAAACGGGAAAATAGCTAACAAACCTTTATTATCAGACCAGAGTAAATCCATACAGTAGGTAGTGTAAGTAAAGGGGGGGCTTGTGGCTAAGTACAAGTAATAACAGCCGCACGAGTCGATTGATCCGGTTAAGCTACGCTTGTTGTGGTTGGTCCGTGGTGACCATCTTTACATACCAGACCCCTTCCTGCGTTGGAAAACACATTAAGCCGTTGCTCCCGACTACCATTCGTGGATCTTTGACAGTCGTTACGGGTCGTCAGTAGCCCAAAAGTCTGACAACGAGTCTTACCAAGGGGTATCGTATTAGCCAGTAACTGGGTTGTGGAGGTCAGATAGCCAGTCGTTCCATGTAAAATACTGGCATTCAGCTGCATCCAGTTAGACTGGAAGCCGACCCCAACATAGTTGGGAAAAGGCTAGGCAGATGATGATGACCTTAGCGCATTCCTCTTCAGGAAACAACCAGATAGATTTGACTGGACTGGAGTAAATATCGCTCTATTTAAACGGAAAATACCCCCCAGGATCTATAACCTCACAATCATGGAAACATGTTGCATAAGAAATGGTAAGATAGGCGGTAAGCTGCCATCTAACTTACTTATTATTGCTATAGTCGTGAAAAACAAAGCACATGGCACCCCTTTATATTCCATTGTGTTAAGACATCAAGTTTAATTTTCCTTAACGAAATGGCAGGGTCCCGCGTCATGATAACATTTGATGTTACCATCTTGAACCTTCATTTGTGTTGGTACCGTCATCGTCAGCGGTAAATATCGGTATGAATAGACAGTTCACTGTGACAACTTAGGGCTGATTTCTCAATCGACGGATAATTTTTATTCGAGAAATAAAATTGACGTCTGACAGATTTAGTATGGAAGAACTGTCAAAAAATTCAAAATTATTCCTCGGATAAAATTATCTGGCGTTGGAAATATCAGTCCTTAGAAAATTGCCCTTAATTTCAATTGAAAAAAAAGTCTTGTCAGAATTACATTGTGATACAAGTTTAATTTTCTTAGAGCAGATTTTTTTAAAAGCCAGGGTGTTGGTTCCCGTATTATTAAGTACATTCGCATTGTTGTCTTAGTCTGAATCTATCAAAAACATTTAATTTTCATAATTTTTTGACAAGATTTTGAACTTCAGTGTCACTGAGATGAGATTGTGACTAGATTTTGAAGGTTATTTATTATAGGAATTGACCTTCTCAAATCTTCATCATCATCTGCCGAGCCTTTTCCCAACTATGTTGGGGTCTGCTTCTAGTCTAACCGGATGCAGCTGAATACCAGTATTTTACATGGAGTGACTGCCTATCTAACCTCCACAACCCAGCTACTGGATAATACGATGCCCCTTGGTAAGACTGGTTTTCAGACTTTCGGGCTGCTGACGACCAGTAACGACTGTCAAAGATTCACGAATGACGGCAGCTTAACGTGCTTTCCGAGGCACGGAGGGGTCTTGGTATGTGAAGATGGTCACCCATCAACGGACCAACCACGCAAGCGTAGCTTTACCTGATCGATCGACCCGTGCGGCTGTTATTACAAGCCCCTCGAGTCTTTATCCGGGGAATAATTTTTAACTTTAGTCATTTTTTCCATACAAAATTGTCAGACGTCAATTTTATTCCACTGATAAAAGACATCTAACGTTGGAATTGAAGTCTTGAAGGTTAAACTACCAGTTTAACCCCATATTTCAGACGCTGACTGTACAAACAGACATACACATAATGTTTGAAGTAGCATTGAGTTGTAAATTTGAGCTAATGTAGCTGTTTTAGGGTTGCTAAAAAGCTTTTTGTGTTAAACAAGAAGTTTTGTATGTCAGGTAATGTTAACGAAAACTACCTCTCTTTAGTATTCAGTGTCCGTGTGTTCCACATACACAAAGATATCTTAGAAGGTTTTCAAAGGGTTATAGAGGTATGAGGAACAGGGTGTAAAGATCACTCATCCTCTATAGAAAAGGGAGGATCCTCCGACCAGACGGGTGTCGTGTCTGGCGGCCAACTGCCCAATGAATTATGTGGGGCTGTTGTATATATGCTAATTTCGCGGTAAACTCTGCTTGTGAGATGCAGGATTTTGCACGATGTCAGTATGAGGCGTTGTTCGCATGTGGCGTTGCAGGTACCGCTACAGGGTAATTGGAGAAATGTGGATGTATTCAGGTTGTACAATTCTGCTTAATTCCTTGAAGGAATACGGGCGTGATGTTATGTTATGGGTTTATTGTCTGTTTGTTACAATGTCAAGGGTAAAGGAACTAAAGCCTTGTTGTTTTGGCAGACAAGTAGCTTTGAGGCGTAGAGTGCCGACATGAACATGTTTATTTTGGTGTTTGGGCCCAGAAAGTAGCCACAACGTTGGTGTTCAAGAGATAGACGCCCTACTGCAGGTACAAAATTGGTTCACTGCTAATAATTTGGTATTAAATGGGAAAAAAACTAAATGCATAAGATTTGCTTTACCAAATGTTAAAAGTAGTGATTGTGACATAGTATTGAACAAAGAGAAACTAGAATTCGTCGATAAAACTGTTTTCTTGGGGATCACGCTCGACTCAAAGCTGCAATGGGGTCCTCATTTAACATCTCTTGCAGGACGGCTAAGTTCAGCAGCTTATGCTGTAAGAAAAATCCGTCAATTTACTAATGTAGATACCGCGAGGCTAGTCTATTTCAGTTACTTTCATAGTATCATGTCTTACGGTATTTTACTATGGGGACGGGCTGCAGATATCGAGTCCATTTTTATTCTGCAGAAAAGAGCCATCAGAGCAATATATGGCCTCCGCAGGCGCGATTCTTTAAGGGAACTGTTTAAAGATATTAACATCATGACGGTACCTTGTCAATACATCTATGAAAACATCATGTACGTAAGAAAAAATTTAAATATTTTCAATAAAAGAGGTGAAAGACACAACTATAGGACTAGAAATAGGGACCAATTAGTTCAAACAGGTTTCAGACTGGCTAAAGTAGACTCATCCTTCATGGGGTACTGTTTAAAATGTTACAATAAAATTCCTCCCCACATACTCCAACTGAATGAAACGAAATTTAAATCTTGTATTAAACGCACACTATGTAGCCAAGCATACTATAAGTTAGGAGATTACATCGCTGACAAAAATGCTTGGCTCAATGCTGGTCCTGCTCCACAGAGGCGCATAAACTAATTAGCATTCGGAAACAATGTTGGAGCTGCTGAACATTGGAAAAGAAAAACTATCATTGCATTGTATAAACTCAATTGCTTAGAATTGTATAATTGCATAGCACACGTGTGAGCACTATGTACTTTCTATAAAGCTACCATTTACTGGGTACGACTTTCATTGACTTGAATGTGCCCTGGCAGCTGTGAGTATGTCATGCTCACTCAAATGTCTCGCTGGTGGTGGCGTGTGTGTTGGATCATTAAGTTCCCTCCAAAATGGTTGAGCTGAATGGTGCTGATCCATACGTCATGTTCGTGAACGGGCGCCGCCAGTAGGGACTGGTCATCTCTTAGCTGCCTCGGCTTATTTTAATTTTTAATTTCTGAATTGTTTTTGTTTTTTTATAACGGACGCTTTTAACTTGCACGTATTTCTACATCGTTAATAATAATAAAATATTTTGTAACAATTTTATGATTTAAAAGAGTGTCCATGGAGTTTCTTGCCCGTTCTTCTCCATAGGTACCTACGCTTTGGAATGGGCAACTAGCTTCATCTTTCTGACTGACCGACCCTTTGACAATTCAAAAGTACCTGTAATTGGTTTAGTTGAATTAAATGATTTGAGTTTGAGTTTGAGTTTGGGCTCCTTCACTCAGATAAATGAAAAATAGAAAGAAAAAAATCAACCATGAAGACGAAGAAGAATATTTATGTGAGCTTTTAATGACACGGAAACAGAAAAAAAAGCTATAAGAATCTTTATAAGAAAAAATTATAATTGCTTAGTACCTACAGAAAACAAAAAAATGAGAAAAAAGTAAATGAAGATTTTGGAAAAATCCCATTACAAAAAAGGGGCAGCCACGGCGCATTCGGCGACGACATCGTGTCGTGGTGCCGCCGTGTCTGTCAATAAACTTCCTTAGTAATTCATACAACATTGACGTCTGTGCGACTGACACACAGCGAAACAACCGTAGTTTTTCACTGTAACAAACGTGTGTGTACAACCTAACCTAACCATTACTTACACAATCTTTTCCAACTCCTTTATAGGATGAAATTGAATAGAGATGTGACAAATTAAAATATCGAATTCACCGTATTCTTAAGTAAATTTAGAGTCATTAAGGAAAGGGATGCACATAAGTGCGTGTGGGCGAGCGATTTGGCTTTTTTTCGTAGAAACGGTCAAAATAAGGTAAATACCGCTAGTTCAACGCGTCGCCAACTTGCTTCATTGTTGTGAACTCTACGACGAATGAATTGCTTATCGGGAGTGCGCCAAAACTGATACTTTAATTTTCTTATTTGTTTTTTTTTTTTTTTTGCTGGAATGACGATAATTCATTTTATTTTATTTTATTTTAAAGAAAGCTTACAGACTAATAAAAAACCTAAATATCATGCATAAGTAGGGACATTTGCTAATTACAAGCTTCCACATGTACACATCTACTTAATTAAGAGTTACATATTTGTGTTGACCAGTTACAGCGATTTGTGTAAATAAACAAATTAGGTACAATGTAAACATATTGGGTATGTCGAGATATTAGGTAAGTCAAGTCGTGCAATATCAAAATCAAAATTAAAAGCTTATTCATGGTTGATGCCAAAATACTTCTTGTTCAAAAAAATTCGTGTCTACTTGAAGCACTATTAAAGACGATAATTACACGATTTTTTTCAAGAATTTTGATTTGGGATTTGACAATTTATAATGATTTGAACAGTTACTGCACCTCCTATTTCGATTTGTTGCAAGTTTTCAATTTCATCCTGTATATCCTAGGATTAATTTCCATCCACAACAGATAGCCAGTATCATACTAACTCCTAAGCATCTGTAAGACAATACAAGTAGGTAACACCCAATGCGGTAATCGACCGGCCGCCCTTGACCGAGCAAACGGTCGAGACTTGAGTTCTAAGAGGATTTTGTGCTATTAACGGAATCCGAACGATAATATCCTTTGAGACTCTTCGGGGCGCTAATGTCTCAGTGATTTTTACTGTTTATGTCGTAAAAGACGAATAATGGGTACTGAATGGGTTGCTAGAGAAATCTAGGTAGGATACCTACACAAATGATTATGTGAGCCAAGGCATTTATGCATGGGTAGGTTACCGCTGCCCTGGAACATAAAGGGCTAAGGAAGGAACACGGGTGGGTTTTAGTCCCAATCTGAAAAAAAAAAAACGTCAGTTATGCATGATCAGCTAATAATGTTCCCACTACTGGAACACAGTCCTCTTCCCTATGAGAAGGAGTGCGACATTATTCACCACGCGGCTCCAGTTTGGGTCGGTGGATGTCATATATCTTCGAATTGTTGGTGCCAAGACATGTCGGGTTCCTCACGATGTTTTCCTTCACCATTTGAGAACAGTGGTGATGAAATACACAAAGTAAAGTGCTTGCCTGGGTTCGAACTCACGACCTACTACTCGTAAGACGGGGCTGATACGCTGCTCTCACCACTCTGGGCACAGGCTTTTATGGCGCAAGAAAATTCTTCTTGTTAGCCACTTATTGTTTTTTTTTTTTAGAAATAACACTATGTGAAACACAGCTCCGAGAGGGTCTCGTGGCTAAATAATAACAGCCGTACGGGTCGATCTAAGATTAAGCTACGCTTGCCGCGGTTGGTTCGTGGATGGGTGACCATCCATTACATATCGAGACCCCTCCGTGCCTCGGAAAGCACGTTAAGCGACTGTCATTCGTAGATCTTTGACAGTCGTTACGGGTCAGAAGCCCAAAAGTCTGACACCCAATCTTACCAAGGAGGTGATGTTACCCAGTCACTGGGTTGTGGAGGTCAGTTAGGGAGTCACTATTGTGGACTGATTTTCAAAATTATCTCTTTTTGTAATTGTTTGATAAATACGAGTACTCCTGAGGTGGTCCCATATAAATGTGGTCAAGTTCTGATACCACTTAATGTACGAGTATGTTGACGACGTTATAACAACTTCCTATCACTGATATTTACATAGCAAGTAGTAGTATATGAATTTGTGTGGAATAGTTAACATAACTTTGTAGAATAGTAGTCAGTAGTAGAACAGTAGGAGTTGAGCTGCACGATTTCTGACAAATGCGTGCACTGACTGGACAGGTCCTCTCAATCTGTGTGGTTCTTTCTTCAGAAGGTCATCTCAGACATCGATCTACATGGTCTTCATATGATCTGACCAAGATTATGTCTGGACTTTAAAAGAGACTGTGCCCTTTGACTTTGTTTCGGCCTTTTTTCTCAGACTAGCCAGATAGGAAACGCCGACCTCATCTAGTTTTAAAATACGAGTATGATTGACGTGTAAAAGTGTTTGCACACAAAATAAAATCATTTATCATTTAGTAGATCCTGGATAAACTAAATTCTTTTAGACAAAGCAAACATATGCCATACGCTAGGGAATCGACATAGAAACCGTGCCATCCTGTGGACCACAGCCTGTCCAATTAGTAGTGCGTCAACTGGGGACACTGACATTGGTCTACTGAGTTTATGCGGATACACTGTGGCGCCGCGGGATTGTTATTTCTGTGAAACTTTGCGTAAGCGAAGGTCTATTTTTGACAATAGAGACGTGTCATCAAAAAGGTGTGAAATGGTTTAGCTTTAGACCAAACGATGTAGCAAACAGAGGTGCAATTCTCGTAATTTTAAGAACATTCACAGTCTGATCTCAGTCTCAATCTGTCAAAAATACTTCCAATTTCCCTAAATTTTAGCAAGTTTTTGACATTTGTTTGTCGCTGACATGAGACTGCGACTACTTAGATTTTGAACGTTTTAAATTACGAGAATTGGCCTTCAGACCTAGGCCTAAGTCATCATCATGATCTGCCTAGCCTTTTCCCAACTATGTTAGGGTCGGCTTCCAGTCTAACCGGATGCAGTTGAATACTAGTATTTTACATGGAGCGACTGCCTATCTGACCTTCACAAGACAGTTACTAGGGGTAATACAATACCCCTTGGTGAGAGTGGTTGTCAGACTTTCGGGCTTCTGACTACCCGTAACGTCTGCCAAAGATCCATGAATGACAACCGGAACCAACCACTTAACGTGCTTTCCGAAGCACGGAGGGGTCTTTTTGCTTCGTTTACGTTCATATATCAGCCGATCTGTTCCATAAAAATCTAAACGTGATATCTTAGGTGAAGTAAGCTCGAAGGGAGCTGTCATTTTACCTGATGCTAGGTATTGACAGTATTGACAATATTATAAACTTTCACGTTTATAATATTAATAATTAATAATAGTAGGATTGGTGATGTTCTTCAGAAATACTTTATAGAGCTTTTTACAGAATAAATCAGCTGGTCATACACGCAGGCCGGTTGCAGGTATTACGCACCTGACCTTTCTGAAGAACATCACCAATCCTACTACGAGTATTATTAATTAATAATATTATAAACGCGAAAGTTTGTATGGATGGATGGATGGATGTTGGTTACTCTTTCACGCCAAAACTATTGAACGGATTTGGAAGAAAAGAGATAGTTTTTTTTGGGTCCACTGTGTGTAACGTCTATTAATAGTATTATACTTAAAAAAACGTAACCAATTTATCATTTAAAATGGTCGATTTTTTCAATAAAGTATAATAGGATTCACGAAATCGTAATAAAAAGAAAATGTTTTGATAAAGCACTCAATTGATTCAATTCCAGATATGGTCGTCAATGTCATAAATGCATGCATTGAAACTTTTTTAACGATTTTAAGAAAATAAAACAAAATATATACCTAATTACAATTCGAGATGGTAATACAAATTACACGTGATCAACTGACAGCACTAACCGACAGAATATGAATTTTTACTCCTTTTCAAAATTCTGTGACTCTACACCTACATCGCAGTATTTTGACGGTTTATTACAGGAAATATAACTATTTCCTGTTTTATTAACTACCTTCGTATTGAATTATAGAATAAAACAGAAACTATATCTTATTTTGCAGAAATGAGCATGTTGATTGTGCTTCCCTGAATAAACTCGTTCACTAGGATCCTACTAATATTATAAACGTGAAAGTTTGTATGTATGGATAGATGGATGGATGGATGGATGTTTGTTACTCTTTCACGCAAAAACTACTAAACGGATTTGGATGAAATTTAGCACACAGATTGTTTATAACCACGATTAACATATAGGATAATTTTTAACCCGATATTCACACGGGATCGAAACTTATGCGGGTAAAACCGCGGGGCGCAGCTAGTATTCTATAAATGGATTACAATACGTGAGAAGAGCAGTGGTGACCCGTGATGATGGTTACCCGTGATGACTTACGTGTCGTAGGTTTGAACCCAGACAGGCGCTTTACTTTGTGTAAATTATTTCATCACCACTGCTCTCAAAACGGTGAAGGAAAACATCGTGGGGAAACCGGCATGTCTTAGAACCAAAAATTCGAAGACCATCATTGTAACATCTACCAACCCGCACTGGGCCCGCATGGTGGATTACGGCCCAGCCTCCATCACCGAGAGGAGACCTCCGTCCCAGCAGTGGGAACATTATAGGCTGATTATATCGATGAGATTATAACACAAAGGAAAAAATGGTAGCCCTAAACAAAATTTTGCACAAGCAATTAAGTACCTACCCAGTCGCCAGTTAAACGCTGTATTTACAGAATGCCATATGGATATATGGCATTCTGTAAATACAGCGTTTAACCCAAATATCCTGAGTAAATAGTCGTCAGGTTTTAGGTACTAAAACTATTCACGTTTATATTCACCCTAATCAAACTTCGCTTATATTTGCATAGTAAACTAACGCAAATATCATGCTAACCGATTCAATGCATAAATTACACGAAACGGTTAATTACTTTTATAGTAACAGTTATTATACTGCAATATTATTAGAACTAGCTTTTATTAAAATAGTAACTTACTGCAAGTCAGCATTAGGTTCGTTTTGCTATCCAACCTTAACGTGTATGCAAGAAAGAATTCCTTATTACGGATACGATTCTGGCTGCAGCATCAAGTCATATAGTTATGTACTTATTTTTCTCGATTACGATGTTGGTTATTCGGTTTGATGGTCTGTACCGCACCCTTATGTACGACTACACCTTTCTGATACACGCTGTATACCAACTAAATGTATTGTCATCAGAATTGAACAAGTCTACAAAATTTCAACTTGATATGTTAAGTCTAAAATTAGTTTCCAAGAATCCGTCCTAACTTAACGTTAAATACTTAATATATCAAATCGAGCCTTAGAAACAGATTGTCACACAGGCTTCGATCAAGAATATCTTGTTCGCACACTCGTACGTACACGGTTAGTATATTAAATACCTTAAAATTGATAGTAATTTATCATTATAAATACATTTGACTGCGAAGGTATTGCACATTTCTATGAAACAGCAGATTTCTTTAATGAATGAATGAACGCTTTATTTATTTGCAAGATTATAGGTAGCTAACATAAGTTCTTAAGATCTATGTTGGGTTTCACTATATTCGGCATGTCTGCCGTGCAAATATTTAGATTTTACATCTTGGTTATACTTATCGCATGCAGTACACATTCAGTAATTATCAATAACATCAAAATACAAATAATAATTTCATAATTTAAATTTGGATTACAATGCAATTAATAAAATTAAATTAAATACAATTCTAGTAATTTAAAATAATAATTTATATTACAAGTAGCGATCAATAATAATTATGTCATGTCAAAAAATTTTTAATGTTATTTCAATATTATTTAAGTAATGTAAGTACGTAGATGTCATAATAATTATTAGAATAAATAAGTTTTACATTTTATACTCAAAATATTCATTGATGGAATAAAAACATCTCTCATGTCTCATCTCTCTCTCTCTATATATAGCTTTCTATTAAATTCTAAATCTGTAGCACTTCTAAATCTTTCGGCTAAGTGGTTATATATTTTCACCGCCATGGTATAACAATTTTTGTTGCATACTTTAAGTCCATTACGCAGGACTACTAGTGGTTTTTGTACTATTTTTCTCTTTGACATAACCTTTTCATTTTTTTCAAAAAGCGAGTAGTTGTTTCTTACAAATTTGCATGTTTCAAATACATATAAAGACGGAAGACGAAGACATATTGGTAGGTTATAAAAAAAAAATTGGTTCAGAATCATATACTGAATCCATGTGCGCGTCGATGTCCCACCACTCTGTATGTTACATACAGAGTGGTACATATGTTATATTTCTACATCTTTTGTATCTACCACACTTAAAAGGTTTAGTTATGACAGACACTTAACAGAGAAGACGCTCAGCCAAGTCGAAAATTTTCTAAACCAAATGCCAATTGAGTTAACAACATTTCTCGAGAGCGTTGTCAAAAGTGACTCTAAAGGGTTTAGACATAATTCGGTGAATGGAGAGTGTCATCGTAGCGATTACGTCGTGAAGAGAGTAAAAAGGATTCCGGAGTTCGTAATTAGAAAGTCAGATGCTGGGACTAATAAACCAATTACTGTAAGAAACATTAATTTGCCCACTTTATAACAAGATTTTGATTTAAAAGAGTGTCCGTGATGTTTCTTGTCCCCCAGTACGTCCCTATGCAGAAGCCATAGATAGGAACCAACTACGCTTTAAAATGGGCTTCATCTTTCTGACAGAACGACCTCTTGACAATTCAAAATTGAAATGAATGCGTTGAGTTTGACATTTAAGACTAATCAATAAAAAAAGAAATATCTCAACTTGACATAAGTCCATATTGTGGAATGTAAATTTGGCTGTCAAAATGCCTGATGGCCGAAAGCCTCGACCGACATCTCTCAAGGGTCGTACGACTGATGAAGGACAGAACGCAGTATTCCTCGATTTGGCACGCAATGTAAGGAGGTTCCTGTCTCTGGAGCCTTCACTACCGCTAGCTTGGGCCTTGCCCCCGACATCACTGAATCATTATTTTTATATCGAAACGAAAACTGATCAAAATTAAAAACGATCATTTAACGGTGTATACATATGTATACACCGTTAAATTTTAATCGTTTTAATCCTTAAAAGAGGTCATTGTACTCATCATTATAAACAACTTTTACTACGGGACCAACCCTGAAATCGTGAAAAAGAAATCAGTTGATGCATAGATTTATGTTCGCTTAACTCGACATAATGTATGGATCAACTGATTTCACGAGGATTAATACGATCAAAATTTAACGGTGTATAATATATGTAATGTAAAAGGAATGAGCATCTGCATCTATACGAATAATAAATCTGAAGAGTTTGTTTGAACGCGCTAATCTCTGGACCTACCAGTTGGATTTGAATAAAAATCTTTTTGCATTTGATAGCCTAGGATCCTCCCTTTTCTATGGAGGATGAGTGAATTTTACACCTTGTTCCTCATACCTCATTATGCCTAATATAGGTTCCTAATTCATTAAAGCAGTCCATTTAAAAGTATTGCCACTTCACTAGTGGCAATAAATAGACGTCCAACCAACCCTGAGCTGTCAACCCAGCCACCTGGCTGACTGCCTGACTGGCAAATATTTTTTCCACGGCACATTCTTATTATTGTAGTCGTAATACAAAAACCTAAGGCCCCGTTCACGACCTCTAGCGTTGCGACTAGCGAAGTGACTCGCATCAAAAGACAAGTACGCGCTTTACTTATTTCCGTCCGTCGATCCGCGCGTCACATCGCGGTGACTCGTGGCATGCTCTAAACACACTGTTCAAGTACGCTGGACATCATACTATCAATGTTAAAACGAAGACATTTCATTTTCGCCATTTTGGCGCTGATAGCAACGTGAGCGTCCGTGGAACTAACATTTTTAATAGAGAATTTTACAAAATGCGCATACTTCTCATGATAAAAATGTTCTAAATATCTCGTAGTAAACACAAAGTACACAAAAAAGTCTTATTCCACGATTTAGACCAAAATCATCAGAGACGTACCAAAAACAACACGACGGCCATTTGCAATAATGTGTCAATTTTAGTTCCTGAGACGCTCGAGCGGGGTAGCGGGATCGTCCGAAAGGGTTACCGGTGCCCTGGAACATAAAGGGCTAAGGAAGGAACACGGGTGGGTTTTAATCAGCTCCTGCATCCTGCTCCACCCAGAGCGGGAGGAGTCATTTGATAATTTCCCATCCTGAAAAAAAAAAAAAAAAGACGCTCGAGCGGAAATTGCTTTGAATCGGCACAAAAAACAAATGTCATTTCGTATAGTATATTTAGTGCAGCGTACTTTATTAGAGGTCAGTGCCTAAAGGACTTCTTTGATTTGTTATCTCCGCAGTCGCTGTCGCAAGACGCGTGTCGCTTAAGCGTATAGCTCGTGACCAAGGGGTAGGTAATACCGCTTTTGACACATCATGGGATTTACCGCTATTACTCAGGCAACTTAATATTGCGTGTGCCGACAAAAGTACAACATATCTAAGTACACCATGATTTTCTTTCTTTTAAAAAAATAACATAATATGCAAATAAATAACGTTGCTGTTAAGAACTTACAATTAACTAACTCCATCAGCTATTTAACGCGGAAACAAGTTCTAAGTAACTTTGTGGGAGTTAGGAAATAAATTAGACTTGTTTACTTTTGATTAACTAATTAATCTAAGAGAAGTTTAGTAAGATGTCTCACAGTCAAGACCACGTACTTGGTGACCTGTAAAAGTTGGCAGAACTAGATAGGCTGATCCATACGTGATGTTCCTGAACGGACGCCGTCAGTTGGGGCTCTGCTGCCTCGGTTTATTTTTAATTATTTTATTTTTGGATTTTTTTTAAATTCTAATTGCTGTGCTCTGAGGCTTTACCACGAGCTCTTAACGCGATCCAGTTTAGGCTGTTGGAAAGAGACAGAGCTATACAAGTCGTCTAGCGCCATCTCGATCCCTGAGCGTAAATTGAATCGCGTTAAGAACTCGCGGTAGGCCACCTGGACGCTTTTAACGTGTACGTCTTTTTTTTACATCGTTCTCACATTAATGATGTAACTAATATTTTTGTAAAAATATAATGTAAAAGAGTGACCAAGGAGTTCCTTGCCCTTCTTCTCCATAGGTACCTACTACGCTTTGGAATGGGCGACTAGCTTCATATTTTCTGGTTGGCCGACTTCTTGACAATTCAAAAGTGCCTTTTAATGGTTTAATTGAAATAAATACCTTGAGCTTGAGTTTTATATTTCAGGACTTTTATGTAAGGCTGGGTTTTCAATTTAAATCCTGTGAAAATATGATAGCATTGGTATTACTAATACTTCTAACAAAGGCATTTCATTTCTTAATAAAAGAAGCCCGTTATCACAGCAGCTAGCAGACAGAATGCAGATCCAATTTTGTAGTATAACTATTTAATAGACACGTAAACACTGGCTCATTCACATCAGGGCTCCAATTCTGTATTATTCCCCACGAAATCTTCTTCAACTCAGCCTATCGCAGTCCACTGCTGGACATAAGCCTCTCCCAGACTGCGCCACAACACCCTGTCCTCCGCAATTCGGATCCAGTCTACCCCAACCACCTTCTTTAGGTCATCCGTCCATTTAGCTTCCACACGCTCCCACGGTACCACACTACGTTTGCCGATACGCGGTCTCCACTCCAGAACTTGTCTACCGGCCTTCGGTCCTTCGACAGACCGCGAATTCTTACCACGTCCAAACCACGTCAATATCGCGTCTTGTTTACGACAAGGAATCGAAATGTCAACAGTACGGACAACATGTATTTTGACAGTTCAAACCACGCCATTGCGTCATAGAGAATACGTTAGCAGATTTCGTGATATGGTAAGGAATTGACGTGATTCTGAAGTAAAGAATCGACAAGTGGTCATAGTGAACCCACCACGTTCACTATGACCACTTGTGAGGTAGCTGTCACTAATCTCAACTGTCAGCCGCCACAAATGGCGGTAAACGGTTGAATGTGAAGTAGTACCTGCATGAGAGGCTTGGGATGGCAGTGTAGTATAATCAACTTAAATACGGGATCAACAGCGCCCTTTAATTACAATCTGAATCATTTTGAAGGATATTGCTAATCCATTGCTTCATATGTTCAGAAAATTTGTCTGATCAACAACGTAAATAACGCAATTAATGTTGCTGAACTGTCAAAATGAAAGCCATTGCTACTGTTACTGTGTTACGCAATCACCACGCTAGATTCTACAAAATTAAATGTTATCCAAATTATGAAATTATGATTGAAAAACTAGACCTATGCTAGCGTCAAGGAATTTCATGCCGGGGCCAAATACAGGGTCCATTTAAAATAGATGGACAAATTTTACCACAGCGCTCAGTACGTCTAACCAAAGATATCCAAGCAAAAAAAAACACTGATTAAAATGATTTTATTTTGACCTAAAAATACCTGGCACTCTAGAATAAACACATCCATCCATAATCATTATGGGTAGGTACTTGCACTCGCGCCCCGCTGCGCGCATGCTCGTAAGTAGGTACACAGTCAGGTTCTGTTACATCCTTACATCATTCTGTATTTAACAAAGTGTTTATGCATTGAGTAACCAACATTTATAAGTGTATTTTTGTTAGCTGATTATTTTAATTGTAAGTATCTAATGCGTTTTTTCTTATATATTTTTTTACCATTGTCCTTATTTTGGTAGTCTGAATGATTTCTAAAAGTTTATCCACCTATTTTAATGGGACCTTATTTAAACCAGTTCATTAAAATGCAGTTAGTTGTTCAGTCTGTCCGATTATTCTTCAGAAATGAATGTCTATGAACGTACACCTCAGAGCTAATCGAAGTCCTATAGCTTGGCAAGCTCTTCTAATCTTTTATTTCCATATTGATCGAAAAGCATTCAACTTTATCCTTTTAGAAAATTTCCACAAGATTCGGAGTTTAAGTTTGGAAATGTGCCCAGTGCATTGCGATAAGCCTCGCTTGCCGCTGCTAAATGATGGAACTGTGAAAATGGCCGACTACATACCCCTTCGAGAATTAAAGTGAGATAGCATTTTCATGCATTAAAGTAAGAAGTTATGCTAATGTCATGTGTGGTTCCCAGTAAAAGAATAGTTTACCTCTTTCCCAGAAATTAGGGATATAAAACATAACATCATAACGCCTGAATTCCCTGAAGGGTTAAGCAGAAGTGTACTAGTGTAGTCCACCCAGTCAGCCAGCCAGTTATGTTTAAGTCCCACGTAATGGAGGGCTAACCTATTGCTATAAACCAGGCACAAATTCAGACTCCGGGCTGCTACTCAGAAAAATCCAATAAAACTTTGCCTGACCCGGGAATCGAACGGTTGCGACCACCGCTACCATCAAGCAGACTTACAATATTGTTTTTCATCATTAGCCTATAGCAGTCTACTGCTGGACATAGGCCTTTAGTTCGTGAAGGGTATGCACGGGTGAACAAGAAACAAAAGTCAATGTTGAACTTGCAGCGGTATCTACAACGCCACATGCGAACACGCGTCATACTAACGTCACACAAATCCTGCATCTCGCAAGCAGAGTTTACCGCGCAATTAGCATACATGCAAACGAATTTTTTTTTTAATGTGTTTTGTTCTGTATGTTCGGACATATACATATAGACGTATTTCCATAATTATTTTCTGTTCGCACGCATTTCAATTTTGTTAGGATCTGATGACGAGTTTCGAAGTCGGTTGTTAAAAGTTTGTCTCACCTATAAGTAAATGTTGTGTAAATCACATTACAACAGTTAAGTGTTTTGTACCTAATTAAGTTTCTACTGTATGTGGATAACGGTGCTGGTTGCGTTATTACCTAAATGTTCTAAAATCAATCTGTACTAGTATTAAGCATTATTACGCAATTGTTTGTTGTCCTGAAGAAATAAAAATAAATAAATAAAAATACAAACTTCCCGACATCAGTCGTTGGGCAGTTGCCCGACAGACACAACACCCGTCTGGTCGGAGGATCCTCCATTTTCTACGAACAATGAGTGAACTTTACACGCTGTTCCTCATACCTCTAAAAAGTCATGAAACATATATAATGTGCGTACACAGCACGATATATATATATAGACACGGAAGGAGTATAGACAGTAGAAATACAATAGATACTAGAACACGATCACAAATCTAATCCATCCAACTGTTGAAGTTTATAAAAGAAGAGTAAAAGAACACTATCTGTCTTCTTCATCATAGTTGTGTATGTATTTATTATTTTGAATATGATATAATTATTATCATCCTAGTGATATTTATTTTAGAAGTATGTATGTATGTTTATTTGTATGTATGTTAGTATATTCTCGTAATTTTTGTTTAGTTTTTTAAGTGATTTGTTTTTAATGTATGTATTATATTTTTGTCTCCTTTGCTCTATCACACGCTGTCTACATCTCTGTATCTATTGTCCTATCTCAGGTATGCTGGAAGAGGTTTCTTGTGAAATAAGCATCACCTCTGTACCTATTTTTTCTGTTCTATTTTTCTTATCTGTTTATATTGTGTGTGTACATAAATGGTAAAATAAATAAATGGTAAATGAATCTAAATTACGGAATAAATTAGCACACGTATATCTCAGCCATGACAGAAAATTGACAACTGCAATAGCGCTATTAATGGCCTATTTCTGAACCATGTTGTAGTGAATCCAACAGGCCTCTTCTATTGCACGCCATTCAACTTGATTTTTGGCAACTCTCATCCAGCTGTTACCTCTACAAGCTACCCAGTCATCCTGCGAAAATCCCATTCCTGGGGGAATATTGTTTTTACATAACACTTTTTCACAATAAAATACCTACTCATTTACCCTATTAAAGTTACGAGCTGTCGACTTATGTCCTTAGAAAGTACAACATTTCTCAAGGGACTGCCAAGTGCCCTCGCTCCGACCTAACATGTAGAAGTTTTTAATAAAAAAAGGCAAAAACTCCCAACGGAGTTAAAGTTATAATCTACAAGAATTTTGTAAAGAAAAACCGTTGAAATGTTTCTTTCTAAAAATAACTCGAAAGTTTGTTATGCTAAGATTCTTGTTCAGTAATTTTACTTCAATATTTTCTTTAGAAAGCATAAGTATTATTCTTTTGCCGATTTCTTTTCTCGTTAACGTCGACGACACGGCAACGCTACTGAAGCTACGGCCAGTCATATAACGATCACAGTGCTCATATACACTAGCGGCACGTTGTCGACGGCAGCCTGTGACGCGTCGAAGGCTACAGCTTGACGGGTCGCGACACGTCGGTGGCTTCCGTCAACGCGGCAAAGTGCCGCTCGTGAATATCACATAATCAATCAGTAATCCCATTCCCTCTCCGCCGTAATCCACCACGCGGGCTCAGCACGGTTTGGTAAACGTCACATGTCTATCGAATTTTTGGTTCTAAGACATGCCAGTTTCCTCACGATGTTTTCCAACACCGTTTTTGAGACCAGTGACGGCTGTTATCAAAATGATGCCAGCATGGTTAGACTTTATGGTGTCAAAAAATACTAACCAACTTTTCTCTTAAATAACGTTTTAGTGTCATTTACCGGTAAATTGCGGACACTATGTGGCGGCCACCACAGTCTTAGGAAACCATAGCTTTAGTGGCAGAAATTGCTATGATGGTAGGACACGCCATTACGTCAAGACAAGCTAGATAACTACCTTTTAAGATTATTTTAACAAAATATAACTATGTCGTTACCCACTGAAGCCACAGAAATTTAAAAAAAAAACATAACCCTTATTTGGCTTTGCCGTAGTCGGATAAACAACAAATTGCGTTCGTTGGAAAAACGTCGATAACTTAAATACTTACTTCTTATTTGCACATGTTAGGTTCTTTGTATTTTCAATTCAAACAAAGTTTTGTTTTTAAATATTAGGGTTGATCTAAAAAACGTTGTTTAAAGAGCAAGGGTGGTGTTTAATCTGCCTCTGAGCTAACCCGCAGGAATAATAGCCTCCCGACCGATTTCGGTTACGGTGGCCAATCTCAACGGAGATTAGCCATGTTTTTGTTACGCAGGAGATATTATAGTGCCAAGTGTGTGCGTAAACACAGGTGCACGCTCTGTTCCTTTACTTTCATAGTCCGATATGGCGGTAATCCGACACGACCGGGGAGAGATCAGGCGCAGGACCAACGGCTTTACGTTCTTTCCGAGGCACGGGGGTATTAAACCGCCAACTTCCAAACTGCAGGCTGTTACTAAGAAATTCCAAATAACACTTTGTCCGACCTGGGAATCGAACCCAGGACCTCTCAGCAGTTGCGTTTGCAACTACGAGATCAACGAGGCAGTTAACCCGAACCCTCAGGAATAACACACCAATAAAAGGTAATAGAGATCATAAGACTAGGAATCAACTATGAATAGATCTGTCAACAGTACAAATTAATTTATTCATACAAATCAATTGTATGATTAATATTCACGAGGCTGTATTTATAGTCCAATTAACTACATAGTAACTACTCCAGTGGGTAAATAACCCTTTCCATGTGCAGACACCAGCACATCAAGCTACTACAATCTGTCAAATTTCTTTAATTTTTCAACTTTATCGCTAAAGCATTAAGGTTCAAGGTTGATTGGGAAAATTTGACAGTTTCGGGTAGCTTGACCTGCTGGCGTCTGTACTTTCCTTGGAGTATTTGCTTGTAATTAGATATAAGTTGGTTTTACTTGTTTCCCGTAGGATTAGAAGTCTTTATGGATTCATTAAATTACATTGGAACAGTCAATATGTGTAAGGAAACTTCATAATCAGCCTGTAAGGTTCCTACTGCGCTATGACACAGGTCTCCTCTGAATGCTGTATTATGCGAGTGAATAATAAGCCGATAGAATATAATATTCGATTCAATTTACTCAGTGTGACAGCGACATCGCCAACGTGTAGCTCGTGTATTTGTGTCAATCAATCAACTCAGCCGATCGCAGCCCACTGCTGGACATAGGCCTCTCCCAGGCTCTTCCACATCCAGTCCGTCCCAGCTACCTTCTTTAGGACGTCGGTCCATCTAGTTGGGGAGCGTCCCACGCTACGCTTGCCAATACGCGGTCTCCCCTCCAGGACTTGTCTGTTCGGCCATCGGTCCTTCGACAAACATGGTCAGCCCACTGCCACTTCAGTTTGCTTACTCCACAAACTATGTCGGTAACTCTGGTTCCTGTGTATTTGTGTACGGTGCTCACGAGCCGACACGTGCCGACGGGTGCAGTTGCCTATGTTGTCAACGCGTGCCGCCCGATATTACCTGTACTATCATGCGAGGTATGTGTGTGGTTGAATTTAGATTCCATCTACCCTCAATAACCATTGTGCCAGTCGATCCTATTTACTTAAAAACAAGCAGACATGGCTATATAACATAATCATTCTATAATGTTCCCACTGCTGGAATACGGGAACTTCTCAATGAGAAGTGGGCCGCAATCCACCACGCGGGCCAAGTGCGAGTTAGTAGATGTCACATGTTTTCAAATTTCTGGTTCTAGACTCTGTCCAATAGGTTAACCGTTTTTTGACAGTTGCCTTAGAACGTAACTATTCCAGATTACGTAAAAGTTAACCTTAAAAAAAAGCGTAATAAAATAAATATATAAACTGCCTAATCTATTGAATTGTCTTATTTACGACTTCTTACATACTATAATACTGTACGTGTATCAATTTTGACAAAAAAATATAATTGCTCACTAGTTCGATCTGTCAAAAAACGGTCAACCTTTTGGACAGAGTACCTGTAGGACACGGCTATATGTATACTAACGCAAAATAAGTTTGTACTGACACAAGTCAAAGAACAGAAGCAGGTAGAGAAAGATATAAATAGAAACGTCAAACTAATTGCTTCAGTAACAAATGGTCTGAAAATACAATCGTGAGAGATCGAATCTTTCTTTTATTCCCATTAAAGGAAACAAGAAAAAAAAATAAAACAGCCCGTCGTCGAATGAAACAGGGAAATGAGAAAGTTTTATTCAAAGTAATCGGTTTGGAATAAGTCTTGTGTTACGAACAATGAATGGAGTTGCAAATTGTTGAAGTTTTGATGAACTATTCTTGCATGGTGGAAAATAATAAGGAAGCCGATATCGACATTTTCAATGCTAGTGTTGCTAAATTGAAGAAAATTTTATCTAATTGCTTCTTCGAGCGTAAATGGTCATTTTTCTGTTTTGTGTTATATCTATGTAGTCTATTATAAATGTTCTGTTTTCTGAACAAAAAATCAGTTGATCCATACATTATGTCGAGTTATGCGAACATAAATATATTTTTTTTTCACGATTTCATGGTTGGTGCCTTAGTAAAAGTTGTTCATAATGATGAGCACAATGACCCCTTTTAAAACGATCAAAATTTAACCGTGGAAACATACAATACCACATGTGGAAACATATAATTGGCCAAACTATTATTTACTGTATCTGTGCAGTTGTAAGTTTTCCTAAAATAAATAAAATAAAATAAATATGAAAGTACTATCTTCTACCAGCGACTTCGCCCGCGTGAAATTTCTTGATCCCCGACCCAGCCCATCGCATCGCATCGCCTTACTTTAACTTAATTTTCGCTTAGTGTTCTTTTTGTTTTTCTTTTTATGGTCCTAGCGTAATGTTAAATAGCTTATACCCTAGCCTTTTCCCAACTATATTGGGGTAGGCTTCCAGTCTAACCGGATGCAGCTGAGTACCAGTATATTACATGGAACCACTGCCTATCTGAAGGCCAATTCTCGTAATTTAAAACGTTCAAAATCTAGTCGCAGTCTCGTCTCGGCGACAAGCAAATGTCAAAAACTTGTCAAAATGTAGGGAAATTAGAATTATTTTTTGTCAGATTGAGACTGAGATCAGACCGCGAACGTTCTTAAAATTACGAGAATTGCCCCTCTGACCTCCACAACCTAGTCACTGGGTAATACGAAACCCGTTGGTAAGACTGGTTGTCAGACTTTCGGGCTTCTGACGCCCCGTAACGACTGTCAAATCCACGAATACGTTTATTAGATTAAATTAGTTTATTTAGTAAAAGTATCCAAAACAATAATCCAAAATCTTCGTAATTCCCACCAAATACCAACTACTACTGATCGTATCTCATTCGACCTTTTACCCTTTGCCCAGCATCATAATTCTCACCCACGCCCTATTTTAGAACCTCATATATTCAGAAAAAAAAAGCAAATACCAGAGGTGCGTCATAACCACAGAATAGACAAGATACAGAAGGTCGGCTCCGTACAACGAACGAAAACAGGCAAAAACCACAAACGCCGCGCCGCAGAGTAACCCCCCACAGAGGCTAAGCTCTTTAATAGCTGCCCTGTCGCTCTTTGCAGTACTTGTTTGTATGAATTTTTTTCTTAGATGACCTACAGCTTTCGCAGATCGTCATTATGTCACTCAAAAGTCTTGAAAACTTAACAGAACATGACGCATGGAATCCCCCAAGGGTTAAGCGGAGGTATACCTGTGTACACCTACATTTCGCCAATGATGATTAAGTCGCATGTAATAGGAAGTGAGCCTATCACACAACCCAGACTCCTGGCTGTTACTGAGAAATTCCTGATGGAAAAACCCAATAACACTTTGCCCGACCTGGCAATCGAATCTAGGACCTCATGCTCAGCAGTAGCGTATGCGATCACTAAACCAACGTGGCAGTCTTGGAAAGTTATTGGACTTGTATAGAGTTGTTAATCTCTCATTTGCTTCCATGGTTTACAGCTCTATATGAGATCTCATCATCGCTCGTTCGTATTTCCGAAGATACACGATGATTAAGCGCATCCTTTTCCTTGGAGATCAGCACTCTAATTGCGTAACACAATATCAATCACAAACTGAATCATTGTGAAGGATATTGCTAATCCGTTGCTTCATATGTTCGAAAAATGTATCTGCTCATCAACGTTAATAACGCCATGAATGTTGTTGTTAGTATGTTACGCAATTACCCCGCTGTACGGAGATCTCAAACTGTCACAAAAGAGAGTCGAGGCGCGTACTTTTGTGCGGGAAGCGTGTTTATGTATGTGTGCGTGCTTTTCCTAACGTTGTATGGCACCGAATTCCGTATGTAGTACCTAATCTATTTTGTGTCATAAAGTTTCAGAATCACGGCATGACGGCACATTCGCGTTTACAAAGTCAAGGGGAGTTCAAAAGTTTATTGGAATTGTATAGAGTTGTCAATCTATAATTGACTTCCATGGTTACAGCTCTATATGAGATATAATCACGTGTTTGTATTTCCGAAGATACACGATGATTTACGAAGCCCATACTTTTCCTTGGAGATGTGTATGGAGATCTCAAACTGTCACAAACTAGTATCAAGGCGGGCACCTTCATGAAGCGTGTTTATGTATGTGTGCGTGCTTTTCTCTCTTATTTGGCACCGACCTTCCGTATGTAGTACGCACGGCTACACATCAAGCTATATATAACCAGAATAAGCTGACTTCTGAATCTACGAAAAATCTATACAATCGGAGGTCTGCTAAAACTGGAAATGTATAGCTCGATGTGTAGCCGTGTGTACCTAATCTATTTTGTGTCATAAAGTTTCAGAATCACGGCTTTCAAAAAGTCAAGGGGAGTTCGGGTATATTACCGTTGAAAAATTACGTTCCAAATTTTCTGTAACTTTTCCCGCAAGAAAACACTTTTGGGAGTCTCCTAAACAAATGAGTGGCATATTTTATACGACTTTATTTGTTTTTCGAATGTAATGTACAGTGGTGGCTCAGTGGTAACAGACGCGACTTACGAGTTGTAGGTTCGAACCCAGACAGGCGCTTTACTTTGTGTAAATTATTTCATTACCACTGCTCTCAAAATTGTGAAAGAAAACATCGTGAGGAAACCGGCATTTCCTAGAACCAAAACAAGACATGTGACATCTACCAACCCGCACTGGGCCCGCGTGGTAGATTATAGCCCACTCCCTCTCGAAGAGAGGAGGCCTGTGTCCCAACCGTGGAAACAATATAATGCTGATTATGAAGAACGTGACGTGTGAATGGATTAGCTATGCCTTTAAAAGAGTGTCCGTGGAGTTTCTTGCCCGTTCTTCTCCTTAGGTACCTACTACGCTTTGGAATGGGCAACTAGCTTCATTTTTCATTTTTTTGGCTGACCGACCCCTTGACAATTCAAAAGTACCTGTAAATGGTTTAATTGAAATAAATAGTTTGCGTTTTATAAACAGTAGTTCTCTCGGTTACAGACAGACACGCAAAGCGACTTTAATTTATAACTAGCTGCGCCCCACGGTTTCATTCGCATAAATTTCGATTCCGTGGGAATATCGGGATAAAAAGTATCCTATATGTCAATCCTGGTTATAAACCATCTGTTTGCCAAATTTCATGCAAATCTGTTCAGTAGTTTTTGCGTGAAAGAGTAACAAACATCCATCCATTCATCCATCCATACAAACTTTCACGTTTACTATATTAGTAGGATGTGTACTAACTTCTGCTCTCAACGTCGTTCGCGTAAAATGTCTTGTATCTCGACACACCTCATCGCATCGCCTGCCCGCGCTATAACTAAGGCTCAATTTACATTACCGCGGAACGGAGTTGAAGCGAGTTTTCGTAGCGATATTATACATAGCAAAATGAACTTTATGTCAAATTGTCTAACGTACAAACTAGATACGAGCTTGTTACTGCCGGAATTCCCGAGAATGCGCGATAATTCTCCAGAAGATGCACGACCTGTGCGTATGTGTGTATCCAATTTGTGCGTTACACTTTTGACATAAAGTTCATTATGCTTTGTACAAAAAAAATCGCTTTCACTCCGTTCCGCGGCAATGTAAATTGAGCCTAAGTTTTCGCTTAGCGTTCTTTCTGACTTTTTCTTTTTCCTCGACTCCTTAGCGTGATGTTAAATATAGCCAATAGTTTTCCTCAAGAATTGAGCTACCAAATGCAAAAATAATTTTTCAAATCTGACTGGAAGATTCAAACAAACTCTTCAGTTTTATTATTAGTATAGATGGATAGATACACACAGATTATTGTCCCGCTGCTGGACTTTGAACAGTAAAGAACGAGCGTTCATCTCCACGCGTGCTCACTGCGTGTTGACAACTTCAGACTATTACATTCATATTTGCGATGTTTTCCTTCACCGTAAATCGAAATTCGTGGCGCCAAAAGTAAGTTGAGAGCACTACTTCTGGGACAAACCGTGACCCGTGTCTTCAAAGCCGTCAATTTGTACATTTACCTCGTTAGTGAAAAGTGCTGACAGTGCCGCCGCGAAACCATAGCAGCGAAACCGCAGTAGTTCCGCCACGACTCTTCCGTTGAAAAACAAGCGAAACTGCCTGTTCTAACGCACAGATTTGATTATAAATATTTCCTGTGTGATTTCGCCGATCTGCGGGATAACTGCGAAACACACTATCAGTGGCAATGGCTTTCATTCTGACAGTTCAACAACATTCATTGCGATATTTACGTTGTGAGCAGACAAATTTTTCGAACATATGAAGCAATGGATTAGTAATATCCTTTATAATGATTAAGAATGTTATTATGTGTGTTATGTTACGCAATTGGGGTGCTGCTTGGAAGCCAGTTATACCTCCGCGCTCAGCTCGCTATTTTGTTGCGGTGCCGCGTCTGTTTCATACTTGCATTAATAATATTTTTGATTCGCGCAACAGTAGCCCTAATGCAATTAGTATTGTGAGTAGAGCCTTAGTTTAAAATAATGCCCATGACTTCAATTGCACCCTGTATAAAGCGAAACGTCAACTCTATTGTAAAAAGAATGTAGATTTTACGAAAAACGAATCTAACAGGTCTGAAGTAGACGTATACTTAATTTACTAAGTCAAAAGCGACGACATTTTGCTTCGGGTGCTACAATTCAACCGACTCTCGTGATGTGCTACGCGTATCGCGACATAATGTAGTAATGTTGTTCAGCGGAATTCATAAAGCGGTTTTCTATCATTATTTTAGCGGCGGAGGTGTGCTAAGGCCCTCGTTAACTTTACATTAAAATATCGTTACATATGCTTAATATAAAAACACTCTTACTTCTTGCAAAATAAACATGTTGTTTGTAGCATAGGTATGAGTACAACAATACAAATACAAAAAATAAACACACGTTGAAGTAATGAAGGTATAAACTGTATGAAACGCAATACGGTTGGAACGCTTTGCGCAAATGTAGGCACGCAAACACATCATTACGGCTGCGTCAAGTTACAATAGAAACGGAACTGTGTGGATGAACTTATTACTGATTTTGAAACGTTTATAATGTGTGCTAAATATTGGATAGGAATAGGAATAATTTATTCCTCTTCTTAGCGTATCGATGGCAAAAAATTTAAACATTTTTCGCCCTTTCAGCTGCGCGAACTCCGCTCACTGGCGCAGTCATAAGGTCATCAAGTGCACAGGTGACAGGCATGCGGCGCATGGAAAGTTGGCCATTGTCTGTAGGGAGGTGCCGCATATGGACTTGAGATCTGAGCTGTCCGTGAACTCCCATTTGTGGAGATTGTCTTCGCTCCGGCCGACTTGGGTTCAAATTCTATTTAGAGAATAATTTATTGGTCCATTGCGACAAAAATATATTTTTTAAATATATTTGTTCCGAGTCTGGGTGTTTTTCTATCTATAATATGTATGTATTTACAAAAAAAAAATGTATATAAGTAGTTTATCAGCCATCTTGTTACCATAACACAAGCATTAGGTTGCTTAGCTTGGGACTAGATGGCGCTGTGTGAAATGTCCAGGGATATTATTATTATTGTTATTAAATATTAATATTTTATGCTTACTTACTGTAACTAGAACATTCTACATAGTTATTTGAACAGTAGTCCCCAGTAGTTTGTACCTTGGGGGCCGGCTCGTTTATTTATTTGTAGATACTTTTATTTACAATTGCATTTAAATTATAAAAATAAGTTCTTGCCCGTTCTTCTCCATAGAAACGTACTACGCTTTGGAATGGGCAACTAGCTTCAAAACTGACTGACTGACCGACTTCTTAACAATTTAAAACTGCCTGTAAATGATCTATAGTCCATTTATAATAGCATTAGAAAAAAGAGGCTCGTAGAAGCAGGAATGCAAAACATTTTATTTCAAAGTTATGATAAAACAATTTTAAGGGAGATGCTTAAATTCTAATTTTCTTGCGTTTTTTGCAATTTGCAGGTCAGTGTAAGGTTGTATCTTAATAAAAATAATATGATGCGCAACAATAAGAAATATGTAGGCAATAATACCATTTTAACCTTAAAAATCATCAATACATCCCTTTAAATTAGAATTGCTCCGAATTCGTCTGATTTCGCGGGCTACTGCAGCGCATCCACCTTAATTAAAATAAAATTCGGTAGAATTATAGTGAAACGAATAACGTTCCAAGTATTGTTCATCCCTGCTTCTTTTAGGTTTTTAGCATTGACACTGTAATTTAAAATTGGAGTTATATAATATAAATAAATGAAAGCCACATAATTTCATAAGATAAATAGTTAAAATGGTTACAATTAAGTGTGACAGCTGCTGTAAAAATAGATCATAATGAATTCGGCGTCTATCATAATGTAACAATGTTTATTGTATTTTTGTTACAAAGTGTGCATTAAAAATAACCTTTTTTAACTTCTTTCTAATGCTATTGTAAATGGACTATAATTGAAATTAATGCTTTGTGTATGAGTTCCAATAGCCTACATGATACATCATCATTATTTCAGTGAATGACGTCCACTGCTAGTCATTGGCCTCAAGCTTCGCCACATCAACAGTTAGCTACTGAAAAAGTAATAAATCACGCAAAAGCTCTCAATATTTCTTGCATAGCATGCTTATTACCTAACCTACCTCCTAAAATACAGGTACACCCTAGCTTAGGCTTAGGAGGTAGAGTAATATTTCTTGTACAGAACTTTCAACTTAAGCTTTCAATGTATTCATATTTTAAACAGTCTTTAAACTCAGGGTTTTGGCCAACAAAGATTTTTTTTTTTACATCTCCGGACCCCGGACCTTTGAAAGGCGTACTAGGGGCCGAAGCCAACTCGCAGAGGCCCTTTACACAATTCTAAGTGATGAGGAGGCACTAACCGACGATTATCCCTGTATACACCATGCAAGTGCACTCAAAGACAACCCCTTGTTGGTGCAGGATTATTGAAGAACATGGAAACAATTATTAGGTACTTTCTTTCACAGGTACTTTTCTTGTTTAGTGTACGTCTGGCCAAATCTAGGCAGTCGGAACGGTCGGAATGGTACGGAACGAGAGTGCATGAGAAGCCGTCACCTCCTTCTGCGATGCAGTAATGCTCGCAAAAGGAGGAGGTGGAGCGCGTGAGGGAGAGGCAATCTCTGCTCCCTCATGCCCCTAGACGCCGCAAGAAACGCCCTGGATGTCGGGAGTCACAGCCGACTCCCGGCCACCGTAGGCACGGGCTTGCGGAAGGCGAGCTACCCATTGCTCGCCGCCCGCATGCCCGGTAAGGACCAGGCCCGGGTCGACGACGCATTGTGTTACACGCGCACCTCAAAGAGATGTCAGCACTAAATGACGGGGTCCACCAGGGCCGATGCCTGCCAAGGCCGCGGGTTGTTCAAAAGAGATACCGTGGCCTGGCACAGGCAACTTAAGGAACACGGGTGGGTTTTAGTCAGGAGAAGTCATCTGATGATTTCCCAACCAAAGAAAAGTTTAGGCAGAGGGGGGGACCTATCTGCCTAAACTTTTCTTTGGTTGAGCGTGATGTAGCGGGATTATCCGAAAGGGTTACCGCTGCCCTGGAACATAAAGGGCTAAGGAAGGAACACGGGTGGATTTTAGTCACTAAGAGTCTGACACTCCCTCCTGCTCCACTCAGAGCGGGAGGAGTCATCTGATGATTTCCCAACGAAAGAAAAATTTAGGCAGAGGGGGGGACCTATTCTACACCCACATTAATTTCGCCAATTATGTTCAAGACCCATGTAATCGGGGGCGTGCCTATTGACAACAACCGGTTACAAATCCAGCCTCCGAGCAGCTACTGAGAAATTGCAGATGGGAATAAACCCAATATCACTGCCCGACCCGGGAATCGAACCCAGGACCTCATGCTCAGCAGTAGCGCTTACGGCCACTAGACCAACGAGAATATTTATTTAACATAACATTGCAAGTAAGCTGCTTAATGCTTTATATTTTATTAACATGCAAAAGGCAATTTAAAATAACTATGATAATGTCATCGTCATCTGCCTAGCCTTTTCCCAACTATGTTGGGGTCGGCTTCCAGTCTAACCGGATGCAGCTGAATACCAGTATTTTACATGGAGCGACTGCCTATCTGACCTCCACAACCCAGTTACTGGGTAATACGATAATAACTATGATAATGTATTCAACAATTTAATCATGTAAGAACTTTAATTTAATTCATGAATCATCGAAGCTACCGTGGAATTTGGCGGATGATTTTATTATTCATACCACAACACCAACTTGCTCCGTGATATTGAAACAATGAATTATGTGTAACCAACATACGGTGCCCTAATTGGCAAATGATCGCGGCGTTACAACCGTAAATATTACGTAAATTGCCGACTGCCTAAACAAATTGTGAAATTGCTCGTCATAGATTTTATTCAAACCGTGGGTTATTGCGATCCACGCAGAGGTATTGTAAGCCTAAATCGTTGAAGAACCCTTTTTTGCGCACAATTATGTATAAAGTATACCTATTGCGAATGTCAAATTACTCGTATGCATAAAGGGTGCTTCAGCATAAATCATCATCTGCCTAGCCTTTTCCCAACTATGTTAGGGTCGGCTTCCAGTCTAACCGGATGCAGCTGAATACCAGTATTTTACATGGAGCGACTGCCTATCTGACCTCCACAACCTAGTTGCTGGGAAATACGATATCCCTTGGTAAGACTGGTTGCCAGACTTTTGGGCTACTGACGACCCGTAACGACTGTCAAAGATCCACGAATGACATCCGGTTATGCTTTCCGAGGCACGGAAAGCATAAATATATTTCTTTTAATTGCTGTCAACCAATTCTGTATGGTAACTATTATTCCCCGCGTAATCATATCACATATGACGGCACGGTTGGCGCAGTGGCTGAGCGATCGACTGCTGTGCTGCATGTCGCGGGTTCGATTCCCGCACGGAACAAATATTTGTATTGCCTACAGATAGTTGTTCCGGGTCTAGCTGTTTGTGTATATGAGTTTAAATGTTTGTAAACGCACCCACGATACAGGAGTAATTCCTAGTGTGGGGCAACGTTTTTTTTTTAAAAACAAAAAACTTGCAAACCACGTGTACGGTTGTCGAGCGTGGTATTTTGACAGTTCAAACTACACCAAGTTCGAGTTTTTCTTGCAGTTTCGTTCATTGTGTCATAGAGAGTACGTTATTGGCCCTGATTCCCTTGTTCACAAACTAAACTAAATTTAAGTTCTGTGCATCTTTTTCTTTCTATTTCATTAAGAAAAGGACAGAAGATAAAATATTAGTTTACTCCTGTCAAATTAAGATACTCCATAGACAGATTAGACGTGATTAAAAACATGGCTGCTGAAAATACGTCAATTTACGTCAGGCGCTGACTAGTTTGACAGGACTAAAGTAATATTTATCTTCTGTCATTTTTTAAATTAAATAGAAAGAAAAAGATGCATTACACTTAAATTTAGTTTAGTTTGTGAACAAGGGAATCGGCGCCAGTAGCAGATGTCGTGATTAGGTAAGGAATTGGCGTGGATTTGAAGTAAGGGATCGTTATGTGGTCATAGTGAATACGGACTCAGGTGGTGAATACTGAGAGCATTGTCAATGCCAAGTTCAACTTCTTACAATTAAACTTTCTTCCAATTAATTTCTATCCTCATAAAACAACGATTATTATTTCTTATTTGTAGATAATTCTTGTCAGTCCAATAATACCAGACGGGCAATACTAGTAATTTTAAGAATGTTCACAGACCCATTTCAGTCCCAATCTGTGAAAAATATCTCTTATTTCCCTACACTTTTGACAAATTTTTGACATTGATTGTCGCCGAGATGAGATTGAGATTAGAGTTTAAACGTTTTTAACTATGGGAATCGTCCTTTGGCTAAAAGATCAATGGGTTGACGACCAAAACGTTGGACTGATCCGCGGAGTAATTGTATAACATACTTACAGTTATCAACAATGGCAATGCTTTTCATGTTGACAGTTCAACAACATTAATTGAATTGGAGTGCCAATCTCCCAGTCACAAGAATGGTTCAAATGGCAGACTTAATTCGTGTCAAGCTGGGACAAGACTACTTCAAGATTGATCACTATTCTCAGCACTAAGGAACCAAGTAAAAAGAAGAAACCGCCTACTTCTTCTTTCTTTTTTTTTTAAAAAAAAACGTTGTTTCAGCGTAACATTATAATCAGCCTATAATGTTCCCACTGCTGGGAACGATGTTCCTCTCGGTGAGAGGGAGTGGGCCGTAATCCACCACGCCCAGTGTGGGTTGGTGGATGTCACATGTCTTTTCAGGATTCGAGCTCGTAAAACACGGTCACCACAAAAAAAAAAATAATAATAATAACCTTTATTTCAAAAAGCCAAATACAATTTGTCCATCTCAATCAAAAATAAAACAAAGAGTTACAACGCTATGCATTATTTGGGACAGAGTGAACGTCTTTGTCTGTGCTAGTATAAACTGTGTTACAGACACAGGCGGCTTCCTGCCACTAGGCCACCACCACTCTACTCATACACTACGTGTCATCTACATCGTAACATTACGTCATAACAACCCAGAAAGCCTACTGCCAAAATTAAAGTCATCATCATTCTCCTGCCCTTATCCCAACATGTCGGCGCAACATGTCTTTTTCTTCCATACTTCTCTATTAGTTGTCATCTCTGTAGTCACCCCCTTTCTAACCATATCATCATTCACACATTCCATCCATCGTTTCTTTGGTCTTCCCCTACTCTTATAGCCATCGACATTCATATTCAAAACTCTCCTCACGACATTTTCCTCATTTCTCCGTAACACATGCCCATACCATGACAACCGATTTCCACACAACTTTTCAGTTACCGGTGACTGCCAAAATTAAAGTACACAGTACAAATTGCCCTAATCACAACCCTAAGCACACGGGTACCTAAAAGCAATATGTTGTTATCACACAGGAGCAGGATAGGCAGCTGCGTCCTTTGTGTCCCGATGCCATCAATGTGTGAAGGGTGATCCCTTCACACATTTAGACTTTTTTTCATTTCCCTTGACAGATAACGATACATTCCTTATTATGAGTGTTGAATGGCGATCTTAGTGATAATCAGCTTGAATGATACTCGTCTTAACAGACTGTAGATCAGATGAAATATAGGTCGATCAAAAGCACACAATAATCTTATACTTTCAAAATTATTTTAATCAAAATCATACCTTTTGAAAAAAAAAAAGATAAGAATATATTGTTATTAAAACGATGAGATTTTAAGATGTTCAACATAATTTACGAAGTACCCCGGCTTAGCCGCAATCAGGTAAAATAAAGTTTTTGTGTTAGCTTATTATAAGCAAATATTTTTTAAATCTTTTAACACGACCGATTAGCATAAATTTGGCTGTCTAGACGATTAAAAGTAGTTCAAATACCCCATCGCAAAAAATTTCTATTTGCCAGGTCTTACAACTGGACCACACAAGTAGAACTGGCCATAATGACAACCTCAACACGGATTGCTGATAGCAATACGTTGTAATCACACAGGAGGACGCAGCTGCCTATTCTCTTAACATGATCCCTTCACACATTGATGGTATCTATGGTGTCACAAAAGACAGTTTACGCTACATTTCTTATTATGTGTGTTGAATGGCGATCATAGTGACAATCGGCTCGGATGATACTATTGTTGGGATGACCTAGTCTTAGCACACTGTAGACTTGTGTCCGGAGGCACAATTGGGAAGATGTAACTACAACCTGGTAAAGTGGGGCTACCTCGACGGAACGGCAGAAGAGTGTGGTTGTGGAGCTATATATCGCAAACCATGCTTCACCTCCTATCCTGCTCTCTGTGTTTAAAATATGGAGTCAACGTGGCCTTTGTGCTGCCCACTCCCTCTCGCCGAGGGGAGGCCTGTGTCCCAGCAGTAGGAACATTAAAGGCTGATTATGCAGTTTTTCGAAACCCGCCGTCAATTTTATTCCACGGATATGGTGTATTAAACCATTTTAATTAATGCTTTTAAAGTCGTATTATTTTCTATTCAGCAAAACGATGAAGTTCTATGATACACTATTTTACAAAAACATTACCCTACTTTTGATCTTTGTCACAGTTGTATAAAAACAGGCTTAATACAAGCTAATAATTTTTAATCTTTTAACGCGACCGATTGACATACATTTAACATGACTTGACGATTCAAAAGTAGTCCAAGCACACCAGGAATTGTCACATTGCCAGGCCATATTATTACTGCAAGCTTTTTACAACGACTTGTATCGAGTTTTTTTTTAATTAGAGTTTTTCTAAATGGAGCTAAATATTATCTAGTATTTATTCTATAGCTGTATTAGTTTAATAGTTTTCTTATTATTTCAACAAAAAATCAAAAGATATTGTTATTATAATGATATGATACGATATTATCATGAGATATTGACCTCTATGTACTGAAACAGAAGCATGAATGAGAAGGCCGCTGTTCTAAATATAGAAGGCATTACGACCTCTTCTGTTTGAAGCTTTAAAAATGCAGCATTGTAAACACGAGACCCGAAAATATACTCTGTTAAGTCACCCTGCATGAAATATCAATGAAGTCACACAAAGATTCATTCTTTATTATAAACCGAATATATTTTAAAATTAAAATACTTACACATAATTCGCAATCTGATCTGTCCACGATACATGCAGATAAAACACAGAAACCCCGTGAAAAAATAAACGTTATCTCACGTTACGAAAACCTTGTCTTAACACCAAATTCACTTTCGATTCTCACTACTATCTCGACACAAATCACTTGTATTTCACCCACTGTGCATATACACACACAAAAAAATATCACTAGTAAGAATTTTCATAGAGAAAATTACATTTGCAAAAATATTTAGGGTGGCGTAGACCCTGCGTAGACCCGCCCGCGCGCTACGAGCGCCGCTACGAACTGACGTAGCCCATAGCCCGTAGCAAGTTGGAGGGAAATAGATTTGCGCACGAAACGCCGACCGTCGCGTTTTGATACTTGGTTATTGAAAAGGCTGTGAAGAATTTGGCAAAGTTGTTGCGTGAGTAAAGTTGTATGGGTTCTAAGTGTACCTAAATGTTATTTTATTTATATTACGCATGAAACTTTCCCAACAGATATTGGCACTCCATCTATGCCTAGCTGGTACGATTGGCGCAGTGGCTGAATGATTAGCAGCTGCGCTTTGTGTCGTGGGTTCGATATTTGTACGATACTCAGATAGTTGTTAGGTTGTTTGTGTATGTAAGTATGCGGCGAAGATATTAAGAAAACTGTAAAAAAAAATCGTGGTTTCGATAACTGATTGAATATTTTCTTTTGAAATTAAGCAATGAGAATTTAGTTAGTGCTATAAATCTCAGTTATAACTTTCATGAGTTATTTTTGCCGGTACGTTTTGTTCTAACGCCAAATCTCTACTTAATTAAAATTTTAAATTCATTCATTCACTGACAGATGACGCACAGGCTAAACCGCTGGGTCTAAAGCATGAGATACAGCACAAGAGATCCTTTTAAAATGAAGAAAAGTACTAATAGGCCAGTCACATCTAACACTAAAAATCTCTAAAATCGCAAACTAACGGCTAGTTCTGATTTTTTAATATGTGGCTAGGACCACTACCAGTAGCGTATATACAAGTTTGCAGCTTCGTAAGACCTGTGCTCACTTTGCAGCACTCGAAAAACCGCGAAATTTTCGCACGTTTTTTTTGGATTCTCAATATAAGTCATAAACTATGCGTTTATAAGGAAGGATTTTTGAAAATTCATCATTCGTTGTTTTGCAAATGGGAAATCATACAGGTTACATGGCTTGTTAATTACTAAAATACAACTGATTTTTTTTATGTGCTATTTTGCTGAACTATGACGGTGCCCTCTAACATCAGCTTAATCAACAAAACAAAAAATATTTGCTCTGACCTCCGGTGTGGATGCGGTGTGTCCACAGACAATGGCTCACCTGCCATCTTGCACCGCATGCCCAGTCACCGTCACCTGCACACGTAAGGACCTAATAGCTGCGGCGGAGAATGCTATCCGCGTTGCTGAATTTTGGGCCAAACTTTAAGAAAAAATCTATATTTTTGCCATCTGCATACACTCTAAGAAGAAGAACATAAAAAATGCCAGTTTGTACAGTGTCCTAGATTGATCCGATAAAGGACAAGCCTTACACTAAAATACAACTTAAAGCAGGTATCGTTGCTATATAATGACGCACAGAAATCATTGTAATTCAAACCTTATATTAATACAAATAAAACTCACATTATGCCCTCGTGATTTCCATCTACTTACCTTCACATAAAACTTCGTACATTATCATGTAATGCTATTGGAAATAAATCAGGGATCTTGTCCCCCCACTCTATGGGCAAGGCGTTAGGGCCGATCACATTTATATCACTTGGTAGGAAAAAGTGTAAGTAAGATGGAGGAGGGGCCCGTGGTTAAATAATAACAGCCGCACAGGTCGATCGATCAGGTTAAACTACGCTTGCCGCGGTTGGTCTGTGGATGGGTGACCATCTTTACATACCGATACCCCTCCGTGCCTCGGAAAGCACGCTAAGCCGTTAGTCCCGGCTGTAATTCGTGGATCTTTGACAGTCGTTACGGGTCATCTGAAGCCCGAAAGTCTGAGTATTACTCAGTAACTGGGTTGTGGAGGTTAGATAGGCTATCAGTCAGACCAGTCACTCCAGTCAGTGGTCAGTCGCTCCATGTAAAATACTGGTATTCAGCAGCATCCAGTTAGACTGGAAGCTGACCCCAACATAGTTGGAAAAAGGCTAAGCAGATGACACACATCTACACATAGATGTACAGTGTTTTACTTTCAGTAACATTGCATATGTTACTTTATCGGGTGTAAAAAGACACTTAACGAAGCCGAGGGTCACTTGTACTCCTGCCAGGGTCGCGGGTTGTTCGAAAGAGATACCGTGGTCCCTGACACACGCAACTGAAGGAACACGGGAGGGGTTTAGTCAGTAAAAGTCTGACACGCTGAGGGCGTATGATGATATCCAAACCAAAAAAAAAAGGGTCACTTGTACTCTCCGTCAATGTAATATTTTTTTGTACCGGAATATACTAGAGAACCTTCTGGTTACAGAGATATTGAAGATCAAAATTTAACTTATACTGACGTATTTTTTTTACGAAAACATTTTTTTAATGTTATAACTTAACTTTTTTACGTGCGTTGCATACACCCTTAAACACATATAAATTTCACTCCATAAATAAAGGTAATTTCATTGTAGTTTCATGTACAGAATGCGTAGTTGACGCCTATTGTGATCGGATATTGTGGGTTCGGGTCGGCCCGGAGTTTGGAAATTGGTGGTGTAATAGCCCCGTGCCTCGGAAAACACGTTAAGCTGTTGATCCTGCACCTGATCTCTCTCCGGTCGTGTCGGATTGCCATCCCATCGAACTATGAGAGTGAGGGAAGAGAGACCTATGTCTACGCACACACTTATGCACTATAACATCTTTCGCGCCGAAGGCTAGTCTCCACTGAGATTGGTCGCCGTGGCCGAAATTGGGTCTGGAGGATTTTAAACGATAAAGAACTTGTCAGTAAACAAGCAGTAAGGAAAAATAGAATTCATGTTACGTTTCACAAAGAATATTCTTACAATAATAAAATATAAATCCAACCCTAATTTGCTACGCTCCCGTGGTCACGTAGCGAGTCTACGCGCCTCTACGTTGCTACGGCGTAGCGCCGAAAATTGTGCTACATTGTCGAGATAATTGGTTTATCATAGAGGCAGAAAGTTTGTATGGAAGCTGATAATTCTATTAGGTGTCCATTTAGGTCGTGTGTGAGTTTTGGTATTACTATACATTATGGAGACGACAATAAATGAAAACTCTGGCAATACTAATGCATAGGAGTAATTTGAAACTATCAAATTATAAAAGCGATTTCTTGGGGTTCGCTTCTTGTCTAACCGGATGCAGCTGAATACCATACTTCATTTTCGCTGAGCGGTCTTTCTAGCTGTTTTGTTTTTGCTCGGCACCTAAGTATTTTAGGATGATGTTAAGTAACCTATAGCCTCCCTCAAGAATTAAGCTATCAAATGCAAATCCGACTAGTAGTTCCTGAGATTAGCCCGCTGTTCGAGCAAAACGCCTGCTCGTTTAGAATGAGCAAATCAACGTTGTGCAAATTAGATTGTAATTAGATGTAAGGATTATGTATGTGTACCTACTCACTTGTTGTTTTTTTCTTCCATTTTTGTTCGTCATCAAGTCAATACATGGTTCACTAACTATCAGCATATTTGGAGTTTTTTTGACCAGTCACCTAAAATTCCCCAACATTTTGGTCCATTACCGAGCCGGATTGGTAATCCTATGAAGATTTTCAAAAAATCAGTGGATTGGGATGTTTTCTAAAAGCATGAGATACAGCACAAGAGATCCTTTAAAAATGAAGAAAAGTACTAATAGGCCAGTCACATCTAACACTAAAAATCGCTAAAATCGCAAACTAACGGCTAGTTCTGATTTTTTAATATGTGGCTAGGACCACTACCAGTAGCGTATATACAAGTTTGCAGCTTCGTAAGACCTGTGCTCACTTTGCAGCACTCGAAAAACCGCGAAATTTTCGCACGTTTTTTTTGGATTCTCAATATAAGTCATAAACTATGCGTTAATAAGGAAGGATTTTTGAAAATTCACCATTCGTTGTTTTGCAAATGGGAAATCATACAGGTTACATGGCTTGGTAATTACTAAAATACAACTGTTTTTTTTTTTTATGTGCTATTTTGCTGAACTATGACGGCGACCTCTAACATCAGCTTAATCAACAAAACAAAAAATATTTGCTCTGACCTCCGGTGTGGATGCGGTGTGTCTCCACAGACAATGGCTCACCTGCCATCTTGCACCGCATGCCCAGTCACCGTCACCTGCACACGTAAGGACCTAATAGCTGCGGCGGAGAATGCTATCCGCGTTGCTGAATTTTGGGCCAAACTTTAAGAAAAAATCTATATTTTTGCCATCTACATACACTCTAAGAAGAAGAACATAAAAAATGCCAGTTTGTACAGTGTCCTAGATTGATCCGATAAAGGACAAGCCTTACACTAAAATACAACTTAAAGCAGGTATCGTTGTTACATAATGACGCACATAAATCATTGTAATTCAAACCTTATATCAATACAAATAAAACTCACATTATGCCCTCGTGATTTCTATCTACTTACCTTGTCTTACATTATCATGTAAAGCTATTGGAAATAAATCAGGGATCTTGTCCCCCCACTCTATGGGCAAGGCGTTAGGGCCGATCACATTTATATCACTTGGTAGGAAAAAGTGTAAGTAAGATGGAGGAGGGGCCCGTGGTTAAATAATAACAGCCGCACAGGTCGATCGATCAGGTTAAACTACGCTTGCCGCGGTTGGTCTGTGGATGGGTGACCATCTTTACATACCGAGACCCCTCCGTGCCTCGGAAAGCACGCTAAGCCGTTAGTCCCGGCTGTAATTCGTGGATCTTTGACAGTCGTTACGGGTCATCTGAAGCCCGAAAGTCTGAGTATTACTCAGTAACTGGGTTGTGGAGGTTAGATAGGCTATCAGTCAGACCAGTCACTCCAGTCAGTGGTCAGTCGCTCCATGTAAAATACTGGTATTCAGCAGCATCCAGTTAGACTGGAAGCTGACCCCAACATAGTTGGAAAAAGGCTAGGCAGATGACACACATCTACACATAGATGTTCAGTGTTTTACTTTCAGTAACATTGCATATGTTACTTTATCTGGTGTAAAAAGACACTTAACGAAGCCGAGGGTCACTTGTACTCCTGCCAGGGTCGCGGGTTGTTCGAAAGAGATACCGTGGCCCCTGGCACAGGCAACTAATAATATCCCTGGACATTTCACACAGCGCCATCTAGTCCCAAGCTAAGCAACCTAATGCTTGTGTTATGGTAACAAGATGGCTGATAAACTACTTATATACATTTTTTTTTTTTGTAAATATATACATATTATAGATAAAAAAACACCCAGACTCGGAACAAATACATGTAGGTCATACAAATATTTGTTCCGTGCGGGAATCGAACCCGCGACACACAGCGCAGCAGTCAATCGCTTAACCACTGCGCCAACCGTGCCGTCTGAAGGAACACGGGTGGGGTTTTAGTCAGTAAAAGTCTGACACCTGACACGCCCTCAGTCATATGATGACATCCCAACCAAAAAAAAAGTCACTTGTACTCCCCGACATTTTAATATTTTTTTGTACCGGATCATACCTGAGAACCTTTTGGTTACAGAGATATTGAAGGTCAAAATTTATAACTTTTACTGACATTTTTTTCACGAAAACATGTTTTTAATGTTATAACATAACTTTTTTACGTGCGTTGCATACAGCCTTAAACACATTTTTTTACGTGCGTTACATTGGGCACTACCGCAAACAGCAAATTTTCACTCCATAAATAAAGGTAATTTCATTGTAGTTTGATGCACAGAATGCGTAGTTGACGGCTATGTGATGTGTCTTTTCACATCCTATATATCAAACAGGACAGCTATATAGGACAGCTGACAGCTAGTCATCAATAACAAATAGCTCCGTATTATTTTATTTGTAAAAATAGTTAAAGTAGTTTTCTAGTGCATTGTCTATCTCTAAAAGTGAAAACAGACACTAATTATTGTGTGACATTGTTATCCAGTGATTACAAACAGAATCAGTGAAGTTATATACGTCTTAAAATATGAGCGCAACACCTCTTTGAAAATAAACTTAACTCCAATAAAGACATAATTTCAGTGATGTGGTCTAATAAACCTACCAAAAACAACCAAAACTATCGGTACTGAAGTGAATCAAAACCTATATAAACTGTGCAAAGAATACGTTGTGTTATAATTAAGACAATAGAAGAAAAAAAAAAAAAAAAAACGGTCAATTCAAACTTGGCGTCATTACGAAGAACCGACCTACCTTATATTTATATTATTAATACTAGAAAGGGAAGTCAAATTTCACAACGTATTCTAACTGAACATTTGGCCTAGCATCGTAAGGTGCGGTCTTATTAATACAACATTCACGTAGGCGTGGGATCGATCCTCACCTACCGAAATTCTTTTGGGAGATTTTATAATTTGTCTGGAGCATTTAATACAATGAATTTCTTTGAAAACATAACGTTTAGAAAGACACCGAAGACACGTACCAAATCTACTGAGTTATCGGGCGATGACGAGAACAGCTTAGTCAATACGACACTAGATGGCACCTCTAACAGCCTACCAAACATGTCTGCAGAAGAAAATGTACTACAAATAATGGAACTACAACAAAAAATTGAACAATTGAACATGGAACTAAACTCTGCGCACGAAGAAATTAATAATTTATCCATCGAAAACGGTAAACTTAAAAAAACAATAATCGATATGGATTCCAAACATGAGCTCCTAAAAAAAGCTACGAGGAAACTGACTCAGGATATAGGCACTCCAAATAAAAAATTTAAGATATCTACTCCTCGTTGTAAAGGGTCTCAGAAGAAAAAATCAAGTGTACCATCCTTGATGGACTTACATGAACCAACTATTTGTAGCCCTGCTGCCGCAACACCCTCAAAAACACAACCTATAACTACGGAACAAAAAGTACACAAAGAAAGTGATAGCAACAGAAAAAAAATCACACACAAAAGAAACAAAATATGTATCGTCAGTACTAATAAAAGGAATAAAATTTTATCGATAGCTGAAGAGACATTCCGAAATTTCCAAGTATGTCATTATATGTCTCCAAACTGCGGAACACTTCAGCTTATCAATAAATTGGATAAAAAATTGGACGACTACACCATGCTAGACTTCTGCGTGATTATGATTGGAGAGGAAGACTTCCGAGCTACCAAAGACTATGTGAATATAGTTATAGAACTAAGAGAAACGATTAAAAAAATACAACATACAAACGTTATACTTTGTGTTCCAACTTTTAAACTAAGTTACTACTCAACAATGTTCAATTGGCGTATAGAAACTTTCAATAATTTATTGCATCTCGATTTGGAAACTTATGAATACGTAACAGTACTAGATTCTAATTTAGATTTGTCATATGATTTTAGCATGTTTTCTGAGCATAATAAGAAAATAAACGATCATGGTATGAGAAATATTTTCCAAAATCTACTGTCAATTATAAATGGCTTCACTACTTATTCAGAAAACCTGATAACTAGTACAGAGAATAGTTCTTCAATTAGTGATTTTTTTTCTTTGATACCATAATCGTACTACATCAAAATATAGCCGGTCTCATAAATAAAACTGACCTTCTCACAATTTATATTCAGGAACTGTTAAATAAACATATTTCTGTAGATATTCTATGTATTACCGAGCATTTCATAATGTCTGGACAAGAAGAATTATTGCTTATTCCAAACTATAAGTTAGCGGCATGTTATGCTCGGCCTAATAAGAAACGCGGCGGAGCCTGCATCTTAGTTAAAAATCATTTAGTTTACAAAGAACTGCCAGACATGGTGAGATGTTCGATACCTGGAGTTATAGAATGCTGTGCTATTGAACTGCCTTTTCAAAAAGTTATAGTTGTATGTGTTTATAGACCGCCAAAGTTATGTAACCTGAGCAAATTTTATGAAAATTTAGATATTGTATTAAAAATGATATGTTTAAAGAAAAGTTTAAAAGTTATATTATGCGGAGACTTTAATATAGACATATTAAAAAACAATAGGATTACGTTAGACTTCGAATGCTTTCTTACGAGCTACAACCTCAAACTAGAAATTAATCAACCAACTCGTGTCAGCAGCAATACTTGCTTGGACAACTTTGCCCACAACTGTAAACATAACTGTCATTCGGAGGTAATAGACTTCGGCTTATCAGACCATACAGCCCAAATATTAAAAGTGAAAGTCATTAAGTCTTGCCAAATTAAATATTGGAAAACGTTAAGACGTGATATTTCTGCTGATAACCTAATGAAATTCAAATCCTATCTTCAGAGTTTATCATTTTCTGATGTATACGCCACAGAAGATCCTAATAAGTCCTACGATAATTTCCTAGAAATATTTTTACTTCTATATGATTTATGTTTCCCCTATAAAGTAGTCACAATAAGATCTGATAAAAGGATAAAATGGTTGTCGCGGGGCATACGTATATGCAGTAAAAGACAGCGTCAATTACTCTGGCAACAAAGAATGAAACCTACATTTGGAAACAAAGCTACATTTAAAAACTATTCAAAAAGATTTAAAAAAATCATCAGACTGACTCAAAAAGCTCAAAACAATTACCTAATTAATAATTCTACTAATAAATGTAAAACCACATGGCAAGTTATAAATAATTCAAAAACAACAAGTGAACCTATATTACAAATAAAAAAAGGAGAAAAAAGTATAACAAATCCTAAAGAAATAGCCGAGTCATTCAACAATTACTTTATTGACCAAATTTCAGATATAGAAGAACCTACAACTTCAAATAATGTAATAAATACTATAAACAGCAATCCCCATTCAATTTTTATACAACCAATAGTCCCCCAAGATGTTATTCGTATTGTAAAATCTTTAAAAAATAAAAAAAGTGTTGGTTACGATGGGATTTCTATTAAAGTTATTAAATTTGTTTCTGACTGCATAGCTTTTCCTCTAGCGCATATAATTAACGTTAGCATTTACAGCGGTATATTTCCGGAAAGACTCAAAACAGTTATTGTAAAACCTATTTTTAAAAAGAACTGCAAAGAAGATATGTCTAACTATAGACCTATTGCCTTGATACCTGTTTTCTCAAAATTAATAGAAAAAATAATCTATGAAAGACTTTACTCATTTTTGACACGTTACGATATATTATGCGATGAACAGAAGGGATTTAGGAAAAATAAAAATATTAATATGGCAATTTACGATTTCCTTTTTAAAATACTGCCTATTGTAGATGTTAAGACACCCATATGTGCAATTTATGCAGATATGTCTAAAGCGTTTGATTATGTTAATCACGATATCCTTCTTAGAAAACTTCAAGCATACGGAATTCGAGGAAATGCCCTGAATTTGATAAAATCTTATTTATATGGCCGCAGACAATGTACCGAGGTATCTAGGATATGTCCAAAAACAAAAAATGAATTAAAATACAGATCTTCATACAGAGTAATCAAATATGGCGTCCCTCAGGGCAGCGTCCTAGGCCCTTTGTTGTTTCTACTGTATATAAACGACCTCCCCCGCCAAACACCAAATCCAATGGTATTATTCGCCGATGACAGTACGTCTTTAATAAAATGTACCAATAAACAAAATTATGAACAAGATATTAATAACACACTCGGTTCTCTAATAAATTGGCTAAATCATAATAATTTATTAATAAATCTTCAAAAGACCAAAGTTATGCATTTTTTTCAAAGAATCTCCCCTAATGACATGAATATAAACCACAATGGTCAAGCTGTAGGCACAGTGGATGTTGCAAAATTTTTGGGTATATTAATTGATAGCCAACTCACTTGGAAGCCTCAAGCAGAGAGTATTTGTAAGAGATTGAGTACATCGGCTTTCATGCTGCACAATTTGTCCAAAAAAGTGGACCTGTCTAGCGTGTTGGTTGCCTACCACGGATTAGTTATTTCACTTTTGAGGTTTGGTGTAATTTTCTGGGGCAATTGTAGCGAGAAAGTAAGTATTTTTAAAGCTCAAAAACGCTGTATCAGAGCTATGTTCGCCCTAAAAGTAACTGACAGTTGTCTACCTATATTTCAGTCTCATAAACTCTTAACCTTCCCATGTCTTTATATATTGGAATTATGTATATTTGTTAAAACGAACTCACACTTGTTTACCACCTTGAAAGAAACTCGAAAAAGAACAATAAGTATTAGATCCCAATATAAAAATCTTTTAAGCACAGGTCTTTTTAAGACTGCTCTTTTAAGAAAAAGTGTTATTTGTATGGCACCGCTTGTCTATAATAAGTTACCAAATAATGTCAAGGATCAACCACTAACAAAATTTAAAAAGCATGTTACAGAATTACTTTTACACAAGTGTTATTATTCAGTACAAGAATTCTTAGATGATAAGTTTTATTAAATTCTTTTAAAATTAAAATTTGCATGCCAATTAAGGTAGAATGTACAAGGAACCACAAAACTCTGTAACACCTAATAATATGTACCTACATTCATTGCAAATAAATAAATCTATTCTATTCTATTCTATTCTATTCAAAACAACTGCCCCGTTAGTCTCGTGGTCGCAAGCACGACTGCTGAGCGTGGGCTCCTGGGTTCGACTCCCGGGTCGGGCAAAGTGTTATTGGGTTCGGGTCGGCCCGGAGTTTAGAAGTTGGTGGTGTAATACCCCCGTGCCTCGGAAAGCACGTTAAGCCGCTGATCCTGCACCTGATCTCTCTCCGGTCGTGTTGGATTGCCATCCCATCGGACTATGAGAGTGAGGGAAGAGAGACCTATGTCTACGCACACACTTATCTATACATATAAAATTCAAAGTCCTGACTGACTGACTGATTGACTGACTGACTGACTGATAGATCAACGCACAGCCTAAACCGCTGGTCCTAGAGACATGAAATTTGGAGGGTGTGTTCTTCGTGAAGAGTAGGCATCCACTAAGAAAGGATTTTTCGAAATTCCACCCCTAAGAGGGTGAAAAGGGGGGAATTCGTTTGTATGAAAAATCTTATTCCTTGAGTTAATAAACTTGAAACTTGGCACGAATACTTATCTAAATAAATTATGAAGATTGTCTGTTTTTTTTCTTCTAAACTACCCCCTAATAAGGGATTGGGGGGTTTCAAAGTTTGTATGGAAGAATTTTAGCGCGCAGTCCGATTTACTCGAAACTCAGTATTTATACCTAATATTGAAAGTAATGAATAATGTGTATCAAAGTTTTTTGAAAATCTACCCCTGACGGGCTGAAATGGGGTAGTCAATTTTTCAGGGGAGGATTTTACTGCATGGCTTGATTAACTCGAAAATTAGTATAAATAATCTTTGAGTCACGTTATGAATACATCTCAAACGATTTTTTTTAAATTCCACCCCTGTGGGGGTGAAAAAGCAGGGATACAGTTTATATGAAAAATCTTCTTCATTAGGTTAATAAACTTGAAACTTTTCAAGAATACTCGCCTAAGTAAGTAATAAAGTTTATCATTATAAGTTTTTCAAAACTACCCCTCAAAGGGGGATATAGGGGTGTTGAAGTTTGTTTGGAATAATTTGAATGCGTAGTCCGATTACCTCGAAACTCAGTGTTTATACTTAAGACCAAAAATAAAGAGTAACATAATTCAGGGTTTTTCGAAAATCTACCCCTAACGTGTTGAAAAGGGGTTGTTAATTTTACAAGGGATTATAATGCGTGGTTTGATTAACTCAAAATTGGTATAAATAATCTTTGAATCAAGTTATGAATAATCCCAAACGATTTTTCAAAATTCCCCCCCTGTGGGGGTGAAAAGCGGGGATACAGTTTATATGAAAAATCTTATTCATTTAGTTAATAAACTTGAAACTTGGCAAGAATACTTGCCTAAGTAAGTAATAAAGTTTATCATTATAAGTTTTTCAAAACTACCCCTCAAAGGGGGATGTGAAGTTTGTGTGGAAGAAATTGAATGCGCGGTCCGAGTAACTCGAAACTCAGTATTGATAGTTTTGACAGAAAATAATTAATAAGTATGTAAAGTTGTCGAAAATTTACCACTGACGGGACAAAAAGGGGTAATTCAGTTTTTAAGGGGAGGATTTGAACTTGAAACTATTGTATACTAAATCAAATCAAATCAAATCAATCTTTATTTGTGAGCATAAGTACAAAAAGGTGTTATTTATACATTTTAGCTGATCTGTATGTTCGGCCAATAATCGGCATACAAATATAATATTAGTAAGCAGGTTATTTTTACTATCATAATTAATAAAGTCTAGGATAAAAGAAATGAAGCAATTGAAAAATGTCATGAGCCGCAATAAAGTAATTGAATTATATTATTAATTATTAAGAATGTCAAAGAAAATTAAATATAGTCATAATTTGTCATTTAAAAAGTCTTCAATCGAGTAATACGTCTTTTCAACAAGAAACAGGAACAACTTTTTTTTAAAATGGCTGACATTTTCCTCACTTCTGATACACTTTGGCAATTTATTGTATAATTTTGGAGCCATTACGAAAATACTGTTCTTGTATAAAGCAGTTTTAGATCCAACAGTTTGTAGCCGGTCAGCTCGACGCTGACTACCTACTCGGTCAAATTTACACATATTATTTTTGACGAACATAGATGTCTGGTATATGTACAATGAGGGCACTGTTAAAATTTTATTACTTTTAAAATATTGTTTACAGCTGTCAGTGGTTTGCAGGTTACAGATCGCTCTAATACACCTTTTCTGACACTTAAACACCATATCCTTACCCGAGGCGTTTCCCCAAAACATAATGCCATATCTTAATGTTGAGGCTACTAGACCATGATATGCAGTTAGTACGGTGTTTCGATTGGCCGTTTTGCTTAGCATACGCAGTGCATGAGAAAATTGGTTTACTTTACTACATACTTTGTCAATCTGGGTATTCCATTTTAATGTGCTTTCAATATTTAATCCCAGAAATTTTGTCACATTCGTCTCATCAATCCTTTTATCATTATATCTTATATCTAAATTTAAATTCTGATTTACTGTTTGTTGAAATTTCATTATTACTGTCTTGTCTAAATTTATTACCAAATTATTATTCTCTAGCCAATTTATAACTGATTTTATGTTAGAGTTAATGTCTGATTCTAATGTATCTAATTGGTCACTGTTGAAAAGTAGAGTGCTGTCATCTGCAAACATTGTCATGGGATAGGTCGATGCTTTTGGGAAGTCATTTATATATATAATAAATAGGAGAGGTCCAAGTATGCTGCCTTGTGGAACTCCATACATCACTGTTCTCGGGCTAGATTTAAATGTTGTTTCATGTTTTTTACATATTCTATTAATAACTGTTATTTGATGTCTATCTTGTAGGTATGATTTAATTAAATTTGATGTGTTACCTCTAATCCCGTATGCGTCAAGTTTATTAATTAATATTCTATGGTCTACGCGGTCAAAGGCTTTCGACATGTCCATATATAGAGCCAGAGCCGGTTTTCTTTTATCTACTCTGTTGCTAACGAGTTTTAAAAAATCATAGATTGCCATGTCAATGGACTTATTTTTCCGAAAGCCCTTTTGGCTATCGACAAATAATTTATTTTTCTCGAAATATGAATTGATTTGATTGTATATTACTCTTTCAAATATTTTTGACAAAATAGGTATCAGTGCTATAGGTCTATAGGAAGACACGTTGTCTTTATTATCTTTTTTGAAAAGCGGTTTTATGATACTAGTTTTTAATTCCTTTGGAAAAACACCATGCAAGATGCACATATTGATCAGGTGACTAAGGACGGGTGCAATTATTGTAGATACTGTTTTAATAATGTTTGTGCTAATACCATCATATCCAGTACTGGGAGTATTCTTTAAAGACATAACAATTTTATGAATATCTTGTGGTATTGTAGGTTTCATAAACATGGACGAATTTGGAGTATTTATTGGTAATTTATTATTGTTATTTGAACTATTAATTGATTTGACTTGATCCGCAAAATAATTGTTAAAGGCCTCTGCTATATCAAGAGGGTTGGTAAGTATTTTATCATTTGATTTAATTCTCATTGTGGATTGATTTGGTAAATTATGTTTGTTTTTATTTATGACTTTCCACGTTGCCTTACATCGATTCTTAGCCGAGTGAATGTAACGGTTATTGTGGGCTCTCTGCGTGAGATTGACAATTCTTTTAAGCCGGTTAGACAACGTTTTGAAGTTTGTTTTATTATGTTCAGTCGGTGATAACCTGTATTTCCATAACAAATCTCTTTTTTTCTTGCTACATAATCTAATACCGCGACTAATCCAGTTTGGTTTTACTTTCGTCGATATTTTTATTTTAATGTTAGGAAAACATAAGTCATATAGCAATTTAAACCAGTCATAGAACAATTTGAATGCTTTTTCAGGGTCTGTTTCCTCATAAACATCAGAAAGTGACAATTGTTTTAAATAGTTTGCGAATTTTTCTATATTTTCTTTTGAGTAGTCCCGTTTTGTACAGTGCCAGTAGTCTAAAAGGCACGTTTGTTTAACTGGACATCGTATAAATTGTGCTGTGTGATCGGATACTGCTAGTTCCAAAAGTTCTCCTTTAGCTCCTCGCACATTGTGGATTATATTATCAATGCAGGTCCCACTGCTTAATCTAGTCGGAACGTTTACGGCAAATTTAAGATTATAACCCATTATTAAGTGCTTGAATTGCTGCGAACTTATGGTATCTTTTAGCAAATCAATATTGAAGTCACCGCACAGAAGCACTTTTTTATTTGAGTGAATGGATAAAGAATTTAACAGACTGTCTAATTTATTAAAAAATATTTCATGTTTGCTTTTTACTTCGGTACTATGTGGACTCCTATATAAACATATTATAATAATATTGTGGTCGGTGAGTTCCACTGCACAGCATTCAAAAATATTGGATACACCATATTTCGCAACAGACTCCAAATTTCTATATTTAATACCGTTCCTTATCATTATACATGTGCCTCCATGTCTGGATTCTCTAGTGAAATGTGTGGCTAAAGTAAAATTAGGTATATGTAATAGGTTTACATCCGACATTATCATATTGTGCTCAGAAAAGCATAATACATCCACTATTTTCCCTGAATTATGTAGTTCCTCTAGCAGTACAGTAAATACATTGGATTTATTTAAGAGGCCATTTATATTTTGATGCATAATATTGACATTTTTATACACGAAAAAAACTATCCTCATCACAGTGCTTTGTATCATTTATAACAGAAATATCATTTTGTGTTATGATTTTACCCGTGCTAAGATTTGGTATACAATCAATATCTTGGTAGGTAGTATTCAGTGCGTTTAGGTTTAAAATAAAGCTCTCTAGGTCTGTTACAATAATATTTAGAGCTTTGTTATTTATACTGCCGGACCGTTGGTTATATGAGTCGTATGAATACGGCAGATTGAGGTTTGAGTCTAGAATATACGCATATTTATGCGTCTCGGCGTCCATGTAAATCAAATTATTAAAAATATCTATTCTACTATTAAACATTAAATTAGCATTGTTCTCCATATATTTAAATGTTGGAAGACTTATAATAAAATTAGTATGGTTTAATGGGAGTAGTGTTTCCCGGATATATGAAACAAGTTCCATATAGTTATTAGTTTGTCTGAAATCTTCTTCGCCAATAACTATAATACAGTAGTCAAAGAAAGTGAAATTACGAACTTTTTCATGAATATTACATAAGACATGTTATAAACCACATCGTGGAGTGCGATAATGACACCTACTATAGTTAGCGAGCTGAGTTCTTTCACTCATTTTATAAATCCTGTCAGATGTTTCACTGCTCACAATGCAGATTTTATATCTCATAGGAAGTATTTGGATCTTCGGCTGTTTGATATCTTGAGGAGTGATTTTTGTCTTGTCTTCTTGTGTACATAGTTTAAATGTAGGGTATTCTGTAGTTTGTGTTTGTTTTGTTTTCATGCAGCTGTTAATAGTGTTCTTCAACGGTGTTTTTACTTTTTTCTTGATTGGGCTACTTGCAATGTTCTTGAATATATCATTTTTCTTCATTAATTCATTGTTTATCTGTTTTAGGTCGCTGTTTTGCAGCGATAGCAACTCAATTTCGTTATGTGCACTTTGTAATTGGGATTGAAGTTTTTTGATTTCATCTTTATAGGCTATTAGTTGAATGTCCTCTTCGTCCTCAGATAACTCAGGCATGCTATTTGTTGTACTGTCCAAATTTTTTGATTTATTTCCATTGTCATCATTTGTTTCCGAGCGTGTACGGGTGCGTCGGAATGTAACATGTTCCAAGAATGAATTCATAGTTTAAATTCGATTGATACTGATACGAAAAAAATACTTTTTACGCCTGACTATATTTTAATAGCAAGATATATTGCGACAGATCGCTGACATGCGAACTATGCGTGTAGCGGAGCGCAGTCCCAAAGTGCTGGTGTTTAACCTTCAAAGATTCGATTTCCGAACGACAGATTTTGTGTCATCGATTTCGTGGTGCGCTTGGATTGGTCAGATGTTTGTTTTTGTACAATATCTATGAGTCAGCTGTGATCTGTTGACATTCTTGAAAAAGCAACCGCTTTTCAATAATATGGTTATTCTTTAACACTTCTATCACTATTATATGAACAAATTTACACTCACATTTGTATTTCCTGAGTGAATTAATCCTTTTCCATGCACAGTTCAGAAGTTTCGCCCTGTTTACAGACCAAATTCACCAACAGTCACCGGTATCGAATTCACCGGTTCGTTCACACAGACGAGATAACCCGCTGCTGCAAATATTCACTTGCAATTATTGCTCGTTAACAGGTTGGACCAGCACAGTTTTGTAGATTTTAAAACAGGATTACTATTTTTAAGTTATTTTTATTACAGAGCCAATTGTTAACCGTGACATTGACAGGTGTCAATTTCTAAAAAAAAAAAAAAAAAAAAAAAAAATATAAAAAAAAAAAAAAAAAAAAAAAAAAAAAAAAAAACTAACTTGTATGTTACATTTTCACGCCTAAACCACTGAACTTCTGATTTGGCGTGGAGATAGATGGCATCCTGGGGAAGCACATACATTTTATCCTGTTAGCACGTTCCCGTGGGATAATTTCCGACATCCACGCGGGCGAAGCCGCGGGCAGAAGCTAGTGCACTATAACATCTTTCGCGCCGAAGGCTAGTCTCCACTGAGATTGGTCGCTATGGCCGAAATTGGGTCTGGAGGACTTTAAACGATAAACAACTTGTCAGTAAACAAGCAGTAAGGAAAAATATTTTCTCTACCATAAATAGAATTCATGTTACGTTTCACAAAGAATATTCTTACAATAATAAAATATAAATCCAACCCTAATTTGCTACGCTCCCGTGGTCACGTAGCGAGTCTACGCGCCTCTACGTTGCTACGGCGTAGCGCCGAAAATTGTGCTACATTGTCGAGATAATTGGTTTATCATAGAGGCAGAAAGTTTGTATGGAAGCTGATAATTCTATTAGGTGTCCATTTAGGTCGTGTGTGAGTTTTGGTATTACTATACATTATGGAGACGACAATAAATGAAAACTCTGGCAATACTAATGCATACGAGTATTTTGAAACTATCAAATTATAAAAGCGATTTTTTGGGGTTCGCTTCCTGTCTAACCGGATGCAGCTGAATACCATACTTCATTTTCGCTGAGCGGTCTTTCTAGCTTTTTTGTTTTTGCTTGGCTCCTAAGTATTTTAGCGTGATGTTAAGTAACCTATAGCCTTCCTCAAGAATTAAGCTATCAAATGCAAATCCGACTAGTAGTTCCTGAGATTAGCCCGCTCAAACAAACAAACTCTTCAACTTTATTATTAGTATATACTGCGTTCGCGATTTACTTGCCAAACTTGCAAACAAATATGAGTTATTGGAAAAGTAATTTTAATACCTACACAATAAAGTTCAATTGACACTTCAAACATTTTTAATACTTTTTTAATAATGCTAGTCACTCTGAAACAACCTAGTTACTGAATTAAAGTTGATATTTGTTTAACTTGAAATAACATCAATGGAAACGTAAAATAGAATAAACTCTTGATAGATACATATAGATGTGTGACCACAGTATATTTATTAGCACAAAAGATAACCAAGCCACAACCTCAAAATAAAGGCACATTTATATTTCAACTACACAACTTCTGTCGTTCAGGATAAGGTTCTATTGTCAACAAAATAGCCTCCCCAGGCCTGGCACTAGTTTATTCTAAACACACAATTTAGAAGCCAAGGCTTAGGCAGAATCAGGCTGAACCAGCTGAATAAGGCTTTGTAGGGCGGCCACTTTTAATCGAACCATCTTTGCAAACGTCTTGTATTGTTAGCTTGTGTCACAAGTCGTAAGCTCTGGCCAAACTGAAGCGAGCAAGCGAGCGGGATAGTCGCGTTTCCGTTTCGTTTTGATACCTCTGACACACACAGAAAGACGCAGTGACTTGACTTGATTGTCGCTTTAAAATAATGTGTGAGCTGACTCTTCGCGTGACTAAGTACGGTGAGGGCAAATCTAGCGATTTAAATCTTTAGGGACCGTGGTTTGACTTCACGGTGTCAAAAATGCTCTCTACGAAAACACACCAACTTACTTTCATAGGTAACGTTTCAGTGACGTCATTCACCGGTCAATTGCGGACGCTATGTGGGTCACCGCTCTTATTGGAAATCGTAGCTTTACCCACCGATTTTTGAGATTTTTCCCGAATTCCAGCGTTGATCGCATAATACTCAAAGGGTGTTTTTATCCCATAACACCTTCTATAGAACATATCGATAATAGTCATCTGCCTAGCCTTTTTCCCAACTATGTTGGGGTCGGCTTCCAATCTAACCGGATGCAGCTGATTACCAGTATTTTACATAGAGCGACTGCCTTTCTGACCTCCACAACCCCGTTACTGGGCAATAAGATACCCCTTGGTAAGACTGGTTGTTAGACTTTCGGGCTTCTGACGACCTGTAACGACAAAGATGTACGAATTACAACCGGAACTAACGGCTTAACGTGCTTTCCGAGACACGGAGGGGTCTCCATTTACGATCACCCATCCACGGACCACCCGCGGCAAGGGTAGCGTAACCTGTTAAAACATATCGACAATAGTCCGTTTGACTATAGCCCGCCCGGCCCTATTATCGTAGGTTCGATTAACGTCGGCCGTCTGTGCGTCCACTTACAAAAATTCATTTGTTGTCACGACGGGACGCAAACCGTTTTGGCAAAACCCACAAAATAATGGCGGGGACGCATTTTTTTATCAACGTCTCATGAATACGTTAAGCTGAAAACATAGGACTTTGTATTATGGGGAACCTTCAATTATGGAAGATTTTATGTAATATTTTCCGTCTCAGGATTTTCTCGATGTATCTATTGTTAGAATAAATTACGTTATGTCAGAAATTAATTAACAGTTTTCTTGTGTTTTCTGGAGAGTATGAAAACCATTAACACTATTTTTGTATTGACTACGTATAGTCAACTTCGTAATCGCTTTACCACCCTAAGGTTGTATCTTACTTTGCCACCTTTGCCGCTCGCGCTGCCATATTGGAAACATGGCGCCTAATAGCAGATTTTTGACAATATTTCCATTCTGACTCATTCACTCGCGGCAAACTACGAGGGACCAAAGTTGAAATTCGGAGAGAGCATATCGAAATCTATAAAACTACCTATTTTCAAAATTCCCAGAAAACTTTCCAGATAACTTATTTTTTTCGAACCAAATGACTGTACATAAGGGCAAAGGTCTCTTTGTCTATGTGACAGACAGTTTCAACCTTGTTGTCAAAAGTACAGAGTAAATCCATTACGAAGTGTATCAGGGGGGCAGGGACATCGACGCACAAACCGTAAACATAAATTCAGCATGATGCTAGACTCCCTAGAGTAGAAATATTTCGACGATTATCAAAAAAAAATAATCTGTTGTTACATAGAAAGATGCAATACCGACGCGGTCAAATGTATGGAAGAGCAATTTTTTTATGTTTCAGAATAATTCAGTACAATATTCTGAAACATAAAAAAACGATGATAGCAGGTTACGCGTCGATGTCCTTGTTACCCTGTATATTCTTCGCTTTGAGCTTTTATTTTACGCTGTTTAATCTATCTATGAGGCGTAAAGACTATTTTTTTGCGGATTTCTGAAATAAAATTATCAATATTACTTGCAAACAAAAAAATTGACAAAAAACCAGTGGTTCTGTTTGATCGGGTGTCAAACTTACAACATCACATTTCATCAATGAGGCAGAAAATATTCGTAATCTCTAACACAATTTATGCCCCTGCTCCTACTAAATATGGAAAACACCATAAGCTGCGCGAACAGAACATCACTTACATAAGCCACATGTGGTGTTTCGCGTAAGAGAAGGCACTTATGGCATGTATTAACCCATAAAAGCATACATTATGAAAGCGAGCGAACATTAATACATAGACGTGGAACACGAAAAATACGAGTATAAGGGGTTAAATATTGTAGCGGGATCGTCCGAAAGGGTTACCGCTGCCCTGGAACATAAAGGGCTAAGGAAGGAACACGGGTGGGTTTTAGTCAGTAAGAGTCTGACACTCCCTTCTGCTCCACCCAGAGCGGGAGGAGTCATTTGATGATTTCCCATCCTCAAAAAAAAAAAAAAAGGGTTTAAATATTTAAACGCATTTTGTTAAGTATCTGAGAAGCAATTCTCGTAATTTTAAGAACGGTCACAGTCTGATCTCAGTGTCAATCTGTCAAAAATACCTCTAATTTCTCTACTTTTTTGACATTTGTTAGTCGCCGAGATGAGACTGTGACGAGATTTTGAACGATTTCAATTACGAGAATTAGCCTTCTGATCTCAATCTCAATCTGTCAAAAACCCGTCTGAAAAGTTGAAAGTCTGTCTAACCCTAAATTTTTGACGAGTTTTTGATATTTTTTAGTCGCCGAGATGAGACTGTGACGAGATTTTGAACGATTTCAATTACGAGAAATGGCCTTCTGATCTCAATCTCAATTTGTCAAAAATACCTCTAACCCTAAATTTTTTACCAGTTTTTGACATTGTTTAGTCGCCGAGGTGAGACTGTGACTAGATTTTGAACGATTTCAATTATGAGAATCGGCCCTCTGGTTCTTAATGACAGGCCTAATACTGTCCTTCCATACCAGTTAACACTGTAATTTGAAAACATTGTAAAAGTGATTTATGTTTACAAGAGTAACTGTAGAGTTTCTTGCCGGCTCTTAGCCACAGGAAACAACCAACGGGAACCGTGCACCTAGCTTCTGACGTTTCATAAGTGCCCATGTAAGTTTATGTGAAGTAAAATATTTTGATTTTGTAATGATGATTCGTTCACATGTGTTTCTGCCGCCAATCAGCGGGGTAATTACGTAACACACTAACAGTAGCAATGGTTTTTATTTTGACAGTTCAACAACATTCATTGCGTTCTTTACTTTGTTGAGCAGATAAATTTTTAGAACATATAAAGCAATGGATTAGCAATAACCTTCAAAATCATTCAGATTGTGGTTGATCATGTTTTACGCAATTAGGGTGCAGCTTCGCCGTGTTCATCATCTGCCTAGCCTTTTCCCAACTATGTTGGGGTCGGCTTCCAGTCTAACCAGCTTCGCCGTGTTCTGATTCAAAAATCAAAATCAAAAGTCATTTATTCAAATTAGGCTGAGAATCAGCACTTTTCGAACGTCAAAATTACAAAAGACAGTCCCCTTAAAACGCCCGCCCTTCACCACTTCCTAGTGCTATCGCTGGGAAGAAGAATTTGGCGCAACAAACTCCCCAGCAGCACAGCTGTCTGTTCAGTTAGAATATAGTTGCATGTATACAATACTAGGAACCTATGTTCAGTAATGAACATTACAAGAAACTTAAGTTATTTGCCATATGTCAGCTAGCCACGCCAATATACCAACAAATATAATAAAAACTATACGTACTCAAGCTAAAAAATAATTAATAAAATAAAAATATTTATATATTATATTATAAATTGGACTGTAGAGATACATAATAAACAAGCCTTAAATACATTGTTAATTATGATTTATTTTTCTTCATGATTCCTGTAGTTACATAAAACTAAGCTTTTTTCAATCGTTACGCCTCTGTTCAACGTAAAGTCATTTCTTCTCACAGTAATTCGCGATGTATCTACCGACAATAATCATGGGTCGTTTCTGCCATTCTGTCAGCATGGTTTTGCTTGGCGTCACCTGGAAATAAAAAAAATTTTCTTTTATTCATTCAAATGCTAACGCTATAGGTAGCCTTTAGTTAGTGTAGGGTCGAACCTATTGAGAAATTTCTGATGAAAAAACCCAATAACATTTTGCCCGACCTGGGGTTCGAACGACACTTCGAACCTTTGACCACTCTTGGCACTCGCGCTTGTGATAGATAGAAAAATACAGCATTCAATATTCAGCTTTATAATGGTTTCAATATGAAGTTTCAAGTTATTAAAAATATCTCTTTTTACAAGCTTTATGATCAACCCTATCTATAAAAGTCATCCAGAACTAAAACTGAAAACAGCGCCATCTAACGGTCGCCTCACAAACCTGGTCTCCCTGCAGTCTGTTGAGGAAAGTCACGCACACGATACTGGCTCTTATTCCTGCCTCTCTGGTGAACGCGCTGAAGGCAGTGGCTTCCATCTCAATGTTACGTACTCCGAGGTTGGTGAGAGTCTTCAGGAAAGACATCTTGTCTGATTCCCTATAGTCGCAGAAGGGACCGTCTAAACGGGCTTGACCTGAAATGATGGAGATTTTTTATTTGTAAAATATTTTCTTCATAATTAATAACAAAAAGCATTGATGTTAAACTGTGGAAATAACATTAAGGGAAAATCTACTTCAAAATGAATGAAGACCGAGTCCACAGTCCTTTAATGAGAGATCATAAATAGCGCCTCGTAATAAATAATCGCACCAAAACTATTTCATGTTAAAAAGTTATCAGATCTAATGTAGAGTCAAGCCCTTAACTCAATCAGGCCTAACTCTACAAGCCTTACATCTTGGTCAAAATGTACGGCTCTAATAAATATCGATTAAACAGTAAGTAATTCTTCAATGCTATTGATTTTTCTATGGTGGGCAAAGAAGTTTTGAGGGTAAGCATTTCCCACCCTTACCCTACCCCAAGCTACGTCCTTGTACGGACGCCAGCACATCAAGCTACTACAATCTGTCAAATTTCTGTAGTAGATTTTCAACTTTATCTGTAAAGTTTTAAGGTTCAAGGTTGATTGGGAAAATTTTACAATTTCGGGTAGCTTGACCTGCTGGCGTCTGTACGTGTACATAGCAATTTTAAGTAAACCAAGAAGCTCAAGTGTAAATTACCTCTGTAAAAGTCATCAGCAGCCATAGTTCCTCCGATATAAGTGCCGAAGTTATCGCTGTCAGAGGCCATCGAGTGAACCTCCTGACAAATCCGCTTGTCCAGGATCGCGGGCCATCTGCGGGTCTTGCCCAGCACCGGCTGAAAGATACAAAAAACCATCATTATAATCGTCTTCTGGACGTCAAACAGACAAGATTGACCGTGCAGATTTTGGAACGAAGTTCTTTAACGGAGCTTGCGGTGGAAGTAAAAGACAATGACCAAAAGTCGTACCAAAAAAAGTCTCACGCATCAAGATCAAAATATTATAGTAATTATTTTCATAATTTATTACGACATTACGCGTCGGGGATTTGATTTTTGAACAGGGAATTTAATTTAAAGTAAAAAAGTGTTGATGTTGTTTTATTCCCTTTACGTGACGTTCCGTTTCAAATAAATAATATGATATGATTAATATAAACTTGAACTTTGAAAATGTCATAATATTCACGTCTTTCAAAAAACTTTAAAAAAAATTACTTTGCCGATTCTACATTAATTAAAAATAACTAGAATATAACAGAATAGAATTTTTATATAAACGATTATCATTTTTTTAGAGCAATAATGGCCGTTCGTGGATGACATGACAAACAAAATAAAGTACCTAGTTTTTAGGTTATTTCGATTTTTTTTTAAATCTCTGAAACCCGGGTTTGCTTACAAAAACAACTTTTGTAGGAGTTAACATGTAAGTGTAGTATAAAAAACAAAGTTTGACTTTCATGCAGCATGGTACGGTATTCCATACATCCATGAGCATTGTCCTTTTAGAAATCGTCACGTAACGAAAAAGCGTTTCACCCATGCGACATTTTATTATATACTCGTATAAAAAAAAGAGTCAGAGAGAGAGAGAGAGAGATATTTTTCATGGTTCTCTAGCGTACTGAAGCCAAAATAAAAATCCCAGATGGCGGCTGCAAAAAGCGACACGCGTCAATGGCAGAGGCAAAGCACCTAGTCCCACGTTATAGGGGGCGGACCTTATGTGATTAATACGGACACAAATTCCGATTCTGGACTGCTAAGTTAAAAATTTTAGTTTTGTTTACTAATGCCCCGGAATTAACACACAGCACCAAACACCCCAATGAGAATATTATGTTTTAATCATAATACATATACTGAATTTTTATTATTATGTACAAAACATTGTTTTATTAATATTAGTTATACTGGTTGTGGTCACATTACAAATTTACGCACGCACACAGTCGCACACTTATAAGGGTCTAGCGTAGTAGGTGCTTCATCCATTTTTGTAAGCGTTGACTGTACAGCGAAAGTGTGACAGTAATTGAAGTAGTTTCAATTATTTTTAGGATAAAAATGATCTACATATATTAAAAATGACAGAAACTGATTCATTTAACGATTCAGAACAAACCACTTTAACTAGTTACATATTGTATACTCACAACATCATAAGTCTTCTCCAAGTTCCCGTTAAGCCCGAAGGCGGACACGACGACGGAGCCAGCGGGTATGTTGAGGCCTCCACAGGTTCCGATCCTGAAGAAGATGGGGTCCTTAGCCTTGGCGTAGTACACCAGCTTGATCACCTCTTGGAGGAGGGTCGTCATTGATGGAATGCCGATGCCGTGCTGCAATTGTTAGAACATTAGAATTTTTTAACTAATCTTGAGAACATTTACTTCTTATTATTATAAGCCTGTTTTGTCCCACTCCAGGGCGAAGGCCTTCCTTCCCTCCTTCCACTTTTCCCGGTCTACTGCGATCGTGGGCCAATCCATTAACTTAACCGTAGAAAAATCTTGCCGCGGGCGGAACTTAGTCTTTGAAAACCTGCACTGTAATTAGGTATACAGGGTGGCAGGGACAACGACGCGCAAACTGTAACCATGGATTCAGCACATGAGTTTAGACCCCATAGCGTCGAAATTTTTCGTCGGTTATCAAAAAAAAAGCTTTTGTTTCATAGAAAAGTGCAATAATACCTACGCGGTCAAAATGTATGGAACAGCAATAATTTTTTTTAATAACTGACGAAAAATTTCGACGCTATGGGGTCTAAACTCATGTGCTGAATCCATGGTTACAGTTTGCACGTCGATGTCCCTGCCAACCTGTATATCTACGCGCCGGCTTGATAACATCCTCTTTTTTACGTCAGTTAAAAATATTAAGTGCAAATGGTACTCGTTTTGGTTAGACAAGGAACCTGATATCGTCTCGTCAAAGGTATCATAAAGAGATGGTAGGTAGGTATAAACCTACATTCGTTTCGCTTCACCTCCAAATAAATCTATTCATCTGCCTAGCCTTTTCCCAACTATGTTGGAGTCGGCTTCCAGTCTAACCGGGTGCAGCTACTACCCGTATTTTACATGGAGCGACTGCCTATCTGACCTCCTCAACCCAGTAACTGGGTAATACGATACCCCTTGATAAGACTGGTTGCCAGACTTTCGGGCTTCTGACGACCCGTAACGACTGTCAAAAATCCTCGAATGACAGCCGGGACCAACGGCTTAACGTGCTTTTCGAGACATGGAGGGGTCTTGGCGACGGACCAACCGCGGCAAGCGTAGCTTAATCTGATCGGTCAAGCCGTGCGTCTGCTATTACTTAGCCACAAGCCCCTCCAAATAAATATGTTATTTTATATTATTAGTTCCGTTTAATACGATTGAACAGAGGATTTGTTTCAAGTAGCGTTTAGTTGATTTCCCAGGAGAGGATATGAAGATCAGTATCAACGAACCAATTTAGTTTATAGCTCTAGATGTCGCGAATTTCACTGCTGATTTGCATATTACTGTTAGTACGAACATATTGTTTTTTAACTTGTGTGAACTTGAACTTTACTTAACTTGAATTATTTTTAAAATGTCGTGTGAGCTTTTGGGCATCATATTTGAGCAGCAGTGCAATTTATTGTGTAACCATCTCACCGTGAAAACTTAGGTGAAGTGAGCGCGGAGTGGGCTGTCATTCCAAACCAAATGCTAGGGATTGTCACTATTGACAGCTCACTCTAAGCTCACTTTACCTAACTTTTCACAGTGAGATTTTTACGGAATCGATCGGCTGAACACAGAACTTATCTTTGTTTTTTTTTTCTTTTCTTTTTCCAATAACTGAAAAAAAAACTGGCAATAAATAGTTTATTTTACTGGACTCATAATGAAAGGGTCACCCGACAGCCGACAGAGGTCCATTTTAATGATGCTCTTAAAAAATAACCGAAGGCTTATTCCCATAATTAAATACGTTCAAAATCTAGTCGATATCTCATCTCAGCGACAATCGACAACATATACTCACGCTAACAGACAGTACAGGCCCAACTTTGTACATGGCGTATCTCTGCGAGTGCTTGGTGAGGTTCACCAGCTTCTCTCCCTTGTTCGGGAGGTTCAATACTTCAGTCATGTACTGCGCGAACTCCCGCATCCGATGCTTGGTACCGCCCATGCAGACGAACTGGAACAATTTGAACATTTTACTATCTATATATGAAGGGTCTTTCAGTAAACCCTTCCTATCTTTAAATTTAAATAAAACAAAGTGTGTGTGAGATATCATTGAAATTTTATATTTGTTGGAAAGGCCTATCGATGCCATTATGTATGGAATATGACATCGTTCAAATGTCCGCCGCGGCTTCGCTGGATGGCGCGCATCCGAAATGTCCCATTTTTCATGACTCTAGCGCATAAATTAGGCTGAATTTGACCGATGGCATGGGTTATGTTGGCTTTGATTGTCGCTGTGGTTTGTGGCTTATTCACACAGACTTAAGAAAACCCCACAAGAAAAAATCTAACAGGGTCAAATCGCGAGATCTCGGTGGCCAGTTCACATCACCTCCACGTGAGACGATCATGCTCTCAAATCGCTCGTGCAGAATGTCAAATGTGGCATGAGCTGTGTGGCACATAGCGCCGTCCTGTTGAAACCACATGTCGTTGGTGTCCATATCATCCAATTCAGACCAAAAAAAAGTTGGTAATCATCGACCTATAGCGCTCGCCATTGACGGTGATGGCCTGGCCAACGTCGTTCTCAAAGAAATATGGACCGATGACGCCGCCAGCCCAAAATCCACACCAAAAAGTGACTTTTTCAGTATGCATTGGACTCTCATGGATCTCATGTGGTTTGGTATCATCACCAGTGGACTCAAATGTATCCACCATAATGCGAATAGTCCTCTCGATACGACGATTATGGCGACCGTAAAATGGGCGAAGCGCGCGGAATGCTACCTGAATAGAACACCCATTTTGATAAAACAATTTTATCATTTGCACGTGATAAAGAAAGAAAGAAAATGCATTTATTTGCGGCAAACATGACGAATAAAAAAAGGACATAAACACACAAAAAAAAAAAACAAAACGGACATCGCTCAGCATAATACTAAAATGATGCATGCATGATGTTGAACATCGTGGTGATTCGGCAAAACAGACTGAATAAATGACAACCAATTTGACAGATGTAGCTTCAACAATATGGTTGCTATCAACTGTCAAAGTTCGAAAGTCCCTATTGGAAGACCCTTTACTATCTGTAGCATTTGAGAGCCCAATTCTTGAGGAAGGCGATATAATAGGCTACCTAACGCGCTAGGACCCTTAGGAACCAAGCAAAAACATAAAAGTCAGAAAGAACGCTGAGTCAAAACGAAGAATTAGCGTGGTCAGGCGATGCGATGCGATGGGGTGGGTTGGGGGAACAAGAAATTTGACGCCGACGAAGTCGCAGGCAGAAGCTAGTTTATTATAGTTAGAAGGTCGGCTGTCTCGTGCCTGGCAGGTCCAAAGATGGGTGCTGTGGTGTCTCATTTACATATACATAGCTTTAAAAGACAATGACGAAAAGTCGTACCACAAAATCTCATGCATCTAGATCAAAATATTATAGTACCTAATTATTTTCATATTTTTTTACGACATGACGCGTCGGGGATTTGATTTTTTAACATGGAATTTCACTTAAAGTGAAAAAGAGTTGATGTCGTTTCATTCCATTTACATGACAATCCGTTTCAAATGATATGATTAATATTCGACGACACGGTTGGCGCAGTGGCTGAGCAATCGGCTGCTGCGCTGCGTGTCGCGGGTTCGATTCCCGCACGGAACACATATTTGTATTGCCTACAGGTAGTTGTTCCGGGTCTGCACCCTAATTGCGTAACACACGATCAATCGGAATCTGAATCATTTTGAAGCAAATTGCTAATCCATTGCTTCATAAGTTCGAAAAATTAGTCTGCTCAACACGTAAATAACGCAATGAATGTTGTTGAACTGTCAAAATGAAACCGATTCCGATTGATCGTGTGTTACGCAATTAGGGTGCTGGTTGTTTGTGTATGTGAGTTTAAATGTCTGTAAACGCACCCACGATACAGGAGAAATTCCTAGTGTGGGGGCAACGTTAAAAGTTTAGTGCGTCAGTAAGGTGCGTAAGGTGGGACGCCCTCAGGCTAGGTGGAGCGACGATCTTCGCCGGATGGCTGGTAGCAGCTGGATGAGAGTTGCTGAAAATTGAGTTGAATGGCGTGCAATAGGAGAGGCCTATGTTAAGCAGTGGACTGCTATAGGCTGATGATGATGATGTGTGTGTGTGCGTAACTAGTAACAAGATAAAAATGCAATTGCCTCAACCAGCAATGATCACTCACTTCAGGATAAAAGATAACGTTATTGATAAATATAAGCAGGTAATCAATACAGTGCACTTTGATGCAATATATTAAAGCGCAGATAGCGCGATTGACTGCGTTATCACAAACAGGATTTTATTTAGAAGGCCAACTGATAACAAAAAGCTACAATATTGGCTGAATATTTTCTATCCTGTTCAGACATGATAGTACATGTTTATTGTAATAGTTGTGTAACTAAGGTTCTAAATCAATCAAGTAGCCTTTTCTCAACTATGTTGGGGTCGGCTTCCATTGTAACTGGATGCAGCTGACCAGGGGGCTTAAAACGGCCACTTTAAGCAATACCTCTAAAAGCTATTCATTTCCCGAATTCCCAGCATCATTATCAATTCCTCTAATTTTCGTAAAATTTCATTTCATATTTGGTGTAAACATTGCCGCATGAAGAAAATAAATACCGTAATTTTATCGGTAAATTTTTCATTACAGTTTTTATAATTAAATTGGTTTTTTATTTTTTATTTCTACAGTTTAAATGTTATTTCATTGTGATATGAATTGCACACAGATCATATTATGAATTGTCAGTTTGTGACCATTTTACGATTTTTAATATGATTCATATTGTTATCCTATTATGATTCTGCCAAAGTGGCCTTTTTAGGCCCCCTGTATTTTACATGGAGTAACAGTATTTTATATTATGTCAAAAATTATTTAAGAGGATTTCTCCTCAGATTTATACCTGTATCTATTTCCCAAAGGTAAGGACTCACTTTAACGTCTCCAAACAGAGCAGGAAGGTCATGGTTGTGCGTGTCGTAGCCCAGATGATACAAGATGTCCACGTCTAGGTCTTGGAGGTGTTGGTTTGGCAGCCTGATAGTGCCATCGCTGTTCCTGCAAACAAACTTTAAAATATATGTCATGATTGTTACGTATGGAAAAAGAATGATACTATTTTGTATGTACTTTACAATAATTAAATATCAAGGTCTTGTAACAATAGCAGTTATGATAAGTTTCCTAAGAAAATAGTTAATTTAATAATGTTGTTCAACAATGCTTACCACCGAGTAAAAGAGTAAAGCACTACTTAAGCCACGAGTGTGATAGAGAGAGGTGACTTTCGTAAGTTTTCGTTACCATAAAAGGCAATGGTTGGGGATCATGCAGAATCGAGGCCACGCCCCAAAACGCGCCCTTAAAACAGGTCGACCGCGCGAGAGACCCCAGTTGTTTTTTGGACTCCAAGACATGCGCATGCCGTAAGCTGCGCCCGCGTTCGCGCGCAATTTGTTACAAGACCTTCAATGTAATGAAACTGAATCACTCTCTTTTATTTTCACTAAGTTCCCTATAAATCGTCGTCGAGTAGGTCGTGTACGCGACAATGATACCACAACGGTTTACCAAATGACTATAATTCATCATCTGCCTAACCATTTCCCAACCATGTTGGAGTCAGCTTCCAGTCTAACCGGATGCAACTGAGTACCATTATTTTATATGGCGCGACTGCCTATCTAACCTTCACAACCCAGTTCTGGGTAATACGAAACCCCTTGGTAAGACTGGTTGCCAGACTTTCGGACTTTGACGACCGGTAACGACTGTCGAAGACCCTCGAATGACAGCCGGGACCAGCGGGTTAACGTGCTTTCCGAGGCACGGAAGGGTTTTGGTATGTAATGATAGTCACCCATCCACGGACCTACCGCGGAAAGCGTAGCTTTACCTGATCGATCGAACCATGCGGCGGACGGGAATTGGCCTTCAGGTGTCTCATACATTTGGGTCGAGTAACTACTCTATCGACATACCACGTGGGCAAAGCTGCGGGCAGAAGCTAATCTACACATATAATAGGAGGATCCTTACTTGGGACATGGTTTCCCTGGATGCAGTTCATCCCACATCATGCGACAGTTGTCGTAGTGCGCCTCCAGGCTCTCATTGCCAGTCGTCACGTAGTCACAGTCGCACTGCATCTTTGTGTGGTCGTCTAAAACAATTAAAAACAATTTCAGGGACATCGATGTGCAACCTGTTACCGTGGATTCAGTACATGATTCTGAACCATCAAAATTGTTGGTTGGTTGTTTTGATGGTTCAATGGTTTTGGTTGGTTTGGTTTTTTGGTTGGTTTTGGTGGTTGATTTTGATGGTTTGGTTGGTTGGTTTTGGTGGTTTTGATGGTTTTTTGGTTGGTTCTGGTGGTGGAAAAGTGCAATAATTTACCTACGCTGTCAAGATTATTATCTTGACTGAGTAGGTAAATTATTGCAATTTTCAATGAAACAGCTGATTTGTTTCAGCTCGTGAGTTCGAACACAGACAGGGCTTTACTTTGTGTATTTATTTTCATTACCACTGCTCTCAAAACGGTGAAGGAAAACATCGTGAGGATACGAGTACCTACCTACATGTCGTAGAACCAAAAAATCGAAGACATGTGACATCCACCAACCCGCTTTGGGCCCGCGTGGTGAATTATGGCCCACTCCCTATCGAAGAGAGGAGGCCTGTGTCCCAGCAGTGGGAACATTATTGGCTGATTATGCTACGCGTATGCTAAAGTTCAGGCTAATGAATGTACGACATGACCCCGTAAACACTCTAATTGGTCATAAATGGTATGGTACATACACCCACCACCCACCATACATATTATCACCCAACAACAAACAAACAAACAACGACAACGAACAAATTAGAGCTTGAATTTAAAGTATTTCATTTACATTGAAAAGATATCAAAAATGAATTAATTAAAATGAAATTACCACTAGACCAATGTGTATGGTGGTACCATGTGTGGTGGAATGGTATTAACACTTTGACGATAAATGCAGTCACAAAACAACTGAAAAATTAAGTAAAATCAAAGTCTAACGTGGCAATCATTTGGTTTTTATATTTTATTTATCTTTTTGATAGATTATTTTATATTTTGTGAATGTTAGAACGTTGTAAGCCATTTCCTATTTTATTTAGTACCTGGTACTTGTTGACAGGCCTACGCTGTCCTCCCATACCTATTAACACTGTAATTTGAAAACATTGTAAAAGCCAATTATTTTTTATAGAGTAACCGTGGAGTTTCTTGCCGGCTCTTCTCCATAGAAAACGACCAATTAGAACCGTGCACCTAGCTACTGACATTTCATAAGTGTCCATGTAGGTTTATGTGAAATTGAATATTTTGATTTTGAATGATAAGCAAGTGATAAGCATAAAGATAAAAATCTTTTTAAAATGATGATTGCATGTTTATTGATAACTACGATAAAGCGAATGCACTTTCCGATAAACCCAAGTGACTTGATTGCTCGAGACATGTGTCGCATACGCCATTCAATTGAACTAAATTGTTACGGAGAATTGGTCTCGGCGCCGGAAAATAAAGGATTGGGAACACTTAATGCAGTCTTCAGAATGAAACGCTATATCTTTTCATAAACGACATTCATTATGTTACTAGCAGCGCCCCGTGGTTTCACCGAATATCGGGATGAAAAGTATCCTATGTGTTAATCCTAGTTATAAACTATCTGTGTTCCAAATTTCATCGAAATCAGTTCAGTAGTTTTTGTTTGAAAGAGTAACAAACATCCATCCATCCGTCCTCACAAACTTTCGCGTTTATAATATTACTAGCTGCGCCCCGCGGTTTCACCCGTATAAGTTTCGATCCCGTGGGAATATCGGGACACACAGTTTTATGTGTTAATCCTGGTTATAAAGTATCTATGTGCCAAATTTCATCCAAATAAATTCAGTGTTTTTGGCGTGAAAGAGTAACAAACGTCCATCCATCCTTCCATACAAACTTTCGCATTTATAATATTCGTAGGACTAGGATTTGCACTTGTTTTATGATTATTATTGAATATAGATAAGTATAATTATGTTTTGTGTATGTATTTATTTATTGTATAAATATAATATGATAAATATATAATATATATATAAATAATATAACATAATAATAATATAACACTAATACTACACTACTTACTAATATAATATATATATATATATATAATATAATATATATATAATATGTAAATGGTACACCACAGACTACATACCTGCAGTATTGACTCTCCTTTCTCTCTCAACCCATCCAAAGGTTGTCGACTCGCACAGGAAGATCATAAAACTAAACTAAACACAGTCAAAACATTACATACACATTCATTTCTGCAACATTTAGGTATGGTGTACATAGTAAAGAGTATTCTGTTCTATTTTATAATTAAATACTGGGTTATTTTAAATTAGCTAGCTAAACTCCGTAGACGCGATGGATATCTAAAAATAATAAAATTAAAAAAATTGATTTAGTTTTTTTTTTGGAGGTCGTCGACCGCTGTTAGTGTTGTTACTTGAAGTATGTGTTGAGCACATCATCAGGCGGGAGGAGACGCCCGGGTGTCATCACTGCGAGGATCGCCCAGAGGACACGGTGGAGCACACGGTGGAGGTCTGCCCCGCTTGGGCGGAGCACCGCCATGTCCTCGTAGAGGCTATCGGCAGCGGCGGCGACCTCTCGCGTCCGGCCCTGGTTCAAGCTATGGTCCGGGGCGAGAGGGTGTGGGAGGCAGTCACCTCCTTCTGCGAAGCAGTCATGCTAGCGAAGGAGGTGGCGGGATGGATGAGGGAAAGAACCTCATGCCTCAGCCGCCGTGGGAGACGCTCCGGGCGTCGGAAGCTGCGTGACGACTCCGGGTCACCGTAGGCGCGGGCCTGCGGGTGGAGAGTAATGGGTAGCTCATCGTCCGGTCAGGACCAGGCCCGTGCCGGACGGCGCGTATGTGTTCCACGCGCGCCTCAAAGAGATGTCAGCACGAATGACGGGGCCCGATAGGGCCGAAGCCTGCCAGGGTAGCGGGATCGTCCAAAAGGGTTACCGCTGCCCTGGAACATAAAGGGCTAAGGAAGGAACACGGGTGGGTCAGTAAGAGTCTGATACTCCCTTCCGCTCCACCCAGAGCGAGAGGGGTCATTTGATGATATTCCATCCTCAAAAAAAAAAAAGAAAGAAGTATGTGTTGAGCAAAACTGTTTTCTTACGTTTTGTTGTGTCTATGCTCCATTCGGAATAAGATTAGACATTAAAAATAAATCTTTTTTACAGTCCGTTCAACCGATTTTGATTTCTATTGCGTTGGTGGCTTGAAAAATGGCAGCTGCAGTAAATAGTTGGTACTGTAACCACTTTTTTGCTTTTAATGCCATCCTTACGCCTACGGAATAGAAGTTAAAATCGGTTGAACGGACTGTAAAAAAGGTTTGTTTATATGTCTTCTATACCCATCTCGTATGCAGAGTTTAGCTAGCAAGCAAGTTTTTTTAGTAAGGAAATTCAAAACATGAATGTCACGTGATCAACTTGAAATGTTAATATCTCGGAAACTTGACGCTTTTCGGGGTTTCGTCTTATGATATTTTGTGTTTGCATTGATATCGATTTATATAGGATTTATGCGTGGCAGCCATTTTGAAAAAAAAAAACAAACTGGCGTACAGTTAGATAAGCCACGGACTTTCAAACCTGCTTTTCCTGGAAACCCGGATCACTTACTTGGTCTTATTTGCCATTGTGACTAGACTCATAAGCATGTATGTACGGTACATTAGATAAACAATAGTCGGAAACCCATAACAATTATTTCGTAGAATGTAATTTAAGTCGTTAGCACTCATGTTATAATTATTTTAAACTAGCTGCGCCCCGCGGTTTCACCCGTGGGAATATCGGGATAAAAAGTATCCTATGTGTTATATTCGTGATTATAAACTGTGTGCCAAATTTCATCCAAATCTATGCAGTCCTTTTTGCGTGAAAGAGTAACAAACATCCATCCATACAAACTTTCACGTTTATACTACACTGCCGAGCAATGAAAAAGTTCCACCCACAAAATCTCAAACACTTTAATATCTCTTAAGACATACAATTTAAAATTTGAACACAATATTTATGTTTTTAGTTGGTAATATTCTGATGCGCTGTAAACTGTACTTCGATATTGCAAACGGCGTCATTAAGCTAGCCTTTCCCGTTTAGGAGTAATTTGGTGCTATGTCACTGGAACTTTTTCATTGCTCGCAAGTGTATTAGTAGGATATCAATAAGTAAGTGCATTATGATAGGTGTGTAACTTACGAGTACCTACAATGCACAGTAGTGCAGTCACGATATCTATGAGTGCAGTGCAGTGTGTGCAGTTGTTATTACAATGCACTAATTACGCAACAATTAATACAAGTATGCTAATAAGTGTCTTATAGCCTTCGTCACTAATTAATAATGCATAATCAGCCTATAAGGTTCCCTACCACTGCTGGCACACAGGCACAGAACAGATAAAAGAGGTTTTATCTGTTCTGTGGACACAGGTCTCCTCTCTGAGAGGGTGTGGGTCGTAATCCACCACGCGGGCCCAGTGCGGGTTGGTAGATGTCACATGTCTTCGAATTGTTGGTTCTAGGACATACCGGTTTCCTCACGATGTTTTCCTTCACTTTTTTGAGAGCAGTGGTGATGAAATTATTTAGACAAAGTAAAGCGCCTGCCTGGGTTCGAACCCACGACCTACAACTCGTAAGTCGCGGCCGTTACCACTGAGCCACCACTGCTCTTTCTGCTCTGCTTATTAATAAGGGGCTCTTTTATTACTAACTAGCTTCAGCCCCTGGCTTCGCCCGCGAGGATGTCGTAAAGGAACTTGCTACCGGGATAAAAAGTAGCCGATATATATTTTTTTTAGGCGGAACCCTAATTCTTTTTTTCTAAAAACAAATGCAGCTTAAGTTACTCCTTATAACATCAGCTATCTGCCAGTGAAAGTTCCGTCAAAATCGGTCCAGCCGTTTCGGAGATTAGCCGGAACAGACACAGACAAAAAAAAAAGTTTTGGTGTATAGTACTTAGATTATTTCTTACCGGTATCGATAGCGAAGAATGTAGGTTTGAAACACGGAGAAAATAAAAATGCCTCACAGGCCTACCACTTAACTCTGTTTTACAGTCTCAGTTTTATAAATCAATCAACTCAGCCTTTCGTAGTCCACTGCTGGACATAGGCCTGTTTTATGGGTATACGAATCCGACCTACATGTATTTTAAAATTTGACCAAAAACTTTTCATTCTTTTTGTTTTAATTCAGTACTTAAACTTCATTTATGATTTATTTTCCAAACAAGTGAACAAATATGTGATTTTGCAAAAACAATTTTATTACTTACTCATAAAGTTCAGTTTGCGCTACAACTTCTAATATTTTTCTGAAATCAACTTTAAAAACAGCGCCATAAAGTTGATATTTGTTTAAGTCAAAATAACATCAATTAGAAAAAAGTATTTTAATATACTTTAGGTTTTTTTTTACTAACCATTGATGTTCCACTGCTGGGCAAAAGCCTCCCTACTCTCCCTAGTATTTACTTAGTTATTGCAACGAAATTCCTTATCGCGCGTTGCGAAAGGGGGCTAGACGGAAAAAATTAAGACCAAAAGTTGTAACGACACTTTGTAAAAATAAAATTTTATTACAATTCCTTCACTAATTAATCGAAAGGAACGTTTTTGTTTAAAAAAAAAAAAAACAAAAAAAATTACGTTCAAAATAAAAAACAAGATCCCAAAACCTTACTCACGATGTTTGTTGTAAAAATACAAATAACATAAACGAATAATTATTGATACACTAACCTTGAATATTATAAATAATTCAACACACGTCTGGACACTAGAACGAAGGCACCAACACTAACTTAGGACACAGAGTGTCCTTTATCGCCACAACAATAATATTATCATCCTATCTATCATGACGCACCTATATACAGGGTCAAATTAAATTAGCTAGCGAAACTCCGCAGACGTGACGGGTATATCTAAACATGATAAAACAAAAAACGATTTTAGAAAAAAAAAAAATCGGAAGTCGGTGTCGTTGGTTCCGCATTTTCGTTTTTTCTTTCTACCTTCCTTTCCTAAATTAAAATTTTTCAGTTTGTAGTGTTTTTTTTTGAAGTGGTTTTTTTTTTTGTAAAAAAGTTTTTATTTTTCCCTTTTTAGTTGTACCTACCCCACACAAATTCATATATACTTGCAAGATTAGAGGTATCCCAATAACAACTTTGACAGAAATGAGGGTGTACCGTGGTATACTGAACACATCTGTGTACCCCTTTAGAGGGTACAGGCGTAATGTTATGTTATGTGATTGCGTAAACAATGCATACATATGCGATAGCAGCAATCGCGGTAGATTTGCTGGCATTTATTGAAGAGTTCCGTTGTCTGTCTCCGAAACTCATCATCAGATCTTTACGAAAATTAAATGGGACCATTTCGGAAGAAACCACGAATTAGGCTGCCCACCCGATAAGCTACGCACTACGCTTGGAGATGCGCGGTCTCCACTCCAGCCGGTCGATTCTGTAAAAATCTCACCGTGAAAACTCAAGTGAAGTGAGCTTGATGTGAGTCAGTATTGTCAATCCCTAGCATTATTTGGAATGACAGTTCACTCCACGCTCACTTCACCTAAGTTTTCACGGTGAGATGGTTACCGAATCGCACTCCAGGAGTCGTTTGTTCCACCGGCCAGTAGTGCCTGCCACGTCAACTTGCTTACCCTCCAAGCTATGTCGGTAACTTCATTTCATTTTCCGGATACTTTCATTCCTGATTTTATTCTTCAAAGAAACGAACATAGCATCGCTATTTAACGACAAAAACAGATCAATGGTGGTGGTATGTCATGTACTTCCTCGGACATGGACAAGCTTCACAAAGAGCTCTCTACCCGACGTAAGATAAGTCTTGTAGTTATCTATATCTATATCTACAAGGTCATGTTAAATTAGCTAGTGAAACGGGCAGGAAGCACGAAGGGCGGGCGTTTTTGGGGGACTGTCTTTTGTAATTTTGACGTTCGAAAAGTGCTGATTCTCAGCCTAATTTGAATAAATGACTTTTGATTTTGATTTTGATTTTGAAACTCCGTAGACGTGATGGGTTCGATCTGTACACGATAGAACCAAATGAAATTAATTTGATGTTTTTTGTGGGGTCATCGATCGACTTGAAATATTAATTTAAAAATCCGTTTTTTTGTGTAAACTTTACAGACGTGATAATTATCAATATCTAAACACGATAAAACAAAAGAAAACAGTTTTTCTCAACTCATACTTCTGGTAACAACACAACCAGCGTCCCAAAAAAGGATGAAATGTTTTTATTTTATCGTGTTAAGATACCCACCACGTCTGAAGATCAAGCTACCCGAAACTGTAAAATTTTTCCCAATCAACCTTGAACCTTAATGCTTTAGAGATAAAGTTGAAAATCTATTAAAGAAATTTGACAGATTGTAGTAGCTTGATGTGCTGGCGTCTGTACATAATAACTTTGGTATAAAAAGCTATAGTAGGTATCTATGGTATGGAAGTACCGATAACTTAGCTGGTGCTATGCGGAAAATAAACACGTTAAAATGACTGCAGCTCGCGATCCGTGGTGCAATGCGCCGACTTACCTTGATTATAGACACTGTCTGGCATCTGATCTATAAGCAAAGTACCCCGGTTTTAGCTGTCTTTAGAAAGAAAGAAAATACATTTATTTAGCACAGACTAAAAGACACACAATACACCAGATATATACATCATTTAGCAACAAATAAAAATCAAATAGAAGGTGTAAAGTCGGATCTAAGAAAATAACAGGAAAGTGTGCCTCATGGCTGCACCAAATAGGCCCAGCTCAGCAAAAATGCCAGACAACTAGTGCCTGACACTGGTTTTGTACTGAACCTCATGTGTGAGGTGACGGATGTAAATCAGTTAGTTTTACACTGCAACGAAACGTCTTTCGTCCTATAGTTAAAAAAAACTATATCACTGGTGCAAAGTATAATCTTTTACCATTACTGATAATAAAGCTGAAGAGTTTGTTTATTTTTTGGTTTGTTCGAACGCGCTAATCTGTGGAACTACCTGTCGGATTTGATGAAATTCATTTTGCATTTGGTCGCCCAATTTTTGAGGAAGGTTATAGGCACACGCTATGGCTCTTAAAAGCCGAGCAAAAAGAAAAAAGTCAGAAAGAACGCTAATCGCAAACGATGCGATGCGATGGGATGGGTCGGGGGAACAATAAATCACACGCGGACGAAGTCGCGGACAGAAAGCCGAAGGCATTAAAGGGAAAGGTATTTATTTCAATTAAACTAATAACTGGCACTTTTGAATTGTCATGGGATCGGTCAGTCAGAAAGATGAAGTTAGAGGCCCATACCAAAGTGTGGTAGGTTCCTATGGCGATAAACGGACATGAAACCCCACGGGCACTCTTTTAAATCAAAGGTGTAAGTAATGTTTTCACTGCTTTGACTCCATCTCCTCTTTGTGAAAGGCATATTGAAAGACTTATTATATTCGCCTGTGTGTACGGGTGTACAGGGCTCGGTACGGGTAGGTGGATGTCACATGTCTTCGAATTTTTGGTTCTAGGACATACCGGTTTCCTCACGATATTTTTAACCGACTTCAAAAAAGGAGGAGGTTCTCAATTCGAAGGTATGTTTTTTTTTTGTGTGTTTGTTACGCCATTACTCCGCCAATTGTGTACCGATTTTCAAAATTCTTTTCTTGTTCGAAAGGAGATACTTCTGAAGTGGTCCCATAGAAATTTCATCAAAAACGGTTTAGTAGTTTGGTTTTTAAACCAAAATTACTGGTAAAAATTACAACTTAAAAGTGAAAAATAAAAACTTTTTTGCAAAAAAAAAACAACCGACTTCCAAAAACGACACTACAAAGTAAAAAATAACTTTAATTTCGGAAGTCGGTGTCGTTGGGTTCGCATTTTCGTTGTTTGCCACCGACTTCCGAAATTAAAGTTATTTTTTACTTTGTAGTGTCGTTTTTGGAAGTCGGTTGTTTTTTTTTGCAAAAAAGTTTTTTCTTTCTCCGTTTTAGACCGAGAATAGATTATGGCGATGTGAAAATATTAACTATAAAACTGCCAGACCGACAAACTTATTTCGCTTTGCTAGTAATATTGAAGTCGCAAGTCATGTTTCTTTTTCATTCCTTCGCTGTTTTGTATCTGCATTGCTAGCTTTAGTTTAACTACGGCTTTAGAACACAATAGATCGCGCTGTATACACTTTCATCTATCAAATTAAACGAAAAATACGAGTATAAGACAAAAAACCTGTGCGATTGAAGTAAAAACTTACGACTGGAGCCGAGTATACCCGATTCAGCGTCACCAACCCAAACCTGACGGTTCAGTTTCATTCACTGTTCAGAAAGAGCGCAAAGTGCGCAATCTTTTCGCTTGAAAAAATAGTTAAATACATTTGTTGAAGAATCTACGCTAAACTTCTGTAGGCTCTGTAGCATTTATAGAGTGATGTTAGCCTTCGATAAGTGACGTGATTGTCATACTTTTTCGTGTTAACCATTTAACAAACGCAAGGTAAGTGATGAGAGGAATCCGTGTGATTTAAAGGAAAGTTATGGGACATGGTCCTCTAGACCGAATTCCGGCTATGGCGGTCAATCTCAGCGGAGACGGCGACTAGCCATCGACGCGGGAGATATTATAGTGCACAAGTGTGTGGATACATACAGCTGCACTCTCTCTACCTTTACTCAGTGGGAGTACCATGGGACGGGAATCCGATACAACCGGGGAGATATCAGGCGAATGCTCGTAGAGACAGATCTCTCTTGACTTGCAAAGAGACATAAAGAGATATGGGGATAAGGGTTGTAAAGACCAGACGGGTGTTGTGTTTAGTGGGTTACTGCCCGACGATTGACGTCGGAATGTTGTATATGCTAGTCGCGCAGATAACTTTGCCTGCGCGATGCAGGATTTTACGTGACGTCAGTGTGACGCGTTGTTCGCATGTGGCGATGTAGATCCACATAGGAATGACAAAGAAGTGCCCCTATTTTTCCTTCATCAGTGGTTTTACTTTTACATTGCCCCGCTAGCCAGCAAAGATCATAAAATAATGATAATGTTTGGACTCTGAAACTTGGACGTCGAAACTTTTGTGAATAATTATGCGTGTGGAACTTTTTACATACGTTTTCAAATAAGGAATTCGACCCTCTAGAAATGAGAAAAACTTAAACAAATGCTAACTTCCCAAACTGTCATTTTTCTATGATCCATTTTTAGACTGAAATGTTTTTATAAATTATTTTCAGTTAATTTCATAATAGCTTTAGTTTTTATTTAACATTTTTTTTATACAGTGGATTTAGTATAAGGTTTACTACAAAATTATGACAGAGTAAGTGTACCAAAATTTTTTATTTAGCGTTATGCTACTTTTACCGCGGTCGATTCGTGGATGGGTGACCATCCATTACATTTGAAGAACCCTCCGTGCCTCGGAAAACACATTAAGCCGTTGGTCCGGCTGTCATTTATAGGAATGACAGCCATCTTCATGATCTACTTCTTTGACAGTCTTTACAGTTAGTCAGAAGCTCAAAAGTGTGACAACCAGACTTACCAAGGGGTATCGTGTTACCCAGTAACTGGGTTGTGGAGGTCAGCTAGGCAGTCGCTCCATGTTAAATACTGGTATTCAGCTGCATCCAGTTAGATAGGAAGCCGAATCCAAAATAGTTGGCTAGGCAGGTTCATTGATCACATTTTTTTTAACGCACTCAATTTTATCCATAACTTATCAAATATGTAAATAACAATATTTGAAAAAGCGAACAATAGCATAATTGGTACTCCAGGTTTTTCCAAAATATTGTCAAAATGTCAAATCCTGGAGTCATAATGATGTCATCACCAACAAATCATGATGACGTAATGTCACAAATACAAAGACTTTTATCAGCACTTACACTTTAGGTACTTAACAACTGCAATCTCTTGCTGCGATCCTAGTACATATTCTGACAAAAAATGCATTTTGCTTATCACTAAATCACACTAACGAAATTTTTATCACACAGACTTACCAATCGCTCGCCCTTATCACTTTCCCAAAAATTAAAATGGCCGGTATTATTTTACACGAAGAAGTAAGAGGCGTGTCGCAGTTATTGAACACAAGTGATTACTAATAATATTGTTACATCAACTGTAGGTCAAGGTTGAGGGCATGCTGATAAACTTATGTCCTTCCTGTTTATCTGCGCGCGTTTCATCCGTATGTGTATTGTTAATGTGGTGTTAGATAAAGGTCGGGTTGGCGGGGTCATATGGCGCTATAGTTTGACCGAAACTGCTGTACCGCGCCTTAGGAATGTGCGGCGAGGCGGGAGGAATGCGCGGCGAGGCGGGGGGCGGGACGCCGTGAGCGATGACGAATGAGCGGCCTGCACTGCCCCCCGTCTCACCGCGCACATACCGAAGGCGCGGTACAGCAGTTTTGGTCAAACTATAGCTTGGTGTACCAAGCTAGCGCCATATAACTATGAGGTTTTTTTTAATAAAAAAAACTCGTCATGAAAAACATTTTAAAGTATTTTTAGCAGTAGGAGTACCTATACTCCATTTATTTATAGCATTAGAAAAACAACGGTCAATAAACTCCGTTATTTCAAGATAAATACAAAGTAATGGAGGTTTATGCGTATCTTTATATTTAAAACTAGCTGCGCCCCGCGGTTTCACCCGCATAAGTTTCGATCCCGTGGCAATATCAGGATAAAAAGTATCATAATGTGTTAATCCAGGGTGTCGGCTACGTCCATACCAAATTTCATCAAAATTGGTCCAGCCGTTGTGAGTGTGAAGAAGTAACAAACATACAAACAAACACACTCACTCACTCACTCACAAACTTTCGCCTTTATAATATTAGTGTGATATTTATTCCTCAATTTTCATAACTGCACCTACCACTGTTATTCTCACCCAAAGATTGACTGGTACAGAATGCCGCCTCTGTACAATTTGTGTGCTGGAAGTGTTAATTAATAATAATGTAATCTATTTACCATTTACATTTTAAAATAACTCTAAAATGCAGCTCCTTTCAGCAATATTACAAAATAACTGTCGTTATTTGACCGTTACTTTTCTAGTGCCATATTAAATGGAGTATAGCTCATTCGGGGAAATACCTATTAAACAACCGCCATACTTTCTGTCGCCATGCTTGACGGCTGTGTTTCGGTTTAATTAGGTCTAATTAACACCGTGCGAGTTAATTGCCTATGGCATGGTATACCATAAGATGAAGCAACAATAAAAGTTGCACCGTCTAAACAGCCTGACATCGTATAACGATGCAAATCTTTTGTTTCTTCAATTTTATTTATTGTATTGTGTAAATGGAGATGTGTTAAAGGTGGCTCTTAGGTAAAATCACAATAACAGCTTAACCTGACCAAGTTAGGATTCTCCAGTTTTCTAGGTCGCTTCGCTTGTTCTTGCATTCTCGTAATAAGATCACAATGGCAGCTTTAACTTTGTCAGAATTCTATTTCCTTTATTTTGTAAAACAATACAAAATATCCCTTTTTTTTTTTTTTGAGGATGGGAAATCATCAAATGACTCCTCCCGCTCTGGGTGGAGCAGGAGGGAGTGTCAGACTCTTACTGACTAAAACCCACCCGTGTTCCTTCCTTAGCCCTTTATGTTCCAGGGCAGCGGTAACCCTTTCGGACAATCCCGGTACCCTGGCAGGCTACGGCCCTATGGGGCCCCGTCACACAAAATATCCCTTAGAACCAATCGATTAAACCCATATTTTTTTTTACCCCCTTAGATCTGGCTACACCACTGCTCATGAGACATTAAAATTTCAGCTTATTATCTGGAATGGCTACGCATCAGCGATACTTCTGCCACTTACGCAGGCTGATGGCTTTTGTGCCGTCTAATAATATTATATACGAGTACAGTCGCCAAAGGAGATAACCAGGGTCGTCGGATATAGTTGAAGTTTAATAAGAAACCGATGGATGTTTTCGAAGGAAATTTAATTTAAAGAATAGAAAACAAACAGTTTATTTATCAAGTAAAATTTCATTCAAAAACATCCATAGGTTTCTTACTAAACTTCAACTATATCCGACGCCCTGGTTACTTATCTCTTTTGGTGACTGTACATTAGCTAACTCCCTCGTGCACGGTTGCAGGTGCTGCGTACCGTGTCCGGCGGCGGCGCCCTGCGCTCCGTCGGCGGGCATCAAATCGGGGCTGCGCGACGGGAAGCCAATCGATGGCAACCAGGAGCACCCCTGCCCCTGCCGAACTTGCTGCTGTGGCCAGCCTACCGCCGTGAAACCGGTATGTACAGGTTACTCATATTCTTGTAAGGCCAAACCGCCAGGGTAGCCAATGTTACGGTAAAGGTTATCTGAGGTCTATGGTCATAATTCGCTTAAGACCCTTGGGAGTAGCGCAGTACTCTCCTGGCTCAGCTTGGTGTGACGAAGACCGCAGAGGGTGTGTCATGCTGCAGAGACGCCAGAGAACGAGACAGTCGATGGATGAAAATGAAAATTTTGAATTTCGTGGGCTACCTTATGGCATATCCCTCTTAGCCCACGTCCGCACGATTTTCCCGCGGCGATTTTTTTCCGCGCATTGGATTTTCGACGCACTGCTTAGCGCCGAGAGTTAAAAATCCTACATTGTGTTTTTTCGACGCGCTGGGATGCACTCTGTTATATTATCAATGCTCGGTTCAAAATTCAGTGCGAAATAAAATCTCGCTGCGATTTTTTTTATCAGTGCGAACGTCGTCTAAAGCTGCGTCTAAACGTTGCATGAAACGCTAGAGTGGATGGACATAAACGTGGTGTTCAGACACTGGCCTATATTATACAAGTACGCTGGACTAAATATACTATACGAAATGACAGATGTTTTTTGTGCCGATTCAAAGCGCCCCGAGCGTCTCCGGAACTAAAATTGACACATTGCCGCAAATGGCCATCGTTTTGTTTTGGTACGTCGGTGATTTGGATTTAAATCGTGGAATAAGACTTTTTTATCCTGAGAGTATCTTATCATCTTGTAAAACTCGCTATCAAAAATATTAGTTCGACGAATAATACGTTGCTGTCAGCGCTAAAATGGCGAAAATCAAATGTCTTCATTTTGTCATCGATTGTATGAAGTCCAGACTGTTTATTATAGAACAGTGTGTTCACAAGACTATAGATGCAGTATTGGACTTTCATTTTGACCTGACTCACCAAACATGGATTTTCTTTAATAGTTAATTGTGGAATTGGTAGTCAGCCATTACTTAAACCCAAGTCATCATTTTCTGTGTCAAGATGCAAAGTGCAAAAATATTAAGAAAGGTGTAAAAGCTTTTCTCAGATGCCAAATAAAAAGTCATTTATTCAAGTTTGGCTAAGAATCAGCACTTTTGGAAGTCAAAATTACATAAGAAAGTCCCCCAAAACGCCTGCCCTTCTCCAATTCCTAGTGTTTTAGCGGAAGAAGTAGCGCAAGAAACTCCCCAGCAGAACAGCTGTCTTTTCAGTTAGAACTTGATTTTATATATAATAGTATACGAAACACAACACATTAAATTATTTTCCATATATTTGGAGAGCTTACTAAATGCTATTATACTTACTGCCAAAAAAAAAGTAAGTTATTATTTTTTCCTAAAATAAGTCCCATTAAGAAGGTCTTAGTTCAGCCTAATTGGCCTCAAAGTTTTATTACAAGAATAGCGTTCATTCCCTTGCTAAGCAAGTTTGCAAGAAACTTTCAGCCGTCGACATTTCAGCAAACTTCATTCAACCGGGTAAAACTTCCTGAACTCTGCCTTAAAAAAATAAACCCGAAGGGACAGTTTCAAGAACAGAAAGTTAAGGTTACACAAAAGTACTTAAATTTATTTCAGGCTTTCAGAAAAGTGTTTTCCTTTTCATAATCATTTTTGAAGTAAAAACTTCTTCAACTCTCTAGCGGCGTTGTGTACTTTTGTTGTGATGGGTAAAATAGGTATGTTAAACTCGCGTCAGGACACGTGACCTGATCGAAAATTCGTAAGACGGAGGGAGAGTAGACCGCATTCCAAAATATCAAAAATGCACAACGTTAATATTCAAGTTTTCACTTCTGCCGGCACTCCCGGAGTGCAACCCTTTGATTTTTTTTTTCCTTTTGGGAACAGAACAAATTGTCAAATTGTGACTGCTATTTGTAAGGCGCATCCAGCTGTCATTCTTGGATCTTTGAGAGTCATTACGGTTCGTCAGAAGCCTGAAAGTCTGACGACCTGTTTTACCAAGTGCAAGGGGTATCGTATTACCCAGTAACTGGGCTGTGGAGGTCAGATAGGCAGTCGCTCCCATGTAAAATACTGGTATTCAACTGCATCCTGTTAGACTGGAAGCCGACCCCAACAAAGTTGGGAAAAGGCAGATGATGAGCTTTGCAGAAATGAAAAAGAAACTATTATTATATTAAAAATCTTTCTTTTTTCTTTCTTTCGTAATAATTTTTAATTTTGGTGTGTTCTCCTTTCAACTGTCTCATAGCTACATGAGGCTTTAAATACATCAAACTGAGAAGCCAATCTTTGTGGAACTCTTCGTTTTATTAGCCTCTTCCATCTGGATATGAGTTGCCTTGGGGTAACCTTTAAAACAGACGGGTAGACGGGAAGTCTTTAAACAGACTCCGGACCCAGGTTGGCCGAAGCAAGAAAAACCTGTTAAGGTGGAGATTTATAGACGACACCGCCTTGGTGGGACACTTAATATCATGTCCTACGTGTCCTGTCAGCTATGCTAATGATGACGGAATTCTGGGTCAAGTCCGTTTACATTGCCATCGACACGCTAAGATAAAGATTATTTTATTTATTTATTTAAACTTTTCGCACAAAAAGGTACAAAGGCGGACTTAATGCCTTAGGCATTCTCTACCAGTCAACCAAGGGTGGTGAAGAGATTAGATGGCAGGTGCTTTGGTTGAGAGAGACAATAATAATTTAAAAAAAAAAAAACTCTTAAAACGAGGTACACAAATACATAAATAGGTTACATACACATACATATTATTACTATAATATATACTTATAATATATATATATACAAAATCAAGGGAGAGATGTGTAGAGATGACTCTACGCTATTTTTTTTTAAAATTGTTTTGAAAATAACTCTGCAATTTCCGCTTAAATGCATACCGACTGGTGGTAGATTAGCCTCTTGTGGACAAAGCTCTTGGTTACTTGTCTCCTTTTAGCAACTCCCACGAGCAGCCACAAAACGTCCTTTCTTACACGAGGTTCCACACCCACTAAAGCCGCTACGTTCTTATACAGCCTTTCTATTCCTCTAGTGCTACAAACAACCCCGTATCCCGGACTCGTACGCCCCACGACGCTGCTACATGCGGCCGTCGGCGCCGGTCGAGTCCTGCACGACATACAAGCTGTCGTACCTGCCCACAGATGGATGTCGCAACCTGCGCGGAGAGGCTCGCAAGCCGGCGCCGAATCTCGTGCCCAGCTGCGAGCCTATGGAGGGATGTACTGTACAGAAGGTAGTACATCATAAATAATCTAGTATGGCCGCATCTACATGGCCACATGCGAACTACGCATCACACTGATGTCACGCAAAATCCTGTATCGCGCATGCGGAGTTTACCGCACGACTAGCATATATACAACGTCCCGACTTCAGTCGTTGGGCACCACCAGACACAACACCCGTCTGATTGGAAGATGCTCTCTTTACGATTTACCCTATATGCTTGCTTTTTTAACTTAAATCCTGACCAAAACTTGTCTATCCTCCAGCTATCGTACCTGCCGAACCCAACATGCGTGACACAACCAATCCGGCCATGTCACCACGACATGTGGGGTCAGGGGCCCATGCAGAACCTCACGACTCAGCGACACGACTACGTGCCGAAGCCCTGCGTCCTTCGGGAGAGCTGCAAGCCGCCTGCAAAGTTCCATTGCGTCGAACAGCCCTTTGAAAGTTAGGAAACGATACCCTTTTTAAATTCTATCCAGAACTGCTCCGGACTGATTTTGTGTCACCAAATTTTGCGTGACAAGAAAAAAAGAATTCAAATGAATTGTAAAATAAGCACAAACGGTACTTATAGACATGTTCTTACCTGGTTGAAAGAACAAGATTGGGTACCCCAAGTTTACTTAAGAACGATTTCGTTGGAGAGCCTCTAAGATTCCATTGGATGTGTAGTATCCACTTGAACATTGAATGACAAACTGTTATTTTTATCCCAATCTGATCAGTCAGTTGATATGTTCAGTTGAGAGAACATTATGAATGCGCCCACGTTATTGCCGAGTGGGGCTGCAACGCATTGCAATTTTAATACAAAAAAACCTACCAAGTCGCGACCGAGCGAGTCGGACTCACACACGAAGGGTTCAATTACCACACGGCAAAAAACGCATTATTTTATTTTTATTATTATTTGTTGTTATAGCGGCAATAGAAATATTCACCCTGTGAAAATTTCAATTGTCTACCAGCCTACAAAGGATGGACCATGGACGGACGGGCAGACGGACGGACGGATTGATGGACGGACAGCGGAGGCTTAGTAATAGGGTCGGGTCCCGTTGGGACCCTTCGGGTAAAAACTGCGATGCGATGGCTCATACAAAATGTACTAAGGCGATATAGGACGATTTTGCAATGCGGTACAGCCTGCCCAAATCTGTGACAGCTTTTAATATCTTTTTTCATTTCACTCCACATGTTCTAGATCGCACAATAAACAAGTTATCGTACCTACCACCTGAGAAGCTTGAGCCTACCAAGTCTTTCGCGCCCGAGCGTTGCTACGAACGACCTGCTGCCAAGATGGAAGGCACCACCACACAGAAGATGAGCTATATGCCTAACCAGGTATGTCCTTTACATTCAAATATATTTTCCTCAACCTGTAATAGTCAACATCTGATTTTATGCCCCCAAAGACGCTGAATTAACATCCATAATCACGTGGCCGACAAAATTAGAGACCAATTTTTTTAGAACTGTCTGCATAAAAATAAATAATTTCCAGATTATGCCTAAGGAGCCAGTACCGTGGGCCTGCAAGGGACAATATCAAAAGCCTTGTCAGAAACTGGAAGGCAATACGACCTACACAATGAGGTAAACTTGGCTTTTTTTGTCTCTTTCAATCTTGCACCGTTAAACAGAAATGACTCCCATAATTCAGTTACTTACAAGCTACCGACTGCTTGCCTGAATGCTGTATAGGGATAGGTCAACTTCATCGTTGTTCCAATGAGAAATAGAGATAAAAGCGCTATGTTCCAGCTGTTTCGCATTTCGGAGGCCACTCTTCTCCGAGGATGTGCTAAGAACGATCACCCATCTAAGCCCTGGCGTAGCTGAACCCCACAGATCGCTCAATCAAGATATTTAGAGCTGTGATAGACTAATATAATTTGGCTCATTTCCAGTTACTTGGACGCAGCGAGTGACTGCCGCCGGCGAGCCATCATTCCTGATAGCTGCATCAATCCCGTTACAGCGTCCAAGAATTTTGAAACTCAGACCATCTATAAAAACAGGTAAAATTGTTGATAACAGTTGCATTAGGTAAATGCTTGTACCTTCCGTTATATTCGGAAAACACTATAACTTAACGCGAAAAGGGGTCAAAAATAAATAAATAATCTTCTCTGAAATGTTAGCACAAACTTTGCGGAAATAGTTCATACCACATTGAAACAGTTGCTCAGTTAGAAAATAACGTTAGTGAGGCGTCAGACTAGCGTCGTATCTCGAGGAGACTCTTGCACTTTTTTCCTCAAAATAGAATCTAGACTTATTTTAGGCTTGACTATTATTTTTAATACACCACTTCTATTAACACCATCTCCTCCCACAGTTACCTGCCAACGAAATGTCCCATCCCGACGCCTATAAAGCCACTGCCAAACCTGGTGCCCTCTACAGCGCAAATGGAAGGAGATACTGTACAAAAGGTAGGAGACGTTCCCTTACTGCTTAGCTGCTGAGCTATCCTAGCTTCATAGTGCTTTCCGTCACAGACAGTCAAGAAATTAAACATCTTGACATAACTAACTGGAACTTAGAATGAAAATCATCTCTTACCCGATCGATCAGAAATAGAAATAATATAATCGTAACTCTTTCTATATACCTACCACCTCTTATTATTATCATGGTTACGCTCTCGATTTAATGAGTACCACCCAGCTGTGTTAAAATAAGTTAGGCGTCAAAATCTGCAAATCTAAACTTCATAATATACCGTTTTTACCATTACAGCCAACCAGTTTTTGACTCATTTGAACGACTTTAAAGTTATTTTTTAGCATTGAGAATTAAATTAATAAATTAGTTAAGTTAGTTATTGAATTATACATTGTCTGGAATGGACTTATGAAGTCCACCAGGTATGATTATCACCACACCACCTTAATTTTTTTCCTTACCATATCCAGCTATCATACCTGCCGAACCCGACATGCGTAACGCAAGCGATCCGGCCGTGTCACCACGATATGTGGGGTCAGGGGCCCATGCAGAATCTCACGACTCAGCGACACGACTACGTGCCGAAACCTTCCGCCATCAGGGAATCCTGCAAGCCTGCACATAAGTTCCACTGCGTTGAACAGCCGTTTGAGAGTGAGTTCCTTTTAACCTTTGATATGAGAACTTGAGATCCCTTTTTGGAAGTGGTGTGCGATGCCGAAGTCTTACGCTCCGCTCAAGTATTGTTCGAAAAATCTGTTAAACCTATCAGACATCTGTCTGACCCCGTATCCTAACCGTAAGCGAATGTCGCGCGGCCAGACATCTGTCTGACCCCGTATCTTAACTGTAAGCGAATGTCGCGTGTGCTCGATATTGACGTAATCGTTTATATGAATTATGACGTTCAAACGCGACTTGATTGCACTCGCGAATCCTTCATCTCCATAGAAATTAATCTCAACTGTCATTGCAATGTTCAACAGATCGAACTATCAACCGCATGTCGTTCTTGGACCCCGGCCGCTGTGCGATACCCAACTCGTATGCCCCACAAAAGTGCTATGAAAAACCAGCAGGTGAGTTGAAGTCGTTTTAGTGTTACGTTGAAAACATCACAGATAACCATAAGATTATTAAGATAAATAATTTCAAGAGTTTAACAAGCTTATGTTTATTAACCATAATTTCCTTTTTTCTTTTTTTTATAAAGTCTATAGCCAAAATCAGAGCAATTTTCGCGGGTTTTGAGACGCCGTCGCTGTTTGTTGCATTTCTCTTAAATACGTTAATTGTGTAAACCAAAGGCGTGTCTTTTCCAATTTAACGGTTAAGTCACTAAATATGGCGAAGTCAAACTAAGGCTTACTACCCTCAATAAGAAACTATGATGTTTCAGCTAAAATGGAATCGTCAACGACGCAGAAGATGTCTTATCAGCCAGTGTGCGCACCGCAGCCGCAGAAACCGCCATGGGCGTGCAAGGGACAGTACGTTAAACCGTGCCAAAAGGTCAGTGCATTACAAAACAAGTGTCAATTTTGACCACAGAGCACGGAGACGCCTAAGCGGCCGCTGCTAGAGATGCCATTGTCAAACTTTTCGTACAGACCACGCGTGTGTGGTGACACACGCTTGGTCTGTACGAAAAGTTTGACATAACTGACGTACAGAAACAGACGGCGGTAAAGGCTGCCCATGACAGAACTTGTACGATCCACGCACTTTCGGTGCCACGAATTTTGAACAAAATGCCGTTTTTAGACGCGATTCCGTTGCAGAGTACGGAATCGCGCCAGCGGCGTCTGTGATTTTGTCATTTCGCTAAATGAAATTATGAATTATCGCCCTGTACTTGTAGATTAAACACTAAAATGTTGATTCTGAATAGCACAAACTACTCTTTTCTTAAAGTTAATTTTGTGATCTCTTGTGTGCAGTTGGAAGCCACAACTGTGTACCGGTCATCGTTCCTGCCGCCCGGCGAAGATTGCACAGAATACATGGACCCATGCCAGTACGGCGACTGCAAACGTGAGTACCAGAACTTGTCTGTAGGTTGTACGATATATCTGTTTAACGCCAGAAGACGATTCCTTCCCAGATAGGAGAGGCACTTTAGGGAGTTCTTACCTGCTATACAAATGGAGACCGCGTATCGGCAAGCGTAGTATAGTGGGACGCCTCCCAGCTAGATGCACCGACAACCTAAAGAAGGTGGCTGGGACAGACTGGATGCGGAAAGCGGAAGACAGGATGTTGTGGCGCAGCTTGGGAGAGGCCTATGTCCAGCAGTGGACTGCGATAGGCTGAGTTGATTGATACCAAGAGTACCTACCTATTTTACATGAAAGGAAATCTGACAGTATACCTATTTCGGGTTCGCCGAACAAAATTGACGCGATGTTCGTGTTCGCGCGACGATTGTTTAGGTTAACACATGGCCTTAAAATTCATCATAGCTGCGAATAAGAGAGTGCGGGTAATTAGCATAATTAAAATGACCTGAAAGCTGGTGATTGAAGTATTTTGTCATTGGCACAACATAGGATTCTGCTCTTCATCATCCTGAAGTCCTGAATAATTAGTTTAGTGACTTTGATATAGAATGTAAGTCTCCGTACTGTAAGGAAATGACCTTGACCTACAACAATTTTGCATTCAACTGACAACAACACAGGGTTGTTGTCAGTAAAATTGTAGGAATTCATTCCTGACGTTGCAGCCTCTTTTGGCGCTTTTGAAGAGTGGGGACATACCCTTTCAGCCAACGTCGCCAATTCATGTCCGCCAGAGTTTGAGCCTTTACCCACGCCTTTCTACTGGTTAAGTCCGATGCATCAAAGATACCTAACATAGATACCCTGGTAGCTTTACTATCGCCAAAATCTCTATCTGACCACCGTAAGGACTGTGCCTGCTTGCAGCACATACTATATTGGTTGAACTAAAAAGGATCCTCTTTTGTTTTACTTACGGATTTTGTTTTCAAAATGTTTTGACGATAGTCCTATTGCAGAAAAGGCATGATACCCTAATCTTCGTTTATAATGTTCCAGCTTGCAGCTGCATATGCCCCGCGGAGTGTATAACGACCGATCCGTGTGCGTGCAACTTCCCTAGAGCGGCATGCTGTTCATAGCCGCCATATTGCGACACGTTCAAAATTCAAGCGTAGGTATACAAAATGGCGCCTTTTCGACGGTTGAGCTCAGATGAGAGCCGAAGTGAAACGGTTACTGCATCCCGAGTTAACAAATCATGTTTGATTTTATTATATTATAAATTAATCTAATATAGTGTTATGGATATTATTAGCAGTAAATTACGATATATTAAAATGTTTTTATTAAATTATACTTTGTATTGTTATGATGAAATAGATTTTTTTATAAGAAAAGGTTGTTTTATTTATGGTTACCATATTATAATTATAAATAGACATAATAAGATCTTGTTCTTTTTTCGGACACCATAGATTGAGGTTTCCCTTTTTGTTATTGCACAAAGTGCCTATTAAGTTGTTCCTTTCGCACAGTGACCATTGCAGGATGTTCCTTTCGCACAAAATGCTTAATGCAGGTTAGCCCTTACGCGCAAAATGCCTATTACAAGTTCGCCCTTACGAATAGTATCTAAAATGCCTGTCGTAAGTAAGTTAGCCCTTACGCAAAACGTGCACTATTGCAAGGAGGTAGTAAGGAACATGGTTATCATTTTTGTTTTTGCCTATTGCAGGTTGTCCCTTTCGCGCAGTGCCTATTGCAGGTTGTCCCTTACACGCAAAATGCCTATGCAAGCGTAATCTCTGGTCACCTGAAGTCGTATGAAAGAAAAACGATCATAAAGGAACTTAAAAACTTTATTTATTGACCAATACACTGTTTCACTCGCGAGATCGCGTAATAATAGCTCCAGCCCGTTCACACTTACGTATAAAAATACACAAACACACGGAACAAAACGTACCAGTATTTGAAATATTTAAAAAATCCCTAAAAAGCCGATATCTATAAATGCGTTTTGGTACATTCCGTTCGTGTATTTAGACTGCGCTAAACTTCTTGACCATTCTGAGCTCACTAGTTGGAATTTTGCGCAGATTTATAGTAGTAAGATGATAATATGGACAGAAACTTACATTAGCGCTTCAAAGATTGTTTGGCGTTTGAAAGACATTGATAAGATGGTGTTGTTATTAAACATTTGTGAAATTATATTGAAAAAACAATATAACGGCGTAAGTTCGTCACGTCTCGAATCGTTTGTCACGCACCAAAGGATTCTTGTACAGATTTATAATAAAATGGCAACTCTCTTTGCGGAACTAGACACCCCAAAAACAACAGCCAAGAAGTTTAACACCCAAGAACGGGCACCGCCAACCGAGAATGGACCATATGTCGTCAACACAAGCTCCTATTTGAGCCTCTGCAACAGCGTGGAGTTTAAGACGTTGGCTTGCGCGATGGTGGCCGCGGGGTCAGCGAGCTCTCTGCTCGGGAACGTGGTGAGGAGAACGAACGCTTGCAGTTGGTACGACGGCTCGGCGCGCGACACGTAGGCGTGCAGGTCGCCCACCGTGTGGCTGTGGTTGAAGCGGCCGGTCAGCCGGCTGCCGTCTGCGAGGCGGAACTGCGGAATAAACACAGAAATCATTAAAACAGTGTTACAGATTTGGTAGAATTTTGTTATGAGAGTAGCATATCCTACACACATGACACATTTTGGAGAGAGAGTAAGCATTACATTTGGCCATTAGGATTAATATCGGCATCTAAAGCACATTTAAATATCAATCTTATTAATATATACATTTTTTTTTATTGCTAGTATTAACACATTCAGTGGCATGTCGCTTTCAGAGAATACGTGAGCAGTTCCATTTCTTTGAACGCTGCTTTTACATAAGGAATCGTTCGGAATTCGAGCGGCTGCTCTGCGTTCGGTTTTCACACGATACGATTCATACTTCAGTTGTATTTGATGGTACAGTATGCTAATATATTACCTGTATGGTGGTGACGGGCTCCGTGTCGTCGATCTTCACGGCGTCCTGCGCGGCGCGCTGGTTGGCGGCGCGGTCGGCCACGTCGCCCGCCACGGCCGCCGTGGCGCCCACGGTCGGGGGCGTCGGGCTGGACGGAGACAGTTTATGTAATGTGTGTGTGTTTGTGTTTATGTGCTAGCTCATGTAATGCATCGAATAAGGAAAATATTATTACTATAGGATGCACCATAGGACTTAAAGTTTCATTATGCGACATACAATTCACCATATTACATACAGTTGCATCGAAGAACCAAAATGGGCACCATGGGACATGTAGTTGCACAATGGAACATACTATTGCACTACAACATACTGTGTGTACTTTATGTCACCAGAAAGCACAGACTCATTTGAAGCAGAGCTTTGAAGGCTCATTTTCATTGGTGTTGTCTCCGCACGCTTTTTACCAACCGACTAATTTTATTGTGGCTCTACACCCGCAATGGGGATTCCCCTCAGACAGTGTGCAGCCTGCTCTACACTACTCGCGAAGTCGCCTCGACGAAGTACTCGTCGAAGTTGATCGAAGTCCGAAGTATGTGACTACACACTCGTGCAACCTCGCGAGGGACACTTCGAGTCCTTTGACTCGGGCGCAAAAACCGACAACGACTGGAAGTCGCCCGATGCGAGCCGAGGTTGCACGAAGCGAAGCGAAGTGCCCTTCTACACTATCGTATTCGCTCAACTTCGACCAACTTCGCGAGTAGTGTAGAGCAGGCTTACCGACCGACCGCGTTATCAACTTATGACTTTCATTAGTCATTACCCTGCCCGCGGGGAGTCCCCGCATGCTGTATCCTGACTGAGTTATCGACTAATGAAAATGAGTCCTAAGGCGTGAAAAGGTAACAAACAGACTTACTTACAGAGTTACTTTCGCATTTATAATTTTAGTTTAGTATGAATTATTGCAACTTTATAAAGGTACAAAGGCGGACTTATACCCTGCGACAGAAAGGCTGCGGCTTGGCGACGTATCACGGACACTCTTCGTGTCACCGATCTTCTAAAGACACGCACACTTCACCACCCATGCGAGATAGGGCAAGAGGAAACTCAGAACATGTATTAAAGACTTTCAATCCCCTTACCTTCCGAGCAGATGTCCCTTGCCGGAGAACGGCTGCGGCTTAGCGATGTGTCGCGGACACTCCTCGTGTCGCCGATCTTCTAGAGACACGCGCACCTCGCCGCCCGTGCCAGATAGTTCGGGAGGAATCTCACTGAAAGATATAAGAAAATACGTTAATATTTCGTCATGACCCAGAGACTTATGTCCTGGAGGATTTTCACTTTGTAGTGTATTTTTTGGAAGTCGGTAGTTTTTTTTTTCATAACGTTCATGTCATCCAGACATAATCTTGGTCAGATCTTGTGAGGACCAAGTAGATAAGTGTCTGAAACGATCTTTTGAGGAAAGAACCAAAGAAAGGTATGCTAAGCCTAATGTCCAGCACTGGATTATGTTGATACTACTCACCCCCGACGTATACAGTTCAGGAAGTCGGCGTGGTCAGGGTCAGTGTAGTGCCGCAACGCACCCGAGTCCACGGTGAAGCCCTCGCGGTACAACCGCAGGCGCACCGAGCGCGGCTGGTCGGCACCCTAGATGGAGATTAGGTTAGGTATTTATTTATTGGATTGACAACATGCAACATATTTTTTTGATATGTTTAAAAATAGAGATAATTAAAAAAAAAAACACTAAAATTTTCATTGACTAAAGTTTTTACTGATAATTTTATTTCTCCCAATATGAGAATGTTTGGAGAATTATCTATTTTGCTGTGATAGGTGGGGATTAGTACAAATAAAGCGAGGCCTAAAAGGGCCCATTCACACATACCACAACCACCCCACATCGCACTAACTACAAAATAAAATCAAATGGTCGACGCAACAGTGTTTGCGGTATGACGATGATGATCTCACTGGTGGTTGTGGCTGTGACGTGGTTGGTGTTGCCGACACGGTTGACTTTGACACCAAAATGTGGTCCGTGTGAATAAAATATTCATTTTCATACAAATTAGTGCCCGACCACATGTTGTCGTTGTGGTGTGATTGTGGTAGGTGTGACTGTGGTGTGGCTGTGGTGTGGTTGTGGTTTGGTTGTGGTGTGATTGTGGTAAGTGTGGCTGTGGTGTGGTTGTGGTGTGGTGTGGTATGGCTGTGGTGTGGTTGTGGTGTGATTTCGGGCTGTGGATGATGATGATAATGATGATACAAGCCACGAGATGTTCTGAAACTAATCACCAAAGACTTACTGGTGGCGCCTGCGGGTTCCCGCCGGCGGCATCAGCCGATGGTGTCTCGGCATCATCTGCTGTTTGACCTGTAACACAAATCAGCAATCAGCACTTTATTTTCGTCAGTCTTACCAAGGAATATCGTATTACCCAGGAACTGGGTTGTTGAGGTCTGATAGGCAGTCGCTCCATGTAAAATACTAGTATTCAGCTGCATCCGGTTAGACTAGAAGTCGACCCCAATATAGTTGAGAAGAGGCTAGGCAGATTGATAAGAGTCAATGACGTGCATTAATATGGAGAGTGTCGATACGCCAGATTTAGAGAAAACCTTAGCGAAACGCGCCCACAATACAGGAGAAATTCCTAGTGAGGCGAAACTTAAAAAAAAAAGAGTGTATAGAAATACGCGGCACGGTGATAATATCGCCGCGATTCTCTCGCTCGTGGAGACGGCCCCTAAGAGGCAGTGTGGTGCGGTTTTATGTCTCATTATGTGCTTATAATTTAAACACAAGAATACTATATATATATTTGGCGGCACAAAAGGCGGCTAAAATCGGCTTTAAATAATGATTGAGTACGATAAATTTGCACGCCGACATTAAAGGTAAAATAAAAGATCTATGTATTTATGTTTAAGAACATTCTGTAAGTACCTTATTTAGGCAAATAAATTATTATGAAGGTTGGAAGTGTTATTATGAAGAGAATCCTACTATCCTACTAATATTATAAACGCGAAAGTTTGTGAGGATGGATGGATGTTTGTTACTCTTTCACGCAAAAACTACTGAACGGATTTTGATGAAACTTTACAGTAACATAGCTTATACATTCAAATAACACATAGGCTACTTTTTATCCAGGCTTTCCCACGGGATCAACAATTAAGCGGCTGATACCGCGGGACGCTGCTAGTAGTGCTATAAATCAAAGCCAAAGTTGTCGACATAGCTCACAGAATAAGCAAGCTGGGGGTCTACTAAATAGTATCGGCCGTTTCCTGCTACGAAGTTACTATTTGGTTCGGTCGGTTCCGATCCTACACTCTTTCGAATATTGACTATGGTCCCGACCCAACTGAGCCGATCCGAACATTTTTAGCATTTTTCAATAATATTCGGTTTGGCCATGTGTCGGTCCGATCCGAACATTCGCACTTTGCACTTCGGAGTAGGCCCCCTGAAGTAGCAATGGGCCGGTCATATTAGCCGTAGAACCGATGACCGCTGGGATAGACGTGTTCTTGAGTGGAGACCGCCAATCAGTAAACATAAGATGGGACGCCCTCAGGCTAGGTAGAGCGACGATCTTCGCAGGATGGCTGGTAGCAGCTGGATGAGAGTTGCCGAAAATCGAGTTGAATGGCGTGCAATAGGAGAGGCCGATGTCTAGCAGTGTACTGCTATATGCTCATGATGATGATGAGGGCTATAAAATAATACACTTACCAAGTCTATATCCCACACCGCTGAACGCAGAGCGTCCCCCTCGGCTTGTGGAGGACGGCTCATCTTCAAACACCACCGCGCCGCGCCTGTATTTAATTTATGTTTTAGTTAATATCTCAAATTTTAGCTTTAGGCCCAGGGTCCGTAAAAATCTCATATTTCAAACTCTCATTTATTTCAATTAAACCATTGATAACCACTTTTGAATTGTCAAAATTAAATAGTCGGTCAGTTAGTCAGAAAGTTGAAGCTAGTTGCCCATTCCAAAACGTAGGATCTCTATGGAGAAGAACGGGGAAGAAACACCACTCCACATTTAAAACAAACATCAAAATATATCCGATATTTAATATACAACATATCCTATTTATATTGGATAAATACCGTGTAGATATATAAAAAGGTACGATTTTCATTATTTAAGTGGTTTATACTTATGTGTTTTGACTTTTTTCTTATAAAAGTAACAAGAACTCTAGGTTTCTTGTTACTTTTATAAGAAAAAAGTCTTTGCTGAATAATAAAATCAGTCTACCACCACCACAGTCAGTAACCACCAAAATCACCAACCAAAATCAGTAACCACAAAAAAACGTAGATGCGTTTTTAACGATAAATGAACAGTAAAAAGCATTCGAACGGTACGCGTGAGGGGATTCCAGTAAAATTGAACATTATTTACTATAGGGGAATACCTTATAATTACGTATTAAGGTAACTTACTATACAAGTATAAACCCTAGGTTATGGATATAAGGTATTAATTTCAATAAAAAGCTAACCGTTCCTGCACGTTATTTGGTGAACCCCCGAAACTCATGAATCATGATTAGATTACCACTTCGGGAAACGTCATCCACACTGTAGTCAAGTGTTGCTAGGGTATAGAATGGGGAGTTTCCATGGAATTGAACGTCGAAGCTTGACGAACTCGCCCGAAAACGTCTATAACGACACACTTGCCAAACATAACGCGACGGAAATTCGACGTGTCGCTACGGTTATTTATACTTGGGCAAGGGTGTCCCGAATTCGAGTGAACGAACAAAATAGGACTGTGATTTTTGAGTCCATAAATAATTTGAAGTCGTTTCTCCGAAAACCTAACTAACCTGACTAACAAAGTGAAGCATAAACCAACATCTTCACTTCCGTAGGTAATTATAATTTTGTTGCTCTATTTTTAACAAAAATTACAAAGACAACAGTGTAACAGCTGCCAAAAAAATATGTTACCTTAACATAGTATAAAACATGCAACTCACTCTCTAACGCTTTTGAACACTTCAGTGACTATGTCCTTTCTCCCCTTCCCTGGTCCGAGGATCTGTTGTCCAGAGCGCTCCGACCCGCCCGCGTAGAACGCTTGACCTAAAACAATGGCGAAAGTTCTTTAAACACACTGATAACTATGGTATACTGACTAAATTTCTAAGTAAAATTATAAACGGCCTGGGCCGCTAATTCGGGCGAAATCTCAAGATACCGGGCCAAATCGCAAGATATCGTGCGAAATCGCAAAATCACAAGATATCGTGCGACATCGCAAAATCACAAGATATCGTGCGAAATCTCACCTTGTGATTTCTCACGATATCACGCAAAATTGCGAGGTGTGCGAATTTGCAGGACACCGTCAAATTGCAGAAGACATTGTGCAAAGCCTTTTGTTTCTACACTCAACACACTACAAGACACAAGTAACACACAGACCTGCCTCATTCTCATCGGGAGATTGCTTATTAGCCACTCTTGCTAACTCTTTCCTCAATGCACTATTCTCACATAACAATCTCTCCACTTCTTTTTTCAGTTTATTCATCTCATGCACATATTCAGAATCTTCTGCCAACTCATCCTTAACTGTCTGTTTTGGCTCACAGCAGCATTTTGGAAATGAAGCTGTATCGCCAAAAAAAATCATTCACTGTCATTTATATTTCCTTAGTAAATCATCTCCATTCTGTTCTTAGATGGTCCTCCAGAGCGTGTTACGGCCATGGCGGCGAATCTTCACTGAGACTAGCCTTCGGCACGGGAGATATTATAGTGCAAAAGTGTGTGCGCAGACGTAGATGCTCTCTCTTCCCTCAGTCTCATAGTCCAATGGAACGGCAATCCGACACGACCAGAGAGAGATCAGGCGCAGCACCAACGGAATAGCGTACTTTCCGAGGCACAAGGTTATCATATCACACTGCCAACTTCCAAACTCTGGGCTGTTACTAAGAAATTCCTAATGGAAAACCGAATAACACTTTGCCCGACCTAGGAATCGAACCCAGGACCCCACGCTCCGCTGTCACGCTTGCGGCCACGAGACCAACGGGACTGCTTTAACAAAAACCTACTTTGAGCATTTTTCAGGAATTGTTTCTATAAATCACTAGGGAAGTCTGAAGCCCCAAAAGTCTGACAACCAGTCTTACTTTTAGGGGTATTGTGTTACCCAGCAACTGGGTTATGGTGGTCAGATAACCAGTCTCTCCATGTAAAATACTTGTATCCAGTTGGATCCAGTTAGACTGGAAGCCGACCCTAACATTGTTGGGAAAAAGCTAGGCAAATACATTTTTTTGGTACCATGAATCACTCTAGCACTAATCAAGACATTTGTAGTGGTCTCTTCAGATATTGTAAGAAAGCTAGTGTGTTGTCTCCCTATTGGGATTCTAAACCTTATCAATTGGGCAATAATTACTGTTTTACTTTAATTAGAGAATCTCCAATGTAATTTATGAGTAAATCAGTCCTTTAGTGTACATTATAGAGTAATGGCACTTTAAAAACTTATGGCAACCCTGGGATTACTCCCAGGGATTAACCAGTCAGCTAACTAGACTGCTAGCTAGCTAGACTGGTTAATCTTTTACCACAGTATGAGTTATTTTCATATGGTAATATTAAAGAAAATATTGAAAATTATCACCATTACTGTCCACAAAACAGATCAAAGTATTGTTGTAGTCTCAACATAGACTCTATAATATTCTGTCTATGAACAGCAAGAGTTTAAAAAAAATGTTGTCTATGGATAAATAATCACCTTCTTCCTCATCACTTGAGCTCTCTTGCTGCAACGAATCCAGCGTAGCAAACTTCTGGCCCGGTATCTTCTTCTTGTCTTTCTTCGGAGGCACTAGCGGTGACCCTGGAGGTGACTCCATGTCACTGTCTGAGAGAGTAGGCAGGGATGACGCAGCGGCTGCAGGATTTGCAGGAGCCTCGTCTGCGTTGCCCCCGTGTTCGTAGAAGCTGGATAGTGCTACCTGTAACCGTATTTTTAGGTTATAAGGTGACACTGCTTATCACTGGAAAATTAATACTGTGAAGGTAAAATTGTATTTCATTGGAAAATGAAAGCCTTTCAGTAATATTACAGGCTTCTTGGGCATGGCAGTAAGATTAAGAAACATGCTAATAAGATTCTTATTTAGATTAATTTAAATAATAAAACTCATTGTTGACGACGATCATGAATACATAGGTCAACAATGGACAAATGGCCAACAAAGCAATCACTTAGCTTGAGGAATACAGTTCATTGATTCATACAAGAGTCGAGCGAAATTATTGATTATACACAACTCATTATTCGTGGAAACGCAACATAACTATATTATAAGTATGTAGAACTGCTACATACTTAAATTAGCTGCATAATGATCTTTGTTTCGAGCAAAACAAAAATTTTACCAATACAGAATGAAAACCTCCTAATGAGGTCAATACCAAAACAAAACTGATTTATTTTGATTCAAACGGTCGATTGACGTTGCTTCAATAGCAGATGATACGTTATTATGACGAGAAAAACAGCAAAAAGGTGTTAAAACAAGGACTTCACTTACGTCTAGCTGCCAGTTAGACGACTCCAGGAAAAACTTGCTGCGACCCTCATCGGCGCCAGTAACATCGCAAAACTGTCTCAAAGTCTCGTCCTTATTGGTGGACATATTTAGAATTTATTTTATTTTCTATTCAACTATCAAGACATTCCATGAAAACGCCGATGACTTGCTCGCTTTTGGCTTTATTTTGTTACTTTGGCAGAATTGACATTGACTAGAGGTGGTAGCCAACGAGGTCTATTGTAAAAGCATAGACACTGCATTCAATTTAAAAAAACCGGACAAGTGCGAGTAAAACTCGCGTCCTCCCGGGTTCCGTCTCCAAGCAGTGCCCGGAATGTTTTGTAATCACATTTTTTTAAAATGCGTTACAAATTAAAAAAATTGAGATTTCTTCCTCTACTCGTGCTGTAAGACCCTGCTTCTTGATTTCAAAGTGCGTGTGGACGTGAGATTTTGAAATTCCCAGTGAGTCACTGGTGACTTCAGTCGCTGCTTGTGTTCCTAGCATAAGATTTATTTTTCCTGACTGCAAAGAAGGATTATGTTTTTACGGTTCATGGCAAAATTCCACCTCTATTTAAACCAAAAAGTAGAAATAGCTTAGCCAACATACAGAAGATTAACGTCATCGGTCATTCATGTGTCACTGTGACAGTAGTTATTGTGAACTAGACCCATTCATATTTCTTTGGTTCACTAATCACTTCATTCATCACAATCATCTGCAATGCTGTGAAATGATTTTCCTCTTCGAAAACTATTGTTTTACTTTTATTTGTGTTTTCAAATGAATTGGTAAGTTAATAAGTATATTATAAGTATATCCTATCTATAAGTATATAGTATCTGTCCAATTTCATAACGGCATGTGATGCTTTTAGATGCCGGGTGAATAAATGAAGACTTCTCGAAACTCATCAGGGACCACCACAATGAGGAAATATTATCAACTTATTCTCGTCATAGTATGCTTTATAAGCATCGTAACATTACTCATATACCGCCATGAGTACTACAGGCTTAGGTATGTGCTAGAAGTATTGAATTTCTTCGGCAAACCAGGTCTCTCGGAGATCGAGTTTTGCGGCCCCGGCTTCAACGCGACGATGCTATCCGAAATCCTTCGTAATTCGTCGTTAGAAATCCGCGAAACACCGCCCCTGTTTCAGCAGATTGATGAAAATTTCTACTCTTATTCGTCATTCTTGAGATCGTATCAAAAGTATGACAAATTGACACCGTCGCATGCTCATAACATTGACACTATTGTCATCGGCAAGGCGCACGTACCACCCAACTTTCGATGCAACATTTGGTTAGAGAACACAATGAAGCCTAAAGCAGGAAGGTTCAATTACAAGATTGTATCAGAACCCATCAATGATTTCCGTTTATACATCTTCCAGTGTTCACTGAACAAAAATATGGGAAAGCCAAAAGGAATAAGCTTCTATGTTAATGATTACAACATCAACCCAATCCATGCCCCAATTAACAGAGTTATTGAAGTGAACACTAAGAGAAAACCCAGGGAGAGTAGTAGCATTAGGTTTGTGAACAACATAGAACCTGCTATTTGTGTGATACCAAACCAAGTGCCGTTGGTGTCAAGAGATGCATTCATAGAGTTCCTAGTTTTCCACCATATGATGGGAGTGAATTTCTTCACAATATATGACAGCATGATATCTGAAGATATTATCCGCAGACTGAACTTACTGCCTCCTGATATAACTCAGTGGAATATACAATTCTTTCCTCTGAACTATCCATTTGTATTTGCTAAATCTTACAGCATTGTACGAGATGCTATTGAGCTAGACTGCTTATTCAGACATTTTAGATTTGATAAAGAAGAAGCTGAAAAAGTAAGTCATGCCATGGTTTTGGCATGGGATGAGTTCTTAGTACCAAGAGTCCACAATAATGTGAAGGAAATATTCAACGATTTCGATCCGACAAGGAAATTCAAGACTTTGGAAGTGAAACCTCTTTTATTCTGTTTGAATCAAGCTGATGATGATAACACAGAAGAAGGCTACCCAGAAATAATGAAGAAGACACATTACTATAATAATATAATGACTCAAGACTTAAAGTCAGTAAATGTAAGGAATTTAGATGCCATGCAAACTTTTGAAGATATATTTACCGTAAACTCGAGTATTAAGGTATTGCCAGTAGAAATATTAGCGTCACATAAGTATACTGAATGTAGGGATCCTAAAATAATCAACCCTAGTGGGGTGGGGTACAATGAGACGCAAATGCAGGTATTCCAGCATAAGTTTGAAGGTTCAATGATGAAGTACGGGCAGAATTTAGTTAGCAATAAGATCTATAGGCTTTATAGATCGGGCAAGATTTGGGAGAAGACTTCCAACGAATTTGTTAGGGACATGTTATGAATTGGAAACAAGGAATGATGAGGGAATATCGTATAGAAACCTATTACGAAATCAAGAGAATTATAGTCTCTTGAATGCCAAGCAAAATTTCCATTTTTAGGTAGTTTCAGAATGCTTTGAGCAGCAAATAGTTTTCCTCATTAGGATGTAGTATTGGCTCAAATATATAACAATTTAGTCTAAAATAGTTGTGACCTAACTGCCATAATATATCAAACAAATTCTTTGTTATTTTGGTCATGACTAAATATAGTGAAGATTGTATAAAACCTTTAACATATTTTGTTTTTGATTGGAATTCACTTGACCGAATTATTTTTATGATATTGTTAAGATTGTGTTATCTAAAGATAAGGATTTGTTGAATTTAATAGAATGGCTAAAGCCCCGTATTCATGGTAAACTTTTGTTGAGCAACAGTTGATCAACTTTGTTGATAAGCAACACAAAGTTTATATCAATATGTCTTGTCCACACGCCAGTCTGCGTCTAAATGTTGCCCGCGGATGTAGTGTTGTGGTGTTCTCTATAACTAATGTATTCCTCACTACTGTATGTTCATAAATTGGTTGCAAACAACATGCTGTGATTAACTTTGCAACACACAGTGTTGCCAACAACATGTTGATTAAACTTTGTTTATAAACAAACTGGCTGCGCCCCGCGGTTTTACCCGCATAAATTTCGATCCCGTGGGAATATCGGGATAAAAAGTATCCTATGTGTTGTGGGGGAGGGTGTCAGCTACGTCCATACCAAATTTCATCAAAATTGGTCCAGCCGTTTGAGCGCGAAGAAGTAACAAACATACAAACACGCACTCGCTCACAAACTTTCGCCTCTAAAAGATTAGTGTGTTGTTTACCATGAATGTGGGGCTTAAGACATGTTATATTATATCCATGCCTGAAAAGAAATAGAGATGTTTTTTTATACTTTATTTTATTAAATTCAAACTAAGATATTGTTTTTATTTTATTTTATATTGTCTTTCAACTTCATTGTTTTTTCTCTATGAAATTACCTAGTTTATGAATAGATAGATTGTTATAGAATATCGTTAAGATGTGCCTTGATTATAGTGGTGGCTAGCTAGATAGATACCTACTCAATTTTCATCCTTAAATGTAGCAAAATAAGACTGCTTTTTGAACAATCGTTGATCCTGTTCTTCCAGTCTTTAAAATTAACAATGGAACTTTAGTTTTTAGGAAAAAGATGTCCCTTTATTTTGTTTTGTTACTATCCGAAATATTCTTATGATTTAGATCTCAGAACATGGTTGAATTAGTTACCTATTGAAATTATTGCAGCCTGGTTTGGAATGCGACACAAAATAAAACTGTGATAATGCTTGGGAGAAGTATATGGCTTTTCCCAAGAAGTTATCTCAGTTTCATTTGATTCTCGGTATGCAGTAGAAGCGTAGAAATAATACTACACACTACTATCTATACTAATAATAAAGCTGATGAGTTGGTTTGTTCGTTTGAACGCGCTAATCTCTGGAACTACCAGTCGTATTTGAAAAATTGTTTTTGGATTTGATAGCCCATTTTTTTGAAGAAGGCCCGAGCTAAAAGAAAGCCAGTACGATAGAACGCTAAGCTAAAACGAAATTCTAGCACGGACAGGCAATGCGATGCGACGGGGTGGGTCGGGGGAATAAGAAATTTCACTTTTTTATACATAAAAAAGCTAAAATCCAAACGAATTATTATTAATTTTTCTATGGTGGAAAGAAATCTATAGAAACTATACTACAGATTACTTACTCTTTGGCTATACTCCTACTTAGGTCCTGAGAGATAGTCTCGTAATCAAATCCAGGCTTGTTGTGTCAAAGTATTATTTTCCTTTTGTTGCATTTAACTTATTATGTCTTCAATTTTTTTTTTCTGATAATATGTTGACTTGTCAATGATCAACAATGAAGCCATTATGGCTGCGTTCTCATGAGATTTTGAACCTTAAGTTAATCAGCTAGGGTGCATATTTCCTTGAAGCACCTCTCGCAAGTGTCGCTTTTTCAAACACTTTGCGACCTCCTCCCTTTATCCACAGAGTGTTCACAAATACTTTAAATCCACATTACTTTTGATCAAAAATTTATAGTTTAGTAAATAAATTAGTTATATTCACGTAGTTTCTTTATGATAAATACTTACGTGCACTTTTAACAATGTATTCAACCTAACCGTAGTCCAGTATCGATACTAAAACTAAGATTAAACTGTATATCGCACTTTTACTGTGTTAACATTTGTCAATGGAAAAAAACCTTTATCGGTGTTTGTTTAACGTTTGTATTTGAATAAACTAATTCATTTATTTGTGTGGATTTCGTCAGTTCTTGCTTCTTCAAATATGTGATTTAATAACAACTTCGTAAGACTGAATTTCAAAGTGACTGCAATAAACATAATATTCAAGTGATTACTATACTACTCTAATTAGAGAATTGATGAAATCTACTCAATGCCTGTTATGTTATAGAGGGTTATTTTAAATTGGCTAGCTAAACTCCGCAGACCCGATGGCCTACCGTCTCGATATCTCAACACGATAAAATAAAATTGATATTTTTCTTGGGATGTCAACGGACTGCTGTTCGTGTAGTTACTTGAAATATTAGTTGGGAAAAACCTTTTTTCTTGTTATATTGATACCCATCAATTCTGCAGAGTTTAGCTAGTCAATTTAAAATAAACCTGTATGTTTGTGTAGTTTTCGCAACAACATTGCCAGCTTTCATATCTCGTTTCGAAGACTAAACTTTTGCTAACATCGAGGACAAAATTCACAGATACGTGCTTTGACTTTGCCAAGTTAGCGTTTCATATGAATTTGAATCTTATTATTATGCGAATAAAGTTTTTATTCCTATGAGCAAATGTGAATAAGATTTTCATATTAATAAGACCTTATTCTTATACAAATAAAGTTGATATTCGTATCAAACGCCTATTTTACTTAGTCCAAGTGAATTTTGCCCTAAGAGTTTGAATATTAACAATCCGTGGAACTGCCATTGTTTATTCTGTTTATAAATAAAATAAAAACACATAAAATGATACTAGGTAAATGTTTATTTCCGTCATCTATTCTAAATACAAGGCAGGCATAACCCGCTAATCTTCACAGATCAAGACACTAAACACAAACAAATTAAACGTTTAAAATAGTCAAACGATACGAACCGTTTATACACGAATAAAATTTGAATATCACTAGAAATAAGTACAAGGATTAAAAATGAGCATAAATTGAGCAATACAGAACGTATTGTCGTTGCCACAAAATAATAGGAGAAATTTTGGAGGGAACACATTAACTAAAATATAAATACAAGTAGATAATTTAAAGCTTACATATTTTTTTTTTTAAATATTGCAACTTGTGAACTTAAATTAAGGCTACAATGATAAGTACTGATTTATATCTCACTAACATAGTGTCTATGTATGATCGACGGTTTTTAAATACTGAATGCGCAGTCGATAGAAAAAACATCGATAATTATAGTGATGATAGCGTATCTACTATGTATATAAAGCCGTGTCTCTTGCGCGTGTTTTTTCGAAACAGTACACACAAATCCTTACACATAAACATTTGTTTTCGTACATAAGCTGTCTCCTGCGTATTAAAATGATTGCTCAATAGTTCACAGAGATTTTACATTGGCCCCAAACTAGACCAGCCTTGGACACCAATATGCAGGGTTTGTGTGAGATTACTAACACATGTAGATATCGTAATGAATTCCGACGGGGAAGACGTGCTATCAGTTTTAGCAATTATAGACTCAATATCGAGGAGAAGACATGGATTTTGAGTCTGACCGCAGTTACGACTTCGAAATTTTGACATCTACCCAGAGCTACGGATTGATGACCGGTTTGAATTGGGCAATTTCTTTGATGCGTTTGAAACCGATTTGAAGAGTTGGTTTTCCTTCTATGGTCCGATGTGATCAGATCCGCGCTGGGAATGTTTTCCATGCAGTTTAGAAAACAAAAACATCGTATTTGCGTACACAAATTTGTATGGCCACACCAATTGTGTTTCAATGTTTTTGCGTAATGTTTCGAGAAAACGCGCAGTAGACACGGCTTTACTGAAACTTTGACCGTGTTTTGAGAGCATATTACATAAAGCAGTGTTCATAATCTCAGATAATTTACATTCCAACGCCACTTACTCAATTATCTACTTTAATGAATGTGTTCTAAGTTGATTTTTGAGTGACCATTTGTAACAAAAAGGTCCTAATAAGTTTCTGGTTGCAATGGAATTTGAACTTTGTTAAGTATGATATTCAGTTTGTTGTTCCAACTTGAAAATTATCTCAAATTCTTAATAGGTACTATTTCTAGATATATTTTTATATATGAAACATTTAAAAATGCCAAATTAGCTGCACTATTTAAAACTGGAGTTTGCAATTAAAGGGTGATTATGACGACATGCGGAGTAATTAGACATACAATGACAATTGATCGCATTTTGTTTTGACAGTTCACCTGCTTTCATTGCGTTATTTAACTTGTTGTGCAGACGAATTTTTCAAACCTATGACTCAATGGATAAGCAATATTCTTCAAAACTCTCGGATTGTGATTGAAAGTGTTTTACGCAATTACGGTGACGAAAACCTTTAAGTGGGTTGAAAATAATCAAAATTGCAAAACGGAAAGCTGTTAACTGAATTTAATTATCATAGAAGTAGAAGGCACGGACTTTTGAGTTCCTGTACGCAAGGGCGTTGCATGCCAGTCTCGCACTAGAAGCTCGCAATTAATATTAAAATGTTTTAAAACTCTGTGATAGCAACATTTTTAACTGGTATAAGTAATATAACTAACGAAAGACTGACCTAAGAGACATCTACCCATAAGAATGCAAAGATAAAGATGCTTCATGGACTTGCAATGGTCGAAAATTCACGAATTTTATGAAAATATATATGCTGTATTTGCTCACTACATAAATATTTATTTAATAAAGATGAAGTACAGTGGCATCCTGACATTTTTCCTCTTTCGATACCAAATTATGATTTAAAAAATCAGGTATAGACGCCAGCAGGTCAAGCTACCCGAAACTGTCAAATCCCAATCAACCCTGAACCTTAATGCTTTAGCTATAAAGTTGAAATCTATTAAAGAAATTTGACAGATTGTAGTAGCTTGATATGCTGGCGTTTGTACTCCAAGAGGTTACTTGATTATTTTTTATGACAAGTCAAAGGTAGTTCAATTAGTCAATAAAAACGTTATAGCAGTTCAAAACATTTGGATCACTACAATTTTAAATCATAATGTGGTGTCACAGCTGAGGTGGAAAAATGTCAACTAACTTTTGGAGGCCATTACATATTTTAATGAGTAGATCGTTTAATAAAATAAGCCCCTTTCTGGTTGCAGTTCAATTATCTAAATGCAATATTATGCTTAGGTCTATAATAGCAAAATACCGAATGAATATGACAAACTTTATTTATATCCTATTTAAGGAACAATTATTTATTTAAATGCATCGTTTCTGGCCATTGGAATGCGATTGTATTAAAAAGCATATAATTTGATTGAATATTATTAGAAAATATCAATGGCCGTGTTGTAAGCATCGTGAAATAAATGATATATAGCGAAACTCTTTCGTAAGATCTCTATAACAAACATGATTTGATGTCGTTATCGTTCAGAAAAATAGAACATTTATTTTTTTATTTTATTGTCATGATGTTTTAAAGTCGAAACATCCGGCGGATAGCCGACAATCTATACAAATAATAAAAATTAAGTATCATAAACTCTAAATCCGATTCATTTAAAACATTTTTTTAACTACTAGTTTAAAATTGCCATAAAAGTACTTTTTTTATTATTAAGTAAGTATTAAACTTTTTTGTATTTAATAAATTTTATAATTTTATTGCAAGTTGAAAATTTCGATCTCGCGATGGAAACTTAACTTCATTGTTCTGTTTATAAGATATATCTTAATATTAATATGTTCAAACATCAACGTCAATATATATATACACACAGTATGAAAAGGTATTCCTAAACAAGAAAATAGATTTTAAATATCACCTCGTCTAAAGACTAAATAGTAAAAAGGATTACAGTAAATGCACGAAAAATAGTTACATAGTCTTATGAGTTTTTTTTTTTTTTTATAACAACAGTATTATAAAGTGCCAACACCAATGAAACTGAACGCGATCAGAACCTCTAAGATGCGTTCAAGAGCTGTCACTGTCAGTGTCAATATTCCTCAACAATGATTACACTTGACAGCTGTCAGTGTCATCATTGTTCGTCATCTTTAATGCGGTTTAGATTGTGCTAATCGCGTTCAGTTTATTTTGTGAAATCCGCCCTAAATGAGCTAAACAACTGTTGTGTGCGGGTATCATACGTTCACGACAAAGTAATATTTTACAAAGTTTATTTATATTTTATTAGTTCTGATTATTGCCGTAAGAGACGCCCGCCACAGCTTCAAATTATTGAAACTTTTAAACACACAATAGCTGCACACAAACCTAGAATAAATAAGAGCAGCCGAATTTACAGACGAAATAGTATTTGCTGAAGGAAAATCAACCTTGACCAAGTTAGTTTAAAGTCGATTTTGGCTTGAGGTCTATTAGGAAGTGAGTCTGTGAACTCGGCTGACAGACTAGCAATTGAATGTCGTTTCACAAAAGGCTTTACGGCACTTCTTCAGTTGGTTATTCTTTAACAATCATGATGAAAAAACATTGTATATTCCTTCGGCACAAATTCGACAAAATTTCACTCATTTTTCGGCCAACCGCGGTCTTTTGACGTAGTTAAGCTTACCCTAATAAGCTCTTAAACTGTCTAGTTACCGCAAAACCTTAATCCAACAAAGTCAAGCGTCGCGAAAATCTGTAATCCGTAATAGCGTTTTTACAAAACATGCAATTGCCAATCCGAAATGTTAGTTATTATTATTATTACAAGTATATTCGGATAACATTCTATTACATGTAATAGTAAATATGCCAACATATATACAGTTAACAGTTATATTTTATTTATTAAGATAAAACGTAGTTGCTTATAAAATGTAACAATTACATTACTATTGAAAATATATAATTATGTATCTAATTTGAAACAGCGTGCTTCAAGATAATCTGTAGTAATTAAATAGTTTTTATTTTTATAGAAAGTCTGTGCATAGACTTAGCCACGGTCAAGCAAATAGGTATTCTCTCCACAAATATTTACGTCACAAAATCTTTTGGCACTTGTCAACCTGTAATCTTAGTAACATGCGTTATTTGAGCTGAAGATAAAAGACTGCATGTCTGAATCTCATGTTTTTTGTCTCTTTCTGTCCCGTTGTGAACATCCGTCAGTATTTTCCTTCTCTCTCACTTGTCAGATTGACATGTCACATCTAAAAAACCAGTAAAGGTTGTTTTAGTCGCCGTCTTTTCTCAAATTCCTACCCTGGCTAAACCCATGTTTTTTTACCATTTATGTCATATCGAATCTCATTTCTACACGGTCAAATTAAATTGGCTAGCGAAACTCCGCTGAAGTGATGGGTATCGACATCTATACTCCATTTGAAATAAGACATTTAAATAAACCTTTTTTACAGTCCGTTCAACCGATTTTAACTTCTATTCCGTAGGCATAAAGGATAGCAAAAAGGTTTATTAAATGTCTAATCTTATTTCAAATGGAGTTTAGATATCGATAATTCGATACCCATCACGTCTGCGGAGTTTCGCTAGCTAATTAAATTTGACCCCATATACAACAGACACGATAGCAATAATACCGAGCAACAAGTGATTCAAAAAGTTTAAAATGTATGTAAAATGTTTCATAACAAACAATTTTATTAATTTTTCAAACATTTTTTATTACTAGTGTTGGGAGCATTTACCAATATCGTACTTTCGTATTTTACAATCAATCCGTTTTTTTTCCAAAAAGGTTTTATGCTTTTTCATCACAGTTACTGTTGCCATTATATTAATAAATGCTCTGAACATACATAATCATATACATATATCAATGTATAATATTCAACAACGAGATTTTTCATTTATTTCCAAAACATCTAATATAACAATTTCTATTATTTACCTATAGACCGCTAAGTGTAGACATTTTTCTACAGTTAAAATCTTAAAGTATTTTCCCTTTTACATAAAACGTTAATCAATTATCGACTGGATACAAAATCGAATAAGAGATCGATTAATTAAGCATTCATGGCCAACGAACGTGGTTGGTTGTCTTTACACAGTTCTAAAGGATTTTAGAGCAGAATCAAATCGATTAAATAGATATCGATTATCGAGCAAAATTAATCGACTAACCATCTATTTGCAACAGGGAACTCGAATAAATGTAATGTTATCGCCCACCTCTTTGCTTTATTGGTTATAATTTATACATTTCGTTAAACATTCTACAGCGACGGCTTATTACAGTAGCCGCCATTTTTGTTTTTGCTCTCAGATCTTCATTAGTTTGAACTTTGACACAAAGTACAATAATTGTCTTGGTTGGTTTCCCGTCTAAATGCGTTCTCACACGAACGCATAATCCGTTCTCGCGTTATTAAGTATTATTTTCCTATATGTACCACTTTTTAGTCGATCTCCGACGTTTGGTTTAACGCATTCGAATAAAAGCGTGACATTTTTTTAATATTATTATGTATACATGAAAGTTTATTCTAATCTAAATATTTAAAGTTTCACCTCACTCGACCTTCCTATTAAATATAAATAATTTAAATAAAAAGGAACAGTGTAAATAGTTGCCTCAGTAAAAAGCTGCGATTAAAATACTGTTACAGTAAAATAGATTTTCACAGGATTAAAATAGAGATCATTTTAGTTAAAATGGAATGTCTGATAGATGTTATAAGCTCGTATTGTTTTTTTGTACTTTATATAGTAAATATTAAAATTTTAATGATTTTAGGAATAAAATATAGGTGCTGTACAATTTTAAAAATTATTTTTAAAGAAAATATTATAGGGTTAAAATATTTTGTAAATTATTATGTTTCAAGAGTTAAAATAGTCAGTTAAAATATTTTTATTGATTTCTTCAATTTTGATTAAAAAAAAATGTATATGCACGATGAATAAAATGTTACTAAATCGTAATTATTAAGTTATTATTTAGACAGGGATGTGCTGACTGCATAGACGTTAGTTTTCGATATATCGATAAAAAGCTGTAGACAATTTAAATGACTCATTGCCCTTTTAGAAAGCACATCACTAATATTAACTATGAAGGTTAAGTTAAATAAGTCAATCATAAGTACTGACTAGAGTTGTTTTCAACCAATGTCGAAGACAGTCAGTAGTAATCGTTTAGAAATTAAAATAATAGTTTAATTATTTATTTAGATCCTTGTAGTTTTTCGTACGTGGTGAATTTTAATCGATTAAAAGTATGTAGTCAGAAGGTAACGTTATTATATCGTAAATATGACTCACCAAAACTACTGAAGAAAAGCTTAAATAGTATTTCTAGTAGGCGAATTTCAGAGCAGTAAAAGGCAGAAATATGTATCACTTAGCTAAATTCAAATGCGATTGTTCCAAAAGTTTTGAACTATTATTCTCACCATAATAGCATAAATGTCTCACACATTTTATATATCACTTTAGAAGAAAACGGCTTTTGAATTTCGATAAATGTATTCATATTTTTGCTCTTAACTGTACCAGGGCCTCATAATATCCCGGAAAGCAATATTATCGAAGACAGAAAAACAGAATTACTAAGAATTATCCATAGGTACAGTCACATCCAAAATATGTTCGTCACCTTAAGGACTATTTTTGTCTGCTGATTACAGGATAGAATCTGCTTTACCGACTTAGGATTTTAAATTGCGTCGAATCAATACCGCTGAATGACATACATGTCTGACCGAATTTAAAATGTGATACTGACAGACTGATAATTAAATTAAAAATAACTGATTTATTTTTCATATTATGGCCACGCCATTAATAAGGTTTTAAGTGGATGTCATGCTCGACATTGGCCTAAGATGTATGCTATTTTGATCTTTTTTTTCAAGTAATAAAATATAGTTTTCTATGCAAAAGTCTGCTCAGTGCCGTAGCTTCAAAAGAATTGGAAAGTGACGAAGATATAAAAGACAACACTGTACCAAGATATCAGAACATTACAAAAGGCAACATAACCTGCAAAATAACCAACAAAAAACTACATCACAAAATGAAAAGTACCAGGGCGCTATAAGTGTGGGAAGGTCTTATGAGAGGCGACAGTCTCAGGAGCGCGTGTGCGGCGCCGCGTGTGGCGGGTGTCAGAAGAAGATCACCTCCTCCTCCGGCGCGGGCGGCGCGGCCGCGGCCGGCGCCTCGGGCGAGCGCACGCGGAACTTGTCCGGGAGCTTCGGGTACGTGTTGGTTCTGTGGGAGACGGAAAGTTGGTAAGAAAAATGACATCAACGTTTTTCCTGCGTCGTCATCATTGTGTTGTCTCTATTCCAATTTATTTAGGGTCGGCGCAACATGTCTTTTTCTTCCATACTTCGTCTCGGTCGTAACCTTTTACGTACGTGGTTATAATAGGTAAAAACTACAGAAAGGTGATTTGATGCTTTTGCTAAAGTCGATATTTTTTATCAATAACTGTTCCAAGTACGAACTGAATTCGATTAGCGGAGCATACTCAAAAGTGTGTGAATGATGATGATTTTCACTTTCAAAAATAAGTTTACAGTATTTATTGAATTTCGGAAACATAAGCTTGGAGTCGGAATCAGAGAAGATAATGGGAAAAGCGATGCGTGTAGCTTTCAAAAACCTTTAGCTCCTATAATCAATACCGCACATAGTTTTTCAATAAAAAATAATTATTTAAAAATATCTTTAGCTTTGTACGCCAAGGGTCGTCAAACACTAAAAGTCAATGCTATATTAACGTACTGTAAATGTTGGCAACTCCAATAGGTTACATTTTTCTGGACTGGTCATAGTGAGGTAAGAGCTACTTTCTTTATAAATTTATAAAAAAAGTAGGTTTTTTTTTTTTAATAGTAAAAACATAAAGCGTAAGCTGAAAGAACACTACATCAATTCGATTATAACCTAGCTGTTAATAGCGCGTTGATCAAACCTCAAGCCATGGCATGCTAAGACAGACCCCAGAGGTCTAATTGTGTGCTTTGTTTAAGTTAAGGAACTTGTAATTTTATTAAAATAAATAAATAAATAATAATAATGTGAAACGTCTGAGAATTAAAGCTTACCTGGTGGCTTTGTTGTTGATCTGTTGCTGCGAGGGCAGCGGGGCGGGCGAGCTCCCTGTACGAGTGTGGTGGATCACGAGACCTTGGCTCTGATGCTGCAACATACACAATTATCACTGCTTTCGTTGACATGAGAAAGTATCATCTAAAATCGAAACCCTTTGGTTAGTAGAAGCATATCCAATTAAGGCTGTTGTTTTATTGTTATTTCGGTAGAACGAATTACGACAGCTAACGTTAAGGTTAAGTACGCACTGACAGTTCGCTCCCTTAGCGCCTAGAACCTAACGAGTCACCTTGCGAGTATTGAAGTGAAACGAACGCACTAGAATTTACGCAAACGGCCGCACTGCGCAATTATCACCTTCGCTAGTCGCCTAGCGTGTATTGAAGGAAGTTAAGTGAGTAGCCTCTAGGCTACCTGTCAGTGCGTACGTAGTCTTAGAGTTGTCATCACAGTGGTGTAATTCATTCGAATACCAACCAATACATTTTCGCGAAAATCTGTACTGCGATTAGTCGATCAACCTTTTTAATAAAGTAGAAAGTAGTGTCTTCTGCATCGATTTTTAGAATGAAAGTGACTTTTACTGATGATTCTTGTCACATAAAGCTAAAATGCCAGTTTCTTACTTAAAGGAGAATGGACACCGAACTATGGTTTTCTGCCCTGAAGCCAATAGCGATAAGATATATACCAATGGAAAGAGCTTTTCAAATAGAACCTTTGCTACTAACACGACTTTTACCCATTGTTATTCATTTCGGAATTAATAACTTAAATAATAGTGACAACTTGAGCACCCTAGTTAAGGAATTCTTAGCGCCCAATAGGCATAAGACAGACGCCAATGGAAAGAGCTTTTCAAGGAGAACTTTTGTTACTAACACGGCTTTTGTCCATTGTTAGTCAATTCGGAGTTGAAAACTAAATCGTAGACTACTTGGGCACCGAGATTTAGGAATGTTCTTGACACCCAATAACCATATGTGTTATATGGTGGTAATGGATAGTGCTTTTTAAGAGAATTATTTGTTACTAAAACGAATATGAATAGGACGGCAATCCAACAAGACTTGGCGATCAGGAAAAGTAAAATATAATACGATTATACCGTTGCAAAAAATTCGAGCATTCTTCTTCATAAATGGAAAAACTTGCATGTTTAAAGTGCCTTTATCGATTGAAAATTATATTGCTGACATTTAATGGGTTGAAGCATATGTGGCCTGGGATGAAGGTAGTGTTACATTATTGCCTTACAAATCAATCAATTTAACTTTTTTTTTAAGCACTGTATTCAATGTTGTACTATGACGTGATAACATTTTGGCTAAAGAGGTATTTTTACCTCTGTAGCCGTAACGTAGTTGTGCAATTCATATCTACTTTCCCTTTGGGGAATTCAGACGTAATATTTTTTTTGTGTTATAGGTAATACAATAATGATGATGTTAACAAGTTACTGTGTATTAATTAGTTAACTTTTGACGAGAACTAAATGTTGATGTTAAAGTCACATTTAGGACGATTTGACGCCAAAACTAATAATTAAAACTAATAATTAACGCTATTGAGCTTCAGGGTAGAACGTCCCAATCTCCTTCACATTAAATTATTCTTAACACATAAATGAATACTTATATAAAATCTAAGCGGAGCATGCTCTAACATCCAAAGCGGAACAGACGAAATGGTTGTAGACACATCGAATAATGAAGAGAACAGACGTGGAAGCCAATTGCGCGGTGGTACAGTATAGTTTTAACTACCGAAGCTACAGTGGGTGCGTACTTAATTTAGGTACCTACAAGTCGTGTCATCAGCCTATACTCGTAATGTTCCCACCAATAAGAGGGCGTGGACTGTAATCCAACACGCGGGCTCAGTACGGGTTGGCACATATTACATGTCTTCGGATTTTTAGTTCTAAGCCATGCCGGTTTCCTCACGATGTTTTTCCTTTACTGTTTTAAGACAACGCGTGTGCCCGAAGGGATTTCCCATTGGCAAAATGACGACCTTCAATACAAAGTGTTAATCTTTTATTTAACCACTTTACTTTAAAAATGCATCCCGCATTTTTAAAAATCCTTCCCTAGTGCTTTCCTTCGTTATAAAAGGAACTCTTGTGCAAAATTTCATGCTTCTAGACCCAGCGGTTTAGGCTGTGCGTTGTTTGTCTGTCAGTGAGTAAATGAATTTAAGACTTTTACTAAATAGAAGATATTAGTGCGTGTTTTTTTTTTGGATAGCGGTATTATTGAATCTGTACTGGCGAATTGGTGCTTTTTTTATGGGAAATCATCAAAGTGGAGCAGAAGGGAGTGTCAGCCTCTTACTGACTAAAACCCACCCGTATTCCTTCCTTAGCCCTTTATGTTCCAGGGCAGCGGTAACCCTTTCGGACAATCCCGCTACCCTGCCAGGCTTCGGCCCTATCGGGCCCCGTCACTCATGCTGGCATCTCTTTGAGGCGCGCGTGGAACACAAACACGCCGTCCGGCGCGAATTGGTGCTTAAGGCGTAAAACACGGCAAAAGAGAAGTAAAAAAATTTATAAAAAAAATAACTAATTCATGAAACTTATTTTCTGTCAGAGACTTAGGCCTGTGGTATACTAATTTCTATATAAATGAATGCATATTTTTGTTATTGTTAGAATCAAGCTAGACCAGTTTTATCCAACTGCGCCGGAGCCCAAAAAGAAGGTAATATTTTTTTCCAACACAATAGGGCGCGACCCAAATGTTTGACTAAAACAATAATAATTTGACTAATACGAACCCATGTTCAAGATATTTTTTTTTTTACTTTTGGTCGTTTTGTCCTTCAAGGATACAGCTTATAGGATACAGATAGTTTTAACTTTTACAGATTACAAGTGGGCCTACCAACTTACCGTAAAGGGTAAGTTGGTAGACCCACTTGTAATCTGTACCTAAGTAACATTTTTTCTTTATATTATATACCTACAATCTTATTATTTACGTAACTAAGCGCCATATTATATTAATCTACAATTTCAAACTAACACATATTTACCACAAATACGATATACTCAATACTACTGGACATTAATATTACTTACAGTATAAACTAATCACGTTAGAATACGTTCGGATACTCGAATTCCTGTAACAGGCATCAACCATTTGATCTGTTTCGCTACTATTAAGAAATTGCTTTTAAAAATATAATGTAGTACGTTACACTCTGTCCATTGCGTTAACCCTTTTTTGACAAATCGAACTAGCGAGCAATTATATCTTTTTTTGTCAAAACTTATACACGTACGGCATTATAATGTCTGTAAGAAGCCATAAATAAGATAATTCAATAAGATAAGGTAGTTTATACATTTATTTTATTACGCATTTTAAAGTTACCTTTTACGTATTCTGGAATATGTACGTTCTAAGACAGCTGCCAAAAAACGGTTAACCTAATGGACATAGTTGTTACTATTAAATAAAGTCTATGAAGAAGAATAAAAAAATATGATACTGAATTATCATTTAACAAGATAAGTTTTATAATCTAATACTATGTTATGTATAGCATTTTTACGACTGCTTCGAACACTACCAAAAATGTTGAGTATAAGAATTCAAAACAAATAAGCTCTGAATGTAATTAAATTCATAACATTTATGATTTTATGACTTTATGTACTTAAGTAAAAAGTTTTATGAGTGTAACTGATTTTTTGTAATTTATTACAGTCGCGGAAAATAAAAAATAGTCTTTTGCAACTAAGAGCGCAGGTTTAAATACCCTCCACTTGTGATCACTTGACCAATTAGCTATGCTTATAACAATAAACAAAGGTACCAATATATAATAAGGTACAGACGCCAGCAGGTAAAGCTACCCGAAACTGTCAAATTTTTCCAATCAACCTTGAACCTTAATGTTTTAGCGATAAAGTTGAAAATCTATTACAAAAATTTGACAGATTGTAGTAGCTTGATGTGCTTGCGTCTGTACAAAAATACCAATATATAATAAGGCACAAAGATATCATATAGAACCCACAAACACAGGGCGCCATTTTGAAGCAAAATAAAAGATTCTTCACTACATTTTATATTTTATCTGTTACCAGTTCGGCCAGTGTTTTATAATATAAGATTTTTTTACATTTTATATTTAATTTTGGATCCATTTTTATTTTAAAAAATATACGTGTTTTATGTAGTGAAGCTCCTCTTTTATTTCGCTACAAAGTTGACGGGGGATCCCTTCTTTTCGCATAATATTTTTTTTCCTAATATACTTTGGCATAACGATTTTGGCATAATTTGTTTTGCCATAATAATACTTACTTCCGTCGACTACGCCTTATTATTATTGTTATGCTTAATAAAGTTATGCTTTAGAATGTTATGCTTAATAAAGTTATGCTTTAGTATGTTATGCTTAAAAAATGTATGCTTTAGAATGTTATGCTTAATCATTATTATGATTAGAGAAATTATGCGTAAAAAAATTATGCGTAAGCTATTATGCGTAAATAATTTATGCGAAAATATAATTAGGACAAACAAAGGTTATGCCAAGTTATATTAGGTCTTAAAATTTTATGCAAATGGATAGGGAACCAGTTGACGGACATACACACAGTTAATTTCTAGAAGTACTTACATCGCTAGGTGACTCATGCAGTCGGTGGTAGCCGGGCGGCGGCTGTTGACTCTTGCCGCTCGCTAGCTTCAGTGGTAGCTGCTGTTTTACCATTTGCTGTAAGAAAATGTTACTATTTTAACAACTGAACAAACCGATTGGCCGATGAGTTTTCCCATCGGCAACTTCACAGAAGCTTTCAAAAAATTATAATAATAATTCCATTTATTTCGGACAAAATCCATATGAGTGTTAGTAACAATTTTCTTAACATCTATGTTAGTAGGAATCTAATACAAAGTGAACTAAAACATAAACATTACAATTTTTTTTTTTTATTATTATTATGACTTCCAATTTTTACTTATAAGTAAATCGATGTCTAAGTACCAACTTCCAGCGATCTAACGTCAAAAATGACAAACTTTTTACAAAATGTCATCTTTTATTAAATGAATAATTCCCTTGAGGAATGAGTTTCCGAAAAATTATGATAAAAGTAACTTATTACTTATAAACGGAACTCTAAATACCAACTGCCACGTTTCTAACTTCAAAAATGACAAAGCTGCGCACGGCTCAACTATGCACGTGTACAGTGCGTTCACAGTTATTTTAACTCTGATTTTGCATGACTGTCAAAATCACAGTGATGTTTATTTTCACGGCAATAAGGTTGCTATTGGGTTGCTGCCATTGCCAAGTCTGTAAAAATTACAATGATCTTTATGTTCGTTGCTATGAGGTTACTATTCGGTTGCTGCTGTCAGAGATAAAATAACTTTAACGGACTGTACTATAGATTCCCTTTTTTTGGAAATGTAGGCGGGATCGTCCACTGCGACCCGCGGCCACGCTATGCACGGATGCGTGACTGGCAAACAAATGTACAGCTAATGTACGAACCTCTCCATGCACATCCTACGCAATGATGGAAATCCGTGCATTTCTAAAAAGTACGTATAGATGGAAGAAAGCAGTAATCATCCCAGAAGTTTTGGCGCAATATGAAATTACTTTTTTTTTACAGCTTTGTCATGCTGTAGTTTTGGATTACCCCACTTCTGGAGTAGCTGACGCTCAGATCTCTTATGTGATGAACTATTATTGATATGATTTTTAGCGTATGAAATGAAATGAATGATGAAATTCTTCAAACTACGCCCGTATAATGAAAATAAATATACTCACGGATATAGCCGAGGCATGCACCGTGGCGCGGGTCTCGTTCTGCGCGGACAGTAGCTGTGGGGGGGGCAGTACTCCGCTCCGCACGCTGCACGCGCTTACTGACGACTCTGAGCCCGTCGAGCCGCGGTTATCTGTAGTATTCAATAAGTATTAATGTACTTTTGTTAAGGTAATCATTAGAATTTCCACTTATGTCTGGATTCTGAAGTCCTCGATAAACTGTCGATGAATTTAAGCCAATTCTCTTCGTTAAATGAGTGTTCAGAAACAAGACAGTTCTTGTTTATAGATTCCGGTTGATAAACCTCCGAAACCGGGAGTTAGGCATCTAAAAAGAAGGTGGTGGTCAATGATTAGTAGAAAAGTGTTTTTCCAATTCGTACGTAATCTTTCTATAGAGTCTCGTTTACTCTGAGTTAGCCCAGGCGGGTGTATTTTTAACGCGACGATTTTTTTTTCGCGCACTTAATTTCCAACGCTTTGCTTTCAAGCTGAGAGTTCATCCATCAGTGTATTTTCTTGACAAGCTGGAATGCGCTCTGTTGGATTTTTACAGCTCGGCGCAATACCGAGAGTTGAAAATCCAGTGTGCGAAAATAAATCGCCCGTGCGAGCCTGGGCTTAATGTGTGACGGACGGCCATAATATATGATAAAGGTCACACAGCCAGATAAAAAATGGATATCGACTTAAGTTACTCGAAATGCTTTCTAGTGCGGTCGTTTTATTCCAAGTTAAGTCGTATGCAAACGCAACTGAATTAATTTTTCAATAGTTAGAGAGTTAGTCACATCTCCACTCCTATGATAAGTGTTAATCCTACATCTACTGAGTTAGTCACTGCTGTTACCTCAAGCATTACAGCTATACAAGTCTCTTTTGGCGCTTGAATGAGATTAACAGGTCCTTGTCGGTAAACAATTTTTTTTTTTTCTAAAGTTTATTGAATACACGTAGTGGGATACGGCCCACTCCCATCTCATAGAGAGGAGGCCGGCACCCTAATTACGTAACACACAATCAATCGGTATCGGTTTCATTTTGACAGTTCAACAACATTCATTGCGTTATTTACGTGTTGAGCAGATAAATTTTTCGAACTTATGAAGCAAAGGATTAGCAATCTGCTTCAAAATGATTCAGATTCCGATTGATCATGTGTTACGCAATTTGGGTGCTGTGCCCCAACAGTAGGAACATTATAGGCTGCTTATGCCTATTGAAAAAACAAGATAAGGGCGTTAGTTCCGATATTGCCCACGCGCCAAAAGAAACTTGTAGCGTTATATGTTAGTTAGATTTATAGTCATGTATGATAGTGAAGTGAGAAAATATAGGACACAAATAATGATAGATGATAAGGTTTTATATTTTTGTATAATGAACACTTGTGCAATTGTTTTGTGAATAGTATTGAAAAATCAAGATGGCGGCGTTAGTTCCGATTTTATATAGGCGCGAAAACAACCTTGCAGTGCTATAAGTATAGTCCCACCATCTTAACTGTTCAGTTGACAGCGTCGCTAGTGGAGAATTTGGTATTGCTACTTAAGCACTCACACTGTACAGAAACTGACAGTGGAATGACGATTTCAAAATGGCGGCTGTAGTTCGAATTTTGTCCGCCTGAAGAGCTAGGTTGGTGGCACTGTACGAATCACCGCGTCTGTCACCCAAAGTGACAGATGTCAAAAGTTTAGAGAGATAGCATGTGCGGTAAGGTTAGGTAAGGAAAGTACATAGAGTTGACATGTGCATGCATATGGAATCTGTATATAAACGTACTTCGCCACTTGGGCTCTTTCCGTCGCGTTGTATCGCTGACACTGGAATCTGGTGACAAAGTGCCAACGCTCGCTATTTCCTCCTGAGAACCGCCTGCTAAGAGAAAGTTTAAACTGCGTTCACTTTTTAGTAGGAAAAGTAACTTTAATGCCTACTGTAGGCAACTTATTGTATTTATTTATATTAATATATTAAAAACCCTACATAAATACAAACTAATAAATTTATATATTACTTATCTATGTTTTGTTTAACACAGACACAGAGACAAACATCACTCATACAAATCACATTAACATTCATCCACAACACAAAATCATATAAAAAGTATAATTCACAAGCATCGCCGGATGACACTCGATAGTATGTGGCGGGCCGTCTAGATTCGCACATACGCATAGCTATGCACCGGCGCGCGCGCACGCTGACCTGCGGCTGTCGATGCGCTCGCGGAGACCTATCGGCTGTCGAATTGATACACCTTCGCGAAGCCCGCGTTGATTGTATGCTAACTCTTAACAGTGTACCTTCTACTATTGTTTTTCTAAATCTATACTTACTCTTAAATCTATCTTGCTACTTCTGTGATTTCTCCTTCTATTTAACTACAAAAATAAACTATATATGTGACTATTGACGTAGGTGTTTATCTTCCTAACCATAAAACATCTACAACTACACAAAATTAAATTCATACTAACCGAACTCTTATTTTAAAACATAGTCGACTACAGCATTTGACTGTATTTGTTTCTATAAACATAACATAATCTGTATTCCCCGTAAGGATAGGCAGAAGTTTTCGTTATGCGTAACTTCCATGTAATAAGCATCCGGTTAGACTGGAAGCCGACCCCAACAAAGTTGGGAAAAGGCTAGGCAGATGATAAAGGGCGAGCCTATATGCCATTACCCGGGTATACATCCAGAAAGCGGGCTGCTGCTGAAAGTTCCTTAGTGGTAAACTCAATAACTTTTTCCCCGACCTGAGAATCAAACGACCATCCAGGCAACTGTGAACCTTTAAAGCTTTTTCCAATCTATAGATTTTTGAAGTGAAAACTTCTTTAGCGGCGTTGTGCACTTTTATTGGGTAAAAAATGTTAAACTCGCGTCAGGACACGTGACTTGATCGAAAATTCGTAAGACGGAGCTCGCGTCAGGACACGTGACCTGATCGAAAATTCGTAAGACGGAGGGAGAGTAGACCGCATTCCAAAATATCAAAAATGCACAACGTTAATATTCAATTTTTCGCTTCTGCCGGCACTTCCGGAGTGCAACCTGTTTTTTTATCTCATAATTATAACAAATGCCAATGGTGATCATAAAATATCAAAACATAACATACCATGTTGCTGCAACCGCTCCAGCCGCCTGAACAGCCTCTCTCGCTGTTGTTCCACGTCCTTCTGCTGTTCGGCCAGCTCTAGTCTAGCAGCCTGCAACTGCTGGCGTTCTGTAACGTTACGGTAACATTTGTAACATAGTGATATTGTATTTTATCTAAACTTATATTATAAAGTGGTAAAATTTTTTGTGTAATTGTTACAGCTCGGATACGCATAATACGTCGTTGGCCTAACTCGGCCGTTCGCACCAAACATAATGCGAAAGTGAGTGCGCACACCAGACGTCATCGTACGATGTCGGTTGAAATAATGTACGTACTAACTTTACGACACGAACGTACGAGCATAGTTCGACCGATGCGATGACGGATAAGGTGTATGCGTCGCGTAAAAGGTAATCTCTGAAAGGACCCTAATACAAAAATTGTTTCACCGATGGAAAGGTACATTATTACTGAGTGTCACATGATAATTATCTATCATGTTATCAGTTACTGCTGTTGATGTCATTGTCAGCCGATATCAGCTGATTTTAAAGGAACTTTAAACCAAGCGCAATTCACTATATAGTTGACTACCACGCGGGAGAAGTCGCAGGCAGAAGTTAGTGATGAATTTATGCAGCATGAAAACTTATCTGCATTAAGCTGCGCGTCCGACCAGTCGGGCCGCGCCGCGCCGCCGCCCTGCCAGCGCCACGCGCTCAGCTGCGCCTCCAGGCTGCGGCGGGGGGACGTTAGTATAAGCTCACCGTTAGCCAGCGCGGCGTGGTCGCTGGCGCGCTGCGCGTCGAAGGCGGCGCGGTCGCGCGTGAGGCGCGCCTGCGCGTGGCGCAGCTCCTCCAGCTGCGCGTCCGACCAGTCGGGCCGCGCCGCGCCGCCGCCCTGCCAGCGCCACGCGCTCAGCTGCGCCTCCAGGCTGCGGCGGGGGGACGTTAGTATAAGCTCACCGTTAGCCAGCGCGGCGTGGTCGCTGGCGCGCTGCGCGTCGAAGGCGGCGCGGTCGCGCGTGAGGCGCGCCTGCGCGTGGCGCAGCTCCTCCAGCTGCGCGTCCGACCAGTCGGGCCGCGCCGCGCCGCCGCCCTGCCAGCGCCACGCGCTCAGCTGCGCCTCCAGGCTGCGGCGGGGGGACGTTAGTATAAGCTCACCGTTAGCCAGCGCGGCGTGGTCGCTGGCGCGCTGCGCGTCGAAGGCGGCGCGGTCGCGCGTGAGGCGCGCCTGCGCGTGGCGCAGCTCCTCCAGCTGCGCGTCCGACCAGTCGGGCCGCGCCGCGCCGCCGCCCTGCCAGCGCCACGCGCTCAGCTGCGCCTCCAGGCTGCGGCGGGGGGACGTTAGTATAAGCTCACCGTTAGCCAGCGCGGCGTGGTCGCTGGCGCGCTGCGCGTCGAAGGCGGCGCGGTCGCGCGTGAGGCGCGCCTGCGCGTGGCGCAGCTCCTCCAGCTGCGCGTCCGACCAGTCGGGCCGCGCCGCGCCGCCGCCCTGCCAGCGCCACGCGCTCAGCTGCGCCTCCAGGCTGCGGCGGGGGGACGTTAGTATAAGCTCACCGTTAGCCAGCGCGGCGTGGTCGCTGGCGCGCTGCGCGTCGAAGGCGGCGCGGTCGCGCGTGAGGCGCGCCTGCGCGTGGCGCAGCTCCTCCAGCTGCGCGTCCGACCAGTCGGGCCGCGCCGCGCCGCCGCCCTGCCAGCGCCACGCGCTCAGCTGCGCCTCCAGGCTGCGGCGGGGGGACGTTAGTATAAGCTCACCGTTAGCCAGCGCGGCGTGGTCGCTGGCGCGCTGCGCGTCGAAGGCGGCGCGGTCGCGCGTGAGGCGCGCCTGCGCGTGGCGCAGCTCCTCCAGCTGCGCGTCCGACCAGTCGGGCCGCGCCGCGCCGCCGCCCTGCCAGCGCCACGCGCTCAGCTGCGCCTCCAGGCTGCGGCGGGGGGACGTTAGTATAAGCTCACCGTTAGCCAGCGCGGCGTGGTCGCTGGCGCGCTGCGCGTCGAAGGCGGCGCGGTCGCGCGTGAGGCGCGCCTGCGCGTGGCGCAGCTCCTCCAGCTGCGCGTCCGACCAGTCGGGCCGCGCCGCGCCGCCGCCCTGCCAGCGCCACGCGCTCAGCTGCGCCTCCAGGCTGCGGCGGGGGGACGTTAGTATAAGCTCACCGTTAGCCAGCGCGGCGTGGTCGCTGGCGCGCTGCGCGTCGAAGGCGGCGCGGTCGCGCGTGAGGCGCGCCTGCGCGTGGCGCAGCTCCTCCAGCTGCGCGTCCGACCAGTCGGGCCGCGCCGCGCCGCCGCCCTGCCAGCGCCACGCGCTCAGCTGCGCCTCCAGGCTGCGGCGGGGGGACGTTAGTATAAGCTCACCGTTAGCCAGCGCGGCGTGGTCGCTGGCGCGCTGCGCGTCGAAGGCGGCGCGGTCGCGCGTGAGGCGCGCCTGCGCGTGGCGCAGCTCCTCCAGCTGCGCGTCCGACCAGTCGGGCCGCGCCGCGCCGCCGCCCTGCCAGCGCCACGCGCTCAGCTGCGCCTCCAGGCTGCGGCGGGGGGACGTTAGTATAAGCTCACCGTTAGCCAGCGCGGCGTGGTCGCTGGCGCGCTGCGCGTCGAAGGCGGCGCGGTCGCGCGTGAGGCGCGCCTGCGCGTGGCGCAGCTCCTCCAGCTGCGCGTCCGACCAGTCGGGCCGCGCCGCGCCGCCGCCCTGCCAGCGCCACGCGCTCAGCTGCGCCTCCAGGCTGCGGCGGGGGGACGTTAGTATAAGCTCACCGTTAGCCAGCGCGGCGTGGTCGCTGGCGCGCTGCGCGTCGAAGGCGGCGCGGTCGCGCGTGAGGCGCGCCTGCGCGTGGCGCAGCTCCTCCAGCTGCGCGTCCGACCAGTCGGGCCGCGCCGCGCCGCCGCCCTGCCAGCGCCACGCGCTCAGCTGCGCCTCCAGGCTGCGGCGGGGGGACGTTAGTATAAGCTCACCGTTAGCCAGCGCGGCGTGGTCGCTGGCGCGCTGCGCGTCGAAGGCGGCGCGGTCGCGCGTGAGGCGCGCCTGCGCGTGGCGCAGCTCCTCCAGCTGCGCGTCCGACCAGTCGGGCCGCGCCGCGCCGCCGCCCTGCCAGCGCCACGCGCTCAGCTGCGCCTCCAGGCTGCGGCGGGGGGACGTTAGTATAAGCTCACCGTTAGCCAGCGCGGCGTGGTCGCTGGCGCGCTGCGCGTCGAAGGCGGCGCGGTCGCGCGTGAGGCGCGCCTGCGCGTGGCGCAGCTCCTCCAGCTGCGCGTCCGACCAGTCGGGCCGCGCCGCGCCGCCGCCCTGCCAGCGCCACGCGCTCAGCTGCGCCTCCAGGCTGCGGCGGGGGGACGTTAGTATAAGCTCACCGTTAGCCAGCGCGGCGTGGTCGCTGGCGCGCTGCGCGTCGAAGGCGGCGCGGTCGCGCGTGAGGCGCGCCTGCGCGTGGCGCAGCTCCTCCAGCTGCGCGTCCGACCAGTCGGGCCGCGCCGCGCCGCCGCCCTGCCAGCGCCACGCGCTCAGCTGCGCCTCCAGGCTGCGGCGGGGGGACGTTAGTATAAGCTCACCGTTAGCCAGCGCGGCGTGGTCGCTGGCGCGCTGCGCGTCGAAGGCGGCGCGGTCGCGCGTGAGGCGCGCCTGCGCGTGGCGCAGCTCCTCCAGCTGCGCGTCCGACCAGTCGGGCCGCGCCGCGCCGCCGCCCTGCCAGCGCCACGCGCTCAGCTGCGCCTCCAGGCTGCGGCGGGGGGACGTTAGTATAAGCTCACCGTTAGCCAGCGCGGCGTGGTCGCTGGCGCGCTGCGCGTCGAAGGCGGCGCGGTCGCGCGTGAGGCGCGCCTGCGCGTGGCGCAGCTCCTCCAGCTGCGCGTCCGACCAGTCGGGCCGCGCCGCGCCGCCGCCCTGCCAGCGCCACGCGCTCAGCTGCGCCTCCAGGCTGCGGCGGGGGGACGTTAGTATAAGCTCACCGTTAGCCAGCGCGGCGTGGTCGCTGGCGCGCTGCGCGTCGAAGGCGGCGCGGTCGCGCGTGAGGCGCGCCTGCGCGTGGCGCAGCTCCTCCAGCTGCGCGTCCGACCAGTCGGGCCGCGCCGCGCCGCCGCCCTGCCAGCGCCACGCGCTCAGCTGCGCCTCCAGGCTGCGGCGGGGGGACGTTAGTATAAGCTCACCGTTAGCCAGCGCGGCGTGGTCGCTGGCGCGCTGCGCGTCGAAGGCGGCGCGGTCGCGCGTGAGGCGCGCCTGCGCGTGGCGCAGCTCCTCCAGCTGCGCGTCCGACCAGTCGGGCCGCGCCGCGCCGCCGCCCTGCCAGCGCCACGCGCTCAGCTGCGCCTCCAGGCTGCGGCGGGGGGACGTTAGTATAAGCTCACCGTTAGCCAGCGCGGCGTGGTCGCTGGCGCGCTGCGCGTCGAAGGCGGCGCGGTCGCGCGTGAGGCGCGCCTGCGCGTGGCGCAGCTCCTCCAGCTGCGCGTCCGACCAGTCGGGCCGCGCCGCGCCGCCGCCCTGCCAGCGCCACGCGCTCAGCTGCGCCTCCAGGCTGCGGCGGGGGGACGTTAGTATAAGCTCACCGTTAGCCAGCGCGGCGTGGTCGCTGGCGCGCTGCGCGTCGAAGGCGGCGCGGTCGCGCGTGAGGCGCGCCTGCGCGTGGCGCAGCTCCTCCAGCTGCGCGTCCGACCAGTCGGGCCGCGCCGCGCCGCCGCCCTGCCAGCGCCACGCGCTCAGCTGCGCCTCCAGGCTGCGGCGGGGGGACGTTAGTATAAGCTCACCGTTAGCCAGCGCGGCGTGGTCGCTGGCGCGCTGCGCGTCGAAGGCGGCGCGGTCGCGCGTGAGGCGCGCCTGCGCGTGGCGCAGCTCCTCCAGCTGCGCGTCCGACCAGTCGGGCCGCGCCGCGCCGCCGCCCTGCCAGCGCCACGCGCTCAGCTGCGCCTCCAGGCTGCGGCGGGGGGACGTTAGTATAAGCTCACCGTTAGCCAGCGCGGCGTGGTCGCTGGCGCGCTGCGCGTCGAAGGCGGCGCGGTCGCGCGTGAGGCGCGCCTGCGCGTGGCGCAGCTCCTCCAGCTGCGCGTCCGACCAGTCGGGCCGCGCCGCGCCGCCGCCCTGCCAGCGCCACGCGCTCAGCTGCGCCTCCAGGCTGCGGCGGGGGGACGTTAGTATAAGCTCACCGTTAGCCAGCGCGGCGTGGTCGCTGGCGCGCTGCGCGTCGAAGGCGGCGCGGTCGCGCGTGAGGCGCGCCTGCGCGTGGCGCAGCTCCTCCAGCTGCGCGTCCGACCAGTCGGGCCGCGCCGCGCCGCCGCCCTGCCAGCGCCACGCGCTCAGCTGCGCCTCCAGGCTGCGGCGGGGGGACGTTAGTATAAGCTCACCGTTAGCCAGCGCGGCGTGGTCGCTGGCGCGCTGCGCGTCGAAGGCGGCGCGGTCGCGCGTGAGGCGCGCCTGCGCGTGGCGCAGCTCCTCCAGCTGCGCGTCCGACCAGTCGGGCCGCGCCGCGCCGCCGCCCTGCCAGCGCCACGCGCTCAGCTGCGCCTCCAGGCTGCGGCGGGGGGACGTTAGTATAAGCTCACCGTTAGCCAGCGCGGCGTGGTCGCTGGCGCGCTGCGCGTCGAAGGCGGCGCGGTCGCGCGTGAGGCGCGCCTGCGCGTGGCGCAGCTCCTCCAGCTGCGCGTCCGACCAGTCGGGCCGCGCCGCGCCGCCGCCCTGCCAGCGCCACGCGCTCAGCTGCGCCTCCAGGCTGCGGCGGGGGGACGTTAGTATAAGCTCACCGTTAGCCAGCGCGGCGTGGTCGCTGGCGCGCTGCGCGTCGAAGGCGGCGCGGTCGCGCGTGAGGCGCGCCTGCGCGTGGCGCAGCTCCTCCAGCTGCGCGTCCGACCAGTCGGGCCGCGCCGCGCCGCCGCCCTGCCAGCGCCACGCGCTCAGCTGCGCCTCCAGGCTGCGGCGGGGGGACGTTAGTATAAGCTCACCGTTAGCCAGCGCGGCGTGGTCGCTGGCGCGCTGCGCGTCGAAGGCGGCGCGGTCGCGCGTGAGGCGCGCCTGCGCGTGGCGCAGCTCCTCCAGCTGCGCGTCCGACCAGTCGGGCCGCGCCGCGCCGCCGCCCTGCCAGCGCCACGCGCTCAGCTGCGCCTCCAGGCTGCGGCGGGGGGACGTTAGTATAAGCTCACCGTTAGCCAGCGCGGCGTGGTCGCTGGCGCGCTGCGCGTCGAAGGCGGCGCGGTCGCGCGTGAGGCGCGCCTGCGCGTGGCGCAGCTCCTCCAGCTGCGCGTCCGACCAGTCGGGCCGCGCCGCGCCGCCGCCCTGCCAGCGCCACGCGCTCAGCTGCGCCTCCAGGCTGCGGCGGGGGGACGTTAGTATAAGCTCACCGTTAGCCAGCGCGGCGTGGTCGCTGGCGCGCTGCGCGTCGAAGGCGGCGCGGTCGCGCGTGAGGCGCGCCTGCGCGTGGCGCAGCTCCTCCAGCTGCGCGTCCGACCAGTCGGGCCGCGCCGCGCCGCCGCCCTGCCAGCGCCACGCGCTCAGCTGCGCCTCCAGGCTGCGGCGGGGGGACGTTAGTATAAGCTCACCGTTAGCCAGCGCGGCGTGGTCGCTGGCGCGCTGCGCGTCGAAGGCGGCGCGGTCGCGCGTGAGGCGCGCCTGCGCGTGGCGCAGCTCCTCCAGCTGCGCGTCCGACCAGTCGGGCCGCGCCGCGCCGCCGCCCTGCCAGCGCCACGCGCTCAGCTGCGCCTCCAGGCTGCGGCGGGGGGACGTTAGTATAAGCTCACCGTTAGCCAGCGCGGCGTGGTCGCTGGCGCGCTGCGCGTCGAAGGCGGCGCGGTCGCGCGTGAGGCGCGCCTGCGCGTGGCGCAGCTCCTCCAGCTGCGCGTCCGACCAGTCGGGCCGCGCCGCGCCGCCGCCCTGCCAGCGCCACGCGCTCAGCTGCGCCTCCAGGCTGCGGCGGGGGGACGTTAGTATAAGCTCACCGTTAGCCAGCGCGGCGTGGTCGCTGGCGCGCTGCGCGTCGAAGGCGGCGCGGTCGCGCGTGAGGCGCGCCTGCGCGTGGCGCAGCTCCTCCAGCTGCGCGTCCGACCAGTCGGGCCGCGCCGCGCCGCCGCCCTGCCAGCGCCACGCGCTCAGCTGCGCCTCCAGGCTGCGGCGGGGGGACGTTGCAGGGTTGAGAATAAATACATCTTTACTAATTTACCATCGCCAAAACCTACATCTGACCATTTTACAAGCTTTTATTTAACTTGCGATGTATGTAACTATGTTTGGTCGTTCTGATGTTCTCGTGTTGATGTTCAGTGTTAAATTGTGATTGCAAAAGAAAAACAAGGAAGGGGTAATATTATGCTAAATGTTCTTTAATGTTCCATCAAAATGTAACACGCTTTACTTTATTTCTTATCAGGTTTAAATTATTTTTAACTTTTTAGTCCTTTTTATTAATAACTAGCTGCACCCCGCGGTTTGACCCGCATAAGTTTCGATCCCGTGGGAGTATCGGGATAAAAAGTATCCTATATGTCAATCCTGGTGATAAACCATCTGTGTGCCAAATTTCATCCAAATCAGTTCAGTAGTTTTTTACGTAAAAGATTAACAAACATCCATTCATCCATACAAACTTTCACGTTTATAAGGACGTAATAGAATAGAATAGAATAGAATATTTTTATTTTCAGACCGGAGTCCATAGGGTTAGTAACAATTTTAACTTAAAATCTAGTGTTAGTAGATTACAGGCACATAAAAATATACAATTAAATTTCGGCATGGAGCCGCATCCACCTCCGCAACATCGGGGATTCCCACCGATCAACGAATACACCGAGAATACTGTTGGTGCCGCCGCGAACACGAGACATCAGGGATGCACATCTGTTCCTAATAATAGCGGCAAAACCATCAATATTATTCTCTGCAAACATCCCTGACGCACTACATCGCCACGGCAGCCGCAGCAGCACTCTCAGTGCATTATTATATTGAACGCGTAGGTCGCTGTATGCCCTCTGAGTGAAATTGACCCACAGGCTGCACGTGTAAAAAGACTGACAGTAAGCTTTGAAAAGCGTTACTTTAACTGGCTTCGTACAACGTGCAAACCTGCGGGTCAGCATGTTACAACGGACAGCCAGCGACCTACGTTCCCTTTCAATGTCACAATTATCTTTAAGGTCTTCAGTGACCCAGTGGCCTAGATATTTAAATTTTTCCACCCTTCGCAGTGGTTCTCCACAAAGTGCTACGTCTGGGATACATGGATATGTCAGATTACCAGCTTTAAAAACCATTAGTTCGCTCTTAACGACGTTATATTTGAGCCCATGATTCACCGCATAGTTTTCGCAAATAGCGATCAGTCGCCTCAACGCACCGATTGATGGGCTCAGCAATACCATGTCGTCCGCATAGCTAATATTATTAATGCACACCCCGTCAATATGACATCCAACATTGGTGCTGCTGAGCTCAAGGATCAGCTGGTTCATGTATAGGTTGAAAAGCCGTGGTGAGCTGAGCCCCCCCTGCCTCACCCCGCACTCCAACCAATACACGTCCGAGTGCGAACCATTCCACTTCACGCTATTGCTTTGACTACTGTACCAGTACTTAAATATTGACACTATTTCAGATGGTAACTTGGTTTCACATTCTAGTTTACGCCACAAAACATCATAACAAACAAGATCAAATGCCCGTGAGAGATCCAGAAAACAAGCAAAAATAGGCGTCTTCCTGTTTGTGTAGTATTGGACAGTCTGCTTGAGGCAAAAGATTGCACTCTCAGTTGACAGCCCAGGTTTAAAACCGAACTGGGCGTCATGTAATTCAAGGTGCTTAGCTTAATAAAAGCAAGGTGATTAGCGTAATAAAAGCTTGTTTTTAAAAAAGTTTTTTTTCTTAATTTTTTTAAAACAAAATCCCGTGTCCTTTATGACGCGCATCTACGATACCCCTAAGCGATAGTCGCGGTGCTCTCAGTCACGGGTGCCGTGTTGGAACGAGTAGTCGCGTAATCAGGCCATATACCAATAAAGAATTAAGTTATGTTTTTTGAATAGTAATAATTTTCACTAACGTTATGTTACGAAATACGTAATAAAGCCTATATCTCACTTACCTATGTATAGTAGTAAGCTGCTGCCACACGATGCAGGTCAGCGTGTATATGGCATGTTGTAGCTTGAGCGCCGCCTCGCCGCTCACTTCGGGTCGTTCACCTTCGACTATCTTCGGCTCTGCTTCGGGTTCTCCGCCCTCGGTGGGCGTGTCCGTTGACATTCGGAGGGCTACGCCTGAAACTGGTGAATTATGTTCCTTATGAATATGGTTATATGAAAAGCATTATGAAAATACGTAAAGGTACTGATAATTTATTCTGTACCAAGATTGAACGACATGAAAAGGCTCTCATAGGCGCCCGACTGTCTCTCGACGGCCGAGCTAGTGCTGCCAGCTCCCAGCAACTCACTAAAGTACATACACACCTCTATGCCGACTGGCGTCGAAGCCCGCGAAGGTGTCAGCTCGTCGCGGGAGCGCGGGGCTCTCGTAGGCGACGGAGTGTCTCTCGCCGGCCGAACTAGTACTGCGGCCTAATGCGCCGCCGCATTGCCAGGGGCCGCTACTGGCTTCTAGGGCATCCTAGGGAGTAACAGAGATGGATAGGCATTTAGAAACCTGTATGGAAGAGTTAGTACTTTATGTAATTTTGACTAAGATTATAGTAAAATTTTATAGGTCTTTCGGACTATTCGTCGAAATCAATAAAAACTAGACTTGCGACACGCACGTCAGCTAGAAGTAAGTTAAATAAGTTTCGTAGAAATCAAATATAGGTACCCTTTTTTTTATTTTTCAGGATGGGAAATCATCAAATGACCCCTCCCGCTCTGGGTGGAGCGGAAGGGAGTGTCAGACTCTTACTGACTAAAACCCACCCGTGTTCCTTCCTTAGCCCTTTATGTTCCAGGGCAGCGGTAACCCTTTCGGACGATCCCGCTACCCATATATGTAAGTACCCCTCAGTTATTGATTTGTTGAGATACAATTACAGTTCTTACGTATGAAACTGCTTTAGTGACATCTGAAGGCTAATCTAATTCTCGTAATTTAAAACGTTCAAAATCTGGTCGCAGTCTCATCTCGGCGACAAACAAATATCAAAAACTTGTCAAAATGTAGGGAAATTAGAAATATTTTTGACAGATTGAGACTGAGATCAGCAGTGCGATTCTGTAACCATCTCACCGTGAAAAGTTTTCACGGTGAAGTGGTGAAGTGAGTGTGAAGTGAGCTGTCATTCCAACTAATGCTTGGGATTGACACTATTGACAGCTCACTCTAAGCTCACTTCGCCTAACTTTTCACGGTGAGATTTTTACAGAATCGATCGGCAGACTGTGAACGTTCTTAAAATTACGAGAGTTAAAAAAATAAACTGGAGAGAATGGTAAAATGAAGTTTAAAATTACCAACGTCACTTTTGTTTGCGGATGTACCAAGACTTTGAAAACAAGTTGCAAGATGGTTTAAACTAAAGGGAACTTAGGAATTACAACCTAAAAAAATGTTGTAAGGTTTACAAATAAACATGACTTACCATAACAACTTTGCAGACATCCTGCCACAGCGCGTATTTATCAGCTGATGGCGCCGCTAGTCGCACGTAATCGGGAAACACGAGCCCCGGGAATGCAGTACTGCTTCCTAAATACATAACATTTTATGTTAGTCTCTTCTTGTTTATATCGTGTTTAATAACACCACAACATAAAGCCTTTGTAGCAAGTAATGTTTGGTACTGCTCTTTAGAATTAATTTGATAGGTACATGGCATTGGACTAGATGGCGCTGTGTGAAATGTCCAGGGATATTATATTATATTATATATTATATTAAATAAAAATGGTTAAATGAAAGTTTTTGCTTTAAAATTAGCTGCGGCTAGAGCAAAATTCTTCTACCGCTTTGTTAATATGAACAGTACTAGTCAGACAGTAATTTAGAATTTACTTCCACTATTTGTATTAAACCATAAAGAATGGGTACTTCCAATCATGCAGTCTACAGGGTGACTGGTAATTTGACGTCTTCCTTCCAGGACGTGACAGTGGGACCCATTTTTCAACAATTTAGCACCCCATAATGCCTAGACGAAAATTCATGGGATTCGAGAAAACCCAATTTTTATGTTATTTTGAAAATTCACCATAATTCGTCACTAAATATCACTTATCTCTTAACTCTCAATTTGAATGGCCTTCGTAGCTATTCCATGGGGTACCTAATACTTCACTTTTAGAATATACTATAATATTGACGGCATACTTGGCGCAGTGGTTAAGCGATTGACTGCTGCGCTGCGTGTCGCGGGTTTGATTCCCGCACGGAACAAATATTTGTATGGCCTACAAGTAGTTGTTCCGGGTCTGGCTGTTTGTGTATGTGAGTTTAAATGTTTGTAAACGCACCCACGATACAGGAGAAATTCCCAGTGTGGGGCAACGTTTTAAAAAAAAAAATGAAAAAGAACGAATTATCAAATACTTTTAGAAAATTTGGTTACACCAAAAGGTGTGTTCACTTATTAGGTAGGTACCTAACGGAATACCAATAAAAGCCATTCAATTAGAGAATTTAGAGAAAAATGATATTTAGTGATGAATTATGGAAAATTTTCAAAAATAAATTAAATTGGTTTTTCTCAAATCCCATGAACTCAAACTCAAATCATTTATTTCAATTAAACCATTTCAGGCACTTTTGAATTGTCAAAATTAAATTGTCGGTCAGTTAGTCAGAAAGTTGAAGCTAGTTTGAATTTTCGCCTAGGCATTATGGGGTGGTTAATTGCTGCAAATGGGTCCCATTGTCACATCCTGGAACGAATACGTTAAATTACCGGTTACCCTGTATATTCTTTGCTTTTAATCGAAACTGAAGCTTCAATTCGATTCGACTGTGTCAATATAAGTGACCCAAAAAGCAACCTTGTAAAAAAGCACACAATATTCCAAAGCATACAACAATCAAAATACAAAACTCTGTCCACTAGGTTAACCGTTTTCTGACAGATGGAGCTAGTGATTGCAGCAACGTAACATTTCGATTATATACATTATAATGTCTGTAAGAAGTCATAAAGTAATCCAAAAAGATAAGGTAGTTGCAATATTTATTTTATTACGCATTGTAAAGTTAACTTTTACGTAATCTGGAATAGTTACGTGCTAGGCAGCTGTCAAAAAACGGTTTACCAAGTGGACAGAGTATAATTTCACAAATAGACAAAATCATACGCTAAAACGAACAAACAAAAAAAAAAGAAATCAAAATACTAAATAATGGATCGATACTAACTCAACTGACCTGTATGTGGCAACGTAAGCCACGACTCATCCGTAATCCCCACCATTTTCATCTGTAATGCCATTTTCTCTTCCAACAACGTAGCATGCTCCCTGTCTTTAGCCCTTAGTGCCTCTGTATCAACAAAACGAGCAATGTATAGCAAATTGTTATTGTAAGTTGTTTTGAACTTAAGTCGATATCAGACGCTGCACTCGAGTAAATAGTTCGAATGTAATTTTTTTTTTTCCATTCCGAGTTTCACACGAGCTATAATCCGCGATAATCCGCTCATTTCATTTTATTTTTACTATCATTTGGAAGGCGAGTGAAAGATGCCCAGTGCCAAAATCTAGTATCGTTGGTATATTTTTCACCTTAGATTCATTCTCAGCAGTGCGATTCTGTAACCATCTCACCGTGAAAATTAGGTGAAGTGAGCTGTCATTCCAAATAATGCTAGGGATTGACACTACTGACAACTCACATCAAGCTCACTTCACTTGAGTTTTCACGGTGAGATTTTTACAGAATCGACCGGCTGTTCAGATGTTTCTCTTCGACTGAAAGATGCCGAATGAAATGCAAAAAATAACAAAAAGTAAAGCGTCTGGTATCGGCTTAGAGCATTTACACTGACGGTGATCTTGCTTTTGAGTTTGACTAGAGGTTATGGAACATTAACATGCGCAACTTTGATTTTGATCGTCTTTATATACAGGGTTATTGGTAAAACACTAACAACCTTCTAGGACTGTATTACTAGCAACATAAATAATAACCTTTTTTTACGACTTTTTACAAAACATAATACATTTACCAAAAACAAACCTTTAAGATTTCGTTGTTCTATTTAACCCCCGCTCCTCTCCGCTGCATTTTATACTAAACACGGCAGTTTGTTTACTACCGCTTTCTTTTGCATCGCGTAGAGTTCGTAACGTTTAGTGCGTTGGATTGAAATATTTTTATTTTTGTTTGAAAGTCTAATGAATTATTAAAAGTCATAGAACAAAAGTTATTGTTTATTATGATAGTAATAAAGTCCTGAGTGGTTGTTAGTGTTTTACCAATAACCCTGTGTAGACCGCGGAGTAGTAAGTAACTGGAGGACTGAGGTATTTATTTATTTCTTGTGTCGACACGGTTGGTAGAAGAACTGGCAGCCAAAGGTGTGCCTGAACTGTACAGCTGCTGAATTATGTCAGCCCAGTTCCGATTAAATCACGCTGTAAGAAGTGCTAGTAATTATCAACCAGTAGGCAAATGTTCAAAATGGAGAGGGTATGCTTGGAGTTTCCCTGCGTGATCGAATCAGAATTGAAGAGATCAGCAGGAGAACCAAGGTAACCGACAAAGCCCGAAGAATTGCCAAACTTAAGTGGCAGTGGGCAGGACACATTGCTCGCAGAACAGATGGCCGATGGGGCCGAAAGGTTCTGGAGTGGCGACCGCGTACCGGAAGACGTAGCGTTGGAAGGCCTCCCACAAGGTGGACCGACGACCGTGTGAAGGCCGCAGGAACTTGTTGGATGCGAGAAGCACAGAACCGGTCGAAGTGGAGGTGCTTGGGGCAGGCCTATGTCCAGGAGTGGACGTCTTTCATCATCATCATCATCATTTTTTATCAATAATAAAATGAAGATGATGATGATGATGAGGCAAGTTTCGTCCTGTGCAATAATTTGTACTAGACGTATTCCCATAACGCATGAGTCCTCCATTCACTTGCTACTCCGTGTTACACACCATTTTTTAATAGTAACTTCTTGTCGTGCTCTGGGGTTTGTTGGACCTTGCAGTGTTGTAATAATTTATTTAGTCAACATGTTTGTTTCTTCCTCAGTATAAATGCTCTAAAGAATTGCCATTTATTTATCTTCACATTCATACAAATGGATGGAGTGCGAATTTGTTTTTTTTTTTTTTCACAAAGGATATACACACTATTAAGGGCTCACATTATTTACATTTAGTATACCGACGAAATAAAAACATTTATATAAGTACCAAGTCTACACAGATGGTAAATTAATCCACACAGTTTAATGAAAAATAATCTTTAATTGAAATAAGCCTTTTTCGAGTGCGTGAACCGAAAGGCCGTCCGGAATGGTAGCGGTTATTATATTCAGGCCAATTATATGTAATATTTCCTATTTAAAAATTCATATTCAAAGCTCGTTTCGTCTTATCATCATGCTAAGGAGCTCACTAGTGACCAAGGGGGGCGTAATTACACTACCCCACGCCTGCCCCCTGGTCTCGTCTTGGTTTGGTTCTGGGTTCAATTCCCTGGTCGGGCAGTGTTATTGGGTTTTATTATTATTTATTTATTGTTATTTATTTATTATTATTTATTTATTATTATTTATTTATTACTATTTATTTACTTAAACTTTTCACACAAAAAGGTACAATGGCGGACTTAATGCCTTAGGTTTGCCATTAGGAATTTCTTAGTAACGCGAAGCACCCTTAGTTCTTAGTAGCCCGGAGTTTTGAAGTTGCCGGTGAGATACCGCCGTACCTCGGTGCGCACGTTAAGCCGTTGTGCGTGCGCCTGATCTCTCTCCGGTCGTGTCGGATTTCCGTCCCATCGGACTATGAGAGTGAAGGAAGAGGGTGCACGTGTGTCTGCGCGCACATTTGTGCACTATTATCTCCCCGCTAATATTATTAGTTCCCTATTATTTTGTAAGTTGCATCATATCTCTAAGCCCAGGTACGCACGGGCGATTTTTAACGCGACGATTTATATTGCACACTGGATTTTCAACTCTCAGTATTGAGCTGAGCATTGAGAATCTAACAGAATGCATACCAGCGCGTCATAAAATTACACTGTTCGATTGCCAAGTCTTGGCGCTAAGCATAGCGTGCTTTAGATGGTTAAGGCCCTTTAGTTTTTACATTTGTTTATTTTGTTCATAAGGATTTTTATCAAAATCAAAAGTCATTCATTCAAATTAGGCTGAGAATCAGCACTTTTCGAACGTCAAAATTACGTAAGACAGTCCCCCAAAACGCCCGCCCTTCACTACTTGAACACACTATCTATCACAGTCTCAATCATTTTGAAGGATATTGTTAATTCATTGCTTCATATGTTCGAAAAATTTGTGACTCAACAACGTAAATAACGCAATGAACGTTGATGAACTGTCAAAATGAAAGCGATTGCTAGTGATAGTGTGTTACGCAATTACCCAGCTGGTGCTTTCGCTGGGAAGAAGAGGCGCAACAAACTCAGTCCGTATCCGTTTTAGAACTGCAGTGCGATTCTGTAACCATCTCACCGTAAAAACATAGGTGAAGTGAGCGTGAAGTGAGCTGTCATTCCAACTATGGCTAGGGATTGACACTATTGACAGCTCACTTCACCTAACTTTTCACGGTGAGATTTTTACAGAATCGATCGGCAGGGCTTCATACCTATCAATTTTGCACTGCTACCAAAGGACAGCCTCTGCGCAACGCACTGTAACGTAACATGCTGTCATGCAACAGGCATTTATTACTCAGTATTGTGTCACCTTCTATTTGCCACCTCGGAGTCTCCTCTGTTTGATAACAAAATTTATATTCGTTGTTGTTCAAAGTTTATGCGTTAAGAATGGGTCAAATCACAAAGACGGCATAATGATAAGAATTTAATTTACTTGGTTCATATTTTCAAAATCGAAATTAATGTACATAAATTAACTGTTAACAGCCGAACCCAATTACCTATCTATCACCAGTTTTAGCATACTTGAGTTAGAAAAACCTATCTATCTTTGGTTTTAACGTCCCAATATTCGATATCTATAAAGACTTTTGGTTTTGTGGTGATAAGTTCCATAATTTAAATGCTGCTTTTGCTGTGGGAAAATGATGAATTGACTTTGGTTTTGTGGTTATGATAAAATTATTATTGCCGTTAATGTGATAAGACCCTAAAGTACAACTTATACAAGAGTATAAATGGTACTCACTTTTGAACGACTACCCCATACTGGCTCAAAGTAGGTAAAATAATTTTGAAGAGAAATACATAATTATATTGAATACCAGCTGCCAATCGTTGTCTCTACGCTTTGTAGTAAAGACTAAGTTTTACGCCACAAGACAGTACAAAATAGCCCATAATACTAAGAAAATAAAGTACAAAATAACCCTTAATGCTAAGCAAATAAAATACAAAATGTTGTCAAATTCCAATAGTACAAAATAAGCCTTAATTTTAAGAAAATAAAGTACAAAATGTAGTAACATTCCTAACTCAGTTCCTTTAAATTCGTGATTGCGGCCCAAAAGAAACTGTACACCCGATTAATAAACAAAACGCTTTCTTCAAATAAACAATTTTATTAAAATTTTTCTTTTCGGCGTATTATGAGTCAAAAACATGCAAGTTAATAAAAAGTAGAAAAAGGTAGTAAAACTGAAATACTGGCATAAAAAGAATGTTGAATACGTTCAGTAAATATTTGAAAACTAAACTTCATTTTAATCTCGATCCGAAATCTAAATGTAGTCAGTACTGAAATAGGGGTGTAAGAAATTGAACTTTACCGCTAAACAAATAAGTCTTACGTTAGACTCAAAATCTGAAGGTAATAAGTACTGAAATATGGGCATTGCAAATAAAACCTTCCTTCAAAACAAATAAGTCTCACAATCGTACATACCAGTGATCAGTCTTATACTCTCGTGCCTTGCGTCGAGCTGCCGCTGTCGCTCCTCAGCGGACGGCGCCGTGGCTCCTACTTCTGACTCTTCTATCTCGTCGGGACAACTTTGGACTACCGCCCTAGTAGAAGAGAATATGTTAGAAAACATTTGAAAGACGCAGTGACTATATTCCAAGGACACTAGATAAAGGGGTTTGAAGATCCGTGACATCGTAACTGTTCGACATTTTTTTTTTCTAAATGGCGGCCACGCAAGAAACCTATATGGACGCTGCGTGAAATCGAGAAGAAGATAGATGGTCTGAAAATGTGGTGCTGGAAAAGAATGCCTGGCGTATCGTGGATCGAGTTTCGCACAACTTCCGGCCTAAACATTGTAATTTCTACTATGAATATTGACCCAGGTTCCTTTACCACAATTTTCCCCCTTTGTTTATGAAACAGTAAATAAAATAAATAAATAAAATATAGTTTATTTGGAACAACTTAAGTTTATAATTTACAAAGGAAACGAAGATAGCCACAAAAGTAAAATACTGTGGCACAGCTATCAGTACATTTACGTAATTTCATTCTCCATACCTGATGGCCTGTATCCAATTGTGTATGTCCTTGGGGCGGTGCACTCGCAGCTCGAACATCTCGGGCTCGGTGGGTCCGCTACAGATGAGGTACAGTCCGCGCCCTTCTGCGCCAGCCTTCTCTCGGACTAGTAACTTTACTAGGGATACTACGCCGGTCTAAAGAAAGCAAGATTATAATGAAATAATATAGAAATAACAAGCAACGATCTAAAGATGCTTTTTCATCTGAGGTAGCTCCTGCCAAGGCGTTCGCGTTCGTTCGTTAACGCGAAAAGCTACGCAATGCTACGTCAACGCAACGTATTTTCGACATGTACGATTACGGGACGCTTTTGCAGCGAATGCATTTTCGCCATGTCAACGCCTTTGCTAGAAATACGCTGCAGTTAAAAAGACGGGCGTTCCTCAGTTGGAATAAAAATAATGAAGATTTTCGGGTATGGCTAAATTGCTACTGGTCGACGCGAGTTCGAGACCCATAGATACTGCGAAGAGAATGTTAAGCATTCATATTAATTTAATTCGGTTACGATACTAAGCAGGCATTTAGGCCACATACCACCCAGTTATACAGGGTTATTTGTAAAACACCAACAACCTCTTAAGAGGTCACTGTACTCATCATTATGAACAACTTTTACTATAGGACCAAACCTGAAATCGCGAAAAAATAATCAGCTGCTCCCTACATTTTGACGAGCTATGCGAACATAAATGTAGGGAACAGCTGATTTTTTTTTTCGCGATTTCAGTTTTTGTCCCATAGTTAAAGCTGTTCACAATGATGAGTTCAATGACCTCTTAAGAGGTTGCTGGTGTTTTACAAATAACCCTGTATAACTGTCATAATTAGCTAGTAAACTTATCTAGTAAAACAATATGCTGGTATTAAGTCTTACCTTGTTATCAGGCGTAAAGAAGGTATATTTGTTGTTGTTATCGTGCAAGAAGAACAGCACATCCGTCAGTACTATCACAAGTAACGTTTGCATCTTGCTGCGACCTTGCATTAGAGTCGCCACGCCTTCGAACCTGAGAAAAAGAGGATATTTTAGAATACTATTTTCTGTAATGGCATATGGTACTTAAAAATTACATATCCAACCGTGTATTGTAAAAGGCAGTTAAGGGTTTATGCCAAAGATATGGACAACACCAATCAGTTTTCTGGATAATACTAAAAAGTTGCCATTTCAAAGGTTTTATTCTGCGATGGCAAGGATATCGTTCTCTCTAAGGTGACAAATCCTTACTGAAGAACTATAGACCCATCTCACTTCTGAGCCAAGCTGTTCTCGATTGTCGTCACGAACCGTCTCGCAAGAAGACTTGACGAGTTCCAACCGCCAGAACAAGCCGGTTTTTGAAAAGGCTTCAGCACCGTATACCACATCCATACTGTTCGGCAAATTGTACAGAAGACCGAGGAGTACAATCAGCCGCTGTGTAAGGCATTCGTGGACTACGAGAAAGCCTTCGACTCCATCGAAATATGGGCAGTTCTAGCCTCTCTGCAACGATGTCGCGTCAGCTAGATGGACGGACGACCTTAAGATGGTGGCTGGGGGAGACTGGATGCGGAAGGTGGCGCAGCCTGGGAGAGGTCTATGTCCAGCAGTGGACTGCGATAGGCTGAGTTGAAGGATATCATTCTCAGTTCATAACGGTAATACAAGATGATATTAGATTTTATCTGCAAAAAAATTTTCTTCCAGCAAGTAGTTTTCTTTTTTAAATCTTAAAAGCTTATTTTCCAAATCTCACGCAGTGAGTAAGGAGTTGTTTAGCCGGCAACTAAACCGAAATGTTTTTTTTACTACCCAATAAATTTTGGGGCTAAGCTAACAAATAGGTATAAATATAAATATTATTATGCTAACGTCTGCCTGCGGCTTCGCCCGCGAGAATGTCGGAAATTATCCCACGGGAACGTCCTACTGGGCTAAAAAAGCCTATATCCTTCTCCAAGATGCCATCTATCTCTTTGCCAAATTTTATCGAAACCCATTCAGTAGTTTAGGCGAGAAAAGATAACATACAGACAGAGTTACTTTCGAACGAATTTATAATATTAGTATGGTTGTGTGTACTCACTTCAAGCTCCTGTTCCCCTGCAGTATGTCGCTCTTCTTAAACTTGCGTCCCCTGAAGTTGGCGAAGGACTTCGCGTCTATTCGGTGGTATATCTCCAGTTTTCGGTCTTCGCGCTCTTTTGCGGCGACTTGGTTGTCCACATCTACGAGGATTTCCTAGAAGAAGAACCTTGATCAGAATATGCAAACATAGTATGCAAACTTCGTGTGCGTTAGTTAGTTTTTAGTGTAATTATATGTTGTATGCATTTATAGTATTTTTAAGTTATATTAATATTGTATTGTATGTGTTTATAAGGGCCTTGATGCCTGAAATAAATGGATAAATAAAAAATAGTAACCACTTGACTTCGACAGCGCCTTTATTACAAAGCAGTAAAGGCGTTTTTATAGAGTATTTCCACTGCTAAAATCGTAGTTTTAATGTATATTTTGAATCTACTGTTATAAAGCTCAACATACCTTGACTAGGCACAATTATGTAGTATGCGACGAATAGTATACAACGTTGCTTTGCAAAAATAACTTAATGTCTCCCAAAATAAACTTCAATATACCTTGACACCGCAAAGCGCTTTCTGCAATAGTTCCCTCTCATTGACGTCATCTCCTGCCGTCTTCAACAGCGGCTCCAATAACAGCGGATATTTGGTTAACCTTTGTGCGACGAACAACACGCATTCTGGGACACCCTGTAGATATAATATGACGTTATAAGATGATGACATTGAATTTATAAAGGCGACTTATTTTTTTTTTACATCTGTAAACCATGAATGGAATTTAAAATAGTCTTAGTTGAAATTCAATGTTATCAAAGAAGTCGTGAAATTTAATTCAGAGATTGACTGTTTCGTTTTTCAAGTCCTGAACATGAAGTCCTGGGTCGGGCTAAGTGTTTTATATTCAATTCGAAATAAGATTAGACATATAACTTTTATAAATATAACTTTTTTACAGTCCGTTCAACTCATTTTGACTTCTATTGCGTTGGTGGCATGACAAATGGCAGCTGCAGTAAATACCTGGTAACCACATTTTTCTTTTAATGCCATCCTTATGCCTACGGAATAGAAGTTAAAATCGGTTGAACGGGCTGTAAAAAAAAGGGTTTGTTTAAGTGTCTAATCTTATTCCGAATGGAGTACGGGTATTTCCAATAGGAATTTTAGAGTAGCAGTCTGGAGTCTTGTCCAGTTCATTGCAATAGGTTTGCCCACTACCATATGATTCTGGCGAAATGTGGGCGTTCTTCAACACCTTACAGGTAATTCAGTTATATGTACCTTTTTCCTGAGCAGTGGGTTCTGTTGGCACTTCCTTATGAACCGGGACAGTCGCGGCTCTCGTGTGCAACACTCTTTGAACACCTCCACAGCGTCACGATGGCGTGAACAGAATTCACCTGGGGGGAATATAGATTGGTATTATACTACTTTTTATTTATTCATTTAACTTTTATTCACACGGTTAAAAACCACAGAAAATATAAAGTACAGCGGATTACACAAAACACAGTTCAGTGCACAGTGTCACGGTACAGTGGATTAACCAAAACTAAAATTGGATTAAATCAAAAACAGGAATAACTCAACGGTTGAAGCACTGTCTGGCGAACAAGGGCTTGTGGTCTCACCCCTCTTTTTGCACTATTGATGTGATTTCACTCATATTTTTATTTGATTAGTAAACATATTTTTTTGTACAAAGTAATCTCTGGAAATTCTGTTCCGATTACTAAAGTTCGATCATCACGAATAAAAAGCCCATCAAATGACTAAGGATACTTTTTATACCCAAAAAATGGAAGATTCCTGTGAAGTAGACCATGGGCGCGAAGCCGTGGGTAAAGGCTAGTATTTTATGTTTTTAGTGAGATAAATACGAATGTATATAAAAAAGCGAAAAGTAAGTCTTGTTTTAAAAAAACACTTAAATCCTATACATAAGGTGGCAATAACAAGAATAATTGAAACATACTAGTTTTAGCAAGGCTTATTATGAGACATTATGGTTACCGTAAGCAGCCTTCAGCTTATGATGCGCAGGCGGAGCGAAGGTATCGCACAGTATATCGGCTATAGTAGCCACGGCCGGGTTGGTCTTCTGCCGCGCCCTCAACCTGGCCAGTAGCGCGGCGTGGAGCGCCCACAGCTCGTCCAAGCGCGGGAACATTCGGGCTACTTGCGCGGCCGACACGCCGGCGCCGCGGACCATGCCCTCTGCGAACATCTGGGAGAGAAAAGATTCAATTTGTGATATAGTTTGGTTTTTAAATCAAAATTACTGGTAAAAATTACAACTTAAAAGTGAAAAATAAAAACTTTTTTCCAAAAAATAACAACCGACTTCCAAAAACGACACTACAAAGAGAAAAATAACTTTAATTTCGGAAGTCGGTGTGTAGCTAGATAGAAATACAGAATAGGAGACAAATGAAGGATAAAAAAAAAACGTATATTCGACACTAAGAAAACATGTAACAGAGAATCAATCTGAAAGCCATATTCTAACATACTATAGAGGTATTAGGAACAGGGTGTGAGGTCACTAATCCTCCATGAAAAACAGAAGATCTTCCCTTGGGCGTTTGGTCTTAGGTTTTTGTTGGTTTGGTGTGTCTGGTGGGCCCCCAGCCACACCAAGCCTCGCGACGTCGACGTCGATGATTGATGTCGGGACGTTGTATATGTGCTACTCGCGCGGTAAACCATGCTTGCGCGATACAGGATTTTGCGTGACGTCAGTATAGTATGCGTAGTTCGCATGTGGCGATGTAGATGCCGCCACAATACAATTGCTAAGAATATGCTCCAAAATTACATAGATATCAATGTGAAGTGAGCCATTTGATATATGTTAGATGATAGTCTTCGGTAGAGAGGGTAGGAAGGATGTAGCCTCTTCCCAATCCACTCCAATCCATTGAAAAATTATTATCAGAACTGATCGTAATTTAAAAAACCAGAGGACTTTTATTTTAAACTATAATTGAAACTAATAGCTACCTTCTGCATCAGCCGGATCGTCAAACAGTGATGTTTCTCCGTCAGTATTAACTCGTAAATGTGTTCTTGTCGCTTCGTCTCTCTGTCGCCAAGTTGTCTAGAAATAAATAAATACATTGGTTTAAAATGCACTACCAGTACAAAGGCGAAGCCGGCTAATATAGGGCTGTTGATGTTATATTTGTGTGTTTATGATGTATAGTGGATGTTTATGCATAAATTATCGACCCTATTCTTGATGGCATTTGGATAAATATTAGCTTGATAAGTCTGACAACTAGTCTTACCTCAGGGTTTCATATTACCCAGTAACTGAGTTGTGGAAGCCAGATAGGCAGTCGCTCCATATAAAATACTGGTATTCAGCTGCATCCGGAGATACTGGAAGCCGACCTCAACAAAGTTGGGAACAGCCGATCGATTCTGTAAAAATCTCACCGTGAAAAGTTAGGTGAAATGAGCTTAGAGTGAGCTGTCAATAGTGTCAATCCCTTAGCATTAGTTGGAATGACAGCTCACTCCACGCTCACTTCACCTAAGTTTTCACGGTGAGATGGTTACAGAATCGCACTGCAGGCCAAGCCGATTGATTGATTGGGATAAATATTTGCTTAGAACTTCTTCCGTGACACACCGCAGATGTTAACGTTCAAAGATGGTCACGTGACTCAATCGTCAACTTTGAACGTTAATATCTCAGAAGCGTGACACTACGGGGTTTGGTCATATTATGTATTATGTTTGCATTGATGTCAGCTATCGATTTATAAAGGACTCATGCATGGCTGCCATTTTCAAAATGGCGCGACAGTATTTCTTCCAGACTCCATATAAAGATCTTCTTTAGGGCTATTATATACAGGATAATTTTTTATTCAGTGCGTAAATTTTTACAGGGTGTTCTACCCATGAATATGAACAACATTCACTATGGGACCATCTCTGAAATCACGAAAAAAAAATCAGCAGATTCATACATTTTGGTCGAGTAGGTATTGAACTTTTATAAGAAACAGCTGATTTTTTTTTTGTGATTTCAGAGATGGTCCCATAGTGAAAGTTGTTCATATTCATGGGTAGAACACCCTGTGAAAATTTACGCACTGAATAAAAAATTATCCTGTATATCAACGCTGTGCTGTAGGTCGCCATCGCACAGCATTATGCTGAGTGGAAGCCTTCTTGTCACAGTCATCACGTGCAGCCGTCGACTATTTCTGCTTTGAGCTCGTGATTATAGATATAATAATAATATGTCGTTTTCTTTTTCCTTATTATTAGAACTAATAACCTTTTTGAATGCACGTGTTTCTGTGACAAATAAACCTACTTTTCTTTCTTTCTTTTATTTCTATTGTCCCGCATTGGGGTGCCAAACACTAAATGATAAATGATTTTATTTTGTAAGTAGGTTTGTACAAACACTTTTACACGTCAATCATATTTTAAAACTAGATGAGGTCGGCGTTTCCTATCTGACTAGTCTGAGAAGAAAGGCCGAAACAAACTCAGACGTCACAGTCTCTTTTAAAGTCCAGACATAATCTTGGTCAGATCATATGAAGACCATGTAGGTCGATGTCTGAGATGGTCTTTTGAGGAAAGAACCACACAGATTGAAAGGACCTGTCCAGTCAGCGCACGCACATGTCAGAAATCGTGCAGCTCAACTCAAAACTTAAGGAGCTCAACGATTCGACGAACAATACCAAAGAAAGGACATTTGGGTAGGCCACATTAATTACTCAAACTGCCAGACCATGACAAAAACTAACAGAACAGAGAGAAAAATAAAAAATAAAATGACCTACATAGTCTTCTCATTCACAATAATTAAAATAATAGAATACTTTACAAAGTAAGCAAATGTCATAGATCAAATTCATTAATGCCAAAGTGTATATAAAAAAAATTAAATTAAAAATTTAAAAAACCCCCGACTACGTGAAACCCTATAAAAAGAAAAAAATAACCTTGAAATTATGACCCTACGTAAGTACGTATGAAATTTTTTGATTAAATATTGTCCTGTCGGGGGACCGCTCTAATTATTAGCCGAACGTTCTGTTAAAGTTTAAAATAGTAGCGGTCCCCCGACAGGACAATATTTAATCAAAAAATTTCATACGTACTTACGTAGGGTCATAATTTCAAGGTTATTTTTTTCTTTTTATAGGGTTTCACGTAGTCGGGGGTTTTTTAAATTTTTAATTTAATTTTTTATTTCATGCTTTTTATAGGGACTTCTTATTATTTCTTTTCTTTTATTTTCTTGCATTTTAAGATTCAGGTAATTTGGTATTGAATCAGGTTTTTTGTAATTCGCCATTTTGTGGTGGTGGCCATCTTGGATTTGAAATTTGTCATAGTGTATAGTATTCTACAAGTCAAGCCCTTTCATTTGATACCCATATTGAGGGAGTTGTGAAAAAATATGTAATCCGCCATTTTGTAGCGGCGGCCATCTTGGACCGATTTTCATCAAACATAGCTAAGAACACTCCCGACAAATTCACCTTTCAAACAAAAAAAACAAAATTAAAATCGGTTCATCCGTTCGGGAGCTACGATGCCACAGACAGACATACACACACACACACACACACACACACCCCCACACACACACACACACACACACAGACACGTCAAACTTATAACACCCCGTCGTTTTTGCGTCGGGGGTTAAAAAAAAACAACAACAAAACAAAAAAATAAAAACATTCAATATGTAAAAATTGGAAGCAGCTTAATCCCAAACCTTTTTGTCCTCGATCCTTTTCGATTTTGTCCTTAACGGTATAAAAGGCTTTCTGGTATTAGTAAAACAAGGTGGAAGAAAAAGCGATAACTTACTTGGCCAGTCCCTTAGGCGCTCCTGCAGCCCATGTATCCGGCTCGCAGGCGCCCAGTCCCAGACGTATCGCCTCATCTCCTAACTGATCCGGCGTTAAGAACACCTCTGGCCATTCTGATACGCCTGCGTCGTCCGATGCGCTAGGGATTATGAAAACAGATTTTTTAGCTTAAGAGGTAAAATGTTATATACAAGTTTTGAGGTTATTCAACATTTGTTTCAATTAAGAATGTTTCATTATTAAATCAAAGTCAAATCATATATTTCAAATAGGCACATAAAAGGCACTTTTGAACGTCAAAAATAAAATAAAATTGATTCTAGTCGCCCCTTCCAAAAGGTTGTTTTCGTATGGAGATGAATGTGCAAGAAACTCCACCGTTACTCTATTATTATAATATATTTATTTTTGTTTTAACTAAGACTACGTGTCGTTGTGGTCTTGTTTTTCTAACTGCAATCATCCAGTCTTCTTTTATTTTCGTTGCTTATATATTATAATTTTGGATATGTACAGTCACGATCACCAATATGTCAACACTTGGCCACTTTCAATTGCGATATTTTCGCTTTTCTTTTCGATTTTTGTTGAAATACGACACATTACATAAACCTATGGGTTCGAAAATGCTATATTCGTAACAACAAAATGTAATAAAAAAATAATAATAAAGGAGTAAATCGCTTTTGAATAAAGCCGAGTGTATACATACTCTTGCTTGTGACTGTATATATCTGTGTATCTATTTTAGTGTATTGTATACATAATATTTGCACCAACGACGGTCCCATTTTATGTCCAGGAAAATCACTGTCTATTCTAAAGTTGCCTTTATCTTTCAGAGACAGTTTTATTAAACCAAGATATTGTTGCTGGCATGGCAGAATTTTCTTCAATTTTCTATGTTATGCAGTGAAGCGTGTTTTAAATGTAATACTTACTTGCTGTGGTCATGTTTGTGGTCGGAGCCATCTTTCTCGTCATTATAGATGTGGCTGGTGCTGTAAATACAAACAAACCGTCAATACTTGTCGCTATGATGAAACTTATTGAAGGGGGCAACACAGAATAATTGCACTTTACTAAACGAAGATGTTGATTTAGTTTTTTGGCTTTCTTTTGGAGAAGAAAAGAGACAAAGTGGTAATAATGATCTAGACAGTGATACAAAATATTCTAGTTTGAGATTTAGACATTAACATTTTCGATAAAAAAAATACATTCATTTTTATACCATTAAACATGAAAGTAAGAAAATTACTGTTAATTTTCATTCTTACTATCTTTGATATACAAAGTATCTCTCATTACTATTCACAAAAGTGTTACCTACTACAAATTATTCTGTGTTGCCATACAAAAAAAAAAAATCGAAAGACAAAGACAGGGTCAATTCAACTGACACGTCACAAAAGATAATACTGGTTGGACCTTACAAATACTCTTACACATATAAATATTAATTTCAATTTATTTAATTCTTATATTTAAAGTTCAGCAAAGCCTAAATAATAAGAAGAAGCAGAGAACTCACAATACGTGTCATGCAGAACTTTGATAAAAAAATGAAAAATAAAATATTTAAGTATATTAAAATAGCTTCTTTGCTGCGTCGAAGTAATTCTACTGTCTGCTCGAGGTAAAACATGTTCTACTGAAAAGGGATTAAGGTGCTATTTTCATTGATCAGAAGAAGCGAAATGCTAACAGTTTTGTATTGTTACAATCTACATATTTAAGAGCTTATGGACATGGTACCCTTTGCAGCTGCAGTTTTGATTCGATTCGCCTTAAGTCATTGTCATTTGGACTATCGGCAAATAGTTCACTTATTAAGGGCGAATTTCACCAATGAAAATAAACGCGACCAGCACATGGAAACCGCGTACAAGAGCTGTCTCTCAGTGTGCATTGTTGTGGAATATTGACACTGACGAAGGGCTTGTGGCTAAGTAACAACAGCTGCATCGATCGATCGATCAGGTCAAGCTACGCTTGCCGCGGTTGGTCCGTGGATGGGTGACCATCTTCACATACCAAGACCCCTCCGTGTCTTGGAAAGCACGTTAAGCCGTTGGTCCCGGTTGTTATTCGTGGATCTTGGACAGTCGTTACGGATCGTCAGTAGCCCGAAAGTCCGACAACCAGCCTACCAAGGGCTATCGTATTACCCAGTAACTGGGTTGTGGAGGTCAGATAGGCAGTCGCTCCATGTTAAATACTTGTATTCAGCTGCATCCGGTTAGACTAGAAGCCGACCCCAACGAAGTTGGGAAAAGGCTAGGCAGATGCTGATGATGTGAGCTCTTGAACGCGGTTTAGGGGTTGTAGGTCAGTATTATAACGCATTAATGTCATCATTATTCCATTGCAAAAAAAGAGATGGTGATATCGGTCATCTATAGCTCCGTCTCTCTCTCTCACACTGAAAAAATGATGGCACTAATACGGCCCCTGATCGCGTTCTTTTTCAATAGCGAAATTAGACCTTAATAGTATGAGTTTATAACCCTGCAGCATTTAACCATGTTGTTAGGCTCTTGTGTAGAAATTGATAGTAGATTATTTGATACAATTTTTGAAACTATCAGATAAGTTTAAAACAACATGCCAATTCATTCAAACAAACTTACTAGAAGAAAATCGAAAGTTGTATACAAAAATCCCTTTTCAGACGAACTCATGCTAAAAACCTCTCACAGACAAGACCTGTGACCTATAAGAAACAAAAAAAGAAAAAAATCTTCAGCATAACTTGACAAATTACAGTAAAAAACGTATTAAATTGAACAAGTGCTACGACAATGTCAAAGAGAAGTTCAAACTACCGTCTTTACAGACAGAAAGATACACAAGTAAGGCGTCGTGGATGATTCGAGAACGTTCTAGAAGAATCTGTTCGATGTGATGACGTCATGACTGAGCGCGGTGTTCTCGCGAAAAGAAGCAAATGATCGTACTGTACGGTCGACTTACGAAAACCTTAACCTTACTTAGAACCTTGTCATATTAAAACGGTGCGAATGACTACGTCATAAACCTGTCGCGTCAGTAGCATAATCAGCGTATGTTCCCACTGCTGGTACGCAAGCCTCCTCTCTATGAGAGGAAGCGGGCGCGTGCCCAGTACGGGTTGAAAGATGTCACATGTCTTCGAATTTTTGATTCTAGGACATGCCGGTTTCCTCACGATGTTTTCTTTCACCGTTTTGAGAGCAGTAGGTACTGGTAAAATAATTTACACAAAGTAAAGCGCCTGTCTGGGTTAGTTGCGGCCGTTACCAGTGGGCCGCCGCTGCTCGCGTCAGGGAACGGGTTTAATGTGACAAAGTCCCAAAAGTGATCAATTTTTTCGTAAGGTGATCGTATGCGGACGTTGATATAACACATCGAGATTTAGAAAGAGACAGTCACACAGGTAACAGAGATGGCGCTCTACAAACCCGAACTTTCGTCTAAAACTCGGTGTGACATATTAACAGCCCTGTACTTGATCGTACTGTGTGACTTATGACCTTTTGTTTGTGCAACAATACGAAAGTAGGTGTATATTACAATACTGTGCGAGAAGCCCTGACTACTTAGCTACCTATAAATTAAAGCTTTCAAATATCTTCTATTTCGGTTTATGTAAAATAAACTTTATTTCTACAGACAGAAAGCTTGTAATACTTAACCCTTATCCTGCCCCATGAACCACATATGGTTCAGAGCAATTGTATATTCAGCTATTGTGTCTGCTTCGCGGTTATTGAAGGGTGTGTTATCTTAGTGTTGCTTATATCAAAAATAATTCAAAAGTCGCAGTCTTGGCAAAAATCCTAATAATCTTGCTAAATCAAATAAAACGGTTGTATGGTTCTATTTCTTTGGCTAGCAACAGACTCTTTGTTATGTTCAAATAGTTTCTAGCTATAATTATGTTAATATTTCTTAAACTTAACTTTAAAACTTCATCACAAAACACAACAACGGACCCTGCAAACACCCACACCCTACCAGGAACACATGACACAAGACAACCGCACATAACAAGTGAACAAGACAGAGACAGAACATTAACAAACAACGATGTATGTGAATGTATGTATGGATGAGAGAGATAGAAATACATAGGCAGCTTGTTTGCAGCATTCCCGCAACTTACTGCACGCCCAGCTTGGTTGCGACGCGGCGCCACGGCGAGTAGCATCCGGATTTCTTGCTGTGGTTGCCGCGAACACACGAATAACACACGGGTACATATGTGTGCGTGGTAGATTTTGGCAGTTTTTGGTATATATTTTATTGTTGGTTTACGTTTGTGACGCGAGTGGAGAGGTCGAGGTAGCAAACTTGTTTTTTTGAGATATTTTTGTGGCTTTACTGCGTTATTTAAAGTAGTCAATAACTGTTTAATAAAAGCTAAAAAAAATAATAGAAGTTGTAATAGAAACGGCCAAGAAATAAAGACTAAACTAAACTGTGAAGTGATAAGGATTTGTCAATTTTTTTTCTTGATATTCTTTGTTGTGTTTTTTTTGTTTTAACTTAAAGTATTATCGACTTTTAAGACTTTTAAGATTCCATAGTATGCCACCTCAACATCTCCACACAACCCAAATGATACTTATAGAAAAACCATTCCGTTCACCGAAATAAAATGAAAAAACCAACGAAAACACGAAGTGTATAGCTTACAGGAAACATAACATAGCTTAGAAATAGCTGAAGTCGAAACTCGAAGGTATATACAAAGAGTAAATAAATAGCGAGAGTACGAAGCAAAACATAATGTAGATAGTGTTGGCACAGATTACGTAGTATACAGATAGCTAACTTCTGACATTTGACGCTCGCCAGCTCACGTTTTCAAGAAGTAAAGACTTTGAGAAACAAATGACGAACGCCTGTGCAATGTAGATAAGATACCTTGGCGTTTTGTCTCGTTTCAAGAACGGAATAGAGGGAATGCTTTTCGAACTATATTCGTGCAAGAGATGTACCCAAAAAATGTGCTTAGACGTTCAAGTTTTCTTTGGCGTCATAATTATGAAGGAAACAGCAATCTACTGCCGTTTTAAATTCGTTATGATTCTACGGCTACATTGTCGCGAAAAAGGGAACTACACTACGCGTGCTCTCTGTTTAACAGCGAGACGTCGAGCGGTATACGAAAGAGAACGCGTGACTTCAAATGTGTATGATGTCAATACAAATCCCAAGTTTGTCGAGTGATCGTTGCCTGGCTTCAGAAAACCAACTACCAACATGATAAGGCGCTTGTGGAACCCAGAATGCCATGTAATGTGAAAGTGAGGTATCTGTATAGTATGTAATCTGTAGTGTAGACTTAATTACACCCTGTGCATCTCTTATATTGTATGACATTGAGTTTTGACGAACCTATGTCCTGTTATCATGTATGTTGCTATTCGAAATTTAATCGTAAGGTGTTGGGAATATTGTCTAATTTCGTTTGATAAGTGGTTTAGAAAAGTGGTTTTGTGTATCTTTTAGTGGTCGTTTATCCCGTTCACTTTCTAATAAGAGCTTTGTGAGCAAATAAAATTCTCAAAATTTTCGCTTTTGCACAATCTGCCACAACAGTTTTGAGGCAAAGCAGTCCCATCAAGGTTATTGTAGCGTTAGAATCTATCATTGCCAGCAGTACCTAAGTTTTGACGTAATACACCTTTTAAATGTTATTTTAAAGTCGATTTTTAATCAAATTTTGAACACTCAATTTATCTGCTGATATTTTTCGGCTTAGTAAAAAACTCAGAATTAGTTCCTACCATAATTATCTACTTTCTAAACCACCAATCAAAAGAACCACTCTCAACCCTCTCACCATATTTGGACATTATTATCGCACGCAAAACAATAAAAATGCATCAGCGCGGCGCCGACGTCGGCAATCAAATATAAAGCTGCAAAACATATGCCATACATAGTCACTACGCATTCTGGCATAAGACTGTTTATTGATTGATATTATTTGGGATACTCTAGTCGCTTCTCCATACATTATGATGTTTCTCAAGTCTCGAAAACACACCCTATGCACACTCTTGGAAATCGCAAGCGGGTCATCAGACTTATAACCTGGACATAAGGTTTAAATTGTAATGATTGACTCTCGCAGCAGTAAATATCTAAATGCGATATGCATTTGAATTGCACTGTTCGAATATTTTAGCAAGCCATATTCAGAAGAGATCTTCAGAACAAATCTTAAATAAAGACATTATTTTGATATTGATTTTATCAACTAAGAATTTAATTATGGAATGCATACAGTACACCAAACAATTCATTAATAATCTCACCTAACATTTGAATACAAATTTCTCCAAAAAAGTTTTGAGATTTGAGAAACAACGTAGTAAAGAGCAGCGACGAGACTCATCCTCTCAAGTTTTAGTTCTTAAGTGCGCAGACAGATGGCGTACTTACCTATTGGTGTTTTGTGATTGGCCGGACACGGAGCTACGCTTGCTGCTTTTACCGCTGTTTGCGCTCAGGGATTTGGCCACTGAAGTCTGTGAAAATACACGTTTGTGAGTAGATGTTTGCCTACACGGGCCTACAATTTCTTTGAGAGCTTGTTTTAGAAGTTCGGCAAAGACAAATGAGTCAATGAGTCGTTCAGCCCTATCAGAATACCAGCACTGCAGTATTTATTTTTTAAATATTATGCTGAGATTATTATTATCCTTTTTGGCCATGCACAGGTCTTTTTTTTTTTGTTTATTTATTTTTACGGTGGTATTTTCTTTCTTTCCTTCTGTTCGCTAGGCAACAGACGAAGCTTTATTATGGTTACGTCGCATAATATTGTCAGGAGCCCAGAATGAGGAAGTAGGTTTTTTCTGCGTAAAATAGGTACATACCTTTGATGGTTTTGGCTTATTGCAATCGAAGTAGTCTTTGCACACATTCTGGTGCACCGTCTTCGTACAATCTGAAATGAAAATTTTATATTTGAAACGACTGTAAAATTGCAGTGTTTGTGGAATTCCAAGCGGAGATAAAAATCTAGCTAAAGGAAACTTTTACTAAGGATTTTTTTTTAAGCTTTTGAATTTCACCTAGGCTTAGGAAATGGAGTCTTTTAAAGATGAAGGAAACCTAAACATAATTTTCTCAAATTATTTTCTTTCCTTAACGAGAAGAGGCCTTTTTCCTAAAGTGGGACAATTCAAAGCCGCACGATAGGACTAATATAATAACTCTTATATGCCTGTTAATAAGGTTTACAATTACAAAACACTTACTGTCACAATACAAAGCGGGTTTGTCAGCCAGCGCCCGTCCGCACCAGTCGCAGTCGCCGCCGGAGCAAGCCGCGGACCACGCATGCGCAGTCTTACGGGATTTGTCCTAGAACGTATGAACAGACTGTACTTCCAATGACACCGTGACACTTTATCGGTGAAACGTTCTTAACCCGAATGTAGTTTCGCGTTGCAATCTTTTTTTGTTTTATTTTTTTATTGTCCGTTAATTTTAAAGATAGCTAGTAATCTACGCGGGCCCAGTGCGGGTTGGTAGATGTCGCATGTCTTCGAATTTTTGTTCTAGGACATGCTGGTTTCCTCACGATGTTTGGTTTCCTGCAATGCGATGCGCTGTGGCCCAATACGGTATAATATAGTCTTTAGGCTTTAGGCCTTAGGCCTTAGACTTAAAGCCCAAGGTACAAGTATCGAACAGAGAAGTGGCTTATAGTTCTGTCTAACAGATTGCCGCGGTGCAGAAACAGACAAAAAAACAGTCTTTAGGAGTTGCCAATCTCAAAAGAGGCAGTTTTTTTTTTTTTTTTTTACTGGTTACTTATTTATTATTTTATTATTGAGTAAGACACACACACACACACACAAGAAAGCGGTCAGGCGATAAAGCTGAAATAACCTTCAAACAGGAACACAATAACACTGCTTGGCAAGGCAACACAAATAAACAAAGTATTACAAACACTCATTACCTTCTTCTTCCTGAAGAACAAACTACCCCGTTTTCGCCTCTTCTCAGCGTGATGATCGAAAGCCGCTCTGTTTAGAACAATCAACATTTTAAGTACAATGAAACACATAACCTCACTTTTTTACATTTCTCCCTGAATTTTTAGAGCGCATGAGCACCCTTTATTTTCGTGTAAAATGTGTTCTGTTTTTGTGACATGCAGAAAAAAGCGAAAAATAACATTAATAATAATCGTTTTAATTTGTAATCATAAAAATAAGTGTAAATGAAACGAACACATCAAGCGAAGCCTGTGCCTTTAGCATGCTAGTTTTAATTTAAAATAATGTGCTTATATTTTTCTCTTGTTATTTTATACTTACTCTTTTTTACGTCGGCGTCTCCGATGCCTTAAGTAACCTATTTTATTGCTAAATGGGATGTTTCCTATCATAAAATTTTCGATTTTAAAAGACTTCTAAGAAGAATCGATCTATTTGTGATGTTGAACTTCTCATTTGGGGGATTAAGCCTTACATTTGGGCACTTTAACCACTTCTTTGAGGAATTCTTCCATTTTCAAGGCTTCTTCTTCATTTGTGGTATTGAGCCAGCCACCAATTTTGTAGCGGCCAGTCATTTGGGAACTCCGCTCCCCTAAACTCCTTGAAACCACGACTGATTTCTTACACAATCCTAAAATGTCCGATTCCTGCCTAGCCCTGCCACAATACTCACTGTTCCAAGAACGTAAGGCGATGCAACCCCAGATGGTCCTGCGCGGGCGCGAGGCGCGCGGGCTGCGCGACGCCCACGGTGGCGGCCGACGCGTCGTCGCTCTCCGAGTCGCTGCCCGCCGCGCCGCCGCTAACCACACGCGTATGATGCTCGTGTATGTATGTACTGACGTGATTTACTTTGGGGGCTTTGGGGGCGGGTAGAATGTTTGGGGTCTTTGTAGAGACGAGTTTGGGGACTAGGTAGACTGAAATCATTACAGATTTAAAGGAATTGGTTTTGAGGTCACTTGACCATAATAGTTATAATTTAGCAACTGGAAATGACTACGTGAATACGATTGACAGGAACATAATATTTCTGTCTCGTCTCGAAAGAGTAAAAAAGTATTTATGGCATCGAATAGTTTTCAATCATCAGAACCTTCCCTTCTTTCGAGCTTAAGAAAGTGGCTGGGACAGACTGGATGCAGAAGGCGGAGGACAAGGGTGTTGTGACGCAGTTTGGGAGAAGCCTATGTTCAGCAGTGGACGGCGATAGGCTGAGTTGATTGAATTGTTTTCATAATGAGAAAAGTCCCCGGAAGCAAGATTAGAAGGACCCAGAGGTAATTCTTCTTTGCAATACATTCAAATTGAATATCTCATGAAAAAAGGGCGTCAAATAATAAATCACGATAGTAATACATTATAAGTGCAAATAAAAATGTAAAAAAATCAAACATTTGTCTGTGTACTGATTCGGAAGTGCTATCAAATTCAACCTGAGCAAAGCAACAGTGCGACAACAAATCAAAAACATCGACGCATGCATAAAACTAATTTCATAATGGAACCAACATTTTAACTTGGTCAATAAATGGCATTAGAAATACCACGCCCACTTTTGTTCAAGATATTTCTATCTCTCTTGCACACATACTCTGCAACCGAGAGACAAATAATGGAACGAGGAATGAAGTGATTTCTGCAGTACGTTTACAATTATTTTACCTCTGATTTTTCATCACTGTCCAAATCACAGTGATCTTTATTTTAATTCTAATAAGATTGCTATTGGGTTGCTGCCACTGACAAGTTAATCAAAAACATTGTGATGTTTATTCACGTTACAATAAGGTTGCTAGTAGGTTGCTGCTGTCAGAGGGCTGCTATAACTGAGGGGCAATTCTCGTAATTTTAAGACCGTTCACAGTCTGATCTCAGTCTCAATCTGTCAAAAATTTCCCTACATTTTGACAAGTTTTTGACATTTGTTTGTCGCTGAGATGAGACTGCGACTAGATTTTGAACGTTTTAAATTACGAGAATTGGCCTTCTGAAATGACTGTATAGTATACGTCAACGTTTGTGGCAGCCACGGTCATAAGAAGCGGGAGCGAGACAACACGAGACTCGGTTTTTATAAATACCTCCTCACTTCACCATCCTTCTTGCACGTTTTATGATCACAACTTAGTAAGTAAGAGGATTAAAACTAAATGTTGGGTCTACTATAAAAGAAGGTTGTTCATTCAAAATGTGCTAAAACAACGACAAAAAATAATCAAAACTGAACAATTTCATTACAGGACATGCACAAGTATTCCTTGGACGTAATTAACAGTACTAAATAAATAATATTATACTGTGTGTAAATGGAGGTGCGACTGTGACATTACTTCTCTTAAATATTTGTACAGTGGATCCTTTGGCGCTTGAATGACATTGAGAAGCGGTCGTTAAAAAACAAGATGGCCGCGTTAATTCCGATTTCTGCCACGCGCCAAAAGATCCTAACCGTACTGTTGTATACTGTGTGTTAAGTGGAGGTCTGATTGTGACATTACATTTCTTAAATATATGTATTTTTAATAAATACGTAATTTTATTACGTTGCTATTCTTTTGTGTCAGGGAACTAATAAATACAGGGAAGATCAACACTAGTACTTGAATAAATATTGGATCTGTATATTATCGCTAGAAAACGTGTCATGCGCGGTTTGGTTTTGCTCTTCAACTATATTAATAGCTCAACTTTTGATACGGGGAAATCTACTTTATGTTTTAAGACTACTGCAATGTACACAATATTAATGAAAGAATGTTAGATTAGTATTTTATTAACAGTTATTCTTGTTAAATACATTGTATTGTGTGGTATCATTAGCCTCGATTTCTTTGATCATCTTTAGTTATTGGTAATTAGTGATAACAGTCTTACCACGGAATCTTCCAAGTGTTATTCTCTATTCATTTGTTTCTTTTTAACTATGTCCGACGTTTTCAGTCATATTTTAATAAGAGGCTACAATTATGACTACTTGTTGTAAGTAGTTTTATGTTGAAGTTGACCTCTTTGTAAAATACGCGAAAAAAAAAATTTTTTGACTCAAATGTTACATTTTTTGTTATATAATCCTATCAACCAGTGTCACAGAAGTGTACCTACACTCTAACTTTAACTTCCCCATGGAGTCTAATGCCACGATCTTTATACGTTACTAAGCACATATTTAGGCTAAGCGTTATTTCTGTCACTGTCACACAGCTGTCAAAATACAAGTGCGAGACAGAGACGGGATATGTCCAAGTCATAGCACGAGCTAAGTAACGTTTAAAAATCTTGACTTAGGCCTGAGACCCTTCTAAAGTATGACTAAATCTGAATGGCGTAAAACCGTTAGAAAGTCATTGCAATAAAGTATAAATTAGACTGATTGCCGTAAATTTGATAGAAATTCTCGGCGATCATTCTAATTTGTACCGTACTTCACGGAGATTAAGAGTTAAATTGCAATGATTTATTAATGGTTTTATATCGACCATGAATGACCTACTTTAGGTCCTGAAAATTGCGAAAAGGGCGGGCGTCTTTGGGGGACTGTTTTTATGTAATTTTGACGTTCGAAAAGTGCTGATTCTCAGCCTAATTTGAATAAGTGACTTTTGATTTTGATTGAGTACACTACAGCCCTTAAAGTCTAAAATCGTTTACAAGACAAATAATGAAGGACTTAACCTTAACAGTACGTACACATTAGGCGCCGGCTGCGCGAGGTGCGGCGCGACGGCGGCCACGATGCTGGGCGTGGACACGGACTTCTGCAGCGGCAGGCGCGCCGCCAGCCGCGCGCCCGCGCCCGCGCCCGCGCCGCCCGCGCCGCCCGCGCGCAGCGCCGCCGTCACCTTCTCGAAGTCCTTCTGTTTGTCACAGGTCATATTTTGAGCAACGTTCCCGGAATATAAAATGAGCAGTATCGACCGTATCGATTGATGCGAGGTTAGATTGATCTCACAATAGACGGAGTTGTAACTTCTATTTTTAGTTTTCTGAGGTCTCAAGAACAACATTTTATCTTTACTCTTTCTTATGTAAACCAATTGAAATCAAAGTTTTTTAAAATATTAAAAGGTCCCAAGTAGACTAGTTTCTTTAGCCATGGCATAGCGCTAAGCATTTTTATTCCGGAAAAGATAACCCCTAGAAATGTAAAATCCTGAAATTTAGCTACATCCGGTTAGAATGAAAGCCAACCCCAACAAAAGAAAAGGCTAGGCAGATGGATTGATACCCTCTAAAATATATTTCCTAGCTCCCTACTTGGGAGGACTCGGCAATTAAATCAGATTCTAATTCAGAGATAGATGTCGTAGTACATAGATTCTAATTAACCTATCGATTCTATCCATTGTGGCAGGAACATTGACGCGCAAATTGTAACCATAAATCCAGCGGCAGAAAAGCTTCGTCGGTTACAAAAAAAATAGTGCTGTTTCATAAAAAAGTGCATAACCTACGCGGTCAAAACGTATAGAACGGCAATTTTTTGTCCAGAATTATTTAATGAACCCATGGCTACAGGTTGCGCGGCCATGTCCCTGCCACTATACATGTATAGTCAACTATTCTTCGCATTTACTGCTAAATCCATTAAAACTACATAAGTACTACTTACAGCGAGATCATTGTCGTTAAGCGAGTGTGTAGAATGCCTGACTGGTCGCGGCACCTCGCCTTCTGACTCCATTGACGAGAGCGACGCGCTGTGACCGTTCAACGCACTGGAATGTAGCAAACAATGTATTTCGAAAGACGAGATAAGTGAATAACATCTTAGGGGCAAGATTCAAAGACCGCAGTTTGACTTTAATTTGCTAAGTAAGCGTTTCATTCGATTATGAACCATATTCTTATGCGTATAAGCGAATGTCAGCAAGCGTCGCATACGAATATGAACGTTAACGTAATACAAAATAATGTTCATATTCATATGTGACGCTTACTTTATTTAGCAAAGTAAAGTCAGAGTGTGATCTGTGAATCTTGTCGTTCAGCGCTTAGTCGATTGTCTTGTACCCTAATAAAACACCTAATCTAATATCGCGAAATATTTGCCAAAAATGTAATGTATGAGTTTATGGAAAAATAACTTTAATTCCTAAACAATAAAGTTTAGTTTACGCTACAACTTCAAACATTTTTATAACTTTTTCAAAAGTGCTAGTCACACTGAAATCAACTTAATTAACATTAAAATAAATTTGATATTTGTTTAACTTGAAATAACGTCAATTTCATAAATAAAATTTGAATATAAGTACTAGGCCAAGTAGATAGCTATACCGCGATCTGAATACTGACTAAGCCTCCGTTAACGAAGGATAACACTTTCCTCAATATCAGGTCATCATCATTCTCCCGCCCTTATCCCAATTTATTTGCGGTCGGCGCAACATGTCTCTTTCTTCCATACTCCTCTACTAGCCGCCATCTTGACAATCACCGCCTCTCTAACCATATCATCATTCACACATTCCATCCATCGTTTCTTTGGTCTTCCCCTACTCTTATAGCCATCGACATTCATACTCAAAACTTTCCTCACGACATTTTCCTCATTCCTCCGTAACACATGCCCATACTGGTTTCTACACAACTTTTCAGTTACCGGTGCCACTTTCAGACTTTCTCTTTTATACTCATTTCTTATTCTATCCATTCGTGTAACCACACATCCCTCTCAGCATTCTCATCTCAGCTGCATGCAATTGCCTTTCATTCATCCCTTTTGTGGCTCAACATTCTGATCCATACAAGACAGCAGGCTTTGTATATCTTCCCCTTAAGTTTAAGGGGAATGCGGGAGTCGCAGATTGTTCCCGTGACCTGCCTCCATATCAGAGGGGCAATTCTCGTAATTTTAAAAACGTTCACAGTCTGATCTCAGTCTCAATCTGTCAAAAATAACTCTAAGCTCCCTACATTTTGACAAGTTCCTGACATTAACTTGTTTGTCGCCGAGTTGAGACTGCGACTAGATTTTGAACGTTTTAAATTACGAGAATTGGCCTGCTGATGTTGGTGTAAACAAAGACTTCAATCTCTTCAAGATCAATATTAAATTGCAATTTTACTCAAGCTCGCATTTATTACACCAATTACAGGGACTTTTGAATTGTCAAAGGGTCGGTCAGTCAGAAAGATAAGCTAGTTGCCCATTCCAAAGCGTAGTAGGTACCTATGGAGAAAAACAGGCAAGAAACTCCAAAGACACTCTTTTGAATCATAAAATTGTTACTTAAAAAAATCATCTACAATTTATTTATATTAAAGGTACAGACGTCAGCACATCAAGCTACTACAATCTATCAAATTTCGTTAATAGATTTTCAACTTTATCGCTAAAGTATTAAGGTTCAAGGTTGATTGGGAAAATTTGACAGTTTCGGGTAGCTTGACCTGCTGTCGTCTGTACTTATAGACATCAGAAATATCTCGATTGCTTAGCTCTCTTTAGCACAGGCCTCCCGCAGACTTTTCCATAGCACACGGTCGTGAGTTTTTCTTCTCCTTTCTCTCCTGCAGTAGCTTTTAAGTCGTCTTTGCAACGTAAGAGATGGGTTTGGGCCAGAGACATAACAGAATGGTATATCCCAGAGGAGGAAAAGAGGAAAATAAATACTTAAATGTTACATTGCATGCTCAAGACTTAGTGTTATATATGAGTAAGCTGTAAGAGACATAGCTACATACTTGCGCTGCCTGTGCGTGTCGTGTGTGCGAGGGCCGGGCTCGAGCGCCGCCCAACTGCTGCGGCGGCCCTCGTCGCGGCGCTCCCACAAACCCCATTGTCGGGATTCACCTGTAAAGATGAGCAATATAATTAGTATCATGAAAGAACACATGAACAAAGTGTTCATATTATTATATCAGACAAGAACGTGGAACGGACTTGCGTAAAGAACCTACAATCAGCAATATTTTAAGTCTTAAAATAATGATCACTTATTAGGCTTTTAGGCTAGATTGTAATTAATTATTAAGAACTTAGATCTTTTATAAAGCATAAAAAAGAAGAAAGACAGAAGAAAAAATGTAATGTCCGTGTCATTTTCACCCCCATGAAGATTCCCACAGGAAAATCCACCTTAGAGGTTGCGATTGGTTTCCATCACTACATTATAAGATCTAAGCACAAGATTAGAGCTTCTGATTGTTTTCTGCTTCGATCCAGATACTACCATAATGCTGATCCACCCATATATTGTTCAAACTAATAGTTCGGCAATATAATCACTTTTTACACGTTTTGATAATCGACTCATCCTGTCCAGTTCACATGGCTTACCTCGATTTCCACCACGACTAAGTATAATTATGTCTAAAAGTCACAGGAAAATTTTTGCGGGGTAATTGCGTACACACTTCCATTCATTTTGACCATTAATTAACAATTATTACGTCGTTTACGTTGTCAAGCAGACACATTTTTCAAACATATCAAGCATTAGGAGTTTCCATCAGCATCCTTACCGCTGCCCTTCCGGCTCTGTGGGTAGAAGTCGAGATGTGTCGGTGACGAGCAGTCCACTTCCACCGTGCCGTCCTTACATAGTGAGGGACATGACGTGCTGAGACGACTGTTGCCTGTCGCCTGAATAAAAGAAGAACAGGTTTTAGAAGGAAATGCAAATGCCGTCGAAACCAAAATAGAGCCACATTTCGCCAGTTATGTATAAATCCCATGCAGTGTGCCAATGTGGGACAACAGTCCATTATTAATAGTTCTTTCAAGAATGTATAGATGGATTCCCCTTTAATCCCCTAGGATGGACGGACCTTTCAGGTCAGCACAATATGCTTGCTGCATATTTTTTTTTTTTTTTTACAATGGGCTTACTCTTGACCTCAATCTAGCCCAGAGGCAGGGATGAGATCTACGGTGGAACGAGCTTGCCCAGAAGAAGCCTATTCACGTGCGTTAATATAACTATGACGTAAGTATAATACGAGTATGTCGACCGTAGTAGAATTTCATAAGGTAAAGACGCTGTGTCCCGCCTAAGCATCATCATCAATATCTTCGAAAACGTTTAACCGTTCTTTTGCTCTCCATTTCGTTCAACTCCAGGACCCATACCTTAAAAAAAATTGCCAATCCTGTCCCACTGCTGGACAAAGGACTCCACCCAAATTCTTCAACGTATCCTTAAATACATTAAAAAAAAATAAAAATCTACGATTTATTGAGAGCTATCCAGATGCCGACGTATTTTACAATAATATTAATCTCGAAAGAAAACTCTTGTTGTTTTAAAGTGTATTATAAGCTTATTTTGTATTATAAATAAATTACCATCATTACCTTCCTGCCCTTGTCTCATGTTACTTGTGGTCGGCGCAACACGTTTTTGTTTTAAAGTGTATTATAAGCTTATTTTGTATTATAAATAAATTACCATCATTACCTTCCTGCCCTTGTCTCATGTTACTTGTGGTAGGCGCAACACGTTTTCTTCTTCCATTCTTCCCTCTCATCCGTCACGCTATCAGTCACTCCCTTTTCTTTCATATAATTCCTCACACAATACATAATTACATAAATAATTACCAGTAATGGCAGTGGCGCAGTTCTCATGCGCTGCACAGCTGCATGCAGCCGTCGCAGCTGCTGCAAGCTGTCTTCCAGTAACCCCGGACTGTGCGGGGTTACGCTTATCGTTGGCACCTGTAAGTACATAAAACTGTAGCAATCATAACTCACACAATGTTTTTCGTTTCTAATACAGGGTGGCAGGGGCATCGACACGCAAACAGTAACCATGAATTCAGCACATGATTCTAGACTCCTAGAGTAGAAATTTCTCGTCGGTTATCAAATTTAAAAAAATCTGCTGTTTCACACAAAAATGCAATACCATGTGGTCAAAATGTATGGAACAGCAATTTTTTCTTTAATAACCATCGAAAACTTCAGGGGGGTTAAAGCATGTTCTGAATCCACTGAAGATCAATGGTCACCAGCTAAACAGTAAGAAATGTTTATGCCCAAAGTATTTTAGACGGGGCCATCATTATTGTCATTCATAGATTAGCGGGTGGGTGCTCAGCGTGCAGTTGAAATCGTGTAAGAGAGAAGGAAGAAAGTCCAAATTATTCTGTAATATTCAAGATTTACCGTCAGTTTTACCTGTGCCCTGGCGGCGGCCATGTCTGGCGGTGGTGTGGATCTCGTCACGTGCTCAGTGACCTCGTCCTCGCTGCTGTCGGAGCGCGAGTCCGAACTGCCGCCGCCCTCGTCTGAAACCAAACAACAGCAATGTTAAAACATAAGGAGAGCAGTGTTTGAAAATCCGGTTGAAGACATCATCCTCCTGCCATTATCATCCCAATATAAGTTTGGCCCGCACAGCATACATCTCTATTAACCGTCATTTCAGTAATTAACCTATTTCTAGCCAAAATTATCATCTTTAAGCTTTTAGACAACCCAGCTATCGTCTCTTTCGACTTCATCGATGATCCTTTCTTTTCATTTCGGCATTTGGACTGGTGCCAATTTTTCATAAAAGTGATAACAACTTTACTAATACTACATGTAATAGCCTATCTCAAAAGACCAACGCATTAGAACTGCATCTACCTATACATATGATATGCAGCTATCATCATTTATCATCAACTAGCGACCCGCCGCTGGTGGGGACGTGGGGACATGCTAAAACATCAAGATTTATATGCTATATCTACGCTAATCCAAGATAAGTTTGATGTTTAGAAGAACAACGCAGACACGCAGCCAGACACAAAAACCTACTTTAATTTATAGTCATATATAGACTCGGTGAGTTGTAGGTCGTAGGTTCGAACCCAGAAAGACACACTAGTTTGTGTCAATTATTTCATCATCACTGCTCTCAAAACAGTGAAGGAAAACTTCGTGAGGAAACCGGCATGTCCTTGAACCAAAAATTCAAAAACGTGGGACATCTACCAACCCGCACTGGACCCGCGTGGTAGATTACAGCCCACTCCCTCCCACAGAGAGGAGGCCTGTGTCCCAGTAGTGGGAACGTTATAAATTGATTATGCATAGACTCACAATACTCTTGATAGAGTTGGACATAATGGCCGTACCTTACATTCTTTATCATTGCCTAAAGCAAACAAACTCCCATAAATAGAACGCATCAATTGAAAGAAGTAATAGCAACCAAAATACTCGAAAGCTGTTTATCCTCAGCAACACCTGATCATCAAAACACGCGTAATGAGTATAAAGTTGTTATTTAAATTGGCAACATCTTAGCGTTTACCGTAAATACGTTAGCCGCGGTGCGCCTGTACCTCAATCAAGTTATTAGCTTTCGGCAGAACGTTGTTGTAATATCGTCTTATTAAAAAACGATTAACATTTTGGATACTTGGGTAAGAGGGTAATTTTTCGGGAACATATTTACGACCTCGAAAATATATTAATAGAAGATGAGATGTAGAAGATGGAGATGATGAGGAGATGGCGTGACGAATTAGAGATCTCAATCAAGTCCAGTTAAAAACCAGCGTCAGGCACTAGTTGTCTGGCATTTTTGCTGAACTGGGCCTCATTGGCGCAGCCGCGAGGCACACTTTTCTGTTAATTTCTTACATCGGACTTTTTTTATTTGATATTTATTTTCTTTCTTTCCTGCCTAAAGGATTGGGCTCAAATTGCAAAAGTGAAAGTTATAAATTTTCCCGAGATACATATTGCCGAGGTCAAGCAGGGGACATAGTCATTCCATAGATGAAGATAACCGATCCACTAAAGTCACCCAAACCCATAGCCCAGTATATTTTGTTTCCATGTTCTGCAATAGTCCTGCACCAACCGGGGATTGTGCATGGGATCACTTACATAGGGCATACAGGGATAATCGTAAGTGCCTCCTCATCATTTAAAATTGCCTAAAGGGCCTCTGCGAGTTGGCTTCGGTCCCTGGTACGCCTTTCAAAGGCCCGGGACCCCAGGGTCCCGAGATATGCCAGTAATTTTTCCGACAACTTGAAAAACGTAGTTGGTATAAACTGGATGCGAAAGGCGAAGAAAGGGGTGTTGTGGCGTAATTTAGTCGAGCACCAACAATGCTTCGATCGAAATACTTACTACATCTATAAATAACTGCTCTTAATACCAATAGAAGTATCGACTGCTTCCGAATAGCACTCCCCTTTCCCCGAAGATGACAATCTGTTTAATAGGCATCGACAGGCAACTGGCAACAAGATACAAGAACATGTCTGTCAAAGTGAACACCTCACTGACACATTACTTCGTAATATTGTGAGAAGTGGCACATGTTTCCAAGTGGGCGTTCGTTCATAAGCTTTTGTGATTGAGATATTGGATTGGACAAGCCCTGTTATATTTTCATTGAATACAAGCCGTGTTTGATGGGATTTCTCATCGGTAAAAATGGCTAACTTCCACACAAACTTCCATTTCTTATTTGATTAACCCTTTAGGGGTAAAGTTTCAAAAATCCTTGGTTACAAATCGAACTCTTGTGCAAAAATTCATGCTTCTAGACCTAGTAGTAGATGGTTGTCCAGTGGTAACGGCCGCGACACTACAAGTTGTAGGTCGTAGGTTCGAACCCCGTCAGGCGCATTACTTTGTGTAAATTATTTCATCACCACTGCTCTCAAAACGGTGTAGGAAAACATCGTGAGGAAACCGGCATGTCCTAGAATAAAAAATTCGAAGACATGTGACATCTACCAACTCTCACTGGGCCCTGGTGGATTACGGCCCACTCGCTCTCCCCGAGAGGAAGCTTGTGTCCCAGCAGTGGGAACATTATAGGCTGATTATGAGTAGGTAGTTGTAGTGTGTAGCTACATGTGATCTAGCTTCGCATCGTTGTGACTTTTTTAATAGGATATTGCCTGGCAATCAAACAATCTGCCCACCTGACGTTATGTGACCACAGCCACCTGCGGACATCTGACTGCAATACCAGAGGCAATGCAGGTGCGGACTAAGCAGAAGTGCCTTATGTGCATGGAATTACACCAGCACCCCATACTTTTCAAATAGGTGTTGTGGTAGGTACTACCCTAACAAACTCCTTTACAAAGTGCACTAGGACTTATTACAGCATTATACTCTACTCTACTGGCTATATGACACACGAGGGTATTCAAGACAACGCCAGACAACACACTCTACAGCTAGCTCCTAAAAATACCCATTCAAACTATTCATATCAACTCCCAGCACAAAACTCCAACCATATTTAATTTCAAAAAGGTATTTCATTTCGTATCTCGTCCATTAAAAGCCGTGTTCTGAAACTGAACACAAATGTTTATCAAGCGTAACTTCCCGAGCGCTGGCAAAAGCCTCACAAGCAAACTTCACAACTTTGCCCTCACTCCGGAAAGGAATTCAGGCAATGTACTTTGATATGCCAGGGTATTTGTTACAAATCGACCCGGTGTTTGCATGCCTTTAAAGCTAAAAGATATTTAGAATAGCATAGTGCTTTACGTATAAACGCGAACATGTTTGGAATATTTAAAGCCGGGAGAGGATGCATACATGTTTAAACAGGGACTTTATTATAGTGCTTGAGACAGACAAATTCTGATTAAAGCAAAAGCGGTGTTTTGTTTCTCTGCATCAACTTTTTTTGTAGATTCTAAATCACCATCATTTCAGCCTAAAAACGTCCACTGCTGGACATCGGCCATTTCAACCAGTTCTGTGCTTCTCGCATCCAGCGGATTCCTGCAGCCTTCACCAGGTCATCGGTCCACAGGAGGCATTCCAACGCTACGTCTTCTGGTACGCGGTCGTCATTACAAAACCTTTCGGCCCCATCGGCCATCTGTTCTGCGAGCAATGTGCCTGCCCACTGCCACTTAAGTTTGGCAATTCGTCGGGCTATGTCGGTTACCTTGGATCTCCTACGGATCTCTTCATTTCTGATTCGATGGCGGTTCTAAAGGTCAAGGATCAAGGTTCTAAATACACAGCGGTAAATACCTTGTGTTAGCGGGCGCTAAATCGTAGACCATGGATCGCCATGACTACGAATGAATCCATACTGAAAGACCTCAACATCACCGAGTGGCTATCTACAACATACCAGAAGCGTGCCCTCAGCTTTTTCGTACATATTATGCGTACACCTAAGCATGATAAATGATAAATGATTTTATTTTGTAAGTAGGTTTGTACAAACACTTTTACACGTCAATCATATTTTAAAACTAGATGAGGCCGGCGTTTCCTATCTGACTAGCCTGAGAAGAAAGGCCGAACAAACTCAGACGTCACAGTCTCTTTTAAAGTCCAGACATAATCTTGGTCAGATCATATGAAGACCATGTAGGTCGATGTCTGAGATGGTCTTTTGAGGAAAGAACCACACAGATTGAGAGGACCTGTCCAGTCAGTGCACGCATATGTCAGAAATCGTGCAGCTCAACTCAAAACTTAAGGAGCTCAACGATTCGACGAACAATACCAAAGAAAGGACATTTGGGTAGGCCACAATAATTACTCAAACTGCCAGACCATGACAAAAACTAACAGAACAGAGAGAAAAATAAAAAATAAAATGACCCACATAGTCTTCACATTCACAATAATTAAAATAATAGAATACTTTACAAAGTAAGTAAATGTCATAGATCAAATTCATTAATGTCAAAGTGTATATAAAAAAAAAAAAAACAACAACCACAAAACAAAAAAAAAAACATTCAATATGTAAAAATTGGAAGCAGCTTAATCCCAAGCCTTTTTGTCCTCGATATAAGCCTTAACGGTATAAAAGGCCTTCTGGCACAACTTACGTTTAATGAATGATTTGAATTTATTAAGGCTTAGATCTTGAACGAGGCTTGGAACTTTATTGTAAAAGCGTATACATTGGCATCTGAACGAGCCACCTATTTTCTTGAGCCTTGTTGAAGGTACAACATGGTCTTGAAAGGCTTGTTATACTGGGCAGGGCGGAAGGAAAACGCGCTCAAGGCAGGGCACCGGCAAGATGGTCTGACGCGATCAAGAAGGCTGTTGGAGGCATCATTTACCGAGCGGTTTAGACGACAGAAGACCGCATAACTTGGAAAAGCGTTCTATGTGGTCGCGATCTTAGGCATTGAGCGAACTCCGAAGAACAGAATTTACTTGTGAGGCACTGACAAATACGCGATACTTTGGCAAAATAATTCAAACGCCAAAGCTAAGTCACTGCATTTTCTATCGCTGCACCCACTTTGTCCAACATAAATGAAATTACGAAGAAAAGATGCTGTGTTAACGTTAAAAAGTTTGCAAAGGGCTTCTTTGCAAACTTTTCAAAGAATTCCGAAAAGATGAAATCTCAGCTTTCGTTTAATCAAACATTGTTGTACCAAGAAGTTGTACCTTGTACAAAGAACAATAATTTTACGGCTTCATAAAATTGCAAATGCAAGACATAGTCTTCGTAGTTTTACGAAGAATACTTACTGAGATGCTCCTTTTAATTTAAATTGAATTTTAAAACGTGACATTGACACTGTGATTTCTGTTTGTTCCTCTTTCTTTATTTTTTCTTGCACTAGTAAGTACCAACCCAGTTTCTTCAGTCCACAGATGAACTCTCAATAGATATTTAATATAAATATAAGCGAATTTTTTTCTTGTTCAGAAACACAATATACATATAATAGCACTACCGTATAGAAACTCCGGTTAAAATACCAGAAACTGAAATTCGTCACTATCGAAGCAACATGACAAACCTTTACAAATCCATCCAAGTTCTCTCACGAATGTATCAACTTCGAACAAAGGAAACTCCAGAGCAACTCCCAGAGCTAAAAACGAATAAATCCATCGCGTGGAAGTTATCAGATGCAGACAACGGAAACGGATATTGGTTGCAGGTCGGACGTCCCTATCGGAGGGAATATGAAAAGGTTGCCAGCTTTCCGATGCATCGACTACTCGCATTCATCGGAAACTTCGCTTTGATTTGGTCGTATGTTATTATTGGAATTGCTTATAAACATTCGGTACGTAAGTTCTAATTTAGTACGCGTAATGTCGTATAGATTTGGGGTTTACAAGCAATTGGGTTTTATAGTTGCCAGTTCGACAGTTTCGTCGATGGCTAATGCTAGTACTTACAAGTCTAAACGACTCGAATGCGACACGTGCAGAAAAATACGATACTTTTTAAAAGGGGAATCGTTGACACGATTAAAAAACAGAAAACGATTAATCAACGTTGAATCAACATCACCTTTGAAACCCAAATAAACAGAGCACCGTATAAAAATATCAAAATCCAATATCCTAATAGGGACACAACGCCATCGCTGTGAAAATCACGTACAAAACATTATATACCCTCGTTAACACTGATCCCTTTTACTCTCACGCAGAAAAAGCCTAACAAAGGCAAAACACATCCCATATTTCCCCATTTAGCGGCATACAAAATGCATAATCATCCGGAGACTGGGCCGCCCGGCCTGACCCACTTTCCTGGAGGTCAAGGCTTAGAACACAACCCTGTTGAGCGCTAAGCTGAACCAACATAAGTAAACCCACCGCGCTGTGACGCCCAAACAATAGGTTTGGAAGAACGGAAACTTGGCAGAATGGCGACAGCTCATCTGAAGTTGGACAGAACCCAAATTGTAACTGTCTGTTTTACTTGTCACGCTTTTGTTGTGCATTCTCGTGATACAAATGGCTGAATGTGTTTTGTGAGTGAATTGGTGGGGTTATGAATAGCCGGGTACTGCGTAGGCATCGTAAGAGGTAGAGAGAGGTAATGAATACAAAGTCATCATCTGCCTAGCCTTTTCCCAGCTATGTTGGGGTCGGCTTCCAGTCTAACCAAATTCAGCTTAATACCAGTATTTTACATGGAGCGACTGCCTATCTGACCTCCACAACCCAGTTACTGGGTAAGACTGGTTGTCAGACTTTCGGGCTTCTGACTACCCGTAACGACTGTCAAAGATCTACGAATGACAGCCAGGACCAATGGCTTAACGTGGTTTCCGAGGCACGGAGGGGTCTCGGTATGTAAAGATGGTCACCCATCCACTGATTAACCGCGGCAAGCGTAGCTTAACCTGATCGATCGACCTGTGCGGCTGTTATTATTTATCCACGGGCCCCTCAGCTAATGAATACAAAGTACCTAATTAAATTGGCAATGGCATCAATATGGGGGTTCGGCTTTCTATTTCTGTTGCTAGGGTTCATGCTAATCTATAGATCAACCGTTTATCCCTTAGAAATAAAAGTGATTGTTTCGTTGGTCTAGTGGTCGCAAACGCTACTTTTGAGTATGAGGTCCTAGGTTCGACTCCCGGGTCGGGCAGTGTTATTGGGTTTTTCTATCTGGAATTTCTTAGTAGCAGCCTGTAGTCTGCATTTGTGACCGGTTGATGGCTATAGGCTCGCCCCCATTACGTGGGACTTAAACATGGCTAACGAAATGTAAGTGTATTAAGATACACGTCTGCCTTACCCTTCGGGGAATATTGGTATGACGTTATAACCCGACCCACGCCGTCGCATTGCATAGCCTGCCAACGCATTTGCTTAGTTTTCACTTAGCGTTATTTCTGACGTTTTTTCTCTTTTCTCGGCTCCAAAGCCGGCTCCACATAACAGAGCTTGCCTTTCTTTTTGTTTATAGGATTGTATAACTGAGTAAATATTTTTTTTTTTTTTTACTTTTGCACGCCGTAAGGTAGAGTGTGTTGGAACCGCTCTTACAATGCTTACATCTTATTTTGTACCCACATTCATTGCAAAATAAATGATTTCTGATTTCTGAAGGGTCATAGCGTTATGTTAAATATCCTACAACCTTCCTCAAGAATTGGGCTATCAAACGCAAGAATTTTTCAAATCCGACTGGAAGTCCCAGAGATTAGGGGGGTCAAACAAACTCTTCAGCTTTATTATTAGTATAGATAGATACCTAGAGTCCACGGAACCGATCTCGTATCGTGTCCTAACACAAAGGCGATATTGGCTATAGTTTCTTTATGCAAAGTACGCTTCGATCGTAGAACAAAATGCTAGACTGAAGTGTTTGATCGTGAATGTTTAAGGTGGAGGATACGACAGTCTAAGCCTTTCTTAGTAGGCGCAATTCGTGAGCAAGGAAATGTTATGCAATCAAAAACAATGCCAACAGCTTTGTTTTAGTACATAACATAACGCCTGAAACCCCAGAGGGAATCTATTAGTAGGTACTGTAAAGGTTGTCCACTAAAGTCAACCTCATGTAGTGCAGGCTGGCTATAATTTAGCGTCCATTCCAACATTCAATCAAGTTTCGAACGGGGTGTCAAATATTTTATTTGGTTTTTTTTGTTTAGGAAAAGACAGTGCTAGTTTAGTCGGCAATATGTAAAGACGTTAAGTCAATATAAACGTAAAGAAATCGTATCGTTGTTTGATTCCTTTGAAGACCTCATCAGACCTTTACAGTACACCTAAATTTTGCATGTAAAAGGGGGCGAGCATAAATTCAGTCTGGGGGCTATTATTGACGTCTTCGGGCATTTCTCAAGCAAGATCTCATGCTCTCTCACAACACTTTTAAGAACTCTTAAAGAGTTACTATACCAGTTGTTAGCAGTTTACACTACACAGTTACATTCCAAATAAACTAAAAACAGAATATTTACCACGAAAACATATTTCATTCATAACAAAACATAACATCACGCCTGCAAACTCCGAAGGGTTAAGCAGGGGTGAACCTATAGTATCCCCACATTTCGCCAGTATGTTTAGCCGGTTGAATGCCGTAATTACAAAAACAATTAAAAAGCCACTGTGCGTGGATCCACGTTCCGAAGGGTTAAGTCCCATGTAGGTAATAGGGATATTTCATTCAAGAATGTCAAAATAATATTTTCAGTAGCGATAAAGGAACCCCCTTACCTAGTTTCGTGTGTCGTGCGACTGTTAATTGACATTCTGTGTCACGATAACAATGGTTCATTCCATTCGGTTCTCACTTCCAATTAAAATATTCAAGTAATTAACTGACGAGCTGCCGACCACGACTGCGTTCGCATACAAACTTCAATACCCCATGCATCGCCGTTAGACTTTCAATCGTAGAGTTGTGCGTTGTGCACCTCACATCTTAGAAACATACACTCTTTCTAGTTTTAAGTTTCTATCTTCAGAGGTTTAATGTACCTTGTCATGGAACAGCTGTCCATGGAAGATAGTGTATACAACGTGGCGCTACAATGGCGACATTAATTTAACACACGAGTAGGGCTAGTGGCCAGTAATCATAAAACTTATAACAACATTAAAAAAATCGTAACTTGAAAACTTCCACCTGCGCCGCGCGCCGACATAGAGCTCTCTCTCTTTCCTTCAATTCGCCTTCTCTTTGCTCGTTAATTGTTTTAATTACATTAATGCGATGTTATGATACGTGACCCCGGCAAATGACCCCTGCGCTACAGTTCTTTAAGTCAGGTTGCTCTAGATGCTATTTTATAAAATTGTTAATAAATAAATAAATATTAATGTTTAATTAAATTAAAATATATTCATAAAACTACATCGCAAAACCGTATACGTGTGTTAAATTAATGTCGCCATTAAAGCGCCACGCTGTATATACATCAAAATTCGATGAATTCTTCAGGTATTTGTAATCGTTTATCATTAGCAATAGGGAATACAAAGCAGATAATTACAATTACACTAGTATTAACTATGAACATTAATCCGCCAAATTGCTTTCAATTTTATACATAAAACACTTGGAATTAATCGTTCTGACTTGACAGCTTATGAAATCATGCATAATCAGCTTTTAATGTTGGACACAGACATCTTCTCTGTGAGAGGGAGTGGGCTGTAAGGCCCCGTGCGGGTTGAGATGTCACAATGTCTTCGCATTTTTTGGTTCTAGGACATGCCGGTTGCCGCACGATGTTTTCCTTCACCGTTTTGAGAGCAGTGGTGATGAAATATTTTTACACAAAGTAAAGCGCTTGACTGGGTTTGAATCCACGACCTACAGCAAGATAAGTCGTGGCCGTTAGCACTCGGCCACCACGGCTCTATAACTAATACGGAGCAGATAATTATAATTACACTAGTATATAATATAGTATGAACATTAATCACACATTCATTAAAACACTTGAAATTCACTATCATGTTTATCATTAATTAGTCGTTGCACTCGTTGCATCATCATCTCATTTGCCTAGCCTTTTCACAACTATTTTGTGGTCGGCTTCCAGTCTAACCGAATGCAGCTGAATACCAGTATTTTACATGGAGCGACTGCCTATCTGACCTCCACAACTCGATTACTGGGTAATACGATACTTCTTGATAAGACTGGTTGTTAGATTTTCAGGATCCACGAACGACACCCGGGACCAACAGTTTATCGTGCTTACGAGGGACGGAGGGGTCTTGGTATGTAAAGACGGTCACCCGTCCACGGACCAACCGCGGCAAACGTAGCTTAACCTGATTGATCGACCCGTGCGGCTGTTATTACTTAGACAAGCCCCTCCTCATAAAGTAATGACATACACTCAAAATGCAAACACATTAGTCTATTCAGTTTCCTATCTTGCATCTAATCGAACCTCATTCCATCTATGCCTTAGTCTTAGAGAAGAATTTCTCGCAGAGACAACGCAATGTTTATGTAGGAGGCTGATAATTCAAAGATGTGACCATTCGCATTCGTATTCACCAGCCTAACACAATGGGCACGAGGCCAAATTCGAGTCCTGGAGTTTTGTCGCCACTTTGCAATGTCAATACGGCTTTCTGGACTTACACAGACAGACTTTCCGTGTAAATGTGGCCAGTTCTATATTTATTTATGTTGTTGTTGGTCCACAGCTAGCAGGTCTGGGAGAGTGGGCAGGATCGATAGCAGTTCTTTATTAGATCAGTAAGGGGTAGTAAGTATCATCTCGCCTGTATTTCCCGAAGGGTTTGGCAGATTATTTGATGTACTTTTAGTACAACTACATTTCCTCAGTTATGTTTAAGTCCCCGGTAACAGGGGGCGAACCTATTGCCATCAACCGGGCACGAATCTAGACTCCGGCTTGCTACTGAGAAATTCCAGATAAAAAAACTCAATAGCAATTAGCTTGACCCGGGAATCGAACCTTGGACCTCATGCTCAGCAGTAGCGCTTGCGACCACTATACCAACGAGGCAGTCACTAAGGGGTTTTCGTCTATAAAAGTAAAAGTTTGAATGGATGCATGGATGTTTGTTACTCTTTCACGCAAAATCTACTGAACGGATTTGGATGAAATTTGGCACATTGGATGGTTTATAACCAGGATTAACACATATAAGATACTTTTTATCCCGATATTCCCACGGGATCGAAACGTATGCGGATGAAACCGCGGGGCGCAGCTAGTGTAGATATATTTTGTAGCAGACTCAAATAAAACAGTGCAATCAAACGTGTCGATGGAAAAAATTACCCATAAATTATATATTTTTCAATACGTACGGCCCAAAATTCAACGACGCGAAGCTCACTAGAAAAAAGGTTGATAAATACCGCGCAGCATGTTTTACGTCTTGGCATTTGATACTCCAACGTGGTTATGCATATTCCCATCTGTTAAATGTATATATACCATGGTAATCCAAGACGACAATAATTACAATACCCTAAAAACATACTTCCACCAACTTCCATGTCTGTATTCCGTGTATAATTTTCTGCTACACGCCCCTTTGTCTTCATCGCAAACTGTTTTCATTAAATTAAGATGCTACACGTACTTTCGCAACTTCAGAAGCGGCTTAACAAACTAAATACACACTTGAGCACATAGCTTACCCCCGACTACACACATTGGACCCAACAAACGCCAATATTGGCGCAAACTACTGCGCAGCTGCTGCGAACGGTGTTTTTCGTCGATCGACACACACTGGCCCCAAGTTTTCGGGTAAAGGTACAGTTTTATACGTAATAAAACTAAGAGGATGAGACTGAAGTCGGTTAAATCCAGCCAGAGTGTCCGTGAGCCCGTAGTTTCGGATCTAAGTCCCTTCACAGTCGATACGCAGCCATTCGGGCGATATCTGGGTCATGTTTGCATTGATTGTTTGCAATACACGTAAATAACGTATCCTGAATATACACTTCTTTATCTAAACGTTGCTCAAAGGGCTCTGAAGGTCCGTGGCAGACATACCTACTTGTCCACTAAAATGTTTTTTGGAACGAAGTTCCTTATCGCGCGTTGCGAAAGGGGACTAGACGGAAAAAATTAAGACCAAAAGTTGTAACGACACTTTTTGCTATAGCTGTAAGCCGTGCGGCGTGCGCGTGTCTCTCTGTCTGTCTCTCTCTCTCTTATAGAAAGCAAGCCAGTTATTTTCGTGTTTTTTTATTAGATATTATTTTTTATATTATTTATAACTTGAAAAAAAAAATTATTACAATTCCTTCACTAATTAATCGAAAGGAACTACGTTCCATCCGGATGTCCCTTGACACCTCTCAAGTTTATTTTCAAAATAGCGTCCTCGCATGTATCCTATATAAATCGATAGCTGACATCAATGCAAACAGAAAAATAAATATAATAAGACCAAACTCCGTAGAGCGACACGTTTCCGAGATATTAACGTTCAAAGTTGATCACGTGACATCCATATTTTTTTAACTTGCTGTGGCTGCCATTTTGAAAAAGATCAAAATGGCGGACAGCTAGGTACGGAAACGCCAGGCTTCATATAAAAATATTCAATCCCCTTAAGTAATACATACATACTCAGCCTATAAATGTTCCCACTGCTGGGACACAAGCCTCCAGGCTTCCTACTTTCTTCTTTCCTACTTTTTTTAACGTTTAAACGTCTCAACTTTAAGCAACGCTTATAATCAACTACAGCTTTACACTAAGAGCCTGCGCGCACTAGCGATTTTAAGTTGGCCGATAGTTTGATCGGTCAGAGGATCAGTATAGAGTTATATGGCAGTGTGCGCACTTGAAGATTAACATTTGTACGACTATTACGATTGCGACTGAACTATCGGCCAACTTAAATCGCTAGTGCGCGCAGGCTCTAAGTGATATCCGGTCACAGATTTCAGCCCCTAAAAGGAGTCTCCTGGGATTTTATAGAAAGGCAAGCTCTCGGGGGTTAATACTAAAGACAAAGGACCATCAGTGAACAGACAATAACGCTTTAAGCTTTTGATTCCCCTTGACGTCATCTAAGAGTATTCGTGAATGCTGTGAAGTGTTTAAATATCTCTAGAGATATTATCAAAGGGATTTTAGCAGGAACTTTATGATTTTGAAGAGGTTTAAGGTGTAAAACCTTTGTAACACTAGACTTAATAAATCATGTTGCGAGGCCCGTAACTTGAGGACACCTATTGCGGCCCATGGGTGTTGCACGAGGACACTCAATTAACTGCCAAGCCTTGATGCCCGGATGCAGATGAATACCAGTATTTTACATGAAGCGACTGCTTTTCAGGAGCAGTGTAAGTAGATATACAGGGTTACAGAGAAACTCCGTGTATTCCTCGAAAGGCGTTATACTAGAAATTTGTTGATACCAAAAACAATTAATTATGAGAAAGAACTACTCCAATCCAAACATTTAATTGATACTTGTCTAAAAGTTAAAAATTAGCGATCATTTAAAAAAAAAATGCTTGCAAAACTTACATAATCTCAGAAATAAAAGGTTTTTAATAGCAAATTATTTTTTAATCGTCCAGTTTCGACCCCTAGTTCTCTGGACTTAACTTGTTGCTAACGACCTCTAGTATAACCCCTTTCAAGGAATACGTCCAGCAGTGCGATTCTGTAACCATCTCACCGTGAAAAATTAGGTGAAGTGAGGGTGGAGTGAGCTGTCATTCCAACTAATGCTAGGGATTGACACTATTGACAGCTCACTCTAAGCTCACTTCACCTAACTTTTCACGGTGAGATTTTTACAGAATCGATCGGCTGTTTCCTTGTCACCCGTCAGCAAACCCGTCTTGAGCAAGCGTGGTGATATATGCTCGTGCCTCCTCTGCATGAGAAAAGGCCTTTGCCCTACAGTAGGACAGTAATAGATTGGTATTATTATTATACTAGTTGCGCCCCGCGGTTTCACCCGCATAAGTTTCGGTCCCGTGGGAATATCGGGATAAAAAGTATCCTACATATTAATCCTGGTTATAAACCATCTGTGTGCCAAATTTCATCCAAATCCGTTCAGTAGTTTTTGCACAATAACAAACATCCATCCATCCTTACAAACTTCCGCGTTTATACGTATAATATTAGTAGGATATTTATGTACTTTTAATACTGGTAGAATTACTAAGCTATGATGAGGACCAAATCTCAAAGCGAATATAAAGACCATATTCTGAAAGCTACTATACAGCATTTAACAGAATAAATAATCTACCGTCCCATACGTTTGGGTCGAGTAGGTATTGAAGGTTTGTACAGGATAGTTGATAATTTTTTCACACATACTCGTGTGACCACACCTTTTTGATACATGCTGTATAAGGACTAAAGCGCAAAGCTTCGAAGAACAAGATCAAAATGTTACGTATGGTCAGAAAACATGATCAGACTACGATAGTCAATAGATTTGTCTGGAATGTAAACAAATACCGCAGAGGCACATTTTAGTTTTCTTGTGGGAAAATAAACTGAATATCAGATAGCGAGATTCCCAGATATTGAATTTCAAGTCGAAGCAATCAGTTGAGCGTGGAGGCGAATAAATAGATAAACATTATCACTTTCTTTGGCTTGGCTTGGCGTTAATAAAACTGATTATAGACTTAAGATCGTCGGTCAGTAGGACAGTGTAGATAAGAGATAGAAAACACGTGTTTCTAAGATAGCATTGCACATTCTTGAAATATAGACGGCGCCAACCCATCCCGTCACATCGCATCGTCTGTCCGCGCTATTACTTAGTTTTCGTTTATAGCTTTCCTCAAGAATTAGGCTATCAAATGCAAAATAATGTTTCAAATCCGACTGGTAGTTCTAAAGATTTGCGCGTTCAAACAAATAACTCGTCAGCTTTATTATAATGATGATGATATACATACAGGGGTTCGTTTATAAACGATGATTAAAGTAAAGTGACACGTGAAAAATGCAATGTATGGTACAGTCGCTATACTTAACTTTAAGCTACGTTTATGAATAAAGGAGTTGTCAGAACAGTTGGGTCAAATAAGTATCGAATGTTTTTCGAACTTTTGGAATTCTTCGAGTTTGGCGTTACGTATTTGGCAGTCACAAAAGACAGAGTTATTCCCGAATTCATTTTAACTTCTTTTGGACTTTTCTTCAACGTAGCAGAATGCTTTATTACAAACGATATATGTATAGATAGATATTCTCTTTAGTATGTACAGATGCCAGCACATCAAGCTACCCGAAACTGTCAAATTTTCCCAATAAACCTTGAACCTAATGCTTTAGCGACAAAGTTGAAAATCTATTAAAGAAATTTGACAGATTGTAGTAGGTTGATGTACTGGCGTCTGTACAACATAAATATTACAGACATAAATGTAGAAATTTTACACAATGGACCGTCTTATCGCTAAAAGCGAACGTTTAAGGACAACCTTTGGATGGATTAAGGGCGAAAGGAGAGACACTACTGCTGGTAGTCTGTGGCGTACCATTTACATATACAATAAATACATACATACCTCAAACATATACTTACTTATTTAATATATATATATATACAATAATAATTATAAAACATGTGCAAAGAACATAAAAAAACGACTTTGTGCACTATAGGTGCACCTCTGCCTACCCCTTCAGGGAATACAGGATTGATGTAATATTAGTCTTAAACGGTCTTGAAGAAACTTAGCTTAAATCTAAAGTGCTGTGGCAAGTTTTGGCACGAACCACTTTAAATCCTAAACCCCTAATCTGCTCAGCTCTTTGAACACACCTCACTCAAGGGCAAAGGGCTCTAACTTTCCGATTGAACGATATTTGAGGAATCTAATTAACACCACGTCATATAACGGGATTATGTCGGCACGTGCCGTAGGTTGTGTCGTGTGATATAATACGCGTTTATTGCATATCCCCATATTAACGACCGTAGGTTTACGGTTTGTTTGTTACAATGTCTCGGTTATTACGGGGGATATAATAAAGATTACTCTAAAGGTCATGACTATGATTACAGGCTGACAAGAAGAATTTTTGAGACTGATTTTAAAGAGAGTATATTCGACTCCAAAGGTAAATTGCTCGAGTTTGTCCCGACGAACGGTAGTGAAAAGATTTTCTGCTACACTCGGGCGTTTTCCGGCCCCTTTTCCAGGTTTCATATTGCTCAAAGAAACTGTCGGGGCGCTCATTAAAAAGCACACGGCTCTTCCAGTCAGGATATTGCCAGTTCCTGGAAAAATGCAGAGTTTTGACGTAAAATTTAAGCCCGTGTGCCTAGTGAAATTTACTTTGACGTAAATGCAGTTTAACTGCGCACTTTTAAATATTCTGAATGTAGTGCTGTATTGTTGTTGAAATGGAAGAATGGGCAGGACACTTGGCTAGACGAGATGATAGCAGGTGGAGCAAAGCCCTAACGGAATGGTTGCCGAGAGACGGTAGACGAAACGTTGGTCGACCAACAGCCAGGTAGTTGGACCTACAGAAGATCATGGAGAATACCTGTATGAGACTCGCACAGATCAGGAAAGCATGCCACAAAAGACAATAAACGATTATGATTATGAAAAGGAGGCCTATACGAAATACGAGGTCGAATAACGTTGCACGTGATAATGATGATGAGTGCTATATTTGAAGTTGAGAAAAATTGTGGAGCTTTATGTTCGAAAAAAAATACTAAGATAAGTATTTGAAGTCATCCCAAAATATACGAAGTACACGATGTAGCGACCCCTAATGGAACAGCGAAGTTGTAAGGACGAATTGGAAAAATTGGATTAATCCATTGCCTTTAGCCAATTGGGGTTCGAAGAAAATATAGCCTACCCTAACTTTCGTATTGAACAGAGTTATTCCATTTCAAACATTGCTGTTATTGAAGATACTTCGAACGTTATATTAGAGTTTCGGGTTTGTGCTCTATATTAGTTACATCTGGACCAAGAACAGGCCTGAAAAACTGATCATCGTTAAATTTATCTAACGACTGTCTTCTGCCTTCGACTTCGCCCGCGTGGTAGTCGACTATACAATAAAACATACCCAATGGCACTCGGCAATAGTGCAGGTTTCTGTCAATGAAAGAATTTTCGAAATCGGATCAGAACTTTCAGGGATTACCTTCTATATGCAAACGTTACCTTTTTACGATATTAGTGTAGATTGCCGATGTTAGTTTGGACGAAGACGTTTCGTCAATAGAACGATTAGAAGGACCAACTTTAGTTCACAATATCACTGTGAGCATGACCTCTTAAATTCGCCGCTCTAAAGACACTTCGAACATTAAAATCTCGTAATAACGCGTAGGTGTTTACATTAACAGTTGAAATTGCGTCTATTTCGTAAACCAACAAAGACATATGGTCAGTAACAAATCGGTGGAACGCAGAACGTATCAGTATGCGTGAAGCACGTTAAATCCAGCGAGACGAATTTATAACGTTAACCAAAGAGTATTACTATATTTCTTGAATACACATACCTACTTAATTTTGGTTAAAAGGATGAGAAAATGCGTATGCTTGTAGTTTAAAAACTACTTTAGTAATATGTTGGATTCGGGATATAAAGCATAATCAGCCTGTAATTTTCCTAATGTTCCATACCTTTTGCTTCGTTTACGTGAATACATCTGGTCATATACACCGCCATATGCATCGCCAATAGGTTCATTATATCTTCTAGGGCGTCCCCTCCCGCCGTTTCCACTCACATCTACCTTGTAGATGTCACATGGCTTCGAATGTTTGGTTCTAGAACATGCCGGTTTCCTCACGATGTTTTCCGTGACCGGTTTGAGAGCAGTGGTGATGAAATAATAAGGGTTAGCCGGAGATGTACCAATAGCACACCATCTTGCTACTGAGAAATTCAGAGAAAAACGATATTCAGTCCAATTTCAACGCACATCGCTTAAATCCCAAAGCGGCATACATCAGGGCCACTCATTGTCTTCCATATGCAGAACATCAGTCTTCTCATAATTCACGCGAACTAATTAGAAACGCTTTTGATTATTGTCCATCGTATGGACGAACCGTAGCTGGAAAACTATATTTGGCTATTGTATATTGGTAATAGATTCTAAATAGTTATCGAAGTCTGCTAAAATTCAATTTAAGTACGGCAATAAAAGATTAGTTAATGGTTAATGGTAAACTGAACAGAACCTATAAAGATAACGCGCGCGCGCGTCATTGTTAGTTTTTTTTGCTATTCTGTCTCCTAGGTCTTTTTCTTGGGTAAATTTTCTGGGGTTATGGCCTTTGTATTGACAATCTGTGTTAGTTTGTTCGTAAGTTAATTCTACCAGTAGTAGTTTAACATGTTTTGAAACAGTCCAAATTATGTATTTTACGTTACAATTTCTGGTCTTGGACTCATGTAAACTATCAGTTGGTGGGTGAACTCCATTATCAAGACACGAATCGGATGTATAAAAATTAATATAAATGATAACTGTAAATATGTTTACTGTAATCCCTCTCAGTTTTATATACCGAACAGTGGCGCTTTACGTGGTGTAAATTACTTCAAAACATCGTGAGGAAACCGGCATGTCCTAGAACTAAAATTCGAAGACACGTGACATCTACCAACCCGCGCTGGGCCCGTTTGGTAGATTACAGCCAACTCCCTCTTACAGAGGAGGCCTGCACTGGGCTCTTGTGGTAGATTACAGCCAACTCCCTCTTACAGAGGTCTGTGTCCCAGTAGTGGGAACATTATAGGCTGATTATGTATTGGGCTTTAAATATGAATGATAGACAGAAGAATTATATGATAACGCAACGGTGCGATTTAATATGTAGCGACAAAAGTTTAAAAGAGTATGCTCAGATGTAAATTACTTCAAAACATCGTGAGGAAACCGGCATGTCCTAGAACTAAAATTCGAAGACACGTGACATCTACCAGCCCGCGCTGGGCCCGTGTGGTAGATTACAGCCAACTCCCTCTTACAGAGGAGGCCTGCACTGGGCTCTTGTGGTAGATTACAGCCAACTCCCTCTTACAGAGGAGGTCTGTGTCCCAGTAGTGGGAACATTATAGGCTGATTATGCATTGTGCTTTAAATACGAATGATAGACAGAAGAATTATATGATAACGCAACGGTGCGATTTAATATGTAGCGACAAAAGTTTAAAAGAGTATGCTCAGATAGTTTGGTCATGTTGAGAGGATAAATGAAAGCGGACTAACAAAAGGCATTTACTAACCCGCGCTGGGCCCGCGTAGTGGTTACGGCCCACTTCCTCTCACAGAGGAGAGCTGTGTCCCAGCAGTGGAAACATTAATAGGCTGATTATGCACTCGTGATTATACATTGTGCTTCAAATATGAATGTTAGACTGAAGATAAGGCAAAGGTGCGATTTAAAAGAATATATAGAGACAGAAATTTAAAAGAGCATGCTCAGATAGTTTGGTCATGTTGAGAGGATGAATGAAAGGCGACTAAGAAAAGGCATTTACAAGGTAGTGTGAGTGGAAACGCCGGTAGCCCACGCTCTAGGAGATATAATGACCCTATTGGCGATGCTCTTCAGAAAGGTCAGGTGCGTAGTACTGACAACCGGCGTGTGTGTATGACCAGATAGCAGGAGATATAGCAGGAGGCGTTCTGTAGTTTCTGCCTACCTCCGTGGGAAGAAGAATAAGTTAAGAAGATAGGGGAATTTAAAAGGATGGTCCATACCATGCTTGTAAATTACCCTATCTTCTCAATGCCCGCTTGAATTGGCAGACTAGTATTGATGTAATTTCATGCATGATGCGTTTGCAACTGCTCACTCTGCCAAACATTAGGAGCAAAGGTTTGATGGATCCTTGAGGTGTACATAAAATGGTCATTCAAGAATAACGACCGCGTGGGCTTGGGCGACCCCTGATCTATTAGGGGACCCAGGGAATGTTGAATAATCCTATGTTCAAGAACTATAGACGATCATGAGTACAACATTAAAACAGCTCCTGTAGTGTAGCGACCAGAAAAGCTTAACTTGGACTTTAAATTAAACTAAAGTTAAATTTTAAATGTAATTAAGTTAACGAAAGGGAAGTAGAAATCAATTAAAGATATATTTACAAGATAGACAAAAGATGGAGATGGACTGAAGAGTGGTGTGTGGTAGTGTGGGTGAGGCGGAGCTGAAGATGGAAGCTGAAGGTGTAGGCCGACGCGAGGCAGGTAGCTTCAACAGCCACGCACGGAGTAGAGCGATGTGTAGCACAGAGGGTACCCGTAGAGGGGCCTCACGCAGCAGGAACAGGACGCAGCAAGGTAGCAGGAGGGAGCAGGCACGGCGGGAACGCTTGTCAGACCGCCAGGTGAGGCGGCCCTCGGATGAGGCGCGGTCCAATAGGTACAAGAGGGTCTTCGGAGTCCTCCGGCGAGGCGCACCGGCGGTCCGACTGGTACTGGAGGCCTTCACGGAGGACGGAAGACGGAAGCGTAGGGAGGGTCTGTCAGGTACCGGAGCCTTTAGGAGAGGCGCGCTGGGTATTCCCGGGATAGGTGGCCCTGGAGTATCAGGCTTATTTGATGTGTTCGCTTTAGAGGCGAAACAGGAACTGATCCTCGCATTGCGTGGATTTATCATGTCAACTCGTACAATAATATCATGTAGAAAATATGAATTTGAGATATGTTAGTGGCCATGATTAATTTTGGAGAAGTATGAATGTATAATCCGCTAAAAAGGTACAGGCCGTTAAGAATTTGAAAGAAAAGTTGTCATGGCGACGTATTAAACGTCGTTGTCAAAGCTGTCATAGTAAAATATGTATTAATAAAATACAATATAATCTATAGTTATTTTGTATTAAAAATATAGTGTTTACAGGAAAAAATGATATCAATCAATATGGCCGAAATTCCCAACCCTTGGATGTCACTAAATCGTCGTAGTATTATGTTAAAGTTGGGGTTGTGTCTGTGTACTGTGTGGATAAAACGTGGCCTGGTGTCGTGAGGACTAATCAGATCAGCGCCTAACGGTAACGGAATGCTTCTTCTGATCTGGAGAAATGAATGAAGATAACATACTGTGAGTGTGTACATTATGTTACACTCCTTAAGCTCTGAGTTGAGCTGCGTGATTACTGAGAAATGCGTGCGCTAACTGGACAGATCTACTCAATCCGTGTGGTTCTTACCTCAAAAGACCATTCCAGACACCAATCTACATGGTCTTCACATGATCTGACCAAGATTATTGTTGGACTTTAAAAGAGACTGTGGCCTCCGAGTTTGTTTCGGCCTTTCTTCGTAGTCAGATAGGAAACGCCGACCTCAACTAGTTTTAAAAATATTATTGACGTGTGTTTGTACAAACCTACTTACAGAAATAAAATCATTTATCATTAAAAACGTTATTGCAACTATCAAATGCTAAATATGTAGTGGATGGATATTTTAATGTCATGAACTCTTAACAGTGTAAACAGGGCGGAGCATAAAACGAAATATCCAAATACCCTCCATAAATTCTTTCCAATATTCGCTTAAAAGGATTCTCCGGTATATTAAATTCAATTAGGAAGTAAATTCAGGTAATATGACGTGGATATAAGCCCCCTTCTTTTCATAAGAAATATTGCACGTTAAGACGAACATAAAAGTCGGCTACAAACGTTTAACCCCTCAAAGGGTCCTTTAATACGATACGAAGGTCACTGGTATTTGTTTTTATTTGGTCCTGGGCGAATGTAATTGAATTCTAGTGTTCTTGGGGTATCGTTGACTGTGGTAGTGCAGCGTGAAAGGTCGGGGGTTTGCAAAGGTTTCTATCTGACATATATGTATATATGTGTAGGTTTTAATTGACTTTTGGTTGCATTATTTACCACACCCGCGGGAACATGGAATATTTTATTATTCTTTGAATGGCTTTTTGGAAAGTCTGTCTCCTAAAGTCTTTGTAACCTATAGTCCATTTGCATTAGAAAAAAGAGGCTCGTAGAAGCAGGAATGCAAAACATTTTATTTCAAAGTTATGATAAAACAATTTTAAGGGAGATGCTTAAATTCTAATTTTCTTGCGTTTTTTGCAATTTGCAGGTCAGTGTAAGGTTGTATCTTAATAAAAATAATATGATGCGCAACAATAAGAAATATGTAGGCAATAATACAATTTTAACCTTAAAAATCATCAATACATCCCTTTAAATTAGAATTGCTCCGAATTCGTCTGATTTCGCGGGCTACTGCAGCGCATCCACCTTAATTAAAATAAAATTCGGTAGAATTATAGTGAAACGAATAACGTTCCAAGTATTGTTCATCCCTGCTTCTTTTAGGTTTTTAGCATTGACACTGTAATTTTAAATTGGAGTTATATAATATAAATAAATTAAAGCCACATAATTTCATAAGATAAATAGTTAAAATGGTTACAATTAAGTGTGACAGCTGCTGTAAAAATAGATCATAATAAATTCGGCGTCTATCATAATGTAACAATGTTTATTGTATTTTTGTTACAAAGTGTGCATTAAAAATAACCTTTTTTAACTTCTTTCTAATGCTATTGTAAATGGACTACAGGCTTTCCAAAAGGCCTTGTTTTAGGGTTCTCCCTCAATACATTCTACAATATTTGTTTTAATATGAACAAACGAAACCAAATAATTTAATGAATCAAGCTATGTAGAAAGAAAATATAATTTACTTGATCCGCAAAGTGTACAACATAGTGGCGCCCAACTGGGACTCATTAATAAACCAGTTAGATTACAACATAATTGTACCCAATTATTAAGTAAATAATTATAATTTAACAGTTCTCGTTAGCAGTAAAACAAAATGTCGCTCATATTTTATAGACAGCACGAAATTTCAACAACAGTCGGGGAATCATTAAAGTTTATAATGTGGCATTACGTAATCTGTACATTAAAATCAAGCGCAACAAGTAAACGAATGCTACAAGTCTCATACATACCTACACAGCAAAAACCGAACCAGCTACATTTTTGTATGACACCACTAATTCAATTAACTGTCTAACACAAAAAGACACCATCACATTAAAAATTAAACATAACAAATAAAAAAAAATAAAAGTCCAAAGTAAGAAACTGGAATCAATAAGCGAAACCTAGGGGACAACTAATGATTTAATACTTGCAAAGAACATTTTTAAGCAAAAGTTTGAAGTGAAATTATTTTTTAAACAATATTTGAGGGGCTCGCGTGCGAAATTCGCGAAAACCGTGTATTATTTTGACAGGCCCAGCTTGCTAGGGAGCAGCCTTGCCTTTGTACGGGCGAGGGCGAGGGCGCACGCGCGGCATCGATCCCTCTGAAGCCTTCCAGTGAGGCACGGAATGCACAACTACTCAGATACTTCACTCCCCAAATTTGTCACGCATCGTACTCACACAAACGCACTGCTATTTTACATAGAATTCTGAGTTGACGACACGAAAACTGCGAGGGGACCCTCGATTCCCCGTTAAATTCTCAGTGAGCAAAATTTGCGTATGTGTGCATAGCTCAGGCGAAGCTTCATGGAAGCCATGTGGTTGAACAAATGGGTATATCTGACTGGGGCTAAAGTATTCAACACCTTCAGTCGATTGGGGCGAGTTCGCGAGACTGGAATGCGAAATACTTTTGGAAATTCCGTAAAATGAATAAAATGTTCCCAAAAATTTAATTTAGTTTGGCCAGATTGTTAACAGATTAAACCGTCGAGATTGAGGGTGGGAGGGTTATTCTGATGATTACTGTATTGTTGATGAATGACCTTGTGCATTAAATGCTAGCTGAAATATAGCGCCACTGTAGGGGTCCTGAACCCAAAAAGAATTGGGAGAGGCATATTATTTCTGCGGGTTTTTGGGCGTCCTCTTTGCATATGGGAATTATGAAGACTTTGGAAAAGAAGTCTATTGTTATGAATTCATGAAGAAGTCTATTGTTATGAATTCATGAATGTGCGAAAAGCCTAAATCTGTTTACTCACTAGTTTGCTGGTCGCTCGTATGTTTAATGTAAATACCAGATTCGTTTTCTTTTCTGTTGGGGAGTTATATAGTTGCATGCCACTTCTTTCCAGCTAAACCGCCATGAATTGGCGAAGGCCAGGCGTCTTGGAGCTGTCTTTTGTAACCTTCGTCATTCAAAAAGTGCTGATCTCAGCCTAATGTCATGAAATGATTCAAAGGCTCAATATTAAATCTTAGTAACTCCCGAGCATACAGCCTAAGTAGCTGCCACAAAGATACAAGAAAATCTTGCAACAACGTGAGATTTAAACAGTAACAGTCATACTTACGAAACAGTCTCCATTGTAAAGTACTACCAGAATGGGATTCTCTAAATACCTCATTTATTTTACTACAATCGCGACACAGCTATCAGTGGCACACACGCGATTTTGAACTCAACAAGTTATGAAGTAGTGGTTTTAATTGTTTGGAAATGTTAAAGGTAATTAGTTTAGGACGTGTATGGATGCCGTTAGACAATGCATAGGAATTGATAATGCCAAGTTATAATTGTTTAAAGTTGGTAGATATATATTTTCATTGTTGTTTGTATTGCATGCGTCTGGTTCACACGGGCTATGAGTTGCAGTTAGTTCTAAATTAGCTGCATAATGTTTGGGAATTTGTTTTTTGTGGGAGCATATTTGACTTTCTGCCTCGTTGGTGTGGTCGCAAGTGCGACTCCTGAGGGTACCGTTCGGCTAGGTTATACCCACTGCAGTTTTTCTGCTAAAGAAATTCTCAGTAGTTCCCTCGATTTATTCCCAGTTAATGATCATAGGAAAGACATGGCCTAGACAGGCAAGGAACAGGGAAAATTGGAAAGGGTTGGATGTGGCCTTTGCCTAAGGGCACACAGAGACTCAGAACTGGTATTAAACATATTCTGTACTACGACTACTCTGAAAAAACGCTGTAAATAAAATACAACTAAATCAAATGGAAATAGGCTCTCGTTATTGATGTCCTGCCTATTTGGGCGCAAGTGGCTCCTCCTCTACAGGAGTGACTTCTTGTAATGATAGTTAATATATGTCAAGATCAGTTAGTCTTGTCTTGAACCGTTTTCTAGTAATAGATTTGTGGGATTAATAAAACAAAATTTTCTTACCTGAAGAAAATATATTCTCCAAAGGTTGCAAATTCATTGTAGCTGCGGTAGCTTCCATGCTGAAACGTGAGAATGAAGAATTAAAAAAAAATTATAACACAAGAGGAGAACAAGGTCTATGTGTAAAAAGCAGAAACAGAAAATATTACAGTAGTTTTTTTTTTTTTCTTCAATATAACCATGCCTCGCAAAATAAATGTAATAAGATAAAAACACTTAATAACAGTCTCATTACTTCTCTAGCCTTTAACAACTCTTTGGGTCGGCTTCAGTAATTATCATATAAAAACAGAATATAATGTTTGTTTTGTTTTGTTAATCTCAAGACCTCAGACACTGGGCACCAGTTGAAGAAAGGATAAAGAAAGTTCTAAAAACAGAAATCATGTTTAGACTGTCATGTTTTAAAATTCAATTTCAATTAAAAGGAAGCATCTCACAAACCCATCATCTGCTTAGCCTTTCCCCAACTATGCTGGGATCTAAAATACTGATATTTAGCTGCAGTTGAATACCAGTATTTTACATGGAGTGACTGCCTACCTGTCCTCCACAACCCAGTTACATTGAGCAAATAGGGAGTGCACCTGTGTCTCACACTTGTGCACTATAATATATCCCGTGCCGAAGGCTAGTCTCCGTTGAGATTGGCCGCCGTATCCATTATACGGTCTGGAGGACTTTACTGGGTAATATGATACCTCCTGTTAAGACTTGGTAATAATAGTTGAGTACTACGAAACAATAGCCTATTAATCAGAACAAATTGTTTTATGGTTACAACTTACTTTTGAATAATTTTCTCATAATAAATAAAACAGAAGTGGACCCCGAGGTTCCCACAATATTAAAAACAACTGTTAGGAATTATAATAGGTAGCACACAGTAGGTTAACAAGCAGAATTAAATTAACAAAGCAGTAGTCAAGATCATCATAATGCACCATGGCTCATCATCTCAGCGTCTTCCGGTCTAACTGGGGCTGCAGCAGAATACCAATATTTTACATGGAGCCACTGTCTATTGGACCTCCACAGCCCAGTTAGTGAGTAAAACAATACCCTTTGTAAGATTGGTTTTCTGACTATCAATAATGACATCATCGGAGGCACAGAGTTTCGGTATTTAATGAATGGTAACTAGTCACGCACAGACCTCGGCAAGTGTTGCTTAACCTTAAAGATCAACCCTTGCGGCTGTAATTATTTAAATGCACCATGGCTATGGGCAGTCTCAATATAGCAGCCCCGAAGTCTAGATTATAATAATAATAAATTTATTATACATGAAAAAAAGGTACACAGATACAGGGTGACACTTAATTTAAGCGTGCGAATAGCCTGGTACACAATAAATGATCAATGACCCACATGCTAGGCAAAACCTGTGTTACAGGGGTCATCCATCCGTCTAGAGATGGGCAATCCACCGGGTTTAAACCCGGTGCTTTGGTAAACACCCGATAAACACCTGTAAACAACCAGAAAATTGGGTGTTTACCAAAGCACCCAGGTGGATTGCCCATCTATACATCCGTCCATTCTGGTTATTATAATAATTACGTACAAATTAGTAATGTGCACTTTTGTAAAAAATAAACTAGAGTAATACTGGTTTGGTTTTATTTCTGGTTTGTGGTGTACAATAAAGTATATATAAATAAATAATAATAAATAAATAAATACTAAAAAATAATTTTGAAGATAAAAAAAGAAATAGGTAAAGGAAAAGAGAGTAACTACATAAGTGCCGGGTGTGTGTGATTGTGTGAGTGCAGCTGTGTACATACACAGCTACACACTCACTTACTCATACATCTACACTCACACATGTGAGTGTAGATGTATGTGTAAGTGAAGGTGTGTCTGTGTGAGTAGGTGCCTGATTTGTTCTGTTTAAGTTATGGTTTCAGTCATTCATCTGTCGTCATAGTTCAGGGTTACCAAGTATTCTTTTATTTTTTGTTTGCATTGGAATTTGTTCAAAGAGTGAATGCTTAATGTGTTGTGGAGTTTATTGTATAACGATGTGCTTAAATAACGGTTATGCTGCCTTGCAAAGGTGGTATTTGTGCAAGCCTAGGGACAAAGACAAACGGGTTTGGGTCTTCTTCTGAGTGTAAGGCTTTTACATCTACTGAGAGGGGTAAGTTTATAAGCACATGTGATCGCAGGAAGCATAAACATTTGACGGATTGTCAGTACCTTAAAGTTCGAATAAACTTGTTGAGTTGGGTACCTAAATGGTTTGCTTAACAGGACTTTGATTACTGCACGTTGGGCTCTTTCAGCTGGTATGAGGATTGTTTTGGCTGCACCACCCCACATAACGATACAGTAACTTAGTGTTGATTTATGGCAATGGGCTTGCCACTTATTATCTGTGACTTTACTTTAACTGGCAACATGAAAGCATAGAACACACCTTTATCTAGCCTTTGGGGAATACTAAGTTACTATATTATATTTGGTAAGTAGGACTTATAGCAAATCAATAAGCAGTGATTGTTTACGCAGTTAGTTGCATCAGGTTATGCAATAACAATATCTAGAAGATTTAAGGCTGAAATTGTATCTAAGAGAAAGTCAAATCATTTATTCCAAATAGGCACCTAAAGGCATTTTTGAACGTCAAAATTTACAAGAAAATAGATTTGATTCTCCTTTCAAAAGGTAGTTTCATATGGAGAAGAATGGATAAGAAACTCCACAATTTAAAAAATATATAGTTTAATATGTTTCTAGCTAAGTATAGTATACTGAACCGACAACAGAAGGCCTATTCTTGTAATTTAAAACATTCACCTGACTACCACAAAACAGTGTTTATCAGTTGTTTAGGCTAAACACCTTTTAAACACGACATAATTATATGGACTTTGACATAACACTGACATTAAACACTTGTTCAACAAGTGTTTAAGTTTTTGTAGTAAGACCCTCAAAATCTAGTTGCAATCTCATCTTGGCAACAAACAAATGTCAAAAACTTGTCAAAAATTTTGGGAAATTAGAAGTATTTTTGACAGATTGAGACTGAAATCGCCTTGAACGTTTTTAAAATTACGAGAACTGCCCCCCTGATGACTTTACCGTTATCACCACACTTAAGAAATGACAGGTTATTAAAAGTAATGATATCAGAGAAAATAATTAAATAGTTGTGCCTGGAACTGTCCAGTAAATAAACTGATATCTTAAACATATTTATTATTATTTTGAATTAAATTTTTCAGCTGTTTTTTTTTTTCTAAAATTGTATCTTTTTAAATATTCTTCTTCAATAAAATAATATCTTGAATAGATTGGAAAATGTCAGAGATACTCTAATCAAGTGTGTTTTGTGTGGTTAGATCGAGAACCTCCTCCTTTTAACCCGACTTTGTAAGGCTGAAAAGTGATGTAATATTTTATTAAAACTCCTTACAATACACTGGATTTAATGCTTGCAGTGGATTTTCACCAAAAATATCAAACTTCGCTGAAGAAACCATGACTTTATGTTATGATTTTTGGATTAAAGTTTTTATTTTATGCAAAAGGTGTTGTCCATTCATTTTGGACACAAGATTCATTTACACTTACTTTTAATAACTGCAATCAAGGCAGTAAACTATTTAAAACTATGTGCTGATTAAAAGTGATATTCCTTTCAGTTCCCATAGACAATCATGACATTTTGAATAAAAGGTGCATTAGCTTTTGACAAATTCCATCAATATTTTTAACTTTGATCAAGTTTTGTCCCAATTTATAAGTTTAAAAACATAGGAATTCTCAGTATAGCGACGTCATGGACTAATAATGTGGAGTGTTTACAGTATTTCGAGTGTGTTTTATAAGAATGTCACGTTTGAACACTTACCAAATATTAAATTCAATGGTTAATCAGAGTTAAACTCTAAAATAACACACATTTCACCAATATTAAGAGACGTCTTACGCAAGTCACACTTATTAGCGTTTTTCCCAGCGTATACCCGGAAAGATCGAACAATGGGATCTGAATTTTATGCCAAAACACTTTCACATTGGGCCCACGACAACAGTAGGTAGCCACCTACATAAAACAATACAGTTACACAGCCTTCAAACATCACAAAAACAAACTTCACATTGATGACACACCATTTATTCACTTTATTATGATAAACAGTTGCCTCAAAACACAAGATTACATGCACAAAGTAACTTTTGGATTATCGTAAAAACTTTTAAAACTTTAGCCGTGTCGACAACTAAACTCTTGAATTTTTGACTGATAGACAGAGATAGCACGATATGTAACGCAAGCCGGCTGAGTTATTTCGACACGGTAAACAAGCACAGTGTCATTCATACGTACTGTGTGGTAACCTCAGGAAAATAGATACCTTAATTCTTTATAATAGAATTCATAATTGCTCGCTTTGTGACTTTAAGTTATCTGTACGCGTAGCTGGAAAACAAGATAAAGCTGATACCAGTTTCCATAAAGTTTCCCCTTTTCGGGGGAAAATTAAATACTTGTTTGTTAAAAAATGTCATGTCATTTCATTGTTATGACAAATCCAACCTGTTATTCATAGCAGCGTACCTATCCTAAAGTGTAGAATGTATAAATGGGCTAGTTTCGAACAAAAAACAATGTTGTACAAGAACTATTCTATGAACTATAGGGAAAGATAGAAATGTAAGAAATAGGTAGTCATTATAGATGAAGTATGTAAAACTCTAGGGAGTTAATTCTTGGGATTTTTTAAAATATAGATTATTTTAGTAATATCGTTTCTGTAAAAAAAAAACACCTGCGTCTCTGCAGGTGTTTTTTTAAAGGTAAGACTCTTTCTCTTTTTAAAAAAAACGTTGCCCCACACTAGGAATTTCTCCTGTATCGTGGGTGCGTTTACAAACATTTAAACTCACATACACAAACTCATAATTCTTTTTCCCTTAATTTAGCTGGTAGCTTAATAAAAACATGTGGAGCCTTATAAAATATGCTTGTGTAGAATAGCAAGTTACAGTTTACATGTCGTTGCTCTTTCTCTGTTACTAAAATAGTTTCCATATAATTGATGAAAATACAGTAGAATAAAACTGTATTATTAAATTTCAATAGAAAAACAATATTAAAATAATAAATAGCAATTTACTAAATCGAAGATAGCAACACTGATGCTGAAGTATGGCGTTTAGTTATTGCTCTGGCTTAAAATAGTGCGATCTTGAGGAGGCGTAAAGCGATCATCGTTTGCTTGATCAGCGTTTTGCTAATAAAAACTAGCTTGAATATAAGTTTTAACAAGTTTGAATATTACTTTGGTTCTGTTCCATTTCTTTATAAAGTAGTTAGTTATTGAAATCATTACGTCTCATTATTTTATTGCAGTGCCTGACTAACTAAACGTTTCAAAATTTAAAATTCAAATGGGAACATTGAAACAAAGGCTTTTGAGACAACTTTTATTGATTTGTTGTAGTAAATTACGTGGATGACCCGACAATGACACACAGACATTTTTAATTTTTTTACTACTAATGCACAAAAACTTTCGTATCCAGTGATTGTAGAATGCCTCTTGCATTCTACAATCACTCGATCGTAGAATGCAAGAGAACTTCTCTTAGAGAAGAATGTTCTAGTTCGAAAATTTTAGAATCTTGTCTCGGATAGTTTGAGTAGGTACTCTATTATTCTATTAGGCGTTTTCGACCATTTTTTTAGTTCTGGATGTTTTTACACCTACATAGGTACTTATATTTCATTTTGATGCTTGGGAGGTGCAAGTGCAAACTCTTGTAAGTACCCATGTAAGTAAATAGTTATGTGTATTATGTTATATGTTTATGCTGTGTGCTGATAACAGCCTCATAATATGGAGGGCCTTCTTGACAAAACGAGTTAAGTTCGATGTACCGGACCGGGAGTGGTAACGAGTTGAGAAGTAACTTCATCGGTCTAATAAAAGTGAAATTACTCATTATCTCCTACCTCTACCTCTGGACTCTAGCCCCCTTTATTCATAAACGTTGCTTAAAGTTAAGTAGTGATTAATTACTGATAACCATACATTAATGACGTGTAAACGTCAATAATGACGTGTAATCATCGTTTATAAATAAACCCCTAGATTGCGGGCGAAAGGGTAGAAAAACTCTCTCTCTCTCTCTCTTTCTCTAACGTAGTGAACAAAGACAAAATAAAAGAAAAAACTCTTTATACAAATTCATTTTATTGATTTAATTTATAAAAGGTAGTGACTAATTTCGTGTTGGTTTACATAATATTGTTATCTAAAAAACCTACTTATAATTAACTGTATAATACCTTTGGTTAATTAGGTAACTTAACTAGCTATAAAATAACACTTAAGTATTCTTATATTGATTCAGATTCTTTAATAAACTCTTATAAAAATACATTATTTTTCTGAATACAAATCTAAAAATAACGTCTCTACTGGAATTACTTAGTTGGTAATGTTTTAGCTTAACTATATTTAATTCTTTTGAGTGTCTTCTTAAGCAAAAATCCAAAGGATAATCGGTGAAGATATTACAATAACATTTAATTATTGCTTATAAAGACAGCACAATATATGTATGCAGGCATTAAATCCTTTGTACACACACGTTTTTCTTGCCGTGAAAAACTACGGTTTACGCCGTCAGTGTTGTATGGATCACTATGGAAGCTTGTTGACAGACAACGTTTATTCAACGGCGCGGCTTATACGCCGTACCGATAAAGAAACTGTACCGTGTACAAAGTGCCTTACTCCCCTTTTTGACTTCGCCACAGTCAGGTAAAAATAATTCGTAATATTCCTACAAAGCTACGTCCTTATATTTAGTCAAATCATCCGATTCATTACCTACAGAAGTATGACTGTTTCGTAAACCATAGAAAACCCTTTCTCTTGATCCACTAAAATGATACGGTTCATGTCTTAGAAGATTTACCCCATACGCCGCGTCCTCCCTTTTATACTCAGGGTAAAATCTCGGGTCGTAATCTGGAGGGTAAACTCTCGGGTCGTAAGAGTAAGAAGAGCGGTAGTAGGGGTAAGCCATTTCGCTTTTGCAGTCCATTCTGTCTTCATATTCGTATCCTTTTGGTGGGTATTCGTCTGTTTGGAAGGCACCGACTATGGAGTGTCTTCGTTTGTAAGGGTTGTCGTAGGGCCCTGATCTGGGTCCTACCCAGGTGCCGTACATTTGTGGAGACTGGTAGGATTTCGGATAGCCTCTAAGGCTGGCCGCGTATTGCCTGTCGGCTAGGTGTTGCCAGTAAGCTGGGGGTGGCTGCGGTAACATGTGCGGTGGGTAGCCCATGTTCATGGATTGACGGCTTGCAAGGTGACGACGGAGGTCTGGCATGGAGCCAGATTTACCTGGAAATTAGAAATTCTTTTTAGAAAATATGAAATGTGAGTATAATGAACGATGAATATTGAATTAATGCAAGAAATAAGAGAAGGATCAAGAGCTGGAACGTGTCATATTTTCTGGTTTTAAAGTGTTGTCATGCTCCCCTTGTTAACTAAGAACTGTCACTTTCGATATTTTTTGAACTTGGTATTGTGGTTTCAGTGGTTTCATTATTAGATGATGAAGGAAAAAAACACTTTAAATAAAACTGCTTTTTTATGTAAACTTTACATATATAAATATGTAAACACGATAAAACAACAAAAAAAACTGTATTTTACTCATACTTCAAGTAACTACCTACACAACCAGTGGTTGGTTATTTTTTTTAGATAATTATCGTCACCCATCACTTCTGCGGAGTTTCACTAGCTAATTTAAACTGACCCAGTATACACCTCTGCCTACCGTTTTGGGGAATACAGCTTTGATGTTATGTTACTACTAATATTCTAGTCCATAATATTCTACTACCACACTTCAGTTCCGCATTACCGTTGTCTTGCAGGAAGCCGTCATTGGTGAAAGCGTTCGGCGCGTCGGGCACAAAGTGGCTCGCATCAAACTCGCTCCCGCTCACCGCTCCGCCTGCGCTGTAACCGGCTTTCCTGGAAAAGAACGAGGAAGTATGAGTGTAAGTTGGTTTTTCTAAGGAATTTACGCTTGGTGTTGGTTTTTGTAGCTTGTTGTGTAACTTTGTAAGGAGAGCTGTGTAGTATACTGTATAGACTAAGGCCACGTCACTGACCTTAAACAAGTACGCTGGACTTTATACTATCGATGACAAAATGAAGACATTTTTGATTTTCGCGATTTTGGCGCTGACAGCAACGTGAGCGTTCGTGGAACTAACGTTTTTGATAGTAAGTTTTACAAGATGCGCATACTCTCATGATAAAAATGTTTTAAATATCTCGTAGTAAACACAAAAAAGTCTTATTCCACGATTTAGACCTAAATCATCAGAGACGTACAAAAATAAAACGACGGCCATTTGCGGCAATGTGTCAATTTTAGTTCCTGAGACGCTCGAGCGGGGCGCTTTGAATCGGCACAAAAAACAACTGTCATTTCATATAGTATATTTAGTCCAGTGGGCCACGTGCACCACTAAATGTATTTGGCGCTAAACGTATTTAAAATATTATTGAATTCCTGGCAATCGTTTGAAGATTACAGAGACATAACATTGTTTTAAATACGTTTAGCGATTTCTGGTGCAAGTGAGCATAATAAGCAGTAAACCTACTAAGTATACCCTGTCCATTAGGTAAACCGTTTTTTGACAGATGGAACTAGTGATTGCAGCAACACGCAATACACTGATTGATACACGTACGGTATTATAATGTATGTAAGAAGCCCTAAATAAGATAATTCAATAAGATAAGGCAGTTTATATACTTATTTAATTATTACGCATTTTAAAGTTAACTTTTACGTAATCTGGTATATGTACAGACGCCAGCAGGTCAAGCTACCCGAAACTGTCAGATTTTCCCAATCAACCTTGAACCTTAATGCTTTAGCGATAAAGTTGAAAATCTATTAAAGAAATTTGACAGATTGTAGTAACTTGATGTGCTGGCGTCTGTACGTTCTAAGACAACTGTAAAAAAACGGACCGGGTATACCTAGTACAAGGTAACAGACAAGTTACGAAATAATAGTATGATCGGTTCGTAGATTTGGTTTTTCAAAGGTCCGAAAATAAATGAAGGTCACATTACGGTAGGTGAACATTTAGTGTATCGTAATATAACTTTAGAGAAAAGCAATTTAGATTCTTTTCTTCTTTTTACGTCTTATGGTGCTCACTGCAATGATATTTTTTTTCTGTGTTTACAGTACACCTCGTCGAGTCTAGTACTCTGACGTATTTAGTAACTCACCTAGCTTCCCTAAGTGCGTATGCTGATTGCACAAGCACAACCCCGCACACGATGGCTGGTAGCCGCGCCACGTAGCACGCCAGCTCAGCACCGCCGTACACTCCTTGAAGACCCTGGAATCATATAGAGAAATTGTCAAAATCTCATTATCATTTAGTACGGGATGGAAAGTACAACTTCATAGAAAAAATTTTTGCTCCTCAAAGACTTGTGTCAAGGTGGGGAAAAGAATCACGACAACCTTGCCACGGTTGCTGAAGACGCGGGAGATTATTTTATAGAAATTATAAAGGATGCCTAGATTATTGGAACTACATGATCTTACAAGATTCATAAGATCTAAGGAAATTTCTTAAGAAATAAGCAGTACCTTTGTACTCATATTATGATTATGTCATATCAATATGTATTTTACTGTGTGTACATAAATAATAAAATAAATAAGGGTCTGCCAGGGTTAAAGGTTTGGTTGCAATAAACAACTGAAATGTAGAGAACTTACCCAATGACTTATAGACATGTAAAAGACTAGAGCACATTCTGGTATGAGAACTAGTATGACTGCTATCAACCACGCCAGCAGGCATCTGTTGTTTTTCTGCGAAATAATTAAGACAGGAATTAATTAACATGAACATAAGTTGCAAAGTTCTGTGATTACTGATTTGAGTTCAAAATTTTTAGAACATGTCGATACATGGAAGAACGAGACGGGATTACATATTGTATTAAGATTAGTACAGGACCAGCAAAAGATTTGATAAAAGCTCAAATTTGAAAGCTCAAATAAGTTTAGCATATTTTTATAGCATAATCAGCCTATAATGTTCCCACTGCTGGGACACAAGCCTCCTCTCAGTGAGAGAGCCGTAATCGTAACCCACCACGCGGGCCTAGTGCGGGTTGGTTGGGCATAAATGATGTCTTCGAATTTTTGGTTATTTTCCTTCACCACCTTGAGAGCAGTGGTGATGAAATAATTTACACAAAGTAAAGCTCGTGTCTGGGTTCGAACCTACGACCTACAACTCATAAGTCGCAGCCGTTACCACTGGGCCACCACTGCTTTAATACTGGGCCACCACTGGTCTCTCATTCATTCAAATAAGCACTGAACCCCATGTTCATGCAGCGATGCTTGGGGGAGATCTTAAGCCCAGACGACGTCTTTTGGGTGAATGATGTTAACTACTATATACTTACAGATATAAGTCCGTGCACTAGCACGACGGTGGCGGCGATGACAATGCAGTAGCACACCATAAGCAGCGCGGAGGCTAGCGGTAGACCGCTCTGTGACTCCACCACCCACACGATCTCGTAAATCAACGCGATCGCGTACGCCACCTGAAACATAATGGTGAAACTGGTTAATTATCATGTCAGTTCAAAGTTAAACGTTTTGCGTATACTGCTAGTGAAGGACCTTGTTTAAGGAACTACCTGCTTTCAAATGAACGGATATAGTATTATAATATTGATGCTCATGAAAATTTTCACTCTCTGCGCTATGAAAATTGTTCACAATATACTAATTGAAAACAATTTTCGCCTACGGACAATAATGGATGACAATTTATGCCATCATGATAGATGGACAACCAGACGTACTGCAGCGTACCATCCACACGTGGTTGATTCCCGACGAGTCGTACTCAGCGCACAGCCAAAGTGTGAAATTCTTTCTGTATCTGTGTTCCCTCCCAAATTTAACCCGTCTGCCTGCCCAGAAGATGCCTATTCACCCTTGCTTTGAAAGAGCGAATAGGCATCTTCTGAGCACGCTCGTTCCATCAAAGACCTCATCCATCGCTTTCTATCAGGCATGATCGAAGTCAAGGGCAGGCCCGTTTAGCAATAAAAAAAAGATAGCATAAAATGTCACCCATTATAATATATACCTACATATAACTTGAATAAACTTATACAGAATACCACATGGATTCCCGAGTCGTATTGTGAGTAGTACATATACTTCTTCTTTCTATTAACTCAAGATTATAATCGTCAATCTTTGGCCAAGAGTCCATCAAATTATGTCATTAATCAATTTACTTTTCGTAAATTGTAGGCAATAAATGCCAAATAACTTGTAATTTGTTTTATGCGCGCGTAGGCGTAATTACAGCCGCGACACCGGAAATCCTTTGGGCGAATGGAATGGTGTTTCATTCATTTAGGAACTACATTCTAAAATGTGACAGCCTGGGAAGAAACCATTCATGGTGGAGGCCTCTGGCCCTATGGGTGAACTATGGAAGCTGTATGTACAAAGAACGACGAAAATTCCGTTGGACCCTGGCGAAGGTCGAATTTACTAAGGTCAGGTACCTAAATAGAAGGACATGAGAGGTAAGCTTTTTCAAAAGTAATCCCCGTAGTTATGATAGAACCAACACTCTTGTTGTATCTTGATCATCATCAAGCCTAGAATGTTTTCTTATCCAGTGTATTTTGTGTGGTGTATATTAAATAGTGAAACTGAAGGTGATTGAGCACTTGGTCGCAAGGAACACGACAATTGTCAGTAGGAAAAAATCTGTTTTCGTTCAACGAACAAACTGGTTAGCATACAGTACCTACTAATTTACTATTTCGCAGAAATAAATCAGGTTGTAAACACGCTGGGCATAGTATCGGCGCACCCAATGGTTTTTGTCATTGCTAAAATATACACCTTGTCATAATATTTGTCGTTATAAAAAGTAGAGGATAAACTTAGTTGATTTAAGTGGCTAGGTTTGGTTTAAGGGAGGCCCTTTACAGTCTCCCTAGGGATGTGCCTTGCAGGCGTTGCGCAGGAGTTGTTCCGGAATTGGTCTTTTAAGAAGAACCGCGACCACACCTATGTGCGGATGGTGATCACCGGGGTGGTTTTAGTGAGGTAAAAATCGGAGGTCGGGTGCATTTTGAAAGTGTCCCCCCCGAAGCACAAAAAAGAAAAGGTTTTGAATGGTGCCGCATTCCATTTTGATTTGGTTATTTAGTCATCCATTTGTATTCAAAAGTGATTATTTATCATAACCATCTCTCTACGAGACCATTTGAAAGAAAAAACGAAGGATGAAGAAAGAAAATACGTTTATTTATGGTAAACATGACGCAGAAAAAGAACAAGTTCTTCAACACAAAACAAAAATAACAAGTTGGGGGAAACATGCAAACATCAGATATTTCGTCTAACTTTAGAAGAATCACTAACGACCCTTTGAATTTTTATGAGGATTATCATTAAAACAGTTCCTCCACTAATATACTCAAGCACCACCTTACACAAACACATCATTATAATGACACAACATCTCGGACAAGTCTCAGTTCCAGTAAGTTTACTCTCACTATTGCGTCGTCATCTCCCAAGATAAATGCACGGCCTTACAGCTGACCAGTCTAACTGGACCGAGCTTTGCATACAAAACCCACAAACCCTCGGAAACAAATGACGTGGTCAGGGACCAACATATTTTGGACAGTTTCGTCTTGTACTTCCTTCGTGAGATGCCGGGTGAATTTTAAATAAGCGAATGGTTTTGTCGTTAGATAAGTTTTGTATCGCGCGTAGTTTATTAGAGATGGGAAAAGATTGGAAGATATTGTAACTCTTATATCGTGAATGTATTGTGACCTCAAGGTAAGAGGAGGTTAGACATTACCTTCGCCAACTAACCGTTACATACTTAGTATTGTCTTGTTCTATAGCTATGATTACTCAGAAAAAAAGTTTGATACAAAGGCTGTCTAGTAAATACCACAATTGTAACCCTAAACCAACGATATTGTATATGTATGCCTAACCCTTCATACCGGGTTGACGCGGTTCGATTGTAGTTGAGCTTTAACGAAAAATACTTTGAATTTGAAATGTAGTTTGATTGAAAGTCTGTTCAGACGGTTGAAATCGCTTTCGACTTAGCAGTTGATCAACTAAAATCGAACCGTCTGAGCCCGGTAACAAGAAAAACATGCCTTATATTAGAAACATGTTGTATTGAGCTGGTACAATAATAATTATGATTTAAGTACTTACAACAATCTATGAATGGTCATACAACAGGTGAAATCTATAGAGTCATGTAAGTCTTGCAAACACGCTATGAACAAGTAATTATCGGAGGAACTACACAGTCTGTATCTTACTAATGACCACACATCACTACTCACTTCCCTTTAACGGAAACAGCATGATAAGACATAAGATTACCGTAATGATGAGTTTTACACACGCAAAGGCTTCAGAAAAAGACCTTCAAGACAATGTTTTCTAATTGTATGGATAAGGCCAATGATAAGTCCTTGTGGGACATTAAGAGACAAAACGTTTCTAAGCGTTGGAAAATGCAAAAATAAAAAACCTGATTACTTGAACTCTAATGTAGAAAATCTTGGTAAAACCTTGATAAGAAAAATCGTAAATATTTCGCTTCTTTCAATATGAAACTTAGATGCTCACCAAAGCATAAGCTGCAATGAATCCCGAAGCAGCCGTCACACTGCAGCAGAATATCCTGCTCACTGCCGGCTTCATCCGAAGCTTCGGCGACTCCAAGTCACTTAGCTCGTTACTCGTTGACATCTTGGACTATTACTTCGAAAACGACCTTTTTACATTCCTGGATATCTCCCGAATGCTCCAGAAGTTTCGATATTTCTCATTATTCTTCAGTAAGTATTTAATATCGTTTCTGGTGATCTGGCAAATGATCTAGAACTTTCGTTGATTCTCATATTTCTTTGTGATCTATTAGTCTGTTCCTTTGCCTATAAATTTTCATGGTTTTAGATGGCTTGGTTCTGGATGTAAAAGGTTTCAAGATTCTTGTGTTTTGAAATACTACATCTTCTCAAAAGAATGAAAAGACGGTTTTCTGGATGTCTTCAGTTGGCGGCAACTATCTGGAAAATAAAAAAGAATCATGTTAGTTTTTCGCTTTTTACATGAAGACATGATTAAATCTAGACATAGAAAAAGGAGGAAGTGTGAATGTTGCTATGAATGAAAAGGGAGGAAATTATTAAGTGATAGTTAACAGGGGAGAATACAAGAGGAAAACATTTTACCCCGATCACAATATTAAATCTGTCTGTTACTAATAATAAAGCTGAAGAGTTTGTTTGTTTGAACGCGCTAATCTCTGGAAGTACAGACGACAGCAGGTCAAGCTACCCGAAACTGTCAAATTTTCCCAATCAACCTTGAACCTTAATGCTTTAGCGATTAAGTTGAAGATCTATTAAAGAAATTTGACAGATTGTAGTAGCTAGATGTGCTGGCGTCTGTACCAGCCGGATTTGAAAAACTCTTTTTGCATTTTATAGCTGATTCTTGAGGAAGGCTATATTTAAAAGCACGCTACAATATTGCGCGAGAAAAAAGTAAGAAAAAACGCTAAGCGCAAACGAAGTAATAGTGCGGACGGACGATGCGATGCGACGGGGTGGGTCACGGGAACAAAAAATTACAAGCGGACGAAGTCGCGGGCAGAAGCTAGTCATATTTGCAAAAACTTTTTTGAAAAAAAAAAAAATAAACGACTTCCAAAAACGACACTACAAAGTGAAAAATAATTTTAATTTCGGAAGTCGGTGTCGCATTTTCGTTGTTTGCCACCGACTTCCGAAATTAAAGTTATTTTTCACTTTGTAGTGTCGTTTTTGGAAGTCGGTTGCTTGTTTTTTCAAAAACGTTTTTATTTTTCACTTTTAAGTTGTAATTTTTACCAGCAATTTTGGTTTAAAAACCAAACTACCTACTGAACCGTTTTTGATGAAATTTTTATGGGACCATTTGGGAAGCTTTCCAAAAAAAAAGAATTTTTCAAATCGGTTGGCAAGCGACGGAGTTATGCGCCAACAAACATTAAAAAAAAAATATAATCATCCGAAATAAGAACCTCCTCCTTTTTTAGAAGTCGGTTAAAAACGGACAATGCATGGAATCAATTTCCATCACTTACTAGATGCAATCCTATCCTACTAATATTATAAATGCGAAAGTTTGTATGGATGGATAGATGGATGGATGGATGGATGGATGGATGGATGGATGGATGGATGGATGGATGGATGGATGGATGTTTGTTACTCTTTCACGCCAAAAACTACTGAACTGATTTGGATGAAATTTGGCACATAGCTTATAACCAGGATTAACACATAGGATACTTTTTTCCCGATATTACACGGGATCGAAACTTATGCGGGTGAAACCGCGGGGCGCAGCTAGTAATAAATATTTTTAACTCAAATGCAACTCAAACTTGACCATTAACAACTATGTATCGGCTAGACTTTTTATGACGGAATTCAGTGTAGAAATGGATAATGCTGGTTGCGATACTGCAAAAAGTGCAGCAGTTAACACATTTAATGTTTGCAACGTCTATCTATTTCACATTTTTTACCGCCACCAATAATTTCATGTTTTTGTTGTTATAAAAACTAGTGATTTGTTTAACGTAGCTAACCATCCGATAATAATTTTAATTTCGTAAATTATAATATGCTTCATTAATTTTCTGCGTCTACAAGTATGTGCGAGTAGTATCGAATAACGCAATTATCAACTATAGAAAAATTAAAGTTGGATCATTCAGATGAAGAAATATCGGTACCAACTTCAGGTTTAAAATTCTTTCAGTTCTTATAAGTCAGACACAGTGATCCACAGTTATGTTAGTAGGTATACTTAAAAATTATGTTAGTAACCAAAGATTAAAATATATGCCACAATAATACCATTATAACTAAAATTGAATAACTGAAATATATAAAGTCAAATTGTAAAATAAACGCAAACATTTTTAATTTCACACATGATAAATAAGTATAATCCACAATAATAATAATACCCCAAAACGACTTATCTCACCCATGCCCTAAATATGGGCGCATGTAGGGCCAACCAATGCGGCATGAATGGCCCGTCTAACCTGTCGGCGACGACAGCGAGGAAAGTGTTGCCGCTGGCCCTCACTCGGCCCGCTATCGAGGCTGCCCTCCTGCGCATAATGGCATAAAAACAGTCTAGGCGCACACTGCCGAACATCCCCGACGCACTCCAGAAGCGAGGAAGCCGCAGCAATGCCCTCAGCGCGTTATTATATTGTACTCGGAAGGCTCCGTAGGCTTTCTGCGAGTATGACACCCACAGACACAGGCATTGTAGGGTGTGATCCGCCTGAGGTAGGTTTTTAGTATCTAGGCGATTTACCACATTTTTGCATGGTTGACGACACCTTAGTTACCTAGCCTCACACACTTTTACACGGGACTTTAAAAATAACTGAATTTGTCTCTAAATTTGTACCTACATCTCTACCTTCGAGTCCAGACGCAATTGAGTGGCCGAATATTCTTAATATTATACTTTGATTGTGCATAATGAGTCAGTTTTACGTTTGATGGAATCATTCTGTTGCGCAAATGACGAGTCTTTTTGCGCATAGTATTTAGTTCCCATAAGATTTTTCGAGATTGTGAACTACTTGTCTGTTGTTCTTGTTGTGCAAGCCTTTGAATAAATTTGAATGGACAATAAGGATCAAACACACAAGCTTGATAACTGTGGGAGACTACCAGACTGAACAAAATTACTTATACTAAATACATACTTTCTTTAGTAAATCACTTTACAACGCTATCGTAGATCTTGCCGAACATAAGGAATGAGAGACGATGGGATAGACAGTGGTCGATGACAGAGATGGTGAATCCTATGAAAGAATGTGGCTAGATAAGTGTTTGAATAAGCAATAACAATGGCACCAGTAAGAAAGCAACTATGAAGTGACAAGCTTGATCGTATAGCTAAACAAACTCCGTCCACATCCGACAACAGCAACTTCCTAGCCAATTAAATTAAATCACACAAGAAAACAAATGCAAATAGTCACAGAGCAATAGCCTTAATACATCCCGATTCGCTTAGTACAAGGGCCGAATCATTGACTCCATGGGAAACACCAGTCTGCCATGAATGGTGGGAACTCATCTAATTGTGAACACAAAGTGGTGTGTATACCATCAACCGCTATAAGGCGGGGGTGTCTAAAAAAGCGGAGGAACTGAACGTATCATTGAATCGTTGTTCTAAGGAATGGCAATCTCCACTTTATGAATTTGTAGTTCTCAGGGATATTGTAATTGCAGTTCTTATTGATTGAAGTATAATGAATATTGATAGGAGTTTATAAAGAAGGGAGGTAGATAAAAACCAATATACAGTGAATATCGCAACAATTAAAAAGTTCATACGTGGAATATTCATATGATCTATTCTATATTCGGTCAATAAGTTCCGCATGAAGATTAAACCGATACTGAAGCAGAAAGTTACAATATCCATCTTATTAGATCATTTCTACTAACAGCCTAGCAACCTTTGATCATCTGTCTACAAGTATATAAAATTCGGATTCTGAAAGACGTCGTCTGTTTGAATGTAGGTACATGTATACTAAAGTTAATTTGGTAACGAATATCTCGTAGAATCACCGTAGACAGGCCTTCTAATTAGGCAATTGTGTAATGCTGATTTGAAAGCCCAGCACCAAAATGTATCATTGAATAACTCCACAATAGCCCGTGAACCGATCAATTCTACAGTATATCAGAAGGTACAGTCCATTTCACAAGGATTAGCAGAATGCCTTGACATACATTAATGAAACACTATGTTTCAACGGCTAGCGTAACAAGTTCTCATGATAATTACTTCGCACAGGATATGAGCATAATCTTGAAGGATTAAATTGTGGTATATATATTGAAGCAGGTGGTTTTCGAGCTGCAATATTGATAAGCGTCGTAATAAACTTTATTAAAGTAAACTACTGTGTAATTGCGTAATACACTAACAGTACTGGCTTTCATTTTGACAGTTCAACAACATTAATTACGTTATTTACGTTGTCGAGCAGAGAAATTTTTCGAACATATGTATGTATGCAGCAATGGATTAGCTTTCTTTCCTTCATAATGATTCAGATTGTGAATCATATTTTACAACATATTCATCGACATACAACCTGACAATGACCTGCAAATTGCACAATACGTAAACAAAATTGAATTTTGCGGGCTACCCTGGCGCTTTCCCTCTAATTAACCGCGTCGGGGGTCTAATAGAATTTTTTCCTTCGTGTTTAAACACCAATGGAAAATTTGCATTACAATTATCTCCACGATGACCATACGGCCGGTGCACCACAAGCAGTCAGTTCTGCTGAATCATCTTGCTACTTGCTCATACAAAAAGAAAACACATCCCTATGTCTTTTCTTTTTGTATTGAGCGAGTAGCAGAATAACCGAAGATTCGAACCGTACAATTTTTTTTTTAATCATTTCTGTCCGTTTTCAAACACTGCTCCGGTTGCAGTTATAGCGGATAAAGTACGAGAGTCCAGACAGAGATGGTACTGTCATATACTTCGACAAACAGATGACCATGTCGTGAAAAAGAGCCTTTCCATAACTACAAGACGGGAAGAGGAAGAACTCAAACTACATACATGGATGACAAAGATCCAAAAGGACATGAGGGAGATAGGACTTACGGAAGAGGACGCACAAGACCGCAGACGATGACGCAGAAAACCGAAACCTCGTAACGAGACAAAACGAGGCCGAAGAAGAAGAAGTACTATTCGAATCTACTCTTCTCTAGTTTTGTTTTTACCATAGCAATAAGAGAAGAATGCTACTTCGACGCCTAAATATCCTTTTGTTTCTGTATTTATTTATATAGTTAATCTTTTAATATAGTGCCTAGTGTAAATAGTTAGTTAAGAGAAGAATAGTTTAAAAATGTAAACCTTTGCTAAAAATAATTCAGTCTCCGAGCTATTTTTAGCTTAGCTCCTTATATAAAATAGTCGTTCCAAATTCCAGTCATATCGTCGCTCGTATCGGAACCTGCACTTTATATTCGTAAGTAAAGGCGTCCGTCGACCTCGCAGCATACGCATTACCACTTTGAATTGTAGAAAATATGTCGGATATTGTAATTGTTGTTTTGGCAGTGAATTTGTATAATATGTAGGTCATTGAAGTTGTGTATGAGTGTAGAAAGCGCAGTAAACGTACCGCCTTCTTGTTAAGATAATCAAGTTGTGTTATCTAATAAAGACTTATTAATCGAGGTGTTTTATGCGGGGTAATTGCGAAACATACTGTCAGTAACACTGGGTTTCATTTTGATAGTTCAACAATATTCATTGCGTTATTTACGTTGTTGAGCAGACACATTTTTCGATCAAATGAAGCAATGGATTAGCAATATCCTTCAAAATAATTCAGTCAGAGATTTATATGGTGATACGCAAATAGGGGGGGTTTCATTTTGACAGTTCAACAACATTCATTGCGTTATTTACGTGTTGAGCAGACAAATTTTTCGAACTTATGAATCAATGGATTAGCAATTTGCTTTAAAATGATTCAGATTCCGATTGATCGTGTGTTACGCAATTAGAGTGCAGGGCCCCAAGTCTGCTAATTTCAATGACATGTCCCACTATTACGATTCAATCGAGAGTCAATTATAATTCAATTATCATTGTGACAAAATGCGTATTCTGCTAAAACTTAAATGTGGTGTCAATTGAATTGTAATAGAATCGTAATTGGATTGCAATGGTGTCAGTTGAATATTTCGCGGTGTTGCCTATTAAAATCTACCACGACACTGAATGAATGAATGAGTTATAATTTATTTTAAATAAAGGTTTTTTTTTCATTTCTGTGATTGAATTACGACTCATAATAAATATATTGTCTACTAGCTTCTGCCCGCGGCTTCGCCCGCGTGGATGTCGGAAATTATCCCACGGGAACGTGCTAACAGGATAAAATGTATGTGCTTCCCGAGGATTCCATCTAGGTATCTCGCGGGCCCTTTGTGGCTAATTACAATAGAAAACCAATTGTGTCTCATTAGTGGTGATTAAGAGGGTACCTATATGATATCTTTACCTAAGTACCTACCTAATTAAAAAAAAACTCAATAACAGAAAATAAAATACCTACCTACCTAAATAAACCTATTTCTGATGATAACTAATCTAAACTCAATAAATAAGCAAAATCCCTAAAAACTAATATCTAGGTATACGAATGACTAATCCTACCTAACCGTATTATAAAATAACCTACGGTCACTACGTACACTATCAAATATACTACCTACCTATACTTTAAAATTAAAATCTATCCCTACGACTTATAAAAATAAACCTAAATAACTCTAAAAACTAAAAGGAATAAAAAGGTCGCACTGAAAAGCACGATTTAGAATTGCACGTAGCAGTTAAAATAAGAATAAGAACGAACGCTTGCCACTCGACACGTCCGTTCAAATCAAAGTTCAAAAAATGTAATGCCATAGGTAAGGATAAGTACTAACGTAATGCGCGCGCGGCCGCGCGCCACGCGTGTGCTGCGAACGGTGCAAGCCAAATTCAACCTTCAGCACTACATTTAGAGCATAACTTAGGGACACTGCACACGGCTAAGATACTGTGACGTAACCTACGACAAATTTATTATTTGCGGTTGGTACAGTAATCGGGTCTAGGCATCGAACCGCAAAATTAAGTTTGTTTTTTATTGTATATACTTTTCCGAGATAAAAAATACCCAGTGTTGTGCCCAGGATATTAAAGAATAATTATACCAAGTTTCATCGTAATCGAACCGGTAGTTTTTGCGTGATGCCGGAACAAACAGACAGACAGACAGACAGACAGACCGACAGACAGACAGACAGACAAAAATTTTTTTAATCACATTTTTGGGTTCGGTGTCGGTCTAGTAACACCCCCTGCTATTTATTTTTTTTATATTTTCAATGTACAGAATTTTCACTTCTACAGATTTATTATAAGTATAGATAATGAAATGCCTTCTCGATAGAATAAGACCAAATGTTGTAAAAAACACTACTTATTATAATACGGGGACTGTGCTGCCAAAGTAAAAAATTGTTGCTGTCACGGAAATGTCACTTTCAATTCAACCAACTTGTCAAAATATAAAGTGACTGTTGATTTGTTTTAAATTTTTCTCTAAAGTACTTGTAAAAAGTTTTTAAAAGTTAAAAACGAGTATTTGCAAAATGACAAATTAAATAAGTAAGTACTTAAAATCTTTGTTAAAGTTAATTCAAATTCGTTGACTGCAATTATTTAATATTTCAATTTGATATTACAAAAATTGTATTTACTTAAAATAGAATAGTTACCTATTCAATACTTAGACAATTTATATCTAAGCACCTCATTGTAGCTCGGGATTTGCGACGTTGCCGAGCCAATTCTAATATCGCTGTCGTCGAAGGCGATCATTAGAATTGGCTAAAGCCAAAATACGCCAACGTAAACTTGGTGATGGCCTCATTATTATTTTAAATTAAAACAATTATACAACAATTGAAACGCTACGCGTGACGATCTATCGTTGTTGAATTCTACTTCAATGGTAAGATTGTCATTGAGAGACGATTCACATAAATGTCAAATAACGAGCGGACTACCAATAATTGTAAGATCGAGACACAACTGTGACACGATTGAAGAGCAGAATAGCAAATCGTTCAATGGCGATTGAGTGGCAGTTCGATGATATGTCAATGGAACACCATTGGTCTTAAATAAGTAGTAGAATACCAAATGTGCCAAACTATTCAATCGAGATGCAATTGAGATTCAATTGAAGCATTTGTAAATTAGCAGACTTGGGGCCCAGGTCTGTTAATTAACTATATTAACTCGATCATTGATTTCATAAATATTTTTCTATAGGTAGTTATATTATTCAGGCTTGGCAATTTTATACGGTAAATCATATCTGCCTGATCTCCTCCTTTTTATCTTAAAAATGTGATCGCTTTTCTCATGTTTATTTCATTAAATTTTTACATACTTTATTAGGTATCCTATCCCACTAAAAAAGTCACAATTATTCTACTATTCGTACTCAAGATTGACCACGACCCGTCACTTTGGAAAACCCCACAGAAAAAAAACGCAGGATGTGTCGTGAAATCCTCTATGATAAAATGGTATTCGTAGCTCTAACTAAATGATTTGTTAAAAAAATTTGGGTCGTTTTTAAGTACCGAAACTATTGCGGTGGTCATAGTCACATTGTGTATAAAAAAGCCGCATTTTAACTAAAAACTAAACATTAAACAACAACAAAGGCAAACCTTGCTCCACGTCCTATCCTACATGCAAAACATGCAGTCATAGTGACCTCTGCGCTGCCACCAACAACGCTGTGGAAGTGGCAAAGTTTTGGGCCAACGCGATCTAAAATACAGCCGTGCTAGCGACTTGAAGAAGAATAAGAACCGACTTGCCGTCAAATCTGAATGGGGCTAATAAGTTGCATACATCCCAATTGGCCAGCCTGTATATTCATCACAAAATTTTGTGTTTTCACGCGATTCTCACGCACCAATTGTTACAAAATATTTTTTTAAGTAAGTAATTAGCATTGTCGCCGTATCAGTTGTCCCAAGGGACTAGTGGGACATGATTTTAAAAATATGTTAGTATCAGTTGTCCCATGGGACTAGTGGGACACATAATTCCACTTGTCCCATCATGGGACTGGATCAATGGGACTAGTGGGACAGACCCGTCAATATTATTTTTCCTGAATTTCAAATTTGCAAATTCACTCTTGAATTATAAAATCATTGACTGTTGTTATTTTGGTGTTTTGTATTTTTATTTGCATTCCGAACAAATGTTTTAATACTTTGTATATCGGAACGGAATTAAAAAGAGTCGATACTGTGGAAGCATATATTATGCATTGCACAAGCTTCGGCCCGCGACTTCGTCCGCGTAAAATTCCTTGTTCCCCGACCCTCTCCGTGACCTCTCAAAAGACCAATTCGGAGCCCCTTCTGTGCAACGCCTATTAGGGCACATCTTTGGGGAGACTGTAAAAGGGTCCTAACCTAACCTAACTCTGCAAGGCAGAACATGACCACTGAGCGCCGTCTTCCCGGAGGTCACTCAGTGAGCCCACAGAGACCCCACTTTAATCGCTCGAGACCCCAAGTGCTAATAAACATGCCTATGTCAACTTAAATCTGCGTGCATTCGGAATGTTGTCAATTACCCTACATTATGTCTTTAGGAAATAAAGGATAATGTCTCTATGAACCATTACCATAGGTACTCATCATCATCTCAATACGTCGTCTTTTTGATGACAATGGACGCAGAAGGTACTCAGGTGGTACTGTGCATTAGTGAGTCAGTTTGCTTCAGTTTATTTCTGAGCAGCGAGGTAATTGTGGAACACACTATCAGTACCAATGGCTTCCATTTTGACAGTTGAACAACATTCAGTGCGTTATTCACGCTGTGGAGCAGACTAATTTTTCGAACATATGAAGCAATGGATTAGCAATAGCCTTCAATAATCAGATTGAGATTGATAGTGTGTTACGCAACAAGGATTCCGGTTTACGTTCCCTTCCATTCAAGTAGGTACTTGGTTTGTGGATGAAACTATGAAGTGGAAGAGATATAGAGAAGCACAGGGCCGCTCAATGTGGCAACGCCTGGGAGACCTATGTCCAGCAAAGTTTTCAGCCGAATGATAATGATGATGGTGACGACATTCAAAATATATCGACTCAAGTTGAAAGGGATATCAAGAGCGCTAACTCATAAGGATGACGTCATGATCAACCAAATTCCTACTGATTCATACTTAGGACTATTCGTATATAAAGAGTTAAGTATCTCTTATCATCATGACAGTTCAAAAGTGCCTGTAAATTAAAAAAAAATGCGTTGAGTTTGATCTACAATAATTAAAATACTTCGCCTCAACGTCGCTCAACCTTCAATCTCTCTACGAAGTATTTATATGGCCGCAACAAGCACCTCCACAATTTACCTACATGCCATATCTCAATAATTACAAGCATATCAAAGGAAATCGCATCTACAATCAGCAGATCGACTGTGCCAAGGTTGGTAGGCAGTACATCATGACATGAAGACTTATTACTGCACACGCCTTCACCATATTGTTTCTAAGTACTGTGACTCCTACAGCGATTAGTATCTAGCATTTCATTCTCCTTGGATTTGAAAATGTGTTTTTAAAATTAATAGAAGGTGTAGCCAAGGTTCCTTGATGAGGTATGACCTGAGTGGGTTTTACTTCTTTTTTTCATTCTGGTGTGGGTTGATTTTTGTAATAATGATGCATCTGCTCGTAGGTTTATTCAATGGCAATTTGTTAATTTGTAAATTCAAGCAGCAGAAGCTTTGTCAGGGAGAGAGGCCAATTGGGGGCGCGGCGAATGTATCTCCCGGGCCTCCTACTCGTGGTACTGGAAGGAACCGTGGGGCATTAGTCGGTAGAACTCAGACATAATCTTCCGTTTTTCCTAGATGGAGGATTTCCTCACGAAAAAAAGGGAGAGAGGTGGATTGGTAGGTAATTCTGTCACGAGAAAAACTCTATACACTCAACAAGTTCAGCCAATAAGCCAAAGTGCTTTCTTAAAAATAGCTGTAACGCTTTAAATCAAGACGTAAGGCTAAATATAGCTTGGGTAGCGGGATCGTCCGAAAGGGTTACCGCTGCCCTGGAACATAAAGGGCTAAGGAAGGAACACGGGTGAGTTTTAGTCAGTAAGAGTCTGACACTCTCTTCCGCTCCACCCAGAGCGGGAGGGGTCAATTGATGATTGCCCATCCTCAAAAAAAAAAAGGCTAAATATAGCTTTAACAAATTACGTAATGCCTGCTTAGGTTACCTTTTTCGTTGCCTGATTATTTGCAGCTAAAAAAATCACCAAAAAGACTTTATTTCGAAAGGATGAACAGTCCAGCTACCCACTGCTACTTTCCAGCACTGGGGCTCTGTCTATCATACGGTGAATTTCTTATATCTATGGTCGAAGCATTATGCTGAGCGATGGCCGTTTTGCGTGGACGAGATGCATATTTTCCCCAAACTTGTGCTTTCTTGTGTTCTTTCTCTGCGTCAAGTTTGCCGTAAATAAATGTATATTCTTTCTTCTTTATTTCACTTCCTACAATCACCGAACGTGGTCAGTGGTCAGTTTTGACCTTGTCTCTTTTTGTTCTCATTTCAACTAATTACTGTGGCTTTTCTTCTGTCTCTTGGGTACATTACCAGTCAACAGCGATGTGGATAAATTTTTCGACGCTATATTTTAGTTTGTGAATGTTAGGATATAACTTTGTAATTTTAATTAATTAATTAGGTCTTAATTGTTAATTACTGCATCAATGTAATCTCTGTCTCAAACTGTACATAATATCAATTCTAATGATCGATCGGTAGTTGACACCTATTCATTATTGTTTGTACCTACTCATCGACTTACTAAACAATGCAAGGGCGACTGCGACGTTCAATTTGTCACAACAAGCCACTGGCCGTGAAAACGACTGCACAATTAACGCCTTAGTTAATCAATTAGGAATTTGTTTCAAGCCTTCGCACTCTTCACAGTTCCTCTCCATCTTTTGTTCCCATGGATATTTCCGGCATGATTTTAAGAAAATATTCTTTAATAGCAAAATACAGTTGGTAAGTATATATATGCCTACTACACATTAAGTCTGTTTTCCCCAAAGGATTAGGTAGATATGTACCCATAGTACACCCACTGAGATCTATCTATGGAGATAAATATAATATTTCTCTTGCCAGATAACTCATCTGGCAGACATATTATGCGATGCACAATTTCACAAATGGTTCATTCGGTTGATACCCCTTGTTGTATTAGTTGTATTAAATGCTCTTTTCCAAATCTAACGATATGAAAATTGCCATTATAAATAACTGGAGAGATATTCAAGTTGGTATACTGAATCAAACCAGCTAAGCATTACGTGCTTTAGCATAATCAGCTTATAATGTTCCTACTGCTGGTTCTCTCGCAGAGAGGAGACTTGTGTCCGCCACGCGGGCCCAGTACGGGTTGGCGGATGTCACACGTGTCTTCGAATTTTTGGTTCTTGGACATGTTCCTTCACCGTTTTGACAGCAGTGGTGATGAAATAATTTACACTAAGTAAAGTGCCTGCTTGGGTTCGAACCCACGACTCGTAAGTCGCGGCCGTTACCACTTTGCCACCACTGCTCTCGTGGCGTGCTTTGCCGTGCCTAATTTGTAAAGACCCATTAACATTACCCCAGACCAAGTGTCCGTGGAGTTTCTTGCCCGTTCTCCTCCACAGGTACCTACTACGCTTTGGATTGGGCATCTAGCTTCATCTTTCTGACTGACCGACCCATTGACAATTCAAAAGTACTTGGTTTTTTTTAAATAAATGCTTTGAATTTGAGTTTATGTTTGAACAATTATCCACATGTACTCAATAAAACTTCTCGTGCCGCAGTTCTCGTACTGCAACTCCACTTTTCTCTACCAACGCGTCCTCATTCAAGCAATCACAGGATGTAACTAAGCGAATCAACCTCACCCGTCTCGCATACTAATCTGCCATCATTACTTCCACAACACATAAGTAACAATACTTACTTACCGTCCAAAACTGTTGGTACAGTTGCTTGTTGTCTGTTAACATTAATATTCTACGCACGTAGTTATAAAGAAGCGTCTACATTGATCTGTTTCGCTTTCCTCGGTAAAAGCATGGACAAGGAAATAGTAAGCAAGTACTATATCAAACCTAAGCAGGCCAATTCTCGTAATTTAAAACGATCAAAATCTAGTCGCAATCTCATCTCGGCGACAAACAAATGTCATGAAGTTGTCAAAATGTAGGGAAATTTGACGTATTTTTGACGGATTGAGAGTGAGATCAGAAAGCCAATTCTCGTAATTTAAAACATTCAAAATCTAGTCGCAGTCTCATCTCGGCGACAAGCAAATGTCAAAAACTTATCAAAATGTAGGGAGATTGAAATCAGACTGTGAACGTTCTTAAAATTACGAAAATTGAATTTTATAGGCCTTGTCTTAAATAAGTAAGAGTTAATATTCTTTTAATTTTAGCTTATCATAACATTGTATCACGCTTTTAATCCCCGAAAGGCTAGACAGCGGTGTGCCTTTAGAACAACCATATGTCAGTGCCCTGTGCCAGTTGTTTTAATCCCATGAAATAGGGGGCGAGTTTATTGTTATCAACCGGACACAAATTAAGACTCCGATTATAATTATACAGGATCAAATTAAATTAGCTAGCGCAACTCCGTAGACGTGATGGGTAGAAAAATAGAAAATATTTATTGTCCAGGTAATATAAGCAAGTTCACAGGTTAACAGCAAGTTAAAACGATATGAGTGGTTTAAAATATTACCTACAGCTAGGTTACAATATGATATTTGCTAGTGAGCCCCAAACTAGACAGTTAGTCTGTATCTTGGGGCTCAGAGTATCGATATCGGTATCGATATCTAAACATGATAAAAGAAAAAGAAGTTAATTTGATTTATTTTTTTGGTGGCGTCATCGACCGCATGTTATGTAAGTCGCTTGAAATATACTTTACAAAACAGGTGTTTTTTTGTGTTTAACTAAGAAAACAGATTCTCTCAACTTATCCTTCAAATAATAACAATATAACCGGTCGTTGACCCCAGAAAATAACTTCAAAACTTTTTCATTTCTAACTTATCGTGTCGTAAGTCGATGCTCATCACGATTGCAGAGTTTCGGTTGCTAATTTAACTTGACCCTGTATCGAAATAATTAAGATTTAAAATAATGAAGTGTTTTAATTTAATCCAGTTTTATCTCTGACTGTACCCAGATAGGTGTTTCGGCGTCCATAGTATGTAGTAGTATAGTACACATAGAAAAATTAAATTAAATAATCATTTATTTCAGGAGGTTATTCCCATATACAAATTAAATAGAACAAACACAACAAATACAACACAAATTACATACATAAAAAATTACACATTCAAAACATTGCATTAAAAATAAATAAGTTAGTTGAAATAAAAAATAAAATAAAATTATAGCTATTAGGTTAAAATTCATAAAAGTGAAAGCTATCAAAATGAATTATAATTATTTGTTCCATTTTTCATAAAAACCAAAAGCACGTGAATTTAACTTCTATAAGGTTTTATTCTGCAGGTAAAAGTCCTTATCTCAGTCCAATGAACTGTTTGTTGTGGAAACAGACGGGGGATATGATTGAACAGGTGAATACGGGTGTTTAAAGTCCGTTGTGGGAGAAACTTTCGATATTCAATGTTGTTTCTACACTGTTAGACCAACCGTTGCTACTGTGGTACAATATTATACAATAACAACTGGTTGCTTGTACCTCGACGGTCCAGTGGTAGGAACTTCGCAAGTACAACCAAAAATTTTCAACTGTCCCATAGAAAACTTCAACACCTGCTGGACTCATATGTATGGGACGGCTGAATTTTTTTCGCAATTACGATGTTGGTCCTATGGAGAAAGTTTCCCGTCTGATTGGCTGTACCACACTCTTAAATTTGACTACACCTTTCTGGTACAACCTGTATGAGCGTTCTGGATCGAACACTGAACAGTGATATGGATATGTCTAAGTATTAGGAAATTCTCAGTAGGCAGCCCCAAGTCTCCCACTTTAATAATATTGCAACTTAAGCATAACTAGTGAAAAACTATCCCTCTGTCTTCCCCTTTGATGAATACAAGCGTAATGTTAATACTACAGATAGATCTAGAGCGTCGCCGTCGTAGACCTCACTCAAAGCACAGATAGGAAAGCTGAGTAACGCAGTTTATTCTTTATCGTAGACAGATAAGAATGTAGTACCTGATTACTTGAGAGCACTCAGACTTAAGTAGAAAGGATTGATTTGATTAAAGCATTGGACTGTATCGACTATTTCCTTGATATTATTTCCCAGAAGTATTACGAAACCAAGCAATTATTATGAGGTTCAATTGCTGATCAGGAAATATATATAAGTGCTGCAATCATTGCAGTTTGTCTGTACTATAGACTAACTGTAGAGGTTAGAATAGAATAGAATACTCTTTATTGTACACCATACAAATTACAGAACATAAATATATACAATTTTACAAAGGGTGACACAATGGGCGGTCTTATCTCTAAGAGCGATCTTTTAAAGACAACCTTTGGATGGATTAAAATTAAGGAGAGACAAATATAGTAGGTAGTCTGTAGTGTACCATTTACATTACACAATTAATATATACATAATTTATATTTTACTAGTCTAAATAAATATATACATATAATAATAAACATGAAACAGAAGCAAAGAAAAAAAAATATAAATAATAATATAATAATGATGAATTGATGATGTTTAAGGAGAGAGGAAGTGCTTTTGTATCATAATTTTGAAAGCGGACAAAAGAAGGTTCACGTCCTAATGAGGACATGGAATTCCCATTACTGTCTTTCAGAGTCAACACTGAGTATTTTTTTTACCGTGTTTTTTGTCAAGTACACAACTTATACATTAGCTGCAATAGCAATGCGATAGCTGGTAAATTGCCACTTTGTGAGTAAGCACTTCTTACTTAATGCTGGTCTTAGCTAACTCTTATTATCGTGGACCAGTAAGTGTGTTAAGTTGTATCACATCAACTAACAACATTATACCGTAGTCTATTAATAGATGAAATGACATTGCAGCGACAGAAAGTTTTATATCGGACAGTTGATATTTTTTTAGCGATTACGATGTTGGTCCCATTGAGAAAGTTGATCAGGGCCCCAAGTCTGCTATTTTTATAAATTCGTCATTCCAACACGATCCCATTCCCATCCCATTGTCATTTTGCTTAAATTTCGTAATCTGCTAAATTCTTAATGGCGATCATTGGTCTCTTAATAGAATTGTGTCATAATGACATTGTCGTATTGCCATTATTATAAAAGCCGTTAGTAGAAATGATTTTCGAAAAACTACCACTACTTTATTTATGCCAGATTTCATTTATATATATTTTTACATATTATTTATTAGTGTTTTATACAAGTCAAGTGTTTTATGTAAGTCAGTCATTCATTTATCATTATGTACGAGATTACCATTCTATGCCATTTCTTTCAATGGAGTGTCAGTGGTTGACCACTGGAAAGTCATAATGACGCCATTATGTTAGTAGATTACCAAACTTGTCAAAATCAACAATTATGAAATCAATGATAGACCATTCTGACACTATTGTAATAGCAGACTTGGGGCCCAGTTTGATGGTCTGTACCACACCCTCAAACAAAACCAACCCATTCTGGTACACACTGTATGCAGAGAGATGCTTCCTCTACACTTACCGCCCACTTAGCACCAATAAACAATGTCCGAATCAATTATAGCACTCCATCACTCACTAACGAGGCAACGCAACAAAAACTAAAAGAAATGCTTTAATTACAGCCAACACGGAAGGATACGCAACAAGTTAATGATTAAATAACTAACTTTTGTTATTAAACTTGGTTGCGTCGAGAGAGCGATGCTCGAATACGCGATGCTCCATTGTTTGAGCATCGAAGTGTGTAACTAGGACAGGTGGTTTAGTTTACACAAATGGTATGGTGTGTCTCTTCCTTAATTCCGAGTCCTAATGTTTTGTCGGTTGCAGTAATAGTGGCCTAAATATTACTGTGACTACGTGTAATGGTATTTAATTTAACTGCCTATAGACTGTTCCAAAAGGACCAGTGCGGGTTGGTGGAGGTCACATGTTTTGGAATTTTTGGTTCTAGAACATGCCGGTTTCCTTACGATGCTTTCTTCACCATTTTGAGCTTCATCTCCTGTTTACCTACTTTCCTACTATTTACTACCCTTAATTGAGTGATTGCGAAAGAATTGAGAGAACCTGAACTGGATTTGTTAACATTGTCATCAGATAGGTACTCTTGGAATGGACCATAAGTATGGTCTATCATTCCTTATATATCATTTACCGCCTGAAAAATAGTATAAAAAAATTAAAGCAAGCACCTAAAAATGTTAGGTCCTTTGAGCCGAAAAGTTCCTGAGATCAAAATCTATGTTCTGATTTACTTGAGAAGATTTTAACCACCTCTGTTATCAAAGCCGATTCCAGAAACAACAATTTAATCAATAACCCCATTGTATTATCAAACAGACAATACCACAACAAACCAAGGCAATGCAGTTTCTGCAGCCACAACAGTTATTTAATTAAACAACATTCCTAGGACAGACAAAGTAAAGTAAATACTTTGTTTTTCCTAGTAACAGTTGAAGTACTTCATTACTCGTTATAGAGTTATATATAGTATATACTCTATAGTTAGACACCGTTCGATTTTGATCGTTTTAATCCTTAAAAGGGGTCATTGTACTCATCATTATGAACAACTTTTACTACGGGACCAACGCTAAAATCATGAAAAAAAAATCAGTTCATACATAGATTTATGTTCGCATAACTCGACATAGGTAATGTATGGATCAACAGATTTTTTTTTTCATGATATTAGGGTTGGTCCCGTCGTAAAAGTTGTTCATAATGATGAGTACAATGACCCCTTTTAAGGATTAAAACGATCAAAATTGGAGCATCCGGCCATTTCGTAGATTTGTTTTTTCGGCTGAAAACGAACGCGAAACTCGGCCTGATCTGTAGGTATTTTCGGCTGTAAACAGAACGATTTTTCTTTCGCAAATGTAAAAGAAAAATGTCCATATTTTAATCACTATATTTAACCATTTAAACTTAAAGTACACGAAACTATACTTTTCTCGAACACATACTTAATTATAAATAATCAAACAATCGGATGATAAATGCGATGAAAAGCTTTTTTAGCTTTTTGTGCATTTTCACAGTTATTGTAGGAACTTTTAGTTGTTGTAACCATCTATTTTCTCTGAATAAATAAAAAATAAATTGAAAGTATTAATTTGCCGGCACTTATTTTTTTCCTCCGAAAACCCGAATGCTGAAAATGCATTATCTGCTGTAAATTGCCGAAAATCAAAAACGAATTTCGGTCGGGCTCTGCTCGCAACACACGGTAATAAGGTGAGCTTCAAGTTCTAAGAAAATTACATTAAAACTTGTTAGTGACAAGTAAAATTGAATTTTCTTGTTAACTTCTCTCTACGTGAAAGTTTAGCATGTGAATTCGTCAGACTACTTAATGTAATGTTACTAAGGGGATGTATGTACTTTGAGTAGGTACTCAAAGTACATACATCCTCTTAGTAACATCTACATCTATAGGTATAGAAATAACAATACTAGTGCTTTTCCGCTTCGTCTGCGAGATTTTCCGATACCAAAATCAAATCAATGTCAACAGCTTATCAAAAATATAGGGAAATTAGAGGTATTTTTGACAGATTGAGACTGAAATCAGACTGTTAACTTTCTTAAAATTACGATAATGGCCACTCTGGTCTTAAAAAGTTTATGATCTTGATGACACGGTTGGCGCAGTGGCTGAGCGATCGACTGCTGCGCAGTGAGTCGCGGGTTCGATTCCCGCACGGAACAAATATTTGTGTTGCCTACAAATAGTTGTTCCGGGTCTGGCTGTTTGTGTATGTGAGTTTAAATGTTTGTAAACGCACCCACGATACAGGAGTAATTCCTAGAGTGGGGAAACGTAATTAAACGAAAAAAAAAAACGCTACATCTACGCCGAATTTTGCGAAATCCAAAACGGAGAGCGAAACAACACAGACTAAGTAGGTAACAAACAGGCAGAGTACACTTTTACAATATTAGACTAGCCCGCGATTTCGTAAGTACATGTGATAATGACGGATTCCCATACAAACTATGACCTTCTTTTTAATCTACTTAGCGGTGGAATTTCCGTTAAACTTCTTTTTTTCTCACCTTCAACATATAAATAACTTACTTGCCAACTAAACTGATTTGGATGAAAGGCGCATAAGGTTTTAGTTAAATTTAACTGTAGTCAGTAATCTTGGCAACTTAAGTTATACAATAACGAGTCATGAATTAACCAGTTATCAGAACAATCTCAATGGATATAACATAATGTAACTGTAACCAATATACCTACCAACACAATGATAGTCGATTGTTTCTTCGATAAGAGTTGGGCCAGACACCAACAGCCGAGTTGCAAATGACAATGCCCAAAAATGGTTTGTAACTGTACAAGTATTTATTGTATTTGGCACTAGGACCAAATCAGAGGGGCAATTCTTGTAATTTTAAGAACGTTCACAGTCTTAGGGGCATTTCTCGTAAGAGGATGGGAAATCATCAAATGACCCCTCCCGCTCTGGGTGGAGCAGAAGGGAGTGTCAGACTCTTACTGACTAAAACCCACCTGTGTTCCTTCCTTAGCCCTTTATGTTCCAGGGCAGCGGTAACCCTTTCGGACGATCCCGCTACCCTGACAGGCTTTGGCCCTATCGGGCCCCGTCACTTATGCTGATATCTCTTTGAGGCGCGCGTGGAACACATACACGCCGTCCGGCACGGGCCTGGTCCTGATCAGACGGAGAGCTACCCATTACTCTCCGCCCGCAAGCCCGCGCCTACGGTGGCCGGGAGTCGTCACGCGGCTCCCGACGCCCGGAGCATCTTCCGCGGCAGCTGAGGCGTGAGGACCGTTCCCTCGCCCACCCCGCCACCTCCTTCGCTAGCACGTTCACAGTCTGAGGGACATTTCTCGTAATCTCAGTCTCAATCTGTCAAAAACACCTGTAATTTCCCTACATTTTTGACCTTGATTGTCGCTGAGATAAGATTGCGACTAGATTTTGAACGTTTTTGACTACGGGAATTGGTCTTCAGAACGATGAGAACAATGCGATAACTAAGGAACTGAACTTTATATGTGGGTATTAAAGTATTTTTTTCCAAAAATACATATTTGTTTACATGTTTGGAAACTAAATCACGAACGCAGTGTAGACATACCTATAACACCCAAAAGGACAAAAAATCAAACACTATCATTCAAATCGGAAGCAGATAAGCCCACTACACCACAATAACCTCAATAATCAACCTACTTGTAACAAATATAGAGTCCTTTTCGCATTGCCGGTCAGTTTACAGTTAGCACCGTTTCTGAAGGCGTGATGATATGGCGTGTGCGTGAGTTGGGTTGAGGAACAGTTCAGTGGTGCCTCAGGGAGTAACGTGGACGGAATGTAGATGCGAGGAAACAATTTGAGCCTCGTTTTGAAGATCTAGGTTGCTTATTGCACTTAGATATGGAGTTCAGAGCTCAGGGGGCTTGGGTAATTTTGTAGTCTTTTAATCTTTTCCACCATGGAATGTTTTTCTCTTAGATCTCATGCATCGATCTCCATCAGGCGAGACCGATGTCAAGAGCGGGCCTATTTGGCAAAGAATAAAATAAAACAAATCTTCATATGGGCGAATAGAGGTTTCGAATGTGATTGTCGCACTCCTACCAAATAAAAACCTTGGTACAGTGTCGGGAACTCGGGAGTGAGATATGGATGTACTCATTTGCAAGTGCTCCACCCGCCTCAAAAAGTCACGACTAAGAGTATGAAAGCACATTCAAAATTAATGAAATCATCAAATTATTTATTTATATAGTTAGTTAGTACAGACGCCAGCAGGTCAAGCTACCCGAAACTGTCAAATTTCCCAATCAACCTTGAACCTTAATGCTTTAGAGATAAAGTTGAAAATCTATTAAAGAAATTTGACAGATTGTAGTAGCTTGATGTGCTAGCGTCTGTACTACTTACAGTTACTTCTTCATTTTCGCTTAGCGTACTTTCTGACTTTCTTCCTTTTGCTCGTCTCTCAAGGATCGTAGCGTGATGTGAAATAGACCTTCCTCAAGAATTCCCTACTTACATACAAACTTAAAATCTCTCTTTATAATATCATTCATTTATTTTTATAATTATTTTAACAAGTATGAAATAAAAATAACTTACTAGGTTATATAATTTTATCGATATTTTTTATTTAGGAAAGCGATAACTTTCTAGGTTACATAATTGTATCGATATTATTTGTGTAGTTTAGTTTTTTGTTTAGTATTGTTCATCTTCATTTGATCAAGTGCCAACATTCTTGCGGCAAAACAACGCTCATGTTTGTTTTGTGTGGCCAACATTTTGTCTCGGTCTTGTTTACAGAATACAAAATGGCCAGCTATTTGGAATTCAGCTAAAAGCAAAAGATTACGTATTGCTTGTTTTCTGGTCTATAAAGTAAGATTACAGCCGATAACTATCATTCTTGGCAAGGCGAGACATGAGGCTTTCTTTAACCTGAAGGCCAATTCTCGTAATTTAAAACGTTCAAAATCTAGTCGCAGTCTCATCTCGGCGACCAACAAATGTCAAAAACTTGTCAAAATGTAGGGAAATTAGAAGTATTTTTTGACAGATTGAGACTGAGATCAGACTGTGAACGTTCTTAAAATTACGAGAATTGCCCCTCTGTTGTGCTGTGATTACTGCCTGTTTGCCTTGAAAAAGTAACCAGAAGGTTGCAGTTGCAGTTTCCTGCTTTTCTTGTATATTAAACTACCTTCTGCCCGCGATTTCGACTGTGTGAAATTTCTTGTTCCCCCGACGAAGCGCGGGTTGGCGATGCGATGCGGCGCGGCGGGGTGGCTGTCGCATCGCATCACCAAACCTCGTTTTTACTTAGCGTTCTTTCTCACTCTTTTTGCTTGGCTCCCAAGGGTTCTAGCGTGATGTTAAATAATCTACAAATTTCCTCAAGAATTGGGCTACCACCTGCAAAGTGATTTATTTTAAACGGACCGGTAGTTTCAGAGATTGAGATGACATTACAGTTAAAACTCCGTGTAGTTCTCTAAACTACACGGAGTTTTAACTGTAATGTCATCTGAAATATTTTACTTCAAAGAAAATAAATGTATATAATTATGTAAATGCTTTATCTTTTTTGTAGATTTATCAGGTTATCGTATTTTGACGAATAAAACTAGTTGTACGGGTATTCATAAATCTAATTAAGGCTCAAAGGACCAGCATATCCTTAATTGAACAGAACACCATATTTTTCGCACAGACAAACACAGCTAGAACTAACATCTTGCATAATATTTACTTTGTATTTTCGCTCAATCTACTAATCTTGTGCAACTTTCCCCGACACTATCACATTTCTGCACAAAATAGTTACTGCAGAAAGCAATAAACTAAATAAATTTAAGGGCACATAGTCGCCATATTGCTAAAAGGGTAATATTTCACCTTCCTTTTAGCACCGCAGTAAATGTGAACAGCCATTATAAAACCTTCAGTTTAGCTGCGTTTTTATGCAGCCAACTACGAAACTGATAAAAATGTTTGTTCGTCTTTTTATGAGGGACCGGTTTCACTACATTCTGGGTATGCAGATGTGAATAAAATGATTATGGGATGCGAATAATTTTTGTGCGAAGATATATTTCTACAACTTCGGTATTCTACATGCCTACTGCATATATATATATACATCTACATTCTACACTAATATTAAAGCTGAAGAGTTGGTTTGTTTGAACGCGATAATTGCTGGAACCACCGGTCCGATTTAAAAAATATTTTTGCATTTGCTAGCCCAATCATTGAGGAAGGCTATAAGGCTATTTATGTAACATCACGCTTGCAACAAATTTCACGCAGACCAAGTTGCAGGCAGAAGCTATGAAATAAAAACAACTGTTCCCTACATTTTGTCGAGTTATGCGAACAAAAATGTATAGAAATGGAATAGCAGAATTTTTTCGCGAGCCTGTTGTTGATAATTCAGGCTCAAATCCAGATTCTGGGCTAACTACTGAGAACTGCAGACGTACAGTTACGTTTGAAGAACAGCGTTACAATTTTGTTTGTTGGAGTCTAGGCAAGTGAAGTCAAGTAATCAACAAAAATGTTGTGTTGCTACATCAACGCATAAAATGTCGGCGTTTAATGTGAAAAACAATGTATTCGAATGAATTTATTGTAGCATGCGGGTCATAATGTAACTTTCTGTATTTTGCAGCGATAAAAATAATGAGTTTTGTATTAAAAAGTTTAATTAGGGACCCGACCGTTGCCTAAAGGCTAAACGTCAAGGCTAGTTTCATTTGTCGGAGCCGGTGTGTAAACTTTCGAACTTTAAATTTATTTACCGTGATCCCTTGTTCGCATTAGGACAGATTTTCGAATAAAGATCACATTTTAATACAATTTGTTGTAATAAAGATCACATGTTAATACAATTTGTTGTATAATGCTTACTTAGTCTTTAACAGATTATTTCATATGAAAAGTCATTGTCATCTGTGTAATGAAATGAAATGTTTATGTCGTAGTATCTTTTAAGACACTTTTACACGTCAATATTTTGTTGGTCAATATTTTAATACTAGTTGGCGCTCTTAGCTGCTGATCCTTGAGAAAAACAAACTTATCGGTCTGTTGATATTTAACACAGTGAACTTGGTAGATAAAGATCGGTAATTTTATAGCCAAAAGAGGTAAGTACAACTACATGGCATTCTTGAACATTAAATAAACAAGATTAAAGTGACATTCTCCTATAGTTTTCTAAATATGTATTTAATGGTGTTACGGGTATTATCGAAACCAATGTAATGAGGGGCTTGCGGTTAAGTAATAACAGCCGCAAGGGTCAATTGATCAGGTTAAGCTACGCTTGCCGCGGTTCATCCGTGGATGGGTGACCATCCAAGACCACTTCGTGCCTCGGAAAGCACGTTAAGTCGTTGGTCCCGGCTTTGATTCCTGTATCGTTAACAGTCGTTACGAATCGTCAGTAATTCGTCTGACAACAAGTCTTACTAACGGGAATCGTATTACCCAGTAACAGTGTTGTGGTCAGATAGGCAGACGCTTCATGTAAAATACTGGTATTCAGCTGCATCCGGTGAGAATGGAAGCCAACCCAAATATAGTTGGAAAAAGGCTGGGCACATTGATTGATTGACTATTACTTATAAAATAAGTCTTTTCTCAAAGATGCAATTTTTATTTCACGTGAAAAATGCTTTTAAATTTTGTCTAACTGTAAGGTATTTATGTACAGACGCCAGCAGGTCAAGCTACCCGAAACTGTCAAATTTTCCCAATCAACCTTGAACCTTAATGCTTTAGCGATAAAGTTGAAAATCTATTAAAGAAATTTGACAGATTGTAGTAGCTTGATGTGCTGGCGTCTGTACGTGACTGCGCATACAGTCTTTAGGCATTGCATTGCATACTCTACCAAGCTACTTTGCATACGATTATAAACCATAGTTTTATAAACCAAGCCTTGAACATGGAAAATTTTATCTCTACTCTAGCAATAAATTACATCGTGGAATGTCCATACGACATCAGCAGTCGGCACCAACTGAGTCTTACAAATAAAAATAACTGCCAATATTTCATCGAACAACAAGCGAATAATTCGTAATGCAACAAATAAAAGCAGGTTGTAGTGGTAAAATATTGTTGTATAGTCGTAAAGGCTTCGCGTTTATCGCCCAGTTTAAAGTGACCCGTGGCAGAAAAGGGAACTAAGCTAAATTGTAAAGGATTTTGAAGGGCCTCTTTGCTAGTGGCGCCGCTTTGAAGTTTCAATGTAAATTGGGCATGTCAGTGTCGCCTACGCAGACGGCATGCTAATGTAGTGAGTCAGCAGCATTTGCATTTACTCAATATCATAGAGCGCTCGTTCGTGTATTACGTCACAGTGTTTTTTTCTGTTTTTACTAGAAAACGAGTAGAGGGAAAAACTACGAGAATTTGACATGAATGAATAGTCTTTCTTGGAAGCTTCAATACATTACCGTGATCTTGAAGAATCTTACTTTTTCGTAATCTTGTATGAACTTAAATGTTGATATGGCTCGCTAGCTTAGAAACAGTTTTGCAAAGAAATATACTCTGTCCATTAGGATAACCGTTTTTTGACAGCTGTCTTAGAACGATATTCCAGATTACGTAAAAGTTAACTTATATGCGTAATAAAATAAATATATAAACTGCCTTATCTTATTGACTTATCTTATTAATGACTTCTTACGGACATTATAATACCGTACGTGTATCAATCAACGTCAATCATCTGTCAAAAAACGGTTTACCTAATGAACAGGGTATAGGAACCTACAAGTAGGTACCAACTACTTGCCACATTAACTACCTGCTCTTTTAATTTTAATTTTTTAACTTTTACTCAGATGTTGACACACTAGCTTGCCCTCTCTCTTCCATTTTGGAGGCTGATTTTGGTAAAGTATGGCCATTTACAACTTGTGAATGGTCATAAAACCAAAGAATTGATGTAAATTATTGACTAACGGTACACGATTGTACAACTACGAATTGGTGATCGCCCATGAACTTAATGATCGCGTATGGTATGGTTTTATTATGTGGTTTATTTCCGTATTATTTTTATATGGTTTCAATATACCGGTATTTAATGTTTTAGTTTGTAGTGTTTATATGCTGCTGGGGAGTTTGTTGCGCCTATAGAAATGTAATTTATGGTTGCGTCGCTTATTCCCAGCGAAAGCACTAGGAACTGGTGAAGGGCGGGCGTTTTGGGGGACTGTCTTTTGTAATTTTAACGTTCGAAAAGTGCTGATTCTCAACCTAATTTGAATAAATGTCGTTTGATTTTTGTATTTTTTTTTTTTATCCTTCTAACAAAAGTGTCTGGTTTAGATTTTAGAAATATAAATCGGTGAACTGAATGGTGTGGTTTATTTCCTTATTATTTTTATGTGGTTTCATGTAATGCTTTTGTCTTGAATTGCGTTTAAATAGGAATTTTATTTGATACAGAGCTTTTGACAAACGTGTCTGGTTTTTAGAAATATTAGTGCTTACTTCATTTTAAACGTTTTTCTTTCATGTTACATGGCAAATTAGGAACCTACCTACAGCCCCTACTAATTCTTCTGGAATATTGCTCAAATGAGTGTCATGTTCAATGATATTATAAGTATTTGATTATGATGTCCGGTTGATAACAACAGGGGCATCCCTTAGACGCAATGTGGAATGTTATGTTACTTATTATATAATTGGTCATGTTGAAACGAGTTTATTTCAAACGGATCTTAGAAAGTATCAAGTGTACAGGTAATAAACTGTCGTCATCTCATTGTGTACCTTTCTGATTAAAGATCAGCATCTCCGACCATTCTACAAGTCTCTTTTGAGACCTCGAGCCACCAAATTGGAGGCACGTGCTAGTCGAGGGCTTTGTACCTACCTAACGAGTAATTACACGCAAAATATGTTGAGTCATAATTAAAATTATTATCAACGAGATGACTCATGAAGACTGAGATGTTGAGGATCAACAAAGCGACAATAATGAAGTAGGTATCTATCTATACATACCAAATACATGCTGTGAAGGATTGACTGTCTAAAAAGTCACTAAACACACATTTTTTTTTCATATAATTCACAAAACCGATGTACAGACGCCAGCACATCAAGCTACTACAATCTGTCAAACTTTAATAGATTTTCGCTAAAGCATTAGGTTCAAGGTTGATTGGCAAAATTTGACAGTTTCGGGTAGTTTAGTCTGTACAAATGCATTAAAACAGTTACAACACAATATTTCTGATTTACTTATACTAGATGTGAATCTATAATTTAGATAAAACAATTAGCATTAATTTTTTTTTTTTTACATAGTGTGAACTTTTCCATAGATAACGAAAAAGTTATAGGGAAAAAAAAAAATTAATAATTATAGAGACAGAAGCATGATAGGTAGAAAATGCTTCTTAGACGACACCTAAATAAAATGCCTTAATATTATTGCACACTTTTGTTTAAGTATTACATTTTGGTCTCGCTTAGTGTTAGCGAAACGGGTATTACCTAGAATGTATTTAGAGAGATGTTCCGCAAAGGGTTTTGAGCAACTACCCCAATGATAGTTGAACATGAAGTTTGTAAGGGATTAAAGTAGTAGGCTATAGCCAATTTACCTTTGAAAATTAGATGATCTAGCTTGATACCTTTTGTACCTTTATGTATGTACTTGTAACGGACGACCTAAATAGCTCAGCAGTGGAATGCTCGCTTTCAGAGCTCAGGGTCGCGAGTTCGATTCCGGACGAGATAAATCTTATCTTAACGTCGAGAATACGTAGAGTACAAGCTCCAGATTAGTATCTATTGATATTGCATTGTTTGTGCATAATATGCAATGTTCATACGATGCATTGTATCGTTTAACAATACTCATCATAATCATCACCTTAATATGTTAACGTTTCCTGTTCAATATGGACCAGCAAAACCGCTGATTAATTTAAAATATGATAATAATGCTAGGTCTCAAATTCGAACCCTGCCAGGCGCTTCACTTTATGTATACAGGTTTACAGGGCCCCAAGTCTGTTATTAGGTACAATAGTGTCAGAATGGTCTGTCATTGACTTCATAATTGTTGATTTTGACAAGTTTGGTAATCTACTAACATAATGGCGTCATTATGACTTTCCAGTGGTCAACCACTGACACTCCATTGAAAGAAATGGCATAGAATGGTAATCTCGTACATAATGATAAATGAATGACTGACACATAAAACACTTGACTTATATAAAACACTAATAAATAATATGTAAAAATATATACAGGATATTTTTTTATTCAGTGCGTAAATTTTCACAGGGTGTTCTACCCATGAATATGAACAACTTTCACTATGGGACCATCTCTGAAATCACAAAAAAAAATCAGCTGTTTCTTATAAAAGTTCAATACCTACTCGACCAAAATGTATGAATCTGCTGATTTTTTTTTTCGTGATTTCAGAGATGGTCCCATAGTGAATGTTGTTCATATTCATGGGTAGAACACCCTGTAAAAATTTACGCACTGAATAAAAAATTATCCTGTATAAATGAAATCGGGCATAAATAAAATAGTGGTAGTTTTTCGAAAATCATTTCTACGGGTTTTCTAATAAAGGCAATGCGACAATGTTATTAGGACACAATTCTGTTACGAGACCATTGACCGACCAATGATCGCCATTAAGAATTTAGCAGATTACGAACTTTAAGCAAAATGACAATGGGATGGGAATGGGACCGTGTTGGAATGACGAATTTATAAAAATAGCAGACTTGGGGCCCAGGTTAAGTCGACCTAGATCCTTTAAGAGGTTTTAGTTTCCATCATTCCAAGCTGATTTGACTATGAAACACCCCACCCCAAACCTAACCCATATTGAGATATTGGATTTTGATTATTTTTTAAATAAAATGAAGATATTTTGTATTATTGTCCTTTTTTTCGGATTTTGTGCCTCTAATTTATAACGTTTTTGCTATTTTTGTGTAGTAGATGTATATATTATTTCAACACCACTGCTTTCAAAACGGTGAAGGAAAACATCGTGAGGAAACATGTCCTAGGACCAAAAAACTCGAAGATATGTGACATCACCCAACCAGTACTGGGCCCGCGTGGATTACGTCACACTCCCTCTCACCAAGAGGAGGCCTGTGTCCCAGCTGTGGGAACATTATAGGCTGATTATGCTACGCTCAATATGGGCAAAGTAATGACCGCTTAAGAATAATAATACTATCTTTTTCTTCTATCATTTCGGCACAAGTAATTCCAGAAAATTAGCTCATTCTCTGCCGGTTTATTCTGCATAAGTCTCACCGTGAAAACTTAGGCGAAGTGAGCTGTCATTCCACTTGATACAAGGGATCACACCATTGCCAGCTCACTTCATCTAAGTTTTCACCGTGAGATTTTAACAGAATAGATTAGCTAGGTAAACAGGGTGTGTTTCTTGAATGAGCAGTATAGCTATTAATCTATTATTGTACGGCAGGCAGAGCATAAGTGGTTGCTATAATCCGATCCAGTCTGTCTCTTGCTGTCCTCCTCCAGCAACGCCCTAGGTCGAAGTCCTTAACCCACAGGGGGTGCCCTTTGCGTGTAGTCGCTGAGTTTGTAACCCCCGACACAAAAACGACGGGGTGTTATAAGTTTGACGTGTCTGTGTTTGTGTATCTGTTTGTGGCATCGTAGCTCCCGAACGGATTAACCGATTTTAATGTTGTTTTTTTGTTTGAAAGTTGAATTTGTCGGGAGTGTTCTTAGCTATGTTTGATGAAAATCGGTCCAAGATGGCCGCCGCCGCAACAAAACGGTGGCAGCCATCTACCACCCACCGCTACTATTTTAACAGAACGTTAGGCTAATAATTAGAACGGTCCCCCGACGGGACAACATTTAATCAAAAAGTTTCATACGTGCTCTTACGTAGGGTCATAATTTCAAGGGTATTTCTATCTTTTTATAGATAGGGTTTCACGTTTATACCTTTTTTGTTCTATTTTTTAAATAGTTTTTTTTTTAAAATGGTTTTAGACTTTTTACATTCATGCTATTTTGTTAAAATTATTATTTTGTGTCGGGGTTTTTCTTAATTTATTAATTGTTTAAGCCCTGGCTGGAGGCCTCAATTTATTGAGGCAAGCCCGGTTAAGCAGCCGACAACCTCGTTGACCTGTGAGATGCCATTTATAAAAAAAGCACATCGGTCGCGGCTGCCCAACATCTTGACTATTTTAATGTTATTTATGTATTAAGCAATGTTTATCCACAAATTATGTGAAGAATGTACCAATATTTGACATATTCTTTAGCATATTCACGTGGAATGTTAAGTAAACAAACACTATAAAGGTACTATTTTGGCAATACTTAAATATCGACACTCGACACTCTTTAAATATTGACATATGAAATGAATACGACGCAAACGTAATGTTTGTTCGTTCTTCCATTTTCTATTTCATAAACGGAGGTTCCCTATCCATTTGCATAAAATTTTAAGACCTAATATAACTTGGCATACTTTTGTTTGTCCTAATTATATTTTCGCATAAATTATTTACATATTTAATAACAGCTTACGCATAATTTTTTTACGTATATTTTCTCTAGTCATAATAATGATTAAGCATAACATTCTAAAGCATAACTTTATTAAGCATAACATTCTAAAGCATAACTTTATCAAGCATAACAATAATAATAAGGCGTAGTCGACGGAGCCCTGCTTCGCGGGGCCCCTATTTCTGTCTGCAGGGTTTAAAGGAACCTAATGCGAATTAAATTTATGCCAAAACATTAGCCTTCAAGATAATTATGCCAACATAAACTGTATGCCAAAAAAAAACATGGCAAAGTATTATTATGGCAAAACAAATTATGCCAAAATCGTTATGCCAAAGTATATTAGGAAAAAGAATATTATGCGAAAAGAAGGGATCCCCATAAACGGATTATGTGTGGCGTGTGTTAATTTTAAGTTTATTACAAGTAATTTAATTTAATGTTATATGCCTTGTAATGTTAATTACTTAACGCCTAGTATTGTATACAATCAAGTATCAAGTATGTATTTTCTAACTGAATAGACAGCTGTGCTGCTGGGGAGTTTGTTGCGCCACTTCTTCTTCCCAGCGATAGCACTAGGAAGTGGTGAAGGGCGGGCGTTTTTGGGGGGACTGTCTTTTGTAATTTTGACGTTCGAAAAATGCTGATTCTCAGCCTAATTTGAATAAATGACTTTTGATTTTGATTGATTTTAAACTATTAATAGGTGTTTACATAGATTGTATTTATGCAAAAATTGGCTATTACCTTGTTGACTGTACAATTTTGACTTCCTTAGGACTGAATTTTTTCCGGGACATCTGTCCCGAAATTCGGGACAACACTTTTAAACACATTAAAAAATATGTTATTTGGAATAAGTATTTCGTCTATATTTACCTAAAGTTTGCAACTCGACATAAAATTTATAATTTATAACTCCATAATAATAACTTATCCTCTATGGGCTCTAAAGGAAAAATAAAACACATAGAATATTGTTGTAACAAATATATGTATATTTATATTATTTTTTAAATATGACGTAATTGGAAAGCATGAAACAAAATGTACGGACGGAAAAAACTTAAGTTACAAAACTTATGTTTATCTATGTCATATTTATTTTACTGACGTTCAGGGATGCAATTTTAACTCAAATCAAAGTACAAATTAAACTTTGAAGAACATTTAGGACAATCAGTTACTGAACTGAATTTAGTCCTAAGGAAGTCTCCGTTTCTTGTTTCTGTTCTTCGAAGTTTAGGCAAATAAGCACTACCTATTCCTATCACTGTTAATGATATGGGAGTTACTGATTTCATTTCCGTCTGATAAACATTAAAAGTTTTTCATACATTATGCGTACATATACAGGCCTCCCATACATTCACTACCAACGACCTTTATAACAAACTACAGTGCATAGAAAGGGCAGCGGTTGTAGCAATTAAACAGAGCAAACGTTGGCAACGAGCTCAAGGATGCCACAAGAGAATTGTAAGCCTTGGACCACGTAAGGACATTGGACAAGGCTTGCTATTGTATTAAATAGTGGAATGGGTTAGGGTATCAGGAGTTACATACTTTAATTAAATCGTTAGATTCACCATACCGCGACAAAAAATGATCACGTAAACGTGATCATGTTTTGTCAACGAAATATAAATATTTCGTTGACAAAACTGCTAATAATCTATAACAATACTTAGAATGCACTCTAAAAATCATATCTATCGTTGCATGCGGGATATGTGAGCTCGGAGGATAATCTTCTATTTATAAGACAAGTGTAAACACATCTAATGGTTTAAATTTTTGTTTTAATACCAAGACCCAAAAATAAAGAACCATAGATATATTTAACACATTGGTAAGGAATTAGGTCTTAGGGATTGCCCAACAGTCATAAAGCAGACCAATATACATACATATTAAGAAAGTAGTTTCGAGATTGAAGAGACGGATGGCGAAAACTTAAACTCAAAGCATTTATTGCAATTAAACCAATTACAGGCACTTTTGAATTGTCAAGAGGTCGGTCAGTCAGAAAGATGAAGCTAGTTGCCCATTCCAAAGCGTAGTGGGTACCTATGCAGAAACTTCTTTTGACGCATTTCAATATTTTGGCCAAAACCAAAATGATTCGGAATGCTTTGAGTTCTTCTTTCTGCATTAAATCTTAGAATAGAATAGAATATTTATTTGCGTAATGTTCGATTTTTGCGATAGTCATTTTTTTTTCTCGTCAACGGTAATCCAGTGTGAATTCCGCACTCATAAAATAACTTGTTCCACACAATATTGCGGGTTTGCGGTACCTACCGTATCAACCGTATGGCACATAACATACGGTGTGTGGCCCGCTATACTTCTAGTACTGTTAATACATCTGGAACTTTCATCAATCACGCATGCCTCTCTTGATTTATAGAAATATTTTTTTATGATTAGATTCTCTGGAATGGAAATTGGGAAACAGTACCTTTGAACTGCTTCCTCATGCCAGCTTAGGTCGGTTTCGTTTCTTCAGAACGGCAGACAAGGATATATGCATTTTGATGCCCTGAAGAAGAACCCCATTATTTCCAAGCATAATCAGCCTATAATGTTCCCACAGCTGGGACACAGGCCTTCTCTCTTTGAGAGTGAGTGGGCTGTAATCTACCACGCCGGCCCAGTACGGGTTGGTAGATATCACATGTCTTCGAATTTTTGGTTCTGGGACATGCCGGTTTCCTCACGATGTTTTACTTCACCGGTTTGAGAGCAGTGGTGATGAAATTATTTACACAAAGTTAAGCCCCTGCCTGGGTTGGAACCCACGACCTACGACTTGTAAGCCGCGGCCGTTGGCTCTGGGCCACCACTGCTCCTCTACCAATTTACTTGTAATAATTTACTATTGATACAATTTAATGTCCGGCATGTCCCAGAACCGAATTCCCGATCGAATTTTTCGAAGACATGTGACTACCAACCCGCACTGGGCCCTCGTGGTGGATTATAGCCTATTCCTTCTCACAGAGAGGAGGCCTGGGTTCCAGCAGATGGAACATTATACGCTGATTATGTAAATTAAGAATCTATATTGCTCGCAGCTAGTCCTTTAATAGGTATAAATACAGTCCTAAATGCTAGTCTTTGTTAAACTGGCACGGTAGGTACAGACGCCAGCAGGTCAAGCTACCCGAAACTGTCAAATATTCCCAATCAACCTTGAACCTTAATGATTTAGCGATAAAGTTGAAAATCTATTAAAGAAATTTGACAGATTGTAGTAGCTTGATGTGCTGGCGTCTGTACCTAGTCTTTGCTGCACTCAAACTCAGCATGTAATAAAGGTTCTAATAATTGAATTCTATTTACGCTAGTTAGTTTTTACATGTGATCAAGTCGACAAACGGGTGATTAGGAGCGATGTTATGCGTCCTCTCTCGACCAGAACTAATCTGAAAACTGTTACGTTGAAAGTTATAATTGACGACGATACGAAGAACTTTAATTAATTGTTTACAATCATAACATAACATCACATAACCGTCACGTAACGTTGCCCCACACTAGGAATTTCGCCTGTGCTGTGGGTGCGTTTACAAACATTTAAACTCACATACACAAACAGCCAGACCCGGAACAACTACTTGTAGGCCATACAAATATTTGTTCCGTGCGGGAATCGAACCCGCGACACGCAGCGCAGCAGTCGATCGCTTAACCACTGCGCCAACCGTGCCGTCATAGGTTTAAGGGGCTTGTGGCTAAGTAATAACAGCTGCACGGGTCGATTGATCAGGTTAAGCTACGCTTGTCGCGGTTGGTCCGACTTACATACCAAAACCCCTTTGTGTCTCGGAAAGCACGTTAAGCCGCACGTTAAGCACGTTAAGCCGCCGGCTGTCATTCGTGGATCTTTGACAGTCGTTACGGGTAGTCAGAAGCCCGAAAGTCTGACAACCAGTCTTACCAAGGGCTATCGTATTACCCAGTAACTGGATTGTGGAAGTCAAATAGGCAGTCGCTCCATGTAAAGTAGGTACTGGTATTCAGCTGCATCCGGTTAGACTGGAAGCTGACCCCAACATAGTTGGGAAAAGGCTAGGCAGATGATGAAAGGTATTAATAAGGTGAGATGTTATGTTACGTTTCGTATAGGAAGGGTCCAGAAAAGGAACCTAGTTTATAATGCCCTAAACATAAACTAAACCTGAAAAATTGCTTTTAAAATGCAAGTGATCATAATTTGTAATATCATTACTTTTTACTAACAATAATTTAATTGGACATAAATATTAAAGTAATTCTACCACAATGTCTTTGTTAGTTAAACAAAGCCTTAACATATCGTCAATGTGCTAATCTATCATCGTTAACGCACGTTATTACACCTTATTGCGTCCAAATGAGTAAATAAATGATTTATAAGTATATGGTTGTGTTTCTTACAACATTGCTTTGTTGATTTAGTGACAGCTAATAACCGTGAAGTCTTAGGTTCGATAAGTAAAGTTTTTTAAAGGCCACCCATAGACAAATGCTAGATGAATTAATTTCTTTTTACACGTCCATCATATTTTAAAAACTAGATGAGGTCGGCGAGAAGAAAGATCGAAACAAACCCAGTGGTCCAAGTCTCTTTTAAAGTACAGACTTTAGGGTTTATTTATAAACATTGCTTAAACTTAAGACACGTTTAAACGTTAAAATGTATGGTTGAATAGTCGCTCATCATTACTTAACTTTAAGCAACGTTTGAGCAGTGGTGGGTGGTGGCCCAGCGGTATCAGCACCGACTTACGAGTTTTAGGTCTAGGTCGTGTGTTCGAACCCAGGCAGGCAATTTACTTTGTGTATTTAATTTCATCACCACTGCTCTGAAAAAGGTCAAGGAAAACATCGTGAGGAAACCGACATGTCCTAGAACCAAAAATTTGAAGACGTGTGACATCGACCAACCCGCACTGGGCCCGCGTGGTGGACTATGGCCCACTCCCTCTCACAGAGAGGAGGCCTATGTCGCAGCAGTGGGAACATTATATGCTGATTATTATGCAAGCAACGTTTATAAATAAACTCCTTAGTCTTGGTCAGATCATGTTTGTCATCAGAAGGCCAACTCTCGTCGTTGAAAATCTAGTCGCAATCTCATCTCAGCGACAATCAATGTCAAAAACTTGTCAAAATGTAGGGAAATTAGAGGTATTTTTGACAGATTGAGACTGAGATCAGACTGTGAACGTTCTTAATATTACAAGAATTGCCCCTCAGATCATGGTTGTGTTTATAAATGGGTTAACTCCTTCATTGCAAAGGAATTATAGCCCGAATCACATTGATATTCTTTAAAATATTAGAGTTTTGTCAACATTTTCGAAGATTGGGACCGCCACTGGAAACTTAACTTTTGTTGTCTTTAGCCATCTTTAAAATATCGACTCATGTACAGGTAAACAAGCCGATAGTAATAAAATACAATCTACTTAATAAAGATCTTAAATCCATTCATTCACTGACAGACAACGCACTGTCTAAACCATTGAGTCTAGAAGAAAATTTATCCTCCAATTAGACAAACATACTTATCGATATGGTAGTATTTTTTATTGCCAAACTGGGCACATAAATAGATACGTAAGCTAATTTTATGTGTGATAGCTACTTCCATATGGGAGGGTCTACTATACAAAGCTCTGAGGTCTTTGCTTCATTATTGGTAAAGATACAAGAGTCTTAATTTTAACCAATACATCATCATCATCATCATCTGCCTAGCTTTTTCCCAACTATGATGGGATCGGCTTCCAGTCTAACCGGATGCAGCTGAATACCAGTACTTTACATGGAGCGACTGCCTATCTGACCTCCACAACCCAGTTACTGGGTAATACGATACCCCTTGGTGAGACTGGTTGTCAGACTTTCGGGCTTCAAAATACCCGTAACGACTGTCAAAGATCCACGAATGACAGCCGGGACCAACGGCTTAACGTGCTTTCCGAGGCACGGAGGGGTCTCGGTATGTAAAGATGGTCACCCATCCACAGACCAACCGCGGCAAGCGTAGCTTAACCTGACCGATCGACCTGTGCGGCTGTTATTAATTTTAGCCAATAACGGTCCGTAAATTATAGGATGTATTTTCTTTCTTTCTTTTCTTTATTTTGGCCGATGTAATCTAAAGTAAAATAATCCCGTCAGGCACACGGCTAGTTAAATAACAAAAGTAATTTCTTGAACATTCAAATTCTACTTCTTTATTAAATTGCAGTTCGCTCGTTGATGTCTTTTGTATGTAAATAAATGTGTTGCAACAAATTCAGTTAACTACAAAGTTTTACTGATAGAAATGCCCATTTGTATTCAAAATTAGTTAATTATTCAAATAAGATGTGTAGGCATATGTAGCTACTTATTTTATGTACTAGGTTAACTCACTTAAAGTTAGTACAAGTGAGTGTTAAGCACTTACTTTTTGAAGTGAAGAACTCAAGTTACATGCAGTTTAACTTTTGAATATAAATTACTGGCTGCGCTCCGCGGTTTTATCCGCATAAGTTTCGATCTCGTGAGTATATCGGCTCGGCTTCCAGAGGTGATGCAAATGAGTCACATGTAAATGTGACCGCTAGAGGCAAGCGGCCGCGTATCGATGACTCACCCAACAACCCTGTGATGGAATCATCCTGTGCATGTATGCGGGAATGGAAAAGTGAACTCATGCAGATGTTGGCTAAATGGAGGACCGAGCATGATCTTAAGCTGTCTACATGGAAGGCTGAGCATGACGCAATGCTGTCCGCCCTGCTTAAGGACGTCTCTGACGTCAAAATACAGTGTGCGGCCATTCAAAAAACCACCATCGAGCTGGAAGTCGGAATGAGGTCATTTAATGAGAAGACAAAAAGAGTAAGGGGGAAGGATCCGGAGAAACGCCATCAAGAAACTCGTAACAAAAGTCTCCAGTCACGCTCGGCACCATCCCAGCTACTAACCGCTCCACCGTACGATATTGAGGAAGTGGGGGATCTCATATCGATAGTCCCACAAGCTGTGGATGGAGAGTTTTGCGAGACGGAACTGCGGGACATACACCACCAAGTTGAACCGGTATCATCAGCTACCCGGCCAGCTCCCAAAGCCCGTGTCTTCTTGCCGGTGTCTGCTGCTGCAGCGGACGCTACAATCGGTGGCACAGACAGGGCTATTCAATTGACTGATGATTGGACAGAAGTTCGACACAGGCGCTCCCGGCGTTCGCTGGGCAATGTTTTGCGTGGGACAGCGGCACCTGGTACCACCAATTTAGAGGCCTCGGAAAGATGGAGATACCTGCACCTGTTCTATGTGAAGCAGGGTACTTCTGATAGTCAGGTACGTGACCACTTAATTACCATCTGTGGAACTGATGTATGCACGGTAGAAGCGCTCAAATCCCGCGGCAAATACGCCTCCTTCAAGTTGGGTGTGCCCTCGAAGCTGGCTGAACACATTATGGCAGCCCAAAACTGGGCAGAGGATATTTGCGTCAAACCATGGCGCCGTAACTTTCGTGGCCGAAGTAACGAGACTCAGTGAGCATTTTAACGTTCCTGCCTTACCTACCTCTGCTGATCCCAATGTCTATCTCCGTTTGTTATACCAGAATGTGCGTGGGCTCAAAACTAAACTACCCACATGGAGATCAAGCCTGTTACTCTCCGAGCATGACCTAATAGCCGTAACAGAGACAAATCTGGACTCTTCAATAGAGGACTCTGAAATGTCAAGCGGAGATTGGAGCGTTCTACGCAGAGACAGAGTGACTCTGGGCGGCGGCGTGTTGCTTGCTGCGCGCCACGGCGTTACCATGAAGAGGAGGCATGATCTCGAGACTGACCGTGGCGAAGATTTATGGGCTACGATCACAGTTTACGGCTCTAACACATCTGTTTGTGTTGTCTACATAAAGCCCACTGCAACTGACGATGAATACATGACGTGGTTCTGTAAGGTTGAGAGCATCATCTCCAATTTGAACGGAACGATAATAATTTTAGGCGACCTTAACTTAAAAAGTGCGTCTGTGAATGTTAACAATTACTACTGTTATTTTTTAAGCTTTTGTAGTCTGGCTGAGATGAATGAAGTGGTGAATATGCGTGGGAGTAAGTTAGATGTAGTGTTGGCTCGGGAGGGTACCAAAGTAAACTGCGAACATGTCAAAGGTACAGAACTGGTTCCAATCGACTTGTATCACCCTCCGTTAGATATTGCGATTACCATCACATCACATAGGGACAGTGAAAAATTGGATCCCACCAACATTGATCGTAGTAGGGATTGGAACTTTGCAAAAGGAGATTATACAAGTTTTAGAGATCTAATTCCTTCTGCCCCATGGCAAGACGTTTTTCGGTGCAATGACGCACCCTCGGCTGCTAGTGAATTTTACCGAATATTGTATGACTTATTTGACTCTTCTATTCCAAAGAAGAAGAGAATGATCGCTGGAAATAGACGGTATCCGGTCTGGTTTAGTAAGGGCATTGTAAACGATACCCAGCGTAAAACCAAACTACATCATAAATGGAAAGTTTCACGTTGTGATCTCATTTATGCAGAGTTTACTGCTCTGCGACGGGATCTTAAAGTAAGAACCCAGGACGCCTACAGATTATATTGTAATACATTAGAAAATAACCTATGCAAAAATCCGCGACAGTTCTGGCAACATATTTCTAGCCTGAGATCAAAGGGCGGCTTCGAGCCTAACGTGGTGTACAATGGTCAGACTAGTTCGGGTGTCAAAGCGGCCGAGGCATTTGCTCAGTATTTTGCTAGCGTGTTTCTACCCGATGCACCTGAATTGAAGCCTAAGAAATTTAATGCGAGTAGTGAGGGAGATAACATTCCTCTTCCCTTTTTAACCCCACCGGATGTAGTTAAGGCGATTGCTAAACTCAAACCCTGTAGCTCGGTTGGCCCTGACAACATTCCAGCCTTTGTCCTTAAGGGATGTCATGACATCTTGGCAGCCCCTCTATGTCATGTATTTAACCTAGCCCTCCAGTCCGGTGTATACCCTGAGCAATTAAAAACTTCGCGGGTCACTCCCATCCCCAAAACCAGTGATAAAACAGTAGTTGAGGAACACAGACCCATCGCTATCCTGCCAACCATTGCCAAAGTCTTCGAGCATATACTCCACGGCTTCATTTACAAACGCGTAAATATGTCTTTATCTGATGCCCAACACGGGTTTCGGCCGGGTCGCTCCGTAAATTCGAATTTACTGATTCACATAGACCACATATCCCGCGGCTTGGACATCGGTGGGCAGGTTGACGCTCTGTATTTCGATTTCCGGAAAGCATTCGACAGAGTTGACAACGATGTGCTTTTGACTAAGCTAGGGGCCATCGGTTTCTCGTCCGGTCTTCTTAACTTCTTTTCGGACTATCTGCGCGATCGTAAGCAGTTTGTAAGGCATGGCTACTTCGAGTCCAAGCCTTATAATACACGATCGAGTGTAAGTCAAGGATCCGTGTTGGGGCCGCCTCTGTTCCTGATCATGATCAATGACCTCATAACTAATGTTAAGTTTGCCAAATGCCTGCTATATGCCGACGACCTTAAGCTAGTCGCACAAATCCGAACAGACGAGGATTGCAAACTCCTACAAAGGGATATTGATGCCATCTATGAGTGGAGCATTGCAAACAAACTACTTTTTAACACAAGCAAGTGCTACGTCATGACATACGGCAGAGGGTTGCGGCCAATTCATTATAACTATAGTTTGGGTGGTGACGTGATTACTCGTGTCACCAAAATAAAGGATTTGGGAGTGACTTTCGACCGCTGTCTGACTTTTAGGGACCACGTTTCTACTCTTGCAAAAGAATGTTTCAGACGTTTGGGATTTGTTTTGCGAAATGCTCGTGACTTCCGCAATCCAAATGTTGTTAGGCTTTTGTACACCGCTCTTGTTCGAAGCAAACTCGAGTCTAGTGCCTGCATCTGGCACCCCTATAACGCGACCCAAACACTAATGCTGGAAAAGGTACAGAAAACTTTCCTCAGATGCCTATTCCAAAGGGTATACCATTTCTTTCCCTACATGTACCCTACCAACTATCTTTTAGGAACGTTGGGCTTTAACTCGCTGGAGGTGAGAAGAGGCCTTGATCAACTCACTGTAGCCTGTAAGATCTTACGGGGACGTATCGACTGTCCAGAGCTCCATGGTCTTTTCTGCCGACTATTTGTGCCCGACAAATACATCGGACACCGTCAGAGCCGCCGGCACAATCTGTTTGCGCTACTCCCAGCGAAAACTGTAGCCAGAGCTCAATCCCCAATCTGTCGTACTCTAAAGGTGCTGAATGCCCTTCTGACTGCCAACCCTGAATGTGATGTGTTTGCGGATGAATGGATTCAAATTATGCGTATATGTCTGGTGTTCTGTGAGAGAATGTATGCAAGGGAGTCTACTATTCCATGTTAGTTTTAAGTTATATTATTGTCAACTTAACTATTGTCCTCTATGTTAATTAATGTAATTGGTGTTGTACCGTTTTAATTAACTATAAATAAATAAATAAAATAAAAATCGGGATAAAAAATATCCTATATCCTAATACAGATCATGATCTTCCCATGTGGCAAATTTTATAAAAATCCACTCAGCCGTTGTTCCGTGAAAGCGTAACAAACAAACCTACAGAAAATCAAATCTTTTGTCTTTGTAATATTAGTTTAGACAAGTTGAATGTATAAATAAATTTTTGTTGCATCTTACATAAATTTTCCTAATTTCCATAAATATTTCAATTCTTTGTCACGAAGAAACTGTTGAAATCTTACTACTGAGCTACAAACGAGTCATAAATACGACTGACCCAGACTGGTATCACAACAAAAATATTTCGCAAGACGATCGGACTTATTTATTATTTACTTAGCCTTACCTCACCCAAACCACAAACAATAATAACTTAATAACAAACCTTCAATCAGAAACTCCAATTCCGTTCAACCGAAGAGGTTTAATATCCACAATAATTCATAAAAAAATAATCACTAAACTTAACACTATTTCAAATAACACTGCCTGTCAATTCGAACGTGATTTTAAATTTGAAAGTGGAACGCGCGCTCGCGCACGCATTCAACGCGATACTGGCTGTTGATTGGCGTTTGAAGCGCGGGAACGTATATGTCAAATGACGTACGGGTTGACTATGCAAATGCATGGAGCAATATTTTGTTCATTAATTTATCGTTGAACGCAATCGCGCGCTGACTTACTTTGATCTAAATGGAGCGTCCAGTGTTTCAGTTTTGTAATTATCGATCTACAAGTGTCGGTTCGGAATGCTTTGTGCGAAAGCGACCGATATTCCTAGGTGTTGCGCGATTGAAATGGATGCTATTTCTAGAATTATAAGTTAGTGCTCAATGCTTGCAATGGAATCTTCAAAGGTTCCTAATTACCAAAGAATTATATCTACTGACTTTTTGTCTTATAGTGTCTTTAAACGAACAATGTTTCGTAATTTGAAAATTGCGAGTAAGTGAATTTATAGCTATACACCACCTCCCTTCTGTCTTCGTTAAACCACAGGAACATTTGCCTCCCGCTTGTGATCTGCAGTGGCCTATATGGAAAGCTCTCAATATATTGCGTCCATGTTAGCCACTGCAGACACAATTTGTCAAAATGGGAGATTACTGACCCATCCAATACCCGGTGCGGTGCCTATTCACCTGCACCTTGGATGACCTAAAGAATGCTACTGATGCTGCAATCCACTTGGTCACCTACTGGGCTCAAACAATATAAAACATTGAAGAAGGGTACCATCGACACAAAAAGAGGAAGAAGAATAGCTGTACTTTAAAAACCATCCAACGTTTCCCAATTTTAGACAACAAAATGCAATTCATTTAACCCAAGATATAAACGAGAATTCAAAAAGATTTTGTCATTACAATTAAGTCCTGAGAAGGACTGAGAAGCCTCACCTCCCTTTGTGGGAGACATGTATTGTGCGCGACTGAATTTGGTGCTATTTCTCATAGCTATTTCTAGAATGATAAGTGAGTGCACATTGCTCACAATACGAGCGTCGAAGGTTCCAAAACTGTCCATACGAGTATTAAGAATTACCTACTGACTTTTTGTCCTCATGTGTATTACAACGTAAAGGGCTTTTAAAAAATAGGGCTGATTCTTCCATCGCAAGATAACTTTTATTTGAGAAATAAAATTGACGTTTGACAGTTTTTGTATGAAATAACTGTCAACATTTTAAAATTATTCCTCGATTGAAGTTATCAGCCGATCGATTCTGTAAAAATCTCACCGTGAAAAGTTAGGTGAAGTGAGCTTAGAGTGACCTGTCAATAGTGTCAATCCCTAGCATTCGTGGGAATGACAGCTCACTCCACGCTCACTTCACCTAAGTTTTCACGGTGAGATGGTTACAGAAACGCACTGCAGATGATTGAAAAATCAGCCCTATATGTAATTATTGCAACGCTTTTAAACATTACTCAGTAGTTGCAGCCTGGATTTGTGCCCTGGATGATGGCAATAGACTAGCCTTCTATTACATGGGACTTAATGTATACCCCCCCCCCCCCTCTTGAGGCTATTTACCTATACTAGTTTAGAAGGTAGGTAGCCAGCACCACTCCCGACATAGACAACTATATTGCAGACAAAGTGACGCCGTCATGGCACACCCATTTATGTTAGTTCATACATAAACATACATTTGCAATAAAAATAGCAACGGTTTGATTTATAGCAAGTCCGTTGTGCCTGGCTGGTTAAAATTCCATCAGTGAATCATTTACTGAGGCAAGAGGTTCAGTTGTGCTTGATGGTTGGTGTAGCTTTAGTTTTGATCATTCTGGAAACCTATTGGAAACAGCTGGTGACTTGTGGTCTTGACCTATGTAAATCAGAAACAAAATAAAAAAGGTTGACTATCTTTGGATGATCCGAGAGGGAGTGAGCTATAATACACGCGGGCCCAGTGCGGGTTGGTAGATGTCACATGTCTTCGAATTTTTGGTTCAACGACATGCCGGTTTCCTCACGATGTTTTCCTTTACAGTTTTGAGAGCAGTGGTGATGAAATTATTTACACAAAGAAAAGCGCCTGGCTGGGTTCGAACCCACGACCTACAACTGGTAAGTCGGGTTGTTGCTTCTGGGCCACCACTGCTCTCGAGTTTGAGTTGTATAGACTTGGCAAAAATATTGGTAGCAAAGTCATGTTTGCTTCCCCGGATATTTGTTGGAAGGGACACCCCTTAAATCCTGCTTTAGTACCCAATCGCGACACGAAATGCAGTTGCAGCACCCAGCACCATCAATCACAATGTGAATCATTTTGAAGGATATTGCTAATCCATTGCTTCATATGTTCGAATAAATTGTCTGCTCAACAACGTAAATAACGCAATGAATGTTGTTGAGCTGACAAAATGAATGTCATTGCTACTGATAGTCTGTTACGCAATTAACTACCAGACTGGTAAGTCATGGAAGCTAAGAGTGACTAGACAGAAGATTGCAAAAAACAGAGTTTGACGGCACGGTTGGCGCAGTGGTTAAGTGATTGACTGCTGCGCTGCGTGTCGCGGATTCGATTCCCGCACGGAACAAATATTTGTATGGCCTACAAGTAGTTGTTCGGGGTCTGGCTGTTTGTGTATGTGAGTTTAAATGTTTGTAAACACACCCACGATACAGGAGAAATTCCTAGTGTGGGGCAACGTTTCTTTTTTATGGGAAAAAAAAAGAAAAAAAGTTATTCCGGTCTGATCTTTAAATCGGAACCAACAGTGACCAAAATTTATGGAATCGGATGAAAAATCTTAAAAAACGAAAATCGACTCTACATCTAAGGACTGATGAGATAAGAGATAAACTATATGACCATCAGTGACCTTTGCTGAGAAAAATACATAATTTATTTACCTTTTAGAAACATAAAAGCTTTTATGTATTTTACCAATTGCAGGAAAACGACAATCTTTGAGGCTAAACATAGTACTCCGAGGGTCGTTTTCCTTACAAACATAGCAGTAACTCAGTACATTTCCCACGACTATAGAACAATAGATCTCCCATCCTCATCTAACACCTAATACAGAAAGAGACAAAGCGATTGTAGGACATCGTTACATAGAACGAGAAGCCTTGTGCATAAGAAAACATTAATCTTCACTTCTGAGGTGATTTACCGTGGGATTTGGCTTGCTTATGTAGTGTGTATTACATAGTGCCCGTAACTAGAATGGGCCATACTTTTACTTTAGCGAATGGCACAGTAGGATGGATGCTTGGTTGGTAAAGGCACGTACTAGACTAGGTAGGTAAATGCACTTTGTATCAATAAATAAAATAAATAATAAAATAATTGAAGTAGCATGAGCTTATCGTCAAGGCAAGACCTAGAATTAAGTTTACTTGTTAGGATAACTTCTGCAATGGGTTTGGTATTGTAACCGACCAGAGGGTACAATCTAAAAAAATCCTAGCGTGTTAAAATAGCAATAGCTTCGCCTTTTATTGTTTAACTAGGGAAGTAGTGACCCACCCATGCTTCGATGATATCTACTGAGGTGGGGACATGCCAAAAAATCGACATTTATATGCTATATCTAAGTTAATTATTAATGTATTGTGCACATAAATAAATCTTCCGAAATATTTTCTCTAAATGATGGTAAAAACTGCATCAAAATCCATTGTGAAGTATAAAAGAACTGAGCGGTCATACAGACAGACACGAAAGGCGAATAGATACTATACAGGGTTATTTGTAAAACACCAACAACCTTTTAAGAGGTCACTGTACTCATCATTATGAACAACTTTTACTATAGGACCAAAACTGAAATCGCGAAAAAAAAAATCAGCTGCTCCCTACATTTTGACGAGCTATGCGAACATAAATGTAGGGAACAGCTGATTTTTTTTTCGCGATTTCAGTTTTGGTCCCACAGTAAAAGTTGTTCATAATGATGAGTACAATGACCTCTTAAGAGGTTGCTGGTGTTTTACAAATAACCCTGTATAGATTCAATTATGATTGATTATTTTGATTCAATTATAATTGATGCATAGGTAGATAGCATCTAATACTGACTGCAAACAATGACTGTATCTATAAGATTCCAGTGAATTTGGTATTGGTTCCCAACGTCGGTAAATAACTAGTTCCTGCATCAAATCTCAAAGTATACCTGTACTTCCTCTGCCAACAGTAGCAAATGGCAAAAGGAAGCATTCTTCTTTGCTTAGTAATGCTAACACAGTTTACCACTAACGGTTTCAAGTCGACACAATATTATTGTTGCTACGTGTTTTCCTGCTGTGCATATGTACCCACATATTTAGTATCTACACACTAGTGCGTACCGTTTGAACTTTCCCCTATAGGTTAAAAGCGAAAGCGAGACACACATCTCTCCTTTTCATTTTCAAATACTATCATGGGAGCAGCTTCGACGTACAGACAGACGCCAGCACATCAAGCCACTACAATCTGTCAAATTTCAACTTCAATAGATTTTCAACTTTATCAATAAAGCATTAAGGTCCAATGTTGATTAGGAAAATTTTAGTTTCGGGTAGCTTGACCTGCTGGCGTCTGTACATTTATTACTGGCCGTGTAAACGTGTACCTATGTACTCCTTGAAAACTAAAGGGCAGAGGCATTGGTGTAGCTAGGGATTTGTCAAGGGGGGCAGCCGTCCACCTGAACTAACCACAGTCATTTAATAAGAGATCATAAATGACACCTCGTAATAAATAATGCCAGACCCTAACTCTACCAGGCCTAAATTAACAAACCTTACATCTTGGTCAACATGTACGGCTCTAATAAAAAGCGACTAAACAGTAAGTATTTCTTCAATACTGTTGATCTTTCTAGGGTGGGCAAAGAAGTTTCTAGGGCAGGCCCTAGCTACACCCATGGGCGGTACTATTATTTCATGAGCTATGTTGTTATTCCGCGGAGCCATGACTTGGCCCGCATAGGCCACAAAACACTAAAATACATTCAGCGATAAACATAATTTAAAACCCACAGTTCAATTCCGAATCCTGTGTACTGGAACTGAAAGCCCAGAATTTCGATACATTTCGTTGCCAAATGCATTTTATTTTAAAACAAAAGTTGTCATTCAATTACTGGTTCAGACAGTAATAGAAGCTTACCATCTTCACAGGATTGTTTACACGCTCAATCTGGCTAGATGGGCAGACGACGACCTGAAGAAGTTGGTTAATTCGACGCAAAAGGCTGAAAATCAGGGTCTTGTGGCGGCAACAGCTGAGGAACAGCGGGTCAAGGCCTGTCGGGGGAGCGGTGAATGCTTATGCGAATCCCGCACCCCGGCCATAGGCAAAGATGGAACACCGCGGTGGTTTTAGCAGGTAAGAGTCGCCGGACTCTTACCGGCTATTTATTTCAAATAAACCAATTACAGGCAATTTTGAATTGTCAAAGGGTCGGTCAGTCAGAAAGATGAAGCTAGTTGCCCTTTCCAAAGCGTAGTAGATACCTGTGAGGAACGGGCAAGAAACACCACGGACACTCTTTTAAATCCTACTAATATTAGGTATAAACGTGAAAGTGTGTATGGATGGATGGATGGATGTTTGTTGTTACTCTTTCACGCAAAAACTACTGAACGGATTTGGATGAAATTTGGCACACAGATGATTTATAACCAGGATTAACTAGGATACTTTTCATTCCGATATCCCGACGGGATCGAAACTTATGTGGGTGAGACCGCGGGGCGCAGCTAGTCATACATATATCCTTGATTTTGGCAATACATTGGTTCATTTAAAGATTAATTATATTATAAAATCTGCTACTTCATCAACTAACAATAGACCAACCCACAAACTGTCTCTACACATAATCTCAGTTAATAACTGTATGTTATAACCTTAACCCGTAGTTAGTGGGCGCATAACATCACGTAATGAAGATTATATTCACGCGGTTGACTCATATTGACATACTGAGGTTTTGATAGCTGCCAGTAACACGCCTACCCGTTATTAATAGTTAAAACAATGGCTTACGAAATGTACGTAAGCGTCGGAAGATGATTTCCGCGAAACTATAATACAGCTGTAAGGAAGCTGTGTGGGTTCATGGGTCCGATTCTCAGGTCGGGTCAAGTGTTACTGGGCTTTTTGGAATGAAATGTTTGTTTCTGTAAGTAGATCTTTTGAGACACTTTTCCAAGTCAATCCTATTTAATATTATAAACGTAAAAGTTTGTATGGATGGACGGATGTTTGTCACTCTTTCACGCAAAAACTACTGAACGGATTTGGATGAAATTCGGCACACAGATGGTTTATAACCAGGATCAACGTATAGGATACTTTTTATCCCAATATTACTACGTGATCGAAACTTATCCGGGTGAAACCGTGGTGCGCAGTTAGTAATATTTAAACGCGAAAGTTTATATGGATGGATGGATGTTTGTTACTCTTTCACGCCAAAACTACTGAACGGATTTGGATGAAATTTGGCACACAGATAGTTCATAACCTGGATTAACACGATACTTTATCCCGATATTCCCACGGGATCAAAACATATGCGGGTGAAACCAATTTGGTTATTATTTTTTTAATTATATAGCGCCGGCATTTCCTAGCGATCCCTGAGAAGGAATGCCGAAACAAACGCAGAGGTCATGGTCTCTCTCAAAGTCCAAACACAGTTTATTTATAAACGATGATTGAAGTTAAGACATGTTTCAACGTCAAAAATGTATGGTTAAACAGCCGGTAGGTAATCATTAATTAACACTAAGCAATGTTTATGAATAAATAGGTGAATTATTAAGATATTAAGATGTGGAGCAGTGGGAGTCTATTGGAAATGACCACGACTTACGAGTTGTAGGTCATAGGTTCGAACCCAGGTAGGCACTTTACTTTCTGTAAATGATTTCATCACCACACTGCTCTCAAAACGGTGAAGTAAAACATCGTGAGGAACCCGGCATGTCCTAGAACCAAAAATTCGAAGACGTGACATCTACCAACCCGCGCTGGGCCCGCGTTGAGGATTACGGCCCACTCCCTCTCACTGTGAGCAGGCCTGTGTCCCAGCACTGTTTACACTGCTAGGGACACAGGCCTGTATTGAGCCGATGCCCCTTTCGTTTTTCGATGTTCATCATAATTAACCTATATGTTCCCATATTATAGGTTGATTATGATGAACGTTTACCTATGTATAAAGAAGTGAATTCTTAAGATGTGTAGGTAAGTCAAACAATGCAGGGCCATTTTTATTATAGTTTGACCAAAACCGCTGTACCGCGCCTTCGGTATGTGCGCGGCGAGACGGGGGGGCAGTGCAGGCCGCTCATTCGTCATAGCTCACGGCGTCCCGCCCCCCGCCTCGCCGCACATTCCTAAGGCGCGGTACAGCAGTTTCGGTCAAACTATAATCATGAATTTCTCTGTATCAACTCAGTCTGGATTTGTCTGTCAAGTCAAGAGGACTTGATCTGGATTATTGCCAGGGGCGCCCTCTATTACATGGGATTTAAACAAAACTGGCGAAGTGCGAGTTCCTTTTCGAAGGGTAACCATAAAGGTAACAGACGCCGGTGTAATTACAAACACATGAGACGTTTCAGCTTTCTTCAGCAAAGACGAATTGAATTGAATTGACGTTTCAGCTTTCTCTCTGGTATGACAAGGCGTCTGCGATGCTTCTGGTATTGCAGTAATGGCGATGACGGGTGGGTCGTCGGCTTGTTGTTTTGAACTGTAAATGGAACCTAATACACAGACAGTCTCACTTTCTCGATTATAATAAGCTTAAGTATTTTTTTGCATTGGTTGAAAGCCAACGAGTTTTTTTTCAAGATAAGTGTGAAATTAGCATTATGAAACATAAACTGGTGGCATAACAATGATAATCGATTTTATGGCGTAATCAATTATTATGAGGTAACTTGTATTAATGTTCTTCTGTCCGGCCATTCACCTGACATGACTTCTAACCAAGATCTCTTCGGGTCAGTGCCAATTTATGTATTAGCAATATAGAATTGGCTTCTTTACTTTTTGGCACGTCGTAAGTAGGTATACTGTGACCCTAGTGGCCTAGCTTCATTATTCTATATGGATTTTCATAACTTTAAACGTATTTCGGAATTACTTTTTGCACCCCTACCCTAAAAGAAGCACGTTAAGCAGTTGGTCCCGGCTGTCATCTTTGATAGTTGTTACGGCTCGTCAGGAGCCTGAAAGTCTGGACAACCAGTCTTATCAAGGGGTATCATATTACCCAGTGGATGAACTGGATAGTGGAGGTCAGACAGGCAGTGGCTCCATGCAAAATAATAGTATTCAGTTGCGCTTTACTTGTAGTAACCAAGTGTACAAACACGCTGTGAATTTCTCTCATCATGCCGCACCTACTCAGCTTTTAACTGTTCGTCCTGCATCGCTTGCTCAAAAACCTTCTGGGCTCCCCTGCCAGTACTGTTACAAAATTCTATAGTCAATGGGATTTTCACCGTAAAAAATTAAACAAAATATAACTACTACACATATGAATATTTATTTAATCGTGAAATACATATAATATAGAACAGATACACATACAGAATGTTCTTTTAATAGTAAGTACAGGCCTGCCGGTGCCATTTCACATGTTTGACAGTTTTGACAAGACATAGATTCATCTAGCATTCGTCAAAAGTATTATTAGCAGACTTGTTTAAAAATAAAGATCAGTTAAATTTATTGTTCTTAAATAAAGGCAGTGGTGATAAAAAAAGTTAGAACTGTCAAAACATGTCGAAATTTTAGTTTAGAAAATGTGATAACATCTATGAATTTGCATACTTACATACAATATTGCATAGAAGTTTGCCTACATTAACAATAAAAGCGGTGGAGAGGCGACAAGGTACATCACTACAAGTCATAGACTATTAAAATATTCATTATTCAATTTATTATTTTCATGCAAAAGCTATGCAATTACACATTCCATATAAACGATTGAATCTGAAAACATTACTTAGACATATACATAGACTTATAATATTTATTAATTTCAAAAAAATGTATAACTTTTGACACAACATTCAAAGACACAGAAACAATCAGATTTCAATATTTCAAACTCAAATAAACTCTCAATATAGATAAAAATATCAAGGTCCGTTCAACGATAACAAAAACTATCATTAAAGAAAAAAAACACAAAAGAAAGGACCTTACACACAACTAATATATCACTTCCCAACCCCCCTCCCCCCCCTCCGTCGACATTCCCTTTAATTATTACTATTAGATGGATAAGTACAAACAATTCGTCTAATTCTAGGCAATTCGGTTTAGCGATAGAATGCTACACGAATGCGATTTCAAGCGTCACTTTTCTATGGCAAGTACTTCTAAAAAACCGTCAGTACAAGAGTGCTGAAAGAAATCGCACTATGTTCGCCTAAATACACGAAAAGTTATAAATTCTGAAGCGAACTATAACCCATTTTTGGGATGATTTAACATTCATTATTTTCTATTTATATTAAAAATAATACCCGCTGTATATAAATGGCATTTTTTCAGTAACAAATGTCAGAGTTTTTAACTCTCCGTGTAAGATAATATGTTACAATGATTATTCCCTATTATATAAATTGATATTTGTTCATCATAAGATGCCAAACCGATCTCAGTTGTTTCACAGCCTTATTGAGTCTTGGTGGTATCAAAATTGCTATTTGAACTCTGTCCTCATTAAAATATGGTTAATATTACAGTGTAAATATTTTTTGTTACCAGACAATCTCTGGTTAGGAAGGTCAATTATTAATATTATAAAGATGGAGGATTTTCAATCCATTACAATAAATTTTGAGGTTGTTGTTTTCGATTATTTGTTAACAATTTATATTATAGTGCCGATTAAATCGATACTTTTCATTCAACTTGTACATCTCTAGCGTTAGTATACTCTGCTATAAAAAATATTATCTGAGCAGAATAGTTTACAGCTGTTTCGGCATTATAATATAAACGACTTAGATATTTTCGATCACAATAATTAATACATTCTATGATAAAGTGTTGAGCAAGTCAAAAGGTTGAATGTAATTCGTCGCACCTTCCATTTTTTTGTAAGTATTATTATTATCACGTACAAAAGAGATTCATTCTAGGACAGAGTTAAATAATAATGTTATATAAACTAAGAGGCGGGAATGAATAAGATGCTCAGTTATTGTTTTAGTACAACACGTGACGATATTGCCACAATCAAAAATAAACACTCGATTTGTGTTGTCATATAGTTCTTAATATCAGACCGTAGGGACAAGAGTTGCCCGTTAAAAAGGAAGTTTTTCGTCGTCAAACTGCTGCGTATAAAACGGAGTTTCTTGCCCTTCTTCTCCATACGAAACTACTTTTTGGAAGGGACAACTAAAATGAGTCTCTAGTGTTAGCACTTCAACACACACGAAAAAATTTCTAGTGTATTTTGGCATCCCTTTATTTCGAACATACTACCTATAGGCATGGATCGTATTTGGTATTAAATCCAAATACGACCACACTAGGAGTCCGCGGTATTTTTTTATAAACACATGACAGCGATAGATGTATTCATGGTTGATACACAGCCATGTAAATTTTTTGTAGGTCTGGGATGATTTGGTACAAAAGCTACTAATGACAATGACAATTTTGATAATTCAACAATATTCATTGCGTTATTAACGTGTTCGTGCCGACGAAATTTACAAAAATATGAAGCAATGGATAATGAATTTAGTGTGTTACGCAATAAAGGTGCAGTTAGATCGACCACTTTTCTCAGTCCCTCTTGTCCATACGATCCGACTTCTTAATATTATTTTGTATTTAATATTTATAACGTTGTTATTATGATCTTAGCCTCTTCTATGCAATTCTCAGTCTCAGGGAATGTATGTTGGTAAGTCTCTTCGTTGCCTTACAAATTATGTTCATACGCATTCGAACTTTTATAAATGTCATAAAAAATATTTGAAGGAAATTATTTAAACCTTTTTTTTATATAATTTTATAGTGCTCTAAGTTTAAAGAGTACTTAGTACTACAAACTATTTGAAGCAATAATTTTATTGGCCTCTTATATTGGCCTATTGGTCTTGTTCAATTGGGACAGGAAACATTTCGTGACGTAATTGATTTTCATTGGTAGTAAAAAAAATATGTTTCATGAGTAATTTACTAGAGAACGTGTTTGTCTTTAAGACTGTATAGAGAGCTTCTTTTGCCATTTTTATTTTATTGACATTAGCCGGTTTACAATAGTTTTATCATTAATGTCAAGGAAGACATTTGGAAGTCTATAATCACTGACATTGAGAGGGAACGAAAGGCTCCGTTCGTTCGTACGCGCGAATATAATAGCCCGCCGGTTTTTACGTTGTACAGTATTTTTATATCACGAAGCGACGCGCGCTTTACTTGTGGTAACTAAGTGTAACACGCAGTGAATGTATGCGTGAAGACGAGTAGTGTCAGCACAATACAACGTCATGAGTTTGTAAACTTGGTAATCACAAGTAAAGCGCGCGTCGCTTCGTGAGTACTATAATGCAGGCGTAAAGGTGATGCTGTTAACAGCGGTTTTGGAAACCGTTTACATGGGTAGCCTGTAGGAGAAATATTCCCAAATATCCTTATGGAGACTTTACGCGACTTACTAATGATTTATTGACTAGTTTGTGATTGGTTGCGTTGTACGCACCGCCATTGAAATACTAGTGTGGTGGCATTCTTGCTACTCATGGGTAAATTGAGTTTGTAACTGGTTATTATTGAGTAGAGTCGTGGACGACGGGCCTAAAGCTACGGTTTTTTAGAAGAGCGGTGGCCGTCATGACAATCTTTAATTTTCACCAGTATTTGACATCAAGGTGACAAAGACCATTTTGGTGTTTAGTGGTATCTTTACCAGTCTTACCAAGGGGTATCGTATTACCCAGTAACTGGGTTGTGGTGGTCAGATAGGCAGTCGCCCTATGTAAAATACTGGTATTCAGCTGCATCACGTTAAACTGGAAGCCGACCCCAACATAGTTGGGAAAAGGCTAGGCAGATGATTTGACATTAAGGTATCGAAAAATGCTCTGCATTTGGACAGCCATTATTATGTGACAATTCATCGCTTTTTTAGAAATCAAAAGCGTAACACTTAGATTTAAGAACATACATGTTCTTAATAACAACAAACCCGAAATGAGTTTGCTCTAAATAAGGATTATACCTATTTTTATAACTATAACACAGTCCCAATCAAACAAGACTTACCTATACTAATATTTTATCTAAAATTGAAAATATTATGGAATTTCGAATGTTTATAGTAGTAACGTGTTATACTATAAAGGCATATGTGAGAGTTTTTTCGTTATTCTTTCTCAAAGATTGTGCGTGACTATATATTTGAGATTATAATTAACTTCGACTTATAATTTTGATTATAACAATCGGATTTTTATTTAGGATAATAATATTAATAATACCTATTCTGGAAGCCTGATTTTTTTATTATAGTTAGTGTTTTATAAAAAATTTGAATTATAATTAAGAGAAACTTGTTAATTTAATCATTAAAATTAATGATCAGGCTGTCAGAGAGGGGCTAAAAATACGTTAAATTAAGTTGTTATAGAACAGCAGCGGTATTAAATAGAGATCTATTTAGGTTCATCGAATCCTGCATCTACATTCGCTGAATGAGCAGTGTCAGTCTATATTTTCAAATGCATTTGAAAATGATGGGGGACGGAGCATTATGTCACTTCATCCGGATATTATGAAGGTTTACCGCGAATGTACGAACATAGGCGCAACTTGGGAACCCCCAATAAAACATTAGCAATAAAATGTCTATATAAGTAGCAAAAGATGAGCTGCAAGAATCATTCATTCAAATCCTTTAGGAATTTTGGCATGACACATTTTCAAATATTATGTAGAGCAGTGTTCATAATTTTAGATAATTTATATTCCATCGCCACTTAATCAGTTATCTACTTTATTGAAATGTATTTCAAGTTGATTTTTGAGTGACCATTTGTAACAAAAAGGTCCTGTTAGTGTTTTGTTGCAATGGAATTTGAACTTTATTAAGTGTGACATTCAGTTTATTGTTCCATAACTTGGAAAACTATCTGAAATTCCTGGCTCTATGGTAAGTAAATATGGTTACCACAAATTCTTAGTATCGATATTGAGTTCAGACTGTCAGTTTAGTAAAAAAAAAAAAACAACTGTAAAACGAAAGTTTGCCAAACCCATATGTAATTGTTCTAAATTTTGAACCAAGTCACGCCCATGCCGTCGAATTTTATGTATCGTTTCGTTCTAATCGTTACTCTTAATTGTAAAAACGCTTTTCGTCACAGCGAACTACTATCTCGTCAATGTTTTAAAAATGCATATTCAATATCTTGTTTATTCTAGATTCTAGCTGCATTGGTTCAAAAGTCTGTCTACAATCACTAATAAAATATTCCTATAATTGTTTGTCTTTTAATTTATTCTCAATCTTGTTTACAGCTTATCCGCAGTGGCACTTGTATAATAAAAATCACTGTATTACATACAGTATCGCGAATGTTCGCTTAAAGCTCTACGTTGATATAAATTATGTATTTGTAATACTTTGTTATTCGTTTTGTGCAATGTTCGTGAACCCGTTGGATATCATCTGTTCTATATGTACAATTTTCTACGGGTCCCTTGACTAGATAGATGTTTAACGCCCGTTTAGATATACTCCCGAACTCCGAAATCGAACCACCCTGCACTTTTTATATAGAAGTCTATGCCACCGACAATGCCGTGGAAGTGGCAAAGTTTTGGGAAAATAACATTTAAAATACAGTCGTGCCAGCGACACGAAGAAGAATGGTTGTGAATTCAAATTCTGAACATCGATGACATCATAGCCAAATGATGGCCAGTATGTCGGTAACAAAACTGCATTAATTTTTTTTCTTTGAATCACAATTATTTTCATATTTTAGGCCTTTATACCTAAGGGATTTGCATTGCGGCTTGATTTAGGAGTCTGGGACTGTATTTATTATCATTTTCACTTTACCTCACACCAAAGTACGAATGACTCGCAAAAATTGTTTTATATTTGTTCAATGTCGCAATGATGTCAGTTTTGTGCGATTTGGAGTTCTGCGACTTCGATTTTGGCGCGTGAAGACTGTTGAAGCTGTAATCAAACCTGCTTGTGATAATACTCTTTAGATTTCATAAGGTTTGTATTGTCTTTTATCGCATTGAATAAAAATGTGAGCGTTCAATAACTTGTAATAAAAACTATCTTTGATTCTGGGCGAATTTCGCGATCGAAACGCGATTAAAACATCTAAACCGCGTTCAAAAGCTGTCAGTGTCAATTTTTTTGTCAATAATGACACTCATGAAGTCGGTTTAGATGTGCTGAACGCGTTCAGTTTTAATGGTAAAATTCGCCCTTAGGAATGTTTATCAAATATTTTATAAAATCTTCTAACAATAGGTATAGGTAAACGGATCTATATTTAATAATGACTCTTTGCAGGTTTCATTACAACTGTGATGTTAATTAAAAAACATTTTTCTCCAACATTGCAATTATTACAACTACATGATAAATTCGCGATTTTTGAGAGATATTGCCAGTAAACATATTATTCGGCCTTTCTCTATGTTACCTATATTATTACAGTTCTATTACTAAGGAAACAACATTAAAGCAAATCTTTATCGAATCAAATGATTAAATGTTCTTTTTAGGCAAGGTGGGGTAGTATCATGGGGTCTTAACACAAGTCGTTTTACCGCGTGGACTAATCTACTATAATATAGTAGTTTATTTCCACAAAACGGCACTGGAATGCATACTTCGAAGACACGAACATCGGAGCCGTCGTTAATATTTTATACAAAAATGCGTAGGTCAGTCACGGTCACTTTAAATTAGCCGATCTATTTTGTAACAACCTCACCGTGAAAACTTAGGTGACGTGAGCTGTTAAAAGTGTCAATGTCAATCCCTAACGCCAGGTGGAATGACAGCTCCCTTCAAGCTCTTTTCAATCCTGTTAATAGTTACTCTCTTTAGATTTATCCATAAATTGTAAAATCATATTTACTGTAACTGACTGAACCACATGTTTTTTTAAAATAAATAAATTATTATTTCACTTAAGTTTTTACGGTAAGATTTTTACGGAATAGACGGCCAGAGTGGCAATTATCGTAATTTTAAGAACGTTCAAAGTCTAATCTCAATCTCAATCTGTCAAAAATACCTCTAACTTCCCTACATTTTTGACATTGACTGTCGCTGAGATGACATTGCGACTAGATTTCGAACGTTTATTACGGGAATTGGCGTTCAGGTATAATGTGTGATGGAAAACTACGGTAAAACGACTAGTGTTATAGAACCACAATATAAGTAAATGTCTTATAAATATCATTACAATATCTCTGATTAGAATTTTGGTATAAACTTTGTCTGTTCATCTTTTATAGTACAGTAACGTCTTTTACACATTATTATTATTACAGAAAAAATCGTTCTGTTAATACTTATTAGAGACAAATCTACACTTAGAGCTTATTTACAGCGTGTTGTTATTTTTAACACATCTAAATACACCAGTGATTGTGAATAAATCATTGATAAGAAATTGTTTCATTAAAAATTATAATCATGCCGTATTTTATTATATTTGAATCAGGAACTTTTTCTGTTATTTGACACTGAATAATTTCGAATGTATGTAAAAAAACAGTTGGTATACCTCTGAAACCAGTACTTTTGATCAGGTACTTATTTGGAGCCTCGTTTATAAGAGGAGAGTTACTCGACCGTCGAGAGGAGTGTGTCTATGCGAGACTAGAAGGCGATATTTTTCAGGCGAGAAACAAAAACTCTAATACGATTATATCATTCGAGATTCGCTAAGTGCATTTCTCGACCTGCGATTTGGCAACTCGAAATCCGATTTAGAGCCATACCTCATCGGGCCGCCATGGTGACGACGCCAGGTTGCGATACCAACTAAATGTATACAGCTATATAGTGGGTGACTCACCTAGCGTCCGCTTGGTTATGCAGCCAACCATACATTTTGTTGGCGATGCGACCTGGCTGCGCCGCCATGGCGTCTCGATGAAGTATAGCTCTTAGGCCCACATCTTACTAGAACACCATGTGGCTTAACCATGGTCGCACTTCCAAAAAATGAATGGTTGGTTGGGCAAACGATTGGACACCTAGTAAGATAGTACCACAAAGTTGTGTATATTTTTCTGGCAGCGCGACCATGTGGTACTAGTGAGCTATAAGCCTTATTGTTTACACGAACGCTACCAATTTCTAAAGAAGCTTCTCACCTCTCAAGATCGTACAAACAGTATACACAAGTCATCTTTTAATCTCCTTTTAACAATCCTCTTTTTCGAGTTGAGTAACTCTCATCGAGTAAACGACACTAAAGCGGTACAAAAAACAATTGAATACTACGGCGCGCATAAAGAGATCACAGAAGCAATATGTATAATTTTGTTAATAAAAGTTTATATATTTGTAAATGTTTAACAGTGCGCCCGCGCATCGTTCTAATACCGCCGTAAATACTGATATCAGTGGTATACCGGATGACTTTTTTACCGTCTTAAAAAAAAAAGTGTTTTATCAGTGAAGCCCTATAGCATAGACATTTTTTTAAAATTATTATTCAATGACATAGTAAGCTATTGATATATAAATGAATACTACACATTGGAAATAAAATTAAAAATTATTAAGAAATTTGGAAATTTAAATCACGCGCACCCTACTAAATGCGCTGACATTATATTTGGTACTTTTACAATCACTATGGTACTAAGTAAATATTCTCGTGTATCTATCTAATTCCTCTTACACAGCACGCCATTTTATTTTCCAGACGGTAAAAAAAGTCATCCGGTATAATTATACAATACATGTAAACAGATCGCTTGCATTTTGGTAACAGATATTAGATATGCGATCATATTCATATAAGATATACTTTTTAATACTTTTACGCAATGATATTACAAGTAAAGATAGATAGGTTACCTACATCATCATATGTGTCATCTACCAACCCGCACTAGGCCCGCGTGGTAGATTACAGCCCACTCCAACTCAAAGAGAGGAGTCCTGTGTCCCAGCAGAGCAAAAAAATATACTTTATAACCCCTACACAAAGTTCAGTTTGCATTGAAACTTCAAGCATTTTATGACTTATTCAATAATACTAGTTGTTCCAAAATGAACTTAATTTATACTAATATAAAGTTGATATTTGTTTACGTGAAAATAAAATCAATTGGACACAAGGATTTTAATAGAGTATAGGTAAATTAGTCAAGTTTTGACGTGCCACTTGTGGAGTGCGCATAAACTATGTACCTTTTACTTATAATATCATTGCTTTTACACCTAGAAGTAATGATTATTTATTATTGACACATTTCATCAAGTAAAGAGATTTCCCCGACAACTTTAGGCCGTTAATTTTGAGTTGATCAAACTTTCGGCTCTAAATTCGATAAACTTTACATTTACAGAGCAAAAAACATTTTTTTTATACTTTTTATATTTTCCCTACAACTACGGGTATAATATTAAAGATATAAACAAACTATAAAACTTAGAAACCCATGCCTTTTTTGTTTTTGTTTATCTAAAGTCGTTAGTTACATCCAATATTACAATAATGTAGCGTAGAATTATTAGCAGAACATATTTTTTATTTTTATCGTTCGTTGCTTCATCAATATTACTGAAAGCAACTCGTTATACCGGTTGTATATTTTTCTATCAAACTTTTTAGGATTTATCTAAATTGGATTATTTTTCGTTTTTAAAACTGTGTGAGATTCTTTTTTTTGTATTCGAACAACAACCAAAATAAATAGTTAAGTATATAATGAAAAAATATATTATATTTGTCAAATGATATGCAAATGCTCGAAAAATCAGTCGTGAATAAAAACAATAGCATCGAAAGCTTTTTCTTAAGTAGTAATCCAACTTAGACTAATCCAATACCCTCCCTTTACCGTAATTTCGACTTTATTCCAATTATCACAAGGTGTTTTATCGAAATGTAATACTTAGCAGATATGAGTCTTCCGTATTCCGCTGCAGCAGTTCACCAATCGTTGTTAGGGAGACCTGTACAAATAATAAGTTAATATAACAGTTACAGTTTCACAGTTAGGGTGCATATTTGAACATAAGCAAGGTTTAATGATACATATTTTGATTCTACCCGACTCTGAATTTAACTAATTATGATTGTCCTAAACTCTGATTTTTAATTTTCTAGACCACAACGACAGCTGCGATTTTTTGTTGTAAATGACAAATGATTGTGCAGGATAATAATATATTCTTTACTTCGGACTACACGTACAAGTACACATAAACTATAAAATGTTAGAAACAATGACTTAAAAAAACTATGTTAGTAAACTTTTACAAACTATACAATGTTGGCTCCATTCAACGAGAGAGAACGAACGCACGTATAAACACGCTTCACGTACAGCGAGTGCGAGCGCATTCGCGATAGGTATTCCACCGAGATTGCCGTACGTATTCGCCTGGTAATGCATGCACCAGTTTTCACTCGTTATGTGAAGCCGACCTGCTATAGCACAGGTTAGATATTATTCTGTGATAATACTTTAAGATACTGAAGTACCTTCCATTAGATAGAAAAAAGCGACTTACGCGAGCCCTCGCACATGCCGACGGGCGCGCGCACCTGCGCCAGCACGTAGTCGGCGCGCTGCGCCAGCGACGCGCGCGCGCGCAGCGCCGGGTGCAGCTCGGCCCAGCGCGTCGGCAGCCACGGGTACTCCGTGAACTCGTTCACCTCCTGCAACCAAATACCAGCTTCTCTGTTAAACGTAGCGCCACATATGCTTACTAAACGTGGACTCTCACTCTAAGAGACTATATTATACAGGGTGGCAGGGACATCGACGCTCAAACTGTAATCATGAATTCAGCACATGACTTGACATGCACCCCAAGCGTAGAAAATTTTCATCAGTTATCGTAAAAAATCAGCTGTCTCATAGAAAAGTGCGCCTACGCGGTAAAAATGTATGGAACAGCTGATTTTTATCGCTAACCCTGAATATTTAGAGCCATCACTTCTTTGAAGATTCACCTATCATGAATAACGGGTTGTGTAATCTAACCTACTGGTTGTATACAACAGACAAATAAAAATCGGAAAAAAAAAGGAAAGGTGATGACTGACAGTTATCCTATCTAATAGTTTGTTTGTTACCTTTTCACGCCTATAACACTGAACCGATCATCCTGAAATTTTGCATATATCTTGTCAGGTGTACAGAAACGGACATATGGTAACTTTCATATCGAAAAAAAAAGTGCTGTTCCCGAGGAAAACTACAGTAACATTATTACTTATTATGATAATAGATGGCGCCACGTGTCTTTCGAATCATGATTAATTAATCAAGAAATTTTACGCGGACGAAGTCGCGAGCAGAAGCTAGTTTTACATAAACCTAGTTAAGTTTGTACGTCACATTTTTTTTGGTTTGACCGTTGACACTCAAACTAAGTATCTTGGGGGTCGGAGTACGAAAGAACAGAAAGTAACATGTTGGTTTCCAGGGCTAGTTTAGTAAACTCACATGTATATAGAGCAGAAAGTAACATGTTGGTTTCCAGGGCTAGTTTAGTGAACTCACATGTATATAGAGCAGAAAGTAATATGTTGGTTTCCAGGGCTAGTTTAGTGAACTCACATGTATATAGAGCAGAAAGTAATATGTTGGTTTCCAGGGCTAGTTTAGTGAACTCACATGTATATAGAGCAGAAAGTAATATGTTGGTTTCCAGGGCTAGTTTAGTGAACTCACATATATATAGAGCAGAAAGTAATATGTTGGTTTCCAGGGCTAGTTTAGTGAACTCACATGTATATAGAGCAGAAAGTAATATGTTGGTTTCCAGGGCTAGTTTAGTGAACTCACATGTATATAGAGCAGAAAGTAATATGTTGGTTTCCAGGGCTAGTTTAGTGAACTCACATGTATATAGAGCAGAAAGTAATATGTTGGTTTCCAGGGCTAGTTTAGTGAACTCACATGTATATAGAGCAGAAAGTAATATGTTGGTTTCCAGGGCTAGTTTAGTGAACTCACATGTATATAGAGCAGAAAATAATATGTTGGTTTCCAGGGCTAGTTTAGTGAACTCACATGTATATAGAGCAGAAAGTAATATGTTGGTTTCCAGGGCTAGTTTAGTGAACTCACATGTATATGATCCGGGTCGATGGGTGGCGGCGAGTCACCGCTTAACACTCGAATGGCTCCCTCTTCGCTTGTGTTTATAATGTTCATGAATCTGTCCTGCCTGTAGTATATCGCTGACACTTCCAGATGTCGCAGATCTTTGCGCAGGCGCACGAAGCCGAGGACGTCGTATTGCCATATCCAGTAACCTGGAATTAAAAATGACGCAACTTAAACTATCTATAATATAACCTTCTTTCGATCGCGAGCATCTCAGTTTGCACCACAGTTTTCCATTGTCACACACTCATTCGAGTGTCGTTGAAGATTTCTACCTGTTCATTTATTTGAATCAATGTTGTGATTTTTTTTCTATTGAATTACCCACAGCCGAACAGATAGAACCGGATTGGATTTCAGTAAATGCTCTTTGCGGTTACACAATTGTATATTATTGAAGAAAAATAATGACACTTATTTTATGGCGCCTACAGTTCCCTAGAGAACCAAACATTCGACATAGCTCACAGGATAAGCAAGCTGAAGTGGCAATGGGCCGGTCATATTAGCCGTAGAACCGATGACCGCTGGGGTAGACGCGTTCTCGAGTGGGGACCGCTAATCGGCAAACGTAAGGTGGGACACCCTCAGGCTAGGTGGACCGGCGATCCTTGCAGGGTGGCTGGTAGCAGCTGGATGAGAGTTGCCGAAAATCGAGTTGAATGGCGTGCTATAGGACAGGCCAATGTTCAGCAATTAAGTCTAGACATTTGACTAACTCACCATGTATGACGAGCCGCTGTAGATTAGAGCACTGCCAGCACATTAACACGAACGGGTTTACTTCTGCGTACGTGTCGGGCTGTGAAACAAACATAGGGAGTAAGCATTTTTATCTACACAGAGGCCGAGACAAACATTTAGTTTCAATGAAAAAAGTCAGTTGCACAAAAAACTAAACAGTACATACTAATACCATGTGTAAAATGGAATAAATGAAACGGAATACAAGAGGCTGTTGCTATGATAAAAATTATTTGTTTTTAATAATTATCTGGGTCTCTCATCGTGAGATAAAGAAGTGACAAAGTGCCTTTTTCGAGTTTACTCGAGCTTATCAGTCATGTTAGGCATTAGGATGACGTCAGAATCGTAGACAAATTTTGACAAGTCGAGAAAGAGAGCGATCTCACGCCTGTCATGTTAGCCCTGCTGGTCAGCAGATCTTCATTAGTCACCCAAAAATTTTGAAAAGTTTTTTTAGAATTGCATAGAGTTGTATAATTTTGTAATCATATTGATACAAAAAAGGGAAGTAGTTCCATGGTTGTAAGAGCTCTATATTAGATCTTCACCGGGCGTTCGTATTCCCAAAGATAACCGATGATTCCCGAAGATTAACAGCGACTCAGCGGAGTTTCGTAAAAAGTCTTCCAGACCGATCCAGTCGATGCCATCGAAGGTTTCGGCAGTCTCCTGTTCCTGATATTTATTGACAGATAGCGGAGGTGGTCATATTATTACTTACAGATTTCCATGAATACTTTTTCATGGAAATCTGTATATAGAAGTTTCGATCAAAATGGCTACCTGATTGTGTCGCACGGGCCTGACGATGCGGTGGTAGGGGTCGGTCGAGTCATAGGGACTGTCTACCCACATCACCTCCCGCAGAGTGTTCTGGTAGAGACTCGACACATGCGATATTAGAGGGTGGTAGAGCTGTAACAAACATGTACACGTGTATTTTTATGGATGAATATATCGTATGCTGGCAATACACTTGGCGTATTTATTGCGTTATTTTTTAAAATAAAAATATACTTTATTTTAATGTACATAGGATATATTATTTTAAGAAATAATGCGAATATTTGTGCAAATACGCAAAGTGGAATGCCAGATATAGTGCCTTCCGAAATATATTTTTTTTTTCTGTAGAGCTGTTAATTGAGTTGTTGACAATTTATTTAAATTGTAAATTATGTGAAACAGAAACATATCATAATATCTTAAACATCCATAAATTTGCCATTTGGTAACAGTGAAAGACCTACAAAACCAGTTTTTTTTCATCATTTAGTTTTTAACTAATAAGTGCTAATATACACGAGCGGCACGCGCCAACGTCAGACGTTGAACGCAATTGCAGCCATCGAAACTCGTCGACGGCAGAGGCAACTACAGACGTCACACTCGTCGGCGGCAGCCATGGACGCGACGACGGCTGCAGCTGCCTCTGTCGTTGGCGCGTGCCGCTCGTGTATATGAGCACTTACGTAAGATAAAGTACAATATTACTCACAGATTTACAAAACATAACTTTCAGCGATATTAGCATCATTCCTTCCACTAGAACTTTCTGTATGATATCGTCGAATCTCCTGTAGGGCACACCGATCTGAAACAACATACAATATTCGAATGTAGTTAAGGAAGGGGGGACGGTTCGTGGCTAAATAAGAACAGGGTTAAGCAACGTTTGCCAAAGTTGGTCGGTGGATGGGTGACCATTCATTATATACCGAGACCCCTTTGTGCTTCAGAAAGCCTTCGGTTCCGGCTGTCATTAGTAGTGAGCGTCAAAATGAAGGGACCAAATCTCCAATCTCTGTCATACATATATAAAAAAAATGATTGCATTAATCTACTATATAATTACTATTGTTTAGTGCAACAGGTAAATGGGCGGTTTATTTTCGATCTTCGAAGGATAAATATTTAATACCTATTTACTACCTTCTAATCCTGTAAAATTTCTTATTAACAAAATTACACATTTACTTAACAATCGGATCGTCAATTTGGAGGGACCAACTTATATAATCGATATCTTTAAAACGATATATGTTTCGGGCAGTCAAAATCAATAATATCAAGGTAGACTTAAGGTATTATAACACTAAGTAGGTAGAACATTCTAGGGAGTAGTCTATCAGTTTGGTCCCTCCATCTTGATATCATGATGGAGGGACCAAGCATTTTGTTAAAATATTATGTATATAATGAGGTAGCTAAAATTATATCAAAGGTAGGAAATAGTAGATTAATGGTATTATTTTTTTATATATGTATGACAGAGATTGGAGATTTGGTCCCTTCATTTTGACGCTCACCATTAGCAGATCTTTGAGATGTTACGGGTAGTCAGAAGCCCGAAAGTCGGACAACCCGTCTTATCAAGGGATATCGTGTTATCAAGTTACAGGGTTGTGGAGGTCGCTCCATATAAAATACAACTATTCAGCTGTATCCGGTTAGGCTGGAAACCGACCCCGACACACGAAATGGCTATGCAGATGATCATTGTAATACATAATAGGTAAGTACTTCCATGGTTATAACAACTCTAGGTTAGATTTCATCACCGCGAGTTCGTATTTCCGAAGCTAAACGATGATTGCCGAAGATTAACAGCGACTCAGCGGAGTTTCGTAAAAAGTCTTCCAGACCGATCCAGTCGATGCCATCGAAGGTTTCGGCAGTCTCCTGTTCCTGATATTTATTGACAGATAGCGGAGGTGGTCATATTATTACTTACAATATTAACAGCGACTCTCAGCGGAGTCGCGTAGAAGTCTTCCAGACCCATCCAGTCGATGCCATCGTACGGATCCGGCAGTTTCCTGTTCGTGATGTTTATTGACAGGTAACGGAGGTTGCTGAGACCGGATAGCGTCTCCAGTGCGCTCGTATTTATCTGATCGATGTCCGTTATGATGTGCTGGGACAAAGAATATTAGATCAGAGGGGCAATTCTCGTAAAGAACGTTTACAGTCTGATGTCAGTCGCATTCTGTCAAAAACATTTTTGACATTGATTGTCGTTGAGATGAGATTGCAACTAGATTTCAAAATCTAGTTGTTCTTAGTTCAGATGGTCAAAGGTCCCGTAGGACCGGTCGCCGGCCGGCCGGTGGTCGTAGGACCTTTGACCATCTGATTAAAAGTCAAACTAATTTAATTGTCAGAACCCGTTACATAGGATGTTCATATATTACGAAATTTTTCACCATAGAAATATTAGTTACAAGATTTTATATTAACTTATTACAGTTAAACGATGCAATCCTATGCCTGACAGGCAGACGGGTTAGTAATAGGATTCCGTAAGGAACCTTAAATAATATTAATTAACATATTAAAGTGTAATATTTACGACACAGAGCCGATTTGAAATGTGGAATTAACGGACTTATGTCCCAAACTGCACTAAGGCAGTTCGGTATGGATTTTGGACTGTAATAAATTCAAATGGCCAGGTGCGGTGCGCGATAAATACTACATCGATCCCTGTACGGTTGCATGCACTTATAAGCACAATGTTTTGTATACGTTACATTGCGCACTACCGGAAACAGCGAATTTTCACATCAAAAATAAAAGTTGTTTCCCAGCAATTATTTTTGCACAAAGTTAAAGTATAGAATGCGTACATTGCTGCTTCGTGAATGGTCTTTTTAAACCCTGTATAATAACTAGCTATACTTACACGGATTTTAGTGTACTGCATCGCGCATAGGTTGGCTCTTGTCAAGATTTGGTCCGCTGGGCTTAGGATGCAGTCAAACTTCAGCGCTCGCGAGTATTGTTCCAAGGAATTGTGCTGTAATGACATATTTGTTGTCAATCGAGGTACTTTGATTTGTTTAATTAGAAACTCTATGTCATATATAACAAAGTTCAATTTCCATTTCGCCCAATTTTTTTTAGAAAATTATGCCTAATACGCAAAATGCTAAAATTAAAATTAAGAAAGGGACACGGAAAGTTTTAAACTGCATTCTGTCTCTGTCATATTCAACCGATAACTGATGTCGAGACGTTGCATATGCTAGTTGCTTGGTAAACTCTGCTTGCGCGATGCAGAATTTTGCGTGAAGTCAGTGACGCGTAGTTCGCATGTCGCGATGTAGATGCCGCCACACTATCACTATCATATTAGCGTAATTACTCTGCTCCCGTGTTTTTGTACAGTTGGGCTGTGAAAGCCGCTATTCAAAATGAGTAGCTACTAAACAACTACTACGTCGTTTAATGATCTTATCAATAAAGTGTTTCCTAGAACCCGTTCCATTTCACAACAACACAGAACAAATTCGAGGGTTCCGACATTGAACGCGAATGTTCGACGCTTAAATGGCAAGACTGACGCAAGAGGAAGAAAGCAGTTTGTCTGAGTTCGACGTATGGCCTTTATAGTTCAGCCTCTTTGCTGTCAAGCGAAGGTTCTGTTTAGAACGTAAAGTATAATCGTGTTGAAGTTCGGAATATGTTTATTTACTACGAGCTGACCCGATCGACGTTGTCCTGTCCAAATTGAAATAATTCATACAAAACCCCATACTTCTCTATTAGTCGTCATCTTGGTGACTACTAAAATGCCGACTAATATAGAGAAGTATACTCTCTACTAAACAAAGCAGCCAAGTTCGAGTCAGGCTCGCACAGGAAGGGTTTCGTACCACAAGGCAAAAAACGCAAAAACACGTTTCTTGTATGGAGAGTTGGAGACCCATTGAATTTTTAACTATATTATATTTTTATCATTTTTGTTGTTATAACGGCAATAGAAATTCACACTCTGTGCAAATTTCAAGTGTCTACCAATTGCGGCTCTTGGGATATAGCCCGCTGTCCGAGGCTGATGGAGAGACGGACGGCCGGACGGTGGAGGCTTAGTAAAAGGGCCCCGTTGGCACCCTTTGGGTACGAAACCCTAAAAAATGTGTTACTAATGACATGCAGTCGACTGGACCATTAGAGAAGATACCTCTTTTTTACCACGGCATGAGGTAAAACGAGTTCGCGTAATACTGGTCAGTTTCCCTCAGTCGTCAGTTTATTTAATTCGCCAGTTTCGTTGATTAGTCAGTTTCACTGATTCGTCAGTTTTGCCAATTAGACAGTTGTGTTAACTCGACAGTTTCCATTATTTGCCAGTTTTCGTCGATTCGTGAATTTTGTACACTCAAGGGAAAAAGTTTTACTGAAATCTAAATATGATAGCTAACGATATGTCGTAAATTCAAATAATAGAGTCAATTAAAAAGGAAATGAATGCGATCGAAAAATTTAAAAACATTTCTTCAAACATCTCGGATTTAAATTTATTTATGCTTTTTAACGTATCTCTATTTATGTTAATAACTCTTATCCGACTCAAACACAGCCAAACGTAATTATTTTCGGGTGCATCTACTAAAAGTATCGTAGAAAGAAAGTATCGTAAAAGAAATTAAAAAAAAAATGTAATTATTTTTTACGTTCGTAATCGTCATATCTATTTAAATTAGCAGATGTGTGTGCAGTTTTCTACCGACTGCACTTTGGCTGACGAATTGAATAAAACTGACGAATCGACGAAAACTGGTATACACTGGAAACTGTCGAGTTAACGCAACTGTCTAATCGGCAAAACTGACGAATCAGTGAAACTGACTAATCAACGAAACTGGCGAATTAAATAAACTGAAGACTGAGGGAAACTGACCAGTGATACGCGGACTCGGTAAAACTGTAGCTCGGACAAACACGTAAAGAGGAGAGGGTAAGATAATACTTACTTGTCTCTCGTTTTCATTTTTTGGTGTGCCCAAACTGCACCCCATAAAGCCCAGCTTCTGCATGCTGAGCGAGTTCTTATATATCAAACTCTCGATTGGTATCCTGAAAATAAAAAAAATATCAATGTCAAAGGATGTGGGTGTACTATAGGCATACTTCTGCCTAACCCTTTGGGAGTTACCGGCGTGATATTATGTTATGACAAAGGATAAGTAAAACAAGGCTTCATAAAACTTTTTCTGGTTACTTTTCAAAGAAACCTTAGAATGTTCTGTGTGAGTTCGAAGAAATATCGCTGAGTTTAGTTTGAAATTATGCTGTTGAATTGTCCTGCTTCAAAAAGCCAGAAGACAATTCATATAATGTAATTCTGTAAGTGGATACATGAAAACAGTGAATTTTAAAGGCATTTTGTAATATGTATTTTTCCACACTTCAATGAAAATATGTTTGTTTGCCAGTTTCACCTTGGCTCTTAAGGCCTTTTTAATAGAGTCCTATTTAGAAAAAAGAAAAGGATGAAAAAAAAAATGAATCGTGAATAACGATGGATCGACTGTGAATGATGATATGGTTGGAAAGGGGGTGACTACCGAATAAATTGGGATAGGGACAGGAGAATAATGAAATGGATGAAAATAAATTGCATGATAAACAATGTATTATGAAGTTTTAATACCATCAGGGTTCCAGTCCGAAAAAGGAATGGTGCCAACGGGCCTGCATATAATTGTACGAGGACCTTGTGGCGCGTGGTCAAAATCAGAACTAACGCCGTCATTTTCAATACAATTTCACGTAACATTATTACAAATATTTACCAACAGCGCCCTTCTGTCAATGTCAATCAAGCGTCACATGATCCTTGTAGCACTTTAGCTCCATCTCTTTTCCGCACTGCAATCACGGTGGCATTAAAACGTGTCATATTACGGCACCAGCACCTTAATTGCGTATCACACTAGCAATAACAATCGGAATCATTTTAAAACATTGCTTCATATTTTCGAACAATTTTTCTGCTCAACAACGTAAATAACGCAATGAATGTTGTTGAACTGTCAAAATGAAAGCCATGCCTACTGATATTGAGTAATGCAATTACCCCTCTAATAACTTTCCTTACCTCCTCAGTTTTATAAATGGCACATGGTTACTTTGCTGTACGTAGCTTGGTCCAATGAATAATAACTCTTGTAGACGCGATGAGTCAAAAAATCTGAAACAAAAAAAAAAACATGTTTATTTCTAAAATTGGCTTGGATGCCTTTTTTTTGGGTGGGAAATCATCAAATGACCTATCCCGCTCTGAGCTGAGCGGAAGGGCGTGTTGGGCTTTTATCTACTGACTAAAACCCACCCGTGTTCCACCACCGTGTTAAACCAGCGTCAGACAGCATCTGTCTGGCATTAATGCTGAAATGAACCTTTTTGGCGGAGCCGTGAGGCACACACTATTGTTGTCTGTAACATTATTATTTATTTTTATTAATTTTGTATTTTGTGTTTCACGAACTGTGTCCAAATAAACTTTTTTTCTTTCTTTCTTTCCTTCATTTGCCTGTGCCAGGGGCCACGGTATCTCTTTCGAACAACCCGCGGCCCTGGCGGCATCGGCTCTGGCGGACCCCGTCAGTTCGTGCTAACATCTCTTTGAGGCGCGCGTGGAACACAACGCGCCGTCGACTCGGGCCTGGTCCTTACCGGGTGGCGAGCTGCTCGCCGCCCGTAAGCCCGCGCCTACGGTGGCCGGGAGTCGGCTTGGATTCCTGGGACTGCGATTCTCAGATCGGTACCTTAATTGCGTAACACATTATCAGTCCCAATCTGAATCATTTTGAAGGATATCGCTAATCCATTGCTTCATATGTTCGAAAAATTTGTCTGCATAACAACGTAAATAACGCAATGAATGTTGTTGAACTGTCAAAATTAAAGCCTTTCCTACTGTTAGTATAGTTGCCGTGGAAACACGTATTTGATGTCAAAAAACAAGTGATAGCAGTGCTGACTGCTCAGGGCTCATTTGATGTTTTAAGTATCGCCGATCATGGAGCAGATCAGGGCTCATTTGATGTTTTAAGTATCGCCGATCATGGAGCAGATGTCAAACAAGTCAATGGTCCCCGTGAGTGGTCACCAACTGTTACGGACTCCCTACTCGTAGTAGGGAGTCCGTAGCAGTTGTCCGTAGCCTTTGGAAAAGCATTGCTGTACATATTTTGTACGATGTCAGAAATAAAGGCAGGTCGTACATATTCTACTTGTCAATTGCTTCATCATATTCTATTAATTCACTATCGATTACATGGCCTCGCCGCCTTCATTTATTTTTCATTCCACCGAAGGCCATGCACTTACTGCACTTACCACGTAACTTTTAATTTAAAAGGAGAAACACACTATTCAATAGCAAAAAAAAACCCATTTGTTGAGTAAAAAAACAGCATTTCTTATCTTTAATTCATCTATATCGATAGTTATATTATAATCTATACTGACAATAAAGCTAGAGTTTGTTCCTTTGAATGCGATAATCTTTGAAACTACCCGTCGGATTTGAAAATATTTTTTTGCATTTGTTAGCCCAGTTTTTGAGGAAGGTTCCTTAGGAGTCCAGCAACGAGAAAAAAGGTCAGAAAGAACGCTCGGCGAAAATTAAGTAATAGCGCGGGTCGGGGTTGGGGATGCGCAGCTATCATCATCAGCTTACTTACTATCATCAGCAGTCCACTGCTGGACATAGGCCTCTCCTATTGCACGCCACTCAACGCGCTGCTATGCCGAATCGGTCAATTGCCGAAATTTTACGCGGCCAGGAGCTAGTAGCAAATAAAAATATTTGTTCCGGTTTTTTGAGTGAATGAACAGCATTCCTTATCTTAATTCATATATTCATACAACATGTAAATTGCATGTCTAAATATAGTACTGAATAACTGTTATTACGAGCAACCGTACATTCCCCGAGTAGTGGTGGCCCAGTGGTAACAGCCGCGAATTACGGAGTCGTAGGTTCGAACCCATGTTCATCACCACTGCTCTCAAAACGGTGAAGGAGAACGTCGTGAGGAAATCGACATATCCTAGGACCAAAAATTCGAAGACATGTGATATCTACCAACCCGCACTGGGCCTGCGTGGTGGATTACGGAATACTGAGAAGAGGCCTGTGTCCCAGCAGTGGGAACATTATAGGCTACTTATGTTGAAAATCCCCCTTTAACTAAGACTATCGCAGTAACTGCTGGACATAGGCCTTCCCGAAATTCAGCCATTCTCCGCATATAAACAGTAGCCGACTCTTCGAATGTCTTTACAAGAAAATTGGATGTAATTTATGTATGTATGCACATATCAAGAACGACGAGTTTTGGAAAGCTTTCGTATGCCGCTGCATCGCTAAGTATTTCGTTTGTTTCTAATACATTTTAATGGCTACTTATAAAAGGAAACGTTCGAGTAGGTCGGAAGCGGCTTGAATTTCTACAAAACATTACTTGACGATCTAAGGTTTCGGTCTCCAAGCTATGCAGTGTAATCTGGTCTTTAAAGACCAACGTAAACATCCTCCTGCTTTTGGTTTCACATGCACAAGTACAGGTATAATAAAAATCATAGATTTATTCACTGACAGACAACGCACAGCCTAAACCGCTGGGTCTAGAAGCATGAAAGAGCTTCGAAGAGCCGTGAAGCCGCCATTTTGAAAATTGCGCGACAGTAGGTATGCCACGCTCCATATAAAAATGTTCAAACCCCTTTTGCGGAAGAGTTCTTTAAATACCGAAAGTGAGTACTGAGGAAGGATTTTTGAAAATTCGTCTCCTAAAGTTGTTAAATTATAGGCGAAAGTTTTCATGGAAGTTCGTCACATGATCTGACCAAGATTATGTCAGGACTTTAAAAGAGACTGTGACCTCTGAGTTTGTTTCGGCCTTTCTTCTCAGAGTAGTCAGATAGGAAACGTCGACCTCATCTAGTTTTGAAAAATGATTGACGTGTTTGTACACACGGCTACACATCAATCTATACATTTCCAGTTTTAGCTGACCTCGCATTGTATAGGTTTTTCGTACAATCAGAAGTCAGTTTATACTGGTTATGTATAGCTTGATGTGTAGCCGTGCGTACAAACCTACTTCAAAAACAACATAGTTTATCATCTATCATTGTTCCGATGGGAAATCGTATCGGGCACACGGCTTGTATCCCTATAACTCGACATCCAAGTGGCGTCAACTCGAACACGGTAATATTATCTTACTGTGACTCAAGCTTGAAACTTAACACTACCTATTAAAATCATCATTGTCTCTGCTCTCCCTTTAGGGATCACAAGCTCGGCGGTAAATAATTAATTTCTCATTAAACATTTTAACAAGTACCGTTCGCTTCGCAAATCTCGGGCGCGTTATATCGAACGAGAGGAGGCTTAAACTTCCAGAGAGTCTTTACAGCCGCGTCTCTGGCCCGGCTTCCTCAGTAGCATTCATTGTTGTATTATTAAACAACAATAAAGCATGAATCCTTTGAGTAGTATTAGTTAAAAGGTCGCACAAACGTTGCTTGGTCTTCTCAACTTTTATGAATCTTAACTAACGTCAGACTGGCTCTGACGTCTTTAGGTGTTATACAATTTTGTAGATTTTCTTTAAAAGCATACAACGTTTTAGAACAGTCGTAAAAGAACGAGTTCCTTCAACAATCTCGAAATATTGGGCAGGTTTCAGTTAGTTCTTAAAAAAAAATTAAATGCAAGACTAGACTGTTATGGTGTTAAAATGTCATGATCTTTCATAGCAGTCTCTACCGGTCCCAAATGTTGCTGTAACATCTAAGATTTTTTTTTTGTTTGTTACAATAAACAGTTACATTACACGTTACATATTAACATATCTGTTACAAAATTAGGGGTGGTAAACATGTAACCTACACTTTTGCCCACAAACTATATTATAAGAAGGGGATCCAGAAAGTAGCAATAAGACCTTTTTTGTCCTATACCTACTGTCCCACTGCTGGGCAAAGGCTTCCCCAAGTCTTTCCAGGAACTCATTTCCCGCGCCACCAGCCCTCGCTTGACGAGACCTTTATCTTTTAAAATTTGGGATAGAATAGTGTAATAACATTACAAAGACCACACGGTCGATACAGGACGCATAGTACGCATACCTACTCTCTACGTTGGTTAATGCAGATACGGGCCCGTACGAAGTTAGTTCCGACATTTCGGAGTGAACCCTACACCCGAATAATTCAGTTTTCGGACAGTTGAAAACACATCGGTAGTAGGGACAGCTATCAAATCGTGGTTTCATTCATTCTTAGGTTGTGCCCCAAACTAATGTTATGTTCGTAGGTGAAACGGAGTTGGAATCGCCCGTAACTTCGGCCGAAACTACGGATTCCTTACATAGGGAGTAGTCTCCTGGTCCTTGCCTCCGCGTCTGTGGTCCTACCACATCCGTGCGACAAGTCACATGAGAAAGTCAAGTGCGATCAAATGGAACTGGTTTATATTATAATGTCGAACATTACGAGATGGTTTCATAAACATAAATATTGATGTTGTACGTAGTTGTGTCATTGTTACATCACTCGTAAGACGACGGCGCTACGCGACCGCCGGGTATTGATTAAACACGTTCTAATATAAGACTCAATCGATGTGCAAGTTTAGAGATGATATTGACTGTTTGGCTGTGAGTACATGTAATAAAGCGTGCTGACTGTATACGTCACGTTTATCCATTTACTGCAAGACGGTGATACGTCCCACTCAGTTTTTGGTTCTTAACATACATACATAATCAGCCTATAATGGTCCCACTGCTGGGACACAGGCCTTCTCTCTTCGAGAGGGATTGGGCTGTAATCCATCACGCGGGCCTAGTGTGGGTTGGTAGATAATAATAATAATAATATCCCTGGACATTTCACACAGCACTAATATAATATGTGCATAATGCATAATATTATTAATGTTACTAGCATTATATTAGATGGCACATGTCTTCGAATTTTTGGTTCTAGAACATGCCGGTTTCCTCAAGTTGTTTGGTCCTTAACGCGTTGGGAGCTTTCATAGAGAAGTTATAATGTCAAAGGACCAAGATTTCGACTACGTTTAGAATAATTCTGTACACATAATATCACGTGTATTTCTCCCGAGGGGAGGGTCTCCCTATAGTGCACCTCATTTCGCCAGTTATGTTTAAGTCCTATGTAACTATCTCACGCTAATAAAGTTGATTTAACTGCACTTTTATGCCCTTTCCTAAATCCAGTTTTTATGAGATGTTCTGCTTAGGGGTTTCGAATACTGGATTTTTTCAGTACCGGTATTAATAGGTACCGCATAGTAAATATCCAATGCCCCGATCCCGGGATCCCGGTATTAGACTATATTTTTATCCAAAATTGTTTAAAAAACAAATTATAACTAATAAGTTTCGCCACAAAACATTAGAATACCGTTTTTTTTTAATATAAAATCACTTTTGTCACCCATCCTCGGACCAACCGCGGCAAGCGTAGCTTAACCTGATCGAGCGAACCCTGCGGCTGCAGCTGTTATTTCTTAGCCACAAGCCCTTCTCACGCCCATGAACCAAACTGAATTTGCAATAATATTTATGAAGGTACAGGTAAATACTGCTAATTCATTTGATATCAATTTATCCGTGACCTTAAGCCGTAGGAAATGTACCAACGTCATCATAGGAAGCCAATTTGAGGTATGAGGAAAGGATATAAATGCTTTGTGAAAAGCATTTTTCACAGAAAAGCTGAACTTTAAACCCACGACAATAAATAATAATAGGTATATAATATTATAAATGGGAAAGTTTGAATGTTTGTTCGTATGGGTATTTGGATGTTTGTTACTCAATCACGTAAAATGGCTGAACGGATTTGGATGAAATTTAACACACAGATGGCCTTATTACAAAACAAGGTTTATCTTTGGACCCAGGGTTAAACTATAAAGCCATCTTTAAATTTCGAATTTTTAAATCCGACAACGTTAAAGTACTAATTACAAAAAAAAAATACGCTAAACCCGAGTCTAAATTGACAACTAAGTTGTCAATTTTCCATTAAGAACCTTACGGTCATCGGAATAAAGTTCAAAATACAGTAACCGGCTCGAAGGTTTAGGCTAGGTCTAAAGTTAAAACTCGTTTTCTAGTAATAAGACGGAGATAGTTTATAACCTGGATTAACACATACTTAAAGCTGATTTTTCAATCGACAGATAGTTTTTATTCGTGGAATAAATTTGACGTCTGACAGTTTTTGTATGGAAGAACTGTCAAAAATTCAAAATTATTCCTCGGATAAAATTATCTGGCGTTGGAAAAATCAGCCCTTAATATAATAATTCGTAATAACAGTTATGAAATCACAGGTAAATACTGCAAACTCATTCGAGATCAATCCGTTTGACGCGTGGGTGTCATTCGGAGAAACGGGCTCTATTTATAGCCCGGACGAGACCCCCGATCAATATTGCAGGAACGTGTAATGCTATTGGAAAGTACACCTATAAATAAGGTCTCTCTCCAATAGCATTAAATAAGGTGTGGGGGGGGGGGGGGTGATAATAGGTCAAAGGTTAAGCTACGCTTGCCGCGGTCGGTTCGTGGATGGGTGACCATTACATATCGAGTCCCCTCCGTGCCTCGGAAAGCACATTAAGCCGTTTGTCCCGGCTGTCATTTGTAGATCTTTGACAGTCATTACGGGTAGTCATAAGCCCGAAAGCCTGACATGCAGGCTTTAAAAGGGGTTGTTACCCATTAACTGGATTGTGGAGGTCAGACAGGCAATCGCTCCATATAAAGATAGATATAATATTTAAAATCAAAAGTCATTTATTCAAACTAGGCTGAGTATCAGCACTTTTCGAACGTCAAAATTACAAAAGACAGTCCCCCAAAAACGCCCGCCCTTCACCACTTCCTAGTGCTATCGCTGGGAAGAAGAAGTGGCGGAACAAACTCCCCAGCAGCACAGCTGTCTGTTTAGTTAGAATATAGTTGCATGTATACACTGTGCACTAGTATGTTGCACTAGGAACCTATGTTCAGTAATGAACATTACAAGAAGCTTAAATTATTTGCCATATTATGTCAATTTATATATATTTATTTATATTTGCCATATTATTTATTATGTAGGCCATACAAATTACAGGTAAGTATAAATACTGGTACTCAGCTGCATCCAGTTAGACTGGAAGGCGACCCCAACATACTTGGAAAAAGGCTAGGCAGGTTAATTGACCTATATTATGTAAGGTCATGGTTAGGACATCAGCGACTGACCAATTATTTCGTAATGAATGATTCTGTTCGCTATTCAATCATTTCAATGCTCATTCAATTCACAGTCGTTACAGCCAAGCCTGTTTTTTTAACAATGGATCAACATCTTATTACGCATCTGCAGAAATAATCAAGACTATACTCCATTTGTCATAGCGCATTAAAATACTGGTATCCAGCTGCATCCGGTTAGACTAGAAACTGACCATAACACAGTTGGCAAAAACCTAAGCCAATAAATTTCATAATAGCGGTAAATATACCAGTATTCAGCTGGTACCTTGTAAATAGTGTATTAACAAAGTGCTTGTAAATTTCTGTAGAAATACTAAAAGGAACCTCACTTCCCCTCGTATTCCGTAATCGGATAAGACTAAGCTATGATAAGCCTGTGTGCGAATGTCTTTAAAACACTAGTTTCATTGAGGAAACAGTGTAAGAACTATTGAATAAATTTTCTTGACTTCTATAAGCCTGCCTGCCTGCTTTCAATATGTGAGATTTATGTTTGGGAATACAGTAAAAGTATCCAATAATGCGGTATAAATAGCTACATTATAACAGTATAAGTAATATTGTTTCTAATACACTCTGACAGCGGCTGCGCATGCATGGCAGATGCATGTGGAGCTGCTGTTAGAGTGTGTGCTGTCACAGCCCTTACAGGTACTTACTTAATTTATTAGTAAAGTAATTTAATGTTATAGTTAACAAATAGTTAGTCAATTTTAAAATGTGTCCAACAATACTCTATTGGTAACTGTGGAGGCTTGTAAATAGCTTGTCGTCAATTACCTCACTAGGTACTACTTCTGTATTTGATAGCTGTAAGCCACCCAAACACAATAAAATAAAATATTGCCGAGAGTTTAGAGTGAGAAAATGTTATAGTATGTAGACGGAAGTCGCGAGCAAATGCTAGTATTCAGTACTTTCAGGTCGTGTCCCTGTTTAATTCCAAACATTTTACTAACCACGAATGTCTTGAAAAAAAACCATAAATTATGTACATTTTAAAACTGGCGCACCATCCGTCCTTTCATAGCTAGCTTCTACATAAATAAAATAAATACAAAAAAAATTAATCCATTCTAATATTATAAATGCAAAAGCAACTCTGTCTATAACCCCAGCACCCTAATTGCGTAACTCACTATCAATTTACAATCTGAATAATTTTGAAGGATATTGGTAATCCTTTGCTTCATATGTTCGAAAAATTTGTCTGATCAAGAACGTAAATAACGCAATGAATGTTGTTGAACTGTCAAAATGAAAGTCATTGCTGCTGTTAGTTTGTTACGCAATTACCCCGCGGGTCTTTAAGGCTGAACGGATTTCGATGACATTTGGCACACAGGTAGAACATGACCTGGGTTATGACAAAGGATCATTTTTAACCCGGTAGTACATTCCCATGGCATAATTTTCGATCTCCATGTGGGCCAAAGAGCGGGCAAAACCTAGTAATTAATATTTCACACATTTCAACCGTGCTCAAGCCTTGTGAAACTCGTAATATTAGCTTAACACGAATGTCTTGTAGTCTTGAAGATGGTTCAGTTTAAATTTAAATTTAATATTGCCCTACCGTCACAGCTTCAGACTACCTAAATAAAATATAAATAACTCCACATAACAAAACCAATTTATGTGGCTTTTTTCCGCTTTCTTAAAATTCAGTGGAGGAAAATTCTCACCACATGGAAAGAATCTGCGTATCATCATCATCGCCTTTATCATTTCAGCCGAAAGACGTCCACTGCTGGTCATAGGCCTCCAAGCATCGCCATATCGACCGGTCCTGTGTTTCACGCATCCAGCGGATTCCCGCGACCTTCACAAGGACATCGGTTCACCTTGTTCCAGGCCTTTCCGCCCCATTGGACATCTGTTCTGCGAGTAATGTGCCCTGCCACTTAAGTTTGGTAATTCTTCGAGCTATACTTATCGGTTACCTAAAGGTCTCTTCATTTCTTGTTCGATCATGTAGGGAAACTTCAAGCATTTCCCTTTGGGTGACTTCCAGCCTTCTAATGAGGCCCATTGTGAGTGGCCCCATTGTACCACTAAATAAATAAAATCAATAATTGAAATACTCACAGTGGGAAAACCTGGTTCATGAACTTCTCGATTTCTGGCTCATTGCAGTCTATGTAAAGGTGTAATCTCCGCACGTTCTTCTTGAACAAACAGGTCAAGAACTTGCATTTTTCAAGCTGCTTGATGTTCAGCTGTAGTGGGTCCCTATAAAAGATAGAAAAGTTGAAAGAACAAAATAATAAAACACAACCTGTCAGGGTTAAAGGGGGACACCAAAGGAAAGGCCAAGCTTAGGATTTCAATAATACGTATATTATCCTTTTATTTATATTTATATGTATATTGGAAGTGTGTTTTACTAGTATTACGTGAGACGTGTAATCGCACACAAGGCTAAAAGAGTACTACTGTCACTAGGAGAAAGTAAGAATTTCAGTAAAGTAGTAAGGCGGGCTCTGATAGTAAAATAAAATAATATTTATGAGTTAGAATGAGAAAGACGACAGTGTTGAAGTAGGATCGTTATTTTTTTTTTTGTTATACTCTAACATGTAGAATAGTACAGTACTTATACCTTAACCGCCAAATTCTTAAGCGTCGTACTAATTGATTATCAATCGTATCGATCGATAGGCCTATTAATTCTTGGACATGCCGGTTTCGTCGCAAAGTTTTTCTTCACCGTTTTGAGAGCAGTGGTGATGAAATTATTTGCACAAAGTAAAATTGCGGCCTGGGTTCGAAACCATGACCTACAACTCGTAAGTACCACTGAGCCACCACTGCTCTATTTTATTGATTATTTGAATACTTAAACCCAAACTTGAAACGTAGCAAACAATGGAACAACACAAGTGACAAATGCTTATGTTATGTTTATTGAGCATTATTATTAAGCACAAAGAAAACAGAATGAGTTGCAATAAACAATAAAAATGGCTAACTGCTCTTACTAATTACTTTCACTGAACAATATACAAGATAAACAAAGTTATGATGATCATTTAGAATGTCCGCCATTTGTCTTAGGAAGTTTATACCTACACTGTTAATATTGCGGTATATTCATTAGAGAGAGATAAAATAAAATTAACTGCATCAAATTTTTAGTAAGTATTAAATGTGGTAAATAATCTTTTGCCAGAAATTACATACTTTCACTCATATTATTGTAACATATGTTATATAGTTGAGCTAACTGATAAAAACAGCCCAGTCTAAAAACATCTTTAGGCGCTTAAGGGACTAACCACACTTATTCAGCTCTCTTCAGCGTTTTTCCATACAAAATCGTTGTACATACAAAAGCTGAACAGAGCTGAATGAGTGTGGTTAGTCCCTTAGTATAATTTATCAAGAGAGTCGAAAGAAAGACAGCAGTGGTGGCCCAGTGGAAGCGGCCGCGACGTGGAACGGGTACTATGGCGGCTCAAACCCTGACAGGCGTTTTACTTTGTGTAAATTATTTCATCACCACTGCTCTCAAAACGGTGAAGGAAAACATCGTGACGAAACTAGAACCAAAAATTCGAAAACGTGTGACATCTACCAACCCGCACTGGGCCCGCGTGGTGGATTACGGCCCACTCCCTCTCAAAGAGAGGAGGCCTGTGTCCCAGCAGTGGGAACATTATAGGCCGAGTATGCATCTTATGCAAATATAGAAATTTCTTACCCTACTTGCATAAGCATAACTATAATTATCCACCCATATCCGGGCCCAGTGCGGGTGTTTCGTCCCCATAGTATGTAGTGGTAGCTACACTTCCTCATGATCCCAATAATTACGGCTATTTCCTAGGCTCAAATGACATCTGACAAATATGGGCCCTGAACCACAAAACTTTACAAGTCTACAATTGTACAAAATTGTAGAAAATATTATTGCAAAACATGAACTACGCAGGATGGCTGGTAGAAGCTGGATGAGAGTTGCCGAGAATCGATAAAAATGGCGTACAATTGGAGAGGCATTTGTCCAGCAGTGGACTGCTGTAGGCTGATGATGAAGGTTTTTCCGTTACAATTTATGGCATAAGAGTTTGTTTGTTGTAAGATTTACAAACATGTAAATGTTAAATGTAAAGTTTTGTGGTACACGCCCTGGATGTTTCTTGACAATCTGGAGTATTATAAGCGGAGTGTGGAGTTAATATAAACCGCGAAATGGCACTAGTATTTCAATATTATGTTCTCAAATAACGCTTTCTATATTATGACGGCCGTCATTTTTCGTCCGTTATATGACGGCACCGCCTTTTTAGGAAACTCGACTCACCTGCGTCCTTCGTATAGCAGAACAGCATTCCGCCAGTGTCTGCAGGTGGACATCGCTTTAACAGCATCTTCCGGGCTGAGGTACTCCAAAATACACGTCAGGGGAAGAAGCGGCAAGGTGCTCCAATCGCTCATCTGTTAAGACAATTAATATAATTATCAGCCTGTATTGTCCCACTGCAGCGCAAATTGTGGGAAGAAAAGCATCCACCACCTCCCGACTTCTTTAAACTCCAGGAACATTTGCATCTCGGCCGTGATCTGCAGTGGCCTATATGGAAAGCTATTAATGGATTGCGTACCCAAGTAGGGCGCTGCAGACACAACTTGACGAAATGGGGGCTTACTGACCCAGTGCGAGTGCGGTGCCTCTAATCAAACCATGCTCCACTTTCTGGAGTGCCCTAAGTGCCCGTTCATCTGCACCTTGGATGACTTAATGAATGCCACTGATGCCGCGATTACCGTGGCCACCTACTGGGCTCAAACAATATAACATATCGAAGAAGAGTACCATGGACACAAAAAGAAGAAGAAGCGCAAAGGCCTCTCCCTTTGCTTTTTCCACTCAACTCAATCCTGAGCTGATATGATTCCAGGCTTTTGGCTACTTTGTATTTGTGTATATATATTTTTTTTTTTGTAATGTCTTTTTTTTTGAGCAGACTAAACAATTATTTTTAATCTTTTATGAGGATTATTATTTATTTATTTTATTTTAAAGGGAAAATTTGACTGCCTCAAACTCAAACAATTTATTTCAATTAAACCATTTACATAGACGCTTTTGAATTGTCAAAATTAAATAGTTGGACAGTTAGTCAGAAAGTTGAAGCTAGTTGTAGCCTTTGCAAGCGCTACAGCTGAACAGGGCTGCCTGCGGCCTGGGTTTGATTCCCAGATTGGGCAGTGTTATTGGGTTTTACAATCTAGAATTTCTTAGTAGCAGCCCGAAGTTTGGAAAAATCTGAATCATGTACTGAATCCATGGTAACAGGTTTGCATCAATATCCCTGTCATCCTTTATATTTTACAAAAACAAAGGAATTGTTGGTAGCAGACGGCACTAAAAGTATTGACAAAAGAATGTTTGGTGACAGACAACTCTAGAAATATCATACTCTCATAGCATCATATGTTTGTAAATATAATTTAAAAACACAATATGATGCATATTGCCTAAGGCGTAACCGTAACACGTCAAACAATAAGTTATAAAACTGTTTGGGAGTATGGAAACAGAAACTCTTGAGGTAAGCAATCACAAAATCAAGGTCAATTAGTTAAACTAGCTTAGTTGATGTGGCATTATACCATAGAACATTTTCAAAGTCTAATCTACTGTTATGCCTGTTATCAAGAAGTTCAAGAACTAACGATGAGAATATGCTTTGATTGCCCTATGATTGGCAATATGCCCAACATAATATCAGGATAATAAGGTCACCTTAGGTAACAGGCTTAGTTGATGTGGCATTATTCCATAGAAGGTCTACCACAACCTATTCTGCTAACATAATATCAAGACATAAGATCCTGAGTTTAAGATGGGTTCTGATAAATAAGACCTCTTTGATTATGATGAGAGTCTAGAGCCTGTGATGGTCATTGGAATGGAACATATGACACACAATATGATACAAACTGATATATTTCTGGCTCTTGTGATACAGGAACTTCCAGTACAAGAGCCAGGGCCACACTAATATTTATCTTATAATTTATTTATTGGAAAAAAAATGTGGCTTGAATATTTTTTCTATCTTGAAAACGGAAATTTAAAAACATATTATATTTAGCTACCTAAGCATACTTTCTGATGGAAAAGAAATATGTCTCCCTGCTGAAGCATTCAGGATTAAAGTACGGCCTGAACGTGTGTTCAGGCCGTACTTATAGGGACCCAGTTTATACAATTTAGCAAATATAATTGTGACATAATATTGTCTTAAATAGTGCTTGATTATTAGTTAGTTAAAGTATTTCTTGTTATAAAAATAGTAATGAGTATTTATTCTCAAGCTCTAGCAGGATTTTGTCTATTATTTTATCCAAAGCAAGGAAATAAAGTTACATAGAGTATAGCGCATACACTATAAAATTGAAATGAATGGTCAAATCTCTTTTCAAGGCAATAAGAAATAATTTGAACCAAGTCTTGCTTTAACAGGAAACAGGAAGGAACCTATTATGAACATATTATAGGATGAGGATTAAAAAAACACTTACCTTCTTAGAAAGGACCTAAATTAATTGTAAATTTTATTATTGAACCATAGGGAAGTTACTGTTGTAAATATTTCAAGAAGGATACACGTTAATTTATGATGACACAGCTCAGCTGTTAAATATTTAGGCGTGACGACTTAAACAGCTGTTTTTTTTTTGTGAAAGTGGGTTATCACAAAAACAATAAATAGACGTCAGAAAACACTAGTAAACGCTTTACTTCGTCTCAGCAGACACTTTACAGCTCAGATGTGCAGTTTCACACCAGAAAGTCAATGCAGAAATGTAATTTTAGAAAATTGCGACGATTACATGGGTACAAAGAAAGGTCATATTGAATACAGGTTTACGTACCTTGTATTTTTACAAGCTTTCTATCAGGCTTGGGTTTATTTCTCCTTCTCCGTTGCGCGAATGTTGTCGTTTATAACACTTTTATTACAATTAAGAGAAAGTCGCGACGTTATGTTCGTTTACACGTCCATTGTAACTTGTATTATCGCGCAAATTAACGAACGTTTACAAATGAAATGACAGAAAAGGCGAATATTTTAACTCGTTCGGATTTTCGCAGCGGTGTTTACAGACTGCCTCGTTCCTGAATGTGTTCATTTCGTTTACGCGAATGCGTCAAAATGTATGAAAATTAAGTACATATTATTAAAACTTAGACAAAAATACTACCTATTCCTGACTTAAAAATTTTTCAGTTACAATAAGTTATTTTTATCACTAGTAAAATGTTAAACCTTTTTTATACGTATCCGAATGGATTGTTTTGAGAACTTGTTTGACGTATGAATAACGATGTTGCTGGTTAAAATATAAGAATGCAAAGTTCAATTACTGGAGCAGCCGTTTAAAATATCACGATAAAGTAGGTACTCACTTACTTCTTCTCATTTTATGATATATTTGAATCATGAAGTTATATTAAATACATTGATTCATTTATCACTAGTTTGTTATTTGGCAACACCAAATCTAAAAAATGGCGGCCAAAAATCAATTTTGAATTGTGACAGCCGCAGTCGCAGTTTTGTCACTGACAAAATAAATTATTTATCAAGTAAATAAAGCGCGTTCTCGGCGTTAACAACTGAAAATGTTAGTCGCCTTTGTCCGCTAAATGAGGCGTAACTTTTTCTCTGTTTAATTAAATGCAATAGTTCCAACATAGGATCGTAATTTCTAAAATAGTCGATGATGTAAGAAACTGAAGGTCTCGCTGATCTTGTGAGTGTATAGTTTTATTGTTATTGTCTCGAGGACTGTTTCAAGAGTTTTCGCCATGGAAGGTGACGATGGGAGCGTAGGGAATCCCGAAAAAGAAGATTATGAGAGCAGTTCCCATTCAACTCCACAAGAACACAGGTCTTTCGCCGAGTTTGCTAAGGACAAGCTGGATAGCGGTGTGTATTTCTCTTGTGAATTTGTAAACAGCTGTCCTTTTGTGTATTTGATATCCGTAAACAATAAAATAATATTCATGGGGATTTCCCAGACATTAATGTAAATATGGATTGAAACAATAACATTTTCTGTTATAGAAACAAAACTGTTGTGTAAATTACAGAGTAAATTATAAATACAAAATATTAGAAACCTACAAGTTTTCATTCAGTAATTTTATATATTTAATTCCAATAAAAATATTGCAAAAAAAATAAAAAAGCACTGTTTTAACAGTAAGTACCAGATTATTCATATTCCCAGCTCCCCAAATATCTGTACAGCTGCTATTGCTGGGGAAAGGAAGGAAAATGAAATTTATTTAAAAAAATATAATAATAATGTGAACACTGCATCAAAATATATTCTAATTTAATTCCTCATTGGCCAAATTGTAAAGGAAAAACTTCCTGCCAATTTTGGTGTAATATTTATGAACAATGTTATTATTTTTTTCATGAATTAGATATTCTTTTATTATTATTTATAAGTACTTTATGCTACACCAGAAAAATACATGATTAAAAATAAATTACTAATTTTACAACGGGCGGTCTTATTGCTTTCTGCTATCTCTTGCAACCTTGGAGTGGATATAAAATATTTATTTATTTTTAAATTATGTTTGTGTTTAATCAGCTGGTCGGGAGCTTCGGCGACGTCTCCCTATGGCCGGACAGCTTGGTGCTCATCTGATGCATCCTCGGCGCTTGCTGCTGCATTCCACACCAACACAGCACACCGATGTTGTGTTGATTTTCCCTAAAGGTAAGACCTAGTGTTTAGCATTCAATTCTGCATTATTACTAAAAACACAAACAAATAGTTTAACTAAAGTTCATGATTAAATCTATGGATTTTACAAAGATTTGTGTTACAAAGACAGTTCATTAGATAAAAATATGAAGTCCTTCAGTATTGTTAATCAAGACTGCATTATAGTACCATAGTTTGAGTCAATGATAACTATTTAAAAATCTGATTTGTACTACAATCGTTTTATTCTCTCTTATTTACCTTTTAACTGAGAACAAACAATAACTGTTAAAATATTTTCTCACACTTAATTGTAGGAAACATACAGTTTTAGTACTGCTCTAAACATTGATTTAGTAACCATTTAATTTGAGATGCTTAACTTTTTTACCTTCGTGAGCTATTATTTAGGCGTGTATCCCCTCCAAATTAATTAATTTGGTTGCTTTAAACTGCATTTATAAATAAACAACAATTAACAATATTTTGTTTATAGTTCCTCTCCTTTTTGTTTCGGCGAAACATAATATGTAACTAATACTGTTGGCCCAGGATATAGCCATATTTTATTATACTTAGTTTATATTATGTTTGTTGTATGTAGGTACCTACATACTTCCTAGTTTATAGTTTATGTTTATTACGTTTTCAGTCTACCCTCAATCATATTGTTGTTCCTATCCTACTCTTATGATTTATCCACTTGTATTTCTAGGCTACTTAGCTCAATACACAAATTACGATATTTGGTGTTTTATTGAAGACTAATGTTTATTTTTAACTAGCTTCCGCCCGCGTGGTATGTGGATAAAAAGTAGCCTGTCCTTCCCCAAGGTTTAATGTATTCCCATACTAAATTTCATCAAAATCGGTCCAGCCGTGTCGGAGATTAGCCGGAACAATCACACAGACAAAAATTTAAAAATATGTTTTTTTTTGTTATTCCTAACTACCGTATATGTATACTTTCATATGCATTTATTAAAAAGCTGTTATTTCGACATTACAAACAGATACTTAAATTTTATTTATTTGTAAGTATAGTTTTCATGTGCGTCTTATTAGTGCAGAATAAAAAAAATCCGTCTTCTATTTTGAGATGAAAACAGTTCACCTATAACTACTTTGTAAGCGTTTGTAGGTAACTCAGCGTGCAAGTCTGACATGATAATTGATCCAATTGACTCCATGTTACGTCAGTTGGTGAAGGTATAACGTAAAGTAGAGTAGATGTATAGTTTATGATTCAGTAATGACGTTTTAATGTACTTTGAGGACCTTTTGTTTGCCTAACATTGATTAATTATGAAAGCGACAACAAACAAAGTCTTGTTGTGTATCAGTTCTTGCCAGCGGCTTTGTCCGCGTGGAGGTCGGAAGTTTTCCCATGGGAATGTACTACCGGGATGAAAAGTAAGGATACTTTTCATCCCGGAACACAGGAGTGTTCATCCAGGTTATAAAGTAGAAGTAGTAGTAGTAGTTTTTGCGTGAAAGAGTACAAACATCTATTCATCCTCACAAACTTTCGCTTAATAATATCAATTGTAGAATTAGAATTCTACTCATCAATTATTTGTTCCAGCCCAGTAGATACTTAGAAATTAGCAGCAGCGTTAACCCACTTTCAATGATAGTACAGTCAGCGTCAATAATATCGGGACGAACGGACTGTTCAAAATGATCTAAGCAACTATGAAAATGAAATATTAACTCAATGATACAAGGAATGTTTCAGAATGAAGACAGTACACGACAACTGTCATTCTGACAAGAACTTTATTCAATTGAGACAAAGTTTAATTTTCTTAGTTGTTGAGATCATTTTGAACACTCTGTTCATCATACATATTCAGCACCCTAATTGCGTAACACACTATCAATCAAAATCTGTATCATTTTGAAGGATATCGCTAATCCATTGCTTCGTATGTTCGAAGATTTGTCTGCTCAACAACGTAAATAAAGCAATGAATGTTTTTGAACCGTCAAAATTTAAGCCATTACTATTGTTAGTGTGTCACGCAATTACGCTGGTTTCAAGTTATCACAATTTGTTTCAGAATTTCAGATAGTATTACTACATATTATATCGGTCTCATCGCAAGCGTGGAATTACGATCTGTTTTATGTGATACATTCAGCGTTAATGTACGATATTTTATGTATTTAAGTATAAACCATCGCATGTTATTGTTGATAGTCGAGACTGTCACAATGTAGTACTTATGTGGTTTGTGCAAATGTTGTCGCTATAGTCTATTCAAATCCTTGTTTCCAATTGATGTTATTTCTACTTTAACAAATATTAACTTTATGCAAGTGTTTATTAAGTCGATAAGAACTATTACTTACTAGGTGAATACCTAGTAATAGTTCTACCGTCCTTAAAAAAGTGCAATAACTCAGGTTTTGGGCCTCACAAAGTTTCATACATATCCGTAATCAGCAAAACTGGTACCTACCACATTTTCTTCATCATTGAAAAGTCTTCAAAATTGCAGCACAGACTGAAGTTCGACAGTTATTTTTCCAAAAACACATATTTGTTTACACGTTTGGAAACTAAATTGCTAACGTAAAATAGGTGGTGCAGTGCAGTTCAAAATTTTATGTGTAGGTGTAGGTAAGGGTAGCGCAGGGTGGTACACCACAAATAACCGCACTTTTGCTCGTTTACCTAACATCGAAATTCAATTGAACCCAGTAATAATTAAAATTGGTCTCTCGTTAAAGCATTGCAGGGTAATAAAGTAATAGAGAAGTAGCCATTTCTATTCCACCGAGTAAAAGCAACATCAGACGTTTGCCTGATAATAAAATTACAGTAAAAATGCTAATATGAACCCGGGCGTGCATTTACCCGACCTAATGTACTACGATGACTGGCTGGACCGACCCTTACGCACACATACTTAGCTCGCATTGTTATTATTATTAATATATGGTCTACATTAGCATATTGGGATGTTGCCAATACATTGTACAGTTGCTGAGGCAATTTACTTTACTTCTGTCTGTATTTTACATAGATTGGATTAAGTACATGAATTTACTCTTATTATGTTGGTATAATCTAAGCAAGTATTACATAATAGTGACGCGAGAACTTGGATTAGTTCTAATTAGAAGAAAAAAAGAAAAATAGGTTTATTTGTCACCAAAGCACGTGCATACAAAAAGATAATTATTAACTCTAAAAATAAAAACAAAATAAATCTACACATTATAATCACGAGCACAGAACAGAAATAGCCGGCTCCACGTTAATCTATTAAAGAAATTTGACAGATTGCAGTAGCTTGATGTGCTGGCGTCTGTACATTTTCATTTGAAAGTTTTTTTTTCTCTAAAATTTACTTAAAACCTAAAATTTCCAGAGGTTTAAATACTCTAATATCCTCCATATTGGAGTATTTAAACCTCTGGTAATTCCAAACCCTCTTGGATTCCAAACAAGAAAGCTTCATCTTTTGTGCCTAGTGGTGCCGTTCTTAATTTAACTCCAGCTTCGTCATGATCACAGATTGACCCTGACGAAAGCCCCTTAAGCCCCATGAGAAAAAAGAGATGTCAGCAGAAGTGACGGGGCCTGTTAGGGCCGAAGCCTGCCAGGGTAGCGGGATCGTCCGAAACGGTTACCGCTGCCCTGGAACATAAAGGGCTAAGGAAGGAACACGGGTGGGTTTTAGTCAGTAAGAGTCTGACACTCCCTCCGCTCCATCCAGAGCGGGAGGGGTCATTTGATGATTTCCCATCCTGAAAAAAAAAAAACCCTGAGAAAATACCTAGTAATATAAGGATAGTTTGAAATTGCAGTCCGTACCTAGGGTAAGTACATACGGCGTTTCATAACTAGAAAAGCCTTATCTACAACTACTGCTGGACAAAAGGCAAAAAAAGAGTGACTTTCCTGCGACTTTCGCGTAAATTCTACGAGCATTTAGGTAGATCAAAATCAAATCAAACCCAATCTAATAAAATAAAACGTGGGTGGCGCGGGCGCGGTCCTGTAAATGGATTCTGTCTATTACTTTGACCACTAAAATCTCAATCAATCAAGTGACGCTGACATTTATTAATTAATCTCTTTAATAGAGTAACTATGTTACTTGACAAGACTTTACTGTGTCTGAGAAGACATGTTTACATTGTATGTCCTAACATTTTAGTAACGGTTTCACCCAGATTCTCTTAAGGGAATACTCGATGAGGGTAGGCGTCAGATTTATTATCCTACACCTTCATTTCGGCGATGGAGATAGAGCTCACATGTTTCTCAGAAGGATAGGAACTGATTTCAGTATATCGGGCATAGTTTTTCTTTAAGCGAAAATATTTTTGTACCTTTCGATACAGTTTCTTGTGAACCATCTATTATGATGACTTATGAGTGATGTATATCTACTTTATGAATTTCAACGGAAGTCACATTATAGTGCCTATGACGGGCTCGTGGCTAACAGCTACACGGGTAAACGATCAGGTTAAGCTACGCTTACCGCAGTCAGTTCGTAGATGGGTGACCGTCTTTACATACCGTATCCTCCGTGCCTCGGAAAGCACGTTAAGCTGTTTGTCCCGGCTGTCATTAGTAGATCTTTGACAGTCGTTACTGGTCGTCAGAAGTCCGAAAGTCTGACAACCAGTCTTATCTCGGGGTATCGTGTTACCCAGTAACTGGGTTGTGGAGGTCAGATAGGTAGTCGCTCCATGTAAAATACTGATATTCAGCTACATCCGGTTAGATTGAAAGCCGACCCCAAAACTTGTTGGGAAGAGGTTATGCAGATTATGATTTCGGCATGTTTCTAGATAGGAAACTCACGTTTGATATATTATTTCGAGCTAACCGACAACGGAGGTATCGTATCGTCATTTCGAAGGCCGCGCGTTGATATCCGTTCTTCAATAGCTTTTGCACATGCCTAAACTCTTCGATTAGGTAATCTAAACATAAAACGCTGTAAACTAAACACCCACACGTTACCTAATAACCAGCCTTAAATCGCTAATTGGTACAGTATTTTTATCTCGGAAAGCGACGCACACTTTTCTTGTGGTTACCAAGTGTACAAATACACTGTGAATGTGTGTGTATTCGCAGGAGCTTTCGGTACCGTCCGAGACAATGGCCAAGTCGGAAGTGTGTGTTGCTGACGCTACTCGCCTTTACGCACACATTTACAGCGTGTTTGTACACTTGATTATGGTAACCAAGTGTACAAACACGCTGTAAATGTGTGTACCTTCTTCAGTTATAAATACTATAATAAACTTCTTCCTGGGGTGGGAAGAAGAACCTACCCCCTTATTATTTATTTATTTATCCTCACACTGGAACGCCATACGGCCATTACACCAACGGTGCAAAAAATCACTTCATGTGCTGCTTTCCATTCATCCTGTGCGCGGTGGACATCGAACTTATCCATAAACGTTGCTTTAAAAGTTAAGTAATGATTAACGTCAGCCTATTCATATATTTTTTTACGTTTGTAAGTTTCTTAAAGCAACGTTGTAAATAAACGCCTTAATTATTTTATAGAAATAAATAATACCTGCGTATTTATTTCTGAATGAGATAAGGTGGCTTTAGAGCACGATAAAGTTAATCAAACAGGTTTTACTCGACTTCTTTGACCCACTCGGCAAAAGAAATAACCTTTTCTTTGTTTATACAACGGTTTGCCCGCTTATAATGAGAGGTCAAGCACCGGTCGATTCAAGTCGGGCTTCAAAAGCATTAAAAAGAAAAGGAAGAAAGAAAAAAATGCGAATAGGTACGACCGATTCGATGGAACTGAAGTAATATGTACTTTGAGAATTGACAGGCGCTAAGTGGGTCCCGATTTTCCCGGAAAGGACCACTTTGTTCTTCTGGAAGTCTCTCACTGCACTTAACTTTGATACTTCACGAAATATAATGCCGATATCTGTCAGTACCAATCTTAAAAAGCTTTCATATGCGAGCCTCTTCGTCATCCCTCTTTTTCGTTAAGAAAAAGCTATTCTCCGGTTTCATATTAATATTAGAAGTCTACTATAATTTCGTCCATCAGTCTCACCAAGGGGTAGCGTATTACCCAATAACTTAATTGTAGAGGTCAGATAGGCGGTCGCTCCATGTAAAATATTGGTATTCAGCTGCATCCAGTTAGACTGGCCGCCGATCCCAACATATTTGGGAAAAGGCTAGGCAGATTGATTCTTATTATAATACATAATATACATAACCTCACCTCACCTGCTACAATCCTTAATCCTTTTGCCTCGTTTATGTTCATATACTTGCGCCGGTAGCGAGCACTACGCACCTGACCTTTCTGAAGAAAATCACCAATATGGTCACTATTTATGTCCTCCTAGGGCGTCCCCTCCCGGCGTTTCCACTTACATCTGCCTTGTAGACACCTTTTGTTAGTCGACTTTCATTCATCCTCTCCACATGACCAAACCATCTAAGTAATACCCTTTTCAACTTTACTATTATTTTTTCCATAAATCACAGCTGCCAATTTATCTGTACAAAAGCTGGAACGAAAAACGCCACAGTTCTCAGTAATATAGCTCTCAGTATATTCAGCCCAATCCTCATAAACCTATGTAGGTTAGTTAAAGTAAAACCTCAAATATAATTCGTACACGTAGCAGCTACGTAGCTGTCATATTACGATTCCAAATTATAAAACAGAGTATTTATCTACTGCTCCATTTAGTAAACGACGTCGAATTGATTCTCTAGCTGTACGAATTGATACGGTAATAGGTTCTGCGGCGTACCTCCATGAATTTATTAATGTTAAGCACATGTTTAACTTCGAAACGTATTGTGCAGGCGAAAGATAAAATGTGAAATTAATGTCTTGCGCGTTTTTTTCGTAAAAGGTCTATGTAGTACATCAATGAGCCAGTTAGCATAGTCACAAGTAGAGATTTGATTTTAAAGTTGATAGCCTAGCTTGCAAATAATGGCTATTTGACCCAAGACGTGTTGTTCTCTTATTCTTTGACAGCGGAGTAGGGTTCCGGTGGCACTCTTTAGGTAAGGAATCCTAAAAAAGTCACATTACTCAGAAATATAACGTTATTCATCCTTATCCTCATAAACCTATGTAAGTTAGTAGTTAAAGTAAAGCCTCAGAAATATGTTGCCGTCATACTGCGCGTAGAAATTCAGAGTATTTTTTTACTGCTCCATTTAGTAAACGACGTCAAATTATATTTGAGAATTGATTCTCCAGCTGTACGAATGAAACGGTTCTGCGGCGTAACTCCATGAATTTATTAATGTTAAGCAGATGTTCGGAACCCTAAAAACGTCACATTTCTCAGAAATATATTGTTATTCATCTTACTCCTCATAAACCTATGTAGGTTAGTACTAACGTAAAATACAGCCTCAAATATAATTCGTACATGCAGCAGCTGTATAGCTGTCTTACTGCGCGTTCCCATTAAACGACGTCGAATTGATTCTCTCTTGTATCTTTACCATTAATGAAGCAAAGGCCTCATAGCTTTCAATAGTAGACCCTCCCATATGGAAGTAGCTATATCACAGGTAAACTTAGTTTACGAATCTATCTATATGCCCAGTTTGCAATAAATTGCTACCATTGGTAAGCAAAACGATTCGTTTTTGTTTATAGGAACAAAGCATAAGCCACTTTAGCATAGTCACAAGTAATCATGATTTGAAATTAAAGTTGACGGGCAGATTGCCAGCAAATAATGACTATTTGAGCCCAGACGTCGGCGTCGTGTCTTGGCTTCAAGATCACGAGTCTAAAATGTTACTATACTTGTAGATGGCACAGCTATAGTTTCTATTGCTATGCTGACACACAATTCAGCCATTAAATGTTATACAAGGTTATTTTTCAAAGACCAGCCAAATTTAAGGATGTGGTACAGACCATCAAACTTTTGGAGGCATGAGGAACAGGGTGTAAAGTTCACACAACCTCCAAAAGGGAGGATCCAGACGGGTGTTGTGTCTGGCGGTTATAGATTCTTGCGTTTATCTAAATTATAAGATAGCACGGCACTATCAATCAGTGTGCTTGTACATTATAATTTACATTATAATATACAATATTATATTTTTATTATAATAATTATAATTTATATTTCTCGCCGGTTATTAAAAAAAATGGTTCCATACATTTTGATTGCGTAGGTATTGCACTTTTCCATGAAACAGCAGGTATTTTTGAAGTGAAAACTTCTTTAGCGGCGTTGTGCACTTTTTTGTGATGGGCAAAAAATGTTAAACTCGCGTCAGGACACGTGACCTGATCGAAAATTCGTAAGACGGAGGGAGAGTAGACTGCATTCCAAAATATCTAAAATGCACAACGTTATTATTCAAGTTTTTACTTCTGCTGGCACCCCAGGAGTGCTACCTGTTTTTTTTTTTATAACCTACGAAAAAAGTCTACGCTCGGCGGTCTAGAATCATGTGCTGAATTCATGCTTACAGTTTGCGCATCGATATCCCTGCCACCCTGTATATTTTTTTAGCACTACGTTATATCTTATTATATCTTATATCTTATTTAGGCTCATTTCAAACGAAGTATTAAGTGTTTTTGAAACCAATTTAGCCGTCTTAGAATTAATATGGGAACGAACATCAGGTTCCACTTCCCAAACCCTTAGAGAACCATCCACCTGACTATCAAGTATCGTATAGGTGGGTAGATAAACTCGTGAAGTGATTAAGGTCGACAGCATCCATGTAGACGGTAAAAAGGTCTATTTTCATATGCCCTCCCTGAGGGTTAGGGGCGGTCAGGCTTCTGCCTGAGTAGATAAAGTGCTTTATTGTTCACCGAAATTGTAAAACAGCTCATCACTAAGTACATATTATAAAAGTCCCCCCGCCTCATCTGTCTTGAACGCAATAAACTCAAAAACTGCCGAACTGATTTTCATACGGTTTTCACCAATGGACGGAGTGGTTCACGAGGAAGGTTTAGGTGTATAATTCATTAGGTTTTGTGTAAATTTGCTGAAATAGGACGATGATTGTTGAAAATATCGGAGCCTTACTGGCGGGCGCTCCGTAAACCAATAAAGTTATATAAAAAACCGGCCAAGTGCGAGTCGGACTCGCGCTCGAAGGGTTCCGTACCATTATCTATAAAAATCACGTCTGTTGTATGGAAGGGAGATAGTAAAATTTAAATAAAATAAATATTTAAGGGGTAAATATTTATTTTATTTAAATTTTATTATTTATTATTAAAGTAAAAATACAACTTACATACATACATATATAATACATATTTTGACAGTGGTTAAGCGATTGACTGCTGCGCTGCGTGTCGCGGGTTCGATTCCCGCACGGAACAAATATTTGTTTGACCTACATGTATTTGTTCCGAGTCTGGGTGTTTTTCTATATATAATATGTATGTATTTACAAAAAAAAAAAAAATGTATATAAGTAGTTTATCAGCCATCTTGTTACCATAACACAAGCATTAGGTTGCTTAGCTTGGGACTAGATGGCGCTGTGTGAAATGTCCAGGGATATTATTATTATTAACTGAGTATTTTGTGAATATTTCAAGTGCCTACCTGTTGCCATTATTGATATCGAGCAAAAAGGGCAAAAAAATCGCGTTTGTTGTATGGGAGCCCCCCTTAAATATTTATAAATATTTAACAGAAATACATAATTTGTGAAAATTTCAACTGTCTAGCTATCGCGGTTCTTGAGATACAGCCTGGTGACAGAAAGACGGACAGACAGACGGACGGATATACGGACGGACAGACAGCGAAGTCTTAGTAATAGGGTCCTGTTTTTACCCTTTGGGTACGGAACCCTAAAAACGTAGTACCGGGATACTTTTAACCCTGATAGTAGTTACGTTCCCGTAGGATATTTTCAAAAAAGCTAGTAAAAAAGAAAAAGCTAGTATAATATATTGAAAAGCTAAATCTTTGATTGATAATATCAAGATTACAAGGAAGTGATCGTGTATAATGTTCCCACTGCTGGAACACAGGCTTCTTCTCTTTGAGAGGACGTGGGCTGTTATCCACCACCCGGGCCCAGTGAGGGTTGGTCTTCAAAACGACTTGATTATTATGAAAAGTAAAAAATCTTTAGAATAAGCAGAAAATATTTGCCCATATCACTCTTTCGTTAAATAACTTTATAACCACTTCCTATACGCGTTGTTTACTTTGAAACGCGTCCAGAAATGCCTTCATTTCATCTTTGAAACAAATGCTAGCTTAGATATCAAGTTGGCTGGAATATCTTTCTTCTTTACAGTATAAAACTTTTGGCCTAACGCCAAACTTCGTATTCAGCAAGCCTGTACATTTTGTCTGATGTACGCCATTCTGGGGCAGAAATGTTCGTGTTAATGGCTACCGCTTTATTCGCTTTGAAAGTTAACTGCGTACATACAATTTTCACGTCAGGGCTTTAGAATGTAAGGTGGAGAGGTCGCCTTTATTAGAGGCGTTAATGGTTTATTTAGAACGGTCTGCTCCTACTCTAAAAGTTTTTATTTGCGAGAGCAAATAGGTATAATGTCCTTTTCTGGGTTTCAAGTAACTATGCTACCCCTAACTGTCCCTAACTATTTAGACACTTTTTTTTTCTTTAGCCTACACTGTCCCACTGCTGAGCAGAGGACTTCCTAAAATTCTTCCAGGCAACCTTGTCTAGAGCCACCTCGACCCAACCCTTGCTATATGCATCAAGGTTCTCGTCACCTCTTCCTGGGCCGGCCTCGGCGGCGCCGCCCATACTCAGGCACCTATCGTGTGGAGACTGTTGCCCAGCGCTCACTGTGCATGCGGTTAATGTGACCCGCCCAAGCTCATTTAGACAGTTTTTTTTAATTTTTTTTATTAGCCGTTAAACTCCCACTGCTGGGCAAAGACCTCCCTACTCTACTTCCACCTCTCTGTCCAGAGCTGCCAAGGTTTAGACAGTTAGGCATTTAAAAAGTTGTTGGCACGAAATTCATCGGAATGTTATTTGGTGTTCGTTTTTGGCTACTATCTGATTCAGATTCAGATTCAGATGATTTATTTGATCAAAGGACAATTTTCCACTTACGAATAAACGACATCAAATCTCGATTACTGTTATCTACCAAGGTTACGGTATCTTTACTCCGTAGATGTATAGGCACTGGCTGATTGCCAAAGCCGGTTTCCTTACAAGGAATACGCAGTAGTACGGATGAACGAACTGTTCATGAACTTGTTAATGAGCGCTCGACTTTATCCTTTATATAAAGCGGAACCTGGCGAGACGCCAACAAATCGAATCAAGAAAAAGAAAGATTTTGTATGAGCACGCATGAATAAACTACGTTATGTTTCCGAGAAAATAGTATGCGATTTTTCGTCGTATTTGTTATAGAGGATATGAAGTAGTAATCCGATGGAACAACAGATAGATGGCTGTACACCGGGCTTTATCCAATCAGAGGCAGTATCCAATCCTGGCAAAATCGATAGAGCAATGGTTTTGCCACTCCCAAGATTCAGTTTGTTATCCCAAGTAGTCTCAGGAGAGCATTCGTTATATGTAAGGTGCCCAAGAGGCGAATTACCCAAGATCACACACCCACACAACGACATCTAGACTTCGATCAATATGGAGGACGCCATGCTGAATTAAAGCAGAAATGAGACCTTTTGTATTTGAAGAAAGCCTTTAACAATTTATTGAGTTTAACGATTAGGCGGATCACACACTAAAACGCGCCTCGCGACGGTCGCGACGGAGCGCAAATAACGCGCCCCAGCGCGTGATTTTTTACACAAATTCAATAAAATTCCCAGGGAATCTGGCTACGTTTCTCGCGCCCTGCCTCGTGGCGCGTTGTAGTGTGTGACATCTCGGATACCGCGTTGTTTCACTATCCGTCTTTCGTTTAGTGGGCCTTATGATGTGATGATTAACCCTCACTTCTTTCACAGGTCTCCCCGACAGTATGCTGCTATGGCTACTGCAGAAGTTGCGCGGGAGTAGGCCTCGTTTGCGTGTGTGCGTACGACAACACGCCTCGTCACAATGCTCCGCTTTCTACATCACTGCTGATGACGATGTGTGAGTGAGAAATTGTTATACTTTTTTTATTGAAGCTTCCCTTAAAATCATCATCATCAGCGGTCCACTGCTGGACATAGGCCTCTCCATTGCCAACGCACGCCATTTAACTCGATCATCGACTTCTAAGGACAGTTTTGAGTATGAATGTGGATGGTTATAAGAGAAGGGGAGCAAAGAAGCGCTGGATGGACTTTGTGAAAGATGATAAGGCTAATAGAGAAATGTGGAAGAAGAAGGAATGTTGAGCCGACTCAAAATAAATTAGGATAAGGGCGAGAGAATGATGACATCGGCTACTCTCATCCAGCTACTCTTAGCCACCCGAATATCTAGTCTAATTTGAGGCAATCTCTTCCTTAAAATAACGGAATGTAACCTAATTATTTATGAGAGAGTGAGACTGAGAGAGAAGGACATGGAGATTGCCACAAGGAAAAACAAATCTACAGGTTGGCAGGAACATTGACGAGCAAAGGAAACCATGAATTCAGCACATGAACAGACCCCTAGCGCAGAAATTTTTGGTCGGTTATCGGAATCCATGGTAACATGTTGCGGTTCAATGTTCTGGTTTGACTGCGTTATCACAAGCAAATCTGACACCTCAAATACCCGTTCGAGGTGTTAGATTGGCGTGTGATAAAAAGAATCGATTAACTTAGTTGTTTAATTAAAAAATTGGCGTGAAATGGAGGCTAGGGTCATTACGTATTACTGATTTATATCAGGTGAATGGGCATAAAGCAGTGACGGCGCAGTGGTAACGGCCCCGACTAACGAGCTGTAGGTCGTGGGTTCGAACCCAGGCAGGCGCTTTGCTTTGTTTATATTATTTCATCACCACTGCTCTCAAAACGGTGAAGGAAAACATCGTGAGGAAACCAGCATGTCCCAAAACTCGAAGACATGTGACATCTACCACCCCCACTGGTCCCGCGTGGTGGATTACATTACAGCCCACTCCCTCTCTTAAAGCCTGTGTCCAAGCAATGGGAACATTGTAGGCTAATTATGCTAAATGGGTATAGGGAATCGTGTGTAGGCTACCCAGACGTCTGAAAATTAATTTAAACATTAAAGTTGTTGTATTACCAACTCGGAACGCAATAAAAGCTAAAATAGAACGCTTGAAAAGTAAGCTTAGTGTGCTATTAAATAAAATATTCTGGCAGCAAACTTTAAAAATAAACAATACTTTGCCACAAAAAAGACTTCTGAATGTCGCAAGGCCAAAGTGGAACGGCTAAAAAACTTTTAACGAGTACAAATACTGTTTAATTTTCTTCATGATTTATCTACAATTGTACCAGTTTGGGCTATAAAAATTGTATGAAATGTCTCACAAATCAAAAGCTTTTAAATACTCCATTTAGACTTCTATTTGCTGCAAAAATGGGTTTTTATTTTTGTTTTTAACCGATTTCTAAAAGGAGGAAGTTCTCAATTCGACTGTATGTACGAGGGGCGTTCAAAGTATTCGTGGTATCAGGGTGATTTACTAATTATGTGAGTAATTTGACAAATTTATTAATTAATGACATTATGTAATGGTATAAAGTTAAAATTTCATATAGTTGTGATCATTAGTTTGCTAGTTATCCTTAGTCAACGGCAAGAATGGCTAACGTGACAATGTTGAAGAAATTCGAGCACCGCGCTATTATTAAATTCCTTACCAAAGAAGGAAAAGTTAAAAACGATTCAAGAAGTGCTGGTAGCTGGGTAGCGGGATCGTCCGAAAGGGTTACCGCTGCCCTGGAACATAAAGGGCTAAGGAAGGAACACGGGTGGGTTTTAGTCAGTAAGAGTCTGACACTCCCTTCCGCTCCACCCAGAGCGGGAGGAGTCATTTGATGATTTCCCATCCTGAAAAGAAAAAAAAAAAGTGCTGGTAGCTGTTTACCAAAATTCTGCACCTTCGTTATGTACGGTTCAAAAGTGGTCAAGTTAATTTAAAAAGGGGCAGAGAGAGTATTGAAGACGAAACTCGCTCGGGCGGCCCGGTTACTGCCTCTACGGAAGAAAACTTGAAAAAAGTTGAGAAGCTTATAATGGAGGATGCTTGAATGAAGAACAAAATGATAGCAGGGGTGACCCACCTCTCTGTTTGTTCCATACACACTATTCTTCATGACCTTTCAAAATAAAAACTTTTTTGCAAAAAAAAAACAACCGACTTCCAAAAACGACACTACAAAGTGAAAAATAACTTTAATTTCGGAAGTCGGTGTCGTTGGGTTTACATTTTCGTTGTTTGCCACCGACTTCCGAAATTAAAGTTATTTTTCACTTTGTAGTGTCGTTTTTGGAAGTCGGTTGTTTTTTTTTTTGCAAAAATGTTTGTCGTGGACAAGTTTGAAGTGGACGTCTAGGTAGGACTTCCAAAAAAACACTTTGAAGTGCAAAACTTCTCCTTTTTGAAGTCGGTTAAAAATAAAAATAAATTACAAAAAAATAACAACCGACTTTTGTTCAACCTGATTCCGCTTTGTCTATGTTATTTCGTTTTAAAATGCAAATATAATGGAGTCATCCAATGATTCACCTTCTGTCTGTATTCATGTTTTGATTATGTCACGTTTACGTAACTGTTTTTAATTAAATAATAGTGTACAGTGGCTTTAGATAGCTAGGTAGCTATATAGCATAGTTGTTATGGAACTGTATTTTAAGTTTTAACTATCGACATCAAACACATCTGTGAGGTTTCGCTAGATAATTTAATATGACCTTGTATGTCGATCAATTGTTTCTGCCTATTTATGCGATTTCCCTAGAATTAAATGACAAAGCTATTTCCAGTAACTCCTGATAATAACCTGCGGGGTAATTGGGTAACACACTATCAAGGGGTTCATTTTGACATTTTAACAGCATTCATTGCGTTATTTACGTTGTTGAGCAGACACATTTTTCCAACATATGAAGCAATGGATGAGCAATATCCTTCAAAATGATTCAGATTAAGATTGACACTGTGTTACGCAATTGGGGTGCTGAATAGTAATAAACTAATAAACCAAACTAAGAATGCCTCGTTCATCTAGTGGTCGCAAGGACTACTGCTAAGCATAAGGCTCTGGGTTCGACTCCCGGGTCGGGCAAAGTGTTATTGGGATTTTCCACCTGGAATTTCTCCATAGCAGTCTGGAACCTGGACTTGTGCCCGGTTGATGGCAATAGGCTCGCGCCTATTACATGGCACTTAAACATAACTGGTGAAATGTGGGTACACAATAGGTGCACCTCTGCCTTCTTTGCATCTACCGGAAAATACAAGCGTGATATTATGTTATGTTGTGTTAAAGTTGTCAAAAAATTAAAGGCCCGTTTTGACATTTGAAAATGCGTTCTTGACACCTGTCAGTTTCATAGAAACGAATACGTTTGATCTTTATTACCTAATATAACTGTCAATGTCAAAACGGGCCTTTTATTTTTTGACAACTTTAATAACTATATTGTTTCCTATAGCCTTCTCCAAACTGCCGAAGAGATGCATCTTCCGAAGCAGCTGAAGCCAGAATTCGGTGGCGGATACAAGGAGTTCACAGTTCGAGATATGCACTGTTTTCAAAAGGTAAGGTATTTTTTCTTAAATAAATAAGATTTTAGAAGTAGAAATACTTTCGACACAAGAACTCACGCGTTATTACTCGTTCTTGACTCTTACAATAGGACTGCCCGGAAATGATAGAATTTGACGAATGTTAAGAAATCTCGCAAAGGAACATTACTTGTCGTTGTGTCTTATTCTTGTAACTGCAATTATCTATAGTCTTCATTCATTTTCGCTGCTTATACAGGGTTATTGGTTAAACACTAACAACCTTGCGGGACTGGATTACTAACATTATAAACAACAACTTTTGTTGTATAAATTTTTACAAAACCAAAAACAAACCTTCAAGATTTCATTGTTCTATCTTATCCCGCTCCCTTCCGCTGAATTTTGTACTAGACACGGCAGTTTGTTTACCTAACTAGAGCTTTCTTTTGCTTCGCGTAGAGTTCGTAACAGAAAATCGAATATTTCAATTCGTTTAATTCTACTTCCTACTAATATTATAAACGCGAAAGTTTGTATGGATGGATGGTTGGATGGATGGATGTTTGTTACTCTTTCACGCTAAAACTACTGAACGGATTTGGATGAAATTTGGTTGAAATAACGATAAGTAAGTAACTGTTTGCGATTTTTAATGTCCGCAGAATTCACATAGTTGAAGAATTTAAGAAACATTTTATTCAATTACAACAAAGATTTAAATCAGGTTAAACAGCTTCATCAAATAACAACGATCGATCCGACTATTATAATATTCATCAGCATTTTGCGTAGTCGAGACGCTCCGAAAAAACCTTTAAATACGCCTTCCATTTACATATTTATACCAGTAAAAATCAGTGTTCAAATAATATGGGGTCTGGAGCATACTTGCACAACGTTTAATGCTCATTTCTCCTTTTAATGTGTTCCCGGCCTATTGTCACAGTTTGCGATACTTGAAGTAATGGCTGCTCGCTCCTTGGCGAGTGTTCTAATGCTTCCATCTGTGATATGACGAGAGCTTTATGGAAATATGCTATGCGTTTCGTAGATAGTAAGCCCCTGGGGCTTACTAGTAGGTCGATATTAGAAGAAAAGTGATGTGTCGTGCGATTTTGCACCGTATGACACTTGCTCCAAACTTGCTACTACAAATGATTATTATTCATTAACATGCTCAGCGCCATGTGTAATTTTTGCGATACACACTGTCTAAATCTTGTGTATCCTTTTTGATACACAAGCACCATTCCGTGCTAACGCGCACACTTTCTATACATTTTGTATAAATGTATGGAAAATGTTGCCCTGGCCTAGGGAATTTTCCTGGTGTAGTGATATTGGCATATGGGGCTTGGCGCTGAGCGTGTTAATAGGACAGCTGTTGTGCAGAACAGGGCAAGACGTCCTACCATAAGGCAGGACCCCAGTTTTATCGGTGCCCATCCGACGCTCCAAAATCCTTTATGGAAATATGCTATACATTATAAACGAGTTTTATTGTCAGAACTGGGGGCTTACCATACATTCTTATAGCAGGTCAATGGTCGACGAAAAGGGAAGTGCCAGCTGAGCTGTAACTTAGGCCTGCCCTGCAAATGATAAGGATAGTGGCCTGTGCAGTTTATATTTTGGGCTTAATTTTCTGATAATGTCTTACGGCGGTAATGGCGTAGTTAATTCATAATTTTGCATCACAAACTTAACTGGGGCATAGAAGTATGGAATTTTGCAAACGTCAATCAACGAAATTTTATGATAGCTAAAGTTTTTAACGAAGAAGAAAAATGCTAAGTGTTTAGTAGTTGTGAACTAAGAAAAAGAAAACTTTCTCCCCAACAAAGACGCGTCAAAACAAACGAATTGTCTACGACAAATCTGCGTATTATGACGATATCGTAAAAAAACTTATGAAAACTGTCAAAGTGACGAATAGCGTCTGGTGTAAGACCAAACTACGCAGCTAGTATCTTTTATCTCCCATAAAACGCTTTAGTTATGTCTCAGAAATATTACTTTAAAGATCTCGTGACTTCCCCAGAAAAATATTTTAGATATTTGGCGATAATTAAATGGAAAGCTGATGATTAAATATATGAGTGTTGATATACAGATGGCCCGTGAACTTAGGTCTAAAGCAAAATTTTAGGTCCGAAACAACCCCATGTATGTTCTTTTCATTTAAGTATCGTCAAATTTCTACAACATTTTTCTGGGAAAGTCACTAGAGTACTTTTCCTGGGGCATCATTTAAGCGTTTAATGGGAGATAAAAATAACTGCGTACACTGTTCGGTTTTATTACAGACTAGCTTATGCCAGCGGCATCGTTCGCGTGGATGTCAGAATTCCTATATTATGTTACTCCATCACATCAGTTATCTTTGCCAGTGAAAGTCCCGTCAAAATTGGTCCAGCCGTTTCGGAGATTAGCAAACTGACAAGAATTTAAAAAAATGTATTTTTTGCGTTGTAACGTATATACTTTCATATGCATTTAGTAAAAAGCTGTTATTTTCATATTACAAACAGACCCTTCAATTTAATTTATTTGTATAGAAAAAAAACTTTCAAACCTGCCTGCTTTGCCACCGACTTCCGAAATTAAAGTTATTTTTCACTTTGTAGTGTCGTTTTTGGAAGTCGGTTGTTTTTTTTTTTTTGCAAAAAAGTTTTTATGTTTCACCTTTGTTGTAATTTTTACCAGTAATTTTGGTTTAAAAACCAAACTACTTAACCGTTTTTGATGAAATTTCTATGGGACCACTTCAGAAGTATCTCCTTTCGAACAAAACAAGAATTTTGAAAATCGGTCCACAATAGGCGGAGTAATGGCGTAACAAACACAAAAAAAAAAACATACCGTCGAATTGAGAACCTCCTCTTTTTTTGAAGTCGGTTAAAAATAGCTGCGTACACTATTCGGTCTTTTTACAGACTAAACTACGAGTAAAGTCGCCGAACACACATGGGGGTGTTTCGGAAAGCCCTTGGTGAGAGGCTTCTAAAACAATATTTGGTCTTCGTTTCGTGGTCCACCTTGTATATGCGAGTTGCAAGCGACTTCAACCTTGTCTGATTAATAAGAGACCAGAAAATGTTGGAATAAAACCAGTAGATTTTCAGCTGTTTTTGATTCCATTCCAAACATCTAAATTCCGCCTGGAACTTAACCTACAATGTTACCGACATTATGTGATGAATGTCACGTCTGTAATCTTCAATGACGTATTACATGAGACAGTTCGTTATTATCCATAATCAATTATGGCGTAATGACGTATGAATGGATCTGTCGTCATTCATGGAGAATCATTTCAATACTATTTGATAGAACCCGCGCTTTCACTCCCATCCTAGGGAAATTACTGCACGATACACCAGGATAAAGAGAATAGAGGGTATTACGTAACACACATAAAATAACAATTGATCACAATAGCTTTCATTTTGACAGTTCAGTCACGTTCATTGTGTTATTTACGTTGCTGAGCAGACGATTTTTTCAAACCGAAGAAGCAATGGGTTAGGAATATCCTTCAAAATCCTCAAATTGTGATTGAAAGTGTGTTACGCAAATAGGGTATAGGTCATCGTCTACCTGTGTGCCATGTTTCATCTAAATCCGTTCAGACGATAAAGAATGATAATACATTTACTTTCTTCCTATGATCCAAACTATGCTAGCCTGGCTATGTCAGGTTAACTATTTTCGAAATTCAGAATCCATTTAGACGTATGAGAAACAGGGTGTAAAGTTCACTCATCCTCCATAGAAAAGGGAGGATCCTCCGACATACGGGTGCTGTGTATGGTGGACAACTGCCCGGCGATTGATTGATGTCGGGACGTTGTATGTATGGTAATCGCTCGGTAAATTCTGCTTGCGCGATGTAGGATTTTGCATGACGTCATTGTGATGCGTAGTTCGCATGTGGCCATGTCGATGCCGCCACAGATTCTTAATTGTCTAGAATTCCATTCAAATACATTAAGCTAAATGTAACTACGAGTTTGAGTGAGGAAAATTCAAGCTTCCCCATTTGCAATATTAATGTATCTCCAGCTTTATTCATGACAAAGTTTTCGGAGACGCCGAGCAACCGGAGCTCTTAATTATGAGCACTTCGCTGGGCTCCGAAAATTGTAATTGCACTCCAGGACCGACGTAACAGGCACCGTTCTGAACACTGCTTGTTATTACTAGCTCACCAATCAAGAGGCTTTGTACTCACCCTTAAATTAATGACGTAATTCGAAGAGCTAATAAATCCAGTTTTGGTCGAGGATCCCTCTCGAAGAGAGGAGGCTTGTGTCCCAGCAGTGGGAACATATAAGGCTGATCATGAAAAGTCGAGGGTATAAAATACTGTTTTTACTGCTCTTCGGTTCTTTGGGCCGATCGTCGTAAAGTTTTTCGTAGTTGGCAGACGCACGATGCCCAATCGATTTAGATGATAAGGGTAGATATCGGTGGATAAGTTAATGAACATTTGGACTAATGGCTATGACATTACGTAATGTTTTAACGTTTCGTGTTTTTTTATAACGACTTTAGCGTTACATTTAATAATCAATACTAATACAATAAAGCTAATGAGTATTTTTGTTTGTTTGGACGCGCTCCCTCTGAACATCAAAGGGGCAATTTTACTCTCGTAATTTTAAGAACGTTCACTGTCTGACCTCAGTCTCAATCTGTCAAAAATACCTCTAATTTCCCTACATTTTTGTCAAGTTTCTGACATTGACTGTTGCCGAGATGTGATTGCGACTAAATTTTGAACGGTTTTTAATTACGGGAATTTGCCTTCTGGACGGCAACCAGTCGGTTATCTTTTAAAGTGAAGGCACGTGACCATGGGGCCTAGACAAAATCCTTGTGTTTTCCGCTCACGAAAAGGACTTGACGTTAGCGTGAATCCGTCAGAAGTTGGCCGTAACATCAGCGCTGATTTACTGGATTCGTTTTCTCCTCTACCGATCATTTTGTTCTCCTGACAGTTTATTTTGTTTATATGTATGTATGTATGCATCTATGTATTAGATTATGTATTTACTCTTGTATTTTATAGTCATTTTCTTGCTCTATATCCCGTATGTTGCAGCTGGGATGTTTTGTCTCTGCATCTGCATCAGGTTGACTGGTAGAAAATGCCTCGGGCATTAAGTCCGTCATTGTAGAGTATTTTTTTTACTTGTGCATAATGTTTTAATAATATACATAAATAATCTCTGGAACTACCAGTGGTTTTAGTTGGATTCTTGAGGAAGGCTATAGGTTATTTAACATCACGCTACGGTCCGTAGGAGACGAGTAAAAAGTCATAAAAAAACGCTTAAGTGAAAACGAAATATATAGAGCGGGCGGGAAATGTGGCTGTTATTTTAGTATATCGTGGTGTCTTACGACTTCCATTTGGGCAGTAATAAATAAATAAGAAACATTTTTATTTTAGAACTTTTAAAAAAGCCATAGTAGTAATACCTATTGTACCTATTTTTTCTGTTCTGTTTTTTCTTGTCTGTTTATATAAATGTGTGTACATAAATGGTAAAATAAATAGATAATATTTCCCATGCAATGGTTTATCAATCATTTTTATTTTAGGTAGGTACCCATATACAATTTAACCAGCACCCTAATTGCGTAACACACGATCAATCGGAATCGGTTTCATTTTGACAGTTCAACAACATTCATTGCGTTATTTACGTGTTGCGCAGACAAATTATTCGAACTTATGAAGCAATGGATTAGCAATTTGCTTCAAAATGATTCAGATTCCGATTGATCGTGTGCTACGCAATTAGGGTGAATTAATCGTAAATTATTACGAAACAACAACAAAAGAATAGGAATAGATATAATTAGAGCCTATAAAAAATATACTTATGACAGCTGCATGTAGGTATTGTTAGTTCGGACTCGGGCTTTCGGAGGTAGCGACCTGCTTCTAAGTTTAATGAGAAACCTGTGTTTCAGGCCATTACCTGCTGAGTGTTAGCCATTTGCGGCTCTGTAAATGGGCACATTGCCCGCAGAACAAATGACCGATGGGGCCGAAAGGTTCTGGAGTGTCGACCGCGTCCAGACGTAGCGTTGGAAAGCCTACCACAAGGTGAATGACCTTGTGAAAGCCGCAGGAATTCGCTGGATGCGAGAAGCACAGAACAGCAGGTCGAAGTGGCGGTGCTGGAGGAGGCCAATGTCCAGCAGTGGATATTTTTAGGCTGAAATGGGTTCTAATTACAGAAAATATTGTCTATGCGTTGAGAAATAACCCTGTTTAAATATAGCTTTATTTGCTCGTCGGAATTGAAACATTAATGACTCGTTTCTGCCGGGAACACTCGGAAGATAATTTAGGGGTGAATTGAGTTCGCGTGAGTCAGCATGTTGCCTAAAGAAATAACCCTGTTATAAGTGCACATACATTTTCGGTAGACGGTTTTCGTCAAGGACGAGAAACATGACTGAATCAGATCTATTTGTAGCACTTCAGATTGCTTACTTATTTATATAAATAGTTTATTGTCTACTTCTTTCATTGTTCCTCGCGCTAACATGGACTGACGATCTTAAAAGGTGACTAGGACAAATTGGATACGGAAGGCGGAGAAAGGGGTGCTGTGGCGGAACTTGCAAGAGGCCATTGTTAATAGTAGACTGCGATAGGCTGAACCTGAGGCATTGTCATGAAGGTTCGACAAGTTTATAACCTTCAAACTTGAAGGCGGTACTCCCACACCCTAATAGCGTAACACACGATCAATCGGAATCAGAATCATTATGAAGCAAATTGCTAACCCATTGCTTCATAAGTTCGAAAAGTTTGTCTGCTCAACACGTAAATAACGCAATGAATGTTTTTGAACTGTCAAAATGAAACCGATTCCGATTGATCGTGTGTTACGTAATTAGGGTGCAGGTTAACACAGGTTGAGGCAACATGATATGAGTAGCTTAAAATATTGCCTGCATTCTGTACCCATGACTTCAGCAAACGTTTCTAGATTTTGACCGTGTAGGTATTGCAGTTTTGTAGGAAACGGGGAGTGGGGGGGTTAGGGGGGTCTAGAAACATGTGCTTAATTCATGGTAAAAGTTTGCGCGTTGTTGCCTCTGCCACCCTGTATTATTTTCCAGTGAGTAAGTAATAATATTTGCTATGATTGGCTTATATCTTGCTGCCTTACTTAAACACTCGACTCAAAGGAGGTAACAAGGACCAATCCTAAACCCTGTCCATTCGGTAAATCATTTTTTTGACAGATGGAACTAGTGATTGCAGCAACACACAATACATTGATTGATACACGTACGGTATTGTAATGTCTGTAAGAAGCCATAAATAAGATATTTCAGTGAGATAAGGCAGTTTATATATTTATTTTATTACGCATTTTTAAGTTAACTGTTACGTAATCTGGAATATGTACGTTCTAAGACAGCTTTCAAAAATTACAACTAAAAAGTGAAAAATAAAAACTTTTGCAAAAAAAAAAACAACCGACTTTTAAAAACGACACTACAAAGTGAAAAATAACTTTAATTTCGGAAGTCGGTGTCGTTGGGTTCGCATTTTCGTTGTTTGCCACCGACTTCCGAAATTAAAGTTATTTTTCACTTTGTAGTGTCGTTTTTGGAAGTCGGTTGTTTTTTTTTGCAAAAAAGTTTTTATTTTTCACTTTTAAGTTGTAATTCTTACGAGTAATTTTGGTTTAAAAACCAAACTACTGAACCGTTTTTGATAAAATTTCTATGGGACCATTTGGGAAGTATACCCTTTCCAACAAAAAAAGAATTTTTCAAATCGGTTGGCAAGCGACGGAGTTATGCGCGAACAAACATAAAAAAAAAATACGAACATCCGAATTGAGAACCTCCTCCTTTTTTAGAAGTGGGTTAAAAACCATTTAAGACACCAATCTATATGGTCTTCACATGATCTGATCAAGACTATGTCTGGACTTTAAAGGAGACTGACCTAAGTTTCTTTCGGTGTTTCTCAGTCTAGTCAAATAGGAAACGCCGACCTCATCTAAAGTTCTTTTTCTAAATCCAGGTACTAACTTGACAGGTGTGATGTCAAATTTCTTTACTATAAAACGCAAACACAAAAGACTTAAATGTCAGATTAGTATCTGAGATTAAAAAACGAACTTTAGTTTTATAAATATGATTGACGTGTAAAGTTTGTACACACTCCTACAGAAATAAAGTCATTTATCTTTTAACAAAATATTTGCGGAACTTGATGAGAAATATTCATATCCCTCTTTGGCGTTTTCAGACTTATTGCCACTGAATGGAAAAACTGAGAATGTTTTACGATCATTTCCTTTTAGCTAAATAGATACAGCAATAAACCTCGAAACGCTAAGGACATAAATATTTCCTCTAACATAATAAGTTAATAACATCACGCTCGTAGTGAGAATTCCCAAATGAAATAAGTTATTATTGCTGCCCAAACTGGCAGGGTAAATGTGTAACACACCAACAGTAGCAATGGCTTTCATTTTGACAGTTCAACAACATTCATTGCGTTATTTACGTTGTTGAGCTGACAACATTTTCGAACACATGGAGCAATGGATTAGTAATAATATCCTTCAAAATTATTCAGATTGTGATTGATAGTGTGTTACGCTATTAGGGTGTGGGAGTACCGCCTTCAAGTTTGAAGGTTATTAACTTGTCGAACCTTCATGACAATGCCTCAGGTTCAGCCTATCGCAGTCTACTATTAACAATGGCCTCTCGCAAGTTCCGCCACAGCACCCCTTTCTCCGCCTTCCGTATCCAATTTGTCCTAGTCACCTTTTAAGGTCGTCAGTCCATGTTAGCGCGAGGAACAATGAAAGAAGTAGAATGTATAATAGGCAATGGTTTAATGCCGTCTGATCTTATAAAGTAAACTTTCCCGGTATAGTTTAAGAGAGGATATTATCGTCTGTCGCGCTGGAGTCCGTTGAAGCGAGTGGTCATCGAGTCGTGTCGCCGCCACGCCGCGCCTGAGCTGTCCGGGGACGCGCCGATCAGGCTACCTGTGCATGCAGACCGCGTGCAATATGTTTTGCTGGGTTCGATTCCCAACCCCCAATCTATCCGTGTCCAAAAGCGTTCAACGATACGCGGTATCTACTCGAGTGTTCGTCTGCTCGAACGGCTTTCGGTTTTTTGGCAGACATGACCGGTCCACTGTTACTTCAGCTTGCTAGCTCTGCAAGCTAAAGCTTGCATCTTTCAGCTTGCGTCTCTTCACTTCTTTTCCGGATTAATTCATTAGGGAATGCATTTTCTTTATGACAAAAAATTACGGCCTAGTAAAAAGTTATCACATAATTTCCGCAGACAAATGGTTGCGAAACCGCGCCATCATATCATACGAATCAATATTAGTTATGAATAATTTATGTTATGCACAGAGCAATCGTTTCCGACACGCGTATGGCTTCCTATTGGTTGCACCGGTTGCACGAAGTTTTTTTGTACTGATGTTTGATAGATGTGGCTATGTTTTGCCTAATGATGCGTCTGATTGCTTTTTTTATTGCTGATTGGGCCTACTCTTGACTTCGATCACGCCTGATGGCAAACGATGGATGAGTTCTATGATGGAACGAGGGGTATTATATACAGTGGCCTCCAAAAGTTAGTTGATATTTTTCCACTTCTGTGCTGTACACAGAAGTGGAAAAATATCAACTAACTTTCAAACATTTGGAACTAGAATTTTTAATCATAATGTGGTGTGTCACAGCTGGATTGGAAAATTGTGTTACTTTTGGAGGCCATTTTTGGTCCCATGTATTTTCTGATAACAGTTGTATTATGATGATGAAAGATAGTGTGACTATGGCTGGCCCTAATCTCTTGCAGGCTGATGAAGATAAAGAAAGGCATGTCACATGGAACTTAAACATAACATACAATACCTAAGTTGGTGTACTATACAGGATAAAGTTTTAACCACTACGCAAACCGTAACCATGAATTTAGCATGTGATTCTAGATCTCCTAGATTTGCAACTTTTCGTGGGTTGTCAAAAAAAAAAAACTGTTATTTCATAGAAAAGTCAAAAGTATGTAATAACATTTTTCTTTTTATAAACAACGAAAAATTTCTAACCTAGGAGGTCTAGAACCATGCGCTGAATTCATGGTTACAGCTTGCGCACTGGTTAAAAATTTATTTTGTATGTACAGTTCACCATACGTCGGTGCTTTGACCTTCAGCTGGCCTAGCGCGGTACGGAGTTTCAACAGAATGCGAGGCCAGCTTACACTACCCCTTCGGGGAATACAGACGTAGTATTATAAAGATTTAAGACAATCAAAAACGGCACGCCTTCGTCATCGTAAATCTTGACGACTCATAGCCTATAACTTTACGAGTTAACTTTATCTCTTGCTTGTAAAGCGCACATAAACTTTCACAATCTAAATTGCTAATTGTTTAATCAAATAACATAGCAGCTTTAAACAAGAGAAGTTGAGGATTTAAGGTCTATTCAATTATTATTTTTCAAATAAAGTTGATATTTGTTTAACTTAAAATAACATATTTTAAGTTAAACAAATATTAACTTTATTGTAGTGGGAATTAAGTTGAGAGTAACTAGCACTGTTGAAAAAGTTATAAAACTGTTTGATGTTGTAGCGTAAACTGAACTTAATACTGTAAGATTTAAAGTTATTTTTCCATAAACGCATATTTGTTTACGTTTTTGGCAAGTAAAAAAACGCAGATTAGAGCATAAATTCCGGATGAACTCGAAACGGTTGTATTATCTTTCATCCCTGGAAAGACACGCAAGCTTTTCGTTTCTGCAGCAAAACTAGCGAAACTGTCGAGGATTTTATAAAATTGGCTTGAAATATTGTTGCTGTGTAACTTTGAGACGTGTTTGCAGTGTAAAGCTTGTTTTGGTCTTAGAATAGAACCTTGCAAAAACGCAGGGGTTTGTGTTACGTTATCTTACATGTTTTTTAACCGACTTCTAAAAAAGGAGGAGGTTCTCAATTGAGATGTTTTTTTTTAATGTGTGTTCAAAAAAGTTATTTTTCACTTTGTAAAATAAACACTTCAAAGTGAAAAATAACTTTAATTTCGGTAGTCGGTGTCGTTGGTTCCACATTTTCGTTTTTTGACTTTGTGTGATTGCGTAAACAATGCATACATACATTTATGCGATATCAGCAATCGCGGTTGATTTGATGGCATTTATTGAAGAGTTCCGTTGTCTGTCTCCGAAACTCATCAACAGATCTTTACGAAATTTAAATGGGACCATTTCGGAATAAATCTTGCTTCGAACAAAAAAAGAATTTTGCAAAACGAAGTTATGCCCGAACATAAAAAGCATCCCAATTGAGAACCTCCTTTTTTAGAAGTCGGTCAAAACTTTCAGTCGGTTTACCGTGGAACGGTCTGAGTATTTGTGTTAGCCCTTTGATTAATGTTATATACCTAAAAATATTATGGTATTTTCAAATTGAGATATTGCTGGTTAAAATCATCAATCGACCCCTGCCGCTGTTATTATTTCGTCAGGAGCCCCTCTGCTCTTAATCATCATTATTTCAGCCGAAAAACGTCCACTGCTGGACATAGGCCTCCCCCAAGCACCTCCACTAGGACCGGTTTTGTGCTTCCCGCATCCAGTGGGTTCTTGCGGCCTTCACAAGGTCGTCGGTCCACCATGTGGGAGGATCCTGCGATTACGAAATAATAACATGTTCAAGGTCACTAATACCTACGGTTGACTGTACTTAGGCTCAGTATGGTTTCGTTCTACCAATTCCCATACATTTATTGAGTTGACTTAACCTTGAAGTCGATGTTGATTTAGATCTAATGGTGGGCCTATATACGGCGCTGATACAATTTCAATACAAAGTTGATAGCAAAGTCAAAGTCGAATCATTTATTTGAGGAAGGCAAACGAAAGGCACTTTTGAACGTCAAAATATACAATAAAATAGAATTAATTCTATTTTCCCCTTCCAAAAGGTAGTTTCGTATGGAGAAAAATGGCAAGAAACTCCACGCTTAGATTTATTTATTTAAGATTACATGCACAACATTACAGAATTGAATCCCAAGTCGTTCTACAGAGCAATTCAGTTACTAAAAAGTGACACAAAAACATACTTAAATAGGCTACGGAAAAAAAGTAGACAAAAGAAAATAACAAAATTAATAAACACTTACAACACTCCTAGCGACACAATAATGTGCCTGTTTTGACAGGAACCAACGGATTTGCGTGCTCTCCGAGACACGGGGGTGTCACACCTGGTCAAAGTTTCTTGACGGAAAAACCCAATATATTTTTAAACTTTTTTACTAGATTCAGGTCATATTTTTCCAGGGTTCCTCAGCCGCCGAACTACTGAACTCACAAGAGCGGGGCGCTTTAGTTAAGCATGCGTTGGAGTCAGCACGAGCTGAACCCGGCGATGAGCATGCTTTAGAACCTGCTCTCACACTTAGACCTGGACAGAGTATTGGTAAGTTATAGTTAAAAACTAATTTATTTAAAACGCTTCATTTGTGCTACAAAATACAGCCATGTATTCAAAAGGGGTCAAATCATCTTGCTTGCGTCGCATCGTTCTTTTGGATGTCGCCAGACATGTCGTGCAAAGACACGCGACGACGACGCCCGACAACTCGCGATTTTTCTGTACACACGTGTCGCGGGAGATCTATGGAATACATGGCTGACATCTCACATAAACATCTATACCCTTCTATTGTAATAACTAGTTTTCTTCCCCTTCATACCTTTATTTTAAATATACCGGTAGTGTATAATTTGAACTGAAAACCGCTCTATAGTTTTGCGCTACTGTACCAGTTGGTACTGTGCAGCAAAATAATACCACCAACCATGGAAAACTTAAAAAATTGTCTTCTTATCTTAGTTTTGAACATCCTCAGCATTGAAATAGTAAACTCTACCCCGCAACTTTAAGACCTAGAAAAAAAGAGAGAAAATACGTTTATTTGCGGCAAGCATGATTCAGAAAAAGAACACAAACACGTCACGTCCACGCAAAATGGCCATCGCTCAGCATAATGCTAAGACCCTATACAAGATAGAGAGCTTGGTTTTCAGCGACAGCCGACTAACCTAACCAAACTTTAGGTTCAATTCGCTTTCAACTACACAACAAACTTGTAAGGGCTGATTTTTCGATAGCCAGATATTTTTTTTCATGGAATAAAATTGACGTCTGACAGAATTTATATGGAAGAACTGACAAAAATTCAAAATTATTCCTCCGATAAATTTATCTGGCGTTGGAAAAATCATCCCTAAAACTCCACTCCCTTTTAAATTAATTTTAATTAAATATAATAGAATACTCTTTATTGTACACCATACTAATTACAGAACATAAATATTAAAAAAAAAACAAATAATCCGTAAATATACAACAGGATTAGCTTTATTAACCCATTCTAACATACAAAAGGGCTGTAGAATACAACAGTGCACTATTGAACGACTCACCTTGAACTGGTTAGAACACAATAAGTCAACGAGTCCATCGGGAAGGTCACTTTCTCTTGTAGTTGAACTTTGTAAAGGACAGATTGGAGCGCATTGTAGTTTGTGTTTTGTTGTAATAGACCTTACTAAAGCCTCTATTATAATAGAGTGACAAAGAATTAAATTGAATAGAGTTTCAGACTGAGAAATCAGTACTATTATACCAAGAAAACTAGAGTACCGACAGTAACCTAATATAAAAAAAAAAACCATTATAGTTGCACAAATTGTGTGTAAAGAGGATCGAAGCTATCTACATAATGTAGCCTGGCATACCTACTGTCGCGCCATTATGTTTTTTTTTATCAAAATGGCGGCCACGCATTGGTCATATGTAAATCGATAACTGACATCAGCTTAGTTATATAGGTTTCATCACATGCGTACCCGCCATTTTGAAAAGAAACCATAATGCCGGACAGGTAGGTATGTTACGGAACTTTAAAGCCCATTCAACTGATTATAGCTATTACGATTCTAGAGATTGCCCTTTGACAGACAGACAGGCTCCATAACGGCACCCTTTTATTGCGTAGGCAATAATAGTGGTCCCTTTTGAGTACGGAATCCTAAAAAAACCTTTGTGATAAAATAATCACTCATTTGCCCCACAGTGCTTCCCATGAGATCTAGAAAGTTAATCTTTTGATTTTTCTTTTCTCTTTTATATACGTATGTATTTCTTGTTTTTTTTTTTTAGTATTTTCATCTTACTGCAAATAAATATATTTTCATCAACAGTGCCCGCATGTGTTAGTAGAGGAGTGGTAGCCAGTATGTTTCCCCTCCACGACAGAAACGCTCTGGAAAACCTCAGAAGAAAATGGGTGAAGACATTCTTTTCTCCACAGCCTTTAGGTAAGTTTATTTTGTGAAGGACTCTGATTAATAGGATATGTTTATTTCTGTAAGTAAATCTTCTCAGACACTTAGCCCCTCGTCTGTTAAGCAAGCTTATTAAATTCAGTAACTATAGAAAAAGGATTTGTGTCTCATTAGTGACAGTTGAGGTCCGCATCTCCGCTCCTCACAATGATTTAAACATAATACATTATTTTATTCATATTCAAATTATCTGATGAAATTTCTGAATTTTATCTGCCAAAGTCACTACAGATAAAAAATCGTACTTTTAACAAGTTTTTTCTAAAAATTCATTTTTTTAGTCAACTAGTGCCGAACGCATAATTTCACCTCTATTTCGTTTCGCTACTAATCACCTGCTAATTAGCGTTACGAATAAAGAAAAGTTAAGCAATGATTAAGAGCTAAATAAATGGTTAGCTAAATAGTAGCTAATGAGTGATTAGCGAGATTTTTATGAATCAGGCTGTATATTTTCCAATCTCCATCCCAATCTTTGAATGCTTCATAATTCTCCTATCTGCGTGCCAATAAGTCAACTCTACTTTCAAAATGTCGAAATGTCAAAGGAAACAGATATAAGGGAGAGTTATAGACACGCCAACTACTATTTTCGACTAGAAAGTAATCTATAATCTGAGAATTCTCGAGGATGGGTGATTTTAAAGACGGTAATTTTAATGCATGGTTTGGGAATTGGCAAGCCCTAAAAATAGACTAAAGTATCAATTTTAGATGTCAGAAATTGAATCAGGATTGTTAATTTCAGATGTTAATGATAATTCTCTACTATAGTTTGACCAAAACCGCTGTACCGCGCCATCGGTATGTGCGCGGCTCACGGGGGGGTAGTGCAGGCCGCTCATTCGTCATCGCTCACGGCGTCCCGCACCGCGCCTCGCCGCGCATTCCTAGGGCGCGATACAGCAGTTTCGGTCAAACTACACTACTAGTATTTTCAGAATTACTAATGTGAAACCATTGTTGTATTCCAGATGAGATTAGTGAATATTTCGGTGTTAAAATAGCAATGTACTTCGCTTGGCTTGGACATTATACACAGTCGTTGACAGTGCCTGCAGCTGTAGGATTTATATTTTGGGTAAGTTTCTTTATTTACATACTAGCTTCTGCCCGCGTAAAATTTCGGTCCATCGCATCGCATCCCATCGCTCGCCCGTGCTACTACTATGTTTTCGCTTAGCGTTCATTCTGACTTTTTCATTTTGCTCGGCTCCTAAGGACCGTAGCGTGATGTTAGATAGTCTACCTTCCTCAAGAATTGGGCTATCAAATGGAATAAGATTCTTTTTAAACTGACTGGAAGTTCCGGAGATTACCCCCCTGAATACATACAAACAAACAAATGTTACCTCTTTATAATGTTAGTATAGAAGTATAGATTTGAGTAATTACATATTACTGCCTCGTTGATATAGTTATCGCGCAACGGCTAATTGTGGAGTCACAGGTCCGATACCCAGCTTGAGCAACGTCAGTAATAAAGATAATGGCAATATACTCGCAGCCTGGTATATGGGACGTAAACTTAAGTGGCAAAAATAATTGTACTCTATAGACCTCTGCCCATCCCTTCTGAGTAAGATAGTTTTATAACTATGGAGACTGATTGTATGCATTTTCGTTTCAGATTTGGCTTGGCACAGCAAATGATAATTGGAAGGACATAGCTTATGTATTGTTTTCGCTGTTCAATGTTCTCTGGGCGTGTGTATATTTAGAGACGTGGAAAAGGTAAGTTAACCACAGAATGAATAATTCAATAAATAATTATAGTATACAGCACATCGTGTTTGAGAAAGAGACAGACACTTATTGAAGTGAAAACTTCTTTAGCGGCGTTGTGCACTTTTTTTGTGATGGGTAAAGAAATGTTAAACTCGCGTCAGGATACTTGCCCTGATCGAAAATTCGTAAGAAGGAGCTCGCGTCAGGACACGTGGCCTGATCGAAAATTCGTAAGACGGAGGGACAGTAGACCGCATTCCAAAATATCAAAAATGCACAACGTTAATATTCAAGTTTTTACTTCTACGGGAAACGTGTAAACCCGTTTTTTTTTTCTTTCGTTTCTTCTTTCTAGGTACTTATATGTAGTATAAATGACACAGACAACGAGTTCTAGAAAACGTTCGGTTGCCTCAAAAACAATCTTGTAGAGAAAGCCAAACTTTTTTTCTAAAACTCAATGTGACGGCAAAGTACTATAAGTATTGATTAGGCAGGATATATCGTTTATGTCGTGTAATGCATTTTGTAATTAAATTATTTTGTTTATTTACAGATATTCAAATGTGCTGGCGTATAAATGGGGAACATTGGATCAGAGAGATGAGTTGCTGGTTGAACCGAGACCATTATTTCAGGTACTTTTTACATAAAAATTTTGGTGAGGTCAAATCAGGTTTCATTATAATCTAAATGGCTAAATGTGGGTGTACAATGGGTGCATCTACAGCCAAGGGCAAAAAATGCAAACATTTAGCTGGCTTCAAAAGTGCTTTTCTGCTAAATTTTCTATAAATAAAAATGGTGAATAATAAAAAGTATGTTTCTGATGAGAATATTTTTTCAAAACTGTAGGAAAAGTCTCATTTGATTTTTATTAAGTCTACTCATATTTTTGCCCTTTGCTGTAACTTCTACATCGCTTATCCCTTCGAAGAATACAATCGTGATGTTATATTATGTAATTCCAGGGTGAAATGAGTACAAGTACAGTGACAGGTCGGCCGGAGCCCGTGTACGCGGCGTGGAGGCGGCGCGTGTGGCGGCACTGCGTGTCGTTCCCGCTCATGTGCGTGTGCCTCAGCGTCGCTGCCTCGGCTACCTTCGCACTGTTGCGGGCTCAGGTATACACCTTCATAAGTTAGAGTACTACGGGTACAGTAACAGGTCACTAGTCAATAATGTTCTATAATGAAGGTTTGTGCAACATGAAATGAATTTGTTTCAATATGTGTTACATATTGAAACAAATTCACATATTTATTGTGTTACATTTCATGTTGCATTGCATCTATGAATGTTTTCCTTCGGCGTTTCTGTAGCAGTGGTGGTTACCCTTTCGACCGCCACAGTCACAAGTACATAGATGACCAGCTAAATTCTACTCAGTATGCCAGCTTCATGACTTATAGACAAAGACTGTGGCACAGCATAATCAGCCTATAATGGTCCCACTGCTGGGAGACAAGCCTCCTTTCTTCGAGAAGCAATGTCTGTAATCTACCAGTGCGATGTTGGGTTGGTAGATAACTGTAGCATGTTTGGCTCTTTTTGACTGATAGTTTATTTGTTACTGTGGTGGTCTGTGGTGGTTTTTAATTGCACAAAGAAATGTGCATGCCTACCTGAGCTCGATAGAATACAACCACCACCTGATAAGGGGGTGTTCATTTATTACGTAAGACGATTTGAGGGGGAGGGGATCCAAACCAGTCTTATTTTTTATTACGTGGGGTTGGGAGGGGTCTAGACTGTTCTTACGTAAGATTAAAACCGGCCAAGTGCGAGTCGGACTCGCCCATGAAGGGTTCCGTTACGTTACGATTTATGACGTATTAAAAAAAACTACTCACTAGATCTCGTTCAAACCAATTTTCGGTGGAAGTTTATATGGTAATGTACATCATATATTTTTTTTAGTTTTATCATTCTCTTATTTTAGAAGTTACAGGGGGGGGGACACACATTTTACCACTTTGGAAGTGTCTCTCGCGCAAACTATTCAGTTTAGAAAAAAATGATATTAGGAACCTCAATATCATTTTTGAAGACCTATCCATAGATACCCCACACGTATGGGATTGAAGAAAAAAAAAAAAATTTTGAGTTTCAGTTCTAAGTATGGGGACCCCCAAAATTTATTGTTTTTTTTCTATTTTTGTGTGAAAATCTTAATGCGGTTCACAGAATACATCTACTTACCAAGTTTCAACAGTATAGCTCTTATAGTTTCGGAAAAAAGCGGCTGTGACATACGGACGGACAGACAGACAGACAGACAGACAGACAGACATGACGAATCCATAAGGGTTCCGTTGCCATATGGCTACGGAACCCTAAAAAGGGGGAGGAGTTAATCCAAGTCTTATATTTTCTTACGTAGGGTCAGAATGTGGTCAAAATTGTCTTACGTAATAAATGAATAGCCTCTAAAATAATATTTAATAGTTATTGCAAAACCCGGTCGAAGTGGCGATGCTTGGCTGAAATGATGAATGGATAAATTTCTTGGACAGGACTGGTGGGAAACAAACATAATATATATGACATGGATACCACGCGCCATGCTCGCTATTATCATAGCGGTTGAAGAGGAAGTGTACGCCAGAATAGCGAGGTGGCTCAACGACAAAGGTAATGTAGTTTTTTTTTGCTTTTATTTCCATGAATAAATGTGTGAAAGAGGTTGAGTTTTCTTTTGTTTTGTCTGTGGTCTTAGGGCAGTGGTTTTGTTTTGTTTTCGTGTTACGTTTTAGACCAAAGCTTTGACTAGTTAACGCGTCGCCATTGCTTAAAAATAATTGACAATTTGTAGACTTATACAATTCACATTACTCAATAAAGCCTTCTGTTCACTAGGGATCAAACGTCCTGCTACATTTGTGACTAGATACCTGGCGAGTCCGTGCGATGTCGACCAATGTCGCCAGACATCTTTTCTCCCGACCTATTAATTTTTTCATGTCGCAAGACTCGCCCGAGATCTCTAACGATCTGTCGCGGGACACTTGTCTCCTAGTCAATACGAGGCTTAAAGTGTCAAGCACTTCGCAAAATGCTGTAACGCGAAACGTCTAAAGACTTGAGCGAATGATTCCTATAAGAGAAAGAATTCAGCTAAAAAAAAATTGTTACCTTTTCTTCAAATACCACTGACCTAAGAATGTTTTATATTGTGACGTTTTTATTTATGTGCAAGCAAATCTTTAGTTTGGATACATATTTAATAACAATCGATATGAGGTGTGTTTCTCAACGTAGATAGCCCGCAAATATGTACATTTTTGGTTCCAAATTAATACTGTGGTAAAATATATAATTGGAAAAATGCTACAGGTGATCTTTTCGCACGTATCCAGAAGTATTCCATTCTGTACATTTTCTCTATTGTCCTAAAAATGCTAGATAACTATTCAAAATCAACTTCTTTTTTTTTTATTAAACTTTATCCTATCTTTCTTTCTTTATTGATTTACCAACCGGATATGTGCGAAGAGAACAAAAATATTTGACAAATTCTGCATGACACTTAGTTTTGAAATTGAGACTTTTCTTCGTATATATTTAGAACATCCAATTTTTTAAACAATATTAATAATAAATAGTCGATTAATCGAACTTTAAATAGACACATTTAGCTACTAGTACTTACAACAATAAGTAGACAAACACAGTGTGTAGAACATAATACTATAGCGCATATTATTTTTTCTCTTTACTGCTTACCAAATGGGACTGGACACAACAAATAAAAAAACAAAAAAAAAATATGGTAACATTGAAAATTTTGACGTTTTATTTGAACAGAGAACTATCGACTCGAGACAAAGTATGAGAATCACCTGATTGTGAAAATAGCATTGGTTTGTATTTAAAAAAATGCTGTAAAAAAACTAACGCCATACTCAAAAGCTAAGCTTCTATCACGCTTTGCTTATAGAAAGTAAACGAAGAAGGTTATTAACCAAACAGATTGGTAAATGGAATAATAATCTGAAGGCACAGTGATTTAGCTTGCACGCTGTTCTTTTTCGCTTGCATGCGGATTTATAAAGTAATGACTTTTCTTGTAGCATGTACTGTCAACAAAATTATTACTTTTTAACCTATTTAAGGGTTCTAAGTCAAGATATCAGTTCTTTTGGCATAATATCGGTCTTCCACGTGTATCTAATGCCCTATATTCACAAAACAAAGATTGTGACTGTTTTGCAGTTGTTTATTCAAATTCAAAATTTATGTTACACATGCAATAACAGCGAATATTTTGCACAAAGTTATATTTCAAGTCTGTTACAAAGGTTCACTATTACCTTGCCTAACAAACTATTTTGTTGACTGTACATTTGACATATATATTATTATGTAAGTATTCAAACTTCTTTGAATTCATACTTTATGTTGTCTCTTTAACTCTTGTAAAGTTAAAACAGAACTGGCCCTGAACTACTGCTGACGGTGTATACTCGTAGTATAATAATAATGGCGCCTAATAACACCTACTTCTATGTAGGTTTATAAGCACTGGTCCAATGTAAATAACTTATTTAATTGGGCGTTATTTTGGGCACATCAACAGTATGATAACACTCTTATAGTCCTTAAAATTTATTATTACAAAGTTATATTAATCTCTTTTAGAAAATTATATTCATTTTCACATCTTTAAAACTCTTGTTACGTACCCGTAGATATTAGTTTTAAGGTTGATTTTTCAATAGTCTCGGGCCGTATTACGAAGTATTATTGCCATGATTCCAGTGCGAAAAGGATGGTGCTATCGATCTTGTATAGCTCTGTCTCTCTCTTAAACTGGAATCATTATGACATTAAACCGTCATAATACGGCACCAGATAGCTTTTATTGAGGAATGAATGTCGTATTTTGACAGCTTTTTTATACAGAAATGTCAAAGATTCATATTTATTCTTAAGATAAAAATTATCTGACTATTGCAAAATGAGCCCTAAATATGTATATTTGATTTATGTTGAAACACTGACTAATATAATTTTAATCATAAATAAATTCCATTACTGTTAAAGTATTTTGTTGTAGACCGTACATAGTTCGCTTTTGATGTGTTTAGAGTTAATTTAGGATGTTTTAGTAAAATGTTTTGTTTTATTTTCAGTTTCAATTCCTCAACTCGTTCATGAGTTTGTTCTATATTGCGTTCTACCTGCAGGATATGGATAAATTAAAAGAGGTTGGTATCTATCATATTGAATATTAGAATTTGCGTAACAAAACAACTTTAAATTTGTAAAAGTGTTAAAAAAAAAGTTACCTTAAAAATTTGCACATGTTTCGGATAAGGAAATCAGAGGGTCCAATTCTCGTAATTTTAAGAACGTTCACAGTCAGAAGGCCAACTCCCGTAATTAAAAACGTTCAAAATCTAGTCGCAATCTCTTTATAGATATTTTTTACAGATTGAGACTGAGATCAGAATATGAACGTGCTTAAAATTATGAGAATTGCCCTCTGATCTCAGTCTCAATCTGTCAAAAATACCTCTAATTTCCCTAGATTTTTGACATTTCTTTGTCGCCGAGATGAGATTGCGACTAGATTTTGAACTTTTAAATTACGAGAATTGGCCTTCTGCTGTCAAATCGCATTAAAATGTAAACTGGCGTTTTAGATGCTATAACAAGTTATTCAAAAGGCTTGAAGCCAGAAGGATTTTGGTTTATTAAACTTTTTAAGTAGTATCGGTCACTGAAAACTCATTGCCAGTACTAGACCCGTTCATAATAATAATGTTTAAAACAATTACGTTTGTTCACAGCAACTAGCCGTTTTGCTAATAACGCGACAAGTGATTGGTAATGTCAAAGAATCGGTTCTGCCTTATTTGATTGAGAACTTGAGACTGGCAAAGATTTGTGTGGATGTATTTGGAGCTATCAGTCCGAGTAAAAGTAAGTATATGTGATATCTAACAATTTTTAGGGTTCCGTACCTAAAAAGGTGCAAATGAGACCTTTTTACTAAGCCTGTGCGGTCTGACTGACTCTGATCTTTAAAATCCGTTCACAGTTATTTTACTTCTGACAGCAGCAACTTAACAGCAACCTTATTGCAACGACAATAAAGATCACAGTAATTTTGACAGACCTGTCCGTGGCAGCAATCCAACAGCAACCTTATTAAAATGAGAATAAAGATCACTGTGGCGTTGACAGTGATGCAAAATAACTGTGAAGGGACTGTACCTAGCCAATTGCTAGTGGACGTAAGTCAACTGCTGAACAGAGGATTCTGGGCTCAATTCCCAGGGGGGACAAAAAGTTTTATTCTATTTTTCCATAGAGAATTTATTTATAGTAGCCTGGAGTCTGGTTCTGTGCCCTATTGATCATAATAAACGCCTCCTAATTACTTGTGACTTTTTATTTCATGAGACGTAACATAACTGATCAAATGACCCACGTTTAATTTAATACACAAGTTTAATTTTATGCATACCTGTCTACCCTTTCGGGCAATACGGACGCCATTTTAGTCAAAATGTGTCGCATATGACAGCTTTGGTGACCCAGTGTTAACGGCTTTGACTTACTAGTTGTAGGTCGTAGGTTCGAACCAAGGCAAGCTCATTACTTTGTTTTTCATCACCACTCCTCTCAACATCGTGCTGAACCGGAATGTTCTAGAAACAAAAATTCACAGACGTGTGACATCCACCAACCCGCACTGGGCCCACGTTGTAGATTATGGCCCACATCCTTTTACTGAGAGAAGGCCTGTATTCCAGCAGGCACAAAAGGAACATTTTAGGCTGATTATGTGTCGCATATTATAACGTGGCACTTACCCTTACAGTGCCAACATCAGCCGAACTAACGGACCTATTCGACAAGAAGACAGACTCCTCGGGAGAACCACCAGAGAACAGTTTAGTGAACGGAGGCACTGATAAGGACTCCGAGCCTCTTGTCGGACAGAAGGTGTTGCATCAGGCGGAGCTGGAGTCGCAGCTGTTCAAGGTAATACTTTACAGATTCTTGGGTGTTACCATAAACTCTTATAACAAATGATAAGTGATTATCATTACTCGGTCGAAAGGCGTTCACTGCTGAACATTGGTCTCTGGCAAGCATCACCAGTTCAACTGGACCTGCCGGCCTATTCTGTAAAAATTCTGTGAAAACTTAGGTTTGATTGATTGTGATTGACACTATTGTTAGCTCACTAAGCTCACTTCACCTAACTTTTCACTGTGAGATTTTTGCAGAATCGATCGGCTGTGCTTTTCGCATACAGCGGATTCTGGCGACTTTCACAAAGTTGTCAGTTAACTTTCTGAAAGTATAGCCTGTCTAACCTTTTCAACTTTCTTATGGTCGGCTTCAATTTTATCCTTTTTTTTTTCACCTTGTATAATAGAGGAAGGCCAATTCTCGTAATTCAAAACGATCAAAATCTAGTCGCAGTCTCATCTCGGCGACAAACAAATGTCAAAAACTTGTCAAAATGTAGGGAAATTAGACGTATCTGTGACAGATTGAGACAGATCAGACTGTGAACGTTCTTAAAATTATGAGAATTGCCCCTCTGGTCACAATATATTAGATTAGACGAAAGGTGTAGTGTCAGGCGATTTTGTACTATGTGAGCACCGACTGTAAACCGACACCTTGACTTACCCTGTACATCACCTGCCCTGCAAATGTTAATCCAGCTTTTATTTTAAAAAAGAAACTGATGATGCAGGTACCAACATCAACGGTGATGATTTCTATGCCGTTCTCGTTTGAGCACTTGACGTAATAGTATGCTTACGCCGGGAGCAGCAAACACTGTGTTACCGTGCTATGGGTGACAGATTCCAGATTGCCATCGACGAGTTAAGAAGAAGAATTAAAAAAGGTTTTAACATTATTTTCACTTTACCTTGTCCACAGTACGACGGCACATTCGCCGAATACCTCGAGATGCTAACACAACTGGGTCACGTGGTACTGTTCTCATCTGCCTTCCCGCTGGCCGCTGTGTGTGCGCTTCTGAACAACGCGGCAGAAATACGGGCGGACGCGTTTAAACTGTGCCATGTCGCGCAAAGACCGTTTGGGGAACGTGTGAAGAGTATTGGGAGCTGGCAGGTACGTCTATGTATTTTTTGTGTGTCGAATCTGTGATCGGGAAACGCGGTGAGAGATAAATATCGGACAAAGTCTTGGGCAAAAGCTAGGCAGAACCTAACCCCCTTAGCAACAATAGAAAATATTCCGTATAAACATGCTTCTTTACCCCATCATCAGCCTATAACAGTCCTCTTGGGCATAGCTTATGGACTCTCCAATATTAAATTTAACTCAATATCCGACTACTCTCATCCAGCTGCTACCTTGAAAAGGTCGTCGCTCCACCTAGCCTGAAGGCGTTCCACAAAACGTTTTCTAAATCAAAATAAAAAATCATTTATTCGAATTAAGCTGAGCACTTTTCGAACGTCAAAATTACATAAGACGGTCCTCCGAAACGCTCACCCTTCACCACTTACTAGTGCTTTCGCTGGGAAGAAGTGGCGCAACAAACTCCTCAGCAGCACAGATTCTGTTTCGCAGTCTCTACGTAATTTACTTCAATATAATTATAACATTGTTTATTTTCAGCACGCAATGGAAACCATGGTAGCAGTGGCGGTTCTAGTAAACTGCGCGCTGATTGGTCTATCAGGACCGGTACATAGAATGTTACCCGACGCCACTCCCGCGCAGACTATACTCGTCATTGTGGCTTTAGAGGTAAGGTGCAATTTTCTATGTGTTTAACTTACATGATATTAAAGTTTTACATTTTATAAAAATAAATTTGAACTAGCTGCGCCCCGCGGTTTCACCCGCATAAGTTTCGATTCCGGGGGAATATCGGGATAAAAGTATCCTATGTGTTAATCCTGGTTATAAAGACTGTGTGCCAAATTTCATCCAAATCCGTTCAGTAGTTTTGGCGTGAAAGAGTAACAAACATCCATCCATCCATCCATACAAACTTTCGCGTTTATAATATTAAGTAGGTAGGATTGTCGTTGGTAGCAAATGCGACTGAAGAACGCTGGTCAGCTGGTCTTGGGTTCGTTTCCCAGGCTAACCCCAGCAGTTTCGACATTCATAGCGATCGCTTTACCACCGAATTCGGTCGCAAAGTCCTGTCACTCCATACATTTCACGTGTCGATTCGGGACTTTGCGACCGAATTCGGTCGTAAAGCGATCGCTATGAATGTCGAGACTGCTGCGGCTGGCAAAGTATTCCTGGTCTTTTCCATGAGTGATTTCTCCTTAACAGTTCAGACTTTTACCATACAAAAGGCTTGTCTATGGGACTTATACATAACTGGTGAAATGTAGGTTTGGTAACATTTCATATTCATTTATTTATTTGCATTCCATAATGTTGTAGAGGTGTTCCAATGGCTTAAAGCTAAGGTACAATTATGGACCCTGTAGGGCACAGTAAAAAGTATAAAATTAATTATTATAATAAAATACATTTAGAACACAAATTAACGATAAGCAATCTTTAAAATATGTTATTAACATTAAATTTTTATAGGTAAATATAACATTTATAAGACGAGCGTTCAAATAATCGCGCCAACCGCGCGCTCTCGTGGTAATCCGGTGTGCTTCGTCCTCGGTCGGCCCCCGCCGCGCCGCCCGCGTCCCGCGCACAGCCAGTCGCATGCGATCTCGCGCCGCATACGCGTCGTTCGCGCCAAACTAAACTCATAGTATAATAAAACCGTTACAATACATTACACATTTTATTTTATTGGGATCAGTCTGTTATAGGTGGTGTTATATTTTGTCAGTTATGTTTTTGCAGAGGTATAAAGGGGCAGGCCCCTTGTGATTACACGCATGCACGAAAGAAAGAAAAATTGGTTTATTGCCGCAGGAAGACGTGCATATAAAAAAGATCATTTAACTAGAGTAAATGAACATGATAATTATGTATGTATGTCTATCTTTTTCAGCATGTAATCCTGATGATAGTACTAGCTCTCCGCATAGCCATACCAGAGATCCCAGCGTGGTTGGCTACGGAGATGGCGAAGGTCGAGTTCCAAAGGCGAGAGGCTATCAAGAATGCTCACGCTCCGCTTATGGTAAGAACATGTAATCAAGTACTAGTTATTAATTATAACTCAAATCGGTTTAGAAATAGACAAATGAGTGACAGAGGCGACTTTCGACAAAGCTGAACTTTTTCTGAACCCAATATGTAACGGCTGTGTATGTACTGTACCCAATGTTTAGACTTTACCATACACCCATCAGACATCATAATTATTGTGATGCAATGGTCGACGTCGATCACCCGCGTCTTATTGCAACCTAATACAGTGGGTCAATACTGTTGCGCGCCACATTTCATGCCTGGTACATTGTGACATTAGTTACCACTAGCGCCATCTAGTATCAAGTATCAGAACTAGTTTACCATTAGCGCCATCTAATATCGAATAACAGAACTATTAGATCCTTCTAGAAATTTCTATACTAGAACTATCGACATCTGGTCAGTCTGGGCCGGTATGTACTCGAACATTCTAGATGTTTTTACAATAGAAGGTTCTGGAACTATTTGCGGCACTATATAAGGCCGGAATTAGCCAGCCGCGACCAGTCAGACTTGGATCAGCGATACACGCGAATACATCGAAAGCGATCTTCAAGTGCGACTAAAGAGCAATTGAGTTGTTATTAGTGTTGTTTAATTAAAGTGTAACTTTTGGTAATTTATATCGGCAGTTTTTATTGTCACGAACCCGCTCGTAACGATACCGACGTGATTAAAATGTAGGGAACAGCTATTTTAATTTTTCATATTTCAGAGATTTGCCCATAGTAAAATTTGTTTATTTTCATGTGTACTACATACATTGACACTCCCAGGTATACATAAATAAATAAAATTATGTTTATTTATCTCCACAAATTACGTTCCTATACATATTAAGTTGACATGTATTTCGACAAAATTTTGTAATTTGTGGGAGATCTGAAGGCCAATTCTCGTAATTTAAAACGTTCAAAATCTAGTCGCAGTCTCATCTCAGCGACAAACAAATGTCAAAAACTTGTCAAAATGTAGGTAAATCAGAGGTATTTTTGACAGTTTGAGACCGAGATCAGACTGTGAACGTTCTTAAAATTATGAGAATTGCCCCTCTGGAGTCTAAACAAAGCCCAGGCCTGTATTTTAAAATTGTAGGCCCCCCATTATATCATATAGTAAAGGTTGTCAACGTGGTACTAGTGATTGATGGTGTGTGTGAGGGAGGGTGAGGGTATGTGTGAGGGGGTGTGTGTGCGTGTGTGTGCGCGTCTGTAAGGGTGTGTTTATGTATGTGTATGCCTATATTTATTGTACATACAATATTTCATAAATATGTATATGATATGATTTAATTATGTAAATATGCATAGAAAACATTCATTATAAATTTATTATACGTAGAAAACTACCAAGCACTTGTCTCACTATCTCCGAGTAGCTTCCCGTTGGTAAAAGCCATAAAAGCCACGTGGGGAACAAGCCCCAAGAATAAAATAAATAATAATGTACATATACCGACACCAACTAAAAAAAGCCCTTATTTAGCAGTATTTCTTAATCCTAATAAATTAACACTTTCCTTCAAGTCCGAATGTACTTCACAAGACGACATTCGCCCGTCGGCCCGCAACACGCCCCGGACAGTCACACCAACCACTCCAAAACAGCCGCCCATCGACAAATCCATCGACAAGAAGAAGCTGTGTATTGGCAAGATACCTGAAATACCGCCTTTCAGGTAAGTAGCACACAGCGTTTATTGTTGGTACGGTTAACTACAAGTCCGTAACACTTGAACTACAAAACTTACCCTAAGATCCGTTGTACACACACGTTTTTTTGCCGTGAAAAACTATGGTTCATTCGCCGTGTCACGTACGGTCGTCAGTGTTGTATGGATCACTATGGAAGCTTGCTGACGGGCACGGCGGCATTACGTCACGACGCTGTCGCCGTATGCGTCGTCCGGTGGTTATCCGTGTCATATACAAGCTCACACGAATATACTGCGGTGCGGCTAGCGCGTCTTACCGTAAAGAAACCGTGCCGTGTACAACGGGCCTTGCTGCTACGAAATATAGGAGCTGTGCTATCAATACTAAAATGTTACCATAGACATGCGGTTGACTGTAGTGAGTAGAAGCTTCTGTGATTATTAGTGACTGAAGTAGAAATATCTTCGAAATTAATAGTTTACATGGATCAGGAAAGTTTCGAATCATTGTAAGGACATGCTCACAAGAAGAGTGCAAATGTAGATGTAGTAGCTAAATTGAGACGGAATATCGTTCTCATAATTTATTCTCGCCTACGAGTCTCTCTCTTCCCGCAGTTGTATAAACGAGCCTTAAGAAATGAATTTAGGCTACATTCACGTGTTAATAAGACTTCAAATTAAATGTAGCCTAAGACAGGGACAAAAACAAAAGAGTGTGTGCTTATGACCGTGTGATAGAATTGAAAACTTACGACTGAAACCGAGTATACGCGATTCAGCGTCACCGAACCGTGACGGTTCAGATTCGTTCACTGTTTAAAAAAAGCGCGAAGTGCACCTAAACAAGTTCTCACTTCAAAAACATTATTGGTCTTGGGAAATCCAGAAGACCAATTCTCGTAATAAAAAACGTTCAAAATCTAGTCGCAATCTCATCTCAGCGACAATCAATATCAAAAACTTGTCAAAAATGTAGAGATATTAGAGGTATTTTTGACAGATTGAGACTGAGATCAGACTGTGAACGTCCTTTAAATTCCGAGTTTTGCCCCTCTGATATTGCACAAAATTTCGTACAAAAAAACAAAACAAACAGTTTTTAATGCTCATTGGTCATATCGCGAATCAACGATCATCAGCAGTAAATATCGCTTGCAGGCTACCCTCCAAATTTTAATTTACTTTTATTTTCTTGTTTTCAGTTAATTTGGCACAAGTATTAAATGGATGGGTGTGTAGCGAAATATTGTTTATATAAGTTTCATTCCTTAACAGTATTTTAAGCTTGTTTTTAATATTTTAAGCTTGTTTTTAATATTTTAAGTTTTTTTTGCAATAAATCTCTTTTTTAACCGTAATAGCAGTTTTTTTTAATATGGTTCCTTAATATGAAGGTTGACAGGTCATTTTATAGTACTGCGAGTTGGATAATTGGCTGCACTGTGTGTATATCTATCTAACGGTAGGATGGGCAGAAAATCTCAACTTATTTTTGTACAAAATCTACAAATTGACTTATCTTAACTCTGTGTTTCTGAAAGCTTAATGTTGATCTGCTTTCAGTTTAAAATAAAAGTTTTTGAACAAAAACAAATATTGACACATTATACAATAGAAACGATCATAACTGTGTCGCAGCTATCGACACCCTTCTAAACATAAGAAACACATTGTTCCAGACTTAACTATGACATGGTACAGTTTAGTTAAAGTAAACATGCAAAAATAAAATAAAAAACTTGGAAAGTGTGTATGTTCTTTATTTATTTATTTAAGAAAAGCACAGCCACATCACGTACATTAAATTTATGCAAGAATAATCTTAATAACTAAAGGACATGACAATTTCGGCGTACATAGCATTAATGTTGAGGTATAAATAGGTAGCAAGCTAGTTTGAAATTGGTTCTCAGTAATATCATCGCCCAATCGAATATCCTAACACCAGATAAAATAGAATAGATTTTGTAAAATCACTATTATAACTTACCACTCTGCCCATTCTGCAAAGAAACTTCCAGAAAAAAATCATAATGTAATGCACAAAGTTATAAAAACAGTCGAGGATTATGAAACGTTAATTTATCTTCGACAACTATGACCTGTCGATCAAAGAGTTTCTGTCAACAACCTCTCCGCATTTTAAAAGGTAATATGAACCACCTGTGTGCGTATATTATGTATCTTTGCTAAAACCATCACCCATCTTCTGCCATCTTGTGTGCTAATGTACCTACTTATGTAAAGCCAGGAAAATGTATAGTTAAGCAAATTTACTACCGACTTAAATTGTCTGCAAATTCAAATCACAACTGTCAGTCTTTGACAGTTATGTGACTATAACACGGCAAATTGAGGTAGGGTGTCAATTTGCTTATCAAATAGTTTTCAGACTGTACAATCCCCGGGCGTAAATATGACACATAGAGCTTTAAAAAGAGACCAAGTATGAGTGACAAAGATTACGCTCTACAAAGCTGGATTTTTTTTAAAACTCGTTGTGCCATTTCTACGACTAGATACTGTTAATTGTATTTTATGTTTATTAATAATAAAAGCGTATTTGCGTTGTTTTAATCTTCCCTCAACACTACTAACTTTGAGCACCTATTACCGTTTCCCTTGACACGGAGTAGTAAGTAAATGGAGTGCAATGTTTTGCAAACGTTGCTGTATAGAGTGTCGTACTTGTACTATGATTCCGGTTGTTTTGCTGTTTTTAAGACGGGTTTATATTTGATCAGTATCATTCTAACTCTTGGTTTCTGAAAGTGTCCCAAGTGTAGTATGACCAAATTGCACGTTATTTATTATGATTGCACATCCAAAATACGACAAGTAATCGTAAAATGTAACATGATATTTGACCATAGATTAAATAGACTATAAGTGTACGACACTCCTGCCCGTTGCCGCTACTTAACGACTAAATCTACGCTTCGAATTATTCTTCTGCTTACGTCACACTATGTCGAAAATACAAAGAACATGACGTGTGGCTGATATATCCGCTTATGCTATAACGCGATGTAAAATTGGCCTGATATGTTGCTGGCAACCTAAAACGCCTAACAGGCATATGCACGCTGCAACGCTGCACTACCTTTGCGTATTTTCTGTAAATATGCCACTCGAAAATAAGGAAAACTTGACATCTTTACTCTCTCACTAATGGCCGATTCCTATAATTTACGGATCGTTATTGGATAAAATTATGACTCTTGTATCAACCAATAATGAAGCAAAGACCTCGTAGCTTTGCATATGAATTTAGGTATTACGTAAAATTAGCTTACGAATCTATTATTTACCCAGTTTGGCAATAAAAAAATGCTACCAATGGTAAGTAAAACGATTCGTTTTTGTTTATAGAAACCGAGCATAAGGCACTCCATTTGCTATCTTCTCTGTAACCCTAAGTACTGCTTACTTTTCTCTCTAACAACATCTTAGTGACTTTGATATTGTATGACGTAACTTTGCAGGCCTAAGGCGGCGTCTATAACGACCTCTGAACCGCCTGTGACGGTGACGGGCTCGCTGCAGACATTACAAGATGTCAGCCCGACCAAGCCTATGCGACGTAAGGTAGAGACTTTTGTACTTTATCCTCAAATGATTATTAAGTTATTGAGTATGGTTCTAGCCATAAGGTCAGCTAAAGGTCTATCCACACATCAGTGCCGTGCCAGGACGTGACAGTGGGACAACCCTCTAAGGGCCGTATTACAGAACTTCACTCAAAACTTAAGCATTACTTAAAGCTATAGAGGTATGAGGAATAGGGTGTAAAGTTCGATCCTGCGACCAGACGGGTGTTGTGTCTGGCGGGCAACTGCCCGATGAGTCATGTCGGGCGGTTGTATATATACGAGTTGCGCGCTAAACTCTGTTTGTGAGATGCAGGATTTTGCGTCAGTATGGCGCGTAGTTTGCATGTGGCGTTGTAGATACCGCTACAAAAGTTAGGTTCTATAATACGGCCCTAAGTCCGACATCGAATATAGGGGCCCATCCGGAAGAAGTTGATCCGTCAGAATAAGTGTAAAATTAAATTTTTCGGACGAGCGAATGCATATCGGGAGTAGGGCAGCTGTCAAATCGTATTGTCATTCATTCTTAGTTCGGGCTTCAAACTAATTATATGTTTGTAAGTGATGTGTAGTAGGAAATAACCGTAACTTCGGCCAAAACTACGGATGTTGTAATTAGGGTATAGTCCCCCAGGGCCGTGGTACACGCGGCAGGCACTGAAGCTCCGTCGCCGGCTCGGACACGGACGTGCGTGAACGAGTTCATATAAAATGTACACACTGATATTTTTTTTCAGCCCTTGACGGAGCACGGTCCGTCCGCGTTCAGGGCACGGCCCTGATATGTGTTGATAGTACTTTATAGACTACCAACCTAGACGAAATATGAATTTAGTCTCGTAGTGTTGTTGCAGCAACGTATCTTGTGTTGCTAGCAATATTGCATAAAGTAACGTGTATATCTTGTTTCCAGCAGCAAATATTTTTTATCTGTTTCAGTGTACTGATTTAATGTGTAACTTGTCGTTTCATATTAAATTCAATTATTATTAATCCACTATTATTGGATTTATTTTTTAGTTTTATTTTTTTTCCTCCTTCGTTCTTTTTCTCTTTGCACCTGACATTGGCAGGATTGCCATAGAGAAAAAACCCCCGACACAAAATAATAAAAATAGTATGAACGGAAAAAACCTAAAACCACTTTAAAAAAAAACTGAAAAAAATACCCAGAAATAGAACAAAAGGTATAAACGTGAAACCCTATAAAAAGAAAAAAAAAATAACCTTGAAATTATGACCCTACTTAAGTACGTATGAATTTTTTTGATTAAATGTTGTCGCGTCGGGGGACCGCTCTACCTAACGTTCTGTTAAAGTACCTACATACGTAACATTGCAGTTTTTTTCTAAGTCCTCAATCCATTTATTTCGTTAGTGCTGTGATATTTATGTCTAAATATAGAAGATAGCTTTGCTTCCCGAACGCGACTCGCGCGAATTGTGGTGGAAGGAGCGCACATCGCGGTGGCGCGCGGGTGGGGCGTAAAGTGGGCGGAGCGTAACATTATCAAGTTTGGCGACCCGAGCGGGCAGACACGCGAGGGCAGACGTCGTTGACGGTTGTGTTTTTCCATGTAAATTTTTTGAGTCAATTTTTGTTTCAACATTCATCTGGATAATTTAGTTGTGTATTCAGTTTTTAAGTAGGTTCACTTGTAATTCTTAATACTTTCTTTAACATTTTTGTTGTAATTTTAATATAATTTTATTTATTTAGGTAGGTTTTTTTATAGGTAAAGAGCGGTCCCCCGACGCGACAACATTTAATCAAAAAAATTCATACGTACTTAAGTAGGGTCATAATTTCAAGGTTATTTTTTTTTTCTTTTTATAGGGTTTCACGTTTATACCTTTTGTTCTATTTCTGGGTATTTTTTTCAGTTTTTTTTTAAAGTGGTTTTAGGTTTTTTCCGTTCATACTATTTTTATTATTTTGTGTCGGGGGTTTTTTAAATTTTTAATTTAATTTTTTATTTCATGCTTTTTGTAGGGACTCCTTAATTTTTTTATTCAATTTTATTTTCTGGTGTTTTAAGATTCAGGTGTTTAATCAGGTATTTTATCCGTCAAAAATTAATTATTAATTTATAGTTGAAGAATATTTTTTAAGACAACAGATTTTTTTCTTTTATTATATCCTTTTTCTAGTTCTTCCTTTAGTTATTCAACTTACTATTTTTATTATTTTGTGTCCGGTGTTTTTTAATGTTTTAATTATTTTTTTTATTTCATGCTTTTTGTAGGGACTACTTAATTTTTTTTTTATTCAATTTTATTTTATGGTGTTTTAAGATTCAAGTAATTTGGTGTTTAATTAGGTATTTTATCAGTCAAAAATTAATTATTAATTTATAGCTGAAGAATAGTTTTTAAGACAACAGATTGTTTTCTTTTATTATATCCTTTTTCTAGTTCTTCCTTTAGTTATTCAACTTACTATTTTTATTATTTTGTGTCCGGTGATTTTTAAATTTTTGATTTTATTTTTATTTCATGGGACTCCTTATTTTTTTTTATTCAATATATTTTATTTTCTGGTGTTTTAAGATTCAGGTAATTAGGTGTTTAATCAGGTATTTTATCCGTCAAAAATTAATTATTAATTTATAGTTGAAGAATATTTTTTAAGACAACAGATTTTTTTCTTTTATTATATCCTTTTTCTAGTTCTTCCTTTAGTTATTCAACTTACTATTTTTATTATTTTATGTCCGGTGATTTTTAATGTTTTAATTAAATTTTTTGTTTCATGCTTTTTGTAGGGACTCCTTTAATTTTTTTATTCAGTTTTATTTTATGGTGTTTTAAAATTCAGGTAATTTGGTGTTTAATTAGGTATTTTATCCGTCAAAAAATAATTATTAATTTATAGCTGAAGAATATTTTTTAAGACAACAGATTTTTTTCTTTTATTATATCCTTTTTCTAGTTCTTCCTTTAGTTATTCAACTTTCGTACAAGACCGTATTTCATAGCTATTAGACAACGTAGGTATTTCCATTAAAAAATGGGACTGGGCAGAAAAACTAAAAAAGCTCAAAATGAAGTCAAAAGGCGCAAATTAACTCAACCTGAAGAGAATACTTCTGAAATAAATAGCTTTTTGTTGTCACAAGCTACTCGAAAAGCTGAACTGCGTAGTCAAGAAAGTTCATTAGATAGACAGCGTCGTTTGGATAGTGATGCAGCATCAAAGGCTTTACGAAGATCAAAAGAAACTAGGTTTGAACGTTGTTTACGTTATACAAAAAATGCCAGATATGCTAGTATTTCGCGATCTAATGAAACTCCAGATCAACGTGCTTCCAGGCGTTCCACAAATGCACAGTGTACTGCTGAGTCTCGTTTAAATGAGACTCCAGAACAAAGTTCGCTAAGGCGTGCTACGAATGCACAGTGTACTGCTGAGTCTCGTTTAAATGAGACTCCAGAACAAAGTTCGCTAAGGCGTGCTACGAATGCACAGTGTACTGCTGAGTCTCGTTTAAATGAGACTACAGAACAAAGTTCGCTAAGGCGTGCTACGAATGCACAGTGTACTGCTGAGTCTCGCTTAAATGAGACTCCAGAACAAAGTTCGCTAAGGCGTGCTACGAATGCACAGTGTACTGCTGAGTCTCGTTTAAATGAGACTCCAGAACAAAGTTCGCTAAGGCGTGCTACGAATGCACAGTGTACTGCTGAGTCTCGTTTAAATGAGAGTACAGAACAAAGTTCGCTAAGGCGTGCTACGAATGCACAGTGTACTGCTGAGTCTCGCTTAAATGAGACTCCAGAACAAAGTTCGCTAAGGCGTGCTACGAATGCACAGTGTACTGCTGAGTCTCGTTTAAATGAGACTCCAGAACAAAGTTCGCTAAGGCGTGCTACGAATGCACAGTGTACTGCTGAGTCTCGTTTAAATGAGACTCCAGAACAAAGTTCGCTAAGGCGTGCTACGAATGCACAGTGTACTGCTGAGTCTCGTTTAAATGAGACTCCAGAACAAAGTTCGCTAAGGCGTGCTACGAATGCACAGTGTACTGCTGAGTCTCGTTTAAATGAGACTCCAGAACAAAGTTCGGTAAGGCGTGCTACGAATGCACAGTCTACAGTTGAGTCTCGTTTAAATGAAACTCCGGAACAACGTGCTTCGAGGCTTGCTAGAGATGCAACAGCTACAGCTTTGTCTAGAGCCAAATTTAGGATAGATTTTAATAATTCCATAAACAAATTTGCTGATACAGTTTGTTTAATTTGTAATAAGCTTTGCTATCGTAAGCAAGTACAGTCAGTAACATTAGCCAATTTGCCAGGAGATATACTACCAAATGAGTTAATGGCACAATATGACGTTATCTCTGCCTGTCACCGATGTGTCAGAACACTTCGTAAATCAAGAACACCTACTCAAGCCTATTGGAATCGTATGTCTTTAGACGAAATTCCCCCAGAAATAGCGACACTATCTGATGTAGAAATACGTTTGTTAAGTAGGATAATTCCATTCGTAAAAATGGTCAAACTCAGTGGTCGCTTCGGACAACATGGTTTCCATGGTCAAGCCGTACTTTTCGGACAAGATGTTGAAGAAATCGCTGAGCAGCTTCCTCTGAGAATGAGTAGTGCTGGTCTAGTGATTGTTTGCGAACAATTAGAATCAGTTCAAAGATTACGTCGATTTTCTGTAAATATTCAAAAACTGCGAGCTGCATTAGATTGGTTGATTGCCAATAATCCTTTGTATAGAAACGTTACAGTAAACTTTAATAATGAAAATTACGATGTTAACGAAATTTGTCATGTTCAACATAACGATATAATACGACAGGAAAATATAAATGAAACAAATAGTTTTCAAGATATTCATAATAATCGGCGTATACTGAGAGGTTCATTTCATCAAAGTCACAGTAAATTTCTTAATTTTTCTCGAGGAAAGCAGTGTACTGCGAACGCAGCAGTAGCTATTGCAGTTACAAAAATTAAAGAAACTGAAACATGGTCTTCAAATATAATAGATTCAATATTGATTTCCGGTGATCGTTTATACTCAAGTAGTATACAGTCTCGACGAGCTCCGAATTCGGCTGAAGTTAATATAGAATATTTACGTGTGCAAGAGTTACAAATCAATTTTGAAGTATTGAATCATTCATGTCTAATACAAATTCAAGATGAAACTTCTTCGATTTGTGGCCATTTGACCGTAAATATTGATGGATTTCCAAATCTAAAGAATGGTTTAATTCAGTTTTTTACAGAATCTGGTGTTGATGAGGGAGCTATTGTTACATGTAATGGGATATCGGTTGCAATCTGGAAAAGAGACAGTCTATATTATTTGTTTGACTCACATTCAAGGGGACCAAAGGGTCGTGTAGCTCAGGATGGAACAGCTTGCTTGATATCTTTCACAGATATTACACAATTGTGGTCAATTTTAAAATCAAATATACCCAAATCACAGGGAAATAGGCCAGATGATGATCAATATAGTATTACAAAAATTACCCCTGATGTATATCCATTAAATCAAAATGTAAATGAACTCCAAAATAACATTCATACTATAAGAAATACCCAGCAGTCATCAGATTCATCCAATGATTTGAACAATGACAATATTGTTATTACCTCGTCAGTTTTACGTGTTGTAGATGAACCTATTCCTGAATTGTCCACTGTTATTGATAACAATAACTGTGATCAGTTACCAGTTCATCAACTACGAAGAAAAACCGAGGCTCCTTTACAAATAACCAGGGAGAGAAGAGCAGAAGAACTGTCTTGGTTCCACTTGTTTCCTAACGGCAGAAATGGTTTACAGGAAACTCGATCCCATCCGATTACACCATTAGACTACTGTCAAGCTAGAATAATGGGAGTTGATACACGGTTTCAAAGGCATGACTATCTTTTTTATGCATTGTCGGTTATGGAATTCTATAGAGCAAAGCAAAATGTAGGGGTGGTTTTAAGAATGCGCCAGGGAGAAAGTCGACCTGAAAACCTGGTTGAAAATATTCACCTTAATATGCGCAATATGCGTGGATCGAATGCATACTGGCAAAGTGCATGTTCTAATCTTATTGCTATGGTAAAAAATATAGGACCTCCTACATGGTTCCTTACCTTAAGCTGCAACGATCTTAATTGGTACGATATGTTGAAAGCGCTCTTAATTGCTGCCGGAAGACTAAATGAAAGTCCAAATGATTTAACCTTTAATGACAAAAAAGCATTAGTTGACGGTCATCCTGTGACTTTAAGTCGGCAATTTATGATAAGAGTTAATGCTTTTATGAATTTTTTAAAGAATGACGATCAAATTCTAGGAGGTAAGCTTATAGATTTCTGGTGGAGGATTGAATTCCAAAACCGCGGAAGTCCACATTTGCACATGTTGTGTTGGATTCAAAACGCTCCTAATTTTGAAACTCCTGAAGGTAGAAATTTAATTAATGACATTGTTTCTTGTTCGTTAAATAATGTAGACGATGAACTAAATGACATTGTGAAACGAGTCCAAATCCACTCACATTCCCATACCTGTTATAAAAACAGGCAGGACCAACACTGTCGGTTTAATTTTCCCAGACCAGCAAGCGATGAGACAGTTTTATTAGGACCTGATGAAACTTTGCGTAATAATGGACGATTTTGTATTTTGAAAAGAAATCTTGAAGAACAGTATGTAAATAATTATAATCCGCAGATATTGAAACTCTGGAAGGCGAATATGGACATCCAACCATGTGGTAATGTAACCGCTGTTTCTTATTATATAGCCAAATATACTTCGAAGCATGAACCACAAGATGTAGGTCAAGCGGTAAAAGATGCCGTCAGCAAAGTTCGAGCCTGTCATGGGGATATTGGTAGGCAATTATTTGCTGTTTCTATGGCAATATTAAATCATCGCAGAGTGTCGGCATGTGAATGCGCATACAGATTATGCCATTTGAAACTGAGAGACAGTTCTCGAAAAGTAGTTTTCGTCAATACATGCCGACCTTATGAGCGCTACCGAATCTTAAGATATGACAGTGACGAAGGTCAAACATATCAAAATATATTTGACAGATATATTCAAAGACCAACAAATCTGGAGCATCTAAGTTTAGCAGAATTTGCCGTAAATTATGAACATACAAGTCAACTTGTAAACGACGAAGAAAACGGTGATGGAGAAGCTTATGAAGACCTAGAAGAGGGCACTGAAACCACGCGAACAACCATCAGACTCCTAAATGGAAACACGATGAAGAAGCGAAGAAAGCCAGCAATTTTGAGGACTCGCTATTATACGCAAACGGGAGACCGAGAAGGCTATTTTTATAGCTATCTTGTGGCCCATGTGGCGTTTAGAGATGAAGGAAATTTGTTAGCAGGCTATGAAACTTGCGAAGAAGCTTTTATGGCACAACGAGGTCTGTTACGTCCATTTCATGGCGATTCTGTTGAGCAATTTCAGTTTATTGAACGTGAGCTTCAGCAAGTTATTGGCCAAGTTCTAGCACTAGCTGAACCTCCCGCATTTAATAATTTTAATGATCAAGAAACAGAAAACCACGATGTAGGAGCGATTGTTGACGGCTATGATCCAAGAATGGCTGATGTTGATATCGAAGTAGAAGAAGTTGAAGAATCAATACACGTCAATATCACAGACGCAGAGTTTCATTCCATGGTTAGCAGCATGAACATAGAACAAAAAAAAATATATGATGAAGTTACAAAACGAATTCGAGATGAGGTGACAAATCAACCAAACACAAATGTTCCATTAAAATTATTCGTTACAGGAGGAGCTGGTAGCGGCAAATCTTTCGTGCTTAAAACTTTAGTGCACCATATTCGACGCTGTTACGCTCCCACTGTAGACCAATTGTTGCATGCAAGTTTTGTCGAAATCACAGCGCCCACAGGAGTTGCAGCGCGGCTTGTTAATGGGAAAACCCTTCATAGTGCATTTTCTCTCGGCATCGAAAAAGGTCGAGCCACAGTCTACAGGCAAATGACAGGACAACGACTGGAGGACATGCGAAGAAAATGGCGTTATATCCGTTGGCTTGTAATCGATGAAATATCGATGGTGTCATATGAAGTTTTTCGATCTATACATCTCCGTTTACAAGAATTCAAAAGTTGTCCAGATATTTTTGGTGGAGTAAATATCTTAGTTTTTGGAGATATAATGCAATTGTCGCCCGTAAAGGGCAGTTGGTGCTTCAAGCAACCTCTTGTATTCCAAGGAGAGCCCCATCTATGGCAATATTTTGGACTTTGTGAGCTCCAAACCAATGTCAGGCAACAAAATGATAGTCAATTTATCGACATTCTGAATAATCTACGGGTAGGAGAGTTGAGTATGGAGCAGTATGAAATTTTACTTGAGAGAAGTCGTGTGTCATTGACTGGAGATTTTGCCGACGGTAACGCTGTACGGATTTTTCCTACTGTGAAATTGGTGAATAGTTATAATGACAAAATGATAGAAATAATGGCTGAAGCAGTAAAAATTTACACTATAAATGCACTCGACGAGTCTAAAGAACCTGCCACCTATGGGCAAAAACCTAACCACGTTTCTATCCCGCAAGATCCAAACTGTACGGGAGGGTTGCTCAATTCAATTAAAATTGCAATCGGGGCTAGAGTGATGTTGAGAGTAAATTTAAAGGTGTCTGAAGGGCTAGTTAATGGTAGCATGGGGATTATCAAAAAAATCGAATGGAATGGACTTCGCCGAGACCAACTCGAAGAAGGTGAACTTCCAAAAACAATATTTATTAAATTTGATGACGAGTCCATTGGCAGGAGTTCTAAAGACGAAAATGGTTGGATTCCCATACGACCACAAAGTATAATGTTTCAAGGTCTCAGAGGGTATGGCAATATTGAGAGAACAATGTTTCCGATTATTTTATCTTGGGCTGTTACTGTACATAAGTTACAAGGAACCACGGTTGAAAAGGCTGTAGTATATTTGGGCAAAAAAACTTTTGCAAAAGGCCAAGCCTACGTGGCTTTAAGCCGCGTAAAAAGTTTAAATGGTGTCGCTATTTGCGAACTCGACCAAAGGAAGCTGTTTAATAATCCTCATGACAAATTAGCTTTGGCAGAATTGCATAGATTGAGAAGCAGTAAAGATTAAACATTGGTCATCTCCACTTTTACCCCCCATAATTTTAAACAGCTAAACCGATTTAAATCAAACTTATCGTATTATAATATAGGTATAAATCACTTGACACTTTCAATAGATACTCCACTAAAGCATATATTATATAATTTACCTTTCAACCAAAAAAAAATAAGTATTTTTTTTTAGTTAAACGTTTTTATTGAAAAAACTCCACTTTCCTCATCAATCTAGGGCATTGATCAGACAAAAAAATATTTTTCAAGTTTTTATTTTTCATTTTGTTAGTTAATATTCCTCTATTCTTGTCAATATAGTGTACATTATTCTAATAGGCAAGCCCTTTCTTTTGATACCCATATTGAGGGAGTAGTGAAAAAAAATGTAATTCGCCATTTTGTGATGGCGGCCATCTTGGATTTGAAATTTATCATAGTGTACAGTATTCTACTAGTCAAGCCCTTTCATTTGATACCCATACCGAGGGAGTTGTTAAAAAAAAAAATCGCCATTTTGTGGTGGCGGCCATCTTGGATTAGAAATTTGTCATAGTGTATAGTATTCTACTAGTCAAGCCCTTTCATTTGATACCCATATTGAGGCAGTTGTGAAAAAAAAAATGTTATTTGCCATTTTGTGGTGGCGGCCATCTTGGATTTGAAATTTATCATAGTGTATAGTATTCTACTAGTCAAGCCCTTTCATTTGATACCCATATTGAGGGAGTTGTGAAAAAATATATAATCCGCCATTTTGTAGCGGCGGCCATCTTGGACCGATTTTCATCAAACATAGCTAAGAACACTCCCGACAAATTCACCTTTCAAACAAAAAAAACAAAATTAAAATCGGTTCATCCGTTCGGGAGCTACGATGCCACAGACAGACATACACACACACACACACACACACACACACACACACACACACACACACACACAGACACGTCAAACTTATAACACCCCGTCGTTTTTGCGTCGGGGGTTAAAAATAGAAAAGAACAAATTCATGTTGCTGCAACACAGTGTTGCGCTACTTTTGGAACTTCCTTAAAAGTATTTATAACTATTTTCTGATGCATGAAAAGGTTTTGCATCTATGATAATGTTCGTATTGTGTTGTTCAATGTAAGGGCGCCCGCAGACAGGTGCCTGAACACTTAAGTCTGCCTCGGCAACGGTTATACATGTCACATGAAAAAAGGCACTGGGCGCTAATGTCAGCAAAGGCCGTAAAAATACTGTGTACGAAAGTAAGAAAATCATATAACATTATACATTTTGAAAATAGGCTAGTTGACAGTAAGAAATATAAAAAAATATACTTATGAATTTTTTATTGTACATACGCCAGCACATCAAGCTACTACAGTCTGTCAAATTTCGTTAATTGATTTCCAAGTTTATCGCTAAAGCATTAGGTTCAAGGTTGATTGGGAAAATTTTAGTTTCGGGTAGCTTGATCTGTTGGCGTCTGTCTGTACATAGAATGATTCTGAACTAAAACTGTAAACAAATCAACCTAACTTTTTCAATGATTTTTGGGGAATAATCATGTAAAAATAAAGCCACTGATCACGTGACATTGAACGCGGACAAATCGCGGCACGTCACGCACAGACGACTGTTTCAAATTGTAAAGAGAAACGAACTTTATGCGTCAGCCATAAAGTTTCTTTTGCATTGCCAATAGACGTGTTAAGAAACGGTCTTGAAAGGTACAACACTGATTGGTAATGTGTTCCTCTCGCACAATGTGGCAGAGTTCATTATTAATCTATTAAATTAGTATCTATTCAGTCATATTTTGCGTAAGAACATAAAAAAATAAGAAATAGAAAATGTCTGCCCATGACTCAAAATAAACATTAACACAAATAATTATTTATCTGCTTAAAATATGATTGTTTTAATAATTAGAAACGTTGTTTATTGAGGATTGTCGGAATATTATGGGTGCGGGAAATACTGTGAAATAAAGTCACAGATTTAACAGAACGTAAGAACTGAAGTCACTCGAGCCGCCATGACAGGATGCCCCGTTTCGACAATAAAGAAGGGGACCTCCTTTAATTTTTAACTTAATTTTATTTTTATTAGTTGTTGTTATAGCAGTATTAGCAGTCATGGTAGTACACAATCTGTGAAAATTTCAAGTGTCTACCTGTTACGGTTCAAAAGATACAGCTCTGTGACAGACAGACGGACAGATGGACGGACAGCGGATCCTTAGTTATGTGGGTCCCGTGGGCACCCTTTGAGCACCTAAAAATTAAATTACTTACTTATAACGTAAAATTTGTTTTTGTTAATGTTGCTATTTCGCTGAAATATTCATGTTTTGGGGGAAATGAGACTATAATGAACATATATTAATCGGGTTTTCAAAAACGGTCAACTAGCCTATTAGCGTATAGTAACGAGCATAAGTATGTATACACTTGGCTTTATTCAAAAGCGATTTACTCCTTATTTTTTAATGAAATTTTATGTTGCTACGAAAATAGTATTTTCGAACCCATAAGTTTCTGCAATGTAACGTATTTCATTGTTGTTTTCGTTATTTCACGCAAAAATCGCTATCGAAAGTTTCCAAGTGTGGACATATTAGTGCTCGTGGCTACACTGCGTACAGGCTGGCTACGCCGATACGTTTTATGTCATGCTGTTCAAAGATATAAAAACCATGTCCACAGGAAGGGGTACCCGGTGCTCCGCTATCGTTACTCGGAGTGCGAGGGCTTAGAGACGAGCCGCTACATAGGTCAGCGCACTGTATCCCGCATCCCACACAACATAGACCGCTCGTCAACCCCACGTTGCAGGTAAACAATGAAGTAGTTTGCTGGAAGCTTCGCCGGAACAGCGCTGTCACTTGTGAAAGTGATCTTGAATGAAAATCGACCAATCGGCGACAAAAGAACACTAGCGCTATCTTGCAGCATTGATTTAACAAGAAACTCCAAGGGCAGCTGAATGAAAATAGCGAATACTTAGCGCGATCTACGCGCCACCAATTCGACAGTTTTCTTTGCATCACAAGCCACTTCCAGAATAAGGCATGAAAAAGCCTTCACTATTGAGTCCGTTTGATCATCATCATCACCTTCTTGTATGCCTGTGTGTGTACTTCCTTTTTCCTCCGTTTTCATTTATATCAATCCCCACACAATCCGTTCATCTTTTCCTTTCCCTATCCATCCATCAACATAATTATGTCTGTCCCTTCTAAGGCAAACGATTCTCTTTTAATTTTTTTGTCACTGGCGCGGGCGCCTTTTCAAGCATCCTTTAACATGTCCACTTCATGCTTTCTCCATTCTCGTCATTACACAAATATATATCTCAACATTCTCAGTAGTTTTGCTAGTTCAAGCGTAGCTATTGACGTGTGAGTGATCCAAAATAAAAAGTACTTTCGTAAATGTCAACGTTTCTATATACTTTTACATCAGGAGTTGTCAGGCAGCGTAAGCGCGGGCGGTTCAGAGCCGGATTTGAACGCGGTGCCGTCATCTGCGCCCTCCATCGATGCCAGCGCCACCTCCAGCGAAGATGATAAACCGAAGGATAAAGGCAGTAAGTAGAGAAGAAAGATCTGTGACATTTTTTTTTAAATGTTCAAAATTATTATTGATGCCGTGATTAACGTGTCACACCTGCGGGCCAATTCTTGTAATTTTACGAACGTTCACAGTCTGATCTCAGTTTCAATCTGTCAGAAATACCTCTAATTTCCCTACATTTTGATATTTCTGACATTTGTTTGTCGCCGAGATGAGACTGCGACTAGATTTAGAACGTTTTAAATTACGAGAATTGGCCTTCTAGTCCTAAGTGACACTAAACAAGTATAGTCGACCTCGTAATTTCGTAAAGTGAGTTAGTTTGAAAGTGACCTGCACGTCATCAAACAACAGTGCCTATCATTTGTGTATGTGACAGTTGAAAAGTTTCCATTTACTGGGAATTGTTGTATGAAGTGTCTACTATACTTATTTACCATTGATGCCAAAAGAAGAAAAATAATAAATTTCGTTCTGCCTTTATAAACATGAGCGGCGTGATCGAATAACCAGCCGCGGCTTGTTGCTTGTTCAGTTTGGCTGCACTGACAATCTAGCTGGTATAGCCGTACAAAAATTGGGAAGTGACTAGTTTATCCATTACTGGTAAACAGCATACACCTGTGACTGTTTTTATGATACTGATATCATTCCGTAGGCCGTTCCCGAGCTAAGGCAGCTCTAGTGAAGCGCGTGCGCTCGGTGGCGGTGTTCTCGCTGGGGCTGCGGCGCGCGCGCGAGGCGGCCGCGCAGGGCGACAAGCACGCGCACACGCCGCGCACGCCCGACAAGCAAGTGAGTAATAGGCAGCTCTAGTAGTGTTCTTGCTTTTCTAAAATCCAAAAAAAAAAAACATTTTTGGTACCTACGAATAAAACCATGATAGATCATTTATTACTCTTATTTTTATCGAAGCCATCTTAGATTTGGATGCTAAACAAAATTTCGACATCAGCACCAATCGATGCAAACAAGAACACCACTGTTGTTAAATCTTCCAAGTATAGTATTAATTTCTGAACTTATAGAGAAGAGGAAGAAGCTTATAGAACTTATTTTAAACTGTTTTGCAGCTACTTCCAGCGCCGATGTTAGGCGGCGAGCTCTCCCTGATCCCGATAGAGCAGCTGATACAAGTCGAGGACGTGAAACCGCGGTCCACGTAGAATGGTACTAGCTCCTTTTATACATGCTCCCCTGATACTTTTGGTATTCAGTTGTTGAATAAACGCGAATTTTTGGGACATTTTTGTGTCGAATTTGGCAAAAAAAACGGTGATACAGGTGTATGACAGACACGTCGAACTTTAGAAGGAATAATTGATTAAAGTTCTTCTAATCTGTTAGTACTTAATTTTATTAATTTGGAAGCATAATATTCTGTTTTTATGCGGAATCTATTTTACTATGGGTTTCATTATATGTTTGAAGTTGGTTAATATGTTTTTCAAGCTAAATAAGCTAATTAATTAGCTAGCTAATTTATCATATCGATAACGAGATTTTATATGGGACTGAAATATTATAACTGTCAAAATATGGCCTACTTTCAACGCGGTTTTATGACTTTATTTTAATTTCGATGTATACAAAAAACGCGTATATTCAACAACTAGAAACGCCCAACAAAACGGAGTACAACTATAGATAGACTAGAAAGCGCCTGTTATAGATCCTAGCATAGAATAGACATACTCGTACAATGTATAATAACGTAGGAATATTCTTTTAGATTCGTTTTCCATTCGTTGACATAGTTTAGTGAACGATTTGATGTTGATTGTGTTACATTGAAATGTTTTGACAATTCTTTTGTGAAGTACAAATTTTGTAAGCGTGTTTTTTCGAGGAGTTTGGATGTTGCTTCCATTACTGTTGGAAAAGTTGGTAACTAAGTATATTATTTCCTAAACCTTTTCTATTAGGTAAACCGTTTTTTGACAGATGGAACTAGTGATTGCAGCAATACACAATACATTGGTTGATACACGTACTTTATTATAATGAATGTAAGAAGCCATAAATAAGATAATTCATTAATGTAAGGCAGTTTATATATTTATTTTAAAATGGGTGAAAATAAAAAGAAGTGAAGTCTTAATACACATTATATTAACAAAAAACATGACTGGGTAATTACTTATATGCCGAAGATGCCTCACTACGATACCTCGTGGTCGCGTTCTAAAGTTCGTTTTTTAAATCCAGATACTAATTTGACAGGTGTAATGTTTTTTTTATACTAAAAAACGCAAACACAATAGAATTATATGTCAGATTAGTATCTGATATTATAAAAACGGAACTTTAAATACGTTCAGCGCTAAACCTATTTAAAACATCGTTCTGTTTCTGTCAATAGTTTGAAGATGAACTCAGTCAGTCCTTTTTGTGCACTTGCACAAAAAGGACTGACTGAGTTTAGTATAAAACTAAGGCCCACAATTACATACCTTAACAATTATAGACCTTATTTGCCTCATTATAAGACACATTTTCCAACAAGTATTGGAAGTAACGTCGTATTTATATGGAAGTAAGGTTAAAGATTTGTGATACTGTATGAGAAAGATACCAGACACATCTTGTGCGGAGAAGGCTTTTTGATGTAATTTTACGTGTTTCGAAAAAATTTTTGATGTTATAAGCCTAGATACCCATTGGCGGCTTTTGTTCGGAAACTTTTGCGATTTTGAAATCAAAGTGTATCTATGATCCTATGATCAAGTATAAAATATTGGGATACTGGATACTAATCAATAAGGAAATGTGTATGGTATTCATGAGAAACAAAAATATTGTACATCATCGCTTCAGCAACATCAACAAATAATGCAAAACATCTTGCTGACAACATGGGAGGTTGCAGTGTTGCTTTCAACATAACAAAGCATTTGCGACAAAAAACAGTTGCACTTCTTTGTTTCCAGCAATATTTAATGTTGCGGCAACAATTAAAAGCAACAATTTCCTTGCTTACCAAGATGACAACTAATGGAGAAGTATGGAAGAAAAAGACAAGTTGCACTGACCATAAATAAATTAGGATAATGACAGGAGAACGATGATGACGAGGCTTTAATAAACTGATCGTGTATACCTAAAGATTTTGACCACTCTTGAGATAATACGGAAATAGTCATAATCCAACAAACGATCTGTTTGCGGAAGAATGGACGAAGATTTTGTCGGCATGTCAGAAGCACTATCAGTGAGAGTGACTTATAATAAAATTTGTTTAATTCAGACTATTTAAATGTCCATATTTTGTTAGAATAACATTATCTTAAAAACTATGTTAGTCATGAGGAGATCAATAGTATTTAAGTAGGTAACGTAAAAATCGAAAGCTTTATGAAAGTGTAGTAAACTTTTTTACCTGAACGCGACATTTTTATATTTTCTGTTTTTATGTGTACTGTTTTTAACTTTGTAATTGGTTTTATACCGTTTTAATTAAAGAAATAACAAAATTACTAAATTAAAAAAAAAACCTTATGTGATTAGCAGTGATAGGAATAGGTAGTGCCTATTTGCCTAAACTTCGAAGAACAGAGACAAGAAACGGAGACTTCCTTAGGACTAAATTTTTTCCGGGACATCTGTCCCGAAATTCGGGACAACACTTTTAAATACATTAAAAAAATGTGTTATTTGGAATAAGTGATTCGTCTATATTTACCTAAAGTTTGCGACTAGACATAACATTTATAATTTATAACTCCATAATAATAACTTATCCTTTTTTCTAAAGGAAAAATAAAACACAGAATATTGTTGTAAGTTACAACAATATTTTATGTGTTTTTTCGGGACAGGTGTCCCGGAAAAAATTTAGTCCTAAGGAAGTCTCCGTTTCTTGTCTCTGCTCTTCGAAGTTTAGGCAAATAGGCACTACCTATTCCTATCACTGGTGATTAAGCCTGTTCACAAACAAATCAAACATATTTTCGAATAAAGGATCGAACATCAGTTTCCTTACAAAAGCTGCCAGTGCGTCCGGCGCTTGATGTTTTCGTTCTAAGGTTCGTCGTAACGCAATATAGTTTCCTAAGCTTATGTCATTAAAGCAATCGTTTGACAATAATTTCGAGTTGCTCTCTGTACTTATGGGTGTTATTTCTTTGTTTTGCTTTTAAATCTGACTGGGATGTGATTTTTTTTAAACTGTAACTATTTTTTTTTACTCTTCTTCGAGTCGCTGCCACGACAGTTATTTAAATTGTGTTGGCCCAAAACTTCGCCACTTCCATGGCGTTATTGGTGGCAGCGCGGAGGTCACTTTGGCTGCATGTTTTGGGGCACAAAGAGCAGGATAGGAGGTGGAGCATAGATTGTGACCCTGTGTTTTTTACTAAAAGCAATTTTATTCCAAAGGCTAGTACACATTTGACAACAGTCCTGCATAGCAAGAACCTTAAAGTGAGTATAGACTAGAGCATTTACTTGAACAACGAGCATTCGCCGTTTTAAAATTTTATTGAACCGCACACTTCGAATACGGCTCGATGTTTTGTTACAACTTGATTTTGCCAACAAACGAGCTTATCGGTGTAACATATTATCGAGCGAAGGTACGAGCACAGGAACGCACAATCATCAACAATGAACGCAAGGCAGAAAGCAATGTTACAGGTAAATACACATACCGTGAGCATTACGTCGAACGCAGCGTCGAGCATTCGTAGAAAAGTTACATTTACATGTTACTTGGAAATGCTTTTGGAAACTGAGCTTTTGCCTGCATTGTACCATTCGTAAGAACGTTACAATACATGGGAATGCGCGAGAAAATGCTTTAGTGTACCTTTAAGCGAACCTTGAGTATTAAGTCCGCCTCTATACATTTGTGTGCTCGAAGTATTAAATAAAGTCGAAAAAGATCAGGAAATCATGTCAATCAGTCCGCTGACAGATACACTTACGAATGGACCGATGGCCGTTGGCATCCTTTGGGTACAGAACCCTAAAAACGGAATATCCTTCCAGTTTCGCGTCCCAGTCAGTCTGTAAATAGAACTAGTTAGTAATAAATGTGTACTCCACTCTAGTACCCTTTTTAAACACGGCTAGACTACTTCACCTTTTTATCGTATGTAGGATATTTCGCGTATAGTGACATGTCATGAGAGTGGGAATTAGTTAAAATAGAGAGAAATTAGTTAATAATCAAAGTTTTCGCCATTTGCGATGGTTTAGAAGTCTTTGTAAGCAGTGTGGACGGTTTATTTTATTTGCGCTGTGCGTATCCACGTCTTGCCTAATCTTAGACTTCCTGTACAGACGCTAGCACATCGAGCTACTTCAATCTGTCAAATTTCTTTAATAGGTTTTCAACTTTATCGATAAAGCCTTAAGGTTCAAGGTTGATTGGAAAAAACTTACAGTTTCGGGTAGCTTGATGTGCTGGCGTCTATACATGACGACGGAACCGAAATTCGAGGTGCGATATTCATTCCTATACACAAACGTGCGGTCCGGTGCCGGTGCGGCTCCGGCGTCATGTTCAGGAAGCCTTAGGGTCAATTTATATTGAGGTGGAAAATATGGGAAGGGAAGCAAACTGATTTTTTTTTGTATTTTGAACTCTATCTCCATTGTATAACGTACAAATTAGACATGAGACAAAAACGGGTAGCACGCCTTGGTATGAGTTCTCTTACACCTAAGCGAAATTAATGCTTTCCTTTATTTCTGCAGCAATGTAAATTGACCATTAAGCCCTGATGATAGGGTAGAAAATGATAATGGTTGTAAAGGGTTATCCAAGGCATTAATATCAACATTAAAAAGGAACAGGTCTTCCATTTTCTTTTGCAATACTTTGTGACATGTTGCTATACGATGACGAGTACTAAAACTTGGGTTTAGAATTAAAAGACATGCCTTTGGAAACTGAATTTTCATTAATGGCTTTTTATACATCTCTGCCAACCCCTTTAGGAAATCATGCGTGATGTTATTTTGTTTTATTTTAATTCTGAATGTTTCTTTGCAAGCGCTTGGCCTAAAGATTTGTAGCAGTTAAAACTTTTCAACAGCGTGTCTTTTAATTCAAACCATACAACAATACTATAAATTGTTACATAAAATTAGTTCCTAGGTATTTATCGATATAAAGAAACTTTGTAGTCGAAGGCAGCTCCCATCCAATCGTATGTATTTTTGTTACCAATCGCTCAATAGCGCAGTCAATTAACATTGTAACTATTTTCCTTTGGAACTTCATTTCAGAATCTTAGATTTTAACATGTTATAGAAAATCCAATTCAATATCTTACATGACAAAGTTCCAATTCCATTGCAACTAAAATTTATTTAGGATCAGTTACAAATGATCACTCAAAAGTCAACTTTGACTACATAGCCCTAAAGTGGATAGTTGAGTGAAAATTATCTAAGATTCTGGACTCAAGTATAGCTACTTCCATTGTAATTGTTAACGAAGTATTAAATTAGGTTGTCGTCTTGTCTAGTCCTTAATTTTTATGCTATCGTTGTGATGTGTATCTAGTAATGGAGTAGTAAGAAATGGAGTGATCATTTGATTAAATTGCATGATCAGTTCTACCTTCAGTAAACGTTAGATGAGACAAATCTTATCTAAAAAAAAATCAGTACCTTGTGTGTATATTGTGGCCACAAGGACAACTCGCATCGGTGGCCGAAGCGGCCAATACTTAAACTAAACTGTATCAATGTTTTGTATATGTGCATATATCCATTCACTCAGGCCAAACTGACGCAAGTTTTCCTACCCACTTTGAACTGTTTGGAAAAGTGTTTTACGTCCCTGACACTCCATTTCCATCTACTCTGTTATCAACAATTCTTTAATATAAAACGCAAAACTAAGTAAAAGAGAGTAATTATTTTTATCGTATTTTATGATAGACTCAATAGATTTATTTGAGCTTTTTATAGATAAGAGTTTGTATATCGTTAGCGTAGTGTATGAATATATTTAGCGTTGTAATTGTTATTGAACACTGACGTAATTGTATCGTCTGCTAACAATCTTTTATAAGGCTTTCTATAAACGTTACTTAGCACGTACTTTGGCGAAACGTTATTCTTGTCTCTGTCGCACAACTGTCAAACTTCATGTGCAAGATAGATACGACAATATGTCTCAACCAAAATCAGTTGCTAAGTAGCTTTATGGCGTGAGTTCGAAGGAATTTTTTTATTCATTTACTTGTGTCATCTTTTCACCTGTCTGTGTACTGATGTCTTAATGCCATGATGTGTTTTTAATGGGATAAAAAGAACGGTTTGTGTCTATATCGTGAGATATTTTTGGATTCTATGCAGCGTGCATTAGTCATAGAGTGGGTACTCCTGTGCCCACTTATACTTGCAGTCCACGAGACCATTATGAAACCACATTTGGTTAAAATCTTCGGTACCCGGTTGGCAGATGATACATTTACGTCAAGAAATTGCATCTAAATACTGTTAAATTTCGTTGCAAATGTATGTCATGATAAATTGAAACTTGACGTCCAGTGTTGAAGCTTTTAAATCGGTTTCTTTATGATTCCTTCTCCTCCGGTTCATTTATTACGTAACAAAATTCCAACCAATTTCTGACCCCCCCCCCCCTCCCTCATGTAAGAAAAAATAAGACTTGAATGAACCCCCTTCCCCTTTGAATCTTACATAAGATCAGTAACTACCAAAATTGTAAAAAAAAAATTAGTTATAAATTTTTGCTTACTTTTGTGATCTTACGTAAGAATAATCTAAACCCCTCACCCCCACGTAAGAAAAATAAAACTTGTTCGAACGCCGTCCCCCCTCAAATCGTCTTACGTAATAAATGAACAGCCTTATGTAAGTTTTAATTCGGTTTTCATTTGAGATTTTGAGATTTTTCATTTGAAAGTTACCGTATAGAAGAATACAGCATTAGCGAAATTGATATGCCTTGTTTAATTATTTAAAACAAAATCTGAGGTACACGTTAAAACTTCGTCAAGTAATGTGTTAAACAACTTTTGTTAAATGATTTTATTTTGTAAGAAGTCCAGACATAATCTTGGTCAGGTCATGTGAAGACAATGTAGATTGATGTCTGAGATGGTCTTTTGAAGAAAGAACCACGCAGATTGAGAGTTGTTTAACAAAACATACTTTAAATTGGAAATTCAATTTGAATGAGTCTGTTCATACGGTTCGAATCGCTATTTCGGCAGTTTATAAAAAAATCGAGCCGTGTGAACCCTGTATAATTTAGTGCAAGTAAAAATATTCCTTTGTTGGGCTTCTAAATGGGATATTAATTTTTGTAAAAAAGGCTCTATTTCGGCAGTTTATAAACTAAAATCGAACCGTGTGAACCCTGTATAATTTAGTGCAAGTAAAAATATTACTTTGTTGGGCTTCTAAATGGGATTTTAATTTTAGTAAAAAAGGCTATTTTATTTTCTACTGCTGTATTTGAAAGTTTATTTCTGCTTTATTACTTCTTCCTGCCTTTACTCCATCCAAAGTTTATTCCTCAATAACGGCACTGTGTTTATTTTCGTTTATCCATTTCTTTTGAATCCATGTCATTTATCAACAGTGCCACATGCTACGGCCAAAGCATCTCATCCCCACTTTTTCTCTAATCACTTAATATACTTTTCCAATTTTTCTATCTACTTTACATATAGTTTTAAACACAAAATTCTAAATGTTTGATTCGTCATCAGTATTCCTCCATTTTGTAAATCTTGCGGTACAAAAAACAATTATTTGTTATTATTATGAACGATTAATATCTACACAGGTAGGTACATGATTGCAGTAAATACTTAAGCAAAAGCTTATCAGATTGATAACAAAATGTGCGATGCGCGCAAGTTTGTGCGTCAATGTCTCTACATAGTGTAGAGACATTGACGCACAAACTAATTCCAATCATATAATCCTATTCCGTTTACTCTTTAGTATGTATTGTCATCAACAGCCAAAAAAACGCCCCTTGTTCGATAGGCCTCCCCTAGTTGGCTAGTTGCCAGAACAACCGGTCCTAAATAAGCTGCCCGCGATTGTGATTTAATTGGCTAATTTCCACAAAATCACTACTTACAACAGCCAACATAAGATTTGGTGATGGGTGGAGGTGATCCGGCAGAGAACCAAAGTTGTCGACATAGCTCACAGAATAAGCAAGCTGAAGTAGCAATGGGCCGGCCATATTAACTGTAGAACCGATTACCGTTAGGGTAGACGTGTTCTTGAGTGGAGACCGCAAATCGGTAAACGTAAGTTGGGACGCCCTCAGGCTAGGTGGAGCGACGATCGTCGTAGGATGGTTGGTAGCATCTGGATGAGAGTTGCCAAAAATCGAGTTGAATGGCGTGCAATAGAAGAGGCCTATGTCCAGCAGTGGACTGCTGTAAGCTGATGATAGGTAGCGTCAGACTTGATCAAAACGGGATTAAAGTTGAAACAAAAGACCTTTCTCTGTCTAACTTTCTAAGCTAAAAAATCGTGGAGAAATATTATGTAGATGTTAATCCTTCATTATATAATAATATGTTACATGGTGTTGATTAATGAAATAGTAAAGAGGCTTCATTCTAAATAGTGATGTGTCGTAGATATTAAATTTGTTGTTGTACTTATTTTTTATACGGGATATTGATACATGTTGCATTTTTGTGTAGATTACAGATTAAATTCGCAGAATTAAAATGGATTTTGTGTGTTTTCCTTTATATTAAAACCCTTTTAGTTAAAATATTGCAGGCGTTTTAAATAAAAAGTGGAAATGCATTTGGCATCCCAGAAGCCTAAAATGAATCCGCCCGCCTCGTGTATATGCATATAAATATTAAATACATTTTCGCGCATTACTTACGATTTCCAATGTTGAAGCTCGAAATCTATTTATTTGAATGGCTCAAAATTTACACGGGCCAGTGACACGCACATACAGCTTAGCAAAAATAATGCAATTTTCCTGCATAAGCGACAATATAAGATAGATTTTTGGCCAGCTTTCGAACGTAAATAAATGAAACACTCCCATGATACATAATAATGTTTAATTAATGCCATTAAATACACACATAAATCACTTACTATTAGTTAACTCTTACTGACTATTACAGTAGGCCAGGCAGGGGTTAATATGGCATATCAGGTTTTAGAAAGTGGCGCCGATTCCCTTGTTCACAAACTTTAAGTGCAGTGCATCTTTTTCTTTCTATTTCATTAAGAAAAGGACAGAAGATAAATATTCAAATTAGTCAGCGCCTGACGTAAATTGACGTATTTTTAGTAGTCATGTTTTTAATCACGTCTAATATGTCTATGAAGTATCTTAATTTGACAGGACTAAACTAATATTTTATGTTCTGTCCTTTTCTTAATGAAATAACAAAACTTAAATTTAGTTCAGTTTGTGAACAAGGGAATCAGCGCCATTGTCTGTCATTTAAGTGATAAAGTGACAGGGACGACGCTCTATAAAACCGAACTCTTTCTTAAACTTTATAGGGGCAGGGTCATCGACTCGCAACCTGTTACCATGAATTCAGTACATGATCCTGACTCCCTGCGTTGAAAGTTTTGGTCTGAACTCTTGATAACCGACTAAAAATTTCTCTACTCTCGGGGGTCTAGTCATGTGCTGAATTCATGGTTACAGTTTGCGCGTGGATGTCCCTATGTGGATGTATAAACGGGTGCGTATAACATAAAGTGCTACAAGACCCTTTTGCCGCTTAATTGACATTGGTTATTGTTGGTAATTGTCTGAAATTGTATGGATAAAACAAGATGGCGGCTTTAGTTCCGATTTTAGCCACGCACCAAAAGATTTATTACCGTTGTACAGACGCTAGCAAGTCAAGCTACCCGAAACTGACAAATTTTCCCAAATCAACCTTGAACCTTAATGCCTTAGCGATAAAATTGAAAACCTATTAAAGAAATTTGACTCATTGTAGTAGCTTGGTGTGCTGGCGTCTGTACATTATAATCATTATCTTAAGACTTAGATTATACAAGGTCATCAAAGTCGGGATAAGCAAATTTCCTAAACAGATTGCACCGAATTTCTTTATTATCCATTTTAGTTACGTGCTTAATGACGGCTTGAAATTCTTCCTCATAGTCATAGCGGCAACTAGCCGGTAGAAGATTTAGGGCCAGTAAGTATATTTGAGTAACTTCGAATGACATCAGTCCTAAACATACGTTAATCATCATATCAGTAAATTTAGTTTTTGAATCTATTAGATTATTCAATGTTTGCATCTTACTTATAATTTTGTTTTGAATGTCTGAAGAGAACGTAGCAAAGAACATTTCTTTTTCCACAAATTCCTTCATCAAGATTCCGAGCTCGTTAGCAAAATTATTTGCAATTTCTTTTATCACCTGCTTATCAATTTTTTCTTGATCTGTATGTTTTATTCTACTATCAGCTATTACTTTCCTAGCCACGATTCCCAGTCGTATTTCCCACACTTCCATATAAATTCCTTCAATGGGTAACGTTTCTTCTAGCGTCTCCAGTACTAATTGCATTATCTTATTCGCGTTTTCATAACAATTAAAGTCTTGGCAATAACTTTGGTTCTCAAGATCATGGATGATAATGAAACAAGTTTTTAATAAAGCACGCTTCCTTTCACGTATGCCGATGTCTTTCAAACATTTTTTCAATATTTGCTTCGTTAACTCCATTTTTTTCCCGAGATCATCTTTGTCCTTTACGTTTATGATATATGTGGCAGTCAGCGTCCATTTAGCATCAATTAAATCAGAAGCTTCGGAACTCAGTTTTATTGCATTTTCTTCTTCTTTAATAAAAACCGTTGCAATAAACGATTCTATAATACCGCGAACAAACTCTTGGCGGATCGCATCAATTTTGTTACAAATGAACATTATAATATTACGAGCGCGAGTGAGGTTTGCTAGTTTTGGCGGAAATTGGCTCACTACTTTCCAAGCTATCTCAATACATTCTAGCGTCAAATGCTCGGGTAGTGTACTCGATATTAGAAGACGAAATATCTCTTCTTCATCATCTGGTCGTAGTGATAATGTTAATACCTTCAATGTGTCAAAGAACAAATCTTGTCCACTTGTAACTTGAGAAATTTTGTTGAAGATGGCTTTGAAAATAATCATTCTGAGTGAAACATTTTTGGTCTTCTTCCAAATGCGTAATACAAGTGTATTTAGACTTTCTGCGTTGAAACATTCGAAAGCGAGACGAATACCGTGTTTCTGAATCGATACCGGAGTATCTAATATTGCTTCGACGAATTCTATGCAAACTGGTAGTGGCAGGTTAGCCAAGTACGAATGAAATATCGGCAAACAAAAATGTACGTAGTCCCCTTTTATATACATGAGCATTGACTTGAGCGGGACTGGAGGGCGCGAATAGCAGGCGTGGGCACATATAGCTTGTTGAATATGTAACAAGTTTGTATCTATTTCACTGTGATTAATCGCAGAATCTTTTGGGGCATATTTCGCCATAAAATCCACTTTGGCTTTCTCGTCTGCAAGTTGGAATATACCATGAGCTGCGGCTTGGGTAACTTTACACCATAACTGATCTTCAGTCAATAACGTTTCGAACAATTTGAGATAATCCTTCGCAATATCGTTCGAGAAATATATTTTCAATTTCTTGAGCACCGTACTAATATCGTATTTGTAACTGCTATTGATATTGGTTTTAACGAGCGGGAGGTGCTCAATTAGGAGTTTTGCGTCTTTCTTTAAGTCACGTAACAGATCCACTTCGGTTAGTTCTCTTTTGCTCTTGTCACGAATCAGCCTATGGCATTCAAATTCCGCCCAGTCCAACTTCATAAATTCGTTAACAAGTTTGGGGCAATCCTCTTTGGTCCTATTGTATTGGTCCAAGAGATCTAAAGTGAAATGAATATATTTCCTAAGACGATATTTAACTTCATCCTCATAAGGTACACTTTCGTACTTTCTTATTTCGTCCATGTAAAATTCAAACAAATAATTAAATACCATTTCTTGTTGCTTTTTTGTTAACTGATCCGTTTTCGTTTTTAATGTATAAAATTGTATATCAGAATGCAATTGTTTTTTTATGGCTTCAGGGACTTCCTTTTGATTAATGATACAGTAGACAAGAGCAACTATTCTATATTCAGTCTTACTGTTGTAGTCAGTTAAATTGTAAACTTCCAAATTGTGAAACATTTTATTAAAAGCCGTCCAGCAATCTTCATCAAATTCGAAAACATTAAAGTTTTGCATGACTCTGTCAAGGAAATTCTCTTTAATGAATTTTAGTTCATTGACATGTCTCTCATAATAATGTTTCAAAAGTTTTTCCACATCGCGTTGGTCTTTTGCAGAATTAACCAGAATGAGCATCATGTCTGCCCGTTTAGCGTTATCCGTAGTGATCAATACTAGCTTTTTGATCTCCTCCAAAGCTTTTTCGAAGTTGACAAACTTGTACCAAAGATAGTCTTTGCCTATGCCTAGAATTTCATTCTCACTGGCTATTTGTTGTAAAGCCCAAGTTTCTTGTTCTTCGGCTGTCATTATTTTGTAGTTCTGATTATGATAAAAGTATGGATTCGTTTCTAAGGATTGTTCCGGATACTTGGCTGTGAATATCTGTTTTATGAATTGAAACTTTCCAACTGTGATTTTGTCAAGGAAAAACTTGTATTTGTTACAATAATCATGGCTCCAAAAGTGTTCGACATTATCGGGCAATACCGCAACTGCGTAAATTTTTGCATCTTCTGCCGTACTATACTTGACTACAGAAGTTTGGCTCAATATTCCCATATATAGTGATGGTTTTTTGAGAACTCGATCCTTATGCCGTTTCATAATACTTTTGGAAATACGTAAACCTAAATAGGTTCTGATAAATTTGCTTACTTTACCATATTTTTCCAACAGATGTAAATATTTCTCTTCCGAAACTGTGTATAAATAGCTAAGCCCCCGCAACACTGGAATTCTGTTGGTATCATGAAATATCTTGACATACGCATCTGCTAGAGTAAATGAGACTCCAATAAAATTCCTAAGATATTCACCTTCAGATTCTAAAATCAGATGATTACAGTTACTCTTTTTCGTCAATACCTCAAACTTGAACGTGTCATTGGTAAAATTAAGAAATTTTAATGCAATGGCTTTTAATTTGATATCCATGCAGTATTTATAAAATTCTGCAGCCCTTACTTCATCCCTTACGTGTGTGGAAATAGCTGTTAGTAGCTTCTTCTTCATTTTGTTAGACATGAAAGGTATCACATTGTTGTGAAGATTATCAACATTTATAATGTATGAGTAACTATCACCATATATCCAACTGCATTTTAGAGCTCGAGAAATGTACAAGCTGTCTCCTGACTTTAGAACTTCGATGATGTAGTCTATGTTCAAGTATTTGGACGCAAGATCTATTTTGAATAACTTGTCGACATCGCACTCTTCAGCCTTGTCTTTTATATCGTTGAAGTTAACAAACGTTGTTGTGGCTTCTTTTACTTTAGCGTTCAACTCCCGCTGCCTTTCGCCTAAGGTACTCCCCGTTAGTATTATCATCTTGATTTATGTTGGATCTGAAATAAAAGAGATTTTTTTGTTAATAAAGTAGTAGAGATATTTATTTTAGAAGTATGTACTCGTATGTATGTATGTTAATATATTCTCATAATTTTTGTTTAGTTTTTTAAGAGAATGGTTTTTGATTTCATGTATTATTTTTTTTGTCTCCTTTACTCTTTCACACGCTGTCTAGATCTCTGTATATATTGTCCTATCTCGGGTAAGCTGGAAGAGATTTCTTATGAAATAAGCATCACCTCTGTACCTAGTTTTTTCTGTTCTGTTTTTTCTGTCTGTTTATATATGTATGTGTGTATATGAATGGTAAAATAAATAAGTAATAGAGTGGGTAACAGAGAGGCTATTCCCTTTTTTGTAAGAACGTTCGCATTCTAAATGTGCATACATATGAGCGACACGCATCGACGACATGGGCACCTCCAACCGACGAGGCGTATCTTTCGTGTATTTGAGCACCGTACTCAAATACACGAAAGAGCGGAATTTTGTCAGCGGCCGTTGCCGACACACGTTAACAGCCGCCGCCGACCCGTTTTGATCGTTTTTAATTACAGGAATTGGCCTACAGGTGTGTGCATAATGACATAGGCGTGGCCAAGATTTTATCCAGGGAGGAGGAAATAAAAAGATTGCATAATACGCAACAATAAAATAATAAAATCGTTTCGTAGGTATGTCGCTCTAAAAAGTACGAAATTCCAGAAGGTGTGAAGGGCTGTCAATTTGTCGCGCCCACGATATTGCTGGATCATGAAAGGGTAAGAAGCCCCTAGGGGCCTTGTCCTGATGTGCCTTCCCCAGCTCGTTACGCCATTGCCATTGATTGATTTAAAGGATTTCTGGGAATTATTGGACAAAACATCTGAATATCACATCAGCTCAAGTAAAATGCATATTATTATAAACATTCTACATACATAATACATACATCGGTCGGCTTCCAGTCTAACCGGATGATGCCTGACCTCCACAACACGATACCCCCTTGCTAAGACTGGTTGTTAGACTTTTGGGTTTCTGATTACCCGTAGCGACCGTCAAATATCTACGAATGACAACCGGGACCAACGGTTTAACGTGCTTTACGAGGCACGGAGAGGCATCGATATGTAATGGATGGTCACCCATCCACAAACCGACTGCGACAACCGTAGCGTAACCTTCAATCGTACCGTGCGGGTGCTATCATTTAGCGACGAGCCCCTTCATACATAAATTGTACTTATTTATTTATTTTATTATTTATGTACACAGAAAAATACATATTGATATGACATAATCATAATATGAGTACAAAGGTACTGCTTATTTCTTAAGAAATTTCTTCCAGCAGACCTGCGAAAGGAGAAGTAAAAAAGAAATGTAGACAATAGTGTGTGAGAACAAGAAGAGAAAAATATGAATGTGTGAAGTCTAAAACAAAAATCTATACTTATAATAAATCTGTAGAGAGGTCAATTCTGTACATGAAATATATTTCCAAAATAACTATCAGGGGGTGATTAGGGATCGATACTGATGCCAAAAATGCAATCAGAAAAATTTTTGTCTGTCTGTCTGTATAACCGTTATAGAAACAAAAACTACTCGACGGATTTTAACGAAACTTGGTACAATTATTTTTCATACTCCTGAGCTGGTTATAGTATACTTTTCATCACGCTACAATCAATAGGAGCAGAGCAGTGAAGGGAAATGTTGCGAAAACGGGAGAAGTTACTCCATTTTTTAAGCTTCCGTCGCGTGTGCAACCTTAATGGTTAAAGCTACACAGAAATCATGTATGACGGAAATGTTCTCCTTAAAATTATATACAAAATATCCCACGACAGCATATGTCTATCTTTTATGGTTGACTCACAATAACACGTGTAACTCCCGATAGCTTAGCAGTTCGAAGCATTCTGATTATATTTGTCTACTCTTACGTTTATAACACTCTCAGTCATCCCTAATTAAACAAGTCAACATTATTAACTATTCCACAAAAAAGAATCATAGAAATCGGTATAGAAACGCCAAAGTTATACATGAAATACGCTAATAATAAGCCATCGCGCGTGAATACTGAATCACGCTCGACGCCTACCGGTTCGATTACGATGAAACTTGGTATAATTATTCTTTAATATCCTGGGCACCACACTGGGTACTTTTTATCCCGGAAAAGTATACACAATAAAAAACAAACTTAATTTTGCGGTTCGATCCCTAGACCTGATTATTACAACCGCAAATAATAAGTTTGTCGTAGGTTATGTCACCCGCAGTGGAGTTCTGCACATGGCTAAGATACTGTAATATTTTATCTTAAAGTTAGAGATGGGCCGACTACATATAGTATTTGCCGACTAACCGACTAGCCGACTAATCGGTTTTCAAAATGCCGATTAGTCGGCCGACTAATCGGCAATGCCGATCATTCTAATACCTACTTGCTAGCTACTACCTAGCTTAATTACTGACTGATTAATACGTTCTATGTTACCTTATTGGTTTTTGAATATGTTCAAGACTAACTTTAGATTTAAAATCTATATATATTAAATTCAAAGTTCCGGTCCCGCTCTGGGTGGAGCGCAAGGGAGTGTCAGACTCTTACTGACTAAAACCCACCCGTGTTCCTTCCTTAGCCCTTTATGTTCCAGGGCAGCGGTAACCCTTTCGGACGATCCCGCTACCCTGGCAGAAATTCAAAGTCCTGACTCACTGACTGACTGATATATCAACGCACAGCCTAAACCGCTGGTCCTAGAGACATGAAATTTGGAGGGTGTGTTCTTAGTGAAGAGTAGGTATCCACTAAGAAAGGGTTTTTCGAAATTCCACCCCTAAGAGGGTGAAATGGGGGTATTTTGTAAAAAGTTTTAACGGTTTAATTCAATGATTAAAAGATTGACCCTGTAATTATGTTTCGGCCGAAAAAACGTATCCATTTTTGGTCGGACTCCACGATATGTAATTTGACGGCCACGCTCCGAAACCCTAAAAACCTGCTCGCTCTACATCGAGGGACAAAAACAATTACGTGTGCTTGATATTGAAACGCTTGCAACGCAAAGGCAGTCTTATGCACGTGGAACAGCCATTAATCTGAGACCGCATCAAAACAGAACGAGGTAATACGTGTCTCCAGTTAGAGTTAAGTTATTTATTTTCAAGTTTATTTCAAGAAGGGCAATGTTGTAATTAATTTGGCAATGAAAACCATGCCTCGCTTTGCCTAACCTGATGTGCGCCTGCCCAAAGCGGTACCGTACAGACGCCAGCACATTTAAGCGAATAAGTTTTTCATTATTAAAAATATTGACAAGCAGGGTAATCTTAGCTTTGCAGTAGATCGAAATGTAGAAATCACGCTATTTAATTAAATAGGTAATTAAAAACCAACCAATCCGTAACCCCGCCAGGAGATACTTGCTGGGTTTTGGAAAACAAAATGGTAATTAGACAGACTGGTTAAATTATTGGCAGAAATGTTTTAAAAATAGTACCATCAAATCGAGAAATCGATAAAATATGGGGATAGTGAGCTCCGAACACCCGCCGCGTTTTATAATATTTAAACGATACAAACAAATCGCAGAGCTTATGGCAAATTAGCTAGCACAGTAAACCAGAAGGAAAATACAAATGACTACTTATACGTACCTATATCTAATACATTCAAACGACTCACAAAATCTTCGAACTGGTTTTAAATTCAGAAACAAAGGGCCAGCGCGGTTGTGTTTCCATTCGAACCCTTACAGCCCAAGAAGACTAGACTGGCGTGGAAAATCAATCTCACCGTCTGATACCTACACTATCTACCTACTACCTATAATATCCTATCGCAGAACGCAGCAATCAATACGAGCTTACGAGCGAATCATCTAACTTTCCTCTCGCACAGAATGCAACTGCACAAGAGTGACAGAAACAGTGAACAGGGAAAAGTTCGCGGGGTGTATCAAAACTGCAGGAAACGCCGGTGTGCCGCGCACCGGTCATCAACATCAACAGACAGATACGGTCAATCGCAAATGAGTAGTAACATGTAAGGTCTCTGCACACAGCGGGCGGGGGGCGTGGCGGGACGAGACAGCGACGCGACGCTGAGCAGTTGTAATCTACTAGATATTACGGACGACGTCACACAGAGCCGCCCCGCTCGACGCGACGGTAACCGTCGCGCCCCGCCGCCGCCGCGCCGAGCGGGAATACAAGTCAGAAGCGGCGGGGCGTGGCGGGACGCGAGCGCGTTTTTGATTTATTTCATGCACTGATTTCCGTTTACATTGTTTTTTCTTAGCTAGCGCAACTATGAGCAATAGCCTTTCCATGTCTGTCACTCAACATCTTTTTTGATGAAAGAAAGGCGCGGCGCCGGCGGGACAGGACGTGACCGCGCCCGCAGTGTGAACACTGCCGCCGCGCCAGGGTCGCGTCGCCGTCCCGTCCCGCCCCCGCCCCGCCTGCTGTGTGCAGAGACCTGTAATTAAACTTGTAACCTCATATTGCTACGAAATAAAGGCGCTGTCAAAATCATAGCGTTACCATGAACGTGCGGTGGACTGTATCTGTAATATTAGGGGTTAAAGTATGAAATTGCCGATATGTACTGAAAAATTGAAATTAGTTTTTTTTTTAATTTAACATTATTATTTAATCAAAATAATTACCATTATTATCTATACATTGCTGCCATCTAACAGGAAGGTCATTTATGCCTTTGCGATAGAACTCTCGTGATCTAGATTCGACAAACTATGAAAGCATTTTGTACTGCCTCTTGGGAAGAAAACTTTTTATCACGTAGAAAATTGTCCAAATCACGAAAAAAATGGTAGTCCGTTGGAGCAAGGTCTGGCGAATACGGAGGGTGACGAATGGTTTCTAATTGCAGTTCCAAAATCGCACGGTGCGTTCATTAGCAGTCCCCTCTCCAAACGCAACATTGATAGTGCGAGCTGTTTCTGCCGCGTTAGTTCCGCGTCGGAACTCGTATTCAAAAATAACTCGAATTTTCGAAGCATCCATCTTTCTTGTCAAAGTTGAATAAAAAAAAAAAACCACTGAAGGTCGATAATCGAATGTTGCACATTTTTTAGAAGAACATTTTTTACATGTGAAAAGTTTCACTCAAAAATCTCAAACCATGAAGGTTCTATTGTCAATTCGAAGTAAGTACCTATTAAAATAAAACGGCAATTTCATACTTTAACCCTTACTAAAATGATTTTAACTACATAGTCATGGGTATCTTGATTTATATATCTATGCATAGATTTCGTGCTAATTGTTAAGGCACTTATCGAAAAAGATTTGATAGCCAAAAATTCAAGATAAAATAATAAGTGTGAGTCACAAGTTTTGTGAGTCATCTCCTAACATCCATAGCAAGTCTTGTAGTAATTAGTTAAATTATAAATAGTAAGGTTATACTTACATATTCCTCCGAGAAGAAAGATGAATTAGCTCAGCAATATGAAAAGAAAAGTTAGATTATGTATTGAAAAAGTAAAAATACACCCAACCCACCAATCAACACACACTGGCAAACTCAAACAAACGTCTCAAATGGTTGGTCTCAAACTGCTAATGTGCTCATAGATTATTAAATACATACTGCTAATAATGCCGTAAGAATAACCATAGACAATACGCTCACTCTCTCGTTCCCATTGTAATGTCAACGACAATGTTGCCATTTCAGTCTCAGCGCCATGCGCTACCAAAACATCAAATTCATTTAATGGTGTCAATTCAACGTGCATCTCTTTCTTCCAGGCTTCATAAAAAGATAGAGTAAACGAATGTCGGCCGGTGCGGTGTAGGCCAGTGAAAAAATACAAAGACTAGCTGAACTGGATCTTGGATTCAGTTCCAGGCAGGATCCAGTTCAGCTAGGGTTTTTTTTAATTAGCACTGATGGAGCCCCACTGCACGACCACTACAGTAACAGGCCACACTACAGGCAGACTACTGCTGATGGAGCACTACAGGCGAAGGAGAAAGGAGAGGGGTGACTTTTAGCAACTCGCTTTGGTAATTTTAGGTTTTCTTTTGTCCATTCATACAAAAACTACTTACATCGGATAGAATGCATCCTGCATTCCCTCCATTGCAAGTAGTTTTTGCTCGAAATATTTTGTGCCCTCTCTCGGAAAGGTTATTTTTTTGGAACGAAGTTCTTTAATGCAGCATGTGGTAACAGTAAACGGGGAGAAATCGTAACGCTATGAAAAAGTTTTATGGCCCTCCATGCGACTTTTTATCAAATATAATAGAGAGAGAGAGATTGTTTTCATGGTTTTCGAGGGAGCTGAAGCCGATAGTGATGTCAAAATGAAAATCCAAGATGAAGATAAGAGAATGTAAAACGCAAGAGCTGAAGCGAAAATCTTATTCCTCCCTATATTTCTCCCTACACGTTGCTACGCAGGAGGTTCCAGCTACAAACTTTCAAAGGGATTTGATTTTAAAATCTATGAAAATCACTCATTTATTGCACTCTACTCGCATGAGACGACTTTATTTATTGCAGTGGATTTAAACTAATAAAAGTAACAGAAAATGTTTTCTCTAAGCCCATAAAGGCTGAATGCGTAATTCTTATGCTTGGCGTTATGCTGTGAATTCAATAAAAACAAATCACAGAGAGAAAATGGCGGTTGTTGTCTCTGGCAATATAGTTCCGTAATAATTTCCTATTTCTCTGTATTTGTTTGGAAATAACAAGTCAAAACTTTAAAATAACATTGTTGTACGCAGTTTTATAAATAAAAATTAAATTAGTATAACATTTCATGTATTAATATGTATTAGACATGTTATCTGTATTAGTGCTAACAACGCGGTTTTTCGTCTATTTTATTTGTTCACATTTTCGTGCTGTGTTGATTTTGTTCGTTTACAATATAAATCCATTGCAATAATTATGGTTGTGTTTACGAGTAGAGTGTAATAAAGTAGTGATTGTCATGATAAGGGACGCTTCAAAAGTATAATGTGTCAGTGATAATTTGTTAGTTTGATAACAATGGGAGAAGCAGAGGAGTTTAACACTTTAGCGTTCGAGAAACGCCTGAGTCAGCTGAAGGATACTCAGGAGAGTATTCAGGGGTTATCCTCGTGGTGCCTGAAACAAAGGCCGCACCACAAAAGGATAGTGCAAAGTTGGCTGAATGTGTTGAAGAGAGTAAAGGTGGAACAGAGGCTTGTATTATTCTATTTGGCCAACGATGTGATTCAGTACAGCAAAAGGAAGAACTACGAGTTTGTTGAGAGCTGGGGGCTCAATCTCCAGAAAGCTACTCCTTTGGTCAGGTGAGTGCATATTGATAAATATTGCATAGTTTATGGTTATTTTCAGGTATTTTCAGCGTTTCTGAGACTTTTTTATGTTAAAAATTAAATAGTAAAACATTACTAAATAAAAAATACACTATGAAACAGTCATAAAACATGAAATTTCCAAATGTTATCATAGAAATCATAAATGTCATAAATAACCTAAGAAAAAGAAGTAAATTGTTCACAAAATACAAAGCAATTGCTTTTCTTACACAATTCTGGTATGCGGCCGAAATTTGATCTAAATGATGTTTTAAATGTAATGTGAAAACCTTGAGAAAATGCATAATATTTTCATGAAGTTCTTATTGTGTAATAGTTTTCTTATTGAATAAGCAATACACATTATTTATTTAAATAGCTTAAATACATGTCTTTTTTTTTTGTTTTACCTACTGTTTAACCCAATGCCAATAAAATTTAAAAAAATTATTTGTTAAGATTAAGCACATTTGCTCTCAAAACGGTGAAGGTAAATATCATGAGGAAACCAGTGCCACCAATGTCCTAGAACCAAAAATTCGTAGACATGTGACATCCGCGAACCTACACTGGCATTCGACACCCGCATGGTGGATCAGGGCCCACACACATTATAGGCTGATTATGCAGCAAAATTTAAAATGCAATTTTCTTTGTACTGCATAACCTTTTTCATCTTCCAGGGATGACAAAGTGAGACCGAAAATCCTGCGAATATTCAAGATATGGGAACAAAGATCGGTGTATGATGAGGAGTTCCTATCAGATCTAACAGGCTTGCTTAGTGCTGGTGCTGTTAAGAAAGATGATGATTCAGAGTTTCAAGTAAGCTTTAATTCATTTGATACTAGTGAGCCACCCCTGCTTTGCACGGTTTTTACTACCTCACAAAACATCAAGATTTCTTTAATACTATCCAATTTTAATATTAATGTATTAAACACATAAACTTCCCGGAATAAATTCTCTAAATGCTGTTGAAAACCACATCAAAATCCATTGAACAGTTTAGAAGAATAAAACCATCACACAGATAGACACGAAAATCGATTTTAATTTATAATATGTACTTAAAGATGTTATTGAAATATAAACAAGGATAATTTTTTTTTATTAAAATGAGGGTCCAATAATTTACCTGCAAATAAGCAACCAATCCGCACTGTGCCTATGCAGTGGATTATGGCCCACTTCCTCTCACTGAGAGGGTGCCTGTGTCCCAGCAGTCAGAACATTATAGCCTAATTATGAGCAAACTTAATGCAAGCTAAATCTGTTGTAGTGTAACTTCTGACAGGCCCATTTATGGTCTACTGTACATCAGAAGTTAAACTTAAATTAATAAAAGTGCCCTTAACTAAAGGCGCTTTCAAAGTCGTATTATTATATTACCATGACCTGCCGACTACAGCTGCGATAGGCTAATGATTTAGTTGAGAAACTACATACCTCATCATCTGCCTAGCCTTTTCCCAAGTATGTTGGGGTCGGCTTCCAGTCTAACCGGATGCAGCTAAATACCAGTACTATGTACCTGTAATGGAAATATCAGTAGGCCAACTCTCGTTTTTAAAAATTTTCATGTGATGATTAATGTCAAAAATATGGGTAAATTAGAGGTTTTCTTGACATATTGTGACTGAGATTACAATGTAAGACCACACTTGTTCACTATAATATCTCTCTCGTATATGGCTAGTCTTCCTTGAGATTGGCTGCCAAGGACGAATTTCTGGAGGACTATTATTATACTATACATGCCTAACTGTAAGTTTTTCAAAAATTAAGAAATATTATAAAATACATTATAATGAAACAAATTTTTAGCCTAATCATCTAGTGAACAAGATAAAACAATGTGCAGTGTTGGAAGAAGACACAGACCTGAGGCTAAAGGATATTCATGAATGTCATTTAGAACTGTCTGACGCAGATTTACTGAGGGCCAGCCTCAAGGGTTTGTATGAAGGTTTGCTAGCTTTTTCTATTCTTTTATTTATTTTTTACCTTTTCATATTGTTTATATTTATTTTTCTTGTGTCTGGTGGGGTTCATTATGTACCCTGAAGTATAGGGACAAAAAAAAAAATGTTTGTGGCGGCACAAGATCTAGCATCTGGCAATAATTCTGTAAGTCTCTGATATTCTTTTCTTACTGATGTCATGTGTATGGACGGAAGAATCCATACCCTTGGCGTACGCCAGTCTGAATAAAAACTACTTACATCCAGTACCGAACACTTACCGAACTTAGGAGAGGCCTTATCCAAGAATTTATACAGGCAAATTTCTTATTAATGCAGGCTATCTTCTCCATTCTGCAGTAGGCACAAAAACTGATATTTTAGCTGGCAGAAAATATTACTGTTACTGTTAGCCTGCATCGTCCCACTGCTGGGCAAAGGGTTCTCCCCATGATTTCCAGCTCTTTCGATCCAGGGCTAAAGTGGACCACCGGTTGTTTGTTTTCTCCGGCTTGTCCCGCCATCTTGGCAGAAGATATATAAAAACAACATTTAATCTGTTATCTGGGTTTTGTAAAAAGACATTTGGTATCTAGGAAATACCTTTATGTAGCAAGAAAAGGCATTTCCAACCATTTTGTTTTATAGAGTTTTCTGTAGTTAGGCAGCAGAATAACTGCATTTTTTAAATATAATTTGCGAAGTAGTGCATGACTTTTTCTTTAGAATCAATACACCAGTCTCTTAGAAAAATTTGTTATAATAAAACATTTGTCATTTCCAGAACGGGGTAATAAAGATGATGTTGAAAAGGAGTTGAATGATGGAATAGCTTGCGTTGAACGATATACAGCAGCTTTACAAAGAGAGATAGTGGCGAGGGAAGCTTTGCTAGCGTTGCTGTCAACTGCGACACAGTTCTATTCGACGCAGAGGGGCGAAGTCAAAGTTGTCGCTTATGTGAGTACAAATAATATTACCAGTTTGTATTTTACGCGACGACGACGTATTTTCTGCTATTACGTATTATATCTGTACTAGCTTCTGCCTGCGACTTTGTCCGCGTGAAATTTCGGTCCATTGGCCCCCGTGCTACTTCGTTTTCACTTAGTGTTCCTAGGATCGGAGCAAAATGAAAAAAAGTCTGTTTTTTTTTTCATTTTGCTCGTCTCCTAAGGGTCGTAGAGTGATAATAGATATTAGCCTATAACCTTCCCCGAGAATTGGGCAATAATTTTTTTTTCAATCTGGTAGTTCCGGAAATTATCCCCTACATAAAAATAAACAAACAAAAAAATTTTACCTCTTTATAATATTGTTATAGAAGTATAGATATACTTTATTAAATATACAGGGAGGTAGGGACGACGCGCATAGTGTTGCAAGGATTCCGTACACGGTTCTAGACCCCTGCATTGAAAGTTTTCGTTGGTTATAAATCTGCTGTTTCATAGAAAAGTGCAATACCTACGCGGTCAAAATGTACTGAACAGCTAATTTTTTAGGGTTCCGTACCCAAAGGGTAAAAATGGGACCCTATTACTAAGACTCCACTGTCCGTTTGTCTGTTTGTCACCAGGCTGTATCTCATGAACCGTGATAGCTTGACTGACATATATTTCTGTTGCCGCTATAACAAAAAATTCTAAAAACAGAATAAAATAAATATTTAAGTGGGGCTCCCATACAACAAACGTGATTTTTTTTGCCGTTTTTTACTTTTTGCTCGATTGGGCATGTAACAGATGTGATTTTTATAGATAATGGTACGGAACTCTTCGCGCGCGAGTCCGACTCGCACTTGTCCGGTTTTTTCTTTTAATAAATGACGAAAAATCATGTACTGAATCCTTGGTAGCAGGTTGTGTGTCGATGTCGTGGAAGCGTCTTTTTACCGCCGTTATATTACTGTAAACGCAATGCTCTTAATTGCGTTTACATCGCTTTTTTGTTGCGTTAAAACGTCTGAGTAGTCCCTAATTGTCCTAATGCATTGTAATACAAGGCCCCAAACCAGCTAAATTAAGTAAAATGAAATTCAATTGTCATTCCAGTCACACACTACTGACTTTGAGATTCAATTAGCATTGTGTGTGACAGATTTCATAGTCAAACATAATTGTATGTTAGATAGCAAACATATCGCAACGGAGGCAGCCTGACGAATTGCTGAGAGGTTTTTAATGTTGCTGTTTTTGTCGTGTTTTTTATCAGAAAAATGCAATTTAATGTCTTAACTAGCAGAATACCAACTCGTCTAAGGGCTGATTTTTCAATCGACAAATAAATTTTATTTCTGGAATAAAATTGACGTCTGACAGTTTGTGTATGGAATCGGATAAAATTATCTGGCGTTGGAAAAATCAACCCATGATTTATATATTCATGCAATCAAAGCTAAAAAGACGTCATTCGCTTCGTTTTGGTTCGGATGACGCGACTCGACACCGCGTCGAATATCATTATATTCGACGCGGTGTCGAATATAATGCGACTAGTGTGGTGATGCGAGATCGGCTCATGCCCATCATCATCATCATCTATAGCCCGACTTCACCAACTACTGAGCACAAGCCTCTCTTTTCTTGAGCCACGCTCCTGTGCCAGCCCCATCCAAGTTCTACCCGTGATGACAACAATACCATCCGCCCATCTCGCCGCTCCTAGCTTCAACTTTCTGACAGACCAACTCCTTGGCAATTCAAAAGTGCCTCTATAAAACGGTTTTATTAAAACAAACGCTATGTACTTTCAGGCATATAAAAACTTCGGGGCGCGCGTGCGAGCGTTAAAGCGGAAACTGGACGAGTTGACGCCATCTTTACCGAATGCTGCGCCATCGCCGCCGCAACGGGATGAGGATGTACCATCCCCGGGACCTGATGAAGACCTGGACTTGCCTATACCCACAGACGCTGGAGATGATGACGATAGTGAGTATTTTTTGTTTAATTTAGCTGTCTTTGTCCACCGTCTCATCTGACAGTAAGCGATGATTTGGTCCACGATTGACAGCACCTTTACCGAACGCTGCCACACCACTGCCGCAACTGGATGAGGATGTACCGTCCCCGGGGCCTGATGAAGACCTGGACCTGCCTGTACCCACGGACGCTAGAGATGATGACGATGATAGTGAGTTATTCTTGTTTAATGTGGCATGGTGGCGTACCACAAACATAGCAGATGTAGAATACCGAAAAATTATATTTAAGACAATATAATATATCGTGTTTTATCGACGAAAACGCCAACTAAAAAGGTAAAACAAGAAATCGTAAGAGAATAACATCGGTTTTCGTTTAACCGGAGTCGCACGTAAACTGTATTTAGTAAAGTAGTTGGGCGTATTTAACTTTCTTTATTTGTCTTTTTTTTCTGCTTGACTGTAATTATTATACTCTGCTGACGGTAAGTGATGATTCGCTCACGAACGTGCACGCTTCTCTAGATACAAGTAACTTATTCACTCTAGACCTGAAGACTGCCAGAGGGGCAATTCCAGTATTTTGAAGAATAGTCGCACTCTAATCTGAGCCTAAATCCGTCAAAAATATACTACTAGGATCTATTGGGCCCGAATGACGCTGACAGTAAAAAAATGTGCTATTGCTTCTGTGCTTCCCGCGTCTAGCGGATTGCTGCGGCCTTCACAAAGTCTTCGGTCCACCTTGTGGCAGGCCTTCCAACACTACATCTTCCGGTACGCGGTCGCCACTCTAGTACCTTTGGGCCCCATAGGCTATCTGTTCTGCGAGCAATATGCCCTGCCACTTATGTTTGGCAATTCTTCGGTTGAAAAAATGTTGCTTACCTTGGTTCTCCTGTGGATTTCTTCAGTTGGTCGGGAAACAGAGAATCTGGCAGAGAGAGTTCCTGAAATTTGTGGTTATGTAACTGTAACAAGTTTTATAGGGCAGTTAGCCTTATCTAGGTCGTAAACTGCAGCTGATTGATTACGCGACGCGAGACTAACTTTCACGAACATACGCACAATGACCGAACATGAGTTCACTTGCTGGAGATTCGAATTGGATACTTGCTTTTGTTATTGTTGTTGATCTTTGACAGTCGTTACGGGTACAGCCCTTTCATATTTATTTTACCTATGACAGCAGTATCCCAACGAAAAATAGATCATTATGATTTTGACAGTCTTGGCAATGGCAGCAACCCAATAGCAACCTTATTGCCAAGAAAATAAAGATTACTGTAATTTTGACAGTGATGCAAAATCAGAGGTAAAATAACTGAACGGAATGTAGCCAAAAGCCCGAGTCAGATAACCAGTCCTACCAAGGGGTATCGTGTTACCAAGTAACTGGGTTGTGGAGGTCAGATAGGCAGACGCTCCACGCAAAATACTGATAATGAAAAGGCTGGACCTTTGTTATTCTAAAAAAATGTGGAAAGATCTGTAGAGGGCTTTCTAGTCCCCTAAAGGAGTTTCCATTTTTACAACATCAAACATGTCACGTTAACATTCAGATGGACATTACCAATAAAATGTATGCCATCCTGGTGACACCATAAAAATATACCTTATTGGAGATGCCTTTCAAAAAGATCAGATGGGCAATCCGCATAACTTTAAAAACACATCAAACAACAATTTGACATCTGTCGAATTTACTTATTGCTAAACATTAGGTTCAAAGTTGATTGGTAAAAATTGACTGTTTCGGGTAGCTTAATGTGCTGGTGTCTGTAAATTTATTTTTGTCTACTCTCCTAAAGCAGGTATGCTAGAAGAGATTTCTTTAGAAATAAGCATTATCTTTGTATTTTATATTTTCTTCGTATTTTTCTGTTCTTTTCTCCTTGTCTGTTTATGTGTGTGTACTTAAATGGTTAAATAAATAATTAAGGGCATGATGAAGTAATATTTATTTTTGTAAGTAGTTCTTTTAAGACAAAATTGAATCTAAATGGCATTTCCTAGTTGTAGTAGGTACTCGCAACCACGCTTTCATTCATCTGTTATACACCAGCACCTAATATAATTGCGTAACACATTTTCAATCACAATTTGAATCATTTTGATGGATATTGCTAATCCATTGCTTCATATGTTCGAAATATTTGTCTGCTCAACAACGTAAATAACGCAATGAATGTTGTTGAACTGTCAAAATGAAAGCCATTGCTACTGATAGTGTATTACGCAATTACCCCGCTGATGAATGAACGTGCAATATCGTAGCAGGTTGCGTTTTTTAGTTTCTGCCTACCTCCATGAGAAAAGCATGAGTGTATGTTAAACCAGAAAAAGTATGCTCTTCAGCAATCTTCAATTTTGGAATTGTATAGTTGTTACACTAAAATTTTCTTATCATAGTAATACAAAATAGGCCAGCACTTCTATGGTTGCAACAGCTCTATATGAGATCTCTTCATCCCGCATTCGTATTTCCGAAGATATACGATGATTACCGAAGCGTATACTTTTCCTTGCAGACCTGTTTTGGATTAACTAAATGATGATTTATATTGTTACAGTTGGCTACAACATCGACCAGACATTCAACTCGTCGATAGCAGCCGATGGATCGCTGTACAATCTAGGACTTACGTCGTTTCTCACGTCCGATAACCCTATAGCGTTGTTTAATGAGTCCAGTGAAGTTCTTAGCAGTGGTGAGTTTTATTTTAAATACATGACTAGCTGACCCAACAGACCAAATTTCAATTATTCATACAAAACTCCCTTAGAAAAAAGGATGTTTCCCGAATTATTTTCCGGGAAACTTTAAAAAAATGTATTTCCACAAAAACATTATTAGGAACATTTTAAAACAAAAAATAGCCAGATCTGTCCAGCCGTTCGTTCTCCAGTGATGCGCTTACCAGCGAACAGCATTTTATTTATCAGGGTCGAATTAAATTAGCTAGCGAAACTCCGCAAACGTCATGAGTATCAATAACTTAACATGATAACATCGACGCGCAACCTGTGGTTATGGATTCAAATTCAATACATGATTCTGGACCCCCCACTTCTATGAAACAGCTGATTTCTTTTTGATAACCTACAAACAACTTCTATGCTAGGGAATATGTTTCAGCCCCGCTATTCTGTAAAAATCTCACCATGAAAACTAAGGTGAAGTGAAATGTCATTCCACCCAATGCTACGGATTAACACTACTCATAGCTCACTTCACTAAAGTAATTACAGTGAGATTTTTACAGAATATATTGACAGTTTGCGCGTGTTGATGTCCCTTCCACCCTGTATAGGCGTAATGAATAGGGATGAAACCTAAAGTAAGTGAACCCTAAGTCCGCCTTTGTACCTTTTTTTGAAAAGTTTAAATAAATAAATAAACCTCAGTTGTCTGCAATGGTGAATTTGTATTTCAGCCAACAAAATCGAGGTGATAAACAGTAGGCCGAACAAGCAAGCCGAACAAGACTTTAACATAAACGATGTATTAAAGAACCTTATGACCGACAATAATACCAACGTCTCGGATAATAAATCAGGTAACACTTAGACTACGAACATCGACCTTACTGCTACAAAATAGAGGCGTAAAATTGAAACTGTTACGGTAGACGTGCAGTTGACAGTTTGATTTCTTGCTCGTTTCTTATAATGTGGGAATGATGTTTGTGTGAATTTAAAGCAAAGAGTGTCACGGTCATGTTTAGTAATTATTTATGATAAAGATACATAATGCCGTTGTGAATGCGCGTCATGTGACTCTTATGTCATTGTAATAAGGTATAAATTGGTATGATTACATTCATATGTTTGATTTTAATTAGAAAATTATTTCAGTCGGCTAGTTTCCTAAAAAAATCTAATTAGTCGGGCTGTTAGATTATCAAAAAATTATGGACCCGTATTTTTTATAAGATATCGCCCGTTAAAGTTCCGCGTGACGTCATGCCTTGCTACCCTTTTTAACATGGTGTGACGTCACGACACTCTCAAATTTTGATGCGCTTTATCTTTGTCATTTTTGATTTGATTGACAAAAGAAAAAATACATGTCCATTATTTTTCGATAATCTAACTGAAGGACTAAAATAATAATAATTTTTTTACCCAGGAAACTACCCTATTCGGCTATTAAACACACACATACTTTTGAAAGACACAAAAATATAAAGCGAAAGAATAGGCTAATCCAAAATGTAGTGCATATTTTAAGCACGTTTTAAGTTTATATTTATGTGATATAGCTTTTCGGCGACTTCGATGGTCTATCTTATAGGAACCGTGATTATGTCACACTCCGGCAAATTAACTATAATTGAATTAAGAACATTTTCAAGTTATGGAACTACAAACTGAATGTCATAATTAACAAAGTACAAATTCCATTGCAACCAGAATCTTATTAGGACCATTTTGTCACAAATGGTCACTCAAAAATCAACTTGGAATACATTTAATTAAAGTAGATAATTGATGATACCCTGTCCATTAGGTTAACCGTTTTTTGACAGCTGTCTTAGAACGTACATATTCCAGATTACGTAAAAGTTAACTTTAAAATGCGTAATAGGATAAATATATAAACGATCTTATTGAATTACCTTATTTATGGATTCTTACATACATTATAATACCGTACGTACATCAATCAATGTATTGTGTGTTGCTGCAATCACGAGTTCCATCTGTCAAAAAACGGTTTACCTAATAGACAGGGTATATATGTGTCGATGGAATGTAAATAGTCTGATATTATGAACACTGCTATATCTCAATCCGAAAATGCACGTCGATCCTATATGTTTGAAAGAAGGACAAAAATAAACACACTTGCATTTTATAATATAAAGTAGGATACTATAGGATTTTGTTCTCTAGCTGCCCACATTAAACAGCGGGTGCTAAAACGGGTATATAACAATTTGTTTACAGTTAATAGCGCGTCGCTGTCTCAAAAGGACACGTTGCCAGGGTTAGACTTACTAACACCCGACACGCCCGGCAATCCGCCGCCTCCTACGTCCTTCTACGGCACTATGGATCTCACTGGTATTTATTTATTAAAGCGTTTATGTACACACATAAATAGACAACAAAGAATAACCTATTGAATGAGTATTTCATAAAATAGTGACATTTTAGGTCAATTCTAACTTTGAGAGTTGTAATGATGATTTTAATTCTTTAAATACTATCGCCAAAACCTATATATGACCATTTTCGAAGCAAAATTCCGTGCACATGATGACCACAGCTGCGTCCGGGCGTTCGTAAGTAAAACAAAAGAGGATCCTTTTTAGGTCGACTAATAATATAATATGCGCTGCAATCTATATCTGTCCTTATGGTGGTCAGATATAGATTTTGGCGATAATACATATACTATGTTATGGTCGCAAATCATATTTTGATCAACATACAAAATGGCACTGACCTGCAAATTGCAAAAAACATCAGAAAATTTGAAATTGCAGGCTACCTTAGCGCATCTCTCTTAATAAAAATCTTTAATTCATTCACTGACCGGCGACGCACAGCCTAAACCGCTGGGTCTAGAAGCATTTTTTCACAGCCACATTCCAGCAATTTTGCACAAGATTTCCTTTTATAACGAAAGTGAGCACTAAGAAAGGATTTGTGGAAAATCATCTCTTATAGAAGCTAAATCTTTCTCAGACTAATGTACCGTCCTTGATCTGTTTGTTTTAGCTGTAAGTAAATGTTATTTAAATAAATAAAATAAATATTTCAATCATCAAATCAGTAATCTAAGTTTGCATGGAGTTCGTCACTTTTGGCGATGGGGTGGTCGGGCACACGGCTTGTTTAGAAAATAAATTTGCATGTTTTGTAACAAACTTAATGTTACGAAGTTAAAATTTTATTGTAACCAAACCATTTAAGACCGCTTTTTTACGAAATTGAACTAAGGGCTGATTTTTCAATCGACAGACATTTTTTATTCATGGAGTAAAATGAACGTCTGACAGATTTTGTATGGAAGAACTGTCAAAAATTTAAAATTATTTCTCGGATAAAACTATCTGGCGTTGGAAAAACTAGCCCTCAAATACATAACGCTAAAGTAGAACGTTGAGTAAGGACAATTTGTTTGTCAACTTTCTATGTTACTGAGTTTGAATATGGTTGCAGCCCACGGTTTTTCCCGCATAGAGATTTCCCACGGGAATTTGCATTTGTACATTTTTCTAGCTTATAAAGTTTCCTATGTCACTCGGAAATAATGTAGCTCCCTATCAGTGAATGATGTTTTGAGATTGGATAAGTACTTCCAGAGATTACTTTTTGCAAACATACAAACCTTTTATAAATATTTAAACACATTAAAATTGTAAGAGACCGCACTATCGCATTTGGTAATGAAACTTGTACTGTAGTAAAGTTTCAAGGGAGATAAATAATAAATAAACTTTACCCGTAGCCAGTGCGTTTGCTGTACAAGATGAGGTTAGTGTAAGTAATGTTTTGTTTTCAGATGAACCGGAACCTTATCACCCAGAACCGACGAGCCCATGGAGTAGTAGCTGGCCTGTGACTGTAAGTCTACTGATTTTTTATTCTTTACTGTTATGGAATTTGCATTGTATAAATGTACAGTCTGTTCCAAAACTATCTAATGAAAATGTAAACAAATGGATCACATTTATTTACATTTTGCCAATTATATTATTATTACACAAACATTAATTGTTGGTATAATACTTATTCCCTTTGGTGAGTGATTGCGTAAGAATTGAACCTGATTAGATTAGGGTTTGCTGACGTATGTCTATAGTCTGTTCCTGTATCTGATGGAAAATATTTTTTTTCGCTTAATTTTACTTGGCCAAGGGCTGATTTTTCAATCAACAGAAAAGTTTTATTCATGAAATAAAATTGACGTCTGACAGATTTTATATGGAAGAACTGTCAAAAATTCAAAATTATTCCTCAGATAAAATTATCTGGCGTTGGAAAAATTAGCCCTTAGACATGTTTCCGTCTCCATCTTGCACTTGTAGTTTGACAGTTTTGCGACAGTGACAGGAATAATGCGTAGCCAAAGTACGAGTTAAATAACGTCTCTCTCAATCTTGACCTAGACCTTGGTAGGCAGCCTCTTGGGTATTTATTATTACTCTGTGGTTATATGACAGTATTGTAAAGTATGCACTGTTACATTAGCGCGGCGTACCGGCGTTAGGGGCGGGCTTCGCTGATACACCGGAGTCGCCGCCGCCCGCACCACGACCCATCCCGCCGCCTGAGCCCGTGCGGTATCCACAGGTAAATATATGTCGTATATGACACATGTTTTGTCTCTGCATTACCCTTATAAGGTAAGGAATGCAATCTCGAGTCGAGATTGGCAACTCGAGATCTCGCGTGCTAAGTCTAGTGTCGAGATTAGCTATTCAAGATCTTGCCCAGCAGTCAGGCGGGCTCTCGCTGTCGAGATTTTCTAGATCAAGATTTATAAAAATAAATAATTGTTTTTTTTTTAATAAAACATTCTTGAAGTTATTTAAAAGTAAACTAAACATGCTTAGATTGATTGTGCTATATTGTATAAATAAATAAATATAACAACATTGCATTCCCTAACCTAAAGTAGACGGACAGAAAAAGAAGACTGGCATCTTGCAGTTTTTTTTACTTCTGAATAAAGCATTAAATATTTAAATACTCAGACGATTCCTCTTCCTATCTACTTGGGGTCCGAGTCTAAGAGAAATGAAATAAAGTACGTGGACCTTAAGAACGTAGATCACGTTTTTTGAAAAAAGAGTGAATACTCTTTATTATTTACACCATAAAACATATCACCATAGTTAATTCCTTGACTGTTTTGAGAGAAGTGTAAAGAGACTGTCTGGGGTCGAACCTACAACTCGATGTTAAATGTTTGAAATGATTTATTTCGTCATTCATTTCAGGATATCCCGGCTGACGTGGACCACAGAGGTATCTTACCTCCGCCTCCGCCGCCGCCAACATTACCACTCATAGGTCGTAAGTGTTATGATTTCCGCATCTTATTAAATTATTTATTTTATTTTACCGCAAATATTTTGTTATTTTTTTTTTTTGTTGCTATTCCTTTTCTGTCTTGGTAGCTATGCCAGCTACATAGGGTCAAACATTATAGTCCACTCAACGAATAACCCAAAAGCCGATGTAGATTGCGTGAGCTGGGACCTAAGCGATTTCTTCAATATGTTACTGAAGATATCGCTTAGGTCTCAGATAATTTTTCTCTACGACGCATTCGGTAATATCTTTAAAATAAAGATATTAGTTTTTCGGTAATATCTTTAAAATAAAGATATTACCGAAAAACTAAAAAAGGCGAACATTTTTCCCCCTCCCCCACTCCGGCTCACCTCCTAGACGCGGGAACTTTTAGCATGTTTACTTCCTAAGCACCCTGAACAACTTTCTGAAGAAACCGCTTAGGTCCCAGCTCACGCACTTTACAACTCCTTTGTTAAGTGGACTATTAGTACAATTATTATTTCCTTTATTTATTTTTAGTACAATTATTAATATATTGCACGCAGCACGCAGTGGCAGCTAGAATGCTAGCAATTGCACCATTCCCACATAACTATTATAATTTACAATCATTATAATAAATTATATTAATTTATTAATATAATTAAAATACATTATATTAATACTTTAACACATTAGCGACCCACCCGTGTTTTGCACGGTTCTTGCATCTCGGCAAAACACCGAGATATCTTGATAAGCCTTCTGGAATAAATTCTATAAATGATGACAGAATCCCCTCCGTAGTTTGGAAGAACAACGCGGTCACACAGACAAACACGAAAAGCGACTTTAACTTTTTATATGTACTTGTATATATTCAAATTTTATTTATGTACCAAATTGACGTTATTTCTCTAGTTAAACAAATATCAACTTTATTTTAATGGTTATTAAGTTGATTTCAGAGTGACTAGCACTATTGAAAAAGTTATAAAAATGTTTGAAGCTATAGCGTAAACTGCACCCTAATTGCGTAACACACGCTCAATCGGAATCGGTTTCATTTTGACAGTTCAACAACATTCATTTAGTTATTTACGTGTTGAGCAGACAAATTTTTCGAACTTATGAAGCAATGGATTAGCAATTTGCTTCAAGATGATTCTGATTCCGATTGATCGTGTGTTACGCGATTAGGGTACAGAACTTTATTGTGTAGGAATTAAAGTTATTTTTCCATAAACTCATAATTTGTTACATTTTGGTGAATATGTCGCGATATTAGATTAGATACTCTCTCCCTCAGATCCTTTCATTTCTTTCTTTACCCCAAATAAATTGGGATAAGGGCAGGAGAATGATGACATGTTTCTTATTCTTCTTATTCTGTTTATTAACTTGCAGAGCTTGAAGACGTGGACCACAGAATGTTACCGTCGCTGCCGCCGCCACCGATGCCTCTCATCAAATCCGCGCCGATCAGGCATCCCGTAGTACATCAAGGTAATTTATTTTTTTTAAACGTTGCCCCACACTAGGAATTACTCCTGTATCGTGGGTTCGTTTACAAACATTTAAACTCACATACACAAACAGCCAGACCCGGAACAACTACCTGTAGGCAATACAAATATTTGTTCCGTGGTGGGAATCGAACCCGCGACACGCAGCGCAGCAGTCGATCGCTCAGCCACTGCGCCAACCGTGTCGTCAATATAAATTCATTATAACCAGTTTATTTATTTGGTATACCAACAGCAGTACTTACAAAGAATTAAAACATTACCTATATTAAAAGTCACAGTCACAGAATCAGCCTATAATGTTCCCACTGCTGGGACACAGGCCTCCTCTCTGTGAGAGGGAGTGGGCCGTAATCAACCACAGGGCCCAGTGTGGGTAGATAGATGTCACATGTCTTGGAATTTGGTTCCTCGTGATGTTTTTTCAATCACCGTTTTAAGAGCATAACACAGTAGTAATGGATTTCTTTTTTACAGTTCAACAACGTTCATTGCGTTATTTGCGTTGTTGAGCAGACAAATTTTTCTAACATATGAAGCAATGGATTAGCAATATCCTTCGAAACGATTCAGATAGTGATTGAAAGATTGTTACGCAATTAGGGACAGCACCCTGGACATACCAGCGTATGTGTGCCTATTATTCATGTCAATCACTCTAAAAACGACAACTTAATTAACTAACAATAAGAAAACTTATGAACATACAAGCTGTTGTTTTGCATCCTCGTCAAATATTAGGAGGCTGTTATGAAAGACATAAATAATCGAATAAAAATACGATCTCTGGTAAATAATGAATACATACTTGTTTTTTTAGTTACTTAAAGTTAGACAGTATTTCAGAATACACCACTTTCAAAGAACAGAATCGAGTTATGGTATCTTATAAGCGGCTGCGTTTTTATGAGTGAAAAAGGGCAGTTACAGTGCGTTCTCACAGAGGCCGCGTTTTAAAATGCGTGTCCCACACATGCCGATTTCCGAAAATTTGAAAAAAAAAACCTACTTATTTTATTATTGATTCGTGTCGAGAATCAGTAGCATAGTTACCTCCTTGAATTTGACGAGGATGCAAAACGACACCTCGTATAGTTATACTAGTGGTACTTACCGCATTCTTTAACCTGCTTCAAAAAAAGAGGTTATGTAATCGACATTTTTTGTATTAGTGTACTGATTGCTCAGTGAATCCTGAGCCGATTTACGTGATAACCGAATTATAAAAACAAGATTATGCAATCAACTAGTATTTTTTATGTATTTACTTTCTCAGTGAATTCTGGGCCGACATACTCATGGCAAAAATTTTGAGCGCTTTTCAAAACTAGGATTGTTATTTACATTGTATTTTTGAATTGAGATAATTTTCAAGTTATGGAACAACAAACTGAATGTTGTACTTAACAAAGTTCAAATTCCATTGCAACCAAAAACTTATTAGAACTTTTTTGTTATAAATGGTCACTCAAAAATCAACTTAAAATACATTTCACTAAAGTAGATAACTGACTAAGTGGCGATGGAATGTGTGGGATTGTGTGGGATCTGAGATTATGAACATTGCTATAGTCGCTTTTCCGATTTCCAACGGGTTAAAATAAAATTGCATATTATTATTTTCAGATGTAGACCACAGAAATCTAATACCTTTAACGCATCAGCCCCCAATCCCACGGCCAATGAACCCTCCCTCAATGGACCAAGTAAGTTTTTATTTATTTAGTACAGACGCCAGCACATCCAGCTACCCGAAACTGTCAAATTTTCCCAATCAACCTTGAGCCTAAAGCTTTAGCGATAAATTTGAAAATCTATTAAAAAGAATTGACAGATTGTAGTAGCTTGATGTGCTGGCGTCTGTACATTAGCTTTTACTCGTGGCATCGCCTGCGTGGATGTCGAAAATTGTTCCACGGGAATGTACTACCGAGATACGTCACGGGTCATGGTCTGCTTGTGTGCCAAGTTTAATCGAAATACTTTCAGCTGTTAAGGCGTAAAAAGGTAACATTTATAATATTGCTATGTATAAGAAAAAAATAAAAAATCTAGCTACAAGAGTACTGCTCATTTCTAATAAATACTCTGCCAGTAGACCTGCGACTGATTAGCAGTGATAGGAATAGGTAGTGCCTATTTGCCTAAACTTCGAAGAACAGAGACAAGAAACGGAGACTTCCTTAGGACTAAATTTTTTCCGGGACATCTGTCCCGAAATTCGGGACAAAGCTTTTAAATACATTAAAAAAATATGTTATTTGGAATAAGTAATTCGTCTATATTTATCTAAAGTTTGCGACTAGACATAACATTTATAACTCCATAGTAATAACTTATCCTCTATGGGCTCTAAAGGAAAAATACAACACATAGAATATTGTTGTAAGTTACAACAATATTCTGTGTTCTTTTCGGGACAGGTGTCCCGGAAAAAATTTAGTCCTAAGGAAGTCTCCGTTTCTTGTCTCTGTTCTTCGAAGTTTAGGCAAATAGGCACTACCTATTCCTATCACTGCTGATTAGGTAGGTGGAACTTGAGCCAGACTGAAATTGTCAAGCCATGGCAGGTTTTTTTTGTCAATTCATCCAAAATCGAAATATTTTATTTCACATAAACCTACATACATGGGCACTTATGAAACGTCAGAAGCCAGGTGCACAGTTTCATTTGGTCGTTTCCTATGGAGAAGAGCCGGCAAGAAACTTTACGGTTACTCTTTTAAAAATATTGGCTATTACAATGTTTTCAAATTACATTGTTAATAGGTTTGCAAGGACAGTGTAGGCCTGTCAAAAAGTACCAGGTGTATAATAATAAAATAGAAAATGGTCTAGACATCTACAGTCTACAAAAATGTATGATAATAACGATTACCGATTTTTCTAAGTCAAACCCTAACCAAAGCTGGCATAATAAGAAATGCTCAGACAGTACACTGTCTGCGCATTTCTCTCTAACCGAATATATTTTTTTCTTTGGCTGGTACTTTCACAAATAGACCAAATATATACAGGGTGGCAGGGACATCGACGCGCAAACTGTAACCATGGATTCAGCACATGAGTTTAGACCCCATAGCGTCGAAATTTTTCGTCGGTTATTAAAAAAAAATATTACTGTTCCATACATTTTGACCGCGTAGGTATTGCACGTTTCTATGAAACAAGATTTTTTTTTATAACCATCGAAAAATTTCGACGCTATGGGGTCTAAACTCATGTGCTGAATCCGTGGTTACAGTTTGCGCGTCGATGTCCCTGCCACCCTGTATGAAACTTTTTGTCCTTTCAGCGAAAACTGATTCTATTATTCCTTTTTAGAATGTGAACGAACATACAGTAAGTTACGCAACAGTAAAGTCACGAGCATAATTTTATACCATAGTCCAACGGCAGAGACAACTGCAGCCGTCGACACTTGTCTGCGCCAGCCGTAGACCCGTCGACGGCTGCCGTCGACAGAGGCATCTGCAGCCGCCGACAACGTGCCGCTCGTGTAGTTGAACACCTTACTCAATTCACGTTGTCGACGGTTGAGGTTTCCTCTGCCGTTAACGCGTGCGTACGAACACTTACACCTATGCAAAACTCAAAACTGATTGTGAAATAATGATTGCAACTTTGAGAATAGTCCTATTTCATAATTTGTTCGTAATAGCGTGTTGGTAACACTATCAAAACTAAGAGAAAATAGTTTTTGAATCTTGCGCAAGTGTAAGGTATTTATGCTGGACTGCATGCATGTGGTTACCAGTAACCATGTTACGTGTATTTAAATTTTCTTACGTAAGTTTAAAACGTAAGTAGAATTGAATTTCGTTGGCAACCACAACATAGAGCTTCTTCCTTAATAAAACACTAATATTTCTCGCTGTAAACAGGATTACAGGGTACCTCCAATGGTGCCTCCGACGGACATCGTGGAAAGCGTCGACATGGACCTGTCTGAAGATGAGGACCAACGTAAGCTATACGTTATATTATAATACCAGCCTATTATTGTCCCAATACTGCGCAGCGACTCGCCGACTGTTCCGAGCTGCGATAAAGTTTGCATCGGGCTGCACCTACTAATTGCACTAACTCCACGTTCATATCTAGCCAGAACCTAGAAGCGACCAAAGATGGCAACCCATTTGTGTTTTGCGTCTACATAAATACTTTAAATGTTATAGTGGAGGGGCGATTTTAACTTAGACGATCTATACCTATTTGTGCATTTTTATATTATTGTTTAGCAGAAAACCCAATTATTCTCACATACACTTTGAATCTCACAATAATTAACAATGATTATCTTCGTAAAAAACCATTTTACCAAGGTGTATTGTGATACCCAGAAACTGGGTTGCGGAAGTCAAATAGGCAGTTGCTCCATGTAAAATACTGGTATTCAGCTGCATCTGGTTAGATTGGAAGCCGACCCCAACGTAGCAAGATAATCAATAATAAAAACCAAGTAAAAACAACATTCGAAATTTTTTCAGAAGGCATGTACACAAGTGGGAACCAAACGGAGCGACGACACAGCTTCAACAACAACAACAAAGTGTTGGTCGGAGGCGACAACGGCAAGACGCACCACAACGATCACAACCACACCAACCTAATACAAATCAACAACGCCAAGAAAGAGTCGCATTCGGCCCCTATCATGCCCCCCATGGTCAACCCCTTCGACGCCATGCCACCTTCCCTCAAAAACTTTAACATGAACTTTCAAAAACCTGCTAACTTCCCACAAACATTCGACCTAACAGAAGAAAACTCGAATGACAGCGCTTACGAAGAAGACTTACGAAACAGAGGGATAGAAAAACCTAACCAAGAGATTCGGAACCCGTCCCCACCATTCGAAGACTTTACGAACGATGAATACCAACAGCATCCGAGGTTCATGAACCCACGGTTCCCCAGGAATTGGGGTCCTAGAACTAATTTCAGGCCGCCAGGGTTCTCACCCCAGCAAGCCTGGCCCAGGAATGGGCCGCGTCCCCCGAACCGATGGATGGGCCCCAGGCCAAGGTTCTGGTGAAGTGTTTGTGTGTGACAGTGTGGTTACTATATAAAAGACGAGGTTAAGGCAGTATCAGTGAGTTTCATTTTTACAACAGAACCACGGAGTAATAAATAAATTGAGTGTTCTCGTGATTTTTTCATAGAATCATTTGTAGATTTGTTAGCGATTAGCTCTTGTTTAATACTCCTTGTTGCCGACCGATTAAGCATAATGTTGCTATACTTAAATATAACATGTTTAATACCTAGTTGTCCCTTAAGCTACGGTTTCTTAGAGGAACGGAGACCACACATAACGGCTACAGTGACAGCTGTCATGAAAAGGATGACGGCGGCAAAGATTGAAATCGCTGGATAACGTGTCTGTTTTGTTTTGACAAGTCTGGACACAATGACGCAGTGACTTGACTTGATTGTCATGAAACGCTATAATATGTGGTAGTATGTGAGCTCACTCTTCTCAGTGTGGACAGTTTTACACGTGACTGAGTATGGTTAGGGCAAATCTAGCGATTTAAATCTGTGGGCAACGGGGTTTGACTTTACGGTGTCAAAAACGCTCCATAGGAAAACACCAACTTACTTTCATAGATAAGGCGCCTTCCTCACCGGATCGGCACGTTTTCGTTTCGTTTTTGTTTCTGTACGGATTCTTTACCGAGATCCACTTGATTGGCTTGGTTTGCTACGGTTTTTGTCATTTGTTATGGGTCCTGCGGGGTGGGGCGAGAGTGGCCGGACGGGCGAGTCGAATGGTTCGGTAGTACTCGGTACAGGGACGAGTGTATGTGCTCGGTAATGAATCTGTACCGAAACTACTCAGTGAGGAAGCTCTCATTTAATTATATGCACTCGGTAAAGAATCTGTACAGATTCGGTATAGAAACGAAAACGAAACGAAAATGCGCCGATCCGGTGTGGAAGGCGCCTAACGTTTCAGTGACGTCATTCACCGGGATGTGGGCAGTCGCCACTCTTCTAAGAAACCGTATCTTTAGCTATTTTTCTATAACCAGAACGTAATGAGTTTCATATCAATAGGTTCCTAATTCATTTTGATCCCTTTACAAACTCCTTTCCACAAGATAATCTAGGTTTTGTGCAGCACGAGTTCTCAATACTCTATAGTTTTCTTACTTCTAATGGTTTGCTTTAGGCAACTGCAATGACGCAATCATTTTACTATTTTAGTACAGACAGACGCCAGCACATCAAGCTACCCGAAACTGTCAAATTTTCCCAATCCACCTTGAACCTTAATCCTTTAGCGATAAAGTTGATAATCTATTAACACGCTCAGCGCCAAGCCCCATATGCCAATACCACTACACCAGGAAAATTCCCTAGGCCAGGGCAACATTTTTTGTATACAAAATGTATGGAAAGTGTGCGCATTAGCGATACACGGCGCTTAGACTGGAATGGAGCTTGTGTATCAAAAAGGATAGACAAGTCTTTAGACAGTGTGTATCGCAAAAGATACACATGGCGCTGAGCGTGTTAAAGAAATTTGACAAATTGTAGTAGCTAGATGTGCTGGCGTCTGTACAATGTAAAGAAAATCAACTCGGTACCCTTGAAAATGTCAAATGAGACACTACAATAGAATGTGGAAAAGACGAGTTTTAACGTCATACATGACTGTGTTCGTAGTTATAGATACTGCAGTTAGTAATATCGATACAATTCGAAATTCTGTAAATATGAATATTATAAGTACCTACTTCAGTTATGAGAGGGTTATTCTACAATTTTTTCTATGTGAGCTATACAATGTATCGATAGTTCGTATACATAAATTGATAGAATCAGTATGTTTGGCAGTCATTTTATATTGAAGACAGTAGCAGCTATTGTGTGAAATGTGAGAGGAATGAGCAATGTTAACCCGTGTATTATTTATTTGGTGACGAATCTTGGTCAATAAGTTACTCAAAGTGTAGGTTTTCGCGCGTTCCTGCCTTTGACCACAAAAATAATTCATTTACAGTCAGTGCGACAATTGCAGTAACGAATAAATATCAAATTCGCAAAACACTTAATCGTTTATATGAAATTGACGGGTGCTAAGAAAGCAGTCTCTCGACGGCTGGACTGTCGGTTACTAGTCCTCTGAAATGGCTTAAAGCAGAGGGGCAATTCTCGTAATTTTAAGAACGTTCACAGTCTGATCTCAGTCTCAATCTGTCGAAAATACCTCTAATTTTTTACAAGTTTTTGACTTTGATTGTCGCTGAGATGAGATTGCGACTAGATTTTGAACGGTTTTAATTACGGGAATTGGCCTTCTGATCGCCTATTTGTTGTCATGCCAACCAATAGTATTCTAGTATTATCACCACACGGAAATAAGCTGATTTAATATTTTGTTCCTATAGGTCGATTTCAGCTTCGCTTAGCGTAAGTCTCGACCAACTTGTTGTCCAACATTTGTCACCAACATTGAAGGTGAATGCTAAAAGATGTTTGTTCAAACATTTGCATAAAATGTATACAATGATAGGCATGATATAGAATGTCCTAGACTGCTATATTTAGCGAACATTCAACCATTGTAATGAAACGAATAAACGAATTAGACAAAATGTGAATTAACTTGCACATTTTAATGTTCTATAATTTTGATAATAACTGGGGAGTACCTGTATTTTCTGATAATTTTACGTATTCTTCGGGTAATCTGCGTATTGACCAGTTATTGTAAGTTTCTAGGTCCATATAAGGCACAGAATCAATTAAAAGAAATTGTTACATAAAAAATATACTATCAATGCGATGTGTATGAAATGAATGGTAATTATGTAATTTAAATGTTTCAACACCTTTACTCAATGACAGAGCATTTGTTCTACATCTACAGTGCTTTCAAAGTTATTTTACCTCTGATTGTGCACCATTGTCCAAATAATAGTGATCTTTATTATCATTGGAATAGGGTTGCTGTTGGATTGCTGCCACTGATAATTTATCAAAATCATTGTGATCTTTATTCCTATTCTAATCTTCTTCTTCGTGTCGCTGGCACGACTGTGTTTTAATTCTTGTTTTTCCAACACTTTGCCACTTCCACGGCATTGTCGCACAGCGCAGAGGTCCCTTTGACTGCACGTTTTGGGCCACCAGTGTGCCGGATAGGAGGTCCCAAACCCACTCTAATAAGGTTGCTGTTGGTTTGCTGCCACTGACGTCTGTCAAAATCATTGTGATCTTTATTCTTATTGCAAGAAGGTAGCTATTAAGTTTTTGCTGTCAGAGGTAACATAACTGATCGGAATGTATACTGTGAGTTGCTAATAAGTTATGACGTTTTGGAACTGAGTACACTGGGTTTTGTGGCCAAATGCTGCTCAATTCTGAAGGTTCTTTTCTTGGTAGCAAGTTGGGTGCTTCATATTTATTATGCATACAGTATAGGTAAGTTATTTTCATAATTATTCATTTCAGGAAAAAAAGACTTGTGATATTTAATTTAGTTCGGTCGTGAATCTAATTTAAAATTATGTCTGACAAGATGTAAAATGACATTGCAATGGTATTTTTGTATTCTAGAATTATGTGTAAAGACTATAACGGCGAATGCATTATTTAGGAAAATAAAATTGTAACTCCGTATTCCGAACGCAAATCCGTTAATGCATTTAGCCCTAAACCAATTAACATCATTATATTTTTCAAATACGTTTAGCATTACATGGATTTGTGGTTAAGTGATTTGTAATGCAAATGGGGCCTTCAATTAATGTACTGTCAAATTGTGATGGTTTTTTATATTTTCAGCTGATCAATTAGGGGGGCAATGCTCGTAATTTTAAGAATGTTCATAGTCTGATCTTAGTCTCAATCGGTCAAAAATACTTCTAATTTTAAATTTTTGACATGTTTTTGACATTGATCGTCGCTAAGATGAGATTGTGACTTGAATTTTAATTCTTTTTAGTACGGGCCTTCAGATATTGGATCAGGCTGAAGGAGAGGGTGTAATAATCCGCCTTCAAATCAATACCACTTTTTATACTTAGATTAAAATGAAAAACAATGCTGCTTTATAGTGTTCTAATAAGTCTTCTGTAGTCACTAGCTGATGACAATATCTTTGACCCACAACGAATACTCAAGTACGTATACTGTATGCATATTAAAAAAACAAAGTCCCCCCTAAACAAAGTTACTGCGCGAGTCAGAACGCGCGCCGTGACTGTGTTTTGGGGGCAGTTGTCGTTTGTTGGAAGTTATTGCGTGCGGTAAAGATACCGCACGCCTGTACCGCACGCAGTAACTTTGTCTCGGCGGCCAGATATTCGCAATATTTGTTAAATTGTATATATATTTTTAATACATTGATGTCTGTAAAAAGAACTATAGTCACATCAGTGACGTCTGGTGTAATTTTGTGTGATATACCATACAAAGAACGTTACACACTTATATAATCTTTTCCTTCTAGTCTGTAATCATCCTATTATGTGTAGTTAGCAACTTGACTGTTTATCTGGCTCGAATTTGGGAAAATATTGTTGCGAAGATGTGCTAACAGTTATAACATTGTGTAAAATGCATCGTTGATCTGTTGTTGTATCCTTCAGAACTGAACGTTTTTTGTACTGCACCCTAATAGGGTAGTTGCCTGGGTAAAAAAATAATAATTATATTTAGTCCGTCAGTTAGATTATCGAAAAATAATGGACACATATTTTTTCTTTTGTCAATCAAACAAAAAATGACAAAGATAAAGCGCGTCAAAATTTGGGAGTGGGGGGTCGTGACGTCACTTGCTTGCAAAAGTGCCGCAAGAAAGTGACGTCACGCGGACCTTCTACGGGCGATATCTTCATCATTTTTTATATAATTGACAAAAGAAAAAATACGAGTCCAATATTTTTTGATAATCTACCTGACGGACCAATTAGATTTATTTAGGAAAATAGCCTGTTGCGTAACACACTAACATCATAATTTGATGCATTTTGAAGAATATTGCGAATCCATTGCCTGCTCAACAACTTAAATCATCATCATCTGCCTAACCTTCCCCATCTATGTTGGGGTCGGCTTCCAGTAGATAACGCAATGAATGTTGTTTAAGGTGGATGCTCCGAGGTAGCCCACGAAAATCAAATTTTATTAAGTTTTTTGGAATTTGCTGGTCAGTACCAAGTTGTACGTTGATTAAAATATGATTCGCGGCTGTAACAAATATGTATTAACAGAATTATAATCATTAGAATCAGTAATACAACTTGTTAAGTTAGCATAATCCTAAAATGTCAAGATTTCATGAAATAGGATTACTTAAAGTCACTCAGTAGGTTACTATTACTATTACTTATATTCAGTAGGATTACTTGATCTTAGAGAGTTGTGTTGATGACTTTAATGATTATATTTTGTACCTTAACTGTCAAAATGAAAGCCATGGCTACTGTTAGTGTGTTACACAACTACCCCGCTGATTTGTCCGAACGTACGTAAGTACGAAAAAGGCGATATGGCTGTTGTTATAATTGAACATAAAAGAATGTGGGATCATATTATTATAAAATTTGTCCTGCGTTTTTATCATAAACTGAAATAGTGTTAGCACATCTACCCTAGTATAATGTTCGAAAAAGTTTCTGTCAAACTAAAAAATAACAGCCAAGTTGTTTTTTTTTTTTAAATAATATAACATTAAAATAGAAACTCGCTTTTGTCTCGTAATAAATAAAAGTAGGTTGACAGTAATATAGTTAGAATTTTAAAATAAATAGCTATTTTCTTTTTTGCTTATTAATAAAGCTTAACAATAAGGTTGTATGTTATTTTGTCTTTGGGCGCATTAAGAAGAGGCCGCTGAAAAAAGATCCGTATCAGCTTATGTTTTGAAATAACGAAACATATCAAAATTATTTTAATAAACTCTTTGTGTGAAAAGATTTTACATTCGTGTTGTAGTATTTAGTTTACCCTACCTACAAATAAAAGTATTTTGAATAATAAAATTTAGTGAAAAGGATAAGGGGAGGAGGGGAATATTCGAAATAGAGCGTATTTTGGAGAACTGCATTCCAAATGCAAATTATCTAAATAATGTTCCTTTTACGCAGTTGGTGGAATTTGGGGAAATATCAGGACGAACTGCAGACTGTCCAAAATGATCACCTAATGTATGATAAGAAAATTAAGCTACAGTTCATTCATAGTTATTTTACATCAATTACAGTGATCTTTAATATCGTGGCAATAAGGTCGCTTTTGGGTTGTTGCAACTGTCAAGTCTATCAAAATCAGTGATATTTATTGTTGCTGTAATAAGGTTGTTGTTGGGTTGCAGCTGTCAGAAGTAAAATAACTGTGAAATGAGTGTATGGTCTCAATGAAACAAGAACACAGTACGCGACATTTAACTGTCATTCTGACCAAGTACAGTTGAGATAAAGTTTAAGCTTGCTTAGTTGTTTCGCACATTTTGAACAGTCTTTTGGTCCTGATATATTTGACACTGACTGTACCTACTCACTCTCATTTCATAAAATCTGCGATCACTTTTACTCTTGGTTTCTGGAAGCCCATTCAAGTGTTGTCAAAATTCTACTTAAGTATGTAGTTATTGTTTTGGTACACAAAATACGTCATTATTATGAGCTTGCTGTCCCGCTGCAGGGCAAAAGTTTCCCATCCGTCTTTCCATTTATCTCTCTTTTGCAATTTGAAACTATCCGTTAGGTAGGAGACTGACTCGTCACGCCTTCTCCTTCCGGGCCTATTGCGTCCCTAGTACCTGTTGTTCGGAACCCAATCTGGTTACTTTCGCACCTTTCTGATGTGAAATGCGGTATAAAATGCATTCCAACGCACCAACTTTCTTGCGACTGTCGCTGGCCAGTCCTTCCTAAAGTTCACGAACGCTACAGAAGTGCCTGCGCTGGACTTTCCTTTTTTCAGAAAAGTCTGTCAGTCTTACTAACCGAAACCACATTGTGTTCTTCTCATTTTCTCTACCAAGAACACTTAAAAATTCATCTCATTGCCATTAAGGTCCTGCCAGATGATAAGCTAGAGCAGCTAGCTCCCAGCTAAAGCACTAGGAAGTGTTGAAGAGCGGGCGTTTTGGGGGACTTTCTTATTTAATTTTGACGTTCAAAAAGTACTGATTCTCAGCTTAATTTGAATAAATGACTTTTCGTTTTGTTTTTTTTTTATTTTTATTAGGGCGGGCCCCGTCGTCCTCTACGACCGGCACCCTACCCCGGCCGCAGTCCCTCCTGCTTGCCAACGGGATGCTCCATTCATGAAAAATCATCACAATCAATCTGATTCGACAACATAATAACCTTGGCATTTCAGTCCTAGCAGTAAAGGTTCATTGTTGGATGGCAAGCGCGTATTGTATTTTAGAAACCGGGGTAAATGACTGCATTGTTTTTTTTTTATAGTTTGCTAAAGCCATTATTTTTAGTTCGACCGTTTGTTCTATAGGATAGCGTCTAAGGACCGGCACACACATAACAAACTGCTGTGCAGTTTTCACTTTTGGCAGTATCAACGGTGCTGCGTTAAGGTGCTCTTCCAAAGACGACCGCAACCGCAAACTGCAGCGGCAACGTCGCCCAATCGCAATGACTAACCGCAGCGACAAGACTGGATTCTATGTAACTTTATGAGAACGTTAACAGGCGGTAATGTCGCTATATATCTGCGGCAGCGTTTTCATGGAATCGCATAAAAACCAGTCGTGTCGCTGCGGTATATCATAGCGATAGGGCTGCGGATTGTCGCTGCGGTTTTCGGTTGCGGCCGCCTTCGGAAATGTACCTTCGAGATTGGGTTTCCTAAGTGTTCATATACACGAGCAGGACGCGTCAACGGCAGAGGCAGCTGCCATCGACGGCTGCAATTGTCGCTGAAGTAGACGCGTGCCAGTCGTGTGTATGCACACTAAAGACGCGGTGCGTCATATAAATGCGCACAATTAATGTCAGCCTTGAGAGTGTTTTTTGACACGGCAGAGTCAAAAAACTGTGGTCATCGTTTTCTTGGTGGCCATAATTGTGGCTGTTATGTGACGCCTCTACCGCAATCTTAGGATACTCATGCTTTAAGCTGTGTCCTAATCAAAAGCGACAGTCGCGCGAATACGCGGTATCGCGATCGTTTACATGAATTATGACTACAAACGCGGCTTGATTGATCGCGCAAGTACGTCATATATTAACGAGCGCGACGATAGCTTATTACGCGACAATCGCTTTCACTAAAGACAAGGCCTTACGGTCCTCATTTTGCATAGGAATAAAGGGCCAACGGGTAGAGATATACGTTTGCACTTTTTTGATGCCCAAAGGCCAATGCAATTTGCACATCAAAAAGTGCAAACGTGCATCTTGACAGGACGCAAGTGCATAGGGTCCACATTCATACTGGAGTTGGAATGCAGTTCTCTGTATACACTACCATTACGAGACTTGTCAAAATAGGGAATGTAGAGATTCAGCGATTTCGGGTTATTTTTATTTATTTCTACGGGTTTATTCCAATAATTTTTGGGGTATATTAGTTCCTTGGAAGTGGAAAATTAGGGATTAATTAAACAAATCACTATTCTATACTATGTACTGTCAACTACGAGAGCAGCCAGTTTCTATTTTTTTGTACGTCCTATGGTACAGGCCTACAAGAACTTGAAAGGTATACCTAAGGCCAAACTTTTTTTTCAGAAACCAGGCGTTAATATGACACATTCAGCTTCGGGAAACGAGACCGAAAGAGGTACACCTCTGCCTAACCCTTTACAGGGTTACAGGGTTCGGCCTACAGGTATGAGTGCCAAGAAGGACAGAGAAAACGCTCTACAACGGTGAACTTTTTCTAAATTCGATGTGTCATATTAATAGTCCTTACTATACGTCCTACAGCAGTGGTGGCCCAGTGGTAACGGCCGCTACTTACCGAGTTGTAGGTCGTGGGTTCACACTGCAGGCACTTTGTGTGAATTATTTCATCACCATTGCTCTCAAAACGGTGAAGGAAAACATCGTGAGGAAACCGGCTTGTCCTAGAACCAAAAATTCGTAGACGTGACATCCGCCAACTCGCACGGGGCCCGTGTGGTAGTTTATGGCCCACTTCCTCTCACAGAGAGTTGTTGCATGCATTTTTCATTCAGAAATCCATTTTGAAGACGAGCGCTCCAGGCCAATTTACAGCATGTTCATTTGGATGATTTGAAGAAACTTAGCGCACAATCACAACAATATCATCATCATTATTATCATTCAGCCGAGAAACGATCACTGCTAGACATATAACTCCCGAAATCTCGCCACTCCGACCGACAGTGTGTTTCTTTCAACCAGAGGATTCCTATGACTTTCGCCTCGTCATCGATCTATTTGGAGGTTCCATCTCGTAACCTATGCTGCGTGCGATCTCCGGTACGGTAGTCGACCAATCTCATCGGGTTTTTTCATTAGGAATTTTTGAGTAGCATGGCGGAGTCTGGATTTTATCCGGTTGATGGCAATAAGCTTGCCTATATTAGACTTCATAACTGTCGAACGCTTCATTTCGCCAATTATACATCTCTGCCTAACCTTTCGGAGGATACAGGCGTGATGTTAACTGGTTCCATTTTCAACAACATCAAAAACTTGCAAGTTTTTGATGTTGTGGCTGAAAATGATGATGAACGATTGACTTCAAAACTGTGAGGCTAAGTGCAATAGAAATTAATATTAATACTTGTATCGAAACTGCATCGAAGTTTGCGCGTGACCCCGACGGCGCTAAAATTGTGTTAGCGTCAACTTGGCCAATCTAAGTGCAGGCTAGTTTGTGTTGTATTGAATACTAGCTTCTGCCCGCGACTTCGTACGCGGATCCTGTTGCTTATACCAGCGACAGCGAGGTCGTCAAAATCAAAGATCTGAAACGTATAATGTCGAATTCTAAGACCTTGGGGACGGGAAAACAGTGTGATGCGCGAGACGATTCGAGACGTTCTAGATCTTTCATTTTTGTAAAAAGTTGGCATGAATCCAGATTTAGTGACTTGATGAGCTCCAAATGAAGTCATCTGAAAAGCACTGTTGTAGGCTCGAATATTGCTTAAAAAATGGTTGGACTTGGGATGCTCGCCATTCAAAAGAACTCGTAAGACCTCCGGTAGCTCTTGCATAGAGTTTAGTCGTAACTTTCCAGACGCACAACAAATTCCTTTGGTCTCTCCCTTCCACTTACGCGCGTGACAGTGTGCACACACCTCAGACATGGTGCCAATGTCTCCGTGTTCGATGTAATTAATAAATGGGTTATAGGAAAACGCGCTCCTTTCTTTATTGTTCCACGGTTGCTCTTCAGGATCATAAACCATAGACTCAGTATCAGATGAGGATGAATTTTATTGCGAAGATTGCGACGTATACGGTCTAGATCAATTTGGGCCACACGCTGTTCGACTGACTTGCCCGAATTTCCTGAATCCGCTCACGTTCTTGCGTGGAATGAACAGACACCTCAACACGCATGTCGTGATTTCTTTGCCGAGCAAGTGCGTTGCGTTGCTCGCGCTGCTCGTCTGTCTCCAAAGACCGAGCTAGAGCATGCTGTGAGCGGTCTGCACTAAGGCGCGTCTCATGCTCTTCAGGATTCTCAAGTGGTCGAGATGTGGCAGTGCGAATACGCTGGGAGCTTAAACGCGAGTCACTCTGCGTGTAAGTCTCCGAAGCGCGAGATACTGCGTGGCGCTCGCGATCGCTTGCTTGGCGTGTATCGCGCTTCTGACTGTTCTCGAGTGACCGAGCAGTCTCAGTGCAGAAAAGCTGAAGACTTAATCTTTGCTCTCTATCTCTGTATCCGTTTCGGAAGCGCAAGATAAAGAATGTCGCTCTCGGTCACGCGCAAGTCGTATCTCACGCTCCTGACTGCTCTCAAGTGATCGAGCAGTCTCAAAGCGGATATTCTGAAGACTCAACCTCTGATCACTCTGTGTAACCGTTTCGGATGCGTGAGACAAAGAATGACGATCCCGGTCGATAGCTAAACGCATTTCTCGTTGTTCCACACTTTCCTGAGATCGAGAAGCAGTAGTGCGGACTCGTTCAAATTCTAGTCCTAATTGGCGCTGCGTGCTAGTTTCTGCGGACAAACTTAGTGCATTACGCTCACGGTTAGCATCTAGCCGTTGTCACGCTCTGGGTCGGTTTCGAGAGATCGAACTAACCTGCGCATCTTAGAAACCCTTGAGTTTAGAGACAGATTTGATATTTTTCTAAAAGGCATAGCTAAAATTCCTTCTTAATCCGTTACTAACGATACTCAAATCAATGAAAAATAATCGAATAAGTACGTAAGAATTGCTAGTTAGTAGAAAAATAATAATTATTCGCAGGAAAATTGAACACATCAACCAACACAGGCAGCAAAGGTAACCCCTGTTTCTATAGGATGAGAGCGGCACATTGGCACCTATAACATCACTTTTTGGGAACGAAACCATAGCGCGATCTAACTCGACGCCAACGCCATACAGTTAGAAAACGGAAACTACCGTAATATCATTTACCCAAATTAATTAAATTATGAATAAAACTAAATTGTGGTTAATTTAACAGACAACTACATTATTTTTGCATTAAAAAAAATATGGTAACAGCAGCAAGGAACAAAACTAAGAATTACATACTTAAATCAATTACCTACAACAAATGTGCTTGGTAAAATATAACTTAGAACCAAAAGTTTGACTTGACTTCATGATAGTGTAGCTTGTTGTACCACCAATCAATCTGTTTAGTATTATTGGTGTGAAACTCTCCATACAATTAGATAGGACATGTAAAGTTCTCAGATTTCATAACAGTATCGTTCCCAATGCACATAAAAAATTCAAAAACTAAAAAAAAAGAATTTTACGATTTTTTAAAACATGACGGCAAAAATAAAAAAAAATAAGCATGGGATTTGAACTCGCACCATTTAGTGCGGTAAATGATCGCCTGACCTTACCGCTAAATTCCCCGTTGACATATTGTTGAAATAGCTGTTCCCTTGCAATTTATAATATTACTGCCCCGCTCCTTTATAAAAATAGCGTGATTATTATGTTCCCAGAGTTAAATTATTCTTAACTAAATAAATAACATGTCATTTTGTGCATTAAATTATTTTGTGCATTCGATTACGAACAAAAACTTTTTAAAATCAATATTGCTTACCTCCCGTAACATACGGCGTGATAATATGTAGCCTAAAGCCTTCCTTGGTTTACAAAGAACCTTTTTGCTGAATTTCAATTCAATCTATCCAGTAGTTTTGGCGTGAAGCCGTACCATACACACAGACAAACAGATAAACAGACAAACAGACAAAAATTCTAAAAAGTCACTTTTTGTCATCAGTTACGTTTTTCTAACAAAAGCCACTTATTTTTTCTCGAAAATTCTCAATGTACAGTTTTTCTTTCGTTACTGTTTTATTATATGTATAGACTAACACGTTTACCTACTCCTTGCACCGACCAGAGAGTTGGCAGAAGGCCAGCGGGATTAAACAACACCAAAAAATATAACCGTATTGTAGATTAAATAGTTCTTTGAAAAGTCAAGATCTCTTGTTTCAACGTATGTTACATTTCATGTTACGTTTCACATACGAGTTTGTGTACCCTCCATTAAATTTGCGCCGTTAGCGAATTTGGAACTAAACACTGTGGGTGTTAATATCTAGTAAAATGTTACATTATCATCATCATTTCAGCCGACGGACGTCCACTGCTGGACATAGGCCGTCCTCAAGAACCTCCACTTCAACCGGTTACATGCTTCCCGCATCCAGCGGATTCCTGCGGCTTCACAAGCTCATCAGTCCACCTTGTGGGACGCATTTCCCGATCGGCCATCTGAGTTCTGCGAGCAATGTGCCCTGCCCGCTACCACTTACCACCTCTTCGTTTCTGATTCCATCACGTAGGGTAACTCCAAGCATAGCCCGCTCCATTGCCCTTTGTTAGCCTTCTAAGTAAAATGGTAACTGGAAAATAGATTGTATGTGGCTACCTACAATATTATTACCTACATACTACCTACCATAGAACAGTTTTACGAAAGTTAGGCGTCAAAAACACGGGAGCTATTCATGGATGTGAGCTAAATCGCCCAGACGACGTTATACATCTGACTTCACACAAATCCTAAATCGCGCAAGCAGAGTTTTCAGGCAATATTTTTCGAGCAGTTTTCGCCCATCGGGCACAACACCCTTCTGGCTGGTTAGAGAATCCTCCCTTTTCTATGGAGGGTGAGGAACTTTCCACTCTGTTCATCATACATCTCACGAATGTAGTCCAAATTTTTCCACAAAATTAATAATTGTTATTTACCTACGTTTTACTTACGTACTAACGTATGTAAGAGGAAGTCTCAAGATGGCACCACTAACTGAAAAGTTGTGTGGAAATCGGTTGTCATGGTATGGGCATGTGGTAAGGAGAAATTAGGAAAATGTCATGAGAAAGGTTTTCATTAGGTACCTATGAATGTCGATGCCCGATGGCTATAAGAGTAGGGGTAGACCAAAGCAACGATACATGGGCTGTGTGAATGATGATATGACTACCTACCGAGATGACGACTAATAGACTTTTCTATTAAAAGAAAAAAACATGTTGCGCAGACCCCAAATAAATTGGGATTGAGCAGGAGAGCAGTGGTTGGCCTAGTGGTAACGAGCGCAACTTAAGTGTTGTGGATCGTGGGTTCGAACCCTGACAGGCGCTTTACTTTGTGTAAATTATTACATCACCACTGCTCTCAAAACATCGTGAGGAAACAGGCATGTCCTAGAACCAAACATTCGAAGACATGTGAAATCTACCAACCCGCACTGGGCCCGCGTGGTGGATTGCGGCCCACCCTCTCATAGAGAGGAGGCCTGTGTCCTAGCAGTGGGAATATTATAGGCTGATTATGCTTATGAGCTGGAGAATGAATGGTACCTACTTATTACCTGTTAACGATACACGTAGGTAGATCCGAATTATGTTCTGCTTGCTTTTACGCAACACGAAACTCCGCAGAACTTAGGATTTGTATTTATCTAGCTACATGTGGGTTTGACTCCATTGTTGATGTTGCCTTGTTGGGAGATAAACCTCCTAATTAAGCTCCTACGCGCTTTCCTCAAACACTAACTTAAATGAGAAATGTTCTGCAAACATATCTAGGTATTTACTTTGGGCTGACATTAATTTTATCATTCCTTTTGGGTCACGTTTAGATTCGTAGCGCAAAGGCTATATTTTGATGGTAATCTGCTTTTGTTTATATTATAAACACTTTGACTGCCAGACAACATACACCATGGCGCCGATTCCCTTGTCCACAAACTGCACTAAATTTAAGTTCAGTGCATCTTTTTCTTTCTACCTATTTCATTAACAGACGATGAATATTAGTTTAGTCCTGTCAAATTAAGATACTCCATAGAAAAGTTTAGAGGTGATTAAAAAATTGGCTCCTACAAATACGTCAATTTACGCCAGGCGCTGACTAATTTGACAGGAATAAACTAATATTTATTTTCTGTCCTTTTATTAATGAAATAGAAAGAAAAAGATGCACTGAACTTAAATTAAAAGTTTGTTTTTTTAAATCCAGGTACTAATTTGACAGCTGTAATGTCAAATTTCTATACTAAAAAAATGCAAACACAAATGACTTCAATGTCAGATTTTTTAAATCTGCACTTTAGTTTAGTTTGTGAACAAGCGGTGCCAATAGAAAATCTATTGTTGGCGGTAACCGGTGACCGCGGTGGCAGTCAATGCGGCAAGAATAGATTAGATATATTGATTGCGGCTTACCTATATAGTATTAAGGGAGTTCCTAATCAAGTTGAGCTATAAATCGGGTAATCAATATCAGTAGGTACTTACATATTAGAAGTTAATGTCGCTTTTCGTGTCTGTCTGAGTGACCGCGTTGTTCTCCTTTTTCTTCCACACTACGAACGAATTTTGATTCGGTTCTTATCTTTATTATTCGAGAATTTGTTCTGAAAGGTTTATGTGCATAATGCATACATATTAAACTTACATCATCACCATCTGCCTAGCCTTTTCCCAACTATGTTGGGGTCGGCTTCCAGTCTAACCGGATGGAGCTGAATACCAGTATTTTATATGGAGCAACTGCCTATCTGACCTCCACAACCCAGTTCCCGGGTTGGTAATACGATACCCCTTGGTGAGATTGGTTGTCAGACTTTCGGGCTTCTGATGACCCGTAACGACTGTCAAAGATCCACGAATGACAGCCGGGACCAACGGTATTTAACCCATCATGTATGGTCACCCATCTACAGACTAACCGCGGCAAGTGTAGCTTAACCTGATCGATTCACCCAGTAATAACGAAATCTTAATGTTTTGTCAAGACGTAAAAATTATGCGAACCTAACCTAAATAATTCATAATTTCTATGAACATCATCAAAAAGGACCTACCTAGGTACCCAAAAGTTAAGCTTAAACACATTTTGTGGTACAAAGACATTGAATTTAACATCCAAACTGCTGCAAGTTATTCCACAGACAGAATAACTAGGTGGTAAGTTGAATGGTAGCTCGGGCCGAACCGAGACCGTTAGTTAGTAAGTTTGGGCATAACTTGATAGACAGGATCCACACTTTAGGATAGCTTGTCTACGGACCGGAGTTTCGGCTTTGTAATTTACTGCTACCGGGAAACTAAAAGGGTTGTGTTCACTCGTGAACTAGACGTGTTTGATCAAATTGGGTTGTGGGGTTACTAAAATGTTATAGACTATCAAATGAGAAGGCACGGACGTGCATGTTTTACCCGACTACGCGACAGCAAAGACAGGGTTATGTTTTTCACGCCTATGTGCCCAGGGGCTGCAGTCTCGACATTCATAACGATCGCTTTACGACCGAATTCGTTCGCAAAGTCCCGGATTGACAGGTGTAATGTATGGAGTGACAGAATGTAGAGACTGCAGCCCCAGGTCGGTATCTTGTAGGTACATTGCCTTTGTCTGTGGAATTCTTCAAACCCACGACGCATTCTAATGGCTGGACAGATTTAAATACATTAGTCCATCGACTCGTCTAGATCGTGCGATGGTTGTAAGTTTTTTTGTAAAATCAAAATCGCGGCCTTTAGTGATATCAACCAATACAGGCGAAATTCCTAGCTCTTTGATGTCACTAAGTCGTCGAAACTTTATGTTAAAAGTTGAGGGTTGTGTCTATGTACTGATTGTGGATAAATAGCGTGGCCTGGTGTCGTGAGGGACGATCAGAACAGCGCCTAAAAGTAACGAAATGCTTGTTCTGACCTGGAGGAATGAATGAAAATAAATGTGAGTATTAGGTACATTACGTTACAAAGTAATGTCTTGAAAATAAATATTGTACCATGATCATGTGGGGTATCATTGAGATGAAGACGATTCCAAAAAAAAAATATAACAGACTACCAAATAGTTAAAATATACAAAATTGATATAATAAAAAACCGAATGCAACTAAAAAGCTAAAAACATGATCACTTTTCAAGCAGTCTGGGCCAACTCCATTTAGTTCACATTTAGATTTCCATCGACACGCTAAGAGAAAGAAGCAGTCTGATGCTTGGTGGCATTAAATTCGATATTGAACTAAAATAACTGCCATCAGCTGTATCAGACTACTTGCAAAGTGCTCTTGTTTTGAAATTTTTCAAGTGGTAACCTTTAGGTTAACACGTTAACTGCGGCCAACGCGCCTGCGCGTTTTTCAAGCTTTGACCATGTGCTAGCGGCGCGCACGCGCGTCCATACAATTTACTTAACTTTCTTCGAGTGCGGCGCAATGCACAATGGACGCACGGGTGCGTCCATTGTGCAAACTCGAAAATTTTCAAACGCACAGAAGCGTCAACTAATGCGGCCAGCCGCACTGGGTAAAACTTTCTTCAACCGCGCATGCGCGTTCATAGCACCACACGAAAATTATTTGAACGCGTATGAACGTTTGTCGCACAGGGGTTAGTGAGCTATATATTTAGCATTTGCGAAAAGTTCGCTAATAATTCAGCAGTTAATGCGTTAATCCTTCGACGTACTGTTGACTTTTCCAACCTTCCATTCATGCTTTTATTTCCAGCAAGAGCTAAATCTAATTTAACTTTAATTTTTTTTTTACTTTATTTCCAGTAAACTACCCACTAAATCTACATTGAAAATAATAATATGACAACATCATGTCTGGTATTACCAGAAGGATTAGGCCTGAGGGTTAACGGCCGCGACTTACGAGTTGTAGGTCGTAGGTTCGAACCCAGGGAGGTGCTTTACTTCGAGTAAATTATTTCATAGCCGCTGCTCTCAAAACGGTGAAGGAAAACATCGTGAGGATACTTCTATTTTAGAACTTAAAATTCTAAGTGACATTACCACCAACCCGGGAACGGCCCACTCCCTCTCACTGAAAGTGTCGGAGGCCCGTTCAACTGACAAAAAGTGGATGTGTCACTTTTTGCCTCCGAGTAGCAACTCGGAGGAATTTCTCAGTAGATAGCAATTTACTGAGAAATTCCGGAGGGTAAAGCCCAATAACACTTAGGAACTCCAGACCTCACGTTCAAAATTCGCGCATCACATTCGCGATTTCCAATAGATCTAGGTACGGTGTGTATAACTCCAGCTTTCTCATATGTGATAGAATAATTCTACCTATGCCAATATTTAAGGCATAGGTAGTAGCTGAAATCAAAGTTCCAAGTCTTAATTTAGCTGTCACAAAAACTTCGTTAATATGAGTCGTTTAGTGTGTGTTAGTTGGAGTGACGTCACCCCAGCTTCCTCTTTCAGTACAGACAAACCAGTGAGGTTAGGGTTTTGAACTATAGTCAGAAAAATAAGGCATTATAGCTGCACAAAGAAGGAAAATATTGAACAATAATACTTAAAAAGTGTTGAAACTACGATCAAAAACGTGTATGTGAGCTGAAGTGACGTCACCCCAGCTGCTCATTCATATCTTCCAAACGAAAGAAGATAATTATGATTATGTATTATAGCTTCGGCATAGGTAGAATTATTCTATCACATATGAGGAAGCTGGAGTTATACACACCTAGGTACAAGGCAAATATTGGTATTTAGGTACCGCAGATATATTTTGGATAACCAAAATGGCTACAACCCTTCACAAGTGAAGTTAAAAATGGAGATTATGAGGTACCTCATAATCTCCAGATTTACCGACAACGTGCACTTAGGTATAACGTAACTTCACGTGCTGAATGAACAACAATGAAGTTTTAAACAAGGAAACCCCCACGCACTTACTTAACAACATAGCGCTAACAAGTTAAACTCTACAGTATTAGGATTAAAGCACTTGTTGTTTTTGGGGCCTGTGAAACAGCGGGTAGATTTCAAACCGGCCATTTTATTCACCTATGGGTGCTTTAAAATGGCCGATTTTAAATTGGATCAGAAGCTGATATAAAAAACAGGGTTCGTGGTTAATAGCAGCCACATGGGTCGGTCGAAGGTTAAGCAACGTATGCCGCGGTCAGTTCGTAGATGGGTCCTCCGTGCTTCGGAAAGCACGTTAAGCCGTTGGTTCCGGCTGTCATTCGTGGAACTTTAGTGTAACTGGGTTGTGGACGTCAGAATAGGCAATCGCTTCATGTAAAATACTGGTATTCAGCTGTATCAGGTTAGACTAAAAGCCGACCAGAACATAGTTGGGGAAAAGGCTAGACAGATTTGACACCGACATAAAAAATTACCTACATACCTAAGCATTAAAATAATAACTAGAATCAGGCACCTATCTACACGATCGTAATATGGTAGGTACAGTACAGTACCTATGCCCGTCTACCTAAATTAGAAGTTTTTTTTCTATAGATTGAAACTGGGCTTAGAATTCGAACGTTCGAAATAGGCCCCTTGCTAGAAGCATTGCTGCTAAAATTGGCTCATGAATAAAGTTGTCCTTTATTAATGTAGTACGCACTACCGATTTGCGCTTGAATTAATTCCAAGCTCCATTACTCATATCCACATGAATACATCCCGCCTCCCATAATCATTTTGAAACGCAAACCTCACATAATAATTAAAATATCGTATCCCCAATCGCGAGACCCGGAGCCTCGAAATAATTACTCCGCGCATGTCATAGGTACAGACGCCAGTACATCAAGCTACTACAATCTGTCAAATTTATTTAATAGATTTTCAACTTTAACGTTAAAGCATTAAAGTTCAAAGCTGATTGGGAAAATTTGACACTCTCGGGCAGCTTGACCTGCTGGCGTCTGTACATAGTTCCTTTGTGAAAATATTCCAATTTCAGCTAAAACGTGAGTTTCGCTCCTAAGGCTAATTCACTTCTTAGTTTGCTAAGATAGAGTTATGTTGTTAGGAGTGCAACTGTCTAAAGGCGCTGTTTGCTTGTTACCTAGCTACTTTTAGTTGTTTGACTACTGTTTCACGTCTACCTTCAATTGTTACGCTTTTAAGAGCTTCAAACTAGACCTTTTTGACCTGTTTTCTTTTGTTTTGTAGATTCTACATGGTTTCGGGCGGTTTGGATGTTGAAGGATGGTTCATATTTTTATGGGCGTCTGTTGTTTGTCACTGGACATTTCTTTCGTCTCTGCTTTTCGGAAATGCTTGCTCCATTTCGGAAAGGTACCTCTTCAAGACCATCTACGTTCCCCCTTTAGATAGATGTTTATTAATGTCTTCAATCTGAATAGATAGAAATAAAATCAAATGTACACACGGCTACACGTCAAGCTATACAAAACCAATTTGTCTTGGCCTCATTTTGTATGATATTTTCTCACAATGAACGGCCAGCCAATACTGATATTGCATAGCTTGATGTGTAGCTGTGTGTACCAGTGGCAGAAAAACATTTTCTGTACCTACGTACCTAATGAAACACGGACATTAAGTCTAACAAACCAGACACGCTCACGAAACCAGAGGGGCAATTCTCGTAATTTTAAGAACGTTCGTAGTCTGATTTGTCTGTCTGTGTGTTTTGACAAGTTTTTGACATTGATTGTCGCTAAGATGAGGTTGCGACTAGATTTTGAACGTTTTTAATTACGTAAATTGTAACAGAAAGAAGAAGAGAACAGAAGATAAGTAGAAAAAATTACAGGTACTACCTACTTCACTTCGTGATGTGTTTTCTATGATGTGTGATTTTGGCTCACAAAATACCTATTTGCAAATATCATGTCGGCACTAAGTACTTATATTATTTTAATTTTATACTCAGCTTGTGGATAAGTAATTACAGCCGCACGGGTCGATCGATCAGGTTAAGCTACGCTTGCCGCATTTCGTCCGTGGATGGGTGAACATCTTCACATATCATGACCCCTCCGTGCCTCGGAAAGCACGTTAAGCCGTTGGTCCCGGTTGTCATTCGTGGATCTTTGACAGTCGTTACGGGTCGTCAGAAGCCGAAAGTCTGACAACCAGTCTTACCAAGGGGTATCGTATTACCCAGTACCTGGGTTGTGGAGGTCAGATAGGCAGTCGCTCCATGTAAAATACTGGTATTCAGCTGCATCCGGTTAGACTGGAAGCCGACCCCAACATAGTTGGTAAAAGGCTGGACAGATGATGACCAAGTCTTCCTAATTTCATGAAAATTCATAATGACGAGATGCTATGCAGCAAGATGGGTAACAAGTCGGGACTATCACCTGGTTGTTATAAGCGTAAGATTAGGTTGGAATGCATGCTAAAGAGCCTAAATGCCTAAGCCCACTTGCGCAGCAGTCGAATAACGGAACCGCCGGAATATAGTAGAACCCTTCGTTCAAATCAACACCCAAGTTTTTTTGAAAAGATTTATTCAACAAAACTTGGATGTTTTATCAGAGCTTTGTAAAGGATAAAGCTTAAAGGAGCGAGCTTTTAGCGGAGCACTAGTCAATAGTGCTGTCGTTAGGCACAAACGATTGCATGGGAGCTTTTGTAGTTTAAATAAATAAAGAGAGGAACGTAGCGGCGCGACGTCGAATGTTGCCCATTTCCATTGACGATTGAAAACGATGGACGCTTTTACACCGTAGTATAAAGGCTGACACAGATTCGGGCGGACTGCACTGTATTGGGATCAAGCAATCCTCCTACATCATTTTCGTTCAATTTATATGACCCTGTGCGATGGTTCAAAAAACGCGGTGTTTCCAGCATGTGTGCAATCTACAGGCAAGCTAAACCGCGCGTTTTAATATTAAAAGTCGATGCGCTGCGGCTCGATGCTGCTGTAATTTGAGCTTAGCTTAATGGTAGGTACGGTCAGTATTTACTCGGCTGCTAATATTGCACATTCGAGTTCTACAAAGAAACTGCCACAAGGCCTAGAGTATCAGAGACGACGCTCCGATGCTTTCAACTTTTTCTATAACTAGACGTGCCGTAATAGCGGTCGGGTACTGTAAGATCCTGTCACAGTTATTTTACCTCTGATTTTGTATCACAGTGATCTTTATCTGAGTTGCTATAAGGTTCACAGCAGGTTGTTTTGAACCTTATAAACTTAAAAGCCTTGGTTGCTGTTATAGGGCCTCTTGAGGAGGTTTTTTAACTTTTATACCTTTGTTGAAGATAAAATAGCGGAGGATTTATTTTGCTAGATAAATAGAAAACTTTTAAGTATGAATGTGGATGGCTATAAGAGTAGGGGAAGACCAAACAAACGATGGGTGGCCTGTGTGAAAGACTATAAGGCTAGAGAGAGGGTGATTACCGAGATGACGACTAAACGAGAAGTATGGAAGAAAACGACCTGTTGTGCCGACCACAAATAAATTAGGATAATGGCAAGAGAATGATGATGAGATTCTTGTTGTACCTAACAAATAATTCTTTATATCCTGACGAGGTTTTTTTGTCAAACCTTACGCTTGGGTGTAATAGGCGGCACAGACAGTGAAAAATGCATGCCGTGAGTGGAGCGAAGTACAAAAACAACACAATTGCTACCGGGGCCTACATTTTGTATAGTCCTGCATTAAATGAGTGCTACACCAGAGGTCTGCCTCCCTAAGCACGAAATTCGTAGTTTCGGCTGAAGTTACAGGTGTTTCCTACTCCGTATCTTCTTCGGACATATGATTGGTTCGGGATCCGAATAAGGATTATGACAACAAAATTTGACAGTCGTTCCTACTTCCATTATGTATTTGTTCGTCCGTAAAATTTAATTTGGCAGTATTTTTGACGGATCTCTACCTTCGAATGGCCCGTATCTTCGTTCACAGACTTTGAGAGAAGACCCCTGGTTCCAGACTGAACCGAAGTAGAAAAAAAAACAGTGTGCGTCGTGTGTGTCGGACCACGCACAATGAAAGTTTGGAATGTATTTATCCCAAGAACAAACTTAACTTTGCAGTTGAAATAATTGAAATGTTCTCCCTTACAAGACATATCGATGTATGGGAGAAAATTTTCGTGACGTACGTATATCTAGTATACTTCACGGTCAATTCTCCAACTGCAAATGTAAGTTTGTAATCGCAAAACAAAAATTTTATAAAATTATAAACTAACTAGCGGACCCGGCAGACGTCGTTCTGCCCGGAAAAGCAGCGCCACCTACCGGGTCCAATTGCGTTTTCAAACCATCCAAGAACCCATTAAAATACACACAAAAAATTTCATCCAAATCATCAACATCAACAAAGTGACAAACAACGTACAGAATCTATACTTATAATAAATCTGTAGAAGTGAAAATTCTGTACATTGAAAATATCAAAAAAATAAATGGCAGGGGGTGTTACTAGACCGACACCGAACCCAAAAATGTGATTAAAAAAATTTTTGTCTGTCTGTCTGTCTGTCTGTCTGTCTGTCTGTCTGTCTGTCTGTTTGTTCAGGCATCACGCAAAAACTACCGGTTCGATTACGATGAAACTTGGTATAATTATTCTTTAATATCCTGGGCACCACACTGGGTACTTTTTATCCCGGAAAAATATATACAATAAAAAACAAACTTAATTTTGCGGTTCGATCCCTAGATCCGATTACTGTACCAACCGCAAATAATAAGTTTGTCGTAGGTTAGGTCACACGCAGTGGAGTTCATTTTTATTCCTTTTACTTTTTAGAGTTATTTAGGTTTATTTTTATATAAGTCGTAGGTATAGATTTTAATTTTAAAGTATAGGTAGTATATTTGATAGTGTACGTAGTGACCGTAGGTTATTTTATAATACTGTTAGGTAGGTAGGATAGTCATTCGTATAGATATTAGTTTTTAGAGATTTTGCTTATTTATTGAGTTTAGATTGAGGGGCCCGTGGCTAAATAATAACAGCCGCACAGGTCGATCGGTCAGGTTAAGCTACGCTTGCCGCGGTCGGTCTGTGGATGGGTGACCATCTTTACATACCGAGACACCTCCGTGCCTCGGAAAGCACGTTAAGCCGTTGGTCCCGGCTGTCATTCGTGGATCTTTGACAGTCGTTACGGGTAGTCAGAAGCCCGAAAGTCTGACAACCAGTCGTACCAAGGGTATCGTATTACCCAATAACTGGGTTGTGGAGGTCAGATAGGCAGTCGCTCCATGTAAAATACTGGTATTCAGCTGCATCCGGTTAGACTGGAAGCCGGCCCTGAACATAGTTGGGAAAAGGCTAGGCAGATGATGATTGAGTTTAGATTAGTTATCGTCATAAATAGGTTTATTTAGGTAGGTAGGTATTTTATTTTCTGTTATTGAGTTTATTTATTTTTTTAATTAGGTAGGTACAGACGCCAGCACATCAAGCTACTACAATCTGTCAAATTTCTTTAATAGATTTTCAACTTTAGCGCTGAAGCATTAAGGTTCAAGGTTGAATGGGAAAATTTGACAGTTTCGGGTAGCTTGACCTGCTGGCGTCTGTACTTAGGTAAAGATATCATATAGGTACCCTCTTAATCACCATTAATGGGACACAATTGGTTTTCTATTGTAATTAGCCACAAAGGGCCCGCGAGATAGATGGCATCCTGGTGCACATACATTTTATCCTGTTAGCACGTTCCAGTGGGATAATTTCCGACATCCACGCGGGCGAAGCCGCGGGCAGAAGCTAGTAATTAAATATTTAAGACGGGTTTTTTACTATCTTCCTCGCAATTTTTCCATATTGTCTCACCGTTTAAACCTTCCCTGGACTACGACAAACATTTCAAAACCAAAATCAGCTAAATCGGCCCAGCCGTTCTCGAGTTTTAGCGAGACAAACGAACAGCAATTGATTTTTATATATATAGATAGATGATTTTCGGAATTTTTCCTTTTTCACAAGTACAGGAAAAAGGCAGAGGAAAAAGTTCTTGTCAAACTTCATGATTCTATGTCAATGGGAAGTAACCCAAGTAAGCACCAGAAGGCCTCACTTCCATGGTCATAATTAGACATTAACAACGGCTTTGTTTCGTATTAAAAAGGGTGATTTTCGTATGTCAAGTGTTACGTAAAAAGTATTACTCACGTGTCACCCACGTCTCAAATCCTTAATACGACACGAGACGAGATTAATGTCAGTCGAAATTGTAACTTTGACTGGATAGGCAAGTACTAGGTAGCCCGGGAATACAGGTCCAAACATTTTTTTAGACGCCTCTTTCCAAGGACTGTCCGAATCAGTGATTCACCCATTTTCATAGTTTAGGTTGTTTTTTTTATTTATTTTTTATTTAGCATATCATAAGCATATAATATCAGCCTATTATTGACACACTGCAAGGCACAGGCCGCTTCTCATACTAAGAAGGCACGAGCATTAATCACTACGCTTGCTCAAGACGGGTTGGCGTATTTAGGATAAGCATGATCAGCCTATAATGTTCCCACTGCTGGGACAAAGGCCTCAGACGCGGGCCTAGTGCGGGTTGGTGAATCATGATCATCATTTCAGCCCGGAATCATCCACTGCTGGGTATAAGCCTCAACTTTCTTCTGCCATACTTCCCTGTTCTGTGCGCCTCTCATCCAGGTATTTCCAGCGACTGACGATATCGTTAACCCAACGCGCTTTTGGACGGCCCTGGTTCCTTTGGGTTGGTGAATGTCACTGATTTTTTACTTATTTTTGGAATAATAAGTACTCTCTTGATCAGAGGGGCGATTCTCGTAATTTTAAGAACGTTCACAGTCTGATCTCAGTCTCAATCTGTCAAAAAATACTTCTAATTGCCCTACATTTTGACAAGTTCTTGACATTGACATTTGTTTGTGGCTGAGATGAGACTGCGACTAGATTTTGAACGTTTTAACTTACGAGAATTGGCCTTCAGATTCTTCACTGTCTGTCTACCATCTCCTTACCTACTACGTTAAACCAATCCAACGAGTTCAAATTCGAGGTCGAGGTCTATGATCACTGATGCCGACCACCTGCTCATTGATAAGCAGATATTTATTTTATTTTGTTACCTATAGTACGAATCATTTGATCTGATTTGGTTTCCGTACGTGTCTTTCGGGTAATAATTAAAAATCAGCGCTGTAATGTGGGTCCCCATAGCACAGCATCATGCTGAGTGGAAGCCTTCTTGTCACAGTCATGACGTGTGACGTGCAGCCGTCGACTATTAGGTACTGCTTTATGCTCGTGATTATATTCGTAGATATATTTTGTTTTTATTTTTCCTTTTTATTAGAATTGATTATCTTTTTGTATGCATGTGTTTCTGTGACAAATAAACCTATTTTTCTTTTCTTTCAGATAGGCAGACATACGGACAAAAAAAGGCTTCAAACTTTTCACACTTTTTTTTGCGCCTGTGATTAAAAACGAGAGTGAGAAATAAACGCTCTCTGAAAAATAACCCTTCACTTGGCAACGATTTATACAACCTAATCTGGGAAGGCCGTTAGGGCCAAATAAGTAATTAGTGGGGTTGAAAAACACTTAAATTTCCCGGTTAATGTGTTTTTGCGACAACGCCTAATGACCTGTAGGAGGTGAAAAGGGTGCGAATGTAAGCGAATAAACATCTTTTGCGGCCTCGTTTAACACTCTGGAGGGGTCAATTTGACCCCTGGGTACTATGCTTCCAGTTGTTATTTTCTTGGAAGACTCATTATAAAATGTATTTCAGAGTTGGTTATACGAGTAGATACATTCATTATACCTTCTTCCCAGGGGGATACATAGAAACTACAGAACGCCACCTGCTATGATCCTTACCATGATATAAAAAAGAAGTTACATACTCCTTTTGCTTCATTTACGTTCATACATCTGAGAGGCAATTCTCGTAATTTTACGAACGTTCACAGTCTGATCTCAGTCTCAATCTGTCAATAAATACTTCTAATTTCCCTACATTTTGATAAGTTTTTGATATTTGTTTGTCGCCGAGATGAGACTGCGACTAGATTTTGAACGTTTTAAATTACGAGAATTGGCCTTCTGGTTATACCTACTCGCACGTCGGTTGCGAGTACTAGATACCTGACCTTTCTGAAGAACATCACCACATGTCCTTATAGGGCATCCCCCTCCAAGGCGTTGCCACTCACATCTGCCTTGTTAATTTTTTACATTACATTTTGTTAGTCACCTTTCATCTAATCTGCGTTGGCGATTAACTTGCCAAACATTTAAACAAATATGAGTAATTGAAAAAATTACTTTATTTCCTACACAATAAAGTTCAGTTTGCGCAACAACCTCAAACATTTTTAAGACTTATTAAATAATCTTGTCACTGTGAAATCAACTTAATTACTACAAAAATAAAGTTGATATTTGTTTAACTTGAAATAACATAAATTGGAAATGTAAAATAGTGAAGAATGTAAGCATTATCTTTAATTTTTCTGCCTAGACTTTTCCCAACTATGTCGATTTGGCTTTGGAGTCTCGGTTAGACTGGAAGCCTAACTGATGCAGCTAAATATTAGTATTTTACGTGGACTGCCTATCTGATTTACTGGGTAACACTATACCCCTTGGTAAGACTGGTTGTCAGACTTTCGGGCTCCTGATGACCCGTAACGACTGTCAAAGATCCACGAATGACAGGGACCAACAGCTTAACGTGCTTGGCGTTTCAGTATGAAAAGATGATCACCCATTCAAGGGTCAACCGCGGCAAGCGTAGCTTTCCCCGATCGACCCGTGCGGCGGGTATTACTTAGCCACGAGCCCCTCAAAAAAGTTCTAAGAGACATGACTCTTATTATGTAAAGCGACTGTTGCTTGTAAAATAATGTAGTTTTTCATAAAGCTAGAGAAACAATGTTGCGAGCCGAGCTTTTGTGGGTATTTCAATTTTAATGAGTTTGGTTTGATATAAAATATTCCATTTGTGTGAAAATATTTTATGCAACCCATTTTTAGGTTTTGTTGCTTATTTTATCAAAACCTGCAACGGTTACTGGGTTATATTTTTGAGGTCATCTACAAAGTATTGCTGTTTAAAAGAAAGGGATTTTATTAGGAAAAAACTCACTTCAACCCACTTGAATCTCGATTCAAGTTTGAGCATCATTCTAGGTTCTAGGATACGGAATTCAGCAGAATCCAGAACCTCAATCCAGAGATTTTGTAACGTGCTTTATTTCTGACTAACATCAGGATAAAATGTCTATTCTTTGTCCTAATCCAGGTCATGGTCTACCCATGTACCAAATTACATTTAAACCCGTTCAGCCGTTTTACCGTGGAAGCGTAACAAACAAATATACAAAAAATCTAATATAATTTGGTTTAGACGTTCGTCCACGTCGGTTGCCTTTTAATTAAATTCGTATTTATGCAAAAATATAATACCTATAAGTTTATTTTAAAATAAAGTTCTTACTTATTGTCTCTGATCCAGACTTCGACCCCACGAAGTGCATTTCTGGCTACGGCCTTGGGACTTAGATACATCATCATCTGCCTAGCCTTTTTCCAACTATGTTGGGGTCGGCTTCCAGTCTAACCGGTTGCAGCTGAATACCAGTATTTTACATGGAGCGACTGCCTATCTGACCTCCACAACCCAGTTACTGGGTAATACGATACCCCTTGGTAAGACTGGTTGTCAGACTTTCGGGCTTCCGACTACCCATAACGACTTTTCCGACTTAGATACATAATTAGCCTATAATGTTTCCACTGCTGGGACACAGGCCTCCTCTCGGTGAGAGGGAGTGGGCCGTAACCCACCATGCGGGCCCAGTGCGGGATGGTAGATGTCACATGTCTTTAAATTTTTGGTTCTAGGACATGCCGGTTTCCTCACGATGTTTTCCTTCACCGTTTTGAGAGCAGAGGTGATTAAATAATTTACACAAATTAAAACGCCTGTCTGGGTTCGAACCTATGACTTACAACTCGTAAGTCGCGGCAGTTACCACTGAGCCAGCGCTGCTCTCCGTTACCACTGGACCACCACTGTTCTCGGGTCTTAGATAAAAGAACGAAGTCATGCCGCTCCCCGAAGCATAGGTAGGTAGGTATAAATGAAAATAATTTACCCTTAATCCAGTTGATTTTCACCGGCAGCCTACCTATCTATAAGTAACCTTTATTAATCGCGTCAAAATATACCAATTTACATACGTATTACATTTTATCGGATATGGTTTATTAAGGAATCTCTTTGAACGCACCTGCGGCCGGATTTCAGCTATTCATAACATTCCAATTTAGATTGCGGACAAAAAAGGCTCGGTTCCGACACAAAGATTCATTTCATGAAATTTCAGAGAGAGGATGTAGGGCACAGTGGGAATTCAACATTGAAATATGCTTCATACAGTAGATATACATTGAACGTTTGTAAATTTAAAGTATAATTATTTAGTAAATTAATGAACAAAAATAAATGAAATTTAAAGTATAATTATTTAGTAATTACCAAATAGAATAGAATACTCTTTATTGTACACCATACAAATTACAGAACATAAATACAAGATTTTACAGAGGGTGACACAATGGGCGGTCTTATCGCTAAGAGCGATCTTTTAAAGACAACCTTTGGATGGATTAAAATTAAGGAGAGACAAATATAGTAGGTAGTCTGTGGTGTACCATTTACATTATATTTAACTCATCTAAACAAATATATATGTACATATAATAACAAACATGACAGAATTGTATTTACCTGTTCTTGAATAGGTTACAATAATTTTCTTTGTTTACATTAAAAAAAATATTGAGTTGATTGTACTTATCATGTACAGGGTAGCAGGGTCATCGACGCGCAAACAGTAACCATGAATTCATTCAGCACATGATTCTACACCCGCTAGCGTAGACATTTTTCGACGGTTATCAAAAAAGAAATCTGCTGTTTCATAGAAAAGTGCAATTCCTACGCGGTCAAAATGTATGGTATAGCAATTTTTTTTAACACCTCACAAAAAATGCACTGAATCCATGGTTACGTCGTCATGGTGGCATGCTGCGTCGATCTCCCTGACACTGTATGATGAAAATATCATATTTTGGAAAAAGCTTATTTTGGGAATATCATATTATGGAAACCGGCATGTTCTCGAACCAAAAATTTTAAGACATGTGACATCTACCAACCCGCACTGGGCCCGTGTGGTGGATTACAGCCCACTCCCTCTCGAAGAGAGGAGGCCAGTGGGAACATTAAAGGCTGATTATGTATATTATGGAAACTTTAAAACACCATAAACATTAAGAAAAATAATAATAATTTCTTCAGCAATCGCTTCGATTTACTTCAGCTTAGATCGCAGTTCTTTATTATAGACATTAATGAGATTGCTTAATTACATTTGTTACAATGTAATGTTCAGAGCATTTACAATAAAGCTTTAATGCATTAAAAGAAGCATGAAATAAAATGGTGTTTCGTCGCAAAGATTTGTAAAAGCTTTGACACTTTGACCTTCAGCTGGCCTAGCGTAGTACAGGGTTTCAATAGAATGTCTAAGAGGCCAGTTTTTACTGGGGGCATACCACCAGCTCTTATAGCAGGCCAGATGTACAAAAAAGCAGTGCAGTTCAACTTCTGCCCTGCTACAAGAGCTGGTGGTAAGCCTCCTGGTTTTGTTAACACTGACGTGCAGACTACTGTTGCAAAATATATAACAGTAAAAAATTAATTGTGATTAAGTATCTTTTCAACACGATTTTCTCGCATTTTTTTTCCCATGTCATATTGGTTCCATATCAGTAGGTGCTATGGCCAAAATCTATATCTGACCACCGTAAGGACTATTCCTGCTTGCAGCGCATATTATTAGTCGACCTAAAAAGGATCCTCTTTTGTTTTTTTTACGAACGCAGCTGTGGTCATCATGTGCACGGGATTTTGTTTTCAAAATGGTCAGATATAGATTTTGGCGATAGTACGTATTACAAAAATAAATATGAAAAAATCATATATGCAACATGAAATATATATAACAAACATTGAAACAAACTCGCCTAGTTGTTGTGTTATATTTCATGTTATATTGCTTAAAGGTAAAATATCATGGTTAAAAGATCATAACTTAGAATTAAACTTTGACAAAACAAAAATAATGCAATTTAGACCATATCAAAAGCGTAAATTGGACATAAATTATTCATATAATAATATACAGATACAATGCATAAATGAGTTTAAACTGCTGGGTTTGTCTATAGATACCAATATAAACTGGAAGGCTCATATAGATGCAGTGGCAAATAAACTTGCTAGCTTTATATATGCCCTGGGAGAGCTTAAAAGAGCTACCGATTTTAAAACTGCTCTAACAGCATACTATGCCTACGCATACTCCTGGTTAAATTACGGAATAGTGGTGTGGGGAAATAGTGTAGACAAACAAAGGCTCTTTATTCTACAAAAAAAATGTTTACGAATTCTTGCCAATATAGACAACACGGAAAGCTGCAGGCCATTCTTTGTTAAATATAAGCTCCTTACACTAACTGGCATCTACATATTGGAAGTTAGTAAATTTGTACGAAAACACCAATCACTATTCCAACTCACTAGAAACCTCCGCCCACAAAGTCGCAGTGATAGGCGCCAAAACAAGAATGAATTAGCCCTACCAAGCTCCACATTAAGTATGTTCCACTCAGGACCTTTAGCCATGTGCGTAAAAATATATAATAAGCTTCCAAACTCAATTAAAGACATAGAGTACGAAAACAAATTCAAAACCAGCCTTCAAAGACACCTTACACTAAAATCATACTACACTCTAAAGGAATACTTTGACGATAACGATAAGTAAATTTTGACATTAAAATTCATAATATATACATATCACTCACAATTTTTGACTTAATACTATGGTTCTGGTTTGACATTAAGTTTTATCATTATTATTATTGTTAAAGGAATTTTTGGACGATAACGATAGATAAATTTTGACATTCAAATTCTTATTATATACATCACTCACTATTGTTGACTTAATACTATTATTCTAGTTGACATTACCTATATTATTTTATGATTATAGTTATAATTATTTGATTATTTTTAATTGTCTAACTTTTAACTATTAATGGAAATTATGACCAAATAATTGTTTTTAGTTTTTACCCTATCCTGGACTATACATTTACGAATACTTTATTATTATGTTAAAAATTTTATTATTGTCTTTCTGCACAGTGGGTTTCTTTCATTCATTTAATTTATTATTATGTACTGTAGCATGCCAAAACATATGTATAAATTGCTGTGCCCTGACAGGGTCAATGTATGAAACAAATATTATTGTAACATCTTCTACACTACATTGAATGCAATAAACGATGATTATGATTATTATGATTATAAGGTATTTGGACGGTATGTTCGTTTCAACGTGTGGTACCTAGATTTCATGTTACGTTTCATTGTGTTTACGTTTATGCAATTACTTAAGGTGTACCTTAAACTTTTGCAGTTGGGTAAACAGAACATACTTTTATTCAAATGTGAGGGTAGTCTGAAGTATTTATGCTATGATAACACACAAGCGGTAATGGATTCCACTTTTAAATTGCACCCATCTCGTGATTGGACAGTGTAAAAGCAACTAGAGTCCGGTGCACATGGGAACGTGAAATTTTATTCAGACGTTGAAATAGTTGCCTTTTAGACTACCAGAGAACATGCGTTTCGTTATTGGTATCCTGAGTTTCTTAGCGTTGGAGTAACAAATACATACATACATCTAAGCATACGTTTTGACCCTCTCCAGCGAAGTGATTGCGTAACACAATAATAGTATGGCTTTCATTTTGAGAGATCAACAACATCTTGTTGTTGAGCAGACAAATTTTTAACCCCCGTCGCCACAAAATGGCGGATTACATATTTTTTCACAACTCCCTCAATATGGGTATCAAATGAAAGGACTTGACTAGTAGAATACTTATACACTATGATAAATTTCAAATCCAAGATGGCCACCACCACAAAATGGCGAATTACAAAAAACCTGATTAAACACCAAATTACCTGAATCTTAAAACGCAAGAAAGTAAAAGAAATGAAATAATAAGGAGTCCGTACAAAAAGCATGAAATAAAAAAATTAATTAAAATTTTAAAAAACCCCCGACACAAAATAAAAATAGTATGAATGTAAAAGCCTAAACTAATTAAAAAAAAAAACTATTGAAAAAATAGCCACAAATAGAACAAAAAAAGGTATAAACGTGAAACCCTATAAAAAAAAAATAATCTTGAAATTATGACCTTACGTAAGTACGTATGACATTTTTTTATTAAATTTTGTTCCGTCGGGAGACCGCTACTATTTTAAACTTTAACAGAACGTTAGGCTAATAATTAGAGCGGTCCCCCCCGGCGCAGCTAGTCATCAATAATTTTTGTCTTTGCCGTGTTAGTGACTCCCAAAGTTTTTTAAAGTAAACGTTGTCCGTAGGTTGATACTTACTGGATAATTAAGGGCCATTACCATATTACATTTCTACGAATTTCTTCTATAAACATAGTTTGTCTTTCTGGGAAGTTCTTCAAACCACCCTAATGCAGTCATTACTTAGCTTCATTATACAGACTTACTCGCAGCGCCCCGCGGTTTCACCCGCATAAATTTCAAACCTGTGGGAATATCGGGATAAAAAGTATCGTATTAACATATACGATACTTTTCCTCCTAGTTATTAGCTATCTGTGTGCCAAATTTCATCCAAATCCGTGCTGAAGTATATGCGTGAAAGAGTAACAAACATCCATCCTCACAAACTTTCACGTTTATAATATTATCTATAACGGGTGTCTTGACGAAGTCGAGTCACTCGTTCTTTCCATCATTGTGAATACTTTTTTTTTGTATTGGGAACCTTTTGTTTATGGAGATATTTCAGCTCAAAGTTCCAACTTTTTCTAATATTCTTTTACTAAAACACATTTTAAATGTTGTAACTTAACTTTAAATACCTCCACGACCCCTGCACCGTTGCATGCATCCATAAGAACAATTATTTTAGAAAGTTGTTTAGTTTGATGTACACAATGCGTTGACGATGGCTTCGTGAAGGGTCTTTTTACACCCTGTATTTACCTTAGTTCATCATTTTAGCCGAAAGACGTCCACTGCTGGACATAGGCCTCCCCCAAGCACTGCCACTTTGACCGGTTCTGTGCTTCCCGCATCCAGCGGATTCCTGCGGCCTTCACAAGGTTTGGGAGGCATTCCAGTGCTACGTCTTCCGGTACGCGGTTAACACACCAGAACCTTTCGACCCCATCGACCATCTGTCCTGCGAGCAATGTGCCCATTTGTTAGTTACAACAAACAAAGATAGGGAAAAATTAATATTAATAACAACGCTTTCTTAACAAACAAAGGGATTGTTTGTTGACTATAGTAAGGATATTCAGCAATATGCGTCTCCAGAATGATAAATATGTTGAGCCCTAAACAAAATTACGTGAGGTTGTTTCCGAAGTTAATAAAACAAACTTGAGGTTAGAGATTAATTTATCCGTCATCCTGAGCTACAGACAATACCTGTGATAACAAGGTAAGTTAAGTAAAGTCCCGCGTAATTCCTCCCAGGATGGCGTCACCAACAAATCTTGTTGACAAACTATGAATCGCTTTATTAAACGGCTTAGACAAGCGCTCCAATTAACAGTTGGATAGAGTCTGCAGGATCGGCCGAGGGTTAAGAACCTCTGATCGTAGGAATAATGAAGGTGTGTGCAAAGACGAAATTACTGCGACCTGCAAGGTTTTACGGTATGCCTTTAAGTCGTAGACACAGGCATTGCACACAAAACTATTATAATTATAATGCCACATTTGATAAAGAACAATTTACAAAACCGTATTTTTACGCAAAGGTCTAGAAAGTTTTCCTCTCAAGAATCTTTCGAAGAGGATTTTTTTTTTACTCGGAAGAGTTAAAGAAAATTTGATATTTTAGAGACAGCCTTTTTTTCACATTCGCTTCAATATCTTGCAGCAGGAGAGTCTCAACTCACAACACGTTGGCTTTCAATTTGCCCAAACCCTCAAAGAGCACATCGATTTGATCGCTGCAAGATATACTGAATATACATAAAGTACGTGATGTAATATATTTTTTAAATTAAAATACATTTTAAGTTACACACATAATAAAACTTACATAAATCCTTAAAACAACATTGCAACTTTTATAAATTACTAGACTTGGCTCCCAGTTCTAGCACTCATTGTTGAGCACAAAAGCGGCAGATGACATCCTTCAACATTTCCTCTTGCTCTTATTTACCACAAAACACGAAGGGAATTGGACGTGCTCCCAATAAATTATTCATCTAATTAACACAATAATAACCCTTAGGGAGGGCCTTCATACTCGTAATAAGGCAGACATTCAAACTTTGTTTTCGTTCAGGCCCTTCCCTTTCATTTAAAAATTCAGCCAGTGTTTTTAAGTATGCAGCAAAGGTTTAATTTTTAAATTTCTTTTCTTTTAACGATTATTGAGGCGAATGGGGTAGAAAGTTTGCTCTGCTAATTTCAAGCCACATTGCTTTTGTCTGCGATTATTTGAGTACTTTATATTCAGCGAAGGAGGTGTTTGAGAGTTCAAGAATCGAGCTATGTACTTAACTTTTTGTAATGATTCTTCTTTAGTTTCAATTTATTCCGGCAATATAATGAGAAAAGATTATATGCTCTATTAGTGAGAGGCTATTTTAGTGGAATATATTCGCTTGGATTCCAATTATTGCTATTTCATTTTAGAGCAACGATGAATAATATTTCGAGCACGTATAAAATGTTATACCTATTTATATTATATTTATTTATATTATATTAAAAGCCTGTGATATCCCAGTACAGGACAAAGGCCTACTTTCTTTCCACTTGGCTCTGTTGAAAGCTTCTGAGGACCAGTTCTTGTAGAAGAAATCTAGCTCATCCCGCCATCTCCGTATGGGCCAGCCGGGATGTCGCTTGCCATTAAGAGGGACCAATTGGGTCGTAAGCTTGGCCCATTGGTCACCTGGCATATGGCAGATGTGTCCAGCCCAATTCCATTTTAGCGTGGCAGCTTTCCAATGCTGTATGCTAATGTAAATATGCTTCTCGTATTTAAAACTGAAACCATAATGCAATAGGATACATGTATTTTCGATTCAATAAATAATCGTTCGGGTAAACGTTACGTTTTCGTCGTGCGTTTGTGCTAGCGCCTCTTGTGTATGTTTATCGAGTTTTGCGTTACCCTCGGCAAGCGTTCCCTTGCCGCTGTTATAGTAGGTAAGTTTGCGGTACCTACACTAGGGAATAAGTTGATAAAACTAGTTTCAGCACAGGTTCTAATAATATTAATGAAGTTTAACTAAATTGAGAGCAGTGGTGGCCCAGTGGTAACGGCCGCGAGTTACAAGTTGCAGATCGTAGGTTCGAACCCTGACAGGCGTTTTATTTCGTGTAAATTATTTCATCACCACTGCTCTCAAAAACGGTGAAGGAAAACATCGTGAGAAAACCGGCATATCCTAGAACCAAAACTTCGAAGACATGTGACATGTACCAACTCGCACTGGAGCCGTATGGTAGATTACGGCCCAATCCCTCTCACAGACAGGAGGCCTGTGTCCTAACAGTGAGGACATTATATGTAAGCTGATTATGCTAAACTAAAGGAGAATAGACACTTTACTATGGGTTTCTGCCCGGAAGCCCAATAGCCATAAGATATTCATCAATGGAAAGAGCTTTTCAAGTGGAACCATTGCTTCTAACACGACTTTTGCTAATTGTTAGTCAGTTAATGACCTAAATAGGTGACCACTTGAGCTTCGAAGTTAAGGAATTCTTGGCACACACCCTCTTTCTTCTTCCTATCTTTTAATGACATGTACCCATACCTGAATATGGGATCAACGACCGCTGGTAGTAGTTACAAGAAATTATGATTGTATACAAATATATAATATTGTATATAATAAAAATACATGTCTGCGATACAAACTATCAAGAGAATCTTGATAGTTTGTATCGCAATGAATCTTGACAAGATTCATTGAGGCAACTATTTTAACCGACTTCTAAAAAAGGAGGAGGTTCTCAATTCGACGGTGTTTTTTTTTTTTTTTTGTGTGTTTGTTACGCGATTTCTCCGCCAATTGTAGACCGATTTTCAAAATTCTTTTTTTGTTCGAAAGGAGATACTTCTGAAGTGGTCCCATAGAAATTTCATCAAAAACGGTGCAGTAGTTTGGTTTTTAAACCTAAATTACTGGTAAAAATTACAACTTAAAAGTGAAAAATAAAAACTTTTTTGCAAAAAAAAACAACCGACTTCCAAAAACGACACTACAAAGTGAAAAATAACTTTAATTTCGGAAGTCGGTGGCAAACAACGAAAATGCGAACCCGACGACACCGACTTCCGAAATTAAAGTTATTTTTCACTTTGTAGTGTCGTTTTTGGAAGTCGGTTGTTTTTTTTTAACAACGGACTTCATCAAAATCTTTGTGACACAAGTACATGGCTCTTAAAAGCTGTTACTACTATCAAAAGCAAACTAAATAATATAAGCACTACATTTGAAGTATTTGTCGTATAAACTTACTAAAAGAGTCCTCGTACCAAAATCTAAGGACCCACAGTGGACGACAAATACTTTACTGCAGAGGTGACGAACCTTTTCACATTATGTACCATAGATAAAATAATGTTGTTGCCAATGAAGTGCCGTTGAGAAAAGTAAACAAACTTAGTAATATTTATACTAAAAAGAAAAAACAGAATATACGTTATATTTGCGGAAAACCAGACGTGTAGAAAAGACACAAACAAATTGGAATTATTATTGTAGCGGTATCTACAAAAACGCCACATGCGAACTACGCGTCATACTAACGTCATACAAAATCCTGCATCTCGCAAGCAGAGTTTACCGCGCAACTAGCATAAATACAACGGTGGTGAAGGGCGGGCGTTTTTGGGGTCTGTCTTTTATAATTTTGACGTTCGAAAAGTGCTGATTCTCAGCCTAATTTGAATAAATGACTTGATTTTGATTTTGAACGAAACGACATGAATCATCGGGCAGTTGCCCGCCAGACACAACACCCGTCTGGTCGGGGATCCTCCCTTTTCTATGGAGGATGAGTGAACTTTGCACCCTGTTCCTCATACCTCTATACTGGTGACCCCGAACATGAACGTCAGCGCAGCCGCCGCAGCCGTTTTTATAAGTACCTAAATATGAATGATACGGATGCGATGTAATTGTTAGATCGGTTTAATTGAAAGAAATATTTACTGATTCGTATTGTATGATTTACGAAATCGATTAAACTAAATTCAATGCCAGACCTATTTTCTGCCGTGCCATAGGTTGACTATCCCTACTTTACTACTAAACCACTCGTAGTGAGTAAACCTCTGAATGCAAGTCTTTGTAAAAAGTTTATCAAGCTAAGGTGGCAACAATGGCCAAGTTGAGTCCCAGCGGCCAGAGAAAAGAAGTACGAATTGTTCCTTTAGTTGAACTCTTTGAGATAAATAAGTATTTTGGATTACGTTGTTATGGTAACAAGTCTTGGGAAGTTTAGTGATTTTAGTTTTTGTGAAGTGATTTTTACTTGTCGTTTGATTTTTTTATACCCTGTCCTAAACATACTACCCTACTCTCTCCTGAACATAACTATTTCAGATTACGTAAAAGTTAACTTTAAAATGCGTAATAAAATAAATATTATAAAATGCCTTATCTTATTTGTGACTTCTTACAGATATAATACCGTACGTGTATCAGTTTTGACAAAAAAATATATAATTGTTATGCGTATTCCATCTGTCAAAAAACGGTTTATCTAATGGACAGGCTATGACAGATGTGAGAATCTGATTGTTTTTGAACAACTTACAGTAGATCATATTATGTAGCGGCACATACCATACCGAAATGGCAACCAATCACTAAGCTACGGCGTAGCAATGGCTACGTCAGCTGCGGCGTAGTAAAGGCTACGTCAGTTACGGCGTAGTAATGGCTACGCCAGTTATGGTGTAGTAAACGCTACGTCAACTAGGGCGTAATAGACGTCACGTCAGCTACAGCGGCGTAGTGTTCAATCTCATCATTATTACTATGATGTGGTGATCTCAGTATATTCAAAATCGGCATTAACATAACATAAAATCATAAGAAATAGTTCTTCGAAACAAAGCAACGGATTTTGATCGGCGGTTACACAGAAAGCCACGAAAAGCGACTTCAGAATATAATAGTCTTTATTATGTACACCATAAATATTACAGATATAAATGTAGAAATTTTACAAGGGGTGACACAATGGGTGGTCTTATCGCTAAAAGCGATGCTATAGACAATCTTTGGATGGATTTAGAGAGAAAGGAGAGACAATACTGCAGGTAGGTATTTTGTTTCATATCATAGATTATACGTACAACAACACGCGATACAAACACGTGTTTTGATCTTATTTGCATTCTGAACACACCTCCTACACATACATGTACGGGATTTAACTAAAATCCGCTTTACATGCTATTCGACAATATATAGGCTATGTAATACCGCATAGTTCGGTATTCAGAGACTACATGGATGTAACTAATCCACATTGCAAGTACAGCAACGTGCAAAATGTATGTATGTATACACTTATTTTATTTTCAAACGAGATAATCATAAATCCATTTTACCCTTTTCATACAAACAGAATATAACTGACGTAGGCTTGACAGAAATAATTTACTATTTTATTGATTTGTTAGACGAATACATAATAAAGAAATTTGATTACACGATCGATTTTTAACATTAGTTTTCAATATTAATGAACGATGGTAGGACGCCCTCAGACTAGGTGGAGTGACGATCTTCGCAGGGTGGCTCGTAGAAGCTGGATGAGAGTTGCCGATAATCGAGCTGAATGACGTGCAATTCGAGAGGCCAGCAGATGAAGATGTCTAGCAGTGGACTACTGTAAACTGATGATGATGAATAAACAGGGTATGAACCGGTTTCATTGCATGTGAATGTGTAGGGATCCCTTCTTTTCGCATAATATTCTTTTTCCTAATATACTTTGGCATAACGATTTTGGCATAATTTGTTTTGCCATAATAATACTTTGCCATATTTTTTTTTGGCATACAGTTTATGTTGGCATAATAATCTTAAAGGCTAATTTGTTTTGGCATAAATTTAATTCGCTTAACGTTACTAGGCCTTATTATTATTGTTATGCTTAATAAAGTTATGCTTTAGAACGTTATGCTTAAAAAATGTATGCTTTAGAATGTTATGCTTAATCATTATTATGATTAGAGAAATTATGCGTAAGCTGTTATGCGTAAATAATTTATGCGAAAATATAATTATGACAAACAATAGTATGCCAAGTTATATTAGGTCTTAAAATTTTATGCAAATGGATAGGGAACCGAATGTGTATTATAGAAAAGAGAACTATAAAAAAAAAACAATGGTTGCCTACCGTGCCATTAGTCGCTCCTTTTCTTTTGATTTTTTTTGCCGTCGTTATGCTCATCATAATCATAATCATCCTATAATGTTCTCCCTGCTAGGACACAGGCCTCCTCTTGGTGAGATGGAGTGGGCCGTAATCCACCGCTGTGGGTTGGTAGATGTCTTCGAATTTTTGATTCTAGGACATGCCGATTTCCTCACGATGTTTTCCTTCACCACTTTGAGAGCAGTCGTTACGCTAAGAAGAAGAATAAAACAGGTTTAACAGAAAGGAGCTTTTGAATTTCGCAAGGTGTGTTCATATTTTTGCCCTCGACCGTACATACTGAAGGTGAGACTTGATTAAGAGTTATTTCTCATCCCTGCCTCTGGGCTGGATTGAGGTCAAGAGTGAGCCCATTGTCATCATCATCATCATCTGCCTAGCCTTTTCCCAGCTATGTTGGGGTCGGCTTCCAGTCTAACCGGATGCAGCTGAATACCAGTATTTTACATGGAGCGACTGCCTATATGACCTCCACAACCCAGTTACTGGGTAATACGATACCCCTTGGTAAGACTGGTTGTCAGACTTTCGGGCTTCTGACTACCGTAACGACTGTCAAAGATTCACGAATGACAGCCGGGACCAACGGCTTAACGTGCTTTCCGAGGCACCAGGGGGTCTCGGTATGTAAAGATGGTCAGCCATCCACAGACCAACCGCGGCAAGCGTAGCTTAACCTGACCGATCGACCTGTGCGGCTGTTATTATTTAGCCACGGGCCCCTCCATCCCATTCAACCCATCCATCCAATCCATCCGAGCCCATTGTCAATAAAAAAAAAAAAAAAAATTAAAGTTGCAAGATGCAGACATAATTAAGTGGAATTTATATTCATTAGTATTCATTGCCTCTGCTTAGCGCGTGCTGGCATTGCAATGGAGAAGATTTAATTTAGCCGTGTGTCGTGTCTTTTATAACTAGGTTATTGTATTTTTTGCGTAACTTGATCCAAAATCCTGCCGACTACAAAGGTAGTCGTTATCTTTGATAGTAGTTAAGGGTTGTCAGAAGCTCCAAAGTCTGACAACCAGTCTTGCCAAGAGGTATCTTGTTACCTAGTCACTGGATTGTGGAGGTAAATACTGGTATTAAGCTGTATCCGGTTAGACTGGAAGCCGACTCCAACGTAGTTGGGAAATGGCGCAGATGGTGATTATCCAAAACTTAACCTCGTTGGTGTATAGGTCGCAAGAGTAACTGCAAAGCATGAGGTCCTGGGTTCGATCCTCAGTTGTGGAAACTTGTTATTGAGTTGGTCCATCAAGAATTTCTCAGCAGTAGCCAGGAGTCAGGATTTGTATCCGGTTGATGCCAGTAGACTTGCATATAACATGGGACAATGGCGAAATGTTAGTGTACTTAAGGCTCCGTTCACGACCTCGAGCGATGCGATTTGCGACGCGTCTTGCGTCAAGCGACACGTGCGCGTCACCTCGTCCGGCGCTTCGCATGTCGCGTCGCGGTGGCATGCTCTAAACAACTTCTTTCATTTATTTTCTCCCCAGTCGCTGTCGCAAGACGCGTGTAGCTCGTGGCCACGGGGTTACAACTCTGTCATTCCTTTCGTGGAAGACAAGCGTGATGTTATGTTTATTGCTGAAAAACTTATCCAAGTGGCATCCTTCCACATTTCACGTCTTCCTCATAGCAATTGAAAGTTTTAAGTCGCACTAAGTTGCCTGAGTAATTCTAAAGTTCCGTAAATTCCGACAAGTTTTACTTACGATATGTTAGTATGCAGAGTTTAAGTTTTTGTTAAGTAAGTCACACGTGCTGCGGTCGCTGCGGAAGTGTGGGTAAGGGGGGAGGTAAACAGAGATATAGAGGGTGGCGGGAACATTGACGCGCAACCTGTTCCCGTGGATTCAGCCCATGATTCTTGACCCCCCATCGTAGAAATTTCTGCTGTTTCATAGAAAAGACCTACGCGGTCAAAATGTATGGAACAGCAATTTTTTTTTTAATAACCGACTTATAATTTCATGTACTGAATTAATAGTTACAGTTTCTAAATCAAAAGTATAGTCATTTGGTCGGACTGTCGGTGGTCGGTCGGTGGTAGTCGTAGTCGGTAATATAGTGCAGTATTTAAATTAGGCTGAGAATCGGTACTTTTCGAACGTCAAAATTACATAACACAGTCCCCCAAAACGCCCGCCCTTCACGTCGCTGTTCGTTTGCGCGTCCATGTCCCTGCCACCCAGTATACTTTGAACATGAAATAAAGTCGTCCGTCCACCGTTACGTGTGATGTGCACGGAGAGGTTTCCCACGTTAGCTGCGCGGTTCATTTGATCGCCAGTCACGCATCCGTGTGTTGCGTGGTCACGACCGCGCTACGCGTCACAGTGGACGATCCCGACTTAATTTTTGTACAAAGTGAAGTACATGTGCAGCTGTGAAATGGCCTCTTCAGGCATGGTAAGGTAGGTGCAGCTTGTGAAATAGGAAAAAGGGCGACACTTCATAATTTTACTACTAATATACCATTAACGAATTTCTTGCTGACAAAATTTCTTGTGACTAACCCTGTATTTATGATTTATAATGTAAATTCCTACCTAAATACTTTTAATGTATTTAAATTGTATTGTATATAATGTTTTATTTAATTTTTAATATTGTTAAATTAATAGTGTAAAGGGTAGATTTTTAAGTTTCTATAAAATATCTGTAAGACCTGTTATATCACCAAAAATCACACTAACAAATACTTTGACTTTGATTTTCAGATTTCAATCGAAAGGTCATACTTTGTTTTACGACTTTGGTCTTTATGTTTTAAGGTTTATAGACCGAGTCGGACTCGACGAACTAAACTCGTCGAAGAAACGTCGAGATCCGAAGACGCACGAAGGTATTTGATATCGGAAAATGAGTTATGGAACTAAAATGGAGTTGGGCAGGACACCTGGCAAGCTGCAATGATAGCAAGTGGAGAAAGGCAGTGACCAAGTGGCGTCCAAGGACTGGTAGACGAAGCGTCGCCGTCGGTCGTCCGGCGCCGGCGCCGAGATGGGCGGACGATATTGTTGCCATCGAGGGTAGAACCTGGATGAGGCTGGCACAGGAGCGTGGAGATTAGCCCAAGGAAAGAGAACATGCTCAGTAATGGGTGAAGCTGGGCTGAGGATGATGATGACCTTTATGCAAATGTTATGGTACCCACTTACATAATTATAAGCTTTTGTTTACCCACATTCATTATTTTATTTTTTATAGTCAGAACCTTTTCCCAACTATGTTGGAGTCGGCTTCCAGTCTAAACTGGAGCGATTTCCTATATGACCTTCAAAACCCAGTTATGTACTGGGTAACACTATACCCCCTGGTGAGACTAGTTGTCAGATGTCTGGGCCCGTAACGACTGTCAAAGTTTTATGGATGACAGAAAAGACCAACGCTTATCGTGCTTTGGATGGTCACCCATCCACGAATTAACCGCGGCAAGCGTAGCTTAACCAGCGATCCACCCGTGCGGCTGTTATTATTTAGCCACAAGCCCTCCACATTTTATTTCATCTACTTAGGAAATGTAAACGACTGCTTATTGGACCTCCACAATAGTTATTGAATAGCCAGAACCTATACCGTTTAAAAAATATAATATGAAAGAAAGAAAGAAAGAAAGAAAAAACATTTATTTAGCACAGACCAAAAGACACATAATACACCAGATACATACATCAGATAGCAACTAATAAAAAAACAAATAGAAAGTATAAAGACCGATGTAAGAAATTAGCAGGTAAAGTGTGCCTCCCGGCTGCACCAAAAAGGCCCAGTTCAGCAAAAATGCCAGACAATAGTGCCTGACGCTGGTTTTCAACTGAACCTGATGTGTGAGGTGACGGATGTAAATCAGTTTTGTCAACGTGACGTGTGTATGCATACTTAAATAAGCTAAATATGTGACAAATAAAAAATAGTCAGGAATATGTACATAAATAGTGTGAGTTGAGTAGTGTGTATATGGATTAAATAACGCTAGTTAATTTATCCTTACATCGCAATTAATGCGCCTCCTCCTCTAGATAGAATACGAAGCATTTAATTCCGTTACCGTAATCATATCAAATCTTTTCCCAATCTTCGGAATCGACGTAAAATTATTTATTGGACAAATTTCGCGGGTAACTTCGTTCGAACTTCTTTCCGTCAATAACTTTGTTCAAGGTGAAATATATTTCTTGTAGTTTTGTTTTATCCACAAGTATTGACACAATACTAAAAACCTAAATTACACGAATTGTGAGTTGTTTGTACGTGATCCGAATAGCAAGACCTGAGTCTGACAACCCAGTAACTGGGTTGTGGAGGTCAGATAGGCAGTCGCTCCATGGAAAATACTGATATTCAGCTGCATCTGGTTAGACTGGAAGCTGACCGCAATATAGTTGGAAAAGCCTATCATTTGCTTAGCCGTTTCCCAACTATGTTGGGGTCGACTCAATTAAAGATAGTTGAGTAAGCAGTGGTGGCCCCGACTTAGGTGTTTAGGTCGTGGGTCGAACCCAGGCAGGCGCTTTGCTTTGTGTAAATAATTTTCTCAACACTGCTCTCAAAACGGCAAAGGCAAACATCGTGAGGAAACCGGCATGTGTTAGAAGCAAAAATTCAAAGACATGTGACATCTGACAACCTGCCCTGGGCCTGCGTAGTAGATTACCGCCCACTCCGGTCTCGAAGAAAAGAGGCCTTTGTCCCAGCAGTGGGAATATTACAGGCTGATTATGCTTTTCATTTTGTCCCGGATTTCATATTTCTAGACTTTGCTGGTAGAAATGATTTGTTCTTCTTTAGGTTAAATACTATTAGGGCGTAAATAATATGACAGATTTATAGAAAAAATACAAAAATAAAATAAAAAAATACAGCTTCTTAAAGAAGCTGTAATATGCTATAGTTATGCTTTAAGAAGCTGTATTTTTAAACAAAATCAATTTGTCCAACTACACTTAAAGCACAAACATTCTCGCCTGTGTTTTGCGAAGAGTTTGGCAGAGGTGTAGGTGCTTATAGTAGGCACACCCACATTTCGCCAGTTAAGTCCCATATAAGGGGACGAGCCTATTGACATAAATCGGACACAAATTCGGGCTCCAGGTTGCTACTGAGATATTCCAGATGGGAAAATCCAATAAGACTTTGCCCGACCAGAGCATCAAACCCCTTTATGCTCAGCAGTAGGACTTGTAGCCAAAGCTGGCATTAAGAACGTTAATCGTTAATTAACGAAGAGAAAAAAAACCATGCTCCACATCCTATCCTGCCCTCTGTGTCCCAAAACATGCAGTCAAAGTGACCTCTGCGCTGCCACTGACGACGCCGTGGAAGTGGCTAACTTTTGGGCCAACAAGATATAAAATTCAGTAAATTTATTTTTTAAATGTCGAAGCATCATGTTGAGATAGGAGCCTTTTGGCCTCGTATAGGACTTTCTGTTTCATTTTTCCTTTTGTTACTTTTATAAATATTTTTTTTTATTTTTATTTTTAACTGTGTTACAAAATCAAAATCAAAAGTCATTTATTCAAATTAGGCTGAGAATCAGCACTTTTCGAACGTCAAAATTACAAAAGATAGTCCCCCAAAAACGCCCGCCCTTCACCACTTCCTAGTGCTATCGCTGGGAAGAAGAAGTGGCGGAACAAAGGTTTAGTTTAGTTTATGATCCTGTACGAGTCGCAATAAATACTTTTTGTTCCTTTCTTTCTTTCTTAGTCGTGCCAGCGACATGAAGAAGAAGAAGATGGACGAAGAGAAACTTTTGAGTGACGGATTAACTTTTAAGTTAACTTTAAAAATTGTTATCGGACTCATTAACTTCTGGTAACTTTCCATAAGTCCGTTAATCGTTAATTAAGTATCTAATATTTGCCAAAAGGATACCGCGCGGACCGTGCCGCGCCGCAAAAAAAGCCTTTTTGACAATCTCTAAATAATTATTATTACAAACTCTAATGAAACACCCTTCTTTCATGTCCTATATAAACTCCCATAGCCCATATCAACATTTTTTTAATGAAGTAAATAGTAAATCACTAACGCAACGACATATAAAATGCAATTTCTATTACGAGTAAACGATTAACGTTAAGTTCAGCTTATAGAGGCTTCAGGAATGGGATGTAAAGTTCACTCATCCTCTATGTACAAGGAAGGATCCTCCGACCAGACGGGTGCCGTGTCTGGTGGGCAACTGCCCGATGGTTGATGTAGGGACGTTGTATATATGCTAGTTGCCCGGTAAACTTTGCTCACGCGTCACGCTTTTACGTGACGTCAGTGTGATGCGTAGTTCGCATGTGGCGATGTAGATGCCGCTACAAGTTAAACCTTCCGAAATGTAACGTTTTAACGCTTAACGAAGTTAACTATTTGATTGACAGTGCCCAGCTGTGCTTGTAAATTATAAGACCAATGAGATAGTTAACCAAAAGCATTACGCTAATTAACCATGAGAATAGACATAGAGACTTAAGTATTTATAACATTTGTGTAGATTCTACGTTACACACAAACATATGCAGCCATATCCCGAAAGACAAACAAACTGCACATGTTTACATGCTTCTATCAAGAACAACAAACAACATCGCAGCATATTTCTCTTCCAGGTAAAGCACAAGTATAACTTTGAAAAACATACGAAACTGTGTGCTTGCAACAACATATTCATCTGACGCACTGACGGCACGGTTGGCGCAGTGGTTAAGCGATTGACTGCTGCGCTGCGTGTCGCGGGTTCGATTCCCGCACGGAACAAATATTTGTATGACCTACATGTATTTGTTCCGAGTCTGGGTGTTTTTCTATCTATAATATGTATGTTTTTACAAAAAAAAAAAAAAAAATGTATATATGTAGTTTATCAGCCATCTTGTTACCATAACACAAGCATTAGGTTGCTTAGCTTGGGACTAGATAGCGCTGTGTGAAATGTCCAGGGATATTATTATTATTATTATTATTATCTCTAAAGGTGCACTTACAACAGTACATAATTTTTCAGCAATGATTGCCGGCTTTGGCCAAATAATAACAGCTGCACGGGTCGATCTTCACAGTAAAGCAACGCTTGCTGCGGTCGGCTCGTGGATGGTGAAGGTGATCCTCCATAACACAAGTCGTTAAGCAGATGTTCCCGACTGTCATTCGTAGATCTTAGACAGTCGTTACGGGTAGTCAGAAATCCAAAAGTCTGACTACCAGTCGTACCTAGGGAAATTGTGTTACCCCGTAACTGGGTTATGGAGGTCCGATAGGTAGCTTCGCTCCATGTAAAATACTAATATTAAGCTGCTTCCGGTTAGACTGGAGTTGCGAAAAGGTTAGGCATAGGTACTGAGTCGATATGGAGTAAATTAATAAAGTAGTTAAAAGTAAGAAAAATAGTTTTATTTGTCACAGAAACACGTGCATACAAAAATATAATAAATTCTAATAATAAAGAAAAATAATATCTATAATCACGAGCACAAAGCAGAAATAGTCGACGGCTGCACGTCATGACTGCGACAAGAAAGCTTCCACTCAGGATGATGCTGTTCTGTGCTGTACCCACAGCACAGCGCTGATTTTCAGTGGTTACTTCAGTTATCTCAAAATTTTATTATGGCATTAAGCGTACAAATAACGGGGAAGACAAACATTTAATCAGCTATGCAACGAGGTACAAGTTTCATAAATGTTTAAAGGTGACATGTTAATAAACGTGAAAATCGGATTTTCTCGGATTCCATGAATTTTCGCCTAGGCTTTATGGGGTGTTTAATATTGCAAATGGGTCACACTATATGTTTACTATGTAACAGTTATTGCGACAACAACTGCGGAAAAAACAAATGAAAGTGGTTAAGGGCATGCCAAGAGTCACCGCGACGCCACACTTGCGGAGCGACGACATACTTGCGGAGCGATGCCACACTTGCTGAGCGACGGCGTACTTGCGGAGCGACGACTGAACTTGACAAGCAAGTCGCAAGTCGCAATCGCTGGAAGCCGTGCAACACGCTGTGCCGTGCGCTTACATGTGCAACTTCACTGTTGAATTCTGGGTATAATTCGTAAAAAATGACGTCATATCGACCAACTTACTCCAATGTCAACAAATAGATGCCGCTATATTAACCAATATGGAGCAAATTAATAAAATAGATTACTACCAACTATTGTCGGCAATAATAGCAAAAAATTGCCCATGTTAGCAACACCCTTACTTTTGTTTCGTAGCAGACGGAACCCTTTGCCTTAATTAGGGGCTGAAGGACCATTGTAACGCAATAACGTTGGTATAACAGGATAACCCTTTAGCCTCTTAGTTTGATTACGTTTTATTCTTGTAGATGTATTGTGGGGATTCATTTGTGGAATGGTTTTTTGTCTTTTATATTTTCTTCGTTGTCTTGGATGATAGAATAGAGGGTTTCGTCGAACTCCGAAAAATGTTACTGTGTTTTTTTGTATTTCTACAAAAATAAAGTTATTTCCTTTATTTTTGTAGAAATACAAAAAAAACATTATACATAGGTACATACAGAAAATTCATTATTTTCGGTAATAATGACGCAAAGAAAAACACAAAAAAGAACAAGATGGCGGAAAATATTATACGTCACATCAATGCAAAATGGCCATCGCTTAGCATAATGCTGTTATTTTATGTTTTGTGTTATTTTAATCATTAACCTGACTTGATTTCCGTGCATCCTTTGCGGGTGACCACTGAAAATCAGCGCTGTGCTGTGAATCCCCCATAGCACAGCATCATACTAAGTAGAAGCCTTCTTGTCACAGTCATGACGTCGCTGTCGACTATTTCTGTTTTGTGCTTGTGATTATAGATCTTTCTAGTTCTACTTTTCTGTATGCCAACTCGACTGAATCTGAATTATATTTTTGTACAAATTACTGTTTGCACGTGTTTCTGTGAAAAATTAAACAATTTTTCTTTCCTTCTTGGATGCAGCTGACTTCCAATATTTTATATGGAGTGACTGCCTATCTGACCTCCACAACCCAGTTACTGGGTAATACCCAGGATAGGAGTTTCTGACGACCCGTAACGACTCTCAAAGATCCACGAATGACAGCCGGGAGCAACGGCTTAACGTGCTTTCTGAGCCACGAAGAGGTCTTGGTATGTAAAAATGGTCACCCATCCACGGACCAACCGCGGCAAGCGTAGCTTAACCTGATCGGTCGACCCGTGCGGCTGTTATTACTTAGCCATAAGCCCCTCACTTTTGCATTTATGATATTAGTAAAAATTTAGAATGTACAGAAGCATGGATATAAAAGTTGAGTGTGGAAAGGAAAATAGAAGTAGCTTTTATTTTGCAGCAGTAAAAACTATCTTTGTATTATCATCATGAGGTAGTTGTTAGTACTGTATGAGCTCTTGCAAGCTCTACCGGAATGAGCAAATCAATGATAAATGACTTTTATTTTGTTAGTAGGTTTGTACAAATGCTTTTACACGTCAATCATATTTCAAAAACTAGATGAGGTCGGCGTTTCCTATCTGACTATTCACAGTCTCTTTTAAAGTCTAGACATAATTTTAGTCAGATTATACGAAGACCATGTAGATCGATGTCTGAGATGGTCTTTTGAGGACAGAATCACACTGATTGAAAGGAACTGTCCAGTCAGTGCACGCAAATAAAGTAAATTAAGCAATGAGTTTGTATTATCAATATACTCGTAACATTCATAATTATTCCTAGAATGAATTTACGTTTTTACATCTACATATATATTTGTATATCTTATGACTTCTCGCTTGTCAGCTAGACATACCCCTACTTGTTTTATATTCTATTAATGTTCGTCTCATATTTCTTGCCAATAACTTTTTACGAACTAGCGGAGGGTGCAAGTAAGTATCTCTACTGTACCAGTATATACGATGTTTGCATAACGGAAATAATATTATGGCTAACCAGAGTCAATGTTACTGACTCGGTGTAGTGGCCGCAAGCGCTACTGGCGACCTTGAGGTCCTGGATTCAATTTCTAGGTCGAGCAAAGTGTTATTAGGTTTTTCCATCTGAAATATTTTACATGGAAATTGGAAATCAAGGACTACTGCTGAGCATGAGGGGGTTTGATTCCCTGGTCGGGCAGAGTGTTATTGAATTATTCCATCAGGAATTCTGACGGAAATCATCATCTAAATTGATTTGCTTTTCATTTTGATTGTTTTTTGTCCGGTTGATGGCAATAGGGTCGCTCCCAATAACGTGACTTATAACTGGCGACATGTGTGTGTACTACAGGTACACCTCTGCCGATACCTTTCGGGTAACACAAGCGTGATGTTATGTTCTATTCTAAAATCTTAACTTTTGCACTCTCTATTCATTCTCATAGACCGATGGGACGGAAATCCGACATGACCGGAGAGAAATCAGGTGCAAGACCAACGGCTTAACGTCCTCTGCGAGGCACGGGGGTATTACACCGCCAACTTCCAAACTCCGGGCTGTTACTAAGAAATTCCTCCAAATAATAACACTTTGCTCGACCCGGGAATCCGACCCAGGACCACGAGACCAAGAGGGCAGTCAGCTGACCCCAACACAGGCAACAGATTGACTGAGTCACTAAGAAAATAAAATGTTGCTAAATTCTTCCAATTTCAAAGAAAACGCGGAACTGTTTTTTGACGAAAAATACCTTCACAGAAAAACTCCCTTTCCTTACAAAAACCATTTGTATTTGATGCCAGAGTAATGCAAATCCATTCAAAAACCAATTTAGAGCAAAAAAAAAAATCTTCTACGAATATAAAATATAGAGAACGATCTTGAACAAGGAAGTAATAAATATATTTCGTGTCTTTTCTTAGGCGCAGGAATTTGATTTCCCATATCAGCTTTTATACGAGAACGATTTGAATATGAAATGATAAACGTGACGCTATTATTGAGAACTATGCTGTTGTTTATGTGGAATCATTATTATATGGAGGTTAATATTATGTCATACTATGTAAGAAACCACTGAACCACCATATGTTTTACTACATACAATCGTCATCATCTGCCAAGCTATACCCAACTATGATGAAATCGGCTTCCAGTCTAACCGGATGCAGCTGAATACCAGTATTTTACATGGAGCGACTGCCTATCTGACCTCCACAAACCAGTTACTGGGTAATACAATACTTCTAGGTTAGATTGGTTGACAGATTTTCGGGTTTCTGACTACCCGTAACGACTGTAAAAGATTTACTAATGACAGTCGGGACCAACGGCTAAATATATTAAGAAACACGGCTAAGCTAGATAACTTGTCCTGTTATATTATATCTAGGTATATAACATGTATGTGTCGGTATCCTATCCTACTAATATTATAAACGCGAAAGTTTGTATGGATAAATGGATGGATGGATGGATGTTTATTACTCTTTCACGTCAAAACTACAAAACGGATTTCGATGAATTTGGTACACAGATAGTTTATAGCCAGGATTAACACTAGGATACTTTTTATCCCGATATTTCCACAGGATCGAAACTTATGCGGGTAAAACCGCGGGGCGTAGCTAGTATGTTCATATTATTTTAAAACTTTGTTGACTTTATGTGTGAACATTCCTTAAATATTCTTTGGACAGGTAGGTACTCTCGCCAAATTCTACACATATCTGACCACCGTAAGGACTGTTCCTGCCTGCAGCGCATTTTATTAGTCGACATTAAAAACGATCCTCTTTTGCGGACGCAGCTATAGTCATCATGTGCACGGGATTTGGTTTTTTTCAAAATGGTCAGTTAAAGGTTTTTGCGATAGTACATAAATTATAATGATATCCGTTTTAATAAATTGGTATCTCCGGGAATTTCTCAGTGTTTTTAAAGATACCTACTATTAAATGGAAGCTCTCAAGACACGACCAATTGACATCTATTTTTTGACTGCACCGGGTACACATTCGGACAAGGAAACGATTCAAAGTCGTTTTCTCGACATCAACATACCTCTCAAATAACACTCTCAATAATCGTCTTTAACAGTCGAAGGCAAAACAATGCATTTGTTTAGCGAATTTCTGTCTAAAATCTCTTTTTTGCGTACTAATTATCCTACGAATATTATAAATGCGAAAGTTTGTATGGATGGATGGATGGATGTTTGTTACTCTTTCACGCAAAAACTACTGAACGGATTTGGATGAAATTTGGCACATAGATGGTTTGTAACTAGGATTAACATATAGGATACTTTTTATCCCGATATTCCCACGGGATCGAAACTTATGCGGGTGAAGCCACGGGGCACAGCTAGTAATTTAATATATGCTTGTGTCACCAGGACCCCTTAACAATTTATATATTTCAAGTATTGTACTGAAGACGTTTTGTTTGAAATCGCAGTAGTATTAAGACATCAAAAATTATATCATTTAATAAAATTGTTAAAATTATTTAATTTATTCATAGAAATAATGCAAATCCTCCCCTATTACATGAGACATAAACATAACTGCCGAAATGTGGGAGATACAGTTTGTATAACTCTGTCTAACCCTTCGGGAAAAGAGACACGATGTTACGTTGTACATAAGAATAAATGCAAAGTCAAAGTCAAATCATTTATTTCAAACAGACACATAAAATGCACTTTTGAACGTCAAAAGGCACTTTTGAACGTCAAACTGTAATAACACAATAATAGTTTTAACCGACTTTTAAAAAACCGGCCAAGTGCGAGTCGGACTCGCCCATGAAGGGTTCCGTTACGTTACGATTTATGACGTATTAAAAAAAAACTACTCACTAGATCTCGTTCAAACCAATTTTCGGTGGAAGTTTATATGGTAATGTACATCATATATTTTTTTTAGTTTTATCATTCTCTTATTTTAGAAGTTACAGGGGGGGGGGACACACATTTTACCACTTTGGAAGTGTCTCTCGCGCAAACTATTCAGTTTAGAAAAAAATGATATTAGAAACCTCAATATCATTTTTGAAGACCTATCCATAGATACCCCACACGTATGGGTTTGATGAAAAAAAAAATTTTGAGTTTCAGTTCTAAGTATGGGGACCCCCAAAATTTATTGTTTTTTTTCTATTTTTGTGTGAAAATCTTAATGCGGTTCACAGAATACATCTACTCACCAAGTTTCAACAGTATAGCTCTTATAGTTTCGGAAAAAAGCGGCTGTGACATACGGACGGACAGACAGACAGACAGACAGACAGACAGACAGACAGACATGGCGAATCCATAAGGGTCCCGTTGCCATTTGGCTACGGAACCCTAAAAAGGAGGAGTTTCTCAATTCGGATGTTTGTATTTTTTTTCTTTTTTTATGTTTGTTTGCGCATAACTCTATCGCTTGCCAACCGATTTGAAAAATTCTTTAGTTGGAAAGGGTGTACTTCCCAAATGGTTCCATAGAAATTTCAACAAAAACAGTTCGGTAGTTTGGTTTTTAAACCAAAATTACTGGTAAAAATTACCACTTAAAAGTGAAAAATAAAAACTTTTTTGCAAAAAAAAAACAACCGACTTCCAAAAACGACACTACAAAGTGAAAAATAACTTTAATTTCGGAAGTCGGTGGCAAACAACGAAAATGCGAACCCAACGACACCGACTTCCGAAATTAAAGTTATTTTTCACTTTGTAGTGTCGTTTTTGGAAGTCGGTTGTTTTTTTACTAAATGCACATGAAAGTACTAGCAGCGCTCCGCGGTTTCACCCGCATAAGTATGGATCCCGTGGGAATATTGGGATAAAACGGGAATGATGAAGATACACATGATATCTCCTTTCCCTAAAAACTGTATCCATTATCACATTACAGACTTTAAACAAACCCCCCATCCATCTCCCGTTAATTTCATTAAACACCACTATCCAATCTCCCTGTAATCCATAACGATTACCCGTCACTAATCGCCTCACCGCGATAAATCGTGTACTCGATAATCGACTAAATCGAGCCCCCCAACACTATCCATTACACCAGATTGCGTGCTCCATAAAACAATATGAGTGTCGTAGGAATAAAAGTAGTGATTTACTCGTTTCGTGTAATAGTTTTCTGGGATGGTGAGCGTGTAGGCACAAAGTAGATGGGTACAGAAGGTCGGCTAAAACCCGATTCAAACTTTATCGCGGCTCTGAAATGCGCTACTCTCTGCGTAGTACCCACCGCTTTTTTTGTTTGGTGCAAAATCTTCAAATAACTTCTGCTCTGTTCAGCCAGACTTTAACTGACTAAAACTCACCCGAGTTCGTTCAGTTGCTTGTGCTAGGGGCCACGGTAACTCTTTCGAACAACCCACGACTCTGGCAGTAGTACCCCACCCCTTCGCTCACCCCCGCTGCCACATGAATTTGTTAATGTCCATGGACACGAGTGACACGCGACAACGACAGATGCAACCGAAACCGTCGACGCGGGTCGGTGACGGCCGCCGTCATATATTTGGGCACCGTACTCAAATACACTAGTGACACGACGGCGACAGCTGCCAAAAACGTGTCACTGCCGTACCGGCTGTTGTTCGTGGATCTTTGACAGTCGTTACGGGTCCACAGAACCCCGTGACTCTGACAACCTGTCTTACGAAGTGGTATCGGTAGAGTATTAGTACCCATTGTGGAGGTTAGATAAGCAGTCGCTACATTTAAAATACTAGTATTCAGCTGCATCATAATTAAATAATTAAGTTGTGAAATGGCTTAATAGATTGTATATTTGAGATCGCCGTACGTACGCGTCTACGGATTGACGACCTTTAAAATTTTACTGGAACCTGGGACAGACTGGATGCGGAAGGCGGAGGACAGGATGCTGTAGCGCCGCCTGGGAGAGGTTCAGTAGTGGACTTCGATGGGCTGAGTTGATGATGTTGATGACGTGTCTATGTGTAAGTGCTCGTGTTTTCGCTCGAAGTAAGTAGTCGACCTTCTGTACCTAACAATTTTGTGGCATAGTGTTTGAACGTTGGTCTTGATTCGGGGGCGGATCAATTTTATGATGGAGACTTTGTAGGCAGAAGTTTATGTCGTGTGTGTTAGGTTTGTGAAGCTAGGAAGTCAGGGGTTTAATGTTTCGTTATTGTTTTTCAAATCCGGAGTAAGGTGATATGAGAGAGAACTAGCAAGCTAAAAGAGGCATTGGGTTTGCCATATTAGCCATATAACCGACCCTCGTTAGGGTAGACGTGTTCTTGAGAAAGAAACCGCGTATCGGCAACGCCGACTTACCCCGTCACTATCCTCTCAAACAACACGCGTCTTGCGGCAGCGACTGCGGAGAAAACAAATCTTGGCCACTGCTGTTCATGACCCTATATATATATTATATTATTATTATATAAGACCCATGGGTCTTCTTTGGCGTAAATTATACTGTCCTCCCACAACTGTTAACATTGTAATTTGAAAACATTGTAAAAGCCAATTATTTTTAAAAGAGTAACCGTGGAGTGGCCTGCTCTTCTCCGTAAGAAACGATCAACTGGAACCGTGCACCTAATTCCTGACGCTTCATAAGTGCCACATGGGCACTTATGAAACGTCAGAAGCTAGGGGCACGGTTTATGTACATAGGTTGTGTTAAGGTTTAATTAATTAAAATATTTTGATTTTGATTCAGTAATTCAGCTTATCACCATATTTTGCTCCCGTTCTATGGCCATACGAGTACCTCGTCGACTGATGACCGATACTTACTAAGATGTGCTGGTTTATGACGCCAATCTTCGGTAGGCTTTGAGTAATCGCTTATGTAGCTGAATCTCTCTTCATCAAGCTAAAACACTGCTTATATTCTGAGGAATACAGTTGATTTTTGTTACAAATGTTGTTAATTCCTTGATTGAATCGAAACGTTAATATTATGGACGCTCGTAAACGTTTTATAAAGTGTCGGAGAACTGAATTGTCTTGTGTGACTAGTTTTTGGTGATTTCACATAGACATGGAGAGATTCGCACTGAAGTTTATCAAAGTTTATTAGTCGTATTAATAAAGAAGTATGGAGGAAGAAGACCTGCTGTGCCAGCCCCAGATAGTTTTGTTTAATTATTTTTTTTGGATTTTTTTTATTTTTTTTTTGGTAAGGGAATCATGGTAACGCAGTCAGTGTATTAGTATAGAGTATGAATTATGTAAGTTCAACGTTATTTTATCTTACTAATATTATAAACGTGAAAGTTTGTACGGATGGATGGATGGATGTTTGTTAATCTTTCACGCAAAAACTACTGAACGGATTTGGATTAAATTTGGCACACTGACGGTTTATAACCAGGATTAACATATAGGAAGGATACTTGTTATCCCGATATTCCCACGGGATCGAAACTTATGCCGGTGAAACCGTGGGGCGCAGCTAGTCCGTAATATAACACATACAACTAGCATGTTTCACTCGCATACTATTTATCTTGCTTCACGAAAACTGAGCGATGCATCGCTTTGAGCACAAACACGGCGTTTAGTGCTACTAGAAGTACACATTGGAGCGGTTTAGTGGTTTGGTAACTTTATTAGGTAAATGGATGTTTACGTGAAGTGAATGTGTTTGTTTGACGACTGTTTAAGAGCAGTTCTGCGATCCGAATCTGAATTCAAGATACGAATTCAATCCGAATTGGGAATGTTCTGAAAATATCTTTATAATCTGCCTAGCCTTTTCCCAGCTATGTTAGGGTCGGTTCCCAGTCTAACCAGATGCAGCTGAGTACCAGTGTTTTACATGGAGTGACTGCCTATCTGTCCACCACAACCCAGTTACTGGGTAAGTGATACGAAACCTAAAAGACTGGTTGTCAGACTTTCGGGCTTTTGATGACCCGTATTGTCTGTCAAAGATCCACAAATGATAGCCGGGACCAACGGCTTAACGTGCTTTCCGACGCACGGAGGGGTCTTGGTATGTAAATATGGTCACCCATCCACGGACCAACCGCGGCAAGCGTAGCTTAACCTGATCGATCGATCCGTGTGGCTGTTATTTCTTAGCCCCTCCATGTTTATGTTAAAAAATTAGGCCTTGAAAATTCTCAAATCGCTGTCGACTGATAATGTACCCAAGAGACTGCCGGCATTGATTTTCGACCTCCACGGGGGCGAAATTGCGGGCATAAGCTAGTATGATATATTATAGCAACGATTTCCATATCTCACCATATCGTAATGTCATTTAAACTCGAGAACTATGATCGTGAGCCACTGACGATCATCGTTAAACTGAACGTTAAATTCCTCATAGTTATAGTCGAATGCTTAAAATTTTAAGAGCCTTCCCAGACCGTCTTAACGTTTGGTAGATAACTCATTCAAGTTATATCGGCGTTTGATGGCCCAGTGGAAACGGCCGAGGGTGTGTTCCTATAGAATGCTGGTACAGGAAACCGGAGGAAGCCGGCATGTCCTGGAACCCCGTGCTGGGCCCGCGTGGTACACAGCCCATTCCCTCTTGAAGATAGGAGGCCTGTGTTCTAGCAGTGGGAACATTATAGGCTTATTATTCTAGTAAGGTGGTGGTGGTCTGTATGCCAGCGCTTGTCGGCGCCGATAAGGGCTGGTTGTCAACCCTGGTCGGCGCAGGCAGTTTTCATACTTATTGTTATGGCACCGACTAATCAGATAGAAACTTGTTGGCGTTTATCGGCGACGGTTCGCGCTGATTACCAGAGAGGCAATTCTCGTAATTTTACGAACGTTCACAGTCTGATCTCAGTCTCAATCTGTCCACAATACGTCTAATTTCCCTATATTTTGAAAAGTTTTTGACATTTGTTTGTAGCCGAGATGAGACTGCGACTAGATTTTGAACGTTTTAAATTACGAGAGCCTTCAGGTATATCGCCGCCAGTTACCACCGTTCTACATGAATACTCCCGTAGGTTCGAACCCAGTTAGGTACTTTACTTCTGTAAATTATTTCGTCACCACTGCTCTCAAAATATCGTAAAGAAACCGGCATGTCCTAGAACCAAATAATCGAAGACATGTGACATCTACCAACCTTCGCTGGGCCCGCGTGGTGGATTTCGGCGAGCTCTCTCACACAGAGAGAAGCCTGTATCCCAGCCGTGGGAAAATATAGGCCGATTATGCGCTTGGAGTTTACCTACGTGATAGAAATGAAGAGATCCGCAGGAGCACCAAGGTCGGTTGAAATAGCCCGAAGAATAGCCAAACTTAACTAATTGCTGTGTCCGTAAATATATTTCATATTTGCAATAGTATTGTTCCCGATATACCAGTATTTGCACATAATTGATTGAATGTTCATCTAATTAATTACGCGATTTGCACAAATTATCGGTACGTAGTGACAAGTGGCGACGGCCGACGGTTAGAGGATACGAATTACTGATCACTTAGTCATGTTGACTTACTAAGGCGTATCGTATTACCCAGTAACTGGGTTGTGGAGGTCAGATAGACAGTCGTTTCATGTAAAATAATGGTATTCAGCTGCATCCGGTTAGAGTGGAAGCCGACCCTAACATAGATGGGAAAAGGCTAGGCAGATGATGAATCATGTTGACTATTCCTAGTATTCAATTAACAATACATTTCAACTGCACCCTAATTGCTGAATCATTTTGAAGGACATTGCTAATCCCTTGCTTCATACGTTCGAAAAATTGGTCTGCTCAGCAACGTAAATAACTCAATGCCATTGCTACTGATAGTGTGTCACGTAATTACCCCACAGGTTTAAGAAAGTTTGATAACCACGAAAATTAACTAGCATACTTGGTACTGCTGTTTTGATTGACCGAAATTGCGAGTATAACTATAGTGACGTACTGTAATCCGTCGAGAAGTTCGTTCGAGATGCCTAGTTGCTACTTCATTTTATCGAACTAACTCAGGCGCTCGCTCGACATTACATCGCCTGGTTGACACCTATAATAAACCGTTTGGCTCTACTGATATTATGTTTCTCAGTAAAGCTATATTTAAGAGTGAAGTTACGACTATTTTAAGAGATCATAACCCTGGTAATTAGCTAATAAGTGCTTTTTAATTTGTGCTGCCAACTTGCTGTTCTGTATAGTAATCTGTGGATAACGTCTTTTTTTTTTTTTTTTGAGGATTCGAAATCATCAAATGACCCCTCCCGCTCTGGGTGGAGCAGAAGGGAGTGTCAGACTCTTACTGACTAAAACCCACCCGTGTTCCTTCCTTAGCCCTTTATGTTCCAGGGCAGCGGTAACCCTTTCGGACAATCCCGCTACGTGGATAACGTCTTGAGTAGTGTTTTTGTTACTTTTATTATAATTTGTTATATTGTGTGCCTACTATGTAATATACTGCTGTTTGTTATTCCTATCAAATCAAATAAAATAAAATCATATAGAGAGAGGTCGACTGCTTTGTCTAGTAGTAGCAAGCGCTACTGCTGAGCATGAGGTTTTGGGATCAATTCCCGGCTCGGGCAAAGTGTTATTGGGTTTGTCCATCTAGCATTTCTTAGTTACAGTCCGGTAGAACTCCCTAGCACCATAATTCGAATATATAGGTAATGTAGGAAACTCGGTAACATGAAGACGCTACCGCAACCGCTAGTAATAGAAAAATTGGATTTCCTGTAATAGGGTATACTTACAGTGTCATACGAAATCCAATTTTGAGGACACTTTCTAGACCAAGACCAATCCAAGGACAGCTCATTTGTTGAAATCGGTTTCGTAATTTAGGCTATACAACATGTACTGGAAACACCCACAGTTAGAATATTATGTTATAATCATAATATATACACTGAGTTTTTACTATTATGTATAAAAGTGTTTATATATTAAATTAGTTATACTGAAAAAATTGAGGAGAAAATTGTGGTCACAGTACAAATCTACGCACACACACAGTCGCACACGTATAAGGGTCTAGCGTAGTAAGTACTTCGTCCATTTTGGTTTGTTTTGACTGTACAGCGGAAGTGTGACTGTAATTTACGTAGTTTTAATTATTTTTGGGATAAACATTTTCTTTAGTAAAAACTTTTTGCAAAAAAAAAAACAACCGACTTCCAAAAACAACACTACAAAGTGAAAAATAACTTTAATTTCGGAAGTCGGTGTCGTTGCGTTGGCATTTTCGTTGTTTGCCACTGACTTCCGAAATTAAAGTTATTTTTCACTTTGTAGTGTCGTTTTTGGAAGTCGGTTGTATTTTTTTTGCAAAAAAGTTTTTATTTTTCACTTTTTAGTTGTAATTTTTATACCAGTAATTTTGGTTTAAAAACCAAACTACTAAACCGTTTTTGATGAAATTTCTATGGGAAGTATTACCCTTTCGCGAACAAACATAAAAAAAAAAATACAAACATTCAAATTGAGAACCTCCTCCGTTTTTAGAAGTCGGTTAAAAATGACAGAAATCGATTCAATAAACGATTCTGAACACATTACTTTCATAATGTGCATGATTTCAGTTACACATTGTATAATCCAAGGTTTTGTGGCTAAGTAATAACAGCCGCACGGATCGATCGATCAGGTTAACGCGCTTGCCGCGGTTGATCCGTGGATGGGTGTCCGTCTTCACATACCAAAACTCCTCCGTGTCTCGGAAAGCACGTTAAGCCGTTAATCCCGGCTGTCATTTGTGGATCTTTGACAGTCGTTACGGGTCGTCAGTAGTCCGAAAGTCTGACGAACAGTCTTACCAAGGGGTATCGTATTACCCAGTAACTGGGCTGTGGAGGTCAGATAGGCAGTCGCTCCATGTAAAATGCTGGAATTCAGTCTGTATCCGGTTAGACTGGAAGCTGACTCCAATATAGTTGGGAAAAGGCTAGGCAAATAATGATAAATGATTAGATAATCCAACAAACATATCAAAATAATACTGAGTAATAGCCGATGAGATATATAACCCTTTCTCTGTTGTAGTCGAGCAAAAATACTCCATTATCATTTCAAACTTTCCTCCAGAACATTAAACACCTGCAAAAACAAACAAAAGCGAGCCGCGTCCAGCCCACATTAATTAACTCCCTTGATATCGTTTCGCCGAATCCCAAACGACAGCGCTCATTGTGACGCAAGTCCGCCATTTTGACGACTTTCGGAACTGTTCGGAACTTCTCGGGGCACTTCGGCAGTTAAATCAGCTGACCTGAAGATGTTTGATGTTTCCTCCAAATGTTCGAAAGCTTGACTTTATGACTTCTGAACTTCGAATTAGGGGGCTCAATTCTGCATCTATTTAAATGCTATAAAGTCTCGGGGATGGGTCCTTAGTTTTTATTGGATCAAGTGTCAAGTTTTATGTTTAAGACAATGAAATAAATGTAAGTAAAGTGAAAAGTTAGATGTCCCTTGAGTGACTTGAAAGACTAATTTACAGCCATCCAAGAGATATATGCACATTATGTATAAGATCTTTTCAAAGTTGTCTTAGTGTCCATGACCCTCGATTCTGAATAAAAAAATTGTAATTTACCTTTTTGTCGGCCATGCATCATCAATAAATTGCAAAGTCAGGAAAATTTATCGTTAATCAAATTGACTTATCATCTGCCTAACCTTTTCCCAACTATGTTGGGGTCGGCTTCCAGTCTAACCGGATGCAGTTGGATACCAGTATTTTACATTGAGTGACTACCTATCTAACCTCCACAACCCGGTTACTGGGTAATACGATACCCCTTGGTAAGACTGGTTGGCAGACTTTCGGGCTTCTGACGACCCCTAACGATTGTCAAAAATCCACGACTGACAGCCGGGACCAACAGCTTAACGTGCATTCCGAGGCACGGAGGGGTCTTGGTATGTAAAGATGTTCACCCATCCACGGACCAACCGCGGCGAGCGTAGCTTAAACTGATCGAGCGACCCGAGTGGCTGTTATTACTTAGCCACAAACCCCTCCGTTACTCAAATTGACTACCAACTAAAATTGCCCGTATATCACAACTGTAATTCTTTGACAGTTGCATGAAATGGCTAAACATGGCAAATTGATATTGTGTGTCAATTTGATAAACAATTAATTTCCATGACTATACATTGTTGATTGAATTAATCACGTGTGACTGGCCAACTAAGTCAAGTACGTCCTTTATGGTGCTGACAAGTTGTCAAACAAACTTGTCGTGTCCTATACACAATCTCGTGCAAGCTGTCTATGAAGTACCGTATTTACACTGAGAAAATTGGCGTCAGTAATTATGAAACTTCATGGGTGTTCACATGTCGTAGCAAGTCGAGTTTACTCTTGTGTTCTAACCGGCAAGTATTTGTACATCAGAGGAGTAATTTTCGTAATTTTGAGAACGTTCACAATCTGATCTCAGTGTCAGTCTGTCAAAAAATAGCTCTAATTACCCTACATTTTTGACAAGTTTTTGACATTTGTTTGTCGCCGAGATGAGACTGCGACTACACTTCTATGGTAATAATTTGATTTTGACATCGCCTTACTGTCGTAGCAGGTAGCAGTAAGGGATTTTTTCTACCCGCTACCTGTAACTGTCAAATTTTCCCAATCAACCTTGAACCTAAATGCTTTAGTGATAAAGTTGAAAATGTATTGAAGAAATTTGGCAGATTGTAGTAGCTTGATGTGCTGGCGTCTGTACAAGTGTTATCTTGATGTACGGTAATTGACTGTCCAACGGGGGACAGGGCCCTTCTCAAACAGAAAAGGGACAGTAATAGTTCGCCACATTTGCTCCCTGCTGTGTCAAACCTTTTCATGTACAGGTTTCCGCACGATATTTTCCTTCTTCCTCTTTCGTATCGAGGTCTCATCTCCGATACGTCTTGTCAAATTACTTTTCCGGTAGTAAGTGATGTCCAAAATAAGTGACTTTTGTAGAAACAGATGTTCAAATAGCTGGGCCTGTAACCGAGTCATTACGAAAATACATTAATAATGGGTAGTAATAAAAGCTCCGAAAAAAAAATTAAAATATGAGCATACTCAAAATATGAAATTTACTGCTTTTTGAACTGTTTCTTTTAAGAAACGACCGAATAAAATACTGAAAATTCCGAAAAATTAATACCTACAATATTTGCTGACGTAATATTTTTCCACCAGCTTAAATTGCGTTTTACCGAAATCTACAGGTCATCAGCTTTTCTGAAGTTTAGTATTTTTTTTTAGTTTATTATTTGAAAGTATAGATTATTTTTCGTAGAATTATAATTTGAATAAGCTTCATGTTTGTTTGTTAAATAAACACATTTTTTTTCGGTAATAGCTTAGTTAGTATTACAGTCAACTGCAAATCGGAAGTTAATTTGTTTCTTTTCGGAAGCTTTATTATTTCCCATTAATAATTTCTATAGTACAGACGCCAGCACATCAAGCTACTACAATCTGTCAAATTTCTTTAATAGATTTTCAACTTTATCTCTAAAGCATTAAGGTTCAATGTTGATTGGAAAAATTTGACAGTTTCGGGTAGCTTGACTTGCTGGCGTCTGTACAATAGACGTAAATAAAAAAAAACTACCACGAACTCCGCAAGGCTCGTGTCGTTGCTTAAGTCGTTGGCGTTGCCCGGAATATTACCATTTTATAAATATTATGTTTAGATACAAATTTAGAACTAGGTATTTTTTATTTATTTTATTTCTTATTTTGGTATTTTTATCTTATCGTATGCTGCATCGGTTGACGTCATCACGTCAACGCCGGCTGTCGCTGAAAACCAGCACTGGGGCTGTCTCACATAGGGACGTAGCATTACGCTGAGCGATGGCCGTTTTGCGTGGATATGACGCAATTTTCCCCCAACTTGTTTGTGTCCTTTTTTACCGCACAAGAAACATATTTTCTTTCTTCTTCCTTCTTCAACACGAAGTAATCGTACACTTCAAAATTCATAGTAGCATTAGCAGTTGGTCCTTCTAGACGTATTGCAAATGCACAAGTAGGTACGTACACAATCATACTCCCTTGTGGAGCTCATAGAGACATTGTAATCGAGGACTGTACATTGTCCGGATTGCTTTAGTTAGTACATTCGATTGTGTGATAGCATTTATTACCTTCGAGAGTTGTTGCATTGACTGTTTTTTATAGTTTATTTAAATAAGTACTACTCCTGAAGGTCAATTACCGCAATTGCAAACGTTCATAATCTAGTCGCAATCTCATCTCAGCGACAGTCAATATCAAAGAATTGTCAAAAATGTAAGAAAATTAGAGGCATTTTTGACAGATTGAGATGTGAACGTTCTTAAAATTACGAGAATTGAACGGTGTCATGTACTGAATCCGCGATGATTTACTATAAAAAAACAAATGAGCTCGCTTTCGAATTGTTTGCGGATAATTGAGTAAGGGCCCAAGTGAACTAAACAGAATAGCACTCCACTGGGGCCATAATCATGTGCAGGGCAAATAAAACCGAAAATTAGTTGTTCAAAATCGCATGACGCTTAAATTTTTGTCAGTCGCTCCATGTAAAGCTTAAAACTGTGAACTGTAACTTTTCGTTTAAAATTAACCTGCTTTAAGAGTGTATGTTAAGCCCCATGGATGCGATGCAGGCTTTGTGTGACGTCAGGTCTTTGATGTGTAGTTTGCATATGGAGTTGTAGAAACTGCCACACGCGCAATTGTTTGTGAAGATGTTCCAATAAGAAAAACAAACGAAACAAAAAAATAATCTGAAAACACGCGAACATAAAAACGAAAACATCGATCTTACTTCATGATGAGTCCTATGAAAGTAATTCACCAGATTATTCTCCATACTTCAGTATTCATCCTTCGTAGAATCAGCTTATATTCAGAAGTTAAATTCATTTTCTTTGACGAGTTTACCATTTAGTTTTTATGAGTTCTTGCCGAACTTTATGATCTCTTTAAGTGATGCTTCATTCTTGGATTTGGAGGAGTCCTTAGAGCATAAATATCAGTTGTTTGTTTATGTTATTGTCGTAGGAGCTTTTAGGTGAAGTAGTATTTGTGGTCAGCTTCCAGTCTAACCGGATGCAGCTGAATGCACCTCTCTGACCTTCACAGCCTAGTTAGGTACTGGGTAAAACAATACCCCTCAGTCAGTCTTTTGGGCTTCTGACTACCCCTAACGACAGTAAAATATCTAACGGATGACAGCAAGGACCAACGGCTTAACGTGATTTCCTGCTTTTCGAGGCAAGGAGGGATCTTGATATGTAATCGGTGTTCACCCATCCACGAACCGACTGCGGCAATCGTAGATTAACCAGCAATCCTGCAACCCGTCGGCTGTTATTATTTCACGAGCCCCCCACATTTAATTTCATTTACTTAGTAAAATTCTGACAGAGGAGAATGGAAGAAAAAAACGTGTTGCGCCGACCCCAAGTAACATGGGATAAGGGCAGGAAGATGATGACTTAGTAAAATTCTTAAATTCATGCGGTTACTTCTAGATAACCCTGTCTAAACCGTTGCATAAGTTGCACAAGAGTTCCTTTTATAACGAAAGTGAGCACTAAGGAAGGATTTTTAAAAGTCCATCCCCAAAGGGGCTAAATAAATTTGAAACTTTGACTTTAATTGACTTTAAAAAAGTGAGCAATCATAAAAATAACTTGTTCATTGAGGAAATATGATATATCTTCGAATGACAATAATTAGCACCTACTTCACTCGGATTCGTTTTAGACTTAATTAAAATTGCTAAACACTAAAGCAAAGTAGTGGAATGATTTTCCATTTTTCTTCTCTAAATACAGTGAGGGAAATTCATTATTAAGCAAATTGACATCCTTCGTCAATTAGCCGTATTACATACAGGGTGGCAGGGACATCGATGCGCAAACTGTAACCATGGATTCAGCAGATGAGTTTAGACCCCATAGGGTCGGAATTTTTCGTCGGTTATTAAAAAAAAAAATATTGCTGTTCCATACATTTTGACCGCGTAGTAATTGCACTTTTCTATGAAATAGAAGATTTTGTTTTGATAACCGACGAAAAATTTCGACGCTATGGGGTCTAGTATGCTGAAGCCATGGTTACAGTTTGCGCGTTGATGTCCCTGCCACCCTGTATGCAACTGTTTAAGAATGACAGTTGTGATTTGAATATACGGGTAACTTAAGTTGGTAGTCAATTCATTTCCCTGACTACCCAAACATAAACTTGGGCGGAAATAATACTTATCCTAAACACTGGCGGCATTATTTTATTAGTTGCGTTTGACCTAATATATTCCGAGACAATTTATACGGCTCCATACATCACAACTGGTGTTTCCTCTCTCTCATATTAAAAGAGTTTCGTCCTGCGAGATGGCTAGAACTAGAAGTAATGCCGGTTAAGTATATTATTATACACCATTACGCTCAGCAGAATTTATGATAAGCATTTAATAACTTAAGTTTTATTGCCGTTTAGTCGTTATTGTCGCGCTGTCCTCGAAATATTACGATTCTCTAGGGTTCTAGACGATTAAGAAATGGGATTTGTTTTATGGATAGCATTGTCTACTAAACCCTCTCCATTGGGTTAACCGTTTTTTGACAGCTGTCTTATAACGTACATATTCCAGATTACGTAAAAGTTAACTTTAAAATGCCTAATAAAATAAATATATAAACTGCCTTATCTTATTGAATTACCTTATTTATGGCTTCTTATAGACATTATAATACCGTACGTGTATCAATCAATGTATTGTGTGTTGCTGCAATCACTAGTTCCATCTGTCAAAAAACGGTTTACCTAATGGACAGGGTTATACTTAAGGGCAGATTTTTCCATCACCAGATCACTTTTATTCAAGGAATAAAATAGAAAGGAGAATGACAACTAATGGGCCCCTAGTTTTGGTGCCATGTCAAGACTATTTACTTCTCAAAAATTAAACCGTATTTTTACATGTTTAAGTTTTTTTTATCAACATTTCTTTTACCCTAGCATTGGAAAACATAATTAATATTTATTTTATTGATCATTTATTTTATAGTTCCGCCATTAAAACTTAACCTGAATGTTGCCAGACGACAGACTATGTCAATTGAATTATAGTAATTGATTGAAAATATCGATATTTTACTAATCTGCCGACTAAAATGACCGGAGATAGGCTACAATATAGCTTTTCTCCCGTTGTAATCTAGCTAACACTCTCATGTAACTGATTAGGCGTGAAGTAGACGATGGGCGGGCTCAAATAAAGAAAATAAAAGAAGTAAGTAAATAAACTAAATAAAATATTATCATAATTATGTTTCATGGTATTTCCTACCGTCTGAAATATTCCGGTAGGTTCGTATCTGATTAATTTCTTTAAAAAACAAAAGTTAGTACCACAGACATTATCCAATAATGCGTTCAGGGTGTTGATGGGGTTGCCGCGCTACTGTAGTGCTTCCAGCATGTTCACGGAGGCGGCAATTGATGGTTTTCACGCAATAATGCGCAGGCGATGCGCCTCCATCATGCACCGAGTACGCGCCAGCCCCAACTCAAAACTCAAACTCAAATCATTTATTTCAATTAAACCATTTACAGGCACTTTTGAATTGTCAAAATTAAATAGTCGGTCAGTTAGTCAGAAAGTTGAAGCTCAGTTAGTCAGAAGTTTAGCAATAGCATCCTGAAAACCATAGCGGTCAGGTGGGATAGCCCCATACTGGGACATTGGATATACCTACATGCCAGTGGGGCGTAGGTACCTAATTAGATAAAACAATATTTCCGGGTAGCAGGTATCTAATTAGATAAAACAATTTTTCCGGGTAGTATATATAAGTACTAACACTAGTTCTAAGTTTTATTTTGTATCCTAACCAATCAATGGATTCTGTCTGAAATATAAGATTTTTATTTTATTTATTATGTGGTTAGTACCTACTCAGGTTAGTACCAGCGTAAATCTTTTTAATTATGTGAATAATATTATTTATAACAAATCGATTTAGTAAATCGATTATCAAATTATTTAACATGGTCACACTAAGATTAGACAGATCTAACTGTCACATCAATGCATCAATCGCATTGTTTCGTGCCGTTCGTTTTGCGTCGAGTTGAATTTATTCCTCCGTATTTACTTCTGTTCGTTACAATTTGAAGCTGTCGAGTTGAGCGTTTACGTTCCTTCAGTGATTTGTTTTGAGATATTGGACTCCTGTTTTAGTGACAAGTGAGCACATTGACTCTATTTAGTTTAAGTGAGCTTTGGACTCTTGTTTTAGTGATAAGTGAGGAAATTGACTCTGTTTTAGTTTTTAAGTGAGCCTTGGACTCTTGTTTTACTCCTCAACAATGTCTACACCTGGTAGAGGTCGGGTAAACCGCCCTCTCTCTCGCCGATGTGTCAATTGCTCTCTACGTTTGGCGCCTAATCTTCGTAGACGTCAAATCGAAGAATTAGATGAACCAATGCATAACCTTCTGAGATCCTGGGTAACACCTACACCGGTAAGTTTATAATATGTCATTTACAAGACTTATACGAACATTTAGGATGCCTGTGTTTAGTCAATCAAGGAGTCATCAACTGTAAATCTCTCTTAAGTATGTCCACTATAACAGAAATTAAACAGTGTAAGGTGATGTGTGAGAAAATCTAGACCATTGCAATGCGCACATGAATAAATGTACGTATTATCTATTCAGGAAATCACTGATTTATTTTTGTTATTTTTTCAGATATCCTCTGATGACATACTGTGTGTTGAATGTTTTGTATTATTACAAAACCGGACATCATCAACTACAACACTATCCCTTGTGTCCCCTGCTCTTGGACACCTCAACATATGTTTTGCGTGTGGCATGTCAATTGCAAGTCGCAGAACTCATAGGGTTAGTCAAGACTGTCCTCAAAGGAACGTTCTACTAAGATGGATACCAGCTCATCACGTAAGGGTTTTAACCGTGGCATTATAACTACATATGATTGAACTAATTGAACAAAAATAAATAGTAAATATAAAATATTTTCTTATTTTTAGGTCGTGAATTTGGATAGAGTTTGTCGTGCTTGTTGGGAGGCTGCATCGAGAGGAATACAGAGCCAAGCCGTCGGTGGCGTTAACAGATCCACAGTGGAGTCTGCGCCAGTGATTGATAACATGGACGATGACATCGCAGATGCTGTGATTCCTGTACCACCTCCACTACCACTGCCGGTTCCACCACCTCAGGAACAACCATTACCTCGAACACATTCAAAAATTAATTCACTAAAATACAAACGGGTTTCGGCAAGTTCCCGACATTGCCTGTTCCTTGGTTGTGCGAACACTGAACGTTTGTTAGTACCAGGCACTATAAAAGAAGTTTTGTTGTTACATCATAAAGTATATATTCCCTTCACTGCAAGAATCTGCAGATATCATTTACATAGCAATCGTTGGGATGAATTAGAAGCTCCATATTCAGATTTTACTGGATTTCAAGTAGATGATATTTTCACAAAACTTGAAAAAGCTACTGAAAGACAGTTAGAATTCAATGACATAAACTCCATGGATTCTTGTTTATGTCTTGGGACTTACTACAGAGCAATTTAATGAGTTTCTAAGTTGTAACCCTATGTTATATGATCACTTTCCAAATCCTTCTGTTGCTCTCAGCATATTCTTAGTAAAACTCAGAACAGGTGACAGTAATCAAAGACTGTCAACTCTTTTTAAAATGCCAAGATCCACTTTGGAAAGAAAAATGAATATTGTGAGAAATTGTTTAAATGAACAGTTTGTTTCTCGACACTTAGGAATAAATCACACATCTATCCAAAATGTAGCATCACGGAATAGAATCATACCGGAGGGTTTTTTTGGGGATGCCAACATGGCTTCAAATGTTAAACCTGCCATTGTAATATGTGATGGCACATATGTTTATGTGCAAAGCAGCAGCAATTATTTGTATCAAACAAATAAAAACGGTTTGACAAGATTGGCATATTTATGCAGACTATACAAACGTATAGTCCGTTTTTATTTGTTTGCTGCGATGGATATATTTTAGAGTGCGTGGGGCCATATGAAGCCACAAAAAATGACTCATCCATTATGAGTGCCTTGTTTACTACTGAAAATGGTCCCATGCGCTCATTTTTTAGACCCGGTGATGTATTCATTTTGGACAGAGGATTTAGAGATGTGATTCCTGAGTTAGAACGATATAATTATAAAACTCACATGCCTGAGTCATTATCGGAAAACGAACATCAATTAACCACCCACCAGGCTAATAAATCTAGATGTGTAACAATGTGTCGGTGGGTGGTAGAAGTTGTAAATGGGAGAATCAAAAGAGATTTTAAACTATTTCACCAGGAATATTTTAATAGAGCGTCAAGTCACCTTATGACTGATTTCAAAATAGCTTGTTCCCTTTTGAATACGTTCCATCCTACAATTGATGATAGACCCGATGCTGTGGAGTACCTAAATATTGCTCTGTCGAGATTAAATACAGTAAATTATTTATCGGAATTTATTCAAAGGGAACATATAAATAGAAGACGTACGATTTTCCAAAGCATAAACAGCAGTGCTCCCCATCTAAATAACTTTCCAAGATTATCATTAATTGAATTAAGAAGATTTGCTTTAGGATCTTACCAATTAAAACAGGCAAGATCCTATTATGGGGAGCATGTACGGGCGAATGGTACCTACAGTGTAGAAATAAGCAATGAACTAATAGAAGAAGATTTGCCCTTAATATTAGGTCAAAACAATTATTTAGTTAGGGCCAGAATAAAATCGAGACATGTGAGTAGCAGGATTTATTACACATATTTATTGATAAGTAGAGAGCAACATAGGGCAAATTCTTTAGAGAGTATCATTGCTTATTATTGTAGTTGCTTGGTGGGAAATCGTACAGTAGGGTGCTGCGCTCATACTATGACCGTATTGTGGTACTTAAGCTGGGGTCGTTTTAATGATATAAGCGCCCCAGCGCAATTTCTAGACCATATATTTCTTGAAGAATAAATGTCTTATCTACTATTTATCGTTGTTTTTTTTTTAAAGTAAGCAGCCGTAGAGCAGCTTAGCTTAACTTGAGATGGATCCGTGTGGTTGTTGTAACTTAGCCATGAGCTCCTCTAACCTAAAGCTTTAGTCGTAGGTAAGTATTTATTTTTAACAACACTGCTTACTAGTAGTGAGGGCACAGCCTACTTAACGCTGACTGCCGGCACGGCACGGCAAGGGATATTTGTAAGCGCAAGTACTTAACCTGCATAATATCTAGCAAGAGAAGAAGTTATGTAGTGTTTTCTAAATTCAGATATCAATATTAATACTTAAACAATATTATTTTAATTTCAAATATGTATAAAACAAAACAAAACTTGTTTTATAACCTCAATTTCAGCATCCGAAAAAATAAGATTTCTCTTGAACAAGGGTGAAAAATTGAAAATCGATTTCAGGATATGAAAAGGTGATTTTAGGTCTATGAAACTAAGTTAAAACCACTGTGACATGCGAAGTTTTTTAGGGGCCCAAAACTCCTAACAAAATGGGCATTCTCCTTTGACAGTTTTTGTATGAAATGATGACAAACTGCCAACACAGTGACAGTTATCAGATGATTGAAAAATGAGCCGTAAGAATAATATTTATAGGCGACTAACAAAAGGTTTACTAGGCAGATGTGAGTGGGTGGGTAGCGGGATTGTCCGAAAGGGTTACCGCTGCCCTGGAACATAAAGGGCTAAGGAAGGAACACGGGTGGGTTTTAGTCAGTAAGAGTCTGACACTCCCTTCTGCTCCACCCAGAGCGGGAGGGGTCATTTGATGATTTCCCATCCTCAAAAAAAAAAAAAGATGTGAGTGGGAACGCCGGGAGGAACCGCTCTAGGAACAACAATAATTTTCTAAAAACACTCGGCGATTTGAACATTTGCTTGCTTACCTAGCAGAAGCTATTCCCTGACCCTCAAGATACTGAGTGCTCCAACCTAGGGGTTCTACGTCCAGCCCGTTAAGGCTGAGGACAGGGCCTCTACCAACAGCTTAACGTGCTTTCCAAGCCACGGAGGATGTATAGAGGATGGTCATCTAATCACGAACCGACCGCGGCGAGCGAAAGTTAACCTACGAACGACCCGTGCGGCTGTTATTAATTACCCACGAGCTCTTCTATCTACTTACTATCAGAGCCTCGCGGTTTCACCCACATAAGTTTCGATCCCATGGGAATAACAGGATAAAAAGTATCCTACGTGTTAATTCTGGTTATAAACTATCTGTGTGTCAAATTTCATCCAAATTCATGCAGTAGTTTTTACGTGAAAGTGTAACAAACATCCATCCATTCTCACAAACTGTCGCGTTTATAATATTAGTAGGATATTATGGATACATAAAAACCAGAGGGCCAATTTCCGTAATTAAAAACGTTCAAAATCTAGTCGCAATCTCATCTCAGCGACAATCAATGTCAAAAACTTGTCAAAAATGTAGGGAGAATACAGGTACTTTTGATAGATTGAGACAGTTCAGACTGTGAACGTTCTTGAAATTACGAGAATTGCCCCTCTGGTCAGTGAGTCTGGGCTATAAAAATAAACTGCGATAATCAATCCATTTACCAAGTATGATGACTAAAGTTGTCAAAAAATAAAAGGCCCGTTTTGACATTGACAGTATTCGTTTGTATGAAATTGACTTGACAGGTGTCAAGAACGCATTCTCAGATGTCAAAACGGGCCTTTTATTTTTTGATAGGTTTACGGCATAGCATATTGCTACATGAGATCGCCTTACAAACCTTACAAACACAACAAAAATATTAAAAGAAAATGCACTGAAAATAACAATTTATTGTTTAAGAAAACATTTAATAAGATACAAACATACATTCTGCTTTAAAAATCACATAACAATACAATCTAGGACCACTAACATAAGTGAAATAGCATGTTCGCGTGCCGAGCCGCAGTTACATCAGGTGCAGCGCGTAAACTTTGCGTTATCGCGGCGTGATCGCACCATGGTCGCGCCGTAATCGCGCCGTGATCGCCGCGTGATCGCTACGTGATCGAGACCGTATCGCACTCAGTTACCAAGTTAGCCGACGATTTAATTTATCTCTCGATCTTAATTTATTGGTGTCTTTAATTGAATTCTTTATCTTTTTGAGAAGACAATTGGTGGGTTCGCGTTTTAAGCGGGGGTTGATTTGTTTTGTGAATGAAACAATAATGCTGTTATGGCAGCCCTTTGGAGTGAAAGCAAGGTCGGAATTCTATAAATTAGTGCATAGAAATAAACCCTATTCGGAATAAATATGAATAAATATTCATAATAGAGCGGCTGTAATTTGCGTTAATTTTCTGGCATTGTTTGTCACTGAGATGAGATCGCGACGAGATTTTGAACGTTTTGTAATTACGGGAATAGGCCTTCTAGTTCACGTTAATATACAAGATACAAGAAGAAGAAAGAAAGAAAGAAGAAGAAGAAGAAAAGAAGAAGAAAGAAAGAAGAAAGAAAGAAGAAGAAGGGAAAGGAAGAAGAAGAAGAAGAAAGAAGAAGAAGAAAGAAAGAAAGAAGAAGAAGAAGAAAAGAAGTAAGAAGGTTGAGGTTGGTTGGGGAGGTTGGTAAGAAGTATCAAAGAAATAGCAGTCACCTTACCATTATAATTTCCCTTTGAAACTTTAGAAAGAAATATTTGTTCCCATTGCAGTAAAACAAACATCAACCTACATTGTGCACCTGTGTCGCACAAACACACTCTAACAACCAGTACCGACATGTGAGTACATCATCTTCTTAAGACATATAGCAACACATTTACCGCGGTCGACGCAAACCACTGGAGACAAATATCTATTACATATACAGTTGTGTTTGTTCTACGAAGTTTTGAAATTTTTTTAGGGTTCCATAGTCAACAAGGAACTCTTATAGTTTCGCCATCATGTCGTCTGTCTGTCTGTCTGTCTGCGGTTTAGCTCAAAAACTATTGCTACTAGAAAGTGGTAATTTGGCATGAGTATACACGTTAATGACGCCAAAAAAGTGGAAACTATCAGTCAGCGAATACGGCCCGCACTTGGCTGTTATAAAACTACGGAACCCTACACTGCGCGTGGCCCGACACGCACTTGACCGGTTTTTTTTTTCATGTTTGGGTTAGTTTTATTAGAGTTATTGACTTACTTTACACGGTTTTTACGACTTGATAAAACAGAGATTTCTTCACTATTCAGGGTGGACATCGACGCGCCACCTCATCATCTGCCTAGCCTTTTCCGAACTATGTTGGGGTTGGCTTCCAGTCTAACCGGATGCAGCTGAATACCAGTATTTTACATGGCGCGACTGTCTATATGACCTCCACAACCCAGTTACTGGGTAATACGATACCCCTTGGTATGACTGGTTGTCGGACTTTCGGGCTACTGACGATCCGTAACGACTGTCAAAGATCCACGAATGACAGCGACATGACACGAGGGACCAAATGCTTAACGTGCTTTCTGAGGCACGGAGGGATCTTGGTATATGAAGATCCATCCACGGACTATGACCCATTGACCGGTTGGGAGGTATTGCAATTTTTGTATGAAACAGCTGATTTTAATACCCCTCTTCTGTTAGGTAAGCTTATTAAGTTCGATAATAATAGAAAAGGTAATTGTGTTTCATTAGCGACAGTTGAGCTCATATCCGACGTTAAATTGTATTCCGTGTAATTTTTATCAAAGTCTCAAATCTCAAGTGTCAAATCTTTTATCCGTGGAATAAAATTGACGTCAAACAGATCTAGTATGAAAAAACTGTCAAAAATTCAAAATTTATTCTTACCTACTATAAGACAGACCTCTTCTCGGAATAACAGTTTGGTAGAATTCGCCCTGAATCATAAAATAACTCTTCGAAAACCATATTAGAACTCTGATATAACAGTATAATAAATTACCTAGGTACCTATAGGAACATAGTACATCTATTTGATAAACTCCCAGTCATGTTTCTCGGCTGACATGGGGGCTAAAAGAAAAATTGGCGAAGCGCGTGCCAGCTCTGAATTATTATAGGAACTTATGGCTGGGAAAAAAATAGTTTTCGCTAGTAATAACTTCGTATTTTTTAAGTGAACGAGTAAGCAGGAATCATCATCTGTATGCCTTTTCCCAACAATGTTGGTGTGGGCTTCCAGTCTAACCGGATGCAGCTGAATATCAGTATTTTACGTGGAGCGATCGCTTATCTGACCTCCACAACCCAGTTACTGGATAATACGATACCACTTGGTGAGAGTGGTTTTCAGACTTTCCGGCTTCCGACTACCCGTAACAGTCGTTACGGAGTCGTCAAAGATCCACGAATGACTGTCGGGCCAACGGCTTAGCGTACTTTCCGAGGCACGGAGGGGTCTCGGTATGTCAAGATGGTCACCCATCTACAGACTAACCGCGGCAAGCGTAGCTTAACCTGATCGACTAACCTGTGCGGCTGTTATTATTTAGCCACGGGCCCCTAAGGAGTAAGCAGTAATCTCTGAGATATTTACTGAATTTATAGTAACAGTTTCCGCGTCAATGTCCCTTATACGTTGTATAATGAAGCCATATTCTCAAAGGAGGTTAGTTTTATGCTCACGTATTGCCATCAACCGGGCAATAAACCAGACACTGGGTTGCTACTGAGAAATTAATGTTTATTTGTGTTGAAAATTGTTTTAGGGCTGATTTTTCAATCGACAGATAATTTTTAAATTCTAGTCTAAGATTAAATAAAATTGACGTCTGACAGATTATGTATGGAAAAACGGTCAAAAATTCGTTGCGTTGGAAAAATTAGCCATTAAGATTTTATGTACCTTAAAACTTTAAGCTTAACCAGAGACCATTGCGTGATAAACTTGTGCAAGACATAAGGCATTGGCAGACATGCTGCTGTAGCATTGGTGATCAACGAGTCGCTTTTCGGGAACTGGAAACAGGCACTGGGCTCTAAGCTTTTTTCATCAGTAATCAGCGGAAAGGCGCATTTTTGATGCTGCTTTCAACCGCAAAACGCGATGCAGCATCGTAGAAAACGCAGATTTCACCTACATATTTAGATCCGGTTGCTGCACCGGTTGACGTAATCACGTCAACGCTGGCTGTCGCTGAAAACCAGTGCTGGGGCTCTGTTTCGCATAGGGTCTTAGCATCATGCTGAGCAATGGCCATTTTGCGTGAATGTGACGCATATTTTCCCCAACTTGTATTTTTTTGTTGTGTTGGTGTTCTATCTCTGCGTCATGTTTACAGCAGATAAACGTATTTTCTTTCTTTTTCGGACAGTCGTCAAAACGCGACGCAGGTATATACACCAGCAGTGTGATTCTGTAACCATCTCACCGTGAAAACTTAGGTGAAGTGAGCGTGGAGTGAGCTGTCATTTCAACTAATGCTACGGATTGACACTATTGACAGTTCACTTCACCTAACATTTCACGGTGAGATTTTTACAGAATCGATCGGCTGCATCGCGTTTTGACAACTTTGCGATTTTGCGACTTTATACAAGTCGCAAAATCGCTGATAGCCGATATTAAAAACAGCACGGTAAGGCCCTAAGGTATTCGTCTAGCTCGTTATAATATGACAACATTAAACAAAATGTAATGTTGTTCCACCAATATTTCGGTTCCCCGCGGGTGGTCTTCACCGACGAATATTAATTCTCCAGTTTGTTTTGACATTACGTACTTTTTCATTACAAAATGTTTGATGGGAACATTAAGTAAGCTTTCCTTGTAAAGTGAACGAGGATTATATTTGCCAATAAATCGATATTTAAGTACAGACAAAGGTCGAGTACCTACTGAGTACTGTTATCGGGTTTTTCCATTGGGAATTTCTTAATAGCAGCCCGGAGTTTTGAAGTTGGCGGCGTGATACCCCGGTCGGTCGGTCTCCGGTCGTGTCGGATTGCCGTCCCATCGGACTATGAGAGTGAAGGAAGAAAGAGTGCACCTGTATCTGCGCACACACTTGTTCACTATAATCTCCCGCGTTCTTGGCTATTCTCCGCTGAATTGTTGTGGCCGAAATTCGGTCCGGAAGACAATTCTTTTTCTATTACTTTAAACGAGAACTGAAATATTTCATGTTTAGACAGGTCATGGAGGATGAATGGTCAAATCCTGGGAAGGCAAGCATCCACCATCTTCCGGCTCCGTCAAACCCTAGAAAAATTTGCTTTATTTTTTATATGGAAACCTCTCAATCGATTGCGCGCCCAAGTAGGCCAACACTATTCGACGAAGTGGGGAATCACTGACCAATCCAACACCTAGTTCGAGTGGAGTGGAGTGGAGTTTAATGGAGTGTCTGTCCTAAGTGCCCGTTCACATGCACCTTTGATAAGAATGCCACTGATGCCGCATTCAAAGTGGCCACCTGCTGGTATCAAATATAATAATAATCAACCAAAGTACCGTCGACACAAAAAGAAAAAGACAGGTCATGAAAATCGCCATGACTGCCGTCTTTACTTGACAGAAGTGAGGAAATCCGAAAGGAAGTCATCAACATAGCTCTGTAGAGGTATGAGGAACAAGGTGTATAGTTCACTCATCCTCCATAGAAAAGGGAGGATTCTCCGACTAGACGGGTGTTGTGTCGGGCGGGCAACTGCCCAGTGATTAATGTAGGGCTGTTGTATTATGTTAATTGCGCGGTAAACTCTGCTTGCGCGATGCAGGATTTTGCGTGACGTCAGTATGACGCGTAGTTCGCAAGTGACATTGTAGATACCGCTACAGCTCTTAAGGTAAGTTAAAATGGTAATGGACAGGTCATGTAGTCCAAGGAAATAATTAAGTTGCTGAAATGGCAAATCAAAGACAAGAAAACAAGAGCCCTGATTAGCGTTGCTGTATTCCGCTTTGAAGGGCGTGGGTTCCAGCGTAATCACAGGCACTTGCGTCAAATTAGCTTTGTTCCTGGGATCGTGGTGCATCTATGGTGCCTCAGGTATTACAAAAGTTTTCAGATGGCTGTGACTACTTACCATCACAGCTGGTTTGTAATCATTCATCAGCGGACGCTGGCCGCACAAACTCAAACTCAAACTATTCAACTAAACCAATTACAGGCACTTCTGAATTGTCAAGGGTCGGTCAGTCAAAAAGATGAAGCTAGTTGCCTATTCCAAAGCGGAGTAGGTACCTATGAAGAAAACGGGCAAGACACTTAATGGACACTATGCTATTGCAGCATTGCGTATATTGGAGCAGAAATACGCAAAAGGCACCACCAAGTTTCCAAATGGTAGAAAACGACTGCGCGGCAGGCCCAGAAAGAGATGGCGGATGTAATGACATGACAATCGCAGTAGACCAAGAAATGTGGAAAGAGGGAAGGGAAGCCTTTACACTGAAACGGGACAACACAGGTTTATAATATCTTTCATAATAAAGATTTTTTATCTTTACCTTTATATAATAGTAAATAATCATCATCTACCTAGCCTTTTCCCAAATATATTAGGGTCGACTTCCAGTCTAACTGGATGCAGCTGAGTACCAGTATTTTACATGAAGCAACTGCCTATCTGACCTCCACAACCCATTTACTGGGTAATACTATATCACTTGGTAGGACTTGTTTATAGTCATTATATTCTAATAAAATGTTGGTTTCTTCACAGCTGTTGCCATAAGATCGTTTGTTAGCTTAAGCCTCGTTCACAGCCACGAGCGAGGTGACTTACGATGGGTCTTGCGTCAAGCTGTTTCCGTCCGTCGCTCCGCAAGTCGCGTCGCGGTGACTCGTGGCACGCTGTAAACAATTTATTTCTTTACTTTTCTCCGCAGTCACTCTCACAACGCAAGACGCGTTGTCAAGAAGTAAGGCCATTTGTTAGCTTCTGGTAATGATTTACTTAGTTCAAGACATTGTCGAGACATCGCCAAGCGGCTGATTGACTCTTCACGTGACCAGAGGGCTGGCCCATTTTTTAACAACTCGACGCGTAGGTATATACTCCTATATATATATTTTTATGTATGACCATAACTTTTTACAGAGTAGTCAGATTTTGATAATTCTTTTTTTAATGGAAAGGGTATATATATCCCAAAGTTGGTCCCATATAAATTTGGAAAAAAATTTCAACCCTAAAGGTGGGAAAATAGGGGTGATTTATTGTTCACTCACAGATTTGAATACTGAGTTGTGTATTATTAATCTAATCAGTGCCACATATGCCTGCCCTTTGGCAATCAATTAGTAGATTATAGCCACAAAAAATTATAAAATAAAAACTTAAAAAAAGAACCACCGAAAAAATTGAAAAGCAAAAAATAAAAACCTTTTTTATTTAACCTTAATAACTAAGTTCTTAAACTATGTAAGTATAATACTCAAGTAATTTTGAGTCAGCGCCAAACAATCAATAAACAAAGATCACTATATTGCCTTAAATTTAAACGGCACCGACGCGCGACCTGGCAATGCTGCCTTCTGTGCACTTTTCCTGTTGACAGCGATGCGGACGAATTTTTTAATGCCTTATAATTTCTTCACCTTTTTTATATAAATGAAAGCTCAGGAGAGCCTTCATCAGAATCCATCTTGCAACGTGGGTATGTGGGTGTTCCAATCAGGGTAATTTAAATTAAACGTATTGTCTTCGAAACTTAAACGATTTTACTTCTATAACATTAAAATAATTCTACAATTGCGTAATGATAATTACTAATATTCTGATCAACACTAATCACTTTAAAATGAACTTTGATTAAGGCGATGGATAGCGATTCGTCGAAAACGTGGTGCGCTGGCGACCGCTCTCAAAGAAAGTGAATCGTAAGATGGCCGCCCCGCTGCCATAGACTCGACGTTCCGCTAGAGTGACGTTGACAACCTGTCACTCTTGACAACAACATTCTAATGTGCGCCGACATGCATATTATTATTAATAATATTATTTTAAGTCTATCATTAGCTTATATATTATGCAAAGCAAATATAAATAAATAAATCTTCTCGTTAGACCAAGCTCTTCGTCTTTTGGATATACTATCTATCCAAAATATAGCTTGCTAGATAGTTTTACCGATAACAAATATCTAGATTCATAAACTCATCTTCCCCCAACTTGCACCACAATATCCAGTTTTCAACAGATGTGCATACGTTGAGCAATTTATTTGACAATTTGGAAACCGCCTTAGCATCGTGGTGATAGCTTGAGAGGTGTGTAGGAGGCTTTATGTTTCAGAAACTAGTTAGCCCGACCACAGAGTCCACAGGCTAAGGTTGTCCCACTGACCTTGTTTAGGCTGTGGCGGCAAGATGTTACTGAAACTTTGAGTTTACTACACAGTTGGTGGTTTCTTTATAGTGGTATGACGAACAGGGTGTAAAGTTCACTCATCCTCCATAAAAAAGGGAGGATCCTCCGACTAGATCGGTGTTGAGTCTGAAAGAACTAAGAAAGAAAGAGTTGTGCAACGTAGGTTCGAACCCAGACAGGCGTTTTAATTTTTGTAAATTATTTCATCACCACTGTGCGTCAGATGGGATTAACCCAACGGCAAAAATAACGAAGTTCCATACAAAGTTTTATCTCCTTCTAGCGGACCCGGCAGACGTCGTCCTGTCCGAAAAAGCAGCGCCACCTACCGGGTCCAATTGTGTATACAAACTTTGTCCTAATAACAAACCCAAGAAAAAAGAATTATCCAATTTGGTGCAGTCGATTGGAAGTTAGGCAAGTACATATATTTCGGTGATTTATTTTAATTTTAAATCTATCTATCTATAGATAGATAGAATCTATCTATCTATAGATAGATAGATTTAAGTCCTTTTGAGGATGAACTTTCAAAAATCCTTCTTTAGCGCCCCCACCTCTTTGAATAAGGAACTCTTGTACAAAGTTTCATGCTTCTAGCTAGAACTAATGTGCATTGTCTTTTAGTGGATGAATTTAATATTTTTATTAAGCAATTTATTAGGTTACCTATGAAATATTTACATAATTTATAAAGCTAGCAATCTTACAAAAATATGTACAAGTATAAAGGAGATGAGCAGACGTAAAAAGGAGAGGAAGTAATTAAAGGCTAAAAAGATGTAGATTTTTTCGAACGTACATAATGTTTTCGTATATACATTGACAAGGAACCGTCACGATGTTAATTTTTTTAAACAGCTCACTTAGATATTCGCGTCTGCTGAGATTGTAGATGGCTCTGATAGCCAGAGGGCTATCAGAGAGTTTGCAGGATGAAAATAGACTCAATATCTGCAGCCCGTCCCCACAGCAAAATACCGTAAGACATGATGCTATGGAAGTAACTAAAATAGACCAGTCTCGCGGTATCCACGTCTGTTAATTGACGGATTTTCCAAACAGCGTAAGCGGCTGAACTTAGCCGCCCTGCAAGTGATGTTAGGTGAGGACCCCACTGCAGCTTTGAGTCAAGCGTGATCCCCAAGAAAACCGTATTTTCGACGAATTCAAGTATCTCCCTATTCAATACAACGTGACATTCACTACTTCTAACAGTCGGTAAAGCGAATCTAATGCATTTAGTTTTTTTCTCATTTAATACTAAATTATTTACAGTAAACCAATTATGGACCATAAGCATAGCGTTATTATTAATTTATTTAACCTTAATAACTAAGTTCTTAAACTAATGTAAGTATACCTAAATAATTTTGAGTCGTAGAAATAGCCATTTTTCATTATGGACACATTAATGAATTCTTATTTTTTGATAATTTTCATACAAACTTGACGTAAATCACCCGATATGTATGCCTCTTAATCTCTTTATCCAAAGCATTTGATAGATTTATCATTTTAATTGCACTAAGCGGCAACATGGGCCAAATTAAAACCCTTTCTTACTGCATAGCTCAATTAAATTTCATTAAGGGCTGATTTCTCAATCGACAAATAATATTTATCCGTGGAATAAAATTGACGTCTGATAGATTTTGTACGGAAGAACTGTCAAAAATTCAAAATTGTCTAGCATTGGAAAAATCAAATATCTTTGTAACAAAGCATTTTTAAGTACTACTTCCTTTGTTAGATTTGATTTGTAAAAGCTATAGAAGCGTTTGCCAAAGTTTATGGATAACGTGAAGAACACGGTGTATAATAATAAGTTAATTTAATTTAATCATTTTAATTTGTATAATTATAATTTTTGCCGAAACACAATCTTATTTCCTGTCGAACAATTAAAACCAACTAAGTAGTTCCCACATGCTTGCCGCAGTTGCAGCCGAGTTCAAAGGTCGGCTCTTCATCACAGGATATTCGTGTCACCTTGCCTCTGTGTGTGTACCACTGCTTAATCAATTTGGGCTAAAGCATGGGCTGTAGCGATTTAATAATAGTATTTTAGGAAACTGTTGCATATCAGGGGTTATAACAAACGAGGTTTTTAGCTATCCCATCGGCAAAAATGAAGAATTTTTATACAAACTTTCATCACTTTTCCCTTTAGGGAACGGATTTCTAAAAATCCGTCCTTAGTGCTGCATTTTCGTTGTATAAGAAAGTCTGGTGCATAATTTCATTCTTATATACCCAGTCCAGGCTGTGCGTTGTCTGTCAGTAAATGAATGAATAAGATTTTTTCAGTAGAAGATCATAGGAGTGTGCATACCTATTCAGTTTTTGCCAGAGAAAATGTGTTTCGTCTTTCGGCTGAAATGAAAATGATGATGAGCCCGGAGTTTGTATTTGTTTCAAAGCTTCATGTGTCATATTAACCCCTGATATATTTTCAGAATAGATCAGCACCACTGTTAAGTTGTAAAAAGAGATAGTGCTCCTGTATAACTTCATCTCTCTCTCTCATAGTAGAGCAATGATGGTTTTAACACGCCGTAGTAAGACTCCTGTCGGTCTATTCTGAAAAGACTTACCGTAAAAACTTGGATGACACGAGCTGTCATACCACCAGAAGGCCAATTCTCGTAATTTAAAACGTTCAAAATCTAGTCGCAGTCTCATCTCGGCGACAAACAAATGTCAAAACTTGTCAAAATGTAAGGAAATTAGAAGTATTTTTTGACAGATTGAGACTGAGATCAGACTGGGAATGTTCTTAAAATTACGAGAATTGCCCCTCTGATGCTAGGGACACTACTGACAGTTCACGTCAAGTTCACTTCATCTAAGTTTTCACGGTAAATTTTTTACAGAATATACCTTCAGATACTATTCCACCAAACTGTTTGCACCTCTGTCAGCTTACATTCTAAGCCGCTTCGTTAAGACGCAGTATAAAATCTAATCCAGGGGTACACGTCCTCAGGCAATCTGACTTGAGAGGAACTTAATTCCGTACTAATTCCAAGTCAGTTTTGCTGGGAATTGAATCGAAATGCCTACGTGAGTGAGTGCAGGCGTACGTAATGATCACATCGATACAACAACCGTGCGACGCTTGCTTACTAAGTGCCAATTTTGCCAATGGAACTGAATGCGTTAAGCGAATCTAAACTGCGTTCGAGTGTCAAAATTGATAGGGAAGCTTCATAATCAGCCTATAATGTTCCCACTGCTGGGACACATGCACACTGGGCTGTAATCCACCACGCGGGCCCAGTGCGGGTTGGCAGATGTCACATTTCTTCGAATTTTTGGGACAGGCCGGTTTCCTCACGATGTTTTCCTTCACCGTTTTGAGAGCAGTGGTGATGACTCAAAGTAAAGCGCCTATCAGGGTTCGAACCAACGACCTACCAATCATAAGTCGCGGCTGTTACCTCACCCCACCACTGCTCAATATGTAGGCGTAGGCGTAGGTGTATTGCTAAATATTGAAGACTTACTTAGCAGAATTTTATAATTATATAGGCGTAACCGTACACCTATTACCTACTGTGTACGCAATATTTATACGCCTTGCAAGGCAGCACATAGTGCCAGAGCATATTTTTTGATTTTATTCCATCATGTAAAACTCGATGAGCTCGATAAGTCCTTGGCTAAATAATAACAGCCGCAAAAGTCGATCGATGGTTAAGCTACGCTTGCTGCGGTTGGTCTGTGCATGGGTAACACGGAAAGGTCTTGACCCTTCCGTGCCTCGGAAAGCACGTTAAGCCGTTGTTGGTCCCGGCTGTCATTCGTGGATCTTTGACAGTCGTTACTGGTCGTCAGTAGCCCGAAAGTCTGACAACCAGTCTTACCAAGGGGTATTGTATTACCCAGTAACTGGGTTTTGGAGGTCAGATAGGCAGTCTCGTAAAATACTGGTATTCAGCTGCATTAGACTGGAAGCCGACGCCGACATAGTTGGGAAAACGCTAGGCAGATGATGATGACGTAAAACTCGATGAGCCATATTAACGGCCTCGTTCTGCACATAATTTATTCACTACTCATAACTCTCAGACTCATCAAGCTACATATAACGTAGGTATGGTACGAGGTAGAATACGGGAGCACTAATTACTCGACGTATGCCATTAAACACAAAAAGTCTAAAAGTAATTAAGAATACATTTTTTCTCTCCCTAATGTCCAGGGCTTTAAGGCTCCTGTCCCACCACCCGCGGCGCTTAAGCGTACGTTCACACAGACCGGTTCGGAGAGGAGAGTACATTTTTATCGCGTTTAAAAAGAGTTTTGGGTCATTAAAATAAGTCTGATTTTTCATGTGAGTGAGTCATTGGTTCAAGGGAGTGTGGGATTTTTACCTCACTAAAACCACCCCGGTAGTCACCATCTACATATGGAAAGGGCTCCGTTACCTTTCAAAAGACCAATTCGGAGCCCCCTCTGTGCAATGCCTCTTAGGGCACATCTCAGGGGAGACTGTAAAGGGGTCTTCTCGAAACCTAACTGTAAATAATAATGTTTTTATTTCAGAAAAAAAACCCCTTTAAGGTTCATACAAACAATTTTCCAACTAAAAATGAACATTATAGAAAAAAGTGTAACTGTCAGTGTGCAAGACGGCACATTACCACTATGTGCCGTCTTCCCTGAGGTCACTCCGTGGGCCGACAGAGTCCCACTCTAATCTCCCGCGACTCCAAAACTTACACGGGACCTACAATCTTTTGTACGTTTCTTGAGCGAGAAAATCTTTGAAAGCTAGTCGCTTCCTCGCCGCGCCGGGCGGTGGGACAGGTACCTAACGATGTACGCAATGCTTTTAGAACTTTTGCTGTTTAATCACATGAAGAGGAATGACGACCATTTTGTTTTAATGATTGTATTTTGTTTCAACAGGAAATGGGGGTAACCTGCACCCTAATTGCGTAACACATTGTCTTTCACAATCTGAAGGATTATCGTGCCAAGATTATCTTACCAAGGCGTATCGGGTTACCCAGTAACTGGGCTTTGGAGATGAGATAGGCTGTCGGTCCTTGTAAAATACTACTATTCAGCTGCATCTGGTAGGGGACTGGAAACTGACCCCAACTTCAAGGCAGATGATGATTTAAAACTTCGAAGAGTACGTAATTAAACAAATTTCAGACGAAAAAGTTCTGCTCATTTATTATTACTTCATCACTCACATAAACCTTATTTTCCAGTCAACACCTCGTTCCTATACCTACCACTGTTTACCCCAGAAAGTTAAAAAGCGTAATGATATAACAGACAGGCGGCTTGCGGCCTCCTTCCCCGTTCTATTTAGATAGCGTCGGTCAAACGTTCGCTCCTCAGAAGATTTACGGACGCTTTACAGCTGCAAATGTATTTATTATGTTTCTAAGCTGTACCGGGTTTTATCAGCTGGGAATGGAGCTTAAAATACAAAAAAAAAAACTTATATGTTGAATTTTTAAAACGAATTTCGAAAATTTTTAGAAGGAGTAATAAGGATTTCAGCTGGCGTACTGTGGTTTCTGCTTATCCCCATGGAAAGATGGCGTCTTTATGTGTGTGCATAATAATCAGTCCATCATGCTCCCACTATGGAACACAGGCCTCCTCTCTGTGAGAGGGAGTGGGCTGTAATCCACCACGCGGGCCCAGTGCGGGTTGATAGATGTCACACGTCTTTGAATTTTTGGTTCTAGGACATGCCGGTATCTACACGATGTTTTCCTTCACAGTTTTGAGAGCAGTGGTGATGTAATAATTTACACAAAGTAAAGCGCCTGTCTGAGTTCGAACCTACAACCTACAATTCGTAAGTCATGACCGTTACCACTGGGCTACCACTACTTTATTATGTGTGTATATATGTATTGTTGCGCGCCACAATTAATGACTGGTACATAGTGACATTAGTTACCACTAGCGCCATCTAGTATCGAATAGCAGAATAGTCAAGATCCTTCTAGAAATTTCGATGCTAGAACTTTCTAGAACTATCGGCATCCAGTCAGTCGGGGCCGGTATGTACTCGAACCTTCTAGATGTTTCTACAATAGCTTAGCAACTTTAATTTCGGAAGTCGGTGGCAAACAACGAAAATGCGAACCCAACGACACCGACTTCCGAAATTAAAGTTATTTTTCACTTAGTAGTGTCGTTTTTGGAAGTCGGTTGTTTTTTTTTTTTTTGCAAAAAAGTTTTTATTACAAAATAGGTCGCCTAGTTGCATACGTTTACATTTCGTTTATACAAAACAGCACTCAAATTGATAAAATAATATATGGCACAAAGCGAAAATCCCGTCTTACTGGGATAACCTACATAATCCCGTGAAAACATTCCTCTTCGCGGACACTTTAATATCCGCGTCCCGATAAATACCGCCTCGTTGGTAGTAGCGAGTCTTAGCCAAGATTAGGCGACGATTGATTAATGTACTAACACTTTTATATAGTCTAGGACTGTAGGGAAAATGGAATATTTTGTTGCTTTTATAAAGGCGTAGGTCTCTCGCAAGGTGGACCGGTGACCTGGTGAAGACCAAGTGAATTCACTTTATGCGAGAAGCACAGGGTCTGTCGCTGTGGCGACTCTTGTGGGAGGTGCGACTCTTGTGGGAGGTCTATGTCCAGAAAAATGATGATGATTGGGACAAAAGTAGAAATAGATATGATATTTATTTGCATAAAACATGATAAATATAAAATGTTTCAAAAATACATTATAGCATACATGTTTTGCTTATATCATGGCATACAAATAATATAGGTTACGTTACAAAATGTTTCCCGTCAGCAAATACTTTTATGCTGTAAAAATGATTAGTATTCAACCATTTATCGACGGCGAAGTGCCAATTACTCCTAACTAACAATTTTCACGAAATTATTTTTTTATCGTTTTGTTTGTAATTTACCAAGAAATTAAACGTTTTTTTCAGTTTGTGTAAAATTTGTATATTGTAACTTAGGAGTTATTGGCACTTCGCCGTCGTTATGTAGTTTTTTTCTATACAATCTAAGATCTAAAGTTTTTAAATCACTTGGAATTTTATTATAATTATATCCGAACAAACATGGCTAAACAGCTTTTACTGTATTTAGCCAGTCTTGGCAGGTCATTTAATATGAGCCTGTGAGGATGTCGCAGGTTTCAAAGATTTTTAAATAAGTCTTTATGCTTTTTAAAAAACATGCACACTTCATAGATATAGACAGATGAACAGACAGATGCTTTACTTTGTTTATATTATTTCATCACCACTGCTCTCAAAATGGTGAAGGAGAACATCGTGAGGAAACCGACATGTCCAACCCAAACTGGGCCCGCGTGGTGGATTAAAGCCCATTCCCGCTTACTAAGAGGGCCTGTATCCCAGCAGTTAAAGGCTGATTATGCTATGCTAGTACGAAATACGAACCGTAAAGACGACCAATCTTAATCCAATCTTATACATGCGAAAGTAACACTGATTGTCTGTTACATTTTCACGCCTAAACCACTGAACCAATCGTTATGAAATTGACATATAGGTAATCTGCGATTTGGGAAAAGATATAGGCTGCTTTTTATCCCGGATAATTGCATTGAAAAAATTATGAAATAGGTTTAATTATTGTGAATGTGAGGACTGTGTGGTTATTTTTCTTTCTCTATTAGTTTTCTATGCAGTACTTTATGCGGCCTACCCAAAATGATCCAAAAGTATTTTCTTTGGTATTGTTCGTCGAGTCGTTGAGCTCGTCGAGTCGTTGAGCTCGTCAAGTTCTGAGTTGAGCTACACGATTACTGACAAATGCTTGTACTGACTGGATCCACTGTGTGGTTCTTTCCTTCAAATACCATTTCAGGCACTAATATACACTATTTTCACATGATCTGATCATGATTATATCTGGAGTTTAAAAGAGACTGTGAGTTTGAGTTTATTTCACCATTTCTTCTCTTCAGATATGAAATGTTGACTACATCTTAACTTACTTTTATTTTTTTCAAAATACACATTGACATAGAACTAGTATTATAATTACGATATGTATGACTTAGGACATTTATTTATTATTTATTTAAACGTTTCGCACAAAAAGGTACAAAGGCGGACTTAATGCCTTAGGCATTCTCTACCAGTCAATCAAGGGTGGTGAAGAGATTAGATGGCAGTGTTTTGGTTGAGAGGGACAATAATAATAAAAAAAAAAACTCTTAAAACTAGGTACACAACACACAGGACATTCTTTAGATTAAGACAGATCTAAAGACGCCTCATTGTTGAAATCGGTTCAATAGTAAGACACCATTTCACACCATACGTGGGAACAAACTTACTCACATAATACATTGCCAGTGACATTCTATCATAACCCATCCTCTCTGCCGTAGTCGGGTAATAAATAGCAGGCAATCTCCTTCCATTTCCACTCGCGCTTCCATAAGAAATACGAACGCTAAGATTTAAATACTTACAAGACGTAGGAAGGTGCGAGCAGGTTGCATTTTATTTATTTCGGTTCACCACCGGCGTGCTTCAGACACTCATTTGAGATAGCGCCATTCACATGTCTACTGCGTTTACCGGTGTACTTTGCGGGGCCAGGAGACTAGAGTTGAAAGTGAGGAGCTATTCTTTCTTTAGAGGTGGAGAGGTGGAGATTTTATTGGTGGAGGTGGAGATAATAAAGGTGTTGAAGTGAACTGTCATCTCATCTGATCTTCTTCGTGTCGCTGGCATGACTGTATTTTAAATGTTGTTTTCCCAAAACTTTGCCACTTCCACGGCGTTGTCGGTGGCAGCGCAGAGGTCACATTGACTGCATATTTTGGGACAAAGAGGGCAGGATAGGAGGTGGAGCATGGTTTGTGACATAGCTCCACAATCACACCCTACTGCCGTTCTGTCAAGATAGCCTCACTTTACCAGGTTGGACTTACATCTTCCGACTTGTGTCCGGAGACGGTTCAGAGACTTCCAAGTGGACCACGGAAGGTTACGCCCTGCAGTGAGATGCTCCTTTGGTGGTAGGTAGTAAGTAGGAGGGGGAAGAGTATCCTGCCACAGTTTGCAATGGCCATCGGCCGGGTTTCCTGTCAGAGACGCTGTCGATTTTAAGAAGCTGTGTCTGCTTTTTAGCCGTTGCGTTGGTAGCGTTGTATCAGTATCCCATCTGATGCTAGGGATTGACAATTAACTTCAAGCTGATGTCACCTAAGTTTCCTAGTGAAATTTTACAGCTGTTTAGTTTTAGGTTTTTTAGTTTGTTTAAGCAGAGGCAGTGGTGGTCCAGTGGTAACGGACAAGGTCCAGTGCTCCAGGGGATTTAAGACTTGTATTCGTAGGTAGTAAGTTGTTCCTTATTTAGGCAGGCACTTTAGTTTTAGTAATTGATTTCATCACTACTGCTCTTAAAACGGTGAAGGAAAACATCGTGAAGAAACCGGCATGTCCTAGAACAAAAAATTCGACAAAAGACATGTGACATCTACCAACCCGCACTGGGTCCGCGTGGTGGATTACGGTCCATTCCCTCTCACTGAGAACAGGCCTGTGTCCCAGCAGTGGGAACATTATAAACAGATTATGCACATGTAGAATAAATATTTTATATCTTGGTGTGAACGCGAGGATAAGCTAACAGTCGTGTCGGCGAATCGTTCACCTATGAAAGGGTCTATGGATGAAATTATAAAAAGTTCTGTCCATTTTGTCGTGCCGTTCTATCGGCGAAACACTGAAAGTGAATCGTTCTGTCGACGAACCGCTTATCGGAGAAACGAATGACGGGGAAGTGTTTCAGAATCTCATGATTTTAATGCACAACCCGCTTACCTCAAAGCCACATCCTACAAATAAACACGGCACTACCAAGAAAATCTCAAGCAAAAGAAAAACGAAGAAGTGTAATTCAGAAACTCTTATATTAATAACAAGAATGAACCCGTAAGTCGGTAAAATAAGTACAACAGCAGCAGGATCAGCACAAACGCTAGGACTATTGAGACATAGATGACGATCATTACATTGTTATCCATTAGTAGGAAAACGTCCATAGATTTCATACTTAAATCTAGGAACATACTTCCCATGCTTACATTAAGTAAACACTCTGTGATATATTAAGTTTATTATTTGCAAGATTGAGGCAAGATCGTTCAAGTATATGACGTGAAACTGACGTTTAGGTTATGGGGGATTTGCTTTTTCCTGTGGTAAGGCTATGAGTACATGACATAATTTATTGTTCTTTCTATGACAACATAGATATAAAACCACGGACCTATAATAAACAAGTACGCTGGACTTCATATTATCGATTTTCACCATTTTGGCGCTAGTATAGTACCGTGAGCGTCCGTGGAACCAATATTTTTGTTAGCGGGTATTACAAAATGCGCATACTCTCATGATAAAAATGTTCTAAATATCTCGTAGTAAACACAAAATAGTCTTAGTCCACGATTTAACCCTAAATTATCAGAGACATACCAAAACAACATGACGACCATTTGCACCAATGTGTCAATTTTAGTTCCTGAGACACTTGAGCGGGACGCTTTGAATCGGCACAAAAAAAACAACTGTAATTTCGTATAGTATATTTAATTAGTCCAGCGTACTTGTGTATTAGAGGTCAGTGATAGAAAATCAATATGCATACAGTCCTTTCATAGTTACATATTTCACTTCTGGCAGCGGCAACCTAACAGCAATCTTATTGTGACGAGAATAAAGATCACAATGATTTTAGCAGACTTGTCAGTGGCAGCAACCTTATTAGAATAAAAATAAAGACCACTGTGATTTGGACAGTGTTGCAAGATCAGAGGTAAACGAACCAGGGAAAATGTTGTGCGGCAAAAAATCAAGGTGACAGTAAACAGGGGGGCAATTCTCGTAATTTTAAGAACGTTCACAGTCTGATCTCAGTCTCAATCTGTCAAAAATACCTCTAATTTCCCTACATTTTGACAAGCTTTTGACTTTTGTTTGTCGCTGAGATGAGACTGCGACTAGATTTTGAACGTTTTAAATTACGAGAATTGGCCTTCTGTTGCCCGGCAGATGGTTGAAAATTACTTGACACTTCACTTTTTGTCTAATATTAAACTATACTTTTCGTCCTTTTCTCGATGCTCTTTTGCCCCCTATTACAAAGGACTTGAACATAACTGTTGGAATGTGGATGTACTAAGGTACACCTCCCCAACCCTTCGGGGTTTACAAGAGCAATGTTATGTTATGTGTTTGACTTGCACCCTAGTTGCGTAAAACACTATAAATCACAACAATTTTGAAGGATATTGCTAATCCATTGCTTCATATGTTCAAAAAAATAGGCAACTCAACAACGTAAATAACGCAATTAATGTTGTTGAACTGTCAAACTGAAAGCCAGCCCTACTGTTAGTGTGTTACTCAATTACCTCGCTGCTACGAGAATGTTTGGTAACCTTCTTACGTCCGCAACCAAATTACTGTGTTGCACGGAAGGAAACATTACAAAAACGGAACTGTATTTCAGGAAAATATTAACTAAATATAACTTTTATACGATAACCAAAACAAACCGCTTCCCATACTCGACCCAACCAATTTGCAAGGAAGACATTATATATTTTTCCTTTTCGAATTCACCCTCGGAAATACCATCTATACTTTGTTTCAAAAGTATCCGATGAAAATGTAAGCAAATGGAACAGTAAAGGTTCCTGTGAATGTCAATTTGTAGTGCCATTAAGAAATAGAGTGCTTTGGTTTGATTATTCGAATTTTAAATCACCTGACAGATGTTTCTCACTGGATAAATTATGTTAATTTTACTCGACTCGTTGAAAAATCATAGACTCTATTTTCGTCGATGATTTTTCAATTTCAATTTAATAATGTTACTTATCCAAACAATGATTGTTGGAAAAGTAGTGAGATATTTATAAAGTTGAAACCTGCTAAGTTCAGATGAATGTGTTACTAATTCCCCTTAGTCAGTGAACAAGAAGAATTTTTATTTATTTATTCATAACAATTTTTACATTCTGTCGAATAATAAAAATGATTTTATAACTTAAAAAATATTTAACCTACACCTTAATTTCGTAATCCACTTCAATCATAATCCGAAATTTTTAATCCCTTGATAAATTCGTTTTGTCAACAACATAAATAACGGAATGAATGTAGTCAAATTGTCAAAATTTAAGGCATTGTCATTGTAAGTATGTTACGCAATTACCCCGCTGAACAGGGTTTATTTACATTTTCATCAGATACTTTTGGAACAGACCATACCTGTATAATGTGAAACCACCTGAAAAAGGTCGCATTCCACTATTTCGGTAATACACTTCAGTACTAAGGCTTAACTGAAAAAGAAGGTCTAACGGCGCTGAGGTCCGTTTGCGCAAAACGTGTCTATTATAACTACGGAACCCGACCTTCAGGGAATCATGAGTCCCCTTTTAATTTGAAAGAGAAATCGAAACCTGTATGTGTCGGCGGCCTTCGATTCACCAAAATTCCTTTACCAGCAACTCTAACTTCAACCACTTTTATTAAGAAGGAGTAAGAGTCATTTTCGTCTGTAGATTAGTTTTGGAAATCGTTCAATAACTTTGTTTGAGGTCACTCAATGGGATTACGTGATATAATTCGTGTTTTGCATGGAAATTTCGTTAGATACTTTGTATGTTATCTACATTTTTGTTTATCAATGTTTTTTGTTGTGTTCTTTATTTATTTTATTTTTATTTATTTACCATTTATGTACACACATAATTTAAACAGACAAGAAAAACAGAACAGAAAAAATAGGTACAGAGGTGATGCTTATTTCACAAGAATTAATCTCTTCCAGCATACCTGCGATAGGACAATAGATAGAGATGTAGACAGCATGTGAAATAGTAAAGAGACAAAAAAATAATACATAAAATCAAAAACAATTCACTTAAAAAACTAATCTTAAATTACGAGAATATACTTAACATACATACAAATAAACATACCTACATACTTCTAAAATAAATATCACTAGAATGATAATAATTATATCATACTCAAAATAATAAATCCATACACAACTATGATGAAGTGGACAGATAGTGTTCTTTTACCTACTCTTCTTTTGAAAACTGCAACAGTTTGGCAGTCCCTAATGTCAGGCGATAGTGAATTCCACAACCGCACCGTGTGCACTGTGAAGGAGTAGGAGTAGAAGTCGATGGAGTAGGGAGGGGACTTGAAAAGATTTTTAAGATGTGACCTGCAAGGTGCATCTGAAGGACGGGCGTAGGAAAAACGCTCTCGCGGATAGGGTGGTGTTCTTTGGATGTCTATCATCAAATGAAATTAGTTACCTTTATTAATTAGGTACAGGTAAAGCAGACTTTCTCAAATAAAATAGTTAAATATAGTAATTTTTTAAAAATAAAGCCTTTAGACTGTAAACCAATTCATGAAAGAATTTTCGGTATCGGATCAGTTCGACTGAGGCGGCCATTAGACGCTCAATCTGACAGCATTAGATTCATCTTTGATCACGGACTGTTGCAAGACTAAAGCGATGCGTAGACGATCAGTCACGAACACGAATATTAATAAAGCTAAAGCATGCATTGCGTGTATCCTTCCATTAACATTAAAGAAATGTGTTCGGGCCTTATCAGAATACCAGGCAGCGCTGCGATTTTCTTTAAATCACGGCTTTTGTCTGGGATAGGAGCCTTTTTGGCCGCGCACAAGTCTTTGTTTTGGTTTATTTACTTTTTTGGTTGTTTTAATGTCAGCCAGCCAGCGGGGCCAGTCTTACCAAGGGGTTTCGTCTTACCCAGAAACTGGGTTGTGGAGGTCAGATAGGCAGTCGCTCCATATAAAATACTGGAACTCAGCTGCATCCGGTTACACTGGAAGCCTAGGCTAGGCAAGGCAGAAAGGCAAGGCTGAAAGGCTAGGCAGATGATGATGATGATGATGATGGTTATTTGTAGGTAATAGGTAATATGGGCTGGTGTCCGCAACTCCACGACAATGCGCGTAATTTGCGTACCCCAGCTCCTCAAGGAAGGCCAGCAACGCATGGTTGTTTTAAATGTAACTTTGTTAGTTTCAAATGCTTCTTTTTTTTACTTTTTGTATTTCCTGTGTATGTCCCAAATAAAATATTTTTCTTTCTTTCTTTCTTTCAAAGAAAACGCTGGGTGAATACGTGGTTGCAAAAAGGCTACGGCAGCCCTCGTTTTAATTTTTTTGGTATAATTCTTGCAGTTTTAAGAAAGCCTTGTACAGACGCCAGCACATAAAGCTACCCAAAACTGTCAGATCCCAATCAACCTTGAACCTAATGCTTTAGCGATAAAGAAATTTGACAGATTGTAGTAGCTTGATGTGCTGGCGTGTCTGTACATAATTGTGTAACCTCCAAATTGATCAAGGATACGTTTCTAACATAAATATAAATTCCTTTTCGACTTCCAAATTATTCAAGAGGGATAGCGTCGCTGAGCACACGCGCACTTCCATCACTGTTAAAATCACGACTGACTGACGCGTAACAGATCCGTGAGTGACAACAAGCCATTACACGTTTATTCACGACAAAATGACTGCATGATTGAAGAGTCAGTCAGTCAAACATGTGATCACATACTTAAGCTTCTTATAAACGGTCCATCTAGCTGTACATTCCGTCAAGGTCATGAACGACGCACGCACGATGAAAAATAACGTGAATAGGTTCGACGTACGTCGATAATTATTATTTACTTGCTGAATTTGCAAGACCCATTTTGCATCAAGCGAGTGCCCCCAACACCGCGTACATCGTGCAGATAGACGGTGAATAACGCAGACGTTCGTCGTATTGATCAAACTGGTAGCATTTTAATTAAAAATCAATAAAACACGTGCGCTAATTTAATTCGTTCGATTACATCTAGCAGGCTGGATGCGCTCAAGACAGTGCGTGTATGCTACTGCCAGCACCGCGGCCTTGAGCCGACGTACAGCTGCGATGGATCGTGTATAACAAGAAATAAGAGAAGAAAGAAAATACGTTTTTTTGCGGCAAACGTGACGCATCAAAAAACACAAACTCAAAAAAGAAAAAAACAACTTGGGAGAAAATTTATGCTTCATATCCACGCAAAATTGATATATACGAGACCCTATAAGAGGCTTTACACCCTCAATCATGCGTCCGTCAGACGATTATAGTCAGTCAGTCAAACGTCAGCCTAAGTGAGCAACGAACGGTCGCCTATGATTACTCCTGTGATTACTCCTTACATAAAAACTCAAAAAAAATAACCTCTTTGTAGTATTAAAATGTTAGGAAGTTTAAGACTAATGAACATAGGATTTTTTTTCCAAAAAGGTCATCTTCATAATATTTACACGATTATTCCCGATGTCCACCACTTGTCTGGCCACCACTGGGGGACAGCGAGACAACTTTAAAACATTATTCTCGTTGTCCACCACTGGGGGACAGCGTCACAACTTTGTAAATTATTTCCATTCGCCACCACTGGTGGACAGCGACACGGATTTTTTAACATTCCCTATGGCCATCATTCACATATTCAGCCTATAATGTTCCCACTGCTGGAACACAGGCCTCCTCTCTGTGAGAGGGATTGGGCCTTAATCCACCACGCGGGCCCATTGCGGGTTGGTAGATGTCACATGTCTTTGAAGTTTTTGGTTCTAGGACAAGCTGCACTCTAATTGCGTAACACACAATCAATAGTAATCTGAATTCCAATCTGAAAACCCATTGCTTTATAAGTTCGAAAAATTTGTATGCTCAACACGTAAATAACGCAATGGATGTTGTTGAACTGTCAAAATGAAACCGATTCCGATTAATTGTGTGTTACGCAATTAGGGTGCTGGTTTCCTCACGATGTTTTCCTTCAATCGATTTGAGAGCAGTGGTGATGAAAGATTTACACAAAGTGAAGCGCCTGCCTGCGTTCGACCCTATGCTAGTATTAGTAAACCTTGAATTCTACGGATACTGGATGAGGCAAAGCGTTCGTTACTTGCATCTGACCACCTCATCGTTGTGACATAAGACTTAACTTATAACTTCACGGTTTTGAGAGCAGTGGTGATGATATTATAACTTAAACAAAATAAAGTGGGTTTGGTTTGAGCCTAAACTCGTAAGTCGCGGTCATTACCACTGGGCCACCTCTGTTGTCTCTGATTAGAAGTATATAAATTAATTAACATACAGTTTTTTTGAGTCATTTGCATAGTATTTACATAATATGTAGTATCCATAGCATGTATATGTATACCCTAAATAATAACACAAATTTCGCCCGACCTCCATCTTTTTCGGAGCAGAAATTTTATAAAAACATCAATGCGGTAATTACTTTCGCCGGGGCCGAATGATTGATAGAGGGTCCGTCGGCTCCACTCATTGAGCTAGTAGAGCCCTTAATTGCTAATCACCTGTTCTTAACCAACACTTGTGACTTCCTTGCTAAATTACCCTAATTCGTGAAATTACTTGTATCGAGGAGAGGTTTTTTGGTAAAGTGCACAAGTACGCAATGTAGCGAAAAGTTAACCTTGAGAATGGTTGATCGTTACTCGATAGTGGAATTTAGATTTTATTTAAAAGCGTGGAGATCAATGCTGGGCCTTTTCTGTATTAGAAGCGGCGTTGGCCTTGCAGTCGGGGATTATCGGGCTGGTATTATTATTTCATTAAAGTGCAAATTAGCCGACGTGGACATCGCCTTCTATGTACTCAAAAATCAAAAGTCATTTATTTTAATTAGGCTGAGAATCAGCACTTTTCGAACGTCAAAATTACAAAAGACAGTCCCCCAAAAACGCCCGCCCTTCACCACTTCCTAGTGCTATCGCTGGGAAGAAGAAGTGGCGCAACAAACTCCCCAGCAGCACAGCTGTCTGTTTAGTTAGAATATAGTTGCATGTATACAATACTAGGAACCTATGTTCAGTAATGAACATTACAAGAAACTTAAATTATTTGCCATATGTCAGCTAGCCACGCCAATATACCAATAAAAGCTATACGTACTCAAGCTAAAAAATAATTAATTAAAATATTTTACTAACACCAAAATCTATATCTAACCTCCGTAAGGATTATTCCTGCTTGCAGCGCATATTATCAGTAGACCTTTCTGTTTTACTTACGAACGCAGCTGTGGTTATCATGTGCACGGGATTTTCTTATCAACATGGTCAGATATAGGTTTTGGCGATAGTACATCTGCCCCGTTGATCAGAGGGTCAATTCTCGTAATTTTAAGAACGTTCACAGTCTGATATCAGTCTCAATCTGTCAAAAATATCTCTAATTTCTCTACATTTTGACAAGTTTTTGACGTTTCTTTGTCGCTGACATGAGACTGCAACTAGATTTGGAACATTTTAAATTACGAGAATTGGCCTTCTGGTGGTCGCAAGCGAGATTTCTGAGCGTGGGGTCCTAGCATCAATTCCCAGGTCAGGTAAAGTGTTATTGGGTTCTTTTCCATTAAGAAAAAAACTGTCAGCCCAGTCATAAAAATTTCACCGTGAAAACTTGGGTGCAGCGAGCTTGAAGTGAGCTGTCATATCAGCTTTTATTTCTATTTGTTGTTTTCACAAATAGAAGCAACATTTTGTGAAAAAATAAAATGAAGAAACAATTAAAAACATAAGATTAAAAATAAGCCAGTGGTAGTTTAGAGATGACTTAGTCTCAACCGACGGCGCCCGTTCACGAACATGACACTTTACACAACAAAGAATCAAGTCTTTATCGGTAGATTTTCAAAGCCAAAGAATACAGCTGACGCAAGAGTTATTTACAACAAGATTCTAAAAATAATATCAACAGAGCTAAGTAAATAAAATACACGTTACAAAGATTCCCGCGGAGACTCGGTGGTTTATGTATGCCTGCCAAGAGCGGGTTGGCGGTAGCGTTAAGGTTCCGTAGTCAGCAGTCGTCAAATCCAAATAGAAAGATTATTATTAATCATCAAATGACTGTTTCGTTGTTTAAGTGTCCGCAAGCTTGCAGCCGCTGAAAGATGTAGCTGCAGACTGCTGACTTGTTGAGTATGCCGTCGACCAAAACAAAAAAATTGGTATAGAAACAATTTTTTTTGCCCGAATCTTTTCACATTTGAAAAGCATTTATGATTTGTAAAGATCAAGCGTTCATATGGCATATCAATCTTTTGAAAGCGTTAGCCGCACACCCGGTCTATTCTGCAAAAATCTCACCGTGAAAACTTGGGTGAAGTGAGCTTGAAGTAAGCTGTCATTCCACATGATGACATCACTACAAGCTCATACTTTTACAGAACAGATCGCAGGTATAAAAGACACTCCATAAAGTCGACCCTTTCCCGATGTGCCATATCAACGGCTGCGTAGGCACCTACATCTTTTTGATGTGCGGTCCTAATAACATTAAAAGGCTTTATTATCATACTGCGGAACCCTAAAAAGTTGCCTCATGAAAATAATATAGGGGCTCCGTCGTTGCTACGACTTCAACTAAGTCCAAGAAATAGTTCATGCTTTGCAGGATTTTCTGCTGTATTACACCACACGGACTCATATATGATTTCTGTTCCTTTTGAGTAAGAATAAAGGCATTACTTTTATACTAAGAAAATTATTTAATCCATACTAATATAATAAATATAAGGGGCTCGTGGTTAAATAATAACAGCCACACGGGTCGAATTCAAGGTTAAGTAACGCTTGCCGAGGTCAGTCTGTGGATGGGTAACCATCCCTTACATATCGAGACCCCTCGGAAAGCACGTAGCCGTTGGTCCAGGCTGGCATTCGTAAATCTTTGACAGTCGTTACGGGTAGTCAGAAACCCAAAAGTCTGACAACCAGTCTTACCAAGGGGTATCGTGTTACCCAGTAACTGGATTGGGTGGTAGGTATATGATGAATACTGGTGTGATGTTATGTATGTACGTTTGCTCGTTGACCATCAGTTTACATTTGTCAAGAGTTCCAATTTACTAAAACTGTTAAAACTCCGTTTAAATCCCGCAAAAAATAATGTAAATCCATTTATTCAAACTAGGCTGAGAGACATCACTTTTTGAACGTCAAAATTACATTAGCCAGTCCCCCAAAACACCCCCTTCACCAGTTCTTAGTGCTTTATCGCTTTAAGAAGTAACTGAACAAACTCCCCACAACTCAAAAGCACAACAAAAGTATTTTGGACTAATTTAAAATTAATGTGCACGCGACAGCTGTTGAAAACGTTCAGGTGAGCGTTTAACTAAGCATTAGACGGACGTTTAAACGTTGTTTAAAGCTGTAACGAGCAATTAGGGCGCAAACACATTAGGGCACCGGACCTAATGTGTTGATGGTTCGTTTTGACGATTACAGAAACTTGATGGTGGAATATAAGTGTTATTTTTAATGGCAAAGTTTCGGGACACTTTTAACTTAAAACTGTAGCCAGAGCCGAATCCCCGGTCTGTTGTACTCTAAAGGTGCTGAATGCCCTTCTGGGTGCCAACCCTGAATATGATGTGTTTGCGGATGAATGGAATAAAATTATGCGTATATGCCTGGTGTTCTGTGAGAGAATGTATGCAAGGGAGTCCACTGTTCCATGTTAGTTTTAAGTTATACTATTGTCAACGTAATTATTGTCTCTATGTTAATTAATGTAATTGGTGCTGTACCGTTTTAATTAACTATAAATAAATAAATTAAACTTGGTAACTTCAGTCAGTCACCTAGACGAAAAGTGAAAAGTCGTCAGAGGCTAAGCGATTATGAACCATGCTTGGTGCAAGTGCAAATACTGTAAGCCACCCTGGATTGCCCTATACATGACTAATCCCTGGTGTCTCTTATTTTTTTTTTTTTATAAAAAAAATTTCGTTGCCCCACACTAGGAATTACTCCTGTATCGTGGGTGCGTTTACAAACATTTAAACTCACATACACTAACAGCCAGACCCGGAACAACTACCAGTAGGCAATACAAATATTTGTTCCGTGCGGGAATCGAACCCGCGACACGCAGCGCAGCAGTCGATCGCTCTTATGATTCTATCCATCCGATGTTAACGAGAGTGGCCACAAGCTACACGCTCAAGCGACACGCGTTTTGCGACAGTAACTGTGGAGAAAACCAATGATAGAAGTTGTTTAGAGCATGCCACGAGTCACCGCGACGCGACTTGCGGAGTGACAGGCTGTAAATAATAGGAGATGTGCGCGCGTGTTTCTTGACGCAAGTCGCATCCCTTGAGGCCGAACGGGGCCTCAAGAATAAATTATGATATAGTAAACAGATTAGCCAGTCAGCAAGTGGTGAAGGGGCTGCCTGCCCAGAGTGTGTCGGACTCATATTTTAAAGACTTCATCCATTCATACTTCTATACTATAAGTATGGGGTGGCAGGGAAATTCCAACACAACATGTTACAACGGGAAGGGTTATTTAAAAAAAAAATCTGCTGTTCTAATATATGTATGTATATTTCGAACGCGTAGGTATTGAACTTTTCTATGAAACAGCTGATTTATTTTTTGAAAACTGGTAAAAATTTTCTACTCTAGGGGTCTGGAATCATGGTTACAGTTTGCACGTGAATGTATGCCACCCTGTATACAGGGTTATTTTTAAAACACCAGAAACCTCTTAAGAGGTCATTGTACTCATCATTATGAACAACTTTTACTATAAGATCAAACCTGATATCGCGAAAAAAAATTCAGCTGCTCCCTACATTTTGACGAGTTATGCGAACATAAATGTAGAAAACAGCAGATTTTTTTTTCGCGATTTCAGTTTTGGTCCCATACTAAAAGTTGTTCATAATGATGAGTATAAAGACCTCTCAAGAGGTTTCTGGTGTTTTACAAATAACCCTGTATAACTATAATATTTTAAATGCGAAAGTAATTTTACTCTGTCTGACTGTCGGTCTGTCTGTTTCCTTTTTACTCCTTAACGGCTGAACGGATTGGGATGAAATTTGGCACACAGGTACCATGAGATAGGACACTTTTGTATTTCGGTAGTACCTACGATCCCTTGGGTCAATTTCTGACCTCCACACGCGCGTGCAGAAGCTAGTAAGTAATAAAGTTGCATGAAGCAGCTAAGTTCATTATTATGCAAAAGCATAGATGCTAGATCATTTCTCATGAGTTTAACTAATAACTCGCAAAGCATAATGACCCGTATTTCTTTCACGTCTACTGCAGTATTTAGCAGAAAATTACAGAATAATCTGCTCCGCAATAAATCTTGGCACAGATAACTTAGTAACACATTATTTTAACCGAGTTTACTAACGTAAAACATGGAGTTAGTTAATCTGCGTTTAACTATGTTTTGTAAGTTTATTAAGAGTTATTAGAACGTTAAGTTAATTCATGTTTAGGTTTTGGGAAATTATGGACTTTAATTTGTACAGCAATTAATTTCGATTTTGAATATTATTTATGAGGTTTTATTCTTATTTTCTTTTAGTTGTTAGTTCCGGTTGACCGATGACCGTTGGGGTAGACGTGTTCCTGAGTGGAGACCGCCAATCGGTAAACGTAAGGTCTCAGGCTAGTTAGAACGACGATCTTCGCAGGATGGCTGGTAGCAGCTGGATGAGAGTTGCCGAAAATCGAGTTGAATGGCGTGCAATAGGAGAGGCCTATGTCCAGCAGTGGACTGCTATAGGCTGATGATGATGATGATGTTAGGCCCAGTGGATACCCAAAGATTAAAAACATATGTTGGTGAAAGAAAGAAAAATCATTTATTCTCAATATACAAACAAAATTATTTTAAAATTTATTAAAAAAAAAGATAGTCAAAAAGGCCTCAGCTCAGCATAATGCCAAATGGATTCCAAAGCGCATGGTTCTAATCTATAGGTAAAATCAATTAGGGGCTCGTGGCTAAATGGCAACAGCCGCACGGAACGGTCGAAGGTCAAGCTACGTTTGCCTCGGTCGGTTCGTCGATCGGTGACGATCAATTACATATGCAGACTTCTCTGTGCCTCGGATGCTTTCTGAGGTGCAGAGGAGTCTGGTTAAGCCGTTGACCCCGGAAGTCATTCGTCGATCTTTGAGTCGTTACGGGTTCTAAGAAGCGTGATAGTCTGGCAACCAGTCTTACCAAGGGGTACCATATTATTAGAAGTGACTTACACAAAATAAAGTGACCTCCAAATTGAGTCGCGGGCGTCACGGCCTCTCCACTGGGCCACACCTACTCTCTGACCACAGTTGTTAGCCATAAACTGTGGTTCAACCGTTGACATTGGTGAAATTGTTTCGTATACAGAAAAATAAAAACGGGACCCCCGGCAGGAACGAAATTCAAAAATGAAAATCCGAGATGGCGGCTACGAAATCGGCTCAATCGGCGAATCGGCTTCAGAGCCCTCGAAAACCATTCCCATGGCGAAAACTTCTGACTTTCTCTATTGTATGTAATAAAAAGTCGCATGGAGGGGGCTAAAGCTTTTTCGTGACGTGACGATTTCTCCAAGTTTACTCCTTCTGCAAGCTCCGTTAAAGAATTTTGTTCCAAAAACAAGAGGGCAGCGTTAGTTCCAATTTTGGCCACGCGCCATAGTTATCTTCTAGCGCTTTACCTTTGATCATTTCAACCTGTCAAAAAACAATCCCTTCTTGAAGGTTTCCATGGTAATTCAGACAAGGAGTGGTCAAAGTGGTATGTTTTGATAGTAAAACACCTCAGGGGAGGTAGGAACGGTTCTGTTCTCCATGATTATTATGGCTGTCGGTGTCATGTTTTTGTAAACTACGATTAGGTGAGGCGTGTGATGTGAGGGTAGTGAAGTTATCGTGAATTTACCTTTTTGGGTGTTCTGAGTAAATGTTTTACTATTCGTTTGAGACGCTTTGTGGTTTTCAAGGTCCCGTACCCAAGGGGTGCCAATGGAACCCTATTACTAAGCCTTCGCTGACCGTCCGTCTGTCTGATTACCAGCGGGTGTATCTCATGAGCCGTGATAGGTAGACAGTTAAATTTTTCACAGAGTGTGTATTTTTATTGCCACTATAACAACAAATAATATAAATTTATTCAAAATGAAAGGGGGTCCATACAAGAAATATGTTTTTTTCGGCTTTTTGGTGCCATGTAGTACGGAACCTTTTGTGTGCGAGTCCGACTCGCACTTGGCCGGTATTTTTTCAATTCAATTGGCAACATATTTTCAAGAGCCCTTGGTGTTCCACTGCCGGGCAAAGGCCTTCCTATGTACTATCTTTCCACCTCTCTGTCCAGAGCTGTCAAGGACCAATCTTTATAAAAGCAAGTCCAGCTAATTCCGCCATCTTCGTCTGGGCCTGCCGCGATGTCGTTTGCCATTAAGCGGGACCTACTAGGTCGTAAGCAATTAACAGAGTTTAATGAAATTGGGTCTGAAACATAGAAAAGCAACAACCTCTCGTCCTTGAATCAGACATTCTTCCTATTAAAAGATTATGCATAGTTTGATTACACAAGTGAGTTTACCACATTGGTCAGTGGTCCTTTACAAAGATGGATCGAATTAGATATGTCCGTCAGATGTATTTATCCATACTACTTAATATTGTAAATGTGAAAGTAACTCTGTCTGTCTGTCTGCCTTTGTTGTATTAGTGTGTGTATTTTATCTATACATATAATAAAACAGTAACGAAAGAAAAACTGTACATTGAGAATTTTCGAGAAAAAATAAGTGGCTTTTGTTAGAAAAACGTAACTGATGACAAAAAGTGACTTTTTAGAATTTTTGTCTGTTTGTCTGTGTGTATGGTACGGCTTCACGCCAAAACTACTGGATAGATTGAATTGAAATTCAGCAAAAATGTTCTTTGTAAACCAAGGAAGGCTTTAGGCTACATATTATCACGCCGTATGTTACGGGAGGTAAGCAATATTGATTTTAAAAAGTTTTTGTTCGTAATTGAATGCACAAAATAATTTAATGCACAAAATTACATGTTATTTATTTAGTTAATAATAATTTAACTCTGGGAACATAATAATCACGCTATTTTTATAAAGGAGCGGGGCAGTAATATTATAAATTGCAACGGAACAGCTATTTCAACAATATGTCAACGGGGAATTTAGCGGTAAGGTCAGGCGACCGCTTACCGCACTAAATGGTGCGAGTTCAAATCCCATACTATTTTTATTTTTTATTTTTGCCGTCATGTTTTAAAAAGACGTAATTTAATTCTTTTTTTTTTTAGTTTTTGCATTTTTTATGTGCATTGGGAACGATACTGTTATGAAATCTGAGAAATTTACATGTCCTATCTAATTGTATGGAGAGTTTCACACCAATAATATTAAACAGATTGATTGGTGGTACAACAAGCTACACTATCATGAAGTCAAGTCAGACTTTTGGTTCTAAGTTATATCTTACCAAGCACATTTGTTGTAGGTAATTGATTTAAGTATGTAATTCTTAGTTTTGTTCCTTGCTGCTGTTACCATATTTTTTTTAATGCAAAAATAATGTAGTTGTCTGTTAAATTAACCACAATTTAGTTTTATTAATAATTTAATTAATTTGGGTAAATGATATTATGGTAGTTTCTGTTTTCTAACTGTATGGCGTTGGCGTCGAGTTAGATCGCGCTATGGTTTCGTTCCCAAAAAGTGATGTTGTAGGTGCCGCTCTCATCCTATAGAAACGGGGGTTACCTTTGTTGCCTGTGTTGGTTGATGTGTTCAATTTTCCTGCGAATAATTATTATTTTTCTACTAACTAGCAATTCTAACGTACTTATTCGATTATTTTTCATTGATTTGAATATCGTTAGTATCGGATTAAGAAGGAATTTTAGCTATGCCTTTTAGAAAAATATCAAATCTGTCTCTAAACTCAAGGGTTTCTAAGATGCGCAGGTTAGTTCGATCTCTCGAAACCGACGCAGAGCGTGAACAACGGCTAGGTGCTAACCGTGAGCGTAATGCACTAAGTTTGTCCGCAAAAACTAGCACGCAGCGCCAATTATGACTAGAATTTAAACGAGTCCGCACTACTGCTTCTCGATCTCAGGAAAGTGTGGAACAACGAAAAATGCGTGTAGCTATCGACCGGGATCGTCATTCTTTGTCTCACGCATCCGAAACGGTTACACAGAGGGATCAGAGGTTGAGTCTTCAGAATACCCGCTTTGAGACTGCTCGATCACTTGAGAGCAGTCAGGAGCGTGAGATACGACTTGCGCGTGACCGAGAGCGTCATTCTTTATCTCGCGCTTCCGAAACGGATACAGAGAGAGAGCAGAGATTAAGTCTTCAGCTTTTCCGCTCTGAGACTGCTTGGTCGCTCGAGAACAGTCAGGAGCGCGATACACGCCAAGCAAGCGATCGCGAGCGCCACGCAGTATCTCGCGCTTCGGAGACTTACACGCAGAGTGACTCGCGTTTAAGCTTCCAGCGTATTCGCACTGCCACATCTCGATCACTTAAGAATCCTGAAGAGCATGAGACGCGCCTTAGTGCAGACCGCTCACAGCATGCTCTAGCTCGGTCTTTGGAGACAGACGAGCAGCGCGAGCAACGCAACGCACTTGCTCGGCAAAGAAATCACGACATGCGTGTTGAGGTGTCTGTTCATTCCACGCAAGAACGTGAGCGGGTTCAGGAAATTCGGGCAAGTCAGTCAGTCGAACAGCGTGTGGCCCAAATGGATCTAGACCGTATACGTCGCAATCTTCGCAATTCATCCTCATCTGATACTGAGTCTATGATTTATGATCCTGAAGAGCAACCGTGGAACAATAAAGAAAGGAGCGCGTTTTCCTATAACCCATTTATTAATTACATCGAACACGGAGACCAATGTCTCCGTGTTCGATGTCTGAGGTGTGTGCACACTGTCACGCGCGAAAGTGGAAGGGAGAGACCAAGGGAATGTGTTGTGCGTCTGGAAAGTTACGACTAAACTCTATGCAAGAGCTACCGGAGGTCTTACGAGTTCTTTTGAATGGCGAGCATCCCAAGTCCAACCATTTCTTAAGCAATATTCGAGCCTACAACAGTACTTTTCAGATGACTTCATTTGGAGCTCATCAAGTCACTAAATCTGGATTCATGCCAAATTTTTACAAAAATGAAAGATCTGGAACGTCTCGAATCGTCTTGCGCATCACGCTGTTTTCCCGTCCCCGGGGTCTTAGAATTCGACATCAGACGTTTCAGATCTTCGATTTTTACGACCTCGTTGTCGCTGGCATAAGCAACAGGATCCGCGTACGAAGTCGCGGGCAGAAGCTAGTACTATAAATAAAGGTAAGAGGAACAGGGTGTTAAGTTCACTTATCGTCCATAGACAAGGGATGATCTTCCGACCGGTCGTTGTGTCTGGTGGGCTTCTGCCCAACGATTGATGTCGGGAAGTGGTATATATGTTAGTTGCGCGGTAAACCTTGCTTGCGCGATGCAGGATTTTGTGTGACGTCAGTGTGATACGTAGTTCCGATGTGGCGATGTAGATGCCGCCACTGCGCTTAGTTTTTGGCAATGTGCTTCTCGTTTGTGCAGAATAAACAAGTTTTCTTGCTTTCTTGTTCTTTCTTACCGTTTCACATATTAACGGCTGACTGGATTGTGATGTACAGGTAGGCCATAACCTTCGGGGATCGTGGAAGGCGCGTACGTTCCCGTGATCCCCGGCGTAGGTGTGAGGTGGAACACCGCGGTAGTTTGTAGTCAGTAAAAGTCTGATAGACACCGCCGCCCACCCCAGGGCGGCGGACATCTATGAGGATTATCCACCCCGGAACAAAAAATAAAGACTTAGGACATCTAGGTTAATTTTAGTCCCGGTATAATATTATGTGATCCTGGGATAATTTCAAACCTCCACGTAGTCAAAACTGCGGCCAAAGCCTAGTATCGTATGGTTTTATTAGCGCACTAATCGTGTTAGTATAGGTAGAATAACATTGAGAATATTAATTGAGTATGGTTTAATTTAATATATGCGGTTAAATGAGTTTTATTTTGATTAGGAATAGTTCCAATATACATGGTTTGATTAGCCCGCGTTTGTAGGGCATGGGTATATAAAATCTGATCAAATTTTTTATTGCACTTACATTTTTGAGGAACTCTGAAAGTGGCACCGGTTGCTGAAAAGTTGTGTGGAAATCGGTAGTCATGGACATGTGATACGGAAGAATCAGGAAAATGTCGTGAGGAGAGTTTGAGTATGAATGTCGATGGCTATAAGAGTAGGGGGTGACGTCAGCTTGAAGTTAACTGTCAATCCCTAGCATCAGATGGGATACTGATACAACGCTACCAACGCAACGCAACCGCCAAAAAGCAGGCAGCTTCTTAAAATCGACAGCGTCTCTGACAGGAAACCCGGCCGATGGCCATTGCAAACTGTGGCAGGATACTCTTCCCCCTCCAACTTACTACCTACCACTAAAGGAGCATCTCACTGCAGGGCGTAACCTTCCGTGGTCCACTTGGAAGTCTCTGAACCGTCTCCGGACACAAGTCGGAAGATGTAAGTCCAACCTGGTAAAGTGGGGCTATCTTGACAGAACGGCAGTAGGGTGTGATTGTGGAGCTATGTTACAAACCATGCTCCACCTCCTATCCTGCCCTCTGTGTCTTAAAACATGCAGTCAAAGTGACCTCTGCGCTGCCAACAACAACGGCGTAAAAGTAGCAAAGTTTTGGGAAAACAGCATTTAAAATACAGTCATGCCAGCGACACGGAGAAGAAGAAGAGAGTAGGGGAAGACGAAAGAAACGATGGATGGAATGTGTGAATGATGATATGGTTAGAAAGGGGGTGACTACCGAGATGACGACTAATAGAGAAGTATGGAAGAAAAAGACATGTTGCGCCGACCACAAATAAATTGGGATAGGGACAGGAGAATAATGTCTTTAATTTTTCGCATAATATTGTCCTGCTAAAAGAATAAAAGAATTTATGGCAGGATCGAAGGACATGCGGTTGTGGGATCGGCCTTACGTGGTGATGGGCTCGCTAGGCATGGCGGGCTGATACCAGTCGGGAATGCGGCGAATGAACAAGTATCTCCCGGGCCGCAGACTCATGGTAGATACTAGAAGGAACAGTAGAGTTTTAGTTAGTAGGAGTCCGACATAATCCTGCGTTCTTCCCAGACGGAGGGTATCCATGAGGAATTCCCCAAGGAAAAAATAAAAAAAGGAGGCAATCCTGCATCTTTGGGTAAACTGATCCATACTAATATCATAAATGCGATGCAGCCTGAGACTCGGAAAAGGACACAAAAACTACGCAAAAACTGAACACAGAAAACACAGACGTATTCAGAACAGGTACAAAAGCGCTTTTTTCCAAAACATCAACCATCAGTACAGCCAAAAAGAAATAAAATAGGGCATCCCTCATCTCGCTTCCATCAATTCCACATCTTTTGAGCACAAGGACTCATTTGTAAACAGAACGCACGGACTGGTTTGCTTGTCCGGCTGTCCGGTTATCTGACCGTCCTCCTGACCGCTCCCACTTCCTAATTCCGGACACTAATGTCCGTGGAACGAGTTTTTAGGATGAGGCATTTTTGTTAAGTCAATATTTTATTAATTGTATGTATGGTAAGTAATTACACTAGGTACTAAATTAAAAGCCTATACAAATAAACACAAAAACATCGTCAGGCGTCGAAGTATTCGTTCGCATCACTGTTAACAGCAGGCCAATTCTCGTAATTTAAAACGATCAAAATCTAGTTGCAGTCTCATCTCGGCGACAAACAAATCTTAAAAAATGTAGGGAAATTTGACGTATGTTTGACAGATTGAGACTGAGATCAGACTGTGAACGTTCTTAAATTTACCAGAATAGCCCCTCTGGCAACGTGCGCAGAAAACTGGCAGCATTGCCACGTAGAATGGCAATGCTAATTCTTTGGCCGAAGACCGACCCAGCCCTCTGGTCACGTGAAGTGTCATTTAATTCAATTTAATGTTGCTAGGCCAGTGGTGGCCCAGTGGAAATTGCTGCGATTTACGAGTAGCAGATCGTAGGTTCGAAGCCAGGCAAATTATTTTATCACTATACTGCTCTCAGAACGAAAAAGGAAAACATCGTGAGGAAACCAGCATATACCAGAACCTAAGGACCAAAGGGGAGTATACAGAAACTGAAGACCAAAGGGTCCTCCTTTCCTTTTAGTCATCATCTCGGTAGTCACCCCCTTCCTGGCCATATCATCTTTCACCCAGTCCATCCATCGTTTCTTTGATCCTTTCCTCTTATAGCTATCCACATTAATCTTCAAAACTTTGATCACGACGTTTTCCTTGTTCCTCCGTATCACATGCCCATACCATGACAACCGATTTCCACAACTTTTCAGTCACCTGTGCCACTTCCAGACTCCAGGCAACAGTAAAGATATTAAACGATGTAATAAAATCGTGTCAAAGAATTGAACATGAAAGTTTAATACTCCAAACGGCCATTTTAAAGGCTGCATAAAAAATGAATTATAGCGAGTCCATTTAAATATTACGATCTTCGTGTCCATTGGTATATGTTTGTATGTAACAATAAAAAACTCATTATACAAGGATTTTCGGGAACAATGGATTAAGAATTCATAAAAAGCTGAACACGATGAGGCTTGTCGCGAATTAAACTGTCGTGGGTTATACGTTGTATATCTATATACTCGTATATAAAAATGAATCCTTATTTCCCTTGGTCACGTCATAACTTGAGAACGACTTCACCGATTGCATCCATCTTTTTTTTTTAAAGTTGTCTAATACTTTGTAGAAGGTTCATAAATAATAATAAAAAAAAAAGTTGTTTCACGCGGACAAAGTCGCGGGCAAAAGCTAGTTTTCATTAAATATACACGCTATTTTTGCAGTCGGGTCGTCAGTAGCTCGAAAGTTTGACAACCAGTCTTACCAAGGGGTATCGTATTACCCAATAGCCGGGTTGTGGAGGTCAGATAGGCGCTTCATGTAAAATACTGGTATTCAGCTGCATCCGGTTAGACTGAAAGCCGACCCCAACATAGTTGGGAAAAGGCTAGGCAGATGAAACGCGTGATTTCTGCCTCGATGCAGTAGTTGTAAGCGCTACTGCTGAGCGTGAGTTCGTAGGATCAATTCCCAGGTTGAGTAAAGGCTTATTAAGTTTTCCCAACAGGAATTTCTTAGTAGCAGCCCGGTGTTTGTGCCCAGTTGATGGCAATAAGCTCGCCCCCTGTTACATGGAACTTGAAACGTATAGCTAAACCTCTCTATTCTCTTGAAGAATACAAGGCGTGATGTTATGTTACTATACTACTACACAGGGCAACTTATTATAATACGTGTTGCTTTTTAGGGTTCCGTAGCCAAATGGCAACGGAACCCTTATGGATTCGTCATGTCTGTCTGTCTGTCTGTCTGTCTGTCTGTCTGTCTGTCTGTCCGTCCGTATGTCACAGCCGCTTTTTTCCGAAACTAGAAGAGCTATACTGTTGAAACTTGGTAAGTAGATGTATTCTGTGAACCGCATTAAGATTTTCACACAAAAATAGAAAAAAAACAATAAATTTTGGGGGTCCCCATACTTAGAACTGAAACTCAAAAATTTTTTTTTCTTCAAACCCTTACGTTTGGGGTATTTATGGATAGGTCTTCAAAAATGATATTGAGGTTTCTAATATCATTTTTTTCTAAACTGAATAGTTTGCGCGAGAGACACTTCCAAAGTGGTAAAATGTGTGTCCCCCCCCTGTAACTTCTAAAATAAGAGAATGATAAAACTAAAAAAAATATATGATGTACATTACCATATAAACTTCCACCGAAAATTGGTTTGAACGAGATCTAGTGAGTAGTTTTTTTTTAATACGTCATAAATCGTAACGTAACGGAACCCTTCATGGGCGAGTCCGACTCGCGCTTGGCCGGTTTTTATTTATTTTCATTTTGACTGAGTAGTAATATATTTTCTTTCCTTCTTTCTTTTAGTGAGAAACCTAAGAAATAATCAGTCGTCTAGAAATAAGCTATAGTCTAATCAAAAGATAGGTAGTTGTGATTGCTTTCAAAATTAGCTAAATTGATTTTTGGAACGAAGTTCCTTATCGCGCCTTGCGAAAGGGGGCTAGACGGAAAAAATTAAGACCAAAAGTTGCAACGACACTTTTTGATATAGTTGTAAGCCGTGCGGCGTGCGCTTGTTTCTGTCTGTCTCTCTCTCTCTCTTATAGAAAACTTCGTTCCATCCGGGTGTCCCTTGACACCTGTCAAGTTTTTAATAATTAACTATATGAATACTACCTGAGGGGCAATTCTCGTAATTTTAAGAACGTTCACAGTCTCTCTAATCTCAGTCTCAATCTGTCAAAAATACGTCTAAATTCCCTACATTTTGACAAGTTTTTGACATTTGTTTGTCGCCGAGATGAGACTGCGACTAGATTTTTAACATTTTAAATTTCGAGAATTGGCCTTCTGTTCTCGGTGACTTCGCGTGCGTGTGAATATTGTATTTCATTATTTTTAATATAACTAGGCAGGATGAAAAGTCGCCTCCTTTCTCCAGGTTCCAGCGGACGGGTCAGTGGCTTTGATGCAGAAATGTAGACTGATATAGTTGTTAACGCATTTATTATATTACTAGCGACCCAAATCTTAAGATTTCTTTATTTTATCTTATTATTGTCACGTCGGCCACATTCACAGTAAACGCTGAGCAACAGTCTCCACACGGTAGGTGCCTGAAGATGGAGGACGCCGTCGAGGCCGGGCCCGGAAGAGGTGGCGAGACGACCTAGTCGCGTACCGCAAGGGTTGGATCGAGGGGGCGCTGGAAAAATATGAGATACCAGGAAGGATTTGGGGGAGCCTTTTGCTCAGCAACGTAGGCTAAGTAAGTGTATTATACACATAAACCTTCCGAAATAAATGCTCTAAGTTTTGGTATAAATTGCATCAATACATTGTGTAGTTTAGAAGATCAAAGCGGTCATACAGACAGACACGAAATTAACTTTAATTTATTTTATGTTTTATGCTCTTGTAGCGGTATCTACAACTCCACATGCGAACAACGCGTCATACTGACGTCACGCAAATCCTGCATCTCGGCAAAACGGTGTAGGGAAACATCGTGAGGAAACCGGCATGTCCTAGAACCAAAAATTCGAATATATGTGACATCTACCAACCCACACTGGGCCCACGTGATAGATTACAGCCCACTCCCTCTTGAGTCCCGTGTCCCAGCAGTGGGAACGTTTATGTATGTTATGTATAGAAGTATGGATAAAGTATCGTATGTCTTAGACTTTACTGCACCGGACAACGTCGTTACGTCGGCGTCGGCTGTCGCTGAAAACCAGCGCTGGGGCTCTGTCTTGCATGGGTTGCAGCATAATGCTGAGCGATCGCCGTTTTGCGTGGATGTGACGCATGTTTCCCCCAACCCTTACTTATTTTTTTTTTTTTGCTTCATGTTTACCGTAAATAAACGCATTTTATTTCTTTCTTTCACTTTTAACTTAATTCTAGCTTATATTTACGTAAGCTCAGTTTATATCAAAGACTACGTGTTAGTAAAAAATCTCAGCAATTGCAAAGCATTTTCATCTGAATCTACGAACAGATTTCTAGAAACTGCTTGTCATATTGAAAACGGGATATTGCATTAGAATTCTACAAGTACAAATGGGGCCGATTTAGAATTGTTGAGTTTTATAAAAATCCTGAATGATTTGTTTTATGTTTCGAATTCAAGTATTACAAACGTAAAAAGATATTGTATTTCTTTTCAAATTGTTTTTAAAGATAGGAAAAAATTTTAAGAGCACGTTTTTTTTTTCTGTCAGCCTAAAATAATTGTTATGCAAATTGTCACATATTTACTGAGTTATTTTAGGTTATTTCCCATTTCAAACAACTGTCAAAAATGACAGCTTAGATTTTAATATGCGGACAAATTAAGTTGGTATTCAATTGACTTAACTAACAATTATTATTTTTTTCAGGTCTATTTGACAGGGCTATTTTCAGTTTACCTAACTGATCATAGGAATTGGATTGCCAAAAATAAAATACATATTTCTTTTAGGTATTTATAATAGATGCTAAAATATCTCTGGACCAGGGTTTCCAGTATAATTCTAACTGACTTCAAAGTAACGAGAAGGTTATGAATTCGGCGAGTATTTCTTTTTTCATCTATTGTACAGACGCCAGCAGGTCATGCTATCCGAAACTGTCAAATATACCCAATCAAACTTGAACCTTAATGCTTTAGTTATAAAGCTGAAAATCTATTAAAGAAATTTGACACATTATACTAGCTTGATGTGATGGCGTCTGTACATACACAGATTTCTCAGTTATTATTGGACCGATTTTCGTATTTATTTTTTCATTTTGTAGTTTCGGAAGTTTTTTCACTATAAAGCCAGTGGCTTCCGAAGCTAAAATATGTTTCCAATTTGTGCTTTTTGACGGTTAAGGTCATCACGGCAACGCCGCGCGCCGGCTGTCGCTGAAAACTAGCGCTGGGGCTCTGTCTCGTATAGTGTCTTCGCATTATGCTTCGCGCGATGGCCTTTTTGCGTGAATGTGGAGCAAAGTACAAATAGTTTATTTCATAATTCAAAATAACAATATGGAGATATCGTTGGTCCCAAACTGGGCACAGCCTGTATCTTGGGCACCATAAGGTACAACATTTTGATAATTTTAGACGAAATAAGTAAAATTAAAGTTGAAATTGGCTACAGTTAAGCTAGTTAGCCTCATCGAGACTATAAAGACTTAGGGTTGAGTTTTCAATCGACAGATAATTTTTATTCGTGGAATAAATTCGACGTCTGACAGTTTTTGTATGGAAGAATTGTGAAAAATTCAAAATATTATTCCTCCGATAAAATTATCTATTGTTGGAAAAAAACAATTTTCTTTCTTTCTTTTTATTACTTCGGTTGTTTTTTTTCTATTAAAACGAGAGCTACCTACTCGTAATCAAACATCCCTTTTCTACATCTCAACATAATTACGCAATTGGACGTAGTTTAGCAGAAAGGATTCAACCCACAAAATGTAATTTTTAAGTTATCGAGGTTTTAAGCTTAGGTGTGTATTGCTGCAATGATATTGTATATGGAATATTTTGAAATATTTTCACATAAGGGCAAATATACCAATATTTTTATGAGTCAAGTTGTATTACATAGAGTAACACAATTTTAGAGTTATTGGGAAGAATGTGGGTTGAATCCTTTCTGCTAAACTACGTCCAATTTATCTCCCTGCCTGTAAGCCTGTTTATACCTGTTATTCCCTTGTCTCAACCTGTCGACATTATAGTACAAGATAAGTAGCCCCTTTTTCTTTGAACTCACCCCTTTTGTTTGGAGTCGCTTCCTGACTGACACCCCAGCTGTTTGTACGGGTTTTACAAAGAAATGTAAATTTTACAATTTGAGTACCGAGTAGGTTAATATTTTCATAATATATTTAAAGTTAGCAGTCTTAAAATAATAATAATAATATGTACTACACTTCTGGACACGGCCCGCGTTGTTAGGAGGATCCTCTCTCTGGAGCCCTGAACGCCGGTAGCTTGGACCCTGTTCCCAATACCGGTGGGCTACTATTTTTTATATTTTTAAATGTACACTAATATATTTATTTTCATTTTTTTTTTATATATATTTTTTTTAATTTTATTTTTTTATGTATACTAAAATATTTTAAACAGAAGTGGAAAGAGACTAAATAGGCCTTTGCCCTGCAAAGGGACATCACAGGCTTTTAATAATAAATTTAAAAAATTCACCGTCACCTTGACAGTCGGGCCACAGATTTTTTTTTAATAACCGCCGAATACTTTCATCTGAGGGGGTTCAGAAACATGTACTGAATCCATGGTAACAGTTTGCGCGGCGATGCCACCCTGTATAAAATTAAACATCTGTTTTCACAAATGCTCCACTATACACATAAATAAGCTTATCAAACATAAACATGACGACGCACTCATAAACTGATTACATGAATTATTAAACGGGAAACAAATTGAAAAGCACAGACTATGTACCTACACTACAGATGAATACATACATATGTAATCAGGTACAACGAATGAAAGAGGCAGGTATTCAGGCTTAATAAACCCTACGTCAATTTACCGTGTCGTAGCCATTTCATACAACTGTCAAAAACTGACAGTGTGGTTTAAATATACGGATATTTTAAGTTGGTAGTCTTTTTGCTTGACAATTAATTTCCCTGACTTTACATATAGGTAGGTAAGCAGTGTTCATTATGATTGCAATTGACACACTAGAGCAATGTTAGAGACTTGACTCCTACACGGTTAAAAAGTATGACATCTGACCCGTTGCCGGCAATTAAGTAAAAAAGCGGGTAGATAGAAAGAGCTAGCAATTAGAACAAGTTGGCGAGCAACGAGCAGTGAGTGCAAAGACTACAGTGAGTGCGCGACGGCGAAGAGCGATTACTCATTCTTATGTGAATGTACGAAGCGTGACTCTCCTAGCGAGTGTTCTGCCCGCCAAGCGAGCGTCGCTGAGCGAGTACTCTCTTTGACAGCTCTTGTCGCAGCGACAAACGAGTACTCGCCGGCGGCGGTGTCAGAAGTCAACGGTTAATTATATATTAAATATACGTATTTCTTTTACCTGCAATCTTTAGCACGTTTCTTGAGCGAGATAAAAGAACGTTGATAGCTAGTCACTGCCTCGTCGGCGGTAGGGTAGCTGCCTAATTCTTGTTAGCTGCCTATAGACTTATCTCTTTTGCTGACAGTACACGTAACCAATAAATATGTAACTTCCTAATATTATGCGAAAAATGTTAACATATTTATGAAACTGTCTATATTTCTGAGAATATTCTTTTTTGAAGGCCTTTGATACTTTAATGTAAGCCTAGTGGTTGCCCTCGGTTTCCTGAATCAATATTTATCGTGTTCTTCAACATGTTCCAATAACGAAAACCCGTACATAGTTTATTGTGTGGGTTCCTACGGAGAGATATTAGGGAAGGGCAAAAAGATAAGATAATGTTTATTAGCCAAAAACAGTGTTTACGTTTCCTTATAGTCTATTTTGTTTTTTTTTGTAAACCCAGCCCAATGTTAATAGCTGGGTTTACAAAAAAAAAAAAAAACAATATAAGACGCAAAGGAAGCATTTTGCGTCTAAACTCCACACTAGGTCGAGCCTGTCTTCGTGAGATGGAATAATTCAAGTTTCGAAAGAGAAGGAGCATCATCACCTGCCTAGCCTAGCTGCAGACGGTTAGAATGGAAGCCGAGACCAACATGGTCTCGGCTTCCATTCTAACCGTCTGCAGCTGAATACCGGCAGTTTACATGGAGCGACTGCCTATCAGACCTGTACAACCAGTTACTAAGTAATACGATACCCCATTAAGACTGGTTGTCCGACTTTCGGGATTTACAAATGACAGCCGGGAGCGACGGTTTATCTTGATGTCCGAGGCACAGAGGCGATAGTAGGACCAAAGTGACCAAAAATTATTATTTCCTATTGGAAATTCATTTAATTGTTTTTATTTGATAAAGCTTTTCCTCGGCTTAATGTATAAAGTTCCTCTTGAATTGTTATGAAACAATTCAAATAGGTAACTTTTAAAATATTTATATTGTGAATGGTCATCATCAGCCAATAGCAGTCCACTACTGGACATCAATAAATAAACTCAGCCTATCGCAGTCCACTGCTGGACATAGGCTTCTTCCAGGCTGCGCCACAACATACTGTCCTCCGCCTTCCGAATCTAGTCTGTCCCAGCCACCTTCTTTAGGTCTTCCGTCCATCTAGCTGGGGGGCGTCCCACAATACGCTTGCCGATACGCGGTCTCCACTCCTAGACATACGCACTACTGGACATAGGCCTTTCCTATTGCACGCCATTCAACTCGATTTTCGGCAACTCCGTTGCTACCAGCCATCCTGCGAAGATCGTCGCTCTATCTAGCCTCAATTTCCATTATTTTGTGAACGGCAATGTAGCAAAATAATGTGTTTTTCACATGTTATTTATTAATTTATTCCATCTGAGAGAAAACTGTCGTCAAAGAAAAAATAAATTTTTGTATTTTTCTTTCACACGCTTAAATTGTTTCACTTTGGCAAATCGTATATACCTACAGTGCTTTAATAAATTAAATACATTACGTGCTTAGCGGTTCGGAGGGGCTTGTGGCTAAGTAATAACAGCCGCACGGGTCAATCGATCACGTTAAGCTACGCTTGCCGCCGTTGGTCCGTGGATGGGTGGTGGACGTGATTTTCGAGACACGTCTCGGAAATCACGTTAAGTTGTTGGTCCCGGCTGTCATTCGTTGATCATTGACAATCGTTACGGGTCATCAGAAGCCCGAAAGTCTGACAACCAGTTTTAGAAAGAGGTCTCCTGTTACCCAGTAATTTTGGTTGTGGAGGTCAGATAGGCAGTCGCTCCATGTAAAATACTGGTATTCAGCTGCATCCGAGTAGACTGGAAGCCGACCCCAACATAGTTGGGAAAAGGCTAGGCAGGTGATTACGTGCTTAGCGAGTCAAAACTACAGTAAATTGCATTCCGCGTCCATTTCAAACAAAATTAATGTTCCAGCTAAAATAAATGTTGCAATTCGCTTGGCCCGCAGTGCATTGTCCTCTAAAACCATCCTAATTTATTTCTTTATCATAAGCACGGGCGTTTTGTTCCGGAGTTTCAACACTCGGCGTTGAACTGAACGTTGAGAATCCAACAGAGCGCATCCCACACGTGTTAGAAAAACGCGCTGTTGAATTTTCAACTCTCGGCGGTAAGCCAAAAGTTGAGAATCCAGTGCGTGAACATCTAGTTTAAAAAGCGCCCGTGTAGCGTAGGCTTACGTTTAATAAAATTGGAGAGAAAAGGACAAAAGATATTTAGCTACGGATTTATTCTTCAAGGGGATTGCGATGAAAGGAATCGGGATTATTTTGTAAGATTGGAGACGTTTTACGAAATATTTGTTTCATTAGAACGAGCTGTGTACACAAGTACTTTTCGCAATTAAATTGTGTTCAATTATTTAGAATCTTTATTGAATTATTATTTATTGGTATTGAGAAGAAGCATTTATTTCTAATTAGCTGACCGAGACGTTGGCCTGTCCAAATTTCATTAATTCATACCAAATTCCTATAGAAGACGGACGTTCAGTTTTTCTCGAATTTGAAAATATTCCGGGATTAAAAATAATAAAAATATGGGTGCAAAAACCTGATTCAGACTATCACGAACATTTTAAAACAATACCAAATCGGTCCTGCAGTGCGATTCTGTAACCATCTCACCGTGAAAACTTAGGTGAAGTGAGCGTGGAGTGAGCTCACATTCCAAATAATGCTAGGGATTGACACTACTGACAACTCACATCAAGCTCATTTCACTTGAGTCTTCACGGTGAGATTTTTACAGAATCGACCGGCTGCTGTTTTGAAGTGATGCGCTTACCTACCAACTTTCATATAAATGAAAAAAAAAAGAATAGAAAAAAAAATACGGAAATAAAAAAGAAAAAAAATAAAGAAAAAATAAAAAGGATAAAAATAACAATAAAGAGGTAAAATGTTATTGTTTGTTGGGGGTAATCTCTGGAACTACCAGACAGATTTAATTGTTTTTTTTATTTATAATTTGATAGCCCAATTCTTGAAGAAGGCTATAGGTTATTTAACACGCTATGACCCTAAGGAGCTAAGCAAAATGAAAAGAAAAAAATTACCCACATAATTATGATAAAAAATCACATTCAATATAATTAAAATAATAATATAATACTTTACAAGGTAAGCAAATGTCATTGTTGTATATAATGTCACTGTTTATAGTAGCTGTAAGTTTACCGAATAGAATAAAATAAAATAAAATTCATTAATGTCAATGTGTCAAAAAATAAAACATTCAGTATGTAAAAATTGGAAGCAGCTCAATCCCAAGCCTTTTTGTCCTTAAGCTAGCTCCTCAAGATAGCCAGCCGCTTTCTCGTCGGGTTGTCGGATAGGTGCCTAGCCTAATATGGGCTTAGGAGAAATTAGGTTGGAACCCTGCACTAAATCTTAACAGCGATTTTTTTCATGTATCGTGTTTTTGAACCTAACTCTTCAACTAACAATAAAATTTTAAAAAAAATCCAGGATCGCAACAAAAACTCAAAACGGGCTATTGAGGCAAAATTGTTAACAGGAAAGTTTTGATAACAATAATAATATGTAAAAAATTGGTAAAAACAATATATTTTTTCAGAATTAAACATTTTCGTCCCCGGAAATTTCGATAAAAAATTTCATAATTTTAAACGCAGGACACGATGTTAAGTGTCCCATCGTTTGTGGAACAGCACCACATTTACACTCCAAGGCGGAGTCATCTATGAATTTCCACCTGACCAGGTTTTCCTTGCTTCGGCCAACCTGGGTCCGGAGTCTATTTAAAGACTTCCAGGTTACCCAACGCAACTCATGTCCAGGTGGGAGGTACTCAGCGGATGGGACGAAAGGTTTGGGTAAGGAAGCACAGTCTCGCCACAGCTTCGGTCTTTCATATGCGATCGTTCGCCAGTGAGTGGGACGACACACTTTAAAAAACTGTTTCGACTTTTAAGCCTACACACGCGGGAGTGAACATATCCCGTATACTTAAACGATAATAGAAAAAAAAAACATTGTTTTAAATTAATGTAAAGGTAGCCTAAAATTCGGCGTAAATGCCCCGGGCTATGCATTTTGTTGTTGCTTTTTGCTTTTCTATCATTTTACACTACCGAGGTTTCCGCTTCGCAGTCCGAATTTAGCCGATCTGTTTTTTCTTTAAACAGATCGGATCAGAGAACCGAAGAAGTCAGCCGAAGAGTCGAAGCTCTTCGGCTGACTTCTTCGGTTCTCTGTGAACTGAAAGGAAACTTCATGATACCTGTTGATGATCACATAAAAGTGTGGAAGAACAAGGCTGTAGAATTCATGACACATTTTTACTTTTGTTTAAGTAAATGGAACACCACAGACTACCTACAGTATTGTCTCTCCTTCTCCCTATAAATCCTTTCAAAGGTTGTCTTTGAACGATCGCTTTTAGCTGTAAGACCGCCCAATGTGTCACATCTATATTTATATTTTTTATTAGAGTACTAGTTTCAGGCCGCGACTTCGTCCGAGTGAAACTTACTCCCGTAATAGTGCATAGTAGTAGTAATAGCGCAGGCAGACGATGCAATGCGACCCACCCAGTCGCATTGCATCGTCTGCCCGCGCTGTTACTTCGTTTTCCCCTTAGTGTTCTTTCTGTAATTTTTTATGTTTGCTCGACTCTTAAGGGTCCAAGCGCGATATTACATAGCGTTCTTCGAAAATTGGGCTGTCAAATGCAATAACAATTTTTCAAATCCGACTGGTAGTTCCAGAGATTAGCGCGTTCAAACAAACAAACTCTTCAGCTTTATTGTATAGCTGTATAGTAGTGACGACACGGTTGGCGCAGTGGCTGAGCGATCGACTGCTGCGCTGCGTGTCGTGGGTTCGATTCCCGCACGGAACAAATATTTGTATTGCATACAGGTAATTGTTCGGGTCTGGATATTTGTGTATGTGAGTTTAAATGTTTGTAAACGCACCCACGATACAGGAGTAATTTCTAGTGTGGAGTAAGGTTTAAAAAAAAAAAAAACGGGTTGCACTCCGGGAGTGCCGGCGGTGAAAACTTGAATAATAACGTTGTGCATTTTTGATATTTTGGAATGCGGTCTACTCTCCCTCCGTCTTACGAATTTTCGGTCAGGTCACGTGTCCTGACGCGAGTTTAACATTTTTTAGCAATCACAAAAAAGTGCACAACGTCGCTAAAGAAGTCTTCACTTCAAAAATAAAAAAAGTATAGATTCTATTCCATTTTTAACATTCTCTGTTTCCAAACCCGAATTTGAAGAAAGCCTATTGCAGACAAATACAAATCGCAGCCTTTGAAACTTAAACATAGGTTTACACTCGAGAAGCAAATGTGTGTACATTTCTCAGCGTTCGAACTGACTGATATCCGATCACATGTTTGTGGAGCGGCAAGTTCGAGACGCTTGAGTATTGATGACGTCCCATTAATTCGGGACATGTTTGACTGTATTAGGAGCGTATTGCAACTTTGAAGTTTGAAGGTTTAGGCACCTGTCTCACAGCCGACGAGGAAGCGACTAGCTATTAACGATTTTTTTGCTCAAAAAGCGTACAGAACATTGTAGGTCCCGTGAAAGTAAAAAGTAGGTATATTAATAGCTAAGCGCAGACTGTTTGCATCGCCCGCGCGCGAGTATGCGTCGGTCGTAGCAACAAGAGCTACCAAAGAGAGTCCTCGTTCAGCGACACTTGCTTGACGTGCAGCAGTACGATTCTGTAACCATCTCACCTTCAAAACTTTGGTGAAGTGAGTGTGCAGTGAGCTGTCATTCCAACTAATGCTAGAGATTGACAGCTCACTCTAAGGTGACTTCACCTAACTTTTCACGGTGAGATTTTTACAGAATCGATCGGCAGAACACTCGATGAGAGACTCACGCTTAGTACATACGCATACCGTCATCGTCGCGCACGCGCTGCTCGTTGAGCGAATATTCTCTTTGATAGAATATCGAATATCGCTGCGAGAAATTCGCGAAGTGTATCAATTTGCTCAACAAGCAAGTTCCTAATCAGCAAAAAAATAAACATATAACATCTATAATAATCTAAATTCTTCATGTAGTTACTAAACCTACAGTAACTGGGTTGGTCAGATAGGCAGTCGCTTCATCTAAAATACTGGTATTCAGCTGCATCCGGTTAGACTGGAAGCTGACCCCAACATAGTTGGGAAAAGGCTAGGCAGATGCTGAGTTACTAAACCTACGGTTTCATAGAAGAGCGTTCGCTGCCATCAAAAGTCCGTTGTCACAAAAAATATCGCACGGGGGTTTGACTTTACGTATGCATACACACGAGCGGCATGCATCTGCCGTTGACTTCGTAATTGTTGGCAGCTGCTGTCAACAATTTTGGACGTCTGCAATTGGATCTGCCGTTGCCGCATGCCTCTAGTGTGTAAAAACACTGCGGTCACAAAAAACACTCCCTAGAAAAACACATCAACTTCATCATCTGCTTAGCCTTTTCCCAACTATGTTGGGGTCGGCTTCCAGTCTAACCGGATGCAGCTGAATACCAGTATTTTACATGAAGCGACTACCTATATGACCTCCACAACCCAGTTACTGGGTAATACGATACCCCTGTAAAAACATACCAACATATTTTCATAAATAACGATTCAGTGACGTCACTCGCCGGTAAATTGCAGGCACTACATGGCGGCCACCGCCCTTCTAGAAACCGTAGCGTTAGCGAAGTGTAAAGACGCAATATCAGCTAAACACTACAATTTACAGCATCTTAACACAATTGCTTGCGTTTCACACACGACTAAAGTAACGCTATAGCGTTGTTCTCTTATAAAGAGAGTTGTAGAAGGTCAATGACCATATTATTTAGTAGCCTAAGCATAATATTTATTATTTTTATTATATTATATTATTTTTATTTTTAATTATTTATTTAAATATAATTTTAATTTGTTTTCAAACATTTGTGTCGAGTTTTATGTACTAACATAGTTTTAAGATAATGTAATTCTAACAAAATATGGACATTTAAATAGTCTGAATTAATCGAATTTTATTTTTATTTTATATTTTAATTTTATTTATAATCAGCAGTGTTCTCACTGCTGGGAGTCTGGGACACAGGCTTCCCCTCTGTAAGAGGGGAGTGCGCCGTAATCTACCACGCGGGCCCAGTGCGGGTTGGTAGATGTCACATGTCTTCAAATTTTTGGTTCTAGGACATGCCGGTTTCGCTTACAACTTTGGCCGTTTTTTCTTGTACGCTTCGTGAGCGAGAATAATAACATCGTTGATAGCTAGTCAGTTCCTTGTTTGTGTCGGGAGACAGGTGCCAAAAGTGGTGTTTTTACAATTTCCTCGTCTGTGATTATGCAATGCAATGGAGTTTGCAACTGTCTTTAAACAGGACGGTTTTTTTAGAGTTTTAGAGATAATTACGTGTAGGCAAATATATGAACTCCTGAATTGTTAAGTAGAAAAAGGATCTAAAAAATATACAGTCAAAAGTGAATGAAAAAAAAAAACATGTTTGTAGGGTGTAGTTGTCGAGAGCTATGAGTTAGAAGTATACGCAATGGATTTTAGTGCGATTTATGGTGCAAGCGTGCCTAAACCATCGCGTTAGAAATTATGAAAGCGTACAACGAATGGCATAGCCATTGTACAAAAGTGTGTTAGGCTATTACCGCGTAGGACCTCTACAATCGCGCTAGCGACCACTAGTCCGACGAGGTCACAGTCACAAATAAAACGACACGGCACGGCACGACACGGCACGGCACGACACGGCACGACACGACACGACTCGGTTGGCGCAGTGGCTGAGCCATCGACTGCTGCGCTGCGTGTCGCGGGTTCGATTCCCGCACGGAACAAATATTTGTATTCCCTACAGGTAGTTGTTCCGGGTCTGGCTGTTTGTGTATGTGAGTTTAAATGTTTGTAAATGCACCCACGATACAGGAGTAATTCCTAGGTGTGGGGCAACGTTTTATTAAAAAGAAGAAAAGTGGTGTTTCTGCAATGTTCTCATCTCTGTATTATTTGCAGTGCAATGCAGTTTGCGACCGTCTTTCAGAAGGACGGTCCACTGATCCATAACCACGATCTTTGCGTGTCGTTCATACTTTGAGAGCACACGCAAGAAATTCGCTGATGTGGCAACACTTAAAGTAATGGATTTCTAGACCTTTACGTTGAAATGTAATTGTTTTGAGATGAACGTTGCATGTTTCTGTAATAGATTTTTGTGCTTGTAAAAACTTTTTGGGATTAGTAAATAATGTATGAGGGTTTTAGAGATAAATTACGCATAGTTGGGCAACAAACTGAATTCATGAATTGTTAAGTAAAAAAAGGATCTAAAAATATAGAGTAAAATGAGAGTTTCTGAAAAAAATACATGTGTATACTTAATCTACGTTAAACATGTAAACGCCAAACATGTAAACAAATATGAGTTTATGGAAAAATTACTTTAAATCCTAAAAAATAAAGTTCAGTTTACGCTACAACTGCAAACATTTTTATAACTTTTTCAATAGTGCTAGTCACTCTGAAATCAACTTAATTACCATTTTTATCAGGTTGATATTTGTTTAACTTGAAATAGCAACAATTTGAAACATAAGTTTGAATAGACTTTAGGTATACTGAGTCTATAGTCCAGTGCTATTAGTTTTATTTTACTCGGACGAAGTAATCATCATTTGCCTAGACTTTTCACAGCTATGTTCGTGTCAGCTTTCAGTCTAACCAGATGCAGCTGAATACGAGTGTTTTACATGGAGAAGCTGCTTATCTGACCTCTACAGCCCCCTTGGCAAGACTGGTTGTCCGATACCTAGCTAGCCGTAACGATTGTCAAAGATCTGCGAATGATAGCCGGGATCGTGCTTTCCGATGCACGGTGGGGTCGCGATATGTAATGGATGTTTACCCATCCACGGATCAAACTCGGCAAGCGTTGCTTTAACTTGAAAATAGACCTGTGCGGCTGTTATTATTCAGCCATGAGCTCCTCTCGGACGAAGTACACCCAATGGATTTTCATACGATTTATTGGCGATATGTGGTGCAAGCATTCCTAAACCTATCATACATCTTATTGCCCAAAGTGTGGCCATAATAAAATTTCGATTGTTGATCGACTGCTTCGTTGGTCTTGTGGTCGCAAGTGCTACTGCTGAGCATAAGGTCCTGGGTTCTATTCCCGAGTTGGGCAAAGTGCTATTGGGTTTTTCGATAAGGATTTTTTTAGTAGCAGCACGGGGTCTGGGGTCTGGATTTGTGCCCGGTTAATGGCAATAGGAATATGAAGGAGGCCTGTACCCGAAAAGGGGACTTTGTAAAAAAAAATTCTTTTTATCCTTTATTAAAAAGAACCAGGTTCTTAATAATTAATTACAATCTAGCCTATAAGACTAATAAGCAATTTTAATCTAACTTAATTTATTACGTGATAATTAAAGAAAGAAGTGTACATTGTTTTTTTTAGGGTTCCGTACCCAAAGGGTAAAAACGGGACCCTATTACTAAGACTTCGCTGTCTGTCCATCCGTCTATCTGTCACCAGACTGTATCTCAAGAACCGCGATAGCTAGAAAGTTGAAATTTTCACAAATTATACTATTGCTGCTATAACAAAAAATACTAAAAACAAAATAAAATAAATATTTAAGCGGGGCTCCCATACAAAATACGTGATTTTTATAGATAATGGTACGGAACCCTTCGTGCACGAGTCCGACTCGCACTAGGCTGGTTTTTTTAAGCATATTTTTTTAAAATGTAAAGAAATGTTTAAATGTAGTGTGTATGTGTATTTAAAAAAAATATAAAACCCACTTGTATAAATTGTATATATTTTTTAGTTATGGAAATAAAAGCTATATTATTTTATTATATTATAATGTCAGTAGGCTCGACCCCTTAAATGTTATTGTATATCATCATCATCAGCCTATGGCAGTCCACTGCTGGACGTAGGCCTCTCCTATTGCACGTCATTCAACTCGATTTTCGGAAACTCTCATCCAGCAGCTACCAGCCATCCTGCGAAGATCGTTGCTCCACCTAGCCTGAGGGCGTCCCACCTAACGTTTACCGATTCGCGGTCTCCACTCAAGAACACGTCTACTGAACACACAACATGTGGTTGTACACCTCTGCTCTCTTCGGGGAACAAAGCGCGATGCTATGTATTAAGTGAGGATTCTTGAATATAATAATTTCCTTTAAGATGTTTTACTAAGCCATTTTCGCTGGTAATTATTTCATTAAAGTACAAGACTATTCCATTATACAAGGAATAGAGAAAATATCTTAACACTACTACGCGAATTGGTTTGTTCAATGAATTTTCAGGCGACATCAAAGTAGATAAATATAATGCTGGTAAGAAATACGAGCAAAAACATTGAAATAATATGACGTGGCTGTTTAAACTAGGTATTGTTCATTGCAAAATGGATGCAATGGAAGAAAGAAAGGAAAAAGGGATATTTTTAAGCGACTTACAAAAAGGAGGCTATGGCGCCGACATTAAAAAATAAATAATACGTATTGTTTGGGTTTTGTTATTGGATGATATTGGAACGAAGTTCCTTATCGCGTGTTGCGAAAGGGGGCTAGACGGAAAAAATTAAGACCAAAACTTGGAACGACACTTTTTGCTATAGTTGTAAGCCGTGCGGCGTGCGCGTGTTTCTCTGTTTGTCTCTCTCTCTCTCTTTGAACTTCGTTCCATCCGGGTGTCCCTTGACACCTCTCATGTTTTTTTTTATTGTTTTAAAATAATAAGATATGGTGTTATGTAAAGTGGGTTCGTGTTTTTTTGAAGACAGTTCTTTTTTCTTTCAATCACTATTGTTCATTTTCAATTTTTTTACCTGTTTTTTTTTGTTCGTTTGCTTTTTTAAATAAAAATATACCTACTCACCGCGATATATCGTGATGGCCCAGTGGTTAAGGCCTTGTCTCTTATGCATGAGACTGTTCAAATCCGGGCCTGTACCAACGTGACTATTGCAATTCATATGTACTTTTTGAGTTTATCTAGCACATTACTGATATTAGGTGAAGGAGAACATCGTGAAGAAACCTGGACTTTATAGTTAACATAACGTCTATCCGTCTTGAGCAAGCGTGGTGACCAATGGTCGTGCCTTTTCTGTATGCTGCTTCTCTGTTGCTGTTAGAGGTAAAATCACTGTGAACGGACTGTAAGGAACCTCAGAACGCCAATGACTTGCACCACAGACTACAAAGGCGGAAACCGCACGAGGACGCGGCGCCGGCCGTCCGTCGCTTCCGTTCTGACGGCACACCTTTATCTCTAGGTGTAGAGACAAAAGAGGGGTATTCTGAGCCACTTGTCACATAAACACATAACATAATATCACGACTGTATTCCTCGAAGGGTTAGGCAGAGGTATACCTTAGTACACCCACGCTTTGGCAGTTAGGCCCCTCGCTCACGGCGACTTTTTGTAGCGAGGCAGTGTAGCGATGCTGTCGCACGTTCGCATCGGTACAGTCGCGATGCGGTCGCTAGCTCTTTGTCCTCGCCCACACCACGATACTCAGTCGCGATGCAAACGCGATACTGTCGCGCTTCTGTCGCGCGCGATGAAAACGCGATTCAGTAACTGTAAAAAAATGCCACAGTTGCAAGATGGACTCCGTTGAGGCAACATTAGTTGCGTTGTCTTTGGTGCTGCTTTTACGTAAGCCGCCGAACCGTGGACAGCCGAAGCGTGGGCAACGAAAGCAACGTCAATATTGAATGCACCCATTTAATAAAGAGAGATTACTTGGTGGACATTATGTAACAACGTTTAAAATACTAAAAAAAATGAGCATAAATTCTGAAGTCGTTATAGAATATCATATTCGACGTTTTGTGAATTGCTTTCCATTGTAAAATCAGAGTTGACACGCAGCGTTAGTAACGCGTTGGCATCGCTTCTGTAGCGCGTTGCAGATGCGACAGACGCGCGTTAGTAGCGATGCTCAGACAACATCGCTACAAAAAGTCGCTGTGGGCGAGGGCCTTATGTCCAAGCCCCATTTAATAGGGGGCGAGCCTATTGCCATCAACCGACCATGAATTTAGACTCCAGGCTGTTACAGAGAAATTCTTAATAGAACCAAAGAACACGTTGTCCTGGGAAAAGACCCCAGGACCTCTTGCAGTAAGCAGTAGTGCTTGCGACCAGTCAAGGCAGGATACTATAAAAAGGAAAGGATACTATAAAAACCACCTATTCTCACTTCCGCATGCAGCTGAATACCAGTATTTTATATGGAGCGACTGACCTCCACAACCCAGTTACTTGGTAACATGGTACCCCTTCTACGACTTTTGGGTTTTTGACTACCCGAAACGACTGTCAAAGATCTATGAATCAAGGATCAACGGCTTAAAGTGTTTTCCAAGCACGGAAGGGTCTTGATATGTAATGGACGGTCATCCATCCACGTGCCGACGGCGGCAGGAGTAGCTTAATCTTTGAACGACCCGTCTGGCTATTACCACTTCGCCACGAGCCCCTACACCAAAAATAAAACCCATATAAATTATTTAAACGAAAACACTTTTCTTCTCTAAAAATACATTTACTTTAACATTTGCCTCGACTCGACTCGACTATTCGACGTACTGTAAATGTATACAAACTGGAAACACTTAAGTAAATGTTTGACACATACGTTTCACAAAAATACGATGGTCCCCTAAAACAAATCCTGAAAGCGAATATGTGAGTGTTACCAGTTTTGAGATGGCTCGGAAGGGATCCAGTCGATGAGAGAGGGTGTACAGTGATGAGCGGGGCGATAAGCTGAGCATTTTGTGTTATTTAGAACTAGCTTTAGCGTAACACACGATCAATCGGAATCAGAATCATTTTGAAGCAAATTGCTAATCCATAGGTTCATAAGTTCGAAAAATTTGTCTGCTCAACACGTAATGAATGAATGTTGAATCAATGAATGTTGTTGAACTGTCAAAATGAATCCGATTCCGATTGATCGTGTGTTACGCAATTAGGGTGCTGATCTCAGTCTCAATCTGTCAAAAATATCTCTACCTACATTTTGACAAGTTTTTGACATTTGTTTGTCGCTGAGATGAGACTGCGACTAGATTTTGAACGTTTTAAATTACGAGAATTGGCCTTTAGTTTTAAGATCGCTCGGGATGGCATCCAGTCGGTAAGAGAGGTGTATAGTGATGAGCGGGGCGATGTACTAGCTCCTGTTTTCTCATAAAAAATATCCTATGACATTCGGCAATACTGTAGCTTCGCATTAGTGAAAGAATTTTTGAAATCGGTTCAGCCGATCGATTCTGTAAAAAACTCACCGTGAAAAGTTAGGTGAAGTGAGCTTAGAGTGAGCTGTCAATATAATAATATAAAATAATAATAAATAAAATAAAATAACTAGGTATTCAAATAGGTGACGTCCTAAATACAATTCTTGTGCATTAATATCTCTAACATGTATGTTTAAAAAACAGATGTATTTTACCATGTCCTCACCCTTAACACAAACCGGGGTGGGTGATTATTCGAAATAACCGACAATGGCAAATGGAAAAAAAGGAACGGAACAGCAATCTATTTCGGCGTATTGCTTGTCGAGTTACCGTTTACCTTGCCTTCATGTGGAGGCGACGTGTAAATAAATAAATAATAATAATATATGTTTATTTCCCAAAAAATACAGATAGTTTAGTACAAGAATAGCAATCACTCTGTTGCAGTGTTACATTAAATTGTAGGTGACATATTAGAAGGCAAATGACATTTAATATTGCAGTAATCTGTAAATAGTTTTTTGGCCCTGCCTCTTAAACTAGGGCGACCTGTGTCTTAAGAGACAGTGTTCAGCCATTATTAATTTAATTAATAATTAATGCAACTATAGAGAAGCGGTGTCGATCTACTTAACAGAACCAAGGAATATACTTTGATATACGAATAAATTATGGATTTTATAAAAAAATATCTAATTTTATATTATTCATTATTTATTTATTTATAGGCTTTTCAACAATGAGTACACTGTTACTTTACAATTTCTGCATTGCAAACTTTAGTAAGTAAGAATTGGTATATTTATTCAATGCCGATGCCGCCAGTCTTTTGGGTACAGACGCCAGCACATCAAGCTACTACAATCTGTCAAATTTCTTTAATAGATTTTCAACTTTATCACTGAAGCATTAAGGTTCAAGGTTGACTGCGAAAATTTGACAATTTCGGGTAGCTTGACCTGCTGGCGTTTGTACAGACGCCAGCAGGTCAAGCTACCCGAAACTGTCAAATTTTTCCAATCAACCTTGAACTTTAATGCTTTAGCGATAAAGTTGAAAATCTTCGTTTTGTCAGCCGCTCGACCGCCGTTTGTCGCGTCGCATATAGCCAGACCAACTGTATTTTTACTAACGCTAGATTCAGCCAGATTTATTGAAGTCCACTTAAAGTCAGAGTTAAATATGTTGAGCGTTGATTTGTGGAATTGTCTGGAGAGTTAAAAATCTATCTATATTAATAAAAATGAAATGCTGTATGATGGTAAGCGTACCCCTTGATAACCGCTGGACTGAATTGGCAATTTTTTGTTTTAAGATCTTCGTAATAGTCCAAATTAAGTTTTTATGAAAAAAAAAAAGGAAAAGTTTCGCGGACCATTTTCAAATTCGAGAAAAAGTGAACGTCTATTTTTCTAAGGGATTTTTGTACGAACTATTGAATTAGAAAACAAATTAAATCTTACTTTCACAATATAAATATGTAAGGCGACCCTATGTGTTTGTATTCTGAAAGTAAAATTTAAGAAAGATTATAAATGCTGCAAAGGTATATAACAAATTACCGGACGCTTTTAAAGATTTACCTTTGACCATGTTTAAAAAAAAGGTAATGCAATGGTTAAAGGAAAAATGCTTTTATAACCTTAATGAATACATGTCAGATCGCGGACAAGAAAACAGAAATGAATAATATTGGGACCTTGTAATAATTGATTGATGTTGGAATTTCACTATATCACAACTTTGAATTTTTAATAGTTATGACATTACCAATTACAATTTACAATTATTTATGTTTCTTAATCTGACATTTTATTAAACTTCTTTATTAATCTCTTGAACTGACATATGTATAACTTTGACATCAATTAATTAATTTGTTTATATAAATCCGTAAGCATGATATCTTATTGTTCTTGCCATCTATTTTGATTTTATTTTTATGAATTATATTAACAAGATTGTACAGGTTAAAATTAAATATTTGCACACCATATGTAATGGTAGAATGTAAATGGGCCATTATAGTTTTAAGATACTTGTAAACCTACATTCTGGCAAATAAATGGATTTGATTTGATTTGATATAAATATACCTAAGTACCTGATGCAAGTGTGTAAAATACATTCTTTTAAATATAGTTTATAAATAAAATAAAAAATTGGTATAAAAAGGCATCAAGGCTCTTTGCTAAGATTAAATAAAAAATGCACGACGCACACAAGCGCACATCTCCCACTTATATTACCTAGTTATTTGTGCAGACTTTTCTATACAAGTGCGGGAATACAAAGTAAAAAGCAGGTTGCACGCGGTACATACAATAAGAGTCAATATACGCTGTTTAAAAACAGTTCCTTCTGAAAAATGCCAAGAGACATCTATAAAACCCGGCTTTCCTCCTTCATCGGTCCATCTAGCTGGAAGTGTCACATCCTACGCTTGCCGATACGTCGCCTGCACTCGAGGACTATCGATCCTTCGACAAACATGGCCAGCCCAGTACCACTTCAGTTTGCTAAGTCTGCAAGCTGTGTCAGTAACTCCAGCATGTCGTACGTCTAAGGCCCTTTGTAGATACACGGCACGGTTTCTTTACGGTACGACGTATAAACCATGGCGTAGAAAAAACGTGTTGTCAACAAGCTTCCATATTGATCCATACAACACTGAAGAACTGTATCTACACACGGCGTACAAACCGCGCCGTAACAAAAACGTGTCTGTCAATAAGCTTCCATTGTGATCCATACAACACTGATGACCGTACCTATACTCGGCAAATAAACCGTAGCTTTTCACGGCAAGGAAACATACGAAGGGCCTAAGGCGCCACTCACGACCTCGAACGATGAGACTTGCGACCCGACATGCGTTAAGCGGGCGGTTTCCGTCACTACGCAAGTCGCTTCGCGGTGACTTGTGACACGCTCTAAACAACTTTTTTCATTTTTTTTTCTCCGCAGTCGCTGTCGCAAGTCGCGTGTCGCTTGAGCGTGTAGCTCGTGGCCACGGCTGCGGCGGCGGTATTCTTGCTTATTAGCTGAACATTCTTAGGCTGTGAAACACGATATAGCTGGGCAATAGATCCTGGCGTACGGACAATGGACTAATAATGGTCGAAGTAAGTGCTCACTCAGCTACATTTGATTTATAATACGAGTTCTATCTGTATTCGGCCTGAAGTAAGTAAATGTATGTAGTGTAAAGTATTGTCGTTGAGTTCTAAGAGTTATTAAGGGGAATGGAGTTATTGTGCTAATAAAATTGGTATGGGTTGGGTTGGTTGGTGGTAAGTCGTTGGTCTTCTTGTTCTTTTCGTGTCAATGGTACTCTTCCTCGATATTTTATATTGTTTGAGCCCAGTAGGTGGCCACGTTGATTGCGGCATCAGTGGCATTCATTAAGTCATCCAAGGTGCAGGTGAACGGTCTACTTAGAGGCACCGCACTCGCACTGGGTATTGGATGGGTCAGTAATCCCCCATTTCGACAATTTGTGTCTGCAGCACCCTACTTGGGTACGCAATCGATTGAGAGCTTTTCATATAGGTCGTTCCACTTAATTTACTTAGTTCCATATAAGTCGTTGGTCGAAGCTACGCACATAGCATACAGGATGGTCCGTGAAACGACGTTCAAAGAAAAGTTTCAAAAGACTCTCTCTAATGCGCAGTTCTCTCTCAGCTTCTTGTGAAGGAACAGCTTGAGAAAGTACTACTACTATTTCTATGTCTGCCGTCACAGTGTTGCAGGGTTTGAAGGCCAGTGTAATTTCAGGCACATAGGACATTTCTGCTTCATTTACAGCATCTGTGATGCCTCTGGTATTGAAGATAACCAAAGCTAGCATCTTGTTTGACTTCGATTCGGCATTTATCATCATCATCATTCTCCTGTCATTCTTTCTGGAGAGAGCACATCTCTTTTCCATACTTCTCTTTAAGTCATCATCTCAGTAGTCACCCCCTTTCTGGCCTTATCATCTTTCATACAGTCCATCCATCGTGGCTTTGGTCTTCTTCTATTCTTATAATTATCAAAAACTTCATACTTCCATTATTTTCCCCCCTTCCCCTTGCGTGTCTGAGCAGAGTGGACGTGTTTTTGGTTGCGCGAATAAACTAATTTCGTATTTTAAATCCATTTTATATTCTGTATTTTTTAAATAATCGGACCCTCCTCTTCTATCTTGTGGGATCGTCCGTAAAAGGCAGCGGCCATAGTGGTTTGTGTCGGACCTCACACTCAGCGAGCTACGAACGTCGGATTGTGGGACTTAAATTCCGAAAAGTGTTTGGCGTCTGCGACGAGATTTGAACCTGCGCCGTCTTCGTGCATTGGATCGAGGCCGCGCCCGGGGACGCTACGCCACACCGATATTGACGTAGCCGGACGAAATTAAGTACCTAACTGCGCCCGCACAGCTACGAAGGTCTACGTCATCGCGATCGGCTACGCTTTTGAGTGCTACGGAGCCTACGAAGACCACATTATAACTACAGCGTCGCGCGCACTCATTTGATCTGCTACGCCAAGTCTCCGTGCTCAATACAATTGCGGGGCGACCAGTGTTTACGTTTTTCCGTAACTTGCCATCGATGTTGTATTATTAATTATGTCTTCTCGGCCCACTCCGCCCGCAAAGGCTGAACAAACGCTATTGGTACCGAGTACTAATGCGCAGGAATCTGACACAGCATCGGACTGCATGGGCTCGGAACCTGACTGTGGAATTCAGCCAAACATTACACGTCGTTTAAAGCGCAAGTTTGATGACTCAGCTCTCAGTGAAATAAAAGAGATGCTGCTCGATGTTCAACTCCAACAAAAGAACCAAACTATAAAATTTGAGGAAGAAATGAAGAGGTTGACGCAGCAAAATAGCGAAATTATACAGTCAATTCAACACATGTCGGATAAATATGATGATGTTTTAAACCAACTTCAACGAACAAAAGAAGAAAATACTGTTTTCAAAAATCAAATAAAAAAGATGGAGCAAAAGATTGATCTACTCGAAAGGAGCTCCAAAGCGTCAAGCTTGGAACTTAGAAATGTACCTGAAACCCAGTCAGAATCAAAAGCTGCTCTAATTAACATAGTCAAAAATGTTGGTGATGTACTAAAAGTTGAGGTGCTTGATAAGGATATTCGGAATATTTACAGACCCAAGAAAACTCAGAGCAAATCTACTCCCATAATAGTAGAATTTTCCACGAATTCTCTCAAGGAAACTATCATAAGTGCATCTAAAACTTACAACAAAAACAATAAAACTGATAAATTGAACTCCACACATTTGAAGATAAGCGGCGAACCAAAACCGATCTTTATATCGGAGTCACTCACCACCAATGGAAGATACCTATATTACCTGGCTCGTGAATATGTGAAAAATATTAAGGACGCAAGCTGTTGGACCTCGTATGGTAAGGTATATGTACGACAAAGAGAAGGAGGTCAATTCTTACTAATCGCCAGAGAAGAAGACATGATTAAACTAAAATCTCAATGACTAATCTGCTTACTACTACAATCATGCATTGTTGCTGCCAAGATCCTTTTTGTTTACTGCGACAAAGACTGGGATAAAACCCTGATTGGACCTGTGCTAATTTTTACAGAATATTTTACTATTACTTTACATATTATTTACCTCATAACAATTCGTAATTTACACCAAACTTACTCACCAGTACACAAATACTACATTTCTTTACAAACTTACACAACTCGCACCTATATAGACCATACTACTACGAGTATACATATCTACACTGTGACATATTACAAAATTTATATTATTGCATTATTTGCTTATTATGAGCGACTTCTACATGTATATGTTACAATAATTCAATTGTTTCATCTTAGTCAAATCAACAGTCTCAATCGTATTTACACAGTATGTCTCATCTTATCACGGAATATGCAATATTTTTTGCGCCTATTAATGATCAAATGCGGCACTAACTGCCTCGCCTCATCTAGAACACAAGTATCAAACATAAATTATTCTAAATATATCTTAAAAGCAAAATTAGCACCCATGTTATCTTCACTACATCCTAATGCACGTAACATTCGATATCACTAATGATATTATAGGAGATATTGACCATTTTGACGTATCCGTGCCAGTTACATGTGAACCCGAAGAATGCATATCATACTTAAAATATCCAAGACAATACATAAAAGTTTTACAACAAAATATTCGCAGTCTGAATTGCAATTATGAAGAGTTACATGTTCTGCTTAAAAGACTAAAACTATCGTCTGACATCATAGTGCTTTCTGAATGCTGGCTATCACAAGTTACTACGTTACCATTACTACAAGGCTACAGCTCGTGCAAAACTAATGACAACTACAACCAGAATGATGGTGTAGTTGTCTATACAAGTAATAACCTAGAATGTACTGTGGAGGAACCTAATCTGCTGGAAGCGAACTGCTTAACGATTAAAATTAAAGAACATACTGTGGTAATTGCAATTTACAGACCACCTAGTTTTAAATCTCCCGATGTTTTCTTGAATTCACTTCACACAGTACTAGAGACATTTTCATCATTTAAGAATGTTATTATTGTTGGTGATATAAACATTGACCTCTTAAGCGCCAGTCATGTTACCACCGCGTACCTAGATGTCATTAACTTCCATGGATTACTTCCTGCCATTAATGCTGCAACCAGAGGTAAAGCTTGCCTGGACCATGTTATATTGAAAACGAAACTAAAAGCATTCACTTTCTCTCTGGGCACTAGTATTACTGACCATGAAGCCGTATTATTTTGTATGAAAACCGACACTACTAAGGATAAAGCAATAAAATTAAACTATAAAATTGACAATGAAAAACTAAAATCAGACTGCCAAAATTGCTCTTTTGACGCTATATATCAAGAAACTAATTTAAATAACGCTATGAATAATTTCATTGACATAATAAAAAAATTAATTGCTAACAGCACAACAATAAGAATAACACCTAGAACTAAATTTATAATTAAACCCTGGATATCCGTCGGTATGCTACGATGCATTAGAACAAGGGACAGAATGCATAAAAAATTAAAAACAAATGTTAATGACACCATACTAAAAATAACGTATTTGAGGTACCGCAATCATTGTAATAATTTGCTCAAAAAACTCAAAAAGCAATACCAAAAAGATCAACTTAAAATGTCGAAGAATAATTCAAAAAAACTCTGGTACACCATAAAATCAATAACTAACAATCATAAACAAAACCAAATACCTCATCAGCTTCTGTCTACCGAAAAAGAACCCAGAGATGCAATCAATAAAACCAATAAGTACTTCTCAACCATAGGCAAACAATTAGCAGATATGATACCCACACATATTCCCACGTTCAAGCCAATAATTAAATCTACACTAAATTCCTTCGTTCTTTTACCCACTGATAACGAAGAAGTTGAAAGGACGATCAAAAACTTAAGAAGTGACTGCGCTCCAGGATGGGATCAAATAAGTGCGGGCGCTCTAAAAATTACATGCAAAACCATCGCACCAGTACTTGCCAACCTAATAAACCGCTGCTTTGAGACCGGATTTTTTCCTGCCGCGCTGAAAAAAGCCGTGATACACCCAATACACAAGGCGGGAGACAGGGGCAGTGTCAATAATTATAGGCCAATTGCGATATTAACAACATTATCAAAACTATTTGAACGCATAATAAATAAAAGGCTCACCAAATACCTTGAGGAACGTAATCTTTTCGCTGATACGCAATATGGATTTAGATCCAGCCGCTCGACAGATAGTGCTGTTCTTGACCTTGTTAACTTCTTGGTGAGTAATTTGGACAACAAAATGAAATGCTTAACTATATTTCTCGACCTTGCAAAGGCATTTGACACTGTCTCTGTTCCCCACCTTGTGCAAAAACTTGAAAACCTTGGTATTAGAGGGGTCCCACTGGCATTGCTAACAAACTATTTAGAAAACAGAACCCAATACGTAAAAATCGGAGATTATATGAGCTCTGAACTACCAGTCGACTTTGGCGTGCCGCAAGGCAGCATTCTGGGTCCTACCCTTTTTCTTTGCTACATAAATGAACTTTGCACTCTTAAAATTCCAAACTGCCGCATATCTGCATATGCTGATGACACTGCCCTCACTTTTTTTTCAGACTCTTGGGATGAACTTTATAATTTCGCACAAAATGGATTCAATACAATATGTCACTGGCTACTGTCAAACTCTCTCTCCTTAAATGAGGATAAAACTAAATACATTGTCTTCTCAATGACAAAACGAAATAAACCTCCTAACCATTTAGATAAGATTTATGCACATAAATGCAACTATCCACCTACTCTAAACTGCACTTGTCCCAACATTAATCCAACTTCCTGTATTAAGTATCTTGGAATTGAACTTGACGCTAACTTAACTTTTGGAAGCCATTTGCTATCTGTATCCAAAAGAATCCGTAAGCTCACTTACATTTTTAAGGATCTTCGGGATGTTGCAGAGAAACAGACCATTAGGATGGTGTACGAGGCCTTGGTACAGTCCATTCTTAGTTACTGCATAACCACTTGGGGAGGGGCATGCAAAACAAAAATGATAATGCTTGAGAGAGCCCAGAGGATGATCCTAAAAGTGAGCTATTCAAAGCCGCGACGTTTCCCTACCTCCAAACTCTATGAGGAAACTCAAGTTTTGACTGTCCGTCAGCTGTACATAATGCAAACTATACTTCGCCAACGCTCTTATTTATCAGAAGAACTAAGAAAACGCAAAGCCCTCACTAGAAGACGTTATGCACTATGTGAATCAACGGCTGTACGCACCTCGTTTGCTCAAACATTCTTCTCATTCCGTGGAGGAGTATTGTTTAATAAACTCAATAAAGAAATTGACATATCTGACTGTCGCAAAACTGAATGCAAGAATAAACTTAAAAAAAGGTTACTTGAATTAAGCTACACTGACACCGAAAAACTGATTGAGATGATTTCTTGATTTTTGCATTTTAGAAGTTGAATTTACATACAAACATACATTTATATATATATTAGTATAATGTGGTGATGTATTTCAAACTGACACACGTACATACACACACGTATACACACACACACACATACACGTACACTCATGCACATACACACGCATAAGCACACATGTGCGCAAGCTTGCACATTTAGTTCATTCATCCACTCACATATCTGCTTACCCACGACGTCGATAGTCTGAGCAACATAATTTAATGGGGGGCCTGGAGGTCTAAAATACAGGCCTAGGCTTAGTTTAGACTCCAGATCTCCCACAAATTACACACTTTGCCAAAATGTCTGTGTCTAATTGTGACTCACGTTCACGTTGATATGTAATTTGTGGAGATAAATAAAGATTTTTATTATTTTATTATTATTTTATTATTATGAAACTTGCTGAGACCAGATACATCAATTCTATAGATTATAATGACGTCGCGTAAGACCGCTCTAAGTTTATCTTTAAGCCTTTTTTTTTTACTTTATGTTATATAATTATTCTTATTTTGTCTTTTACTAGTTATAATTCATAAAATTAGTTTTAATTTTTACAATTTATATTATAAGTAAACAATTGCAATCCTAACATTTTGTTGACACGGCAATTTTTTCTGTATGACAAAGTAAACACAACCTTATTAAAAATGTAACATTGCAAAAATCATATTAAGTAGAACATTGTTACAAAAATGTCTTACGATGATGCAAGAGTATCACATTTCTGTCAAGAATATAACCATAATTCATAGTAGATAAATTATTTACTATTTGTTTAAGGAATTTTAAATAATACTTATGTATAAGCACTGGAGTGAGATACCTGAGATACAGGTTTATTCCTAGTTCAGGTAGAATCCAAATATTTTTACCTACACCTAGTATTAAGGTCCTATTTTGTAAATATTTATGTAAATCAATTATTTCAATAAACAATTTCAATTTCAATTTCAATTATCAAAAACGAAAGTTTGAATTTTAGTCCAATACCCTAATTGACTATAAATCTCAATCGAAATAATTTTGAAGTACATTTGCTAATGCATTGCTTTATATGTTCGAAAAATGTGTCTGCTCAGCAACGTAAATAACGCAATGAATGTTGTAAACTGTCAAAATTAAAACCATTGCTACTGTTAGTATGTTACGTAATGAACTCGCTGGTTATTTCTTGATCAGAATACTTACTTAAAACCTTATTGTCTAAACTAGGCATTTTCCGTTCCAGACTAAAATGTAGGTCAAAATACAATTTGTGCTTCAATAGCATTAATAGGATTGTCCTTAACGATCGCTAGAAGACAATTCCCGTCCCTTCCAATTTCCTACTTAATTCTGTTTACAATTCCGTATTATTTCAATTATCTAAATAGGTAATTGAAATAATACGGATCCACTAGAAAATCACATTCGTATAAATATACGAATGTGATTTTCTAGTGGATTCTCTAGTTCTGAAGGCCAATTCTCGTAATTTAAAACGTTCGAAATCTAGTCGCAGTCTCATCTCGGCGACAAACAAATGTCAAAAACTTGTCAAAATGTAGGGAAATTATACGTATTTTTGATAGATCGAGACTGTGAACGTTCTTAAAATTACGAGAATTGCCCCTCTGGTGTCCTCATTTTAGATTTATTTTGTATAGACTTTGTCCACGTGAAATTTCTTGTTTTGACATGAAATATATACTATGTACTGACCTATATTATACAAATAAGCTGGACTTCATACTATCGATGACAAAACGATACTGTCGATGATAACGTGAGCGACGTTGCTATCAGCGCCAAAATGGCGAAAATCAAATGTCTTCGTTCCGTGTTCCGTGAAACTAATATTTTTGATAGCGAGTTTCACAAAATGCGTATACTCTTCAGATAAAAATGTTCTATATATCTCGTAATAAATACAAAATACACAAGTAAGTCTTATCCCACGATTTTAACCTGAATCATTAGAGACGTAGCAAAACAACACAACGGCCATTTCCAACAATGTGTCTATTTTAGTTTCTGAGACGCTTGAGCGGGTAAAGATAAAGATTAAGCTAATTTTATTTGTCAAATCATGCGTATACATGCAAATTAAGCATGCAGGATGTCACAATATTAATATTTAAGTAAGTAAGTACGCCTTACGGTGAAAAATGTACGTAAATTTAGTGTTTACAAAAAAAAAAAAATATCAAAAGGCACTTCAATCCAAGTACATAATCAGGAGTCATTTGATGATTTCCCATCCTGAAAAAAAAGGCGTACTTTAGTGTTCACAAAAAAAAAACTTATATTACTAAAGGCACAATCCAAGTAATATAATAATAATAAACATCGATAAGTCAGTAAAATAAATTAATCATAAAATGTCACAAAATTTAAGTAAGTTAAAATAAAATAAAAAAAATGTACAATAGTGTCATTCAAAAAATCATTCATGTTATAATAACACTTGTCTGTTAATAAATCTCTAATCTTTTTTTTAAACAAATTTACCGGCGGGGATTGTCAGCTAGTCGTGGAAATAGAAATTGATTAACCCTAACAAATGTCGCAATTTCAAAATTTTACAGAAATGGTAGAGTTAATAATTTGTGTTGTTTAAATAATGGCATACAGCTGTCGGTCGACTTCAAATTAAACATAGCACGAATGCATCTCTTTTGGGCCTTAAAGGAAATTGCTTTGTCAGTGGAATTGCCCTAGAATATAATACCGTAACGCATTAACGATGCTACTAGACGATGATAAGCTGTTACTAAGGCATCTGTGTTTAGCTCTGGGGCCAGTTTATATAAGGCGTACGCAGCGGAGCTCAGGCGTTTACTTAGGTATTCGATGTGTGCCTTCCAGTTTAATTTAGAGTCAATAATAATTCCTAGAAATTTTGCTGCGTCGACTTTATTAAGTATAGTGTCCATGTAAATTGCGTTAAGGTCAAATATAGCCTGGGTCCGTTGCCTAAAATGCATAATAGTTGTCTTATCTAGATTTATTTTTAGATTGTTCCTGTTTAACCACGATATTATTGATGTCAAAGATTGATTTATGTCACATTCATATATACAGGAATAATTTTTATTCAGTGCGCAAACTTTGACAAATTAAACTTAAATGAGTTTTATTAAACACCTATTTTTTATTTTGATAAGTCTTAGTACAAAAAAATAAAGTTATCGCTAACGAAAGATGTCTATTTTGAAATTGATTTTCTGGCCACTACGCGCCGCCCGGCGCGGCAGCGCTCGGTCGTTTTTCGTGCATAGGCGTGGGTAGATAGATATTTACGTGGGTTACATACAATGTACTGATCGCTGATTTTATCAGGTTCGAATTAGACTTTTTTAAGATTAGGCCGTGATCTGAAGTTATTTGAAGAGTAATTCCAATTTTTCCTTCATACTTTCATGGGCTTAGGACCATCAAAATGCAGAAAATAACGCATTATAATCAATTAAATTAAGGCACTTTTAAAAACTTAATACTTATATTTACCGCCAGTCGAGGTCTGCCAGACCCTAGTGCGTGATTTGGGGACCTGAACTGACCGTGATCAAGCAGCCTCTGAGTGGCTGCTAAAATGGTCCTTTCATTAGGGACCGTGGGGTCCTTACCCCTTACCCCCTAGCATACATTCTGCGAGCTGCTCGTAGGCTTTCACCACATAATAAATAGACCCGCACCATCACATAGAACTCGCGGTTACTAAAATCCGACATCGTAAGTATGTACGACACACGAGTACGCGACTAGACGCGATGTAACGACAGCGCAAGCGCATGCCTTGAGCAGACTGTCGAGCGCCCGGCCGGCCGCCGCCGCCTGGCGCCACCCTGCCGCCCGGAAGGGGGTTTCACCCCCTCTGCAACATCACTCGTAAGCCGCACGGCGCCCGCGTTCATTGATATTATTACGAATAGATAGTGTCCATATTTTGCTGATTTAAAGTCGGATAAACAAATATAAAAAAGTTTTGAACAAATAATGGAAATGTGTTCTATTACTGATACTGAACCACCAAAAATTTTTTGCGCATTGCTTAAAAAATATTCCTGTATTTATTTTTACATGCTATAGTCATCGTGCTGTCGTCGGCAAAGAGAGTCATGGGTTGGTCAATAGCACTGGGCAGGTCATTGATGTATATTATGAATAATAGAGATCCGAGTACGCTGCCTTGAGGAACACCGTAAGTAGGTATGCGTTCGCTTGATACATAAATTTCCTCTTTTTTGACTTAACATTAATTCTCTCAATTTCTGTTAATGTTTTCTATTAGTAAGGTATGACTGAATAAGATTTAGTATGTTTCCTCTTATGCCGTAAGCTTCTAATTTCTGTAGCAAGATGCTATGTTCCACGTAGTCAAAAGCCTGTGTCATATCGCAGTATATAGCACACACCGGGATTCTCCTGTCCATTTAAGCAGTCCCTAAAGGCCATATTCTCAACGCTAAAGTCCCGTCGTTTTCTTCGCCAGTATTTTAATATAAACGTTTTTTTTCACCGGGCATTTTATTGCGCTGTGTGGTCTGTTAGCGCAAATTCAATAATATCCGTTTTACATTTGACTCCAAAATTATGTGCGAAATTGTCAATGCAAGTTTGACTATGAATTCTGGTTGGTTGCTTTAAAGCTAACATAAGATTGAAATTTAATAACAGACATTCGAAAACACAATCTTATTTTTCTTCATTATTTATTTCGATGCGGAACGCTTTGAATAAGCTCAAAAAACAACTGTCATTTCGTATAATATATTTAGTCCAGCGAACTTGTTTATTATAGGTCAGTGATACTATGATACTCGGCAATTAAATACTGTAGCGTCCCATTCGTGAAAGAATTTTCTGAATCGGATCAGTAGTTCTGCAGGTTACCCCGTACATTACAAACTCACCTCTTTGTAATATTTATAGATTTGGAAAGTAATTAGTAACTTTCTTGAGTAGGTGTGTGATGGCCCAAAACTTCTCCACTTTCACGGCGTCGTCGGTGGCAGCGCAAAGGTCTCTTTGACTGCATATTTGGGACACAGAGGGCACGATAGAGCATAGTTTGCGACATACCTCTACATCCACACCCCACTGCCGTTCCGTCAAGCCCCACTTTACCAGGGTGGAGTTACATCTTACCACGGTTCAGAGACTTCTATGTGGACCACATAAGGTAGCAAATCAGACCGACTACCCGGCTACACCCTGCAGAGAGATGCTCCCTTTTCCTTCTTTATATTTTACTTGGATATTGGAGCAACATTGCAGCTACTAACAGACTGGTTTTTAATAGTCGCGGTCTGATTTGTTTTAAGGCAATATAGTATGGTATAGTAAATTAACATATCCCCTCTTATGGCTAACATATCATTATCGTAATCAGGCTATAATGTTCTCACTGTTACAACACAGGCTCCCTCTCTGTGAGACGGAGTGTGCCGTCACTACGCGGGCCCAGTGCGGGTTGGCTAACAAAATAGACATGAATCCAATGGGGTTAAAAACTGAAAGTTTGTCATAGGTGGCAGCACTGCTCACCGTCTACAAGCCGCCACTGTTTAGTTTATGTAACACAACAAACCCACAGTTTTCTGTATTTTAACATCTGTGGCAAATATATGAGTACCCATATTATGCAGTCAACAGCTGCGTAACGGGGCATATTAATTAATTATGCGTAAAAGAAGTCGCTTGTTTACAAAAAAATATGGATAGTGACAGCTAGCTGTCAAATTCTTAGACGCTGGATAGTAGCGGCTTCTGAAGTGGTAGTTTTTATCCCTATTATGTAGAAAGTTGCAAGTAACTTTTTTTGCTTGTGAAGTTGTGACTATTCTGGGTTGTTGCCTGGCTTTCCAAAATAAGGTCGAAGGATGCCAAAACTTAGACAAATGGTGGACAAAGTACAGATCATTGCCTGTGTCATGAGAAACTTTAGTTAAAATCAACGCAGACACTATTTTAATTTTCCAAAAAATCTTGTATGAGCTTGGAAATAAATAGGTATTTGAGATAAGGACTACTTTGCTTAAAAACTCTTTTCTAATTAATTCTGACAAACCATTGTTTTGACAATCTGAGAGAATAAAAAAATATTTTGCATTAAGACATTCGTTGTTATTTATTATTTACATATTTTTATAAATTATTTATTGCTCTATGAGTATTTCGGAGCCCAGTAAAAATACAAAAACACAAAATGAGAATGCGAGTAACGCTATTAAACAAGAAAACCCTGATTATGCCATTGATATGGATATGGTCGAAAAAGAAACAGTTACACCAGGAGCAATAACTTTAGCCAAAAGCAAAGATTACCTGTGCGTTGATATGGTAGAAAAGAGTACAGAACCTGCTACTGATAGAATAGAAGAAACAGAATCTGGAAGTGTAGTGAACGTTACAGAGTTGAGAGTGCATATAATAGGTTCTCCGAGGCCAAAGTTTACATTGAAGGGCATTTACCATAATATGGTTCGTTTTGGGAAGCCACCACAGACTTTGGGTCAAGAACAGCCAGCCCGACGACCGCAGCAAACAGTAGTGGCTCAGTACAGTCAGTATAATTATAATCACCATTTATTTGTCGTTAGAAATCTCGCTTTGGAACGAGCAGCTAGCTTTTACTTACTGACTAACTCAAAAAGTTTTTATTTTGAGTTCTCTAAACCCGTGACTCATGGATCATCATCCAAATCCTTACTAGGTTCCATGGATATCTTATACATTCTACACCTTTTTAGAAAGAAATTTCAAAAACTGCCTGTAATTTTTTTTCTCAAATTAGCAAATAAAGTTTAAATCGAAAATGTGTGACAATTGGAGGTAACTTCGTGATTTTTTCTATCGAGGAAATAACATTAGGTATTTTAAGTTTCGGGTCCACAAAAATGATACATGATAGATAGATGTCACATCTACCAACCCGCACTGGGCCCGCGTGGTAGATTACAGCCCACTCCCTCGCGAAGAGAGGCCTGTGTTCCAGCAGTGGAAACATTATAGGCTAACTATGTGTCGTTTGTGTGTCATGTTGTACTTATGTGATGGTACCGCATGACCATCGCCGCGATTTTCTTGCCCGTGGAGATTGCGCCCAAGATGGGTGCTCGTAAAGGCTCGGGTACAACGCTATATCGTTGTTCCGTCTTAAGCGCCGGACACACTGGGAATGAAGCTAATTTCATTAAGCTTCGCTCATGTAGCTACCGCCTCTTTTCATACTTCGGTTCACAGGTCGCAGTGTGGTCTGCGCTTTAGCGTCGCATACTTGTTTGTGAAAATCGAAATTCGTAATTTACGACGGAGCGTGTAGCCGGGCCAAATTAAAAAAACGGTCAAAATCTTTTTTCTATTAGTATATTGCTTTTATTATATTATTATATTGGAAGCGTGCCTATTATACTTCCGCGAAGGTGATCAAGTGTCCCAAGGCGGTGTCGGCTTTCTAGTCAACAAGGAACTTACTAGCAGCGTTGTGAAAATCAGTAGTGTGTCGACACGGATAGCGTACCTTGTACTGAAACTCACCTACAGGTAGCACCTGAAAGTGATACAGGTATATGCGCCGACTTCGACATGCTCTGACGAGATAGCTGAGGTCATGTACGAAGATATTGCCAAGGCAATGTACAGTACCACAAAGGCCCATTACAACGTTGTTATGGGGGACTTCAATGCCAAAGTGGGATTACAAGAAACCGGCGAATCGAAGAAAGAACTCACAGGAGGCAAATGCTGGTCACCTTTTTGGAGTCGCAGAGGCTCTTTTTAATGAATTCGTTTATTGAAAAGAAACCACAAAGGAAGTGGACCTGGCAAAGCCTCGATAACGTGACAAGGAATGAGATAGACTTCAATCATGACGGATAGGAAGCATATACTTAGAGATGTCTCCGTGATTGGTAGGTTTAATATCGGAAACGATCACAGACCTGTCCGAGGCACTCTAAATATAAATTTTCGAGCTGAGAGACTCCGCATGATGAGGCCTACGCTCCGGCCTACGCAGCTCCAAGTCGCTCTAGGATCCGAAAAGTTCTAATTGGAACTTCAAAATTGATTCCACACCACCACACTACAGGCACTATTGTCGAGAAAGCTGACGAGGTGGTCAAAGCACTACATGACATATCTCGCAGACTTTTCCCGTCGCAGAGAAAAAGTAAGGTGTCCAAACTTTCCTCGGAGACTCTTGGACTTATGAGGGAAAGACCAGAGTATGAAGCCATCTTCGTAAGATAAGAGGGCCTTAAACCAAAAAAATAGGAAGCTGACGCGACGCGATCTTCGGTGCTCCAACACCCGCGACAATAAGGTCGTGATTGAGCAGAACCGAGGGTCGAAAGTGTTTGCCCAGCAATTAGGGAGGTCCCATCTGACGAAACTAAGAACTGCGGATGGCAGAATCGTGACTTCGAAGTCCGAGATACTCGGGGAAGTCGAGGATTTTTACGGGCACCTATACTCAACGCGGGTGGTGAAACCAGCGGGACATAATGTAGATGACCATCGACCCGAACTAACGCGCCACTATACGGAGGACATTTCGGATATTGACCAAGAGATTAGGGCGGCCCTAGAGCAGCTAAAGAACTACAAGGCACCTGGTGATGACAGAAGAACGACAGAGCTCCTTAAAGCGGGTGGGGCTCCCATAGTGTTTGAAGGCTAAGGTCTTCTACCAGTGCGTCCTCCATGGCGCCGAAACGTGGACACTGACGGTCAGGCTGGTCCACAAATTCAAGGTCGCTCAGCGCGCTATGGAGCGAGCTAGGCTCGGAGTCTCTTTGAAGGATAAGTTAAATTATCCGGAAAAGAACCGGAGTTACCGACATAGCGTGCAGAGTAAGCAAACTGAAGTGGCAGTGGGCTGGCCATGTTAGACAAACGACCGATGGCCGGTGGAGCAGACGAGTCCTGGAGTAGAGCAGACGAGTCCTGGAGTGGAGACCGCGTTTCGGCAAGCGTAGTGTGGGACGCCCTCCAACTAGATGGACGGACGACCTAAAGCAGGTTGCTGGGACGGACATGATGCGGAAGGCGGAGGTCAGGGTGTTGTGGCGCAGCTGGGAGAGGCCTATGCCCAGCAGTGGACTGCGATAGGCTGAGTTGATTGATATTGCCTTTAATTAAATATTTAGTTAACCGATGGCCGTTTTATGTAAGAATAAACTAATCCTTCGGGGAAAATAAGTGTGTTGTTGTGTTTGTTAAAAGGACTAAACAGTTGTTTTGTCTTATTTCAGGTCCTCAAAGTCAAGGCCCTGTTCAGGTCCAGGGGTATCCTCAAGGTCCTATTCAGGCTCAGGGTTATCCTCAAAATCCAACGTATCCTTCCAGTCCAGGATATGGACAAGGATATCCTTCCAGTCCAGGATATGGACAAGGATATCCTTCCAGTCCAGGATATGGACAAGGATATCCTCAAGGTCAAGGAGGAGGGTATCCTCAACCGGGATTCCATCAACAACACGCATACCCAGGACAAGGAGGATATCCTCAAGACTTAATGCGAGGGCCGCCGTTACAATACAATCCTGAATCTCGAAACTCTTTTGTCAGACTAGTCATGTGTTTAGTGCTTGTAATGTTAATGGCCACCGGTTTCTTCATATTTGTTGTTTATACGACGTAAGTAATATCTCTCTCTCACTCTCTATCTCTTTGTCTATTCGGCCATTTTGTTTTTTTTTTGTGTGGGAAAAAGATGTAGCAATGCGTTCCGTATAGCTCCATCTCTTTTACACAAGGAAGTAAGATTAAAATAATACCAAGAGGTCACCCCCCTTATCTTGATTTAAACACTAGGGCCAAATTTCACCAATGAAACTGAACGCGTTCAGTACATCTTAACCGTACTCTAGAGCTGTCAGTCTGACAACCAGTCTTACCAAGGGGTATCGTATAACCAAGTAACTAGGTTGTTGAGGTCAGAGTCGCTCCATGTAAAATACTGGTATTCAGCTGCATCCGGATAGACTGAAAGCCGACCTCAGCATAGTTGGGAAAAGGCTAGGCAGATGACAGAATAGAATAGAATACTCTTTATTATGTACACCATATTTATAGACATAAATATATAAATTTTACAAAGGGTGATACAATGGGCGGTTTTATCGCTAAAAGCAATCTTTTCAAAACAACCTTTGGATGGATTAAATAGGGGATGGAAAGACAAATACTGTAGTCTGTGGTGTTATGGTGTAGCATTTACATAATATAATAAATACATACATAAAGTATATTATATATACTAATCTAAATAAATTAATAAACATGAAACAGGAGCAAAAAAAATATAATGATGATGTTTTAGGAGAGACGAAGTGCTTTTTTATCATGTTGATGATGTTTAAGAGCTGTCAGTGTCAAATTTATTCTGGGATATTGACACTGACAGCCCTTGAACGCGGCATAGAAGTCCTAATCGCGTTCAGTTTTTTTTGGTGAAATCCACACTTAATATAGACGCCAGCAGGTCAAGCTACCCGAAACTGTCAAATTTTCCCAATCAACCTTGAACCTAATGCTTTAGCGATAAAGTTGAAAATCTATTAAAGAAATTTGATAGATTGTAGTAGCTTCATGTGCTGGCGTCTGTACTTAAATCTAGAGGTTACCACTTCTTAAGGATATAAGATTTTTATTTATAAATCTATTTATTTCAGCCCCGATTTGAGACGGTTTTTCATAATGTCTGGATGGCTGATCATGATACCTGCAATGTAAGTTCATTTTGAAGTAATGCTAAGCTTATGGTACAATTACACTTAGTCATCCTCCAGAATTCGATTGCCTATGGAATTCGGGCAAACGACCGAGTAAATACTAAATGAACGGCGTCGAGTACGACTGTCTTCGGACAATCTAGTCCATATATGGATACCGGAAGCCAGATTTGCTTTCACTTCTATGTTTTTTCAGTTGTCACAATGAGTAGTTCTGCTCGACTGCATTCAAATTACTCGTAGTCGATAGCCCGAATTCCAGTGCAATGTCCAGTGTAATTAATGTATCGGGTGCCCAAATGAGAGCAGTGGTGGCATAGTGGCTTAGCTTTGTGTAACTTATTTCATCACCACTGCTCTGAAAAACGGCGAAAGAAAAAGTGAGGAAATCGGCATGTCGCAGGGCCAGAAAATCGAAGACATGTGACACCTACCATCCCACACTGGGCCCGCGTGGTGGGTTACGGCCCATTCTCTAAGCAATACTTTGTCCTATTTTTCGGGAAATGAGTGCTGATTGTCCTTAATACAGGCTACTAAGTAACCTAGCTAGGACATCAAATCGTTAAATTGTTTTGTTACCTACTCATCAGTTGTAAACTATTCCTAAATTGTCATCCTATTTTTGTAACAGACTGTACCACTTTTATGAAATAAATTATTATTATTATTCCTCTCACAGTGTCGAGGCCTGTGTCGTAGCAGTGGGAACGTTATACGCTGATAATGCTTATGATGTGTGGCCGAATTTAAGTAGTCTTTTCGCTAACGACCAAGTGTAGTTGCGCCTTTATCATCGCAGACGGCAATTCTGTCACTCTGTGAGAGTTCAAAAAGCGACTAAATCTCTGACCACCGATTCTAAAAAAACGATGTCTGCTAATACCCAATTTTAATTTTCAGGGTACTCTTGATTGCTGCACAGTGCTGTTTGATGGCCTCACAGTGCGGTAGGGCACCTCCGGGCAATTTTGTCTGTTTAATTATAGCGGTAAGTCAAACCGGATTACTACGTAAGCGACAAAAACGACACAATGCGACACGACGACGTAAAGATTCACGCAACGAATACCCTACGTCAATTACGTCATTAGTTTTTAAAGAATGGGAAGGTACTCGTGCGTTATAACCTGAAAGTACAGAGCAATGTTTTTGTTTTTAACCGACTTCAAAAAAGGAGGAGATTCTCAATTCAGATGTTATATATATTTTTTTTAATGTTTGTTCGAGCATAACTCCGTCGTATATAAACGGTTTTGCAAATTTTTTTTTTTAATGGATAAGGTATGCCTCAGTGGTGGTCCCATAAACATTTGATTAACTTTGCTTGTGTAGTTTTTGAGTTAGTTTCAATAATACAATTTTCATCCACTAAGTTTATGTTGATGATGTTTTAATAACTTCCTGTCACTGATGTTTACATAGTAAGTAGTTTAAATAAATTTGTGTGGGGTAGGTACAGACGCCAGCAGGTCAAGCTACCCGAAACTGTAAAATTTTACCAAATCAACCATGAACCTTAATGCTTTAGCGATAAAGTTGAAAATCTATTAAAACACAGATTGTAGTAGCTTGATATGCAGTTGGCGTCTGTACAACTAAAAAGTGAAAAATAAAAACTTTTTTACAAAAAAAAAAAAAAAACAACTGACTTCAAAAAAAGCACTACAAGGTGAAAAATAACTTTAATTTTGGAAGTCGGTGTCAAAAAACAAACATGCGGAACCAACAATACCGACTTCCGAAACTGTTTTGGAAGTCGCTCTGTTGTTTTTTTTTTTTGTAATAAAATTTTTTGAAGTTAAAGTTCTTAGGTAGATACGCGCAAAATACGCGCTTTGACGTGGAGTTGCTGATGCAACTCTACGTCAAATCGCGTATTTTGCGTACGGGTGGGAAAATCGATCATTCGATCCATCCCAGCTCCTCAAGGAAAGCCAGCAAAACTCCTTAGGCGGTGATTCTGTAATTGGACGAGTATTGAAAGTGAAATTTTAAGGATACGTTACGTTTAGGCTCATTTCGTTAAATGAGAGAGAGAAGAAAGATATAACCCTATCTGTCTCTCACACTAAGTCTCTCTTATTCATTATTCTTTAAGAAGTTTCGAAATTCGTGTTCAAACAAACTTGCCCTTAATTAATTTCTTAACAACTCGATTACTTTTCAGGTGGCCGCAATGAGTATAATAGCTGCGAGAATCACAGCTTTCTATAGAACTGAAATTATAATGTATGCACTCATTGCTACTACGATAGTGGTGATGATTTGTATTGCTCTTTCTTTTTCAAAAGTAAGTCAGTCCTTTCTATTAATAATAATTAGTATTATAAGTCTATACGTGAGGATTTGTAATTGGCTTTCGGGTGACTATGATTTCCTTTTGTGTTTGTTTTTATTAGCTGTAAGTCCTCCATGTACTAAAATAAAATAAAATAAAATAATAATGAGTGTAAAAGTCACCCCCTGCCATTTTATCTGTGTAATTTATATGTATAAAACATTGGTCAGGCAGTCTTTCCATAGTCCTAAATAACCTGTTCACTTTAGCCACCCAAACCCATAATCCAATATCTTTGATTCTGTGAGATCTGGAACGCATCCATAAGTTTATGGATATGAGACGTTGCCTGAGGTAGCTGCGCGGTGCGGGAGGGGTGATAGTTCTCACAAGTTGACGAATCACTGAGCTCTCGCATCACGTCACCACTCCCCTCCCGCACCGCGCTGCTACCTCAGGCAACGTCTCAGTTAAACGGTTGACCTATAACATTGTTAGCATTATTGTTACATGTAGTTCCTACACTGACCTATTTATATTTTGTATTTCAGTTCGATTTTACAAGTTACATGTTATACATCGTCGGTATAGCTACAGCGTTTAGTGTGATCGTCCTGATAATTTTTATCGTTACTATGGTCTCAGGAACTATGATGAAGCCCCTGTTTATCGGAATTCTGATTGTGGGGACCATTATACAAGTTGTGGTAAGTTTTAACTTTTATTGTTTTATTAATAAAAGAAGTAAAAAAAATCAAAATTGCAACAACGCTTTGAAGCAGCTGACAGCACACGCAGGACACGATATTAAGTATCCTATCGTTTGTATATCACGTTGATATTGATGTTTTAATTTGGCGCACCTATTCAATTTTCATCCTGTACATTATGAATATAATAAAGCTGAAGTATTTGTTAGTTTGAACGCGCTACTCTTTGGTCTCCTGTCGGATTTGGAAAAAAAATCGCTATTAAATATAGCCCAATTCTTGAGGAACGTTATAGGCGTTAGGCTTTACTAAGTAAAGCTTCGCTTTTCTGGAAACCGTAGCATTACTTAGTAATCTAATATTGCTATGTACAGATGGATCTCAGAGGTGATGAAAGAGTCGGTGTGTTTGAAATTATCAACAACTATCATGCACATATTGAGCTTGACTCCGATTAAGGATGCTGAAAAGGATAACCACAGTTTTTGATCCGAACAGAATGAACCCTCTCCTTTCAGAAAATTAGTACGACACGATGAAATATTAATGTACCCGAAATTTGGCAGTTAAAATAAACGTTATTCATAAATTATTGTGAAAGATACATTTGAAAATCAATAGATTCTTAAATTACGGTTTCAATTAAAGAGTGTTACTTAAATTGTTTTTAGTTTTTTTCCTCTCCAAAAGAAGTTTGTTTTCCAATTTGTTAAAAGAAGTTTGAGGTAAATTACTGGACTAACTCAGCCTTTTTTTTCCTGTTGATAATGTACACTATTACGTCACACATCCAGGAAGAGGCTCCCTGTTGTATTCTGTTCGCTGATGACATTGGTTGCTGAGAGTGGCCTAGAGGTCCAGAGCAGATTTCAAAAGTGGTGGCAAAGACTGGTGTGTGGTTGGAGCAGAACCAAGACTGAGCAATTGTTTTGTGATTTCGGTGGTATCTTAGGTTTAAAGAATCTTTATTTCTCATAAGAACAAGATACAGGAACGGGCGGTCGGCAGTACGGTGGTGGTATCTTCATTCCTGAGCCCATCTTTCTCAGAACACCCTTACCGATCTGCTCCGACTTCCAGTACCTCGGGTCGCTTGTCCAAGGGGATGGCGTAATAGATCATGACGTAATGCACCAGATCAACTCAGGATAGATGAAATGGAAGATGCCCTCAAATTAAAGGGGAAATTCTGCAAGTCCCTGATATAGCCTGTCCTACAGGGTCCTGGGTTGGAATGCTGGGCCGTCAAGAAGACTGATGAAAAAAGATTCCATGTAGCAGAGATGAAAAAGTTGAGATGGATGTGTGGAGTGACAAGACTGGATAAAGTAATAAATGAGTAGGTATGTTAGAGGAAGTTAAAAAGTGGCCAGCTATAGAAAAGTTGAAATGAAATCGTTGGTCTTGGTATGTGATGAGCAGCAGGGATGAAACGGATGTAACTAAACTAAATGAGTGACTAAAACAAATGTTGATGGATGGAAAGGGAGAGGGAAGCCATAGAAAAGATGGATGGATTGACTGTGTGGTGTGTGTGGGATGATATGAAAGAAAAATTATAGATAAATTGTCGGCTGACAGGGGAGAATGGAAGAAAAAAACGTGTTGCGCCGACCTTAAGTAACCTGGAACATGGGCAGGAAGATGATGATTCTATCCTACTTCTTGTAGGCAGGTATCTTATTGTTGAAATAATGGAGTTCCAGTAGTGTTTTAATACTAGAATTAAATGAATACAAAAATATACAAAAGCACACAAATATGTCAACTTATATGACTGTCACACCAGAGGAAGAAAAACCTTGAACTTTATAGACGCCTGATATACATATGTACCAGGCAAACACTTTGTTATGAATATTTTGCAAGGCGTGAAATGTGTTTGTGTTCTTTACTTTTTTCTGATCCTGAATTCCGGGTGAGCCTGCTCCATAGCGCGCTGAGCGATCGACTGTCAGTGTCCACGTTTTGGCACCGCACTGAAGATAGTGATTTACCTAAAATAATTGACTACTAAGTACACGCAGCATTATTTGCAATTATTATGTAATTAGGTGAAGGTCACAGGAAACCGCTGCATGCGGGAAGCACAGAACCGGTCGAAGTGGCGATGCTTGGGGGAGGCTTATATCCAGCAGTGGACATTTTTCGGTTGAAACGATGATAATGAGAACAAATTATAGCTTGTTCCGCTATATGTTCACCGCGTAGGTACAGACGCCAGCACATCAAGCTACTACAATCTGTCAAATTTCTTTAATAGATTTCAACTTTATCTCTAACGTATTAAGGTTCAAGGATGATTGGGAAAATTTGACAGTTTCGGGTAGCTTGACCTGCTGGCGTCCGTACCTACTTCTCTCAGATCGAATCGTATCATTGAATCCCATTCTGTAAGGAGAAAATCTTATCGTCGTGCTAATTGTTGTTGGTCGACATATATATCGTAAAAAAATTTTTTTTTCGTATTTTTTTTTCGATTTCTATCTGGTAATCTTGGTGTGATAGTTCCCTCTCAAAACAAAGAATCACGGTTGGAGTGCGGACTAAAGGCTCATATTTATTTTCAGTTACTCACAATGGAACTACAAATGGTACTAGGTGGTGGAGCAGTAGAGATAAGCGAAACTGACTACGCCCTAGCAGCATTTATGATCTACACATCTATAGTCGATATATTCATAAAAATGGTGCAGTTGATGGGACTAACACAGGACTAAAAAGGAATAAGGCAGTTGACTGATATAGCCATAGATAGGTTAGTATACTTTGCGTATTTACACAGTATTATGGCGTTTCGTTGTAGCGATCGGCAGCTGATGTAGATTCAAATTTCATATTACACCAGAGAGCAATCCGTGTGATCTATAAAATGAGTCTTCGTGATTCTCTTAGAAATAAATTCAATGAAATCGATACTTTGCCTTCGCTTTATATCTTAGAAAGCATTTTGTATGTTCGCAAATAATCAGGACTTCAAAATTAGTAGCGATTTTATACGCGGTTAACATGAAATTGGGATACCTAAATTTCGATTAACTAAAACAAGCAAGACATTTCTTATAAATAATATACACTTTTATAAAAAGTTGCCAAAGTCGGTTACGGAAAGGAATTAGGAATTAGGTTATGGAAAATTCCAAACTCACATCAAATCTCAATCAAATCTCAAATCGTTTATTGCAATCCATAATGTACAATTACAGGTGGTAAGTAAAAGTAAAATAATAGAAACAATTATGGACCCTGTCGGGCACAGCACATTTTAAGTAGAGAGAGGAAGAGCACTTTATTAATTTTCTTTGTTATTAAGTTAGAATTATTTTATATCCTATGAATCATTTTATACCTATATATTTATATTTCCATTCATTCACTTATTCTTATAATATTTTATGTGCTGAACGTGCATCAAACGTGGTCTTATCAAAAAAACATAAAAGTTAAAGACTATGTTGAAGACAAGGATGTTTAGAAACCCTCTATACATGTGACTTCCCTGGTACATCATTAACGGCATGATTATGTCAATTTCTATTAACTACTCCCAAATTACGATGATATTTTATTCTGTTACCAAGTCTTGACATTATATACTATTCTAACTACAGCTCTTCATTCGTGACTTTTGTGGACATGTTATCCACTCCAGATTTTGTTACAGTTGTCATGACAATTGTGAGGTTTATATACTTTTTTTAAAATTATATTTACATTTCCTTTCTATAGATTCTCTTCTATTTTATATGTATGTGAGAACGTTGTAAGCCTTGTAAACTCATAGATCTTTTGATTTGTTGGTCATTCTGTCCTAATTGGTTAAGTACCTGGAATTTCTTGATCTACACTGTCCTCCTATACCAAATGCAACAAATGTAAAAGCCAATTGTTTTTAAAAGAGTAACCGTGGAGTTTCTTGTAATTGGAACCGTGCTGAGCTTCTGATGATTCAGGCTATGCCCATGTTGGTATATGTAAAATAATTTAAATTATTGACAGCTCTTAAATGAAACTGCAGTGAGCGAAGTGCTTTTTGTCACTTAATTGTAAATAGAAACATACTTTAAACGTCTAAAGTTCTTATAAATACCTTCTGGTGTAGCTATGTTGTTGTAACTTTAAAGTATGTTACAATGGACGTACGTAGGAATTGGTCTTATACGGAAGATTATACAGGATATTTTTTTATTCAGTGCGTAAATTTTCACAGGGTGTTCTACCCATGAATATGAACAACTTTCACTATGGGACCATGTCTGAAATCACAAAAAAAAAATCAGCTGTTTCTTATAAAAGTTCAATACCTACTCGACCAAAATGTATGAATCTGCTGATTTTTTTTTCGTGATTTCAGAGATGGTCCCATAGTGAATGTTGTTCATATTCATGGGTAGAACACCCTGTAAAAATTTACGCACTGAATAAAAAATTATCCTGTATACTTATATCGCACAATGTGGAACTGTTCATTAACCAACTGAATTATAGTCTGTTCCAAACGTATCTGATGAAAATGTAAACAGAGGGGCAAAAACAGAGGAGAAAATGTAATCAGAAAACGTACCTGGTGATGCCGATTTGTAGTGCCACTTAAATTGAGTGCATTGATTTTGATTTTTTGAATACTTAGGGACTAACCACACCAACGACGGATGCGTCCGCATCTCTATACAAAATCGTTGTTTTCTATGAACAAAAGCTGTTCCAGAGCTGAAAAAGTGTCGTTAGTTCCTTAGACGCGAAATTATGTCAATTGAGGGTAATTTTATAACCTAACCAAATTTAATCATGTTTTTCAACCCATAAATGTTAGACAAAGGGATGAGTGGTGTATGTTACCATGCGCCCCTCTGTAAAAAGCGATTTTTCACACCAAAACTAAAAATCATTTCACAGTCATTTTTTTACACCAGTTTTATGTATGTACAGAATGCGTAGACGACTGCTTTGTAAGGTATTTTTACAACCTGTATGTAGTATTTGGTAGAATAAAATAGTAAAATCTTCTTGATGATTTTGTCATAGCCTGTTTTGATTGACACAAACAACTTTTTTTGACAACAGTTTCAACATTGTTGACAATACATGTCATTGTTGAGATTTTGAGGTTCAGACCCAAACTTATAAATTGAATCCAATGTTTTAGAGATATTTTTAAACAATACAAACAACAAATCGTTTTGCGTATATGAGAATGATATGCGTACATGAGAAATAAAATGATTCCTGATACACTAAATCCAGAAATCCATGTAACCACAATTGAACTACAAAATGAAATCAGAAGCACAGAAATTAAAAAACCTGGTAATAAAAGTTTAACATCTGTAAAAATTCGTGAAATACTTAAACAGGAAAATCCAGTGGACCATGAAAGCAATGCTGAAGTCATTAACGTTAAAAATGTGGATACAGCTGTCTCAAACGTGCAAGGACATGGAACCAAAGCTCCAGTTACAAACATATACAGAATAGAGAAAGAGGAAGCAAATTTTAGAAAAGTGTTTCATCGTTATCCTAAAAGCAATGAGCGAGGAACTTACCCAAAACATTACTGGGTGCAATTTAATGGTAAGCTCGCTTGTAAATTAATATAAGCCCGTAAGATTAAATGAGATCATTTATTTGTCCGAAACATGAGTATAGACACATGGCATGCAAGTTATCACATTCAATTATAATAGGGATGATGACAATTTTTATTTTTATTTTAACTTATAATTAAATAAAGTCTAAAAGCGAAAGACGTCCTCTGCTGGACATAGGCCTCCCCCAAGCACCTCCACTTCGACCGGTTCTGTGCTTCTCGCATCCAACGGGTTCCTGCGGTCTTCACAAGGTCGTCGGTCCACCTTGTGGGAGGACCTTGAGGTTAAGTTGTAAACGTTTTAAAATCACTGCTAGACAAAGAAAGCACTATCGCAGAAGTGATGTCACGACTAGGTAACTTCATGCAAGCACCATACATTGTCTGTACCGCGCGGCAAGGACGAGAATTAATAATTAATAATAAAATATTTATGAATAAAGAATAATCCCTCCAAAAACTTTTAAAGCGTGTAGTTTCTTCTGAATATTTCCATCGATTTTACAGATTTATTCGAGTGTCTCATTTTTACTATGCTATAATTGAAATTACACTATTTGTTCGAAAATTCCTAATATTAGCCATCATCCCTATTATCACAGTAAAGTTTTGCCTTAACGGTGTACCAAGCGGCATGAATTCTTTTCTTCGTGACCGATGACTCAATAACCAAGAAAGTATAGTATGGTCTCCGCGCGGCTGCTGAAAGTGAGGTCCTGGGTTCGATTCTCAGGTCGGGCAAAGTGTTATTGAGTTTTTCCATCAGAAACTTCTTAGTAGCAGCACGGAGTTTGGTAGTTGGCGGTTTGCTCCGGAAAGCACGTTACGCCGTTGAACCTGCGTCCTCATAGCTCCCGGGCGTGTCGAGACTGTCACCAACGGATAAAGTCGGCCTATAATTTTATGTGATTTCATATCACTAATTTCGTAAAATCATTCTGGTTTTGACGTTTAGTTTTTAGTTGCAGGCGGAATGCCTGAGGGCTCATCACCAATGTACTATGATTCAGGAAGAAACTCATTTGTTGCAATTGTTTTGGCTATAACGTTGGTCATGCTTCTTATAACGGCTACCGTTGTTGGATCCATATACTTTTCGTAAGTACACCAAACTATTCACTGAGTATTTTTTACAGTAGCCAAAGGTGTACACGGGATCCTATTATGAGGCCTACGCCGTCTGTTTGTTCTTCCCCTTCATTTGATACCTGGGTGTCACCATCGATCGTCGGCTCACAATGGGGCCGCGCCTCCCCTAGGGGAGGCTCCACTGGGGGTCTCATCTGGCGGGGACAGACCGCCAAGGTGTCGTGAAGAACAGTCAATTAACAGCAACCACCAACCAGACCAGAACACCCAGAAACCAGATTTCAGGCTGTCACTGAGAAATTTCTTTTAGATTTTTTTTTATCTAACTACTATTACTATAAAGAGGTAATATTTGTGTTTGTATAACTTGTATAATCAGCCTTTAGTGTTCCTACTGCTGGAACACCGGTCTCCTCTCCGTGAGTGGGAGTAGTCCATCAGGGTCCAGTGCGGGTTGTTAGATATCCTAAGTCTTCGAATTTTTGGTACTAGGACATGCCGGTTTCCTCACGATTTTTTCCTTCACCGTTTTGAGAGCAGTAGTGACGAAATAATTTACTCAAAGTCAAGCGCCTGTCTGGCTTCGGACTTACGACCTACTCACTCGTAAGTCGCGGTCATTACCACGAGGCCACCACTGCTCACAGTATATTATGTAAGGGTTAAATCTTCGGCACGACTGATCCGATTCCGAACATTCTTTCACTGATAGAAAGCTACGCTATTACCAAGTGCCAAAGAATAAATACAATTTTGTAAATCTAAGAACCATGCATCTGTTTTTTATGATTTTTTGATGTTTACTTGAAAGAGCATGACAGTTGATAAATTTGTCATGCTCACTTCAATGTCTCACTGGTGGTGGCACGTGTGTTGGATCATTCGGTTCCCTACAAAATGGTTGAGCTGGGTGGTGCTGATCCACGCGTCATGTTTGTGAACGGGCGCCGTCGGTTGAGACTGGTCATCTCTTAACTGCCAGGGCTTATTTTTAATTTTATATTTTAAATTGTTTCTCTTTTACATTGTTCTCACATATAGAAGCAATAACAATAATGTACTCACGATTTTGTAGTAATATCTTGATTTAAAAGAGTGTCCTTGGAGTTTCTTGCCCGTTCTTCTCCATAGAGATCTATTTCTGACTAACTGACCGACTATTTAATTTTGACAATTCAAAAGTGCCTGTAAATGGTTTAATTGAAATAAATGATTTGAGTTTGAGTTTAATACTTATGTTTTATGTGTCGCGGACAGAAGCTAGTAGGTAATAGCTGTTTTGAGAAGTCATACATTTTGTTAAAGCTCTCTTTTATTGTATTGTCTATCTTTATCTTATTTATTGTATTTCTTTTATATATTATCAAGAATCTGTTTTTAGCTCAATAGCAGTGTGTTGTAACTAAAGGAGAATGACCAAAAGTCGTACCAAAAAGTCTCATGCATCAAGATCAAAATATTATAGTAATTATTTTCATAATTTTTTACGACATTACTCGTCGGGGATTTGATTTTTGAACAGGGAATTTGATTTAAAGTAAAAAAGTGTTGATGTTTTTTATTCCCATTATACGTTCCGTATCAAACGATATGATTAATATAACCTTGAATTTTGAGCCACATTTGAATTTTGAGCTTTTGAATGCGTCAGCTTTTAGTAAAAGTTCTCAAACAATTGTAAATTCAGCCTATAATTTGTAAAAGTAGCCACTCAAAAGGTACAATACCGATTGTACCTTTTGAGTGGCTACTTTTACAAATTAAAAAAGGTGGTCCCTCAGTCGTGACTGACAGGCATCCATATCTCAAAATCTAGTTACAATTTATAACTGCTTTATATGAGTACTCTTAGTAAAATATTAGTAGAATTTTGAGTGTCATGATCACGTCTTTCAAAAAACATGAAAAAAATTATACTTTGCCGATTCTACATTAATTAAAAATAAAAATTCTATTCTATTTTATTCTAGTAATAAAATAGAATAATTTTTTTATTTAAACGATTATATTTTTTTTAGAGCAATAATGACCGTTCGTGTATGACATATCAAAAAAAAAAAAAATAAAGCACCTAGTTTTCAGGTTGTATCGATTTTTTTTAAATCTCCGTAATCCGGGTTTTGTTTACAAAAAGAACTCTTGTAGGAGTTAATATGCTAAGAGTAGTCTATAAAAAACAAAGTTTGACTTTGATGCAGCATGGTACGGGATTCCATACGTCCATGAGCATTGTCCTTTTCTTATTTTTATGCCCATTTCTACAATAATGATTTTATTTACAGAGACGATTCACGGGAATATTTCAGATACGATGGGAAGCCTTTTTTGTTTATTGGATTGTAAGTATAAAAGAACAAAACGAAAAACCAATTAAAAAAAAACAAAAAAAAGTGATTTCGACTTGAAAATAATTTTAGTTTCTGAAGTCGATCGTATTGAGACGGAGTCGTGGCTAAATAATAACAGCCGCACGGGTCGATGTTCAAGGTTAAGGAACGCTTGCCGAGGTCGGTTCGCGGATGGGTGACCATTGATAACATACCGAGACCCCAAAAAGCAAGTTAAGCAGTTGGTCCCGGCCGTCATTCGTAGACATTTGACATTTGTTACGGGTAGTCCGAAGCCCGAAAGTCTGACAACCAGTCTTGCCAAGGAGTATTGTGTTACCCAGTAACTGGGTTATGGAGGTCGGATAGGCAGTCGCTCTATGTAAAATATTATTATCTAGCTCCATCCGGTATGACTGGAAACGGTTGAGAATTTGATGGATTTGATGGATGCAAGCAGCGCAATACAGATCCTTTTGGCGTTATTTTGGAGAAGCCTATGTCCAGCAGTGACGTCTTTCAGCTGAAGTGATGATGAAGATCACGATAAAAGTATAGACGCATGAGGAACAGGGTATAAAGTTCACTCAACCTCCATAGAAAAGAGAGGATCCTCCGACCAGACGGGTGTCGTGTCTGGTGGCCCGACGATTGATGTCGAGACGTTGTATATATGCTAGTTGCGGTAAACTCTGCTTGCGCGGTGCAGGATTTTCCGTGACGTCAGTATGACGCGAAGTTCGCATGTGGCTTGTAGATACCACTGCACGGACTTACTTTACGACCGTACTTTGACGGCACGGTTGGCGCAGTGGTTAAGCGATTGACTGCTGCGCTGCGTGTCGCGGGTTCGATTCCCGCACGGAACAAATATTTGTATGACCTACATGTATTTGTTCCGAGTCTGGGTGTTTTTCTATCTATAATATGTATGTATTTACAAAAAAAAAAAATGTATATAAGTAGTTTATCAGCCATCTTGTTACCATAACACAAGCATTAGGTTGCTTAGCTTGGGACTAGATGGCGCTGTGTGAAATGTCCAGGGATATTATATTATTATTATATTATTACTGCAAAAGTACCAACAAGTTATTTCAGAACCTATAAAACTTGTAATCGTTTTCATTTTAGGGGCGGAATGTTAATTCTTAATTATACTATGATGTGCAGCACATGTGCGCGGGTGCTACCTTGCAATATCATAGTTTTATTGCTAGCGGTAAGTTTAATATCGTAAGTTTTGTACATTTTACTAGTACTTTGGATTTCGTATCACCCGCGGCAGCGGGTAGACAAAATTAAAAGGAAAACACTATATCTAGCCGCAGTCGTAGCCTGTAATGTTTCCACTGCTGGGACACAGGCCTCTTCTCTTCGAGAAGGAGTAGACTGAAATCCACCACACCAGCCCAGTGTGGGTTGGTAGATGTCACATGACGTCTTCCAATTTTTGGTGCTAGGATATGCCGGTTTCTTCACGATGTTTTCCTTCTTTGTTTTGAGAGCAGTGGTGATGAAATTTTTTACACAAAGAAAATCGCCTGCCTGAGTTCAAACTCACGACCTACGTCTCGTAAATCGAGGCCACCGCAACTGTTCTGCTCCATAACTATATTTATGTACATCTCCTCGTCTGTTAGGCAACCTTATTAAGTACGGTAACAATAGAAAAAAAGTGTTCAATAGTTACAGTTCAGCTCTTAAATATTGCTCATTAATAAATCATGTCTTGTTTACAGGTTTTTTTCATGACCTTGATTGCAGCGTACATAACAGCTTTTTACAGTACCGATATAATCTTTTTTGCACTGGTCGCGACGGCAATCACTGTTTTTGTGTGCTTCATGTTAGCATTGACAAGTGTAAGTATAGTACGAAAAACCACCGACTTATAAAAATTCTCCATCAACAAGTCCTTAGCAGCATTAAATAGAGAGAAGTGAAAGGAGAGTAGGGAGGTCTTTGCGTAATAAACAGTGATAGGAATAGGTAGTGCCTATTTGCCTAAACTTCGAAGAACAGAGACAAGAAACGGAGACTTCCTTAGGACTAAATTTTTTCCGGGACATCTGTCCCGAAATTCGGGACAACACTTTTAAATACATTAAAAAAATATATTATTTGGAATAAGTAATTCGTCTATATTTTCCTAAAGTTTGCGACTAGACATAACATTTATAATTTATAACTCAATAATAACTTATCCTCTATGGGCTCTAAAAGAAAAATAAAACACATAGAATATTGTTGTAGGTTACAACAATATTCTATGTGTTTTTTTCGGGACAGATGTCCCGGAAAAAATTTAGTCCTAAGGAAGTCTCCGTTTCTTGTCTCTGTTCTTCGAAGTTTAGGCAAATAGGCACTACCTATTCCTATCACTGGTAATAATAGTTAACTGTATGGAAGTGACGTCAGAATATCACAGTTGTAACGTGCGCTAGACCGCTGGATCTATTCTGGAAAAATCTCACCACGAAAACGTAGGTGAAGTGACCTTGAAGGGAACCGTCATTCTACCTGCCGAGCCATATTCTAGAAAAATCTCACCGTGAATACTTGAGCAATGTGAATGCTTGAAGTGAGCTGTCATTTCACGTGATGCTAGGGATTGACACTATTGACAGCTCACTTCACCCAAGTTTTCACGGTGTGAAGTTTGCAGAATCGGTCGGCTGATGCTGGGGATTGACATTATTGAGAGATCACTACACGCAAGTTTTCACGGTGTCATTTTTGCGGAATCGCTTGGTCTGATGAGACTCGCACAGACCAGGGAAGCATGGCACAAAGGAAAGGAGGCCTATATAAAGCAGAGAAACAAGGCTGTAAAATGATGATGACGATGATGATAAACGTTCGCTCAGACACAGCGGGAACCATATTCCTGTTACATTTTATTTTAATTTTATTTATTAGGTTCACCAACAATTGTTCACACTAATCTACAAACAAAAATAAAGCATGCGTTTAAACTCTACACAGTACAACAATTACTTAAAGGTAAACACCACATGAACAAAAAAAAAAACAATAATAAGTAATTATGTTAGTTGTTAGCTACATGAGCATCTTCATATTAGTTCAGGCGTTACCATGAACGAGCGCTTAGAATCATCAACACAGGGTGAATTTTTCAAGTGGGCGTGGTTAGACATATCCGAAACTATGAGGAATAGTGAAAAGTGCTCAAAGGAGTCTCGGGTTCGAGTGTCACTAATAAGGATCGAATTCTGGCAAGTAATGTGTTTCGACTGGTGTAATAATACAGTATGTGCTTTTTTTTTATCAAAATCAACGGCTTCGATTTCTGGCTAGAAATATTGATTTTTCAAAAATCCAATGATGCAGTTTTAGTTTTCATCAAAATCGAGACTCCTTTGAGTACTTTTCGCTATTCCTCATAGTTTCGAACTTGGCCATCCACGCCCACTTGAAAAATTCAACCTGTATACTCGTAATAAAATGAAATGCTGTTAAATCTTGAGAACGGCTGGATCGATTCGGCAATTTTTTGCCCTATCATCGATTTTGGTGATGTGCTACTATGACCTGAATGCAGATCTCATCGACAAACTTGACCGTCTTCGCAATAACTGCACTTAATTAGTTTCCAATCTGCGTAAATATGATCATGTCTCTGCGCATCGGTCGATCCTAAAGTCTCTACCATGCATCAGCGTAAAGGGCTCTGACCATCTTGTTTTTATTTCCCGAGTCTCCCACTTCACCTAGATATCTACCCTCTATTTTAAGTACATTTATTTAGTGGTGTTCATATTTTTTTTCTTTGTTCCAACAGTTTGATTTCACGCAGTTCTTGTTGTATATCATTGCAATCTCCGTAGCATTCGGTGCGCTGGTCCTCATAGTCGCCATCGTGTCGTTAACCTCAGATATCAGGTATAAACCTCTGCACTTGGTTATACTCATCGTTGGAACAATCCTTAATGTTATCGTGAGTACTTTTTGGAATTCCTTGTTTTTATAGCTACCTATACTTTAAAGCAGAATCTGGTGGATCTTTGACAGTCGTTACGGGTAGTCAGAAGCCAGAAAGTCTGACAACCAGTCTTACCAAGGGAAATCGTATTACCCGGTAACTGGGTTGTGGAGGTCAGATACGCAGTCGCTTCATCTAAAATACTGGTATTCAGCTGCATCCGGTTAGACTGGAAGCCGACCCCAACATAGTTGGGAAAAGTAGGATGATGATGATGACTTTAAAGCAGAATCCAAGCATAGCAAAACCACTTTCAAAGCTGAATAACTTTCTCCATGGGACCAACATCGTAATGGCGACATTTGGCCGAGTAGAAGTTTTGTATCGGACTTTTAGTAGAGGATTTTTTTTTTTTGTTATTACGATGATGATTCCATGGAGAAAGTTGTTCAGTTAGATGGTCTGTACCACACCCTTAAGTACGAGCACACTTTTCTGATGCGATATACTATCTAACACTAGGTTTCAAGTTTTGGAACCACAAACTAGATCCCGTGTGAAGGAAAACGTCGTGAGGGAACCGGCATGTCCTAAAACCAAAAATTCGAAGACATGTGACATCTACCAACGCGCAATGGGCCCGCGTGATGGATTACGGTCCGCTCCCTCCCGAAGACAGGAGGCCTGTGTCCCAGCAGTGGGAACAGTAAAGGCTGATTATGATTATGTTGCCTGTTTACACTGCCAGCGAGTACTTGTGTGTCGCAGCGAGGAGAGCTATCAAAGAGAATACTCGCTCAGCTACGTTTGGTTGCCGGGCAGAACACTCACTTAGAGACTGACTCTTGTTCCAATGCATACCAGCAACTATAGGCCGACCGCTTAACTGAGACGTTGCCTGAGGTAGCTGCGCGGTGCGGGAGAGGTGATAGTTGTCACAAGTTGACGAATCACTGAGCTCTCGCATCACGTCACCACTCCCCTCCCGCACCGCGCTGCTACCTCAGGCAACGTCACAGTTAAGCGGTTGGGTAATAGTCGCTCGTCCCAATCACGTCCTTGTGGTCCGTGGTTCACCAACGCGTTTTTAGTTGCTAGGTAGGACAGCTGTCTTGTTCTAATACCGAATATTTTTTTTTAGATTCTCATAATGCAACTGCAGATGATACTTGGCGGTAGAACCGTTGAAATCAGTGAGGATGACTGGGCGTTGGCTGCTTTCATGCTGTACACCTCTATCGTCGATATATTTTTGAAACTCTTACAATTGTTGGGTTGGGCAATGGACGATTAATTGAACTTGCAAAGATGTATTTTAAGTTTTATAAAGTCGATCGCCAACAAGATTTGTGTAGATAATTGTTTGTCTTTCATTTTATAGCATTATTACGTACAAACAAAGAGATTTAAGATACTATATTACAGGGTCAAATTAAAAGGGGCTCGTGGTTAAGTAATAACAGCCGCACGGGTCGATCGATCAGGTTAAGCTGCGCTTGCCGCGGTTGGTCCGTGGATGGTTGACCATCTTTACATACCAAGACCCCTCCGTGTTGTTGTTGCTGTTGCAAGCTGTTGGTCCCGGCTGTTATTCGTGGATCTTTGACAGTCGTTACGGGTAGTCAGAAGCCCGAAAGTCTGACAATCAGTCTTACCAAGGGTATCGTAATACCACTGGGTTGTGGAAGTCAGATAGGCAGTCAGCTGCATCTGTTTAGACTGGAAACCGACCCCAACATAGTTGGGAAAAGGCTAGGCAGAGATGATGACAGGATCAAATTAAATTAGCTAGCGAAACTCTGCAGACGTGATGGATATCGATATCTAAATACGATAAAATATAATAAAAACGATTTGAAATTTTTTTTGAGGGGTCAATGACCGCTGGAAGTTTTGTTATAGTTTGACTGAAACTGCTGTACCGCGCCTTAAGAATGCGCGGCGAGGCGGGGGGCGGGACGCCGTGAGCGATGACGAATGAGCGGCCTGCACTGCCCCCCCGTCTCGCCGCGCACATACCGAAGGCACAGTACAGCGGTTTTGGACAAACTATACTTAAAGTGTGAGTTGAGAAAATCTGTTTCCTTTTGTTTTATCGCGTTTAGATATCGATACCAATCATGTCTATGAAGATTTTAAACAAAAAAAAAAAAACGTCGACCAAGGCCTTAATTTATTGAGGCCGTGAACGGGGCCTTGAACTTATTTGATAATTACTTACTGAGAAGGATAAGGTTTACGCGGTAGATAGAAATAATAAACACGTAAATTGTCATCATAAAAAAGTATATTAAATAAAAGAAAGTAAAGGGGGGGTAGGTAGGTCTATCATTATCATCATTTCAGCCGAAAGACGTCCACTGCTGGACATAGGCCTCCCCCAAGCACCTCCACTTCGACCGGTTCTATGCTTCTCGCATCCAACGGGTTCCTGCAGCCTTCACAAGGTCGTCGGTCCACCTCGTGGGAGGCCTTCCAACGCTTCGTCTTCCGGTACGCGGTTTATAGTCACAAAAATTCCTTAATTCCCTTGGTAGTAGTAGTAGCACAGTACTGTCCTGGTTCAGCCTGGTGGGGCGATGACTGCAGCAGGTGAGCCACACTGATGACGCCAGGAATCGTGACGGTTGGTGAATGGTTATGCCAGACCCGTAATGAGCTCGACGCGGCCACGCGGGTAAAATATGTACCCGGTGCGGAGTTCAATGATACCCGGATTCGCCGGAAGGTGGTGACTCAGAACGAGTTCGAAATCAAAATAACTGTGAAAGGAGCATATTTCAAACAGTCTAATGACATCTAATCTGAGATTAAACTAAAATTACTGCATCAAACTGCATGAAAATGTGTTGAACTTTTTAGTTGCAGTCAGGGGTTTTTTTATTGTTTCTAACTAAGGGCTGATTTTTCCAATGCCAGATAATTTTATCCGAAGAATAATTTTGAATTTTTGTCAGTTCTACTATGCAAAATCGGTCAGACGTCAATTTTATTCCGCGAATAAAAACTATCTGTTGATTGAAAAATCAGCCCTAATAGAAACAAAACAAAAATAAATGAATTAATTATTTATTTATATATTACTTTATTGTAATCAAATCAAATCAATCAAATCAAAATCAAATCAAATCAAAAGTCATTTATTCAAATTAGGTACACAGGTATTGAACTTGTTATTCACTATCACATAAGAATCAAATTAAGTCTAAAATAATAATACATATGTACAAGTGAAAAAAAAAAGAATCATAGGGCATCAAAAAATTCGTCCGCATCGCTGTCAACAGGAACAGTGCCCAAAAGGCTGGCAGCATTGCCACGTTGTATGGCGATGCTAATTCTTTGGCCAAGAAACAGGCCAGCCCTCTGGTCACGTGAAGAGTCGACTAACCGCTTGGCGATATCTCGAAACACCAAGTGGGCACTCGGACCCCATGGCCCTAGTGTTTCAACCCCAAACGGCTCGAAGATATAACTCCCAATCAGGCTGGAATATTTTCGCCGTTTGAGGTTTTCTGCACCAGCAGCAGCCGCTCCAGCACAGCCCACCGTGCTAGGAAGATGGGATGGCGCAAGGGTGTCGACACATGTTGCATCCCACACCAAAGGTCTGCCTAACTTCCAGGGCATTATGGTCATTCCATCTAGTCTCTTCCCATCGTCGCGTGCCAGGCCGTTGGGTTCTAAAACAGCTGGCACCCCGGCGGTGACAAGAGCACGACGGATGATGTCGTTAATGCTGGCGTGCCGTGCTATCCGACCTGCGCTCCTACTGCAGGATAGGCCATGGTGTCCGAGGCAGTCGACAGCTTCACCGCACTGACAGCGATGCGGAGCCCCGCAAGGAGCACCCAAACGCAAAATTAGGTTGAGAATCAGCACTTTTCGAACGTCAAAATTACAAAAGACAGTCCCCCAAAAACGCCCGCCCTTCGTACACCACAAAACCACATAACACAAAAAAAAAAAAATACATCAAACATTACAAAATATACAATGGGCGGTCTTATAGCTTTCTGCGATCTCTTCCAGGTGACTTTGAAATGGACAGGGATTTTCCTGGACATAAAAAAAATCCTAAGAGAATTGTAATACAAGCTCACCGCATTTCGAACGGACAAATTTCACAGGCTACAATTAAGTAGAACGGTCCGGAAAACATCAGTCAACCAGCCTCGCAACGGACACGGCCCGGATAACCGGGGAGTCCGCCGGATAACACGGCGAGAACGAATAATTTACCGCCCCGGTTTTAACTTGTACCTGGAGTTGTCTTTGAGGCACAACCTCGCCATGTAATTGTGTTCTCTTGTTATGTGTAAGCTTTTTATTATTAAACTTGTCTAGTGAATCTTATAAAAAAAAATACCTGTGCGCAAGCTGTACCCATGAATTCAGCATATAATTCTAGGGCTCTGAAGCTTAATACTAGAATCACTAAATACCAGATTCGAAAATTACCAGACTGGCAAATCACCGGAATCGCCATATACCAGATATGCAAAATACCAGAAACGTAAAATAACAGAATTTGTACAGTTGAAAACAAATTTTAATCGAAAAAAAATATATATTAACTAAAGTAAAGACTAAAGTATAAAAAAAGTAAGTAAGAATAAGTAGAAAATTTTCTTCGATTATCAACAAAAACATTTGCTGTTTCATAGAGAAGTGCAATACCTACGGGCTCATAATAATATATGAAACAAACATTTTTGTTTTATAACCGACGAAGAATTTGTCTCTATCATATGCCGAATTCGTGGTTACAGTTAGCGATTTTTATTCCTGTATTATAAATAAAATAATACCAGCCTAATAATGGTCCTACTGCAAGGCAAAAGCCTCTCCTCATATACAACATGTCCCGGAATTAAGGCACACCACCAGACACCCCAATTAGAATATTATATTATAATCATTATACATACACTGAACTTTTATTGTTATGTAAAAAACATTGTTTTTTTAATAAATTAGTTATACCGATTGTGGGAAAATTATGGTCACATTACAAATCTACGCATGCACACAGTCACACTCGTATAAGGGATAGCTTAGTGGATATTTCAACCATTTTTGTTTATTTGACTGTACAGCGGAAGTTTGACAGTAATTTACGTAGTTTTAATTATTTTTGGGATAAAATATTACCTATATTAAAAATTTAAGAAATCGATTCTGAATAAACTGCCTTCATAATGTGCATTAATTTAGTTACACATTGCTTATAGAGAAGATACGAGCATTGATCACCACGCTTGCTCAAGACGGGTTGGCGATTTCAAATTTATATTAACTACAAGATGTTGCTCGTGATGTCGTCTGTGATCCAGGATAAAATAGGCTACGTTCTTCTCCCAGGTCTACCCATATACCAAGTTTTATCCAAATCCGTTCAGCCGTTTTACCGCGAAAGTGTAACAAACATCATCATCTGCCTAGCCTTTTCCCAACTATGTTGGGGTCGGCACGTCTAACTGGATGCAGCTGAATACCAGTATTTTACATGGAGCGACTGCCTATCTGACCTCCACAACCCAGTTACTGGGTAATACGATACCCCTTGGAAACAAAAAATCAATTGTTTTCTCTTTATAATAATTAGCTTAGGTAAGTCCAGGTTTCCTCGCGATGTTTTTCCTTCATCGATGGCAGTAACATGTAAGATAAACTTAGAAAGTACAAATGAATTGAAAAGTTACATTATTTACTCAGATTTAAGCCTACAATTTCTTGTATGAGAGGCGAAGCCTTAACCACTGGGCCACTACATAAAATAGTATACAATAAAGTTACTATGCGTATTTGTTTGTGTGTGCGCTTAGTTCTCCTTCAACTACACATGGAATTTGGATGTAAGGTTCATTATCACACACACACACACACATACATGTATTTGGACAAAAAACCAAGCAAGAGTTTTCGATCTCCAATTTTCATTACAATAATGGTTTCAGACCGGAAACGTACAGTCAAAAAAACTGTTTTTAGCACTTATATAAACACTAGCTTTTTTCAGCGGCTTCGCTCGCGTGGATGTCGGAAATTATCCCACGCAAAAGTACTATGGGATGCCGCTCAGTTGTTTTTGCGTGATTGAGTAAAAAACATCCAAACTGACCTGCAAATTACAAAAAAGCGTAAAAATTAGAATTTCTCTGGCTGCCCTGGCGCTTCCCCCATAAGAGCTTAAAAGCTAAGCTTACTATAGAGAACGATGTAGAAAAATTTACTACCCAGCACACTACACCATCTATATGACGGAGAAGGTTCGTCTCTCTCGTTATCATCAGCCATTAGGCCGTAGACCATTGACCATACTAGTGAATCACACACTGTAGGTACACAAAACAACTAGATACGGAACGCGAGACAGTTTCTGAACAAGGGTCAAAAAACTGCTCTTCTTGAGCTCTGGATTTTTGGATGAAATTTGGCACACAGATAGACTATGACCTGGGTAAGGACTACCAGGCACTAGAGGGCAGGCTAGTTTTCATCCTGGATCGCAGACAAAGTCGCGAGTTGTTTATAAAGTAGTTGTAACTTAGCTACTCGTAAATCAAATAACTTGTTCGACTTTACCTCGCTAAAAAAGGAAATAGAATCCTTTTGTGAAACCTCTACAGGTGAAGCGTAGTCGGATGCGTAGAATTCCTTTGAGCAAATGATTAAAGAGGCTTAAAAAGCCTATAGCGTGGGATGATCCCTAGTGTAACCTTAATTTAACCTTTACATAGTGGTTTTAATAATGTGAAATGGTTTTAAGTAAATACTTTGGATTCAAGTAAACTTTTGACATAAATTGTGGTGAGAACTTATACCAATAGTAATATTTTAGTAGTAGCTAGTTTGTAATATCAATTCGACCCCGAGACAACTTGACCCTATGACAATTAAACCCCAAGACAACTCGCGGAGAAAAAAAAGTGACTTGCAGGGTGACAGATGGAAACTGGAGACACGGCCGCGTGTCGCTTGATGCAAGTCGCATCGGTATATTCTGCAAAAATCTTATCGTGAAGATTTAGGTGACGCGAGCTGTCATTTCACTTGATGCTAGGGATTTTGACAGAATAGATCGGTAGTAATAGTTGACTATACCGTTGACAATTGTCGACGACAGCCGTCAACGCCTGTCGGCGGCAGTTGTTGACGGCTGTCGCCAGACTTGTCGACAGTTGCAGTTGCCTGTGTCGTCGACGCGTGTCGCTCGTTTCATAAAGTAGTCGACCATTTCACAAAATGGTCGACTACTTCATGAAATGGTCAATTCTTATATCTAGCTACAACATGAAATAACACTCACAGAATAAAACTAGCAACTTAGGTACAATATAAAATAAACCGAATAAAACAAAAACTTTTTCAAAGAAAACATAAACTTTTCAGACAGACAAGTCCTTTGTTTTATAATACTGGCAGCTTATTTTATGCGGGACAATGGAATGGAGTTTTCTGTGTACCAACGTGCAAAGAGACCAACTTTTCTACTACAGTTCCGTACCCCTGGTATCCTCTTCATAATATAAGCATTTGCATATGAAAAGATGAGGTGTATTTAGAGGTAAAAATGTTCTTATTCTTAACATCGTGCGATAAATTTAAACTCAAAACATTTATTTCAAACTAGCGGACCCGGCGGACGTCGTCCTGCCCGGTTGAGTCATCATATACCGACAGCAGCGCCACCTACCGGGTCCAATTGTATTTTCAAACTATCCAGGAACCCATTAAAATATACACACAAAATTTCATCCAATTTGGTGCAGTCGATCGGAAGTTATGCGCGTACGAGTACATACATTCGGTGATTAATTTTTATTTATAAAGAAAAAGATAGATAAACCAATTACAGGCACTTATGCATTGTCAAGGGGTCGGTCAGTCGAAAGCTAAAGCTAGCTGCCAATTCTAAAGCGTAGTAGGTACCTATGGAGAAGAACGGGCAAGAAACTCGCTATCAATGATACTTCCAGGTGTTGAATTAATTCAAATACAATATGACAAATGAAAGGAATAGTATGCACTTATTGTTGCGTATATAGTTCTACAAAAACACGTATTGTTGTTGTCCAGCACGAGGGGACCCGGTAGGGAAAAAGTTGTTGACATATCTTATAGAATAAGCAAGCTGAAGTGGCAATGGGCAGGCTACATTAGCCGTAGAACCGATGACTCTGGGGTAGACGTGTTTTTGAGTGAAGACCGCGAATCGGCAAACGTAATGTGGGACGCCTTCAGGCTAGGTGGAGCAACGATCTTTGCAGGGTAGTGGGTAGCAGTTGGATGAGAACTTCCGAGAATCGAGACGAATGGCGTGCAATTGAAGAGGCCTATGCTCAGCAGTGAAGTGCTGTACGATGATGATGATGATGAACTCATTGTTTAGTCAATAATTTTATAAAGACCCTGATTGTTAAGTCAATAGTTTTGTGAAGATACTCATTGTTGACTCAACAGTTCTAAAAAGACACATGTGTGTCTTAAAACTATTGGCTCAACCATAGATATACTGTGTTTTACATTTCTATGGGCTTAACAATGATTGTTCGTAATAATGATATTATTTCAATAGTTCTATAGAACACTCATTGTTGAGCCAATAGTTTTGGCGAACTCACTCATTGTTGAGTCAATAGTTCTACAAGGACACTCAATGTTGAGTCAATAGTTCTGCGAAGACATTAATTGTTGGGTCAATAGCTCGTCTCTTATTGCATGAGACTTAACGTATCTGTCAAAACTTGCGTACAGTAACTATAGGTACACCTCTGCCCAACCCTTCGGGGAAACAAGGCGTTAGACTAGTTTGGTTAAGTGAGTTTCTTCAATAAAAACCAGTTGCGTAAACGTATCGAACGATACCAAAATACTAGTCTTTATAATAATATTCCATTTTAGTTCGCCAAGAGTGTTTTGTATAGTATTATAATAATTTATTAACATTATCTACAAAATATACTGTATTGTTAACTAAATAATAGACGTTAAGTTTTGTTTACATTTAACATCTGTTGACCTTTAAACATTCTAAGTTTATTGTAATTAATAGCTGTTTGTGAGAAAAGTATTTAGAAATAAGGGTGGGGTCTTGTGGGGTGCGGTTGATGATCTGCTGTGATTGCAGTCACTTGGAATATTAATGTAGAAACTGTTTTTTTTTTGTAAACTTCATTTTGTGTAAGCACGTGTATAGATAAAATATATATACGTTATATATATATAACGAATATATATATCTATATACGTTCATAGATATGGAAGACTGTTTTCTACTCATATTTTTTTTTTTGGTTCAATCATCAAATGACCTCTCCTGCTCTGGGCTGAGCGGAAGGGCGTGTCAGACTTTTACTGACTAAAGCCCACCCGTGTTCCTTCAGTTGCCTGTCCCTGGCACAGGTATCTCTTTCGAACAACCCGCGGCCCTGGCAGTTTCTACTCATACTTCAAGTAACAACCCTAACAGCGGTCGTTGACCTCCCAAAAATAGCATCAAATCTTTTTTTTATCGTGTTTACGACATCGCGTCTGCGGAGTTTAGCTAGTCAATTTGAAAATAGCTGCATTACAGGCACAAAAGCTCCAATCATGCTTCAATATTTATCGAGCGTTAAGTAACAGCGACTTCAAGTAATAGCGATATGCTACAATTTATAGCTTACTAATTGCACCCCGCGGTTTCACCCGCATAATTTTCGATCCCGTGGAAATATCGGGATAAAAGTATCCTATATGTTAATCCTGGTTAGACACTATCTGTGTGCCAAATTTAATCCGAATCCGTTTAGTGGTTTTTGCGTGAAAGAGTAACAAACATCCACCCATCCATACAAACTTTCACGTTTACTATGATATTAGTAGGAAAACACAGTGAAAGCAATTGTTTCTTGGTGAATGTTAATAAATTGTCTCCCCGATCGTAACATTTTGAGTTGCCGAAACCGTGTAATGAGTTTTCAAACTCGTTCTTTGCTAAGATTTATTGCACGAAATTACTTTGAACCTCAAAATATATCTGTACAAACTCTTCGATAGCAGAAAGTCTGCGACGGTCTGGAAGATGTAAAGTTTTCAGTTCAAATAATGATTTCTGGAGGCATAAGATGAACAATTGCATTTGCGGAGTTTCCAGATGTTCACTAGAATGAGTGTTCAGTAGGTTTTGCCTTTGCTTAAGACAATCCCAAAGGAAATGCAGACCTCAATAATAGAACTACTAAACCTATATTATATAAGTACGCTGGTCATTATATTATCGATGACAATATGAAGACATTTGATTTCCGCCATTTTGGCGCTGATAACAACGTGAGCGTCTGTGGAACTAATATTTTTGATAGTGAGTTTTACAAAATGCTTATACTCTCATGATAAAAATGTTCTAAATATCTCGTAGTAAACACAAAATACACAAAAAAGTCTTATTCCACAATTTAGGCCTAAATTATCAGAGACGTACCAAAACAACACGACGGCTATTTCTAACAATGTATCAATTTTAGTTCCTGAGACGCTGTAGTAAGATGTGTCATTTCGTATAGTATATTATTTTAGTCCAGTGTACTTGTTTATTAGAGGTCAGTGATAGACATACACAAAAAGTGTGTGTGCGAGCGCTAAGAGTGGGGACTCTGTCCACCCGTTGAGTGACCTAAGGGAAGATGGCGTACAGTGGTCACGTGCTGCCTTGCACGCTTAGGTTTCGGGGAGTCCCCTTTACAGTCTCCCCAGGCATGTGTCATAACAGGCGTAGAACAGAGGGGTTTCGGATCGGTCACGTCCTTATCATATCCTCAAACTTCGGACTTCTTTTCAAGGTTTCCCCGCGAAAATAAAGGCTTTTCGGATCACAAGATCAAGAAGCCAGTGAAAGATTTAAAATCATCATCATGTTGAAAAAACAATCTAACCATAGAACTATATACCAATGGTTACCCAGACTGAATTGGTACAGACGCCAGCAGGTCAAGCTACCCGAAACTGTCAAATTTTTCCAATCAACCTTGAACCTTCATACTTTAGCGATAAAGTTGAAAATCTATTAAATAAATTTGACAGATTGTAGTAGCTTGATGAGCTGGCGTCTGTACATAAAAAATAGTAAAGCGCACGTCGCTTTATGAGATAAAAAAAATAATGTATAAAGAATCCTACACACAAAGATATATAAAATACCTACGCGTGAAAAATATAACCCTGTCAATGCTGTCGTGCAGTCGGACAAAAAACCCGCTACGCTAAGATATAGCTACACATTTAGCACTAAATGTCGGATGATTTCCGAATGCTCCGGCCTGGGGTCGGCCAATAAATCTCTGTCGGACTAACAATGCTTTCCGGAACTCTGTGACACTGAACTGTCACTCCGTAATGTGTATTTGCTTGAAATGGTACTCTATGAATACAGCCGTTTATCAAACGTTTACGTGCGAATTATGATGATGGTCTAAGACTCATTAACCACTATCATCATCATTATTTCAGCCGAAAGACGTCTATAGCTAGACATAAGCCTCCACCAAGCACCGCCACTTCGACCGGTTCTGTGCTTCTCGTATCCAGTGCATTCCTGCATCAGTCTACCTTGTGGGAAGCCTTCTAACTCTACGTCTTCCGGTACGCGGTCGCCACTCCAGAACCCTTCATCCATCTGTTCTGTTCTTTCAGCGGACATACAGCAGATTCCTGCGGCCTTAACACCACTCTGCGTGGTCGTTTCGGGGGCGTGATGCATCGATGTTGGTGCTTTTTGTCACCTTTCCCGAGCGCTAAGCACTTTAATAACTCTTCTAAGCGTGTCGATGGCTATCTAAATATAGTCAGTTCAGAATTTGGGTTCGAGTTTGGCACTTTCAGTAGCGTCCCCAGTTCCTGTAACGTGCAGATTACAATACAGGGTAGCAGGAACATCGGCGCGCAAACTGTAATGATAAAAAAAACGCAGAAAAAAGAACGCATGGGGTTTCAGAATCATGTACTGAATCCATGGTAAGTTACGCGTCGATGTCCCTGCCACTCTGTGTGTAACACACTAGTGATAAAATATTACTTACTAATTCCATGCAATAACACTTACCTGTATCCCTTTTCCGAGGAAGAAAACTTTACAATAATCTGTGGTCAAATACTGTCATCCTGTCATCAACTGTCATAACAAGTAAAAACATCAAACACAAAGTTTTTGTCCAAAATAAAATGCAATTTAAAATACGTTTCGTGTGATTTTTCATGTTACAAATGAATCGGAAATCATTGAGAAGTTATATACAATTTTAATATTGTCCATTGAAATTTGATATATTCTGTATAACCATGTATACCAATGAGGATATTATAAACATAGTTGGTGAATGGTTTGCAAAATTTCCTCGATTTATTCATTCTTTTATTCCTACTTCTACAGTCGCGTATGTGCTTGCTATAATCGGTCTGGTCACATTGGCAGTCTTATTGTTTTACACAATTAAAGACAATTACTTGTGTAGACTGCAGTTTAAAACACATAAAACTGTTAATTCTTAAAATATCTAAAGTGAAAATCTCCTTAAACTAAAATCTACTTTTCAGAAGTACAATTGTTTTTGGTGTAATGTCGAAAAAGTATGTGATTTCTTGGTTTTTGTAATGTTTTGGTAATTAAATGATTTATGACTATTTGCTTGTTTTAATAATCATAATCGTATTATTACGAGCTTCGGGTTCGTGACAATAAACACTGCCGATAAAAATTACCAAAAGTTACACTTTAATTAAACAACACTAATAACAACTAATGCCCGGTTCCTATATTTAACGGATCGTTATCCGTAAAAGTAACTGTCCGTTTTTCCCTAACCAACTACGAGTCGTTAATACCGTTCCACAATTTAGTTTCTGTACCTGTTACCTACCCACTCTGACGTCCGTGGATAGTACGGTATCCAAGAAAAAAGTAGCGTCATACGCCCATGGATACTATAGTATCCAAAGCGACGAGTTGTGTTTAACGCCCTCTAGTTTAAAATACGGTCTTGCTTGGTGAGTTTTGACAGATTATCTATACAGTTGAATAAATAGTTCGACGAAAAAAATAGAGATGGCAGTGTAATAAGCTTTGACAAACAAAATATAATTTTTTAAGTTCAGTTGACTCGTTTGACGCGCGTGTTGTGAAGTGTTTTTGTGAGTGCCAACAATTATGTCGTAAGTACTACAGTTTTGTTTTATTTATCTTGCAAGTGTTATACAGGGTGGCGATTAGGTTATCACATTAAATTGTACAGCAGGTATTACAAGTTGTTATCAGTCCGTTAAAATAATAAAATAAATAATTTTACTAAAATTAAGAAAATGCATTTTTCAAACAAAATAAATGGAGTTATAGTTGGTAAAAAATAAATCATCCTTTATAATATTAGTTTACTGACCTGTAAAAGCGGCAACGCCGCAGCGTCGCGCCGGCGGAGCACGCGCCGTACCTACGCGAGGTACGAGTACGAGTACCTACTTGTGGATGTAGGCACGCGCGCGTGGTGCGTGCGACAGTAATTCAACATTTTCACAACATACTTACGATATTGTTTTATGAAATAATCACAAATTAACTTCAAAAATCTCCACATAAATGCTCAATTATTACGTACTTTAATTTTTACGTTTTCAAAATGTCCACCGTTCTTCTGTACACACAAATGACATCGTCTTACGATATTATTTCGGACTCTTCAGAGTAGGCTTCGCGGCTAAAATTTTTAAATTGTCCAAGGCCCCAATTATTCGAGATTTTAAATCGTCCATAGTCGTCACTTCAGTAGCGTATACCTCATTCTTTAAATGTCCATTGCCCGAACTCCAAATCATATCGGTGTACACCGGCGATGCGAAATTGATTCGAGATATCTTGTTGGAAACAATAACACAATGAAAATAGCTACCTAACAATAATTATTATTTAAGCGTTTGATTTCGCATAAACTGTCACACACACCACCTTCACTAACCTATCCTATTCCTATTATTAAAATAAAGTTAACACAAAACAATGTCCACAAAATAAAAACAATAACAATACTACGAAGGGCGCGTGCGCCAATCGTCAACTATTCCTCAAGGATTTTGGCGGCGGACTACGTGACTCATTCGTCGCACGCGCCAAAGAAATGCCTACAAGCACACCCCCGTACCCCGTAGCATTTCGCGCATAGAAATTTATACCTTAAGTCGTCAACCGTAAGAATATTTTTGCATATTTTTTTCATACCTCTCATGCGGTCCCTTTTCATCTTTTAATTTTGCGCACAAAAAACGCCCTCAACTATTAGCCGTAAGTAGGCGGTAAGGACATTTTTCGCTTGAATTTTTTACGTTTCTTGTAATAATAGTTTGTAAAATGGTAGTTTAGTAGTGCTTGTAGGTAATTCGGAATGGCAACGTTTGAAGTTTTGAACTATCTTCACCGGCCACGGGTCTTTGACCTACTTTTATTGGTCAGCTGATTATGTTTATGCAATACATGATGTTGTGAAATATTAAAATGAAAAAAAGGGTCCTGCGGCTATAATATTGTTTATTATTAAATTATTTTAATTAAATATGATAATATACCTAATATAGAGCACGTGGTTTCAATTAATGTGATAACCTAATCGCCACCCTGTACATCAAAATAAACTAGAAGATTTGTGCTTTACGATGATGTATAAATATCACAGTTTTAGCTGATAAATCTAGTCTACTTTTAACTTCAAACGATTGTTGTTTCGAAAAAAATGGCCGGTCGTAGGGTGTCGGCCACTTTTAGTTTTGTTTATACATATTTTACATACTTTGCATTACAATAGTATATAAAATATCGAAATACATTTCGTAATAAGCAAAATAATACATTTTTCAAAGAGAAATATACTAAATTCACTGAAGATTCCATAATAATGTCAATGTGTTCCTCAGGTTTTTTGATGTGGACTGTTTGGTATCCACGGACGTTACATGAAACGTGATAAATAAGGTTCGCTATACACGGCAAAATATGTTTGCATTATTTTTGTTTTGCTAGTGGTGGTATAATATTTTGCTTGAGATGATACTAATATTTAATATAAAATGCACTTTTGGGTTTTGTACTAATATTCATCATTTATTTTTCGCTTGGTTTCCGTTGGATATGTATAATGTTCTAATGGTTTTTTTTTGTTTTGAAACATTAATTACATGTTTGTTCGTGTTGATTAATTTCCGCTAAATGTAAAAAAATGCACTTGTGGATTTGACTACCTTTCTTTTTTACTGTTGCCCTTGCACGTGTTGCATGGTCGCATATATTTTAATGCTTCGCCAAATTTTATTTTATTCTTTTAACAATACTAATGTTTTAAATTATTCATGCAGATCACCAAATGAAAGCTTTTATGTTGAGGGAAATGGGGGAACTAGGGGACGTGGGGGAAACAGGGGACGTGGGGGAAACAGGGGACGTGGGGGTCGCGGTGACCGTGGCAGTCGTGGAAGTGGTGAGACACGCGGGAGCCGTGGTGGCCCTGGCCCCTAAAATTGTTTTATGGCTTACCATATATAAATGTGTGGAAGGAATAAATTATTATATTATATATTGATTTTTTTATTTGCTTTTTATTTAAATAACCAACTAGAACAAATAAACAACTTCAAAAATACAATTATTGCATAAAACTAATTCATAAAATTATTTAAAATATTTTATTAAAATTACATCGTGTGTGGGAAACCTTAGACGGGCGGCCATATTGCTATTATTTCGCCTTCTCGGACGAGTCAAGGGCGCTCGGGACATCGCGGTAAAATTACGAGGAGTAGTGTTTTGTTTTGATTTAATTAAAATACTTAGAGTTAACCGAATGTAATCGTATATACATCAGAAGAAAGGGTAATAAGTCTAGTTTGTTGTAAAAATATTTTATTGATAAAATATGCAATAGTTGTGCCTTATATTCTAAAAAGGTAGAAATAATTGTGTATTTTTTTTCTGAATTACATGTTTAACCCGGTTTTTTGTATCAAAGATTATAACTTACGATTTAAAAAAATCGTTAAGATTGATCAGTATTCTTCAATCTTTTTTTTGGTATTTTTTTCTTTATTCTAGCCACTACGGTTCAGTAGCTATATAGGTTTTTTGTTACGACGAACTTGCGAGTCGCGCGCGGTTCGGACGCCGCGCGCAGCTGGACGTTAGAGAGATAAACGGTCGCGCGGCCCGGACGTTAGAGTGGCTACGGACGTCCGTTGCTCATAGATGTCATTGAAATACCGACGAGCCCTCTTCACTCACAGATGTGCGTTTCGTTATAAGCAGGATTGAACTTTATAATAAGATAAAGTTCAAGACGAAAAAAAGATTTACATACCTACGAATTGATCTTATAGTTCTCATAACTTATACTGTTTATTAGAACTTTACTATCATAGGCATCTTCGTGATATATTATTTCCTTACTAAACTTTATAAATGCATAAACAATACACAACGGAACGTTCAGCGCGCGACAAGACATTGACATATCTATCAACTGAAAATATTCTACTTTTCCAAGTGTTGTTGTAAACTGCTTGTAAACAAATTCTTGTGTTCTTGTGTTGTTTGTTGGTCGTTTGAAATGGATATTACACCGGTGAGTACTTATTTAATTTATATCTACTAAATTTGTCTGCCGCCTAGTAGGCATGCAACGTTTTTGCTTCGGCATCTTCATTCAGGGCTAAGAATCAGGGATATTTCTGTCATGGATGAAGATCGTGACCGTCATGGTTATTGGTACGGTGCTTAACCAGTGTTTTGTAATAATTAAGTATAGGTATTTATTTTGGAATAATTCATTAGGTATATATTTTTGTTACAGAAAGCAAAAAAGGCCATGAGCAGGGATGAGGTTTCCCTGCTTGTAGACCTGATCCACAGCAACCCAATCCTTACCACCAAGGAGACAAACGCAGCCACTAACAAACTGAAAGAGGAATGCTGGTCTACTTTGACGACGACATTCAACTCGAAGAGTGGACAAATGCCTCGCATAAAAGAGCAGTTGAAATTAAAATGGGATAATTTAAAAAAAGCAGCTCGTAAGAGAGCTGCTAACATTAGACTTAATAACTTGAAGGTAATATTTTTTTTATTAATTATTATCTGTGGTAACAATTTTGATTAAAGTAAATGTAGCCCATTTTTTACGACCCAATTACCCGGATACTAGTAAGATTGAGCCATACTCTACCACGCTGGCTCAGTGCGGGTTGATGGAGGGGTTTTTTCGTCTACTACACTACCAAGTAACGATAGTAACCGGGGCCTACAGCATGTCATCCGAAACACAGAACGTCCGATAATGTATTTAAGACAAATTAACTATCTCATTGGTACACGGTCGGGTATTGAACCTGCATCTCCTATGTGAGAAGCAAGCGTGAAACCCATTAGATCATGGCAACACCACACCGCTATATTTAGGTAACAATTATGTTGACCCACAGCAATAACAATTGAAAGCAGAGCATCCAATTATCCGATTTAAACTTAATATCCAAAATTAACTAACTTTTGTGTTTTATTTTGTTGTAGACTGGTGGTGGAAAACCAGACTACATTCCACCAGATGAAATACTAGAAAAGGTGACAGGTGTTTTAGGATCCACGTGTACTGGGTTCGAAGTTCCTTTTGGTGGAGATGGAGTAGATATAGCTGAGAATGTCGAAGTGGATTTTGAAAATTTGGATGAAGAAATTGAGAGAGAAATCAACCAAAGAGTTAACTCAGATGATGGGAATGAATCACTTCTGCCTCAAAGAATAAGTAGGTTCCTTCATATTCCTTCCTTATTGGCTTCTATGTAGTATATAAGCCTTATCTCTTCAAATTATATAAGTACCTTATTTTTTTTCACATTTCAGCAAAAAAGAGGAAAATAGATTTCAGTCCCCAAGCTGGGACTTCAGATTCGAGACAGTTGTATGGGATGACCTCAATGTCAAAGCCTTTGCAAAACAAAGGTAATATCTCTACACTATTTATATTGACAGTGTTTATGTGTAAAGGCCCAGTCGGGGACCGCATAATATTTGTCAACAAAAGCCATAGTAAAAATATAACCCGACCAAGTGACATTGCTCGTTAGTGTCATATTAGACGTATGTTACTATGAGTTCATTGAATTTGGCAAAATTCCTACAGTCTCCTGACGGGGCCTTTAGTCCATACAAAACTCTGTGAAATCTAATATGAGGTTTTTTATTTCAGCCAAAAAAACAAAAAAGGATGATGATGGACAGCTCCAACGCAATTTAGCCATTGCTAAATATTATGAAAAAAAGGCGGAAAAACTTGAAGTGGAAATAAAACTACTGAAATTGGACTTAGTTAATAAGGAAAATAATAATATTAATTAATATGTGTGCTATTTAAGTTTGGTTAATTATCTTGTTGTTGTTGATTTACCTAAGTACTTAAAATAAATATTTTAAAATAAAACAATTTTATTCTATTACTTTTATATTTTAATTTTTCAGAGGGAACTAATTACACTTTGCTGTCCACTTTTGCTCCTCTCTTGATCACATCTTCCATTAGTTTAAACTGAAAATAAATAAATGTAAATTTGTGAAAGAACATTTTGAAGTAATTTCTTTATTATACTCACATGATATACAGATCAATACTCACTTATTAAAATATTCTGCAATCAATAGTTCTCTTTCCATAATGTTATTAATTTCATCAGCATTATTAGATACATGCACTGCCTCTGCCTCAGGAATTTCCATCTCTGGTGGTACATCTACTAAACTCTTTGAACGGCAAATATTATGGAGCACTGCTGTAGCTATTATTATAGTGTGCGCTCGTAAGAGACTCAGACGCAAAGTCAAAGCTACAACAGGAAATCGCCGTTTCCAAACTCCGAAACATCTGAAACCAAATAATTACTTAAGTAGTATGTACTAGCTACAGTTTAATAATTAAATTCCTTAGGAATAGTTTAGTTTTAGTGAAATGAAGATATACAACACTAATAATATCTTAATTAAATAACAAAAAATAAAATAAGTTTACAGTCTTATCAATCAGTGGACTGTAGGTCTATAGGCTTTTCTTAATAAAGAGTGGAAAATTCAAATAATTAATTCAAAATAAATAAGTAGGTTCCTACCTCTCAATGCAGTTTCTTGTTCGGATATGTGCTTCATTGTACAATATTTGACCCTGTGTTTGTGGATGTTGTAGTGGTGTAAGAAGGTGAGGCTTCAGAGGATAAGCACTATCTCCAAGCAACCATTTGTTGCCAAATAATCCACTTTCACATTGTGCTGAAAAGTAAAAAAATATTTAAGTATTATTATTTCAAGTAAGTAAATAAATAAGTACTTACAGATAATTTGTCAGGTATTTCTTTACCACGCAATTCTGAACAGTTGAATATAGTTGCATCATGAGCCGAACCTGGCCAACGAGCCACCACATTCATGAAAATCAGATTGGCATTGCATACCCCTTGCACATTTACGGAAAAGTATCCTTTTCGGTTTCTGAATTCTTCTCCAATCTGAGTACCTAGTTGAAAAAAAGGCTAGTAAAATACTGGTGAAACTATGAATAAAACTACATACTTTTGGAAGTAACACAATCTACTTAATTTTATGGATACCTACATGGTGATTGGATTCTGATGTGTGTACCATCAACTGCACCAAGTACTCGTGGGAACCGAGCTATATTGTAGAACTCCACTTCTGTGTCGGTGTGCATATAGATATATTTGCTATACAGCTTAGCAATTGCAGAACTAATGTCACGCACAATGCGACAAGCTGACGATTTTGAGACGCCAACAAAGTCTGCCACTGATATTAGCATTGTACCTAATGCGTAAAATCTTAATGTCAACAATAGTTGATTCAGAGGAGATATCCCATGATTCCTAAAAAAAACAATAAGTACATCATTTAGGATAAGTTTTTGAATTTAGGGTTGTACAAAGTCTTCAAGATACTAACCTTGCTCCTGTTACTCTTATATGTGGATGGATTTCTATGAGTAACTGCTCAACTGATTCTTTATCTAGACGGAATCTAACTTGAAACTCATACGAATCAAGCGTCACCAAATAATTCACTCTTTCTCTGTATATTCTTTGACGCCTATTATCTTCTTCATCAGTCTCGCTGGAGTTCGATATGATATCAAACACTTCTCTATCACTCTCTGATGAACTGGACATATTCAAAATTACTGTAGCAGTGAAACGAAAACTTTTAACCGACCGAAATTGAGGGGTAACCAAGTGACATTACGAATAGTAATCTGAACAGTCTACTGACGGATAAAATATTTATAGGAACGCTCTAAACCGACATATCCATACAATACGCTTACTGTCCGTTATCGGTAACCCTCCCATCCGTTAGTAACTAGCCGTCAGTAGGTTGCCTAACGAGACGTTTATTGTAGGAACGGTTTTAGCTTACGCCTCGTAGATTAAACTACCATTCGTAACCAAAACGGATCGTTTTTCAAATATAGGAACCGGGCATAAGCAGGAATTAAGTCCGCCTTTGTACCTTTTTGTGCGAAAAGTTTAAATAAATAATAAATAAATAAACAACTCAAACACACTAATTATAAAACACAATCGCTCTTAAGTCGCACTTTTTTTTTTTTTTTTTTTTTGAGGATGGGAAATCATCAAATGACTCCTCCCGCTCTGGGTGGAGCAGGAGGGAGTGTCAGACTCTTACTGACTAAAACCCACCCGTGTTCCTTCCTTAGCCCTTTATGTTCCAGGGCAGCGGTAACCCTTTCGGACAATCCCGCTACCCTGGCAGGCTACGGCCCTATGGGGCCCCGTCTCTCATGCTGACATCTCTTTGAGGCGCGCGTGGAACACAACACGCCGTCCGGCACGGGCCTGGTCCTGATCGGACGGTGAGTTACCCATTACTCACCGCCCGCAGGCCCGCGCCTACGGTGGCCGGGAGTCGTCACGCGGCTCCCGACGCCCGGAGCGTCTCCCGCGGCGGCTGAGGCGTGAGGTGCGCAAGGCGCGTTCTCTCGCCCACCCCGCCACCTCCTTCGCTAGCATGACTGCTTCGCAGAAGGAGGTGACTGCCTCCCACTCCCTCTCGCCCCGGACCATGGCTTGAACCAGGGCCGGACGCGAGAGGTCGCCGCCGCTGCCGATCGCCTCTACGAGGACACGGCGGTGCTCTGCCCAAGCAGGGCAGACCTCCACCGTATGCTCCACCGTGTCCTCTGGGCGATCCTGACAGTGGTGACACCCGGGCGTCTCCTCCCGCCTGATTATGTGCAGGAACCTCCCGAAACATCCGTGTCCGGAGAGGACCTGCGTCAGGCGGTAGGTGAGAACGCCGTGACGTCTCTCTAGCCACTCCTCAAAGAGGGGTCTTACCGCCGCTATCGTGGCGTGCCCTGCGCTGGGTTGCGATAGTCGCTCCTTCCATGCCGCCATGAGATCGCGCCGGAGGTTCGTCCGCTCCGCCGCAGTTTGCCGCGGATGCGGAGTTTCCCCCCGGCGTAGTGCCTCCGCGCGCCAATCATACAGGCGCGCGAGCACTATCGCCTCCAGATCCCAAGGCGGCAGTCCGGCAAGGAGGCTTGCTGCCTCGCCCGAGATCGTGCGGTAGCCCCGGATTAGCCTTATGGCTACCACCTTTTGGGGCGCTCTTAAGTCGCACTTGAAGGTCGCTTTCGATGTATTTTTGATTGGTCGCGGCTAGTCCCGGACTTATAGTGCCGCAGATAGTTCCAGAACCTTCTATTGTAGAAACATCTAGAATGTTCAAGTACATACCGGCCCCGACTGACCAGATGTCAATAGTTCTAGTATTGAAACTAGAAGGATCTATTAGTTCTATTATTCTATAATAGATGGCGCTAGTGGTAACTAATGTCACCATGTACCAAGCATTAATCGTGGCGCGCAGCAGTAGATATATTTGACTGCAGTCGGACAAAATTCCCGATGGAATAAAGTCATAGGCCCCGCCCCACCACGACGAGAAAGCGACTAGCTATCAACGATTTTCTCGTTCAAGAAACGTACAAAAGATTGTAGGTCCCGTGTAACTGAAAAAAAGAGAGAGAGGGGAGTGATAGTTGATTGCCGACTGTTCACACCGCTACCTACGAGTACTTGTTGTAGCAAGAAGAGAGGGTACGCCCGTTTGGCAGGCAGAACACTAGCTGAGAGACTCACACTTCGCACATAATAATAATAATAATAATCTCTTTAATTCAGAATACAATTCCATAACATAAAAACTTAAAAACTATGTTAGTAGACATTACCAATATTTACAGGAGCATGCAGCTGACTAAGGCTAAGTACCAGATGAAAGGACAATCCAGTTTGTTGGCAATGACACTCAGGAGACCGTTGTTACTGGCACGCACACTGTGTAACAAGGACGCATAAGCATTCGTTATTAGTTGCTAGCTCTACACGCTTCTGTGAAAGTTTTTTTTATAATCGGATCTGTATTTCCGGAGATTAACTTTTAAAACACCTACAAAGAAACGAAATTACAACTATACCTCCGTATAACAGCACTAGCATCGGCCCGCGACTTTGTCCGCGTGAAATTTCTTGTTTTAACATTTTATGAAAAATTCCTGTGACACTCGGCAATACTGTATGTAGCTTTCCATTAGTGAAAGAATTTTCGAAATCGGATCAGTAGTACCGAAGATTACCCTCTACATACAAACTCACAAATTTTACTTCCATAGAATGTTATTAAGTACTAACTTCAACCTGCGACTTTGTCCGCGAAATAAAAAAAAAATATGTTGCCCGGGCCCATCCCGTCGCATCGCATCACCTGGCCAAGCTATCACTTTGTTTTCGCTTGGCATTCTTTGTGACTTTTTTTCTTTTTACTCGGCTCCCTAAGGCCATAGCGTGATGTTAAATAGCGTAGGTATAGCCTCCCTCAATAATTGGGCTATAAAATGCAAAAAGAATTTGTCAAATTAGACTCGTAGATCCAGAGATTACTCCCTACATATAAACCTACAAACAAACAATTTTTATCTCTATAGAATATTATTATAGATTAGATATAGTAGACAAATATAGATTTTATTGCCATATCTACGTTATTCTGTCGTATCTGCATGCTCTGCCTTATTCGCGCACTCAACAGAATTGCTTCTAAATGGATCCGATTTTTTAAATGTAAATTGGACTTCATTTGATTAGGAATATTGATAAAGCTCGAATTACGGTAGGTTACTTAAAAATACATTAGCAACCTTATTTCGCTTCGTTCAAGTGAATGTATTAAGTCCTCAATTTATTGTAGATACATTTTCTTTTAAAATAACTACATAATCATTGAGAATTTTCTTTTGGTATCATTTTCTACACAATTTTTTTCTAGTCGAGAAGCGTCCTCTTTTTAATCGACTTCAATAAGGAGTGTGGAGGTTTTTCATTAGGCAGTCTAGTTTTCTCTCTTTATGTACACTATGTAGACAGATAGGTGATCCAGCAGAGAACCAAAGTTGTCGACATAGCTCACAGAATAATCACGCTGAAGTGGCAATGGGCCGGCCATCTTAGCCGTAGAACCGATGACCATTGGGGTAAACGTGTTCTTGAGTGGAGAACACGAATTGACAAACGTAAGGTAGGATGCCCTCAAGCTAGGTGGAGCGACGATCTTTACATGGTGGCTGGTAACAGCTGGATGAGAGTTGCCGAAAATCAAGCTAAATGGCGTGCAATTGGAGAGGCCTATATCCACCAGTGGAGTGCTTTAAACTGATGATGATGATGATGATCTACACTGTGATCCCTGAAACGATTTTTTATCACACAAAAGAAATCCATAAAGATCGAGTTATGCGGATATAAAAATGAAGATTTTTCCATAATTATATGAATTTGATGTGAACTTTAATTAAAAATGAGAAAAATATTTGAGTTTCGAAAGTTTTTCACAGTTCAGTACACCCGCGTGGATGTCGGAAATTATCCCTTGGGAACGTTCTACCGGGCTAAAAATGTACCCTATTTGTTAATCCAGGTTATGAACAATTTGTGCGACAAATTTAATTCAAATTCGCGCAACACACTATCAATCACAACCTGAATCATTTTGATGGATATACAAATATTGCTAATCCATTTCTTCATATGTTCGAAAGATTTGTCGGCTCAACAGCGTAAATAACACAATGAACGTTGTGGAACTGTCAAAATAAAAGCCATATGCCATGTGTGTTACGCAACTACCCCGCCGTTTAGCTGTTTTTGCGTGATTGATTAACAAACATCCAATCATACAAACATACACATTTATTATACTATAGTAATAGTAGAATCTAACCATACAATCAAAAGTGAGCTAGCAAATCCTTGCGATATTGGCCGTTTCCTATTTGAATATGAAATTTACCTAGAAGTTGTACATCCATAGAGCGTTAGTTTAGCAGTTTGATGCTTTGAGTTTGACTATTACTTACCTACTTGTAGTTGAGTATGTAGAGCTGACAGTGTGTTAATTTATACTACTACTATTTGCGATGTGGTAATGTTGTGGCTAGTGTTTTCAGACAGACAGATATACTCCGATACTATGCTCCGGTTTTCGTAGAGGAAGCACGCCTCGACTCAACGAACACCGTGTCGTCGCGTCGACGCAACGTTGTATTGGTGATGTAGCCGGCTGTTAGTGCGTGGTCTCGCTGATGGTTGCGTTGTGGCCGCGACGTGACCTTGATGTGGTCTGTATCGCCCACACGGTTGTTTTTGGTGGTCACATGTGGTCCGTTTGAATGAACTGTGGCGGCATCTACAGCGCCACATGCGAACTACGCATCATATTGACGTCACGCAAAATCCTACATCGCGCAAGCAGAGTTTACAGAGCGACTAGCATACGAGTATATACAACAACCCGATATAAATCACCGGGCAGTTGCCCACCAGACACGACACCCGTCTAGACGGAGGATCCTCCCTTTTTTATAGAGGATGAGTGAACTTTACACCCTGTTCCTCACACCATACACACAACTATTCATGGTCACACAAAGTAGCGGCTGTCTACGTGTTGTCTTTATAATGTGGTTGTGGTTCGTGTGGTTGGGCTCTTAAAATCATCCTTTTCTCTAGACAAAAACCTGCTCCATAAATTAAACATGTAGTGTAACATCTGTCTAGCATTCTTATACGGGGATAAAGATAATTATATATTAAAAACATGCATCGTGCCAGCGATCGCCCTTTGAAGTGGATAGTGTCATGAATTATTGATGTTCTCTCTCAAGGAATCTCTTTGCGATTTATATAAGTACACACGGTCTGGGCGAACGCTAGATGAAACACTAAGGGCCCTATCAGAATACCAGCGCTACGACATTTATTTTTTAAATGTCGAAGCATCATGCTGAGATAGGAGCCTTTTGGCCTCGTATAGGACTTTGTTTCATTTTTTTTTTTCCTTTTGTTACTTTTTTATACAATTTGTTTTATTTTTATTTTTAACTGTGTTTAGTTTAGTTTATGATCCTGTACGAGTCGCAATGAATACTTTTTCTTTCTTTCTTTCTTTCTAAAGTTGGATTTTTTGTTTTAATTGCCGAGGAGACGGATGGCTTGGTCATACTTATGTCTATGATATAACATAGTCTGCCTATAATGTTCCTGCTGGCCACAGGCCCGTGATCCTCCACGCGGGCCTACGTTCAAGCGAGTTCTAGGACATACCGGTTTCGTCACGATGTTTTCCTTCACCTATGGTTTGAACCCACTACGTACAGACGCCAGCACATCAAGCTACTACAATCTGTCAAATTTCTTTACTAGATTTTCAACTTTATCGTTAAATCATTAAGGTTCAAAGTTGATTGGGAAAATTTGACAGTTTCGAGTAGCTTGACTTGCTGGTGTCTGTACAACTCGTAAGTCGGGGCCGTTAGTACTACTACTGGCAAACGCTGTTATTAGGGCCACCTCTCCTCTCTATATGATCATTTTTGTCTATGATATGATTATTTTCTATTTTGTTAAGTACCTAATACTTATTGACAGGCCTACACTATCCTACCATGCCTATTAACAGTGCAATTTGAAAACATTAAAAAAAAAAACAATTCCTTTTTAAAAGAGTAACCGTGTAGTTTCTTCCTGGCTCTTCTCTGTAGGAAACGAGCGTATATATTTTTATATTTCTATGTAAACGACCAATTAAAACCGTAGACCTAGCTTCTGATAGCCATCCACGATAATACCATCGCGTTCGAAATTGTAGGACCGCACGATAGGACAGACTTAGAACTCCCTGGCTCAGCCTGATCATACAGAAGAAAGAAGAACTTTCAAACAGTGTGTCACAGCCGTTAGTCATGCTAATGTGATTACGCATTAATGACGCACCCGTAAATACTAGTTATCTGAAACTAACGAACCAGAATAACGGCCAGCATATTGTTTTCTAGGTATCCGATAGTCTAACAAAACATCACACACACACAGATACTCATTATTATTTAACCAAAAGATGGCCACTACACCACTTCTGGGAATAAGCCTTCCTTTAGCATCCATTTATTTATTTAATTTATTCATAAAAACAATTTACATTGTATTGAATATATACACATGCAATTTACAAAACAAAGATCATCACAATAATTAGTACTCAGTTTCTTAAAAGAAGAAGTACCTGTACCACGCCCTTAAAGGGGATTGAAGATTTTATATGGAGGCTGGCACTGTCGCGCCATTTTGTTTTTTTCGCAAAATGGCGGCCACGATGTAACCTATATAAATTGATAGCTGATATTCATACAAACAGAAAACATGGGACCAAACCCCGTAAAGCGTCCGAGATATTAACGTTCAAAGTTGATCACGTGACACCCATATCAACTTTGACCGGATCTTCAAAACCCTTTGACCACATCTTTCTGATATTTGCAGTAGATATAGATGTAATCTACCGGTATATTTGGTTGGGTAGGTACCCAACCAAATATTTTCCAATAACCAAACTTCGGCTACCTAACAGCGCCTTATACACGACAAATTATTCCCAAACTCCGATTTTCTAGTCGAAACACCAGTACTAATAAGCTAACAGACCCCGTCTGTAAACAATATGTAGGCCTCATTTTAAATGCAATAACACAGCCTCGTTCGAAGAAGTTTAAGCAAGATTTATGATATTGATCAGGCGTTTTATTTACATAGAATCTTTACGTGACCTTTAAGCGTACGAAGAATATCTATCCTAAAGAGCATTTTTTTTTTGGAGGGGCTTGTTTCTAAGTAATAACAGCTGCACGGGTCGATCGATCAGGTTAAACTACGCTTGCCGCAGTTGGTCCGTGGATGGGTGACATCTTTACATGCCAAGACCCCTCCGTGCCTCGGAAAGTACGGTAAGCCTTTGTCCCGGCTATAAACTTAGAAGCGTTGCAATTATGATTTTAAAGATTATAATTCTGTAAATACATTATACTAGACTAGTCTGACCTTTAGAGCTTTAGCTTTACATTTCTACAGGAGAAAAAAACAACCGACTTCCAAAAACGACACTACAAAGTGAAAAATAACTTTAATTTCGGAAGTCGGTGTCGTTGGGTTCGCATTTTCGTTGCTTGCCACCGACTTCCGAAATTAAAGTTATTTTTCACTTTGTAGTGTCGTTTTTGGAAGTCGGTTGTTTTTTTTTGCAAAAAAGTTTTTATTTTTCACTTTTTAGTTGTAATTTTTACCAGTAATTTTGGTTTAAAAACCAAACTCCTAAACCGTTTTTGATGAAATTTCTATGGGACCATTTGGGAAGTATACCCTTTCCAACAAAAAAATAATTTTTAAATCGGTTGGCAAGCGACGGAGTTATGCGCGAACAAACATAAAAAAAAAATACAAACATCCGAATTGAGAACCTCCTCCTTTTTTAGAAGTCGGTTAAAAAGTAAGTTACCATACAACATCCTCATCATTCAAACCGAAGGACATCCACTGCTGGACATAGGCTTCCCCCAAACAACGTCATTTTGGCTGGTCCGTGCTTCTCGCATCTTGCGGCCTTCACAGGATCATCGCTCCACCTTGTGAGGGGAGGCTTACCAACACTGCGCTTTCTGGTACACGTTCGCCACTCAAGAACCTTTCGGCGCCAACAGCCATTCGTTCTACGAGCAATGCGCCCTGCCCACTGCCACTCGTAATTCGCGGCTGTTACCACTGGGTTACCACTGCTGCAAAAAGAAAAAAACTTAAACACACAACTAATTACTCGAATACGAATCACGTGACTATAATGAGATAACGGCAAAAATGGACGCTCACTAATGCGTATGGTCATTAGTTATGGGGGTGAGCACGTGCCGCGAATCTTAAAGGGTTGGGGCCACTGCCTAGACAGAAATGATAGCGGGGAACGAGGCCTGAAATTGTTACTGAAGCTTTATCACTCATTAATTATTAAATAATTACGTTATTTGAAGAAATAGTACAAAATAACTTTCCAAAAAAAAAAATGGTGAACATAATGGGCTAATATGTGACACATAATATTAAATTTTAACAAAAACTATTTAATATATTTAACTTTGATAACACTGATTATTAAATTCATGAACGCTTTTGCAAACGACATTGAATTTATTTTTGGGGTTGATTTTAGGTAAATTTTTGATGTTGATTTGCGTAGTCAACATATTTTTTTTTTTGTTTTTTTCAAAAGCTTTACGTTAGTTAGAAGAAATGTTACTTACTTTTAGTATGTTTTGCTCAAGATTAATACAGTTATCTTCTCATCAATTTATTAATCACCATCATTTCAGCCGAAAGACGTCAACTGCTGGGCATAGATCTCCCGCAAGCACCGCCACTTCGACCAGCACCCCAATTGCGTAACACAGGCTCAATCGGAATCGGTTTCATTTTGACAGTTCAACAACATTCATTGCGTTATTTACGTGTTGAGCAGACACATTTTTCGAACTTATGAAGCAATGGATTAGCAATTTACTTCAAAATGATTCAGATTCCGATTGATCGTGTGTTACGCAATTAGGGTGCAGTTCTGTACTTCTTGCTATTTAATACCATAATTAGTCAGTTAGACATTTTATTTAGTACCTATTATAAATAGTTAATTATCTAAACATAAACTAAATATATATTTTTTTATTAGGAAAAGCTTATGTTTAACAAAAACATTAATTTCATTCATTCATCCATTCAATCACTAACACAGTTATTCTCGATAAGGTCCCGATCTGAAAAACGTTACGATTTAATAAAACAGTTCTGGCTTGTCAGAATACTAGTTTAGAACAAAAAGATGGACATCAATCATACGTGGTACCTTCAATACGAGGTAGGTTCGTGATAGGAATCCTAAAATATCAAGGTTATGAGCTAAACAGACTGACAGCGGGATCTCGAGTGAGGCCTAAAAATTATTTATATTTTATTGTCTTGTTCAGACGCTTTACTTTGTCCAAATTATTTCAACACCACTGTTTAAAACGCATAGCAAACGGCTTTAGCATGCAGGTGCTGTTCACTGTGATCAAAATGATAAAGGAAACATCGTGAGGAAACCAGCATCTCCTTGAACCAGAAATTCGATGACATGAATGTGACATCTACCAACCCGCACTTGAGGTCTCTCCGCACTCCCTCTCACCGAGAGGAGGCCTGTGTCCCAGCAGTGGGAACATTTTAGGCTGATTATTGTTTCTTGTTAGTTACCTCCGCCTCCGCAAGCTTTTAACGTATCTGTAATAAAGGTTTGTTTACGTCTTATCATGTCATGCGACGCGACGCGATTCATCCTTGCCCAGGCTTTTCTCAACTATGCTGAAATCTGCTTCCAGTATCACTGTGTGTAGTTGATAACTAGTATTGTACATGGATAGATTGGCCTATCGGGCCCAGATGGGCCAATCTACCAGCAACTACCTACAGTACCTACCGACAACCCAGTTCCTGGGTAAGACGATACCTCTTAGGACCGGTTGTCACACTTTTGGGCTTCTGATCACCCGTTACGACTGTCATAGATCTATCTGTAAATGACAGCCCGGACCAACGGCTTAAGTTAATTTCCGAGGCACAATGGGGTCTCGTTACTTAATGGCCGGTAACCCATCCACGGACCAACCTTGGTAAGTGTAGTTCACGGCTATAAGTTCCTAACTTGCAACAACACATATTAAGCCAGTTGTATTAGTATTTGTGAGGGATACAGTCTTATGAAGTTATCATTCAAGCATAAGCTACTTTTTTTTCTTTGCTGGAGATTTATTTGAGCCAACCTTTTGTGCCCTTACTTTTGTTTGTCTAAGCCTGGTATATGTTAGGTGAGGATCAGTTAGATAAGGTTTTAATGAGTTGGGACTGAACTGGAGATAAACAAGAATGCCTGAGAGTCTTAATTTAGGTTTTTGTACGACCTTTCGTAGCGAGGTTTCAGTGAATAGGTCTGTTTGAAGATAAAATTTGTTGTGTCCAAAGATTTAAATTGCTAGATTTGCCCTCATCGTACTTATACTCTGTCTATTAGGTAAACCGTTTTTTGACAGATGGAACTATTAATTGCAGCACCACACTATACATCATACATTGATTGATACACGTACGGTATTGTAATATCTGTAAAAAAAAAGCAAAAAAAAAAAAAATTATATGTTTATTTTATTACGCATTTTAAAGTTAACTTTTACGTAATCTGGAATATGTATTGTAGCTGTTCTAAGACAGCTTTCAAAAAACGATTAACCTAATGGATAACGTATAGTCACGTGAAAAAGTGTACATATTGAGATGAGTGAACATTGTTTTTAGCGTTTCCATGACAATAGAGTCACTGAAACGTCACTATCTTTTGTCAGAAGCGCGACTATCTTTTGACGCGGTAGAGCGAATCTAACGATTTAAATCTTTGGTTGTGTCACTAAAGTACGTGTCTGGGAATGAAGTTGTTAAATTTTTGGAGCATTAATGTGCGGTTATAAAAATGTAAAAAATTATCGTGATAAAGTAGGTATTTGGCCGCTGAATATTTATAGGAGTTGTTGAGTGTTAATGTTAAAAGTACATAGCTTACGAGTACCTAATGATTTTTATCTCTTCTGATTTTTGCCGTATATTGTTGGTGCATTTACAGACCCAAGCCTTCAGGCTCGGTTCGGAACGAACAGTATTAAATTTATGTTTGTATACGATTAATCTAAATGTCAGCAGGGAAGAAGCAAAGAGTCCATCGTGGATGGACTGTGTGAATGATAATAACAATATGGAAAGAGAGTGACTACTGAGATGACGACTAATAGAGAAGTATGGAAGAAAAAGACATGTTGCGCCGACCACAAATAAATTAGAATAAGTGCAGGAGAATGATGATTATAGGATAATCTCCCAACATTTTAAAGGTCATCACTCATTAAAAAATCAATCAAGTCATTTATTTAATTTCAGCTGAGAATCAACACTTTTCGAACGTCAACATTACAAAAGATAGTCGCCCAAAACGCCCGCCCTTCACCACTTCCGTTTTCGCTGGGAAGAAGAAGTCGCGCAACAAACTCCCAGCAGCACAGCTGTCTGTGCACAACCGCACCAGTCCGAGACGGCAAATAACTTGTCATTTAAGTTAGGATTTATACACGGCGAGTCAACCGTAGTTTTTCTCGACAAATTGTGTGTGTACACGGGCCTAAGGTAACATTTGTAAAAGGATATCGGTTGCTACGGAGAATTTACTGAAGATTTTCCTACTCTAATCCAATTTAGGCAATAGTCAGCTTATGGGTTGCTAAAATGCTGACGCGGCTTAACGATCTTACGACAGCGTCTGCGATTAGCATTTTGTAGATCTATCAACAGTTAGGATTAAAATTCTTTGATATATTTAATAACATCGAAATTGTAGCAATATATACCTACTTTAATTTTTTATTCTTTTACCTGTTGTGGTATAGTAATTTTATTCTAGGTGCATGTTTGTCGAATGACCGATGACCGGTGGAGCAGTCCTGGAGTGGAGACCGCGTATCGGCAAGCGTAGTGTGAGACGCCCCCCAACTAAATGGACGGACGACCTAGAGAAGGTAGCTTGGGACAGCCTGTATAGGCTAAGTTGATTGATTGAGTGCATCGTCTCCGTCTTCACATATAATTAATGTGTGCAAAATATTGTAAATCATTTTAAAAGAGTAACGTTGGAGTTTCTTTTTTTTATTTTTATTTTTTTTTTCTTGAGGGGCCCGTGGCTAAATAATAACAGCCACACAGGTCGATCGGTCAGGTTAAGCTACGCTTACCGCGGTTGGTTTGTGGATGGGTGACCATCTTTGCATACCGAGACCCCTCCGTGCCTCGGAAAGCACGTTAAGCCGTTGGTCCCGGCTGTCATTCATGGATCTTTGACAGTCGTTACGGGTAGTCAGAAGCCCGAAAGTCTGACAACCAGTCTTACCAAGGGGTATCGTATTACCCAGTAACTGGGTTGTGGAGGTCAGATAGGCAGTCGCTCCATGTAAAATACTGGTATTCAGCTGCATCCGGTTTGTCTGGAAGCCGACCCCAACATAGTTGGGAAAAGGCTAGGCGGATGATGATGAACGTTGGAGTTTCTTGTCCATACTTTTCTCCATAAGAAAACTACCTTTTGGAAGGAGCGACTACGATAAAATATATTTTATTGTAATTTTTGACGTTCAAAAGTACCTCTTATGTGCTTATTTGAAAAAATACTCAAAAACTTTACTATTGTTAATGCAGAACATTTTTAATATGTGTAATTAAAATTCGTCGAAAGGTAATAATATCTTAATTAACACGAAACAAGAGCAACTTATTTCACGGGAGCCTCATTACATCAACCCGCACATTTTAATTAACTTAATAACCCTGCTGTTAGTTTATGGTATTCACGGACTGGTGCGGCTACGGGCATAGATTAAATAAATATAGAAACTTAATAATGTAGAGTTTGTTCAAAACTATCTGAGAAGAAAATCTCGTAATTTTAACACGTTGACTGTCAGATAACAGACACAATAGAAACTCTATTGTTGGCGGTCACCAGTGACCGCGGTGGCAGTCAATGCCTTAAAAACGTTCGGTCTGATCTCAGTCTGAATCTGTCAAAAATATCTCTAATTTCCCTATATTTTTGACATGGTTTTGACATTTGTTTGTCGCTAAGATAATAATAATAATAATAATATCCCTGGACATTTCACACAGCGCCATCTAGTCCCAAGCTAAGCAACCTAATGCTTGTGTTATGGTAACAAGATGGCTGATAAACTACTTATATACATTTTTTTTTTTTTGTAAAAACATACATATTATAGATAGAAAAACACCCAGATGAGACTGCGACTAGATTTTGAACGATTTAAATTACGAGAATTGCCCCTCAGATATTTTTGTACAAACTCTATATTATTAAACTATATTTATTGATTCTATGTCCGTAGCCGCATCAGTTCGTGAATACAATAAACTAACAGAATGATCAAAGTGTAAACAGACCCTGTTCTGGTTAAATTCTTATGAAATTACTTACTAAAGGGAATTGGTACTACATTCATCTGTATTGAAAAGGTTTCGGCTTTATATCTTACCACTTGTTCAACAATTATTGTTTCACGAATCGGTAAATGTAAGGTGGGACGCTCTCAAGCTTGGTGGAGCGACGATCTATGCCGGATGGCTGGTAGCAGCTGGATGAGAGTTGCCGAAAATCGAGTCGAATGGCGTGCAATAGGAGAGGCCTATGTCCAGCAGTGGACTGCTATAGGCTGATGATGATGAACAATTATTGTTTGAGTAACTTTCTTTCTTTCTTTTCTTTTCTTTTTCTTTTTTTAAAAATCAACTCAGCCTGTCGTAGGCCACTGCTGGCCTCTCCCAAGCTGCGCACAACACCCTGTCTTCCGCCTACTAACGTCGTTCGTTTGAGTAACATTATTAAATTGTTATTGAAAAATCATTGATGAATTTTGAGAATACTAGCACTGCGACATTTATTTTTTAACTGACTTCTAAAAAAGGAGGAGGTTCTCAATTCGGGTTTGTAGTTTTTTTTTTTTTGTTTTTTTTTTTTTGTTTTTTTTTATGTTTGTTCGTGCATAACTCTGTCGCTTGTCAACTGATTTGAAAAATTCTTTTTTTGTTGGAAAGGGTATACTTCCCAAATAGTCCCATAGAAATTTCATCAAAATCGGTTCAGTAGTTTGGGTTTTAAACCAAAACTACTGGTAAAATTACAACTTAAAAGGGAAAAAAAAAACTTTTTTGCAAAAAAAAAAAAGCAACCGACTTCCAAAAACGACACTACAAAGTGAAAAATAACTTTAATTTCGGAAGTCGGTGTCGTTGGGTTCGCATTTTCGTTGTTTGCCACCGACTTCCGAAATTAAAGTTATTTTTCACTTTGTAGTGTCGTTTTTGGAAGTCGGTTGTTTTTTTTTTTTGCAAAAAAGTTTTTAAATGTAGCAGCATCATGCTGAGAAAAGGAAAATGAAACAGAACGTCCTACCGACCCGACTTTCTGTTTCATTTTTATTGAAATACATATAATTTACATTTTTAAGTATTTTTTATAAATAAAAAGACAAAAAAAAACATTACAAAATATTGTAAAAAATAGTAGCCCACCGCTATCGGGAACAGGGTCCAAGCTACCGGCGGGTCAGGGCACCGGAGCGATCATTTTTATTTTTGTTACTTTTTTAAATATAATTTTGTTTTTTATTTTTGACTGTGTTTAGTTTAGTTTTTGATCTTCCTATACGAGTCGCTATAAATATTTTTTCTTCATTGAGCTTATAAAATTAACCCCATTTTCAAATGAAAAAACAACAGATCACGCGCCTAGTCGCCGCAGGAGACACCCTGGACGTCGGGAGTCACCAGCCGACTCCCGGCCACCGCAGGCGCGGGCTTGCGAGCGGCGAGTAATTGGCAGCTCGCCGCCTGGTAGGGTCCAGGCCCGGGTCGACGGCGCGTTGTGTTCCACGCGCGCTGCAAAGAGATGTCAGCACGAACTGACGGGTTCCGCTAGGGCCGATGCCTGCCAGGGCCGCGGGTTGTTCGAAGGAGATACCGTGGCCCCTGGCATAGGCAACTGAAGGAACACGGGTAGGTTTTAGTCAGTAAAAGTCTGACACGCCCTCCCGCTCCGCCCAGAGCGGGAGAAGTCATATGATGATTTACCACCAAAAAAAAAAAGGCTAACGCAGATTAGGGCGGGCCGCACTGCAACGCAACGCATTGTAAAAATCCTCATAGATCACGTTTATACATTATGTATAAACCATCGCACAGATGTGCTCGAGCCACTTTGAATCCGTCTGAAACAATTACTGTTTTGCGGCCGGAGAGTACTGGTGCTCAGTGATAACAGCCCCGACTTATGAGTTGTACGTTGTGGGTCGAACTCACACAGGCGCTTCACTTTGTGTAATTTATTTCATCTACTGCTCTCAAAAACGGTGTAGGAAAACATCGTGAGGAAACCGGCATATCCTATACCCTATCCTAAAAATTCGAAGATATTTACCAACCCGCACTGGGCCCGCGTGGTGGGTTACCCTTCCCTCTCGCAGAGAGGCCTGCGTCCCAGCTGTGGGAATGTTCTATGTTCTATGTTATGGGTTTGGTTTCCGCACTTAGTCCTTCAGGTGGACCATTGTGCGTGGGCCATGGCGGCCGTCGGTGGTTATTCCAACCAGCCCACCTCCCTCCAGAAGCTTATTAGATCTCCTGGTTTGTCGAGAACATCTGTGTAGGATCCGGGTGTCCCGAGGGTTGCTAATCTAATCTGGGCGACGCCTGTGCACTCAAAGAGCACATGCATGACGGTCTCATCAGCCTCCATGCAGGCTCTGCACAGGGGGCTGTCCGTTATGCCAATCGTATGGAAGTGTTTGTTCAGTGAGCAGTGTCCCGTGATGGTCCCCGTCACCAGGCGCAGGCCTTTCCTGTCCAGTCGTAGTAGTCTTTTGGAAAGCTTGACATCTAGTGATGGCATGGCTTCCTTGGACTGCCTGCAGCCCGGTGACGAGGACCACCAGTTCTCTGCCTGTGTGTGGGTGTGCTTTTGTAGCCACCTGCGTAGTTGGTTGAAGGGGATGGGCACGACTGGTTCCGGTCCGTAGACTGGCGTGCTGGATGCCCTTCTGGCCAGCTCGTCAGCCGCGTCGTTGCCTAGTGATCCACTGTGTCCTTTTATCCATTGTAGTGTCACTGTGTTGCGGTTCGATACAGTCACCTGTTCAAGCGCCATGTGACATTCTAGTATTAGATTTGATGTGATGCATCCCTTCTGTAGGGATTGGAGGACTGAAGCGCTGTCAGAGAGTATACGAACATGGGTGTCCGTAACTCTCCTGGCTGCTATGGCATGGGCCGCTTGTATTATACCCACACACTCGGCTTGGTAAACCGTGTTGAGCATTCCTAGCGGGCTGCATATGTTTATGTTGAGGTCGTGTGAGAAGACTCCGACTCCAGTTCCGCAGTCGGTCTTTGATCCATCAGTGTAAACTCTCAGCTCTCCTGGGCCTGAGTAGTCGCACTGCTCCTCTTTAAGCACTACGTTGTAATGCTTTTGAAAGCAGTATTGCTTAGGGGCTTTGTCGCAGGGTGATGCCATCATTGGCTGTCGTTTGATTGCCTCGTCCTTTAGGCGTATGTGCTTGATTCTCGAGTCTTTGTTTAGGGTTCCTGATAGATGGAGCCTGAAGGCAGACAGGGCCGCCTCCTCTCTCACGATGAGGTGTAGGGGAGGCAGACCGAGCATGGCCTGTAGGGCAGCGGTGGGTGCAGTTCTCATGCAGCTTGTGATTGCCACACAAGCAAATCGTTGCAACTTTTCGAGATCTTTTTGGGCTGTGCTCAGGTCTGTTCTGGGCCACCAGACTAGTGAGCCATAAGTGATGATTGGTCGGATAACTGTGGTATAGAGCCAGTAAGTGACCCTGGGGCTAATCCCCCAGTTTTTCCCAAGCATTCTCTTGCATTGCCACAGGGATATGCTGGCCTTCGTGGTGATGTGATTGATGTGTTTAGCCCAGTTCAGCTGTTTATCCAAAAAGATGCCCAGGTATTTGGTTTCAGTTGAAAGGCTAAGGGTAGTGCCAAAGAATCGTGGAAGTTGTAGTGTGGCAAGTTTCCTCTTTTTTGTGAAGAGGATCAGTTCGGTTTTTGTTGGGTTCACTGATAGTTGGTGTGTACTGCACCAGTTCTCTACTATTTTCAGTGCCTGGTGCATTAGGTTGCACAGGGTGTTTTCGTGGGTACCATTTATTATTATGGTTAGGTCATCGGCGTAGCCTACTGTAAAGTAGCCTTTATTGTTTAGTGTCTTTATCAGGCTGTCTACGACCAGGTTCCATAGGAGCGGCGAAAGGACGCCCCCTTGGGGGCAGCCCTTTGCCACGACGGCCCTTGTGGTGTCGTTTACGGTCACCTGTACAGCCCTCTGTTTCAGCATATTTGTGATCCAGCCGCTCAGAGACGGGTCTATGCCGTGTCTGTCTAGGGCCGTGCTGATACTTTTGAATGTGGTTTTGTCAAAGGCGCCCTCGATGTCAATAAAGGCGGCTAGTGCTGAGCATTTGTGGTCCACTGCGCATTCAATCTTGGATACGACGCTGTGCAGCGCGGATTCTGTTGATTTGCCTGTGGAGTACGCATGCTGTTGTTTGTGGAGTGGTTTTGCCCTGAGGGGACCGTCTCGGATGTGTCGATCACATAGTCTCTCCAGGGTCTTTAGTAGAAAAGATGTGAGGCTTATGGGTCTGTACGCCTTGGGTTGCGTGTAGTCAGCTTTACCAGGTTTAGGTATGAAGATGACTTTCACTTCGCGCCAGGCTAGGGGTATATGTCTGAGTGCTATGCAGGCCCGATAGACCTCCATTAAGCATGGTGTAATATAATCGAGTCCCCATTGTAGTTGGGCTGGGAAGATGCCATCCAGTCCCGCGGACTTGTATGGCTGGAAGGTGTTGATGGCCCACCTTAACCGGTCCTCCGTTACTAGCCCGCGGGCACAGTTCCAGTCCCGTTCCGTTGGGGTCCGATCTGGTACTTCTTCCCAGGTCCTGTCCTCTAGGAGTTTGCAGTCTGGGAAGTGGGTTTCGAGAAGGACCTTGCTAGTTTCATGGTCCGTTTGTGTGTATGTGCCGTCTGGTTTTTTCAGCGCGGCGAGTGTTCGGTCCTGGTCGGTTGATAGGATCTTCCTCACCCTTGCGGCTTCATTGTTGGTTTCTATGGATTCACAGAATTTCCGCCATGCTGTCCTCCTGGCGGTTCTGATTTCCTTTTTGTATGTGTGTCGGGTTTCTGTGTATATTTCCCAATCCTCCGGGAGTCTGGTGTTTTTAGCTCTGTTAAATTGCTTCCGCAATGCATGTCTGAGTTTACCAAGTTCGGCGTTCCACCAGGGATTTCTCTCGCTGTTGGCCCGTGGCGTCCTTAGTTTACAGCATGCATGGTAGGCTTCGGTGAGATATTCTGATAACTTTGTCACAGTGTATTCCAACTGTGCTGGTTCTCTTATACTTATTTGTGATAGATGCCTAGCTAGCAGGGCGGCCAGGAGGCGCTTGTACCCGGGCACGTCGGTGCGCCGTGGATTTCTCCTCGGTGCGGGTTTCTTGGTGTGGGTGGTCAGTGTGAAGCGGATCCTTCTGTGGTCCGAGCAGGAAGGTTCGCCCGATACATGCCAGTTTGTGATGAGATTTTTCGCGTTTTCTGTAGCGAGTGTTAGGTCTATGATTGTTTGCCCTCGGACTGTGACCCAAGTGGGTTCAGAGCCTCGGTTAATGATGTTAAGGTTAGTAGAGAATAAATAGGTGGATAGTACCTCTCCTCTGGGGTTCGATGCGTCGCTGCCCCAGAGCGGGTGATGGGCGTTGGAGTCGGTGCATATAATTAGGTCCAAGCCCATGACCTCGCAGTGTTGCACTAGGTCAGCCATTTCTTGCGGCGGGCAGTTTGTGTCCTCGCCCGGCATGTACACCGAGGCTAGCACGACGTCTGGAAGGTCGTCGTCGGTCTGGAGCTTGACAGCTGTCAAGTCTCTGGAACAGAATTGAGTGAGCAGTGTGGTAGGGATGTCTTTGGGTATATACACGCAGGCTCGAGGCTTGTCTGAACTCTGTGTGTTGAGGATTAGCTTACCTCCGATGTTACTGAGGCCGCATATTCTGTTGTTCCTGATCCACGGCTCCTGGATCAGTGCGATGGTACGGGGGTTAACCTCCAGCGCCCTGCGTAGGCTAGCCGTGGCAGTCTGGCTATGCTGGAGGTTTGCCTGTATGACGTTGAGTGCGGGTGCCGGCGATGGGGAGGGGCGGTTAGTCGGTGGTGGATCCATCGGATAATCCCTCCACCACCACCTCCCTGTACGGGCCGTCGTCGTGTGGACCTCCTGGCGACGATGCCAGAAGCTGTTCGCTCCAGCCGGGAGATGTGGGCGGAATTGTGGCCTCGTCGTCGGCCATCGCCGCACGGGCCATGACCTCCTCTAGCTGGGCGATGTCATCCGTGTCGTCTGTCCGTGTCTCCGTCAGTGTCGTCGTCGGGTTTGTTGTGCAGTCAGAGGGCTGGGTCGTGGGCCAGAAGCGCACGTATATCGAACCCAGTAGGTACGATATCCGTCGCTCCCGGTCCAGGACCTTTTTCACTTCCTCCGGTGGCACACCCAGGGTCAGAAAAGTCCCGTAGTTGTCACCACCGACGGTAGTTGCCCTATATAGTGACCACCTAGCAATGTCATACCACACATTCTGACGAATCAGAATGCTGTGGAGCCTCTGTACGTCACCTCTGTACCGAGGGACGAAAAGCGAGGCTCTGACACGGGTGGGCACATCTGACTGCCTCAGTACAGTCAGTTTCAGGTCAGTGTTAGGGAGTTGTAGGAGGGGTACATTCTGGGTCAGCCATGCCAGGGCACTGTCGTCCTCGCACCACATCTGCACGGTACCCTCCGCTACCCGTGGGTATCCGCGGAAGGCAGGGAGTGGCGACGATGAGTCTGTACCCATGAGCAGGTCTTCCAGGCCTACTTTGACCTGTTCAGCCTCTTCCTTCGTCAAGTCTCTGGAGGGGGGAGGGAAGCAGATTGCTACGGCGAGCCGCGCAGGAATATCCTTAGTGGCCCGCGCGTAGGTCCTCGGCTCCCCTTGAGCAGAGTGGACCCTTACACGCTTGGCGTCCCCCTGAAGCGTGCTCGGTGAGGCCGAGTCGTCCGGGCGATCCCTCTTCGCCGGCCCTGTACCGCTCGGTCCAGGCTGCGGCTTGGAGGTGCCCGTTAGGGTGGACGCCTTAGCGTGCATGACTCCACCCCGCCTCCCTCTGTGGTGTCTGGGTTTGGGTCTGTCGCGGGATGCGTCCGTGTCCATGTGAGGGGGTTGGCTGGCGCCCCCGGTAGGCTCTGTCGTGTGCAGGGGGTTTTCGCGTTGGGTTTCCCCATCGCGTACTTGCCCCTGCACGCGTGGTTCCGCGTCCGGCCTCTTTCCGCTCTGGGTTGCCCCTTCGCGTACTGGCTGCTGGTCGCGTAGTCCCACGTTAGGCCGCTTTTCGCGCTGGGTTTCCCCCTCGCGTACTTGCGGCCGTTCTCTAATCTCCGCGTCCGGCCCCTTTTCGCGCTCGGTTTCCCCATCGCGTAATCGGGGCTGGTCGCGTGCTACCTCTTCGGCGTCCGATCGCGCTTCGCGCTGGCTGTTGCCTTCGCAAGTGCTGCGCTTTCGGTCGCCTACTTTCCTCCCCCGGCCTGCGATTTTTCCGCGCTTTTCCAGCCGTCGTACTCCATCTACCGGGAGAGTGGTAGGGCCGCCGGGCCCGTCAACCTTCCCCGTCTCGGTCTGTCCGTGTCTTTCGGTGTCTGGGTTTGTTATGCTGTTCCGCACGATGCTCTGTTGCCAGAGGCTCACGGGAGGCATGCACGTCGTATTCGGTTTTGGCGCGTCAGTCGCTGCCGGAGTTATGTGTGTGGGCGCGTTAGTCGCTGCCTGTGCTATGGGCGCTAAATCAGCAGCCGGCCGCGCTGGAGAGCGCGGCAACGATGAGTTGCAGTTAGTTGCCCCCCCCAGAATACGTTGGGGGCTGACCGCCTTGGCGGTGTGGGATTCCCCGGCTTGGCCGGGACCCACCTGGGTAGTGCTTTTAACTTCCTGCATTTTCATTTGGTGGGGGGGTGGGCTTTTTTGGAATCGAGGTTACCCGTCCTCAGGGACCGACAGGATGTAAGGATAGGAGGGAGGGTGCTTGGTAGTGGGGTGTGGGTTACTTGGGGGGTCACCCTAGGTCTGGGATTTGGCCTAGGGGTTTTGTGGATTGACGGGATTTATGGATAGGAAGGGTTGGGTTTGGTTAGGACATTAAGGAGCATGGGATGAAGGTGTGTGGGTTACCCTAAACCTGGGACTTGGTGTTCGGGCACTTCTCTTGTCCGGGATCTCTTTCGAGATGCCCCGGGTGCGGGACCAGCTGTAGGCAGCCGGTCCCGCAGCCGGAGTTGGGCTATCCGCAACCTGCCCACCCGCTCGGTTGCAAGAGAAGAAGTGCCCGGCAGTCTGAGTCGCACCACCACAGATGTACGTATACATTTGCGTTGGTTCGACCCAGCTAGCCCCGAGAGCTGTGGGAATATTATAGGCTGATTATGCGCGGCCCGATGCGACTTCTAATGTTCTTAGGCGCAATTTTCCAAATCAATGTGCGCTTAGCTTAAAGGTGATTTAAAATTAGTTAATTTCGTGTTCAAATTATCAAGTCACATCAATCGATTTGTAAGTGGCATTGCAAATTGGAACAGGAACGTTTTCTAATCCATTTGTTTACATTTGTATCAGATATTTAGGAACTGACCATAGGTAAAGAAAGAAAAATGAACAAAATCTTTATAGCGCAAGCTAATACACAAAAAAGATAAAGTTGGGGGAAAATATGCGGCACATGCATGCAAAACGGCCAATTTGCTTTGTGCATAACAAAGTTTTTTTTTGTATATCGTGCTGTAACGTCGTTACGAAGGCTATGTCCATTTTCAGAAGAGCTACATTTCGTCGGCGATATAAAATGGTCTGTATAGCCCTCGCGTACTTAAGAAAACTTTCATAAATCCTTATCCGTTATCCTTTTATGATTCTGCCAAAGTGGCATTTTTAAATTCTACATACAAACCCCCAGAATTTCCTGATTTTGTTCATTTCAGAGGAGATTTTGTGTAGATCAGATGACGGAACATACTAAACGATTATAAATAGCCGCTCGAATGTTGAAGCGGAGTTTCGCATCTGTGCATCTTTTGTTTTTGCCACAGACTAGAAAGCGACGGTGGCTATGAAATAATGGAATTGTGAGGCCACAGTAACGGCGTGTTTTACAAAGTATTCATTCGGTTCGATGTTTATTTGTTTTTTATTCTGTTCATTTTCTTTTCTCAGCCCTGGACTGGACGTTGTGAAAATACTTTGTGGTTGTTTGTTTATTTTACTTTTGTGGGATCGTGTTGCAATAATACTTTGTTGTGTGACGTTATTGTTCTAGGGACTGTTTGCTGGGAGCTTTGTCGCGAGGGTGTTTGTCACTTGTCAAAGTGATCATCATCGGCCTAGCCTTTTCCCAACTATGTTGGGGTTGGCTTCCAGTCTAACCAGATGCAGCTGAATTCCAGTATTGCACTTGTCAAAGTGGTCTTGAATGAAAAATGACCAGTCAGCGACAAGACAAAACATTAAAGCTATGGTTTTCTAAGACTGAGGTGGCTGCCACATAGCGACTGCAATTTACCGTCGAATGACGTCATTGAAACGTTATGTATGAAAGTACTAGCTGCGCCCCGCGGTTTCTCCCGCATAAGTTTCCATCCCGCGGGAATATCGTGATAAAAAGTATCCTATATGTTAATCCTGGTTATAAACCATCTTTGTGGCAAATTTCATCCAAATCCGTTCAGTAGTTTTTGCGTGAAAGAGTAACAAACAGCCATCCATCCATCCATCCATACAAACTTTCACGTTTATAATATTAGTTGGAAGTAGGAAGTGGTGTGTTTCCTCGGAGTGCATTTTTGACACCGTAAAGTCAAACCCCGATGCCATGGATTTTTATAGCTTTAAAGCCATCTTCAGCAATTTTTTTTGCAAAGTATTCCATTGGCAGTTGAATAAAAGTAACAAACACTTAGCGCCATCTACGCTTAACCATATTTAAATTTTGTTTATGTTTCAAATTGATGTTATTTCAAGTTAAATAAATCAACTTTATTTTAGTGGTAATTAAGTGTGACTAGTACCATTGAAAAAGTTATAAAAATGTTTGAAGTTGTAACGTAAACTGAACTTTCTTGTGTAGGAATTAAAGTTATTTTCCATAAACTCATATTTGTTTACATTTTTGGCCAATATGTCGCGAATGCAGATTAATTTGACAGTTTTCTCTCTTATTGTAGGGCTTTACCATAATATGCATGATGTGCAGCTACCTATGGATCCTTGATATCTGAATTAAAATATTTTATTTTATTTATTTATAATCGTTGGGGATACCATACATTCTTACAGCAGCCAACCTATTCTGTAAAGTCAAATCATTTATTTCAAATAGGCACATAAAAGGCACTGAACGCCAAACGTAAAATAAAATGGATTCTAGTCGCCCCTTCCAAAAGATAGTTTTCGTATGGAAAAGAATGGGCAAGAAACTCCACCGTTACTCTTTTAAAATGTTTTACAATATTTTGCATACATTAATTATATATGTAATTATATGTGAAGACGATTCACCTAAAAATAAAATTACTATACCACAATAGGTAAAAGAATTAAAATGGATTAATGAAACCATGCCACATAAATTAACTATGTGATAGATACATGGTGCTCACATATTTACAAACATTCCAAAAGTAGACGATTTTCATAAATAAATAAGGAGTAATAAGTCCGGGTGTGACTTTAATTACAGAATGTAAATCAAAGTCAAAGAAAACAAAAAGAATAAATTATTCAATTACATTAGCAACCAGTTTGATTTTGTCTAGACTCTAGAGATGGCGCAAAAATCTTACCGTGAAAACTTAGGTGAAGTGAGCTGTCATTCCACCTGTCGGTCTATTAGTAAAAATGTCAACGTGAAAACTTAAGCTTCAAGCTCACTTCACCTAAGTATTCGCGGTGAGATTTTTACAGTAAAAATCGGCATTAGACGAAAATGAAAGTGTCATGCGAAATGTTATACAATTTTAAACTATATGTGGTCGGTGCGAGGGTAACTCGTCCCTGGCCAGTGTTTTAAGGAAATTATTTTTCAACCCTCAAATAGACTAATCAAATTGTTATCTACCTTCGAGTGTGATAAAACTCTTTATTAGTTTTTAGTTGATCTACACGAATAAAAAAAACAAAGACAGAAAAGTGGTTTATTCTGCACAAACAAAAGGCACATTACAAAAAACATAAAATACAAAGTAGTCAAAAACCTCGTACTCAAGCAATAAAAGGTTGACAATTTTGTCCATTGCTTGATGTCAGGGCCAGGGACCAAAGACAATACAAATTAAACTGTGTTGCAAGTGACACTGGCAAATAACGAAGAAACAACAATCATAACAAAAACAAATGCCGATTAGAAAGTGGAAAATAACTTTTGTAACAAACAAACAACAAAATAAGAACAATTAAGCCGTGCGTCGCATCTCTGCAAGAACAGGCCGTTGCTCAGCAAAATGTTGTCTTCCGACGAACCTATCGTCAACAGCGCATTCGATTTTCGTTAACTACCTCTCGAATGACGTAATGACGTACCCTGTGTGACATAATAAATCGGGTAAGTCTAGTTTTCCGCAGAAATAAGTGTCATTGTAGCTGAACATTTATGTATTTTTTCATTGTAAATGTTATAATTACAGTTTTTTTTTTTTATAAGTACACACTATGTTCGGATCGATCGATCAGGTTAAGATACGCTTGCCACGGTCAGTCCGTGGATGGGTGACCATCTTTACATACCGAAACCGTCCGTGCCTCGGAAAGCACGTTAAGCCGTTGGTCCTGGTTATCATTCTTGGATCTTTGACAGTCGTTACGGGTCTTCAGAAGCCTGTAAGTCTGACAACCAGCCTTACCAAGGGTTATTGTGTTAACCAGTAACTGCGTTGTGGAGGTCCGATAGGCTGTCGCTCCATTTAAAATACTGGTATTTAGCTGCATCCGGTTAGACTGGAAGCCAACCCTAACATAGTTGGGAAAAGGCTCGGCAGATTGATTGTTACTTATATATTAAATATAAATAAATAAATATTGAAATGTCTTCACAAGTCTCATATTAAATGAATAAATTCATTTCGTAACTAAATCAATGACCTTAAAGCAGATTTACTATTCAAAATGGTTTAAGAAAAACTCTTCATTTAAATCGTACCTTGTTGAAATAAAGTGCCCACTCGGCAGGAAATATAGGTATCGTCTAGATAGGCAATTTATAAAGGTAACCGAATTATTCCTTCGTTCGTAACATTATTTACGTAACCAATTTACGTTTTAATTTGAAACTAAGGGACGCTTCCATTAATGTTTTTGATAAACTCCGTCTCAAATGAATAAAAATTAACATCTATACTAAGGGCTTATTTTTCAATCGACAGATATTTTTTATAAGTACTTAGAATAAAATTGACGTCTGACAAATTTTATATGGAACAACTGTCAAAAATTCAAAACTATTCCTCGGATAAAGTTAACTGGAGTTGGAAAAATCAGCCCTAAATATAATTAAACAAAGTCAGTTTTCGTGTGTCTTTGTGACAGTTTACATAATCAGCCTATAATGTTCCCACTGCTGGGACACAGGCCTCCTTTCTTCGAGACGGAGTGGGCTGTAATCCACTACGCGGGCCTAGTGCGGGTTGGTAGATGTCACATGTTTTCGAATTATTTACAGAAAGCAAAGCGCCTGTCTGGGTTCGAACCCACGACCACAACAACTCGTAAATCGCGGCCGTTATCACTGGACCACCACTGATCCGTGAGAAGTGAGAACGCTTAAATCTTCTAAATAAACAATACATTTTGATGCAGTTTTCACAGTTATTCCGCGAGGTTATGTATTTGAAACATTAACGATAAATCTGAAATAACAACTGTAATCAATCGAAGGATTTTAATATTAACAGCATAATCGTCAGTCTTTCGTTTTTTGCTCTATTTCAATTTTGACATTGGCAGAATCGTTGACATTGGAATTGGTAGAAAATTATATTGCGCGCTGCCGTAAACGGCGATTTTTTATGATTTATTCTTGAATTTGGTCGCCGGACATGATTACGCGCGATCGCAATGAATCCGGCACTCTAATTAATAATAATAATATCCCTGGACATTTCACACAGCGCCATCTAGTCCCAAGCTAAGCAACCTAATGCTTGGGTTATGGTAACAAGATGGCTGATATACTACTTATATACAATTGCGTAACATACTATCAATCACAATCGGAATAATTTTGAAGGATATTGTTAATCCATTGCTTCATATGTTCGAAAAAATTGCCTGCTCAGTAACGTAAGTAACGCAATGAATGTTGTTGAACTGTCAAAATGAAAGCGATTCCTACTGTTAGTGTGTTACGCAATGGTTACCTATGAAATATTTACATAATTTAAAAAAACTAAAGGGGTTGAAACACTAGGGCCATGGGGTCCGAGTGCCCAAAAAGAAAAATCGAGAAATCGCCAAGCGGTTGGTCGACTTTTCACCTGACCAGAGGGGCTGGCCTATTTTTTGGCCAAAGAATCAGCATATAACGTGGCAATGCCACCAGTCTTTGGGCACGTTTCCTATTGACACCGATGCAGACGAATTTTTTAATGTTCTTTGATTATTTCCCCCTCCTTTTTATATACTTTTACATATTATTATTATATTAAGTAGTTGTTACATAGGTGGTATGGCTATAGCTACTCTTTTAGTGCACATCTTACAAATAGGATGTTACGTAAAACTAAGTGATATGACAAAGCTCTTACAAAAGATTTATGAAAAATGTCTACCTTAGCGTTTTCGCGACTTACGTGCAAGGTGACATTCTGAAGCACGTGTTTAGCTCCTTCGTCGAGTATGTTGAAAATTACGGAACTTGCTACTACAAACGCGTCGGGCATAAAGAGTATTTCAAGACCAGGGTGCTTTTCTTTCATGTAAATCTGAACTGAACTGCAGCCTTCTGTCTTTCCAGGTTAAGCCTGTATTGTCCTACTGCAGGGTACAAGCGTCTCTTCCCTCCTTCCATTTTTCCCGGTCTACTGCGATTGTGGGCCAATCCTTTGAGGAGTCCAGCTCATCCCGCCATCTCTTTTTGGGCCTGCTGCGCTGTCGTTTCCTGCCATTTGGAATCCACTGAGTGGTGGCTTTTGCATATTGTTGCTCCGACATGCAACATGCATTGTTAGAAAGGATTTTTTTGTTTTTAATAGTGACCAGGGGATAGGATAGGGGCTTGTGGCTTAATAATAACAGCTGCTGCGGTCGATGGAAGGTTAAACTACGCTTGCCGAGGTCGATTCGCGGATGGGTGACCATCTATAAGCAGTTGGTCCCGGTTGTCATTATTTATTTATTTACATACAGGATAATTTTTTATTCAGTGCGTAAATTTTTACAGGGTGTTCTACCCATGAATATGAACAACATTCACTATGGGACCATCTCTGAAATCACGAAAAAAAAATCAGCAGATTCATACATTTTGGTCGAGTAGGTATTGAACTTTTATAAGAAACAGCTGATTTTTTTTTGTGATTTCAGAGTTGGTCCCATAGTGAAAGTTGTTCATATTCATGGGTAGAACACCCTGTGAAAATTTACGCACTGAATAAAAAATTATCCTGTATACTTGATTGTTCACCAGGAAATACATCGTAGATCGCGTATCGTCGTTCGTAGATCTATGATAATCGTTACAGAGTACGGTAGAGGTCAGATAGGCAGTCGCTCCACGTAAAATACTAATATTCAACTGCAACCGATTATACTGCAAGCCAACCCCAAACTTGGTTAAGGAAAGATTAGGCAAATTGATAATGTCAAGTCTGTAATTTTGTATATCGTGGCCGCCATTTTGCGAAAAAAACAAAATGGCGCGACAGTAGGTATGCCAGCCTCCATATAAAAATCTTCAATCCCCTTTAAGGGCGTGGTACAGGTACTTCTTCTTCTTTTAAGAAACTGAGTACTAATTGTGATGATCTTTGTTTTGTAAATTGCATGTGTATATATTCAACACAATGTAAATTGTTTTTATGAATAAATTAAATGAAAAAAAATGAATTGATGCTAAAGGAAGGCTTATTCCCAGGGTAGCGGGATTGTCCGAAAGGGTTACCGCTGCCCTGGAACATAAAGGGCTAACGAAGGAACACGGGTGGGTTTTAGTCAGTAAGAGTCTGACACTCCCTTCTGCTCCACCCAGAGCGGGAAGGGGTCATTTGATGATTTCCCATCCTCAAAAAAAAAAAAAGTCTGTAATATTACATGGGACTTAAATTTAACTGGTAAAATGTGGGTGCACCGTAGGTACACCTGTGGTACACCTCACACACACCACACACAGCGTGATGTTATTTTTAACATCACGCCTGCAAACCCCGAATGGCTACCCGTACCCCGGGGCACAACAATGGGGTGAACCTAGTTATAGTCTGTCCCAAAATTATGTGATGAATTATGTAAACAAATGGATTAGAAAACGTATCTGTAAATGCCAATTTGTTGTCACTTACAAATGTGTGCTTTGATTTGATTATTTGAATACTTTAACCCGAAATTCTAATTTTAAGTCAACTTAAAGAATTACAACTTTCGTCGATGATTTTACAATTACAACAATTAATGACAAAAGCGTTAACATAATTATAAAGCTAAACCTTTTGAGTGCAAATTATGTTTACCAAATACTTTTGAGAAATAATTGCGATAGAATTTACCGTGATTAGCGACTGTTTAACCATAAATTTATGACGATTAAACGTTTTTTTTTATGTTAGCCTTTTTTGTGTCGCACTGCTGGGAAAAGGCCTCCCCTTGTTAGGGTTCCGTACCTCGGAAGGAAAAACGGAACCCTTATAAGATCACTTCGTTGTCCGTCTGTCCGTCCATCCGTCTGTCAAGACCTTTTTTCTCAGGAACGCGTAGAGTTATCAAGTTGAAATTAATATCGAATACTCAGGGCTGCAATCCCTTGAAGCAGTAAAGAAAATTAAAGTTCTAAGTAAACGCAATCAAAAGATACGGGCGTTTATGTTCCGTTTATGCCGCATATTTTGACACTCGCAAGGGAATCAAAACCTATAGGGTACTTCCCGTTGACCTAGAATTATGAAATTTAGCAAGAAGCAATGTCATGTAGCACAAGTAAAGGAAAAAATCCGAAAACCGTAAATTTATAGTTACATACCTACAAAGTTGTACGGAACCCTCGGTGCGCGAGTCCGACTCGCACTTGACCGGTTTTTTCTTCCAAACCTCCCTGTCTTGTGCGATCTCTGGCCTCTTTGGCCCTGCAAATGATATGAGATCATCACATCACCTTCGTCTTGGTCTACCTAGTTAAAACGTTACTTATCTTTAATCCTCGTTTATTAATAAACCCCTTAACCTAAATAGGGTTTGTTTACACTTTTATCAGATACTTTTTGAACATATCATAGTTTCCTCTCACCGACTAACATGAATCTCAGATTTTCCGAATTCCTACTAAAAATCATGATAAGTGCACATGACCTGGTTTTGCTCGGAAGCGACGGAAAATTGAACTGTCACGGACAGGAAGCACTCTTGGGCCAGTTCCAACTGGCCAGTGGTGATTAGATGTCCCCTTTTCATACATTATTTATAAATTCTTATATTATATTATAACACCCCGTATAATTTGGTTATTATTATTTTCGAAATAGTGTTTAAGAGGGTGCATTTAGAAAGTTGGCAACGTTGCAAATCACTGTCAAATATTTCGCTGTTTTATTCACATCAACTAACTTTCATAACGCATCGTCTTAAGTGAAAACTCATTATTTCAAATAACTTTTAACCATCAATCACTGTTAACTTAAAAGACCTCATTTGTAAACCACGTTTCAAAAAGAATTTTCTTTTCCGAAAATCGCATTTCTAATATTCATCAGTTTCACAAAAGCAGTTTCAAACGCTGAAAGTGTGGAGTGGGACCCACTAGAACTGTCTCGAGAGCTCGTCGGAAACGCCCCGTTCCTGGAAACTTTTTATGAGCAGCGCACATGTGGGTAAAAATAATTTTACGATGATAATTATGCTAAAGAAAGCAAAAAAGAAAAATATTTTGTTTGGGACACACTTGGGAAATACAAATTGTATAAAAGGCACATTTAAAACTAACAACGTTTCATTAAAAACAACCAAAAAAAAAAAGAACTGCAACTGAACTGCTGTAGTGCATTACTGAGAGGAGTGTGTGTGCACATACTCGTGCTGGCTGATCTCCGCTGAGATTGGCGACCATGGCTGGAATTCGGCCTGGAGGACTTTTATTTAATACGATACCCATTGGTAAAACCAAGTGATTTTCGGGCTGACGGTGACAGTTTATTTGCTATAATACCGCATCAAAACGGCCCAATCAATGAAAACCTTTCGATTACAAGCAGAATTCTTACACAACGAAATCAAAAGTTAATTCAACGGACAATTAGCAAAAACCGTTTGGGCTAAAACAAACCAACGTTTTGATTAATCACTGTTTACCTGCTAACGATGTTCGGGCCATGATTCTAGAGTTTAGCCAAAGTTAATCGCCGGTTAACTTTAAATCATAATTAAAAGGCAATTAGGGCAGTGTACCGCGGGAAATTATTTATTCCTAACCTTTGCACCCTTTGTCTAATTGAGCATAGATCGCTTAGATTACTGGACACTCGGTTCAAAGTTATTCTTCCGTTGTTTTTTTTATGACGATTTCTGAGAGCCATTTTGTTTTTTTTTGTCTTACATATACCCTGTCCATTAGGATAACCGTTTTTTGACATATTCCAGATTACGTAAAAGTCAACTTAAAAATGCGTAACAAAATAAATATACAAAATAATATGTATAAACTGCCCCATCTTATTGAATTATCTTATTTATGGCCTCTTACAGATATTATAATACCGTACGTGTATCAATCAATGTATTGTGTGCTGCTGCAATCACTAGTTCCATCTGTCAAAAAATGGTTTACTTCATGCACAGGGTATAGTAATTAGCATTTGCTCTTGTACTTGTAGTTTGACAGTAGTGCGGCAAAGACAGGAATACAGCTTAGCCGAAATACGTGCTAAGAAACGTATATCTCTCACTATAATAATAATAATAATATCCCTGGACATTTCACACAGCGCCATCTAGTCCCAAGCTAAGCAACCTAATGCTTGTGTTATGGTAACAAGATGGCTGATAAACTACTTATATACATTTTTTTTTTGTAAATACATACATATTATAGATAGAAAAACACCCAGACTCGGAACAAATACATGTAGGTCATACAAATATTTGTTCCGTGCGGGAATCGAACCCCCGACACGCAGCGCAGCAGTCAATCGCTTAACCACTGCGCCAACCGTGCCGTCAAACTCATCAAACGCACTATGTAAAGCTATCAAACCAAAAACAGAGTTCGGTCCAAGGTAGTAAGATGATATCAGAATTTCTTTAATAGGACCGTTTTCCACCCCGAAGGGAAGAAAACGATTATTTCAGGTCTTGCCGAGGCTTGACCTTCGGAGATAACCTACCTTACCTATCTGTACTCACATGCGTCTACTTACGTCCTCTTATCTCTGAGCGTGTTCCAGGTGCGGGGGTGAGGCGCGGCGACGTGCCCTCCCCCGCGCGGGGGGCGGCGGCTGCCGCGCGTCGGGAGAGCGCGCGTTCTCGTTAGTACCTTACTCCGAAGAGCCGGCAAGGGCTTGCTTCGGTCAAGCCTCGGCAAGACCTGAAATAATCGTTTTCTTCCCTTCGGGGTGGAAAACGGTCCTATTTCAGTTCTGTGCCTTCGGCTTGACCTTCGGAGACGTGTCTATTTTCTGCCGGCGCCCTCTAACTATAGCGTACTGTGACAGAAGTGGGTGTGAAACATCCTTAAAATAAAAGCCGAGATTTGTGAGAATTAAGGCATTTTTATTTCCACATTTTTGTTTACAAGAAAACAAGACTTAAGGAATAAAATATTAGTATGGCACTAGATTTTATAAAATAACATAATAATAACAATTACTTATGTGTGTCAATTAACATAGTGAGATCTTTTTCAGTCTTTCAAATCTAAATTAAAACACAGGCAAGCTGCTTTAATAGCTAATTAAACTGCAGAGAATGAACTATTGAGAACATTTAAGTTTTCGTTTCTAGGCCGTTCTAGCGATTTGCAATAGTGCTTAAAAAAATTGTCGGAGCCTCTCCAGTTTCCTCTTTTTAAGATAGAGTCTAACGGTACATTATTTTGATAATCATTTGATGCAACAGCTGATCTGATTGAGCCCGGACTATAGTTTATCCCTAAATCACGAAAAGGAGCCTTTATCCAGCCGGCAATTATTGCTCTTGAGGCGGCCTTCACTTCACCACGTGTAGTGATAAATAGACTATGCAAATTAGATCGTGCACTTCTCCTATTTGCTGACAACTCAATCAAGTAATTCACCCACTTGACCAAACTTAATTCAGGGTCTCCTGAACAAGATAGCTGCCATCCAGACTGCCGATTCTTGATATTATCGGTTTTAGAGCCAAATTTAGGCCAAAACGTAATCGAAGATCTTGATCTATCGCAATGTTGATCGTCAATGCATAACAGTGTTAGATCGTGGATACGACGACCTGAAGCCAATAATAACAGCAAGGCTACATGCCGAGAAACCTGAAATATGCTATTTTCAGTTGGACAATGAGATCTCAACCATTTCAGTAGATCCTGAACATCCCAAATCTGTGACTTGGTTAATGCGGATGCACACTTTTTAATGCCTATAGCTTTGACTATTGCGGAAACTAAAGGGTGAGCGGCCAACCCTTTTTCCTGTGTGGGATCTGCCAGAGTCAAAACAACTGACTTGTGGACCAAAATGGTCGAAACTGCAAGCTTTCTAACCCGGGATAGGAACCCTAAATAGGTGGCGACATCTTGAGGTCGAGGACTACTAGGACTTTTCCCATTTTGTCTGCACCACGAGACCCATTGTTTCCAGGCAGACTCATAAGTGCGCCACGTGGAATCACGCCATGCGGACTGGACAAGTTCAATATCACCCGGATCCATATCTGCTATGAGTTCACCCCACCCCGTATCCTCCAAACCTCGAAAAACAGGTTTCCTGCGTTCGGCAGAGGGCGATTGGTTGACAGGTCGACCAAACTCTTGCTGACATTGCGTACCTGAAAGGGGGCCTCCAGAGCTCTTCGTTTCAGGTCGCCCCTCCAAAAAACTGTTTCCCAGCGCGGAACCATCAGCAGATAGGTTCCTGAGGACTGGTTGAGGTGTCGTAACACTCTGGGTATTAGAGGTGGAGGTGGGAAGATCCATGCCAGTTTGTAATGCCAAGTCTGGCTGAAGGCGTTGATGAACGCCGCCTGCGCGTCCCATGCTTCTATCGAAGCATACATCGAGACTACTTTCGATCGACTGGTTGCGAACAGATCTATCTGGGGGATACCCCACTTTAAAAACACTTTCGTCGTGACCTCGTCTATGACATGCCAATCTGGGAGACACTTTCCCCTCGACAAACAGTCGGCTATGGAATTGTAACGGCCTGGAAGGTAAAAGGAATGAATGGTTACCCCTAAGCTTTCCGCTAGTAACAAGATCTTTTTGGTCTCCTCTAACAACGCCGTGGACCGTGTTCCTCCCTGATTTCTCAAGTACGAAACCACCGTTCTGTTGTCGGATTGAATCATAATCGACTGTCTTGCTACGTCGCTCTGGCATTTCTTTAGGGCTATGTATACGGTGAAAAACTCCTTTCTGTTTATGTGCCAAGCAGCTTGCTCTTTCGTCCATTTCCCTAGTAGATGACAATCGCCGATCTGAACACCCCAGCCTTCGTCTGACGCATCCGTCGTAACAAAAATCGTAGGCTCCGGAGTGAAGATTTTCCCTGGCACTCTTACGTTGTGAGTCCACCAACGACAATCGTTGACAGCCTGTGGTGGTAAGACCCGCGATAGGTTGGGCTGGTTTTGAAGCAGTTTTAGACTGGCGCGTTGAATATACCTGGTGAACAGACGACCTAGGGGAATCACCAGAGCTGCAAAACCCAGACGACCTATTAGTGAGGTTCCTAACCGCCACGTCCAACGACCTTTCCACAATATCTTCTCTAAATCTGCCAGCAATCGAACTATTTTCTCTTCCGGAAGTCTTTTCTCGTTCATGTTTGTATCCCACACAATCCCTAGAAATTCTATATTTCTTGTAGGTTCCAGAACAGACTTTTCCAGATTTACATACCAGCCGAGACTTTGCAGTAGACCCACTGCATAGCTCATCTGGCTTCTGAGTACATAAGGGTCCTGGTGAGCCAACAGGAAATCGTCTAAATATACTAAAACTCGTAGTCCCTTTGTTCTGAGGAACCCTGCTACCCATTTGGTGACGCGGGAGAAGGCTAACGGTGCGCTGGATAGGCCGAAGGGAAGGGACGTCATCTGGAAGAGTTCGTTCGCATAGCCAAACGCAAGAAATCTTCGGTGGCTCACTTTTACTGGCACATGAAAGTAGGCTTGACTTATATCTAGCTTCCCTAAGAAGTCGCCGGGCTGGAGAAAATTGGGGACCTGAGCCTGGTTTATCAGGCGAAATTTTCGGGGGCTTAGATAACAATTCAGGCGACGGAGGTCGAAAATTTGCCGAAGCTTCCCGTTCGTTTTCGGGATTAGGAACATTCGCGACAGAAACCCAGTTTCTGAATGACATCTCTCGACTACACCTTGGGCTAGAAGCTCTCTGAGCTCTTTGGACATCGTGTTCGAGGATCTTGTCGCGAATCTTCTTAAATTTTCTCGCAGGGGGATGGAAGGCGGTTTGGAAACGAATGGTATTGTATAACCTGAAATTATTTTTAGGATCGCGTTTGGAGCTCCGAATTTTTTCCACAGTGGTCGGAACTCGCACAGCTGTCCCCCTCGAAAACCGTCAATATGTACCACGGGACTTTCGGGACTTCTTGTCGCTTCCGCCCCTACCCCTGCGTTGATTGTAGTTAGACGGCTTTTTACCTGACGGATTGCGGGGTGATGAGTGGTGGGGAGACGAGTGGTAGTTAGCGGAGTAATGAGTAGATGGTCGGGAGCGCCAAGTTGGTTTCGTGCCTTTAGATCTAGATGGAATCGGTTTACGAAAGGAATTCACGGCCTTTTCCGTAGTCCTTGGTGAAATAAAAACACCTGCCACTCCACCGTTATCTTTGACCAAGGAACTCAGCTGTTTCTCGTCAAATAAATGTGTAGGCGAAGGAGGAATGTTGTGAAGCGCACCATTAAGAATCTCATTCCTTGTCTTAAAAGCCTTGCGACGAAGATCTATCGTTTCGGATCGATTTGCGCACACGAACTGCAGAAGCTGGTCTGATACTGATTTGAACTTAGAGTCTTCTGCCACTAACTGCCTCAATTCCGCGCTGGCGCTCGGACATTTTTTAATAATAGCGTTTAGACCTTCAGCAAGAGCTCTGCGTTGTAGCAGCAATCCGTGCGTGATTGTGCCTAACATACCTTCCTGCCTTGTTACCCAGGGAGACGGTTGCGAGGCTAGAGTCCCCAACTCAGTGTTCACTTTAAGCGCGCTAAAGACTGATGCCGCGTGCAAGTGTTTTTCTACCTCTTTATAACGAATTCGGCTCCAGCCTTCGGTGCCTAATCTTTGGCACTCAATGCCCTCACTCTTAAGTTGAGCCGACGGCTCGGGTATGAGAGGGTCCGCTTCTTTTGTAGTGGGCAGAAATTCGAGCTCCTTCTCGTCTTCCTCGATTTGCCAATCAGGATATGGGTCTAAAGTCGGTGCTTTCCATGAAGGAGACTCAGAAGTCTCCGAAACTGACTCTACTTCACAGTCAGAATAGTAATTTTCCTTGTCGGATTCGGGGTCACACTGTTGTCGCTGCTCGAGTTTCTCCAAGAGGACAGAAAACATGCCTTCAAATTTTTGTTCCATAGCCTTAAATCTAGCATCCTGTGATGTGGAGGGTGAGTTTGAGTCGCGCTTACGCCTACGTGCTAGAGGTTCATGGCTTTGTGATGTCGAAGCCGATGTATTCCTCCTCTTCCGACTAGTCTCTTCCGTTTCATAAAGAGAACCGGAGAGAATTTTATCAGTTTCGGCCCTAGTGTGCAACAGTGGTCGTAGCGACTCAACTGATTGTTTAAACAGCTCAGTGCGCGCTGCCGAGCCTCGTATGCGGTTTGCTACCGCTGGTGGCCCAAGAACAAGAGCCCTCGTAAATGCCCAATCCAGTAGTTTACGCCTTATCTCTCGATATCCCTTCTCCGAAAGGTGATCCGCCTCTGGTAAAAATGCGCGGGCTAGGCCCACGGTAGGCAGAGCGTATACTAATTTGTTTAATATATTTGGTTCAATCTCCTCACCAAATACTTCCTCCTTAGTGGCGGTAGTCACTTCCCAGCTAGTCCATCCGACCGGAAGATGCTCCTGTGCCAAAACCTTCACCCGCTCCAAAATCTCCTCATCTTGGTCCGTTCCCGCATGCTCGTCCAACAGTTCGCCAAGGGTCACAAGACTTCCTTGTTGCGTCATCTGAAGCAAAAGCGAAGCGGTCAAGCGATGCCCAAGCAGGTATTATCACGTACTCAAGGGGTTATTATAGCAACATTATATCATTTCTGAGCCGCGCCGCTCACATTGTGAGCCGCGCCGCCCGAATTTTGAGCCGCGCCGCCCAAATTTTGAGCCGTGCCGTTCAGTATTCGGGCCGCGCCGCCCGAATTTTGAGCCGCGCCGCCCGAATTTATGAGCCGCGCCGCCCGAATTTTGAGCCATCCTGCTCAGTTTTCGAGCCGCGCCGCCCAATTTTTGAGCCGCGCTGCTCAATATTCGAGCCGCGCAGTCATTACTCGGGCTATGGTTTTGACCAGACGTACACGGACTGTGGCTGAATAGCCGGCATGTCGCATGAGCGCCATTGCTCGCGGTTAGGCATGCAGGTAGGTTGGTATGTAAAATGTGGATGGTATGTCCGACAACTACGACAACCTTGTACGTATGACTTTTGTGGATGGAATGTCCGACAAAAAATATGCCACCGGTAATGCCACAGAGCATGCTAAGCTTACAATATGTCGCTCAAAACAAATTTTATTTTCAATATCAACCCGCACCTTAGAACAAAACATACACAGAGACAAAAATGAAACATTTTAGTGACTTACCCCAATATCCAACGGTAAATCACTCACAAAAACGTTACAACAACGTTAAAACACTAAACTTTTCGTAATATTTTGATCGTAATCACTACGTAAAAGAAACATGTGCGTACACTAGGTAATAGTAAGCGTACTGACGAGAACGCGCGCTCTCCCGACGCGCGGCAGCCGCCGCCCCCCGCGCGGGGGAGGGCACGTCGCCGCGCCTCACCCCCGCACCTGGAACACGCTCAGAGATAAGAGGACGTAAGTAGACGCATGTGAGTACAGATAGGTAAGGTAGGTTATCTCCGAAGGTCAAGCCGAAGGCACAGAACTGAAATAGTTTATTTTTTACACACTATATATGCTATGTATGCTTGGCATACATATATGCAGCCTATAATGTTCCCACTGCTGGTACACAAGCCTCCTCTCGGCGAGAGAGATTTGGCCGTAATCCACCACGCGAGCCCAGTGCGGGTTGGTAGTTGTCACTTGTCTTCGAATTTTGGTTCTAGCACAAGCCGGTTTCCTCGCGATGTTTTCGTTAACCGTTTTAAGAATAGTAGTCATGAAATAAATTACACAAAGTACAACGCCTACCTAGGTTCAAACCCGCGACCTACAACTCGTGCGTCTGGTCGCTATGTATCACACAATAAAACTGATTTCCCAATAGTTTCTAATCTAAGTCACAGCCATACATTTTATTAAAATACTTAAAGATAGTTCACGAAACAAAGTTGTTGCTATCCCAAGGCATATTAGAAAAGTCGCGAAGTTTCTCTTGGTGGAAATCTGTGGAAAATTGGCCGCGTCGAACTTCAAGCCGACGAGTGTGGCATACGAATTGAGTTCAAAATGTAATACTGGCCATGTGGTGCCAGACAAGTTTTTAATTAGAAAAAAATAATAAGAAAAAAAAGGAACATCTTTTATTTGGGACACGCACAGGAAATATAAATAGTAAAAACAGTGCATTTAAAACTAAAAAATTACATTAAAACCCCTTACCCCCGCTGACACATTTTAATTCAAACACTTAATATGTGAACTAAATATGTTTCTACCATACAATTATTTTTTTCGTCACAAAAAATAATTAATATTGCGAAAAAGCGTACCTATAAAAAGGTTTGTATTCACTAAAATACCGTGACCTAAATAAAAATAAGTAGCACAGCTGCAAATCATCGAACTTCAAACTTTTCTTGTATTCGGTTGGTACTTGCGCTGTTTTTATTTAGTAGGCGCGAACTTGGCGGGGCCCCTCTACAAACACCCCATTAATAACTTCAGTTTTGTCAGATGCCTGTGGAAGCTGGTGGAAGTCTGAAAAGTGGAACGGTGTTAACTGGCTAAATTGGTCCGGCACTAGGCTTAGGCTATACAAATCTCTGCCAGGGTCGCGGGTTGTTCGAAAGAGTTACCGTGGCCCCTGGCAACTGAAAGAATACGGATGGGTTTTAGTCAGTACCTAAAAGTCTGACATTGTCTCCGCTTAACCCTGAGCGAGAGAAGTTATTTGCTGATTTCCCAACCAAAAAGAAAACAAGTAAGGCTGTACAAATCTTTAATTTCATTCATTTACTGATAAACAACGCACAGACCGTTGAGTCTAGAAGGTAGAAATTTTGCGCAAAAGTTTCTTATATAACGAAAATGAGCACCAAAGAAGGATGTTGGAAAATCCAACCCCTACAGGGGCTAAAGGTTTGTTTGGAAGTTCGTCAGTTTTGCCAATGGGCAATCCCATCGGCCACATGGCTTGTTTGATAAAAGTTCAGACGCCTCTTGAAAATGGGTTATCGAAATTGGTTAGCAGTTGATGGTTCCAATGTTGAAATAGGCTAATTTTACTATATTTTTTGGTAGGTATTTGTTCCTACATGGATAATAAGAACGTAAAAAAAAAAAACACTAATTGATTACATGAAAAAAACTCGTAAAATCCATAATCTCTTTTTGCAATCGAATAATTATAAAAAGCGAGTTATTTCAGTGACAAGTCGGCCGCGAAATGAGCAACATCGTTCGTACAATGACTACATTCGCATACTAAAAGTTAGTCCAGGAGCTGACGGCGGCGGTTATTCAATTTTCACGCAAAGAAACTTTGCAGGGAAAGCGCTCCGAAATTCGAATTTGTTCCGCGTGTGTTTTGTTTTCTATTTTGTAGTTTACGTAATTTTGGACATTTTTGTTTTAGAGATTGCCTTTATGGCTTCTTGGCTAAAGAGGGGCTCGTGGCTAAATAATAATAGCAGTACGGGTCGATCGAAGATTCCGTTCGTGGTGTATCTGTCACAGCCAACTAGTTTAATTAGCCGTTTAGTTAACCGCCTAGCATTTTAACTAAACGGCGGCTGTTGAACTAGCGGCCTGAATTATATTCAATAAATCATAGTTTAGGTTGGAACAGTAACCAATCACGTGCGAGCCGAATTGGTCGCAGTAACTAAGCCAGGCCACCCCGACCAAATGGGTTAGGTTAGAACTGTGATCAACTGCGTGCAAGCCGAGAGAGCGAAGCGAGGCGAGCACTACTTTCAAAGGCCAGGCGGTTGACTAAACGGCTAATTTAACCGGTTGGCTGCGACATATCCAATACATATGACGAGACCTTTAGGTGGCTCGGAAAGTACATTAAGCCGTTGGTCCCGGCTGCCATTTATAGATCTTTTATATTCGTTACGGGTTGTCAAGGGGTATCGTAATAAAGAGTATTCTATCCATCTTGTTATTAGTAACTGGGTTGTAGAGGTCAGATAGGCAGTCGTTCCATTGTAAATACATTCAGCTGCATCCGGTTAGATTAAAAGTCGACCAACATAGTTTGGAAAAGGCTGGGCAGATTTTTTTGAGTTTTGGCTGTGGTCGGCCATTTTAAATTATTTATGCTGGTGTTGTTATTTTGAAATAATTTGATCATAACCAATAAAATTCTCACAGATCTATAAATAACCGGCCAAATGCGAGTCGGACCCGCGCACGGTTCCGTACCATTATACCTATACTTATATAAAAATCACGTCTGTTGTATGGGAGCCCCCCTTAAGTATTTATTTTATTTAAATTTTATTATTTATTATTAAAGTAAAAATACAACTGTGTATTTTGTGAATATTTCAAGTGCCTACCTGTTGCCATTATTGATATCGAGCAAAAAAGGGGAAAAAAAATGCGTTGGTTGTATGGGAGCCCCCCTTAAATATTTATTTTATTTTATTTTTAGTATTTGTTGTTATAGCGGCAACAGAAATACATATATTGTAAAAAATTCAACTGTCTTGCTATCGCGGTTTTTGAGATACACCCTGGTGACTGAGAGACGGACAGACAGCCGAAAGTCTTAGTAATAGGGTCCTGTTTTTACCCTTTGGGTACGGAACCCTAAAAAGACCTGTACATATTTGAGATACTGTAAGGTGATGGACGAAGGATGAGGTTATTTTTGTGCCAACATTATTTGATTGTTATTTATTTGTTTTATTAGTTATTTTTTTTTGTGTATTAAGTATTGCTTACTTTTATTCCTTTCTTATTGTTAACATATCTGTTGTTATTGAACGTTAACGTTAACGTTAACTGTTCAATAACTATGGATTGTCTGAAGTCTGTAATATTATGCACGTTTTTCTTAAATAGATTACTGCATAATTTGACTATAATGTTCCCATTGCAGGGACACAGGCCTCCCCTCTGTGAGAGGGCCCAGTGCGGGTTGGTAGATGTCATTTATGTTTTCGGTTCTAGTACATACTTCGCCGTCTTTGAAAGCAGTTGTGATGAAATAATTTACACAAAGAAAGCGCGAAGAAATAAAGCGCCTTTCTGGGTTCGAACCCACAATAATTCGTATCTTGCGACCGTTTCCACTGGGCCACCACTGATCTTATAAATTACTGAGCAGGCGTTAACCCCATACACACCGAAAAATTAACACACGACCTTTGAACAATTTAACCTAATGGATGACATCAGTTAAGGTGACATATACCTATGGGGCTAACAGGAAGTAAAGTCACCGGTCACCTTTCTTTGCGTGAAAATAATGTCATTTGCCAAGTCATAATCTAGAGGTTAGATGTTGCGACCTTCACCTTTGTGACTAATAGTGTTGAAAGTAATTTAGGGCTAAAATTACATTGGTGAAAGGTAGAGTAAATTGTAGGTAATTTATTCTTATGTGTAAAAAAATAGCTTATCGTTCGAGCAAAATAATGCAAAGTAATTTTGGAACTATATGATAAAATCATCGGTGCGCGTGAAAGACCGCGTTAGAGCAGTTTGTAGCTGATTCTTATGATTATGAATCTGTAAAGTCATAATTACAGAATAAGCAAGCTGAAGTGGCTATGGGCCGGTATATTAGCCGTAGAACCGACGACCGTTGGGGTAGACGTGTTATTGAGTGAAGACTGCGAATCGGTAAACGTAAGAAGACGCCTCAGGCTAGGTGGAGCGACAGTCTTCGCTGGATGGCTGGTAGCAGCTGGATGAAAGTTTCCGAAGATTGAGTTGAATGGCGTGTAATAGGAGAGGCCTATGTCCAGCAGTGGACTGGTATAGACTGGTGATGATGATAAGTAATAATAATAATAATAAGTTTAATTGTACAAAGAAAAAACACACAAGATTAGACATACAATAAACATGACTGTACAAGCAGTGAGCAGAGGCAAGTTGAACAGCAGGCTCCTGAACTAAGTAAATAGGATACTTGTATCTCAAGAGCCAAAATGACGATGATGAAAGTCATATTTGTGACGGTAATAACAGCCACAAACACAGGTCGATCGGTCAGGTTAAGCTACGCTTACCGCGGTTGGTCTGAGGATGGGTAACCATCTTTACATACTGAGACCCTTCCCTGCTTCGAAAATCATGTTAAGCCATTGGTACCGCTGTCATTAGTGGATCTTTGATAGTCGTTACGGGTAGTCAGCTGCCCGGTATAGCATTACCCAGTAACTGGGTTGTGGAGGTCAGATAGGCAGTCTCTCCATGTAAAATACTGGTATTCAGCTGCATCCGGTTAGACCGGAAGCCGAAACTAAAATAGTTGGGAAAAGGCAGGCAGATGATGCAGATGATGAACCTGACACTGCCCTGCAAATTGCAAAAAACCGTAAGAAAAATTTAAAGGACAATGCTTATGGATGTATGCAATCCCGTACCATGCAGCATCAAAGTCGAACTTTGTTTTCCAGACTGTTCTTATCATAATAACTCCTACAAAAGTTTTTTTTGTGTAATCAAAACCCGGGTTCGGAGATTTAAAAAAAAATCGAAATAACCGGAAAACTAGGTACTTTATTTTCTTTGACATATCATTCCCGAACGGCCACTATTGCCCTGAAAACGATAATCATAATAAAAATTCTATTCTATTTTATTCTAGTTATTTTTAATTAATGTAGAATCGGCAAAGTATATTTTTTTTACATGTTTTTTGAAAGACGTGATCATGCCACTTTCAAAATTCTAGGTTATATTAATCATATCTTTTGAAACGGAACGTCATGTAAAGGGAATAAAACAACATCAACACTTTCTTACTTTAAATTAAAATCCCTGTTCAAAAATCTAATACCCGACGCGTAATGTAGTAAAAAATTATGAAAATAATTACTAAAATAGGTTGATCTTGATGATGAGAGTTTTTGGTACCACTATTGGTCATTGTCTTTTCACGGGTAAAAAAAGATTCTTACTCCCGATCTATCAATATCATGTGCTGCAGAAAAGTTTTATTAATGCATCCGATGTATGAGGTATTGGAAAATAGCTTTTTATGCGTGTTTCGTCTAGACACATTCAGAGAATTGTTTTTTAGCTTTCATAGCCCATTATCTGTTATGGTCTTTATACAATTTTGTTTTATGTTGTACTCTTCTTTAACGACACGGGCGAGGGAATAAATCTGAAACCTTGCTAAATTCAAATTTTATTTGTTTCAAATTGACGTTATTACAAGTTAAACAAATATCAACTTTATTTTAATTTTAATTAAGTTAATTTCAGAGTGACTAGCACTATTCAAAAAGTTATAAAAATGTTTGAAGTTGTAGCGTAAACTGAACTACATTGTGTAGGAATTAAAGTTATTTTTCCATAAACTCATATTTGTTTACATTTTCGGCGAATATGTCGCGATTCAAATTTATGTATTTTGATGATGACATTGACAATATAACAGTATTTTATGTAGAAAGCGACCTGCCTCTGCATCCCACGGTTTTGACGACTTGACAAAACATCGGGATTTTGTTATTATATGTATGTTTAATGTAATGTATAATATGCATAAACTTTTTGGATTAAATTTTCTAAATGACGGTGAAAAGTGCATCAAAATCCGCTGCATAGTTTAGAATGACATCGCGGTCAATGAAACGGTCAACGCGGTCGCAGGTAATGTATAGATAGAGAACGCGACCTGGGGCTGCAGTCTCGACATTCATTGCGATCGCTTTACGACCGAATTCGGTCGCAAAGTCTCGGATTGACAGGTGTAATGTATGGAGTGACAGGACTTTGCGACCGAATTCGGTCGTAAAGCCTTCGCTATGAATGTCGAGACTTCAGCCTCTGGAGTGGAGACCGCGTATCGGCAAGCGTAGTGTAGGACGCCCCCCAGCTAGATGGACGAACGACGAAAGGTTCTGTCGAAGTAGTGTTTTTCAAAGGTGTGTGTTGTCGAAGTATGTTCTGTCGGACTAATGTTAGTCGAATATCCATATCATAAATACATTTACAGAAATACATACATATTCTTATTCCGTGCAAATAAATCTCTACACACGCATTCACTAACCTTCTAATAGTTAATAAAGATCAAATTCACAAAACACGTATTCGTTTTTATGAAACTGACAGGTGTCAAGAACGCATTCTCAAATGTCAAAACGGGCCTTTTATTTTTTGACAACTTTATTTGTAATTTTTATTCCCAATATAATTTTAATTTCAATCAAATTTTTAAGCATTCTCCGGCCTCAGCCATCGTAAATTGGTAAGAAATAAATAATGTTATGTGTTATTACTGTAGACTCTTGTAGACAAACAAGTATTTAATATAAAGGATAAGTGCGTAATTGATAAAAATAAAAGCCAGATATGTAATAATTTTTATAAATGATAAATGATTTTTTTTTGTAAGTAGGCTTGTACAAACTCTTTTACACGTCAATCATATTTTAAAACTAGATGAGGTCGACGTTTCCTATCTGACTAGTCTGAGAAGAAAGGCCGAAACAAACTCAGAGGTCACAGTCTCTTTTAAAGTCCAGACATAATCTTGGTCAGATCATAATGAAGACCATGTAGATCGATACAGTCTAAACCTATTTACATTATCCATAAAGTTCATATTATTTTGTTTTATCAGAAATGTAACTTTAGAAACGATGGACGGACTATGTGAACGATGAAGGACGGGCATTTTGGGGGATTGTCTTTTGTAATTTTGTCGTTCGAAAAATGCTGATTCTCAGCCTAATTTAAATAAATGACTTTTGTTTTTTTTTTTTTGATTATGTGGTTAGAAAGGGGGTGAATACTGAGATGATGTCTAATAGAGAATTATGGAAGAAAAACACATATTGCGCCGATCCCTAATAAATTAGGGCGAAGGCAGGAGAATGATAACGATGATGATGAGCAGGTTTTTTGTAGTATATACATAAGGCACTTTCAAGCGCAATGTTCAGGGAACAAGTTATTTGTATATGTCGCAGATCTCTTCCTTCTTTGTCCCAAAATGCATGGCCCGAATCTGTAATAAAACAGTCATTTATATTTAATCGAACCTCCATCCTCCTCCTCCTCCTCCAACCTCCTCCAACCCTCCATTTTGCGCTTTTAAAAATATTATTACAATATGATTATTAATACCACTATAATATGATTTTTATAGCCCTCACTCAATCAATCAATCAACTCAGCATAGCGCTGTCCACTGCTGGACATAGGCTTCTCCCAGGCTGCGCCACAACACCCTGTCCTGCGCCTTCCGCATCCAGTCTGTCCCAGCAACCTTCGTCGTCCGTCCATCTAGCTGGGGGGCATCCCACACTACGCTTGCCGATATGCGGTCTAAACTCCAAGACTTGTCTCCTCACCCAGCCCTCACTGCCAGCTGTTATCTGGTAGCCACTGCTCTTCTAGGAAACCCTAGCTTTAAGCACCTTTAGTCATCATCATCTGCCTAGCTTTTTCCCAACTATGTTGGGGTCGGCTTCCAGTCTGACTGAATGCAGCTGAATACCAGTATCTTGTCTGGAGCGACTGCCTATCTGACCTCCACAACCCAGTTTCTAGATAATACGATACCCCTTGGTAAGACTGGTTGTCAGGTTTTCGGCCTTCTGACTACCCGTAACGACTGTCAAAGATCCACGAATGACAGTCGGGACCAACGGCTTAACGTGCTTTCCGAGGTACGGAGGGGTCTTGGTATATAAAGATGGTCATCTGGCCACGGACCATCCGCGGCAAGCGTAGCTTAACCTGATCGATCGACCCGTGCAGCTGTTATTACTTAGCCACAAGCCCCTCTGGCTTGTGACTAAGTAATAATTAGAAACCCTAAATAATACCTGATAAGTGATGCCCGATTTTCAACCGGTTTTCTGCTCTGGACACATCTAAACCAACACTCGTTCGTGTATGTTTTGTTGTCGCTAGCACATATGGGAAAGTAAATTCTGAAACAGTCTTTGCACTTCTGGTCCTTTGCAAAAGGCGGAAAATATTCAATCGTTTTTGGTGATGCGTAGTGATAAATTATGGAGATCACTGTTAGTACTGCAAATTAAAAAAGAACTTTATTGTTAAACAAATACGTCATCTTCTGCCGAGCCTTTTCCCAGCTATGTTGGGGCCGGTTTCCAGTCTAACCGCATACAGCTTAAAACCACTATTTTACATGGAGCGACTACCTGTCTGACCTCCAAAATGCAGGGAAATTAGATGTATTTTTGACAGGTTGTGACTGAGATCAGACTGTGAACGTTCTTAAAATTACGGGAATTGCCCCTCTAATTAAATCAAATCAAAATCAAAAGTCATTTATTCAAATTAGGCTGAGAATCAGCACTTTTCAAACGTCAAAATTACAAAAGACAGTCCCCCAAAAACGCCCGCCCTTCACCACTTCCTAGTGCTATCGCAGAAGAAGAAGTGGCGCCACAAAATCCCTAGCAGCACAGCTGTCTGTTCAGTTAGAAAAAATACTTGATACTCTCCTCCTCTGGTCATACACGCACGCCGGGTGCTCAAATAAGTAATTAAATTAAAATTAATTCATTTATATCTGGTAATTTACACTCATTGCCATACATAAATTAACAGAAATCAAATAAAATAAAAATAAACAATTACTATTTATTGGGTTATTCCATCAGGAATTTCTCAGTAGCAACCTGCGGGGTAGTTGCGTAAATCATTTTGACAGTTAACAACATTCATTGCATTATTTACGTTATTGAGCAAGGAAATTTTTCGAACATATGAAGCAATGGATTAGCAATTATTATATAATTAATAGCAAAATTCGCTGAAATCTACTGACACTCAAGTAGAGCAGACGTGTGTACCTATAAGCAATATTATTTATCATATGTCGTTAAAATATTTCCAAGTGATCTGTGACCTAAAAAAACGAATCGCTCATTTTTCTGCTAAGTTAGTGATTTACTTTAGTGAATAACAATTAATTATGACAAACATTTAAGAATTAAGTATGTCAAATAGTGAAAACAGCCCTCGGAGTATCCCATCACCACGCAGCCCTGCCAGCAAATCTCAAGTACCTGACCATGCCGCTGAAGGAAAAATTCAGGCAGTGGACACCAGGGAGATTAGCAACTGGTTGATCTCAATCGAATCATGCCTGAATGAAGTTTGTACCATTGCTCAGGAAGGAAAGCTGAACTCCGAGCAAAAGCTGAGGATCAATTCCCTATCGCGCAAGGTTGGACATGGCGTTTCACAAATGGCAGTTTACTACCAGGACTTGAAGCTAAAGGCCCAAGGAATACAGAACTCACTAGGCTCGAGAGAAAGAGGTGACCTCACGGATTGCCTCGAAGATATCAAGAAAACAATTCAAACTAGCATTCAAGAAAACTGCGCTAAACCAACGATGGCGGAAAAAGTTTCGTTCGCTGACATGGTTAAAACCAATAAAAGTTACCTGCGCCCCAATAACGTCAGTTCTATTGCAATTTACCCAACGGATAAATTAAAATCTAGTGACGACACTAAATCCCTTGTCCAAAATATCATACGCCCTGAACAAATGAAATTGCACGTTAGAGGACTGCGCAAAACAAAAAACGGAGGCGTTATAATCAGCACGGAGACCAAAGACGACATAGAAAAACTTAGGAAATCATCTCAGCTAAGTAGTTCCGGCCTAAAAGTGGAAGAGCCCCATAAGAGAAGACCAAGAATTGTAGTTATAGGAGTACCGACCGTCTTAAGTAATCAAGAAGTTTATGATTGCATCTATGAGCAGAATGTAGCCGATAAGCTGCCTAGTTTGTCTCGTGACTCTTTTTTGGCCTCTATAAATTTAAGTCACAAATCAGGTAAAAAGGAGGGACCTACGTGCAATTTTATTCTTGAAGTTTCTGCTAGCGTAAGAAAGGCGCTTATAAACCAAAATCGAGTGTTCATTAATTGGACATCCTGCCCAGTGAGGGACTTCACGCTTGTGACCAGGTGCTTTAAATGTCAACAGTATGGACATGCTGCAAAGACTTGTCGGGAGGCTACCTATACGTGTGGACATTGTGGGGAACAAGGTCATCAGGCGAATGAGTGCACTAAACTTGCTGAACCGTCACATTGTGCAACATGCTTGCGATTTAAAAAACCCAGTAACCACAAAACAGGCGATCAAGAATGCCCTGCAAAGAAACTTGCTGAGACCAGATACATCAATTCTATAGATTATAATGACGTCGCGTAAGACCGCTCTAAGTTTATCTTTAAGCCTTTTTTTTTACTTTATGTTATATAATTATTCTTATTTTGTCTTTTACTAGTTATAATTCATAAAATTAGTTTTAATTTTTACAATTTATATTATAAGTAAACAATTGCAATCCTAACATTTTGTTGTCACGGCAATTTTTTCTGTATGACAAAGTAAACACAACCTTATTAAAAATGTAACATTGCAAAAATCATATTAAGTAGAACATTGTTACAAAAATGTCTTACGATGATGCAAGAGTATCACATTTCTGTCAAGAATATAACCATAATTCATAGTAGATAAATTATTTACTATTTGTTTAAGGAATTTTAAATAATACTTATGTATAAGCACTGGAGTGAGATACCTGAGATACAGGTTTATTCCTAGTTCAAGTAGAATCCAAATATTTTTACCTACACCTAGTATTAAGGTCCTATTTTGTAAATATTTATGTAAATCAATTATTTCAATAAACAATTTCAATTTCAATATCCTTCAAAATGATTCAGACGGATTAGCGTGTTACGCAATCAAAGAAAGAAAGAAAATACATTTATTTAGTACAAACTAAAAGACACACAATACACCAGATACATACATCAGATAGCAACTAATAAAAAAACAAATAGAAAGTATAAAGACCGATGTAAGAAAATAGCAGGAAAGTGTGCCTCACGGCTGCACCAAAAAGGCCCAGTTCAGCAAAAAAAAAAATGCCAGACAACTAGCGCCTGCCGCTGCCAGGTTTAAAATAATTACGGTGCTGGACTCTTTTTGTGCCCGGTTGATGGCGGTTGAAGGCTCGCCCCTATTACATGGGGATGTAGCGGTATCTACAACACCACATGCCAACAACGCGTCATACTGACGTCACGCAAATCCTGCATCTCAGAAGCAGAGTTTACCGCACAATTAGCATATATATAAACTTTCCAACATCAATCGTAGGGCAGTTGCCCGCCAGACACAACACCCGTCTGGTCGGAGGATCCTCCCTTTTCTATGGAGGGTGACTGAACTTTACACCCTGTTCCTCATACCTCTATAGGATGTAATCTACATAAGTGGTGAAATGTGGGTGTACTGGATTACAGGCGTGATGTTATGGTATATGAAAAAAGAACTAAAAAAAACCAAATAAACTAATAGCATAATCAGCCTATAACGTTCCGCTGCTGGGACACAGGCCTCCTCTCTGTGAGAGTATAGGCCGTAATAAACCTCGTGGGTTGGTAGATGTTCGAATTTTTAGTTCTAAGACATGTCGGTTTTCTCACGATGTTTTCCTTCAGCGATTATTCCCACTGTCCACCCCCTGCTTATCCACCCGGGTGGACAGTGTCACAACTTTTAAAAATAATTCCCGCTATCCTCTGGGGGGTGGCCAGTGAGAATCATTATTAAGAAAAAAAAATGCGTCTTCTTAAATAATGTTTAAAGCTTGCAGCATGTTTGGTTTTTTTTTACCTATTGCTTTATTCAGTTTATGGTGCCATCCTTCAACAGCATTAGTCGTGCGATGCCTTTCTCCAAAGATACACCATACTTTTAAGAAGTAATCTTTCATCCAATGATCTTCTACGTATTTCCGAATTTCAAAACATTTTTTTAATTGTTAAAATATTTAAATGTCTGTAATCAGTATCAGCCAGGGTTGGACAAAGAGAATGTAGGTTTTAATAGTGGCGCTGTCCACCGGAGGTGGCCATTGTAAATGTTTGAAAAAGTTATAACCGTGTCCACCACCACCACCAGTACTGTGTACCAGTGGCTACAGTGAATTATCTTAATAATGATTCTCACTGGCCACCCGCCCGGGGACAGCGGGAATTATTTTTAAAAGTTGTGACACTGTCCACCCGGGTTAGTGGTGATGAAATAAGTTATACAAAATAAAGCGCCTGGCTGGGTTCGAACCCACGACCTACAAACTCGTGAGTCGGGGCCTATACCACTGGACCACCACTGGTCTTCCACCAAAATAATAAGAAAAAAAACTTGAAACTAATAAGTACTTACGAATTATGTACAACAACATGTTGACGAGTATTTCAAATGAAAACAAGAAATTGTTTCATAACGGAGATTTAATGAATGCTTGGCTAATTGAGTTTCATGAGCAATGTAAAAGACATAAATTACTTTTTAACTTTTTATTGTTCAACTAGCGACCCGCCCTTGCTTCGCACGGTCTCTTTGACTTGCGGAAACAATGAGATTTCTTTATTGTAAGTTTAATATTAATGTATCATACACATAAACCGAAGAATTGCCAAATTTAAGTGGCGGGTGGGCAAGGCACATTGCTCGCAGAACAGATGGCCGATGGAGCCGAAAGTTTCTGGAGTGGCGACCGTGTACCGGAAGGCGTAGCGTTGGAGGGCTTCAAAAGGTGGACGGATGACCTTGTGAAGGCCGCAGGAATCCGCTGGATGCGGTAAACACAGAACCGGTCAAAGTGGAGGTGCTTAGGGGAGGTCTATGTCCAGCAGTGGACATCTTTCGGCTGAAATGATGATGATGACACATTAACCTTCTGGAATAAATTCCCTAAATGATGGTGACAATTGTATAAAAATTATTTCTTCTTCTTTCTTTCTTTCTTGTTTTCTTCTTTCTTTATTTATTTTTCTTTCTTTATTTTCTTTTCTTTCTTTGCGAAGTTTAGAAAAACAATGCGGTCACACAGACAGACATGAAAAGCGACTTTAATTTTTATTATGTATAAGTATATTTGTGAAACGTGTTTTTGGCACACCGCAAATGACGACGGAATTTCGCCTATAAAAATTTATGATGGAAAGACCCAATAACACTGTTCGACCCGGGAATCGAACCCAGGACCTCATGCTCAGCAGTAGCGCTTGCGACTTCTAGACCTACGAAGGAGTCATACTGACGACGGCACGGTTGGCGCAGTGTTTAAGCAATTGACTGCTGCGCTGCGTGTCGCGGGTTCGATACCCGCACGGAACAAATATTTGTATGGCCTACAAGTAGTGTTGTTTCGGTTCTGGCTGTTTGTGTATGTGAGTTTAAACGTTTTAATAAAAATAAAAAAAACGAATATAAACGTATTTTCTTTCTTCCGTTTCTTTAATATTATAAGTAAATGTGAAATTAACTGTCTGTCCATCTGTAACCTTTCCACGCCATAACGACGCGGATAATTTCCGACTTCCACGCGGGCGAAGCCGCGGGCAAAAGCTACTGTCCGGCTTTCAAGAGAATGCGTTTCTGACACCTGTCAGCGCGATAATTCTTGTAACTAATAAAGATCAAATTCGCAAAACACGTATTCGTTTTAACGAAACTGACAGTCAAGAACGCATTCTCTCGACGGCTGGAATGTAGTATCGAATATTTTACCTATACACGGTGTATAGGTTCCGGACGATATATATAAACTTCGACCAGATGTTCAGAGTTTCAGACCATGGAAATAAGCATTTTTTATAATGGACACATTAACGAATTCTTATTTTTTGTTAATTTTCATACAAAGTAAATACTTTGTATGAAAGGCGCTCGCTCGCCGTTACATTGCCTGGTTGACACCTATAATAAACAGTTTGGCTCTACGGATATTATGTTTCTCAGTAAAGCTATATTTAAGAGTGATATTACGACTATTTTAAGAGATCATAACCCTGGAATTTAGCTATTAAGTGATTTTTTATTTGTTCTGCTATCAACTAGCTATTCTGTATGTGATATTGTGTGCCTACTATGTAATATACTGCTGTTTGTTATTCCAATCAAATAAAATAAAAATAAAATACTGTAACGTAAATCACCCGATATGCATGCCTCTTTATTCGAATTGGCAACGTTGTATATTCATTCATTCATAAGATTTGGTGGGCTGAAACTTGTCAAGACTAAATTAAATTTCAAATTAAGACCCTTTCTTACTGCATAGCTCAATTATATTTCATTAAAATGAAATTACAAATATGTTTGTGACGAAGTCTTTTTAAGTACTACTTCCTTTGTTAGATTTGATTTGTAAAAGCTATAGAAGCGTTTGCCAAAGTTTAAGGATAACGTGAAGAACACGGTGTATATGCTCCTGATCGAATTGCCGCACTTCGATGACGCTGAGAACGTTACATAATTCTATTGCTCCATTACGAGACGTGCTTTAATGGAAACCTGGTACTACCAGCAGGCGATGCTTCTTGTTGTTTGGTGCAAGGTATAGACGAAATCCTTTTGTTGGGTTCGTTACTAAGAGCTAGCGGTTTTCTCTTCTTCATCTTCGTGTCGCGCTGGCATTACTGTATTTTAAATTTTGTTTTCCCAAAACTTTGCCACGGCGTTGTCGGTGGCAGCGCAGAGTTCACTTTGACTGCATGTTTTGGGCCACAGAGGGCAGGATAGGAGGTGGAGCATAGTTTGTGATATAGCTCCACAATCACACCCTACTGCCGTTTCGTCAAGTTAGCCCCACTTTACCAGGTCGGACTTATTTTCCCATTTGTGTCCGGAGACGGTTCAGAGCGCGCTTTTCTCTTAAATTTACTAATGTGACTCTACCCTTTATGTAAACTTACCCTAGTATGTAAAATTAAGGATATTCATTGTCAAGCAAATTGACTAAGAGCAGTGGTAACAGCCCCGACTTACGGAGGTTTCGGGTTTAAACCCAGGCAGGCATAATACTTTTTGAAATTTATTTCATCACCACTGCTCCCAAAGCGGTGAAGAAAAGTAACCGGCATGTCCTGAACCGAAACAAAAATTCACCCCACCCGCACTGGGCCCGCATGTCAGATTATGTCCTGTTCCCTCTCACAGAGAGGAGGCCTGTGTCCCAGTAGTGGGCATGTTATAGACTGATTATGCTAAATTGACTACTAACTTTAACTGTCATTCGTTGACTGTTGAGGGGTTGGAGGGGCTTGTGGCTCAGAAGGGGTTTGTGGCTAAGGAGGGTTTGTGGCTAAGGAGGGGCTTGTGGCTAAGTAATAACAGCCACACGGTCGATTGATCAGGATGTCAGTCGTGGATCTTTGACAGTCGTTACGGGTCGTCAGAATCCCGAAAGTCTGTTAACCAGTCTTACCAAGGGGTATCGCATTACCCAGTAACTGGGTTGTAGAGGTCAGATAGGCAGTTGCTCCATGTAAAATACTGGTATTCAGCTGAATCCGGTTAGACTGGAAGCCGACCCCAACATAGTTGGGAAAAGGCTAGGCAGATGATGATTCGTTGACTGCTGTATAAAATGCCTATAACACAACAAATTGCTGTAGTATCAATTACATAGATTGGGCAATTAATTTCCCTGACATTAAATCGGTTATGAGTGTTTGAGATTTGCATACTTTCTTTTTTTAATGCCTTTCTAACTTTGCGTTCGGAAACCTTCTCTCCCCTCCTTAAAAAATCCTAAGTTTTTTCTATAATTTTATCGCCATCATTCAGCCGAAAACCTCTACTGCTGGGCGGCAAACCCCCCTCATTGCCACGTTAGCCGGTCCTGTGTTGCCTGCATCTATTGACTCCCGCGAATCTCACTAGGCCAAACCACTATCAGTCGCACGCAGTCCGCAGTTGCCTCTCCAAAACTTTTCGTCCCCATCGGCCATCCGTTCGTCGCCCGTGGCCACGAGCTACAACAACTGAAATGCGTCTTGTGCATAGAAAACTCACAGCATTTATTTCAATTTTTATATCATTTACAGGCACTTTTGATTTGTTAAGGAGTTGGTCAGTCAGAAATATGAAGCTTAGGCCCATTCCAAAGCGTAGTAGGTACCTATGGAGAAGACGGGCAGGAAACTTCTTGAACACTCTTTTAAAGTGCGACTGCGGAGAAAACAAATAAAATAAGTTTTTTTAGAGCATGACTCGTCACCTCAACAAAAAAGTACATCCCATCACTAAAAAAGTATTTTACGTAGGTGCCGTTCGGGAACTAAAACCAATATTGATAAACTGTTCCTCCGAACCGCACGTTACGAACTTTTGTTTCAGTGTGGTCAATGGAAGTGCTTAGGTGCGGTTCGGGCAAGTGCTGCTGAAATCAGTGCTCTAAGTGGGATACCTCACCGCGACCTGACTTGCGTGGCGACGCGACGGACGGAAACAATTGACGAGCGCTCGTGTTGTTTGACGCAAGTCGCGTCGCCGCCGCCGACGGCCCGTCTAGTTCTTGTAACTTAGAAACAAAGAGGTCTTCGCGTGCGATACATGATTGCTGCTATCAGCGATCGTATAATATAATATTACGCCGCGGAAGTACGTAATGAAATTATATGGTACTAAATAACTTTATGATATAGGGCCAAATGTGAATGACCTATTTATTCAGAGTTCGATAGTGTTTGAGGCTTATTACATAAAGTCACGGCTTTGTCCTATGTAGGTAGGCTGAAATTAGATCTTTACATAGTGTAGCGAAAATAATAAGAATCACTGCATTGAAGATAATATAATCAGATAATATAAGAAGATAATAATAGAATCTAATCTAATCTAATTTAATTTAATCTATGTTATTTATTTCATTGTAACAATTTAGCTTTAACAGTATTTTTTTTCAAACTATTTATTATTATCTATACTTATAATAAATCTGTAGAAGTGAAAATTCTGTACATTGAAAATATCAAAAAAATAAATGGCAGGGGGTGTTACTAGACCGACACCGAACCCAAAAATGTGATTAAAAAAATTTTTGTCTGTCTGTCTGTCTGTCTGTCTGTCTGTCTGTCTGTCTGTCTGTCTGTCTGTCTGTTTGTTCAGGCATCATGCAAAAACTACCGGTTCGATTACGATGAAACTTGGTATAATTATTCTTTAATATCCTGGGCACCACACTGGGTACTTTTTATCCCGGAAAAGTATATACAATAAAAAACAAACTTAATTTTGCGGTTCGATCCCTAGATCCGATTACTATACCAACCGCAAATAATAAGTTTGTCGTAGGTTAGGTCACACGCAGTGGAGTTCATTTTTATTCCTTTTACTTTTTAGAGTTATTTAGGTTTATTTTTATATAAGTCGTAGGTATAGATTTTAATTTTAAAGTATAGGTAGTATATTTGATAGTGTACGTAGTGACCGTAGGTTATTTTATAATACTGTTAGGTAGGATAGTCATTCGTATAGATATTAGTTTTTAGAGATTTTGCTTATTTATTGAGTTTAGATTGAGGGGCCCGTGGCTAAATAATAATAGCCGCACAGGTCGATCGGTCAGGTTAAGCTACGCTTGCCGCGGTCGGTCTGTGGATGGGTGACCATCTTTACATACCGAGACACCTCCGTGCCTCGGAAAGCACGTTAAGCCGTTGGTCCCGGCTGTCATTCGTGGATCTTTGACAGTCGTTACGGGTAGTCAGAAGCCCGAAAGTCTGACAACCAGTCGTACCAAGGGTATCGTATTACCCAATAACTGGGTTGTGGAGGTCAGATAGGCAGTCGCTCCATGTAAAATACTGGTATTCAGCTGCATTCGGTTAGACTGGAAGCCGGCCCTGAACATAGTTGGGAAAAGGCTAGGCAGATGATGATTGAGTTTAGATTAGTTACCGTCATAAATAGGTTTATTTAGGTAGGTAGGTATTTTATTTTCTGTTATTGAGTTTATTTATTTTTTTAATTAGGTAGGTACTTAGGTAAAGATATCATATAGGTACCCTCTTAATCACCATTAATGAGACACAATTGGTTTTCTATCGTAATTAGCCACAAAGGGCCCGCGAGATAGATGGCATCCTGGTGCACATACATTTTATCCTGTTAGCACGTTCCCGTGGGATAATTTCCGACATCCACGCGGGCGAAGCCGCGGGCAGAAGCTAGTTAATTAAATAAATGTGTTATTATCTGCGCATAATGTAGTGCATTCTGTGCTTTCCTATAAGTGATGAGGCGCTTAGACTTATGTTTGCAATGTACAAATTATAAAGTAACAGTGTACTCATTGTTGAAAAGCCTAATAAATAAATACGACACGACACGCATACGACACGGTTGACGCAGTGGCTGAGCGATCGACTGCTGCCCTGCGTGTCGCGGGTTCGATTCCCGCACGGAACAAATATTTGTATTGCCTATAGATAGTTGTTCCGGGTCTGGCTGTTTGTGTATGTGAGTTTAAATGTTTGTTAACGCACCCGCGATACAGGAGTAATTCCTAGTGCGAGACAACGTTTAAAAAAAAATATTTGTAAATCAAATTCAAATATAAAATGTATAAAAGAAATCTAAATATAAAACAGAGGTTTGTTACTTGACAATTTGTTAGTATAAAAAATATTAGGAAAAAACGAGGAATTAGGAGAGTCTATCAAATTCAGGATACTTTTTAGGATAAAATTTTATAAACAATTTCATAAAATGTTATTATTTAGAAAAAAGATTTTAACCTAAGAGATGAGATTTTACCCGCAATAGGTACTCCTTTTGCTTCGTTTGCGGTCATATACTACGCTGAACTTTCTGAAGATCATTACCAATAAGGTTACTATAAAATGTCTTTCTGGGGGGTCCAGTACCGGCGTTTCCATTCGCATGTGCCTTGGAAATACATTTTGTTATTCATCCTCTCAACATGACCAATAATCTAAGAATACTTTGTCACTACATCTTTTTTTTAAACTGCAACGTTGCCTTATTATATCGTTCCTTAGCCTATCATTCAATATTTACGGTTTCGATAAAGAGGTCTTACATATGTCCGAGGTCTCAGATCTACGACTTAGCTTTTTTTTTTCTCATTTTTCAAACAGTTGCAGTTACGGTCTTCTGCACAGTTATTCACAACCATTCGACAGGTTGTTGAATCGAAAATGACATAATTTCAATTACTAATTTGCCTTTCCTCCGACGAAAATAGCTGTCGGAAGAATGGCGGTCGTCTATATAATTTAAACAGAAGGCTAATTCCCGTAATTAAAAACGTTTAAAATCTAATCGTAATCTCATGTCAGCGACAATCAATGTCAAAAAATTTCAAAAATATAGGGATTTTAGAAGTATTTTTGACAGATTGAGACTGAGATCAGCACCCTAATTGCGTAACACACGATCAATCGGAATCTGAATTATTTTGAAGTAAATTGCTAATTCATTGCTTCGTAAGTTCGAAAAATTTGTCTGCTCAACACGTAAATAACACGATGAATGTTGTTGGACTGTCAAAATGTAACCGATTCCGATTGATGGTTCAATTAGGTTGCTGATTGTGAACGTACTTAAAATTACGTGAATTGCTCCTCTGATACAATTTTCGGGTTTTGGATTTGTGAACAGCCCTTAGAGGATTCTTTCGATAACATTGTTTGATGTTCGATTCGGCACGAAAGCGTATCAAACGGTTTTGAATAGCTATCTGTACTGATTTGCGTTTTGAGAATTCATGATGTCAATAGCACACCTCCCAACCCTTCTCTTCCGCCGTAATGAAAAAAGTCCCTCATACAGAGAAAATACAAAATAGTAATAAGCTGCGAACACACTGCCCCTCAGAACCCCTACACGACAAAATGAACTAGTTAATGAATGAAATTAAAAAACGAGACACGTTTGTGAAAGGGGTACTGCCCGCGGCACGTTTTAATGAGATTATTTAACTAGTTTACATAAGCTTAGACTATGTAGCCTCAGTCTTACAATTACTGGGCCACAGAGTATGTGAAAACAGAGGTTCTATGTTTAATTTTCGGTGGCGGACATAATTATGCTGCAATACAGACTTTGCGAAACATAGGTTTACCAAAAAATTAACTGAAAACAGGAGAAGTGTCGACGGATATCCGCACCCTAATTGCGTACCACACTATCAATCTCAAACTGAATCATTTTGACAGATATTGCTATTCCATTGCTTCATATGTCCAAAAATGTGTCTGGTCAACAACGTAAATAATGCAATGAATGTTGTTGAACTGTCAAAATGAAACCCATTGCTACTAATAGTGTAACACAATTACCGTGCAGGTTGGAACAAAGTACTTTTCGCTTTTGCACACTTTTTTTACTTAACAAAATTGTCGTGAAGGTCAAAATTTTAGACATATTTTCGGTCTAGCTCTCATTTGCCGAGTGTGCTGATAGAACGAGCGATAAGGAACTTCGTTCCAAAATGCAATAATCGTCGACTCATCCGGACTTTTACGTCGAGAAAATCAAGCTTAGCGGCATGTCGATTCCGGCATTTCTCGCAGGAAAGCCACGCGAATAAGACAGTCACGTAATCAATTAAGTCGCGTTTGTACGTCAAAATTCAATCAATTTCATAATTTCCGACTATCGCTTTTGGTGAGGACGCGTAGTTAGACATTGATGATCGCTAAGACGAGATTGCGACTAAATTTTTAATGTTTGTAATTGCAAGAAAAATGATTGGTCTTTAGTTATCATTTTCAGTTATCAGAGCACTCAAGTGGTGGCCCAGTGGTGATGGCCCTGACTTACGAGTTGTAAGTTGTGGGTTGGAACCCACAACTTACAACTGGCAGCTGTTTGCTTTTTGTAAATCATTTCATCACCAGTGCTCTCAAAACGGTGAAGGAAAACATCGTGAGGAAACCGGCATGTCCTAGAACCAAAAATTCGAAGACATGTGACATCTACCAACCCGCACTGGTCCCGCGTCAGTGAGAACATAATAGACTGATTATGCTGATATAAAAAATAAAAAATCAAGTTATATAAAAAAAGGAGTCCGCTATAAGCAACAACAATAAAAATGAAACAAATACTCATATACGAGGCCAAAAGGCTCTTATCTCAGCATGATGCTGCGACATTTGTTTTTTACTATATTCTGATCAGGACATTGCTGCGACATTTTTTTTTTTTTGTGATGTTTCTGGCAGTTACAGAAATAAATAAATAATAAAATGGATGATAATATGTAAAATATTAGCAAATAAAATATTCACTTAATCCGCGTCAGACGTAACCTTGTCATTACTTGTCTATGGCTTGAGTGTCATGACAGGACAGTGTCAAGTAACTCTGCATTTAATGTAGTCTGTGGTCGGATGCGACCTACTTCCAGTTCAGTGGGCCGTTCAAGACGTTACGATGTTACCTAATTTCGGCACATTATTGAAACAATGTGATAATACGATATAGCTACTTGATTAGCTGTAAGGTAATGAAGTGAATTTTCCCTTAATTAAAATTAAGGACGTGAAATGGCGTGTCCGTTATCCGATTATTCTCTTTTTCATTAAATTATCGTCAATAGATAAGTAGGGTATGTAATCGAACCTCTAATAATGCCCATTTTGCGCTTTTCTCTCTTTTCTTCCTTACATCGGACTTTACATTTTTTAATTGATCTTTATTTTTTTGTTTTTATCTGATGTAAGTATTGTGTGTCTTTTAGTCTGTGCTAAATAAATGTATTTTCTTTCTTTCTTTGGAACACTGTATATAATGATTGCGTCTCTTTTTGTGATTTTATAATTCCTATTATGGTGTCCCTAAAAATACTAAATAGCCAAGCAACTGCAACCAACTTGGAAGTAGCGCACGTCGGCTACATTACTGCCGCGGCACCGCTCGCTTCGCTCGCTCGGCTCGCGCGGTTGATCGCAGTTCTAACCTAACGTAACGCTTTTATCGGAGTAGTTCAGTACATAACTGCGACCAAATTTAAGAATATGCCATGTAGTTAAAAAGAGGGTCCATTATTTTAAAAAGTTTGCAGCATTAGAAGAGCAAAACATTTTAAAATCAAATATTTCCGGACAAGTGGTTGGGTTTTTGACACCGTTGTTTTTAAGTTGGCAGTCATTAATAACTCATTGTTGCCTGCGGATACACTCCTCAATTTTTTATTGCGTACCATAATGTATATATTCAAATTTTATTTATGTTTCAAATTGACGTTATTTCGAGTTAAACAAATATCAACTTTATTTTAATGGTAATTAAGTTGATTTCAGAGTGACTATGGAAAAAGTTATAAAAATGTTTGAAGTTGTAGCGTAAACTGAACTATATTGTGTAGGAATTAAAGTTTTTTTCATAAACTCATATTTGTTTACATTTTTGGCGAAAATCTCGTAATTTTATTTTACTTGGTTGTTCCGCGACATGACGCAATAATAGACTTTTTTCCTCAAAAAGGAAGTTTTCTTAGAACTTACTTGTTGCTGTTGACTTTTTTAATGCCACTGTGAAGAGTATTTATGTACAGACGCACATCAAGCAACTACAATCTGTCAAATGTCTTTAATAGATTTTCAATTTTATCGCTAAAGCATTAAGGTTCAAGGTTGATTGGGAAAATTTGACAGTTTTGGGTAGCTTGACCTGCTAGCGTCTGTACCTATGGCTTTAATGCTGTGTAGAAAGTAATTTTTCAATTCTTAAAATAAAAGGTACAAAATTAAAGTACCAGCCAGAACAAAAAAAGACTGGTGTCCTATGGGACATGGCCTCTTGAGCATTTTTTATTATTACAGCGAAAGTCTGAAATTAACCCTCCGGCTGCTATTTGAGATTGAAAATGCCAAAAATCTTTTTAATAACAAGTTTATAGTTCACGTCATGTTCGCTATGTTACATTCAATTAAAAGTTGTTTTTTTTTTAATGTTATACTTAAAACACTTGTGATAAAAATATGATTTTCGGCATTTCCAATCTCAAATAGCAGCCGGGGGGTTAATTTTAGACTTTCGCTGTTATATTGAGCCCAAAATGTTATTTTCTATAAGAAAAAAGTACTTTTTTTCTGACTTTGGGTATAAAATGTTTGACACTTGAATGATGTCCTTTCTGAAAAGGATACTTTGAATATTAGAGAGGACAGCAGCCGATCTATTCTGTAAAAATCTCACCGTGAAAACTTAGGTGAAGGGAATTTTAAGCTCACTTCACCTAAGATATCACAGTAATATTTTTACAGAATAACAGCTGTAGTTGGAGCAACACACGACTAGCAATCTTGATTGAAATTACATCGAAAAATACTTCGAGTTGTTCATTTAATAAAAAATCTTTGAAATTCGTTTCATTCTAAGCAGGCAAAAATGCCAAATTAATGAAACCTGTGACATCAGTTATGCAATTGTAAATGGCGATTATATGCCTTATTACTATGGAGTGAGAGTCTTATAAATGTGTTATCCTTAGTGAGTGTGAAAGTGATCGCTCATTTTTTGGTTTTTATTATTAAATTTATTCTCGTAACTAAGCGATAAAGAAATCGGTATATTCAAACTCAGAATTAAAACAAGAATGGTATTTTTACAAGGACGGAATAAAGATTTGGCGTGCTTACATGAACATTTTGCATTGTAGACGTAACTATGTCATAGATAGTTTTATATTAGTCACCTACCTTCTAATTTAATTTTAACAGGCTCGCCCCCTTTTTCATGGGAATTAAGCATAACTGACAAAATGTGGGTATACTATAGGTACATTTCAGCTACTGTACGTACGTCAACACAGTACGTCCACTGATGGACATAGGCCTCCCCCAAGCACCACCCCTTTGTCCGGTTCTGTGCTTCCTGCATCAAGCGGATTCCTGCGGCCTTCATAAGTTCTTTGAGTGTACTATAGGTGCATTTCAGCCGAAGCACGTCCACTGCTGGACATAGGCCCAAGTATCTCCATTTTGACCGGATCTGTGCTTCCCGCACCTAGCGGATTCCTGCGGCCTTCATAAGGTCATCGGCCACCTTGTGAGAGGTCTTCCAAAGCTACTACGTACTATATTATTATTATTGTTTTATTATCAATTCACAGCATACTAAATAATATAGACTCGAACTAAGCCCCACAAAACCGTGGTAGTGGTTTGACTGTGGGGTCTGGCAAGTCTTTGTATACATATATAGTCCATTTATAATAGCATTAGAAAAAAGAGGCTCGTAGAAGCAGGAATGCAAAACATTTTATTTCAAAGTTATGATAAAACAATTTTAAGGGAGATGCTTAAATTCTAATTTTCTTGCGTTTTTTGCAATTTGCAGGTCAGTGTAAGGTTGTATCTTAATAAAAATAATATGATGCGCAAAAATAAGAAATATGTAGGCAATAATACAATTTTAACCTTAAAAATCATCAATACATCCCTTTAAATTAGAATCGCTCCGAATTCGTCTGATTTCGCGGGCTACTGCAGCGCATCCACCTTAATTAAAATAAAATTCGGTAGAATTATAGTGAAACGAATAACGTTCCAAGTATTGTTCATCCCTGCTTCTTTTAGGTTTTTAGCATTGACACTGTAATTTTAAATTGGAGTTATATAATATAAATAAATTAAAGCCACATAATTTCATAAGATAAATAGTTAAAATGGTTACAATTAAGTGTGACAGCTGCTGTAAAAATAGATCATAATAAATTCGGCGTCTATCATAATGTAACAATGTTTATTGTATTTTTGTTACAAAGTGTGCATTAAAAATAACCTTTTTTAACTTCTTTCTAATGCTATTGTAAATGGACTATAGGTAGCACTCTAATACATTTCTAAATAATATCTTTTTAATTTATTTTTCAATCTGTTTTTACTGGTTTCACTCCTTATGTCTGCCGGCAGACTATTCAATAGATGTGGTATTCGTTTTTTTAGAGTTCTGTCACCAAAATAATTGGTGACTCTGGGTACAATGAATTTGCCGGCAGCCATAGATTGCGTATTATAGTTGTTAAGTACATGAGTCAAGTACGCCTCTGGCTAACCCTTTGGGTCATACAGGCGTGATGTTTATGTATGTAAAATCAATGCAAGCATTAGAACGCCAGTCTTTCTTTCTCTCGCCAGTCTTTTATTTTTTTAAATATTTTTTTTCTTTCTTTCGTCATCACGTCAACGCCGGCTGCCGCTGAAAACCAGCGCTGGGGCTTTGTGTCGTATAGGGTCTTAGCATTATGCTGAGCGATGGCCATTTTACGTGAATGTGACGCATGTTTACCCCCAACTTGTTTTTTTTTTGTGTTTATGTTCTTTTTTATGCGTCATGTTTGCCACAAATAAATGTAGGTATTTTCTTTCTTTTTTCCTTAAACTAAACTTTTATTTCTATAGTTCGATCGGCTGTTAAATTCCCTTCTAAAATAATCAGTATAAGACGAAAACGTACAGAAATACGTTCATAAAGCGTTTCTCAACGAGAAATGTGTCCCATACTTCACATATCCTGGCCTATTAAACGTGAGCTTTCTCTCATGTACCTTAAGCTGCGTTTACACGCGGGCAATTAAAATTGCTAAATTTTGGGCAAAATAGCGTCACTCTCTACAACATCACGCAATTAACTGTGATGCTAACATTACACGATGCAATTGTTGCTACAGATCATCATCATCACCCTTCTGCCCTCATCCCAATTTATTCAAATTTGTCTTTTTCTTCCATACTTCTCTCTTATCTAGCAGTCGCTCCATGTGAAATACTGGTACACAGCTACATCCGGCTAGACTGGAAGCCGACCCCAACATAGTTGGGAAAAGTCTCGACAGATGATGACTTCTATATTATCTCTTCATCTTATCATCTTCTCTTCTTATATTAGTCGTTATATCAATTGTTGCTAGTGATAAAGACGTTTTATAAACAGTAGGAATACCTACTCATAAAAGGGAAAGTTATTAAAACTAAAACCCAACTACGACAAAAATACTCACAATTATTTTTTTCGGTAATCGTTTACATTCGCTATAAGCCGCCATGTTGGATTTTATGTGACGCCATATACCAAGCCTACAACCCGAGGAAAACATGACGCTTCCAAAGAAATCTCGTTTATCAAAATACGACGAACAGTTTAGGAGTTTTGAGTCAATCATAACCCTTCCTAAGCTTGGCCAACTTGGGTAAAATTGGACAACTTTTACCCATGGACCAACTCTTTGCGTCTTAAAGACGTGCACGTTAAAAGCGTCCGCTTTTAACGTGCATGTCTTTCAACATCGTTCTCACATGTATAATTTCAACACGAATGATGCAACCAATATTTTGTAACAATTTTATGATTTAAAAGAGAGTCCGTGGAGTTTCTTGCGCGTTCTTCTCCATAGGTGCCTAATACGCTTTAGAATGGGAAACTAGCTCCATCTTTCTGACTGACAGACTTTGACTTTGCTTTGAGTTTGAGCTTTCTGAAGATGAAAAAAAATCTGCTGTTCCATACAAAATTGAAATACTAACACGATCAAAATGTATGGAATAGTTTATTTTTTGAAACCTACACTTCCTAAAGGCGAAAGCGTCATGGTAGTCCGCGAAATTAAAATTATTTAATCTTTTTGCACACAAAAAGGTACAAATGGCTTGCCAGCAAATTGCTAAAGACGTAAAAACAAAAAAATTTGGCGTGCAACCTTATCGTATCTCCCTTAAAGTAAGTCCCTGCTTTTATCCGCCATACTGTCATTGTCAAGAATTGTGTACTTTTAGTCGCTCGTGTAAACACAGCCTTACACACAAACTTGAGCAATTTTGAGCAATACTCCGTGTATGTAGTCTTTATGTCTGTAACTTTGTAACAATACGCGAGCAAAAGTTTTTATTACTTTTAGCTTGGAAAATGTCTCGTGTAATCGTTATGGGGAACGTTAATTGAGGTTTTAAATGATTTTAATAAGATAATATCGTGTGTGTGAGGCGAAAGGGTTAGTACGTATTCGGTACTTAGGTAACCCAGTATTGTTTTTCTTCTTCTTGAGAGAGTATGCTTAGATGGTTTGGGCATGTTGAGAGGATGATTGAAAGGTGACTAACAAAAGGTATTTACAAGGCAGATGTGAGCGGAAACGTCCTAGGACATTATAAAAAGAAGAAAGAGAGAAAATACGTTTATTTGCGGTAAACATGACGCAAAAAAGAACATAAAACACAAAAAATAAAACAATAAGAAATGGTTGAGGGAAACATGCGTCTAAGACTAAGCCCCAGCGCTGGTTTTCAGCGACAGCAGGCGCCGAAGCTGGTGCTGATTATAGTGATGATGTTCTTCAGGAAGGTCAGGTACGTAGTTCTTGCAACCGGCAACGAATCAAAAGGAATATGTCATTGTAACGTATGTAATGTGTGAGTATTCGCAGAACGGAAGTACTTTGCCCTGTACGTAGCGACCACCGGGCAGTTTAGAAGCACACGAGCTGCCGTCTCGTCGTCCTTCTTGCAAGTCCTGCACAGCGAACTGTCTGTGACTCCTAAAACAAAGAGGTGTTTTTAAATGACCCGTAGTCATTTAAAGCTGCTGTTACTCTACGCGACTGTTGTTTAGTGTCAAGTGCCTTACAGTCAACCCGACGTCAATATCAGTCAAATACTAAATCGTATCCAGTCACAATAATCACTAACGCTAGGTTACAGTATAATTGTGCATCTGCTACTACTACTCGCGTTCCATTGTTCGTTCGGCAATAACGGCGCGCGATATATCTCTTGCACCTCGCCTCACTCTGACGTCACTGGCGTTGAGGTTGTTTCAATTGATCTCGTCTTTTTTCTGCCGTCCATAACTTAAGGATATCATGAACGCGAGACGTAAATGTCGAAAATGCAACTAACTTAAAGCATTTATTTATACATTTTTGCGACAAGCTCAATTATTTGAATCACCCAACTACGTAATGTGCGAAATGCTTGTAATTTGAAACGTTCAAATCTAGTCGCAGTCTCATCTCGGCGACAAACAAATGTCAAACACTTGTCAAAATGTAGGGGAATTAGAAGGATTTTTTGACAGATTGAGACTGAGATCAGACTGTGAACGTTCTTAAAATTACGAGAATTGCCCCTTCGATCTTAGTCTCAATCTGACAAAAATACGTCTAATTTCCCTACATTTTGACAAGTGTTTGACATTTGTTTGTCACCGAGATGAGACTGCGACTAGATTTTGAACGTTTTAAATTACGAGAATTGGCCTTTTGATGTATGAACGTAAACGAAGCAAAAAGAGTATGTAACATCATAATATGTGGGTATTCCCGGAATAAAAGTACTTAGTCCTGTTTTAAAGGTATTTCATAGAACATCATGGCAACCCCAACATGTCATGTGTGTGGAGCACCCCTTACCGGGCAACACGATACCAGTTGGTAAGACTAGTTGTGACTTTCGGGCTTCTGACTACCCGTAACGACTATCAAATAACTACGAATGGCAGCAGGGACCAACGGCTTAACGTGGTTTCCGAGGCACGGAGGGTACTCGGTATGTAAAGATGATCACCCATCCACGGACCGACAAAAGCAAGCGTAACTTAATCTGATCGAAATGACAGCTAGGACCAAAGCCTAAACGTCCGTTAAAAAAAAACCTCAATAAATAAATCTTCCGAATTCTGCTATATTACCCGTTTTACAACCTGCATAACATTTAAACCTCAAACATAAAAACTCCAGCATGCTAATATATCAAACCGACCGAGACTCCTAGATTAAACTTCCACCATCCACAAGTCTAATCCCAGAGCATTGAATGCAGCATTCAGAACCGGAGTAACCCCCAATGCGGTTGCCCTGCTCGCAATATTTCCACTGATTCACACAGATTGCATTTCACGACATTTCATATATCATTTTCGTTTGAGTGACAACGCTGGTATTTTGTAATTTGTTACTAAAGAATTGTGGGGAAGCGAAGAGCTTAGGAAGACTTCAGATGTTTTTAATACCTTTTGAGGCTTAAGAAGAATGAGCGAATATTTTCTTATTTATATTTTTCGACCAGAATTTGTCCTCGTGGCATTTGTTGTGTTAACATTTTTTTTTTACTTAGCCTTCAATGTCCCACCGCTGAGCAAAGGCTTCCCCCAAAACCCTCCAGGCATCTTTTTCTAGAGCCACCTCTATCCAACCCTGTTTTAACATAAAATAAGTATATCCTATGATACTCGGCCATACTACAGCTTCCCATTAGTAAAAGCATTTTCGGAATCGGGTCACTACACTCTGGCCGTCGAGAGAACGCGTTCTTGACACATGTCAGTTTGATACTAACGAATACTTGTACTGCGAATTTGATCTTTATTAGCTACTAGAATTGTTGCACTGACAGGGCCTCAAGTCTGCTATTACAATAGTGTCTGAATGGTCGATCATTGATTTCATAATTGTTGATTTTGACAAGTTTGGTAATCTGCTAACATAATGGCGTCATTATGAATTTCCAGTGGTCAACCACTGATACTCCATTGAAAGAAATGGCATAGAATGGTAATCTCGTACATAATGATAAATGAATGACTGACTTACATAAAACTTGACTTATATAAAACACTAATAAATAATATGTAAAAAAATATATTAAAAAAAATCTGGCATAAATAAAGTAGTGGTAGTTTTTCGAAAATCATTTCTACTAACGGGTGTTATAATAATGGCAATACGATAATATCATTATGACACAATTCTATTACGAGACCATTGACCGACCAATGATCGCCATTAAGAATTTAGCAGATTACGAACTTTAAGCAAAATGACAATAGGATGGGAATGGGATCGTGTTGGAATGACGAATTTATAAAAATAGCAGACTTTGGGCCCATGTGTCAGGAACGCATTCTCTCGACATGTAAAGAGATTTATAATCTCTTTATAATATTAGGTATAGAGATGAAATAGAAATCCTTGTAGTTGTGTTGTTTGCCGCAAATAAATGCATTTTCTTTCTTTTCTTTCTTTGTAGCATTGTTGACCTTTAAATGTTCAGTCAGGGGATTTTATTATTGTACAGATTGAAACAACGTCAACTTGCCGGTTCTGTTCAAAATTTTGATTTTGTCTCTGCAATGCATATTATAATTTAACTCGATTTTCAGCAACTCCCGAATTGAATGGCGTGCAATAGGAGAGGCCTATGTCCAGCAGTGGACTGCTGTAGGCTGGATGATGATGAATGGATAATTCTTTTGTTTTTAGGTTGCAATGGAAACGAGTAAATTAATCATTATAGATGGGTCTACGGCTTCTTTAACAAACATTAAAATGTAACAATAGTGATCAAAAATCAAGCTGCTTATGTATACATGGTTATTTTAAATTAGCTAGCTAAACTCCGTAGGCGCAACACAAACAATGGTCTTTCGCCTTCCAAAAAAAAAACGGGTTGCACTCTGGGAGTGCCGGCAGAAGTGATAACTTGAATATTACCGTTGTGCATTTTTGATATTTTGGAATGCGGTTTATTCTCCCTCCGTCTTACGATTTTTCGATCAGGTCACGTGTCCTGACGCGAGCTCCGTCTTACGAATTTCCGAACAGGTCACGTGTCCTGGTGCGAGTTTAACATTTTTTACCCATCACAAAAAACTCTCCCTCCGTCTTACGAATTTTCGATCAGGTCACGTGTCCTGACGCGAGCTCCATCTTACGAATTTTCGATCAGGTCACGTGTCCTGACGTGAGTTTAACATTTTTTACCCATCAAAAAAAAAATGCACAACGCCGCTAAAGAAGTTTTCGCTTCAAATCATTAAATCTTTAATTTATCGTGTGTGTGTCGTGTGTGTATACCCATCGCGTCTGCGGAGTTTAGCTAGCCAATTTAAAATAACCCTGTACAATTTACCTATGAAGATTAGGGAAAATATAACCTTGACTATATATTTCACAGTTTAACAACGTTTCGAACAAATATCACCGCAAGATTACGCCAAATACGTCCATTGCATATGCATAGAATATCATGAGAGTATGTGCAAACGTCGAACAGCATCACGCGAAACGAGCTGATGACGTATTCGATCTGACAACTTTATGTATTACATTTGCAAATCGGAGCGAATATTAATGTATGTGGAATGTGGTTTTGGGAGAGACTACCAATCCAGCCAATTCTATTCTGTTAAAATCTCACCGCGAAAACTTACTCTTTGTCGTTTCGGGTGACGCAGGTGCTCTCGGGGAATGGTTGCTTGGGAAGTACCTGTATCGCATTAACAAGGAGCCGGACGCCCGGTGTCATCACTGCGTCGACTGCCGGGAGGACAAGCCGCGGCATACGCTGGCAGAGTGTGCCGCTTGGGAGGAGCCGCGCCGTGCCCTCATCTCAGACATGAGGGCCTAGATAAAGTTACATTCTATATGAGCGATAACAATGATGTCGAAAATTTATTGGAGGCGGACGCGGCTTCACCCGCGTGTGGTTCGGAAATTATCCCACGCGGACGTACTACTGGGATAAAAATCCAGGTTGGTCTGTCTGTTTGTCAAATTTGATCAAAATCCTTTCAGCCGTTAATACGTGAAAGGTAACGAACAAACAAACTATAAGAGAGTTACTTTCGCATTTCTTTCTTGACCCCTTAGAGTAGAAATTTTCGTTGGCTATCAAAAAAAAAGTCAGCAGTTTCATAAAAAAATGCAAAACCTACGCGGTCAAAATGTATGGAACAGCAATTTTTTTTAATAACCGACGAAACCTTTAATTCAGTGGGATCCAGAATCATGTACTGAATCCATGTTAACAGGTTGCCCGTCGATGTCCCTGCCACCTGTATATGTAAGTATAGATGTACGGTCCATAGCATGTGAGTTGTAACATTACCTACGAAAACCGCCCGCACTATTATGAAATGAGGCGCTGTCAATGTTAATCTGCGCTGACATGCTAGTACAATCAAATACCTACCAATCTATTGTGCTCACTTCAAGTACACTGCATCTCAGTTTTCAAGTTGAGATTTTTAAAGAATAGGTCGGTGGTTCTCTACAACATTCTAAAGAAACCAGCCAAGTGTCGGACTCGCACACGAAGGGATCTGTACCACAAGGCAAAGGGACATCCTTTAATTTTTTTAACTTTGTTATATTTTAATATATTTTGTTGTTAAAGCAGTAAAAGAAAAACACATTTTGTGAAAGAGTCTCCCTTTAATTATTTTTAACTTTGTTTTAATTTTAATATTTGTTGTTATAGCGGCAATAGTCAAAATACACACTCTGTGAAAACAACAAAACATGGAGAACACATTAGTAACAAACATCTTGTTGAATTTGGGGTACCGTAAGGCAGTATATTGGGTCCCACTCTTTTTCTCTGCTACATAAATGAACTCTGTACACTTAATATTAAAAATTGCCGCATCTCCGCATATGCCGATGACGCTGCCTGTTGGCACTCTTTGTGTGCGGTACCCTAAAATTCTCTATTTTCAGTTCCTCTGTTCTTGCGGACAGCTGCATTGCAGCGGATAACGTATACTCTTTAAATAATTGATGCGAGTTAGAAAGTGTCCACCTCGGGTCGCAAGGAAATGTCGTCTTCATTGTTAATGGAACTGACACATATGCTGCAGATAGTTGAAGGAATAAGGTTTCAGTAAATGTGACTAAGGAATGAGAAGCATGTGTCGCGATGGGGATGGCACGATTATTTTATGTATAACCAAAATCTCTCTCTAAATTAACAAAGATTTTAAACAAAAATATGTGTTAAAATTATGAATGAGGAAAGGTATAACAAAAGAGGCAGATCATAGCAAATATGGTTAGCATAATAGGTAGTTGTCATATTCATAATAGTAGCATAATAGGATTTCATCACCACGGCTCTCAAAACGGTGATGGAAAATATCGTGAGGAAACCGACATGTCCTCGAACCAAAATTTCGAAGACATGTGACATTTACCAAGGATACCGGCCTGTCTCCCAGCAGTGCGAACATTATAGAGACAGGTGATAAGGAGGTGAACACTGAGAATAAAGCCAATAGATATATGGGAGTAAATTTTGTGCTACGAGTATGACGTAAAATGTTAGTTACCTAAACTAATATTATAAAGAGGTAAAATTGGATTTTTATTTTTTTTAAGGCGACTTTTTTTTTTAAAGAGGTAATCACTAGAAGTACCACTATTTATCCTATTACAAAAAATATTTTAATGATTCCTATTTTTCCTTTTTTTTCTATGTCATTTATGACATAGAATTATTCATCTAAGCGAATGAAGTCGCGGACAAAAGCTAGTTTCAGTATAGGTATTTTTTTTTGCCTTCATTGTGTCCCACTGCTGGGCAAATGTGAATAGGTATTATTTAAAAAAAAAATAACCCCTCGGTACAGAGTCTCGAGATTATTCTATGTTATGCTTCCGATTAAATCAGATATCGCTAAATGGTACAGCAGTCGCATAAATTCCGCGACCCAATTTTATGTGAAACATAACCCAAGGTAACAAAATCACAAATTGGGCGAGAGATACAATATGACTTGCAATTTAAATTCAATTAAGATTCAATATACCAATGTCGCTCCAATTTGTGTCATTGTGTTAACACACGTCGGATAGATCCGACAAATCTGGTCATTTCCCGGTATTTATGAATTCCGCTTTCGTCAGTAACTTCTACTTACATTATTTTTTGTATAAAATGTACGGATACGCTTTGATAAATGTACGCGCCCGCAATCCCGGTCGGCGGACATTTTTTCTGACGCCCGCCCGTCGGAAATATAACGCGGAGAAATTACACCGACACTGCTCAACCGAAGTAATTTACTGTAGTGTAGAGATGCTTCTAAAATTTATTTATTCTAGGATAAAAATATTCATGGTTACTCTTGCAGGGAGTATTTTAGAGCAAGTTTTTGTATTTAGCTTGCGTAGTTTTGTTTCTTTTACTACACTTGCCGCAGTTGACTAACTGCGGCAAGTTTGGACCTCCGTTTGGACCTCCGTGTCTCGGAAAGCACGTTCAGTCGTTAATCCCAGCTGTCATTTATAGATCTTTGACAGCCGTTACGGGTAGTCAGAAGCCCATAAGTCTAACAACTAGTTTTACCAAAGGGTATCGTGGTACCCAGTAACTGGGTTGTGAAGATCAGATTAGCAGTCGCTCTTTGTAAAATACTGGTACCCAGTTGCATCAGCTCAGACTGAAAGCCGACCTCAAAATAGTTGGCCTAGCCTTCTTGGCTAGGCATATTGGACTGTCATTCTGTAAAACTTGTATAAAATTTAATGAGAATAACACGGCTAATGGTAGTGTCATAATATATAAGTATCTCATTATCATTAAGATTTCAAATTCAAATTAAAAAAAAAATCAGAATTATTTATTTTGGGACAACTAAATCCACCGGTAAGTGTACAAAAACTTAGAAAACTATTGTTAGTACCTACTTAAATACAATAACAAAGGACAACACTCACATAAACATCACAAATCACAAATGCCCCTGTCCTGAGTCACCCCGCCCCGTCAAGATAACCAACAGGGAGATACCTCCCTAAAAGATCACCAGACGAACGAAATGCTTTAATGCTTTATTCAATAATAGAATTATTCAAATAATTCTATTATTTTTATTTCATTTAGGTACTTGTTATCTATACCACCCACATACATATTTATTTTCATAATCTCTTAAAAATCTTTTAAAAACAAAAGGATATTTAGTCTGCATCGATGTCATTCGGAGACATTCCCAGAGGACTTATGAATTCGTTATTATTGGACATTTTTTATTACTTATTGTGTTGGTTGAATTTTATTTTTAACTTTTTTATTTGTAAACATTTAGATACAATATGTGTTGTTATTGAATAAATGAACTGAATGGATAGACTGGCAGCATTGCCACCAGCATTGCATTCAACGTGGCAAAGTATTGCCACGTTGAATGGCAAATAATTATTTTCTCTTTAAACTAAACTAACTGAAACTTTTTACCCTTAGAGGTACCGTTTTAATGTTTTTTTTTATCTCATCTCGAACGCTTGCCCTCAAGGCAAGCCTCAAAATATATTGAAAACGAGAAACTTTGGCTCGAATTTCCGGAATTTGCTGTTGTAAAAGTTGTTCACTTCTTTACGAGGTTCTTAGCCTTACTATTAAAGTTGAACCAGAATTGCCTACATTTAAGGCAACTAGAATTTTGTTTTTCCTACTAGTTTTTATAGACGAAAGTATTCATAGAAAAATAAAAATTACCTAATACAATCATCATCTGCCAGCCTTTCCCCAACTATGTTGGAGTCAGCTTCCAGTCTAACCGGATGTAGCTGAATACCAGTATTTTACATGGAGCGCCTATCTGACCTCCACCTCCCAGTTACTAGGTAATACGATACCCCTTAGTAAGACTGGCTGTCAGACTTTCGGGCTTCTGACGACCCGTAACGACTGCCAAAGATCCAAGAGTGACAACCAGGACTTTCAGAGGCATGGAGGGGTATGTAACCAGTCACCAATCCACGGACTGACCGCTGCAAGCGTAGCTTAACCTGATCGATCGACCTGTGCGGCTGTTATTATTTAGCCACGGACCCCTTTGATAGATGAAAGTATACACAGAAAAATATAAAATACTTAACATGGAAACGAATAATGAAGATTAAAGATAATTTTTAGGAAATCGCGTATTTTTTTAAATTTAATTTAAATATTCTAGTAAAGTCAATTTTTTTATTTCAAATAAGAAATTTAAAGGCACTTTTGGACGTCAAAAAAAAGTCTAGAAAATTCTATAGCTGTGCAATTTTATTCAGAAATTTTTGTAGGTTGCATGAGAAACGGAGGAAACTACTTTCTTTATGAAGTTGCTCCATATCGCTCCATCGTGCCGTGGCATATCTTGCAATAATTGCATGTTAGCAAGAAAGTAAATTGCAAAATGTTATCGTGACGTTATATTTGACCAGTTTACTCAGAATTTCTACGAGGTCGGGGACAGAGCGATGTCCCCGACCTCGTTAGTTGGGCAGGACATCTAGCTAGACAAAGAGATGGCCGATAAAGTAAAGCTGAGACCGAATGGTGGCCAAGGTTACGCCACTGAAACCAGGCGCCAAAAGCGAGCTGGGTAGACGGTATCGTCTAAATTCGCGGGAAACTGCTAGATGAGAGACGCTCAGAATTGGGAAGTATGGCAGAAGAAAGGGGAGGTTTACACCCAGCAGTGGGTGATTCCGGGCTGAAATGATTATGATGATGACCCAGAATTGAGCAATTAAGTTTCCCGTGTAGCGCTCCATAACCCCGTAACCATGAGCTACACGCTCAAGCGACTGCAGAGGAAACAAATGAAAGGTGTAAACAATTTCTTTCATTTGTTTTCTCTGTCGCTGTGACTTGTGGTATGCTCTAAAGAGCATGCCTCGAGTCACCGCGATCTGACTTGTGGGGCTACGGAAGGAAACAAGTGATGCACGCGCGTATCGTTTGACGCAAGTCGCATCGCCCGAGGCTATGAGACCTTACACGTGTGATAGTTTCTCGGAAACTTCTACTTGGTATTTGCAATTAGAAAAACATTGTGCTCGGATTACACGAGGCAGGTTTTTCAAAGCTATGATATAGCAAGCTAGTAAGTTTTTATGTTTCACTACGTGTAATTAATTTCACATAGTGCTCGGGAAAAGTGTAGGTATGTGAACAGTTTCCAAGAAAAAAATACTGGTTTATAAAAACTAAGATAAACTTACTGGTGAATTTTAAAAAGCATAGTATTGAATGATAACATCTATCTATCTATACAAATAAATCTAATTAAAGTATCTGTTTGTAATGTCAAAATAACAGCTTTGAGTGTGACTTGACTGACTTTGAGTTTAAAATTAATCTGTCCGTTTCACACGCCTCAAAGATTGCAAGCTTTGAAGCGTGTGAAACGGCCAGATTAATTTTAAACGTCATGGAGTGACGTTTAAAATGAATGATTATTTTTACTACATACAGACAGAGAAATACAATCGTTATCTCAGTTTTATACATATAAACAGTAGGTAATATGTATCTAAGGGCTGATTTTTCAATCATCTGATAACTTTATTCGAGGAATAATTTTGAAATTTTTACTGTAATTTCATACAAAAACTGTCAAACGTCCATTTTTTTCCCCGAATAAAAGTTATCTGGTGATGGAAAAATCAGCTCTGTTGGAAAATGTCAAGATTTCGAGTTAAACTAAGTTTCATCTACATGACATTTTATAAATTATGACAAACTGAAAATTGTATCAGTGAGCTCTTCAATTCTCTTTTTTTCTCTCTTTTTCAATTTTCTTCATAGGTTGTACGCTATATAGACGATGTAGCGGTATCTACAAACGCCACATGCGAGCAACGCGTCATATTGACGTCACGCAAATCCTGCAACTCGCAAGCAGAGTTTATCGCACAACTAGCATACATACAAACTTCCCAACAACAATCGTTGGGCAATTGCCTACCAGACACGACACCCATCTGGTTGGAGGATCCTCCCTTTTCTATGGAGTATGAGTGAATTTTACACCCTGTTCCTCGTACCTGCATACTGGTGACCCCGACGTGATCAGAAGGTTGCGTGTACAGATCCGGGAGACAAAGGGAGGATCTTCCAACCAGACGGGTGTCGTGTCTGGCGGGCAATTGCCCAACGATTGTTGTTCATAAATATTTCAGGAACTCACGCTTCAACGGCAGAGGGAACTGCAGCCGTAGACATGCATCGACGGCAACCGTTGACAACGGAGAGTCAGAAAGTTGTGGCTACTCGTAGTTGTCCATTCCAAAACGTAGGTCTCTATGGAGAATAATGGGCAAGAAACTTGAGACACTCTTTTAAATCAATATATTACAAAATCCTGAGTACGTTATTCAAATTATTAACCGACTTCAAAAAAAGGAGGAGCATGTTATGTCGTGTGATTGAAAGAAAGAAAGAAAGAAATGGCATTTATTAAAGAGTACCGTTGTTTGTCTCCGAAACTCATCATCGGATCTTTACAAAATTTACATAGGACCGTAAGGAAACATAGAAATTATCTAGTTTTAAAACATAATTTATTGTAACGTGTAAAAGTATTTTTTGAACTAATTAACAGCAATAAATACGATTTAATATCAAATCATTTTCATATACAACCTAAAATTAATATTAATAAATATTTAATTATTATTAAATATTTACATTTCAAATTCACCCGTTAGAAATTAGTTACCTCATTGCAAAACTTTGTGTATCTAATAAATAATCTAACTAAAATTCTCTCATAGTTAATTTAAATGTTTTCATGTGAGTTAGAGCTCCAAACTTTCAATAATAAAGTTAGGTATTTAGATTGCGGCTTAATAGTCGTTTCGCACGAATTTACTCGCCCGAAGCGGGCGAATCGTTACTTTATAATTATTTTATTTTTTCTATAGGCGCCTCGCTTGAATTTTATACAATAAAGCATCGAAAATGGTACACGTTTTATAATATTAGGGGTTAAAGTATGAAATTGCCGATTTGTATTGAAAAATTGAAATTGTTTTTTTTTTTTTTCAATTTAACATATTTATGTATTTAATCAAAATAATTACCATTATTATCTATACATTGCTACCATCTAATAGGAAGGTCATTTATGCCTTTGCGATAGAACTCTCGTGATCTAGATTCAACAAACTGTGTGAAAGCATTTTGTATTGCCTCCTGAGAAGAAAACTTTTTATCACGTAGAAAATTGACCAAATCACGAAAAAACGGTAGTCCGTTGGAGCAAGGTCTGGCGAATACGAAGGGTGACGAATGGTTTCTAATTGCAGTTCCTGTAGAGTTAAAACGGTTTCTCGTGCTGTATGAGATCTCGCGTTATCATTGAGCAATAGTGGTGAAGATCGATTTATGAGTCGGGGCTATTTCACTGCTAGTTTTGCTATCATTGTTTGTAGTTCGGCACAGTAGACATCTGCCGTTATTACTTGACCAGATCGGAGAAAGCTATAGTGAATAACATCATGCTGAGATCACCAAACAGTTACCATTACCTTTTTATTGGTAAGCTTTGTTTTAGAACACTGTTGCGGCGTTTGACCTGGGGTCAGCCATTGCATTTTTCGCTTACGGTTTTCGTAAAAAATCCACTTATCATCACATGTTACAATTCGATCCAATATTCCTTCATTTCTGTATTGATTCAACAAGGCAACATAAGTTACAACACGCGTTTCTTTCTGCAGATCAGTCAAATCATGAGGCACCCATTTCTCATTATTTTTTTATTTTATTGATTTGACGCAAATGAGTCAATATTGTTGGTAAGGTAACGTTAAACCATGCCGCTAATTCCTGGGTAGTTTGGCTCGGATCGGCTTCCACCATCTCTTTCAATTCATTGTTATTCGAAGTACCTATTACAATAAAACGGCAATTTCATACTTTAACCCTTATTATTTAACTGGAATAATATTTAAAAGAAAATGTTGTGAGGAAAGTTGAGTATGACTGTCGATGGCTGTAAGAGTAGAGGAAGACCAAAGAAACGATGGATGGACTGTGTGAATGATGATATGGTTAGAAAGGAGGTGACTACCGAGTAGATATGAGCGCCGCGCCGGCGCGCCGCCGTCGCCGTGAGTTCACGTCGACGCGTCGTCGCCGAGTGGCGCACGCGGCGCGCCGTCGCGCGTCGTCGCGACGAGTCGCAACAAGCTTTTCCGCACGCACGCGCGGCCCGCCCGCATTAGTTCGGCTAGTCGCCTCGCCACGCTCGTCGCTCACTCAGTTGAGTCGAATATTTCACCGAGTGAACGTATGTTGTTGTTTAGTTTTAACAATGGCAGCAACTTCGACTACTATTGATGTTTATAAAACGAAAATAACTGCGGTGGAGACGTTCTACAGTACTGCAAAGACAGGAAAACTTCTGCCTGCACTATATGCTCTTACATGCCCAATTTTGAATATACCAGCCAACAGCAGCACGCCCCGTGCGAGAGTCTTTTCCACAGCTGAACTCGTGATAACCTCGAAACATTCACGACTAAATCCTTTGAGGCTAACTAAGATAGTATTTATTTATCCACGACAGCTATGTATTTTGCTTTTTGGTGTAAGTATGTAGGAATAAAGTTACGTCCGTCATATCTTATTATAATTACCTATGTGCTGTTGTAATTGGATGATGGGGATGATGGTGGTGTTGGTGATTGGTTGTTGTGTGTTTGATTGTTGTAAAGAAGTATGGAAGAAAAAGACATGTTGCGCCGACCACAAATAAATTGGGATGAGGGCAAGAGAATGATGTTTTATAATATTTAACTCTTATAATTTCTGTGCGCCAATGTTCTTTTTTCGTCGCCTATTGAAAAAATACAATAATTTAATAGTAACTATTCATCCGTTTCGGGCGAGTAAATTCGTGCGAATCAAATAATAAGGTTCCAAATCTTCTCATTAAATGTTTGTGTCGTTATATTTGTGCTTATTTGTGTACATAATTACCTGATTAATATATCTAGGTATTTCTCCGTGTCTGACGTTTAATTTGTATAATTACTTAATTTGTTATCGAGCCGTTAGTAACTTGTTTTTGATTAAGTCTCTTAACAGAAGCTTTTCATTATAAATACCTGTAGTCAAGTACTTACAGAATATAGTTACAGCGTCTTTTCAATTTATATAAGAGTACTAGCTGTGCCCGCGACTTCGTTCGTGTGGATTTCGGGTATCTATAATGTGTCTATAACTTATAATTTCTGTGCGGCAGTGTTCTTTTTTGTTGCATAATGAAAAAATACTAAAACAATCATAGGTTTGAACCAAGATAGGCGCTTTACTTTGTGTAAATTATTTCATCACCGCTGCTCTCAAAACGGTGAAGGAAAACATCGTGAGGATTTCTATATAACTATTGTATGCCTAAGGGCTGGACATAGCTACTCACAATTAAATTATCTATGAACTGTTTTATGAATGTACCTACATATGATCCACAATAAAGATAGTTATTGATTGAAGGAAACCGGCATGTCCTAGAACCAAAAATTCGAAGACATGTGACATCTATCAACCGGCACTGGGCCCGCGTGGTGGATTACGGTCCACTCTCACTCTCTGAGAGGAGGCCTGTGTCCCAGCAGTGGGAACACTATAGGCTGATTATGATGAATGAAAAACTAAAATTATTTAAAAGTGACGCTTCACCCTTTTCGGGCGAGTAAATTCGTGCGAATCGACTAATAAACCCAGATTGTTATCGTTCTTATTTGTGCTTATTTGTGTAATTATCTGATTAATTATGTCTAGGTATTTCTCCGTGTCTGACGTTTAATTTTTATAATTACTTGATTTATTATCGACTCGCTAGTAACTTGCTTTTGATTAGAGCTTAGATTTTCCAATAGAAGCTGATTTATCCATCGCCAGATAACTTTTATTCGAGGAATAAAATTGACGTTTAGCAGTTTTTGTATGAAACAACTGTCAAAATTTCAAAATTATTTCTCGAATAAAGTTATCCGATGATTGAAAAATCAGTTCTAAGTATGTTAAGATAAGCTTTTCATTACAAATACCTATTAGTCAAGTACTTACTGACACACAATATACTTACAGCGTCTTTTCATTTGTTTAGGAGTACTAACTGAACCCACGACTTCATTTGCGTGGATGTCGGGTATCAATAACGTGTCGCTTAGAGAAGTTATAGGTATCTACACACGGCTACACGTCAAGCTATACAAAACCAGTTTGTCTTGACCTCACTTTGTATGATATTTTCTCACAATCAACGGTCAGCCAATACTGGTTTTGCATAGCTTGATGTGTAGCCGTGTGTACTACACCTCCATTAAAAAGGAAGAATCTGTTTCTCTTTTAATGTTTTAATTTTTTTTTTTTTACTGGACACGATATGAAGTGCTGCGTTTTTGTTGGTCAGCACCACATTTACAATAGTAGAAACCTTCTAAATAAAGATGAATTAGTGAGTGGTTGCGAAAAAATGTAACCTCCATAGCCCACTCAATACGCTTCGTACTGTTTTGAACATCAATCAATGCTATCATAGGAGTCCTCTAACCGCTGTTCTTCCGCTCTAACAAGTCCAGAACCCGAAACTTTTGTCAATTTTAGGGTTGATTTTTCCAACGCCCGATAGTTTTATCCGAGGATAATTTTGAATTTTTGACAGTAAGTTCTTTCATACTGTCAGACGTCAATTTTATTCCACGAATGAAAATTATCTGTCGATTGAAAAATTAGCCCTAAATCAAAAAGACAATCGCTATTTTTCCGCGACAGCCGTTTGCTGTCAGGGGCAAGGCAAATTAGGTTATCGAAATGTGTCACCTACGATACGATAGCCTGTCGGATGGTTGTGAATAGCTATGCTGATCAGAGCTTGTTTACCTTCCATCAGATATTTTTGGAACAGACCATAGTTCTATACTTCAAACCAGACAAATGCAATAAACATCTACATGTCATGTTTAGTCATTGCAGACATGTCCCAGCAAATAATGCCACGGTTATGTTATTATTTTTACATTTTATTTTGTATTTCTGAGATAGAATAAGCATCCTAGGAGGTATTTGTGCTGGTTTTCTTATGCCAAGGTGACGTGACTTAGCCTTTGAGTAATGGAATGGTTTGAAAGAAAGAAAGAAAATTAAATAAAGGCACACAATAATTATTTATATCTGAGGGGCAATTCTCGTACTTTTAAGGACGTTCACAGTCTGATCTCAGTCTGTCAAAAATAACTCTAATTTCCTACATCTTTGGCAAGTTTATTTATTTATTATTCACAAAATCCACAGCTCTTTGAAATTTTATCTTAAAATATATAAACTAGTCTTACAGCTAATTAAAAAATTACAATTTTTTTCAAATGATTTTTGCTGAGATTAGATTGCAAGTAGATTTTGAACGTTTTTGGTAATTTACACTTCCTCATTTTGCGGACATGGACTTTAACCCAGCACCCCAATCGCGTAACACACTTTAAATTACAGACCTAATCCATTGCTTCATATAAAATGTTTGGTAAATAACGCAATGAATGTTGTTGTATTGTGAAAATGAAAGGCAACCGAATTCCCAAAAAAAAAAACACTACAAAGGGAAAAATAACTTTAATTTCTGAAGTCAGTGGCAAAAAACTAAACTACCGATCTAAAGACACCGACTTAAACCGACATTAAAGTTATTTTTCACAAAGGGCTAATTTTACCGTGGAATAAAATTGACATCTAACTGTTCAAGTATGGAAAAACTGTCAAAAATTTGAAATTTGTTCTCAGAATAAGACTTATTCTAGGTATACCTAAAAGTTTGGTGAAATTTGCCCTATACCCTCTCTATTCGGTAAACGGTTTTTTGACAGATGGAACTAGTGATTGCAGCAACACACAATGCATTGATTGATACACGTACGGTATTATAATGTCTGTAAGAAGCCACAAATAAGATAAAGCAGTTTATATATTTATTTTATTACGCATTTTAAAGTTAACTTTTACGTAATTCTACTATAATATTATAAACGTGAAAGTTTGTATGGATGGATGGGTAGATAGATGGATGGATGGATGGATGTCTGTTAGTCTTTCACGCAAAAACGCAAGAACGGATTTGAATGAAATTTGGCACACAGATGGTTCATAACCAGGATTAACATATAGGATACTTTTTATCCCGATATTCACACGAGATCGAAACTTTTGCAGGTGAATCCACGGGGCGCAGCTAGTCTGGAATATATACGTTCTAAGTCAGCTGTCATAAAACGGTTAACCTAATCTACAGGGTATCAGTCGTTTTTTGGAAGTCAGTTGTTTTTTAATCAAATATCGTTCGAATTGATGTTATGTGCATGCTGTTTCTAAATCTCAAAGTGTCGTCATTAACAGCCGCGTACAGTACTTACCTACGTAATTCAATGAGACGTAAAGTGACGTCACACATGCAACTATGCACATTGTGTTAATGTCACTTGAAGTGAGTTCCCTTGTATTAGACGCGTGCGGTCTCTTAGTAGGTCACAATACATAACAACGAGCTCGGTAATACTGTGGAAGATCACACAGATCTAACTGTAATAGAAAATTATATGATTTGTCACCATAGCTTACAAGGAGCTAGGATAAAAATCGGAGATAAGGTAATCTAATAATACCTACTAAAAGTAAGGAGTCTATTATTAGAAAACGTATCCTGAAGTGGAATTTACGGCATAGTTTTTTTTATATTCCTAAATAGCATAATCAGGTTGTAATGGTCAAGGTTAATATCAGGTTGCAATGCTGGGACACAAGCCTGCTTTCTGTGAGAGGTTGTGGGCTATAATCAACCACGCGGGCTTTTTGTTTTAGATAATGTCGGTTTTCTCACTGTTTTCAGAGCAGTGGTGATGAAATTAAATATATAAAGTGCCTGTCTGGGTTCGAACCCGCGACCTACATACAATTCATAAGTCGGGGCCGATACCAATTGGCTGCCGTTGCTCATAATTTTTTATCTAGTATACGGGTTATTTCTTAGGGCTGATTTTTAAATCGACAAATAATTTTTATTCGTGGAATAAAATTGTCAACTGACAGTTTTTGCATGGAAGAAATGACACTAATTCAAAATTATTCCTCCGATTTATCTGGCGTTGGAAAAATCAGCCCACAGTATAAAATATTGTTTCAAAAGTGAAACGAATACATTTCATTCAATTGATCATTAAATGTTATTCAATTCTCACAATGGTATACAAACTGAAATATTGTACGATAAAAGTAACCCAGAATACACAATGCTTGAATTGCAATATCAACGAAAAACAACATCTTTATTTAACCACATTTTATACAAGTCATTATCTGAATAGCCTCATAATATAAATAACATTTATTGCCTCTCATTGCAGTAAGAATATTTGCAGTAGCCCTTAAATCTGTTCGCGCCTTGATTGGCCAATAAACACTCTTCGGGGCTCATCAATAAGTTTTAAGTGTGCTCTTAACCTTATCTCCTAATCTATATAATTTCGTATTTGGGATTAAATCGTAAAACTAGAGCCACACTGCCTTGAAGAATGTACAGCGATAGGCGTGATGGAATTATATTTCATCATCTGCCTAGGCTTTTCCCAACTAAGTCGGCTTCCAGTCTAACCGGATGAGCTGAATACCAGTATTTTACATGGAGCGACTGCCTATCTGACCTCCACAACCCAGTTACTGGGTAATACGATACCCCTTGGTAAGACTGGTTGTCAGACTTTCGGGCTTCTGACTACCCGTAAGGACTGTCAAAGATCCACGAATGACAGCCGGGATCAACGGCTTAACGTGCTTTCCGAGGCACGGACCAAAGCGACCTTGATATGTGAAGATGGTCACCCATCCACGGACCAACTGCGGCAAGCGTAGCTTAACCTGATCGATCGACCCATGCGGCTGTTATTACTTAGCTACAAGCCCCTCGACTTCGGGTTAATACTTAATCAATTTAACCCTAGATTTATGGATAATACTTAATCAATTTTAGAATTGTTCGTCAAAATTCAAACCCGTGTGTCCGACACGTCAAGCACATCACATTAACCCCCACACAATACATTGTGCTGCAGCAAATTGATAGATCAATCGAATTCATTCCACGAACCGACGGCAGCAGATCAATTCAACGATTCTTTAATCGTTTGATAATTGCGAACGGTTAAGGGAAACAGCACCCTAATTGCGTAACACACAATCAATCTTAATCTGAATCATTTTGAAGCAAATTGCTAAACCATTGCTTCATAAGTTCGAAAATTTGTCTGCTCAACACGTAAATAACGCAATGAATGTTGTTGAACTGTCAAAATGAAACCGATTCCGATTGATTGTGTGTTACGCAATTAGGGTGCAGATCAAGGGAATGTAATTTGATTCGTATTGTTGATAAATTCAAAGAATTTTTCTTTGAACAGGATTTAAAGCCTCGTATTCACACATAAAACCAGTTTAAGCTGACCTCGTCATCCTCATTTTCCTGACATTGTCCCAATTTATTTGGGGTCGGCGGAACATGTATTTTTATTCCATACTTCTCTATAAATCGTCGTGTCGATAGCAATCCCCTTTCTAGCCACATAGCATAATCAGCCTGATAATCAGCTACTGTGTTCCTTGCACTGACGAACCCACTTTTATATATCCGTGTATTTCTGGCCTCAAGGCCCATATAAACACATACAATAGAATCCTACTAATATTATAAACGCGAAAGTTTGTATGGATGGATGTTTGTTACATACTCTTTCACGCAAAAACTACAGAACAGATTTGGATAAAATTTGGCACACAGATGGTTTATAATCAGGATTAACACATAGGATACTTTTTATCCCGTAATTCCCACGGGATCGCAACTTATGCGGGTGAAACCGCGGGGCGCAGTTAGTATTAATATAACTACACTACTACTACTACGCTACTTTATACAACGGCCTATACTTTGGGTATATGGTGCCTATGATGTTACAGGTTACTGGTTTTTCAAAGACATGGTGGCTATTGGCAAAGGATAAGTAAATTCGTCTTGTATTCTTATTTGTTACTAGTAGCACCCCGCGTTTTCACCCGCAAATGTTTCGATCCAGCCAGAAAATCGGGATAAAAAGTATCCTATGTGTTAATCCAGGGTATCAGCTACGTCCATACCAAATTTCATCAAAATTGGTCCAGCCATTTGAGCGTGAAGAAGTAATAAACATACAAACACACACACACACTCACAAACTTTCGCCTTTATAATATTAGTTTGATTTATTCATTATGTTTGTACTGTTAGAAGTTGTAAAACTGAAATAAATAGGCCTCAATAACCGATGTAAAAGGAAAAATCTACTATAGATATACTAGCTAAACAATTCCTGTTCATTTTGAGCACTGGAAGTTCTAAGTGACTTATTGAGTAATGTTCCCACTGCTGGGACACAGGCCTCCTTTCTTCGAGAGGGAGTGGGCTGTAATGTCACATGTATTCGGATTTTTGTTTTGTTTCGAATTCCCTTAGCGTTCTTTGTGCCTTTTTATCTTTTTGCTCGGCTCCTAGCGTGATGATACTCGATAGCCTTCCTCAAGCATAAGGTTATCAGATGCAAAAATAATTTTTCAAATCCAACCGTTAGTTCCAGAGATTAGCGCTCAAACTAACTTTTCAGCTTTATTATTAGTATAGATAATTTTAGTTAATTATATAATATTCATCGATGATACAGAAAAATGTGTTACTAATTCCCTTTTCCATTTGCGTAAGAGCCGGTGCACACCGGGACGGCAGACGCCGGCAACGACCGGCAGTGACGCCAGAATGCACCATAAGTATGATGTTTGTGTTGCCGCGAGCGGCCGCGGGCAGACGCGCGTGGCCGCGCGACCTATATTCTAGCGATACTGGTCTTTTAATTATGTAGATAAAGTTTAAAATTACTTCACACTGAAAGTGCTCGCCGTGCCGTTGCCAGTCGCTGCCGATCCGTCAACAAGGTTCGTTTACACTTTCATCATAATACATTTATTATCACAATATTCTATCAAGAAAATGATCCAAATAACTATTCATTATTATTATTATTTATTTATCCTCAAACTGGAACGCCATACGGCAATTACACCAGTGGATTGGTTGTCAGACTTTCTGGCTTCTGGTTATTATAGTTATATTTAATACAAGAGAGTTTCGCCTATCTCGAGATCGGTATTTAATAAAATAACTTCAAGAATAACGCAAGTGTTTAAGCTCAGAAAATCCTTGAAGGTGCTGGAAAGAGGTGCTTATTATTAAAGTGCACTAGAAGAAGTTTTCTTTGAGAGTTTCTCAGTTAACACGTTCGAAGTCGATAAATATTTATGTAGTTGATTCAATTTCTATTTGCTGAGAGAATTATTTGAAATGACGGGATTTATTGAATTAGATAGATACGGACAGGCTCAAAATGATTTGTACATCCATATGAATTGATTTACAGCATAATCAGCGCATATTGTTAAATTTCCACAGCTGGGACACAGGCAAAATTCATTCAGGTCAAAGATTCACGAATGACAGCCGGGACCAAAGTCTTAAAGTGCTTTCCGAGGCACGAAGGGGTCTTGGTATGTAAAGATGGTTGCCCATCCATGATCCAACCGCGGCAAGCGTAGCTTAACCTGATCGATCGACCCGTGCGGCTGTTATAAGTATTAACAGCCGCACGGGTCAAGGTGTCTAGGGACAAATAACAAAAAAATTGTTCGCCAGTTATGTTTAAGAAAGAAATAAATAAAAATGCGTTTATTGGCATTACACAAAATGAATACACCTTAAAACTATAAATACAGAAAACAAAGATTATAATGCCAAAAGGGCCTCAGCTCAGCATAATGTCAGATGACAACACAAGTGTACCAACTGACGCTGATTTTCAGCTGCAACCCACGAGTGCTATACGCTGGAATAACAAACACATAGGGAAGTGTGTGTCCGTTATAATAAATTGAGAGAATTCGTTTAAATTCTAGAAATTACAGAAAAGTTCATACAAAATCAAATCAAATGTCGTGACATACATGTATGTGTGTAAGCATTACTTAAATAGGCGTTGCTTTGCTTTACGATAGTGAAAACAGGCATTAATCTATATTTAATGACTTAAGCTGTCTGCCTATGAGCATGGAATTCTAGAACTAAATAATGTATGTCGTCATCAGAAATGCTGGTTCAAGATGTTCATGTAAGCGCATGCAATACGCGGCCGTGTCGGAATATTGCTCGCGAATTGAATTCTCTTGTTACAGTTATCAATGCGGCCTGTTTCTCGGTCAGCGCTCGTAATGCCGTATGACTATACCACAGTAGACATACATATTTGTATTAACATATAGTATTGGCTCTCGTATTTGAGTGCAGTGGTGAACTGGTGATGATCCTATGGTAACGGCCCCGGCTAACGAGTTGTAGGTCGTAGGGTCGTGGGTATGTGTAATTTATTCCATCACTACTGCTCTCGTAAACGGTGAAGGAAAACATCGTGAGGAAACCGTTATGTCTTTGGAGGCGTGAGGAACAGGGTGTAAAGTTCACACAACCTCCATAGAAAAGGGAGGATCCTCCGACCAGACGGGTGTTGTGTCTGGCGGGCAATTGGCCAACGATTGATGTTGGGAAATTGTATCTATGCTAATTGCGCGGTAAACTCTGCTTGCGAGATGCAGGATTTGCGTGACGTCAGTATGACGCGTTGTTCGCATGAGGCGTTGTAGATACCGCTACATGTCCTAGAACAAAAGTTCGAAGACATGTGTTACATCTACCAACCCGCACTGGGCCCGCGTGGTTGTATGGCCCATTCTCTTTTGCAGAGAGAATAGGTTACGACATACGGTACGGAAATGTGGTCACTGAGATTGGGCTGGTCTACAGATTCAAGGTCGCTCAGTGCGCTATAGAGCGGGCTCAAACTCAAAGTATTTATTTCAATTTTATTAAACCAATTACATGCACTTTTGAATTGTAAAGGGGTCGGTCAGTCAGAAAAATGAAGCTAGTTATATGCTATGCTCGGAGTTCCTTTGAAAGAGAACCGGAGTTGGATGCTGCCATTATCAGCTATTTAAATAGCTCTCTTGCTTTTCAAATAAGTGTTACCACTGACGTGGAACTGTCAACTACATATTTCTATCAAAATCATTCGGAAAAAAAATAACTATAGAAATCTTCGTAACATTGTTAACGTTATTTTTTGCATTTGGCACTCCATTTACAAAGCGAGAATTAATTTCAAACATCAATTGGCTCAACAAACTGGTCGCTAAAGTACTGAGGATGCCAAGAAAATATTTCATCCACATAGATGGGACAGCGGCAAAGACCAGCACATGCAGACGGTTTAATGTCGATTCAGCGTATTCGGAATTATACAAAACAGTTACTAAATTGAGTTTTTACCTAACTTCGTATGTTCAGAGTAGGTTTTTGAAGTGAAAACTTCTTTAGCGGCGTTGTACACTTTTGTTGTGATGGGTAAAAAATGTTAAACTCGCGTCAGGACACGTGACCTGATCGAAAATTCGTAAGAGAGAGAGTAGACCGCATTCCAAAATATCAAAAATGCACAACGTTAATATTCAAGTTTTCACTTTTGCCGGCACTCCCACAGTGCAACCCGTTTTTTTTTTATTGTTAAATCTTGACCTCGATAACGCCGGATGGAAAGCGATGGTCTATGATGAAACGAGCGAGCCCAGAAGATGCATGCAATGATTAAGGTTGATGGTTGGATGCTTGGTTGGTGGTGGTAATGGCTGGTTATGGTTTATGATGGTACGCAAGCTTGACTGCTAAGCATGGAGTTGGATCTCCAAGTCAGGCAAAGTGATATTGGATTCATTGGTAACACACACACAATTAAACGGTGACAGACGGACTACGGACGGTTTTTTCTATTTCATGGAACTTAAACATAATTGGACAATGTGGGAGAGTAGTGGCCCAGTGGTAAGGATCGCGACTTATGAGTCGTAAGTTCGAACCCAGACAGGCGCTTTACTTTGTGTAAATTATTTCATCACCACTGCTCTCAAAACGGGGAAGAAAAACATCGTGAGGACTCCGGCATGTCCTAGAATCAAAAATTCGAAGACATTTAACATCTACCAACCCGCCAGGGCCCACGTGGTAGATTAAAGCCCACTCTTTCTCGAAGATCCTCTCTTCGAAAAAGAGTGGGCTTTAATCTACCATGCCAGTGTCTCAGCAGTGGAAACAATATAGGCTGATTATGATGGGTGTTATTAACACCTCTGCTTTATCTTTCGGGAAATACTGGCGTGATGATATTATAAGTTCAGTTGTTTAGTCATTCTTAAAAAGCATGCGGTTTAAAAAAAAACCGACAGATGGAGTTCTTTTCGTGTGATGGCTACAGGAATCCGCTGGTTGCGAAAAATGCAGGACCGGTCGATGTGGCGTATGTGGGAGGCCTATGTCCAGCAGTGGACGTCTTTGATGATGATAATGTAGGCTTTAACTAAGCCTTTTCGTACGATCTTTGCTGTTCAAGCACAAAACACATTTCTTTCAATCGATCTGCCGTCTTTTCCGCACTATGTTGGGGTCGGATGAAAACCAGTATTTTATATAGAAAGACCTGTCTGACTTCCATAACCCAGTTTTACTGGGTAACACGACACCCCTTGGTAAGACTGGTTGTCAGACTTGGGGCTTCTGACTACCCATTTCGACTGTAAGATCTATGAACGACAGCCGGGACACACGGGAACATGCTTTCCGAGGCACGGAGGAGTCTCGATATGTAATGGATGGTGGCAAGCGTAGCTTAACTTTCTATCGATCTGTGCAACTGATATCATTTAACCACGAGCCCCTCTAAACACATCAAAATATCTTCTATATATATAAAAATGAATCCCTATTTCCCTTGGTCACGCCATAACTTGAGAACGACTTTACCGATTTCAACCATCTTTTTTTTTAAGTTTTCTAATACTTTGTAGAAGGTTCTTACGGAAAAAAAAAATAAGAAAGTTGCGCAGAAAATGAGAAAATTTAAGAATTACGCTTTTACGCTAAAACTGCTGAACGGATTTAGATGAAATTTGACACATGGGTAGACCATGATCTGAAGAAGGACATAGGCTACTTTTCATCCAGGATCGCAGATGAAGTCGCGGGCAACAGCTAGTATTTCAATAAAATTCATGTCACATCTGCAAATACATCTTACTCTATGCGAACGAAATTCACTAAGCGTCGACCTTGGGGAAGCGACTCGCATCCCGTTTCCTTGCGCAGGAAATGAGCAGTGCTTTGACGGCCAGACGCCAACCGAAGTATGGAGGCACACCACAGTTTCGTATAGAGTATATGCTGGCTGTGATATGTTGTGGGTAAGGAACGAAATGTATGGGTTTGGGATTGAAAGTGATGGAAATGGTTTGAGCTAGATATGCCTATAGGCGATATACTATTTATTTAGCATTGAATTAGATTTTTCTGCGAAGAAAGTACATAGATGTGCGAAAATTATTAATCTTCATCTCCCGTGATGGCAGAAGTGGCCAAGTGGGTAACGGCCCCGAAGTGGGTAACGGTTCCGAACCCAGGCAGGCCTTTACTTTGTGTAATTTATTTCATCATCACTGTTCTCAAAACGGTGAAGAAAAACTTCGTGAGGAAACCGGCATGTCCTAGAATCAAAAATTCAATGACACGTGACATCTGATTTCAATTCTCCTAATTTAAAGAACGTTCACAGTCTGATCTCTGTTTCAATCTTTCAAATATACCTATAATTTCCCTACCTTTTTTAAATGTTTTAGACATTGATTGTCGCTAACATGAGATCGCGATTAGAAAAAATAAAAAATATATTAAATATATTTTTTATATTATAAATTACGGGAATCGGCCTCCAGTTACACAGTATACATAACAATTTTTTTCCTCATTTTTCATTAATATTTTGGATTTTTTAAAGGTGAACCTTTTCCTACTTATCCCTTCGGGGATTACAGTCATGATGTTATGGTATTGTTACTGGCGCCTTTTGAAAGTTTTCCCCCGAAAACAAACAAAGGTATAATATTTTAATCTTAATACTCCAAGCTAAGTGTACCCCACACCTAAAAGCTGTAACTGCAAACGTACACAGCTCGTAAATAAGCGAAGGTTTAACGTACGAATTGTTTTCTATTAAATTTTCAACAACTAATAGCTATTCGTTTCATTGTTGAACAGTTTTGGTCGGTTTGTCTTAGTTTTGAATTATGGACGACATAAATTGAAATACTAGTTGTAATGTGTTTGTATTGGGGACTGGAGTTTACGAGTATAATAATATTATTTACTTACCTACGATAGATGGGACAAAGCGGACCACATCAAAATCTACATCTAAACCCACAGAGGGGCAATTCTCGTAATTTTAAGAACGTTCACAGTCTAATCTCATTCCCAATCTGTCAAAAATACCTCTTATTTCTCTACCTTTTTTTGATATTAATTGTCGCTGAGATGAGATTGCGACTAGATTTTGGACGTTTTTAATTAGCAGTGGTGGCCAAGTGGTACGGATTACGATTGTCTTAGGTTCGAACCCAGACAAGCGCTTTACTTTGTGTAATTTATTTCATCACCACTGCTCTCAAAACGGTGAAGGAAAACATCATGAGCAGTGATAGGAATAGGTAGTGCCTATTTGCCTAAACTTCGAAGAACAGAGACAAGAAACGGAGAGTTCCATAGGACTAAATTTTTTCCAGGACATCTGTCCAGAAATTCGGGACATCACTTTTAATAATAATAATAATTCATTTATTTCAGATAATAATAATCCATACAATAAATTAAATTACATTAAAATCAATTGGTACGTAGACCACAGACACTGAAATAGAATTAAAATCAATTTAAACAATACTAACATTACATTAAATTAAATAATTTACAGTAAAATCAAAATCAATAAAACCGGCCAAGTGCGAGTCGGACTCGCCCATGAAGGGTTCCGTTACGTTACGATTTATGACGTATTAAAAAAAAACTACTCACTAGATCTCGTTCAAACCAATTTTCGGTGGAAGTTTATATGGTAATGTACATCATATATTTTTTTTAGTTTTATCATTCTCTTATTTTAGAAGTTACAGGGGGGGGGACACACATTTTACCACTTTGGAAGTGTCTCTCGCGCAAACTATTCAGTTTAGAAAAAAATTATATTAGAAACCTCAATATCATTTTTGAAGACCTATCCATAGATACCCCACACGTATGGGTTTGATGAAAAAAAAAATTTGAGTTTCAGTTCTAAGTATGGGGACCCCCAAAATTTATTGTTTTTTTTCTATTTTTGTGTGAAAATCTTAATGCGGTTCACAGAATACATCTACTTACCAAGTTTCAACAGTATAGCTCTTATAGTTTCGGAAAAAAGCGGCTGTGACATACGGACGGACAGACAGACAGACAGACAGACAGACAGACAGACAGACAGACAGACACACAGACAGACATGACGAATCCATAAGGGTTCCGTTGCCATTTGGCTACGGAACCCTAAAAATTGTGTTAGTATATATATTTATGACGTACACAATGTGTTAGTGAGTGAGTGAAAAATTTAGTCCTAAGGAAGTCTCCGTTTCTTGTCTCTGTTCTTCGAAGTTTAAGCAAATAGGCACTACCTATTCCTATCACTGATCATGAGGAAACCGGTATGTCCTACAACCAAAAATTCGAAGACATGTGACATCAGCCAACCCGTACTGGTGGATTACGGCTCACTCCCTCTCACCGAGAGGAAGCCTGTCTTCCAGCAGTGGGAACATATTTTTTATTAAATTCTTAACATCTAGTCTTAACAATTATGTTAGATTACCTTATCAGCTCACGCCTACAAGATAAACTAACAAGAACCGAATCATGATGTGTAACTGTGGACTGTATGACAGTGACTATGGCTGACCTGTTTGTTTTGATCATGATGTGATCCATACAAATGTGTATAATATATTTGTCAATGTATGCCTTGGGAGAAGACTCTGCAGTGAGATTTAAATAAGGTGAACTATTACTATCACTATTATCAGGCTTAATGTCTATATTTACATCTCCAATAATAATGATATTATTGCAATAAATAGGACGAAGTATGCTGTTAATCGCATTCAAAAAGTTAACGTAAAAAGTAAAAAGTTAACGTAAAAGTTAAAGTAAACTTATTGTATACTTTTGGTGCCATGCCCAAAATGTTTTTATTAAATACTGCTTTTTTATGACGTCTTACGCATATTTTATTTTTGTGTCGTGCACTTCTTAGATGGGTATTAAGATGTAGATTCGCTTTGACAAAGATCGCCATTTCATATATATAAAAACACGGGAATGTTAGTAGCTGGAACTTTTGAGTAGTACTGTAGTCAATAGTAGTAGTAGATTTCAGTCAATGCTTTAGAAGCAGACTTGATAACATTGCCACGTTACAGGGTCACATTTATAAAATTTTGCCACCGACACATCATCAATGTCTTGAATTATGTAATTTACGGAAGCCATTGGTGAAGCGTAAGCAAATAGGTCACAGTTTTCGGCACAAGATTTCTCTTATAAATCAATGTTACACTATTTAATTTAGTTGAGATGTATAGAACGAGGATAAAATGGTGAAGAATATGATGTTTAGTAATCAATATTTCGTTAGTGTAAGCTTGTGTGCGTGACTGAGTAAGTATGAGAGTGTAATAAACATTTGTTATTTATGTCGTTGTGTGTTTTTGATGTTTGTCTGTATAGAGTAATTTATGTATTGTAATGTATGTATTATGTAATGTTGTTAGCACAAGATTTATGTTCATGCAAAATAGACATAAGTAATTGTTAAAGGGTTTAGCAAATATACAACAAATTTTCCACGAGAGCAGTATTAGTCATGTACAACTAGCAGCCGATCGATTCTGTAAAAATCTCACCGTGAAAAGTTAGGTGAAGTGAGCTTAGAGTGAGCTGTCAATAATGTCATTCCAAATAATGCTAGGGAGCAATAATTGGAATGACAGCTCATTCCACGTTCACTTCACCTAAGTTTTCACGGTGAGATGGTTACAGAATCTCATTGCTGGTCTAAGTTTTTAAAAATCCACTTCTGAGTTTATACGTATCGGGGGTCGCCAACTTTTTTACGCTTAAAAATTACGCCGTATGAGGTCCAACAAAATTATTCATACCCATAGTTTTTATGCTGTGTTCTGACTAGTTAGTACAATTTCTGCGCTTTAAACGTAAGTCTTTCTGACACATAAATTGGCTGTTTGTTCTTGAACTTCAGGTGGTGAGTATTGAGCTTTTCTCCTTTGTTTTTTGATTTGTTGAACATTTTGATTCCCTTGATAACCGTATCTTTAGTTATGATGGAGTTGAAATTTACAATTATTGGGTTTTAACTATCTTTTGATTTCATTCTGTGTATATCTTTCAGGTTAGTTTGACTAATATTTAGGTTTAAGGTTTATCCTAAAATTGACAACCAAAACGCAGAGGTCATCTTTTGTCTCACCTTCGAACTTCGGTACGTTTTGAATTTCTATTTCAGTAGCCCTCGTATTGCACTCCAGATAGTCAATCTTATTCTCAAGTTGTCGAATCAGCGTTTTGTCCTCTTTTTTTCTCAGCTTATAAGGACGATATACGGTTTAAAAACTTGTACTTGGCTGGCATTACCTCAACACTTAATTTCAACTCAATATTTTGTTCAGTCCACAAGGGAGTGTATTAGGCCCTTTATTGTTTCTATTATACGTAAATGATTTACCACAGCAGGTCAATCATAAATGTACATTATTTGCAGATGACATTTCAATCATAGTGACATCTGATAAAAAGTATAAATTAAAATCTGATCACGAAATTGACATAAATAATACTATTGACAACATTTTAGAATGGCTACAGATAAATAAATTAAAAATCAATCTAGATAAATCTATGTACATACAATTTAATAAATCTAAACATGCCAAATACAATTTCAAACTTAATATTGATCGATTAAAAGAAGTTTCACATACAAAATTTCTGGGTATACTCATAGACCAAGATTTAAATTGGAAAATACATGTAGATAATTTGTGTAACAAGTCTAATAAGTTCGTTTATGCTCTCAGGCAAGTCAAGAATGTGACGAATAAAAAAACCGCCATTATAACCTACCATGCTTACATAGAATCGATTTTACGATATGGACTTATCTTTTGGGGTAACAGTACAGATAAAAACAGAGCGTTTATCGCGCAAAAGAAATGCATCAGAGCCATTTGTGGAATCCGTACTGACGAGTCCTGTAAACCGCATTTTAAAAGGCTTCGTTTATTACCACTTCCTTCACTGTACATCTACGAGATATGTAACTTTGTATATAATAATAAGGAATTATTCAAGAAAGTCGATCAAATTTACTCTCGTAATAGGGATCCATGTAGACTTGCATTGCAGGATACTCCTAAATCAGCCAAGTACTCTAAAAGTTTTCTGGTGATGTGTGTACGCATTTATAATAAAATTCCACAAGAAATGAAATTGCTATTTAATATTAATTCTTCTTTTAAAAACAGACTCTTTAAATGGCTGAATGAACATAATTTTTATGACATTAAGGATTTTTTTGACATTAAATTATAATTCACAAATAATGACATACTGGGTCGTCGATAGTGTTTATAATTTTGACATTTTAATTTTATAATTATTGATTTTATTGATTTTCTTTTTTTTACTTTAAGTTATATTATGTAATGTTATAGAACTGTTGCGAATAATGTTTACAATTATGACTTATTAATTTTGTTCGTGGAGATTAATTGACATTAAATAATATTATGTTATGATGATTGTATTGTGGAAAATGTTTTATAGCTTTGACATTTTATTTCTACTTACTAATTGATTCTAATTATTTTGCATGCAATTGATACACGATGTTGTATAGCTAAACATGTGAACTATATTATATTACCAAACTGTAACACCTTTATACCATGTTTAAGGCAAATAAAGACTTATCTTATCTTATCTTATCTAATGACATTATTAATTTTGAGCATCATACCCTCGAACTGAGTTTCCTGTTTACTGGAGAAGTTAGCTAGCATGGTCGTAGTAAGCTCCGCGGATGCAGTGGCATCTTCTCATTCGAACTTCCTTTTTTTACGATCCGTGACGTTAAAATCGAGCGACAGGTCGAGCGCCGAAGCACATTGGTGCAGCGATGAGTCATGTGAAGTAAATCATACGGATGTAGGTGTAATGTTCTCTGCCCCGGCGACTGATATCACTGGCAGTTGGATTGGAGAATTATGAGGAGAGCGGTTGACGGGCATAATTTGTTCACCGCACCAGTACCAGGTACCAACTAGGCAAGCAGAAGCTGTTTGTGGTTGATTGAGTTATAATTACTCTCCTTTAGTTTGCTGTGTTAGGTAGGAGTGCACACTCTCGGATTGTGTCAGCGCAGATTATGAATGCGCGAATAATAAATGACTACTCACCGATGATGCTTCTTTCTACGCCCGGAACCACAATAAACTTCCCAATTTTGTGGTACGAGTAGTAGGCGTGCAGATACAGTGGAAAGAAGAATCGGCGTGACGTAAGCAGGCGCAGGCGGGGCGTGACACGACAGTCCGCAGCAGCGAGCACCAGGAGCGCAGGTAGTAAGCGGTGGCCGGCGCACACGTAGACGGCACGAGCCCGGCGCGCGGCGCGTGCGGCTTGCACAACGATAAAAGCTACCTCGGGGCTGCTCACACTCAGAGGGTTTCCGTGTACAGGCACGAGTACCAATATGTCAACACTTGGCAGTTGCTACTTTTTCGTAAACTATCGAATGCATTGTTGAAATACGATACATTACTTAGACCCATGGGTTCGAAAATGCTATGTTCGTAACAAATAGTAGATTATTAACCAAGGGGATAAAGCAGTGTCTTCTGTCGCGGGTGACGATTTAAATCGCGAGCGTAACGAAGGACTCGAGGTTTACTCCCGAGCATAGCGAGGGTGTTTAAAACTTAAATCACGAGCGAAGCGAGGGATTTAAGACAATTCCTGAGTGTAGCGAGGGATTTAAGTTCACCCAAGACTAAGACAGCTTTATCACCGAGGAAAATACTCTACTTTTCGTACCATTTGCGAAAAAATAAACTTAACTTTTATGTATTTGAAGAAAACAAAAACGCGGCAAATTCTTAGACTAATTTTTTTTTTGTTGGAAAAGCAAAGGCATCAAGCTCATACGGCCTCGTCGGTTTTCGTAGTTTTATTTAATAATCATAACTGCATAATAAATGCGTATTCCTTTTTCAAAAAGATGTATAATGCTTTATAAACAAACTCAATGGTGTAAACACAGATGTAGTTCAGTATAAATTTCGGTAAGTATTCCAAATTTAAATCACATTCTCCCCCTAGAGGATGAATGAAATTCAGTACAATTTTCTTTCCCTATTTTTAACAGATTAAAAATGACTATTGTTATGTTCGCTTTTTGTGGTATAGAATGTCACTTTTTTGGAGCAAGTGGTATGAAAATAAAATTTCATTAAAAAATGAAGAAGTAAATCGCTATTGAATAAAGCCGAGTGTACATATACTTTTGCTTGTGACTGTACACCGTTGGTGGGTGTGCGTGTTAACAACTGCCCGTAGACTAATATTAATACCAAATTGTCTCATTGTGATTTGATAAGAACGTGGTTGATTTCACATTTGTATCATTTCTGCATCATATCTTTTTGTAATTCTTAATGTGTTATTGTTTGTTTTCCCGAATAAATAAAATAAAATAAAATACTCCTTTGAGTTATGCACTCCTATTTTTTGGGCAGAATAAACTTGGATGTAATTATTGTTAATTAAAATAAAAATAAAACTGTGTGGGGTCTATTGCACGTCTGCTCGTGCTCAAAGTCCAAAGGGAAAGGGTATTATTACATTTATACGAAGTTTTTTTTAGAGAATTTAATTATTGCGAAGAAAAACAAGAAAAAGAATTCGGGTGCTCTCAGAAACGGCGTTTCAGAATTTCAGAGCAACGCTTTACACCATCCCTTAGAGGTTCTAATTAAGTTTCCAGAGAACTGTTTAACTTGTATTAAATACCTATGTTCAGTATTAAGTAACACGAGTTTGACTCATAAGTAAGTTTTAAGTACTGTCAAAGTAGTTTGCTTTGAGTTGATGTAAATTAGCTGAAGTAAATACTTGGTTTTGACTTAGTGAGAGACTCGTGTAAATGGTACTGCTTAATACTTAGTCGGTGAACTTGGCAGTTAGTACAGCTGTATTGGTAATTCATGAATGTTTTTTGTTTTCATTCTCCGTCAAGATACAAAAGATCTCGAAAAAAAAAAAATTAGTCACAATCTCATCTCAGCGACAATCAATAGTTACTATACTCTATGCAATCAATGTCCTATAGCACAGCATTATGCTGAGTGGAAGCCTTTTTGTTACAGTCATGACGTGCAGCCGTCAACGAGCTTCATCTTTTTGACTGACCGACCTTGACAATTCAAAAGTGCCTGTAATTGGTTTATTTGAGATAAATAGTTTGAGTTTTGAGTTTGAGTTCGAAAATTTATGCTTTGTGCTCGTGATTATAGATATATTTTTTGATTTTTAGTTTTCCTTATTATTAGAATAAATTATATCTTTTTGTATGCACATGTTTCTGTGACAATTTGACAAATATACCTATTTTTCTTTCTTTCAAAAACTTGTCAAAAATTTATGGAAATCAGAGGTATTTTTGACAGATTGAGATCAGACTGTGAACATTCTTAAAATAAAATTACGAGAGTTGCCCCTCTTATGTATGAACGTACAGACGCCAGCACATCAAGCTACTACAATCTGTCAAATTTCTGTAATAGATATTCAACTTTATCGCTAAAGTATTAAGGTTCAAGGTTGATTGGGAATATTTGACAGTTTCGGGTAGCTTAACCTGCTGGCGTCTGTACAATATGAGGCAAAAGAAGTATGTAAGCATCGTTGTAGGTGGTGTGCTGTGTTTCTGCCTAAACCCATGGCAAGAATGCGTAAGTTTATGTCTGTATGTAAATTCATTGCATCATGCTTAAGTGTATGTATAATAAGTACCTACCTATGAAAAAGTGATTTGTCGAGCTCATTGGTATCTTGACGGAGAATGAAAAACCAACAATAAAATTTTAAAAGGAAAACGTATTCTTGCGGACTATAATATTATTATTATATTATTTGCACAGCACTTTCACAATTAACCCAAAAAATGTATGGACGTTATAATGATGTCCTTTTAAGCGTATTAAAATATTATCACAGTAGGAATAACGACCAACAAAGTAGCGATACCACAACCGAAAATCATCCAAATCCATGAACATCTACCAGGAATACATCATTAGTTCATTACCATTTCTAAAGCACTGCCCCACAAGTCTATCGAACCGTTAAAATTAGTACCAGGCTCGCATAAACACATAGCGATGTACTGAACACATAGCAGCTTTCCGACAGCCTGTCGAAGCGCATGACATGGTCGAAAGCACAAGAACACACGCGCACCTGATGTGTGCATGTCACTCTCGATAGATGTCGCTGTCCGCCTGTTATTCGAATGTGTACCGAACTAGGATTTGATTAGTTCCAGAGACAGATGGATTTCCGATTCGTTTTTGTTTGTTTCTAAGACGCTGGTGTTATATTTTTTGAAATCACAGTTGTTCTGGCTTTGTATTGAAACTTTTTTTGAAAGCAGAATGCAGGCTTCCCTCGGTTACACAACAACAGAATGACCGTGCTATTATTTTGAGGCATATTTTTTCTGTCTGAATTTTTACGTTGCTTTCGTTCTAATTAATTTCCTATCAATGAATTTCATGTTTTTTTTTTTATAATTTATTTAAAGTTTTTTTTTTTTGCATGCCGATGTACCTATGCCAATTATATGTATGACCATATATATAAGTACCATATTTAAAAATAGGAATACTCCATTCTATCTAGAACTAAGGGGTAATTCTCGTAATTTTAAGAACGTTCACAGTCCGATCTCAGTCTCAATCACTCGAAAGTACCTCTAATTTCCTTACATTTTTGACAAGTTTTTGACATTGAGTGTTGCTAAGATGAGATTGCGACTACATTTTGAACGTTTTTAATTACGGGAATTAGCCTTTAGTTTGCTTCACAAAACCCTTAGATTTTGGTAAAGAAAATGTTTTGGAAAACTTTAATTTAAAACTGTTCTAAACAAAGTTCAAATATACGATTTCCATTTGCCTAACACCCTACTAAACAGTAGTCGATTACCAAAAGCTGTACAAAGCAAAACTAACGAAATTCTCATATGGTTCGCTTTAATAAAGACCATGTTGGACTGAACTGGCAGCCCAGGGGACCGGCTAACATGCGACTGTACTGCGGTCAAATGAAAGGATTCAATGGAAGGTATCTACTATCCTATAGTGAGTTGGGTTAATATGAAATGGAGGATTGTATCTTTCTTTGTTAAGTCATAAAAAGATCTAAAAACTTGTCTTCTCCAAAATAATTTTTACACATTAAAAGAATCGTTTTATTAGAAGGGTAAATAATATATTTATTTTAAATAATACGGCAGATTTATTAAGTTTTATAATAGAGTTATTGTTGTGTTTTTATTTTATATTGTATAATAGAGTATCTATAAACGTGCATAGTAGAAGTATTTAAAATATGAGTAGTATATAAGTTAGGTTTTATCCCTACGTGTACCTAATATTGAAAATATTCGTATGCCGCTATTGGCGGCGGATGTATCGAACTTATCCATAAATGTACAGACGCCAGCACATCAAGCTACTACAATCTGTTAAATTTCTTTAATATATTTTCAACTTTATCGCTAAAGCGATAAGGTTCAAGGTTTTCAAATTTGACAGTTTCGGGTATCTTGACCTGCTGGCGTTTGAGTACATGGGAGGACATGAGTCCTGCCATGTACTCTTTCCCGTGTCATCTTGACCAACACTTATGGTACGTGTAGTGTATCTCTCGTGTATCTACTTAAAACATAATAATTATGTAAACACTGTCTCATTCACACAAGCGTGCCCAGCTGCTGTCACTAATGTCATCTGTCAGTCACGAGGAATGGCGGGAAACAGACAAAATGAAGCAGGATCTCCATGATTATGCTTGGTGTGGTAGTGAGTCAGTGAAGTGAAATGTTTAACATCAATAGGTATCAACAGAATTCTACAGTAAGCTTACTTATTCAAAGCCGGATGCTTATATGTGAGCGATATGTGGTCAAAAGTATAGTAACTAAGTCGAAGTCTAGTAAACTATAATATCAGAAAGGAATATCTGACAGACTTATCCAAACCTACAATCTTGTCAACTCACCTACCCAGTAAATCAGCCGTCATTTTAACTCCGACTCCAGTTGGACCGGGTCCAAAGTGAGATTGTTAATTGATTAGAGGATTAGATTAGTCCAATTGTATTGGTCAATGGACCAAAGTTTCCGAAACGAGGTACATTTATTTGGGTCACGGACAATTTGCCGTTTACAGCCTAGGGGCGAAACGGTATTTGTTAACACGTTTCGGAGAGTTTGAAGTTGATTGTTTTGGTCAAATCTCCGAGAGCTGTCGTTGGCTATTTACGTGTATATCTATCTATCTTTTCATAATAAAATAGTATAGAAGTCAAAACTGTACATTGAATATATTTGAAAATAAGTAATTGCTACGAGGTGAGGAACAAGTCTGATGCAGAAAATATAGTTTTTAGAATTTTTGTGTTTTTGTCCATATGTATGTTTGTCTAGATATGTTTTCCGGATTGGCGCGAAAACTGCTAAACGGATTTGGATGAAATATAGCCTGGATTAACACATAGAGTATAGCTATTATAGATATATTATAGTATAGATATATAGTAGAGATATTTTCCGACATCAAACAAAATATGTTCGTCACCTTAAGGGTTATTTTTGCCTGCTCATTGCGATATTACATTTACGATAGAATCTGCTGACCTAACTACGCACGTCGAAATGTCAATACCGCAAAATTACATTCAGACATCTTCTTTACATGTCAGACCGAATTAAAAATGTGACAGTGACAGACCAGCAGTTAACTTGAAAACAAAAATCCTACTCATATAATAAACGTGAAAGTTTGTATGGATGGATGGATAGATGGATGGATGGATGGATGTTTGTTACTCTTTCACGCAAAAACTGTTGAATGGATTAGGATGAAAGGCATACAGATAGTTTATAACCAGGATTAACACTAGGATACTTTTTATCTGGATATTCCCACAGAATCGAAACTTATGCGGGTGAAACCGCGGGGCGCAGCTAGTAATTTATATTTCATAAAAATGGCTAGACTATTAAAATTCGATATTGGTCAAAAGTTTATTCTTATTTTATTTTTGTTATTAAGTAATGGGGATAAAAACTGCCACTTGCTGACATCAAATGTCGCTGCTATATCCAACGTCCAAGAATTTGACAGCTAGCTGTCACTATCAATACATTTTTTTAAAACAAGCGACTTCTTTTACGCATAATATTAATTAATAATCCCCGTTGCGCAGCTGTTGACTGCAAAAATACGGGGACCCATGTATTTGCCAAAGTTATTAAAACACAAAAATTGTGGGAGAGCTCTCTGAAAAAAATTGGAAACCAGATTTTTCGTCGAGACTATGTAGGTACTACCTTTTTAGGGTTCCGTAGCCAAATGGCAACGGAACCCTTATGGATTCGTCATGTCTGTCTGTCTGTCTGTCTGTCCGTCCGTATGTCACAGCCGCTTTTTTCCGAAACTATAAGAGCTATACTATTGAAACTTGGTAAGTAGATGTATTCTGTGAACCGCATTAAGATTTTCACACAAAAAAAGAAAAAAAACAATAAATTTTGGGGGTCCCCATACTTAGAACTGAAACTCAAAATTTTTTTTTTCATCAAACCCATACGTGTGGGGTATCTATGGATAGGTCTTCAAAAATGATATTGAGGTTTCTAATATCATTTTTTTCTAAACTGAATAGTTTGCGCGAGAGACACTTCCAAAGTGGTAAAATGTGTGTCCCCCCCCCCTGTAACTTCTAAAATAAGAGAATGATAAAACTAAAAAAAATATATGATGTACATTACCATATAAACTTCCACCGAAAATTGGTTTGAACGAGATCTAGTGAGTAGTTTTTTTTTTAATACGTCATAAATCGTAACGTAACGGAACCCTTCATGGGCGAGTCCGACTCGCACTTGGCCGGTTTTTTAAATCTGAGGGTGGTCATGGAAGAAATTCGTATACAGGGGATCTTCCAAGAGAAGTAATGCCGATTTTATTACCTACAGGCACTTGTATTACGCAAATTATAGCAAAGGTGCGTGTGTGTGTTTATAATATACTAGCTGCGCCCCGCAGTGTCACCCGCATAAGTTTCGACCCCGTGGGAATATCGTGATAAAAAGTATCGTATATATTAATCCTGGTTATGAACCATCTATGTGCCTTTCATCCAAATCCGTTCAGTAGATTTTGCGTGAAAGAGTAACAAACCATTCATCCATCCATACATCCTCACAAACTTTCGCGAATATAATAGTAGCAGATCAGTGTTAGAATTAACAGCACTGAAGTTTTTCAGTCAGGGAGATCATACTTGAGTTAGGTTTCAACTTCGATCAGGTTTTTCGTGTCGTACGCCTCCAGCCTTCATAAAAACAATTACTTCAAGTTAACAAACATAAGATAACCTCTAAATTATAAAACGTTTATAATTTATTGTCTTTAGCTGCTTTTATACCAGTGGTGGCGCTTCCCTTTGACTTAGCTCGTCTTTTAATAGAGCTACACTCCAAGTCTCATAAATATCTTGTATCACACTCACACAACACAAAATACACACGTATCCCAGTCAAACACACACCCCCACACAACGCAAACAATACACACGATTCCCAGTCACACACACAAAATCAACCACACAGTCATTTTACTTTTTAATTGATTTAAATTTAATTTTTTACTTTTATTTGGTTTTTCAAATGTTTTTCCTTTAAATCACAACATAGTATAACATATTCTTTTTGTGTAATATCAGCTTACTAGCTCTTAATTTCCATAGGGTATTTAGTGTCCAAGTGGCAGTAGAACACTGACTCCAAAGTCACAGGTATTCTTAGTTTAGGAGTCAGGGTTTCAACTTTTGTGCGCCTTTATTATTGTGAACTTTAGCTAGATATTAAGCATAATTGTAAGAACTTGCATCAATAAAGTATTATTATTACATTATTTATCTATACTCCGACCACTAGGTTGACCGTTTTTTGACAGACCGAACTACTCACTAGTTCGACCTGTCAAAAAACGGTTAACCAATTATTTATTTTTTGCCAAAACTGATACACGTACGGTATTATAATGTCTGTGAGAAGTCATGAATAAGATAATTCAATAAGATTAGGCAGTTTATATATTTATTTTATTACGCATTTTAAAGTTAACTTTCACGTAATCTGGAATAGTTACGTTCAGAGGCAGCTGTCAAAAAACGGTTAACCTAGTGGACAGGGCATGGTTGTTCGACACAAAAGTAAACACAAAAAAAAAACAATGGCGGTTTGTAGTCGTTGAACCGTGCTGCCACCTGTGTATGATGAGCTTTCCTTTGTTACCCCGTTAAACATATTATTTTTTTGTAATAGTCTGCTCAGTGCCGTAGCTTCATAAGGTATCATGACTTGACAAAGGAAAGAATTTGAAAAATGACGAAATTACAAAAGGCTTGATTGTACAGACGCCAGCAGGTCAAGCTACCCGAAACTGTCAAATTTTCCCAATCAACCTTGAACCTTATTGCTTTAGCGATAAAGTTGAAAATCTATTAAAGAAATTTGACAGATTGTAGTAGCTTGATGTGCTGGCGACTGTACCTTGTTTCAATTAATTAGACTTATAAACTGACTTCTTATTATAGCGTTTATCGTTTATCATCTACAAGTAAACCCTAAGTAAACTTTAGCCTGATTGATTGATTTGTTAACTTATCGCCATTTCGACCTTTGTCTAAAATAAATTATGAGCAATATCAGATTCCAATAAGTGTATTAATAGTAAACCTTATTTACAACTAGCTTATACCCGCGGCTACGCCCGCGTGGATGTCGGAAAATATCCCACGGAAACGTACTACTCGGATTAGAAGTACAGACGCCAGCAGGTCAAGCTACCCGAAACTGTCAAAATTATCCAATCAACCTTGAACCTCAATGCTTCAGCGATAAAGTGGCAAATCTATTAAAGAAATTTGACAGATTGTAGTAGCTTGATGTGCCGGCGTCTGTACCTTATGTGTTAATACAGGTTATAAACTATCCAAATCCTTTCAGCCATTTTTGAACCAATCCGGAACATAATATACATCCAAAAAACAAAAAAAATCATTGTTACTACTTTATTAAATGTAACGATGCTAAAAATATTCACTGTAAGTATTAATAAATATTTTCAGATCAGAATTTCAATTGATATTTTAACTTCAGAGATTTCTTGTCATTTGATATTATTTTGTTTATGACTTCACCCCCAGGCTATATGGGCTAGACAATCTTAATATTCATTGAATTTTGGTCAAAAATAGTTAATATTTCATATTTATGAAAATAAACTGCGGCCTAAATTCTAATTTCACTTTGCTCACATTTTTTGATTTCGGGGTAGTTATGAGGAACAGGGTGTAAAGTTCTTCATTCTCCATTGAAAAGGGAGTACTCTCCTAGACTACTGCTCAACTTCTTGTAAGCTAGTCGCGCGGATAGCGCTGCTAGCGCGAAGCAGAATGTCAGATTTTGTGTGACATCAGGTTTTTGGTGCGTAGTTCGCATGTGGCGTTGAAGATGCCACCACATCATTCTTGATTGGCAACCAAGCAGGCTCGTTGATCATTTACCATAAAGAGGGCTTTCTGATGATCAGCGACCGCTTCAGAACTCTCGTAAAAGCAGCCACATCGCATGAGCATAGCCGCAGATATCATCAGCTGTGTAGTTTTCCCAACTTGGTTGGAGTTGGCTTCCAGTCGAATTGTATGCAGCGGAAAACCAGTATTTTACATGGAGCGACTGCCTGTGTGACCTCCACAACCCAAAGACTGGGTAACACTATACTATTGCTTAAACACGACCGGCACGCGTCAACGGCAGAGCTCATTGCATCCGTCAACGCCCGCCGTCGACACGTCTACGGCTGCCGTCGACGACGTGCTGCTCGTGTGTATGAACACTTAGTGTGCTTTCCATGTGTAATAGATGGTCACCCAACCCAACCCAACCCAACGGCACGGTTGGTGCAGTGGTTAAGCGATTGACTGCTGCGCTGCGTGTCGCGGGTTCGATTCCCGCACGGAACAAATATTTGTATGGCCTACAAGTAGTTGTTCCGGGTCTGGCTGTTTGTGTATGTGAGTTTAAATGCTTGTAAATGCACCCACAATACAGGAGAAATTGCTAGTGTGGACCAACGTTTAAAAAAAAAATATATATATAGTTATAACCACGGACGGACCTCTGCAAGCGTTGCTTAATCTTGGATTGCCACTAAAGTTTCATTGCCATCGACGACAATTAGACGAAACATACGAATTTACTCCCCAATTTCATAGTCTGATAACCAGAAAGTTTTACCCAAAAATAACTCGACTCAAAGGCATCAGTATTCAAATAACAGTTTGGGAGCTACGTGAGGAACGGAGTTAGTTTCGGATTTCTGTACAAAAACGTGTTGATTGACGGTATTGAGATGATTCTAATATTTTTTCGGCGTACGAAAACTTGTCGGATGTGACAAGAAGTCGAACTGATTGTCCTTAACTTCATCATCTGCCTAGCCTTTTCCCAACTATGTTGAGATCAGCTTCCAGTCTAACCGGATGCAGCTGAATACCAGTATTTTACATGAAGTGTTACTGGGTAATACGATACCCCTTGGTAAGACCGGTTGTCAGACTTTCGGGCTTTTGACTAAACGTAACGACTATCAAAGATCTACGAATGACAGCCGGGACCAACGGCTTAACGTGCTTTCTGAGACACGAGGGGGTCTTGGGAAGTAAAGATGGTCACCCATCTACGGATCAACCGTGGCAAGCGTAGCTTAACCTGATCGATCGAACCGTGCGGCTGTTATAAAATTATCACAAAAAAAATAAAATAATATAAAAATAGTTTTTGACATTCTCAACGGAAAACAGAATTGTCAGTACGCAACGGGCCGCAGCGCAAGCATGCTTATAAAAAAAGTGCGGTGCGGCCCGCTTGTAGCGTGCGTTTTGTTCATAAAAAATGTACGAAATTGATGAAAAAGGATTTTTGCAATGCGTGGTCCGCCCCAATCTGCTTAAGCCTTTAACCACCAGAAACATATTATTGTGTTGAATGCTTCTGTCACTAAAGAAAAACATTTTGATAAAAATAAAATAAAAAAGAAATAAGTCGTTTATTTTTATTTACGATAAATACCTTAACAATTACAATAGAGAACAGTCACTAATTTACCTGAACTAGGTTAAATCTGTGCTTCAGGCTATAAAGTGAAAATCGAGTGAAAATTCGTAATTGGCTAACATTTTAACAGAAATAGCATAGTACAGTCAACAGCAAAAGTAGATGATCAAAATCAGAAATTCAATACTAATGAACGGAGTTCGCAGCTATATGGCAGCTGTACTAGTAGTAAATGTTTGGTATAATTTACAATCACATACATTAGAATCACTTCGACGCCACACAGTTCTGACGCGAACTCCGTTCATTAGTATTGAATTTCTGATTTTGATCATCTACTTTTGCTGTTGACTGTACAACAGCAATCAAAGAATAATACATAAGATTTTTTCGAATCGCTGTCGTATTTGTGATATGAAATAACTAATTGACCATCACAGAACCATGCTTATCAAAATCGTCGCTAAAATATATGAGAACAAGTCCCTTTAATCCCAATCTCGAACAATCATCAACAATCTTAACAGCATCTAATTTAATTAAATACAACCCATAAACCAACGTAAAAGTACTTCTCCTGTCCATTTAACAACCCCTCTACCCAAATAGTTAATCCCATGAGCAATCTCTGCTTCCCGAGTAGAAAGAATCATACAATTACACACAACATTAGCTATAGTTTGTAATTTGTGATTCAAATGTGAGGGGGCAACAATGCGGAGGCGACAGTGCAAGGGGGCGACAGATGTGTTCGTTACTTCGTGTAAATCTGGACCGGGTTTGATAATAGGGGGTCGCGGTTCCCTGTCCTCTAGCTTGCGGTTCCTAGTAGGGAGGAAAATGCTAAGTAGTTACGCGGTAATGTTGCTACTTAGACCTTTATGTGAATAAGTATGTATAGTACAACATAATTTGAAGGTTTCTTCGGCTAAATTCGTTAAACACGATCATGACGATTTGAGTTTAAATGAACTTATGGTTATATATGATCTTTTAGCGCAAGGATCGCGTTGTTGGTAAAAAATTGTGAATTGTATTGAATTCACAAGACGGGAGACCAACGCAAGCGGTCTCCCATCTTGTGAATGAGTGCGCAACACCAAAGTAGTCCGTCGACGACGCCGGGGACAAGGCGATGTGTCTCAACTGGAGTTGGGCAGGACATATAGTTAGACGCGGAGATTACCGATGGAATAAAGCTGTGACCGAATGGTGGCCAAAGGGGACAGGGCCGACCAAAAGCACGTTGGATTGATGATATTGTCAAAATCGTGGAAATCACTTGGATGAGAAGCGCACGGAAGCAGGAAGTATGGCAGAAAAGTAAAGCAGTGGGTGATTCCGGGCTGAAAAGATGATGATGATGATGAAACAAGATGCCCGCGTTAGTTCCAAAGACTCTTATACCGCTGTCGACATTGACAAAGTCTAGAACGTTTAAAAGCACGTGAGTGAAGCGAAAATAGTAATAATAAGTAATAGTTTAAGCGTTTTTTTTATTATTATTGTCCCTCTCAACCAAAGCACCTGCCATCTAATCTCTTCACCACCCTTGGCTTGGTTGACTGGTAGAGAATGCCTAAGGCTTTAAGTCCGCCTTTGTACCTTTTTGTGCGAAAAGTTTAAATAAATAAAATATCTTCTGTTCAGTTACCTTTCAGCATTGCCATACAACATAGCAATGCTGCCAGCCTTTTGGGCACCTTTCCTATTGACAGAGATGCGGACGAATTTTTTGGTTGCTTTTGATTATTTCCCCTCCTTTTTATATACTTGTCCATTATTATTATTATTATTTTAAGACTTAGCTTTTTCAATAATGTAAATTTTTCGAAGTAAAATAGCATTTACATTTATTATTTTTTTCTGTAACAAAATCTAAGATATAATATTTATTTTGTAAAACATGAGTACAGTATGCAGGTTTTTTAATAAAATTAATATGAGGTAGTTACATATTTTGCCATTTATGGCGTACAAAATTAGTCGCACTAGACAAACAATACAAACAAAAATAAAAAACAAAGAAAGGAATTTCAATGTCAAAATTTAAATTAAATTAAAAATTTAAATGTCAATATTATTTTTTATTTTCTTCCATATGAAAACTAAAGTCAAATTGCATACACGAGGCGAAAACCATTTGATTTATTGGCATTCGGAACCGACCGTCCAACAGAACTTTCCACTCGGGTCGGGCCCCACGTTGCAACGTCGCGAAAAATGTCGAACAACTCTGATTAACGATGAGTTCTACCCTGCGCGGTGAACATAACGTCACGCCTGATACCCCTCTAGGGATAGATAGAGGCGTGTATAATACGTAATAAAGTCAGCCTCAACAAATATGTATAGATACATCGAAAAGAATTCATTTATGCTCCGTTCCTATGAACAAAAACGAATCGTTTTGCTTGTAGACATTATGAGGAACAGGGTGTAAAGTTCACTCATCCTCCATAGAAAAGAGAGGATCCTCCGACCACATGGGTGTTGTGCCTGGTGAGCAACTGCCCGATGATTTATGTCGGGATATTTTATATAATTATGCTAGACACGCGGTAAATTCTGCTTGCGCGATGCAGGATTTTGCGTGACGTCAGTACGATGGGTAGTTCGGATTTGGCGGCGTAGATTCACATGCTTACCAATGGTAGCATTTTTATTGCCAAACTGGGTATATAAATAGATTCGTAAGCTAATTTTACCTGTGATAGCTACTGCCATATGGGAGGGTCTTCTATGCAAAGCTATGAAGTCTGCTTCATTATTAATAAACATACAAGAGTCGTAATTTTAACCAATAACCGTCATTAACGGTCCGGAAATGATAGGAATCAGCCATTCGGTCTACAATCTTTGTTCTATAATATGAAATTAATGTATAGTTACATTTTTACATATTGGGTACATAATTGTAAACATACATTGATGCAGTATTATGGAACAGAAATCGTATATATCTTTGTACAAAGATGAGATGACGAGATGTATGCGCTATGTACAGTCACGAACAAAAGTATGTATACACTCGGCTTTATTGAAAAGCGATTTACTCCTTTATTTTTTAATGAAATTTTATGTTGTTATGTACATAGCATTTTCAAACCCATAGGTTTATGTAATGTGTCGTATTTCAACGTTGCATTCGTTATTTCACGAAAAAATCGCAGTTGAAAGTTGCCAAGTGTTGACATATTGGTGCTCGTGACTGTACAGTCAACAGCAAAAGTAGATGATCAAAATCAGAAATTCAATACTAATGAACGGAGTTCGCAGCTATATTGCAGCTGTACTAGCAGTAAATGTTTGGTATAATTTACAATCACATACTTTTGAATCACTTCGACTCCACACAGTTCTGACGCGAACTCAGTTCATTAGTATTGAATTTCTGATTTTGATCATCTACTTTTGCTGTTGACTGTACATAGCGTATACATCTTTTTTTATAAAAAAAAAAAACGTTGCCCCACACTAGGAATTACTCCTGTATCGTGGGTGCATTTACAAACAGTCAGACACAGTCACAAACAGTCAGACCCGGAACAACTATCTGTAGGCTATACAAATATGTGTTCCATGCGGGAATCGAACCCGTGACATGCGGCGCAGCAGTCGATCACTCAGCCACTGCGCTAACCGTGTCGTCCATCTTAACTCAGTCATTCATCACAGACCCACAACACAAACGTATACAATACACTAGAAACTTTTACATTATTTTAATACACCTAATTTAATTATCTACATACTCGTATATCTATATAGAACACTCGATTTTTATCGACTCATAAATCTTACCGACTGATGCTATGTATGAACCTATTACCTACTCATCTTCTACCTAGCCTTTTCCCAACTATGTTGGGATCGGCTTCCAGTCTAACCGGATGCAGCTCCTGCCTCCACAACCCAGTTACTGGGTTATAGGATACCCCTTGGTAAGACTGGTTGCCAGACTTTCGGGCTTCAGACGACCCGTAACGACTGTTAAAGATCCACGAATGTCAGCCGGTACTAACGACTTAACGTGCTTTTCGAGACACGGACGGGGTCATGGGAAGTAAAGATGGTCACCCATCCACGGACCAACCGCGGCAAGCGTAGCTTAACCTGATCGATTGACCCGTACGGCTATATTACTTAGCCACAAGCTCCTTGTTTACTACTATATACCTAATAATCTTGTAAGACGACGGAGATTAGTCTCCACGACTCAGGGAATCCTAGTGTGGAAGCTCGTTTTTAATGTTTTTTTGAGACTGAATGTACGCCCACATTTCGCCAGTTATGTACCTACGTTTAAGTCACATATTATGTAGGGCGAGACTTACCGTTAATAGGGCTTTTACCGAGAAATTCCTCATGCGGAAACCCAATTACTGTTTTCCTGGTACGAGGATTGAACTTTTTACCATGGCAACGACCGTCAAAAGTATGAGGTTTCAGGAAAAATAAGGGAATTTAATGCTCGTACCTACTCTAGTACAAAATAAGCTTTAGATTTTTTTTTCTTTACTTAAGTCCTTGTCGCGGTGCGTTCAAAATCAAATAAAAAACAAAAGTCATTAATTCAAATTAGGCTGAGAATCAGCACTTTTCGAACGTCAAAATTACAAAAGACAGTCCCCAAAAACGCCCACTTCCTAGAAAAGGAAGAGTTAATGGCCCCTGGCACAGGCAACGGAAAGAACAACAACAAAACCCACCCGGGGTTTTAGTCAGTAAACGTCTGACATGCCCTGAGCTCCGCCCAGAGCGGGAGAAGTTATTTGATGATTTCTCACCCAAAAAAAGACCCTGTAATTGGAAGATTCACTTGTGGCCAGTAGACCAACCTGTCTGTACTACAGGGCCGTGTCTTAATTTAAGCGAATGTCGCGCGGACATGTGCGACGATCGCGTATTCGCTCAATCACTTTGGTTAGGACAGGGGGTACGCGGCGGTAAGAACGACACATCGTCGATGAAGTTCGGCTTTGCAAAGCGTCACACGTCGTCTCTCTCTCATTTATAGTCATAATAGTGTGATAGCCTTTTTCTAAAGCAAGTTGTATCGTGCGGGTACTGTATATGAATTAGTTTGTCGTAATATTTATGTACGGGCTCATTTGTTCGCAAGCCACCACAATTAGCTCGGTGTGTTGTGGTATTCAGCTCACTAACGCCACATTTTGCTAAATATACTTGCGCTTTGTTAGGGGCATTGCATACTAGTTCAATATTCATAGATGTAGTTATTTTAGTATTTGTTTAAAAGGGTAATTGGTTTACCTACAAAATGAAGTACAGAGAAGAAGAAGAAGTAGAAGCATTGTTAGTACTGATACGTTTTCGCTTTTAAAACTTTAATTTGGTTTAACAATTTTTGATTAAAAACTTTACTTTACCTAGTTCGTGAAGCGCCAGGGCAGCCCGCAAATATTAAAACCTAATACAAAGTATTAGAAAACTTTAAAAAAAGATGGATGAATTCGGTAAAGTCGTTTTCAAGTTATGGCGTGACCAAGGGAAATAGGGATTCATTTTTATATATACAGATTATAAAAATCCAAGTTGACATATACTTAATTTTCTCATTGGTTTTAATGTATGATTGTTTACCTAATTATAATAATATTTATTCATATTGGACTTATTGTAAATCACAAATCTTTAAATTAATTGTACTTACACGTTGTGGTACACGTTGTGGTAGTGTATAAAACTTAAAAAATATTAACTCCATACTATGTAAAACCCACAAGGATCCACATGTCTCAAGGTTCTATAAGGTGGACGACCTTGTGAAGACCGCAGGAACCCGTTGGATGCGAGAAGCACAGAACCAATCGAAGTGGAGATGCTTAGGGGAGGCCTGTGTCCAGCAGTGGACAACTTTCGGCTGAAATGATGATGATGACAACGATGTAAAACTACATTCTTACAAATAAATAAATTCTAATTTGCAAGTCTGGTCTTTTTATCGTCTAACATCTAGATGCAATAATAGGTAGGTACTTCTTTCTTACTTTCCTAAATAGTTTATTTGTCCGTTTACCTATGCCATATAATGAACCAGTTATATAATTACAAACTGGCATGTATGTACCTAAATGCGATAAAGAAACATCCAATAAAGGGTCGGGCCCAGCATCTTTAACACAAGTTGTCTTGGCAACTTAGCAAGGGTGCTGGTGTCGCCATATTATTGTATAATCTACTCTAAACTGTATGTACTACCATGTATTTAATGTAAATTGTAAAACTTGATGCAAATAAATTATTATTATGTCATTTATTTATTTAATTTTCTTATTTGATTACATTTTTAAATATTATTATAAAAAAAAACATTTAAAAATATAAAAAAATAGTAATCCACCGGTGTCGGGAGCAGGGTCCAAGCTACCGGTGGTTAGGGCTCCAGAGACAGAAACCTCCTCACAATGCGAGCCGTATCGAGGAGTACTGCCTTCTGAATCAGGCCCTATTATTATTATTATTATTATTACATTCTTACAAATAAATAAATTCTAATTTGCAAGTCTGGTCTTTTTATCGGCTAATATCTAGATGCAATAATAGGTAGGTACTTCAACTATTACTCCATGGCAACGCTACCAACCGCACTATTGCTCTTAGAATATAATACCATCCTATGTGTACGCAACCTAAAATAGAATCTCTGCAGGCTGTTATCGGTGTTCACACTTCACATAGCTCTTCGCACAGACTTAGCGCGCCTTACATTGTAGTGGTATTATTATTACATTGCAACGTCAAGCTTCAGTAGAAATATGAGGAGAATTCTTCATCAGTGGACGCAGAAGTTAAAGTGCTTCTCTTGGTTATTTTGATAAATAACTTTAATGTGATTTCCGCTATGAATGTTAAAGGAAAAAATGTTCTGAGGGCCTAGACAAAGTGAAATTCTACGGGCCTTTCAGTTATTGTACCTCTTATTTTGCATCAGTGTCCAAATTACAGTGATCTTTATTCTCATTCTAATAAGGTTGCTGTTGGGTTGCTGCCACTCTGCCGGGAGGACACGACGCGGCATACGCTGGCAGAGTGTGCCGCCTGGGAGGAGCCGCGCCGTGCCCTCATCTCAGAAGTAGGCAGTGACCTGTCGCTGACGGCCGTGGTCGAGTCGATGGTCGGCAGCGAAGAGTCCTGGGACGCGGTGGTTTCCTTCTGCGAAACAGTCGTCTCGCAGAAGGAGGCTGCGGAAAGGGAGAGGGAGATCTCGTCCACTCACCCGGCCCGCAGCAGGCGCACCGGGCGTCGGCGGGCTCTTCCAGCCCCCCTAAATGGATCCAGGGGCGACGGACTCGGGGACGTCCGTTGCCACCCACACATCATCACCCGAGGTGGCGGCGCGTAGTGTTCCACGCGCGCCCCTCTTAGACGTCGCGGGGGGAGTCTAACACCTCACTCCCCCCCCTGACCAGTCGGGGGTTGCGGAAGGATCGTACGTTCCCATGACCCCCAGCGTAGGTGTGATATGGAACACCGGGGTGGTTTTTAGTCAGTAAGAGTCTGACAGACCCCGTCGCCCGCCCCAGGGCGGCGGACATCCACGAGAACTTTCCACACGGAAACAAAAAAAAAAATGGTGATGGAAATGTAAAAGATGTATTAAATTGACCGCAACCGACAAAGAACCTTTTGAAAATCGTTGTAGATATACCAAAAGCTTTTACAGCGATTACCACTTGTCTAGCCCATGCCCTTCGGTCACACAAAATGATATTATGGATTTTCCACCGTTTTGAACCGTTTCCTAAGAAAGGTCACGGGAGCCCCCTTCTATATCCGCAATGGGAATCTACACTTAGATCTCAGAATGCCCACCGTCCAGCAGTTGGTTGTGCGTAGGTTGCAGTTGCCTCTACCGTTGATGCGTGTCGCTTGTGTGTATCTGCTTAGCCTTTTCCCAACTAGGTTGGGGTCAGTTTCCAGTCTAACCGGATGCAGCTGAATACCAGTATTTTACATGGAGCGACTGCCTATCTGACCTCTACAACCCAGATAGTGGGTAATACGATACCCGTTGGTAAGACTGGTAGTCAGACTTTCGGGCTTCTGACAAACCGTAACGACTGTCAAAGATCTACGAATGACAGCCGGGACATACGGCTTAACGTGCTTTCCGAGACACGGAGAGGGGGGTACGGTGCTGAAATACACGAGCGGCAAAAAAATCCAATTTCCAGTATCTTCATGACGAATAAACTTGGCTTTTCGATAAACCGTTCATCGTCCCTTACGTCTACAGTTATAGGAGTTACGAATGCTGACCTAAAGTGCTTCGTACAGTAATCTATATCTTACATTATGACCGGGCTACTTCAGTCCCGAATAAAAAAATATTTTTACTGAACATCATAATACTTTTCATGAGTTTTAATGGTGACATCAAATCTTTATGGCTGCGGCATGCGTTTATGGGTCTTTCAAGTGATAAAAACTGTAAGTCTCCTCTTCCAAGTCGTATTTAATAATGAAGAAATGCATTATTGGAACGATTTTTAATTCTCCTGGTCATTTGGGTTGTTAAATTTAATGCTCGATGGTTTGAAAATGTCTGCGGGGTGGAGGAAAATTTTGATGTGGTAATAAAATTATAATATTGATGGGAGCTTCTTGTGAGATAAAATTAACTGGAGTAGGTAACGAATCTTTGTTATAATTTATTTACAGTGGTATTCATTTTGCAGTGGTGGCCATGGTAACGACCGCGACTGATGAGTCGCGGTCGTGCATCGGACCTCCCTGCTGGGGAGTTTGTTGCGCCACTTCTTCTTCCCAGCGATAGCACTAGGAAGTGGTGAAGGGCGGGCGTTTTTGGAGGACTGTCTTTTGTAATTTTGACGTTAGAAAAGTGCTGATTCTCAGCCTAATTTGAATAAATGACTTTTGATTTTGATTTTAAGCAGGCACTTTACGTTGTGTAAATTAATTCGTCACGACTGGTCTAAAAACGGTGAAGGAAAACATCGTGAGAAAGCCGGCATGACCAAAAACCAAAAAAATAAAGACATGTGACATCTACTGACCCGCGTGGTGGATTACGGCCCACTCCTTCTCACCGAGAGAAGGCCTGTTTCCTAGCAATGGGTACAGTATAGGCTGAGCTTGCTATTCATTTTGTAGAGCAGATCCATACCTTGAATTTTTGACGAGGGACGGTACGAGGTGTGTGATTGACCGACTAACAGCCAGATGGATGAATGTCCTACTAAATACCAAAGATATGCGACTCGTACATACCAGGAAAGCATGACAAAATAGGAGGCATATCTAGCAGTGATCAAGGCTGCTCATGAAGATGCATGACTTTTTTGAATTTAGAATTTTCATTTTTATTACGAAAAAGAAAGACAATGCATTTATTTGCGGCAAACATGACGCATAAAAAATGGCATAAACACACAAAAACAAAAGTAGTAGTAGTATGTTCTGTTGGCTGAATTTTTTTTTCACATCTTTCATTGACAGAAGATTTTCCACTACAAAAGAAGGATAGAAAAAGCCTAGAAAAATAAAACAAACAATTGCTGCAAGCTCATGAAACATCGCATAACTTATGAAAGTACTAAAAGCAAGCTTTCTAAGACGGTTCAGTGATTTAGATTCATTCACAACGTTAAGTCTCAGATTTACCACCGATTTTTGGCTCAGCGTTACTTCTGTTATACGAGATTCTTGATATTAATATAAAATGTGTGCTTCCAAGTTTGTGGCGGAAAATAAATGTTGGTTTAGGTCCTGTTCATGGCCTCGACCGTTGCGACTTGCGACGCGACATGCGTCAAGCGACACGCGCGCGCGTTTCCTGTTTCCGTACGTCGCTCCGCAAGTCGCGTCGCGGTTACTCGTGGCATGCTCTCAACAACTTCTTTCATTTGTTTTCTCCGCAGTTGCTGTCGCAAGTCGCGTGTCGCTTGAGCGTGTAGCTCGTGGCCACGGGTTAGGTGTGATAGAATATTGCTTTCTTGTAGTTGTGGCAGGAATCCAACTCATTCGTGTATCAACAAGAAAGAATGAGGCTGTTAATGGAAATAATATTGCGCTGAATTTTAGAGTAGAATCAAAACTTATAGTGATGTACAGGTCACAAGATTTAACTTGAGACTTCGGTCGGATGACGTAAGCATGGGGTACTGCGTCGATGGCAAGAGCGGTAATAAGGCGGGGGAGGGGCCGCTCGGGTCTTTAGTTAATTCTTGCGGTTGTAAGATTGTAATGTACTACTACTATAATTACTCTTGTAGCTGTTAATAATCATTACATCACGTCTCATCACGTCTGTTGGAATCCCAACAGACGTGATATGACCATTCCTGTAATTAGAAGCTTTTATTTAGTTTCACCTGTCCCGATGTTTGTCTGTAATCAAATCTTGCAAGTTAAATTTGATCCACTTCCCGGTTACCGATTGAGCTGAAATTTTACGTGCATATGTAAATCGGATGACAATGCAAAATTACTATAACATGGAGCTGATCTGATGATGGAGCTGGAAGTGGCCATAGAAACTCGGTAATTAAACGACACAACCCCATCGAGTTTGGGCTCGTATGATTTGTCTTGACGAGTACTTTATTGCTAGATAGTAACCAGGGTCTGATGATGGAGCTGGAAAATGGCCATAGGAACTCGGTAATTAAACGACACAACCCCATCGAGTTTGGGCTCGTATGATTCGTCTTGACAAGTACTTTGGTGCTAGATGGTAACCAGGGTCTGATGATGGAGCTGGAAGATGGCCATAGGAACTCAGTAATTAAACGACATAACCCCATCGAGTTTGAGCTCATTTGATTCGTCTTGACGAGTACTTTGGTGCTAGATGGTAACCAGGATCTGATGATGGAGCTGGAAGATGGCCATAGGAACTCAGTAATTAAGCGACACAGCCGCGTCGAGTTTGATTCGTCTTGATGGGTGGACCGTTTTTGATTGGTGGAGTGGTGGTGGTTTGGTGAACGTGAATATGCGACCCCATCTTTGGGAAAATAAGTTCATTCGTGCGTTCGTTCCGTTTGTTATGAATGTGGATTCTGTCTTTGATTAGATGGATGACCCAATGCCAAGGTGAGCACGTGCCGAGGGCTGAATGGTATGAGGGGGTGTATAAACATGTCATATCGCTAAAGTTGCGCCTCAGGGTACCAGGGCGAACCCTGTTGTAAAAGAAAGAAAGAAAGAAAGAAAGAAAAAGCATTTATTCAGCACAGACTAAAAGACACACAATACACCAGATACATACATCAGATAGCAACTAATAAAAAAACAAATAGAAAGTATAAAGACCGATGTAAGAAATTACTGTATATATTGTACTGAAGCCCTTATCCCCTACAATGGACCTCTGGGGGGATAGACCGTTTTTGTCCTATACTCGTGGGAATAATAATAATAATATATAAATAACATGATCAAACAAAAATACTAAAATATAAAAAAAATTAAAGAAAAAAAAAACGTTTTTAAAAACAAGCTTTTATTACTTGTATTAACAAGTAATAAAAGCTTGTTTTAAAATATTTTTAACTTTTTAGTTCTTTGTATTAAAAAAGAACTAAAAAGTTATAAATATTTTAAACCTGATAAGAAAAACCCATTTTTTTTTTATAATAAAAGCGTGTTACATTGTGATTGCAAAAGAAAAATAATGAAGGTGTAATATGCTAAATGTTCGTTAATGTTCCATCAAAATGTAACACGCTTTTGGACATGCCGGTTTCCTCACAATGTTTTCCTTCACCTTTTTTGAGAGCACTGGTGAAATAACTCACACAAAGTAAAGCGCCTAAAATCTAATAAAAATCGAAAATAAAATTGTAAAGAACGGGCCCAACCCAATTTTATGTTCACAATAATTCTTCCACGTAAAGTTTTATGAGATGGTACTCATACGAGGGGTTTTCGTTGACACGACATACTGACATGGTTTCGTGTTTATACTCTTAATAAAAAATATTTTAGTGACCTGCCCCCAATTTGTTTTATTTTTATTACTGTCGCTGGGGAGATGAAGAATCATCTAGTATTTTATTGTCATTGGAAGTGTTCCACAGGGGACGGTTCTTGGGCCAGTGCGTTTTTTTGGTTTCTGGCGTTCTTGAATTAGTTTAGGTGTGTAACGAAGTTTTCTTATCTTTTTATTCTAATGGCTAGTGAGCCCCTGCTTAGGTTAGTTTCTTCGTCTTGACAAAATATCGAGATTTTTTTGTTAAGGGAGTTGTGACTAAGTAATAATAGCCGCACGGATTGATTGATCAGGTTAGGCTACGCTTGCCGCGGTCGGTCCGTGGATGGTCGACTATCTTTACATACCGAGACCACTCCGTGCCTCGGAATGCATGTTAAGCCTTCAGTTACACCCGGCTGTCATTCTCGGATATTTGACAGTTGTTAGGTGTAGTCATAAGCCCAAAAGTCTGACAACCAGTCTTACCAAGGGGTATCGTGTTCCCCAGTTACTGGGTTGTGGAGGTCAGATGGGCAGTCGCTCCATGTAAAATACGGGTATTCAGCTGCATCTGCTTAGACTGGAAACCAACCCCAACCTAGTTGGGAAAAGGCTGCGCAGATTGATTTAAGTTTAATATGAATGTATAATAGGTACTTACACTTTGGGTCCTCCCGGAATGACTTCTTTACATTATGATGAAAAACGCATAAAAATCTACTATATAATTTTGAAGAACTAAGCGGTCACACAAACAGATACATATTTATAGATTACTAGCTGACCCGGTAAACGTTATTTTGCCATATAAATTATTTCTAGCTGCACGGCGCTACTTCGTTCGCGTGGTGTCCTACCCCCTACCCTATTCCTACTCCTATAATACTCCTACCCTACTCCTACCCTACTCCTAACCTACTCCTACCCTACTCCTAACCTACTCCTACCCAGAAACCATCCAGGAACCCGTTGAAATATACACACAAAATTTCATCCAAATCGGCCCAGCCGTTCTCGAGTTTTAGCGAGACAAACGAACAGCAATTGATTTTTATATATATAGATTAGCTTTTGGCCTGAGTTATCATCCGGAATGGTGAACAGGTAACTTATGTTCTGTAATTTATATAGTGTACATAATATTCTGTTCTATTCTATTTTTTTTTTTATACGTTGCCCCACCCCAGGAATTTCTTCTGTACCGTGGGTGCGTTTACAAACATTTAAACTCACATACACAAACAGCCAGACCTGGAACAGCTACTTGTAGGCCATACAAATATTTGTTCCGTGCGGTAATTGAACCCGCGACACGCTGCGCAGCAGTCAATCGCTTAACCACTGCGCCAACCGTGCCGTCATTTCTAACTGTTATGGCTTTTGTGAGAAAATATTACTTTAAATACCTAAACCAAATAATCAATCCTTAAGATATGAAACAAATAAACGCAAGTATTACTTTACGAGACGAGATTCTATAATCTTCACAGGTAAGATCAGCAATTAAAATGATTTCATGACGTTTAAAACATTTATTACAGGTACTAAAATTATTGTAACACCTTTTGAATACGAAGATCTGTGAATAACAAAATAGTTAAGCCTTTTATTAGGTAATTCGGGACTTAGTATGGTACATGGAGGTTTTGGTTCCCCATAACTATGTTCATCTTAGTATCGCTGGCAAGACTGAATTTTATATCTTGTTGGCCCAAAACTTTACCACATCCACGGAGTCGTCAGTGGCCGCGCAGAGGTCACTTTGACTGCATGTTTTGGGACACAGAGGACAGGATAGGAGGGGGAGCATGGGTTGCGACATAGCTCCACAATCACACCCTATAACACAGAGAAGTGAGGGGCTCATGGCTTAACGATAACAGCCGCATGGGTCGTTCGTAGGGTTAAGCTACACTTATTTCCGTTCGTTCGGATGGGTGGTTCGGGTGGGCATAGGTATTATTGTAAGCTCGTAAATCATTCGTCGATCATTGACAGTCGTTACAGGTAGTCTGACAACCAGTAGGTATTACCAACGGGTATCGTGTTACCCAGCAGGGTAGTGGACGTTAGATAGGCAGTCGTTCCATGTAAAATACTGGTATTCAGCTCCATTCGGTTAGACTGGAAGCCGACCCCAACATAGTTGGGAAAAGGCTATTCAGATTGATTGATTGACCTATAACCACAGACCACATTTTTCGTAGGTTATGAAAAAAATAAAATCAGCTATTTCATTGAAAAGTGCGATACCTACGCGGTCAAAATGTATGGTAGTGCTAATCTGCCACCCTGTATAAAACGTTCTATTCAAATTCGTAATGACCACTCCCAATGATTAAATTTACTCAGCCACACATAATTATACTAATCAAAATAAAGGCTAGTACAGATGCCCTGATTAATATGCGCGCGACAAAGTCGATTTAAACGTAAACTTCGACGTTAACGTAAACAAAATGAATATGTCTTTCGTAGTAGTATTCATACATATCCTTACTAATATTATAAATGCGAATGTGAGTTTGTTTGTCACGCTTTCACGCTAAAACGGCTAAACGGATTTCGGGTAGACCATGACTTGGGTTTGGACATAGGATACTTTTTATCCCAGTAGTACGTTTCTGTAGGATATATACCGACCTCCTTGCGAGCCAAGCCGCGGGCACAAGCTATAATTTAATATTTATATACGAAAGTCCTACCTGTCTGTATGTGACCTTTTCACGGCTGAATGCAACCAATAATATAATGCTTTTTGTATTTGCTTATGATATAAGCAAAACATGTAAGCACAATAATGTATTATTTAAGGTCTTTCAGTAAGCGCTTCCTACCTTTAAATTTAAATAAAACAAACTGTGTGTGAGATATCATCGAATTTTTTATTTGTTTGAAAGGCCTATCGATGCCATTATGTATGGAATATGACATCATTCAAATGTTCGCCGCGGCTTCGCTGGGTGGCGCGCATCCGAAATGTCCAATTTTCCATGACTCTATCGCATAAATCAGGCTGAATTTGACCGATGACTTGGGTTTGGCTTTGAGGGCCGCTGTGGTTTGTGACTTATTCGCATAGACCTGCGACTTAAGAAAACCCCACAAGAAAAAGTCTAACGGGTCCATCCAGGGTGATTTGGAAAAACAGACTGAATAAATGATAGCTAATTTGACAGATGTACCTTCAACAACTGTCAAAGTTCGGAAGTCCGAAACGGGTTAGGATATAGGATATTTTTATTTATTTATTTATTTAAACTTTTCGCACAAAAAGGTACAAATCAACCAAGGGTGGTGAAGAGATTAGATGGCAGGTGCTTTGATTGAAAGGGACAATGATAAAAAAAACTCTTGAAACTAGGTACACTAATACATAAATAGGTTATATACACATACATACTATTGCTATAATATATACCTTCTTATAATATATATATATATAAACAAAATCAAGGGAGAGAAGTGTTGAGACGACTCTACGCTATTTTTTTAAAGATTTGTTTTGAAAATAACTCTGCAATTTCCGCTTAAATGCATACCGACTGGTGGCCGTCCTGATATCAAGAGGAAGCGCATTCCAAAGAAGAATGGACTGAATATGAAAAGAAGAATGAACAAAGTCAGACGTATGAGACGGACAGAGTAAGAGAAGATCATTAGAAGAACGCAGATTCTTAGCGTGTGAAGAACATAGATATTGGAAGTGAGATACGAGACAAGAAGGAGGATTGGGAGAGTTAAGAAGGGAGAAAAGCGTGGTCAAAGCGCGCAAACTTCTTCTTTGGCGAATGGACATCCATTTGAGCTCATAGCTCGACACATGGTCATATTTCCTGAGGTTGAATGTGAAACGGATACCATTGTTGAGCAATCTGTCGAGCTTATCCAGCAAAACCGCATTCAAGTCAAAGTAGCACACGTCACCATAGTCGATTATAGGGAAAATCAAAGTATTTTTATCCCGGTAGTAAGGTCCCGTGGGGTAATTTCCGACCTCTACGCGGGCGAAGCCGCGAGCAAAAGCTAGTGGGTTATATTTATGTTGTATACTCGTGTCGTATGGGTGTACACGATTGTGACAGCTGACGACATTGCACTACCGTAAGTGTAGGTCGTAAAGTGTACGTAAATATGTTTTATGTGCAGTTTTGGTATTGACTGCAGTAGTAAGAATTTCTAGGCTTGCAATATTTTAGTTCTTCCCTCGTTCTTCCTTCAATAAAAAAGAAGTCTGAAATCGGTTGCCAAGGAATGGGTATGTAGAATAAGAGTTATCAGTTTTCTAAAAGTTACTAATATAGTGGTTAAGAAATTTTTTAACAACATATTTGAGTACATTGTTACTTGTATTATTAAAAATAAATTATCTATAAGGTACAGAAACAGTGTGCCGCCAACTAAAAAACCAGTGGCTCTTTCATAATCAGCCTATAATGTTCCCACTGCTGGGACACAGGCCTCCTCTGGTGAAACAACCAGCCCTATGTCTAGGTTTCAAACAACCTCTACCACCAATAAAAACAAAGAACCAAAAAGAAAACAACTTCATACTTGTAACGTATATCGACTAAAAGTCGCACCACTAATTCAATTAGTCGCTCCGTGTTCCTCCCCACAATGTGTTGTTGATCAATTTATAACAATAACTAGCTGTTGCTTGATGTTGTTTTGACTTTGTCTGCGATCCAGCATAAGAAGTAGCCTATATCCTTACACAGGTCTTGGTTTATCTGTGTGCCAAAATTCATTCAAATCCGTTCAGCCGTTTTAGCGTGAAAGTGTATCAAACAAACTCGCTTTGGCATCTGAAATATTATATTAGATAGAATGAAAGACAGCTCTTAAGCTGTAAAAGACATATCTAGGTTTCAATCAATCTCTTCCAGCAATAAAAACAAAGAACCAAAAAGAAAATAACTTCATACTTGTAACGTATATCGACTAAAAGTCGCGCCACTAATTCAATTAGTCGCTCCGTGTTACCTCCCCACAATGTTCTGTGGATCAATTTATAACAATAATGAGCGACAGCAGTAACTAATAATGATTAATTGTATCACTTCTCACCTCCATTGTTTGGTGTGAACGAGGGTTTGTATCTAACTATTATTACGTTGATATTGTTGTTTTCTATTTTGGGCGTAGGTACAGGTGTTAGTACAAGTTTATACTCGTATGTCGCAGATGGTTTGTAGAATCCGCTGTTTTACAAAACCACTCCGTTGTGTAAAATAAGTGGACAACGTTCAGCTGGATTGTCATTGCGCTACGTTTTACAAAACTGCTACCGACGTTTAGACGTAATACGGAATGGCTTATTTGCAGTCACAATGAGCGTCTTTCATAAATCACTAAACCCACGAGGCAGTACTTACTATTTTAATACGTCGAAATTGTTGTTTGTAAGTATATTTTTATATTTTGGAAGTATATTTTTAATCTGATCCTGGGTTAGATTCCAGGATCAGGCGAAGTGTTATTGGCAATCCATAGCAACAATAAGAACTCCATCCACCATCCAACCATACACCATTCATTCACCATCATCCATCATCACATCATCATCGTTCATTTCATTCTTCATTCATTTCATTTCCATTAGGAAATTCTCGGTACAAGCCCGGGGCTGGGATTTGTGCCTGGTTAATTATAACATGCTCGCTCCGTGGAATGTGGGTGTCTCATATACGTCTGCTAGCCTATAGGGCGAATATGTGTGAGAGATACACTTTAACCTCTCCATCCTTTCCTTCTTCGACCTATATCCATCAAATACTGAGCGTAGGTCTTCTCTATAGCACGTCACTTAAACCAATCTTGAGCCTCCCGCATCCAACTCTTGCCTGCTACTTTGACCAGGTCGCTCGGTCCACCTGGCTTGTGGACTTATCATCATTCATCTCTAGCTCTTACTCCAATTTATTCGGGTCAGTGCAACATCATCTTTTTCTTCCATACTATTATGCATCAAGATTCAAGATTCTTTATTTGTGGAATCATCTCGGTAGTCACCCTCTTTCTAGCCATAATCTTTCATACAGTCCATCCATCGTTTCTTTGGTCTTCCCCTACTCTCCTCGTGGTCTCGATTACATATTATAATGAAGTACAAAAATCAAAAAACCAATTGAATTAATATAAATATTTTATTAATATATAATAATTAATATAATAAATGTAATATCACAAGGTATCTTTTTGAAGCACATAAGTACAACAAACAACAAAATAGTTAACACATTATTTACTCTAAAAATGGCCACATTCGAGAAACTCGAAGCTACGAGTACGTCCCGAGTTCGTCAGTTTGTTCCGGTCGCAAACAAAAACAGCGAAGCGGATGTTGACAGAATTACTGTGTTGGGAACTGCAGCTCCAAAACTGAAATATAAAATGTATTACAACATGTGGAGTAATGATTTTTACGTCATTGTATCAGTGGAGTCAATTAGCGTCCAATGCTAATGCTGGTCATTAGCCATCTTATAATTATTTATTTATTTTTAACCGTTGAATGTCCTGACTGCTGGGCAAAGGCCTCCTTACTCTCCACCTCTCTCTGTCCAGAGCTGCCAAGGACCAATCTTTATCAAAGGAGTCTAGCTTATCCAGCCATCTCCGTCTGGGCTCTATCGCAGTCTACTGCTGGACATAGGCCTCTCCTATGGCTGCGCTACAACACCCTGTCCTCCCCCTTCCGCGTGCAGTCCCTCCCAGCCAACTTATTATGGTCGTCGGTCCATATAGCTGGGGAGCTTCCCACGTATCGGCAACCGTAGTGGTTGCCGATATGCGGTCTCCACTCTAGCAAACATGGCCTGCCCACGCCCACTTCAGTTTGCTGACAGCCATCTTATAAATTGCCAATCTATTCTGTATAAATCTCAGCGTGTTGGGGTCGGCTTCCAGTCTAACCGAATGCATCTCAATACCAGTATTTTGCGACTGCCTATCTGAACTTCACAACCCAGTTACTGGGTAAATGATAAATGATTTTATTTTGTAAGTAGGTTTGTACAAACGCTTTTACACGTCAATCATATTTTAAAACTAGATGAGGTCGGAGTTTCCTATCTGACTAGTCTGAGAAGAAAGGCCGAAACAAACTCAGACGTCACAGTCTCTTTTAAAGTCCAGACATAATCTTGGTCAGATCATATGAAGACCACGTAGGTCGATGTCTGAGATGGTCTTTTGAGGAAAGAACCACACAGATTGAGAGGACCTGTCCTGTGCGGTAATACGATACCCGATTGTCAGACTTTCGGGCTATGATTGGGCGATGACTGTGCCAATATAATAGCTCCATAGTGAAGACCGAGAGATTAGGGGATTTAGTTATAAACGTTGCTTATGGTTAAGATGGCGGGACGAGCTTGACTCCTACGATAGGACTGGTTGATACTCGCAAAAGACAGAATTGGGTGGAAAAGGCAGAGGGAGGAATTTTCCCTGCAGTGGGACAATACAGGCTAATTTTAGAGTAGATCATGAAGTTAAGCAATGATAAACGACAGTTTTACCATACATTTTTATGGTTCCGTAGCCAAATGGCAAAAACGGAACCAATGTCACAGCCACTTTTTTCCGAAACTATAAGAATTGAAACTTGGTAAGTAGATGTATTCTGTGAATCGCATTAAGATTTTCACACAAAAATAGAAAAAAAAAAACAATACATTTTGGGGGTTCCCCATACTTAGAACTGAAACTCAAAAATTTTTTTTCATCAAACCCATACGTGTGAGTTATCTATGGATAGGTCTTTAAAAATGATATTGAGGTTTCCAATATAATTTTTTTCTAAACTGAATAGTTTGCGCGAGAACCACTGTCAAAGTGGTAAAATGTGTCTCCCCCCTGTAACTTCTAAAATAAGAGAATGATAAAACTAAAAAAAATATATGATGTACATTACCATGTAAAGTTCCACCGAAAATTGGTTTAAACGAGATCTAGTAAGTAGTTTGTTTTTAATACGTCATAAATCGTAAACCGCAATTTACCTTTCATTCAATCAACTCAACGGATCTTTCATGGGCGAGTCCGACTCGCACTTGGCCGCTTTTTTAACGTTTAAACATCTCAGCCAAGTAAAATTTGTGAATAAACCACTATAAGTCTAATGGTCAGCAACAGATATTTCCGGTCAACCTTTCAATGGAAGCATTTGTCAATAAATCCGTCTGTATTCAGAACTAAATATCTACATACTCCCCCATTTTCATTCATAGGCAGAGGACACAACATTAGGCATAACAAATACTTGGGTTCTTAGATATTATGGGAGCATATCAATGCAAAATAAGTACGTCGGACTAGGGTCCTAGCCCTGGGAGAGGTATTCGCGTCCAGTGGAGCATAAAATCAGTTCATGCTCGATTTATGTTATATGGGTAGGAAGACACTGGGGTTTAGACTGCTTCATGATACATAAGCAGTGGTATACGTTTCTAGATTTGTATTTATGCTGCAATGTCAGGTATTTACATATTTCTGGACCCTTTTTTGTGATGTAGTAAGAAACAGATGGTTTGTAGCATATTTTGTGAACCTCTCTTATTGCATTACACAGTGTCTCAATAATTGGGTTGTGGACATCCACTACGTATCGAGACTCTGTACCTCGAAAAGCCCGCTCAGCCGTTGGTCCCGGATAGGATACTTTTTTATAGGATTGAGACTTATGCGGGAGAAACCGCGGTATTATTTATAACTAGCTTCTGCCCGCGACTTCGTACGCGGATCCTGTTGCTTATGCCAGCGACAACGAGGTCGTCAAAATCGAAGATCTGAAACGTCTGATGTCGAATTCTAAGACCTTGGGGACGGGAAAACAGCGTGATGCGCGAGACGATTCGAGACGTTCTAGATCTTTCATTTTTGTAAAAAGTTGGCATGAATCCAGATTTAGTGACTTGATGAGCTCCAAATGAAGTCATCTGAAAAGCACTGTTGTAGGCTCGAATATTGCTTAAGAAATGGTTGGTCTTGGGATGCTCGCCATTCAAAAGAACTCGTAAGACCTCCGGTAGCTCTTGCATAGAGTTTAGTCGTAACTTTCCAGACGCACAACACATTCCCTTGGTCTCTCCCTTCCACTTACGCGCGTGACAGTGTGCACACACCTCAGACATAGTGCCAATGTGTCCGTGTTCGATGTAATTAATAAACGGGTTATAGGAAAACGCGCTCCTTTCTTTATTGTTCCACGGTTGCTCTTCAGGATCATAAACCATAGACTCAGTATCAGATGAGGATGAATTTTATTGCGAAGATTGCGACGTATACGGTCTAGATCCATTTGGGCCACACGCTGTTCGACTGACTTGCCCGAATTTCCTGAATCCGCTCACGTTCTTGCGTGGAATGAACAGACACCTCAACACGCATATCGTGATTTCTTTGCCGAGCAAGTGCGTTGCGTTGCTCGCGCTGCTCGTCTGTCTCCAAAGACCGAGCTAGAGCATGCTGTGAGCGGTCTGCACTAAGGCGCGTCTCATGCTCTTCAGGATTCTCAAGTGATCGAGATGTGGCAGTGCGAATACGCTGGGAGCTTAAACGCGAGTCACTCTGAGTGTAAGTCTCCGAAGCGCGAGATACTGCGTGGCGCTCGCGATCGCTTGCTTGGCGTGTATCGCGCTCCTGACTGTTCTCGAGCGACCGAGCAGTCTCAGTGCGGAAAAGCTGAAGACTTAATCTCTGCTCTCTCTCTGTATCCGTTTCGGAAGCGCAAGATAAAGAATGACGCTCTCGGTCACGCGCAAGTCGTATCTCACGCTCCTGACTGCTCTCAAGTGATCGAGCAGTCTCAAAGCGGATATTCTAAAGACTCAACCTCTGATCCCTCTGTGTAACCGTTTCGGATGCGTGAGACAAAGAATGACGATCCCGGTCGATAGCTAAACGCATTTCTCGTTGTTCCACACTTTCCTGAGATCGAGAAGCAGTAGTGCGGACTCGTTTAAATTCTAGTCGTAATTGGCGCTGCGTGCTAGTTTCTGCGGACAAACTTAGTGCATTACGCTCACGGTTAGCATCTAGCCGTTGTCACGCTGTGCGTCGGTTTCGAGAGATCGAACTAACCTGCGCATCTTAGAAACCCTTGAGTTTAGAGACAGATTTGATATTTTTCTAAAAGGCATAGCTAAAATTCCTTCTTAATCCGTTACTAACGATATTCAAATCAATGAAAAATAATCGAATAAGTACGTAAGAATTGCTAGTTAGTAGAAAAATAACAATTATTCGCAGGAAAATTGAACACATCAACCAACACAGGCAACAAAGGTAACCCCCGTTTCTATAGGATGAGAGCGGCACATTGGCACCTATAACATCACTTTTTGGGAACGAAACCATAGCGCGATCTAACTCGACGCCAACGCCATACAGTTAGAAAACGGAAACTACCATAATATCATTTACCCAAATTAATTAAATTATGAATAAAACTAAATTGTGGTTAATTTAACAGACAACTACATTATTTTTGCATTAAAAAAAATATGGTAACAGCAAGGAACAAAACTAAGAATTACATACTTAAATCTACCTACAACAAATGTGCTTGGTAAGATATAACTTAGAACCAAAAGTTTGACTTGACTTCATAATAGTGTAGCTTGTTGTATGTACCACCAATCTATCTGTTTAGTATTATTGGTGTGAAACTCTCCATACAATTAGATAGGACATGTAAAGTTCTCAGATTTCATAACAGTATCGTTCCCAATGCACATAAAAAATTCAAAAACTAAAAAAAAAAGAATTTTACGATTTTTTAAAACATGACGGCAAAAATAAAATAAAAAATTAGTATGGGATTTGAACTCGCACCATTTAGTGCGATAAACGGTCGCCTGACCTTACCGCTAAATTCCCCGTTGACATATTGTTGAAATAGCTGTTCCCTTGCAATTTATAATATTACTGCCCCGCTCCTTTATTAAAATAGCGTGATTATTATGTTCCCAGAGTTAAATTATTCTTAACTAAATAAATAACATGTCATTTTGTACATTAAATTATTTTGTGCATTCGATTACGAACAAAAACTTTTTTAAATCAATATTGCTTACCTCCCGTAACATACGGCGTGATAATATGTAGCCTAAAGCCTTCCTTGGTTTACAAAGAACATTTTTGCTGAATTTCAATTCAATCTATCCAGTAGTTTGGGCGTGAAGCCGTACCATACACACAGACAAACAGACAAACAGACAAACAGACAAAAATTCTAAAAAGTCACTTTTTGTCATCAGTTACGTTTTTCTAACAAAAGCCACTTATTTTTTCTCGAAAATTCTCAATGTACAGTTTTTCTTTCGTTACTGTTTTATTATATGTATAGATATTATAGGTGGGGTTAACTGATTGCACTGTAAGTACTCATCTATCGTAGCCACCACCACCATCTGCCTAGCAGTTTGTCTGTTGACTTCCAGTCTAACGGGATGCAGCTGAGTATCAGTATTTTAAATAGAGCGACTGCCTATCTGACCTCCACAACCCAGTTACTGGGTAATACGAAACCTCTTGGTAAGACTGGTTGTCAGACTTTCGGGTTTTTGACGACCCGTAACGACTGTCAAAAATCCACAAATGACTGCCGGGACCAAGAGCTTAACGTGTTTTCCGAGGCACCAAGGGGTCTGTAAAGATAGTCAACCATCCAAGTACCATCCGCGGCAAGTGTAGCTTAAACTGATCGATCGACCCGTGTGGCTGTTATTACTTAGCCACAAGCCTCAAACTAAACCTATACTTCCAGCCGGGACAAATCTCCAACAAAACACAAAACGTAACTTCCCCTATCTAAGGCAATAAATTGTATCCAGGACCCGTTTGTTACTCCATATCTACCAAACGGCTTGTTTAGGTACAAATTGAAAAATATTGAGGGTACTTTCGCCTCAGATTTCGAATTGTCCAACACTTGGTCCGTTCCATAGAACACGGAATTGTCGAAGCGGGAGCGTCTAGAGACGAATGTTAACCGTTCGCACGGCCGCAAAGATATCGCGGCGGGATTATATTGCGCACTGAATTTTAAGCCCTCGGTGCTGAGCCAAACATTGAGAATCCAACAGAGCGCATCCTAGCCCGTCAAAAAACACTCTGTTGGATTTTCAACTCTCGGCGCTAAGAAGTACATCGAAAATCCAGTGCGCAACAAAAATTTGCCTCGGGTTAAAAACGCCAGTACGTAATACTATTTTTTAGAGCCGTTTAATATCCCTCCGCTGGGCAAAGGCTACCCTAGTGTCTTTCCACCACATCCTACTAATACTACTACAACTTTACGGAGAAGGCAAAGAGGGTCGAGCAGAAAACATTAGCGTAAAGAGTGTTGTTAGATCCCATAATTAAAAGGATTATGATTAAAGTGACTTTGCTAAGTCAATAGTTAGTGCATTCAATAGTGTTTGCATCTTCCGTTTACAACCGCAGAAATAACGTTGTTTTTCATAGTTTGTTCAAAATTATTATGAAAAAATACAAGCTTATTTCTGTGGACGATAAAAACAATACTGCGCAGGCGTCATCATCATCTCAACTAAGGACCTTCACTTGCCTGGTCCAACAGAAATAAAGAAAAAAGAAAGAAAAACTATAGGAAGATCACAAATTTAACTAGGTTTTTTTATTTTTGATGACTGTGTAGTCATCAAAAATAAAAAAACCTAAATAAATAAAAAAGTAACAAAAAATAAAATTAAACTGAACACAGTCAAAAATAAAAAAACCTAAATAAATAAAAAAGTAACAAAAAATAAAATTAAACTGAACACAGTCAAAAATAAAAAAACCTAAATAAATAATAAAAAAAGTACCAAAAAACAAAATTAAAGGCTCCTATCTCAGCATGATTTGGTGACATTTAAAAAATACAACACGTAAGTACTTGGCTGCCTCTAGCACTGGCTGCCAAGGCACCTGCGCGCTCTGTCATCCACTCTGATCGTCAACTGATTTAAACTGCGGTTTTAATGGTTTCGCCAGTAATCGCACTAGCATTTGCTTTGTTCAAATAGGCTAACTGCCCAAAAAAATCTAATTAGTCCGTCAGTTAGATTACCAAAAAATATTGAACCCGTATTTTTTCTTTTGTCAATTATATAAAAAATAATGAAAATATCGCCCGTTAAAGTTCCGCGTGACGGCACGCCTTGCTACACTTTTTAGCGTGGCGTGACGTCACAACCCCCTATTCCCAAATTTTGTCGCGCTTTATCTTTGTCATTTTTTGTTTGATTGACAAAAGAAAAAATACGTGTCCATTATTTTTCGATAATCTAACTGACGGACTAAATGTAATCATTATTTTTTTATCCATGAAGCTACCCTATTCTAGGAACACGTAGACTTTGTGTATTTAAATCAATGGTGGTCGCTAGTGTGGCTTCAAAGCTGATGTTCTGGCTTTGGTCGGGTAAAGTGGGCTTTATTACCATTAGAAGAGGGTCCTCTTTTAAAAGAGAAGACAGAGCACCTGTGGTGTTCCTGTTATCGAGATGTGCATAGGCAGCGATGACTACTTACCACCAGGCGGGCCGACAGCTTGTTTGCAAAAAAATAATAATCAGCCTATAATATTTTCACTGCTGGGACACAGGTCCTCTCTGTGAAAGGGATTGGGCATAATCCACCACGTGGGCCGACAGTGACATGTCTTTGTATGTCTGTTTCTGGGACATGTCGCTTCCCTCACGATGTTTTTCTTCACCGTTTTCAGAGCAGTGGTGATGAAATTATAGGTATACATAAAATAAAGAATCTGTCTGGTTTCTAAAGTCACACGGATAGTTTATAACCAGGATTAACACATAATCTACTTTTATCTCGATGTTCCCACGTGATCGAAACTTATGCGGGTGAAACCGCGGGGCGCTGCTAGTATAAAATATTTCGTTTGTTAACTTCAACAATGTGTTATTTCAAATAAAAATATTAGGTGTTGAAATGGTTACAGGCATCCAAAATATAACTTTATAAACCTTGAATATTAAATGGCCGGATTATAAATAAAAGTCGGTTCGTAACACTAAAAGCTTTTTACAACAGTATTTTGATAATGTTTTGTTTCAACTGTTTTGAGTTACAATAACAATTTATGTTTTTACTATATAGCTCTTGCGTTTGCTACGGCTTCGCCCGCGTGGGTTTCGCAAAATATCCCACAGGAACGCACCACCGGGATAAAAAAGTGCGTATCTAAGGCGGGCGCCCACTGCACTGGCGGCACGGCACGGCAAGGGATTTTTATGCGACGAATAGAAATATAACTCGTTCAGGATTAATGTAAATTTATACAATTATAAGAATTAAACTACATGAAAACACAAATGAAGGCAAAAATGAAAATAAAAAGAAAATTAAACCTAATAAAATATAATGAAAAAAGAAAAAGAAAGAAAGAAAACGCGCTGGGTTTTTTTTTTTTTTTTGTGTGTGTTATGTGTGGGGGTGAATGTGTGTTGAGTAGTGAGTGTGAGTGTGGGAGTGAGGGTTGTTCCATTAGCGGATGCAGTATCATAGCGTAATGTGGTACATGTATTAAATGCATACTATGTTCTCATCACTTGTACTATATTTTCTATTTCGTCATAGGTCTTAGACTTTAGCCATTTTGTCAAGACGTTTAGAGGAACTTTTATATGTTTTATTATGAAATAAAACAAATATAAATATTATCACGATCCAACATAGCTAGTCGCTACCATTCAACAGGCTTCCAAATTGAAAATGACACATTTTCGGTTACCTGATTTGCCTAGTCCCCGACAGAATCTATAAGCCGCCGCGCGTCGGAAGAATAGCGATCGTCGTATTTAGTTTAAACTGACAAAGTTTTCGCGTTTTGAACTTGTGAACAGCGTTTAGAGGACTTCTTCGATACGATTGATTGATGTTTGATTCGGCACGGAAGCGTATTGAACTGTTGTGAATAGCTGTGCAGGAGAGGTCAGATTTGAAAAGCATACCACAGAGGACTGAATCAGCAGAATATCAGAGAAGCCGCAGGATCTAAGGTATGTGGTTGACCGCCATTCGGCGCTGTGGGGTAGTGGTTAGGCCCCTCTCGACTCCGCAAGGCACGGTGCGGTGGGCCTGTCGCAATGCCGGCAGCCACAACCCCGGTGAGCCCTGCGGTTCACCGGGCCCTTCATTGTTATGAATGTTCCTTCTCGCTCTATTGACCTGGTAGTGAAAAGGACGAATGAAATTAATAAAGTTGACGGCACGGTTGGCGCAGTGGTTAAGCGATTGACTGCTGCGCTGCATGTCGCGGGTTCGATTCCCGCACGAAACAAATAGTTGTTTCTGTTTGTGTATGTGAGTTTAAATGTTTATAAACGCACCCACGATACATGAGATATTCCTAGTATAGGGTAACGTTTTTATATTAAAAAAAAAAACCATAATTGAGTCCGTTGTTGTTGTGTGTTGTTACATGTCATTTGTCCTTCCGTTGACCGTTGGATGCGAGAAGCACAAAATCGGTCGAAGTGGAGGTGCTTAGGAAAGCCCAGCCACGTCCCACAGTGGACGTCTTTCAGCTGAAATGATGATGATGATAGTTAAGTCAAATCTTGTAAAGTTGTTATTCTTTTGAAAGAAAGAAAGAAAATATATTTATTTGCGGCAAACATGATGCATAAAAAAGAACATAAACATACAAAAAAAAAACAAGTTGGGGTAAACGTGCGTCATATCCACGCAAAACGGCCATCGCTCAGCATAATGCTAAGACCCTATACGCCTTTTATTGCGGCCTCTGTGCCTAGCGTAGATTCACAGATTATGTCTGTTACAAATTCAACAACAGCATAATCAGCTCATAACGTTGCCACTGATGGGACACAGGTCTGCTCTCTATCATGCGGTATTTTAATCCATCCAAAGGTTATCGTTAAAAGATCGCTCTTAGCGATAAGACCGCCCATTGTGTCACCCTTTGTAAAATTTTATATGTTTATGTTCTGTAATTTGTATGGTGTAAATAAAGAGTATTCTTTTCTATTCTCTGTGAAAGAAAGGAGTAGTCCGTAATCCACAACGCGGGCCCAGTGTAGATTGGTAGATGTCACATTTCTTCGATTTTTTTGGTTCTAGGACATTCCGGTTCCCTCACGATGTTTTCATTTTTCGTTTTGAGAGCAGTGGTGATGAAATAATTTACACAAAGTAAAGCACACGTCTGGGTCGGGGTTCGAATGCCCTACGTCTGGTAAGTCGGGGCGGTTACCTCTAGACCACCACTGCTCACTCTGAGACACCACTGCGCACGCTGTTTATCATAAAAGTGGCAACACCGCCCGAGTGACATGTCAAAATTTTGCTCCGTATTTTAAAATTAGTTTTATTTAATTTTTAAGTCTATTTAAGTGGTAATAGTTTAACTAAATGTAAAATAACAGCTTAATTACTCTGGATCATTGTTTTCCTGCAAGTTTACAAAGTTAAACACAGTATTTGGTTGCCTACCGTTACCGGTAACCTCTCACGAACAGCTGATTGTGCAGCTGATGTTCAACCTGCGGATATAAACGGGGAGTATTGTTTACTTTTAATCTTTAATTAGCACACAATCGTCATTTAAACTCTGTAACACATTCATTGAACCCAATTATTGTTTTATTTGTCACCCTGCAGTGGGTCTAAGTCACTTTGTAGTAAATCATAACGTAACTTATTATTGTGAATTATTAAAATATTGAAATTCTATTAGTGTTATATTGTACATAACAACAATAACGTTAACTATCGTTATTTTCAATAATTGCAAAACTAGATTTTTCTGTCTGGGCATCCTACCCACATTAAAAAAAAAGTTAAGTCGTAAGTCATTAGAATCAATGTAACTGTGTACTTAATCTAATCATATCGGTTGCATTTCAATTAGATTCACCTTACTTCATTTTACCTGTAAATCTACACTAACTTCTTCAACTTTTCCTTTCATTTCTAGCTTTCCTATTCTGTTTGGCTGTTTTACTGGTTCTTACCGTTTCCTTAATTTCACTTTCAGTACTTTTTCCTGAAACCATGCCTGTGATGACCCGTAAGGCTACTGCTCAGGACTTGGAGCTTAAATTGAAAACAACCACTCAAGACCTTAAGGCTTCAAACAGTAAATGTGATCAGCTGTTACAGGAAATAGAGGATAGTGAGAAGGAAGTCGAGAAGGTTGTTTACAAAAATACAAGCTTAAAACAGGAGCTAGTAGAACTTCATCAAAAATACCTGGTCATTGTTGATGAACGGGACAAACTGCGGTTAGTCACGGATGGTTTCAATAACTGCAGTAACTTATATGAGGAGGCTTTGTGTAAGGTTAGGGACCTAGAAGAGGAATTAATTCATGCAAATGTACGAATCACTAAGTTACAGAAACTAAAAGAATGTACTCAGGCTAAGGAAACTGATAACTTGTATACTGAATTAGCTAATTCTAATTGCAACTCTCATTCCTTAATAACAATAGACCTTACTGAAGATTCTATATTAAAATATAATAGTAGCAGTTATACAGTAAGTCAAAATAAAATAAAAAGATATGCAAAACTAAATAAAATCATAAATAGATGCAATAAATTCAGGAAACAACAAAAATACAATTCCAATAATATTAAACTAAGGAAGGAACGTGTTTTTCTAATAAATAAATTAAAAAACTATGAAATTAAATTAGAAGATAGTAAAAACATTTATCACATTGACACTCAGCGATTACAGTCTGAAGTTGAGGTACTTGAAGAGTCACTACATTTACATTATATTAAGTATGTGAGCTCTCAAAAACAAATTAAGGAACACATCCTTGCTGCAAATGAGTTGGTGGAAATGCGTAATGATGAGGCAGGTAGAGTGGACCCGATGACTCTGAGCACCACTCAATGTTCTTGTCGAAGGGAATCCAACCTTGAGGCTATCCAACCTGAGGCAACGGAGGACCCGTCCCAGTCTGGAGGAGCTCGGGACTGTGTCCCCAATCAAGATACACCACATGTTGTACAAGGTTCATGTCAAGTAGCACACACAGAGCCTTATGCTGTCACTTCTTCTAGTAAGGTTTGTTGTTGTTCTGTTATGTTTTCAGATAGTTTAGGGAGAGGGTTAGGTAAATTAATGAGTAATAACCTGAGTCAATCTGCTGTTAATTATTGTATGCCTGGGAAATCCTACAAAGAGATAATGTCATCAATAACTAGCTATAAATATGATCCAAATGCCATTATATCTGTACTTGTAGGTAATAGTGCTAAGGTAAAAATAAATGACATCACTGACAGTGTCACTGAAATCTTGAAGATTAATTGTCAGAAAATAATATTGTGTGCTTTCCCATACTTTGAGCACTTATCAAGTAGGCAAAATTATTATATTCATTTGCTAAATAACCATATACATTTATTAGTTAATCACTATAGTGACAAACTCATATTTTTTGACACCAACACTTTTGTTGAGCCATTCAAATCGACTAGGGATACAGCGTATCTGCCTATTAGTTTTAGACGTCAAATAGCAGGGCTATTAGCTTTTATTATTAACTCAGACATAAGTAGTATGTCGAAGTCTAATGTAATTAGCACCATAAAAATTAGTAATAATACTAATATTAAGGTGGTTAGCAACAATAGTTTAAACTAGTCAGTAAGACAACAGAAGATACCAATAACAATATCGTTAATCTCACCTCCAACAAGGTATCTTCTAGCACTCAATTAGTTAAGAGTAAAAATGGGGCTAAGCAGAATTCCTTGAAATTGTTTCATCAAAATATTCAAGGTATTTCTTCCAAATTATTAGAAATTGAATTGTTTTTAGAAAAAACAATGTTTGATATTATTTGTATAACTGAACACTGGTTGAAAGATTATGAAATGCTAATTAATTACGAGAACTACAGTGTGGGCAGTTGCTTTAACCGAAAATCCATGCTGCGTGGAGGTTCATTAATTTTAATTAAAAATTCTATAAAATATAAGACTCGTAAAGACATAGTGGAACTATCGGTGGAACATAGCATCGAGCTGTCCTGTGTTGAGCTAGATAAGCATTTTATAGTGTGCGTATACAGACCTCCAAACTATCAAAACTACTCTATTTTTGAGTCAGTAATGGAAGATGTCATGGCAAAACTTGCAACTGGTAATAAATCAGTAATTATTTGTGGTGACTTTAATATTAATATTTTGGAAATCAATTCAAATAGCAACAGATTATTAAACCTCTTTAAATCATTCAATCTGTCAAATGTGTTTTTGGAACCTACACGAATAACTACGGCTACTGCTACATGTATTGATAATGTTTTCTGTTGCTGCGAATATCTAGAGAAGGCCATTGTAAATTATCTCCCTTCTGATCACAGCGGTCAAACCGTTTATTTTAAGTCCAACACACCGATACAAAAAGTGCAGATTCAAACTAGACCAATAACATCAAGTAATTTGAATAAGTTTAATATAACTTTAAATAGCAAGTTAAATGCTCAGGGCCTAAGTATGACTAGTGGTAATATTTTGTATAAAGAATTATTTTCATTAGTACAAACAGAGTTCAATCATTATTTTAAGAAGAACTCTAAAACTATTTGCCCTAAGTTTTTATTCAGTGACTGGGCAACTAAAGGAATCAGGAAAAGTAGGGACAGGTTATTTGAACTGTATGGCCTTAAGCCGTATATTAACACGGATACTTTTAATAAGTATGTTGCTACGTATTCTAAAACTTTTAAAAATATCTGCAAAGCAGCTAAAGCTTCATTCATTAGTAACAAGATTAAATCAGCAGACAATAAAATAAAGACCGTTTGGAAGATTATTAACAATGAAACGAACAGGAACAAAACACGTAATACTGATTTCTCACTTAACACTTCCCGCGGTCTCATTAACGATAACATCGATGTTGCTCAGGAATTTACAACTTTCTTTACCAATATCCCAATTAAAACTACAGAAACTTTAAATTCCTCGCCCGCACTAGCTATAGAATTATTAAGAGCGAATGTCTCAGCCTGTACTGTGGAATTTAAATTTAACCATATTAACCCTATAGTCATTATAAAGGCATTTAAGCAACTTAAGATTAAACTTACCGAAGATCTGTGGGGCATGTCTACTAAAGTTTGTCAATCCATTATTGAGACAATTGCACCCTACTTAGCTCTAATATTTAATTTGTGTGTAGATCAAGGGGTATTCCCGGATTTAATGAAGTTCAGTAAAGTTATTCCACTTTTCAAATCTGGGGACAGTAAAGACACAAATAATTATAGACCCGTATCGGTTTTGCCGGTTTTCAGCAAGGTGTTTGAAAAAGTAATGTTAAATCAAATGCTCAATCATTTCAATCGTAACAACATCCTACACGATCAACAGTATGGTTTCACCAAAGGACGTTGTACAACTGACGCCGGTGTCACCTTATTAAAACACATCTTTAACGCATGGGAAGAGGCACAAGATGCAATAGGCATCTTTTGCGACCTATCCAAGGCGTTTGACTGCGTGAATTACGAAACACTGCTGTTGAAACTTGAGCATTACGGACTGGGTAAACTAGCTCTTAGCTTATTAAAATCATATTTAAATGATAGATTTCAGCAAGTTCAAATAAACGGTGTGAACTCATTGGGCTTAAAAGTCAAAATGGGTGTACCGCAGGGCTCAATATTGGGGCCGTTCCTATTTTTAGTATATATAAATGATTTACCTCATTTACTAAAAACCCGGCCACAAATGGTGTTATTTGCTGATGACACATCACTGATTTTTAAAGTAAGCAGACGTGCACAGGAGCTTGACGACGTAAATAACGCTATGCTTATGGTCCATAATTGGTTTACTGTAAATAATTTAGTATTAAATGAGAAAAAAACTAAATGCATTAGATTCGCTTTACCGAATGTTAGAAGTAGTGAATGTCACGTTGTATTGAATAGGGAGATACTTGAATTCGTCGAAAATACGGTTTTCTTGGGGATCACGCTTGACTCAAAGCTGCAGTGGGGTCCTCACCTAACATCACTTGCAGGGCGGCTAAGTTCAGCCGCTTATGCTGTTTGGAAAATCCGTCAATTAACAGACGTGGATACCGCGAGACTGGTCTATTTTAGTTACTTCCATAGCATCATGTCTTACGGTATTTTGCTGTGGGGACGGGCTGCAGATATTGAGTCTATTTTCATCCTGCAAAAGAGGGCTATCAGGGCCATCTACAATCTCAGCAGACGCGAATCTCTAAGGGAACTGTTTAAAAAAATTAACATCATGACGGTTCCTTGTCAATATATATACGAAAACATTATGTACGTTCGGAAAAATCTACATCTTTTTAGTAAGATAAGTGACAGGCATAATTTTAACACTAGGAATAGGAACAAGCTAGATCAACCGCGCTTCAGATTGTCTAAAGTAAAAACTTCTTTTATGGGGTACTGTGTAAAATGTTATAATAAAATACCACTCGATATTCTTCAACTAAATGAGAAGAAATTTAAAACATGCATTAAACGCACACTATATAGACAGTCATATTATAAATTGGATGAGTATATCGTTGATAAAAATGCTTGGCTTAATGCTGGTCCTGCTCCACAGGCACTTGGGTACGCTAGTTGATTGCAATTTCAATATTTGGAAGAGATGCTTCCCCTTTTTGTTTTTGTTTTTTTTTTTTAATATTTTTGACATTACGAACTTAATGTATACTTTATTCATTCAAGTTTTAATTCTTAATATACTTCAATATTATATACCTCTTCCTGATTGGTAGTAATTTTTTCTTTTTTCTCTCATATTTAAATAAATTGCAAACTATAGTTTTGTATAATTTAGAAGCATTTTTTTAAATTTTGTAAATGTAAGAACCATGGATTCGTTTCTTTTTTTTACGATATTTTGATGTTGACTTGACAGAGCATGGCAGTTAAGAATATGTCATGCTCACTTAAATGTCTCACTGGTGGTGGCGCGTGTGTTGGATCATTCGGTTCCCTACGAAATGGTTGAGCTGGATGGTGCTGATCCACGCGTCATGTTCGTGAACGGGCGCCGTCGGTTGAGACTGGTCATCTCTTAACTGCCAGGGCTTATTTTTGAATTTTATATTTTAAATTGTTTAGTTTTTTTTACATTGTTCTCACATATAGAAGCAATAAAAATAATGTACCCAGGATTTTGTAATAATATCTTGATTTAAAAGAGTGTCCGTGGAGTTTCTTGCCCGTTCTTCTCCACAGAGATCTACGTTTTGGAATGGGCAACTAGCTTCAATTTTCTGACTAACTGACCGACAATTTAATTTTGACAATTCAAAAGTGCCTGAAAGGGTTTAATTGAAATAAATGATTTGAGTTTGAGTTTGAGTTTATAAATACAAACAATTTTGCTACGTAGGCTTATCCAGAAATATGTTCCTATAAATGTTATTTGTTTGAGTTCTGATTTGGCTATCCGCCACTTTTAAATGTGGCCATGAGGATAGCGGATGTTGGTTATACGTATGAATAGACATCGAGTTCGCCGATGATTTAACAGGCATTGAAAACATCTAAGTAAACCTACTTCCTTCCTATCATCATCTGCCTAGCCTTTTCCCAACTATGTTTGGGGTCGGCTTCCAGTCTAACCGGATGCAGCTGAATACAAATATTTTACACGGAGCGACTGCCTATCTGACCTCCACAACCCAGTTACTGGGTAATACGATACCCCTTGATGAGACTGGTTGTCAGACTTTCGGGCTTCAGACTACCCGTAACGACTGTTAAAGATCCACGAATGACAGCCGGGACCAACGGCTTAACGTGCTTTCCGAGGCACGGAGGGGTCTCGGTATGTAAAGATGGTCACCCATCCACGGACCAACCGCGGCAAGCGTAGCTTAACCTGACCGATCGACCTGTGCGGCTGTTATTATTTAGCCTCGGGCCCCTCAATACTTACTTCCTTCCTATCCTACTTATAATATTATAAACGTAAAAGTTAGTATCGATCGATGGATGGATGGATGTTTGTTACACTTTCAAGCAAAAACTGCTAAACGGATTTGGATGAAATTTGGCACACAGATACTGACACATAGAATACTTTTCATCCCAATATTCCCACGGGATCGGGACTTATGCTTGTGAAACCGCGGGTTGCAACTAGTAAGCTTATATTATTGCAATTTGCAGTGAACTCAAGGGCCAATATTCATATAATATACCTAGGTAGAATAAATCGTATTATTACAGCATACTATCAAGCTATAGTTTTTAAGAAGACTTTCTAAGCTCCCATATCCAAGGGAAAATGGGCTTCTTCTAGTTTCCGCTAAAACACTAAGTTGTTGTAAACCCGGCCACTTTCATAATTCAAGCCAGAATTATTACACCGCATGCGCGAAATTGTTATTTTTAAACCACGCCGCTATTTTAAAAGCCACATATCGCAAATAGCTGTGAAAATGCAGATAGCGTTTGAGCCCTACAAAATATATTTAGAACAAAAAAATACAAAACCATGTGCGAGTGTATTTTTGTAATGCTTTCGTTTGTAACTCTTTTGTACATAGTTAGAGTCTGTTAAAGCCTTACATATGTGCAGTCCGTTCACAGTTATTTTAGGTCTGATTTTACATCACAGGGACCTTTACATATTCTTATTTATTTGTTTAAACTTTTCGCACAAAAAGGTACAAAGGCGGACTTAATGCCTTAGGCATTCTCTACCAGTCAACCAAGGGTGGTGAAGAGATTAGATGGCTGGTGCTTTGGTTGAGAGGGACAATGATAAAAAAAACTCTTAAAACTAGGTACACAAATACATAAATAGGTTATATACACATACATACTATTACTATATTATATACTTATAATCTATACATATAATAAAACAGTAACGAAAGAAAAACTGTACATTGAGAATTTTCGAGAAAAAATAAGTGGCTTTTGTTAGAAAAACGTAACTGATGACAAAAAGTGACTTTTTAGAATTTTTGTCTGTTTGTCTGTTTGTCTGTGTGTATGGTACGGCTTCACGCCAAAACTACTGGATAGATTGAATTGAAATTCAGCAAAAATGTTCTTTGTAAACCAAGGAAGGCTTTAGGCTACATATTATCACGCCGTATGTTACAGGAGGTAAGCAATATTGATTTTAAAAAGTTTTTGTTCGTAATCGAATGCACAAAATAATTTAATGCACAAAATGACATGTTATTTATTTAGTTAAGAATAATTTAACTCAGGGAACATAATAATCACGCTATTTTTATAAAGGAGCAGGGCAGTAATATTATAAATTGCAAGGGAACAGCTATTTCAACAATATGTCAACGGGGAATTTAGCGGTAAGGTCAGGCGACCGTTTACCGCACTAAAGGGTGCGAGTTCAATTCCCATATTAGTTTTTTTTTTTTGCCGTCATGTTTTAAAAAATCGTAAAATTCTTTTTTTTTTCGTTTTTGAATTTTTTATGTGCATTGGGAACGATACTATTATGAAATCTGAGAACTTTACATGTCCTATCTAATTGTATGGAGAGTTTCACACCAATAATACTAAACAGATTGATTACAACAAGCTACACTATTATGAAGTCAAGTCAAACTTTTGGTTCTAAGTTATATCTTACCAAGCACATTTGTTGTAGGTAATTGATTTAAGTATGTAATTCTTAGTTTTGTTCCTTGCTGCTGTTACCATATTTTTTTTAATGCTAAAATAATGTAGTTGTCTGTTAAATTAACCACAATTTAGTTTTATTCATAATTTAATTAATTTGGGTAAATGATATTATGGTAGTTTCCGTTTTCTAACTGTATGGCGTTGGCGTCGAGTTAGATCGCGCTATGGTTTCGTTCCCAAAAAGTGATGTTATAGGTGCCAATGTGCCGCTCTCATCCTATAGAAACGGGGGTTACCTTTGTTGCCTGTGTTGGTTGATGTGTTCAATTTTCCTGCGAATAATTATTATTTTTCTACTAACTAGCAATTCTTACGTACTTATTCGATTATTTTTCATTGATTTGAATATCGTTAGTAACGGATTAAGAAGGAATTTTAGCTATGCCTTTTAGAAAAATATCAAATCTGTCTCTAAACTCAAGGGTTTCTAAGATGCGCAGGTTAGTTCGATCTCTCAAAACCGACGCAGAGCGTGACAACGGCTAGATGCTAACCGTGAGCGTAATGCACTAAGTTTGTCCGCAGAAACTAGCACGCAGCGCCAATTACGACTAGAATTTAAACGAGTCCGCACTACTGCTTCTCGATCTCAGGAAAGTGTGGAACAACGAGAAATGCGTTTAGCTATCGACCGGGATCGTCATTCTTTGTCTCACGCATCCGAAACGGTTACACAGAGGGATCAGAGGTTGAGTCTTCAGAATATCCGCTTTGAGACTGCTCGATCACTTGAGAGCAGTCAGGAGCGTGAGATACGACTTGCGCGTGACTGAGAGCGTCATTCTTTATCTTGCGCTTCCGAAACGGATACAGAGAGAGAGCAGAGATTAAGTCTTCAGCTTTCCCGCACTGAGACTGCTCGGTCGCTCGAGAACAGTCAGGGCCGCGATACACGCCAAGCAAGCGATCGCGAGCGCCACGCAGTATCTCGCGCTTCGGAGACTTACACGCAGAGAGACTCGCGTTTAAGCTTCCAGCGTATTCGCACTGCCACATCTCGATCACTTGAGAATCCTGAAGAGCATGAGACGCGCCTTAGTGCAGACCGCTCACAGCATGCTCTAGCTCGGTCTTTGGAGACAAACGAGCAGCGCGAGCAACGCAACGCACTTGCTCGGCAAAGAAATCACGACATGCGTGTTGAGGTGTCTGTTCATTCCACGCAAGAACGTGAGCGGATTCAGGAAATTCGGGCAAGTTAGTCGAACAGCGTGTGGCCCAAATTGATCTAGACCGTATACGTCGCAATCTTCGCAATAAAATTCATCCTCATCTGATACTGAGTCTATGGTTTATGATCCTGAAGAGCAACCGTGGAACAATAAAGAAAGGAGCGCGTTTTCCTATAACCCATTTATTAATTACATCGAACACGGAGACATTGGCACCATGTCTGAGGTGTGCACAGTGTCACGCGTGTAAGTGGAAGGGAGAGACCAAGGGAATGTGTTGTGCGTCTGGAAAGTTACGACTAAACTCTATGCAAAAGCTACCGGAGGTCTTACGAGTTCTTTTGAATGGCGAGCATCCCAAGTCCAGCCATTTCTTAAGCAATATACGAGCCTACAACAGTGCTTTTCAGATGACTTCATTTGGAGCTCATCAAGTCACTAAATCTGGATTCATGCCGACTTTTTACAAAAATGAAAGATCTGGAACGTCTCGAATCGTCTCGCGCATCACGCTATTTTCCCGTCCCCGGGCTCTTAGAATTCGACATTAGACGTTTCAGATCTTCGATTTTGACGACCTCGTTGTCGCTGGCATAAGCAACAGGATCCGCGTACGAAGTCGCGGGCAGAAGCTAGTATATAATATATATATGTACAAAATCAAGGGAGAGAGGTGTTGAGATGACTCTACGCTATTTGTTTTGAAAATAACTCTGCAATTTCCGCTTAAATGCATATCGACTGGTGGCCGTCCTGATATCAAGAGAAAACGCATTCCAAAGAAGAACGGACTGAATATGAAAAGAAGAATGAACAAAGTCAGACGTATGAGAAGGACAGAGTAAGAGAAGATTATTAGAAGAACGCAGATTCTTAGCGTGTGAAGAACATAGATATTGGAAGTGAGGTACGAGATAAGAAGGAGGAATGGGAGAGTTGAGAAGGGAGAAAAGCGTGGTCAAAGCGCGAAAACTTCTTTTTTGGCGAATGGACATCCATTTGAGCTCAGACCTATAGCTCGACACATGGTGATATTTCCTGAGGTTGAATATGAACCGGATACCATTGTTGAGCAATCTGTCGAGCTTATCCAGTATAACCGCATTCAAGTCAAAGTAGCACACGTCACCATAGTCGATTATATTAAAAATCAAAGTCTGCACAAGCATGGTCTTCGTCTTAGCGGGCAAAATGTTTCTCAAACGATACAGGGATCGCAGAGTACCGTTGACCCTTTGACTAACACTAGAGACCTGGCGTTGCCAATTAAACGTTGAGTCAAGATGCAAACCGAGATCTTTCAGGTGTAATGGGTATGACGGTACCATTGAAAATAAGAGGTGGAAGAGAGCTAAGCGTCACCCTACCCATCATGTGCGAGCTTCCAATTACAATAGCCTGACACTTCAAGGGGTTTACTGACACCCCGAAACTATCTGACCACTTTTTGATAGCATCTAAGTCTCGGTTTACATCTGCTATAGCGTTGGACAAACCTTTGACCCGCTCAGCTGTATATAATTGAAGTTAATCAGCATATAGATGATACGAACACCGAAGACAGTGAGTTATAAAATTAATGAAGATGAAGAGTAATAATGACTCATTCTAATAAGGTTGCTGTTGTGTTGAGTCACACAAGGTCGATTTTCGCCGTGCGGCTGGTCACTTACCAAATCGCTTTCATAAGCCGAATCACCACCCCATTACACAGGTCGGTGAAAATGACAGGTGACAATACAGGTGACTAGTTCTTGTTGCATCAAAATGTCGACCTTCATGCAGCGGGCGATCACCCGCGACTGAGCATCGAGGAACATATCCTACGGCAAGCTGAGTATTTTCACGGTGGATTTTAGTCACCCACCGCATGCGACCTACCGCTGCACGACAAAAGTCGAAACCTACTTTGCTTTGAAACTTGAGATTTGAGAAACCTGCGGCCTAGCTGAATTGCCATTTTGACCGTAAATTTTCGCCGCGCGGCGAAAATCGTACGGCTATCGTCAACTATGTAAAGTACGCTTAAAAGATAATCGATCGTCAATATTGTTTGCTTGGAAGATAAGAGGTTAAATAACTCTCAAACTTTGTAAATATCATGTATCTGCACGTAGCAAACAAAAGCCAATTTGGTTCGAACATTACTAAACGTAAAACTATAACGTACAAATAATACGTGTAAATCACATTTTTCAATTTTACATACGTTACCAAACAAAATGTTCGCAAACAGAAAAAGTAGTTGCTTTTTTACCATATTTTTCAGGCTTACATTTCATTTCGAGCACCATTCAAAATAAAACTTCAATCTCAACTAAATAAAGTTCAAATTGCATTAGTGGCTGCTCAGTATTAAATAATACTCTTGACGGTACTTTCACACGACCTATGCGATTCGATTTTCGCTAAGTACCTTGCAAGTATTATATTTTAATGTGAACGGGGCGCTCTCGAGTATTTCCGTAAAGCTGGCTGTACACTCGCTGAGCGAAAGCAAAAGAGAGCGGACGTTTAAAAAAAAATGTGTTTCGTGGAATAATGACCTGCGTAACACACTATCAGTAGCAACGGCTTTCATTTTGACAGTTCAACAACATTCATTGCGTTATTTATGTTGTTGAGCAGACGAATTTTTCGAACATATGAAGCAATGGATTAGCAATATCCTTCAAAATGATTTAGATTGATAATATGTTACGTAAATAGGGTGCTGCGTGCTAATTGCGTAACACGCAGAAAAGAGCCATCTGCAGAAAAGAGCCATCTGCAGAAAAGAGCCATCTGCAGAAAAGAGCCATCTGCAGAAAAGAGCCATCAGAGCAATATATGGCCTCCTTTAAAGATATTAACATCATGACGGTATCTTGTCAATACATCTATGAAAACATCAAGTACGTAAATTTTTTTTAAATCTTTTCAATAAAAGAGGAGAAAGACAACTATAGGACTATAAATAGGGACCAATTAGTTCAAACAGGTTTCAGACTGGCTAAAGTAGACTCATCCTTCATGGGGTACTGTTTAAAATGTTACAACAAAATTCCTCCCCACATACTCCAACTGAATGAAACGAAATTTAAATCTTGTATTAAACGCATATACTCGTATATTAGGAGATTACATCACTGACAAAAATGCTTGGCTCAATGCTGGTCCTGCTCCACAGAGGCGCATAAACTAATTAGCATTCGGAAACATTGTTGGAGCTGCTGAACATTGGAAAAAAAAACTATCTTTGCATTGTATAAATTCAATTGCTTAGTATTATATACTCGTATTTGCATAGCACACGTGTGAGCACTATGTACAGACGCCAGCAGGTCAAGCTACCCGAAACTGTAAATTTTTTCCAATCAACCTTGAACCTTAATACTTCAGCGATAAAGTTGAAAATCTATTAAAGAAATTTGACAGATTGTAGTAGCTTGATGTGCTGGCGTCTGTACTTTCTATAAAGCTACCATTTACTGGGTAGGTCTTTCATTGACTTGAATGTGCCCTGGCGGCTGTGAGTATGTCATGCTCACTCTAATGTCTCGCTGGTGGTGGCGTGTGTGTTGGATTATTAAGTTCCCTTCAAAATGGTTGAGCTGAATGGTGTTGATCTATACGCCATGTTCGTGAACGGGCGCCGTCAGTAGGGACTGGTCATCTCTTAGCTGCCATGGCTTATTTTAATTTCTGAATTGTTTTTATGTATTCTATAACGGAAACGTACATGTATTTCTACATCGTTCTCACATGGTTAATTTCAACACGAATGATGTAAACAAATATTTTGTAACAATTTTATGATTTAGAAGAGTGTCCATGGAGTTTCTTGCCCGATCTTCTCCATAGGTACCTACGCTTTGGAATGGGCAACTAGCCTCATCTTTCTGACTGACCGACCCTTTGACAATTCAAAAGTGCCTGTAATTGGTTTATTTGAATTAAATGATTTGAGTTTGAGTTTGACACACTATCAGTAGCAATGGGTTTCACTTTGGCAGTTCAGCAACATTTATTGCGTTGTTGAGCAGACACATTTTTTGTATATATGAAGCACTGGATTAATATCCTTCAAAATGATTTAGATTGAGATTGATAGTATTTGAGCTAGCTGTGCTTGTATGCTATCATCAAGCAGAGACCGTGCTTTGGCAGCATAAACACTAAAATAAGGTGCATGACGTTTGGATAATAATAAGTACCGTTATGGACATTCCATGTCCATAATGCGATGTTCATTTCTGACAAACGCAAGAACGTACAAACCACAAGAGTTATACTTGAGACTACGCTCGGATGGCGTAAGCGCGTGGTACTGAGGCGTCGATGGCGAGAGAGATAACAGGGCGGGGTCGGGACCCCTCCTCGGGTCTAAAGTTAACTCTTGCGGGCTGTAACTGCGAACAAAACTATGAACCTTTCGAGTGTACAGTCATGAGCATAAGTATGTATACACTTGGCTTTATTCAAAAGCGATTTACTCCTTTATTTTTTAATGAAATTTTATGTTGCTACGAACAAAGTATTTTCGAACCCATAGGTTTTTGCAATGTGTTGTATTTAATTGTTGTTTTAGTTATTTTACGCAAAAATCGCTATTGAAAGTTTCCAAGTGTTGACGTATTAGTGCTCGTGACTCTACAGGGCGTATTTTTCGCGCAGAGCACCCGCGTGAATCGCGGCCAAAGTTCGCAGTCGCGATTCACGGGTGAGTGTACAGCCCGCTTTACACATTTTGCGCAAAAGTTCGTGTAGTGGGAATAAGCGTGAGTAGGTATGTAATTTGTAAAATGTTGAATATATTTTCAGTTAATAAAATAAATGTTCCTGCCATTTTGTATTCCACTTTGAGGACCCTATTCGGTTTCATTTTCTTTCGAAGTCAGCTCAGTCACTTTTTATTCTCTCAGAAACATTTAAATATCTATTTCTTTTAACAATTATTTAACTGGCTCTAAAATTAAATCAACACCAAGCTAAACCAAAAACAAAAGAAACTTTTTAAACTGTGGTCACTATCCAAATTTGAGCATAAAATAATTAAAAGACGTATAAAAACATTTAAAGTTCTGTACGCTAAATAGTTTAAAGTTTTAATTTGGGAACTTGTTTAAAACTTACCTAAGTGCATACCACAATCATTTACCAAAAAAAGGAAACCTACAGAAGGCCCACTTCATATGACGCACGAAAAGAGGCGCACGCACACATAGAAGCGTACGTATGGCGATGTCAAGGTGCACCCTCACCGGGAGCAATCGGTTAAGTGTGCACGATGCAACGGCAGAGTCAACTGCTGCCGTCGACACGACTACGGGTGGCTCAACAACGTGCCGTTCGTGTATTTGAACACCGTACTCAAATACACGACTGACACGTTGTCGACGGCTGCAGTTGCGGTTGACGCGTGCCGCTCGTGGGCATGCATTGATCTGCGATCTAGGTGTGTTACTTTTACCTTTTTAATTATGTATATTAATCTATTGTGCTGGTTTCAATTATCTCTCTCCACTATCAAACAGTTTATGGCCTGCGTAGTCTACTTGCAAATCTCTAGCCTTTACAGTAGAATCTTGGATTGTTACATTACAGGCGAATTCTCCCGGTGAGGGAGCGCCTTCAAACAAATGACAGTCATTGTGAGTGCGCTTGCACTGACTGTACGTGAAGCGTGTCTGTTTGCGTGCGTTCTGTCTTGTTGTATGGCCGACCTTCTGCACGTATCTAGTTTGTGATAATACTGAGGTTCGTGCAACGATCCCTGTAGACATGACAATGTAGTTGTTACATTTGTAATTTGGTTCAGAACAAAAGGATTTTCTTTTTCAAGTGGTTCTATTGTGAGCTTTGATTAAGAGGACATGCAGGGGTCGTGAAAGGTCAACAACTATTTAGAAAGTATTAAACTATAATTGCAAACGTTCTGTGTTAGAACGGTCTAGATTTTAAGAACCTATAAATCAGTGCTCATATGCAACCGCATTGCCTCTGTCGTCGACGAGTATCGACGGGTGCAGTTGCCTCTGCCATCTACGCGACGGCAGCTGCCGTCGACGATGAGTATCGCCGTTCACGTCGTAGCCAGCTGCAATTATTATGAGCTTAAAGTTTTAATTTTTTTTTATATCTGTTGTTATTTTAGATGTCGATACGTATCACGTCAGCGGAGTTCGGCATCCCCGGCTGTCAATCCTACCTCCACCTACAGATTATTAATTTACCTCAATATGCGCTATGCCTGTACCTATAACACGTTTCAAAACCTACTTTATAACAAAATATTATTCGTCATACTTACTTTTGCAACGTAAGAATCTCTTTAATCATGACTAGACAGTAGACTGGGCTCTATTTAATTTCAACACAACTCAATCATCTTTCAAAATATTGTACTTGACTAAAAAAACAGACTCACGTATTTAAAATCACATCGTGAAAACAAAACACAATCAATCAACCCTGCTAAGTCAGAAAATTACAACTTTCAAAAACACAAATGTTCTATAAACTAATCAACCATGTGTATCGTATGTCGGGGCTAATTTCGTGCAGTTCAAAAGGCGTGTAATTGCCATGCCGTTGCATGATAATGGGCCTATACGAACTAAAGTTGTTAGCGTCTTAGCGTTTTGTGATCTCACTTCGCTTGCTCGAGCTGTTTTAATTAGCAGTGAACATTTTCTATTAAAGCTTGGAAAGTGGGAGTTGTTCGGTGCTATTTTATATTGAGTGGACGAGACATGGAGGCAAAAATATGATCTTTTGTTTGGTTGATAACATACATGAGTATCATATAATATCTTGTCTATACTAATATTAAACCTGAAGGGTTGGTTTGTTTGAACGCGCTAATATCTGGAACTACGAGTTGAAGTAAAATTTTTTTTTTGCATTTGTTAGCCGAATTCTTGAGGAAGGCTATAGGCTACTTAACATTAGGTACGCTAGGACCCCTAAGCACTAAGTCTTAGAACCAAAAATTCGAAGACATGTGACATTTACCAACCCGCACTGGGCCCGCGTGGTGGATTACGGCCCACTCCCTCTCAGAGAGGCCTGTGTCCGAGCAGTGGGAACATTATAAGCTGATTATCAGTGATAGGAATAGGTAGTGCCTATTTGCCTAAACTTCGAAGAACAGAGAAGAAACGGAGACTTCCTTAGGACTAAATTTTTTGTATGAACTTGACATTTTTGAGTGGAGTTTTTAAGATAATTGTTGTGTATGATATGTAGTTAAAGAACAAAAATATGGTTATTTTAATATTTGATGACCATTACGTACAAGAACAAGACAGGACATCATCCGCATTTAATTTTTGGTTCAAATATAAAAGTGAACTTAAATACTACCAAGCATAGTAGGCAGCCCCAGGGCAATCCTGGCCGCGTGCGCTGATCGATGGGACTCGTTGCTGATGGCGCACTGGATAGGCCTTCACGCGAGGGCAAGCGCTTGATTTCTATTTCTGTCAATTTTTACTTTTACTAATACTAGGCTAAGAACATTGTTACTAACAAACTTATGGACAAAGTCTGAAATAAATTACTTATTATTATTATTATAATAGTGATGCTTTATCTTTGGTGTCAATAATATATTTTTTTAATGTATTTAAAAGTGTTGTCCCGAATTTTGGGACAGATGTCCCGGAAAAAATTTAGTCCTAAGGAAGTCTCCGTTTCTTGTCTCTGTTCTTCGAAGTTTAGGCAAATAGGCACTACCTATTCCTATCACTGCTGATTATGCTATGCAATAATCGTTTCAGCCGTCACGTAGGCGAGTAACGTGAGGCGAAACGGCCGAAGCGGTTCAATATTTTTTTTTCAGATCAGACGGTCATGCCCATATAGAACTGACCATGTGTGGTGGTCCTCATCGTCCCGGAATAACACTTATTTAAGTAGAAGAAAGGTTTTAAAGAGATGCTCACGACATAATTCGACGGAAAAATAATTCGTTACTAATATAAAATATTTCGTGTATGAATTGATTAAAATAAAATGCATACTTGGTGGTAGCTACAATTTCACGTTTTCTGGGTCACATCCTAAAGTCCTCGGAGAGATGTCGACTTTAACTGGATTTTGAAATTAATTTGTGTGGATGGGAGTGTTATTATAACTTTAAATTGTTCTCAAATTAGATTCTAGCTAACGCTCTTGACGTTACTTAAAACGAGAATCCACAGTACACAGCTAACATGGCACATGGAGTTTACAAAGTCTGGCCTTGTGAAGCATTGTCTCTGTTACTCGTAACATCGCGCCCGAAGGGTTAGGCAGAGATTTACCTACAACATGTCCCGGAATTAACGCACACCAACCAATACCCCAATTAGAATTTTATTAATCACTAGCTGACCCAACAGACGTTCTCCTGTCTTAACTATGAATATTCAATTCGAACTGGAATAAATAATAAAACAAAATAATTATTTCAAAAACAGTGTTTATTATAATGCCATTTGATACACACGGGTGCCATTAAAAAGACGTGGCTGGTTTATATTCCGCAACATTATGATTACCGAACCGATTTTTAATTGCAGATTATGAGGTGGTAATACGGGCAATTCCATCGATTCCGTTCAACTACATTTCGCGCCCCGCGTTGCTCGTCAGTTTGACTTGCTCTTATATATCTTTGACTTGCAGCATTGCTAGTTTTGCGACCTAAGTTCGTACGGCTATTTGGTGGCATTTTTTAAAACCCAAATTCAATTGAAAATAAAAAAAATTACTCCTGTATTATTTCTTTCTAACCATGTATACCACGTGTTAGTCTATCATAAATTACCAAAAATGTATATCAAATTAAACTTTTAATAATAATAATTGCCGTGAACTAACTGTGATGAAAAAACACTTTTAAAAGAACTCACTCAACAAAATAATTCCGTAAATAACCGCCCGTCCCGTTCCGTCTTCTTTTTTCCGAATGAATCGTCTGTGCAGTGTGTACTAAGAATAAATAAATGATTTTATCTATATATTCCGACCGATGCAGCTGTTAAATGATATTTTGCGATATTTGCATAGAGGAAAAATTTTAATAGGATATTTGCAGCACACGATCCGTCAATCGCGCAATCGCTAAGGTTACCTACATCAGAAAAGTTTCTATACTTAGTAGTTAAGTTTACTTAAATTTTCTAATTTTCTGCGCAACTTTTTTTTTGCCCGTAAGAACCTTCTACAGAGTATTAGAAAACTTGTAAAAAAAAGATGGATGAAATCGGTAAAGTCGTTTACAAGTTATGGCGTGACCAAGAGAAATAGGGATTCATTTTTATATATATATAATATATAGATAGATAGATTATACATACACTGAATTTTTACATTGTTTATTTATTTTTCTTATACTTATTGTAGGAGAAAATTGTGGCCACATTACATACTAACGCACGCACACAGTCGCACACGTATAAGGGTCTAGCGTAGTAGTTACTTCGTCTATTTTAGTTAGTTGTGACTGTACGGCGGAATTGAGACAGAACACCCACATTTCCTCAGTTATCTTTATGTCCCATATAATAAGGAGCGAGCCTACTGCCATCAATCGGACACAGATTCAGACTCCAGGCTGCTATTGGGAAATTCTGATGAAAAAACCAAAAACACTTTACCCGACCTGGGAATCAAACCCAGGACCTCATGCTCAGCAGTAGCGCGGACTTATATCCGTCTATTTATATAACTTGATGCCCCATCTACCAGATTCTGGAGACCGCGTATCGGCAAGCGTAGTGTGGGACGCCCTTCAGCTAGATGGACGGACGACCTAAAGAAGGTTGCTGGGACGGACTGGATGCGGAAGGCGGAGGACAGGGTGTTATGGCGCAGCCTGGGAGAGGCATATCCAGCAGTGGACTGCCATAGGCTGAGTTGATTGATTGACCATCTACCATGTCAGCGATACGGTTGGATACTCGTATAGAGGTATAAGGAACAGGGTGTAAAGTTCACTTATCCTCCATAGGGAAGGGGCGATCCTCTGATCAGACGGGTATTGTATCTGATGGTCTACTGCCCAACTTTTGATGACTGGTCGTTGTATACAGGGTCGCAGGGACATCGACGCGCAAACTGTTACCATGAATTCAGCACTTGATTCTAGAACATCTATCGTAGAGAATCGTCGATTACTTTAAAAAAATCACCTGTTTCATAGAAAAGCGCAGTACACGCTAAAAACTAAAAAGCTGTTCCTATCAAGTTTTTTTTTAGTTGCCGACTAAAAATTTAACACAGATGGTTTCAGAATCATGTAATGAATCCATGGTAACAGGTTGCGCGTCAATGTCCCTGTCACCCTGTATAGATGCTAGTCGCGTGACGAACTTTACTTGCGCGATGCAGGATTTTTGCCTGACGTCAGTATGATGCGTAGTTTGCATGTGGCATTGTAGACGCTGCCACACGCCAAATAAAGAGAAAAGGTAATATGAAACGCTTATCGGGTGAAACCCCACGGTGTTTCGACTACTATCTTAGGACAGAGACGTGGGGTTCGCTCGAATAGGTACGAATTATTATCCCCCCAAGATCTTTCGTTGTTCTTTTCGGGGGAAAAGAATACATGTTTATCAGCAAACGTGTTGGTATGGGGGACGTGTGTGCGTGATAAAAGATCTCCTTACCTTTAATGTTTTTCGACCTATATCATCATTAGCTTATATCATTTTTATTAGTGGCTTCCAGTTTTTGCAGCTGCACAATATAAAAAAAGAAAGAAAGAAAATACATTTATTTAGCACAGACTAAGAGACACACAATACACCAGAAATATACATCAGATAAAACAAATAAAAAAGTGTAAAGTCCGATGTAAAAAATAAGCAGGAAAGTGCGTGAGGCATCACGCTATTCAATATACAGGGTGGCAGGGAGATCGACGCGCAAACTCTAACCATGGATTCAGCACATGAGTTTAGATCCCATAGCGTCGAAATTTTTCGTCGGTTATTAAAAACAAATTAATATTGCTGTTCCATACATTTTGACCGCGTAGGTATTGCACTTTTCTATGAAACAGAAGATTTTTTTTTGATAACCGACGAAAAATTTCGTTGCACTTTGCCTTTGCCCGACCCGGGAATCGAAATCAGGACCTCATATTCCGTAGTAGCACTTGCAACCAGTAGACTAGTAGTTATCATCATTTCAGCCGAAAGACGTCCACTGCTGGACATAGGCACTTCCACTTCGACCGGTTATACTAAAACTAAACCTATCCACCTACAAAAAACGGAAGACTAATTCCCGTAATTAAAAACGTTCGAAATCTAGTCGCAATCTCATCTCAGCGACAATCAATGTCAAAAACTTGTCAAATATGTAGGGAAATTAGAGGTATTTTTGACAGATTGAGACTGAGATTTGAATGTAAACGTTCTTAAAAATACGGGAATTTCCCCTCATGTATCTAAACATAATATAAGTTAAAGATGAAATCTAATTTCGTTCAAACAAATTCGTATAAACGCGGGCAAGCTAACGCGTTGGAAGTTCATTAGTTGGATGAGCTCATTACGGCTGCTATTGAAAGCTGCTCAGCTAATTATATGCAACTATGTTTTACTACACATTCTTGTATGTAGCATATACGGGCTTTGAGGTCGGTGAGCATTTATATTTATGCTAGCAACCCGTCCCTGGTCCGCGTGAGTGCGATCTACTGATATGGCGACATGACTAAACATCGAGATGTCTATGCTTTAACGAATTAAAAATAAATGCAGTCTTATTATCGTGTGATGAAGCATCTTCTCTTTAGCGACAGATTATTGTACAAGAAACTAACCTAACCCGTTTGATCGGGGTATCCTAGCTTAGTTACTGCAACCAACTGTGAAAAAAACGCAAACATTCAAAAAGAGTCGCATTTATTAAAAAAAGTGTGCATCCTTAGACGATCAATAAGTGTACTTGAAGATCAGTTAAATGTTTTCCTTTGGCAAATATCTTCGACAAAAGTTAGCCGAACATTCGAACTGTGTGTTCTATACAGGCGGCTCAGGTATTAATACTAATCCCAGCATGTTCGTAGATGCAGTCTTAATTACCGTGTAATGAGGCACCTTCTCTTTAGCGACAGGATATTGTACAAGACACTAAGAATGCTTTTAATGAGACTATTATTGTATATATATTACATTATTGTGATTATTATTGTATTGTAACTATTATTGTATATATTTTATGTAGCGGGGCTTTCAGTGAGAGAGAATTTTGCTGTGTTCATATTTTGTGATTTATTTCTTGGGATATAGATATTACCGTTTTAATATGCAGATTGTATTAATTGGATAGTAATAATAATGTTTTTGAGAGCAGTGGTGGCCCAGTGGTAACGACCGCGACTTATGAGTTGTAGGTCGTAGGTTCGAAGCCAGACAGGCGCTTTACTTTGTGTAAATTATTTCACCACCACTGCTCTCAAAACGGTGAAGGAAAACATCGTGAGGAAACCGGCATGTCCTAGACTTGGCTTGGCTTGGCTTGGCGGGTTGGTGGATGTCCACCAACCTACACTGGGTCTGCGTGGTGGATTACGGCCCACTCCCTCTCACAGAGAGGAGGCCTATGTCCCAACAGTGGGAAAATTATAGGCTGATTATGCTGATAGAATAGAAAACTTTTATTTTAGACCGGAGTCCATAGGGTTATTAACAATGTGGCCGGCAACAGTTAGGGTTTGCGGGAGAATCTTTCGTTCCCGCGACCCCCGGCGTAGATGTGAGATGGAACACCGGGTGGTTTTTAGTCAATAAGAGTGTGACAGACCCCACCGCCCGCTCCAGGGCGGCGGACATCCATGAGGATTTACCACCCCGGAAAAAAAGGACAGTCTACCTTTTTTTTTTTTTTCAGGATGGGAAATCATGAAATGACTCCTCCCGCTCTGGGTGGAGCAGGAGGGAGTGTCAGACTCTTACTGACTAAAACCCACCCGTGTTCCTTCCTTAGCCCTTTATGTTCCAGGGCAGCGGTAACCCTTTCGGACGATCCCGCTACCCTGGCAGGCTTCGGCCCTATCGGGCCCCGTCACTTCTTCTGACATCTCTACGACAGTCTACCTGCATGCTATGTTTCATCGAAATCCATTCAGCCGTTTCATCATTTCAGCCGAAAGACGTCCATTACTGGACGTAGGCCTCTCCCAAGCACCTCCACTTCGACCGGTTTTGTGCCTCTCGCATCCAACGGGTTCCTGCGGCCTTCACAAAGTCGTCGGTCCATCTAGTGAGAGGCCTTCCACCTTTTATATAAATATTAGTCTATGCTTCCAACGCTATGTCTTCTGGTACGCGGTCGCAACTCCAGAACCTTGGACTATGTCGGTTACCTTGGTTCTCTTTTCATTTCTGATTCGATCACGGAGGGAGACTCCAAGCATAGCCCTCTCAGCCGTTTATTCGTCAGGGTGTAACAAACATACGGACTTTCACATTTATTAGTAAGATAAGTAGAAATAATACTCGTATAGTCATAAAATTATCCCCCACCGCATCGTTTAGTTAAAAATGTTCGCTCATTACATGTAATTAAGTTGTTAGGGGTACAGTATATTGTTTATTTTCATGTACAGGATGCTGTTAACGTTTGTTGCCATGTATGGGAGGATACATTTACATTTTTACGCTCATTTGAGGTTTAATGGTGTGTTAATTGTTTTTAGGTAATGTGGTGTGGCGAGATTTTGGAAACTGGTAGAATTTTAATCTTTTTGGTGGATTGTAGCTTTAAGACCGCTCTTATTTAGTAGATCTATAGCTATCTTCTATTCATAATAATATTGTAAATTCATGTCACTTTTCCGTCAAGTCTTCTCGTCGCCTATCCCACAGTGTTTGAATACTAAGGTCTTCAACCAGTGCGTCCTTTCCGTCATGATATATGGTCAAATTCATGGTCGCTCAGCGCACTATGGAGCGAGCTATGCTCGGAGTCTCTTTGAAGGATAAAATCAGGAATGAAATTATCCGGAAAAGAACCGGAGTTACCGACATAGCTTGCAGAGTAAGCAAACTGAAGTGGCAGTGGGCTGGCCATGATTATCGAAGAACCGATGGCCTCCTCTTTCTTCTGCCATACTTTCCGGTTCCGTGCGTCCCTGATCCAGGTATCTCCTGCGAATTTGACGATATCGTCAACTTACGACTTATTTAACCTTTAAATAGCTCCATTCTCCCAAGTCCCACTTGCCGGGTTTTATTTTCCATCTCAAGCGCACGTTCACCTAATTTCGGGAGGGATGCTATAATGATAGCTCATATAAATGCAAATGCAAGGTGAGGTGAGGTAAGATCCTAACCTTTGTTAAAACTTGTCAAATTACTGGGAAAGTTCGTCAGGCCCTCGAAACTTGGGCGTTTCGTTGCTAGTTAAGACGCCTATGACACCGTTGGTTTATTAGTGCTTGTTTGAATAAAATGTTACGTCTTGTGTTTGTAGTGAACCAATGTTACAATTATTACCTTATAATTAACTTAACGTCGCCGGTCTGATACTGTTTGAATATTATTGGTTTATTAAAACTTCTCCGCTCGTGAACTACAGATACTAACAGTCCCTTGCTTGTATATATTAGTTCTACTCACAGACCTCATGAAAAAACTACAAAATTTCGAAACACTTGAGGAAAGAAATAAGCGGGAAGCTACAAGGCGCAAAGACCTACAATATACGATTCAATCGCATTTGAAAGTAGTTAGTCATGCTGCAAGCTATCAGTCAATTATATTATTTAATAAACTACCTTTAGAATTAAAGTCCATTTATAATTTAAATCAGTTTAAGACCCAGCTAAATTCCTTCCTGAAAGAAAAATGCTATTATACACTTGAAGAGTTTCTCAGTGATGTGTATCACTAGACTGTTATAACTATTAACCTTTTTAATTTTATTAACATAATATTTTTATTTTTTTTATTTTCTCTCTTGACATTTGTATCGGTATATTGAATTTAATTTTATTTAATTTTTATTATATAACTATTTATCAGTGGCTTATGGATTTTGAATTGTTTAACTACGATGATTGTTTTAAAATTTGTCACTCATAGGATGTATTCATGATATTATTTGTTATTTCTTATCTTTCAATTGTGTTTCCTGTTATTTTAAAATTAAGTGTAATACATTTCGACACAATGTAAAAATTGTTAATGAAATAAAATAATCTAATCTAATCTATAGTTTTATACTAGTACGAGGGGATAGGGCGAATCTGTCAAAAGACATCCACTCCCTCTCACAGAGTGGAGGCCTGGGTCCCAGCAGTGGGAACATTATAGGCTGATTATGATGAGTCCAAAGACCATCTACCACTTCATATTCTGAAACTGTTGACTAGCCTAAATTTTATTGTCAAAATAACTTTAAACGATTTTTGTATTCCTGGATTTTGAAAAAAATAAAGATTATTATTATTATCTCCCTTGTTTCATTTAAATACTTATAAATTACATTTTGAAATATTTTTTACAAACAAAAAGATTAAAAAAAATATATAAAAATTAGTAGCCCACCGGTATCGGGAACAGGGTCCAAGCTAACGGCGGTCAAGGCTCCAGAGAGAAGAACCACCTGACAATTCGAGCCGTGTCTAAAAGTATCGTTTTCTGATCCAGCTACCCAACGAGAGCCTCCTCAGGTGTTGATCGAGGCTCTTGGCTGTTAACCCATTGGCTGTCACGGCACAATGATCGCTGACAACCTCGCGAGCCAAGTCAAGATACTTGATTTATCTTTCTCGGCTTTCACGAGGTTCCTATTCCATTCCTAGATTATTATTAATATTATTCTGGGCTTTGTATTTCGGTGTTTTAGTTGTGTTAGGTACCTCAATTTCTGCGTATTTTCGAATGCTGTTTTGTTACCAGCTTAGAACTAGACTATTTAGGTTTTGCCCGCGGCTTGTAGGTCGGAAGTTATTCCACGGGAACGAACTACCGAGATAAAAATCACGTATTTTACACAAGCGGGGTAATTCTCGTAATTTTAAGAACGTTCACAGTCTGCATCCTAATTGCGTAACACACAATCAATAGTAATCTGAATCATTTTGAAGCAAATTGCTAATCCATTGCTTCATAAGTTCGAAAAATTTGTCTGCACAACACGTAAATAACGCAAAGAATGTTGTTGAACTATCAAAATGAAACCGATTCCGATTAATTGTGTGTTACGCAATTAGGGTGCTGATCTCAGTCTCAATCCGTCAAAAATACGTCTAATTTCTCTACATTTTGACAAGTTTTTGACATTTGTTTGTCGCCGAGATGAGACTGCGACTAGATTTTGAACGTTTTAAATTACGGGAATACGGGCCAGGTCATGGTCTATTTTTGTGTGCCGAACTTTCATCGATATCAGTTCAGCTGCTAAGATTTGAAAAGGCAACAGAGAGACTGAGGTACTCTTGTGTTTATAATATTAGTATGGAGAAGAGTAATGGTGGTTCAGTGGTAACATAAAGAGTTGAAGGTCGTGGGTTCGAACTCAGCCAGGTGCTTTACTTTGTGTAAACAATTTCCACCATCACCAATCACCACTGCTCTCAAAACGATGAACGGAAACATTGTAAGGCAACCGGTATCTTGTAGAGCCAAAAATTCGAAGACATGTGATATCTACCAATCCGCACTGGGCCCGCGTGGAAACTTACATCTCACTCCACTCTCAAAGAGAGGAGCCCTGTATCCCAGCAGTAGGAACATAGTAGGTTGATTATGCTTTATGCTATTATGTTAAAGAAGGTTCTTACCAAAAGGCTCCAGGCTCCATGTGAAATAAACTTTTTTTTTTATTCCCATGGGTAGAAAATCCTCATGGATGTCCGCCGCCCTGGGATAAGCGGCGGGGTCTGTCAGACTCTTACTGACTAAAAACCACCCCGATGTTTCATCTCACACCTACGCCAGGAGTTAGGGGGGGGAGGGGAGTGAAACACTACGCGCCGGGTCCTGATGGACCCACTTAGGGGCGCTGTAAGAGGGCGTTGTTCGCCCATCGACTCGACTACGGCTGGCAGCGACGGGTCATGTGAAACAAACTGGACCTACCTCAACATAGAAAACGGCTGGGTAGAAAATGACAATGGTTTTCTTAATATACTATTTAATGTTGTCCTTATTCTCTTCCTTTCCATTTCAATAATAAAGGCTGTGATTTGCCCTATTGTTGGCATGAAAACAATAAAAGTCCGTGTCATTATAATTTCCAAATATTATTATCCTTTACTACTGTTTTGGGTTATAGAACAATTATAGCGTTTGGGGTTTCGTACGTCGAAAGGAAAAAAACTGAACCCTTATAGGATCAATTCGTTGTCGGTCCGTCTGTCTGTCAAGCCCCTTTTTTCAGGAACGCAGGGTGTTATCAAGTTGAAAATAATATTAAATATGTATATCTACAGTTCCTGAGAGCTCTAAAAAAATTAAGGTTCTAAGTCAACGCAATAAAAAAAATACGACCATTTATGCGACACATTTTGATACTCGTAAATAAATCAAAACCAATTGGGTACTTCCCGCTGACTTAGAATCATCAAATTTGGCAAGAAGCCAAGGTCTAACAGTCAAAGTCTAACAATCAAAAGTCCGAAAACTGTTAATTTATAGTTTCATCACATTTTTTTTTGCGATTACAAACTTAAATTTGACGTTGGAGAATTGACCGTGACGCATATCAATGTATAGTAGATCTTTTTTTAAAGTATATAGTTAAGTTGGTTCGTAGGATAAATTCATACCAATTACGGAACCCTTGCTTGTGTGGTCCGACACGCATTTGACCGGTTTATTGTTTACCTAACCGATTGATGAGAGAGAGATAGATCATCTATGATACCTATAACGACGGCTATATATTGATGAATAGTACACCTTTTACACCATAACTAAAAAAAGTGATTCCTAGTGGACACGTGTTAAACAAGAAACATGAGATTTATTTTTGGTTTGTCTTTGTTTTTTGTGATTGCATTAACGAAGACACAATACAGTGCCATGGATCAAAGATGGAAGAAAATATTTCGGGATTTAAATCAAGGTAAGTTGAAACGGTTTTTTTTTTTGTTTTTGTAAATCGTTGTTTTTGATTTCAGTAGCATCATATCTCGCAAATAAACTGACGTATAATAAACAAGTACGCTGGACTTCACACTATCGATGACAAAATGAAGACATTTCATTTTCGCCATTTTGGCGCTGACAGCAACGCGAGCGTCCGTGGAACGAATGTTTTTGATAGCGAGTTTTACAAGAGCGCGTATCTCTCATGATAAAAATGTCCTAAACACAAAATACACAAAAAAGTCTCACTCCACGATTTAGACCTAAATCATCAGAGATGTACCAAAACAAAACGGTTGCGGTTACGTGTCAGTTTCAGTGTTCAGTCAGTTCCTGAGACGTTCTTGAATCGGCACAAAAAACAACTGCCGTTTCGTATAGTATATATTTAGTCCAGCGTACATCATACATCTGCCTAGCCTTTTCCCAACTATGTTGGGGTCGGCTTCCAGTCTAACCGGATGCAGCTAAATACCAGTATTTTACATGGAGCGACTGCCTATCTGACCTCCACAACCCAGTTACTGGGTAATACGATACCCCTTGGTAAGACTGGTTGTCAGACTTTCGGGCTTCTGACTACCCGTAAGGACTGTCAAAGATACACGAATGACAGCCGGGATCAACGTCTTAACGTGCTTTCCGAGGCACGGAGGGGTCTCTGTATGTAAAGATGGTCACCCATCCACAGACCAACCGCGGCAAGCGTAGCTTAACCTGACCGATCGACCTGTGCGGCTTTTACTATTTAGCCACGGGCCCCGGGCATTATTTAGTCCAGCGTACTAGTATAATATAGGTGAGTGCGTAAATACAACAAAAGTTAAAGCAAAAGTGGGAACATTGTGGGCTGATTATGGTTGTACATAATCAGCCCACAATGTTCCCACTGCTGGGACACAAGCCTCCTGTCAGAGAGCCCGAGAAGGCCGTGATCTACCACGCCAGCCCAGTGCGGGTTGGTATGTCACGTCTTCGAATTTTTGGTTCTAGTACAGACGCCAGCACATCAAGCTACTACAATCTGTCAAATTTCTTTAATAGATTTTCAACTTAATTGCTATAGCATCAAGGTTCAAGGTTGATTGGGAAAATTTGACAGTTTCGGGTAGCTTGACCTGCTGGCGTCTGTACATGCCGGTTTCCTTACGATGTTTTCCTTTACCGTTTTGAGAGCAGTACTGATAAAATAACTTACACAAATTAAAGCGCCTGGTTGGGTTCCAACCCACGACTTCGTGGACCGACTCGTAAGTTGCGGTTACCACTGGGCCACCACTTCTCAACGTACAACAACAAACTAATTATTCAGTACATGTTCCTACAATAAGTCTGCTTTCTCGCTGTCTCGTAGACATTTATTAAATTATGCAAATGTTTCACTGACTCTAGATAAGTTCCGATTATTTCGTCTGGCAGAAGTTTTTGCCACACTTTTACAAATAGTGCTAATCTGGACGAAGGAATAGAATTTGATGAAATCCGCCTGCAATGTTTCCAATTGCTGTGGCACAAACCTCTCTGTTAGAGGGAGTGGGGCGCAAATTGGGTTGGTGGACGTCACATGTCTTCGAAGTTTTGATTCCGGAGCATGCCGGTTTTCACACGATGTCTTCCTTCACTATTTTAAGAGCAGCTGTGATGAGTGTACTGCACCTATGTACTTATATGTTTTTCTATATCTTTCAGCTTTCTCGCCTTTATTAGTCGCTGTAGTAATTGATAATAATCAAAGCGACCCATCAACAACCCTGAAGCCAACAACTCTGAACGCGACCATTCAAGAACCAACAATTCGGAATATAACAACTCTGAAAAGAATAATTTGTAAAACAACAAATCCGTTTCCATACCAGAATCAAGATTTCAAATCGAACAACATATTCAGAAGGCCCCGAAACAAAACAATAATATAAAAAACGTCTACCCACCAAAAACGCAACAAACTCAAGAGTCACCACAATATACACTATCAACATACAACGTAACTAGAACCAGACCAACAGACTCACTAGAGAATATAACTAGAGAATATAATAACAATCCGTTCCATCACTAAACTAACTGATGTCACTCGGAAAGCTGCCACTTTTAAATGAAATTGGGCTGGACGCATCTGCCGCATGTCAGACGATCAATGGGCCAAACTTACGACCCAGTGGGTCCCGCTTAATGGCAAACGACATCGCGGCAGGCCCAGACGGAGATGGCAGGATGAGCTGGACTCCTTTGATAAAGATTGGTAATTGGCGGCTCTGGACACAGAGAGGTGAAGAAGAGTAGTGAGATCTTTGTCCAGCAGTGGGACATTAATGGCTAATAAAAAAAAAAAAATATTCAAAAGAGAAGCATTTAGCTGGTCACGAATCATATATTTGGTTCAGAGTTTAACGATACAAAGCTGTTCGATTTTTTGTAGAACAAAAGATTTTTGCTGAGAATTAAATGTAAGGAAATGAAATGATATTTATTTCTACAAGTAGATCCTCTCAGACACTTTTGCAAGTATAAATTATGCAAGTATAATATTTTGATAGTTTTTGTTATGTCAGAATATTTGTTATTTTCTATATTATTTACATAGGTTGTTAAATCATTTAGAATAAAGAGTATATTGGAGTATAACGGCTAATTTAACCATTTGACCAGTTGGTTAAATTAGCCGTTTAGTCAACCGCCTGGTCTTTGGAAGTAGTGCTCGCCTCGCTTCGCTCTCTCGGCTCGCACGCGGTTTGCAACCCATTTGGTCGGGGTGCCCTGACTTAGTGCGACCAATTCGGCTCGCGCGTAATTGGTTACAGTTCCAAACTAAACTATAAATTATTGAATATCATTCAGGCCGTTAGTTGACCGGCGGCCGTTTAGTTAAAAGGCCAGGAGGTTAGCTAAACGACTAATTAAACCAGTTGGCTGCTACATATATATTTTTATTGTATTAATAAATGCAGTAAGACTTGTTAAAATGACTTTGGAATTGAGTATTATATAAGCAAAGTATGTACAGGACACAGCTTGTCCAAATTCTAATAATATTCTAATGTACAGTGCATGCTGTAGCGGTAAGCTTACAATCCAGTGAGGTAGCCAAAATAGTAAGGTATAGTTTGTCTAATGTTGTTTACAAGTTTACAGTTTTGTACCTACTTTCTTCAACGGTCAACGTAATCCAGAAATTAGGTACTTTTGATATAAAATTTATAATTTACTTATTAATAATAAAAAAGTATTTATGACCGTTATTTTATTGTTTTTATTAATTAATTTCACTACCTAGATTTTTTAATTAGTAATAATTAAAAATCTTTTTAAATTTGTATCCTGTTGCTGTATGGAGCGAGCTATGCTCGGACTCAAATCAGGAATGAAATTATCCGGAAAAGAACTGAAGTTACCGACATAGCTTGCAGAGTAAGCAAACTGAAGTAGCAGTGGGCTGGCCGTGTTTGTCGAAGGACCGATGGCCGTTGGAGCAGACGAGTCCTGGAGTGGAGTCCTAGATGGACGGACGACCTAAAGAAGGTGGCTGGGATAGACTGGATGCGGAAGGCAGAGGACAGGGTGTTGAGGCGCAGCCTAGGAGAGGTTTATGTCCAGCAGTGGACTACGATAGGCTGAGTTGATGGATTGATCCTGTTGCTGTACCCTGATAGGGTCCGTAATTTGTATCTAGCTATAAGCCTTTTTAAACATCGTTTATACATGATGGAACACAATAAACGAATTTGAATATCTTAGACTTTAAAATCAAAAGAAAAACGCACTAATTTACTGAAACATTAGTATAGACTGTATCAGAAAGGTGTGGTCGAACTTCAGGGTGTGGTACAGACCATCAACCTGAATATCTGTTTTCATGAGACCACCATCGTAATAAAAAAAAAAAACATATCAGCTGTACCATACATTTGGGCTGACTAGGTATTTATAACAATCATGCATAATTTATTTTTCATGATAGTATACATAGCTTCAATAGTATAGTCTACTGCAGTGGACTGCAGTCCCATCACCGCAGCTAATGTAAGTTTGAAGTTCTTGCAGTAACACAAACATGACACTGATGACAAAGCACGCTATCTGTAAATGTACCTTAGTATTTCGCAGCAAGTTCCCTCATACCGCTTGTAGCAACACGACACGCCACAACTGCAAGTTGTTATACAGTATTTTGTGGAAACTAGATTTAAGTTAAAAAAAAAAAAAACTTAACAATATGCAATAACAGTGGTCACCCTTATCACAAAAAGAATTATCTTGAAAGAACCGGAGTTACCGACATAGCTTGCATATTAAGCAAACTGAAGTGGCAATGGGCTGGCCATGTTTGTCGAAGGACCGACAGCCGGTGGAGCAGACGACTCCTGAAGTGGAAACCGCGTATCGGCAAAGGTAGCGTGTGACGCCCCTCAGCTAGATAGGACCGACAACCTTGAGAAAGTGGCTGGAACAAACTGGATGCGGAAGGCAGAGGACATAGTCCAGTAGCCAGAAGACTATGCCCTTCGATAATTCTAAAGTTTTTTATTTTCGCTGAGTGGATAACTTTAGTGAATTCATTGCTATGTACAAAAATGCTAACAGTTTAGAGTTATGCAATAGGTATTAAGTAGGTATTTCCAATTATTTCGTGTTATCACAATATTAGAAAATTTAAATTAAAATACTATACTGGTTCTTTGTAAGTACTATCTAAAGGATACATTAGTGAAAATGCTAACAGATAGGTACTGTGGAACAATAGAAATCTGAAAATGTCCCGTAACTCACTCAATAAAAAAATTAAGTTTTTCAAATAATTTCTTATATACTTAAAGGGATTTTTTTTTTTTGAGGATGGGAAATCATCAAATGACTCCTCCCGCTCTGGGTGGAGCAGGAGGGAGTGTCAGACTCTTACTGACTAAAACCCACCCGTGTTCCTTCCTTAGCCCTTTATGTTCCAGGGCAGCGGTAACCCTTTCGGACAATCCCGCTACCCTGGCAGGCTACGGCCCTATGGGGCCCCGTCGCTACTTAAAGGGATTAGTTATACCTTACAACAAAAGTTCTAACAACTAAGTAATATGGCTGCACAAGTAATTGTATTTTTACTTTGCGATTAGCGAAATATTGAATTTAAGTTTATAAATTTGCGGCTACATATTCGTAATAATAAACTCTGCTACCATACAAAAGTTTCAACAAATGCATATTATGGCTTTTGTTTAAATTGCGAATAACTATTTTCGCTAACGAGCCGCGTAGGTACGGCGCGTGCGATCGCTCCTGAGTAGCAACACTCCCCCGCCCGCCCGCCCGCTCCGATCGGGGATGTACCTAACGCCGCCTACTGACCGAGTGACCGCTCTTGTTATGTTTCATTTTTTTCCCTGGCGCACAGTGGATCGACGCCATACAAGCAAAGGGACATAGCCAACTCAAAAATACATGTGTCAGTTTTTGAAAAACAAATCATTCCATCGTATAGGCCTACTTATAAGCTGCAAAAACCTATGAAGCATTTTCTTATCGGAATCTTATATTGAGAGCTATGGCACCAAACGTGATTTTCTTGTATGGGAAACGGCATAAAAGATAGTATACCTTCTGAGTCCCTTCGTGTTTCGACTTGATTTTTTTATATGGTAATCTATATCTATACTTATAATAAATCTGTAGAGAGGTCAATTCTGTACATGAAATATATTTCCAAAATAACTATCAGGGGGTGATTAGGGATCGATACTGATGCCAAAAATGCAATCAGTAAAATTTTTGTCTGTCTGTCTGTATAACCGTTATAGAAACAAAAACTACTCGACGGATTTTAACGAAACTTGGTACAATTATTTTTCATACTCCTGAGCTGGTTATAGTATACTTTTCATCACGCTACTATCAATAGGAGCAGAGCAGTGAAGGGAAATGTTGGGAAAACGGGAGAATTTATTCCATTTTTTAAGCTTCCGTCGCGTGTGCAACCTTAATGGTTAAAGCTACACAGAAATCATGTATGACGGAAATGTTTTCCTTAAAATTATATAAAAAATTAGCTTCTGCCCGCGGCTTCGCCCGCGTGGATGTCGGAAATTATCCCACGGGAACGTGCTATCCTAATAAAAAGTATGTCCTTCCCTAGGATGCCATCTATCTCTTTGCCAAATCAGAAGTTCAGTGGTTTACGTGTGAAAATGTAACATACAGTTTCAAGTTTCAATCCTCCCCTTAAAAACCGAATTACCCCTCTTTGCCCCGTCAGGGGTAAATTTTCGACTACTTTACATAATTATTATTAATTATTTTCTGTCAAAACTATTAATACTGAGTTTCGAGTTAATTGGACCGCGCATTCAATTACTTTCACACAAACTTCAAGACCCCTATATCCCCCTTTGAGGGGTTGTTTTGAAAAACTTATAATAATAAACTTTATTACTTACTTAGGCGAGTATTCTTGCCAAGTTTCAAGTTTATTAACCTAATAAAGACGATTTTTCGTATAAACTGTATCCCTGCTGTTTAACTCCAATAGGGGTGGAATTAAAAAAAATCGTTTGGCATGTATTTATAACTTGACTTAAAGATTATTTATACTAATTTTCGAGTTAATCAAGCCATGCAGTAAAATCCTCCCCTGTAAAATTGACTACCCCTTTTCAGCCCGTCACTGGTAATTTTCGAAAAACACTGATACACAGTATTCTTTACTTTCGTTCATAGGTATAAATAGTGAGTTTCGAGATAATCGGACCGCGCGCTAAAATTCTTCCATACAAACTTTGAAACACCCCAATCCCTTTTTAGGGGGTAGTTTAGAAAAACATAAAATGGCAAACTTCATAATTTACTTAGATTAGTAACAAAATACCCCCATGTCACCCTCTTAGGGGTGAAATTTCGAAAACCCTTTCTTAGTGGATACCTACTCTTCACTAAGAACACACCCTCCAAATTTCATGCCTCTAGGACCAGCGGTTTAGGCTGTGCGTTGATATATCAGTCAGTCAGTGAGTCAGGACTTTGAATTTCTGCCAGGGTAGCGGGATCGTCCGAAAGGGTTACCGCTGCCCTGGAACATAAAGGGCTAAAGAAGGAACACGGGTGGGTTTTAGTCAGTAAGAGTCTGACACTCCCTTCCGCTCCACCCAGAGCGGGAGGGGTCATTTGATGATTTCCCATCCTCAGAAAAAAAAAGGACTTTGAATTTAATATAGATTTTAAATCTAAAGTTACAGTCTTGAAACATATTCAAAAACCAATAAGGTAACATAGAACGTATTAATCAGTCAGTAAATAGGCTAGGTAGTAGCTAGCAAGTAGGTATTAGAATGATCGGCATTGCCGATTAGTCGACCGACTAATCGGCATTTTGACAACCGATTAGTCGGCTAGTCGGTTAGTCGGCAAATACTATATGTAGTCGGCCCATCTCTAATCTTAAGATAAAATTTTACAGTATCTGCAGAACTCCACTACGGGTGACATAACCTACGACAAACTTATTATTTGCGGTTGGTACAGTAATTGGGTCTAGGGATCGAACCGCAAAATTAAGTTTGTTTTTTATTGTGTATACTTTTCCGGGATAAAAAGTACCCAGTGTGGTGCCCACGATATTAAAGAATAATTATACCAAGTTTCATCGTAATCGAACCGGCAGGCGCACAGACAGCATATGTTTATCTTTTATGGTTGACTCACAATAACACGTGTAACTCCCGATAGCTTAGCAGTTCGCAGCATTCTGATTATATTTGTCTACTCTTACGTTTATAACACTCTCAGTCATCCCTAATTAAAAAAGTTGACATTATTAACTATTCCATAAAAAAGAATCATAGAAATCGGTATAGAAACACCAAAGTTATACATGTAATACGCTAATAATAAGCCATCGCGCGTGAATACTGAATCACGCTCGACGCCTGCCGGTTCGATTACGATGAAACTTGGTATAATTATTCTTTAATATCCTGGGCACCACACTGGGTACTTTTAATCCCGGAAAAGTATCTATACATATAATAAAATCGTAGGAAAGTCAAAACTGTACATTGAATATTTTTTAAAAAGAATACTTGGGGCGTGATCTACAATCGATATCGAAGCCAAAAATATAGTTTTTAGAATTTTTGTCTGTTTGTCTGTATGTATGTCCGGGATAAACTCAAAAAGTACTGCATGGATTTACTTCAAATTTTGCATGAATATTACTAAGAGGTCGGGTCAACATATAGGCTACATATTATCACGCTATCACCTACGGGGGAGGAGCTGTGAATCTTTATTTTTCTTACGCATTCTGTGACAGCGTGTAATCTAACGACGCATATTTAAATGTTGTTTTTGAGTAAGCCATGCTGTTATCAAGCTTTACACTATAAAAACTACGCCATTTAAGTAACTTGGGCAGAGAAACATAGTTTAATGAATGTTAGTAGTATAAATACAACTTTAAAGCAGCGCCATCTATGAGATTTCATAAAAATCAAATCAATTTACATGTTAACACTTTTTGGAAATTAATCATTTAAATTTGATCATATTGGCGAGGTTAGTAGTTAGTTATTCTTAAAATTCATAGATGGCAATGTGTATTTTCTTCATAAAAGTTGCATAGTATAAGTAGTTCATTTTGACAAATTCAAGTTCCAAAAAAACCCTCAAAATCTTGAGAAGAGTTGAGGAAGACAATTTAAAAAAATGCGGTGTTAAGTAGTTCATTGATGATGATCATTTCTTCATCAATTTCATGTTGTTAGTACAAAATAAACATTGACTATTAATTCTTTAGTTCGCGTTGGGCAAAACCAGGGTTTTTCTTGGATGCTCCTGGTGGAACAGGAAAAACATTTGTTACCACTGGCATACTTGCAGAGGTCAGGATGCAAGGCAAAATTGCTATTGCTGTAGCGTCGTCGGGAATCGCTGCCACACTGCTTCCGGGTGGCCAGACAGCACATGCCATGTTTAAAATTCCCATTAATTTAGAGAGCGCCGAAACGCCTGTTTGTGGTGTGTCACGTAACAGCGATAAGGGACACGTGCTCAAGGATTGCTCTCTGATCGAATGGGATGAGTGTATGATGGCCAACAGGAAGGCAGTTGAGGCCGTGGACAGAACCCTGCAGGACATTCGCAGGAACGAACATTTGATGGGTGGTGTCACAGTTCTGTTCAGTGGCGATTTCCGGCAAACGCTTACCGTGGCGACGCGGGGATCGAGAGCTGACGAGGTGAATACTTCGTTAAAACGATCTTCGTTGTGGTCACGAGTTCGTACGCTGCGCTTGACTATTAATATGAGAGCTCGGCTCGGCGGCAATGCACGTGCTCAAGAATTCTCCGATGTCCTTCTAAGTCTTGGCGAAAGCACTCTACCAGAAGAGAGAGATGGACAGGTGGTGCTTCCAGAGTCTCTCGGTAGAGTGGTATCCAGCTTAGAAGAACTCATTCGCTGTGTGTACGGGGACATCAGTCGTATACCGCACCAGCAGAATTCTTGGGTGTGTGAGCCATTCTCAGCCATTTTGACGCCCAAATATGATCACGCTGTAGCAATTAACGAATGCATTCTCTCGGAAATTGCGGGGAATGAAGTGGTCTACACCTCGATAAACACTGTTGTCGAGCAAGATGACGTCACACATTATCCCGTGGAATTTCTGAACTCTCTGTCAGCAAGTGGACTTCCAGCGCATACCATCAAGCTGAAGGTCGGTGTCCCGATTATGCTTCTTCGGAACCTATCTCCTCCGAAGTTGTGTAACGGGACCCGCCTTAAAGTCATCTCGCTCCACAGACACACCATTGAGGCGGAAATTCTTACGGGTTGTGGCGTCGGCGAGGCAGTATGTATACCACGCATTCCCCTCATACCTCATAACTTCCCGTTCCAGTTCAAGCGCGCACAGTTCCCCGTGAGTGTTTGCTTCGCGATGACCATCAATAAGTCGCAGGGGCAGACACTGAGGGCAGCGGGTGTCGACCTCAGGACGAGTTGCTTCTCACACGGGCAACTGTACGTCGCTTGCTCTTTACATTTTGGCTCCTGGCAGCATAACTACCAACGTAGTTTATAGGGAAGTGTTGTAAGGTATGATACCTTTGTACGTATTTGTACTCTTTTGTGCCCTGGAATGTAGTCCTGTATTATTTTCTCTATTTCATTCAGTCACATCTTATGACTGAATGCAGCAGGATTCCCATATAACTCTCTTCACTTGCTTTGCTTGCAAAAAAAAAACCTATATTTTAATGCTATTTTAACAGTTGTTTACATAAAATGCTATAGCGACACTGGCATCTTAAGTACTTTTGGTGCTGTAGAGCCTTCACGCAGACGACGTCGCGGGCAGCAGCTAGTACACAATAAAAAACAAACTTAATTTTGCGGTTCGATCCCTAGACCCGATTACTGTACCAACCGCAAATAATAAGTTTGTCGTAGGTTATGTCACCCGCAGTGGAGTTCTAAACACGGCTAAGATATTAGAGATGGGCCGACTACATAAGTATTTGCCGACTAACCGACTAGCCGACTAATCGGTTTTCAAAATGCCGATTAGTCAGCCGACTAATCGGCAATGCCGATCATTCTAATACCTACTTGCTAGCTACTACCTAAACAGCTTAATTACTGACTGATTAATACATTCTAAGTTACCTTATTGGTTTTTGAATATGTTTCAAGACTGTAACTTTAGATTTAAAATCTATACCTATATATTAAATTCAAAGTCCTTTTTTTGAGTATGGGAAATCATCAAATGACCCCTCCCGCTCTTGGTGGAGCAGAAGGGAGTGTCAGACTCTTACTGACTAAAACCCACCCGTGTTCCTTCCTTAGCCCTTTATGTTCCAGGGCAGCGGTAACCCTTTCGGACGATCCCGCTACCCTGGCAGAAATTCAAAGTCCTGACTCACTGATTGACTGATATATCAACGCACAGCGTAAACCGCTGATCCTAGAGACATGAAATTTGGAGGGTATGTTCTTAGTGAAGAGTAGGTATCCACTAAGAAAGGGTTTTTCGAAATTCCACCCCTAAGAGGGTGAAATGGGGGGATTGCGTTTGTTGTTGAAACAAAATATGTTTGCATGGAAAATCTTATTCCTTGAGTTAACAAACTTGAAACTTGGCACCAATACTAATCTAAGTAAATTATGAAGTTTGCCATTTTATGTTTTTCTAAACTACCCCCTAAAAAGGGATTGGGGTGTTTCAAAGTTTGTATGGAAGAATTTTAGCGCGCGGTCCGATTATCTCGAAACTCACTATTTATACCTACGAACGAAAGTAAAGAATAATGTGTATCAGTGTTTTTCGAAAATTAACAATGACGGGCTGAAAAGGGCAAGTCAATTAAACAGGGGAGGATTTTACTGCATGGCTTGATTAACTCGAAAATTAGCATAAATAATCTTTAAGTCAAGTTATAAATACATCCCTAACGATTTTTTTTTTAATTCCACCCCTGTGGGGTTAAAAAGCAGGGATATAGTTTATATGAAAAATCGTCTTTATTAGGTTAATAAACTTGAAACTTGGCAAGAATACTCGCCTAAGTAAGTAATAAAGTTTATTATTATAACTCTTTCAAAACTACCCCTCAAAGGGGGATATAGGGGTCTTGAAGTTTGTGTGGAAGTAATTGAATGCGCGGTCCAATTAACTTGAAACTCAGTATTAATAGTTTTGACAGAAAATAATTAATAATAATCATGTAAAGTAGTTGAAAATTGACCCCTGACGGGGCAAAAAGGGGTAATTCGGTTTTTAAGGGGAGGATTTAAACTTGAAACTGTATGTTACATTTTCACACGTAAACCACTGAACTTCTGATTTGGCAAAGAGATAGATGGCATACTAGGGAAGGACATACTTTTTATTAGGATAGCACGTTCCCGTGGGATAATTTCCGACATCCACGCGGGCGAAGCCGCGGGCAGAAGCTAGTTTACAATAAGATTAGACATTTAAACAAAACTTTTTACAGTCCGTTCAACCGATATTTACTTCTATTCCGGAGGCATAAGGATGGCATTAAAAGCAAAATCGTGATTATAATACCAACTGTTTACTGCAGCTGCCATTTGTCATGCCACCAACGCAAGAGAAGTCAAAATCGGTTGAACGGACTGTAAAAAAGATTTATTTCAATGTCTAATCTTATGAATGGTGTATAGTGTTCGATGAAAATTTAAAAGCACCATCTGTTTGACAGATCGGAATAGGTAGACAGCATTTGTTATATAGTATCAGAGACAAAAAGTGACTTCCATACGACAACTTTTTTTTCGGGAAATTTTTTCGGGTTTCGGGATAGATATCACTAAGTGTACAGACGCCAGCAGGTCAAGCTACCCGAAACTGTCAAATTTTCCCAATCAACCTTGAACCGTAATGCTTTAGCGATAAAGTTGAAAGTTTATTAAAGAAATTTGACTTGCTTGATGTGCTGGCGTCTGTACTTACATTAAAAATAATGAAACAAAAACAGATACTTATTGAATCCAATTATTTTATTGTTTCGATATAATTATTTTTGTACCTACTTAAGTGATGTCCCAAAACCCGGGACAACTATCCCGGAATAAAATGTTGTAATGGAATCTCCACTTTCTGTCTCTGTTCCTCTATCATTATAACAAGTAGCTACATAATATAATAAAATTATAGTCTACATATTACGATTTTGGTAGGTAGGTATTAAATTCTTTGAAATAAAATATCAACAACGTATTTTCAAAACAGATTTTTTTAAACTGTAGTGACGGGATTTTGATAATTACACGTGGGCGAAGTCACGGACTGGAACAGAGTAAGTAGGTACCTACCTAGTGATTTGTGAGATGTGACAGTAAGGAAATGATTTCGCGCCTCATTCAATAGGTAGGTACGTTTGCAGTGAGTGTGGTTCGGAGTGTTACCGCTTACCGCGCCGTGGCCCGCCGTGCTGCACGAATTGCCGCGTACCTACACCGCGCCCCAATATCCAAATTGTATTTTATTTATTAAACAAAAGGCATAGCATGTATATGTTGAAACTTTTGTATGATAGCAGAGTTTATTAATACGAATATGTAGCCGCAAATTTATAAACTTAAATTCAATATTTCGCTAATTACAAAGTAAAAACACAATTACTTGTGCAGCCATATTACTTAGTTGTTAGAACTTTTGTTGTAAGTGTTGTAAGGTATAACTAATCCCTTTAAGTATATAAGAAATTATTTGAAAAACTTAAATTTTTTATTGAGTGAGTTACGGGACATTTTCAGATTTCTATTGTTCCACAGTACCTATCGGTTAGCATTTTCACTAATGTATCCTTTAGATAGTACTTACAAAGAACCAGTATATTATTTTAATTTAAATTTTCTAATATTGTGATAACACGAAATAATTGGAAATACCTACTTAATACCTATTGCATAACTCTAAACTGTTAGCATTTTTGTACATAGCAATGAATTCACTAAACTTATCCGCTCAGCGAAAATTAAAAACTTTGGAATTATCAAAGGATTTGTGGTAAAAATATTGTATCCCTACTGGACTAACAGAGTTTTGTGGCGCAGCCTGGGAGAGGCCTATGTCCAGCAGTCATTTATTCAAATTAGGCTGAGAATCAGCACTTTTCGAATGTCAAAATTACAAAAGACAGTCCCCCCAAAAACGCCCGCCCTTCACCACTTCCTAGTGCTATCGCTGGGAAGAAGAAGTGGCGCAACAAACTCCCCAGCAGCACAGCTGTCTGTTCAGTTAGATTGATCCTTATAGCTACAGATATACTGTTAACATTAACAAGTCAATGATGCGAACCCTTTTCCCCTACCAAAAATCACACAACGCACCTAAAGAAGTTTTCATTTCAATAAAAAGTAAGAAATGCCCTCCCATCTATTACTGAAAAGGGAGTGACCACATTTCATCATTATCACCATCATCTGCCTACATAACTATTTTGGAGTCGCTGTCCAGTCTAACAAGATGCAGCTGAATATTAGTATTTTACGTGGAGTGACTGCCTACCGTACCTCCACAACCCAATTACTGGATAGCACGATACACCATGGTAAGACTGGTTGTCAGACTTTCGGGCTTCTGACTACCCGTACCGACTGTCAAAGATGTACAAATCACAGCTGGGGCCAATGACTTAATAAGATAGTCACCCATCCGTGGACTGACCTCGGCAAGCGTTGTTTAACCTTGAAAATCGACCCGTGCGGCTGTTATTATACAGCCAGGAGCCCTTCCATGGTCATTTTGTAACAATTTTATGATTTAAAAGAGTGTCCGCGGAGTTTCTTGCCCGTTTTTCTGCATAGGAACCTACTATGCTTTGGCATTCCAAAGCTTGCTTTGCTTCGGAATGGTCAACTAGCTGCATCTTTCTGACTGACCGACCCCTTGATAGTTCAAAAGTGCCAGTAATTGGTTTATTTTAACAAAGGTTTGCGTTTCAGTGTGAGGTCACTGCCTTTTAAGCAAAATTAACATTAATGTCTTACCAAAACCGAATACATGTACAGTAGAGGGTCATTCATCCAGTACCACCTTAAGGACTGTATTGCTGTGAACGCGCGGTAAAGGCCGTACTTTTTTTTTTTTTTTTTGAGGATGGGAAATCATCAAATGACTCCTCCCGCTCTGGGTGGAGCAGGAGGGAGTGTCAGACTCTTACTGACTAAAACCCACCCGTGTTCCTTCCTTAGCCCTTTATGTTCCAGGGCAGCGGTAACCCTTTCGGACAATCCCGTTACCCTGGCAGGCTACGGCCCTATGGGGCCCCGTCTCTCATGCTGACATCTCTTTGAGGCGCGCGTGGAACACAACACGTCGTCCGGCACGGGCCTGGTCCTGATCGGACGGTGAGTTACCCATTACTCACCGCCCGCAGGCCCGCGCCTACGGTGGCCGGGAGTCGTCACGCGGCTCCCGACGCCCGGAGCGTCTCCCGCGGCGGCTGAGGCGTGAGGTGCGTTCCCTCGCCCACCCCGCCACCTCCTTCGCTAGCATGACTGCTTCGCAGAAGGAGGTGACTGCCTCCCACTCCCTCTCGCCCCGGACCATGGCTTGAACCAGGGCCGGACGCGAGAGGTCGCCGCCGCTGCCGATCGCCTCTACGAGGACACGGCGGTGCTCTGCCCAAGCAGGGCAGACCTCCACCGTATGTAAAGGCCGTACTTACGTCTGTGTCCATAAAGTTATGTATCAACACAGAACGCTCAGCTCATAATTCGCACACTGGCTGGCGTCGAACGAAACAAAAAACATCCCGTCGCTTTTGCACAGTCTACGTAATTACGTATGACCCTGGTTGGTTCATACAATTGCTAAAATTGAAATCATTTCATCAAGTACCGATAGCTGGTAGTCTTACGTACTTATCGGATTATTGAACGTATAGGTCTGGGTTCCAATCTCGAGTTGGGATTTTTATTTTTCTTTTCCAACAATAATCTTTATCGGTTATTTTGTTATTCGTTTTTTATAGATTAATAAACAAGAATAATAATGTAATAATTACTTTATTTTCATTATTATATTGCTATTGTAATACGGGGTTAAATAAAAATGTTTTCTATGTGATTTCAAAATATTTATTCCTTATAATTTTATAAACTAAAAAAATAAATAAACTTCTAGTCAAAACAGTTTATTTTCTCATTAAGAACAATTTATTGAAGTAAAGCAGGCACTTACAATATTGTATCTTAGTAATATAATAATATTGTGCTTTAACTACTAATGTGTGTGGGTACTCTAAGAAATCACAACTAGCAAATCTACCCACGTAAATAAAAAAAGTGTGAACTCCTTGTCACAATACAACAAAATTACTCAGTAGCTACTTTTTGTTTAGGTACTGCCAGTGCGTTCGTTTTAACTTTAGTTGCCTATCTCAAACGTCAAAGTTAACAAATCGTATTTATTAGGACTTATTGCGGTTATAGCTATTCATTTTCAAGTAGGTATTCATTTTCATTATGAAAAGAAGATTGAAACTAAACCTCAAAATAATCCTTATTACGGATATGACACAATATTATTTTAATATTACTAAAATCAATTTGTAATTTATAACTTAATACTTTGTTTGTATAACCCCCATTATTATCAATGCTATCAAGTAAACGCTGGTGCACGAATCCAACAATATTGAAACATATATCTGTTCCTCATATTTCTATGTAATGCAACTTCAACTGCTCATCAGATCTCTCATTCCGTGCTTCCCATCGCTGTATCATAGCTGTATCGCAAAATGTAAACATTCTTGTTTATGTTTTTTTTTAAACCAGCTCAAAAAGCTGGTTTTCGTTTGCATGGCGAACGGTTCGTAAAGATGTGTCGAATAGTTCTGTATTCTGATTGACCCTCCGACTCACAGTAGGTATTTCTCTAAAACAAAAAAAGAGTACTGTTAGGCTACTAGCAAAATACGAATATTACCAATTTGAGACAAAACTATTCTGAAAATATAAATGTTACATATTATATTATTATTATACTTAATGTTATATTCAATTTTTGTTTCTTCTATTTAGGCTTTATGATAAATATAAAACGTTTAAAAAAATAACTAAAAGAATCAGCAGTTATACTTTAATTAGAAAAAAAAAAAAAAACGATAAATTAATTAAATCACAATACTCACACTCAGTCCGGTTTCATCAAATATCTATGATATAATATTAAGTCCACTTTTACGCAGCGCGGAAATTCAAATATTTGAATTTCCTTGCATTTCAAAATGAACTACAACACCGCTAATAGATTAAACACACGTCACTAATCTACAATAACAACCAACCAAAAACTATATAGTCGCGGTGAATGAGTCGTAAGTTAACTGCATCTGTGGGTATAATCATAAAGTTTGACGAATTATGTGACAAGGCGAACATGATACGGAACTACCTATATTCAATAGCGTGATTATTCGAGTAGGTAATTATAAAAACTATTTTAAAAAATTATCACCGCGCGTGAGATTCGGACCTACAGCTCGCTACGCATGAACGCGCTTACCGACGTATGATAACCGCTAGGCTATTATGCCATTTAACCTAATGGTTGCATTTATGAACTACTCAGTTGCAAACGAATGTGAGAGTGTGTGTCTATAGTATAGAAATTACTCATTAGAAGAAGGTCGTAAGTTAAACAGAAGTGTCAATCTATTGCTTCGTGACACTGTCACTCCACTTTTGACTCTTACTGTACCGCAATACAAATAATATTACATTTTAATAATAAACAATGCTGCTCAGTAATTTACTTCTAAGATAAAAGCATCCAGGGATGAACACCGAAACTATTTTCATGTTTTAATTACATGTTATAATGATACCATCTGTTTCGTACGAAGCCGCGGGCGAATCATGATACATCTAAAATTACACACACACGTACATACATTACACGTATATTGTACAGATTTAGTTAATAAAATTATTAACCTGGCATTCTAACTAGAGTGGAAAATGGAGAAATTATATTATCCATATATATTTATTATGATCGTATTATGTACCCTACTAATACTAATATACTAATTAGGTACTATAAGAAAGTTTGTATGGATAGATGAATGGATGGATGGATGGATGGATGTTTGTTACTCTTTCACGCCAAAACTACTGAACGGATTTGGATGAAATTGAGCACACAGATAGTTTATAACCAGGATTAACACATATGATACTTTTTATCCCCGATATATATTTTGATCCCGTTTCCCACGAGATCGAAACTTATGCGGGTGAAACCGCGGGGCGTAGCTAGTAATATTATAAAGTCGAAAGTTTGTAAGGATGGATGGATGTATGTTACTCTTTCACGCAAAAACTACTGAACGGATTTGGATGAAAGGCACACAGTATATAACCGGAATAGTTTATAACCGGGAGTAACACATAGGATATTGAAATGTGTACATAAAGGCGAATTTTACCAATAAAGCTAAACGGGAACAGCGACGAAACGATAGATAAATCATATTAATAGTAGACCAAATTTTTGTCATGGTGGCTAATCTCACCGGAGATCAGCCTTCGGCGCGGAGATATTATAGTGCACAAGTGTGTGCGCACACACAGGTTCACTCTCTCTTCTCTTATCACATAGTCTGATGGGATGGCAATCCGACACGACCGGAATGAGACATCCCGACACCTTATACACTTAATAAAAACGTAGGAACTGACAAAAAAAAAACAGTCTTATCTAACACAAATAGAACTCCAGAAACACAAAAAAAAATAACTAAAAACGAGCTCTGTTTTTACAGTCGACAACTATTTTCAGAAACTATGTAACATACAAGAGGCTTTTTTCTTTGACAATCTGCCAAACCCAACGACTTCATTAGTGTTGAATACCATTGCTTTTATACCAGGAGAATTGGAAGACACAGATATGGTTTTAAAACTTTGCACTACTGGGGCATGAAACTATTCAGTTTTAGTCGCTAAAAGGTTCTATGGATTTTTTTATAAATTCCAGGTACTCTTAGAGCCGGTTTTTTGATCCGTAGTTACACTGAACTGATTGTTAAAAATAGAAATTAAGGGTAAAAATTTTGCAAAATGTATTGTTGTATGTGTTTTTTTGGGTATTTAGTCTGAACGGCCCAAAGCGAATAGACCGCGGGCCATTCGACCGTAACCAAAAATCGTCTACGTTCCAAAGGACCGGTGATAAAATGATTTCAAAATTAATTTAAAGGGACAGTCGCATACATTTTAATAGTCGCTTAGTTTATTAATTTTAACTATTTAAATATTTAATTATTTGAAATCACCTAAATAAACAGAATACATCTTCATAACTAAGTGTATCTTATGTTTTATTTTTTTATTATTATTATTTTTGTTTTATTTTTTTATTTGTAACTGTGCGTTCTGTTTGTGCAGAATAAAATATTTTTCTTTCTTTCTTTCTTTCTTTCTTTCATAACCGGTTGGCACGACTTCAGGTAGCTAGCTCAACAATGACCATTTCTTGTCAATAAATCGCAAACAGGCTGCTTATCTGTAATATCTGTGACGTCAGAGGACTGGCAAAAAGTACCTATGCGCTTATATGCAGTCTAGTACTCACTGTTTATTATGCAATTGTCCACTAAAGTTGTGTGAACTTTTGTTTTGTGTAGTGTTGTATCCTGGTAAGTTTTCCGATTGAAACTTTTTTTTTTATATTCTAAGGCTATGTATTTAGAAGTACTGCAACAGATTTCTCAAAATGCTTCTTCAGTAAAATGTGTTTCATATGTATACATATTTTATTCTCTCCATCTCTTTTTTGACTCCATGAATTAATACCAACGTATATAATATATTCCCTGACCTCATATTATATCAAAATTCATCAATATTCGAGCAAAAGATTAAGCGACCAGATTTTCAACGTCATTTTAGAGTTTAGGGTTTAGATTTATTTATTTATTTGGAAACTCAACAGCTTATAATTAATTTACATGAGTTATGATTGCTCACTCCACTATCAATGAACAGCTCACTGCAGTTGCGTCAAAGTTACAGCATCTTACAGTCTGTATACACAGCTCCGTGATAGCGAGATGGTGTCAATTATCACTTAAGCCAATAAAAGAGTTCCACGGCATTGATAAAGCTAGGTTAACTAGAAAGTAGCGAAAGAAAACAAAAGAAAAAACTTAAACAAGTATAGCTATCAATAATAGGTAAAATGCGATTGTTCATACATTACTCACATTAAATTAAGGTTAAAAGTATGTGCCTAAATACTATGACTATAATAATTAAAAAAAGGAAAAACTAAATATTTTGTTGATTAACATAGTGAATATATTTCCACTCAGCAATTGGAACTTGCTTTGTTGAAATATATGAATATACAATATCTCTAATATTAATGTTTTTTTTTTTATATAAGAATGAGTTATTTCGGAGCACATTAAAGAAATTAACACACAAATCTATATTATATACACATTTTTAATGCTCATATCGTATTTTCTCGTTTTAGATCATTAAGAAAATGGATGACGCACAGCCCTCTACGTCACAATGTACACGTGAGGGTACATCTAGAAAAGGTGGTTGCCTTTTACTTAGAGGTGGTTATGAATATAACTGGAAAAGGCAGAACAAAGACAGCACAGAACATTGGCGTTGTTAAAAAAAAAACGTGCAGTGCATCTATAAAAACCAAAAGTAACCCTTTAACAGTTTTACATGAAACAATATAATTAATTAACTATTAACCCATTATTATTATTATCAGTAATTTTTAATTTATAGGAAGATAATACAAATCTAAGAAAAAAGATCAAACTTTTATTTCAACTTTTTAACTTTTGCACCTAAGAATGTACTTGATGCAGTGTATGACACTGAATTTGTTTACCAATTTTTATCACCGGTCCTTTGGAACGTAGACCATTTTTGTTTACGGTCGAATGGCCCGCGGGCCATTCGATTTGGGCCGTTCAGACTAAATACCCGTTTTTTTGATCAATTGTTAGTTTATCTAATGGTCACTAATGGTTATTTTTTTAACTAATAGTTAATTCTACGACACGGTTGGCGCAGTGGCTGAGCGATCGACTGCTGCGCTGCGTGTCGCGGGTACGATTCCCGCACGGAACAAATATTTGTATTGCCTACAAGTAGTTGTTTCGGGTCTGGCTGTTTGTGTATGTGAGTTAAAATGTTTGTAAACGCACCCACGATACAGGACTAATTCCTAGTGTGGGGCAACGTTTTGTTAAATAAAATTAAAAAAATGATTTGACCATTAGCAATGATAATAATATCAACAGATAAACTAAAAATTGATTAAAAAAACACATTTTGCAAAAATTTTACTATTCGTTACTATTTTTAACAATTGGTTGAGTTTAACTACGGATCAAAAAACCGGCCCTTAATGTTTGCATTAAATCGATTACTTCAACTGACTAAATATCATTGTGCTCAAGCACGCCACGTTGTCTGGAGTGTAGTAAATCCATGCATCAGCCTTGTTTCAAAACGTAACACATACCTTAGATATGGTTGGATCAGAAGGCCAATTTTCGTAATTTAAAACGTTCAAAATCTAGTCACATGTTACGCATGACGTGTGACGCATGTTTACCCACAAATTGTTATTTTTTTTTTGTGTCTGTGTTCTTTTTATGCGTCATGTTTGCCGCAAATAAATGTATTTTCTTTCTTTCTTTTAGACAAAAAGAGGGTTGAAAGTCTTCCAACCTTTTAGATTAATACAAAAGAAACAACCAATACTAAAACTACATAAAGACCACGAATTACATCTACCATTCATACTCATACACCTGCAGCCGTTTAAACGTTAGATCATAATGCTAAAATTAAATGAATTCAACCTCTAAGCACAAAACTCCGTAGTAATTTGTCCAACAAGTAAAAAGTACCTCAGTGTTTTGTGAAAAATCTTTTGTCTTTTAACAATGTAGCTTAATAAACATTAACAAGACTATTCAGAAGCGGAAAATTGGGTACGACGTAAATTTGTTTCATAAAATGTATTTTAAAAGGCTTGTCCGTGGATTGTAGAATTATAATAATACTAACTTCTTTATTTCTAAAAAAGTGGCAACGTTGTTTTACAGACATTAAACTTACAACGTATAGATGTTGATGACCTTATACTAAATAATAATAATAATTTATTTATTTTCTCGCCACAATACACATTGAGTACATATTTTAAGGAACAGGTGGATACAGCAAGTATATTGCGGGAGACTGGTGCCTTAACTAGGCTTGTGGCCTGTATTTCAGGACACCAAAGCCAAATGAGAGCGCAGTGGTGGCTCAGTGGTAACGGCCCCGACTTACGAGTTGTAGGTCTTGGGTTCGAACCCAGACTGGCGCTTTACTTTGTGTAATTTATTTCATCACCATTGCTCTCAAAAAGGTGAAGGAAAATATCGTGAGGAAACCGGCATGTCCTAGGACCAAAAATTCGAAGACATGTGACCTTTACCAACCCGCACTGGGCCCGCGTGGTGGATTATGGCCCATTCTCTCTCACAGAGAGGATGCCTGTGTCCCAGCAGGGGAAACGTTATAGGTTGGTTATGTATACAGATGTAGTACGAGCATCGTAAACCTAAACTAGGTTTATACCTGTAACTTGAGAGTCAGTGTTCCTCCTTTATAAAAGTCATTGCGTATGTCGTTAGTTATAAGACAAATTGTGAAAAAGAAAACAAAAGCCACACTTTTAAAGATTAAATACGAAAATAACAAAATAGTATTATTTCGAATGTATTCGGAATAACAGTGATTGTTGAGGTTTGTTTTTTGTAGTATTTAAAATGGCTCTCATTCATTGGTATTTTAATACGATGTAATTAGCATGTAATTTAATTAGAGATATTAGGGATTTATTGCATGTGGTGGTGTATTTTTGAAAAACATTCATAATAATAATGGCTAATATCATTCACGCCTGTGGTTTCAGAACGGTTTGGCAGAAACGTACAGCAGGGACATTTCGCAAGTTGTTTGTTAACCGACTTCAAAAAAGGAGGAGGTTCTCAATTCGGATGTTTATACATATATATTTTTATTTATTTATTTGCATAATACATGGTATACAAAGGTATTAGATAAGGATGAGATCATACATTGCTCGTGCATAACTCCGTCAGATATAGACGGATTTGCAAAATTCTTTTTTTTTGGATATGGTAATGGTAATCAAATTTATATGGGACCACCCCGGTCCCATATATATTTGATTAACTTTGCTTGGGTAGTTTTTGAGTTGGCTTCAATAATACGATTTTTTTCCACTTAGTTTATATTAATGCTGTTTTTATATCTTCCTGTCACTGATATTTACATGAGGCATACCATATCCAAAAAAAAAAGAATTTTGCAAATCCGTCTATATCTGACGGATGTTTCGGGAGGTTCCTGCACATAATCAGGCGGGAGGAGACGCCCGGGTGTCACCACTGTCAGGATCGCCCAGAGGACACGGTGGAGCATACGGTGGAGGTCTGCCCTGCTTGGGCAGAGCACCGCCGTGTCCTCGTAGAGGCGATCGGCAGCGGCGGCGACCTCTCGCGTCCGGCCCTGGTTCAAGCCATGGTCCGGCGCGAGAGGGAGTGGGAGGCAGTCACCTCCTTCTACAAAGCAGTCATGCTAGCGAAGGAGGTGGCGGGGTGGGCGAGGGAACGCACCTCACGCCTCAGCCGCCGCGGGAGACGCTCCGGGCGTCGGGAGCCGCGTGACGACTCCCGGCCACCGTAGGCGCGGGCCTGCGGGCGGTGAGTAATGGGTAACTCACCGTCCGATCAGGACCAGGCCCGTGCCGGACGGCGTGTTGTGTTCCACGCGCGCCTCAAAGAGATGTCAGCATGAGAGACGGGGCCCCATAGGGCCGTAGCCTGCCAGGGTAGCGGGATTGTCCGAAAGGGTTACCGCTGCCCTGGAACATAAAGGGCTAAGGAAGGAACACGGGTGGGTTTTAGTCAGTAAGAGTCTGACACTCCCTCCTGCTCCACCCAGAGCGGGAGGAGTCATTTGATGATTTCCCATCCTCAAAAAAAAAAAAAAAAGAGTACCTGGTGCCAGGGTAGCGGGATTGTCCGAAAGAGTTACCGCTGCCCTGGAACATAAAGGGCTAAGGAAGGAACACGGGTGGGTTTTAGTCAGTAAGAGTCTGACACTCCCTTCTGCTCCACCCAGAGCGGGTTGATTTGATGATTGATGATTTGATGATTTCCCATCCTCAAAAAAAAAAAGAGTACCTGGAATTTAAAAAAAAATCCATAGAACCCTTTAGCGACTAAAACTGAATAGTTTCATGCCCCAGTAGTACAAAGTTTTAAAACCATTTCTGTGTCTTCCAATTCTCTTGGTATACAAGCAATGGTCTATATTCAACACTAATGAAAATAGTCCGCAAAGAGAATATTTAGGTAAAATAATTTCCTAGAAATTGGTACCTTTGTCAGTCGTTGGGTTTGGCCGATTATCAAAGAAAAAAGCCTCTTGTATGTTACATAGTTTCTGAAAATAGGGGATATGGGACCACCCCGGTCCCATATAAATTTGATTAACTTTGCTTGGGTAGTTTTTGAGTTGGCTTCAATAATACGATTTTTTTCCACTTAGTTTATATTAATGCTGTTTTTATATCTTCCTGTCACTGATATTTACATAGCAAGTAGTGTAAAATGAATTTGTGTGGGGTAGGTACACCTAAAAAGTAAAAAATAAAAACTTTTTTAGAAAAAAGACAACCGACTGCGAAACCAACGACACCCACTTTCGAAATTAAAGTTATTTTTCACTTTATAGTATTTTTTTTTTTGGAAGTCGGTTGTATTTTTTATAATCCCATGTAATAGAAGATGGGCCTTTGCCATTAACAGGCTTTGATGTACGAAGCCTGTTGAAGTAACGCTATTCAAAGCTTACTGTCAGTCCTTCTACACGACGTGCAGCCTATGGATAAGCTGCACTCATCGGGCATACAGCGACCTACGAGTTCAATATAATAAATGCACTGAGATTATTGCTGTGGCTGCCGTGGCGTTGGAGTGCATCAGGAGTGTTTGCGGATAATAATATTAATGGTTTTGCCGCCATTTTTAGGAATCGATGCATCAACAGTATTCGTTGTGTGTTCGCAGATCGGTGGGATTGCCCGATGTTGCGGAGGTGGATGCAGCTCCACGCTAAATTTTTATTGTATATCTGTGTCTGTACAAGTAACGTACTAACACTAGAAGTTAAGTAAAATTGTTACTAATCCTATGGACTCCTGTCTGAAATAAAAGTTTTTTTTTATATTATTATTATAATATATATGTACATTTATTCTATTAACATAATAATTTCCCACTCCTATAATTTTCCCACTCTCGGGACACATCCATACTCTTTTCGAGAAAGAGTGGGCTGTAATCTACCACGCGTGCCCAGTGCGTGTTGGTGTGGGTTAGCCTTTGTTATTTATTAGCTGTGTATAGATCTAGACTCCCGGCTACTACTGAAAAATACATAATACTATTATTTTTTTACTTTTCACAAAACTCTAAATGCAATCCAAAATTGAAAATTTTTTATTGTTCAAATCAGTAAAAAATTCTTCATACAAAAAAAAACCTGTGTTCTAAAAAAAAAATATAAAAGAAACAGAACGCAAAATTATTATTTGATATCACTTATGGCTGCCGTAAAAAAAACAACGAGAAAAAACTTGAATTCGAAACACGCGTACAATTTTTCTGGCATCTAAATCAAAAGCACCTTGGACATAGTATTCCTCTAAAGGAATTCCCTTAATCCCGGCTTCGCTGCGATAAGGAATAGAGTGTCGGCAACCAATGTGAGGTGCAAGTCAATAGCTTTGTGTCTTTATTTTCCTCATCTGTTCAGCCCTCTTAACGAAGAGGCATAATAAACTTGTTGCGTTGTGCTATGTTGTTTACTGACCATGGCTTGCCTTCGAATATAGGGAATAGTATCTTCTTCTCACAGTGTCGATGGCAAAAATAACATGAAAATGTATAATTATACTTTTTTTTTAATTTGTTTGGCCCAAATTCAGCAACGCAAATACCGTTCGCAGACGATGGTGATGTTAATACTATATAAGATTCCTCAAAATAAAATATACCTACTGATAATGATATAGAAGAAAAGGACCTCAATTTAAAAGATAAAGGCTAGTTGCATTGCAATACAACGGTATTGCAATGCAACTAGAATCTTAACTAACAGAGGGTGAAAACGCCAATACGTGCTCCAACCAAACAGCAATTCAAACATACAACAGTCGTAACATTCCTCCACATAGACGCTGACAAATTGCAAGAAACAAAACAACCCGTTTTGAAATCTGAAAGGATATAAATCACTCGCCGTCAACTCCAACCTTGCGCAGTTATATCGCAAAAGAATAAACAAGGGAAACGATTAGAACGTCTGAGTGGCGTGAAAGTAATATAATATATAGTAGAACTTGTAATCGGTTTTTTTCCTGCAGCCGTGCGAAGTGTTGGCTCGCGAGAAACAAGTAGGCTTAGGCAGTATACACTGAAGCGATCGAGTCAAGACTGCCTTTATAGTTCAATAGGTTAGCTGTCCTGTCATTCGTGGCTCTTTGACAGTCATTACGGGTAGTCAGAAGCCTGAAATTCTGACAAGCAGTCTTACAAAGAGGTATTGTATTACCTTGCAACTGGAGCTGTGGAGCTCAGTAAGGCGGTTGTTCCATGTAAAATACTGGTATTCAGCTGCATCCGGTAAGACTGGAAGCCGATTTCAACATGGTTGGGACAGGGCTAGGCAGATGAGGATGAGGGTTAGCCGTTCAATCGGCTACTAGAATAATAAGGGCTATATATATAATAGCCCTATATACACACATATATATATATTATAGTAATAGTACGAGTATGTATGTGTATATAACCTATTTATTTATTTGTGTACCTATTTTTAAGAGTTTTTTTTTATCATTGTTCCTCTCAACCAAAGCACCTGCCATCTGATCTCTTCACCACCCTTGGTTGACTGGTAGAGAATGCCTAAAAGGCATTTAGTCCGCCTTTGTACCTTTTTGTGCGAAAAGTTTAAATAAATAAATAAAAGGGCTTCACAATGTTTGCAATATGATAGGGTTTCCGCTTCATGTGGTTTGATAGAGTTAAGTCATACAAGATGTCAAAAACATGCTCTATGAAGGTAAATGAACGAACGGCTAATCCTTAGCGGGGTGTACGTTGGAAAAAAAAGATAAAAAGTGAAATATCCGGAATTCCCGGACTTTGTGGCAAATATCTGGCTTTTGTTAGAACTTTTCAAATTGTACAGTCCCTGGTCAAAAGAGTCAAATGAAGTCCAGTGCGGCATTCCAGAATGTTGTAATTTTATTGGTCCTAATTCTAACATTTTAGTTCTTCTGAACAACTTTTTACAATGTAGCTCAAACTCCAATTTCGTATCTGAGCAGGCTTTCTAATCTAATCTAACAAGCCTATAATGTTCCCACTGCTGGGAAACAGGCGTTCTCTTTGTAAGAAGGAGTGGGCCGTAAGCCACAACGCGGGTTCAGTGCGAGTTGTTAGATGTCACATGTCTTCAGATGTCAATAGTTCTTCCGGTTTCCTCACGGTATTTTCCTTCACCGTTTTGAGAGCAGTGGTGATGAAGTAAAGCGCCTACCTGGATTCGAATCCACGACCTACAACTCATAAGTTTTTGTGTCCCACTGCCGCAACAATGCTGGTCTGCGGGCGCCTCTACGTCGCTTGTGCAAAAACTATAATGATTTTTGTTCAGAAACTACAGAATTAGATTTATTCTCAGTGTCAGCAAATAGATTTCGTTCTGCTTTGTTAAAGAAACTTAAGGATTCCGATGTATAGTTACTTGAACAGTCTTGTAGTCTTACTCGCATGGATTCTTCATTAGTAAAGTTATATGAATTGTATATGCTGTGGATAACGGTGTGAGTTTCACATTTACACAATATCTTTGTTTATGTTATTTGCGCAGATATAATGTGTTACTGTTTGTTTGTTCCAAATAAATAAATAAGTTGGGGCCTTTGACACCAGGCCACCACTGGTCACGTCGTGATTTTATTGGTCCTAATTCTAACATTTTAGTTCTTCTGACCAACTTTTTAGAATATGGCTAAAAAAACCACTAATGGAAGAAAAATTGAGGGCCGGGTGCAACCACTTTTTGTTCCCGTGTGATGAGTTTGATTTCGCAGTGCAATCGTTCGGAATAGATTGTATGATCCGAACTGGATGGAAGCCATTTTTTCAACGCTGTGCGTTGTGATTGCGTTTTTATTTCATTTGTTTTTTTTTCGGTTTTGCACGCTCGCTTTGATTCGAGAGGTAAGCAGTTTTGACCCGTGTCAAATTGCAATCTAGCAATGCTCGGAGTTTGGCCATACAGATTTTGTTAGTAAATATATGCATCATCTGCCTAGCCTTTTCCCATCTGTATTGGGGTCGGCTTCCAGTCTAACCGCATGCAACTGAATATCAGTATTTTACAAGGAGCGACTGCCTATCTGACCTCCGCAACCCAGTTACTGGGTAATACGATACCCCTTGGTAAGAGTGGTTGTCAGATCGATTTTCGGGCTACTGAGAACCCGTACCGACTGTCAAAGATCCACGACTGACAGGCGAGACCAACGGCTTGCGGCTTGCGGCTTGCGGCTTGGCGTGCTTTCCGAGGCACGGAGGGGTCTTGGTATTTGAAGATGGTCAGCCATCCACGGATCAACCGCGGCAAGTGTAGCCTAACCTGATCGATCAACCCGTGCGGCTGTTCTTACTTGGCCACAAGCCTCACACCTCGAGACTAAAAACGGACATAGTTTTTTATTAGAAACCGCTTTGTAAGAAATCAAGCTATCTATGGTTTTTTTTTCTTTGTGTTGCTTGCAGACAGTTAGAAAAATTAGCGGGCCCAAAACTTAACCATTCCTCTCTTCCACGGCGTTATAATTGGTGGCAGCACAGAGGTCTCTTTGGCTGCATATTTATGGACACAAAGGGCAGGACAGGAAGTGGCTAGGGAGCACACAGCTCCACATCCAAGCCTTGCTGCCGTTACTTCGACGTATTTCCTCTTTACGCTTATATGGCTGGTCGATTTATATGGTTTTACCTTCTTCTTAGGAAATGAGTATAAGCCTCTGAATAGAATTTACTATAAGTTTATTGGCTAAAAGTCACCCAAAGGGCAATGGAGAGGGCTATGCTTGGAGTTTCCATACGTGATCGAATCAGAAATGATGAGATCCGCAAGTAGAACTAAGGTAACCGATATATCCCGAAGAATTGCCAAACATAATTTTAAGTGGCAGTGGCCAGGGCACATTGCTCGTAGATCAGATGGCCGATGGCGCCAAAAGGTTCTGGAGTGGCGACCGGGTACCGGAAGACGTAGTACATTGGAAGAGCTCTCACAAGGTGGACCGATGTCCTTGTGAAGGCTGCAGGAATCCGCTGGATGCGGGAAGCACAGAACTGGTTGAAGTGAAGGTACTTTGGGGAGGCCTATGTCCAGCAGTGACGTCTTTCGGGTGAAATTATGATGTTGATGATTATAGCCCAACCACCGTTACAACAATAATTTCCAACAACTGCTGGAAACGGTTATTAATAAGAAATAAAGAATGTTTATGTTTGTAACTGACTGCATCTTTAAAACAACTACAAAATGCCATTAAAACCGACCAGAAAGAATGAAATGAAGAATTGAGTCAGATTTTTCAACTTAAACTACGAAATAAAATTAAAACTAAAAACAAAAGAAAGCGTCAACTTAAAACACTACAATTCAAAAATGTACATTAAAAACCGGAGCCAATTATATGAAAAAAATCCCTCCAACACTGCAATTAGGCAGCGCTGCTCAAAGGCATGAAGCTGATTAAAAACGCTCCGGAAAACCGGAGGCAATGAAACGTCCGCAGTTAACAGCTTCCAATCTTAAAACAGATAGAAACAGAAGGCCGACTTCATACAACAAGAGAAAACGCACGCACACATAGAAACGCTTCACGTATAGCGAGTGCAAGCTCACTTGCGGCTGGCATTTGTTTGAGATCGCCGTATGTATACGTCTATGTGTGCGTGCGTCAATCACTATCTGAATCATTTTGAAGGATATTGCTAATAAATGGCTACCTTTTTTTTCGTTAGTCTATATTCTGTCCCACTGCTGGCCAAAGGTTTCCCCCTTTGAAACTTTCGTCTTGTGCAATATCTGCCACTGCTTCATATGTTCGAAAAAAATGTCGGCTCAACAACGTAATTAATGCAATGAACGCTGGTGACTGATGGAAAGAAAAAAAGAAAGAAAGAAAATACATTTATTTCCGGCAAACATGACGCATAAAAAAGGACACAAACACAAATAAAAAATACAACGCACAATATGTGTTACGCAATTATCCCGCTGTCATTGCTCGCATGAAGCCTGCCTTCTGTACCTACGTATTTTGTGTCCCAAGCTCTATTTACAGAATAATTAATCAGATGATCTTTAGTTTGTGCAGGTAAAAATAAAATGACAAGAACCGACAGCAATTCTTCGGACCAACGAAGCGATAACCTCAACGTGACTCTGCCATGACATAAATAGTTTTATCAAGTAGTTCCATTTTATTTCTAGAAGAATTTATTTAGAAATATGTTTTGTAAAATTGGTGAAATCTTATACTGTATAGTATTTTTCTTGTGTTTCCAATTACATGGGTATGTAATATATTTTTTTTCAATCAGTTGTTATATACGTTGATTTTTTCAAGGCTCATGCATTTCACGTTTGGAATTTAAAAAATTCAAATATTTTGTTTCACATAAACCTTATGAAAAGTCAAAAGCAAGATTTCAATTGGTTATTTCCTATGGAAAAGAAACTGCACGAACCTCCACGATTAGCGTTTTAAAAATAACTGGCTTTTACAGTGTTGTGTAAGGGAGGACAGTGTGGGACTCACAACATGTAGAAAATGTTTGACAAATCGAAGCACCTATGAGTCTACAAGACCAGCCACGTTCCCACATTACAAAATAGAAAATAATCTATATGTATTAAAGATAATTAAATTGCTGCATTCGAAACGGTCAGGAATTTGAGATAATTTTCAAGTTATGGAACAACAAACTGAACCTCACACTTAGCAAAGTTGAAATTCCATTTCAACCGAAAACTTATTATGACCTTTTCGTTACAAATAGTCACTCAAAAATCAACTTAGAATACATTTTACCAAAGTAGATAACTGATTATGTGGCGTTGGAATGTAAATTATCTGAGATTATGAACACTGCTATAGGTACCAACATTTTGTTATATAGTGAATAACAGCCTTAAACATTCGTATACAGACTATCTATAACCTTTTCTATTAAGATAACCTAGTACATTCCCGTCATATATGCATGCTTTCCCTAATGGTGCCTTCGTAATAACCACCTGATTTACGATTAGTGGCACAGCACTACACGAAACTACATTTGCATACATCACGATTAAGGAACTTAGCTGTCCCGATTGTTCTGTCCTCGTGGGTATTATGGGAACAACGGAAATCTACAGACAGATCTGTACGAAGTTAAACTGTATTTAGCCCAAACAGTCCATGGAGGTTCCGTCGTTCTTTGCAACGACCTAGGCATAAGCATAATCAGCCAATAAAGTCCGCTGCTTCCCAGCAGTGGACTATATTGGCTTTTCTAGTATCCCCATAGGCCTCCTCTCTGTGAGAGGGAGTGGGCTGTAATCCACCACGTATTGAAACGACTTAACCAACCCTTAAACTCAGAGCTACTTTTGAATTATGTAAAAGTCAGTCAGAAAGTTGACAGCGTATTCATGGAAACAGTTTGCCCGTCAAAGTCCCATATACCGTGTATTGTCACTATTAGAGCGACTATTCCAATAACAATAATAATTTTTACTGCTCGACCAAATTACGTTTAAAAAATTTAATGAAACTGTAGGTACTTGTACTACATTTATAACATGTGGCAAAGGTACAACTTACAGATAGTCTACGTTGAAGAAATAAGTGGCGAATTGTGTTTCAAATTAATGAGGAACGTTTTTCATCTCAGTATGTGTTCGTAGGTAATCGTTTATCAATGTCCAAATTCCTTGATTTCTGTTTGCATTTTCTCTTCTACGTACAATCGATCTGCATCTGCCTAGCCTTTTCCCAACTATGTCGGGGTCGGCTTCCAGTCTAACCGGATGCAGCTGAGTATCAGTATTTTACATGGAGTGACTGCCTATTTGACCTCCACAACCCAGTTATTGGATAATACGATACTCCTCGGTAAAAGAGGTTGTCAGACTTTCGAGCTTCTGACGACCCGTAACGACTGTCAAAGATCTACGAATGACAGCCGAGACCAACGGCTTAACGTGCTTTCCGAGACATGGAGGGGTCTTGGTAAAGATGGTCACCCATCCATGGAACAACCGCAGCAAGCGTACCTTAACCTGATCGATCGAAGCGTGCGGTTGTTATTTCTTAAGATGCTCCCACACAACAGATTTATAACGTTATAAAACATTGTGTAGCACGTATAACATTTTATAACAGTGTGTATGACAAAAGACAAAATTTAAAATAAAATGTTATGCAACATTCTCTGACGTTATACAGGGTAGCAGGGACTCGACGCGTAAACCGAAGAAAAATTGCTACGCTATGGGGTCTTAGCTCTTGTGCTGAATTCATGGTTACAGTTTGCGCGTCGATGTCCCTGCCACCCTGTATATGTAACTGCTGTGAGCACCATTAGCCACAATCCCGTCCTACGCACAATCAATCTATTCTCTAAAATAGCACCGTTACAACTTTCCTGCACTGGGCCCGCGTGGTGGATTATGGCGCACTCCCCCTAATAGAGAGGAAGCTTGTGTGTCCCTCAGCAGTGGAAACATTAAAGGCTGATTATATTGAATACTGTGATGGAATATGTACAGTATAATTCTTGGAATATAATTTTGGAGTATCTTTGTTGATGTAGCTGCCAACGTAGACATCATAAAGCAATTGTGGTACTGTGGATTGTGTGCCAGTTCGCAATTTGTCTTCTTGAAAACACAGTTCTTAGAAATGGCCAAATTTCATGCTTGCGATATTGTCAGTTTACAAAAGACTAATATTATCTGACAGATTAATTTTATCTCTGATTAATTCAGATTAATTTTATTTTCTGATGAGACATCGTATTTATTTGGTCAATACAACCTAATATAACAAAATAATATCATAAATTAATTAAAACTATTTACAAACTAAAATATAGCGTCGTTTTTTCTGATTGATTTTATTTCTAGTGTGGAGTAACAAAGATTTGATGTTTCATTTGTCGTTTTGAACATCCTCTGCTTTACGAGGGTTTAGCTGCTCCTATATACAGGGTTATTTAGACGTGATTGGTATCGATATTTAACATAATAATATTAACCCTTATTATATAGACTTAAACATAAATGGCAAGAGGTGAGTGTATTAAAGGTACCTACACCTCTGCCTTTTTTTTTTTTTTGTTTTTTTTTTTTTTTTTTTTGAGGATGGGAAATCATCAAATGACCCCTCCCGCTCTGGGTGGAGCAGAAGGGAGTGTCAGACTCTTACTGACTAAAACCCACCCGTGTTCCTTCCTTAGCCCTTTATGTTCCAGGGCAGCGGTAACCCTTTCGGACAATCCCGCTACCTACACCTCTGCCTTACCCTTCGAAGATTACAGGCGTGGCGTTATGTTATGTATGTTTTAGTAGCAGCCAGGATTAGGCAGTGACAATGGTGGTAAAAGGCCGGGAAGCCTAGGGACGCCCTAGGAGGACATAGTGATCTTATTGGTGATATTCTTCAGAAAGGTCAGGTGCGTAGTATTCGTAATCGGCGTGCGTGTATAGAGGTATGAGAAACAGGGTGTAAAGTTCACTCATCGTCCATAGAAAAGAGAGGATCCCCCGACCAGACGGGTGTTGTGTCTGGCGGGCAACTGCCCAACGATTGATGTAGAGAAGTTGTATGTCTGCTAGTTGCGCGGTAAACTCTGCTTGCGAGATGCAGGATTCGCATGACGTCAGTATAACGCGTTGTTCGCATGTGGCGTTGTATATCTATCCCGCTACATGTGTATGACTCTATGTACGGAACGGAAGAAGGCGTGGATGTATGTGTACGTAAATGGCTATAGTCACGCCCAATATGACACAGCACTTAAAACTAGTGAATCGGCATAGTACGTACCCCTCCATCTGCCTTTCAATTGCCTAAAGTGTGACGTAATCAATCAATCCATCTAAATCAATGTCAATTTAACACTACAAAGTCAACTATACCGTACAACAGACGCGAGCTCAAGTTAATAGTTTTGTCAGTTATTAGATTCTGCGCTTAGTACTAAGTGTTAATTACAGGCAGTTATCAGGCGGAGCAGTCAGGTAAGCACTAAATAGATACGTACAGAAGGCTAAAATTATTGCGAAACACACATTCTATCACAATCCGAAGGATTTTGAAGGAAATTTGTAATCCATCTCATCCATACCTACTTGTACTAATCTATTTATACTGCTGAAGCGATTGTTTCTTTGTTTGTTTGAAATTGCAAATATCTGAAGCTACTAGTCTGATTTGAAAAATTATTATAACTGATAGCCCAATTCTTGAGGAAGGTTATGGGCTATTTAACTTCACGCTACGAACCGTAGGAGTCGAGCAAGAAAAATACTAAACGAAGTAATAGCGCGGGCGGGCGACGCGATGCAACGCGGAAGTCGTAAAACATCACAATATACTAAAACAACCCGTTTTAGTATATTGTGATGTTTTACGACTTCCACGTGAACGAAATCGTTGGCAGAAGTTAGTAATATCCTAACTAATATTATAAATGCGAAAATAAATTTGTTTGTTGGTTACGCTTTCACGCTAAAATGGCTGAACGGATTTGGATGAAATTTGGCATATGGGTAGACCATGAGCTGGAGAAGGACATAGGCTACTTTTCATTCTAGTTCGCAGACGAAGTTGTGGGCAGCTAGTAATATTATGAAGTCGAAAGTAATTGTTTGTACGTTAACTTTTCACGCCTAAACCACTGAACGGATTTCGATAAATTTTGGCAAGGAGGTAAAATGCATCCCAGGGAAGGACATAGAATACTTTTTATCCCAGTAGCACTTTCTCGTGGGCTAATTTCCAACTTATACACGGGCGAAAGTTAGTTGCTTCATATGTTTGAAAAATTATCATCATCATTTCAGCCGAAAGATGTCCACTGCTGGACATAGGCCTCCCCCAAGCACCTCCACTTCGACCGGTTCTGTGCTTCTCGCATCCAACGGGTTCCTGGGGCCTTCACAAGGACGTCGTCGTTTGAAAAATTATCTGCTTGTAAATAACGCAATGAATATTATTCAAAATGGAACAAGGCGCCTGAACACGAGTCTTATTACAAAATAAAGTTTATCTTCAGACCCACCCAGATTTAAACCATAGCCATTTTTTAATTTCGAACTTTATTCCGACTACGGTAAAGTTTTCTTAATACAAAACTGACAACTTACCACCAGACTAAGTTGTCGGTTTTGTATTAAAATCTGTATTTCAACAAGAGTTGCGTTCTAGTTTTTTTGTAATCCTCGTAGTATTATAAAAAAAAATTGGCAGGGTTTAAGCCATGGCAAAAAAAAAAACCGTGTTTTACTTTCTAATCAGAACGATAGACGCGTACATTCCGTTCACAGATATTTTGATTTTACGTGTCACTGTCAAATTAAAGCAAAGTGATCTTTGTTTTTGTTACAACAAGGTAGCTTTTGGGTGGTTGCTACTAATAAGTCTGTCAAAATAACAGTGATCTTTATTATCGTTACAATAAGGTTTCTGTTGGGTTGCTGCTATCAGAGGTGGGAGGACTGTACGTAATAATGATCTCAAACGCTGTCAAACAAATGCCAGTCGCGTCTTTCGTTGTATAGTCCACCTTGTCCCTTATCACTTTGGATATCTACTTAATAATTCCTACAAAATTGAAACTTCGATAAGGTTGGAACTGTCTAACTGTCACATAGACCAATAGACTGTATCGTTTTATGACGTGCAAGTGACATTCGACCTTAGAGTAACATGCCGAAGATGATCGCGATTGCGGTGGCTCTTTCGATACTTTTTTTTTGAGGATGGGAAATCATCAAATGACTCCTCCCGCTCTGGGTGGAGCAGGAGGGAGTGTCAGACTCTTACTGACTAAAACCCACCCGTGTTCCTTCCTTAGCCCTTTATGTTCCAGGGCAGCGGTAACCCTTTCGGACGATCCCGCTACCCTGGCAGGCTTCGGCCCTATTGGGCCCCGTCACTCATGCTGACATCTCTTTGAGGCGCGCGTGGAACACATACACGCCGTCCGGCACGGGCCTGGTCCTGATCGGACGGTGAGTTACCCATTACTCACCGCCCGCAGGCCCGCGCCTACGGTGGCCGGGAGTCGTCACACGGCTCCCGACGCCCGGAGCGTCTCCCGCGGCGGCTGAGGCGTGAGGTGCGTTCCCTCGCCCACCCCGCCACCTCCTTCGCTAGCATGACTGCTTCGCAGAAGGAGGTGACTGCCTCCCACTCCCTCTCGCCCCGAACCATGGCTTTTTTTTTTTTTTTTTTTTGAGGATGGGAAATCATCAAATGACTCCTCCCGCTCTGGGTGGAGCAGGAGGGAGTGTCAGACTCTTACTGACTAAAACCCACCCGTGTTCCTTCCTTAGCCCTTTATGTTCCAGGGCAGCGGTAACCCTTTCGGACAATCCCGCTACCCTGGCAGGCTACGGCCCTATGGGGCCCCGTCTCTCATGCTGACATCTCTTTGAGGCGCGCGTGGAACACAACACGCCGTCCGGCACGGGCCTGGTCCTGATCGGACGGTGAGTTACCCATTACTCACCGCCCGCAGGCCCGCGCCTACGGTGGCCGGGAGTCGTCACGCGGCTCCCGACGCCCGGAGCGTCTCCCGCGGCGGCTGAGGCGTGAGGTGCGCAAGGCGCGTTCTCTCGCCCACCCCGCCACCTCCTTCGCTAGCATGACTGCTTCGCAGAAGGAGGTAACTGCCTCCCACTCCCTCTCGCCCCGGACCATGGCTTGAACCAGGGCCGGACGCGAGAGGTCGCCGCCGCTGCCGATCGCCTCTACGAGGACACGGCGGTGCTCTGCCCAAGCAGGGCAGACCTCCACCGTATGCTCCACCGTGTCCTCTGGGCGATCCTGACAGTGGTGACACCCGGGCGTCTCCTCCCGCCTGATTATGTGCAGGAACCTCCCGAAACATCCGTGTCCGGAGAGGACCTGCGTCAGGCGGTAGGTGAGAACGCCGTGACGTCTCTCTAGCCACTCCTCAAAGAGGGGTCTTACCGCCGCTATCGTGGCGTGCCCTGCGCTGGGTTGCGATAGTCGCTCCTTCCATGCCGCCATGAGATCGCGCCGGAGGTTCGTCCGCTCCGCCGCAGTCTGCCGCGGATGCGGAGTTTCCCCCCGGCGTAGTGCCTCCGCGCGCCAATCATACAGGCGCGCGAGCACTATCGCCTCCAGATCCCAAGGCGGCAGTCCGGCAAGGAGGCTTGCTGCCTCGCCCGAGATCGTGCGGTAGCCCCGGATTACCCGAACCATGGCTTGAACCAGGGCCGGACGCGAGAGGTCGCCGCCGCTGTCGATTTCGATACTTGTTATTTCTAGAAAGAAAAGGTATTTTTTGCGACTCGTACAGGTTTATCATAAAAATAAATACAAATTACAGTAATAAATAAATAATAAAATATATATAATTATGTAATATATTATCAAATAAAATAAATAATTCATTTTTAATCCGGCCAGACGTAACCTCATTACTTGTCTATGCCCTAAATGTCAGAAGCACTCTGCGGCATTGCTGTGACAAGTAAAGGGACGCCTGCGCCGAAAATAAATAAATACAGTACACATTACGGCTGTGTAGTGGACTGTATTACAGTGACTATACTATAAAAGTGGAATGTGGTAGTAAATTAACTGCATGGATGAAACTGAGAAATAGAAATGAACTAATGACGAGAGTGTTATAGAGTTACAAATTCTAGAAACAAATGACAGACAACGAAACAAAATATTGTGTAGGCCAGCAATAACAATTCGTCTATAGATGTCTACATGGATAACAGTGCGAACACGTCGTTTACGTCGCATTTGAAAGCTCGGTTGCTCAGTTCTGTGTTTTTGCTGAACCGATTCAACTTGTTCTTCTGGTGCAGGTAGAAATCTGCACCAGAAGAACAAGTTGAATCGGTTTGACCAATCACGAGCCAGATCACATCGTTGCTTGCCGTCGACCGAGATATAAAAACAAAATATTTCGCTTTCACGTAGGGAAACCCCCAACCAGCTGTGATGTATCGCAGTCAGGTATCCTTCGATATTTGCGTGCGTGTCTATTAGCATACATTTGTTTTACATGGAAGTGACATCGAAGTAGCAAGCTAAACTGCGATCGCAGGGTATCGCAGTGAGGTATCTTCGACATGTAATTATCCTTAGGGTGATAAAACAGGACGATTATTACGTAGACGCGTGTCTGTGAGTGCTTGCGGTTTCGGTCAGTGTTTCGAACTGACCTTCTGAATTCCTAGTTTGTGCTGGTATAGACTGAATATGTAATGGCTTTAGTTAGACAACTGTATTCTATGCAGGATAATAACTATGGTATCGAGTTGGTGTCTTAGTTGTGTGTACCCACTGTTTTAGTTACGCGGATGGTGTGATAATTATAGGCAACGTTTGGATGAAGTTAGCCTCAACCTCGAAAGAGGGGCTTGTGGCTAAGTTATAGCAACAACACGGGTCGACCGATCTTGTTAAGCTACATTTGCCATGGTTTTTTATGGGTTACATAACAAGACCCCTCCGTGCCTCGGAAAGTGCGTTTAGCCGTTGGACCCGGCTGTCATTCGTGGATCTTTGGCTATCGTTACGGGTCGATAGAAGCCCGAAAGTTTGACCACCAACCTTACCAAGGGGTATCTTATTACCCAGTAACTGGATTATGGAGGTCAGTAAGCAGTCGCTTCATATAAAATACTGGTATTCAGCTGGATCTTGTGAGACTGGAAGCCGACCCCAATATAGTTAAGAAAAGGCTAGGTAGATAATGATGACTTTATACCGCCGACCTCATCTAGTTTTAAAATATGATTGACGTGTAAAAGTGTTTGTACAAACCTACTTACAAAATAAAATCATTTATCATTTATAATAGCCTCGTCCTCGAGATTAGTATCACATTTATAATGTCGCTCAATGCTAATATCTTCAGACGAGGTTATCATAATATAATTATGATAGAACTTCAGTCATACATGTAAGTTCGTTTAGTCACTAATTACAGACCATTGGACTGCTTCTTCAGGGAAGTGGCTAGCTTATGGGGCAGCCCCATAAGCTAGATACTAGACTAGGATCATGGCCTGGATCAATTAAAGTGATTTTTGCAAAATATTTTTTGGTAGCAGGCCAGTATTTCGAAATCCTGTGAGGATTTGTATATGAACATTGCGTACATAAATTCTAGGTTATATCAAAGGGTCAGGGTCATTCTAGGTTACATCTAATACGTCTGCTTATTTTTCTTCTTCTTTGTGTCGATGGCAAGGTTGTATTTTATATCTTGTTGGCCCAAAACTTTGCCACTTCCACGGCGTCGTCGGTGGCAGCGCATAGGCCACTTTGACTGATACTGATTGATGTTTACGTTAAGTCTGCTTATTAAAAGCCTGTCGAAACATTAAAACTTCTTGAATAATGAATTTGTACGGGACAAAACAAATTAACAATGACTAACTCCACTCTGCAGAACAGTTTCAAATAACGGCGGTGTTGAGCTTTGATATATTACAGAAAATCTTGTATCACTAATTATGTACATTTATAATACCACCAAATTATTTTGGATAGGAAACCGCCACGAATTTGAATTAATTAATTCAGTTTTAGATTACACTGCGTGAATAATATGGAAATACAGGCTGTTGGTGGTATAGAAAATGTAGTTTATGTCGAGGTAGAGATTGTCCTTGAGTTATGTAATAATTTTAAGTTGATTATTTTGTAGGTCACACTGTAGGAGTAGGAGCGTAGCAAAACTCAGGACTCATTTATTTGATGCTACTTTTTTTTTTTGAGGATGGGAAATCATCACATGACCCCTCCCGCTCTGGGTGGAGCGGAAGGGAGTGTCAGACTCTTACTGACTAAAACCCACCCGTGTTCCTTCCTTAGCCCTTTATGTTCCAGGGCAGCGGTAACCCTTTCGGACGATCCCCCTACCTTGGCAGGCTTCGGCCCTATCGGGCCCCGTCAATCGTGCTGACATCTTTTTGAGGCGCACGTGGAACACATACTCGCCGTCCGGCACGGGCCTGGTCCTGATCGGACGGTGAGCTACCCATTACTCTCCGCCCGCAGGCCCGCGCCTACACGGTGGCCGGGAGTCGTCACGCGGTTCCCGACGCCCGGAGCGTCTCCCGCGGCGGCTGAGGCGTGAGGTCCTGTCCCTCATCCACCCCGCCACCTCTTTCGCTAGCATGACTGCTTCGCAGAAGGAGATGAAGCCTCCCACTCCCTCTCGCCCCGGACCATGGCTTGAACCAGAGCCGGACGCGAGAGGTCGCCGCCGCTGATTCGATGCTACTTAACAAACTATTCTCTAACACACAGGTTATATGCTTACACACAAGCGACACGCGTCGCCGACGTGTTGTTCGTGTGTATGTGTCGCAGCCAACTGGTTAAATTAACCGTTTAGTCAACCGCCTGGCCTTTGAAAGTAGTGCTCGCCTCGCTTCGCTCTCTCGGCTCGCACGCAGTTGATCACAGTTCTAGCCTAACCGATTTGGTCGAGGTGCCCTGGCTTAGTTACTGCGACCAATTCGGCTCACGCATGATTGGTTACAGTTTCAACCTAAACCATAGTTTATTGAATATCATTCAGGCCGTTAGTTGAACGGCCGTCGTTTAGTTAAAAGATTAGGCGGTAAACTAAACGGTTAATTAATCCAGTTGGCTGCGACATATGCACACTTACACAGGACAAGTGATGGCGCCATTACACTTCTATCAAGAGTTGCCAATTTATAAAAAAAGACTATTATAAAGTATTACGATACTTTTTACGCCTGCCTGCACTCTGAACTGGCCATAGCAGGCAGGCCAAGCGCCAGGTACACTGACTATTTAGCAAGGTAGCAGGAAAAAACTGACTGTGGTGGATGAGATCGAGAAGAATGGCAATGAAGAGGATTTACACTCAGCATTGGATGGGCACGAGTTGAAGAAGAGAGACAATAGGTAGCCCCAAAAGTAATACACGTTTGGCGGTTTCTTAGTTTTTAAATTGGAGAGAAACGTTGAAGGAAAACATCGTGAGGAAACCGGCATGTCCTAGAACCAAAAAATTCGAAGACATGCGACTGGGCCCGCGTGGCGGATTATGGCCCACACCCTCTCACAGAGAGGCCTGTGTCCCAGCAGTGGGAACATTCTAGGCTGATTATGTTGGTCTAGTGGGCGCAAGTGCTACTACTGAGTATGAGGTCCTGGGTTCGATATCCTGGTCGTACAAGGTATTTTTGTGAGTCTGAGAGAGGGAGTGGGTCATAATCCACCACGCCGGCCCAGTGCCGGTTGGAGGATGTCACATGTCGTCGAATGTTTGGTTCTAGTACATGGCCGGTTTCCTCACGATGTTGTCCTTCACTGTTTTGAGACCAGAGGGGCAATTCCCGTAATTTTAAGAACGTTCACAGTCTGATCTCAGTCTCAATCTGTCAAAAAATACTTCTAATTTCCCTACATTTTGACAAGTTTTTGACATTTGTTTGTCGCTGAGATGAGACTGTGACCAGATTTTGAACGTTTTAAATTACGAGAATTGGCCTTCTGTGGTGGTGAAAATAAATACACAAAGTAAAGTACCTGTAAGATGGCAGGATGAGCTGCGGAGTAATTACGTAATACACTATCAGTAGGAATGGCTTTCATTTTGACAGTTCAACAACATTCATTGCAATGCAATCAATTGCAATATTAATATTAGTCTTCTCATTTGTTAATTATATATTTTAAAATTCTAAGCACCTTTCTAGCCTGAAACACAGGTCTCCACCTAGTTCAGGCAAATGAGCAACTGCGTCATCTATAATTTTTAAGATAAGTTATTGTAAAATCTGCACCAATTTTATAAATAAACGTTATTATTATTATTATTATTTATTGCGTTGTTGAGCAGACCGAAACTTGAAATTTTCCGATCACATGAAGGGGTAGTTTTAGGAGGTGACTACCGAGATGACGACTAATAGAGAAGTATGGAAGAAAAGAAAGAGAAAAGTTAGAAACGTAACTAACTTGAAGGGCAAATGTTTGAATCGTAATGAAATATAGGGAAAATGTTAATTTACGTGGGTACCACATGGGAAAATTACATTATGTTCAACATTATAAAGACTAGTACTTTGTTCGTCTTTCCGATTTAAATTTCATATGAAATCAACGCAGACACAGTGAAATGCTAATACGAAATGTTATCAAATTGAGACACAGAGAAAATTTGGAATTCATTTTGCGTTGGTAAAGGTGCGTTTTCACTAGAAAGACTTTGTCTTGATGCTTATGATGAGATAGAGTCGACTTGTATTTAGCAGAGATAAAGTTTTGTTGAAACTGCGTTTAATCGTATGTTGCCAATATACAGAGGAGTGAGAAATGACATCATGGCTGCAGCAAATACAAGTTTTCACTAAACTTCATAATCATTACATTTTTAATTTTTGAAGTCACCATTCATTTCATTGTTTGACGTTAAGCTCCGCGCCCCCGTGTTTGTCGGAAAATATCCCACGGGAAAATACTTATGAGACAAAAAAGTAAGTATCCTATGTGTTAATCCAGGTTATAAACTATCTGTGTGCCAACTTTCACGCGAATCCTTTCGGCTTTTTTTGCGCCAACTCGAAAGAAATTCAGACAAATGGACAAAAATTCTAAAAACTATATTTTTGGCATCAGACTCGTTCCTCGTAGCAATTACTTTTTTTTAAATATTCAATGGACATACAGACGCCAGAGTGCAGGTCAAGCTACCCGAAACTTTTCCCAATCAACCTTGAACCTTGATGCTCTAGCGACAAAGCTGAAAATCTATTAAAGAAATTTGACAGATTGTAGTAGCTTGATGTGTTGGCGTCTGTACGTACAGTTATTCTTCTTTACTACTTTTATTGTATGTATAGATAGATTGGGTTATTATGCCTGCGTCTACAGATTCATATTGAAAGAAGAAAGAAAGAAGAAAGAAAGAAATACATTTATTTGGCACAAACTAAAAGACAGACAATACACCAGATACATACATCAGACAAAACAGACAATAAAAAAAATAAGAGATTAAATAAAAAGTGTGAAGTCCGATGTAAGAAAATCGCAGGAAAGTGTGCCTCACGGCTGCGCCAAAAAGGCCCAGTTCAGCAAAAATGCCAGACAGCTAGTGCCTGACGCTGATTTTCAACTGGACCTGATGTGTGAGGTAACAGATTTAAATCAGTTTTATACTGCAACGTGACGTGTGTGTGCATACTTAAATATATAAATAAATTAAATTTATTGGGGTCACAGCGCATGAGAATATCAATTCCTAGTGTTATAGGTCCCAGCTCTCCACAAAAAAACCTTCCTAAGCTCGCTCACTTGATAAATAACCGCACAGTCGCCACAGTGAAACCGCACCGTAAATCACACGAACCGTCGCACCCGCCCCAGTACGAGATTTGAGTTACTCATGTATTGAACACTCCCAAATAAAGTACCCAGGGTACCCTCAAGACTTCGTAGAACGGAATATTCAAATAAGGACGTACCCACAAAGAAGTTAATTTTGATGGGAATATCATAACGAACCAATAGGAATTTCAAATTTTTATATTACGTAGGTATCTACGTTTCTCCTTGAGTATTTCCTTTGATTGATTGTAAATGGATTTCGTACATGATTATGCCGTCCGTTCAGTTATTGGAATGCGTTTTGACTACTTAAGTAGCAATGTTTTTATTAAGTCTTTTACATAATGTAGTTTCTATTTCTTGGCAAGTCTTTGATGGAAACACGTGTAACTAATCATTAATGTAATTCTGTAGAATTCTAGATAGGATTACATATTTATTTCAGAAAGACGAGTGCTTTCTTTGGAAAACGTCCTGAGGAAACTGGCAAGTTCTAGAACCAAGAATTCGAAGACATGTGACATCTAACAACCCGCACTGGGATTGCGTGGTGGATTACGGCCCACTCCCTCTTAGGGGTCAGCTTCCAGTCTAACCGGATGGAGCTGAATACCAGTATTTTACATGGAGCGGCTGTCTGATAGTTACTGGGTAACACGGTAGCCTTCTTGGTAAGACTGGTTGATAAGACGGTCGTTACGGGTCGTCAGGATTCTAACAACCCGTAACGACCGTCAAAGATTCACGAATGACAGCCGGGACCAACGGCCAATGGCACGTGGTATCATGGTATGTAAAGATGGTCACCCATCCACGGACCAACCACGGCATGCGCAGGTTAACCTGATCGATCGACCCGTGCGGCTGTTATTACTTAGCCACAAGCCCTTTGTGGCTTACTAACAGTGGAAAATTATATGGAAAAACGTTGATTTTTGTACCCAAAATGTGCTAATGATGTGTGAGTCCACTGCTTTAGTGACACGGATAGTACGATTAATTATAGGCAACGTTTGGATGAATAGCGTTTGGTGCAGCGGTTAAATTGTATGTTATACTTTAGCCTCATCCTCGAAAGATGCACGAGGTATCTTGGTATGTAAAGATGGTCATCCATCCACGGACCAACCACGGCAAGCGTAACTTAACCTGATCGATCGACGAACCCTTTGTGGCTAAAGCCGTCCATACACGCTACGGTCTACCGGACATCTACCGGAGAGGTTACCTGTGCAGGTTTGCCACCCGCGTGTATGGGGACGTTCCGGTCTACCTGCGCGGTCTTCAGTTCCTTTTGCGATGGCCGTACGGTGACACTAGAAAGAATTGATTTTAGATTTTGCACAGGTCGCCTGCGCAGGTTCAAAAAACTGCACAGGTCCACTCCCATAAACGCTCCGGTCTACCTGTGCAGGCGTACCTGCACAGGCAGACCTCTTCGGTAGACCGTGGCGTGTATGGCCGGCTTAAGTAATAACAGCCGCACGGGTACACATTATCAGCACATTTTGGGTACAAAAAATCAACGTTTTTCAAGTAATCTAAAACGTATTACTCCATAATAATCCCCCTACATGTAATTTTCCACTGCCGCTGTTCTATCATCTAATGTAGTAACGCACCGTTCCGCACTGTTGCATCGTTTGTAATTTTGCAACGTTTGACTTCAAAGGGCTTCCTAGTATTGACTACAATGCTAACCTGTGTGTAACACACTAACAGTAAGAATAGCTTCCATTTTGACAGTTCAACAACATTCATTGCGTTAGTTACGTTGTTGAGCAGATTATTTTTTCGAACATATGAAGCAATGGATTAGCAACATCCTTCAAAATTATAAAGATTGTGATTGATAGTGTGTTACCCAATTCGAGTGTTACAGTCGTAGTACAGTCAACAGCAAAAGTAGATGATCAAAATCAGAAATTCAATACTAATGAACGGAGTTCGCGTCAGAACTGTGTGGCGTCGACGTGATTCAAAAGTATGTGATTGTAAATTATACCAAACATTTACTACTACTACGCCACACAGTTCTGACGCGAACTCCGTTCATTAGTATGGAATTTCTGATTTTGATCATCTACTTTTGCTGTTTACTGTACAGGCTGACGGGTCAAACAAGGGTTATTTATTTACTTATTAATAACCAACTTACATTTACAGTTTCCCCACACATACGGGTACAAGAAAGTTATTCAGATATTTTAAAAAAATCGGCCAAGTGCGAGTCGGACTCGCACACGAAGGGTCCACAAGGCAAAAAACGCCGAGAAAAACAAGTTTCTTGTATGCAGATCTTTAATTTTGTTCTTTATTTTATTTTTATTATTTTTTGTTATAGCGGCAATTAAATAGTAATACACACTCTTTGAAAACGGAATCCTAGAAATGGGACCTCAATATTAAGATCTAGTTATTCAATACAATACATCAATTGTACAGGTACATCCTTACTCATGTGTTTGCCTGTTCTTGCTATAGGCAGCTGCTCTATGTAAAATACTGGTACTCAGTTGCATCCGGTTAGACTGAAAGCCTACTCCAACATAGATGAGAAAAGTCTAGGCAGATAATGATGACCAACCAGTAATATTGTATTGGAAATATGGAACGTAGGTACGTTAATATGTCTCCCAACAATATTAATCACAAACTTTGTACGATACAAAACATGATTACAAGAATTCCATTAATATTTATAAAGAAAACAATATGGATTTGTTTTGAAAACCTTGCCAATATGAGTTCTGTGGATTCAGCGAGACAGTACGTGGTCAGACTAGACAAACAGAACTAAAAACTAGATAAATAAATAAATCGAAGCAGTCCGGCGTGGGTAATTTTAGATTAGGTGTTCGTTCGTTTGTGGAGAACGACAAAGACATCGCTGGTCGATTTGATGTCGAAACGAAATTACTTACATGCCTATATGACCTGATCCTGATCAGCTCATGTAGGGATGTAATTTTGATTGCGGTCGTGTGTTACACAAGGCTATAAGAAGGGAAGGCCAAGGAAACGATGGATGGACTGTGTGAATGATGATATGGTTAGAAAGGAGGTGACTACCAAGATGGCGACTAATAGAGAAGTATGAAAAACCCGTGTCTCGGAAAGTACGTATAGCCCAAAGGCACACAGTCCTGTGCCTGATCTCCCCCCGGTCGGGTCGGATTGCCGTCCCATCGGACTATGAGAGTAAAGGAACAGAGAATGCACCTGTGTTTGTGCACACACTTGTGCACTATAATATCTCCTGCAAACCTGGATAATCTTCATTGAGATTGGCTACCGCTACCGAAATCGGTCAGTGGATTATTATTATTTACTAGCTGATCCGGAAAACATTATTTTGCCATATAAACTATTTCTAGCTGCCCGGCGTTACTTCGATCGCGTGGTGACCCCCTACTCTACCCCTACCCTACTCCTACCCTACTTCTATACTACTCCTACGCTACTCCTAACCTACTTCTACACTACTCCAACCCTACTCCTACCCTTCTCCTACCCTACTCCTAACCTACTCCTACACTACTTCTACCCTACTCCTACCCTACTCCTAACCTACTCCTACCCTACTCCTAACCTACTAGTCCTAGATAATCAGAGTAATGTAGATATATGTATGCTGTCGATTCGAAACCCTTAATTTAATACGTGCTTCAATTCGAGTGGACCCGAGTCTACCGTATCGAAGGGACGATCGTCAAATGTTTGACAGGAAAGTAGGTAGAACAGTTTATATGTGAAAATGAAATTGTTGTTTTTACTATCTTCCTCGCAATTTTTCCATATTTTCTCACCGTTTGAACCTTCCCTGGACTACGACAAACATTTCAAAACCAAAAACAGCTAAATCGGCCCAGCCGTTCTCGAGTTTTAGCCACTCAAACGAACAGCAATTGATTTTTATATAATATATATACACAGATTTAGAGTCTGTAGATACCTGCCACCATTATTATCACTGTCCTGCCTTGTTATCCCAACTTATACGGGGTTGGCGCAACATGTCTGCTTCTTCCATACGTCTCCCTAAGGTTCCGAGTAACCCAAGTTCGTGTTCGAGTTTCCAAATAATAGTCGTAACTTCACATGAAACTTTTTCAGCCAAAACGAAGGCTCTGAAGTGAAAAGGAAAGTTTAATCCCTCCAGAGGCCGGTTTGTTTATCAATAAGCTATTCATAGATTTTCATAAGTTTAGTAAACTTTTCAAGTATGTACTCTGTTCTTATGAATATAAAGGACTTCATTCATTTCGAACCCGAAAATTAAAGTAGCCGGCCAGATAAAATAAGTACTGCTGTCTTATGAGTAATGACGTCATGAGCATTTTTTACTATTACAATGAAAGTCTACCATTAACCCCCCGGCTATTTGAGATTGGAAATGACAAAAATCAAATTTTTTTTTTGGGTATAAAATGTTCGATACTTGAATTATATCCTTTTATTCTTGTGTATAAATCTAACTAATCAAGTCTAACTAGCCTGCATTGTCTCACTGTAGGGCCGGACCTGCCTCTCCCTTTTCCACACAATTCTGACTGTCGTGAGTGTCCTTTCGGTAGAAGTCAAATTCAGCTAAGCTGTGAATGAATGATTCATCTCTCATAAATCATTTATTCATCTGAACAAGTTAAGTAAATATCAAAATACATAGCGCGTGTAAAAATACCCTTATCGAAGCCGAGAGTCATTTGTTCTTACCGTTGTTATTACCTTTTTTTTACTAGTCCATACCAGTGGTGTAATTTATTGTAACACACTATCAGTAAAGTTGTCAAAAAATAAAAGGCCCGTTTAGACATTGACAGTTCTAGTAGTTAATAAAGATCAAATTCGCGAAACACGTATTTTTTTGCATGAAACTGACAGGTGTCAAGAACGCATTCTCAAATGTCAAAACGGGACTTTTATTTTTTGAGTAATTGGTTTCATTTTGACAGTTCAACAACACATATGATTGGAACACAATTATGAAGCAATGAATTAGCAATATTATTATTTTTTAAACTAAGGCACTCCGCGAACCACCTTTATTTTTTTTTGGGTGGGAAATCATTTAATGACCTCTCCCGCTCTGGGCTGAGCGGAAGGGCGTGTCAGACTTTTACTGACTAAAACCCACCCGTGTCCCTTCAGTTGCCTATGCCAGGGGCCACGGTATCTCTTTCGAACAACCCGCGGCCCTGGCAGGCACCGGCCCTAGCGGACCCCATCAGCAAGCCTTCTATGTATCCCACCACGGCTCTCTACAGTGAATGTCAGGTCCTCACTGTGAGACAGCTCTTTACCCTTGGTACTATTCTCCGCAAACACCCGTTTGTGATTTACGATCCGAATGCTACCAAAAAACGTAGACACTTCGAAATATGTTCAACTCACGGATGTAGAACGGCCCTTGCTCACCGTCATTTTGATATACTGTCAAACCATTTATGTAATAAAATAAATAAACTCTGTGCCATGGTTCCCATGTATCTAAATGAATGCCAAAGACTACAATTGATGAATGCAAAACCAAGGTCACGAAGTAGCTCTATTGACATTGACCTATATTAAGACTGCAGATTTACTACAGATATCGTTCGTCTAATATAGCTAATAAAGTAATATATTCATAATTATTTTTGGAACGAAGTTCCTAATCGCGCGTTGCGAAAGGGGGCTAGACGGAAAAAATTAAGATCATTAGTTGTAACGACACTTTTTGCTATGCGTGTTTCTCTGTGTGTCTCTCTCTCTCTCTCTCTTATAGAAAGCAAGCCAGTTACTGATTAAGTTTATATTACATTATATTTGTTAATAATAAAAAAAATATTAATAAAACTAAAAAAAAAAAAAAAATATTACATTTCCTCCACTAATTGATCGAAGGAACTTCGTTCCATCCGGGTGTCCCTTGACCCCTCAAGTTTTTTAAACCGACTTACGTAAACAAGTTTTCAACATATTTATCTCCCCCTCACACACACACACATCCATAGCTACATAAATAGGACACAACATTACCTTGTAATTTTAATGATGACATACTGTGCTCGTCTTACAACTAAGTACTGCTACATGTTCAAGTCTTAGGCGAGGACGCTGGCACTCTAAACACAAGTTTAATCTTACATTGGGTGCTAGAGCTCATCGAAAACACTCTGTTTCCCTAGTTGTAAAGCTCCTTATAATATGCATAGTGTTTAGGTAAGCGTTTTTTGTACAATAGAAGGTAAATAAAAAAAACTTTTTGGCAAAAAAAAAAACAACCGACTTCCAAAAACGTGTCTTCGGGTTCGCATTTTCGTTATTTGCCACCGAGTTCCGAAATTAAAGTTATTTTTCACTTTGTAGTGTCGTTTTTGGAAGTCGGTTGTTTTTTTTTTTTTTGCAAAAAAGTTTTTATTTTTCACTTTTAAGTTGTAATTTTTACCAGTAATTTTGGTTTAAAAACCAAACTACTGAACCGTTTTTGATGAAATTTCTATGGGACCACATTAGAAGTATCTCCTTTCGAAAAAAAAATAATTTTGAAAATCGGTCCACAACTGGCGGAGTAATAGCGTAACAAACACACACAAAAAAAAAAAACATATCGTTGAATTGAGAACATCCTCCTTTTTTGAAGTCGGTTAAAAAACTCATTTAATATCCTTCAAAATGATTCCAATTTAGGTTGAGTGTGTTACGCAATTAGGGTGCAGGGCACCTCCTGGTTACGATGATATCGAAGGTCAAAGTTCCAATAGTTTTTGATGTTCTTTACGAAAACAAGTTTTAAATGTTTTAACTTCACTTTAAATAGTCCCTGGAGCCCTGGGGGCCTAGTCCGAAGTGCAAAGTGCGAATGTTCGGATCGGACCGACACATGGCCGAACCGAATGTTATTGGAAAATGCGAAAAAGGTTCGGATCGGCTCAGTTGGGTCGGGACCATAGTCAATATGACGGCACGGTTGGCGCAGTGGTTAAGCGATTGACTGCTGCGCTGCGTGTCGCGGGTTCGATTCCCGCACGGAACAAATATTTGTATGGCCTATAAGTAGTTGTTCCAGGTCTGGCTGTTTGTGTATGTGAGTTAAAATGTTTGTAAACGCACCCACGATACAGGAGAAAATCCTAGTGTGGGGCAAACTTTAAAAAAAAAAAAATCAAAAGAGTGTAGGATCGGAACCGACCGAACCAAATAGTAATTTCGTAACAGGAAACGGCCGATACTACTTCGGAGTAGACCCCCTGTAACATTGCATTGCACCCATAAAAATAATGTTTTGCGTGTGTCACGTTGCGCACTACCGGAATCAGTGAATTTAGTTACTTATTTTGACGTACAGTATGCGTAGATGACGACTTCGTTAAGAGTCTTGTTACACCCCGTAGGTATGTTTTTAACTCGTAATTTATTATTTTTAGAGAGCAGTGGTGACCCTGGGGTAACAGTCGCGACTGACGAGGTCAATTCGAGGTGTAGGTCATAGGTTCGAACCCAGTCAGGTGATACTTTGTGTAAATTATTTCATCACCACTGCTCTCAAAAAGGTGAACGGGAAAACATTGTGAGGAAACCGGCATGTCCTTGAACCAAATATTTGAAGCATTTGTGACATCTATCAACCCGTGGGACTGCGTGTTAGATTGTGGCCCACTCCCTCTCACTGAGAGGAGGCCTGAGTCCCATCAGTGGGAACATTATAGGCGGATTATGCTATGTTTTTCACACTAAGTTTTTTCGAAAATAATTTTTCATTAACCTATTAGAAATTCTAAAAGAAACCATGCAATCATGTTATAAGCACCCAAAGCAAACCAAAAAAAACAAAACACAACTTTATCTACTGATGACGTCACTCGATTATCAGTTATCTTCCCTCAAAGGTCTTGCAAGCTACGAGATGAACAAAGTTCTTTTTTCAAAGGAAAATAATGAATTTGTAAGTTCCCAATGAGTCGCGAACCACACGAGGGAACAAAAACCGGACTGTCTTCTGTCTTGGGCAGACGATCTTTCCTTGTACTGTCGAGGACAGAATTGTCAACGTAATAGAAGTATGGCGGATTTTTTTTACGTACTTACTTTTCGTCTCGAATTTTCTGGATACCGTTTTATTAGTTTAAGTAGTCTAACCACTTGGTAGAGGTATCGTATTATCCAGTAATTTGGTTTCCTTTCTTGCAATGTCGCAACTCAGACTCCCAAGATACTGGTTTTTTTTTTTTTGTGAATGAATCATCAAATCTCTCCCGCTCTGGGTGGAGCGGAAGGGAGTGTCAGACTCTTACTGACTAAAACCCACCCGTGTTCCTTCCTTAGCCCTTTATGTTCCAGGGCAGTGATAACCCTTTCGGACGATCCCGCTACCCCGGCAGGCTTCGGCCCTATCGGGCCCCGTCAGTCGTGCTGACATCTCTTTGAGGCGCGCGTGGAACACATACGCGCTGTCCGGCACGGGCCTGGTTCTGATTGGACGGTGAGTTACCCATTACTGTGGCCGGGAGTCATCACGCGGCTCCCGACGCCCGGAGCGTCTCCCGCGGCGGCTGAGGCGTGAGGATCTCTCCCTCATCCACCCCGCCACCTCCTTCGCTAGCATGACTGCTTCGCAAAAGGAGGTGACTGCCTCCCACTCCCTCTCGCCCCGGACCATGGCTTGAACCAGGGCCGGACGCGAGAGGTCGCAAGATACTAGCTTGGTCTAGTTTGGGGCTCACCGTCTATTCCTGTACAAATTGTGATGAGTAAATAAATTTGAATTGAGTTGTCGAGTTCTCAGACAAGCAGTCGCATCTCCGTGATTCAGCTGCATCTAGTAAGACCGGAAGCCGACTCCATCATAGTTGGGAAAAGGCTTGGCGTATGATGACTTTTGGATGAATTTGTGATGCACAACATTTAGAAAAAAAAAACCTGACATCTAAATATTCAAGCCCATTGATTAGCAAATTGGTTAAGAATGCATCAATCGAATCCATCGAATTATGTATTCCGATCGCCTCAAGATGTCCTTATTCTCCCCTCCTTATTATCCTCGTCAATCAATGATTCATGTCATATCAAAATTAGGCTTCCGTTAAATACATCTGTATGCAAGATATTAATATTTACTAGGGCCAATATCGCCAGAGGTCGCACAAGACAGGGAGGTTTGGAAGGAAAAAGGGGAGGCCTTTGGCCAGCAGTGGGATGGGATACAGTGTAGGCTAACAAAAAAAAATAATTAAAGAATTAAAAAATAGTAGCCCACCGGTATCGGGAACAGGGTCCAAGCTACCGGCGGTCAGGCCTCTAGAAAGTGGAACCTCCTGACAATGCGAGCAGTGTCTAGAAGTACCGCTTTCTGAATCAAGCCCTTGATCCAGCTGCCCAACGAGAGCCTCCTCAGGTGTTGGTCGAGGCTCTTCGGTATTAACCCATTGGCTGTCACGACTATCGGCACAATGATTGCTGAATCTATAATATGCCATATGTTGACAACCTCGCGAGCCAAGTCAAGATACAAATCCATTCATTTTATTTTTAGCCTATGATGATGTTGAACTGCAGCGCAAAGGCATCCCTTTCTCCTTTCCACTCCTCTCTGTCGTGATATATTGTGGACCAATCCTTCCTGTAGGCGTCAAACTCGTCCCTCGTATCTTCTCTCGGGTCTGCTTTGATGTTGCCGGACGTTTTCTGGGACCCAAATGGTGGTAGATTTGGCCCATGACTTTTTACATACAGCAAACGTGACTGGCATAGTCCCACTTAAGCTTGGCTGGTTTTTGGGTGATGTTGGCGAGGGGCTAGTGGCTAAGTAATAACAGCCGCACGGTTCGATCTATCAGGTTAAGCTGCGCTTGACACGGCTGTTCCGTGGATGGGTGACCATCTTTACTAAGGTTTTTATGGGTCCCGGTGTGGCCTAATCACGGAACCCGCCGAAATCCTTTACCGCTTCACAGCAAAAAATAAACAAAACTGCTAACAGAAATCTCAATCGCAGCCTTCATTTTTTAAACCAAACCAACCGAACGTCATAACAAAGTACTGACAATTCCACTCGAGGCTCTCTGAAAAATTCATCGCAAGACTTTTTCTTGTAACTGTCCATATTTTTTGTAGTATCTCGAGGGAGGGACGGACGTGATATTTCTTGTGTCCCTGATAAACTGTACGATATTTTCTCGGTTCGAAAGGAACTTTATTTCCTGTCCTTGTCTCGGAATTTTGTTTTATTGCTCCTGTGTTTTAAAGGTTGTAGCATTTGTAAGGTGTTAGTGAGGTATCGTGCGTCTGGATTAAGTCGTGAGTGAGTGATAAAAACAATATCATAGGATATCAAAATTGATGACCATATTTTTTTTTATCCTGTTTAGATATCGATATACACCACGGCAGCACCCCAATTGCGTAACGCTTTCAATCTCAATACGAAGGATTTTGAAAGAAATTCATCATCTTTGCTTCATAAAGTTGAAAATGCTGAACCAAATTCTTTATAACTCAATTAAATGTTATTGAATGATCACAATGGTATTGTCATTGTATGATGTTACGCAATTACCCCGCTGTTTTTCCGTGTTTCAGTTTAAATTAAAGGGTTTAATGCCGTTGTATAGGCTTATGATATATTTCAGCTTGTTTCTGTGATGCCAAAGCAACTGCGATGTTTCTGATATTTTGGATGTCGATAGGCCGCCCGTGGCGGTGATAACGGGGCCGCCAGCTTATTAACCTTGGCTCATGAGACATTTCAGCTTTGTCTATGTGACGGCAAAGCAACTGCGATGTCTCTGATATTTTAGATGTCGAAATGTCGTGGCGCTGACCACGAGGGCGCCAGCTTATGAACCTTGGCTCATGAGACATTTCAGCTTTGTCTCTGTGATACCAAAGCAACTGCGATGTCGCTGATATTTTTGATGTTGATAGGCCTTGGCGGTGGCCATGGGGCCACCAGCTTATTAAGCTTATAGAGGTATGAGGAACAGGGTGTAAAGTTTACTACTCCTCCATAGAAAAGGGAGGATCCTACGACTAGACGGGTTTCATGTCTGGTAGGCAACTGCCGTCGAATTGTATATATCCTAGTCGTGCGTTAAACTCTGCTTGCGCGATGCAGGATTTTGCGTGACGTCAGTATGATGCGTAGTTCGCATCTGGCGTTGTAGAAACCGCTACAACCTTCTTATAATAAAATAAAAAATACGTGTTATCATCTCTCCTTATTCCAAGAAGTATAATTATCATAAATCCTTTCCAACATGCGTCTGATCATTACGGCGGCGGCAGTCGGCGGTTTTCGTACCCCATTATAATTTAGAGGTCGAGAAGTTTTACCTTAATGTTGTGTTTAATCATTATTCCAGGCATTAAGGGCACTAAACTTTCTACCTATTTAATATAAATATTTAGTTACAGAACTAAACGGTGTTAGTGGAGGACAGAACTGGAATATAAATACGCTGAGTTTATTTTGAAATTTTTGGTGTTCGAGGGTTTTGAATGACTTATGTTTGAGCAACCCAACATCAAACATATTGTAATGGGAATAAAGATCACTGTGATATTGATAGACTTTTCAGTGGCAGCAATCTAAAAGCAACCTTATGTGTGTTCATATGTATAACTAATTCATTCATTCTTGTTATCACAGACACACACACACATTGTCTACATTTCTTTTTGATTGCCTTGAATTGGATAAGTTTCTTAAGAAATATGCAGTACCTTAGTACTCATAATGTCGTATCAGTGCCTATTTTACTGTGTGTATATACATAGTAAAATAAATAGTTATTATGAAAAGAAATCAGGTTTATTACACAAGTTTATTATAAAAAAAACAAACACAACAACAACTGTCTCAGCAAAACCTGTTCTTAGTGACAAGAATTGTTCGTCTTATCCATAAGGATTGGAATACCAAACGTCAAATTTAAAACAAACTCCGCATTGTTTGCTCGGATACCCCAGTAATTGCTGTTCCGTCCCGTACATCAAAGGCTTCGAATGTCAGAGATAAATCAAAGCTGAAACTTTTTGCTCTTTCCGAATTATTATTTTTGTGACTGGAGAAGGGGTTAAATCCTGAATTATTTTCCATTTTTTCCTTAAATATTGCTATTGAAATCTAATACTCACTCCAGAGTTATTTCAAGATTAGAAAAGATATTTTGACAGCCTATATGGCCTTGCGATTCACGTCGATGTGACTTCTTGAAGTGATCTTTGTTTTGACTTTTGCTCTGATAGTTTTGGTCCCAGTGAATAGTATTTTATGGTATTATAAATGTATGAGGAACAGGGTGTAAAGTTCACTCATCCTCCATAGAAAAGGGAGGATCCTCTGACCAGACGGATGTTGTGTCTGACGGGCAACTGCCCGATGATTCATGTCAGGCCGTTGTATATATGATAGTTTGCGCTAAACTCTGCTTGCAAGATGCAGGATTTTGTATGACGTAAGTACAGTATAAACGCCACATGCGAACTACGCGTCATCGTAGTTCGCATGTGGCGTTTATAGTAGACTCATGATAGCACAAGTTTAAACCTTAGTGGTTTTTGGTTGCTATTTTATATGAATAATCCTTTATTCTTTTGTTTAAATGATAAATAAAATTAAAAAAGATACCGCTACAGGATTAATTGTTAAAACTACGTTCCTTTAAAGTTCCCCTCTCGTTGGTGTGTATACAAGCGCTACTCCTAAGCATGAGGTTCAGGATTTGATTGGCGGTTTGGACAAGTTCGTTTTGGGTTTTTACATCTAGAAATTCTCAGTAGCCTGGAGCAGCCTGGAGTCTGGATTTGTGCCTGTTTGATGGCAATATGCTCTCCCCCTATTACATGGAAATGGAGGAATAATAATATATTTATCAGACCAAAAGAATATACAGGTTACACAATTTGTCTTAGCTACTTAAAATTATGCTTAATAGTAAATCAGTTACAATTGTGTCTAATTATTAGCATCTGCTGCTGAACTAGGTTTATAGATGTGTCTCAGCACGCAGCGCCTCAAGCCCTCGGAATGGGTTTGCAAGTATGAGCTTAATAACAAAAGGAAACAGTTTATTAAAATTAAAATAAAAGTTAAAATTAAAATATGAGCATAATTATATAAAAAGAATGAAAGGTTGATGTCGTCTAGGTGTGTAAGGTGAAGAATGAGTGTATGTGTGAAAGAGGGTGTGTAGAGAATTAAGTAATTTTAGCTAGTAGATTCTATAGGTCAAGCTGACAAACTGCTGTATTACTATTTCAGGATGGTCAACATATCGTCGACCGTAGGTTCAATTGAGGTAAGGGACAAAATACCCAAAATGAGTTAAGTATACAGTTTTGTTCAGAATTTTTCGCTCTATCGAATGGTGTATATGAAAAAATTCTAGCTTCAGAAAAATGTCCCTTACCCTAATGATTTTTGGATCCAAATTTCGAATCAGCCCCATAATAACAATGTATCTCAAAAACTATGCAATATAGGAACTTGAAATGATGTAATTATTGCCGCCAATCCACTTGAAATAAGGTAAGGGTCTTCCCAATCAACGAATAACCATTAAATTGAATCCAACGCAGAGGTCAATTTAATGTAAGGGACGAGACTACAAGATACTTGGTCAGTAAGGGACATTACTAACAAAATACGTTGTTGTAAGGGACATCTATTTTCTTAAATAGCTAATTTATTTAAATAAATGTTACACGTGTAGATAGAGCACTTAAATACAAGATTATGTGTGGAATCAGACCCGAAAAAGGTTAATAAGAAAAAAAGTTATAGGCGATTTAGTCCGAAAAAAAACTTTGTCGGCCTCTCCTGAAAAATCGGATTTTGTCCCTTACCTCAATTGAACCTACGGTCGACGATATTCTCCGTTTGGTCGTACGTCAATTTCCAAAGAGGAGATACCGAATTCTTCATAGTTACCTCATTCATCGAGTATATTTCTAGAATCTTATTTATTTTGTCATATAGATAAGGGCCCAAAAATGGGTTAAATCTACGAATAAAAGGAATACAGGTACACCTTTACCTAACCCTTCGAGGACTACAAGTATCAAGTTATGTCATCTTCAAGTAAAAGTTTTTATTTACCGATTCGCTCCTCATGAATTCCTGCAACAATTGACTGGTTTTTGCTAGTTTTCAAAGGGGCAATCATGGCCTGAGAGGCACATAAATAGTTCTTACATAGGATACGGAGATAGACACAGCATCTCGTCACGCATAAGCCAAGCCGTCAAGCTACAAAGCCAAATTGCGTTAAATAAAACTGAAATGAGAATATAAGCAGACATTTAATCTTGTCAAACAGGCAAGTATTCTGTGAACCTTTTAAATTATAGCTGAAATGTAAGATAGCATTTAGTTTCAAAGTAAAATATGTAAATAAAGTAGGGATCTTCACGTTTGGTCTCGAAATTTTACCTCTTGTGAGTTAACTTGGTTTGGCTTGCTCGTTTTGCAAAATGGTTGAGACAGGCAAGTCGTTTTGTTTCTTGTAGGTTTAACCTACATCATAAGTGGCATTTTTCAAGTAAAACCTGCAAGTATATCTTTTTTCGTAGAAGCTTGAAAAGCTTATGCGGCTAAAAATATTTGCCAGCCAGCAATATGATAATAGCCCCGTTATAAGTAAGTAAGTCGTGGATTTGAACTCAGGCAGGCCATTTACTTTATATTTTAAATTGTTTATTTTTTTTACATTGTTCTTACATATAGAAGCAATAAGATAATGTACCCAGGATTTTACAATAACATCTTGATTTAAAAGAGTGTCCGTGGAGTTTCTTGCCCGTTCTTCTCCACAGAGATCTACGTTTTGGAATGGGCAACTAGCTTCAACTTTCTGACTAACTGACCGACAATTTAATTTTGACAATTCAAAAGTGCCAGAAATGGTTTAATTGAAATAAATTATTTGAGTTTGTAATTTATTTCATCATCGCCGCTCTCGAAACGATGAAGTAAGCCATCGACAGGAGACCAGCGTGCCCTAGAATCAAACATTTGAGGACATTTGCGACATCAACCAATTCGCACTGGGTCCGCCAGGTAGATTACAGTCCCCTCCCTCTCGAAGAGAGGAGGTTTGTCCCAGCAATAGGATCATTATAGGCTGATTTTGCTTAGGCTAAAATGGTTTGGTTGGTGCTAGACGTAAATACATACATTGAAAGAATCGCCAATAGCGGTGGCTGTTGTCAACCAAACTTCAAAAGTATAAAATCCACTGTCGAGGAAAGATTACAACTACATAGAAGCAAATTTTAATGGTCTGATTGAAAGCATGTCTTGAACAAGCCTTATTTAAATTCTAAACCAAAATTCACTTCGTGAAAATGCCTAATTATCACGCAAAAGAAAAAGCGGTTTTTAAAGCTAGCACAAACACGGCCGTAGGCATATGGCAGTGCTAAATATTCTTTTGATACAGGCATCACTCATTTGCAGCGAGCCTTAAACCGTGGTTACGTGCGATGTTTCGTACTACGAGCTAAATAGGCGAGAATAAATGAAAGAGTTTGCTTGTAAAAGTCTCGTGTGTAGGGTACATTCATGTACGAAATTGTTTTGCGAGAAGATTTTTTGTGGATATAAGAGAGCAGAGGTGAATTGGTTTTTATTAAGTGTATAAAAAGTGATATAATATTATCAAACATACATACATGTGAGCGAGGGGCTTGCGGGTAAGTAATAACCGCCGCACGGGTCGATCGATCTGGTTAAGCTATGCTTGCCGCGGTTGGGCCGTGGATGGGTGATCATCTTCACATACCAAGACCCGTCCGTGCCTCGGAAAGCGAATTAGGCTGTTGGTCCCGACTGTAATTCGTGGATCTTTGACAGTCATCAGAAGCCTGAAAGTCTGACAACCAGTCTTACCAAGAGGTATCGTATTGCCAGTTACTGGGTTGTGGAGGTCAGATAGGCAGTCGATCCATGTAAAATACTGGTATTTAGTTGCATCCGGTTAGACTGTAAGGCGATCCCAAGATAGTTGGGAAAATTCTAGGCAGATGTACATAGGTACATATGAACAGTGTTGGCCCCGTGGTTTCGGCCGCGACTAACGAGTAGAATGTTGTTGCTTCGAACCTAGACAAGCGCTTTACTTAGTGTAAATTATTTCATCACTACTAATCTCAAAACGGTGAATGAAAATATGTCCTAGAACTACCTACGACAATTTGACATGAGACATTTACCAACCCGCAATGGGCCCGCGTGGTGGATTACCGCCTATTCCCTCTCCCTCAGTAAGTACCTTAAAGGCTGATTATGCTATACATAGTTTAGACAGAAACTACAGAAAGACACCTGCTACGTTTACGTCCCTTGCGAGTACTATCCCCTTACCGTTTTTTTTTTTGGGTGGGAAATCATCAAATGACCTCTCCCGCTCTGGGCTGAGCGGAAGGGCGTGTCAGACTTCTACTGACTAAAACCCACCCGTGTTCCTTCAATTGCTTATACCAGGGGCCACGGTATTTCTTTCGAACAACCCGCGGCACTATCCCCTGACCTTTCGTTGTTTTATTAACCGACTTCTAAAAAAGGAGGAGGTTCTCAATTCGCATGTTTGTATTTTTTTTTTTATGTTTGTTCGCGCATAACTTCGTCGCTTGCCAACCGATTTGAAAAATTCTTTTTTTGTTGGAAAGGGCATACTTCCCAAATGGTCCCATAGTAATTTCATCAAAAATAGTTCAGTGGTTTGGTTTTTAAGCCAAAATTACTGGTAAAAATTACAACTGAAAAGTGAAAAATAAAAACTTTTTTGCAAAAAAATACAACCGACTTCCAAAAACGACACTACAAAGTGAAAAATAACTTTAATTTCGGAAGTCGGTGGCAAACAACGAAAATGCGAACCCAACGACACCGACTTCCGAAATTAAAGTTATTTTTCTTCACTTTGTAGTGTCGTTTTTGGAAGTCGGTTGTATTTTTTTGCAAAAAAGTTTTTTTATAATTACAGTCAATTTATTTATTTTTTTGCAAACTACTCTGCTTGCTTTTTGGCAGATGAGATATAACCATCATTCTCAAGCACTCCAACGCTTGGTTAAAATCGAAAAAAAGCTGGGATTTCGAATAAGTGTAAGGATACAGACCACCTCTCTATGTGAGGGAGTGGGGCGGGTTGGTGGTTTTTTTTTTTTTTTTTTTTGAGGATGGGAAATCATCAAATGACTCCTCCCGCTCTGGGTGGAGCAGGAGGGAGTGTCAGACTCTTACTGACTAAAACCCACCCGTGTTTCTTCCTTAGCCCTTTATGTTCCAGGGCAGCGGTAACCCTTTCGGACAATCCCGCTACCCTGGCAGGCTACGGCCCTATGGGGCCCCGTCACTCATGCTGACATCTCTAACGGGTTGGTGGCTATCACATGTCTGCTAAGTTTTGGTTCTGAGACATGCCGGTTTCGTCACGATGTCTTCCTTCACCGTTTTGAGAGCAGTGGTGATGAAATTAAACACACAAAGTAAAGTGCCTGTCTAGGTTCGAACTGATGACCTACAACTCGTAAGTTGGGGCCAATACCACAGTACAAGTGTTGCTGACCTATATTTCTTTATGGCAATTTAAATCGTATTTCATTTTACTTTGTATATTATATTAAAATTAATTCCATTGATGTGGGCAGATTAACTTTTGTAATTGGAACCTGCGTTGACCTAACCTTTATTCTAATGTAAAATTACTCTGCTACAACTAAATTATAAATATCTTTATAAACTTCAATAAGAAACGTAAACACAATTTAAAGGGTTCATATAAATTGAATGAAAGAAAAACTAAGTAGGTAGTTTAAGAAAGTATTCCATCAAAGTGTAAGAAATAATTGGTGAAATAAAATTAATTTCAAGTTTTTTTAATACGATAATACCTGAAACTTAAGAAAAAGCGTAAAAGTTGTTTTGTTTTTGTAACGAAGTTTTGGAACGAAGTTTCTTGTCACAAGTTGTACTCGGTAGGTCTACTCCCTAAGCACTAACTTCGTTTTGCGGCCGAAATTACGGATGTTAACTCCTTATTACTTACGGACATAATAATAAATAGGTAGGGGCCCGGACTAATAATTATGTCGTCACGATCTGACAGCTGTCCTTACCTACGAAGTGTTTTTGCCCGTCCAGAAAAGTGAATTTTACACTTGTTTTGACGGATCAACCACTTTCGAACGAGCCCGTATCTTCCTCCTGCACACCCCTCCCCTGCTGTATCCGTCACCTCACACATCAGGTCCAGTTGAAAACCAGCTACGGGCACTAGTCTTGCATTTTTGCTGAACTCTGCCTTTTTGAAGCAGCTGTGAGGCACACTTTCATTTCTTACATCGGATTATTACACTTTTTATTTGATCTTTTTTTTATCCGGTGTATTTTGTATCTTTTAGTCTGTGCTAAATAAATGTAATTTTCTTTATTTCTTTCACACTTGGCGAATGAAAACTAGACCGAACAAAGTGTAACATATTGACCGTCATTACATTTTTGCATATGTGTGTATGCACTTACTCACAATCATATGCGAGGCGTTAACATACTATTTTCTGTTCTATTGTACAAATCATAAATAGCATCACAAAGTACAAGAGACTTTATTTCTGCTTTATTCTGTTCTATTTCATCACACAAAAAACCTGGGATATCCTTTTAATACCTTTTTTGAAGTCTAGTGACCTCACCAGAAAGGATAGCCCAGTCAGATTAGTAATCCTTTGTTCAATATGATATAATATGTAGAATATTTACATACATTAAATAATGTTTACCCCGCCATTTTGTAGTAGATTAAAAGATCATCATCATCTGCCTTACCTTTTCCTAACTATGTTGGGGTCGGCTTCCAGTCTAACCGGATGCTGCTGTGTACCAGTATTTTATATGGAGCAACTGCCTATCTGACCTCTATAACCCAGTTACTGGGTAATATGAAACCCCTTGGTAAGTTTTGTGACTTCAAAAGTTTAAAGAGGCTAATAGAAAACTATGGTTGGTTTCAAAAGTATCTCATGAAAATGTAAACAAATGGGCCAGAAAATGTACTTATCGATGCCAAGTTGTAGTGCCATCTACAAATTGAGTGATTTGATTTTTGGATTCTTAAACCCGAAATTCTAATTTTAAATCACCTTAAAGATTTTCTCATTTGACATTTGAGGTTAATCTTATAACTTCAATTTTCGTCGACGAATAATGTTATTTAATACTTACTTATAATTATTAAGCAGAAAAAATAGTGAGATATAAAGTTGAGACCGTGTTACGTGGTGTTTATTCCTTTTAGTGAGCAATTGCGAAGTAAGTTAACCTGAACAGGATATGTTTCCACTTTAATTTGATTCTTTTGGAACAGACTTTATCCCTAACATCGTAATTTGCCCGCGAAATCTTTACACAAACCTAAAAAATCTCGCACCATTCATCGAAACTAATTTATCAACGATATATGTACTATCGTTTTCCAATTCTGAACGTACAAACGCCTCCATTTTTCGCCAACCATCTGTGAATGAAAGGCGCACTTCGAGAGCGTCAGCTGATAATTGCTTCCGCAAACGCTAGGGAATCAACTAGCTGAAGGGTTATCCAATGGTGTTGCTAGGATGCTTGACGTAGGTTTGTATGTGGAGGCTTTTTTTTTTATTTTATTTATCTGTATTTGATTAGGTCGGTGTAGTGAGCTTGTGAGGTTTTAGCTGTGTAATCACTACGAAACGTAACTCTAGAGACATTGCGCGGGTTTGTGCTTTGATTTAAGGGTCGGTGGAGTAAAATGTAAAGGGGATTGGAGATTTTTATATTGAGCCTGGCATACTATCGCGCCATTTTGTTTTTTTTTTCAAAGTGGCGGCCACACATACAACCTCTACAAATCGATAGCTGACATTACAAACAGAAAACATACATACATAGATGATGCAACAAGATGTAAACAAGTTAAAAAAATATGATATAACTTACTATGAACGTTAATATCTCGAGAACGTGACACTTTACGGGATTTAGTCTTTTAATGTTTTCTGTTTGCTTTGATGTCAGCTATCGATTTATAAAGCCTCTTCTAATTTCGTTTGTCGCATCGATAATTTTCTGTCTTAAGACATCAACAGATGCGATCGGATAAGTTTCAAGCGTGGCTGCCATTTTGAAAAAAAAAAACAAAATGGCGCGACTTTAGGTATGCCACGGACCTTCAACGACCTTTTGTAATGACCTTATAAATAACAATCTTGAGTTAGCAGAATGTTTTAAATTATTAACTTTGTGTAGTATTGGGTCACCAAGATACAGGCTGTGCCTAGTTCGGGACCCGCTGTTGTCTATCTAAGTCTTCTGTTAGTGAGAATTTTATACTATGCTACTTGTATATTTAAGAACTTTATGTAAGGTAAATAAATGATGATGATGATGATGTAAGGTAAATAAATGAATTGAATGAATTCATGATCAGCCTAGCCTTTTGCTAATGTTGGGTTCGGCTTCCAGTTTAACCGAATTCAGCTCATACCAGAACTTTACATGGAGCGACTGGAATTACAAAAAAAAAAAAAACTTAAATAATGTAAACTATCCTCGGGGAGTATGGACTTGGTTACTTATGGCTTATAATTCTTTGATGGAAAAGATATTTCTATTAGAAATGTCTATGGGCCGAATGTGATAACATAAGGCAGCATGTATTTTGTTACTAAAGGCACACCAAAACTTTCCGAAGAAATCCGCCTTGGGAAAGAATAGAAAATGTAGTAAGAATCGTCAGTCAAGCGATACACCTCACACACCCACAGTTCCTAGTATCAACAAAATATTATTTCGCCAAAGAATATCTTGATATAACAACAGCCAGGTACAGAAGGTCGGCTCCATACAATGGGTGAAAACAAACGTACACAGACACGCTTCACATACAGCGAGAGCAAGCGTACTCGCGACGATTGGCGTCGTTTGAGACAGTTTCAGATAGCACAACACGACAAATCCGCAATAATATCTGGTGTTTCATTCATAAATATCTATGGACGACAATATTGTTATTCTATCAGATTTTTTATGTTGCTAAAGTAATGTCAGATCGAATCGTGATACCAGATATTTTTGTCCATAGATTTATGCTCGTAACTATACTCGTACGGGTACATGAGTGCGTCAGCCTGTTTTTGATCGCTGTATGGAGCCGAACTTCTGTACCTATTTATTTAGTCGTCTGGAGTAGTTCCGAGAATTCTTGTTACTCTGAGGTACCATAAAAATAATATCTTGAACTGTGAACATATACTCGATCACAGCTGGAGATAAATCTTTACAATTTTTTGGTACTTACAGTAAACGGATTTCGTTTCTATCTGCTTCAAGCGTACTTCGCGATTTTTGATTTAATACTTGAATCCTTTATATTTAAACGTGATTTATTTTATATACCTTTTTGACAAGATTTTTGTGCGTATTTTTTATGTATCAGTTTCATTTAGATTAAGAGCATTAGATTGGTACAGTTGTAGAGTTACATACTATTAATCTTTTTTTTGCTGTCTGACCTGTAGCCCCGCGTTACTCGGGGTCAGCGTAAATGATTTTTCTCAGCTATTCTCCCTTGTGAGATATTACCTTTTCCCTCACATTAGTTCTGTAAGTGTTCTATTTATGATCAAATCAAATTTATTTGTGAACCAAAAAGTTTTACATTAGTTGGTGATTGGAGCCTCCTGTTAAACAAGTAATGCCTGTGTTAGGAGACTCCGCTCTTCCACAGCAGTAAACAATTTTTTTTTACCTTATACCTATATGTATAAACAGTGTGTGAGTGAGTATGTGCGTGTGTGTGTGGGGGTGTGTTAGCGCGTGCATGGGTCTAAAAATACGTCGATTTACGTCAGGCGCTGACTAATTTGACAGGACTAAACTTATATTTATCTTCTGTCCTTTTCTTAATGAAAAAGAAAGAAAAAGATGCACTGAACTTAAATTAAGTTTAGTTTGTGAACAAGGGAATCGGCGCCAATATCCATCAAAATTATTCAGATTGTTATTGATAGTGTGTTACGCAATTAGAATGGTGGACTAACCGTCCAATATGGAAGCTCTTTTTAGGGTTCCGTAGTCAATAAGGAACCCTTATAGTTTCGCCATGTCGTCTATCTGTCTGTCCGCGGTTTAGCTCAAAAACTATTGGTACTAGAAAGTTGTAATTTGGCATGAGTATACACGTTAATGACGCCAAAAAAGTGGTAAAATAAAATTAAAAAAAAAATACTTAGGGTGCCTCCCCTACATCTAAAGTGGGGATGATAATTTTATTTTCGTGTTTTCTATAGTGTGGAATATCGTTGGCTATCCAACGATGTCAACGATGAACTATGTCTTTCAAAAATATTACAGATTTGGGAAGACCGTTTTTTGATTAAGTAAACCGTTCGTGACTTATCAAGTATTCTGTAGGTTTCACTCCTACCAGACACCTAGTACAGAAATACGCCACTAGTAGTGCTGCTCTGATGTCAACTTTCTGTCATGGCTGAGACAGACGTCTATCTTCTATAATTATCTTTTCTTCAGTAATTTGAATTAATATTATTATTGTTGCTTTGTGTTCTCATCCTACCTATTGTGTTTCTCGTGTCTTACTCCTTCTGTGTCCATATTTATATCGTGTTGTGTACAGACATTATATTTCCATAAATTCTAAGTTGACTTTTGTTTCTTGTCCGTCCATACATTATCTACTACAACTAAAAGTCTAACTTATCGAAGTTTAAAGGAAAACTATCACACTTAGTGGGCTTGACAAGTTTACGAGTAATAGTCGACCAATTGTATTAGACTCGAAAATTTCGAACAACTCCATAGAAATATCGATAGATGGCGCTAAGCGTCAGTTGTATCGCGCTATTGTTTCATTCATAAATAAGTTTTATAAAAAAAAAAACAGTCGCCACACACCGGCTATGGCAAGTCTTATCCAAACCTCAAAAAAAAAAATTTCAACTTTCCGTGCAAAATTGTCGGATCAGGTGAGAATTTGCATAGGAAGTCGAATAAGGTAGGTAGTCATGGCTTTTAGTTAGAGCATGGTACGAAACCATCAGTCAATGAATATGACCCGCACTTGGCTGTTATAAAAACTACGGAACCCTACACTGCGCGTGGCCCCACACTCACTTGACCGGTTTTTTTTATTGTATACTTTTGAAACACATAAACGAATGGGCGATGTTAAATATTTGACTACTCAACAAATTATTTAAACTTTAGCAAAGGTAACTAAATTAGGTTTATTTCGATTTACGTATGTTTAAATTTACGTATGTTTATTTAAACATACATTCATCAGATGAATGAATGATGAATGTATGTTTAAATAAAAGGCTCGCGTAACTTTGTGTACAAGTTTTTAAAATCTAATTTAGACTTCTGAAATAATCTAGGTTTCTACGTAAAAGGTATTTAATTTGTAAAAATATACTTTCCAAAGTTAATGTTAGCATGTGATTGGCCCTGAATAAATACGATTTACTAACATTGTCGTGCAATATAAATATTAATTTTCAAACGGAATATAATATTATCGTAGCAAATATGACTTTAAAAGTGAACGCCTACTGGTCCACACCGGCCGCGGCGGCAAAAAGCGAACTAAAACCATGGATTATTCGGAAAATAAATATATCATGCTCTTAAATCATAATATGGAGTCGGAAAGATACATATCCGTCCAAAAACATAACCCTGTCTTTGCTGTCGCGCAGTCGGGCAAAAACAGTGGAGAGAACGAGTTTTGTACCAAGATATCACCAACTAGCTACGCCCTGCGGTTTAACCCGCATAAGTTTCGATCCCGTGAGAATATCGGGATAAAAAGTATTATATTTCCTAATCCAGGTCATGGTCTACATATACGCCAATTTTCATCCAAATCCGTTTTACTGTTTAGCGTGAAAGCGTTACAAACAAACATACGAAAAATCGAAATCATTTCTCTGTATTATAATTTTTCAGATTTTTTTTTTCAGGTCCCGGACCTTTGGAAAGCGTAAAAGGGGCTGAAACCAACTCGCAGAGGCTCGTTAGACTTTTTAATGCAATGAGGCACCAACCGACGATTATCCCTGTTCGCACTATGCAAGTGCACGTAAGGTCAAACTCCGGTTGGTGTAGGACTATTGCAGGGCATGGAAACATAGATACTGGATTATGGGTTTGGGTGGCTAAAGTGTACTGGTTATTGAGGAATGTGGAAATGCCCCTGCCTAATTATTAGTATAATTCCCAAGTAGATATAGCAAGCTAATTACCATCAACCGTGCACAAATCCAATCTTCGAGTTGTTATTTTTCTTCGTGTCACTGACACGACAATTATTAAAATTTTAGTGGCCCAAAACTTCGGCACCATCTCCGAACCCAAGTGGGAAGATGTAACGACTTACATCTTCCCACTTGGGTTCGGAGATGGTGCCCTGCTGTACCGTTCAGACGAGGTTCGACAACCTCGTCTGAACGGTACAGCAGGGTGTGGATGCGGAGCTGTGTCACAAACTATGCTCCACCTTCTATCTTCCCCGTTGTGCCCCAAAGCATGCGAAGTTGTTACTGAAAAAATCGTTATGGAAAAACAAATAAAACTATACTTTATTTGGGAATTCAACCCAGAACTCGGGCTTGCAACTACGAGACAAAATTACAAGGTAGTCGAAAAAAGTAATATCTATTCATATTAATCTTAGGGACCCTGTCGACGGGCCCGTATCAGAAAGCCTTCCTTGTCACCATGACACATATAAAATTTATACCAAGCTTTAGGGACAGATAAAGGTGAAAGGAGTAAAAGAGTTTTATTTCCTCCTCAGGGACCTTATTTGGACGTTGCGAAGGTAACTTTTCGAACGTTGACTGAGATATATTTCAGTTTGATGACGTTTTTCTACCAATAAAGAGATTTTTTGTGTCTTTCCTCAATCAATAAACTCCTCATCTGGGTGAGGATTTTTGGGTTACTAGGATAAATCAATGAAGGTTTTCATCTTTCAGAATTATTGTTATGAAACGTTGATGAAGATGAGATTTTCATGAAGTGTTGTTTTGACCTTGTTACCTTTTTTTTTACTAAAACTTAAAACTATGAGATTGTCGACTGGGCTATCCTGTGGATAGATAAGGCCTTCAGGCAGGGCAATTTTCATCCATACAAAGGTAGTCTTTAAAATATTGCATTAAGTGATAAGACTGCCCCCTTGTAAAATACACTATAAAAATTACAGATACAAGATAAATGTGATTTATGGGTGTAAATAGTAAAGGAAACTCTATTTATCTATTTAATTTTATTATTAACTATTTATGTTACAACATTTAGTCCAGAAATATGTTTCAAAGTAATCGTTTGGTAATTTCACGTCAAGTGATTGGATTGCCGCTTATTATTTCGGTCTCAACAGCAAATATATGGATCATAAGAAACTGGACACGTCTTAAACTTTAAATTATAACCACAGTGCTTACCTGCATTTCCCTGACATTGTTTTATGAAATCTCCAAAGAGTATGTGAAGAGCTATGTAGAGAGAACCACATACATGGAAATGTTAACACAAGCGTTTGATTTTTCTTATCGAAGCCGTAAGTATGTCAGTAAAGGAAAAGTAGCTATGGGTTTAGACAAATTTTGTAGGACGATAAGCCGGTAGTTTTTTCTAGTTATTTGTTAAGGTTAATTTAAAGTCGCTTTTCATCTCTCTATGTGACCGCGTTGTTCTTTTAAACTATGCAGCTGATTTGGATTCGGTTATCACCATCATTTAGATAATTTATTTCGGAAGGTTTATTTGTATAATACATTAGTTTCATCAATTTTGTTTTTATGTAGTTTTTCAATCACTTCCACTTTTGTATCGGCAGGTTTATTTTAAGAAGCGGGACTGGTGCCCCGTCCTTTATGTAAATTTTGTACTGGATTTTTTCTCGATTAGAAATAATTATTCGGTTTGTTTTTTTTAGCCTTTATATGCTCTATGTAATATAATAAAACTTGAAATATGAAATGCTGTACACACCTGTAAGGGACAAATTCACTCTATGTTTTAAGTTTAATTGTTACAGTACCCTAAAAAAAAGGTATTAGTGAATAAGTCGTTGGAGTTCCATAATTAAATACATGAATTAGTTTAAACTTCCATTTAATCATGAAATCTCAACGTTTTGTTAAGTCGTAAAATAGCACGATGCAGTCGCTAGTAATACAGAAGAAATGATAACAGAAGCGTTTGATTTTCCTTATCGAAGCCGTATGTCAGCAAAAGAAAACGGAGCTATGGATTTAGATAACTTTTGTAGGTTAGATAAGTTCGTAAGTAAGCCGAAACCTCTACAGATTTGTTAAGGTTTCTTTATGTATTTCCGGTACACCTAATAAAAAATCTGATAATGCTGCAATGTGTTCTTCGAATCCAAACATAATTCTTCTTCGTCATATTGATAGGTAATCCTCTTTCATAAACTTTATAAAGACTTCGACCAGGACTCGTCCACTTTGACAGCGTTAGCGTTGACCTCGAAAAGGTCTTTCATAGTGCAGGTGTATTTGCACAGAGAGCTTCACAAGAGATGAGGCATCGTTTACGATTTGGTTCCACAGACGCACTGTGGGTCACCCGAGTACCTCTACCTGATTAAGTTGTATCTGCAATTCTGCAGCGAACAACCTGGCTTCTTGGTGGTAAGAAATTTCCAGGTGGGCCAAGGTAGTTGGAGCTTTTCTGCAAGCATGACATACTCAGCTGGAGGGGGATGTTTAAGCAGCCACAGTTTTAATCGGGTCGTACTAGAGCTGCCGTCATTTAGTTGGATAATTAACGAAGAAACGGTTACGTTATCCATGTATAATAATTATATTATTATTATAACTGCGAAAGTAACTCTGTCTGTCTGTATGTTACCACTTCACGCCTTAACGGATTATCGTATTCAGATGACACTTAGTACACGGATAAACCATGACCTGGTTTAGAATACAGGATAATTTTGATCTTACTAGTGCCGTTCCTATGGGATATTTACCACTAGCTAAATGTAAGTTGCAAATAAAAAGCTAAAAACCGATTTTAGACACTGAAACTTCGATTCTGCTACAAAAACCTCTTTACGTAATGAATGTGTCCTTACTTTGTTTGTTTTTAGCTACCTACTTAAATACTTGCACTAAGAAGTGGGGATTTACCAAAAAGGTACTCAACATAGAATTCCTAATTAAAAGTTTGCCTGGCTACATTACCGCATAGACTAGTTAAAATTCCCGTACGAAAAAAGGGTCTTAGGCAGGAACAAGCTGAGATTTCTATACTTTACCCTGCCCATTAGATAAACCGTTTTATAACCGATGGAACTAGTGATTGCAGCAACAAACAATACATTGATTGATACACGTACGGTGTTATAATGTCTGTAAGAAGCCATCTGGAATATGTATGATTAACCTAATGGACATATTGTCTAAAATATGCATCTAAAAATCTGAATACAGAAGGCACCTCTCTATCCTTTTAAGCGCTTGGCTAAATATCAATTGCCGTGCCCCTAGTGCGTGGCTACAAATCGATAAAATAATACCTACGAGTACAATAAATAAGGAGGAGCAATCGTTGCATCAATTAAAATGTCATGTATGTTCTCTGTCGCAGAAATACGACCGAGCGGTAGGGGCACGGAAATATATGTCGCATAAATGCGACACAAGCGGTCAAAAGGCAATAGAGGAAAAAAAATACCCTGTGCGCAAGCTGTATCATGATTTCAGCATAATATGATTCTTGACAGGGGGCGATTCAGCATACCTAACTATTATTATGATTCTAGATTCTAGGCAAAGAAATTTTTTGTGGGTTATAAAAAAAATATGCTGAATGAATTACTAAAGTTTGCGCACTGGTTAAAAAAAATCCCTCTACCTACTACTGGTAGGTAAGTACAGTGTGACCTGTTTAAGTGGGCCCAAGATATTAAGAGCAATCTCTTCAGCTGATACTTGTAATGAGGTCCCGACACTTTTTTCATATTCACCAAATATAAGCTAACAGCACTGCAATGCCTCTATTACTGGGAATAATTAAACCTTTATAACTGAGATTGCATTTTTGTTCGATTTTTACGTAGTTTTAGTTCAATGAAAATTCACAATAATTTATCAGTTTGAATATTTTTTTATTTGTTTGTTTCTTGTATTTTACAGTTATTTCCTAGGTATTAATCCCGTATGTTGCACCTGCCATGTTAACACTCTCTGGGAAATCATCAAATGACGTCTCCCGCTCCTCGTGTCAGACTTTTACTGACTAAAACCCACCCGTGTTCCTTCAGTTGCCTATGCCAGGGGCCACGGTATCTCTTTCGAACAACTCGCGGCTCTGGCAGACAACGAACCTAGCGGACCCCGTCAGTTCGTGCTGACATCTCCTTAAGGCGCGCGGGGAACACAACGCGCCGTTGACCCGGGCCTGGTTCTTACCGGGCGGCGAGCTGCCCATTGCTCGCCGCCCGCAAGCCCGTGCCTATGGTGGCCGGGAGTCGGTTGCTGACTCCCGACGTCCACGGCGTCTCCTACGGCGACTAGGGGCGTAAGGGCGCAGAGATTGCCTCTCCCTACTCTACATCACCCTAAGGTTGACCACCTTTGTACATTATGTCTTTAACCGACTTCTAAAAAAGGAGGAGGTTCTCAATTCGGATGTCTGTATTTTTTTTTTTAAATGTTTTTCGCGCATAAGTCCGTCGCTTGCTAATCGATTTGAAAAATTCTTTGTTGGAAAGGGTATACTTTCCAAATGGTCCCATAGAAATTTCATCAAAAACGGTTCAGTAGTTTGGTTTTTAAACCAAAATTACTGGTAAAAATTACAACTTAAAAGTGAGGGGGACCGCTCTAATTATTAGCCTAACGTTCTGTTAAAGTTTAAAATAGTAGCGGTCCCCCGACAGGACAACATTTAATCAAAAAATTTCATACGTACTTACGTAGGGTCATAATTTCAAGGTTATTTTTTTCTTTTTATAAGGTTTCACGTAGTCGGGGGTTTTTTAAATTTTTAATTTATTTTTTTATTTCATGCTTTTTGTAGGGACTCCTTATTATTTCTTTTCTTTTATTTTCTTGCGTTTTAAGGTTCAGGTAATTTGGTATTTAATCAGATTTTTTGTAATTCGCCATTTTGTGCTGGTGACCATCTTGGATTTGAAATTTGTCATAGTGTATAGTATTCTACTAGTCAAGCCCTTTCATTTGATACCCATATTGAGGGAGTTGTGAAAAAAGAAATGTAATTTGCCATTTTGTGGTGGCGGCCATCTTGGATTTGAAATTTATCATAGTGTATAGTATTCTACTAGTCAAGCCCTTTAATTTGATACCCATATTGATGGAGTTGTGAAAAAATATGTAATCCGCCATTTTGTAGCGGCGGCCATCTTGGACCGATTTTCATCAAACATAGCTAAGAACACTCCCGACAGATTCACCTTTCAAACAAAAAAAACAAAATTAAAATCGGTTCATCCGTTCGGGAGCTACGATGCCACAGACAGACATACTCAGCTCATGCTCAGCTTTATAATGCTATTAATAAACACATTTACATCTACCCTAAGAATTGTTATGAATGCAAAAAAATACTAACGGAATGGATAAGAAAGCTAACCTATAGTGAGACTGAATCACTTCTACAACAAATGCACTAACACAATACTTCACACAAACACACACACCCCCCACACACACATACACACACACACCCTCACTTACACACACCCCCACTTACACTCACCCACCCTCATTCACTCAAGTCACCTCGTTTTTGATTTTGATTATGTACTCGTATTGTATGGTTTATATTTCTTGTTTTTGAAAGAGCGGAGTCTCCTAATACAGGCATGTTTTGCTTAAAAGAAGGCTCCAATCTCAAATTTGTTGTACGTTTAAGGTTATCAAATAAACTATTTTAATTTTAATTTTTTTAATTTTTAATTTTTAATACACACACACACACACACACACCCCCACACACACAGACACGTCAAACTTATAACACCCCGTCGTTTTTGCGTCGGGGGTTAAAAATAAAAACTTTTTTTGCAAAAAAATACAACCGACTTCCAAAAACGACACTACAAAGTGAAAAATAATTTTAATTTCGTAAGTCGGTGGCAAACAACGAAAATGCGAACCCAACGACACCGACTTCCGAAATAAAGAACGGAAAAATCCGAATAAAGTTATTTTTCACTTTGTAGTGTCGTTTTTGGAAGTCGGTTGTATTTTTTTGCAAAAAAAGTTTTTATTACTTCTGTATAAAATTTTAATAAATACATAAATATTGGTCTGGACATGTCGTGACACTATTTCAATGAACATTTTCACCTGTATAAATGAAAAACGGTACATTCCGACCTGTCTTAGCAGGGACCTCCGTAAATAAGATTACTGTCATTTTAAACCTATTTGGGAAACTGGGTCAATGTAAAGTCTCTTTAAGTGATAAATAATACTAGGTCCCTCGAGATCTAGGTTGTTTTTATGAATTCGTTATTATGGACATTTTTTTATTAGGTACCTATTGTGTTAAGATCATTTTGGTTGAATTTTATTTTTAACTTTTTAATTTGTAAACATTCAGATACAATATGTGTTTTTATGGAATAAATTAAATGAAACATGAAATGATCCCGCTGATCCAGACTGCATTTATCTGTGGTCACCTAAAAGTATTGAATAATTTAGTTGGACAGTATTACCTATCACTTTAAGGGGGATACGCTTAGGTTACTGTTACTATTAGCCTGCATCATCCCACTGATGGGCAAAGGCCTCTTCCCCATGAGTTCCAGCTCTTTTAATCCAGGGCTAAAGTAGGCCACTGGTCGTTTATTTTGTGCAGCTCTTCCCGCCATCTCCTACGGACTCGAAGCCGGTCGCTAAGCTAAGTCTAGCTGTGTCAGGACTCCGGGCTCCACGTTGTAATTATTTTGGCCCACAGCTCATTGGGTATACGGTAGACGTGGCCAGCCCAGTCCTACTTGAGCAACGTCAGTAATCTGTTTGTGCTTTGGAGCGCAGTGTGGTGTTGCGAATATGGTTTGTCAATTTGATGCCTAGAATACTATGCTTCAAAACGCACAAATATGCGCAAAATCCGTAAAGAGTTGTCTAATTTATGATTTGAATGATTATACCTATATCTGCCTAGACTCTTCCCAATTACGTTGTGGTCAGGTTTGGCAAGGAAAACCTGTTCAGGTGGAAATTCATAGACGGCTCCGCCTTGGACTGTGGATGTGGTGCTGTTCTGCAAACGATGGTACACTTAATATCGTGCCCTGCGTGTCCTGTCAGCTGTATGTTACAGAAACTGATGGTCGCTGGTGATGGGGCTAAACAAGTAGCAGAATTCTGGGCAGAGTCCATTTAGATTGCTACGTTAAGAAGAAGAAGAAGGTTCAGTTTGACCAGATGCAGCGTTCTGTATTTAGATATTACGGCCGCATGTGAAGCTCACCGCTCTTCGAGGAAACCGCTCTTTAAAAGGCGAAAGCACGAGGGCAACCTGCGATTTTTTAAATTTTTTAGCAAATTTGTGGTGCTAGGAGTAACTAGGAGAGATCTATGTCCAGCAGTGGACTGCTATATGCTGGTGATGATGGTGATGAAGGTTAGTGTCAAGCAAAACGTTGATCAAAATATAATTCGCGATCGTAACAAATGCTTTGGAAAGCACGTTAAGCAGGTCACAGCTGTCATTCAGTTCATAACAGTCATTACGGGTAGTCAGAAGCCCGAAAGTTTGACAACCAGTCGTACCAAGGGGTATCGTATTACCCAGTAACTGTGTTGTGGAGGTCAGATAGGCGGTCGCTCCATGTAAAATACTGGTATTCAGCTGCATCGGGTTAGACTGGAAGCCGACCCCAAACATAGTTGGGACAAGACTAGGCAGATGATGCTAGGGGTTGACACTATTGACAGATCACTTCCCTTAAGTTTTCACGGTGAGATTTAAACAGACTAGATCGGCTGGTATAAGCACGTATTAGGTAAAACCCTTGCATCAATCTCTCAACTGTAATTAAAATAATTTCGAACAATTTTTTTGACAAATTATTTGAAGAGCATCTCATAAAATCAGAGAGTCTGTGTATTCTCAAGTGGCTTTCCAATTAGGCTAGTATCTTCAATCACCTGTTAGGCGGGGACTGCGATATTGATTTGGTGCCACCGTGTTCGGCAGTTTGAGGGCTTCTCAAATATTAATGTAGGTTAAGGAGTTCACAGTTTCGAAGATGAAGACCATTACCATTTGTAGTTTTTGCTGTACCTACCAGGTACAGTTCGTATGTAGATACGAAATCTCTAAAATATGATTGTGAATTTGTTTGAACCAATCTCATTATGAGCTTACAGTGGTGTCAGCTCATAATGAGATTGGCTCTTTGCCTACTAAAAACAAACGACCAGTGGTCCACGGTCCCTGGATCAAAAGAGCTGGAAATCATGGGAAGGCCTTTGCCCAGCAGTGGGACGATGCAGGCTAATAGTAACAGTAACAATTGCACAGTTATAATTTTAGTTAAAATAATCACAGCAGCTTGGCATGAGATTTTATTGAGATATATATTTATATATGATCCGTAGTTTCGGCCGAAGTAACAGGTGGTTCCTACTCTGTATCACTTAACCTAATCCCGAATGAATGACAACACGATTTGACAGATGGCCCATACTCCCGATCTGCTTTTGCCCTTTCGAAAAAATCGTCGTCGTACTTAGATTATTGATTTATAAAACAAACTTTTTTGCAAAAAAATACAACCGACTTCCAAAAACGACACTACAAAGTGAAAAATAATTTTAATTTCGGAAGTCGGTGTCGTTGGGTTCGCATTTTCGTTGTTTGCCACCGACTTCCGAAATTAAAGTTATTTTTCACTTTGTAGTGTCGTTTTTGGAAGTCGGTTGTATTTTTTTGCAAAAAAGTTTTTATTTTTCACTTTTTAGTTGTAATTTTTACCAGTAATTTTGGTTTAAAAACCAAACTACTGAACCGTTTTTGATGAAATTTCTATGGGACCACTCGGAAAGTATGCCCTTTCCAACAAAAAAAGAATTTTTCAAATCGGTTGGCAAGCGACGAAGTTATGCGCGAACAAACATAAAAAAAAAAAAATACAAACATTCGAATTGAGAACCGCCTCCTTTTTTATTTAGAAGTCGGTTAATAACGAATAATCGTAAGTCATTATTATCATCCATCATTACCAGCCTATAGTGCTTCCACTGCTGGGAGACAGGCCTCCTCTCTTCTAGAGGGAGTGGGCCGTAGTCCACCACGCGGGCCCAGTGCTGGTTGGTAGATGTCACATATTATGTTTTCGATTTTTGGTTCTAGGACATGCCGGTTTCCTCACGATGTTTTCGTTCACCGTTTTGAATGGGTAAGAGTAATTACTATAAAACCCTTCGTACACGATTAAAACTCCTTCCATTAAATATAATCTATACATATAATAAAACAGTAACGAAAGAAAAACTGTACATTGAGAATTTTCGAGAAAAAATAAGTGGCTTTTGTTAGAAAAACGTAACTGATGACAAAAAGTGACTTTTTAGAATTTTTGTCTGTTTGTCTGTTTATCTGTTTGTCTGTGTGTATGGTACGGCTTCACGCCAAAACTACTGGATAGATTGAATTGAAATTCAGCAAAAATGTTCTTTGTAAACCAAGGAAGGCTTTAGGCTACATATTATCACGCCGTATGTTACGGGAGGTAAGCAATATTGATTTTAAAAAGTTTTTGTTCGTAATCGAATGCACAAAATAATTTAATGCACAAAATGACATGTTATTTATTTAGTTAAGAAAAATTTAACTCTGGGAACATAATAATCACGCTATTTTTATAAAGGAGCGGGGCAGTAATATTATAAAATGCAAGGGAACAGCTATTTCAACAATATGTCAACGGGGGATTTAGCGGTAAGGTCAGGCGACCGTTTACCACACTAAATGGTGCGAGTTCAAACCCCATACTATTTATTTTTTTTTTTTTTTTGCCGTCATGTTTAAAAAAATCGTAAAATTCTTTTTTTGTAGTTTTTGCATTTTTTATGTGCATTGGGAACGATACTGTTATGAAATCTGAGAACTTTACATGTCCTATCTAATTGTATGGAGAGTTTCACACCAATAATACTAAACAGATTGATTGGTGGTACAACAAGCTACACTATCATGAAGTCAAGTCAAACTTTTGGTTCCAAGTTATATCTTACCAAGCAAATTTGTTGTAGGTAATTGATTTAAGTATGTAATTCTTAGTTTTGTTTCTTGCTGCTGTTACCATATTTTTTTTTAATGCAAAAATAATGTAGTTGCCTGTTAAATTAACCACAATTTAGTTTTATTCATAATTTAATTAATTTGGGTAAATGATATTATGGTAGTTTCCGTTTTCTAACTGTATGGCGTTGGCGTCGAGTTACATAGATCGCGCTATGGTTTCGTTCCCAAATAGTGATGATATATGTGCCAATGTGCCGCTCTCATCCTATATAAACGGGGGTTACCTTTGTTGCCTGTGTTGGTTGATGTGTTCAATTTTCCTGTGAATAATTATTATTTTTCTACTAACTAGCAATTCTTACGTACTTATTCGATTATTTTTCATTGATTTGAATATCGTTAGTAACGGATTAAGAAGGAATTTTAGCTATGCCTTTTAGAAAAATATCAAATCTGTCTCTAAACTCAAGGGTTTCTAAGATACGCAGGTTAGTTCGATCTCTCGAAACCGACCCAGAGCATGACAACGGCTAGATGCTAACCGTGAGCGTAATGCACTAAGTTTGTCCGCAGAAACTAGCACGCAGCGCCAATTACGACTAGAATTTGAACGAGTCTGCACTACTGCTTCTCGATCTCAGGAAAGTGTGGAACAACGAGAAATGCGTTTAGCTATCGACCGGGATCGTCATTCTTTGTCTCACGCATCCGAAACGGTTACACAGAGTGATCAGAGGTTGAGTCTTCAGAATATCCGCTTTGAGACTGCTCGATCACTTGAGAGCAGTCAGGAGCGTGAGATACGACTTGCGCGTGACAGAGAGCGTCATTCTTTATCTTGCGCTTCCGAAACGGATACAGAGAGAGAGCAGAGATTAAGTCTTCAGCTTTTCTCGCTCGAGAACAGTCAGGAGCGCGATACACGCCAAGCAAGCGATCGCGAGCGCCACGCAGTATCTCGCGCTTTGGAGACTTACACGCAGAGTCCCAGCGTATTCGCACTGCCACATCTCGATCACTTGAGAATCCTGAAGAGCATGAGACGCGCCTTAGTGCAGACCGCTCACAGCATGCTCTAGCTCGGTCTTTGGAGACAGACTAGCAGCGCGAGCAACGCAACGCACTTGCTCGGCAAAGAAATCACGACATGCGTGTTGAGGTGTCTGTTCATTCCACGCAAGAACGTGAGCGGATTCAGGAAATTCGGGCAAGTCAGTCGAACAGCGTGTGGCCCAAATTGATCTAGACCGTATACGTCGCAATCTTCGCAATAAAATTCATCCTCATCTGATACTGAGTCTATGGTTTATGATCCTGAAGAGCAACCGTGGAACAATAAAGAAAGGAGCGCGTTTTCCTATAACCCATTTATTAATTACATCGAACACAGAGACATTGGCACCATGTCTGAGGTGTGTGCACACTGTCACGCGCGTAAGTGGAAGGGAGAGACCAAGGGAACTTGTTGTGCGTCTGGAAAGTTACGACTAAACTCTATGCAAGAGCTACCGGAGGTCTTACGAGTTCTTTTGAATGGCGAGCATCCCAAGTCCAACCATTTCTTAAGCAATATTCGAGCCTACAACAGTGCTTTTCAGATGACTTCATTTGGAGCTCATCAAGTCACTAAATCTGGATTCATGCCAACTTTTTACAAAAATGAAAGATCTAGGACGTTTCGAATCGTCTCGCGCATCACGCTGTTTTCCCGTCCCCAAGGTCTTAGAATTCGACATTAGACGTTTCAGATCTTTGATTTTGACGACCTCATTGTCGCTGGTATAAGCAACAGGATCCGCGTACGAAGTCGCGGGCAGAAGCTAGTGTAACAATAAAAGTTTTAACGTCACTGATGTGCACACCGTACTTTATATTACCTTGCGCGTGTATCCCCTTCCTTATTTCCCTGAGGGCCACGTGGCGAAATTGCTTAAGGTGCTGGGGATAAATTTTACGAGAAAGACTTTGGTATCTACTCACAAAATGCACAACAGTAGGTCTTGTCATCATCATCATCAGTAGTCTACTGCTGGATATAAGCCTCTCCAATTGCAAGCCATTTAGCTCGATTTCCGGCAACTCTCATCCAGCTGCTACCAGCCATCCTGCAACGATCGTCGCTCCACCTAGCCTGAGGGCGTTCTACCTTACGTTTGCCGATTCGCGGTCTCCACTCAAGAACACGTCTACCCCAACGGCCATCGGTTCTATGGCCAATATGGCTGGTCCATTGCTACTTCAGCTTGCTTTTTCTGTGAGCTATGTTGACAACAGCTTTGGTTCTCTGCCGGATCACCTAGTTGCCGATTCGATCCCTCAGAGAGACTCCAAGACTCCAATAAATATTATGTGCTAAACGAGTATTTTCAAATTTAAAATTGTTCGAATCTACGTTAATAAAAAAAATAATAACATAATGACTTACTTTCACATTAATAATAATTTATAAAGCGTGGATTAAGTGTGATGCAACAAACATTGCCAGTAGATAAGTAATCCTTAAAAAAAAACCCGAGAATTCCGTTCCGTGTGGGGGAACAAGAAATAACCGTGAACAAGGGAATGCCTAAACCTCGCACACACCTCTACACGACTGTATACACATAAAAGATTTACGTGCAATGACGTAGAACCTTGCTCCCGATACAGGCCCATAAACTCAGGCCCGTGTGTCCATGTATTATTCAAATTCGACCCATATTCATACGTTGTTGTATTGTCAGATCTCGAGTACAAAGTTACCCGGAATGTTTATTGAAAAAACTCTGGTATTTTTCTTCTGTGTTTTGTTTTAATCTGGGTGTATCGAGGCAATAGACTTACTCGTATTTACATGTAAGACGCTGGCAGTATCATCACAACGCTAATGTTTCCTCATTATTTTTCTTATTTCTTTTCTTTTGATTCGTGTAATAATGTATATTTATTTGTGCTTATATTTATATAATTAGTTATGTAATTAGTGCCCCGTGGCTAAATAATAACAGCCGCACAGGTTGATCGATCAAGTTAAGGTACGCTTGCCGCGGTTGGTCTGTAGATGGGTGACCATATTTAGATACCGAGACCCCTCCGTGCCTAGTGTAGCCAGAAAGCACGGTATATGGAAAGTCAGTATATGGTATCCGGGAAGCACGTTAAGCCGTAATTGGTCCCGGCTGTCATTCGTGGATCTTTGACAGTCGTTACGGGTAGTCAGAAGCCCGAAAGTCTGACAACCAGTCTTACGAAGGGGTATCGTATCAGCCAGTAATTAGGTTTTGGAGGTCAGATAAGCAGTCACTCCATGTAAAATACTGGTATTCAGCTGCATCCGGTTAGACTCGAAGCCAATCTCAACATAGTTGGGAAAAGGCTCGGCAGATAGTGATTTGTATGTAACTAGGTATTTACAGTATATTTATTGTTTTAATAGTTTATGCGTATCGTTATATTTAAAAATATTTATTCCTCAATTTTCATGGTTGTACCTACCACTGTTGGTCTCTGCATAACCCAAAGGTTGACTGGTAGAAAACATTGTGCGCTTGAAGTATTAAATAAATACATGTTCTTTTGGACTGACAAGGACTGGTTCAATTAGTAATTGATTTGAAAGCCTTTAATTGATGTAAAAGTAAAAGAAAAAAAGAAAAAGTATTTATTGCGACTCGTACCATAAACTAAACCAAACACAGTTAAAAAAAAAAAAAACAAATTATATTTTTAAAAAAGGAAAAATGAAACAGAAAGTCCTATACGAGGCCAAAAGGCTCCTATCTCAACATGATGCTTCGACATTTAAAAGGCATACTTATTACAATGAAGGAATGGCCATAAAGCTATGGTACTATAGGCACTAAGTCCGCTTTAACAATCCGTCGAGATACGTTCCTAATACCTGTCAGTGTGACAATTCTGGTAACTTATTTATTTATTTAAACTTTTCTCACGAAAAGGTACAAAGGCGGCATTCTCTACCAGTCAAACAAGGGTGGCGAAGAGATAAGATGGCAGGATTGGTTGAGAGGGACAATGATAAAAAAATCTCTTAAAACTAGGTACACAAATACATAAATAGGTTATATATACATACATACTATTGCTAGAATATATACACAAAATCAAGGGAGAGAGGTGTTGAGATGACTCTACGCTATTTGTTTTGAAAATAACTCTGCAATTTCCGCTTAAATACATACCGACTGGTGGCCGTCCTGATATCAAGAGGAAGCGAATTCCAAAGAAGAATGGACTGAATATGAAAAGAAGAATGAACAAAGTCAGACGTATGAGAAGGACAGAGCAAGAGAAGATTGTTAGAAGAACGCAGATTCTTATAAAGGTTAAATTCGTACGTATTCGTTTGTACGAAACTGAGACGTGTCAAGAACGCATTCTCTCATCTGCCGGACTGTAGTAACACCGATGATAACCGTTGTCAGACTTTCTAGCTTCTGACTACCCGCAGCGACTGTCAAAGGTGTAAGAATAACGGCTTGGGACCTAAGGTTTGACGTGCTTCGAGGCACAGACGATTCTTGGTATGAAACGGATGGTCACCGATCCACGGACTGACCACGACAAGCGTAGCTTAACCTTGATCGATCGACCCGTGCGGGTGTTGTGTGTGTAGCCCCATTCAAAGTTTATGGTGGCTCTGACGTGCGCTACTCGCTGCGCAGTACCTCACCCCTCACTCCCGCTGAAACGTCAATTTGTTACTGCGCAGCGACTCGCTTCATGTTCAGAGCCGCAATAAAATTTGAATCGGACTGTACTGACCCACAAGCCCCTCTAAATAAGGCTAAATCCACCTAAATACGAATATTTATAGTTACTGAAACAGCGAAGTCGTCCAGTGTATTACGTTCTTTATGATAATAGTATTCCCATAAGGGGTGGACGAAGATAATATGAGTGTCAAGCGTTTGTTCTCGTTCGAAATGATAAATGGAATGGGTTACATATTTTATTTATTTTAACCCTCCAACGCGAGGATCCAATTGTTTGTATTGAATGACGAAAATATAACGGAAATTCAGTCTGTCTGAATAGTTTTTTTTTCTGATTAACTCATCAACATCATCTGCCCAACCGTTTCCAAACTACATATTTGGGGTCGGCTTCCAGTCTTCCGGATTCAGTCTATCCGGATGCAGCTGAATACCATTATATGGAGCGATTGCCCGATGAGAGAGATGAGAGATGAGGTCAGGTAACTCAACAACCTAGCTACTGGATAACACGATACCCCTTAATACGACTGGGTTCTATTTAACTACTTCATCATGCATCATGCTGTGTCTGCCGACTATTTATGTTCTACGCGTGATTATAGATCTGTTTTGTTTTTATTTTATAACACGCTTTTGTTGGCTTTACTTGTAACTTACGAACTAACAAACAATGTAATAAAATCTTAGAAGTGAATTTTAACCTACTTCTGACTGTCGTATCGAAATGATACTTTGTATGGATATGTAATTCGCATGACAAAACTATAATTTGGTATTTTGGAATGATCTGATGATAGAACCAGGAGGTGGAGAGTGAAACTCTTCAGAGGCTACTAGTAAACCCCTCGAGTTTGGGCTCATATGGTTTGTTTTGACGAGTCCAATAAATTGGATAAGCGCGTTTTTAAGTATTTTTAGACTACATATTTTTTTATTCGAGTTATCTTTTTGTATGCACGTGTTTCTGCGACAAATAAACCTATTTTCTTTCTTTTTTTTATGGAATAGAAAGACAGATTCGTAAACGTTAGTAGTCCAACTGATAAGGATAATGGAGAGGGGTACAAATAAAGCCCCTTAAGGGTCCCTAATGTATCCCGTGGTGCTATAGAGGCAGTGCAATCTACGATAAAATGGTGGCCATCTTTATTTGTGAGGGACGTATGCATTGTGCCTTTTTCTTTATGAATAGATGTTTCTTACAGGGACCCCCTGTAAGAAACATCCTATGTATTGCATGTATTGCTTTCACCCAAAAGCAATACATGGTAACAGCATTATTTGGCACAAACCCGCACACAAAACCGGTCGAAGTGGAGGTGCTTGGGGGAGACCAGCAGTGGATGTCTTTCGGCTGAAATGATGATTTAACATCACGGTGAAGGAAAACATCGTGAGGATACCAAAAATTTGAAGACATGTGACATCTACCAACCCGCACTGGGCCCGGCCGCGTGGTGAATTACGGCCCACACCCTCTCACCGAGATTAGGCCTGTGACCTAGCAGTAGGAACACAATTATGTTCTTCACTCGATGCGCTACTAAAGTACTTTCACGAGCATAAATACGAATTACGCAAGATTCAAAAGCAATTTTCTTCTACATTAATGAACGCAATTTTATATTGTTACTAACATGGTTTTCGCGAAAGTACTCGAAACCACACTAATATGAAATAGGTATTTTTTCAAAGTTACAATTGTTATTTCACGAGAGAATCGCTTTTTAATTTTGCGTAAGTAAATGCATTTATGTTTCTGACTTTATCTACCACGTTACCTGTGTACCTATACCTACCTTTGTTGTTTCTTGTACATTCTCAAGCCTATGCAACAAGCTTGCTTCTACAACAATTCAATTTCGAACAAGGAATTAATAATGAACGCTGGAAGCCGTTTCTCGGCCATGTCGCCGTGTAACGTTGCTATTGATTTTAAGGCACACGGTGACATATCAAGCTATACATTTCCAGTTTGAGCTGATCTTGCATTGTATAGGTTTAGCGTACAATGAGAAGTCAGCTTATACTGGAACTGTATAGCTTGATATGTCGTGGTGCGTACATCGTTACCGAGTACCTATTGTAGAAGTTAGGTACCTAACTAACTACTCGAAGGGTATTACAACAGTTTGAACAAGTTTTGAATTATTCTAAGGTTAGGACTTCTGGTGAGACAGTTTAGAAACATTAAGGCGCTCCCTTACCGGGATTATTTGCTTGTAATGATGTAACAGTTCGGAAGGCCAATTTTCGTAATTTAAAACGTTCAAAATCTAGTCGCAGTCTCATCTCAGCGACAAACAATTGTCAAAAACTTGTCAAAATGTAGGGAAATTCGAGGTTTTTTTGACAGATTAAGACTGAGATAAGACTGAACGTTCTTAAAATTACGAGAATCGCCCCTCAGTTTCAAGCATTACATTAGTGAGTGAGAGTCTGACTGTCTGTGAGAGTCCCTCTCACAGAGAGGAGGCCTGTGTCCGTGTTCCGGCAGTGGAAACGTTATATGTAGGCTAATTATGTGTATTATGTATTAGTGAGAGAGGAGGACCGACGTAATTGTTTAATAACCTCCCGACCGATTTCGGTCACGGTGGTCAATCTCAACGGAGATTAGCTAGGTACGCAGGAGATACTATAGTACACAAGTGTGTGCGTAAACACAGGTACACTCTCTGTTCCTTTACGCTCATAGTCCGATGGAACGGCAATCCGACACGACCGGGGAGAGATCAGGCGTAAGACCAACGGCTTTACGTGCTTTCCGAGGCACGGGGGTATTAAACCGCCAACTTCCAAACTCCGGGCTGTTACTAAGAAATTCCTAATGGAAAACCCAATTTTTGTAATATAGTAATGCTCCAAAATAAATCGAAACTTGTATTTTTGTTGCGTTTCACGAGTGCTCGTTAATAATTTCAATTTAAACCTAATGTCAGAGACATAAAAGCCACGTTGGCACTCGTTCTTGATTTAAAACGACTACACATGACACTAAAGCATGATAATTAATGTTTACACGTACACATTCATAGATACACTCACACCTTTTATATTTATTTATTTATATTTACTTTATTGTACACCACAAAAATACATAACATAAAAAATACATCAAACACTAGAAAATATACAATGGGCGGCCTTATCGCTTTCGGCGATCTCTTCCAGGCAACTTTGGAATGGACAGTGATTTTCCCGGACATAAAATGGGGCTGTCGTTTGGTGCAAATATTGCGACCAACTCCTTTTGTTTCGTCTACTTTCATATTGTAATTTATTACCCAATTATGAGTAGGTGTTATCATTCTCCAGTACTACGGCAAATTCCACTTAAATAATCAGCAAGCTTTGGTCACGGTGACCGTGACTGCCTGCCTGTAAAAGTTTACTTCAAATAATGTTTGTTGCGATGTTAAGTTGCTATTAAAAAATCGTTAGGCGCTAAAGTATTAAGAAGTGATTCTGTTCTGATTATTTGGTTTGATTTAACAAAATTAATAGAATCAAATCAATGCTCATAAATCATTCATTTATTTGCAAACATGGGTTCTTACCCATGTTATAATAAAGTTCTTCATATTTTACCATCACATGGGTGTGCAAATAGTGTAATACAATTCAAAACTATGAATAATGTCAACTAAATCCAATAAATCACAATTCTAGAAACAATAAAAAATAATCAATAATAACTAAATTACTTAAATGATAATAAATAATACATACCTAACCATTAAATTCAGAATAATCAGCTCAAAAATAATAGATTATTTTTGAGCTGTTGTTGTTGCACATAATGACAAATGATTTTTCCTAACATAATAAATCAGATGTATCAGGCCTCTATCAGTTATCATTATGTTTAAATATCGATTCAATATTCCTATGTAAATAAATTATTGTATTACTATGAGAAATGAAATGAAATGTTTATTTCTGCAAGTAGATCTTTTAAGACACAGAGGACATGCTCTCTTTTATATAGGGAATAAAGTTATCTCAAAACTCATACCTAAATTACCTACCCATGACGTCTGCGGAGTTTCGCTAGCTAATTTAATTTGACCAGCGGGGTAATTGCGTAACACACTATCAGTAACAATGAGTTCCATTTTGACAGTTCAACAACATTCATTGCGTTATTTACATAGTTGAGCAGACACATTTTTCGAACACATCAAGCAATAATGGATTAACAATATCCTTCTAAATGATTCATACTTATTAAGTTTTGTCGTGTGTTACGCAATTAGGGTGCCAGTCTCTAGGAAAACTTAACAAAAGAAGCAATGGCATGTCCAACATTTCCATGACACGATAAAATGTCAGCCGTCTATGCCCGCATATAGGGTGACCACATGAAAACCGGGACAAGTACTTCGCCACTGATTGAACTGCGGTTTCAGCAAGTTGGGAACGTTTTGGATGTACTCGTTCGGTTGTTTTGAATGTGTTACCTACGTTTTGGAGGCCGTGATGTTTGTTGACAAAATGTAGGAAGGTACCTCATCATCTGCCTAGCCTTTTCCCAACTATGTTGTGTTCGTCTTCCAGTCTAACCGGATGCAGCGGAGTAGCAGTATTTTACATGCGCAGCCGATCCGACCTCCACAACCCAGTTACTGGGTAATACGAAACCCCTTGGTAAAACTGGTCGTCAGACTTTCGGACTTCTGGCGACCTGTAACGACTGTCAAAGATCCACGAATGGCAGCCGGGACCAACGGCTTAACGAGCTTTCTAGAAAGGTATCTAAATAATAGAAGTCATTGTTGAAATTGTAAGTTATTGTTAAAATAATAGGTGGGGTAGTATGCAAGGCCACACATAAAGCTGTAAGGTACCTTTCCAGTTTTAGCTGACCTCGCATTGTATATTTTTTTCGTACAATCAGAAGTCAGCTTTTACAGGTGGAAGTATAGCTTGATGTGTAACCGTGCGTACCATGTAGACATTTGTATTGTATTGAATGTTTACCTAGCTACCTAGGTAAAGTAATTTAGCACATACTATTTAAGGTCTCTGCACACGGCGGGCGGGGCGGGACGGGACGGCGACGCGGCGCTGGCGCGGCGGTAGTGTTCACACTGCGGGCGCGATGACGTCCCGTCCCGCCGCGCCTTTCTATCATCAAAATAGGTGTTGAGCGATTCAGACATGGAAACGCTATTGCTCATAGTTGCGCTAGCTAAGAAAAAAACAACGTAAAATGCATGATTAAAAAATTTAATACAGCGCAACAACAGCTTTTTTGAAGATGTCACTTGTAAGCAGTGGTTTGCAGACCTTAATGAATAAATAAAGTGATTTACTTATTACATAAACTTAGGTGCACATCATTAGTAGCTTGTAATAAGAAACAATGACATCTAGATGCATGGTAATAATGCATCTAATCTAATATTGCGACATATTCGCCAGAAATGTAAACAAATATGAGTCTATGGAAAAATAAATTTAATTCCTATACAATAAAGTTCACTTTACGCTACAACTTCAAACATTTTTATAACTTTTACAATAGTGCTAGTCACTCTGAAATCAACTTAATTACAATTAAAATAACGTTGATATTTGTTTAACATGAAATAACGTCAATTTGAAACTTAAATAAAAATGAATATAAATATTTTATTGTTTTATACTTTAACTACCTATGATTGATGATGTGTTACGCAATTAGGGTACTATTTTATTAGGAAAGTATATACTTTATACTATTTTAATAGAATGAAAATTAAACCTTCAAAATACCTAATCAAATATATTACATAGTATAACTACGATTCAAATAGGTTTAACTAGAGTTTGAATAACATAAAAGATTATTAGATTTATTACTAGTGGTAAGGAGGATTCATAATCTTGATTCTTCTATAAGTCTTTATCTTACGTGCGGACATATTGCACTGGATAAACTTCTTATACTAAATTAACAAACAAACAATAAAAATAAAATAATCCTAATCTAACTAAAACTGAAAATAAATCTATCAAACAATATCTAAATTATTTATAAATCGACACGACAACTTTTCGCCATGCGATAATAAAATTATTATCATGATACCTACCTACCGCGGCCAATGGCCATAGCTTCGGTGTCACCCGTCACGCGTCGGCTAGTCTCGTTAGACAAACAAACGATTGCTATCTCTGTCTTGCACGCGCACCGCGTCACGCCCTGTCCCCCGCGCGCTCTCTTCCCTACCTTCAGTGCCCTCGCGACCGCTGCGCACGCTTGCCGCGTCGCCCGCGATTGTTAATTGCTATTGTGCCCGTCTCCGCGCTGTGCACACGTATCACAAAATGGAGGTAAACTACCATCAAGTAAAAATCAATTACTTCGACCGAGTAGAACTAAATATAGAATTGTTAAAAGGACCGATGTGCACGAAGCAGGGAATACAAGAGAAAATTATACTGATTACTAAGAATCCTACCGAAGCAGGAAATTGTGTTGTTGAAATTAGGGATGGCCAAAACAAGTTGTATGTAAAAAGGAACTCATGTGCCGTTTCAAATACCTCCGCACCACGAGAGCAACATTTAGAAGTTGTTCCTGTTGAAGATGCTTTCAATATTTTGTTGGACGCACACGTTGCCTGTAACCATGGCAACGCGTTGGCCACGTATGAAAACCTCACAAAGACATACTCAGTGCCAATATTTTGTGCGAGTTGGATTGTCGAATCGTGCAACGTCTGTAATTCAAATCAAGTTGACAACCAGAAACCAGCTGAGACACAAAGTGTGGAAAAGGAATTGACCAATATATCAACCAGAGGTTTATGGCGGCTGAACATCATCAGAGACAAGTCTCTGGTTTCAAACTCTAGAGCGAATTTTCTATTAATTCTAAAGGAGGATGTCACAAACTTCGTAATTTTAAGACCACTCTTCGAGACTTGTGAAGAACTAACTCTGGATTTAATGAAACTATTTACCGAATTTGGTTACCCGGAGAAAGTATTCGTACGAAACATGATATTTTTTTATAGAAGGATTTTCCAAATGGTTCACTCAATTTTTCCTGCAGTGAATGTGCCAGTAGAAGAAGTCAGCTATCTTAATGAAGTCTTTGAAGAAGACAAGGAGGAGGTTTTGAATGAGATAAAGAATTGGATGGATATGATGCAAGACAGTTATTGGGAGCAGAGTTGCCATATCGTGCAATACAAATTGAATACAACTGAAAAACCGTTTACCAGATTGTATACTAAAGATCAATTCGTTGGCATCCCTTTTAATGAATTCTTTAATTATCGGTTCAGGACAAGAATGACGTGGATTACCCCGCCTTATTTGAAAAATAAGCCTGAGACTTCAAAAGCGAAAAAGTAAAAGTTAAGATGTAACATGTTGATTACCGTACGAGCTGCCGATCGATTCTGTAAAAAACTCACCGTGAAAAGTTTGGTGAAGTGAGCTTAGAGTGAGCCGTGAATAGTGTCAATCCCTAGCATTAGTTGGAATGACAGCTCACTCCACGCTCAATTCACCTACGTTTTCACGGTGATATGGTTACAGAATCGCACTGCAGATTAGTTTAAGACCTATAATTATTTCAAATACTTTGTGATGATTATGTTTTGTTGCATTTATGTTAGAAAGTTAATTAATGAATATTGAATTTGATGTTGAATAAGTAATACCGGGTTGACAGCGTTCGATTTTAGTCAAAATATTTTAATTTTTAATTCAATTTGATTGTATCTGTTCAGACGGTTCAAATCGCTTTCGCTTAGCAGTTGATCAACTAAAATCGAACCGTGTTTTTGTCGTCTGAAATAAGTAAACGCATTTTCGTTTGATTTTAATGTTTAAAACAGTGGACTATAGAATGTTTGAATTTGGTTACTAAGTAAATAAATAGGTACCTTTTATAACAAATAACTTCGTTTTATTATTTACGACACAATCTTTACATTATATAAGCTAACATTTAAAATAATAATATATCCCTGGACATTTCACACAGCGCCATCTATTCCCAAGCTAAGCAACCTAATGCTTGTGTTATGGTAACAAGATGGCTGATAAACTACTTATATACATTTTTTTTTTGTAAATACATACATATTATAGATAGAAAAACACCCAGACTCGGAACAAAATACATGTAGGTCATACAAATATTTGTTCCGTGCGGGAATCGAACCCGCGACACGCAGTGCAGCAGTCAATCGCTTAACCACAGCGCCAACCGTGCCGTCAATACATATGTAATATATATAATACATATGTATTTTATTATTTTGATTTATATAGAACTAATAGACATAAATCTTTGTCATCAAACTTAAAATCGCTTACGCCTGTACAGCTTACTATGTACTATCGCCAAAATCTATATCTGACCACCGTTAGGACTATTCCAGCTTGTTATTAGTCGACCTAAAAAGGATCCTCTTTGTTTGTTTTACTTACGGGTGCAGCTGTGGTCATCATGTGCACGGGATTTCGTTTTCAAAATGGTCAGATATAGGTGTTGGCGAAAGTACATACAAACTGTATTATACCCTATACTTCAATACATTATTGTAGTTACTTACCTTACATAGGTATGTTAAACCTCAACTACAACCAACAACGAAATCAATGTCATAGATATGTACTTAGATCTTTTGACCTTTGGCCCAAATTGGAATTAAAGCCGCCATCTTGTTTATTTTTTCAAAACCATTTCACGTAATGGTTGTACAAAATGATTACCAACAAGGGCCCCTGTCAATGTCATTCAAGCACCTAAATATTCTTGTAGCACTCAACAAGAACCGAGAGGCAATTCTCGTAGTTTTAAGGACGTTCACAGTCAGAAGGTCTGTTCTCGTAATAAAAAACGTTGAAAATCTAGTCGCAATCTCATCTCAGCGACAATAAAATTAATGTCAAAAATGTACGGAAATTAGAGGTATTTTTGAGAGATTGAGACTGAGATCAGACTGTGAACGTTCTTAAAATTACGACAATTGCCCCTCTGATCTCAGTCTCAAACTGTCAAAAATACCTCGCTAATTTCCCTACAATATGACATTTGTTTGTCGCCGAGATGAGACTGCGACTAGATTTTGAACGTTTTAAATTACGAGAATTATTGGCCTTCTGGTTCTTAGCAGCTTTAAACAGAGAAAAGTGGCAAGAGAGTAAGGTCTTTACCCTGCAGTCGGACATTACAGGCTTTTAATAATAATAAGCTCTATAGATTCGTTTGTTGGACATCAATTGCACCAGAAAATCTAACCAGAGACGGCGATTTCAAACGTAACCGAAAACCATATCAGTGGTGTCGTGCCGGTTGAAAACAGTACTATAACCAAACAAGCGCACTCAGTCTGTTGTACGCCTTATATACCAGCTTTTCCCGCTCACATCCTCACCTCAGGCTACTTCTAATATAATTAAGGATCTACTAACTATTGATGGTCGAAACTTGTTCGTCCCCCAACTTTGTTAGTACAGCTTACATTGCATGGCTCTATTCCTTTCGACGAAACGCGGTTCTGTATTTATGTACGAGTAGGTACAGACGCCAGTATATCAAGCTACTACAATCTGTAAAATTTCTTTAGTAGATTTTCAGCTTTATCGCTAAAGCATTATGGTTCAAGGTTGATTGGGAAAATTTGACAGTTTCGGGTAGCTTGACCTGCTGGCGTCTGTACTTCTAAAAGATTATTCCGATTGAGTTTGCTGGAGTTTGTGGTGATACAGTCCTGAGTTCTTGATTAATGAGTTATTTTATTCGTTTTTGTTCGTAGATAACTAGGGTTTTCTGAGAAGCAGCCGAAGTCTTGATTTGTGGCCGGTTAGTGGCAATTACCTACATTACGGCTACTGGAGTAAATGGAATAAAACCACGTGCTGCGGCGACCCCAAATAAATTGGTACAGTGAAATAATGATTCAGATGAAAATCGAACTCACATGATTAAATTATCGTCACCTGTCTAGCCTTTAATTTTACTATGCCCAAAGCACATTTGCGGAAATCCATCCACTGATTGAAGAGAGACCACGAGAGTCCGCTAGCTACCTAATCACGGGTGATGATGCTAAAAACACATTTGTGTGTTGTGTTGTGACGCGTCCAACTGGACCAGCGTAGTGGATTACGGCCCACTGCTTCTCACTGGGAGGAGGCCTGTGTCCCAGCAGTGGGAACATTATAGGCTGATTATGTAGCGACGTGTCAGCAACCCCGCCACCGATCTGGCGCGATCGAGGTCAAGCAGTCAGCATATCATTAGGCATAACAAAATTAGTCTACGCTTATTATCATCAGCCTAGTTAATTTCGAGGTCTGGCAGGTCAACTTCGAGCCTAATTAGACACAATTTAATATTGATACGCACACAGTGCAAGCTGACCTCAAGGCAATTATTGACATATCGATAATCGATATCTTCTGGTTAGTCCGATTACCTGGCCATGTCTTTAATCATAGTAGGCTCTGTATTAGGTAATGAAGCTGTGTGTACAGCCGTTTCATAGTTATTTTTGTATTATACACTAGCTTCTGCCCGCGACTTCGTACGCGGATCCTGTTGCTTATACCAGCGACAATGAGGTCGTCAAAATCAAAGATCTGAAACGTCTAATGTCGAATTCTAAGACCTTGGGGACGGGAAAACAGCGTGATGCGCGAGACGATTCGAAACGTCCTAGATCTTTCATTTTTGTAAAAAGTTGGCATGAATCCAGATTTAGTGACTTGATGAGCTCCAAATGAAGTCATCTGAAAAGCACTGTTGTAGGCTCGAATATTGCTTAAGAAATGGTTGGACTTGGGATGCTCGCCATTCAAAAGAACTCGTAAGACCTCCGGTAGCTCTTGCATAGAGTTTAGTCGTAACTTTCCAGACGCACAACAAGTTCCCTTGGTCTCTCCCTTCCACTTACGCGCGTGACAGTGTGCACACACCTCAGACATGGTGCCAATGTCTCTGTGTTCGATGTAATTAATAAATGGGTTATAGGAAAACGCGCTCCTTTCTTTATTGTTCCACGGTTGCTCTTCAGGATCATAAACCATAGACTCAGTATCAGATGAGGATGAATTTTATTGCGAAGATTGCGACGTATACGGTCTAGATCAATTTGGGCCACACGCTGTTCGACTGACTTGCCCGAATTTCCTGAATCCGCTCACGTTCTTGCGTGGAATGAACAGACACCTCAACACGCATGTCGTGATTTCTTTGCCGAGCAAGTGCGTTGCGTTGCTCGCGCTGCTAGTCTGTCTCCAAAGACCGAGCTAGAGCATGCTGTGAGCGGTCTGCACTAAGGCGCGTCTCATGCTCTTCAGGATTCTCAAGTGATCGAGATGTGGCAGTGCGAATACGCTGGGACTCTGCGTGTAAGTCTCCAAAGCGCGAGATACTGCGTGGCGCTCGCGATCGCTTGCTTGGCGTGTATCGCGCTCCTGACTGTTCTCGAGCGAGAAAAGCTGAAGACTTAATCTCTGCTCTCTCTCTGTATCCGTTTCGGAAGCGCAAGATAAAGAATGACGCTCTCTGTCACGCGCAAGTCGTATCTCACGCTCCTGACTGCTCTCAAGTGATCGAGCAGTCTCAAAGCGGATATTCTGAAGACTCAACCTCTGATCACTCTGTGTAACCGTTTCGGATGCGTGAGACAAAGAATGACGATCCCGGTCGATAGCTAAACGCATTTCTCGTTGTTCCACACTTTCCTGAGATCGAGAAGCAGTAGTGCAGACTCGTTCAAATTCTAGTCGTAATTGGCGCTGCGTGCTAGTTTCTGCGGACAAACTTAGTGCATTACGCTCACGGTTAGCATCTAGCCGTTGTCATGCTCTGGGTCGGTTTCGAGAGATCGAACTAACCTGCGTATCTTAGAAACCCTTGAGTTTAGAGACAGATTTGATATTTTTCTAAAAGGCATAGCTAAAATTCCTTCTTAATCCGTTACTAACGATATTCAAATCAATGAAAAATAATCGAATAAGTACGTAAGAATTGCTAGTTAGTAGAAAAATAATAATTATTCACAGGAAAATTGAACACATCAACCAACACAGGCAACAAAGGTAACCCCCGTTTATATAGGATGAGAGCGGCACATTGGCACATATATCATCACTATTTGGGAACGAAACCATAGCGCGATCTATGTAACTCGACGCCAACGCCATACAGTTAGAAAACGGAAACTACCATAATATCATTTACCCAAATTAATTAAATTATGAATAAAACTAAATTGTGGTTAATTTAACAGGCAACTACATTATTTTTGCATTAAAAAAAAATATGGTAACAGCAGCAAGAAACAAAACTAAGAATTACATACTTAAATCAATTACCTACAACAAATTTGCTTGGTAAGATATAACTTGGAACCAAAAGTTTGACTTGACTTCATGATAGTGTAGCTTGTTGTACCACCAATCAATCTGTTTAGTATTATTGGTGTGAAACTCTCCATACAATTAGATAGGACATGTAAAGTTCTCAGATTTCATAACAGTATCGTTCCCAATGCACATAAAAAATGCAAAAACTACAAAAAAAGAATTTTACGATTTTTTTAAACATGACGGCAAAAAAAAAAAAAAAAAAAATAGTATGGGGTTTGAACTCGCACCATTTAGTGTGGTAAACGGTCGCCTGACCTTACCGCTAAATCCCCCGTTGACATATTGTTGAAATAGCTGTTCCCTTGCATTTTATAATATTACTGCCCCGCTCCTTTATAAAAATAGCGTGATTATTATGTTCCCAGAGTTAAATTTTTCTTAACTAAATAAATAACATGTCATTTTGTGCATTAAATTATTTTGTGCATTCGATTACGAACAAAAACTTTTTAAAATCAATATTGCTTACCTCCCGTAACATACGGCGTGATAATATGTAGCCTAAAGCCTTCCTTGGTTTACAAAGAACATTTTTGCTGAATTTCAATTCAATCTATCCAGTAGTTTTGGCGTGAAGCCGTACCATACACACAGACAAACAGATAAACAGACAAACAGACAAAAATTCTAAAAAGTCACTTTTTGTCATCAGTTACGTTTTTCTAACAAAAGCCACTTATTTTTTCTCGAAAATTCTCAATGTACAGTTTTTCTTTCGTTACTGTTTTATTATATGTATAGATGTATAGATATTTTGTAACACTGTCATAGCTGATTTTTAGGGTTCCGTAGCCAAATGGCAACGGAACCCTTATGGATTCGTCATGTCTGTCTGTCTGTCTGTCTGTCTGTCTGTCTGTCTGTCTGTCTGTCTGTCCGTCCGTATGTCACAGCCGCTTTTTTCCGAAACTATAAGAGCTATACTGTTGAAACTTGGTAAGTAGATGTATTCTGTGAACCGCATTAAGATTTTCACACAAAAATAGAAAAAAAACAATATATTTTGGGGGTCCCCATACTTAGAACTGAAACTCAAAATTTTTTTTTTCATCAAACCCATACGTGTGGGGTATCTATGGATAGGTCTTCAAAAATGATATTGAGGTTTCTAATATCATTTTTTTCTAAACTGAATAGTTTGCGCGAGAGACACTTCCAAAGTGGTAAAATGTGTGTCCCCCCCCCTGTAACTTCTAAAATAAGAGAATGATAAAACTAAAAAAAATATATGATGTACATTACCATATAAACTTCCACCGAAAATTGGTTTGAACGAGATCTAGTGAGTAGTTTTTTTTTAATACGTCATAAATCGTAACGTAACGGAACCCTTCATGGGCGAGTCCGACTCGCACTTGGCCGGTTTTTTATTTTTTTAAATGCTTTAAGTTTGACCACTTACCATCAGGTGGTCCATCAGCTTGTTTCTGAAATGATATAAAAATAAATTATACAATGTGGAGACGACAAATACGACAGTCAATTAAACTGCGAATATCTAATGCCATTCCCAGTCTGCATACGAAAATTAAATCAAATACATCCAATATTTTCATCATCATCATGATTTCAGGTCCACAGCTGGACATAGGCCTCCCCCAAGAACCACTTCGACGGGTTCCTACATCACCAGTCGAAGCCTACCAATGGCCGTACCTAAGCAAGGGTAATAGGCCGCCGGCGACTAGGGGTAAAGTGTTTTTTGTGGTTGCCATTTCGTGGGGGGTTTGCCATAATCGCCACGCTAAAACGTATAGGAATGCTGCTGCCCATTCTCCGGTACGTCCATTTTTTTTTTTTTTTTTGAGGTTGGTAAATCATCAAATGACCCCTCCCGCTCTGGGTGGAGCGGAGGGAGTGTCAGACTCTTACTGACTAAAACCCACCCGTGTTCCTTCCTTAGCCCTTTATGTTCCAGGGCAGCGGTAACCCTTTCGGACGATCCCGCTACTCACCGGTACGTCTCCTAGTCGCCTATTATGACACCCACGGGAAGTAGGGTGGTGCTATTTTGTAAGTCCACCACGCAGAAAATATTTTAGTCACTATTAAGAGCTAGTCAAAGATTGGCAAAACCCAGAGTCAGCCCATCACTTCTATTTAGTTCGTTTGAAAAAAATACTTTTTGTATTACTAGAATTTATTTGATAGTTCCAAAATACTCTAATGCATTAGTCTTGCCAGTTTTTTCAGTTATTGTGTTATTGTTGTCGCCACATTGTATATCAGGTACTCCTTGAAACATTCACACTTAACTGTATATACAAGTCACACACAAAACTCAAGTTCCTAACTCCGTTACATCACATAAAGACTCCCTTGCCGCCTCTAAAAATAAATAAAAAATATCTTTCCTAGGAAAAATCCTACAACGTCTGAGCCTCAAATATAAAACTAGAGGAGGCTGAAACTCGTTCATTTTTCACCCACAACAAAGTGTTCAGGAGTTATTGCCTACATCATAACCGGGGTGTTATTTTTCTTATACGCTGATGTAGAATTTCTAAGGCACATTTTTGCTTGCAAACTTTTCTTGGTTGGTTTATTTTATGGTTGACTTCCTTGTGTAATTTAGCAACGTCACAAATTAGGACAATATCCTCTGTCCATTATACATAATGATGATTAATATGGACAAACAAGAATAGCCTTTAACGGTATTTTTGTTAGATCAACAATATTAGTACCTACTAACCTAATCCAATTTCGATTCATATTACGACAAAGGAGCATTTCATTTTAGCATTGTGTCATGCATGACATTGCAATTATGTGATGATAAAAATACTTACTTAATATCCCTTTTAAATCGAAACTTAACAACGCTGCATGTTGGGAAAATTATATTTTTGTATTTTGTTAGCCTACATTGAATCCCACTTCTGGGCAAAAGCCTTCCCTCTTTCCTTCCAAACCTCTTTCTTTTGTGCGATCTCTGGCTATGTTAGTCTTGCAAACGTCATCAGGTCGTCACACTACCTTCCCTGCGGTCTACCTCGACGGTGATATCGTCCGTCAGGCGTCCAGTGAGTGACAACCATTGCCCATCTCTCCGGGTATACTCACGTAGTGTGGGTTCGTTGGTGTGTTAGGAGGAGTAAGACCCAGGTATCGAAATTGCAAAACCGTCTGTCAAATTCAGAAACGCGAATACCGTTCGTTGACGTAGCTATTAGGTCCTCACATGTGCAGGTGACAGGGCATGCGATGCAAGAGACTTCGTAGGCCGCAGCACAACCTCCACAAGTGGGGGTTCTGGTACAGCAAGAGCGCGGAAACTTTGGAATACTTATCAAGTTTGATAGATCCTTTTATTGAATACCACTATCGTTTTTCACGAGATCCTTTATTATTTGCATAAAGGATCTCGTGAAAAACGATAGTGGCTTGAGCCAAAACAGACATTAAACAGAAAGCGATAATACAATGTAATCATTGTAAAACTGACCAATTAAGCCGAAAGTTGTAACAATTCTGTCCGAAATTTCGCAGCCACCGGTACGGATGCGTCGTTACGTAATTTAAATACGGAATGGGAATTGTTTCCTTAAATGTTGGAAAAACGCTGGGAGTGCACGTTGGGTTCAATATGGGGTTCCGTATAGGGCAAATGTTATTTTAAAATCGGATACTTTTCGATAAATTAAAGTTACCTCTTTTCTGTTGGAGGCTTAATTCAAAAAGATTGTAGAAAGCAGTATCCACCGGCTGTCGCTGAAAACTAGCGCATGGGGCTCTGTCTTGCATAGGTCGCAGCACAATGTTGAGCGATACCCGTTTTGCGTGGATGTGATGCATGTTTCCCCCAATCCTTTCTATTTTTTTTTTTTGTATTTTATGTTCTTTTTTGCGTCATGTTTACCGCAAATAAACGTATTTTCTTTCTTTCTTATCGAACTTAACTTATACTAAATATTCAGTCTTCTCCTTAGCGTGTCGATGGCAAAAATAACACGAGAGTAATTTTTTAAAGTATTGCCCAATTTTCAGCAACGCGAAAACCGTTTGCTGACGCAGCCGTTAGGTCCTCACATGTGCAGGTGACAGCATGCGGTGCAAGAAACTTTGTACCAAAATAGGTCGCAGCAAGGAGAACCTCCACGAGGCGCTTCATGGACGGCGCATATCTCCGGTGTGTACGCGGCGTCTCTAAACAGATAGTGGCTCACCTACCATCTTGCACCGCATGCGCTGTAATATTCAATATCTCGATATAAACGATTGCAATTTATTCATATCAATATTTCATAATCTCATAAATAGTAGTTCGGAGTATTTGAGAGCTACATGTGGCTTTGTAAACTTTCAGGGTGCACCCTCTTAAAACGAATGTAAATGCGAATATGAAGAATGCGCAAGAAAATCCATGGACACTCTTCTATACCTAACTAGCTGACCCGACAGGCTTATCCCTGCCCAAAATGCAATTCCGTCGTAAAAAGCTCTTTTAATTTTTCCCGAATTTTCCAATATTCCGGGAATTTATTTCCATTTTTTTTACTTAAAAACCTTATTCGTTTTCGTAAATGCGCTAAATTGCTTTCAGTAAAATATTATTAAAGAATATTTTACTAAAAGCAATTTCAGTTAAAAAGTTTCCTCTATATCAATGACCCAAAAGTAAATAATAAGGAACCTTTTAAGTTTTTATCGCGGCATGACACCGGAAGAGGAAAAGGCGGTACTGGAATGTTGCCAGTATTCGAAATCAAAGTTACAAGCCTAAATAAAAGATTTTGCTCCACTGGCTGTGCATTAGAAATAGGTTTTAAAAATGTTTGTTCAATATAACATGACATGCCGATGTCGTCGGAAGATGTGTTCGATAGCCTGCCGAAATTTTTATCAGGAGCACAAAGGTGCATTGAAGGAGACATTCAAATTTGAAAAAAGTATTGTATTTTTTTTCTATTTTAGTTTTTTTTTTGAATTTTATGTTTAAATATATTTTATACATAGTTTAATAGGTGTGTATAACATCGTCTTGGAATACTGTAAGTACCTTTATAGGTAAATAAATAAATAACAGTATTATTACTGTAATTTATTTATTTATTCCAACCAATGTGGGAATAAATAAATAAATCACGCCAGTAATTCTTGAAGGATAAGGCAGACATGCCTGAGGACCCCCAAAAGCTTTTTTATTCACATTTTCATTTTTATTTATAAACATAGCATCAAGTTGTTCTTTTAAGTATTGCGGGGATTCCCCATTCAATAAGCAGACGTGTAACTGAACTGTTTCATCTTTGCAAATCTACGGAACCCTAAAAAGCGGACGTAAATGAATACCAGTTCCGTACAGTTCGGCAGAATAGAAACACGTATTGTTTTGCCTGGATTGTTTCGACTCAGACTGTGGACTGAGCTATGTTGCAGACAGACGGATAGTTGGATTTGTATTAGGTTTATTTCTAGCTAGCCTGCGAAGTAATATTCAATTTGTTACGTCGAGTTACGCTTTTGTTTCGTCGATAAAGTATAGGGATGTAGGATTTGCTGAAGTGACGTGAACTAAGCGACATTTATAGCTGACTAGCAGCGCCTCGCGGTTTCAACCGCATAAGTTTCGATATCGTGGAAATATCGGGATAAAAAGTCAAGTTTCTGTCCAAACGATGGTAAGTAAGCAAGGACTTAACTCGCTACTTAGCAAATGCAAATTATGTAAATTAGTCTTTTCGGTACAGTAGCTACAGTTAGTCTCAAAAAGATGTTTACATCGACAAGAATAAATTGAAACTTTGTCCCAGAATATTGTATGAATTGTAGCTACGCATTATACAAGCAGAACATTAATAAAATTGTAGACCTGACTTCGTGGCATAAAATTCAAAATGCAAATTCGTGCGAGTCGCCTATAGAAAAATAAATATTGTTTAAAAGTGACGATTCGCACTTTTCGGGCGAGTCGACAAATAAACCAAAAAATCTGACCCACAACATTAACGACAGTCACTCTGCACGGTAATAAAATCACGTTCCTCTATGTAAGTAAGACCTTTCCTGTTTTAATCATCTACCTGTAATCTGGCGAAGGTGCTTTCGCGCAATTAGATTACAGGATACAATAGCTCTGGAGATTTGTTCCCTATGTGGTACAAGTCTGGAGATGAGGCGAATTGTGGGTTTGAATAATAAAACTGTTGGGAACCCAACACAACACCTTGCGCGCGGCCTGCACGCGCAGGCAGCGTCATCAGCCCCATAATTGGGTAACACAGTCAATCTCAATCTAAATTTTGAAGGATATTGCTAATCCATTGCTTCATTACGTTCGAAAAGTTAGTCTTCTTAACAACGTAAATAACGCAATGAATGTTGTTAACGCCTTTGCGTAGGATAACTAAATAGCGTGCAAAATAAAATTCCCTTTATGAATAATTATTAACTTCAAAATTAAAGGCTACGTTTACAAGATTCTATGGACCCGTTACAATTGTTTCGGTTGTTGTGTCGAAAGGTCGCTGATGGCCTGATGGCCCGTGAAGGCAAGTGTACAAGAGCCGCGCTCGTTTGCCGGAGCGCACCTCGGCCGCCACTCGCGCCCATCTCCCACCAGTGCGTGGAAGTGCGCCGCCATTGGTCCGCGCAGGTGGTGTGATGCTCACGCCACCCGCTGCTGCCCGGCCATTGGGTGAGCGATGGTGGCGTGATGTTTAGCCGCACCGCCCGTCGCGCGCGCCTCTCGCACGGCCGCCGGCTGTGTTGCCAGGCGGCGAGAGACGGCAACAATGTTATTGAACTGTCAAAATGAAACCCATTGCGGCTAATAGTGTGTTACGCAACTACCCCGCAGGACGTTATCGGCAAGCTGAGGTGCGGCGCGGGGACGACACGGCTCGGCCCGATGACCACTCGATTCTACGGACTCCACCGCGACGGACGATACTCTCCTCTTAGACACAATTTACATTGCCGCGGAACGGAGTGGAAGCGAATTTTCGTAGCGATATTATACATAGCAAAATGAACTTTATGTCAATTGTCTAACGGGCAAACTAGATACGAGCTTGTTACTGCGGGACTTCCCGAGAATGCTGGATAATTCCTCCAGAAGATGCGCGACCTGTCCGTATGTGTGTATCTAATTTGTGCGTTACAATATTGACATAAAGTTCATTATGCTTTGTACAAAAAAAAAAAAAAAAATCGCTTCCATTCCGTTCCACGGCAATATAAATTGAGTCTTAATCTTAATTAGTAATTGTTTGTCGGGAAAGTTATTTATTTTATTTTATTTATTGACTGCCCCGTTGGCCTCGTGATTGCAAGCGCGACTGCTGACCGTGGGGGGTCCTGGGTTTGATTCCCAGGTCGGACAAAGTGATATTGGGTTTTCCGTTAGGAATTTCTCAGTAACAGCCCAGAGTTTGAAAGTTGGAGGTTTAATACCCCCGTGCCTAGGAAAGCACGTAAAGCCATAAGTCCTGCGCCTAATCTCGCCCCGGTCGTGTCGGATTGCCGTCCTATCGGACTATGAGAGTAAAGGAACAGAGAGTGCATCTGTGTTTGCGGACACATTAGTGAACTATAATATCTCCATGTGTACCTGGCTAGTATCAGTTGAGATTAGCCATCCTGACCAAAATCAGTCACGATGGCCAATCTTAACGAAATTAGTTGAAAAAAAGTTTTTCTCCTTTAACTTACACCAAACATAAGTGCCCTTAAATCCGAACTTCGTGACTTATTAGGTCGAGCAAATAATCACAATGGCTAGACTGTTATGTAAATAGTATCTTACTAATATTATTTGATGACCTTATACTAAATGAGAGAGCAGTGGTGGTCCAGGTGTAACCGCCCCGACTTACGAATGGGTCCGTCGTTACGTGGGTACGTCGTGGGTTCGAACCCTGGCAGACGCTTTACTTTGTGTAATTTATTTCATCACCACTGCTCTCAAAAACGGTGATGGAAAACATCGTGAGGAAACCGGCATGTCCTAGGGGCAACAATTCGAAGACATGTGACATCTACCAACCGGCACTGGGCCCGCGCGGTGGATTACGGCCCAATCCCTCTCATAGAGAAGAGGTATGGGAACGCGCGGGGTTATAGGCTGATTATGCTATTGAGGCCCGCTGCTGTATCATCAAATCGTTGCAGTGGAACGGATTTGAATGTTGGCACACAGATAGTTTATAACCAGGATTAACAGATACAGGGTGGCAGGGACATCGACGCGCAAACTATAACCATGGATTCAGCACATGAGTTTAGACCCCATAGCGTCGAAATTTTTCGTCGGTTATTAAGAAAAAAAAAAATTGTTGTTCCATACGTTTTCTATGTGCACTTTTCTAAGTAACAGAAGATGTTTTTTTTTATAACCGAAGAAAAATTTCTACGCTATGGGGTCTAAACTCATGTGCTGAATTCATGGTTACAGTTTGCGGGTTGATGTCCCTGCCACCTTGTAGAATACTTTTTATCCCGATATTCCACGGGATCGAGACTTATGCGGGTGAACCCGCGGGGCGCTGCTAGTACAGAAATATTCATACTGAGCAAACGTGTATCATTTCAATAGTTACTATCACTCCAAAGTTTACTCCAATCCAAGTAAAATTCGTGATCACCGACAAAATTTTAAAATTGTTAATAAGCCGGTGTTAAAATGAATTATTCAAAGGTATTTCATACAGGCATTCCCAGGAGTCCTGGAAGCCTATCTACTGATTACAGTGTTCATCAGTGGTATCTCCATTGGGGATAGCCGTTAACCATATTATTATCTCGAATTGTCGAGGTTTTTGTAAATTAAAATTGTACTAAAAGCAGACATAGATCAACTTTCTTACAAAAAATATAGGAATTAACATGAAATAAATAAATGATTGTATAATTTTGTTGTGTGCTGAATTGTGTATTCTTGAAAATCGTGTGTCCGATGGGATTTACCATCGGTAAAAATTACAAACTTTCCTACAAATTGTCATTGTATATTTAACCCCTTTAGGTGGAGAATTTTCAAAATTCTTTCCTTAGTGTTCATTTTCGTTATTTATAAGGAACACTTGTGCAGAAATTACATTCTTCTATTAGACCTCAAGGGTTAGGCTGTGCGTTGTTTGTCAGCGAATTTAAGGTTTTTTTAAGTACAGACGCCAACAGCTCAAGCTACCCGAAACTGTCAAATTTTCCCAATTAACTTTGAACCTTAATGCTTTAGCGATAAAGTTGAAAATCTATTAAAGAAATTCGACAGATTGTAGTAGCTTGATGTGGTGGCATCTGTACCTACGTTCTACCTAGATTTTATGGCAGGCAACAGACTTATCTAAAAACTCATTATAGAAACGACAAACTGAAAAGTACGAGTATAACGTATGCTAAATTACTAGATTTCCAGTATTTAAGACTTTTAAGACGAATTCAAGACATATCTGAATAATATGTCTCATTTTGTTGATGCTGTTGCAGAAGGGTCATTGACGCAACAGTTTGGAATGTAAGAGGTCAAAAATCTACGAAACCAACTCAAATACCTAAATTTTAATATCTTTTGGTTTAATAATAGTTACATTCTGGCTGTCGAGAGAAGCGTTCCTGACACCTGCCAGAGGAAAAATTCTAGTAGCTAATAAAGATCAAATTCGCAAAACACGTATTTTTAGGGTTCCGTAGCCAAATGGCAAAAAACGGAACCCTAATGTATTCGTCATGTCTGTCTGTCTGTCCGTCCGTATGTCACAGCCACTTTTTTCCGAAACTACAGGATAAATTTTTATTCAGTGCGTAAATTTTCACAGGGTGTTCTACCCATGAATATGAACAACTTTCACTATCGGACCATCTCTGAAATCACAAAAAAAAAATCAGCTGTTTCTTATAAAAGTTCAATACCTACTCGGCCAAAATGTATGAATCTGCTGATTTTTTTTTCGTGATTTCAGAGATGGTCCCATAGTGAATGTTGTTCATATTCATGGGTAGAACACCCTGTAAAAATTTACGCACTGAATAAAAAATTATCCTGTATAAGAACTATACTGTTGAAACTTGGTAAGTAGATGTATTCTGTGAACCGCATTAAAACCACACATAAATAGAAACAATAAATTTTGGGGGTTCCCCATTCTTAGAACTGAAACTCAACAATTTTTTTTCATCAAACGTATACGTGGTATCTATTGATAGGTCTTCAAAAATGATATTGAGGTTTCTAATATTTTTTTTTTCTAAATTGAACTTCAATTTAGAAAATTGAAGTTTAATTCAATTTAGAGAATTCTCTTATTTTAGAAGTTACAGGGGGGCTCCCCTGTAACTTCTAAAATAAGAGAATGATAAAAATAATCAAAATATATGATGTACATTACCGTGTAAACTTCCACCGGAAATTGGTTTGAACGAAATCTAGTAAGTAAATTTTTTTTTAATACGTCTTTGCGCGATTTCAATAATGGCAACAGGTAGGCACTTGAAATATTCAAAAAATACTTACTTAGTTGTATTTTTACTTTAATAAGCAATCATAAAAATAAAATAAATATTTAAGGGGCCCGCTCCCATACAACAGACGTGATTTTTATAGATAAGGGTACGCAACCCTTCGTGCGCGAGTCCGACTCGCCTGGCCGGTTTTTTTTGTATGAAACTGACAGGTGTTAAGAACGCATTCTCTCTTCGACCGCAGTGTAGGTGGCTATAGTCAGGGAAATCAGTTGTTAAGTAAGTTGACAACCAACTTAAATTGTCCTTTTAAACAAATAACAACTGTCTTTCTTTGACAGACTGTGACCTCTGAGTTTGTTTCGGCCTTTCTTCTCAGAATAGTCAGACAGGAATCGCCGAACTCAACTAGTTAAAAAAAAAATACGATTGAGGTGTAAAAGTGTTTGCACAAGCCTACTTAAAGTAAATAAATCATTTGAAATTTGTATAAAATGGCTATAAAACGGAAAATTGACGTACGATATCAATTTGCTCGGCAATTAATTTCTCCAGCTCTGCAAGGTAAAAAACTACCCAAAGAAAGAAAATACGCTTATGTGCAGTAAACATGACGCTGAGAAAGAATACAATAAATAACAAGTTGGGGGAAAATATGTTCCACATCCACGCGCAAAGGCCATCACTTAGCACAATGCTACGACCCTATGCGAGACAGAGGCGCTGGGCCTCAAGTCTGCTATTACAATAGTGTCAGAATGGTCTATCATTGATTTCATAATTGTTGATTTTGACAAGTTTGGTAATCTACTAATATAATGGCGTCATTATGACTTTCCAGTGGTCAACCACTGACACTCCATTGAAAGAAATCATTTCTTTCAATGGAGTATGCCATTCCTTATGCCATTTCTTAGAAATGGCATAGAATGGTAATCTCGTACATAAATGAATAACTGACTTACATAAAACACTTGACTTGTATAAAACACTAATAAATAATATGTAGAAATATATATCAATGAAATCTGGCATAAATAAAGTAGTGGTAGTTTTTTGAAAATCATTTCTACTAACGGGTTTTCTAATAAAGGCAATACGAAAAAGTCATTACGACACAATTCTATTACGAGACCATTGACCGACCAATGATCGCCATTAAGAATTTAGCAGATTACGAACTTTAAGCAAAATGACAATGGGATGGGAATGGGATCGTGTTGAAATGACGAATTTATAAAAATAGCAGACTTAGGGGCCCTGGTTTCCAGCAACACCAGCCGTTGACGTGATGACGACAACCGGTACAGTATACGATCAAATTCACATAGGTACCTAAATTCTTATGCCTTTTGGTTTAAGGGGAATGCGCTAGGTAGCCCGCGAAATTCATTATTGTCTCACGTTTTTTTGCGTTTTAATTTGCAGGTCAGTGTCAGGGTGTATGTTGATTTAAATATGATTCGCGACCGTAACATATGTATATGACTTTACAAAATTATAATCATTAATACAACTCCTTGAGTTAGAATTGGCCTCAAATGTAATAATAATTTAATAATTTTTTATTTACTCAGACAACCATTGATCCATTACATTAATAATACATTTCAATGTAATGATTTCATGAAATTGTCATTTAATAAAGTAACTTGAAGTAAAAGAGTTGTATGGATGATTTTTATGATTATAATCTATATTACTTATTAAAACTAAAGCTGAAGAGATGGTTTGAATATACTTAAATATAAATGTTCTCAGAAACTATCAGTCTGTATTAGAAAAGTTATTTTTGCATTTGATAGCTCAATTCTTGAGGAAGGCTATAGGCTATTTAACATCACGCTAAGACCCTGAGGAGCCGAGCAAAAAGCGATGCGATGCGACGGGGTGTGTCGGCGGAGTAGGACGAAGTCACGGACAGAAGCTAGTTATAAATAAATATTTTTTCCGGCCGCAAATCATATTTAAATCAACATACAACCTGACACTGTTCTGTAAATTGCAAAAAAACGTAAGAAAAATTGAATTTCTCGGGCCACCCTGCCGCTTCCCCCTTAACGATAGTTAGGTAGGTACAAAAGGGGAAAAGTATTTTATAGCTGAACAGTCTGTGGATGGTCTGAGAAAGCACAGGAATAAAACTATAAACGGGAATAAAGAGTAGAAACTACAGTCCGAGTTTTACGAGTAATTCATTCAGAAATGTTAATCGAGTGACATTCTCAAGCTATAAAAAACTTCGAACATTGAAACAGCAATCAAATGCCACTACTTTTATTGTTGGAAGCGAAAGAAATAAGAATGTCAGAGTTTCGTGCTTCTGACGACCCGTAAAATCTGTCAAAATCCACGAATGACAGCGGGAATCTACGGCTTAACGTGTTTTCCGAAGCACAAAGGGTCCTTGGTATTTAAAGATGGTTACTCATTCACGAACCAACCACGGCAAGCGTAGCTGAACCTGATCGATCGACCCGTGCGGTTGTTTTTACTTAGCTACGAGCCCCTCCTTACTGTCCAAAACAATTTTCAGAAACTATTTATCCTCACAAGAGACCTTATTTTTTAGATTCGGTCAAACCCTACTTAGGTACAGACGCCAGCAGGTCAAGCTACCCAAAACTCTTAATTTCCCCAATCAACCTTCAAACTTAATACTTTAGTGATAAAGTTGAAAATCTATTAAAGAAATTTGACAGATTGTAGTAGCTTGGTGTGCTGGCGTCTGTACAAAGGAGATAGTTTTTTTTTTAACCTTCTGTATTGTAACGTCTATTAATTGTGTTTAAAGTAATCATGTTGCGGAAGAAATTTGAGTTCGACTTATATGTTGTATTTGTATCTATTTTACAGTGTACATTCTATTAATATTATACATGCGAAAGTGTGTGAGGATGGATGGATGTTTGTTACTCTTTTACGCAAAAACTACCAAACCGATTTGGATGAAAATCAGCACACAGATGGTTTATAACCAGGATAATATAATATAACCAGGACACATAAACTTTTTATCCCAATATTCTTACGGGATCGAAACTTATGCGAGTGAAACCGCGGGGCGCTGTTAATAAATAATAAAATAAATCAAAATAACAAAGGAAAATCTTACAAATATTAATTTCCCTTCTCTTTGAAAACAAAGTGACATAATTATTTTAACAGTACAAATTCTAAACAACTGCCTCTGATTAGTTCAGTCTCGGTCAAAAGACCAAATATTTGGAAGCCGACCAAGATTGTTAAGAATTAATGAAAAGGAAACAAAATGGCGGCTTATTATCGTGAATAGCTAATCAGTAGGCATTTAATAAATTGTGATAAATATTCATGAAGATATAAAGGTTCCATTGGTTTCCCTATTAAAATTAAAGTGAGGTTAATTTACAAGTCTCTTGTTTTCACTAAGCTTTTTTTAGACTGAATACTGACTGAGCATCACTCAATAAGTTTTTTTTTCATTATTTTGTGGAAATAAAAAAAAGAAATAGAAATAATATTTATGCGTATTTTTTTATTAATGTTTGAGTTGGTTTCTAAATTCTAATTTATTTGTTCAGATCTAGCTGCGCCCCGCGGTTTTACCCGCATAAGTTTCGATCCTGTAGGAATATCGGGTTAAAAGGTATCCTATGTGTTAATCCTGGTTATAAACTATCTGTGTGCCTATTTTCATCCAATCGGTTCAGTAGTTTTTGCGTAAAAGAGTAACAAACATCCATCCATCCTCACACACTTTCGCGTTTATAATATTAATAGGATGTACACAGTAAATTAGATACAAATACAACATAATAAGTCGAACTTAAATTTCTTCCGCAACATGATAACTTTAAATATGATTTCGAATTTTCGATACAATAACAGCCGACTCCCGGCCACCGCAGGCGCGGGTTTGCGGGCAGCGAGCAATGAGCAGCTCGCCGCCCGGTAAGGACCAGGCCCGGGTCGACGGCGCGTTGTGTTCCACGCGCGCATCAAAGAGATGTCAGCACGACCTGACGGGGTCCACTAGGGCCGATGCCTGCCAGGGCTGCGGGTTGTTCGAAAGAGATACCGTGGCCCCTGGCACAGGCAACTGAAGGAATACGGGTAGGTTTTAGTCAGTAGAAGTCTGACACGCCCTTCCGCTCAGCCCAGAGCGGGGGAGGTCATTTGATGAAAAAAAAGGCCGATACTACTCGGCCACTCTACTCAAGAATTGCTATACATCGTGGCAATGTCGCCAGTTTCATGGGTACATTACCAGTCGACAGTGATGCCGATGAATTTGTCGACGCTATATTGTAGTTTGCGAATAGTTTTAGTTTAGTTTGGATATTGTATTGTTACTTTTTAACCCCCAACGCAAAAACGGCGGGCGGTGTCGGTGTGTGTGGGGGTGTGTGTATGTGTGTGTGTGTGGATGTCTGTCTGTGGCATCGTAGCTCCCGAACGGATGAACCGATTTTGATTTTGTTTTTTTTTTTGTTTGAAAGGTGAATTTTTCGGAAGTGTTCTTAGCTATCTTTGATGAAAATCGGTCCAAGATGGCCGCCGCCACAAAATGGCGGATTACATATTTTTTCACAACTCCCTCAATATGGGTAGGTATCATTACAAACTTTTATTTTCAAGTTGTTATTTAATTCTGAATAAATAAATTTAAATACTGAATCATCATCAACAGCCTATAGCAGTCCACTGCTGGACATAGGCCTCTCCTATTGCACGCCATCGATTTTCGGCAACTTTCATCCAGGTGCATCATCTGCCTAGTCTTTTCCCAACTATGTTGGGGTCGGCTTCCAGTCAGCGACTGCCTATCTGACCTCCATAACCCAATTATTGAAATACTTAATCTCAATTGATTAAGTGTCTAAGAAGTCATCATTACATCACTCCTTAACTGAATTCTTTTAGACGCAAAAAATATGTACCTAGTTAGATACATAAATACCCCCGTTTTGCCAATAAAAAGCAAAAAACCGGCCAAGTGCGAGTCGGACTCGCCCATGAAGGGTTCCGTTACGTTACGATTTATGACGTATTAAAAAAAAACTACTCACTAGATCTCGTTCAAACCAATTTTCGGTGGAAGTTTATATGGTAATGTACATCATATATTTTTTTTAGTTTTATCATTCTCTTATTTTAGAAGTTACAGGGGGGGACACACACATTTTACCACTTAACCCATACCCATACCACTTAACCCTTACACACAACCCATACCCCACACGTATGGGTTTGATGAAAAAAAAAATTTTGAGTTTCAGTTCTAAGTATGGGGACCCCCAAAATTTATTGTTTTTTTTCTATTTTTGTGTGAAAATCTTAATGCGGTTCACAGAATACATCTACTTACCAAGTTTCAACAGTATAGCTCTTATAGTTTCGGAAAAAAGCGGCTGTGACATACGGACGGACAGACAGACAGACAGACAGACAGACAGACAGACAGACAGACAGACAGACAGACAGACAGACAGACAGACAGACAGACATGACGAATCCATAAGGGTTCCGTTGCCATTTGGCTACGGAACCCTAAAAACATACCATTGACACTCACTTAAACTACGACACTACAAGCAGACACGCACGACACGACAACACACCCGACAGGACAATCAAAAAAACCGATAACATCTAACGTCCACATAATTTTCCGCCAAATTAAACGAATAAACGTTAAATATTTCCGGGAACCAACAGACGCTCACCCAATCGTAAAAAGACTTCATGCAAATAGAGACGTACCTACCTCGCAATTACCGGTTTTTTATTTTTTTACGAAATTCAAAGCGGACTCTAGCGTGACATCGCTCTTGACCCATAAAGGAAGTATTTTTTCTTTTACCCCCAACCGTTTATGTCCGATGTGGAATCGTGGAAAATGCTATTAAGGCTTTTTTTGGTGTTTCAGAAAAAAAAAAAATGCTTTGTTTATGAAAGATAGCTCGGAGCGTTGTGCGGAGAAATTGGTGACGGTTTTTTTTTTGTTTTATTCATTTTGAGTTGTTGTCTAAGCGGTCTTGTGTTTAAACAGCCGAGCCGCATCGTTAGATTTGTCAAGGTTAAGCAACGTTATCGAGGTATATCTGTAAATGGGTGACCATCTAATTCATATCGAGATCCCTCCATGCCTCGGAAACCAAGTTAAGCCTGTTCAGGTGGAGATTCATAGATAACTGCGACTTGGAGAGTAAATGTGTTGTTGTTCCACAGACGATGGGGCACTTAATAACTTGTCCTATGTGTCCAGTCAGCTGCACGTTACAGGAACTGATGGACGCTGGTGATGGCGCCAAACAAGTGGCCGAATTCTGGGCCGAGTCCATTTAGATTGCTATCGACACGCTAAGAAGAAGAATGATAGCCTGATCCCAGCTGTCATTCATAGATCTTTGACAGCCGTTACGGATAGTCAAAAGCCCGAAAGTCTGACAACCAGTCTTAACACGGGGAATCGCGTCACCTAGTCACGGGGTTGTGGAGGTCAGATGGACAGATAGATTTGATGTAAAATACTGGCATTCAGCTGTATCCAATTAAACTGGAAGATAACCCCAACATATTTGGAAAATGGCCAGTCAGATGAGACACTTAGCGTCGCACGCAATAACACGACTTGAAGAAACCTCAGTTCAACTCCAGTAAAATCTAGCGAAGGGGGAATTGGAGCCAAAGGTATGATATTTTCTTATGGAAGTTCCGCTCTTGCGAAGACGCACCAGGGTTCCGTTAAAACCCCACCCAAGTAAGTAGTTTTTATTAGCTTTTTCCCGTTCAAAAGAATTGACTTAAACGTAAATCTTACTAACAAAATATATTATTGTGCACACAGCAAAATATCTCTGTTCATTTACGATACTCCACTCCTCCAATAAATAATCAAAGTACAGAATATTCATGAATACGAGTAACCATAAAATCGGATTACAACTTGCAAGGCCAAGGCTAAGTCCGTGGACCGAGGCCTTGCCGCCGTAAGGCCTCGTTCACGGCCATGAGCGATGCGATTCGCGACGCGACTTGCGTCAAGCGACACACGTCACTCCGTAAGGCACGGGACACATAAAAGGGACGTGAGACAAGGACGGGACACAGATGCGGCGCGGACGATACGTGGGACGGGATGAAAACGATTCATATTGTGAGTTATGACACGATCACCCCACGCCCTCTTCACACCCCACTGCGTCTGCGTCGTGTCCGCTTCTCGTCATTTTAGTATATTATAAAACAAAATAGGATGCAGACAGAAAAGCGTTACCCCTTTCTGTATGTTTTGTGCCAGATCGCGTTAGTAAATTTTGTATGATGATAATGAAATGGACGCTGCGTCTGCGTCCCGTCATTATATCACGTCTCTTCTGCGTGTCCCGCGCCTAAGTTACGTTGCGGTAACTCGTGGCATGCTCTAAACAACTTCTTTCGATTGCCATCGTGGTGAAAGGATTAGCAAATCAGCGTGGATAACTCACTGATTGCCCAGGATGCGCCGGACGTATAGTGACTCTGTAGATACGTCGCTCGGGGAGGCTCCTTTCATGCACCAGAAGGGTAATTATCGTAATTTTAAGAACGTTCACAGTCTGAGGGGCATTTCTCGTAATTATAAGAACTTTCACAGTCTGATCTCAGCCTCAATCTGTCAAAAATACCTCTAATTTCCTTACATTTTGACAAGTTTTTGACATTTGTTTGTCGCCGAGATGAGGCTGCGACTAGATTTTGAACGTTTTAAATTACGAGAATTGGCATACTGATCTTTTTATATCATCTGTCAAAAATACCTCTGATTTTCCTACATTTTAGTAAAGTTTTTGACATTTGTTTGTCGCCGAGATGAGACTGCGACTAGATTTTAAACGTTTTAAATTACGAAAATTGGCCTTCTGATTGCTATCGACGCGCTAAGAAGAATAACAACTTCTTTCATTTGTTTTCTCCGTAGTCGCTGTCACAAGACGCGTGTCGCTTGAGCGTATAACTGGCAACGGGGTAGGCCATTTTTTCGCCGATGTCAGTGAGTGAGCGAGTGAGTGATTGGGGGGCCTGATCTAGTTTAAGCTTTTATCTATATTAAGTTATCGAGCTTACAACTTCACAGACTTACGGATCTTGTGTCTGGTTTTTGTGAGAAAAACTGTTTTACTTGATTTAGCATATTTTTTGTCCTACATATTTTGGATTCAACCTCAACTTCGACCCTATACCGTTTGATATCATTATTTTCAATCTGTCATTTCCTTTTTCTGTGTAGTTTTACTAACCAAATAGTATTTCTCTGAAATAAAACATTTTAAATTAATTTTTTGTTGTTCGTCAAGTGTCATCGTCTAGCCTTTTCCCAACTAAGTTGGGGTCGGCTTCCAGTCTAACCGGATGCAGCTGAGGTACCAGTACTTTATATAGAGAGACTGCCTATCTGACCTCTACAACCCAGTTGCAATTACTGGGTAATACGAAACTCCTTAGTAAGACTAGTTGTCAGACTTTCAGGCTTCTGACGAACCTTAACTACTGACAAAGATCCACGAATGACAGTTAACTTAAGGCTTAACGTGTTTTCCATGCCACCTTGCCACCCTGTGTGAAGTCATATTCTATTTTGTAGCTACCAATAATCGGATCGTACAGTTCAGAAATTCACTTGCATAATAATGGCGTTCTGTCTGTGTGCTCCCTGTCTCAAACCTCTTGAGAATAAAGGAGGAAGGAATGCCATTGCCCTATAGTGAGACAATATAATTATGCTTTAAGAATGGAAGAGGGGCATACTAATATCTAATCTGTATCTATAGGTATGATCCTGTCTGAGTGACCGATTAGTTCATTGTAGGTCGTATCTTCGAACCCAGACAGGCGCTTTACTTTCTGTAAATTATTTCATCAATACTGCTCTTTGAAAACATCGTGAGGAAACCGGCATGTCCTAGAACCAAAAATTCGAAAACATGTGACAACTACCAACTCGCACTGAGCCCGCGTGGTAGATTATAGCCCAATCCCTCTCGAAAAGAGGAGGCCTGTGTCCCAGCAGTGGGAACATTACAGGCTGATTATGATGACTCATTGAATGTTGATGCGCCTTTCACCATAATTTAGTGAATTTATTCCGGAAGGTTTATGTGTTTAGTACATAAAAATGTTACTTAGATAAGGCACAGAAAGCTCTATGTTTAGACATTTCGTTAAATCAGTACATTGCATCCGTGCCAAGCAGGGGCGGGTCGCTAGTTTTAAAGCTAGCAACCAGCCCATGCTGCCCGAAGGAGGCTGCGGGAAGGCGAGAGGAACGCGAAGACCAGTCCCCAATTTTGGCAACTGGGAGACAAATCCCCCGGGCAAGGGGCCCAAAAAGCCCCAACATCGATTCCTTGCGCCCGAAGGGGGCGCAGAAACGATCAAGCAGTAGGCTTTACGAGTTACAGAGTAATAATAAAACAACTACGGAATTCACACAGCGCGTGGCCCGACACGACCTCGTCCGGTTTGTTATTGTGTTAAAAAAAAGGAAAATATGGTTAAAACAGGCTTATCATTTAAGTTCACGGTCTCACTCCACACCATAGCGTGTTACTAATTAACATGTCACTTTAACATACCAACATAATTCGTACGTGTTAAATACTAACCAGTTTCGGTTAAATCACGGCGAAATTAAAGAACTCGAATTCAAAATAAACATACCATTTTGATTTAATTTTGCTTTTTACCTTTTGGCCTCGTATGGGATTTTCTGTTTCATTTTTCCTTTTGTTACTTTTTTATATAATTTGTTTTATTTTCATTTTTAACTGTGTTTAGTTTAGTTTATGATCCTGTACGAATCGCAATAAATACTTTTTCTTTCTTTCTTTTTCTAATTTGTTTTTCAGACACACACACACACACGAGACGAGACAGTCTCCTAAGATGGTTTTTCTAATGCTACAACGTTCAAGGTACAGACGCCAGCAGGTCAAGCTACCCGAAACTGTCAAATTTTCCCAATCAACCTTGAACTTAATACTTCAGCGATAAAGTTGAAAATCTATTAAAAAAAAATTGACAGATTGTAGTAGCTTGATGTGCTGGCGTCTATAGCTGCAATACTGCTTCTTTTCAAAAATCCACCGTAAAAATTATTAGAACAGTCGGTATATTTTGTAAGTTGTTGTTTATCGAAGGACCGATTGAGTTGACGAGTCTTGGAGTAGAGACCGCGTATCGGCAAGCAAAGTGTGGGACCAGCTCCAGGACGGACGACCTAAAGAAGGTGGCTGGGACAGACTGGATGCGGAAGGCGGAGGACAGGGTGTTGTGGTGCAGCCTGAGAGAGGCCTATGTCCAGCAGTGGACTGCGATAGGCTGAATTGATTCGATTGATATTTTGTAAAAAATTCACGAAGTGAGCTGTCATTCCATCTGATGCTATGGATTGCCACTATTACCAGCTCACGTCACCTGAGTTTTCACGGTGCAATTTTTACAGAATATACCACCAGACCAAGTTACGCTAGCTATCGATACGTAAGCAAATTGTGTCGACAAAAGTAATTACAACAACACGTAATAATTAACCCATTATTTATTCAACTTACGTGATTTAAAGTATCAAATCGTTTTATCAATGTTTATACCACTGTACCGTCTGCTACAATTAATTTGGAGGCTTTCAAACAAAACTTTGGCCATAATTCGTTTATATTAATTTCTTTTGATTGCTGTTAATGAGTTTGCCGTTTTGTTATTTAAGAGGATTTTGGAACAAAGGGGGTGTTAATTGGGCAATAATTAAATGTTTGAAACAGTTATGTAATGTACATTTCGGGTAAATAACTGTTTGTCGAATGCTATCGGGCATTCCGTGCTTCAGAAAGCACGTTAAGCCGTTGGTCCCAGCTGTCATTCTTGGATCTTTCGGACAGTCGTTACGGGTCGTCAGAAGCCCGAAAGTCTGACAACCAGTTACGATACCAAGGGATGTCGTGTTACCCAGTAACTGGGTTGTAGAGGTCTGATAGGCTGTCGTTCCTTGTAAAATACTGGCATTCAGCTGCATCCGGTTTGACTAGAAGCTGACCCCAAAATAGTTGGGAAAAGGCTAGGCAAATACTAATTTCGAGAAAATTCATTCAATCCATGAGTTCCAAGAGTCCCTATCTAACCATAAAACCAGTAGGTAATACCGGTTTTTTCCTTCTTCTGGAAATTGCTTTATTACCCCCCTACCAATCACACCTCCCACACCCCACACCCCCTCCCCCATCATACCCCTTGGTAAGACTGGTTGTCAGACTTTCGGGCTTCTGACGACCCGTAACGATTGTCAAAGATCCACGAATAACAGCCGAGACCAACAGCTAAAAAACGTACTTTCCGAAGCACGGAGGGGTCTTGGTATGTAAGGATAGTCACCCATCCACGGACCAACCGCGGCCTGCATAGCTTAACCTGATCGATCGATCCGTGTGGCTGTTAGTACTTAGCCACTTTTCTAGAAATCTTTTATTACTATTTTAAGGTAACCCTGGTTTGCAATTACATAAAAACAAGATAAAAACCACCACAAGAAGTCACTTTATTCTTACTTCGCTTTATTTTTCATTCCTAGAAAGCAGGAAAAAAGAGTATTCTGCATAAATCCTTGACAATTCCAAGAGCTGAGTACAATAGTAAAGAATTCTAAATACGTATCTCATTGCTAATACAAGGTGTCGTTTTGCATTGTCGTCAAATTCAAGGAGTTAACTATGCTACCGATTCTCGACACGAATCAATAAGTAGGTTTTTTGGAACGGAGTTCCTTATCGCGCGTTGCGAAAGGGTGCTAGACGGAAAAAATAAAGACCAAAAGTTGGAACGACACTATTTTTTTAACTTTAAAAAAATAAAATTTTATTACAATTCAAATAATCGAAAGGAACTTCGTTCCATCCGGGTGTCCCTTGACACCAACCTCTCCAGTTTTTTTCTAATTTTAGGAAATCGGCATGTTTGGGACGCGTATTTTAAAACGCGGCCTGTGTAAGACCGCACTGTAACTGCCCTTTTACACACACATAAAGACGCGGCCGCTTCTACGATACCACAACGCGATTCTGTTCTTTGAAAGAGGTGTATTCTGAAATACTGTCAACCTTAAATAACTAAAAAAACAAGTATGTATTCATTATTTACCAGAGATTGTAATTTTATTTGATTATTTATGTCTTTCATAACAGCCTCCTGAAATTTGACAAGGATGCAAAACAGCTTGTATTTATAAAATATTTTTCTTTCTTTCTTTTGGCAGTGGTCGCAAGCGTGATCGCTGCTTTGCGTCCCTAACTTAAAACTTATTTTTTCAACCCCAATGTTGCACCAAGGAAGGGTCCTTGGTGCAACCTTGGGGTCGAAAAAATAAGTTTTTGTTTTTTTTCCACAATCATTTCTCAGTAGCTGCATGATGGAGTCTCGATTTGGGCAGTTCTGAGGTTTAGTAAGGGGCTATCATACAGGTTATGGAGTAATGTCGTAAACCTTGCTCGACCTCCTATCCTGCCCTCTGTGTCCCACAACATGCAGTCAAAGTGACCTCTGCGCTGCCACCGACAACGCTGTAGAAGTGGCGAAGTTTTGGGCCAACAAGATCTAAAATACTGTCGTGCTAGCGACACGAAGAAGAAGACAGGTATGATTCAAGAAATAACCATCTGCACTTCGCATGCATAACGCAACAAATTAGCACACACGCATCACGCACACTCATCATCATCTGCCTAGCCTTTTCCCAACTATGTTGGGGTCGGCTTCCAGTCTAACCGGATGCAGCTGAATACCAGTATTTTACATGGAGCGACTGCCTATCTGACCTCCACAACCCAGTTACTGGGTAATACGATAGCCCTTGGTAAGACTGGTTGTCAGACTTTCGGGCTTCTGACTACCCGTATCGACTGTCAAAGATCCACGAATGACAGCCGGGACCAATGGATTAACGTGATTTCCGAGGCATGGAGGGGTCTCGGTATGTAAAGATGGTCACCCATCCACAGACCAACCGCGGCAAGCGTAGCTTAACCTGACCGATCGACCTGTGTGGCTGTTATTATTTAGCCACGGGCCCCTCATCGCATCACGCATCACGCACACTGTAAATTATTCATATTGAAAAAGGCTTCTTAAGAAGCATCCTGTCCTAAGTGTGCATACACACAAGCGACACGCGTCGACGAGAGAGCCAACTGCATCCATCGACGCGTGTCAGCGGCAATGATTTGAACACCGCACTCAACTACATGAGAAACGCGTGTCAGCGACAGCCGCTAATGTGTCGTCGGCTGCCGCCGACACGCGTCGACGGTTGCAATTGCCTCTGTCGGCGAGGCATGTCACTGGTGTGTATGCACACTAAGACGCGCGAGCTGAGTCTCAAAATCTGGTTCGATATCTCAGAGATTTCAAGAACGAGATTGTCTGCCCACCAGATTGAATCTCGAGAAAAAGGCTTGGGGTCAAGATTGCATTCGATCCCGAGCTATCAGGGACCAAGACGACAAACTCGACCGAATTCTTCCTAAATCGTGATGTGCCATAATTACTCAGGGTCAAATTAAATCAGCTAGCGAAACTTCGCAGAAAGGAGGGGTATCGATATCTAAACACGATAAAACAAAAATCGAAAGATTTGAAGTTTTATTTTTTGGGGGTCATCGACCGCAGTTAGTGTAATCACTTGCAACAACAGTTGTTTGTGTAAATTTCACAGACGTCATTCTGACTGTACCAAAACACCAAAACACGATAAAACAAAAGAAAACCGATTTTCACAGCTAATACTTCAAGGACCTATCAACACTACCAGCTATTGTCGACCCCAAAACAAAAAACATCGAACCTTTTTTTATTTATTATATCGTGTTAAGATATTGATAAATCACGTCTGCAGAGTTTCGCTAGCTAATTTAATTTGACCCTGTATTTATGGCCGGTTACTGCAACTCATACTCTACCCAACCCTTTCGGGAATTCAGGCATTCAATTTGTTCTATACAGACTTTTAAATTTTCAAAAGCTAGGTCAGCAGTGTAGAATCTTGCTCTAACTTTTCAAGCCAACTCCATACATGATGTTATCATTCAATTTGCTCCTCAAAGATAAGTTTCCTCTTGATATTCCTGAATAACTTTTGAAACTAGCTCTAAGTTAGTCCTCGTCTATGGTAAGGAGATTGCGCGGGTGCTACAGCGGGCGCGAAATATTAAAGACTATATTTTGCCCACGACTTTGTCCACTTTAAAAAGCTCTAGCCCCACCGCGTCACATCCCATCGCCCGCCTACGCTATTGTTTGGCTATCGCTTAGCGTTCTATCGACTTTTCTACTAACGTTTGAGTCCTTTTTATAGTTATTTTGCATCACTGCCAAAATCACAATGGTCTTTATAGTCATTACATAAGTTTGCTGCTGGGTTGTTGCTGTCAGAGCTAAAATATCTGTGAAAGGACTGTAGTTAGAGAGTTATTGTCTTTTGTTTTACCCTGTGGAAGCATGTGTAGCGGTATTTACAACACCTCATGCAAACAACGCGTCATTCTGACGTCACGAAAAATCCTGCATCGCGCAAGCAGAGTTTACCGCGCAACTAGCATATATACAACGGCCCGATGAGTGAACTTTACACATGTTAAGCCTCTACTGTCTATTGCCCACTACATCACCTGGCGATGCGTTGTGGCCGCATAATCCCGCCCGCTACCACCCTAGTCTGCGTGTCGTTACCCTAGACGAGGTCTTAAAATTTGGAGTGTGAGACGAGACTGAGAAGCTATTGTTTCACCTCCTCAGTGAAGTGAGTTGTTAGGAAGTTTTTGGCGTTTGTTGCTACGTTCTATCTTGTTCGTTAATTTGTTTATGAGTAGTAGTGACCCAGTGAAACGGCCTCGACTTACGAGTTTCAGGTCGTGAGATCGAACCCAGACGCGCTTTAAAATAAAAAATATGTTTTTTTATTTTAATAAAAAAAAAAAAAAACTTTACTATGTGAAAATAATTTCATCACCACTGCTCTCAAAACGGTGAAGGAAAACATCATGAGGAAACCGGCACGTCCTAGAACCAAGCATTCGAAGGCCCGCGTGGTAGATTATAGCCCACTCCCTCTCGAAGAGAGCTGATTATATAATTATTTTTTTTATTGGTGAAGACGATATTTCCACTACCGGCATTAATGCAAATGGGTTTTCTTTGGGGATTTCTTCAAATATTGTTGTCACAATTAGGTATTTTCCCTTTTTTATTTTTGTCATTTTAAGCCCCATTTACATAATACAAGTTTCTTACCTGTTTAACACATACGATTAAAGTAACTAATGACTTAAATAGTCTAAAAACTGTTTAGATGGGGCAACTTTTATTGTTGCTTCAAAGCACATGCCCTCACTTCTTTACAGACTATTCACATCGTGTGGCTTTACTCGACCAACTTTAAATCCACGCAATCACTGTCCATTCCAAGGTTGCCTGGAAGAGATCGCAGAAAGCGACAAGGCCGCCTATTGTATGTTTTGTAGTGATAATAGTTTTTTTGTTATGTATTTTCTGGTGTACAATAAAGTACGAGTATATAAAATAAATATAAAAAATCTTTTGCAGAAAAAAAAAACAACCGACTTCCAAAAAAGACACTACAAAGTGAAAAATAACTTTGATTTGGGAAGTCGGTGTCGTTGAGTTCCCATTTTCTTTGTTGGCCACCGATTTCCGAAATTAAAGTTGTTTTTCAATTTGTAGTGTCTTTTTTGTAAGTCGGTTGTTTTTTTTTTGCAAAAAAGTTTTTATTTTTCACTTTTAAATAGTAATTTTTATCAGTAATTTTGGTTTAAAAATCTAACTACTGGACCGTTTTTGATGAAATTTCTATGGGACCAAACTGAAAGGATATCCTTACAAATAAAAAAAATTGGAAATCGGCTTATAAATAACGGAGTTCTGAGGTAACAAACATAAAAAAACTGTTGAATTGAGAACCTCCTCCTTTTTTGAAGTCGGTCATTAGATAGAAAGAAAGAAAGAAAGAAAAGAAAGAAAATACGTTTATTTCTCACAGACTAAAAGACACAGTACACCAGATAGCAACAAAAAAAAAATAAAGATCAAATAAAAGGTGTAAAGTCGTAAGAAATTATAGCAGGAAAGTGTGCCTCACGGTTGCGCCGAAAAGACCCAGTTCAGCAAAAACGCCAGATAACTAATACCTGACGCTGGTTTTCCACTGGACCTGAAAAATAAACTTTCTCCACTTATCGGGATATTATTTTACTAAAATGAAACTACATTAACCTTCTACTTCACTCAACGTACAATTTAACCGAACATTACGTAAAAACATAGTATACCAAAATGTACTGCGGTTATAAGAATAAAAAATAATAGGTTTGTATGTATAAGTAGAACATCCCGCTCAGAAAAATCCAATATCTTACAGATTCATTACATCTGCGGTTTTCCGGGTTCCTACGTTCTTTAAGTGTTTTCAATTTCGTATGTCTTCTTTATTTGTACAACTATATTTGTATTTCTGTGTTTAAGGGTATATACGTTTGTATTATTATCTTGTATCGCTATGGAGCGCTATGCTATGCTCGGAGTCTCTTTAAAGGATCAAATCAGGAATGAAATTATTTGGAAAAGAACCGGAATTACTACATAGCTTACAGAGTAGGCAAACTGAAGTGGCAGTCTGCTGGCCATGTTTGTCGAAGGACCGATGGCCGGTGGAGCAGACAAGTCCTGGAGTGGAGACCGCGTATCGGCAAGCGTAGTGTGGGATGCCCCTCAGCTAGATGGACGGACAAGCTTAAGAAGGTTGCTGGGAAAGACTGGACGCGGAAGCGTAGGACAGGGTGTTGTGGCACAGCCTATGTTCAGCAGTGGACAGCGACAGGCTGAGTTTATTAATTGATTGATATCGTTCTATAAGCTCCCTTTTGTGCCATGCTTCTCTGGTATGTGCAAGGCTCATCAATTTATCATAGAGCAACTGAATTCATAAATTTGTGATGAAATTAAAACTGTAAAACACCTCTGTTTTAAAGCTTAAAGATACTATGCGAGAGATATATGAAGATACTATGAAAGAGCCGTTGCAGATTTGATTATATGTACCTAATCTTGAAAGAATTTATGCTTTTGCGAAAATATTGACTATCTACTAATCAAAACACGATATTTTTTATGATAAAACACTTAAATAATTATATAAGCATTTCCTACTGGATTGAGTACGCACTGCAAGCATCCGTTTTTCTACTTTGATGCCATCGTCATCCAAAAACTTTAAAATGGCCAACTAAATAACTAATCCATGACACATGAAACGTGCTAACAATCTCATCAAGCAGGTTAAAAAACCATCCATTTTTGCGGACCCCCAAAAACAGAACCCGTCATATGACGTCCATCATCGTCATGAAAACATGACAGTCAATTAATGGATGTATCCAATTTGCGCGAACAGTTCACGAACGATGCTATATGATGACATTGTATAAAGCTCGTGTCACTGGCTTTTGATATACGATTTTTATTATGGACTAAATCATCATGCGTGGACGAATCTAGATTGTAGGTAAAAAGTTTAGTTTAGTAGTTTTTTAGAACCCAATTTTCAGCGTCACTTTTTTATATATTTTTTTTTTGCTGAATGCGCCCGCTCTTGACCTCGATCACGCCTTATGGAAAGCGATGGATGAGGTCTATGATCGAACGAGTGTGCCCAGAAAATGCCTGTTAACTCTTGCTTTGAAGGCAGACAGGTTAAATGTGGAAGGGAACACGTCTGTTTTCCCTTCCACATTTAACCCATCTGCGCTGACAGAAAGTTCCACACTTTGGCTGTCCGCATAATAAATGTGGAGAAGAAGCACTGAGTACGACTGGTCGGGATATCAACCAAGTATGGATTGAATGTAGTAAAGGGCGATGGTGGGCTGTGAAGCTCCTGCGCACACTCCCCAAAGCACAGTCTATGAAAGACCGGTCTTCCATAGACTGCTTTGGAGAGTGTGCGCAATATAGAAGGAACAACTTCCTTCTATATTTTGCCAACCCCTTTGCGTATATCCAGATCCTTTTTTACGCCATTTCACGGTCGTTTGCGTCAACTTACCTTTAGGTGGTCTTATCATATCATCGAATCATCTTGATATCAGTCTTCCCACGCTCTTTGTTGTTCTTCGCAACCACTTTGCCAAATGACTAAAATTCACACAATACATTTTCCTAAATCATTAAAACCTCTTTGTTCAAAAGGACATGAGGGAGATGGGACTTACGGAAGATATCGCACAAGACTGAAATAAATGGCGTCGTCTGATTGGGAAAGCCGTTCTCGCGTAACGGGAAAGGCCAAAGAGAAAGAAGATTTGGATCTCTTTGTGCATATATCGCTTTTCAACCGAATAAGCATTCTTGATTAACTAATAATAACTAACAGCCGCATCAAATATTGTGCAATCCTACTTATATTATAAACGTGAATGTTTGGATGTATGGATGGATGAATGGATGGATGTTTGTAACTCTACTGCCCAATGAATTATGTTAGGCTGTTGTATATATGCTAATTGCGCGGTAAACTGATGCGCGATGCAGGATTTAGCGTGACGTCAGTATGAGGCGTAGTTCGCATGTGGCGTTGTAGATACCGCAACATGAGTAAAAGTTTTGCGGATATTATAACGTTCAAGCCACTTTTACCATAACTGCATATACTTCATCTACAAGTACATTCTACAGCAAATGTAACAGTCCCGGAAATAAATAACGTTAGGGAATCAAACGAGACGCGGCGCATCTCGACGCCAATAACTGCGCCGGAAATCGATTGTTATTGGTACTGTACGCAAAACAGACATTTTGGACTTGATTTACTGGTCTTGGTCGTGAACAGTATTACAAAATTATACGATCTATACTGTTGTTTATGTTGTGTAATAGGGGGCGAGCCTGTTGCCATTATCCTAAATACAAACAAGACACTGAGATTCATATGGGAAAAACTCTAAATCACGGGCAAACATACTAAATGCTTTGAAAGCATTTATTTATTTATTTAAACTTTTCGCACAAAAAGGTACAAAGGCGGACTTAATGCCTTAGGCATTCTCTACCAGTCAACCAAGGGTGGTGAAGAGATTAGATGGCAGGTGCTTTGGTTGAGAGGGACAATGATAAAAAAAAAAACAATTAATAAATATAAATTAATAATTTTTTATTTTATTATTAATTAATTTGTCACTTGTCTGTACCTTCTGGGGAACATTCTTAGCAGTCTAGCCTGGTTACGTGTCTACCTCGTTGGTCTAGTGCAGCGAGGCGGTCGAGTTATATTATAATTGTAAATTACTTACGAATAATGCTGTTTTTGTAATTTTCAGGTTACAGGCTGGTAGGCTGTCGTAAACTCAAAAAAGATTAAAAAGCTATCATAATTATACTATAACCAATGTTATTCTTCGTCTTATCTTGTCGATGGCAATATACAATGTGATAGGGGTGGGACTTCTAACCCGTTAAGGCTGAGTACTACATCTAATTTTATCGACAAAAAAAATAATATGGGGGGTTGAACCCCCTCCCCCTAAAAATTATGGCTATTTTTATTTTTTTTAATGTACTACGGCGCGCTTGATACTTTATGTGATATCTATGGTTGTATGCGTCGTAGAAACAAAAAAAAAAACGACAAACGGTAGCTAATAACCTTGGCTAACTAATTCATTACTTTTTTCATATGTTTGATAATGTATTGGTGAGAAAAAAAAATTTTAGGGGGAGGGGGTTCAACCCCCCATATTATTTTTTTTGTCGATAAAATTAGATGTAGTACTCAGCCTTAACGGGTTAGAAGTCCCACCCCTATCACATTGTATATCGTAATCGTAGCCAAATTCTGGGCTGACTGTAGCCGAGAATTTGGCTACGAGCATGTCAGAAGCGTCTATCAACACCTGTAGCGTGCAGACAACAGGACACGCTGGACACGATATTAAGTGCACCATTGTTTGTGGGACAGTACTACATTAACACTCCAGTGCGTAGTTATCTGTGAATTTCTATCTGAGCAGGTTTTCTTTGCTTCCGTCACTACTTGTCAACCGGTCGAAGTGGCGGTGCTTGAGTGCCTATGTCCAGCAGTGGACATCATTCGGCTGAAATGATGATGATGATGTCGTCAATTTATTTATTTATTTAAGAAGAAAACGTTATTAAGAAAGGAATAACTACGAAAATAAATATTTATATACGATAGAGTCCTTTCATGTGTCTGGTCAATGGCAAAGTGAAAATCACTTGGGCACCTATTGTCGAACTTTCCTTACCAAACTTTTCGAACAATAAAAGCTTAGTCAAAGACCAAGAAGTGAGGACAGTCTTAAGACTTACCAGAAACAGTAACTAACTGTATACAGGAAATGAAACGAAAAGTAAACGTACCCTCATGTCCTTTGACTTCTTTTGTCTTCCTTTAATTATGTAAGGGATGAAGATAACAACAAAGTAATGTAAAGTATAGGATCATCTCACTTTACAATTCTAATCGTGTTTAAGTTGGCTACCCTCGAATTTTATTTAACTTACAATTACAATATTATAAGGGACTTAAGGAAGGAGAGCAGCGGTACGGCCCTGACTTACGAGTTGTAGGGCGTGGGTTCGAACCCAGGCAGGCGCTTTGCGCTTTACAAATAATTTCATCACCACTGCTCTGAAAACGGTGAAGGAAAACATCGTGAGGAAATCGTCATGTTCTAAAACCAAAAATTCGAAAACATGTGACATTTACCAACCCGCACTGGGATACACGCGCGGTAGATTGTAGCCCATTCACTCTCGAAGAGAAGAGGCCTGTGTACCAGCAGTGAGAACGGTATGGGCTGATTGAGCTTGTGTGATGGAAAATAGAAAAAAAAACAAACTGCGTATTAGCGCCAACTTTGTCTAAATAATTAAATTAAAATTTTCTTTGCTATCTCTACAGTCAGTGTCTTGTAGTTATAATTTCCATAAAGTTGCATTTCAGAGACGTCCAGATTGAATTTGTTCGTTCATCCGCGAATAATTTCTATTTGCCGATTTTAATTTTAGTCGTCAGTTGTGACAATGATCCGCGGGGTAATTGCCTAAACACAATAGGAATGGCCTTCAATTTTGATAGTTCAATAAAATTCATTGCGTTATTTAGGTTTTGAGCAGAAAATATTTGGAAAATTAATGAAGCAATGCATTAACCTTGTATAAAAAATGTTATTTAGGTTTTGAGCAGAAAATATTTGGAATATTTATGAAGCAATGCATTAGCAAATATCCTTGAAAATGATTCAGTTTGAGATTGATAGTGTATTACGCAATTAGGATGCCGGGCGAGGTTGACGAGTTTTGTTTATTGTTTCAACTAGTTTTTTCGTCTCGGAATAATTATTTAATTACACTGTGACTTTAACCGTAAAAGACCGGTCAATGTGGCGATGTTTGGGGAAGCCACAATTTCCAGGAGAGGAGTCTATCTGCTAAATAACGAGTTCTTCATAGATTTTGTTGGAAGTGATTAGATATTGGGGCCAGAATGAAAAGCATTTCTTTCTTCACATGCTGATTAACAAGCCAAGTTTGATTAGGGTCAAATTCAAGGAGGTAGCTATGCTAATGATTCTCGACACAAATCAATAATAAAATAAGTAGGATTTTTTTTTTCTAATTTTCGGAAGTGTGGGTCACGCATTTTAAAACGCGGCCTGTTTGAGATCGCACTGCAACTGGCCTTTTACACACACATAAAAACGCGGCCGCTTATACGATACCATAACGCGATTCTGTCCTTTGAAAGTGGTGTATTCTGAAATACTGTCAAACTTAAATAACAAGAGAAAACAAGTATGTGTTCTTTATTTACCAGGTATCGTAATTTTATTTGATTATTTATGTCTTTCACAACAGCCTCCTGAAATTTGACGAGAATGCAAAACAACAGCTTGCATATATTTTTTCTTTCTTTTTTCATATTCCGTGTGTGAAAGTACAGATGCCTGCACATCGAGCTACTACAATCTGTCAAATTTCTTTAATAGATTTTCAACTTTATCGCTAAAGCATTAAGGTTCAAGGTTGATTGGGAAAATTTGACAGTTTCGGGCAGCTTGACCTGCTGGCGTCTGTACACAAATAGATGTTCATAAAGCAGTCTACACGTTAATGTAATCCATTTTCCTACCCTTATCCCAATTCATTTGGAGTCAGCGCAACAAAGCATTTTCTTCCATACTTCTACCAGTCGCCATCTCGGCAGTCATCCTACTATAATAATATTATAAATGTGAATGTTTGTATGGATGGATGTTTGTTACTCTTTCACGCAAAAACTAATGAACGGATTTGGATGAAATTTGGCACACAGATGGTTTATAACTAGGATTAACATATAGGACTTTTTATCCGATATTCCCACGGGATCGAAACTTATACAGGTGAAACCGCGGGGCGCAGCTAGTTAGCCATAACAGAATGAGCCTATAATGTACCGACTGCTGGGACACAGGCCTCCTCTGTTCGAAAGGGAGTGGGCTATAACCTACCACACGGGCCCAGTGCGGGTTGGTAGATGTCACATGTCTTCGAAGTATTGGTTCTAGGACATGCCGGTTTCCTCGCGATGTTTTCCTTCACCGTTTTGAGATCAGTGGTAATGAAATAATTTACACAAAGTAAAGACCCTGTCTGGGCTCAAACCTACGACCTACAACTCGTAAGTCGCGGGCATTACCACTGGGCCATCACTGCACTGCTATCATTAGTCAACTAACCTAAAATAACATACTCATAATGAGTACCTAGTACCGGCACGTAACTTCTATTTGATCTAGATTGTGTACGTGTTATATTATAATCAATTACTTAGTTCACACACCAAATTAATTAACGCCACAGCCTACAATCTATCTTTTGAAATCTACCACACATGCTGCAGAGGTCTAATCATCTCGTGTGATACTAACTTACTCTGTCACTTTGTTCAAATATTGTCCCCAGTGGTAAACAATGGTGTAATCCCAGAGGAAATAAGGGGGATTTGATGTAACACGGGTAGGGACAGGTGATTGGCTAACATAAATTGGATGTAAAAACCTGTCAAATATAAATATTGGTCATTTATTGGCTGATGCTGCGTATGGAATAACAATATGTTGCAATAGAGGCTACGCCTAACATAGAAGGAAGCATCATGCTGAGATGATAGGCCTTTTGGCCTCGTATAGGAGTTTCTGTTTCATTTTTCCTTTTGTTACTTTTTTATATAATTTGTTTTATTTTTGGAACGAAGTTCCTTATCGCGTGTTGCGAAATGGGGCTAGACGGAAAAATTAAGACCAAAAGTTGTAACGACACTTTTTGCTATAGTTGTAAGCCGTGCGGCGTGCGCGTGTTTCTTTGTCTGTCTCTCTCTCTCTTATAAAAAGCAAGCCAGTTTTTTTTTGTCTGTGTTTTTTTATTTGTTAATAATAAAAAAAATATTATTATAACTTAAAAAAAAAAAATATTATTACAATTCCTTCACTAATTAATCGAAAGGAACTTCGTTCCATCCGGGTGTCCCTTGACACCTCTCAAGTTTTTTTATTTTTAACTGTGTTAAGTTTGGTTTATGACCCTGAACGAGTCACAATAAATACTTTTTCTTTTTTTCTAGCTAGTAGTTTATTCCGGTGTGCCCGTTGTTCTCGTGGTCTCGTAGCTACAAGCGCGACTGCTGAGCGTGGGGACTTGGGTTCGATTTCCGGGTCGGGCAAAGTGTTATTGAGTTTTTCCATTGCGAATTTCTTAGTATAAGCTCGGAGTTTAGAAGTCGGCGGTGGGTTACTCCTGTGGCTCGGAAAGCACGTTAAGCCGTTGGTCTTGCGCCTGATCTCTCTCCAGTCGTGTCGGATTGCCGTCCCATCGGACATTAAAAGTGAGGGAAGAGAGAGTGCACCTTGTCTGCGCACGCTCTTGTTCACAATACTAATCTCCACTGAACTTGGCCAAGTCCGACGTTTTTTTTTTAAACTTTGCCCCTCACTCGGTATTTCTCCTGTATCGTGGGTGCGTTTACAAACATTTAAACTCACATACACAAACAACCAGACCTGGAACAACTACTTATAGACCATAAACATATTTGTTCCGTGCCCATCCAACCCGCGACACGCAGCGCAGCAGTCCATCGCTCAACCACTGCGCCAACCGTGCCGTCGCATTGACAACGTAATCTGTACACTCAAGGACAAAATTTCCCTTTCATCCTTTTAACGTATTTTCTTCAAATATACTGAGTATCTAATTTCGTTGCACCACCCACGATATAGAACCCTACGAATAAAAACCCACCCACATACGAAAAACCTTTGAATATAAAGCTGATTTCATCCCTTCCAAATACATTGGTTTTATTTTTGGAACGCACGAATAAAGCCCGTTCACGTACAGTATTAAGTACAGTCACACAAATTAATGTTATAGCAAATTATTAATGACATCCGTCGTGTTCTCGTCACTGCCGCATGGCGGGCGCCAGCTGTTTTAGAACCCTACGAAGATGGGAAGAGACCAGACGGAATGACCATAATGCCCTTGAAGTTAGGCAGACCTTTGGTGTGGGATGCAACATGTGTCGACACCCTTGCGCCATCCCATCTTCCTAGCACGGTGGGCTGTGCTGGAGCGGCTGCTGCTGGTGCAGAAAACCTCAAACGGCGTAAATATTCCAACCTGATTAGGAGTTATAATGTTCAAGCCGTTTGGGGTTGAAACACTAGGGCCATGGGGTCCGAGTGTCCACTTGGTTTTTTGAGATATCGCCAAGCGGTTAGTCGACTCTTCACGTGACCAGAGGGCTGGCCTGTTTCTTGGCCAAAGAATTAGAATCGCCATACAACGTGGCAATGCTGCCAGCCTTTTGGGCACTGTTCCTGTTGACAGCGATGCGGACGAATTTTTTGACGCCCTATAATTCTTTTGCTTATTTTTTCACATGTACATATTATTATTTTAAATGATAGCTTATATAATGTAACTTATACCTAAATAAACGAAATATAGCAAATTGAAAAAAAAAAGGAAATGAAAAAGTGTTAAGTAATTCACAGAAATATTTTTTTACAAGATTTTTACAAAACTACAAAACGGCACACTAATTGCAATCTGGATAATTTTGAAGGATATTGCTAATCCAGCCATATGTTCGAAAAACTCGTCTGCTCAATGACGTAAATAACGTAATGAATGTTGTTTACATTTAAACATAATGTATAATGACACCCTACGTAAACTTGCCGTGTTATAATAATTATAGCCATTTCATACAACTGATAAAGACTGACAGTTCTGATTTGAATATTTACAATTTAAGTTGGTAGTCTCTCTCTCAAAACGAGGAAAAAAACTTCGTAAGGAAACCAGCATGTCCTAGAACAGGGAGAGCCGATCTTAACTGTACGTCTTTGTACGTCGTCTTGTACTTTACTGTGACGTCTGAGTTTGTTTCGGCCTTTCTTCTCAGACTAGTCAGATAGGAAACGCCGACCTCATCTAGTTTTAAAATATGATTGACCTGTAAAAGTGTTTGTACAAACCTACTTACAAAATAAAATCATTTATCATTTATAAAATCATTTATCATTTGTAATATTTCATATAATTAGGAAAAACAAAAATTTTATCGGCCTAGTAATTTAGGAACAGTCACAAATTCCAAGACATGACGTAACGTCTACCAACCCGCACTGGCCCTGCGCGGTGGACTACGGCCCACTCCCTCTCACTGAGAGGAGGCCAGTGTCCCAGCAGCGGGAACATTATATACTGATTATTCTTATGCTTAAGTTGGTAGTCAATTTGCTTAACACTTAGGGGCTTATTTACAAACGATGATTAAAGTTAAGTGACGTTTAAACGTCAAAAATGTATAGTAACAGTCGCTAATCACTACTTAAAGCAACGTTTATGAATAACTGGCACTTTACTCTTTCACACGCTGTCTACATCTCTCTATCTATTGTCCTATCGCAGGTATGCTGGAAGGGATTCCTTGTGAAATAAGCATCACCTCTGTACCTATTTCTCTGTTCTGTTTTTTCTTGTTTATTTATACGAGTATATGGAGTGTAAATAAATGGTAAATAAAAGGGGTTAATGTCCCTGATTTTCAATATTTTTGGCGCATTCATTCATTCGGCCACGTTTACACTGCAGATAAAACCGTGCATTAACGGCGGGGAATCTCAACACTTTTCTTGCGCCGGGATAATTATTTATAGCTCGGCGTTTTACCTGAACATATGGAGAGCAATAAAAACTGCACGGAGTTCACTTTTTACTTTGCTCTGAGCGTTTGCGGCGATATTCCCCGAACCGGCATCGCAGACATCTGTGCCCATTAATTTATGGGAACAGTTCTGTTGAGTAGAATATTATTTGTTTGTAGCTTCTGCCCACGCTATTCCTTCGTTTTCTGCTCGGCTCCTAAGGGTCGCCGCGTAATGTTAAATATCCTAACCTTCCTTAATAACCAGGATATCAAATGCCCGTCATCGCGGCTCCTCCACGCAGCGCCGCCCGAGCCCCTCGCCCCGTCCCGCTGCCAGTGTCTGCAGCCCTAGCGAAGCCCCTACAAAAGGAATCCGCTAGCGTCACCGTGAGTACCCCAGGTGCTCCAAGTATGAAACCTATGCCAGAAAAGACACCGAATAGGGCTGATGATGAGGGTTTCGTGACGGTGCAAAGGAGGAAGCGCCGATCGCGAACGAACAAGAACCGCAGCGGCAAAGCTCCTATGGAGCCTGAAGTCAGCTTGCGTGCTTCAAAGCCGAACACACCGGTGTACATCTCCCGCCTACACTACACCACTAAAGCGGAGGACATCGTGGAGTACGTGCACCAGAAAACGAGGTACTCGCTGAGGGTGCAGTTACTGGACTCGCACCGCAACATCAACTTCAAGGCATTTGTGGTACGTGTACCGAATTGTTATCTGCCCGTCGTCATGGAAGAAAACTTCTGGCCGCAGGATGTGGTGTTCCGTCGCTTCCGCGGACAAGTACCACAGAACAGCACAAGAACTACTTAGCTAGTGAAGTACTATTTTATAGTAAAAATATGTATGTTTAGGTCAAGGTATTTATCTATGGGCCTGCGTCGCCTGAAATAAATTAATAAATAAATAAAAAAGAATTTTTCAAATCCGACTGGTGGTTCTAGAGATTTACGCGTTCAAACAAACAAACTCGTAGGCTTTAAGTTAATAGATTAAAATTTCGAACTAGTAATGGGCTGGCATTACGTGGAAAGGTAGTTAAATTCGTGTTTGTCTTTTTTGGTAGAGATGTGCAGAAACCAAGTTAATGGAAGAATTCTTAGAATTGAGCGATATAGTTACTGTTGCGTTGTACGAGTTTAATAATTACTTGTCGCCCCAACAGGTCTTGCAAATACTTGTTGGGGCGGATTTTTGGTTAACAAATGCGCGGTTTAATTTTAAATGTCATAATATTATTTCCCGCGCCATTAAAGTATTTCTGAAAGGATATGGAGAGGCCTTTTCCCAGTAGAGGGACAGTACAGGCTAAGAAAAAAAAAAACAAAAAGATATCTCTAGCACTTAGATTTTTTTTTTAAATATTGTTTGAAATTCTGAATGAACGCATCCGCATCAATAAGTTCATTGTATGAACGCAGCCATAACTGAAAGAGAGAGTGTGTGATGTGCAAAAGAGAGGAGAGATGGAGAATCAAAGATGTTAGAAGATGGCAAGATGACGAGGAACGACGTAATGATGTAATTAATCACTATCATCATCTGCGTAGCGTTTCCCCAACTATGTTGGGGTCGGCTTTCAGTCTAACTGGATGCAGCTGAATACCAGTATTTTACATGGTGCGACTGCCTATCAGACTTCCACAATATAGTGATTAGTTAATATGATACCCCATGGTAAAACTGGTTGTTAGTCATTAGGGATGTAACAATAATATAAATTCAATTTAATTTCTAAATAACTATTGTATGCCCTAAGGGCGGGATATAGCTCACCATTATTACAATTTTATTATTTAAGACCTGCACCCTAATTGCGTAACACACGATCAATCGTAATCTGAATCATTTTGAAGCATATTGCTAATCCATTGCTTCATAAGTTCGAAAAATTTGTCTGCTCAACACGTAAATAACGCAATGCATGTTGTTGAACTGTCAAAATGACAAAAACCAATTCTGATTGATTGTTACGCAATTAGGGTGCTGTATTAAGTACCTACCTACATATGATCCACAATAAAGATATTGATTGATTGATTGAAAGATGTAATTAATATAACAGGAAAATAAAATTAATTTAACGTTTTAAAATATTTCGTTTCGGTAATCCTTCTCGACGTGTACTTACGTGCCAAAACCTTACAACAAAATAAAATCCCGTCAAAAACTTAAATGCATAAAGTGTTGTTGCTCATTCTATGAAAATTCTATCTCCTACAGATTTAATTTACTTTCCAAGGAAAGAGCATAAGTTGCAGCTACAGTTTCAACTAAAAAGGCCGCAATTCTTAGAAACAGTCTAAACAGCGCTGTCAAGAATTTCGTTGTCAATATTCAAAATTAAATAAGTTTTGTAGCTTGCTGCACTTCTGCGGAACTTTCAACGTCTGTAGGACTACAATTCATTCTCTTCTCTGTTCCACTAAGACAAGGTCTACTTTTATTTGTACCTACTTCTTTTTGATGTCCAAGCCACTAAAGTGGACGATCGAAAATGAAATGGTCGGCGACATTAGTCCGAATGTGCTGGTTGACATTTTGTCTTTTCTGTATTATTTATTTACTAGCTGCGGGCGTGACTTCGTCTGTATTTTGTATTCCATAAGTTTTAATACAAGTAGCGCCGCCGAGGCCGGCCCAGAAAGAGGGGGCGAGATGACCTGGACGAGTACCGTGAGGTCTGGTTTGACGTAGCGCGGGGTAGTTCCTGGAAGGACAAGGGAGCGGACTGCGCAGCAGTGGGTCAGTACAGCCTAAGCAAAAAAAACAAATATCTGGGATGAAAAGTAGCCTATGTCCCATCGGCCATCTGTTCTAGGACTGACATAAGCTACTGAAAAGCTTATGTCAATCCCATTGAAAGCATTTATAGAAAAACGAAAAACTTCGAAAGCGATTCCCAGGTTACCTATCTGTCTTTTAAAAAGATCGGTTCAGTGTTTTAGGCGTGTAAAGGCAACAGACTAAATATACAGTTACTTTCGCATTTAAAATATTAAGCACAGATAAATGTGTTTACTGTACGAGCTTCCATCAAAATTGAAAATAAAATACGCCATTTGCTTTTATGAGAGCAATTAACTTGAAACGGAATTTAATGTTGGTGCATTTTCTTTGTGGAGACGACTGGTTGTGAGTCTTTTTGTCTTTATGACGAAGTGTGTGGAACTTTATAAACTGAATTTTTACTGCAAATGACTTTGTGTAAGTACATTAATTTTACTTCGTGTTTACCATTTTACTGGAATTAATAGACTCTCAAATAACTCCCATTTTACTTTTCTTAAAAATATTATTGAACACTCTAATACAACGATTGCGCCTCTTTGTGTGAACCTCAAAGAATTAATACTTTGGGGTCGTAAAAATACTAAATAGCCAACTAGCTAACCTAACCTGTTTGGTCGGGGTACCCCAGCTTAGTTACTGCGACCAACTTTCAGAAAAGGCCGGAAAGATAAAAAGAGGGTCAATTATTTATAAAAGTATACATCATTTGAAGCGCAATAAGTTTTTAGAGGTTTCCATCATCCTGCCCAGCTTTTTCCCAACTATGTTGGGGTCGGTTGCCAGTCTAACCGGATGCAGCAGAATACCAGTATTTTACATGGAGCGATTGCCTATCTGACCTCCACAACCCAGTTACTGGGTAATACGATACCCCTTGGTAAGACTGGTTGTCAGATTTTCGGGCTACTGACGACCCGTAACGACTGTCAAAGATCCGCGAATGACAGCCGGGACCAACGGCTTAACGTGCACGAGGCACGGAGGGGTCTTGGTATATAAAGATGGTCACCCATCCAAGGACCAACCGCGGCAAGCGTAGCTTACTCTGATCGATCGACCCGTGTGACTCTTATTACTTAGCCACAGGCCCCACAGTAAGTTTTTAGAGGTTTATTAATTTAAATGTGTCCATTATTAAAAGGTGAATATGTTTTTAGAGGATCAGCTAAATATTTCCTAAATACAACGCATATAACTCATCATATACTCGTATATTCATCTTATAATAACGATAGATGTACAGAGACCATTATCATATTGGATTTAAAGTTAACACTCTGGGACCCAAGTCTGTTAACGCAATTGTGTCAGGATATCACTGGCACCGTTATGGTTGATTTTGACAGTTTTGGTAACAACATTACATACAATAACATCACGCCTCTGTTCCCCAAAGGGTACAGCAGAGGTGTAAGTACCTATGATAAAACATTTCGCGAGTTTTGTTTAAGTTCCATGTAGCCGTGCTATAGCCATGTTTAAATGCTATGAACCGGGCACAAATCCTAACTCCGGGCTTCTGAGAAATTCCAGAAGGAACAATAATAATAATAATAATCAACTTTTATTTCAGGCAACTAAGGGCCATAGATAAAATATAAAAAATAATCTTATACGATAATAAACTAATACATACAAAAACCATTATTCTACTCGAACCCAAGACCTCAAGCTCAGCAGTAGCACTTGCTACCACCAGACCAACGACACCTAGTTTTGATCAATATAATAAAGTAAACAAAATTCTAAACATCACACTAACAAAACATAAAACTAAGATGAAACTAAACAAATGGCTTCAAACACTGGATTACCCACAGACTGAAAACTTACTTAAAGAACTATGATCATGATAATCAAATGGAGGCAAACAAACTCAAATATTACCCAAAGTCCAGCCACCAAGCACAAACTGTCTCACACACACACACACATACACACAAAACACAGCAAACACACACACATACATGAACACAAACCACACAAAGTGCCTACATGCAATAAATTCATTTAATTTTTACGTTATTTTAATATTATAGCATACATTTTTAATTTCTACTACGCTACACTTGCCGCGGTTGGTCCGTGGATGGGTGACCATTTTCACAAACCAAGACCCCTCGTGCCTCGGAAAGCACGTTAAGCCGTTGGCCCCGGCTGTCATTCGTGGATCTTTGACAGTCGTTACGGGTCGTCAGTAGCCCGAAAGTCTGACAACCAGTTTTACCAAGGGGTATTGTGTTACCCAGTCACTGGGTTGCGGAGGTCAGATAGGCAGTCGCTCCATGTAAAATACTGATATTCAGCTGCATCCGGTTAGACTGGATGCCGACCCCAACATAGTTGGGAAAAGGCTAGGCAGATGATGCCATTGTTAATTTCCATAAACTGGTGAAGACACTGACTCCTGTAACACAGGTACCACGTAGCACAGAGTCAGGGCTTCAAACTAAAATGTAACACCTTTATTTATGTCAATGAAAACTTTATTATTATTTATTATCAATCAACGAAAATAACAGACTTGGCCCCTTTTAACAATTTACTCGAATTGGTTCAACTAACAAAATTCTCAAGACCAGAGAACGACAAAATAAATAGATATCTAGGTTAATATTGGCACGAGCCCAGAAAAGATATCACAAGCAGGATATCCTCTTCAGCTACCATAAAACCAAGATAGATACTCAGAGTCACCGATATAGAACATAATTTGTGTGCCTATAATAACCAACAGGAAACAATTTCATTGTTACTAACATAACTAGCCACGCGCTCTTGCTTTGCACGGTTTTTATGAGTTGACCAAACAGCGAGCTTTCTTTAGTACTTGTAAGAAAAAGTATTTATTGGGACTATCGCATAGGAATATCATATAAACATAAAATAAAAAAGTAAATTGAAAATAAAAACTGAAAGTCCTGTACGAGCCAACAGGCTCCTATCTCAGCATATGTCAGTTAAATATAAACGTATTATACACATAAAGCTACCGGAATAAATTCTCTAAATGATGGGAATGCGCATCCGTTCTGTAGTTTAGAAGGACACCACGCTCCCAAGAAACAATATTTAATTAACTTATAATATACAAGCTGTCCGGTAAGTCATGGATAACCTCTTAAGGGATTATTGTACTCATCATTATGAACAACTATTACTATGGGACCAAACCTGAAATCGCGAAAAATAATCAGCTGTTTCTTACATTTTGACGAGTTATGCGAACATAAATGTACAATGGCCCCTTTTTTTTGGGTGGGAAATCATCAAATGACCTCTCTAGCTCTGGGCTGAGCGGAAGGGCGTGTCAGACTTCCACTGACTAAAACTCACCCGTGTTCCTTCAATTGCCTGTGCCAGGGGCCACGGTATCTCTTTCGAACAACCCGCGGCCCTGGCAGTACAATGACCCCTTAAGAGGTTATCCATTAATTACCGGACAACCTGTATATTATGCAAAAGATATAGATGACGTCCAAAACGAAACCAATTTCATTATTATATAAAACTTGCTGCCCCGGTAGACGTTCATTTTTCATCATTCTCCTCCCTTATCCCAATTTATTTGGGCTCGGCGCAATATGTGTTTTTTCCATACTCCTCTATTAGCCGCCATCTTGACATTCACCCCCTTTCTAACCATATCATCATTCACACAGTCCATCCATCGTTTCTTTGGTTTTCCCCTACTCTTACAGCCATCGACATTCATACTCAAAACTTTCCTCACGATATTTTCCTGACAATGACAACCGGTTTCCACATAACTTTTCAGTTACCGGTGCCACTTTCAGACTTCCTCTTATAAAAATTTCAATATGCTCGTATTCTTGAGCATATACAAAAATCCCGTGGAAAAAATAATTTTCTGTTTACCAAATTTTCCAATTTTCCGGGCAATTTTTAAAATTTTACTTTCCATAAGAGCCTTATAAATATATAATTAAACAGTTCTATGTTAAGAACATTTAAATTAAAAAAAAAGCCAAGTCTGTGCAGCCGTTCGCAAGTGGGTAAGCCCAACGAACAACATTTCATTTTTATTTATACAGGGTTATTTTTCAAAGACCAGCCAAATTTAAGGATGTGGTGCAGACCATCAAACTGAACAACTTTCTCCATGGGACCAACATCGTTATAGCGAATAAAAATTCAGCCGTCCCATACATTTAGGTCGAGTAGGTATGGAAGTTTTCTATGGGACAGTTGATAAAATTCTCGCGATTACCTATTTGTGCCACGGAGAAAGTTGTTCAGTTTGATGGTCTGTACCACATCCTTAAATTTGGCTGATCTTTGAAAAATAACCCTGTATAGATAGGTACCTATAAAGTAAGGAATCTGAAATCGGAATAGTTTATTAATTCCGAGGCCCAAGAATGTTGAGCAATCATAAAGTTCACTGTTATGTATCTTATTATTGAGATATTTTAATATTGATAAAGTTTCCGAACCTCTATACAATACTTTGATAAATTATAACAATATCTTTTATAATGGTATGTATTTAATCAAACCTCTAACCATTTCCATTTTGCGCTCCTAAAAACATAATTGAACACTAAATAAATTGCAATGTTGTTCGTCTTTTTATTTTACTTTGAGAAGTAAGTTAATAACAAAAAGTAATAAAAAATAATAATTTTTAAGTTCTAGCATTTAGTTTATGTATGATCACTTATTTTTAAGATTGCTGGAAATCCTATAATTAACGACTATGTAAGGCACATCAAGCTACTACAATCTGTCAGATTTCTTTAATAGATTTTCAACTTTATCGCTAAAGTGTTAAGGTTGATTGGGAAAGTTTTACAGTTTCGGGTAGCTTGACTTGCTGGCGTCTGTACTTAAGATATATTATACATAGAAGCTGTTGGCGTACCTTAATAAAAAAAATTATTGCACCTCACATTCTACAACTGCTAAATTTTATTCAATCATTATGTAATTAAATTTAATTACGGTCATTCGTCATTAGTTATTATTAACATTATCAAGCTACGTATTTTGGATGTTCATCGAATTGCCAGTTTACAAGCGTAATGTGTTGTTTAATGTTTAATAAAATGTTTATAGAGACTAAAATATTGTAACCATTATTTTAGGCGTGTATTTAATCGAACTTCAAATAATTACCATTTTGCGCTGCTAAAAATATGATTGAACACTCTAAAATAATGATTTCGCCTTTTTTTGTAAACCTCAAATGATTCCTATTTTGGGATCCTATAAATACTAAATAGCCGACTAACTGCGACCAACTTAGATGTAGCTGTTAGTCCCAGTTCCTACCTAACCTAACCCGAATGGTCGGGATATCCTTGCTTAGTTATTGCGACCAAATTTTTTTTTAAATTGTGAGAAATGGCCAGAAAATAAAAAAAAGCTCAATAATTTAGAGAAGTGCGCATCATTAAGAACGCAAAAAGTTTTTAGAGGTTCATTAATTTAAAAAAGTGTCCATCATTAGAAGCGCAAACAGTTTTTAGAGGATTAGTTAAATATTTCCCTTTTATTTCTCTGGTTGAAAAATTTGTGAACAGCTGATAAAGTAAAATACTTAATATACTTGAACGATATATTTCTACTACACTAGGAGCGTTCAATCCATCTCTGTCGCTAATGGTCTTTATATTTCAAGAACGGTTGATTTAGTTTCCATCTGATGTAGTATTATTTTTGTTTATATCAGGTACTTCTGTAAAATACCGCTCCTTTACTTAAATGTAGATATGGTATTTCGTTTCTAGCACACTCATTACGAATCAATGTATTACCGTTTTTCATTTGTCTTCTGGCTTCACGAAGAGCATGTTCCATCTATTATTGGGACTTAAAAAGCTTACGTGAAGACGACGACAAAATAGTGGCTTCGATTCGGTTTCCTGCAGGTCTATTCTGTGAAAAAACTCATCATGAAAACGTAAGTGAAGTGAGCTAGAAGTGGGCTGTAATTCCATCTGATACTAGGGATTGGCACTATTGACAGCTCACTTCACTTAAGTTTTCACGGCGGGTTTTTCATAGAATAGCATTGTTGTACCAAGTGTTTCAACATCACTCAGACACTATATCATATCAAAGTTAAGTAAACAAGTTTCAAAAATGAAACACAGCACACCGCATGCACTAAAACAAGCATCTAATTGGCAACCCCATGTGTTATAAACTAGATCGTTTAATGTCAACATGTTCCGACACATTAAATAAAAATACAAAACACGTAATTCCCCTTACAAATGTGGACCTAAGAGAAAAGGTACTAAAGTTTAATTTACACTGCTGCCAAAAATTAAAACGATTCATTGACTCCCCGTATTAGCATACGAATTTATGACTTGAAAAATCGTTTGGCACTTAAGCTATTTAAAGTATTATTTGAAGCCATTAGCGGTGGCTGTTTATAACTACTTTTTGGGCGTTTTACAAACATAAAAGTGTTTTTTGATGTTCCTGCCTTTGATGTTCTGTTATTTATTAATTTATTTAGAGACGTTGAGTGTAGAATATCATTTTGGTATGTTAACAACTGTTATGAATATTTTCAGCATTTGTCATCGATGTCTTGTGTCCTAGAGGAATGTTTGGATGTGTATCGTCTATTTCTGTTCGCGCATTCGTCTTTGAGTCTGCGATATGTAAGCAAATATTACCCCTTTTGATTTAGTAACTATTTTTGGTTCTAGGAAATGTTTACTAATTGATTCATGATCAAACATGCACTGAGAATGTCTCACGGAGTATGTTACTCAACTGTTTCTACGTTTATATTGTTAAAACTTTTGCTCACGGCTCTGACCGCGTAGAGGTTGGAAATTATCCCACAGGAACATACTTTTTTTACCTATATTGTGGTATAGTAATTTTATTCTAGATGCATAGTCTTCACAATTATCTATATAATTATATGCGGACGAATTTTTTGATGCCCAATGAGCTCCTGCCAATTTTTTTTTTTATATACATATTGTTTATAATATATATTATTTTAGTGTTAGCTTGTGTATTGTAATTGTTGTGTCTTTATAATTAATGAATACAAAATCACGAGTTTGTTTTGTTTTATGACAAATAAATCAATTTAAATAAAATAATCCATCATCATTTGCAACTTAGTAGCAAGAAAACAATGATTTATTTATCAAAATTTTACATCCATGATCCAATCAATATTCTCCTCCTTCAATCCAATTATGAAATGAAATGTTTCAATTTCACGTACCTATATTAATCGATTTTGACAAGAACTTTATCATAAACCCAAACTAGTTCAGGTTTTTAATAAAAAATCTGGATTGTTACAGGTTTATGATGAAATTGAGTTTAAAATGTGTCATCTTCCGGGTTTTCATCAAAAACCTAATTTTATGAAAAACCTGCGACATCTACATAGATGTAGAAGATAGAATAACAGGACACTTCAAATACTTGTGTTGCCATTTGTTTCGCTACACTCCCTGGAAAAATAGAGGAAACAGAGATGCTCGTAATAAATGCGGTACACTGCGAGGTACATAAGAGGGAACCGCAGTGTAATGATGTATATTGTGTGGTGACATAGTGTTAACCACACTTAACAAGGATGCAGCAATGTTTCTATTTTTATGGTCTTATTACTTTTTCATTTTTATTTTTGTCCTTTGCTGGATAAGAGTTGAGAGGGGCTCGTGGCTGAATAATAACAGCCATACCGGTCGATTGAAGATTAAAGTACGAGAAAGTAGTAAGTAAGTAGTCCATTACATATCGAGACTCCACCATGCCTTGGAAAGCACGTTAAGCCGTTGTTACCGGCTGTGATTCGTAGAACTTTGACAGTCGTTATGGGTAGTCAGAGGCCTAAGTCTCACAACCAAGAGGTACCGTGTACCCAGTATCTCGGTTATCGAGGTCAGATAGTCTTACCAAGGGGTATCGTATTATCTAGTAATTGGGTTGTGGAGCTCAGATAGGCTCCATGTAAAATTCTGGTATTCAGCTGCGTACGGTTAGACGCCAACATAGTTGGGCAAAAGCTAGGCAGATTGGAGTTACTTAGGTTTAAATATATATTATTATGGTTTACAATAAAAGCGTATTCTATGTATACCACAGAAGCAGCCCAATATCACACCAATTGCATACATATTCAGCCTATAATGTTTTCATTAATGCGGTTGCATTAATGGAAACATTATAGGCTGATTTTATATTTTATTTTATATGATTTTGGGAGTTTAGTGGTTACTAAACTCCCAAAATCATATAAAATTTAGAAGCAATAATTCTGTCACGTGGCTAAATAATAACAGCCGCACAGGTCGATCGGTCAGGTTAAGCTACGCTTGCCGCGGTTGGTCTGTGGATGGGTGACCATCTTTACATACCAAGACCCCTCCGTCCCTCGGAAAGCACATTAAGCCGTTGGTCCCGGCTGTCATTCGTGGATCTTTGACAGTCGTTACGGGTAGTCAGAACCCGAAAGTTTGACAACCAGTCTTACCAATTGGTATCGTATTACCCAGTAACTGAGTTGTGAAGGTCAGATAGGCAGTCGCTCCATGTAAAATACTGGTATTCAGCTGCATCCGGTCAGACTGGAAGCTGACCCCAACATAGTTGCGAAAAGGCTAGGCAGATGATGATGAATTCTGTCACGTACCCCCGGTGTATATATAAATATATATGTATACAAACTAACACAACAGGAACGAAGTACTGACGTGGGGACGTCCATAAATCATAATTAATCGAAACTTCACGCTCTGTGGACGCTTACATGATGATTGATTAGTTCTTGTGTCCCTTGACGTATTTACTGCTATAATTTTTAAGGTGTTAACGGATGAAGATACAGTGGCTTTTGGATAGCTGGTAGAAGTTTTCACATTTTTGGAGCGACGTTCTTTAACGTGGCTTGCGGTATGAGTGAACTGGTAGAAATCGTCACGTAGCCAAAAGGCGTTATACCCTTCTCCATGCGACTTTCTCGAAAAAGATAGAGAGAGAGACGGTTTTCATGGTTTTACAGGGTGCTGAAGCCAATAGTGTGGTCAAATAGGCAATCCGAGATGGCGGCTGTGAAAATTTAATAATTTTTTATCATGGTTGTCGTAGTTTTCATGGTTTTTGTGGGTGCTAAAGCTTTTTTTTATTATTTATTTGTGTATATTTAATAATTTACCAAAGACATTAAAAGTATTGAATTGTAGACTATTTAAAATTCTAAGAAAAATAAAAATTCATAGTGAGGTCAAAATTCTCATAGTGAGGTCAAAATTCTCATAGTGAGGTCAAAATGACAATCCGAGATAGCACCTATTTAAAAATTTAAATTAAAGTCGCTTTTCATTTCTATCTATGTATGTGACATGCGTTTTTCTATAAACTAAGCAACGGATTTTGATGCGGCTTTCAACATCATCAAGAATTAATTCCGGAAGAATTATGTGTATACATTCAACTTAATTATTATGAAAAAATCTAGATGTTATGTCAAGTCGTAAAAAACTTGTGGGCGTGTCGCTTTTGATAATATGAATAAAAAAAAACTAGATACGCATTCCAGAAGCTTCTATCTAAAATAGCCCGTAACTTGAAACCACATTTTATGAACATTTCATGTTTTAAATGCACATAAAACTGAGAATACCAGCTCTGAAGTCTCCATTGAGAATAAATGGGGTATAACAGAAAAGAAACGGTTGGGAAGCGGTCACAAAAAGGTAGCAAAGAGCACAAAACTACCAGTAGATGTTTACGTAAATGCTTTTTCATAGGAATGAAGAGGAACAGATATACTTTTCATGGCGGTTTCCAGAAACAGCTTTGTTCCTATTTTCTTTGCTGATAGCAATACTTGGTAAGTAGTACTACACATAATATAATCACTTATATTATGCAAATATTATCTTGATTAAGTAAATCATCAATAAATACCTACCTAACTGTGGTCGACAATTGCTATTAAATTAAATGAATTCTTTAGCTCACAGTATAAGCAAGTTGGAGTGGTAATGGGCCCGGCCATATTAGCCGTAGAATCGATTACTGTTGGGGTATACGTGTTCTTTTGCTTTACTGATTTACTTTGTGTAAATTATTTCATCACCACTGCTCTCAAAACGGTGAAGCAAAACACCGTGAAGAAACCGACATGTCCTAGAGCCAAAAATTCGAAGACATGTGACATCTACCAACCCGCACTGGGCCCGTGTGGTAGGTTATAGCCCACTCCCTTTCGAACAGAGGAGGCCTGTGTCCCAGCAGTCGGAACATTATAGGCTGATTCTGTTATGGCTAACTAGCTGCGCCCCGTGGTTTCACCCGCATAAGTTTCGATCCCGTGGGAATACCTATGTGTCAAATTTCATCCAAATCCGTTCAGTAGTTTTTGCATGAAACAGTAACAAACATCCATCCATACAAACTTTCACATTTATAATATTATTATAGTAGGATGACTGCCGAGATGGCGACTGGTAGAAGTATGGAAGAAAATGCTATGTTGCGCTGACTCCAAATGAATTGGGACAAGGGCAGGAAAATAGATTAATACGCAAAAACTGTTGAACTGATTTGGATGAAATTTGGCACACAGATGGCTTATAACTAGGATTAACACATACGATACTTTTCATTCTGAAATTCCCACGGGATCGAATCTTATGCGGGTGAAACCGCGGGGCGCAACTAGTTGTTAGATAAATTATATTTATGACTTGAAAAGAAGCTGAATCCACTTAAAAAAATTGTAAACTATTAATATTTGAAACAATAAAATATTATTCTTATATAACAGACTACTATCAAATTTAACAGCTTCAAATTATTTCGGGAGCCAAAAATAAAAACAAATAAAAAAATTATCAATTAAAATAGTCTAAAATTTAAACTCCTACATGAGTAGGTAATAGAAATCAACATCGATAAAAAAACAAAAATTTGGAAGCAATATTAACAATTAATCTAATTAGTATGCCTAACTTAACGTAACTTAATAGTCGTGAATCCTGGGCGTCGTTTAGGAACTCGCTGGCATAGAACATTAAATTGAATAGGAATGAAACTAACGAATGTTTTTGTCAAAAAAAGTGCATCTGTGTGCGTAGGCGCAGCAGCAAATGCTGTGATTGGCCGATGCCACGATACGCAGTCCCTTTCCTACAATTCTCTGTATTGCTGGTAGCGTAATTATGCGTAGTTATATAGGGTGTCTAACATGTGTGTACGTTCTAAGACCGCCGTCAAAATAACGGTTAATTTAATGGACAGGGTATACTTGAAGATATATCTAAATCCTCATATAATCTTTATTAAACGTTCATTAGTGAAAGGATATGATACACAAAGATACCAGACAGTAAGTAAACGAAACACGAGAAGCTCTATTAAGACTACGTCGTGACAGGGAGATCAGTTCTTAAGACTTAGTCTAGGACACAACTGCTGGGATTAACCGTTATTAAGTCAAGCTTATTGTTTGATACCCGGTTTTGCATTCCAGTTACTCTATAGTCTACGTCAAATCGCGTTGAGTAAATCGCTTGTGTAAACCCTGCTTTACTGCGAATTCTTCATTGTTGTATGGTTTTATAATTTGAATATTCTGTTGAAAATTTTCGGGTCAAAGGGAGGATTAGTTCGTTTCTATGAATGACTGGGATTGGGAAAGTGAATGATAATCAGGAAACCGGAAATCTAAAAGTGAGTATATTATACTGGAGCATGTACTTGTAACAGAACATCGAGCATTCGCCATTTTCAAATTTTATCGAACGACACTTCGAACATGTCGGTCGATGTTTTGTTGCAACCTGACTTTAAAAACCAACGAGGGTTCGAGTAACATTTTATCGAGCAAAGGCAGGAGCCCAAGAACGCACACTCATCAACAATTATTTTTTTATTATTATTATTTAATTTTATTCTCTCTTCACAATATTGGTTTCCTTAATTTTCCTTCCTTAACAATGTTTTTGAATAATGTAATATGCCACTATTGGAAGAGACTGGTGCCTGAAGTAGGTTTTTGGAGAAGCCTGTGTTACAGGTCACCCACAGCAAAACGATACAGTAAAAGGTTTAAAGCCGATTTTGTGTAAACATCATTCATGGAACCAAGAAGATCACAAAGAGACAATCAGTTTAAAGTTCAAAATAATAACAAGTAGTAAAATAAAGCAAAAATTAAAAAAAGCATAACTATTGGTTCATATGAAAGTGTAGTGTCGTGTATGAATGTATGTATGTTGGGGTGAATGAATGTATGTTGCAGTGTATGAGTGCATGTTGGTGTGTGCGAGAGCGAGTATGAGATGGAAAGCAGCCACGGGAGGGGAGAGAAGGAAATCTATTTAAGAACTGTCAAAAGGTTCTCAGTTTGAAACAATGAACACAAGGTAGAAAAAATGTTACACTTAAATACTCACCATGAGCATTACGTCGAACGCAGCTTCGAGCATTCGCAGGAATGTTACATTACATGGAAATGCTTTTGGAAACTGAGCTACATTACATTGAAATGACCGAGAAAATACTCTATTCATCTAGTGTACGCACGAATAATTGCTTTTTCTATGAAAGCTTACCCTCAAACAGTTCAACAGTTGACAAAGTATGAACGTCATCAGAACTCTCAGTGTGTTTACTGCCCTGTTACGGCGAAAGAGGTATGAGTAACAGGGTGTAAAGTTTATTCATCCTCTACAGAAAAGGGAGGATCCTTCACCCAGACGGGTGTCGCGTCTGGTGGGCTACTGCCCGACAATTGCTGTCGGGGCGTCGCATATGCTAGTCGTGCGTGTGGTAAACTCTACTTGCGCGATGCAGGATTTTCCATGACGTCAGTGTGATGCGTAGTTCGCATGTGGCGATGTACGAGTAGATGTCGCTACACGGCAAAGCAAGAAATCTCACAGGCTACGCATGCATTTTTGTGTAATAAAACCAAGCACACATTACAGCTGCAACGGACCACAGGGCAACGCATTTTCATACAAAAAAATGCGGTGCGGCCCGATGTAGTGTGCGTTAGATCATAGGACATGTAATATTATTATTTAAGCTCCACTGTCCAAACAGACATCCCATTTCAAGTTGTTTGATTGACCACCCACCTTACTATTGTATAATGTAGAATCCTGTTGAACCCGCATTTAAGCTGATTATATTACTACACTGGCTCATGCAGGCACGCTTCACTCTCCCTGTTTCCCGCCATTCGTGGTAAACTGACAGGTGACATTAGTGACAGACCCTGATGTGCATAAGATATTGTTTACATAAAACATTACGTATTTTTCTGTTATTTCCTTCTTGTCTGTTTATATGTGTGTATATAAGTGGTTAGATATACTCGTATAAATAATGTCTGCGATCTTCACAGGATCGCTGGTAGCAGCTGTATGAGAGTTGCTGAAAATCGAATTGAATAGCGTGCAATAGGAGAGGGGATTGGAGAGAGAAATAGGTCACCATCTTTTTAAAGTTCGCTTTTTACGCAGCAGGATTTTTGTTTTGTTTTCAATAATTTTCCATATTTTTAAAGTTCACTTTTTACGCAGCCGGATTTTTCTTTTCTTAATAATTTTTCAAATCGGATCAGTAGTTTCAGAGATTAACGTGTTCAAAAATACAAACTACAGCGGACTGCTATAGACCGATGATGATGAAGTAATGTCTATTAAATACAGGGTGGCAGATATCGACGCGCAAACTGTAAACATGAATTTTGTTGTTCTACTCGTTAGTGATGTTTTGCGATATAAGATACAGGTTTAGATGGTATTCGCTGTAATTAATCTACCTAGCCTCTTTCTAACTACGAGGGCGGAGTGATAAGTCTGGTAAAAATTAAACAAGGAGTCAATTTTACTTAATTATTATTATTTATTTTTCAACGTAGTTTCCTTATAACTCAATGCACTTCATCCAGCGTTTCTCTAGCTTTTAGATCCCTTCCATAAAGTACGACTTAGGTAAACCTTCGAAATAGGCATTGGTTTCGTCATTATCTCTTTGTTGGAGCCAAATATTTCCCCACCAAGTCATTTATTTAAATTCGGAAATAGAAATTAGTCGCAAGGGGCTAAATCTGGCGAATACGGTGGGTGAGAAAGCAACTCATAGCATCAGATGGCAATCGCGCAGGTGTGCACTCATGCGTTGTCATGGTGGAAGAAGATTTTCTTCTTAGCCAAATGCGGTCGTTTTTCACGTAAAATTTTGTATTTTGCGAGGCAAGAAGGGGTCTCGGTATCTAGCTCACCATCCGGTAAGGACCAGGCTCTGGTCGACGGCGCGTTGTGTTCCACGGGCATCTAAAAGAGATGTCAGCACTAACTGATGGGGTCCGCTAGGGGCGATGCCTGCCAAGGTCGCGGGTTGTTCAAAAGAGTTACCGTGGCCGCTGGCACAGGCAACTGAAGTAACATGGATGGGTTTTATTCAGTAAAAGGCATGCCCTTCCGCCCCGCCCAGAGCAGGAAAAGTTATTTGATGATTTCCCACCCAAAAAAAAGGGATCTCGGTATATAATGGATGGTCAGCCATCCACAAACTAACCTCAACAAGCGTTGTTGAGTTAACCTTGAAAATCAACCCGTGCAATTGTTATCATTTAGCCACGATAATTTTATAAGCCTGCTAACAATACCATCTAAATCTGTATTTTATCTCAAGAAACATCGGATAGGAACAGTTGCTAAGTCATCTTATAATCACCGCTTAATTAATTCCTGAAATCTATGTCTCCCTTGAGATTTAAGCTATATTAATATTGTCATTTCTAACTGAGGCTACAGTATTCTTACAAAATTGTGTTTTATATAGTACAGAAAAGAGTTCAAAATGTGATAGAAAGAAGGCAAATTAAGACATTAGATAAATTATTTGAGTGATTCTATAAAGAGATGAGTTCTTAATATTTTTGAGATACAAATTGATACATTTTATCGTTAGCAGGAATAATTATGTAAGTGGTTTAGTCGACGTCGTTATAGATTTACCATTTTTGACAGTGACACTTTGACAGCGCTACCGTTGGCCTCGCAAATTTCTTCGAAGTGGCCGAATTCTGGTCGAAGCTTCTTTAGGAATATATAAATGAAGTCATAAGCCAAGAAAGAGATGGCGGGATGAGCTGGACTCCTTTCATAAAGATTGTTCCTTGACAGCTCTGGACAGATATTAGGGAGGCCTTTGCCCAGCAGTGGGAGAGTGGGCTAATAAAAATAAATTGGATCATTGACACGAAGAAGAAGGAAGAACTTGAAACTTTAATAAGGTTGAAACTACCTTTCACATAGACAAACTGGTATTCAGCTGCATCTGGTTATACTGGAAGCCGACCCCAACATAGTTGGGAAAAGGCTATTCAGATTGAGAGTCCTATTTTAGGTTAGCAACAGTAAATTGGGATTATTGATTTGTCTGTATAGCAATGAGATCCACGCAATATCCACTTTGCCCTAATATGGCTTATTGGTCAATCCGCACGAAGAAAAAAGTGCACGTTTTAAAATATTTCACTCTTATCCCTTTTGTGCGCTAGTGTCCTTTTCTCTGTACTTTATTGCATAGGATTCAAAGCTGTGCTAATTGCCTAATACATATTTCTGGATTTGTCGATTCGCCCACAAATAAATTAACTTCGTGCGAGTCGCCTCCAGACAAAATAATAATTATGATTTAAAAATCGATCCGCCCGATTTGGGCGAGTAAATTCGTGCGAATTTACCCCGTAATACATACGAAGTCACCCATGGTAAAAAGGCTTTTATTATATCCATAAAATAGTTGAATACAAAATATAAATATTATTTTTTGTTCTGTCTTTCAGGCATCCATTTTATGTACCTCAGACAAACTTTATTAGTATTAGTTTGCTGTGTCAGCCGTCAGTCTGTTTATATTTCTTCTCATCCCTGCTTTGATTTACAGTCAAATTTTTTTCTAGATAATTGTTTGTTCTATTAAATAAGTTATTTTTCTGAAAAATCATGTACGTAGAATACTCTCTCTGCCTATCTAGATGTTCGAGAAGTCTTGAGGGCGGTTGCCCAGTGTTTGCGACTCACTCAGTGTTTGTCAATTCAACCAATTTATTTCATCACTACTGCTCTCAAAAAAGCGAAGAGAAACATCGTGATCAAACCGAAAACTACTACAACAGCAAAACCAAACTCTACTAGGTCCCTAGGATCTAGGATCTCTAGGAATTGGAAGTTGGTAGATACCAAGCCACAATGGGCCGACATCGACATGGTGGATTACGGCTAACTTCCTCTCACAGTGAGAAGGCCTGTGTCCCAGCTGTGGGAAAATTATAGGCTGATCATGAGAAGGCTTAGCTTTTTAATTTTCTTTCACGGCAAATTCGTAACACCTATTTTAAGCCGGTTAAAATAAAAACAAAAACACGGTCCTCCTTCTGACGTAGTCTAGTAAAAAATGTTTACAAACTGCACTTTTTTCAACTAGACTGCATTAGCATCGATTTGCATGTTGCTTGAACAACAAAATTACTATGCATGAGGCTCCTTGCTCATGAACTTTGACATGCATTAATTGATTGCTAATTACTCCGGAGCCCGGCCCGCCCTTGAGAGCGCTCACTGAACCGATATGCGGGGCAAGGCTATCCCCTAATGTTTAAAAATAAAAAAAACACTGTATCGTGGGTGCGTTTACAAACATTTAAACTCACATACACAAACAGCCAGACCCGGAACAACTAACTACCTGTAGGCAATACAAATATTTGTTCCGTGCGGGAATCGAACCCGCGACACGCAGCGCAGCAGTCGATCGCTCAGCCACTGCGCCAACTATGTCGTTTACACAAAGAAGCTCTTCCCTGCCTCAGAAGGTTGGTAGGACTTCCCCTCTGTCTACCACGCCGGCCCGGTGTGGCTCAGTGGATATCACATGTCTTCGAATTTCATAAGTTAAGTGTTCCGTGTGGAATCACCTTTATTAGGTAAGTACGAAACAGTTTTTTAATGTTTGTCGTTCCACTCACTGGCGAGCAATCACAAGAAAGACTGAAGCTGTGGCGAGACAGTGATTCCTTACCCAAATCATTCGTTCCATCAACTGAAGATCTCCCACTTCGACATGAATTAGCTTGGGTAAGCTGGAAGTCTTTGACTGTTCAGGTGGAGATTCATAGATGACTCCGCGTTGGGGTGTAAATGTGGTTCTGTTCCACAAACGATGGGACACTTAATATCGTATCCTGCGTGTCCTGTTAGCTGCACGTTACAGGAACTGATGGATGATGGCGCCAAACAAGTAGCCGAATTCTGGGTCAAGTCCATTTAAATTGCTATCGACACGCTAAGTAATAATAGTACTTACTTCTTGTAAGTCCTATTGAAGTTGATAAAAAACGCAAAAAATTAATTTAAAAAAAAAATGGAAAAACGACCTTGGAAGTGTTATGGACTGAAATATCAATTCACAGAAGTCGCATAAAGTATTTCCATTAGATGCAGTTAAAAAATTCCTACAGAGAATATACCTACCACTATTTTCAGAGTATGCAATACGAAGCATTACGTAGCTCTGCAATGACCCTCCATCAAGTTAATGCTTCAGGCCATTTGTTTTACGACTGCATTACTCAATATTACTAATGAGGTCGGTTCGAATCACGCGACAAACGGATCTCTAATGGTTCTTGTGTATACAGAACCCGCTGTATCGTCCGATTCCCGTATGCAAAGCTCATTGTACTCGTCTCTGTTGTCTGTGGCGTTTATAGTAGAATGATTGTCAATGTTCCGAGCTACGCAAAACGGCTTGATAAATTTTCCATGACTTCACTCGAAAAACGATGAGATGGTATTGATCTACTTTTTCTTTATAAAATACTTCAGAGTTAATTAGACTGCCCCCAGTTGTTAAGTAAGTTAAGTTTTAACCTACCCCACAATTATCCGCGTCACCCTATCAAACTATTACGTCCCCCATTCCGCAAAACTGTTTCAGGATCCAATTCCCCATCCCCAGAATTTGCGGGCTTCTTAAAAAATTGCGATGAATCAATCGATATTTTTTCCACATCACTTCAAAAATTCAAGCACCAAGTCCATAAAAATTAACCAACACAATTGACTGTTTTTTTTTTCCTTTCTTCATTTTGTATTTTTTTTTCCTTTTTCATGTTTTCCAAAACCACCAACTAGTGCTGTAAGCGTTATTTCTGCATAATTATTACAATTTTATTGATGTTATAATTTTGTTTTTACATGCTGTGTCTATCGCATCATATTGTACACTATGCTTTTTTTTTTTTTCTTTTTTTTTTTTCAGGATGGGAAATCATCAAATGACTCCTCCCGCTCTGGGTGGAGCAGGAGGGAGTGTCAGACTCTTACTGACTAAAACCCACCCGTGTTCCTTCCTTAGCCCTTTATGTTCCAGGGCAGCGGTAACCCTTTCGGACAATCCCGCTACCCACAGTTGGTATATCTCACGTTGTACACTATGCTTGTATTCTCATATTGCTTGTATTTTAAGGATAAACAGTGTAACACTTGTAGACTGACCAATAAAATAAATAAATAAATCAAAGGGCTCAGTAATCTTCAATGCGCTTCAATACGAGTTCGAAGCAATACATCACGATAATGATAATAATATATGGTAGAGTCAGAGACCTCATCTGCGTAGCTTTTTCCCAACTATGTTTGGGTCGGCTTCTAGTCTAACCGGATGCAGCTGAATACCAGTATTTTACATGGAGCGAATGCATGTCTATCTGACCGCCACCACCCTGTTACTGGATAATACCCCTTGATAAGACTGGTTGCCAGAATTTGGGGCTTATGATTACTCGTAACGACTGTCAAAGATCCACGAATGACAGCCGGGATCAACCGCTTAACGTGCTTTCCGAGGCACGGAGCACAATCTAGCTGAATCTAGCGTTAGTAAAAATACAGTTGGTCTGGCTCATGCGACGCGACAAACGGATGGCGGGTCGAGCGGTTGACAAAACGAAGATTTACTCGCGTGCGGCCTGCGATATTGACCAGTGGGGCAGAAGAATACGTGGATACGGCCTCACTATTTTTTTTATTTTTTCTGCCTGCGCTCACCACGCTGCAAGGCAAGGTATGGCAAAGGATTTTCGTAAGCGAAAATGATTTTGAATTTTATTTTAGTTGGGTTAACACTCACATTTTGTTGATATCGTCACAAGGAGACTTGAGCATACTGTGAAATGCAGCAGCAGGCTTCGGCATATAAATGGTGATGCTTCTCATTCTAAGTGACGTCATATCACCCAGTCCCCTTCCGGATCCAATGAAATCAAATTAAAAGTCATCATCATCTGCCTAGCCTTTTCCCAACTATGTCGGGGTCGGCTTCCAGTCTAGCCGGATGCAGCTGAATACCAGCAGTGCGATTCTGTAACCATCTCACCGTGAAAACTTAGGTGAAGTGAGCGTGGAGTGAGCTGTCATTCCAACTAATACTAGGGAGTGACACTATTGATAGCTCACTCTAAGCTCACTTCACCTAAATTTTCACGGTGAGATTTTTACAGAATCGATCGGCAGTATATTACATGGAGCGACTGCCATCGTGTTGAAATTGTGAAAAAAAATCTGTTGATCCATACATTATGTCGAGTTATGCGAACATAAATCTATGGATTAACTGATTTTTTTTTCACGATTTCAGGGTTGGTCCCGTAGTAAAAGTTGTTCATAATGATGAGTACAATGACCCCTTTTAAGGATTAAAACGACCAAAATTTATCGGTGTATACCTGCGTGTCACGTCTGTAGAGTTTTGCAAGATAATTTTATATCACCTTGTATTATAAAGACACACACATTTTTCAACAAAGGCCTCACCCAATCCGATTACCTATCAACATTCAGTCCCTATCCAAAACCTCATAAAAAATAATTAAAAAGTACACAAAAAAAATCAAACACAGATAGCCAGCAACTTAACATGTGGTGGCAAGCGAAAATTTGAAAAACATTCATGCAAGAGAGGGTCTGTCCGATACGATCGTGGCATAATACTCCCATCGGTCGAGATTGTATCGTGTCGCGAGATTCATAATTTATGAACCGACAATACCTAGGGGTATGTGATATGGGACTGTGGAATTAGGGTGCTGGATGTGGCCGGGTATTTTTGTTTGGATTTTTCGTTTAGGAAGGAAAGGCTGAAAAATTTAGGAATGATTTTGTGCAAAGAAAGAAAGAGAATAGAAAATCTATGCAATCATTATCTAAAATCTATAATTAATATAATCTGGATTATAGTAGTTCCTTAATGATAAATTGTTATTTGACTGAATATTTTATTAATTTTGACATTGTATTATTATCTTTATTTTCATTCATTAAATTATGTTGTGACAATGTGACATCTAACAACTCGCACTGCGCCTGCTTGGGCTATCGTAGCGGCCCCTCTGGTAAAGAGGAGGCCTGTTTCCCAGCAGTGAGTGGGAACATTATGGGCTGATTATCCTACTAATATTATAAACGCGAAAGTTTGTGAGGATGGATGGATGTTTGTTACTCTTTCACGCAAAAACGACAAAACGGATATTCATGAAACTTTACAGTAATAAAACTTTTATATCAGAATAACACATAAGATAATTTTTATCCGACATTCCCACAGAATCGAGACTTATGCGGGTGAAACCGTGGGGCAAAGCTAGTATAATATTTGACGACATGGTTGGCGCAGTGGCTGAGCGATCGACTCCTGCGCTGCCTGTCGCGGGTTCGATTCCCGCACTGTATTGCCTACAGGTAGTAGTTCCAGGTCTAAACGCACCCACGATACAGGAGTAATTCCTAGTGTAGGGCAACGTTTAAAAAAAAGGAATTTATAATAATAATAATCTCCCTGGACATTTCACACAGCGCCATCTAGTCCCAAGCTAAGCAACCTATGTGGCGGCTACCGCATTAAGAAACCCTAGCTATCTCTATAACCCTAGATAGCATAATAAAAGGAGAAGTAACAATTAAAATAATTATAATCGTAGACTGGAACAAAGGGAATGCTTAACTAAAGCTGTAGTACTTGTACTTGCAAACGTATAAAGAACAGTCTAAAGACGGGTCTGTCAAAGTTAGGAGCTCTAAATCTAGAAGAGCTACTACACAGTGCGGAAGTTATACAATTACGGTTACCGTAATGAAATTAACGAACATCTACATATATCAAAGGACAAATAATGCTCATGGATGTATGGAATCCCGTACCATGCCGCATCACAGTCAAACTTTGTTTTTTATAGACTACACTTATCATATTAACTCCTACAATAGTTCTTTTTATGGTTCACATTTAAGTGAAGAACATCGAGTGGTATTTTATTATAACAATTTACACAATAGCCCATGAAAGAAGTTTTTACTTTAGACAATCTTAAACGTGGTTGATCTAATTTGTTCCTATTTTTAATGTTAAAATTATGCCCGTCACTTATCTAACCTACTTTGATGTCGATTTTTTTGAACATACATAATATTTTCATTGTATATACAAGGAACCAAGGAACCGTCATGATGCCAGACCATGATTAAAAGGAAATGAGAGTAGAAAGAATCAAAGGCCAACTTCTACTGGATCCGTTATCATTGTTGTACTGCCTACGGTATCTATTTTTGCCTTTGCCTTACCCTGGTCCTTTTAGAGCGCGACCCTTGTAAAAGCTTTTAAACTAGTTTCGTAAATACATACAAAAGTATATTAAAGTTAGGGTTAGGACGGCGTATTTTCCCTTTTACATTGATTTTGGGAAAGATCTAAGGAAAAAGGGTAAGCATTCATGAAGAACATTTTTAACTGAAAGATTAAAAATAAGAGGGAAGGGTGAGTATAGGCACTGTGATACTAACATTACTGTGATATAGGGAAAGCTACTAAGGCTCAATTTACACTGCTGCGGAGTGGAAGCGAGTTTTCGTAGATACGTATAGTAAAATGAACTTTACGTCAACTGTCTAACGTACAAACTAGATACGAGCTTATTACTGCCGGAAGTCCAGAGAATGTGCGATAATTGTCCAGAAGATACGCGACCTGTGCGTATTTGTGTATCTAATATGTTACGTTACACTTTTGACCTAGAGTTCATTATGCTTTGTACAAAAAAAAAACGCTTCCACTTCGTTCCGCGGCAGTATAAATTGAGTCTAAGACTACAGTGATAAAATATAAGTTTAAAAATAAACTTGACTGATGTTAAGAATATGGACGAAGTATCTATGATTTAATATAATTGACAAACTTCTGAACTTCATCTGCCTAGCCTTTCCCAACTAAGTTCAGGTCGGCTTCCAATCTGAAATGAATGCAGCTGAATATCGGTAAAACTGGTTGTCAGACTTTTAGGCTTCTGACTACCCGTAACGACTGTCATAGCTTTACAAATGGCATCCGGCTTAACGTGCATCCTGAGGCTTCTCAGTACTCTCAGTAGATCGGATATCCACGGACCGAATTCGGCAGGCGTAGCTTAATCTGATCGATCGACCCGTGCCGCCGTTATTGTTTAGCCACGAGCCCCTCACACACTTTTATACTCACTGCATTCAATTTTTTGTGGTTCTACGTTTCGAAAACATTACAGGATCTTAGAACGTTATTCTGATTTTATCCTTCAAAGAAACTCCGAGCACAGAAAGAAAGAAAATAAAGAAAGAAAAATGTGTTTATTGGCATTACAGCACATTAAATACTCATTAAAACTATAAAAACAGAAAACTAAGATTATAATACCAAAAGGGCCTCAGCTCAGCATAATGTCAGATGACAACACAAGGTGTACCACCTGACGCTGATTTTCAGCTGCAACCCACGATTGCCAACAGCCACAGCGCGCTGCGACCTTAAATTTGTGCCTGCTAGTGTCCACGTTTCTGCACCGGATATTATAATGGGCAGGACGCTCTGGTTTGTGGTACAAGAAGAACATTGCAACGAGAAGACTTGACGAACTTTTCCAAACGCTGCCCAACCCAATTGGGTCCTTCTGTCGGCTTCTTTCTCAAAGTTGCGTCTACCGAGCTGGGTAGACATACTCCTTCAAAACTTTGAGAAGCGACCCTTTGATGTGGATTGGACTCAAAAAGGTGACGGGGATAGACTGGATGCGGAAGGCTGAAAACAGGGTATTGTGGCGCAGCATGAGAGAGGCTTATGTCCAGCAGTGGACTGCGATAGGCTGAGTTTATTTATTTATTATTTAAGTTGATTGATTGAAAGCCTTATTTGCATTTTATATACACACCATTTTATATATTACCAACATTTTTAACAATATTTATGTATATTCTATAAACGATGCGTGCGTGATTAGATTAGATTAATGAATCCTCCAATCTGTTTTAGCGTGTAATAAATGTACATTATACTACTCATGTGAAAGCGCACAGCTTTGATTGATTGCAAGTGGAGCATTATTTATGAAAACATATATTTTAGGAGCGAAGTAAAACAATGAATTTTGAATATCTTTTGTTTTCAGATATTCTGCCGAAGGAATTTTAAATTGAATATAATTTTACTTTGCCTCGTAAGACTTTAAGTAATGATAGTGAAATCTAGTCTTTTGACACGTAATGTAATACTTTGTGAAGCGTAACATTATTATTATTTTTAATCATTGTGAATGTGAGGAATAAGTGGTTCGTTTTTTTTCTCTTTCTTAGTTTTTAATGATTTAATCTGTCAAGTTTTGAGTTGAGCTGCATGAATACTGAAAAATGCGTGCACTGACTGGACAGGTCCACTCAACCTGTGTGTTTTTTCCTCGAAAGAACATTTCAAACATCAAGCTACACTGTCTTCACATAAACTGCAAGCTACACTGTCTTCACATAAACTGACAAACAAATGATAAAAAGAGATTGTGACCTCTGTGTTTGTTTCGACCTTTCTTCTCAAAGTAATCAGATAAGGAACGCCAACATAATCTAGTTTTAAAAATATGATTGACGTGTAAAAGTTTTTGCACAAACCTTCTTACAGAAATAAAATCATTTATCGATAGTAAATAATGTAATATTAAAAGTACCACATTGACTTTGAAATAATCTAATTTAATGCACAATAGACCGCTATCATCCTGTCGGACTAATAATATACATAAATAACAATCTATAATTAATTAATAAACTTAACAATATAATATCCTAATGAGAACCTCGTGAAAGCCAAAGAAAGATAAACAAATCAAGTGTCTTGACTTGGCTCACGAGGTTGTCGATAAGGATGTGGACTCAGCGATCATTGTGCCGATAGTCGTGACAGCCAATGGCTTAATAGCCAAGAGCGTCGACCAACACCTGAGGAGGCTCTCGTTGGGCAGCTGGATCAAGGGCTTGATTCAGAAAGCGGTACTTCTGGACACGGCTCGCATTGTCAGGAGGTTCCTCTCTCTTGAGCCCTGACCATAGCTTTGACCCTGTTCCCGATACCGGTGGGCTACTATTTTTTATATTTTTAAATGTTTTTATACTTTTTATGTTCTAATATTTAAAAATATAATTTATATGTATTTATATTGAAATAATATCCTAACTTAACTAAAACAATTTTTTTTCAGTTAATCTACATTTGTATATTGTCCCACTGCTGGGTAAAGGTCGGGTGAAACTATTAGCAAACTAAAATATGGTTCGAATAATTCATCCGCATCGCTGTCGACTGCTAATGTACCCAAGAGACTAGCGGCATTACCACGATATAATTATGGCAATGCTAAGCCTTTGGACTAGACAAAAGTCAGCCCTTGGTTCACGGGATTGTCAACAAGTCGTTTGGAGTATACTCGAACTCCACGGACCGAGGGATTCAAAACCAAACGGCTCGAATATATAATTACCGATAAAGTAATTGGACTCTTTGGATAATGATGGTTTGTTTATTTTTATTAGTTATTGATAGGCTGGCTGAGGTGAGTGCAGTGGTGGCCCAGTGGTAACGGCCACGGCTTACGAGTTGGAGGTCGTGGGTTCGTACCCAGACAGGCGCTTTACTTTGTGTAAATTATTTCATCACCACTGCTCTTATCTCTCATTATTTCAACACCAAAAAAACATCAAGAGGAATCCGGCATGTCCTAGAACCAAAAATCCGAAGACTTGTGACATATACTCGTACCAACCCTTACTGGGCCCGCGTGGTGGATTACAGCCCGCTCACTCTTGAAGAGAGGAGGCCTGTGTCCCAGCAGTGGGAACATTAAAAGGCTGATTATGTATGTATGTTATGTAAGCTGAGGCTTACAAAATTTTATGACACAAATTAACAGCAGAATCACAAAGGAAGTTCCCTGAAACCTAATAAAGTTCCTTTAAAAAGTTGAATTCAAAGAAAACGTTCCTACGTTTATAGGTTTCCACAAGCTGAAAACTTTCTGAGGTTTAAGTATGTAAGACTTTGAACGAATACACGTGTTTGATACACCACGCGTAACAAAATAAAGTGAAGCAATTTTGTATTATTCAAGAAAATAATGTATTTTTAACCGGCTTCAAAAAAAGCAAGAGGTTATGCATCCGACGAGTTTTTTTTGCTATTAAGTTGCTATTTATGTCGATACTGCTTGTGGCTAAGTAATAACAGCCGCACGGTTCGAGATCAGGTTAAGTTGCGCTTGCCGCGGTTGTTCCGTGGATGGGCGACCATCTGTACATACCAAGCCTCGGAAAGTACGTTAAGCCGTTGGTCCTGGCTGTCATTTTTTAAAATCATAGTCTTACCAAGCGGTTTCGTATTATCTAGTTATTGGGTTGTGGAGGTCAGATAAGCAGTCGCTCCATGTAAAATACTGGTATTCAACTGAATCCGGTTAGACTGGAAGTCAACCCCAACGTAGTTGGGAAAAACCTAAACGATAGACCCGTGCGGCTGTTATTATTTAGCCACGAGCCCCACAGTTTTTTTTTTTGTTTCCGGGGTGGAAAATCCTCATGGATGTCCGCCGCCCTGGGGCGGGCGACGGGGCCTGTCAGACTTTTACTGACTAGAAACCACCCCGGTGTTCGATATCATACCTACGCCGGGGGTCACGGGAACGTACGATAATTCCGCAACCTCCGACTGGTGCCGGCCCGCCACCGCGGGCCTCCTCGGGTCAGAGGGGAAGTAAGGTGTTAGACTCCCCCCGCGACGTCTAAGAGGGGCGCGCGTGGAACACTACGCGCCGCCACCTCGGGTCCTGATGTGTGGGGGGCAACGGACGTCACTAGCCCCACCCCTGAACGAACTTCCTACTTGCGTTTGCTCTCTAACCTTCTAACAGCCTTGTTACCGCAAAACCACCGTTAAACTCAGGGAAATCGATTAACGGTAATGTTGCAAGATTGAAGACTGATTAGAGGAACGGCGCCTTTATATTGCAAACTAGCTTCTAACCGAGACTTCGCACGCGTAGAAATTTCTTGTTTTAACATCAAATTCCCTATTTAACTCGATAAGACTAAAGTAGATTGGTTAGGACATTCTCCTCTCATACCTACATACCGGAGCCGAAACGTGGACATACACGATACGGCTGGTCCATAAATTCATAGTCGCTCAGCGAGCTATGGAACGAGCTATGCTTGAAGTTTCTCTGAGGTGATCCGGCAGAGAACCAAAGTTGTCGACATAGCTCACATAATAAGCAAGCTGAAGTAGCAATGGGCCGACCATATTAGTCGTAAAACCGATGATCGTTAAGGCAGACGTGTTCTTGACCAGAAACCATGAATCAGTAAACGTAAGGTAGGACGCCCTCAGGCTAGGTGGAGCGACGATCTTCTTAAGATGCCTGGTAGCAGCTGGATAAGAGTTGCCAAAAATCGAGTTGAATGGCGTGCAATAGGAGAGCACTAAAACCACCGTTGAATTCTATTGAAATCGATTCGTTTTGCGAAAGTCGATTGCTTATCAACAGTTTAGTAATTTTTGGGAAAAAAGTGGGTTTGTGCTTATGATCACACTGTAGAAGTGAAAACTTATATGAGTCGAGTATACGCGATTCTGCGTCACCGACCGACTGGAGCCGAACATACCCGATTCAGCGTTACCAAACGGAGCGAGAAATACATTATAAAATTATAGATTAATTGAGTACCTAGTTACCTTGTCTGTACGCAACGCGAGGACTGATACGCTATTCGAGTGTCGTTTATCTAAGAGGGTTATTAGAAATATTTATCGTCTTTGAAGCATCCTTCACAAGCTCAATATTGCCCTTCAATGCCTAACATGTGCGAATAATAGTTTATGCCTCTCCATCCTAGAGATTTTCATCACATCTCGCATATAATAATAGTGTGCAAAAAAGTTTATTAAAAAAAATCTTTGAGACCAAAATCAGCTGGGACGTACCTATTCCCTTATTACGTTTATTTTGATTGTTGTTTTTTTTTTCATATCTAGTCGTATGCTGCACTGGTTGACGTCATCACGTCAACGCCGGCTGTCGCTGAAAACCAGCGCTAGGGCTCTGTTTCTTATAGGATCTTAGCATTATGCTGAGCGATAGCCGCTTTGCGTGGATGTGACGCATGTTTACCTCCCAACTTGTAATTTTTTTGTGTGTGTTCTGTTTTTATGCGTCATTTTTGCCGTAAATAAATGTAAGTATTTTCTTTCGTTCTTTTTATTTTCTATACTAAAATCGTTTACTTATTTCAAATAGAAATCCCAGAAATAATTAAAAGTAAAACCAGGCAAATTTAAAAAAATATAAATATAATGTAGTAGAAGATACAAATTCCCAGCACCATCTTTATTAATAGCTCGGGTAACTTCGGCTATCCTCGTCAACCATCGGCAAGACTTCTCGATGTGCACACGGTAGCTGAACATAATTTATTACTAACTATCTTTGGTCACAGTTTTGTCGTCACACTTTTGTCACGTGCCACATTTGTCACAAAGCGTTTGAGGGTTGATCCCATTGTTTGTTGAACGAGAGAAGTGTCGCAGTTTTTCGATTATTTATGGTGTGGTTGGGTTGGGGTTGCGATAGTGTTTATTGTTGTTTTTTGGGAGTATTTTTAATGGTAGGCTTGTGTGGGACATAAATGGGTCATTGATTTGATAGTTATGATAGCCCCTCATAACGACCAGATGAAATTTAATAGTAATATTGATAAGAGACTCCCGATTTTGTTTCGCCAGCCAGATAGGAAAGGTCGACACCATCTAGCTAATTTTTTTCTTTTAATTTAACTTGTAAAAGTGATCCCAATATCCTATTTACAAAATAAACAATTCCATTTAATTCATTCATATGTAAAAAAAAAATCTTGCATCATAACTATTTCTGCAGATATTGAAAAATAGGCAGGTAGGTAGATAATTTCAGAAACCGTGTCACCACGTTAAAAACCTTTCCATTTAAAAATGCAATTATGAAACTCCGAGATACTGCTCAAGCAATCTCCTTAAACCAACATACCAACTATTTCAAGCGTACAATCGCTGAATCACTATTTTCTATCATTTAAATACCAACTTACATTACTCACGAGGGGCTCGTGGCTTTATACTAACAGCCACATGGGTCGATTTTCAAGGTTCAGCAACACTTGCCGAGGTCTGTTCGTAGATTGGTGACCATCTTTTACATGTTGATTTTTACTCAACTCACACTATTTATTTACATATTCGTTACTATTTTTATCTGACACATATTTATCTTAATTAAGTATGCATTCACACGTCACGTTGCAGTGTAAAACTGATTTACATCCGTCACCTCACACATCAGGTTCAGTTGAAAACCAGCGTAAGGCACTATTTATTGTCTGGCATTTTTGCTGAACTGGGCCTTTTTGGTGCAGCCGTGAGGCACACTTTCCTGCTATTTTCTTACATCGATCTTTATACTTTCTATTTTTTTTTTATATGTTGCTATCTGAAGTATGTATGTGGCGTATGGTGTGTCTTATAGTCTGTGCTAAATAAATGTATTTTCTTTCTTTCATTCATTCGGTAAGACTGGAAGCCGACCTCAATGAAAATGGGAAAAGGCTCGGCAGATGATGATTGTATAGTATAGATGATTACTTACGATCTAACGAAGCACACATTGAATCTCTCACATGGTATTAAAACCCTCGTAACATTACGTGCACGGTTAAACAACGCGAATGCTAACACAACTGTGCACTCCTAACAATGAAGATTTGCAGCAGCTTGCAGCGATTTAAGCTGGATTTGCATAAGACCTGACGGCAACAACGTTTCCAATACGATGAAAAGCGCGGATATTTACTGAGAAAGCACTTTGTGATTGTTTTTTAGAGCGATGGTAAATAATTAAATACGGAGCGCGGTTGAGTAGTTTTGAGGCTGAAACTGAAACCCAGTGGGTGGTCTGGATTTATTTAAAAAATCGTAGCTATATGAATTCTGTTATCTTACTAATATTATAAGCGCCAAAAGTTTGTATGAATGGATAGATTGATGGATAGATGGATGTTTGTTACTCTTTCACGCCAAAACTCCTGAACGGATTTGGATGAAATTTGGCACACAGATAGTTTATAACCAGAATTAACACATAGGATACTTTTCATCCCGATATTCCCACGGGATCGAAACTTATTCGGGTGCAACCGCGGGGCGCAGATAGTGTTTTATACACCGTAATTTTGATCGTTTTAATCCTTAAAAAGGGTCATTGCACTCATCGTTATAAACAACTTTTACTACGGGACCAACCCTGAAATCGTGAAAAAAAATCAGTTGATCCGTAGATTTATGTTCGCATAACTCGATATAATGTATAGATCAACTGATTTTTTTTTATGTATGTTCATTATACACTGCCGAGCAATGAAAAAGTTCCACCCACAAAATGCCGACAAACACCTTAATATCTCCTAAGGGCCGGCTAATCCTAAAAAATTATTAAATAAAATAAAAGAAAATAATAGAAATAAAGATAAAAGTAGAACCTTGAAAATAATTATTTTTTAATAAAGTTTTAAATTCATTGCCCACTGGCGGCACGGCACGGCAAGGGATTTATATACGAAGAATAGAAATATATCTTAAAAATATGACAATAAAATTGAAATTTCATCAGCAACGATGCCGCGGTATCCTTAGGCATGCCGCGACGTCCTTTGGCATTGTCATTGGAATTTCAATTTTATTGTCATACTTTTAAGTTATATTTTCTATTCGTTGCATGAAAATCCCTTGCCGTGCCGTGCCGCCAGTGGGCGCTGGCCTTAAGACATATAATTTAAAATTTGAACACAATATTTACGTTTTTAATTGGTAATATTCTGATGCGCTGTTAAATGTACAGACGCCAGCAAGTCAAGCTACCCGAAACTGTCAAATTTTTCCAATCAACTTTGAACCTTAATGCTTCAGCGATAAAGTTGAAAATCTATTAAAGAAATTTTGATTGTAGTAGCTTGATGTTCTGGCGTCTGTACTTCAATATTGCAGACTGCGTCATTAAGCTAGCCTTTCCCGTTTAGGAGTAATTTGGTGCTATGTCACTGGAACTTTTTCATTGCTCGCGAGTGTAGTAGGTTTAAATCAACTCAGCCTAGCACAGTCCACTGCTGGTCATAGGGTTATCCCAGACTGCGTCGCAACACCCTATCCTCCACCTTCCGTATCCAGTCTGACCCAGCCACCTTTTGAAGGTAGTCGATCTATCTGGGGGCATGTCACACTACATAATTTTATACAATTTACGCACAAACTGTAAACATGAAAACAGCACATGTTTCTAGACCCCCCAAAAATAGAAATTTTTCGTCTGTTTAAAAAAAATATGCCATTTCTTAGAAAATTTACCTGCGTTAGAATACCTGCGCGGTGTTTTTTTTTTAATGACTAAAAATTTAGACGCAGGTGTGTTCAGAATCATATACTGAATCTATGGTTACAGGTTATGCGTCAACGTCCCTGCCACCCCGAATAAAATTATAGTATAAAAACATAATTATACTTCTTTCATAATAAAATAACTCATAAACTGTACCCACAACAGTCCCCATTCTTGAATTAACACCCAAATTCCCACAGACAATTATGCAAAGCCGGTATAACAATGCTTAGCGGAACTAATCTGGCAACACTGTAACTACTGTTCTTTTGTATCTGTGACCGAACAGTTGTTCACGTATTGTATGCAGTATGCACAAATGGTCCAATATTAAAGCTTTGCTGTCCAATAATTCGATTAGCTAATTGTTGGTACGTGTTCCCACATTTTCGAATGTTTTGGTGCTGGTGGTTTAGATTTTAGACTGGACTTTTTTATGCTGTGGTTAGAATACAGCGGGGTTGTTGCGTAACACGCTAACGGTAGCAATGGATTTCATTTTGACAGTTCAACAATATTCATTACGTTATTTACGTCATTGAGCAGAATTTTTTTTCGAACATATGAAGCAATGGATTAGCATTATAATTCAAATGAATTAATTGTGATTGATAGTGTTTTACGCAATTAGGGTGCAGTATTGTTGTACAGTACTATAGGTAAATAATAATGTGAGATGTTTAGGGTTCAAAATGGACTCGTTGCTACCCGCAGCGCTTTGGGTGATGAATACTTACCTCATCTTTTTCGACCGTTGAGCGGCACATCTTATGTAGTCATTCCGTTGATTCCGGTAAAGTATTTGGTAAGGTGATTATACTCTAAACTTGCAATTCACACTGCCGAAACCCAAGGACAGCCCTAGGCAGGGTCGCCATGAGATGTTTAGGGTCATACGGATATTTAGAAAGAACAACTCAGATCGGCTGCCAAAAGTATAATGTCTATATTTAATACGAAACAAGTAAAATAACATAAAACGCTAATCAAGCAATAACTTGATACATAATAAAATTATAACGGAGCATATATATACACAATAGTGTAAAGGAGAGCCATACACTTCAAATGTTTATTTCGACTCCACAAATTACATTCTTATGCTAGTTATATACAGTTGACAGGTATTTTTACAAAATTTTGTAATTTGTGGGAGATCAGTAGTCTAAACTATGCCTTGTATTTTAGATCTCTAGGTCTAAGGTAGGCAGGCCTTTGGTTCTTTCTTTTCGTCTTTTTGTGTTGAAAATACGGCAGTGTCACAATAACAAAACAAAAAATCCTAATAAAAATCAACTCCTACTAAATCATCATAGTTTACCAACATAATTTAATTACTTCCCTCAGCCGCAATCGTCCGTGAAACAAGATAAACAAGCACATTCATTAGAGATGTATTCAACCAATCCCGAACGAGTAAAGTTGTGATGTTGTGTCACTATGCGATAAAATTGTTAGGTCCAGAAGGTCGAATCTATGCAACGAGCGAAAACGCGCTCACACTTGGCTACGTGATCACGAGGTACACTCTTAAGCGACACGCGTCTTGCAACAGCGACTGTGGAGAAAACAAATGAAAACGTTGTTCAGACCACGAGTCACTGACATACGAGGGACTTGCGAAGTGACGAATAGAAACAGATGAAACGCGCGCGTGTCATGTGACAAAAGTTACATCGCTGGAACGTGAACGTGGCCAATAGACATGCTTCAAGCTCAGCGAGTGGCATTCGTTTGGTCGAAGACAAACAGCTAGTTGCTTCGCTTAGTGCAACTCTGCATATAACCTAGTATGCAGAGTTGCACTAAGCAACTACGACATGATAATTGTGAGTCAATTCAAACTACGCTATTCTCCAAGCGTAGCACAAAAACTCCTTGATGTGTGGGTCCGAAAAACCATACAAATGACAGACGCGGCTTTGCGAGTATGCTTATACTTGCTGTACGTGTAGCGTGTCTATGTGTGCGTACGTTTTCGCTTCTTGTATGAAACCGACCTTCTGTATTTAATTCTTTTGTCACTTCACACACTACGTCGCCAACTGCGTCGATAGAAAGTTAGGCTTTATGTGAAGAACCGTCATTCGGAAAATTGTTAGTAAAAGGTTTTAGTTTGACTTTTTTTCCTTTATGTCAGTATGGTTATGTGCTAACTGAATGTTACTTTGGGCAGTATTCTTCATTAACAATTGCCATTTTTGACCAACTGTCTTCACTCATCAGGCCTATAAACTTTCGTCATGAATCGGTTGATGTGCCATCTTGGGTCTTTTGCAAAATCTATGCTCATTCGTACGGACTCCTCATCTAGATTTCAGGTTTTTATTTCTGACTTTTCTTTAGGAGTGGGTAAAATAAATTATATGGGCAAGTGATATGGAAGAATGAGAAAAATGTCATGAGGAAGGGTTTGAGTATGAATGTCGATGGCTATAAGAGTAGGGGAAGATCAACGAAGCGATGGATGGACTGCGTGAATGATGATATGGTTAGAAAGAGGGAGACTACCGAGAAGATGACTAATGAGAAGGATGGAAGGAAAAGACATGTTGCGCCGACCCCAAATAAACTGGAATAAGGGTATGAGAAAGTTTCAAATTGTTTTTAAGCTGTTACTATGACTGCTACTGTTAGTCTATATCATCCCACTGCTGGGAAAAAGCCTTTCACCAGACTTCTAGGGCTTGCAATCTAGTGCTAATGTAGAGCAGGGGTCGTTTGTGTAAAGCTGTTATTATTTCAATGTTATTATCAACCACTAAATGTTATCATTAAACAGTGCAAAACACAACCTCGTACATGAAATGAAATGCACACAAATTAGATTTTCCGATACGCCAGTTGTATCCAAATCCCCACAAAATAGCTTTTACCATTTGCATAACTTAGGCTGATTTAAAATTAAAATAAGCACCCCTCGTTTCTTGCAACAATATGGGGACTAACATGTACATCTATTAATGTATTAATATAGATTCGACCCTAAATTCGGATTCTTCATACTGGCAACATACATTAATATATTCGAGATACAGCTAATGCAATTTAAGACTCTATGTTCTAGAAAATAAAGAAGGAAATTGAACGGAAGGTATGGTGTGAGGTGTGAGGTAATAGGGACAGTTTAATAATTTATCAAGGATTAATTTTATAGCTTGTCACGTTGGGATCATAAACGCATAAAATAGACCTTCAAACAGTATAATCCGGTGACGTGCATTTTTTGAAAATGTATTAGTTTTTAGGGTTCCGTACCCAAATGGGACCCTCCGTGCATAGGTAGAAATTTGATATATTTTTTTTACAGTGTGTGTTCTACTTGGCCGCTATAACAACAAAATAATAATAATAATAAAATAAAGTTAAAAATTAAAAAAATGCCGTAAAAAATATGTCTTTTGTACAAAATAAGTTTTTTGCTCGATTTTAATCATGGCAATAATGGCATAAAATATTAATGTGTCTACTTTTGTACGGAACCCTTCGTGTGCAAGTCCGATATGTACGTAACCGCTTTTTTCTTACAATATAAAATTAACATACATAAATAATTTGCGTGATTAATTAGCAGTTTTCGTCGAATTTACATTTTCCATAGTGAAGTCTAAATCCTCGTAGGTTTTGACCTGATTGGTTCTTTGCTAACGCACATGCATTTTTGTAAATAAGACCTTTATCAACTGCGTCCTAATCATTTTCATTTTTTAAATCAAAATCAATATTATCAAAATTATACAGTTTGTTTGTTTGTTGGAACGCGCAAATCTCTGAAACTGCCAGTCGGATTTGAAAAATTCTAATTTGTAATTTTGATAGCCCAATTCTTGAGGAAGACAGCCTTCCTCAAGTCGTCAGTCCTTCTAGCTGGGGGGGCATCCCACACTACGCTTGCCGAGGCACGGTCTCCACTCCAGGACTCGTCTGCTCTACCAGCCATCTGTCCTACGACAAACATGGCCAGCCCACTGCCACTTCAGATTGCTTATTCTGCAAGCTATGTCGGTAACTTCAGTTCTTTTCCGGTAAATTACATATGAACATATACATTAAACTTTAGGGCATTTCAATATATTACTAAAATTAAAATAATTAAAATTTGAAATCAATTATGAATTTCGCAGAGCATCGAATGGACTGTATAGCTCACTCAATATGCAAACCAAACAACAAACAATTAATATAAAATAATGGCTAATAATAAGTTCCATCAAAATAATAATTAATGAAAAGCACTAACAATTTGTGGTCTATCAAACGTCAAAATCATAATTCGAACCAGCATAAACTGATCCCCGCCCCTTTTGTGCTGCAGCTGTAATCCATTGATATGAAATTCCGGTTCTGAATGGGTGGATCAATTTATAATGGCCATGTCGCTATACATTAGATTATTGTCACCCTGGTATTCTGAATCAATTCTGTTACGGACAGTATTGTATTAAATTTGTAGGATGACCACAAAGCAATGTTCAAATGAATGTCCCTGTTGGATTAATTACGGATAGTGAATTTGCTGGCAAATATGGGAATGCGAAATTACTTTTGTATATTTATTTTATATATTTTACTGTGGAATAAACTACGCTATTTTGTGCTTTTAATGACTAAAGTGCTTTTAAAAACTATCAATCATCAATTTTTGATAATTCATTCTTGAGTTAGTTTAGTTATTTAAATAAAGGAAATAATAATATTTGATAATAACGGTTAATTTTTATATTTTTTAAAGATTCTTATGCTTTTTTATAAAAATATTTTTTTAAACTAGCAGCGCCCCGCCCTTACACCCACATGAGTGTTGATCCCGTGAGAATAGCGGAATAAAAAGTATCTTGTGTTATTCTGATGCTATAGCTAGCTATAAGCTTTAATATATACAGTTTCATCAAAATCCGTTCATTGGTTTTTGCGTGAAAGAGTAACAAATATCCATCCATCCTCACAAACTATCGCTTTTATAATATTAGTAGGTTAAGTTAGTAGGTAGTAGTAGGAAGTACGATATCTATATATATATAAAAATCAATTGCTGTTCGTTAGTCTCGCTAAAACTCGAGAACGGCTGGGCCGATTTAGCTGATTTTGGTTTTGAAATGTTTGTCGTAGTCCAGGGAAGGTTTAAACGGTGATAAAATATGGAAAAATTGCGAGGAAGATAGTAAAAACAACAATTTCATTTTCCCATATAAACTGTTCTACCTACTTTCCTGTCAAACATTTGACGATCGTCCCTTCGGTACGGTAGACTCGGGTCCACTCGAATTGAAGCACGTATTAAATTAAGGGTTTTGAATAGAGTAGGAGTAGGTTAGGAGTAGGGTAGGTGTAGGGGAGGGGTAGGTTAGGAGTAGGGTAGAAGTAGGGTAGGAGTAGGGTAGGAGTAGTGTAGGAGTAGGGTAGGGGTAGGGTAGAAGTAGGGTAGGAGTAGGGTAGGGTAGGTAAGGAGTAGGGTAGAAGTAGGGTAGGAGTAGGGTAGGGTAGAAGTAGGGTAGGAGTAGGGTAGGGTAGGTTAGGAGTAAGGTAGAAATAGAGTAGGAGTAGGGTAGGGGTAGGGTAGAAGTAGGGTAGGCGTAGAGTAGGGTAGGTTAGGAGTAGGGTAGAAGTAGGGTAGGAGTAGTGTAGGAGTAGGGTAGGGTAGGAGTAGGGTAGGAGTAGGGTAGGAGTAGGGTAGGAGTAGGGTAGGGGTAGGACACCACGCGAACGAAGTAGCACCGGGCAGCTAGAAATAATTTAAATGGCAAAACAACGTTTGTCGGGTCAGCTAGTTAATAATAAAAATATTCACATCAGGAGGTTCCTCTCTCTGGAGCCGTGACCACCGGTAGTTTGGACCCTGTTCCCGATACCGGTAGGCTACTAATTTTTTTATATTTTTAAATGTTTTTATACTTTTTATATTCTAATATTTAAATTATAATTTATATGTGTTTACATTGAAATAAAGGAGATAAAAATATGATTACTTATTTTCTTACATATAAATCATTATGTAAGAAAATAAACAGTCGAAATATTAATGATGATTGCTGCCCTAAATAAAAAATCCAACCCGTATATTGGAGAAGCAAAATGAGATTTAAAATCATGCAAATTATTATTATTCTATTCTATCTACCTTTGATAAAAATGAATTTTAACACATGAATATATGCAAAAAAATCGTGAGTGATTCGTTTGTGCCTCAAAAATTAAACCGCAATACCCGTCCTACATTTATTTTAAAATAATATTCAACAACATTAAATTTTCATTCCAAAACCTGTTACCTACATCCTTTATTATGTTCTTTGCACTTAACTTTGCAGACAAGTATACGGTTTGTGTATGTATGTATTTATTGTATACTAGCTGACCCGGCAAACGTTGTTTTGCCATATAAATTATTTCTAGCTGCCCGGCGCTACTTCGTTCGCATGGTGTCCTACCCTACTCCTACCCTACTTCTACTCTACTCCTACACTACTCCTACCCTACTCCTACCCTACTCCTACACTACTCCTACCCTACTTCTACCCTACTCCTACCCTACTCCTACCCTACACCTACACTACTTCTACCCTACTCCTACCCTACTCCTACCCTACTTCTACCCTACTCCTACCCTACTTCTACCCTACTCGTACCCTACCCGTACCCTACATCTACCCTACTTCTACGACAAATCCTAGATAATCCGAGTAATGTGGATATATGTATGTTGTCGATTCAAAACCCTTAATTTAATACGTGTTTCAATTCGAGTGGACCCGTCCCGAAGGGACGAACGTCAAATATTTACCAGGAAAGTAGGTAGAACAGTTTACATGGGAAAATGAAATTGTTGTTTTTTTCTATCTTCCTCGCAATTTTTCCATATTTTCTCACCGTTTAAACCTTCCCTGGACTACGACGAACATTTCAAAACCAAAATCAGCTAAATCGGCCCAGCCGTTCTCGAGTTTTAGCGAGACTAACGAACAGCAATTCATTTTTATATATATAGATAATTATGTAAATGGTACACCTCAGACTACCTGTAGTATTGTCTCTCCTTTCTCTCTAAATCCATCCAAAGGTTGTCTTTAAAAGATCGCTTTTAGTGATAAGACCGCCCATTGTGTCACCCCTTGTAAAATTTCTACATTTATATCCTTCTAATATAATAATCGACAACAGCGACGTAATTCTCACTACATTAGTCTTTTACTTATTAAGATTATTCTAGCATAAGTTAATGTACGCGATGTGGCTATGCTTTTCTTAAATAAACGCGAAAGTTTGTATGGATAGATGTTTGTTACTCTTTCACGCAAAAACGACTAAAGGGATTTGAATGTTTGGCACACAGACAGTTTATAACCAGGATTAACACATAGGATGCTTTTTATCCCGATATTCCCACGGGATCGAAACTTATGCGGGTGAAACCGCGGGGCGCAGCTAGTTCTGTAACATACATGGTGTAATAAAGATTCTATTCTATTCTACCTGCAAACTGAACACTGAGTAAAGTTCTTTGGCAAAATAACACCAGCCCCAGATTACTATACCAAATTATATTTCACGTGAAATTACGCATAACTTATTTGACAGCTGTGTTGGAACGCGTCCTGTATTTGACATTGATTCATAGCCAACCTAGTTGGTGTAGAAATGAGGGTGGATGTATTAAATCGTTCGAGATTCATTCCCCTGCAATGTAGTGGAACAAACTAGTGCATTGTTCTCTCAGGATTTAAATGTGTAATTCATTTCAGAATTTTAGCATTAACGCTCTGTGTTGATTTCATTGTGTGAGCAAATTTAATTAAATAGTTTTTCTGCTAAGATTCTCTTGTTTGGAAAATTGAGTGCAAAGAGGATAGAGGATTTGGCTTTGTTTAAATGTGCATTTGTGTTGGTATATTATGTTTCCTTGTTAGGCAGGGAAGCTGGATATTTGTATTGATTCTGGAAAAGTTGCTTCAGTATATTGAACTAAAGCGAGATTTCTCGCTAGCGGTGCGCTCTTGGATTTATTTTTAGAATTGAAAATAGGAAGTTTATCTAGATTGACTTCGATGAGAGTATTTGTATTTATAGCCTGTAGGGTAATTGCAACAATTATAATGGCATTGATTGCGTACGAATTTTCGAGCAGTGGTGGCCTAAAAACAGTGGGGGGCCTGTGGTACCGGCTGCGATTTACGAGTTGTAAGTTCCAGCCCAGACAGGCGCTTTACTTTGTGTAAATTATTTCATCACCACTACTCTTAAAACGGTGAAGGAAAACATCGTGAGGAAACCGGCATGTCCTAGAACCAAAAATTCAAAGTCATGTGACAGCTACCCACCTGCACTGGGCCCGCGTGGTGGATAACTGTCAACTCCCTCTTACCGAGAGGAAACCTGTCCTAGCAGTAGGAACTTCATTTTGACAGTTCAATAACATGTATTACGTTTTTTACGTTGTTGAGCAGTAGAATTTTTGAAACATATTTATTTATTCGACCAGAAATAATACACATGTCACACAATTTGTCTATTTGCTACTTATACTTCTTAGTAACATAGTAACAATTACGTGAACCTATCAATATGTAAATATTATCCTATTCGAATTCTTAGTATGAAGCAGTGGTTTACTAATGTCCTTTAAAATGTTTTTGAATGCGATGGGAAGTGTGTTTGTTACACAATTACGACAAGTGTAAAAATACGAGTCCAATTTGAAAAAAAAACTAAAATATTTTATTTGGAACACGCACAGGAAATACAAACAACGGTAAGAACAAGAAGTAGCATTTAGAACTAACAAAATTACATTAAAAACAACCAAACAATAACAACAAAAGATCTGTGTGAGGCCAAAACGGCTCTTAACCCAGGATAATGCTGCGATATTTAAAAAATAAATACTGCAGCGTTGGTATTTTGATACGGCCGCTGTGATGAATTTAAATCGACATCAAAACGATCTTCCTCAACATTAAATTATGCTCGAACAATTTACAAAATTATTTATGCTTCAGTATCTGCAAATGAACGCAAACCGCTACCATATTTTAACAACTAACAAACATTTTACTGCAATAACTTGTCATAATAAATACAATTAACATTTAAACCAATCAGTGTTTACGGTATTTACTTTGCACCCATACGAACATTAACTAAATGCGATAGTATATGAAACTAATTTATTTAACAAATCGGATCGACGTTCACATTAAATTAAATTAAGGGTTATTTGGTGTAATATTAACTGTTTGCACTAAGCCCCGCTTAGGCTGTGGTCGTATAGCTGTCGTTTAGCCACAAAATTTTTATGACCTGTGTTTGATTTTATTATTTTAACATTCGATTTGCTGGCGGATTAGATTGTAAGGTTCATTTAGGGCCGCCTGACGCAGGTCCTCAACGGACCCGGTTGTTTCGGGAGGTTCCTGTTCAGGATAAGGCGGGAGGAAACGCCAGGGTGTCACCACTGTGTAGATCGCCCGAAGGACACGGTGGAGGTCTGCCCGGCTTGGGCCGCCGCGTCCACAAAACAGATAAATTTATCTGTTCTGTGGCCGCGTCCTTGTGGCGGCGTTCTGCGGCGGCGATCTCTCGCGTCCGGCCCTGGTCCAGGCCATGGTACGGAGCGAGAGTGCATGGGAGGCCGTCACCTCCTTCTGCGAAGCAGTAACACTCGCAGAGGAGGAGGCGGAGTGCGTGAGGGAGAGGCCATCTCTGCGCCCTCACGCCCCTAGTCGCCGCAGGAGACGCCCTGGACGGGAGTCAACAGCCAACTCCCGGCCACCGTAAGCGCAGGCTTGCGGGCGGTGAGCAATGGGCAGTTCGCCACTCGGTAAGGACCAGGCCCGGGTCGACGGCGCGTTGTGTTCCACAGCACCTCGAAGTAATGTCAGCACGAATTGACGGGTCCGCTAGGGCCGATGCCTGCCAGGGCCGCGGGTTTTTCGAAAGAGATACCGTGGCCCGTGGCACAGATAACTGAAGGAACACGGGTGGGTTTTAGTCAGTAAAAGTCTGACATGCCTTTCCGCTCAGCCCAGAGCGGGAGAAGCCATTTGAAGATGTCGCACCCAAAAAAAAAAGGTTCGTTTAGGGGGAAGGCTACGAGATGATAATTTTTATGGTAGAAACAGTTTAAGTGTTAAATAAGCAACTTGAGAGGAGTAGCGGCCCAATAAGAGCAGAGGTGGCCCAGTGGTAATGGACCTTACTTACGAGTTGTAGGTCATAAGTTCGAACCCAGATAGGCGCTTTACTTTGTGTAAATTATTTTATCACTACTGTTCTCAGTTTCCTTCACCGTTTTTAGAACAGTGAGTTCTCAAAACGGTGAAGGAAAACATCGTGGGGAAACCGGTATGTCCTTGAACCAAAAAATCGATGACAAGTGACATCTATCAACCCGCGCTAGATCCCGCGTGATGGATTACAGTCCACTCCCTCTGACAGAGAGGAAGTCTGTGTCCCAGCAGTCATGGGTGCTACGGAGAATTATAGTTCCGAATAACATAATTAGTAGACTAATTATATTATTCGGAATTATAATTCTCCATAGCACCCTGTGGGTTGGAATGTTAGTCAACGAGGTAGACCTGCGGGCTAATTCTGTAAAAAATCAAAACTTCACCTCACCAGCCGATCGATTCTGTAAAAATCTCACCGTGAAAAGTTAGGTGAAGTGAGCTTAGAGTAAGCTGTCAATAATGTCAATCCCTAACATTAGTTGGAATGACAGCTCACTTCACCTAAGTTTTCACGGTGAAAAGGTTACAACAGATGGTGAGGTGAAGTCAGTTGTCATTCCACCTGACACTAGGGATTGACACTATTAAAAGCTCACGTCAAGCTCACTTTATGGGTAGCGGGATTGTCCGAAAGGGTTACCGCTGCCCTGGAACATAAAGGAACACGGGTGGGTTTTAGTCAGTAAGAGTCTGACACTCCCTCCTGCTCCACCCAGAGCGGGAGGAGTCATTTGATGATTTCCCATCCTCAAAAAAAAAAAAAAACTCACTTTATCAGTTTTCACGGTGAGATTTTTCAGAACAAACCGGCTGGTGAAAGTCGAGGGCATCCGTAGGATGTGGACAACGCATTCTACTTAATTAATATTACGAGACACAGAGCATTAAATTAAATTGTTGTTTGCCTTATGTCAGCTAGCCACGCCATTATACAAACAAATACAATGAAAACAATAATCAAGCAAAAAAAAACTAAAGATCATAAATGTAAACCTAACTTACGAGTATAACTAAATAAAAACCTTCAGGCATGAAGGAGTAGGTGCTATTGTTCATTTAAAAAGACCTTTGTCAATACTACTTAGTTGAAGCTTAAGCGAGCTCAGAGTACCTACTCCACTCGCTTTCCTTCAAATCGTGAGTTAGTCTGGCCGCAACCTTATCAAACCGCATTTAAAATGTATGAAAGCCATAACTTTGGCTTCAAGCCAAGTCACACTGCTGAAAGTTACTGCCGAGAAGTTTGTCGCGTTTTAGGAAATATGAAACTTACTCCGGAAGGAAAAGTCAACAGATTTTTCATGAAATTATTTTCATTTTATTATTAGTATTTGGTGGAGTAAAAGTTAGCCAGTTGAGAGGATGAATGAACGGCGACTAATGAAAGTATTTATAAGGCGGAAAAGCCAGCTAGGGCGTTATTATAGTGACATTATTGGTGACGTTCTTGAGAAAGTTCAGATGCGTCGTACTCGCAACCGCCCGTGAGTGTATGAGATGTACGAACTTAAACGAAGTAAAAGTATAGAATAGAATAGAATGCTCTTTATTGTACACCATACAAATTACAGAACATAAATATATAAAATTTTATAAAGGGTGACACAATGGGCGGTCTTATCGCTAAGAGCAATATTTTAAAGACAACCTTTGGATGGATTAAAAATTAAGGAGAGACAAATATTTATAGTAGGTAGTCTGTGGTGTACCATTTATACTCATCTGCCTAGCCTTTTCCCAACTATGTTGGGGTCGGCTTCCAGTCTAACCGGATGCAGCTGAATACCAGTATTTTACATGGAGCGACTGCCTATCTGACCTCCACAACCTAATTACTGGGTAATACGATACCCCTTGGTAAGACTGGTTGTCAGACTTTCGGCCTTTTGACTACCCGTAACGACTGTCAAAGATCCACGAATGACGGCCGGGACCAACGGCTTAACGTGCTTTCCGAGGCACGGAGGGGTCTCGGTATGTAAAGATGGTCACCCATCCACAGACCAACCGCAGCAAGCGTAGCTTAACCTGACTGATTGACCTAAATATATACATATAATAATAAACAGGAGTATGTGCTGATTATAGCACGAGCTATGCTGTCTCTTTGAAGGATAAAATCAGAAATGAAATTATTCGGAAAAGAACCGGAGTTACCGACATAGCTTGTAGAGTAAACAAACCGAAGTGCCATGTCGAAAGACCGATGGCCGGTGGAGCAGACGAGTCCTGGAGTGGAGACCGCGTATCGGCAAGCGTTCATTAGTGAGATATGAGATACGAGTTGTTTTTCATTTTGGTTTTCGTGATTTCTGTCATCTTTTTAGGTTTTAAATTTGACAATTACATAATTTTTAACTAAGATTTACATATTAATCTCAAGTTCAGTTACATATCGACCAATAAAAAAATAAAAAATCAACTTACACCCGTACTCTTCGCGCGGAAATTATCAATGAATTTGTAGCGACAATCAATCCTTTGACTGAAGTCGTCGGCCGGCTTCAATCAAAGAAATGAATGTAGAAAATAAATGTTTAATTTTTGTTAAGTAAATAAAAACTTTTTACTAAAAAAAAAAAAAACAACCGACTTTCAAAAAAGACACTACAAAGTGACAAATAACTTTAATTTCGGAAGTCGTTGGCAAACAACGAAAATGCGAATCCAACAACACCGACTTCCTAAATTAAAGTTATTTTTCACTTTGTAGTGTCTTTTGATAAAGAAAGTTCTGTGCCTTAAGCAATCTACTCCGTAAAAAAAGTCAGCCAGTACATTTCAAACCACTAAAAAGCTAAGATCTCCCAATTAGGGAACGTTCCAGTCTCCATATATGACAATGCTATGATTAACGACGGGACGTGATGTCAACAACCCCGGTGAATCATCCGAATATTCATATAATTTCCATTCCGAGTGTCATTCCCTTAAATTGATGATCTGCTTCGCCTCGTTAAGTTTCTGAAGTGAATTCTTTGGTTGGTGATGTTATTAGTTTTGTTGGTTATTTAGGGTTTCAGTGTTGGGCGTGGTCATTAATTAAAAAATTTGAAACTTGTGTGCAAAGAAGGTGCGGCGCTGATCTAATTGTTTGCGGGGCGAACATGGCCAGAAATCGCAAAACAGAGATAGAGGTTTTGAAGGGAAAACAGGAGTCCTTTGCTTAGCAGTCGGACACGACCAAAAAAAAAGAAAAAAGTAAAAAAAAAAAACACTATCTATTAAGTAACTGACCTATTCTTACTCATCTGGTGACTTAGCTGCTCCTTACCTTGTTACTACTGAGGTAAGACCAAAATAGGAATAGGAGGAACAAGAAATGCAAAAAAATATACTAACGCCATTAGTAAGACTTTAAATATGAAAACCGCCGCCTTTACTACCATATAAAGGACAATACTGAAGGTGCCAAACTCGTACTCAAATTCCGAGCTGACTCTATTTAGATTAGAAGGCGCTACCAATGTCAAATGAATACCATAGACGTGCGTTTGACTGTAATAAAATACAAATAAATTAAACAGATACAATGAGATTGAATTTCGAGTTTGCAACACGGATAAACGATTTTAAGAATAAACACAATCTTACGCATGAATTTGAAATACATACCATCATAACATGACACCTGTATTACCCGAATGGTTCAGCAGAGAATGTAGCTATCTATAAGTACACCCATAGTTCGCCAATTACGTTTAAGTCCCATGAAATAGAGGGCAAGCCAAAACATACCTCATCATCATTTCAGCCGAAAGACGTCCACTGCTAGACATAGGCCTCCCCCAAGCACCTGCACTTTGACCGGTTCTATACTTCTCGCATCAAACGGGTTCCTGCGGCTTCACAAGGTCGTAGGTCCACCTTGTGGGAGGCCTTCCAACGGTACGTCTATATTATCAACCGGGTACCAAATCCAATCCACACTCCGGGCTTCTACTGAGAAATTTCAGATGGAAACATTCAATAATATTTGGCCCGACCCGGACCCAGGACCTCATGCTCAACAGTAATGCTTGCTACCACTAAACCAACGAGGCTGTCTAACGCATAAATTACCGAAAACCAAAAATATTTCATATTAAAATATTTCACGAAAATTTAACCGACTCATCTTTCATAAAACGTGTAGCAGCTCTCACAATTAGCTCGCTACCTAAACAAACCGTTGAGTTAGCAGTTTACAACTTACTTTCATTTGGGGGCGTCAATATTTGGGGACAAACAGACTCCCTACTTTATAGTTTATGAATTTGTAAAGCTGGTAACAGTTGTTGATTAACTGGGGATAGTGTTTGTAGTGTCAAGGGGCCCGTGGCTAAATAATAACAGCCGCGCAGGCCGATCGATCAGATTAAACTACGCTTGCTGCGGTTGGTCTGTGGATGGCCATCTTTACATACCGAGACCCCTCCGTGCCTCGGAAAGCACGTTAAGCCGTTGGTCCCGGCTGTCATTCATGGATCTTTGACAGTCGTTACGGGTAGTCAGAAGCCCGAAACTCTGACAACCAGTCTTACCAAGGGGTATCGTATTACTCAGTAACTGGTGGAGTTCATATAGGCAGTTGCTCCATGTAAAATACCGGTATTCAGCTGCATCCGTAAAGACTGGAAGCAGACTCCAAAATAGTTGGGAAAAGGCTAGGCAGGTGATGGGTGCTTGTACTTGGTCAAAAAAGTTAGGTGCTTAGGTGCCCTTGAGGAGACAATGAGGTCAGGCTTAGAAAGCTGGTGGTGTGCCCTTAGAAAAGAAGTTTTTGTTGTTTGGCCGTTTGTCCACCGCAGCCCTCACCGGGACGTCACCGAACAACGAGATTATTCGAACCAAGCGTGACGTCCCACTGACGGCGATCGTATGTCCACCGCAATCGAACACGGCGGTTCAGTATGTAATGATGATAGACAAAACCAAAACCGGGTGAACGGCGCCGGTGACGACAGTGTTTGGGCATGATCCATCGTGTTTTGCCAGCACATTGGCTCGTCACAATTTCGAGCCGAATTCTAGTGGTCGCGCCGGAATGCCGAATGACACACGGCCATAGTAAATGTATTTATCGATACTTCGGCGCCGTCATCTCGTTTTCGGTAACGTCTAAGTCACGGCCGTGATGAACAAACGCAATTAGAGTTTATCATTGTGGTGAATTAGAATTAGCATCGCCATACAACGTGGCAATGCTGCCAGCCTTTTGGGCACTGTTCCTGTTGACAGCGATGCGGACGAATTTTTTGATGCCCTATGATTCTTTTTTTTCACATATCAATTGATTATTGTTAATATCAGAATTTCAATTAATTTCCACGTGAGCTGTCATTATTTTTGTTTTGAGCCAGAATTTGTGGTGAAAAAATTGCATTACCGGCGGCCAGCTCTCTAGGGAGCGCCAGGTATTAGAATCACAGTACAATTTAGATTGAAACCGCTTGAGGAGGCTCGTTTCACGCAGACTGAAAATTTAAATAAACGAAATTGTAGACAAACAAAGACTGACTGCCTCGCTCCTCGAGGTCGCAAAAATTTTGAGAGTAGGGTCTTGTGTTTAATACGGTGGTCAGGCAAAGCGTTATTGGGTTCTGCCAATAGGATTTTTTAACCAGTAGCCAAGAGTGTTGTGTTCTGCCCGGTTGATGGCAGTAGGCTCGCCCCCTATTACATAATTATGGGACTTGGGTAAACATAACTGGTGAAATATGGGTGGTGGTGCCTTTGCCTAGCTCACCTCTTCAGGGAATACAAACTTGATATTTTATCAAGCCAACTTTGTCGATTCATAAAACAAACCAGCCATCATTCACATGGCATTAAAACCACTTACTAAGGAAACAAATAAGAACACGACGACATATCAAGCTACAGATTTCCAGTTTTAGCTGACCTCGCATTGTAAAGGTTTTTCGTACAATGGGAAGTCAGCTTATACTGGAAATGTATAGCTTGGTATGGTTGTCGTGCGTAGCAGTCATGTTTGTATACCAAACGTATATACCATTTGATATATTGACTCAAGTTGATACATTGCTATGCCTATTGCCGACGTTAGAGTATACAAGCAAATACACGACAGATGATTTACTGGAAACAGTCGAAATAATATTAGTTTGGGTATAAGACTTACAATAATTACAATCACAATACCGTAGCATAAGCATATATGTAGCTTATAAGTACGATCCTATTGCTGGGACTCAGGCCTCTCTGAGAGAGGGTTTGGGCCGTAATCCACCAGGCTGGCACTGTGTGTGGTCTGTAGCACTTTGAAACACTATGACCATCTTTGTATTTTATAACATGTTTCTGGCAAATAAATATTCTTATTTTGGCCTAACGCAGGTTGGTGGATGTCACATGTCTTCGTCCATGACCTGCCGGTTTCCTGCCGATGTTTTACATCATCATACATCTTTTTGAGGGCAGTGGTGATTTGGTGATGAAATAAATTACACAAAGTATAGTCTGTCTGGGGCTCGTGGCTAAATGATAACAGCCGCAAGGATAGATCGAAGGTTTAATCTACGCTTGCCGCGGTCGGTTCGTGGATAGATGACAATCCATTACATATCGAGCCCCTCTTTGCCTCGGAAAGCACTTGATGCTGTTGGTGCCGGCTGTCATTCATAGATGGTCGTTTCGGGTAGTTAGAAGTCCAAAAGTTTGACAACCAGTCTTACCAAGGGGTTTCCTCACGATGTTTAGCTTCACCGTTTTGAGAGCAATGATGATAAAATTATTAATGTAGCGGTATCTACAACGCCACATGCAAACTATGCGTCATACTGACGTCACGCAAAATCCTGCATCGCGCAAGCAGAGTTTACCACGCAATTAGCATATTATGTACAAGAGCCCGACATGATTCATCGGGCAGTTGCCCGCCAGACATAACACCCGTCTGGTCTGAGCAAACTTCCTTTTCTATGGAGGATGAGTGAACTTTATACCCTGTTCCTCATACCTCTATATTAACACAAAGTAAAGCGCCTGTCTAGTCGACCCACGACCCACAACTCGTAAGTGTTACGACGTGGTGTGTAAGTGTAAGTGAGCGACGTAAGTGTTATCACTAGGCCACCACTGCATTACGTCTTTACAGTCTATTCCAAGTGACTAATAACAATGATTTTTCTATTTAGATTACTTACTTACCAAGCATTTCAAACCGTAATTCGTCTGCATCATGGTTTTCCGTTCGTTTTTGGTCGAATAAATCCCTGTTATTATACCAAACAACATACACACAAGCCATAAACACACAACACAACGCAATATTTAACGCAGTCTGCGCCGAATAAGCAAACATTGCAGGCTATATGTACCTACAATATCTACATAGAAGTGGCAAATGTTTGGTAAGATTCCAATTTGCCTGTCAAGCGCTTCTGTCGCCACAGCGCGTGGCACCGCGTTGTTGCAACATTATTACTGAGAGACATTCAGATTTCAGTAAGGGATTAAGCCGCATCGTCTAGTTTGAAAGACGCAGCGCTGCAGCGCCGCAGCGGTAGCGCAGACTTGTCAATTGTGTGCCTAAGTTTATATTTAGAATTGCAAAATATCGGTTGGAACAATCTTGTCATGAATCGAAGAAGAAAATTCCCATGGTTTTCCCGTGAGTCATTGACATGAAACTGAATATATCCATTAAATTAGCCAGTGAAACTCGGCAGAAGTATCAGAGTGTCGATATGGAAACATGACAAAAAAAAAAAAATATGATAATATATTTTGGGATTAACGACCGCTGGTAGTGTTCTTACATGACATTCCCCTTTATTCATAAATGTTGCTTAAAATTAAGTAGTGATTAACGACTGTTTAACCATACATTTTTGACTTTTAAACGTCACTTCATCGTTTATAAATAAACTCCAAGGAGTCGAGAAAAACAGTTTTTTTTTTTTGTGTTTAGATATCGATTAGATACTGATCACGTCTGTGAAGTATACAGAAATAAAAACAGATTTTGATCTGTTCAAGCAAATACACTATATACGGTCGTTGAAGTCAAAATAAAGTCACCTGCCTAGCGTTTTACCAACTATGTTGGAGTCGGCATCCAGTCTAACCAGATGCAACTGAATACCAGTATTTTACATGGGTCAACTGCCTATCTGACCTCCACAACCCAGTTACTGGGTAATGATACCTCTTGGTAAGACTGGTTGTCAGACTTTCGGGCTATTCACGACCCGTGACTGGGCCGTAGCCGGGACCAACGGCTTAACGTGCTTTAACGAATATGGTACGTGAAGATGGTCACCCATCCGCGAACCAACCGCGGCAAGCAAAACTTAACCTGATCGATCGACCCGTGCGGCTGTTATTACTTAGCCACAAGTCAAAATAAAGTATCATCTAATATGTTTTTTTATTTTGTTTTATTTTTCCCATCACGTCTTCTGGGTTTCGCTAGCTAATTTAATTTGATCCTGTAGGTACACAGTTAAACTCTATACTATTTTCGTTTCTACAGTCATTTTCTAAACCGTTTTTAGACTTAAATAAATCACTTTCAATACTTAACATTCTGACCGTTTTCAGGGTGCATGAACAGCTTATAACATGAGCTGAGAATCATTAATAACACACAAAACACCAATAAATTACAATATGAATATGCATAGCATCATGTGCTGATGTTTTACGGACGAAAACAGTTTCAACGGTTGAGACAAATCCTGTCATTAAAATAAAATACCACAGAATATTACAGACGGTTGGTTCCATACAATAGGTGGAAGTAGGTGCACACATAACATACGTATGCTACATTCGCGATTAACTTTCCAAACACGTAAACAAATATGTTTACATGTTTGGAAAGTAAATCGCGAATTTTTTTTTTTATGTTTGTTCGCTCATAACTCCTTCGTTTGCCAACCGATTTGAAAAAATCTTTTTTTGTTGGTAACGGTATACTTAACGGTATACTTAACGGTATACAAATGGTCTCATAATTTTATCAAAAACGGTTCAGTAGTTTGGTTTTTAAACCTAAATTACTGGTAAAAATTACAACTTAAAAGTGAAAAAAAAATTTTTTTTGAAAAAAAAAAAAAAACAACCGACTTCCAAAAACGACGCTACAAAGTGAAAAATAACTTTAATTTCGGAAGTCGGTGTCGTTAGGTTCGCATTTTCGTTGTTTACCACCGACTTCCGAAATGAAAGTTATTTTTCACTTTGTAGTGTCGTTTTTGGAACTCAGTTGTTTTTTTTTTCAAAAAAGTTTTCATTTTTCACTTTTAAGTTGTGAACGACGCACTAATGCGGCCAGCCGCACTGGGTAAAACTTTCTTCAACCGCGCGTGCGCGTTCATAGCACCACACGAAAATTATTTGAACGCGTATAAATTTATTAAAGTAAGTAAGTTAATAAAGTTCGCTAATAATTCAGCAGTTAGATACTTTTTATCCCGATATTCCCATGGAATCGGTAACCTAATGCGGGTGAAACCTCGGGGCGCAGCTAGTGTTTTATACACCGTTAAATTAAGTGGTCATTGTACTCATCATTATGAATAACTTTTACTACGGGACCAACCCTAATCGTGGGTAATCGTGAAAAAAAAATCTGAATCATTTTGTAGGATATTGCAAATCAATTGCTTCAGTTCATATATCCCAAAAATTTGTCTGCGCAATGAATGTTGTTTAATTGTCAAAAGGAAACGCATTCCTACTAATATTATGTTACGCAATTACCCTACCGGTCATTCTGAAATCACTTTAATTTACACAAGTTGGTGTAAGCAAGGATTTGAATAGTCTTTAGATGAGTATGTACGGCGATCTTGGTTTATCATAATCAGCCTATAATGTTCCCACTGCTGGGACACAGGTCTTCTCTCGGTGAGAGGGAGTGGGCCGTAATCCACCACGGCGGCTTAGTGCGGCTTGGTCTTGGATCTTGGTATATCCCCGCCGAATGCCAGTAGCTGTGCGTGAAGCGTGTGCGTTCTCGCTCGTTGTACGGAGCCGGCCTTCTTACATATCCTGTGTAAAAACAGTTGCATATGCTACGATTAATCATAAAAATAAAACATGTGATGTATTAATCTTAGTATTTTAAGTTGAAGTGAGTTATGTTCTTCGTAATTTATCAAACTTTCAAGATTTTAGTTCGCTTTCGAGATTTGTTACGCTTGAAATAAAAGGAGGTTTTGTTCAGAATAACGATGCGGTTTGGTCATTAATTATTGTTTTGTTTTAAGATGATTAAATGGCTGCTATTAACTAAACATATTTACTAAATACATTTAGAAAGACATCCTCTTCTATGCTTTCAGATCATACCCCTTACTGTTGTGTTCTTTGTATGGTTGACATATGAAAATACATCTAGTACGTAAGTTTAACCAGTCAGTAATTTCTCTGTGTTTAAACCATAGACATCCGTGGTTTAAAAATAATCTTTAGGTACTCTGAGTCTATAATATGTACTATATTGATATTACTACCCCGCTGCAATTTCGAAGACATGTGACATCTTCCACCCGCACTGGGCCCGCGTGGTGGATTACGGCCCACTTCCTTTCGCCAAGACATGGCCAGCACCCTAATTGCGTAACACTCTGAATTATTTTGAAGGACATTGCTTATGCTTATCCATTGCTTCATATTTGTTCCAAAAATGTGTCCGCTCAACAACGGTAATAACGCAATGAATGTTGTTGAAGTGTCAAAATGCCACCCATTGCTACTTATAGTGTGTTACGCAATACCTGAAATCCCGAATAGCCCGAAAGTCTAACAACCAGTCTTACCAAGGGGTTTCGTATTACCCAGTACCTGGGTTGTGGAGGTGAGATAGGCATCCACTCCATGTAAAATACTGGTATTCAGCTGCATTTGATTAGACTGAAGCCGACCCCAACAGTTGGGAAAAAGCTAGGCAGATGAAGATGAGTGTGTTGCGCAATTAAACCTCAGTCTGTGCACGCATTTGTCAGTAATCGTGTAGCTCATAGGAGAGATGGCCTTACTTTACGTTAAGTACTTATATTACAGACCTTTATTTATAGAAGCTACATACAGGGTGGCAGGGACATTGACGCGCAAACTGTAACCATGGATCAGCACATGAGTTTAGACCCCATAGTGTCGAAATTTTTCATCGGTTATAAAAAAAAAATCGTCTGTTACATAGAAAAGTGCAATACCTACGCGGTCAAAATGTATGGAACAGCAATATTTTTTTTTAATAACCGACGAAAAATTTCGACGCTATGGGGTCTAAACTCATGTGCTGAATCCATGGTTACAGTATGCGCGTTGATGTCCCTGCCACCCTGTATAGATCAAAAGCTCTTAACTTTATCTCCAGCTACTTCGACACTTGACATTTTCAATGAAAACAGCTGTTATCTGACTTTTAGCACTTAAATGTCATCGTCCACTCGATCGCTTTTGTGTGAGTTTTGTTTAATTATTTAGTTAGTTAACTTGACTAAGTTTGAGAGAGCAGGGTGAGCAGATGTCGCTTTGGAGATAAAATATCAATTAATTTTGTTAGTGTTTAATTTGTTTCGACAGTCTGTAAATGTTTTTGTTTTGCGTAAACAATAAAATGAAATTGACTCAAACAATTGAATTGTGTATCAAATAGTTTTTAGCTTCATTTAATCTGATATATCATAAATGACGGTACGGTTGGCGCAGTGGTTAAGCGATTGACTGCTGCGCTGCGTGTCGCGGGTTCGATTCCCGCACGGAACAAATATTTGTATGACCTACATGTATTTGTTCCGAGTCTGGGTGTTTTTCTATCTATAATATGTATGTATTTACAAAAAAAAAAAAATGTATATAAGTAGTTTATCAGCCATCTTGTTACCATAACACAAGCATTAGGTTGCTTAGCTTGGGACTAGATGGCGCTGTGTGAAATGTCCAGGGATATTATTATTATTATTATTAATGATTCTATTTTTGTAAGTAGGTATATACCAAGACTTTTTCACATCTTAAATAATATTTGATGTTGTTGTATGTTTGTTTGTTACGCTAAAACGGCTTAACGGATTTGGATTAAATTCGGCACATGGATAGACCATGACCTGAGTTATGACATAGGATACTTTTTATCTCAATATTCCCAGGGGATCGAGATTTATGCGGGTGAAAGCACGGGACGCATATAGTCGATAATATTTTAAAAACTAGATGAGTTCAGTTCTTTCCTATCTGACTAGTCTGAGAAGAAACATCAAAACAAACTCAGAGGTTACAGTCTCTTTTAAAGTCCAGACATAAATCTGTCTGAAATGGTCTTTTGAGGAAATAACCATACTGAGTAAACTTGTCCAATCACTCCAATCAGTGCACGCATTTGACGCATTTGTCCGTAATCGTGTACTGTGTATCCGTTTAATTGAGTCAGGACTAAGTTCGGGGCTCGAGGTTAAATAATAACGGGCGCACGGGTCGATCGATCAGGTTAAGCAATGCTTGCCGAGGCCGGTACTATGAATTTGTCAATACTGAAAAACATCAATAACTAAATCATAACACATAATGTACGTACTATCGCCAAAACCTATATCTGACCATTTTGAAAACAAAATCCCGTGCACATGATGACCACAGCTGCGTCCATAAGTAAAACAAAGAGGATCCTTTTTAGGTCGACTAATAATATGCGCTGCAAGCAGGAATAGTCCTTACGGTGGTCAGATATAGATTTTGGCGATAGTACCACTGCAGGGTATTTGCCTCCCTTCCACTTTTGAAGAATGACTAAAAAGAAAATTAGAAGCCAGCAAACCAACTCACTGATACTACACAACAATCCCCGACAGTTGTATTAAATATTAACCATACTTACGCCTTGCAGGAGCCCTCTAATTAAGGCAGCCCCCAACACGGACATATGGGAGCGCTATAATGTAACACGCGGCGTGACTTGTGATTCTACGGCGGCGGCGGTATAGCGTAGTTTTGGCCAATTACTGGCAATTTTGATGGGGAAACGCTTATAATATACGATCGGGGATAATATGTCATTTTGGTTGGAATACAATACACAAACAAGGGTCTGTTTTGTTATTTTTAGTATCTTTTATTTATATAAATAATTTTGTTCGCGTGGATGTCGGGTATCATAACGTGTCGCTTAGAGAAGAGTGTATTCTTTTTCTAAAATAAAAGTAACCTAAGTAACTCCTCATAGCATCAGCTATCTGCTAATAAAAGTCCCATCAAAATCGGTTCAGCCGTTTCAAAGATTAACCGGAACCAACACACAGGCAGATAGACAAAAGCTTTTTTTTTATAAGTACCGTATACAGTAGCAAAGAGCTGTTATTTTGACCTTACAAGCAGACACTTCAATTTTATTTATTTGTATGCATTGTGTAGATCTAGATCTAAGAAACAGCTGTTGGATACATTATTAGAAAAAAAAACAGCTTACTCGTTGGTGTAATGTACAGACGCCAGCACATCAAGCTACTACAATCTGTCAAATTTCTTTAATAGATTTTCAACTTTATCGCTAAAGCATTAAGGTTCAAGGTTCATTGGGAAAATTTGACAGTTTCGGGTAGGTTGACCTGCTGGCGTCTGTACCACGAGTTCCTACATTCCATTATTGATAAAATCAAACAGACTTATAGAAAGGAAAGATTTAAAAAACATTCTGGCCCTAAAAATCCTTAAATACCTAAGCGTTGCAGTTTTTTATCGTCTTTGATCAGCATCAAAAGTATTATTTTGCGTACCCTATCCACGAACTCCCGATTACGAAACTGCATCCCTTCAAGTCGTCACATGTAAAGGGGCTTTGCAACTACGGGGGGTTACAAAATGACGGGTTTAGCGCATACCGTCATTACGACACTCCCTAGGGACGTTGTATTTACAAATGACAGTATCTTTAATGACGTATAACAACTTGTGGCCTGTAATTACTGACAAAATAAGTCGAGGTTCGATTACTGACAGGAAATTATCTATAATAGCTTCATTATGACAGGGGAAGTTGGAACCGTGGGTCTTAGTTTGTCAGGTGAAGGTGTTCTTACTTTCTTAGTAGTGGTAACGAGTCGGCCGGAGCAAAGACAATCCCACGGATGGAGGTTCACAGACGGCTCAGATCGTAAGTGCGTATGCGACAGCTCCCCACAGACACCCAGCTCAGCCCAGCCCAGTCAGCAGCACACCCGCCCAGCGCCCCAGCTTTCATACTGCGCCGCATGCCCTATCACCTGGGCATTTGATGATCTTATGACTGCGTTAATGAGAAGAGTTCGCGCAGCTAAATTTTGGGCCAAAAATGTTTGAACGTTTGGCTATCGATACGCTTAGAAGACGTAGTGGTCACAGAATAATCGGCGTATAATGTTCCCACTGCTAAGACACAGGCCTCTCTAAATTCTGTGAGGGTGTGTGACGTAATTCCACCGCGCGGACCTAGTGCGGGTTAGTGAATGTCACGTGTCTTCGAATGTTTAATTCTAGGACATGCCGGTTTACTCACAATGGGTTTTGGATAGGCGATGGCATATTAAATTTTCCACCAAATATTTTTTATATATTTTGTGTTTCTTCTTTATGCGTCACGTTTATTGCAAATAAATGTTTATCTTTCTTTCCTTCACCGTTTTGAGATCAGTAGTGACGAAAGTACAGACGCCAGCAGGTCAAGCTACCCGAAATTGTCAAATTTTCCCAATCAACCTTGAACCTTAAAGCGTCAATGATAAAGTTGAAAATCTATTAAAGAAATTTGACAGATTGTGGTAACTTGATGTGCTGGCGTCTGTACCTACAGTGCATGTCAGCCTGGGTTTGAAACCGCCAAAGTCAAAGTCAAAGCATTTATTGCAAATTTGCACATAAAAGGTACTTTTGAACGTCAAAAATTTCAGTAAAATATAATTGATTCTAGTCGCCCCTTCCCTTCCCCTCCCTTTCGTATGGAGAGGAATGGGCAAAAAACTCCACCGTTACTCTTTTAAAATGTTTTAGAGCATAAGGAATCTACAACTTGAAACTCGGAGCAGTTACAGAATAGAATAGAATAGAATACTCTTTATTGTACACCATACAAATTACAGAACATGAATATAAAACATTTTATAAAGGGTGACACAATGGGTGGTCTTATCGCTAAGAGCGATCTTTTAAAGACAACCTTTACAGACCGCATAGGCTAGGCACCTTCCTTATAAACGAGTCAGGCAGGTACTTTTTCACTTGTAACATACCCTGCAAAGTTAACTACCATGAAGATTTTGATAATAATTTATGATGATGACTTCATTTAAACGAAGTTTTTTTTTTACTAAAACAGCTTGTCTTACTCAACACAGCCCTTTCATATTATGAGTATTTTTGATAAGCTATGATTAATTACTCTGCTGTCAGTTATGCTGAAAAAATATTACTTTTGCCTTTATTATGCTAGTTTTTAGCTGTCTCATATAAGAATAGGTGGCTATATTTTTCACAAAAATTCCATGTAAATACTTTTTGACAGGAATGAACTAATATTTATCTTCTGTCTTTTTTTTAATGAAATAGAAAGAAAAAATGCACTGAACTTAAATTTAGTTTAGTTTGTGAACAAGGGAATCGGTGCCATTGTATATACGAACGAATTTCGGAAAAAAATATTCAAATCTTTTAACATACTGCTCTCAAAACGGTAAAGAAAAATATCGTGAGGAAACTGAAATGCTCTAGAACCAAGAATTCGAAGACATGAGACCTCTAACAACCCGCACTGGGCCCTCGTGGTTGATTACGGTCCACCGAGGGGAGGCCTGAGTCCCAGCAGTGGGAACGTTGTAGCCTGATTATGTATTATGAATGATTAACATACTTACGCGTAAAATACACACATAAATGGCAGTTGTTCAACGATTAGGGATGCAAGCAAGAGGTAAAAGGTTCGTGGTTCCACTACCGGCCTGTCACACTATCCTCAATAACCCACTTCTCCTAGCTTAGTAAAAAGTGAAAAAGTTTATTGACAATATAAAAGAACAAAACTTACATACAAATTCCAACAATCCCGTGATTTGTGTCTACTAAATACAAATATATTTACGTATTAGGTTATAAATACCTTTGTTTTAGTTTAATTCGCACTGACCTCCGTACTAGTGAAAACTGTATCACGGGCAGGTCAGTGTCAGTCTCATCAATGAAACTAAATGCCAAACGCGAACAACAAATCTAAACTGCCTTCTAGAGCTGTCAGTGTCAATATTCCACAACATTGATGACACTGACAGCTATTGAACGCGGTTTAGATGTGCTGATCGCGTTTAGTTTCATTGGTAAAATTCGCCCCTAATTGAAGAGGCTAAAAAAGAAGGCCCGTAATTAAAAACGTTCAAAATCTCATCACCATTTCATCTCAGCGACATTCATTGTCATAAACTTGTCGAAAATGTAGGGAAATTAGAGGTATTTTTGACAGATTGAGACTGAGATCAAACTGAGAACGTTATTAGAATTACGAGAATTGCCACTCTTTACTACGCCATAACAACAACATACATTGCTAGTAAGTACCTAGCGTAAAAAACAAATTCAGTCTTTCTGACGTCATGAACTATAAACAGCTATGCTTCCCGTTTACCTGAAATGAAACCTTAGTAGTCTTTAACAACCCCCATGGGAGGGCGAGGAAACCTATTTTTAGTTGACCCGTTCCGCCTGTTTTGTCCGATTTGGGTCTCATCAACGATTTTGTGTTGCCTTTAGAGAATAGAATACTCTTTATTATGTACAACTTGTAAATTACGGACATAACTCGTGAGAACCTGTAATTGGCTCTGTGTCGCTTATACAATTATTATTGATTTGGTTTAGTTGTTGGTTCTCCTACTTATAAATAAAAAAAAATAAATAAATGTTAGCGTCTAAGCAAAAAGGGTCCAGTTCTCGGAATTTAGTTTCCGAGATATAAGTTTTGTAAAGTTGGGTGAAAAAATTGCATTTCGTGATTTTAATTTTTTTATGAAATAAATGTTTAATTCAATTTCAATCTAAAATTTCATATAGTATTTTTTTTTTCAGAACTTCAACTTCAAATGTCTGATAAAAAAAATATGTGCCAGTTTTTGTTTTTTTTTTTTAACCTCACTTACAATTGACTATTCTAGATACCGAATCTAGTCTTAACTCAATACTCTACTACTAGCCCCTTTTTGCTTGGATGAACATAAATATAGAATTTTTACAAAAGGTGACAGAATGGGTGGTCTTATCGCTAAGAGCGATAATTTAAAGACAACCTTTGAATGGATTAAAAAGGGGAAGGAGAAACAAATACTGGAGGTAGTCTGTTTTGTACCAATTACATAATACAATAAATACATACATAAAGTATATTATACTAATCTAATATAAATATATAATAATAAACATGAAATAGAATGATGATGTTTTAGGAGAGAGGAAGTGTTTATAGAACTCTAATATCGCAATTTGAAGTCATGATAACTGGTAATGGGAGACGTAGATCTTATAATATGAGTTACAGATTCAAATCAGAGAAGTATACGTAATGGGGCAAAAGACAAGACAAAAAAAAAAAATATCGTTCATCGTTTATTTTCTCGATTTTACCTATCGTATATAACGTCTAAATATAAGGTTAAAAGCGTCTTGGTATTTTTTGTGCCCGAGCCGTTTGTCGTAAAGACGATGATGGACTTCCTCTCCTTTCCAAATACCTGTCTTTTGAATTACTTAGTCATCAGTTCTTAGTAATCATTAAATTGAATAGAAGGTACACAGACAATCACCACATACCACTATAACATATTCACACACCCATTCGCAACTCCTCATACACACTCCTACACAATGTACACTTAGCAATGCTTAGATGGTGCTAACAGTACACGTCATTCTGTATGTCTGTACCTGCTGCATGTATTTGTATAGTTATTAAATTGTAAATCCATAATTGGCCGTAAGACTAGTTTATACAGGGTTATTTTTTAAAGACCAACCAAATTTAAGGATGTGGTACAGACCACCAAACTGAACAACTTTCTTCATAGGACAAATAGCGTAATCGCGAATATTTTATCAACTGTCCCATAGAAAACTTCAATACCTACTCGACCTCAATGTATGGGACGGCTGAATTTTTATTCGCAATTAAGACGTTGGTCCCATGGAAAAAGTTCAAAAGTTCCACATCCTTAAATTTGGCTGGTCTTTGAAAAATGACCCTGTATATTATAAGATAAATTTCAAAGAGCTGTGGATTTTGTGAATAATAAATAAATAAATAAAATAGACGACAGGAAAATATCGTGAAAAAATATTTATATAATCATTTTTCCTCTTACTATTGCTCTCTTTTTGCTAAATGTTAGACAATTTTATTCTAGCTGTTGGTGTTCAATAAAAAAAACAAAATCTTATAATCAAAAATGTATTAATAAATCGGAAGAAAATGTCATGAGGTGGCGTTTAAAATAAAGAGTTAGTTCTAAGTATCGTCTAACCCCTCAAAAATATAAGTTTCTCTCTCCTGTTTTATACTTACTGGACCTATGTTACCTACTTCCATAAGTACTTCCAATATCTTTAATCTAAACTTAAGTTTCTGATGCGTATCAAAATTATTAATTACAGGTGCTAAAGAGTTAAAGAAGAATTGATCATCCGTTTGAAGGGTGGAAGTGTTTGCATTCTTCAAACGCATAAGTTTCAAAAGTTTTGTCTGAAATTCGGTCATATTATTTTTTAACTTTTTCGGTCGAGCCTTGCGAGGCTTCTTTGTTGGTGGTCCAGTGTCATCTGCAGAGGACAATGAATCCTTTTGATCATTATTCTGTGATGACGTTCCAGGTTGACATTCACCCTCGTTGTCATCGTTAATGGCTATGTCGTTAACGCCATCGATAGCTGTAACTACGTCATTAATCTTCTCTTGAAAATCGTCATGAATATTTATGTCGAAATCCATAACTTCATCGCTTGCTTCGTCGACGTCTTCTTCAGAAACTCCAAAAGTGGATTGACTTGCAGAGTTATCACCGATAAAACTATTAGAGCCTTCTTCGTCATCTCTTACTTGGTTATTGACGGTTTCATCTAATTTGACTTGTTCCAAGAATTTTAGTTTCTCTTGATATAAGTATCTGTGTTGTTTTGATCTGTACGTCGGTTTCTTTGCTTCTGTTAGTCTGCACTTCATGTATGCGTCGCGTGCTGTCTTCCATCTTGATTGTACGGCTCTCACTGTTAAGAAAAAAAGTATTTTATATAGATAAAAATAGAGTAGATATGGAGGGCTTCATAATAAATGGGCGTATAGATAAAGATGCAATTTTACAGAAGAGACCAAAATGTGAATAAAATTATAACTAGTTCATATATCAGGCTGGTATTTGGGACAAGTATCTTTCTAGGTAAAACACGTATGCAGATAGGACTTTTCAAGATTTTGCACACGTGGATTTTGAAATATGGTCATTACGCGTCTTTCTTTAGATCATATTATCTAAAACAAACAGAAAAATATAAGACTTTAACTGTTATGGACCTCGTTTTGTAGAGACGCCAGCACATCAAACTACTACGATCTGTCAAATTTCTTTAATAGATTTTCAACTTTATCGTTAAAGTTTTAAGGTTCAAGGTTGATTGGGAAAATTTTACAGTTTCGGGTAGGTTGACCTGCTGACGTCTGTACTATTTTTGCGTAGACTAATGCAATAACACTGGGCGACACTTGAATTTTAACTTCCAACTTCCAGTTGAAACTACAGCAGTGCAATAATACTTAGGAATTCATTCTGGTGGCACGAGAAAAACAAGTGCGAGTCGGACTCGTCCATGAAGGGTTCCGTTGAGTTGATTGAATGAAAGGTAAATTGCGGTTTCCGATTTATGAAGTATTACTTACTAGATCTCGTTCAAACTAATTTTCGGTGGAAGTTTTTTTTTTTTTTGAGGATGGGAAATCATCAAATGACCCCCCCGCTCTGGGTGGAGCAGAAGGGAGTGTCAGACTCTTACTGACTAAAACCCACCCGTGTTCCTTCCTTAGCCCTTTATGTTCCAGGGCAGCGGTAACCCTTTGAAGTTTACATGGTAATTACATATAAACTTCAAAGGGAAGGGGCTTCAAATATATATTTTTTATAGTTTTATCAATCTCTTAATTTAGAAGTTACGACGAAGTGACGACGGGCGGGGACACATTTTACCACTTTGGAAGTGTCTCTCGCACAAACTATTCAGTTAAGAAAAAAAATATATTAGAAACCTCAATATCATTTTTGAAGACCTATCTCATAGATACCCCACACGTATGGGTTTGATGAAAAATTGTTTTTGAGTTTCAGTTCGAAGTAAGTATGGGGAACCCCCTAAATTTATTGTTTTTTTTTTCTTATTTTGTGTGAAAATCTTAATGCGGTTCACAGAATACATCTACTTACCAAGTTTCAACAATATAGTTCTTATAGTTTCGGAAAAAAGTGGCTGTGACATACGGACGGACAGACAGACAGACAGACATGACGTTTTTTGCCATTTGGCTACGGAACCCTATAAATATCAAAATCGTAGAAATTTAGCATATTTTGTCACTTTTGACATTTTGTCTCGCCATTTACTACATAAACAACTTAGCTTAAAAAAATACTGTGCAAAACACTAATATGTACAATAAAAAAAATAAAAAAGTAGCAATCTGTATATACGTTGAATGGAACCGGCCTTATCATAAGCGGCCCAATAACAAGCAGCTCGATTCAAAACATTACTCGCGTACTTACTGATAGATGTTTACGGCTAAAATAGTTACGTGCAAAATATTTTTCATGTACCTAAATTTTTACTTATATTTGTTTAGTAGTGTTTTTGCGTAGATTATGCAGTGTTGTTTCAGCGAATGTGAGTACCAATACAAACCATCTCTGATTTAATGGTAAAAAACAAACATGAACCTGTATTAAGACTATTATTATGTTTAAATAAAAAAAATAACGTTTCGTTTCGTTTCGTTTGTCAAAGCAACTAAAATGTTTTGCTTCATATTAATGATGAAATAAATACGTATATTTAGTGATTTATATAAGTACTTTTTATTGTCTAAAGTAAGTTTTTTTCGTAAACCATTAATCCCCGCAAGTTAAAACTTTACGTAGAGGCTTCTAATAACAAGATTTTGGAACGAAGTTCCTTATCGCGCGTTGCGAAAGGGGCCTAGACGGAAAAAATTAAGACCAAAAGTTGTAATGACACTTTTTGCTATAGTTGTAAGCCGTGCGGCGTGCGCGTGTTTCTCTGTCTGTCTGTCTCTCTTTTTCTCTCTTATAGAAAGCAAGCCAGTTATTTTCGTTTCGTCTTTCTATTTCGCATTGAACAGTGTGGTGTCGCGACGATTATTTTTGTTGAACTTCGTTCCATCCGGATGTCCCTTGACACCTCTCAAATTTTTTTTTGTAAAAAACGGCAGTTAAACTGAATCTTTGCCTCGATCGTCACCAATTCTCCATAAATCTACGAAATAAAATAAAAAACTTACACTCCCAATTTTTAGTTTTCGCGTATGGCACCAGGGTCCCGATTGCGGTAATTTAAAATATGTTCAATACGTGCGCGTTTCATCTCCGCTTGAGTTCCAGTAGCGGTCCAGTCGGTGCGGAGTTTGGTATCGCGGTAAAGTTCACGTGCTAACAAAGATGAAACAAAGCTGGAACGCAATTGGGCTGTAAGCAAATATAAAATTTTTAGAGGTGCGACTTTAGTATGGATGAATACTGTGCTTTTTAAGTATAGTCGACCGTCGATTTGAAGATTTATGGGTTAGCTCTACTGCGTTTTGACAGATGCTTCAGATGTTTTTAATTTTTTTTGTTTGTTTTTGTTTGCAACTCAAAAGTATGCGAGTGTTTCGAAGACATCTAAAACTTTAATTTATATCCTACTTGGAAATGATTTCAAGTGGAAGTGATTCAAGTGGTTTTAACGATGAGGAATCTAGTGAAAGAATTTTGTGCCAGTTGTGTAGTGGACTTCAACAGCTTTGGTAAGTGAATTTATGTTCAATCTTTAACCCGAATTCTTTGTTAAAAAGATAAACGGAAACATTTCTAGGTAACTCTGATTGTTCTTTAGGAAATGGAAGAGCGACGCAGGTGCACAACAGTCCGGCAGCTAGAGGTAATGCTCGAGTTCTTGGAAGGACATCGAGACCTCGCCCTCGGTCGGGTGAGATCCAAGGAGGCAAGAGCAGTTGCCCAGCGGCTCTGGCAAGAGTGCGCTGAATTGCTTAATGGCTTAGGGCCTGCAAGGACAGCAAAAGAATGGTCAAGGGTGTGTACTTTTTTAGGTCTAATTAGAATTTAATTGGATTATAATGCTTGAACCTCGCTCTTTCATAATTAATCAAAAGTGTGTATAATTTTGATCATTCAGTATTCATGATGTGGTGGGAAATAGAAACGTAATCTAAACAAATGACTTATGTTTTTATATAGTCTAATTTTCTAATCTTTCAGGCGTGGAATGACCAAAAAACAAAAGTCAGGGCGAAATTATTAAAAATTAATGCCAGCCAACGTGCTACAGGAGGTGGACCCAGCAATGCTCCCACACTGACCCTGCTGGAGGACAAAGTGGCCAATATTATAGGCAGAGATGTTGGTCCCCTACCGAATGTAGCGCAGGAGCATTTTGCTGTGAATGAAGTTAGTAAACCTATATTTTGTAATATGGTCAGGTTTTCACCATTTGTGTTTTAATATTTTTTCTTTCTACTCCAGGGTGATACTCCGAATGAATCAGAGGATGTTGTTGTACAACAAATCACCGTGGATAATATTGAGGAAATGCTGGTAGAAGGTGGCAATATTTCACCATTACTGTAAGTGTTTTTTCTCAATTTCTTAAAAAGACAGTTATTTTGGTTTTAAATATTTACCAATTTATAAATGTTATTATACTTATTGTATTTATTTTTATTGTTACAGACTGAATATGGAAGCTGCAGAGCATGAGGATGAAGTAGAAGTGCCTTTTCATCAGCCTGTGCTTCTAGAGGAAATAGAGCCCCTCCAATCTCAATTGGAACCCTTGGCCACACCAACAGCAGGTACAAAATAATTATATAACTACCAGATAATTAGTTAAGAATGTAGGTTAGTTAGTTAATTAATTGTTTTTATCGTTGTTGATGTTTTCACAGACAGAGCCAGAAGAACAAGGGAGCATAGACGATCTGTGCGTGCTTGTCGGGATCCTACAGCACAGCCTTCGGTCTCGCATCAGACCCCACCAGCACGTCAAGTACAATGTAAGCTAAATCTTTAATTTTATTACCGTACAAAATATGAGTACAAGGACTTTCATGTTCAAAATACTAATATTAAATCTAAATATTCACTTAACACCCAGGAAACTACCCATCTAATAAGATCTAAGGATAAGAATATATTATAATATATATTATTATTTGAAGATTATTAAATAATTAACCATGTTTGTTAATTTTAGCTGCCAGAAGTGCTCTTGATGAATCCAGGAAGATGGTTATAAAGATAGAGCAATTAAAAGCGCAAACTGCTTTAGAAAATGCACAGGCTGCCAACAAAAATGCTCAAGCTGCACACGAAACTTCAGTGGCAATCAATACTCTGTCACAAAGTTTCAAATTAATTGCCGAGAGTATAGACAGAATGAGTCGGCAGGTAATTTTAGTTTATCTATTTGGGGGGATTAAGCAGTAGTCTAACCTTTTAACTTGAAAGTTCTTGTCCCTTGAAGTAAGTAATAATTACAATAGAATTATTTCTTTTTTTTCAGTACTGTGCTTCACAACAAATTTAGCAGCAGCCAGAATAGGATTTAAATAGTTACGTTCTTTTGTTTTTTATTTCAAATTTTTATTATACATACAGTAGCTTTCATTTTTTTTTTGGTAAGTACTTTCTTTGTGTAGGTGTAAGTTTAGTATAATTTGTTAATGGTTTCCTATACCATTAAATAGATCATTTTAATTGTACTTATGTTCTTTTGTTTCTTATTTCTAATTGTTATTATACATACAGTAGCTTTAATAATTTTTTGTTTAAGCACATACTTACTTTATTTGTGTAGGTGTAAGTTTAGTATAATCTTAATGGTTTGTTATACCAATAAATAAATCATTGTAATTGTTGATGTTTTATTTGTAACTATTCATCATTACCAAATACAGGAAGAAAAATCATCAATTAAATAATATTTTCCACAGTATAAAAACATTGGGCATCTTGATTGGGATACTTAATTAGCAAACAAACAAGATAAATATACATGTAATGGAAAATAAACACTACTTTGTTACTCTTATTTTTAATTTTAATTGGGTGCACTTGATTATTATTAATTTATACATTTGATAATTTGAAATAAATTTTATAATTCCAATACTTAAATCTTATTTGTCTAGAACATTAATTTGCTTTTTTATGAAACAGTACAAAAAATTCTGAATTAATGACCTTTATAGAAATACTATTTCAAATGTAAATGAAATGTAAAGCTATATATGTCTATCTGCCCACAAACGTTGTACAAGGGCATGGCGGCGCGCGCGGCCTAGCTCCAACTCCGAGAGGAGGCTGGCTCCGCCGCGCCTACGTTGTCCCTGTTGCGGCGGCGCCAGGGACCTCGCGCCCTCTGTCAACTCGCGCTCTCGTGCCGCCTCGGCCGGTGTTAGGCGAACGTAGGGGAGTCTAGCCCTGTGTGCTATATTATGTAGCACACAGCAGGCATTTGTTATTTTTGCTGCTACGCCCGGGGAATAATGCAGCTTTCGGTCTACCAATAGGCATCTGCAAAAGATAATATTAGAATTATAATATTTACTATTAAGAATTATTAATAGTACTAAAAATTGTATGTATGTTAGCCTAGGTTGTACATACCTAAATCTTGCCTTTAATACACCTATACAACGCTCCACTACATTTCTGGCAGACAAATGCAGATCTTGATAATACTCCTCAGGTGTATCCGGAGCTGGGTCTGTCACAGGTATCATTGTATTAGGCCTCAAGGCATACCCTGAGTCTCCTGTATTTGAAAAATTTCTAGTTTTAAAAAGTTAAATAAACAGTAAAAAGTTACAAGCAACATAAAAATAAAATGGATAATTAATTTAGGTAATACTGTATACCTAAAACATAAACATCTTCCCCAGTAATCCTGTGAATCCTATCAAGATATGCATTTAAGGAGTGTTGAGCCCATATAACACTATCATGAGTAGACCCAGGGAAACTGGAATCTACACATAATATATTTAAATTTGAGTCACACATCTGAAAAAAAAATAATATTTTACTACAAAAGAATTATGAGAGATACTAATTAATGAGCTTAATATTTAAAAATACTTATAGAAATGTCTATAATCTTTAATAGTTTATCATTATTATTTACATTATTACTCACTATTAAAACATTTAGAGAATGGTACCCTTTTCTATTCATGAATCTCTCTTCATTATGCTGAGGGCACACTATGGCCACATGGGTCCCATCGACACAGCCCAGCAGTCCCGGCATTTTATAATGTCTGTAAAACCTAAAAAACAATTTCAATCAATATTTTCCTTCAAAAGGTATCAACAATTCAGTATCAATAAATTCAAAGGTATTATTTATACTTACTCTCTTATAACTTGTTCCCTTTCTTGTCGTTGAAAGGGGAAAGAAACATATTTATTTAAAATAGAGGGCTTGTTTAAAGCCATTACCACCTGCCGGATTGCTTTGGAAACACTGGCTTGAGAAACACAGTGATTCCGGTTATCCCCTACAAGAGTCTGATAAGACCCAGAAGCAAAGAATGCTAGTGCAACCAAAACCTAAAACAAAAATACATAAGTAGGTAATGGAGTTTTAGTATCATAGTTTATGAGGAGCATTCCTTATATCAAATACATGGTTTCTTACCTTAGTTTCCACGTCCAAAGCATCTGAACGTACTGTAGGTAGAAGGTGAGGAGTTAACTCGGAAATCAGCTGCCGAGTAAGGTCCTTGGACAACCGATATCTTTTTACAAACTTTCGATCACTGAGATCGAAAGCCGGATCGCTCTTCCTCGCCAATACGTTCAGCCGCCTAGCCTCCGCACGAGCTACGGCTACGTCGTACGCGTAAGCACATTCTAATAAGTCTAAATATAACATTTTTACAGCAAACACAACAAAATAAACAAATATCACACAAAAACACAGCGAATGTTCGTGAAACGTTTGAGAAAAAGTAGCTTCATTTCAACTATTTCACAAACGCGCAGTTGCGTTCCGTCTGCGTTTTAACTTCGTTTGAAGTAGATGTCAAAACGACACCGCGATACGAAATCACGTAACGTTTGAACTTCGTTCGTGCTTCATTTGCGTTTCATTTGAAAAAAAATACCGCAATTCGGGCCCAGATGGCGCTGATTTAGCGTCATACAAATCTGAGTAAACTCTAAGGCCCGATTCACTCCGGAACCATAGTAAAAGCAAACAAGTAGGACATCTTCATACATTCGCACCGCGCACGGTTTGTCTGAGCGCGCTCGTACGTATGCGTCGTCGCACGCACACTGACAAAATTTATCGCTGCTAAAGGTGTGCCTGCCAGTCGTGGCTGTGACCTCCCCAATATGATATACTAGTCTATGGTTGTGACGTCATACGATAATATCGCCCGCGCCCGCGCACGCTTCGCCGCTGCACTACAAAGATGGCTACAAATTCGAGTAGCTATAGAAAATATTGCAGTGTTTATGGATGTCTTAATAGCAGTTTGTCAAATCGAGAATTGTCTTTATACATGATTCAGTAAAACCACGTTTTTATTAGCCATATTTCAGCAGCCAGATAATATGACGTAGGCAAGGAAAAAAATGTAGTCAGCTCCTGGTCTATGTAGAAAAAAATGTAGTCAGCTCCTGGTCATTTTTGACGATTGAATAAAGTACCTAGGCCAACTCAAGTGTCAAGTCACTTACTTGAGACTTAAGTTGGCCTACTTGTTTGCTTTTACTATGCCGGAACCGCAGCGGCCGGCAGCGGTACGGCGAGCACTTTCAGTGTGAAATAATTTGAAACTTTATCTACATAATTAAAAGATCAGTATCGCTTGAAAAAGTCCTGCGGCCACGCGCGTCGGCTGCGGCCGCTCGCGGCGACACGAACATCTTATTTTATGGTGCATTCTGGCGTCGCTGCCGGCTTCTGTCGTTCCGGTGTGAATCGGCAATACGCGATGGTGAAGATAAAAATACTCAAACTCAAGCATACTGGGCCCTAATTCACAAAGACCACTCCTTCCACTCATTCCTCACTTCAAAACAATGTCAATTCCTTAGCTAATCACGCCAATTTCGCGTTTATTTCGCGCGGTTTCGTTCATTATGTCGTAAAAAATACATTACCTGTACTTAGACTCCGCGCCACAAACAGGTAGCAACCAATACATTCCGCATGGCATATTGATCTCTCTCTCGCACTGAGCAGGGTGCGAGCGAGAGAACAACATGCCTTGCGGATGTAAGTGCGCAGCTGGCTAGTACGTTTGTACGAAGCTAATCGGCTGCGTACCTATTGCGGTTATCATTATTACGCGGTGTTATGTAACACAAGTTTCTATAAACAGGATCAAGTTAAATTAGCTAGCGAAACTCCGCAGACGCGATGGGTTTCGAAATCAAAGCATGATAAAACAAAAAAGTTATTAATTTGATGTCTTTTTATAGGGTCATCGACCGCAGTTGTTGTAGTCACTCTAAACATCAGTATAAAAAGTCAGGTTTTTGTGTAAATTTAACAGACGTGCATGCATATCGAATTATCGATATCTAAACACGATAACACAAAAGAAAACACACTTTCACACGTCTCAAGTCATCACGTCTGAAGTTTCGCTAGCTAATTTAATTTGACCCTGTGTATGTAGTTATAGATCTAATCAATATTATGTTATAAAACTCACCAATCTGCCTCTTAGTATCTTCGGAACACGTCATGTAATTGGGTAAAACCGCTACAGAAACTTCTTCCCACGCCTTGTATTTGTCCGTTTTATTTTTGTAATACATATTTCGAGGATTCCACAAACATTCGCGCGATCTCACTTCATTTATAACTACTTCAGTGTCCATAATTCGGTGTAACATGAGGATTTGAACCGCGTCGGAGTCCGTCGCTGTACCGGTTGGAGGAGAGAGACACGCGGGGCATTCGTGCGATGCGCGGCGCGGGGCGCGGATGACTGACGGTTGACGGCCTACGCGTCACGCTCGCACGCGGTTCCGTTATTTGCCAGCGCCAGCGCGCGGCTTCCGCTGTTGCCAGGTCGGATTGAATGCGGTGTGACAACAGCGCACATTATTTTGTTTAGCCGCCGTCCGCGGCGGACGGGTTACATGTCAATGTCATCGTCTTGAAGTTAAGATTTTTATTATTTACTAGCTTTTGACAACGGCTTCGTCCGCGTGCGGCAACTTTCTTGATTTTTTCTTAACCGTTTTGAGAGCAGTGGTGATGAAATTAATTACACAAAGTAAAGTGCCTGTCTGGGTTGAAACTTCCGCCTTACAACACGTAAGTTGAGAATGTTGGTTCATCTGTTATTGGCAATTGTATAAGACCATGACTGTTATCTACTGTTATTTGAAATTTTGTATACGAGTACAGAAGCTGTTGGTGTACCTTTATAAATAGGTACATAATTAGGTAAGTTTGGTCTGATATCACTGAGCCACCACTGCTCTCAAAACTTATTAATCACTCCTTAACTTTCAGCAACGTTTATGAATAAAGGGAAATTATTACATGGTAATATCGTCCTACGTAATATCAGCAAATTGGTATTTATTGCAATAACACAAAAGATTTGAATCGCGTAAATACAATTCCATCTGTGGTGAAATTTATTGCCTCAAAGAGAGAGGTAACATTGAAATATAAATTCTCATGTTTTTAGCTGTATTTTTTTCGGTTGAAATACGGTCACACGTGTTATAAATACTCGTAAGGGGAAAAGTTGCGAGAATTTCTCCGATTTCGGCAATGCTAGCGAAAATATGAAATTTATAAGAAAATGCATGATTTAGTTTAAATGTAGTCTCAATTCTTATTGAGACTACCTTTTAACTAAATAATCAGCCTATAACGTTCCCAATGCTGGGACACAGGCATCCTCTCTGTGAGAGGGAGTGGGCCAAATCCACCACGCGGGTCCAGTGCATGTTGGTAGATGTCACGTCTTCGAATTTCGTCGACATGGTTGGCGCCGTGGCTGAGCGATCGACTGCTGCACTGCGTGTCGTGGGTTCGATTCCCCCACGGAAAAAATTTATATTGCCTGCAGGTAGTTGTTCCGGGTCAGGCTGTTTGTTTATGTGAGTTTAAATGTTTCTAAACGCACCCACGATACAGGAGTAATTCCTAGTGTGCAATGTTTTTTTAAAATAAAAAATAAATAATGTAATAAATAATAATTTGTGTGTAAAAAACAAAACAGGCATCCTCTCTGTGAGAGGGAGTGGGCCAAATCCACCACGCGGGTCCAGTGCATGTTGGTAGATGTCACGTCTTCGAATTTCCGTTCCGTTCCGTTCTAGGACATGCCGGTTTCCTCACGATGTTTTCCTTCATCGTTTTGAGAGTGTGATTAAATAATTTACACAAAGCGTCTGTCTGGGCTGGAACCTACAACTCGCGGCCGTTACCACTGTGACACCACTGCTCTCTTTAAACTACGCTACGTGAGTATTATTAGCAAGTTTGTCTAGTGTAACGATGCGAATTGATTGTTATCCCGATCAGTCGTACCCAGCGCTTCTCCTTCATATTTATTTTGCGCACGGCCTCTCCGCCAGCTTCTGTGTTCCCTTCACGTGTAAGCCGACAGCCTTTAAAGCAAGAAAAATAAAAGGATTAGAAGGTTAACTTCTAATCCTTTTATTTTTTAAACAGAAAAACTTAGTTTCTTTTTCTTGTAAAAAACACGAACTACGCTGTAAAAACACCTATATCCAGAACAACTAAACAAACAAACAAACTAAGGTCATATCAATAATGCGGGAATCACAACCGATACGTCGCCGAAGCCAAATGCGCAATCTCTTCACCTTAGCGTGTCCATAGCAATCTAAATGCTGTCGACCCAGAACTCGGCTACATGTTTGGTACTATCACTAGCGTCTATAAGTTCCTATAACGAACAGACGACAGGACTCGCAGGATCCGATATAAAGTGTCCCATCGTTTGTAGAACAGCACATTTACATTCCAAGGCGGAGTCGTCACTTACACTTCAAGGCGGACTCGTCTATGAATCTCCACCTGTACAGGATTTCCTTGCTTCGGCCAAACAGGGTCCGGAATAGGCAATATAACACTGTTAACCGTGTAGTCTTCTTCTTTACACGAGGTACACGATTACTGACAAAGGATTGCACTGACTGGACTGGTCCATTCCAATCTGCGTGGTACTTATCCATTTTAGACATCAATCTACATTCTACGCGGTCTTCACATGATCTGACCAAGATTATGTCTGAACTATAAAAGATACAGTGACCTCGGAGTTTGTTTCGGCCTTTCTTCTCAGACTAGTCAGATAGGAAACGCCGACCTGATCCACCTTTTTCTTATAATATGACGTGTAAAAGTGATTCCGATATCTTATTTACAAAATAAACATTCTAGATATCATCCATTTCACGTTTCACACCATTAAATGATTAAACGGTACGAACATAATTATTATCCATGACCTTGACCTTTGACCTCTCAAGTTCATTTCATATTTCCGGCCTCACCGAATACGGAACTTCATTTCAACTGCCTAGCCTTTTCCCAACTATATAGGGGTCGTCTTCCAGTCTAACCAGATGCAGCTAAATACCAATATTTTACATAAAGCGACTGCCTATCTGACCTTCATAACCCAGTTACTGGGTAACACGGTATCCCTTAGTAAGTGTGCATACACACGAGCGACACGCGTTAACGAAAGAGGCAGCCGCAGCAGCCGGTGTCGGTGGCAGCCGTCGACGCGTTGACAGCTGTCGCCGACTGTTCGGATGTATGCACACTAAGACTGGTTGTTAGGTTTTCTTGTTGTAGATACCATAGTAAAACTTAACCTGCATGTTGTTTAAAATAGAAAAATCTATTCCACGTTTCACACCATTACATTATTAAATGGTACGAACATAGTTAATATCCATGACCTTGACCTTTGACCTCTCAAGTTCATTTCAGATTTCCGCCCTCACAGAATATGGAACTACCTTTGGGGAACAATAAAAAGTCGGAGATTATGTCTATCATAACTCAGTTTAATTTGTGGGTTAAAGTCATGGTGCTATAAAGGACTCAAGAGGATTTTTTTAGACCTTAAGGTCAATTCCCGTAATTAAAAACGTTCAAAATCTAGTCGCAATCTCATCTCAGCGTCAATGTACGTCAAAAACTTGTTAAAAATGTAGGGAAATTAGAGGTATTTTTGACAGATTGAGACTGAGATCAGAAGGCCAATTCTCGTAAATAAAAACGTTCAAAATCTAGTCGCAGCCTCATCTCGGCGACAAACAAATGTCAAAACCTTGTCAAAATGTAGGGAAATTAGAGGTATTTTTGACAGATTAAGACTGAGATCAGACTGTGAACGTTCTTAAAATTATGAGAATTGCTCCTCAGACTGTGAACGTTCTTAAAATTACGAGAATTACCCATTAGGATACTGTACAAGATTTGCTGTAGTAGGTACAGACGCCAGCAGGTCAAGCTACCCGAAACTGTCACATTTTCCCAATCAACCTTGAACCTTAATGCTTTAGCGATAAAGTTGAAAATCTATTAAAGAAATTTGACAGATTGTAGTAGCTTGATGTGCTGGCGTCTGTACGTTATAACAGACTTAATATCCTATTTCCTATCCGACTTCCTACTAATATTATAAACGCGAAAGCTTGTATGGATGGATGGATGTTTGTTACTCTTTCACGCAAAAACTACTAAACGGATTTGGATAAAATTTGGCACACAGATGGTTTATTTCAGTTTCAGTTCAGTTTAGGATTAACACATAGGATACCTTTTGTCCCGAAATTCCCACGGGATCGAAACTTATGCGGGTGAAACCGCAGGTACCAAGTCATAAATATACTGTACATATCACAATAATGGCGAAAAATATCTTTCGCTCTCCTACCTTAAAATTACCATTCACTCCAACTTCATTCATCGCTGATTACCTTTCCCAAAAACTCTTTTATTCCTCACTAATTAAAGGGCCTCTTAACTTAGAAAAATTAACGCCATAAAGGCTTTCTGAGCAAACAATGGAGACGGAATAATGAAACCGAACCCACTGACTCAATGTCGCTACATAGTTAATCTAGATTTGGGCGACAAAGCGATCTGTCTTGATCTAAGACAATTGTGAAGCATTAAACACGATTTATACCTAACAATTGTTTTGATTTAGGTTATATTATACTGTAGTTGTATTTAAGAGACAGGTTTTGCTGTGGATTTTGATAAGGAGATAGATGACTTCCCTTATGAATGTAATCACCCGGTCCATAATTCATCAAACGGAGCTTTAGAAGTGCAGATAGTACTTACTGTAAGTATATTAGTTATGTCTAAGAATTGATACAAAAGTGAATCTATTGAAACTCTGGAAAAAACAGTCGATGTATGTTATCCTAGAAGACTGGAAACTAAGACTATGTCTTGCAATCAAGGTAGGCAGACAGCTGTTGTGTAGTTTGTTATTTCTTCATTTTAATTTTATTCATTATACTTCTTGTTGTACAGTCCGCTATCCTTTCATTTCCGCCACCACGACCTATCGTCGCGATCAATCATTGGGAGCGCTAACACACTGGGACGCCATGGTGATGTCGCCGGCTACGTATCCATACAATTCGTATTGAAATGTATGACAATTAACTAAATTAGCTACGGTCTGACGACGTTGCCAATTTGGAAGCGTAGCCACGACCGACTGGCCCCTACGTGGAGACTAGATGCTCTGGCGACCGACCTGGCGACGCGTAGACAAGTCGCTAGTATTTTGTATACAAGTAATTTACGCCTCCCTCATTCAGTGTCCAATTGATCTCCAGGATTGAGAGTAAGTAGCCACTGGCTACTTATTTGGCAACCTCATTCGGCTACGGTAGGTAACCAAAGGTAGCCAGCGACGTCGCCATGGCGCGGCCCAAAGGGTTAGCTTTCTTAAAAGCATCCTACTAATATTATAAACGCGAAAGTGTGCATGGATGGATGGATGTTGGTTACTTTTTCACGCAAAAACTACTAAACGGGTTTGGATGAAATTTGGCACACTGATAGTTTATAACTAGGATTAACACAAAGTATACTTTTTATCCCGATATTCCCACGGGATCTAAGCTTACGCGGCTGAAACCGCGGGGCGCAGCTAGTAATATAATAATATATGCAGAAAAATTACAAGAATGCTTTAAATGGAGAATTGTGATAACATCATAATCATCATCATCATCTGCTTAGTTTCGCAACTCTGTTGGAGTCGGCTTCCAGTCTAACTGAATGCAGCTGTATATCAGTATTTTACAGGGAGTGACTGCCTATGTATCTGTCGTAGTAAGATGGATTAAGTTGTGACATAGTTATATACCTAGGGATAAAATTATATACCGTAATATAGTTATATGAACGCGTTTCATAACTGTCTTACTAGGAATATAACTATGATACGAGCACGATCTAGTAATACAACTATTTTACTAGACCATAATTATAACAAACAATAATAACTACATAACTCACGTGCGACATGTCTACATAAAACGGAACGAATTTCTGTAAACTGCAAAACAGATTTACGACCGAATTCGGTCGCAAAGTCCTGTCACTCCATTCATTTCAACTGTCAATTCGGGACTTTGCGACCAATTTCGGTCATAAAGCGATCGCTATGAATGTCGAGACTGCTGGTGCAGGAGTGCCTGTTTCATAAAACAACTGCAAAAAATAGGAAAGCTATACAGTATAAAATCTAACACACACATAGTTGAGTGCTTACATTCAGAGGTATTAAAACTGTTAGTATTTTGGTATCAAACTCCAATAACATCCAAAACTGCAAGCTGATCCGATCGTCTTTTTTCTTTTTCATAAAACATCAAACCTATCGTCCGGTCCACTATTCTAAAAACGGCTTTGTTACAAAAATTGCTCCATTAACTTTTGTTATGCCAATATCTGTCTTCCATCAGTTTATAACAATGGGATATGAACGATTCGTGTCAAAAGGATAAGTCTTCGGACATGTTAAAAAAATATGTAACAAATTCTCTTGTTTTTAGCTAGAGTTACTAAAATAAAGAACACTGTAATTTTGACAGGCTTGTGAATGGTAGCAATCCAATCGCAACCTTATCTCAACGGACATGAAGATCACATTGCGTTTGACAGTGATTCAAAATCAGTAGTAAAATAACTGTGAAATGACTTTACGGTAGTAATGTGTCGAAAAGCCAATGGATTAAGTATGGAGTTCATAATTAGAGAGTTCATAATTATGGATTACTTACACCTTCTGAGAAAAAAGAATCCAAGAAAATATAAGCGCACCTGCGATTCGCCTATTTAATTGGAATTCAGATAGAATAAAATTTATAGAATACTCTCTCTCTCTTCCTCCAGATGAAAATTACTTAAAGAAGCCCGCGTAATTCAAATTTCCTATTGAATGACTATTTCATGAAATGTCAATCAATAGGATTAGGTATACTAAATATGTATAATATGATATTTTAACAAATATGACTTTACAGAATTATAATCTTTAAAATCCTTTAAGTTCATAACATAATCCTATTGAATGACTCATGAAATATCAACCAATAGGATTCTACTAATATATGAACCTAGTGGGTTGTATTGATGATTTTAATGATTATAATTCTGTAAAGTCATATTTTTTACGCTTGCGAATCATATTTTAATGAACATTCAATATGACACTGGCCTGTAAATTGCCAAAAACGTAAGAAAACTAGAGTTTCACGGGCTACCTCGACGCGTCCTCCTTAAAAGAAGAACCGAATTTGAACTAACTTAGCATCTAAATTTGTTTCTTTGTAGTACCTATATTAGATATATTTTTTCCGAACTCACTAGCCATATATAAGCCATCAAAGGCTTCTGTGGTTTTTAGCATATAAAAATTTAAACTCTGCGATATACTTTTTGAACATTAATAAAAAAAAAATAACGTTCATATAAAACAATAAGAAACGTTTTCTAATATGACTAAATCTATCAATGTATCAATACAGCTATATATCTCTTATAGGATACGCATTTCATAACTCAGCTTACTATTTATCTGGGTGTAACAGACTGTAAACGCCACGAAAACAGTACATTTTCTCGACCCAAATTCTTTAGAACCATACGAAATAGTAAGAGAGGCAAATACTGGCCAACATTTGCCACCACTATTTGATGTTGGCTCGCCTTGGATTAATCGTAATGACTTTAACGTCAAGGTTGGATCAAATGACGAGGCTTCATTTGGGAATAGGGACTGCCTAATACGCGACAAATTATCAAAATCAATTAGTAAAATTGTTCCAAAGGAGATATAAATATTAATGTAGACTGATTTGTATAAGCCATCAAATCACGCGACAAAGTTATTTTAATTTAGTTTTGATAGCTTACACAAAATGCCAATTAAAAATTGTTCAAGACATACTATCTCCAATGTTGGTTGTTGGAACACTTGGAACACTGGCCCAACAAATTTTTCTTCCAACAGCTTTTTCTCAGCGTCATATTATGTCGATCTATCATACGCATGGCAACATGTGCAAAGGGATTTATTACGAAACAACCGGAACCCAGGATTGTACGTACTTTAAGGGTCCTGTAGAAAATGGTTCCTTTTCGTTTCGCGTTTTCCTTCTGTTTATTTTTTATTAGCTTGCGTTTTTGCTTATCGTTAAAGGGAATGTTTAGATTTTGCGCGAATTTCGTTTTTCGGAGAAATGTAAGGTCTTTGTGGAAGGTCCTTTCACGAAAGTTGGTAAGAAAGAAATGGGAGGGAACTTGAATGAGTTATTTACGTATAAAGTAGGAGAAGGAGATTTAAATGCTGTCCTTGCAGTTTTTGCTAAAGAAACCTATATTCTAGACCTGAACAAGCATATTTTTAAATATGATGAAAGCGACAAAGCAACCTTTAACAAAACACAAACAAGAGCAATACAAGAACAGTTAAAAGAAAAGAAGAATCAACGTCTGGTAAAGCGTACAGAAACGTTCACAAGTTTTTGTGCCCAACGCCCGAATACATGTCATATTGCGATCTGAGTGATGAATGACTCGACACGACTCGCTTTGTACATAGATTGTATGCCAGAATCTACGGCTCCCGGGCTTTTTTGATGGTAAAATCTAGATAGCGGGCTAAAAGATTTTAGATTGGACTTTTGGTGGTTTGACCGTGTCGTGTTGGCTATAAATAGAGGTATTGTTGTTGGGTCGAATACGAATAGGAAGATTTTTGGAGCGCTTGTCGTTACAAGGGTTATTTTTGGAGGTTGCGCAGCATCTGACGAGGTCTTTACGCCTGTGCTACTTACCAAGTAATAGAATTTTCTTGTAAGGTAAGAAAAGCGATGGAGAGACCTTTTTTTTGGGTGGGAAATCATCAAATGACCTCTCCCGCTTTGGGCTGAGCGGAAGGGCGTGTCAGACTTTTACTGACTAAAACCCACCCGTGTTCCTTCAGTTGCCTGTGCCAAGGGACACGGTATCTCTTTCGAACAACCCGCGGCCCCGGCAGGCATCGGCCCTAGCGGATCCCTTCAATTCGTGCTGACATCTCTTCGAGGTGCGCGTGGAATACAACGCGCCGTCGACCCGGGCCTGGTCCTTACCGGACGGCGAGCTACCCATTACTCGGCGCCCGCAAGCACGCGCCTACGGTGGCCGGGAGTCGGCTGTTGATTCCCGTTGGAGAGACCTTGACTCACTCATTCGTCACACACCCACACTACACACGAATACATTTCATGACAACACACGTTTAAATATAATACAAACAATAAATATAATAGTTTATTACACGGAGCAGTGGCGGCACAGAGGTATCGGCCCCAACTTAAAAGTGATATTTGTAAACACCTCGTAAATGTTATTCTTATTTTTTTGAAATTAAGTGGATTTCTGAGAGAAGCCACACAGGAATCCCTTTTTCTAACAAGAATAAATTGTTCTCAATACAAAAAAAAATCCCTACAGCAGATACAAATATTGTAAGTAGAAATATCTCGGAAATCTCGCCTATTCCTTTCACTAAAATACTACGCCGATATTCTCTAAGTCCCCTAAAACCATATTGTGAGCGTAAACGTATTCGCCAGAAATCTACATTCGTGATTCTTACTTATTCCAATAAGTAATATAATATTCACTGAATCAAGATGGGGTAGATGACCAAAAACTCTGGACCTGCCTTTCTTGTATCTGTTTTGATAAGTAGGGGTCAAGTTATGTTTGTCTTTGAAAGTAGCGATATATGCTAGTCGAATCCTGTAGGGAGATGATCGGCTTGCCACCCTTGATGTCGTTTTGTATTAGTCCTCCCCTTCTATGATATGAGGGCGAGTATGTACGTGAAAGTTTTTATTGATATTCTTTTCTAAATAGGTTTTATTGTGAATCTGTGTAAGTATCTAAAAGGGTTTGGACATGTTGTAGATATGAATGGCCTTGCTAATATTGTTGCAGAAGGATATATTTTTATACTTGTGCAACAGGAAATTGAAAATTGATCAATTCTTCTTCTTCATGTCGCTGGTATGACTGTATTTTCGATTTTGTTGGCCCTAAACTTTGCCACTTCGACGGTGATGTCGGTAACAGCGCAGCGGTCACTTTGACTTCTTGTTTTGGGACACAGAGGGCACGATAGGAAATTGTTGAAAGATTTCAGAACATTCTACGCAGTAGGTACAGACGCCAGCAGGTCAAGCTACCCGAAACTGTCAATTTTTTCCAATCAACCTTGAACCTTAAAGCTTTAGCGATAAAGTTGAAAATCTATTATAGTTTGACAGCTTGTAGTAGCTTGATGTGCTGGCGTCTGTACATAGATTGGCGTCTTATAGACCTCGTTTAGTTTCTACCTATTACATTTTATAAGATCTACATTTTAATTAGCTAATCCCTGTATAGGCGGCAGAAATTAATATTGAATTAGGTTGGTTTGAAAAAACCCTAATTAATATATACCAAAGAAAAATAATTAAATTAAAGGTAACCTACATAAAATCCGAACCTTTAACAAATAAAATAAAACAAAATTAGATTTTTGTATTCTTAAGATCTACCAAAAAAACGACCAACGCTGATGCTGATAAAGAAGGAAAGAAAAATATGTTACTGGAGACACGTACGGGAAATACATACAGTTTAAAAGTAGTATTTAAAACTAATAAAGTAACATTAAAAAAAACAAGTGCGTGGCCAAAAAGGCACCTATCTCAGCATAACACTGCGATATAAAAATACCGCAGCGCTGCCGCTGGTATCGACTGTCTTATGTTTGACGTTCACAAAGTGCTGATTCTTAGCCTAGTTTGGGTTACATAGGTTCATCATCATGCGTTCATTCAATTCATCTCTACAAATGTAGCATAATCAGCCAATTCTGTTCCTACTGCTGGAATACAGGGCTCCTCTATGTGAGAGGGAATAGGCCACCACGCGGGCTCAGTGTGGGTCACAGAATGTGGGGACAGATGTCACATGTCTTTGAATGTTTCGTCCTACGACATGCCGGTTTCCTCACGATGTTTTCCTTCACCGGTTTGAAGGCAATGGGGATGAAAAAATTTACACAAAATAAAGCATCTGTCTGGGTTCTTACACTGTACAACAACTCTACAAGGTATAAACAAAAAATAACACTCCTACATTATTGTAGCAGTATTATTTTACTACAAGAACGAAAATATTTCACACCCACACCCTAAATCTCGCACTTGACCGTTTTTATTATAACTATCAAGTAACGTCACTCCCATTCGGCGGTAGATAAAGCAGACCAACCATAAATTGTAATGGTTTCCCCTTCCCATTTATCAACGCGATCGTTATTGAATCCTGATCTGTAGTACACGAGCTACTGCAATTAATTGCTTTGATATAGAAAGGTACCTGATTGTGAATGATTTGAGCTGGGTGGTAAAAGGACTGGTGTTCATCATTGGCCAAACAGAGAATAATGACGTAAGAAAGGAGGTTTATAGTCTGCTGCGAGAAGAGGGCTTAGATAATGAAGGTATTAGAAATGTCTAAAGTAAGAATGTCTTTAAAATATGATGAACAAAGCAGTCAAAACTGTATCTGAACACAATAATTTCCTTAATTCTTTCACAATAAAATCTACGAAAGTAGCTACAACAAAGAATATAATAACTAACAATAATAATACACGGCTGCAGTATGGTACTGAGTGTACAATATATTTTATTTATTAATATTATATCTCCTACGTGGCGGGACGAGCTGGATAGGTTTCGTCAAAATTGGAAGGAGTGAAGGGAGGCCATTGCTCAGGAGTGGGACAGAGTAGGCAAACATAAAAATATATATATATATAATTATATATATTATATTATCATAAATGATAAAATATATCACTGTTGTATTCTGGGTACGGGAGACAAGTGAAACGCAACACAGCTATTGACACACTGATGTATTGACTCTCTTTGACACATCGCGTGGGCGCAGCCACGCACACATAGATAACATTTGCGTACATACCCAACAGTCCCTCCCCCTATTTACATAAATAGAAAATCACAATTTAATTTTAAAAGAACTGCTTATAATCAACCCTGGGTATGTCTCGCAACAGTCTGCTGGGACATCTCGAATTCTGGGGGGATGTTGTTGGTGGCAATTCCACCTCATTACTTTCCCCCTCCCCACTGTTTGGCAACTGAGAAACACTGTGTTCGCTGTGGATTGGGTCGCTATCCAACATAAAGTCGCCCAAATCCCCGGATGGGGACATACCTTTATTTAATACGATTTGATTTTTATGTTTTTTGACGTCACAAGAAGTACCATGGTCTTTTATCATATATAACACTTTTCCGAGTCTTTTTATTACAGTACCTTTGCACCACATAAATTTGCTGTTATTCAGAAATTTTTTAAACATGACCTCATCGCCTGGCTTATACACTTGTTTATTATTGCCGCCATGGCACTTAATTTGCGAGCACTGTTTTTGTTTAACATCGTCAATTAGTGATGTGAGTGGGGTTGACGTTAACTTTGGTTGAAGTAAATCTAGACGTGTTCTGAGCTTCCGCCCAAACACCAACTCAGCCGGTGAGAAACCCGTGACAGAATGTACCGAATTCCTATAGTCTAACAGATATTTCAAGATTTTTAGCCTGCACTCATTTCTATTGCGTGATCCTAAAACGCTTGACTTTATGCCCTTTTTGACTATTTTGACAAAACTTTCTGCTTGTCCATTACTAGCAGGATTGTAGGGTGGTGATGTAAGATGAGCAATACCATTTAATAAACAAAATTTTGTAAACTCAGCGGATGTAAACGCAGTACCGTTATCACTAACAATTGTGTGCGGTAAACCGTACTTAGACATAAAATCGTAAAGTTTTTCAATAACGGTCGCCGAAGTGGTAGAAGTGCTCACGTCATATACTTCTAACCATTTGGTGTGCGCATCTACCACTACCAAGAACGTTTGATTATTCAGTGGGCCAAGAAAGTCTACGTGTAACCTATGAAATGGTGTATGGGGAAACTCCCACGGTGATAACGGCGCTCTGGGCGGCGAGGGCCGCAGCTGTTTGCATATTTCACAGGAGTGTATCATTTTTTCTAGCGTTGCATCAATGCCTGGGAACCAAAACCGTGACCTAGCTTCTGATTTCGTTTTTACGATACCTAGATGCGAGCTATGTAACTCTAATAAAACCTTCGACCGCAAAGATTCAGGAAGTATCACCTTATGACCCCTCATTAAGCAACCGTTTTCATATGACAATTGTGTCTTACATAAATGATAGGGTTTCAACTGCGAGTCCACTATTTTTTTAGGCCAACCGTTTTGGACATAATTTACCACTAACTGTAATACAGTATCTTCTTTTGTTGCTTTGCGTAACTCATTTAAAGTCAACGGCATGTCGCCTTCGACAACAAAGTTAACGTATGAAGCGCGATCAATGGGGGCGGCGGCAGCGGCGGCGTGCGCGCCGATGTTGTCTCCCTCGCTCTCGGCGCGAGCCCGCACTGCATCTTCCTGTAAACTCGCACGAGACAGGTAATCCGCGTTGTTGTCAGCACTACGAACATACTCAATTATATAATTGTATGCACTTAAAAACATCGCATATCTCTGCAATCTATTAGCCGACACTTCCGGTATCCCTTTATGTGGGCCGAAAATAGAAATTAACGGCTTGTGATCCGTGCGTAATATGAATGGATCTGATCTGCCGTATAAATACTGATGGAACCGACGTATTCCGAATATTATTGCAGTCGCCTCTTTCTGTATTTGTGAGTAGTTTCTCTCAGCTGAATTCAAAGTGCGGGAAGCGAATGCTACCGGGCGCTCTAACCCGTCTTTGTCTATTTGGGACAAGATAGCACCTAAGCCACACGGGGAAGCATCGACAGTTAATACGATTTTGTCGTTTGAATTAAAGTGTGTTAAGACCTGATCAGATGTCAAACATTTCTTAATTTTATCAAACGCTTGTTGATGAGCCGTAGACCAGTTCCACTTATTCCCCTTTTTTAATAGGTCATACAAAGGACTCAGGATACAGGATGCTCGCGCCACGAAATTCCTGTAATAGTTTACAAGTCCTAGAAATGATTGCAAGGTATTAACGTCGGAAGGAACGGGCGCATCAGCTATAGCTTTCACCTTTGCCGGATCTTTCCGTAACCCATCTTTGGTTATTATATACCCTAAATATTTAATTTCATTTTTAAAGAAATCGCATTTTTCTTTCTGCACGGTTAACCCTGCATCCTGAAGTCTTTGCAAAACTATGTTCAACTTCTTCAAGTGGCCCTCTGGGGTCTGGTCAGTGACTAAAATGTCGTCAAGCAGACACAGGACCCCGTCTAACCCTGAAAGCATCGTTTCCATAGCGCGTTGGAATATAGACGGTGCACTAGACAATCCGAAAACTAGTCGAGTATAATTAAATAGTCCCCGATGTGTATTGATACAAGTGACCGGTTGAGACTCTTCGTCTAACAAAAATTGATTATAGGCCATAGATAAGTCAATCTTTGAAAACTGATGGCCCCCGTATAGTCTTGAAAATAGTTCGTGTACCGTGGGTAGAGGATATTGTTCTATCAACAGCTGTTTGTTAATAGTAACTGAATAGTCGGCGCACAATCTAACCGAACCGTTGTGTTTTAGCACGGGAACAATAGGTGACGCGTACTCAGAGTGCGAAACCGGTTTAAGTACACCTAGATCCACTAGACGTGTTATCTCTTTGTCCACCTTGTCACGTAATGCGAACGCAATTGGACGTGCTTTAAAGAATATCGGTTTCATATTATCCTTTAATTTTAGTTTAACGCGATATTTATTAAATTTGCCCAACTTATCCGAAAATACTTCCGGGTAACGCGATTGGAATTGCTCCACCATACTCTGCTCACCCTTCAGAAAATTACAAGGCGTCAACTTAAGCTTAAATTTTGATATAAAATCCCTGCCTAATAATGGTGGTCCGCCATTGCGAATGACGTACATGTCCAATGAGTAAGTGTGTCGCAGGTACGTCACAGGCAAGTTTACGTACCCTACACATTTCATGATATTGCCAGTGTAGCTAGTAAAACTTTTATTGGAATCTAGCAATGGAATATTACTGAACATGTTTCTATATGTACCCTCGGATATAACTGTCACTGATGATCCACTATCTATTTGAAATTGTACATTCTTCCCGTAAATTGAAACTGTTTCTGTCATAGGTTCCCCACGGTCTGAGTGTATGTTAAACAATGACTTACCGTCGTCGTCCTCGCTCACATCACCTGTCAACACGTAATTAACCTTATTACACATTTTACGTAAATGACCCTTGGTGTTGCACTTTTTGCATTTATAGCTTGAAAACCGACATTGGGATGCCTCATGATTATTACGACCGCACACTGTACACTTTATTTTACCGGCACTAATGGTTTTAACACTATTTTCTTGTTTGGCGATCTTGAACACCGGCGTTTGCTGCCCAAGGACAGCCGTAGTAGTGGCGGCGCCCGCGCGCGCGCACCGCACACTCTCCGCCAGCTCCACCGCCTTGGCCAAGTTCAGCTTGTCGATGTCCTGCGCGAACAACTTCTCCCGCTCCTGGCCTGCTACCATGCCCATCACAAACCGATCTCGTAACGCTTCCTCGACGTTACTAAATCTACAATGTGCTGTAAGTCCTCGTAGCCTTGACGCCCATTGCGTATAAGTCTCGCCCGGCTGCTGCACAGCCGCGTAAAAATTGTAACGCTCGCTGAAGCCGCATATCTTTGGAAGAAAATGCTCATCCAATAACTGCACTATATCGTCATACGGTACTTCTTGGATATCCTTTGGCAGTGCCAGATCCGCCGCCAACTTATAAGTACCGTCAGTTAGTGCGCTGAGCAGGATCGCCCGTCTCTTGGCTCCAACTGCATCATTCTTTGGGACGATGTCGTTTGCAATAAACCATTGCGTAATTCGGCCTTTATACGACTTCCATTCTTGCACGTTGTGATCGAATGTAGATAAAATGCCAAAACTATTCATTTTTCGATTATAAAATTAAGATGTGGGTAAAACTCGTCGCCACTGTTGTATTCTGGGTACGGGAGACAAGTGAAACGCAACACAGCTATTGACACACTGATGTATTGACTCTCTTTGACACATCGCGTGGGCGCAGCCACGCACACATAGATAACATTTGCGTACATACCCAACAATCACACAAACTGTTTTCTGCGACTTCGTTTGCAGTTCAAGATGAAAAGTAATCTATGTCTTAACCCCGGTCATGGTCTACCCATATGCGAAATTTCATCCAACTCCGTTCAGCCGTTAATTTTAGCGTGAAACCAAAACAAACAAAAAAACTCACGTTCACATTTATTATATTCGTTATGATTTTGGGTATAAATTATAATATGGGAACGAAGATCAACAAAATCATTGCTGCTACCTTCATACCAAAATCAACAAAAACATAACACGACAATAAACCAAAACGTATTCAAGACACGATTGCGACAAATCGCACAAATAATCTTTCGTCTACACCCCATATAATAATCTACACTGCAAAGGCACTAGGGCCTCACAACATCGACATAATGCGGTAGCAATCCAATACAAGACAGTTATTTATCTTGAAATATGGGCCGGAGGAAGCGATGCAATCTATCAGAATTGATATAACTCGGTCTCGTCACATTTGGAGGGAGATACATGGCTTTATTGTTCTGGGTGTGGGCAATGGAACTGTTTTTTATGGGCTTGGAAAATATTGGAAGAAGTTGATGTTATACTCCAGTTTTCCGAAGCTATCATTATATCTATCAATCTCGAGTTCACGCAAACTTTGGAAGAACTCGTGAACAAACGTGGATGTACGTTTGTTCACGAGTCTATTGTTCATGTCATCTATTGTTTAAAAATATCACCGTGATAACTAAGGTGATGTGAGTGGATTGACGTTATTGACTACTTCGTACTCACTTATGGCTGATTCCTCTAATTTACGGACCGTTATCTTGTATATTTTACCAATAATGAAGCAAATACTTCATAGCTTTGTTTCTAGATTCCCATAATTGGAATCTGCTATCACAGGTAAAATTAAATGATAAATGATTTTATTTTTATAAGTAGGTTTGTACAAACACTTTTACACGTCAATCATATTTCTCCGTGCCTCGGAAAGCACGTTAAGCCGTTGGTCCCGGCTGTCATTCGTGGATCTTTGACAGTCGTTACGGGGAGTCAGAAGGCCGAAAGTCTGACAACCAGTCTTACCAAGGGGTATCGTATTACCCAGTAAATGGGTTGTGGAGGTCAGATAGGCAGTCGCTCCATGTAAAATACTGGTATTCAGCTGCATTCGGTTAAACTGGAAGCCGACCCCAACATAGTTGGGAAAAGGCTAGGCAGATGATGATGACGTCAATCATATTTTTAAAAACTAGATGAGGTCGGCGTTTCCTATCTGACTACTCTGAGAAAAAAGGTCATAACAAACTCAGAGGTCACAGTCTCTTTTAAAGTCCAGACATAATCTTGGTCAGATCATTTGAAGACCATGTAGATTAGCTAACGAATGTATTAATATGCCCAGTTTGGCAATAAAATGTAAGCAAATCCCATTGGTAAGCAAAAACTGTTTGCTTTTGTTTATAGGAACCGAGCACTAACCTAAGCTTTCATGGTGGGATTTTTACAGAACAAATCTGCAGGAGTCAAATAGGTGTCCTGCTAATTTATAATAGGTAATTGACATTTGCGCGATGATCGCATAATCGCATTCTATCATGACAACATCTTATATGTGTCGAGGTCATTTGTTTGACTATTCGGAACGCCAGCGCCATCTCGTGGCGCTGGACAGAGTCTAGCCTGAGTTCGTGGTGGGACGAGAGCGACTACAAGAACGGTGTGAGCAGAACTCTCGAGATGATTAAAACATTGGATATCGTACGAACAACATGTGCTCAGAAACTGTCAGCGTTCCGTATCCTCGTGTGTGTGTGATCCGCTAGTGTGACTAACTGGTTCGTAAATTATAATCTGATTTGAAGTGCAAACCGTTTTTCTATTGTGTTATAACCAACACTACCCATAGTACGCCCACAGTAATTAAAATATGCCTGATGCTAACGAGAGACAGACATACCATCTCCGACATATGTATTATTAATTTATAATATGTCATGGTTAAATAATACATTTTAATTCTTTTACCTATTCTGGTATAGTAGTTTTATTTTCTGTGCATCATCTTCACATATTATTATATAATTAATGTATGCAGAATATTGGAAAACATTTTAAAAGAGTAATGTGGAGTTTCTTACCCATTCGTCTCCATACGAAAACTACCTTTTGGAAGGGGCAATTAGAATCGATTCTATTGATAAAAGTATTTTCTTTCTTTCTTTTCTTTCTATTTTACTGTCTTTTTTGACGTCCAAAAGTGCCTTTTATGTGCCTATTTGAAATAAATAATTTGACTTTGACTATAAGAAATAGTTTTTGTGTTCGTGACATAATATGTCATCTACACTCACTTTTAAGCATACTACTCTGTAAACCCTTCTAAAAATACAGGAGTGATATTCTGTGTGTTACTTTTTAAGTCGGTTACTACACAAATAATGGCAGTATCGTAGACTTAAATTGGCTCGACCCGTATTGCGGTTAACTGAGTCGACCCTTGCGAGGCAAACACGTAAAGAGGGCGAAATATGTACTCTCGAATAGAAGTGACGTGGGCAAAGGGACTAGTACTTAGCAGCGGGTAGATCCAGGTGTAGATGATGTTAATGATGATAGCACTTAACGCCATTAGTTAGAAAAGGTAGAATAGCACCCATTGAATGAGAATGAAGTTGTGAATAATTTAAAGGTGACCTATGCTTTAATGTATAAAGGAACTAGTTTTTATATCCTGTCCATTAGCTAAACCGTTTTTTGATAGATGGAACTAGTGATTGCAACACACAATACGTTTTTTTCTTTTTTGACATTGATTGGTACACATTATAATGAACATTATAATACCGTTCGTATTATAATGTTCAATATAGTTTGACCAAAACCGCTGTACCGCGCCTTCGGTATGTGCATGGCGAGACGGGGGGACAGTGCAGGCCGCTTATTCGTCATCGCTCACGGCGTCCCGCCCCCCGCCTCGCCGCGCATTCCTCCTGCCTCGCCATGCATTCCTAAGGCGCGGTACAGCAGTTTCGATCAAACTATACTACTGTAACTGTAACTACGCCAAGCCCAGCGCAGAGTTTCGAAGTTGACGGTGTGATACTCCCGTGCCTCGGAAAGCACGTTAAGCCGTTGGTCCTGCGCCTGATCTTTCTCCGGTCGTGTCGGATTGCCGTCCCATCGGACATTGAGAGTGAGTGTGTCTGCGCACACACTTGTGCAATATAATATCTCCCGCGAAGATAGTCACCGTTGAAATTGGCTGAAATTCGGTCTGGAGGACTATTCCTCCAGACCGAATTTCAGCCAATTTCAACGGTGACAGACACTTTGACCTTGAGTTGCCCTAGTGTAGTAACAATAGTGTTACTACACTAGGGCAACTCAAGGTCAAAGTGTTTAAACAGACGTACATGTGATCAATTGAGTAGTGGCCCAGTGGTAACAGCCACGACTTACGAGTTGTAGGTCCTAGGCTCAAACCCAGACAGATGCTTTACTTTGTGTGAATAATTTCATCACTACCTACTGCTCTCAAAACGGTGAAGGAAAACATGACACACTGGCATGTCATAGATCCAAAAAAATGGAAGACATGTGACATCTACCAACCCGCACTGGGCCCGCGTGGTGGATTACAGACCACTCCCTCTCACAAAGAGGAAGCCGGTGTCCCAGCAGTGGGAATAGTGTAGGCTGATTATGATGATGATCAATTGTGCAGAGGCCAGCACATCAAGCTACTACAATCTGTCAAATTTCTTTAATAGATTTTCAACTTTATCGCTAAAGCATTAAGGTTCAAGGTTGATTGGGAAAATTTGACAGTTTTGGGTAGGTTGACCTGCTGGCGTCTGTAAAATAACTCCAAAAGTTCCAATATTTATCTGCAATAAAACCTTGAAAGTCTTCATTCCTTAAATGGCGGGAATTGTATTGAATCAACAAAATAAAAGGTAAGAAAGTTATGAACTGCGGAGTAAATTAATTTTCCACGAAATAAGGTTAGCAGTAATATCGCCGTAGCATTTACAACGAATAATTTAATAATCGCTTTAGTCAGAATTCATCAGGTTTTATTTATTGTAGTATAAACTCGTAATAAAATTACTCATATTATTTTATTCCATTAAACTATAAGTACTGACCTATTATGTATACCTATTATATAGATTATATATATAAGTTATGACTACATTCACTCCATTTGATCATGTTTTAATACTACAACTAAGTGTACCAACATTATAGGCAAATTACGCTTCTGCTAAGGTAGATAGGCAACCTGAAAAAGTCAAAACATTTATTATTATTAGTATTAGCACTGGAACGTCTATATTGAGGCCTCTCAAACATTGTAAAGGAATAATGGCAATATGACAACTTGGTTTGTAGTTATATTGTTAAATAAATTTGTGGATGGGTGACCATTTTCACAAACCAAGACTCCTCCGTGCTCCAAAACCACGTTAAGCCGTTGGTCTCGGCTGTCATTCGTGGATCTTTGACAGTCGTTACGGGTCGTCAGTAGCTCGAAAGTCTGACAACCAATCTTACCAAGGGGTATCGTATTACTCAATAACTGGGTTATGGAGGTCAAATAGCCAGTCGCTCCATGTAAAATACTGGTATTCAGCTGCATCCGGTTAGACTGGAAGCCGACCGCAACATAGTTGGGAAAAGGCTAGGCTGATGATGAGCTGTTGTTAAATACATTTCTTTAATTTCAAAAGGCGTTGTGAAGGCTGCAGGTACCCTTTGGATGCGACAAGCAAAAAGCCGGTTGAAGTGGAGGTGCTTGAGGGAGGCCTATGTCCAGCGGTGGACGTCTTTCATTACGTTAGCCCTGAATCACTTACTGCTGGGTATGGACCTCCCCGTTCTTCTGCCATACTTCCCGGTTCTGTGCGTTTCCACCATTCGGTCACAGCTTTACTTCATCGGCCATCTCTTCGCCACAACGTCACGCCTATCAACTCAGCCTATCGCTGTCCACTGCTGGACATTGGCCTCTCTCAGGCTGCGCCACAACACCCTGTCCTCCGCCTTCCGCATCCAGTCTGTCCCAGCCACCTTCTTAAGGTCGTCCGTCCATATAGCTAGTGGGCGTCCCACACTACACTTGCCGATACACGGTCTCTATTCCAGGACTCGTCTGCTCCACCGGCCATCGGTCCTTCGACAAACTTCACCACGCCTAATATGAAAAGATTTTTATAGTAATATCTTCTATCTAAGATCTTTTATAGTAATTATTTTAAACTATTACCTTCTATGCAATAGTAAATCTGAACACAAATACGTGCCATTAAGTTATATTATAACAATCTAAAAGAAAACGAGCCCGAATATAATCTCAAAGACCATTTGAACTAAACTGTGTGGAAATAAAATAATGACGCTCTTAGAGAAGGCAATACTATATATAATTTATTGGTATATATTATCTTCTATCTTTTGTAATGATAAAGCTAGAGTTTGTTTGTTTGAAAACTATCAGTCGTACTAAAAAAATCTCTGCATTCGATACGCAATTAAAAAAAAAAATGGCATATGGATATTTAACACCACGCTAGGTCCCCAAGAGTCGGGTAAAAAGAAAAAAATAAATAGAAAGAACGGTCAGCGAAAACGAAGCATGAAGCTAGTTGTAAATATATATGTAGTTTATAACCTATTTATGTAGTTGTATTCCTATTGTATGTAATGCTGCAGCTGCTGAGTCCCTCAAGCGCCGCAAATACCTTATGGGTACAGCTTTGAGCCGTTTGGAGTCAAAACGCTCGGGACATGGGGCCCGAGTGTGCGTGTAAATTTTTCGCCGGCTGCTCGACACTTCACGTGACCAGAGGGCTGGGACGTTATTTGGCCAAAGACTTAGGATTGCCATACAACATGGCAATGCTGCCAGTCTTCTGGGCGCGTTTCCGGATGACAGCGATGCGGACATAAATATGATATTTTTTACTATTGTTGACGTTAATTCGGCCTTTGCACCTTTTTGTATGCGAGAAGTTAAAAAATAAATAGGTAATATTCATATTTTAAAATAAATTCAAAGATTTCTACGTTAAACTTTATCTGCATGCACTTCATCCCACCTTTGACTAACAAGATTCTGGCGAGTGGCAGATGTCACGACAACCGTTTGCAGTAGAAAGCGTAACAGCACAAATATTATAGGGGTAAAATAGTATCTTATTACCGAGTTACTAGAGGGGCTTGTGGCTAAGTAATAACAGCTGCACGGGTCGATCGATCAGGTTAATCGTCGGTCAGGTCGTAGTCTGGGAGAGCTCTATGTCCAGCAGTGGAATGCAATAGGTTGAGTTGTTTGATTGATAAATCGCCAATTGATCGACTATTAATAAAATTATCCTTTCATCGTTCATTGAAATGGCTTGTAATGTACAAAAAGTATGATTAGAGAAAAACCTCCACATCAAAGTTCTTCTCCGTTCGACTAACAAAACTAAAAAAAAAAATCCATTTGTTTGTCAGCCACGCATAGCCTTAAGCAATGAAGTATACTCTGACATTTTCAAGTCAAAGATATAATTGTGACATGTAAACGAATTTACATGTAAATTACTTATATGAAATTCGTCATAAGGCTAATAAACTAAAAGAAAGACTTGTATTTAACTCAGAAAACAAGAACCGTTGGCTTTGTGCCGTGCCCTAGAGTAAGAAGGTATAGAAACGACACTATTTTATATGTAGCATAATCAGCTTATGAAGTTCCTACTCCTTAGACACACGCCTCTTTTCGAGAGGGATATACTACGCGGGCCCAGTGCAGGTTGGTAGATGTCACAGGTTTTCGAATTTTTGGTTCTAGGTCATGCGAGTTTCCTTACAATGTTTTCCTTCGCCGTTTTGAGAGCAGTGGTGATGAAATAAATTACACAAAGTAATGTATCTGCCTGGGTCCAAACCTACGACACGGAAGTCGGGGCCGCTACCACTAAGCCACCACTGCTGCGAGAGCTTGGATGTAACTGAAGTTACTTTTGTTTATGTTATAGAGTTAGATAATATGTTAAAACACGACGAGAATCAAGGCCTTAACCCCGTGGGTACGAGCTATACACGCTCAAGCGACACGCGTCATGCGCCAGCAACTGCGGGAAAACAAATGATACCTACAAGATTTATTTCTGTAAGTAGGTTTGTAAAAACACTTTTATACGTCAATCATACTTTTTTAAAACTATTAGAGCATGCCTTTTTTTTTGGGTGGGAAATCATCAAATGACCTCTCCCGCTCTAGGCTGAGCGGAAGGGCGTGTCAGACTTTTACTGACTAAAACCCACCTGTGTTCCTTCAGTTGCCTGTGCCAGGGGCCACGGTATCTCTTTCGAACAACCCGCGGCCCACTTTCAATCACAATCTGAATCATTTTGAAAGATATTGCTAATCCATAGCTTCATATGTTTGAAATATGTATCTGCTCAACAACGTAAATAACGTAATGAATGTTGTTCAACTGTCAAAATGAAAGCCATTGCTATTGTTAGTGTGTTACGCAATTACCTCGCAGGTTACGCAAGTCGCATCGCTCGAGGCCGTGAACCCTTGGAGTACTTTCGGGGCACATAATATATGTATGTAAGTTTCGCTTCTGCCGGTCTATTCTGTAAAAACTTCACTGTGAAAACTTAGATGAAGTGAGCTTAGAGTGAGCTGTCAATAGTGTCAATCCCTAGCATTAGTTGGAATGACAGCACACACCACGCTCATTTCACCTAAGTTTTTACGGTGAGCTGCACCCTAATTGCGTAACACACAATCGATCGGAATCGGTTTCATTTTGACAGTTCAATAACACTCATTGCGTTATTTACGTGTTGAGCAGACAAATTTTTCGAACTTATGAAGCAATGGATTAGCAATATGCTTCAAAATGATTCAGATTACGATTGATTGTGTGTTACGCAATTAGGGTGCTGGTTACAGAATCGCACTACTGATGCTATAGGAATTGACACTCTTGACAGCTAAACTTTACCTAAGTTTTCACGGTGAGATTTTTACAAAACAGGTCGGCTGTTCTGTTTTCTTACTCTATGGCTGTAGTTCAGGCCAAAGGGCTATTAAGGATAAGAAAGGATTTCTTTGAATGGAGTGTTATTCTTTTTTCTAGGCCCATAGTGGGCTCTTGAACGTTGTTTTACTGCTAAATTTTTCGTTTCTTTAGTAAAAGGAAAATATATTTTCGAATGTAAGAATTCAATTTAAAAAAGTTTTTATTTTCATTTATTTTATTCGTTTGTTTTATGACCTTAATGAATTTATTGATATTATTATTTTTTTATCTGCCTAGCCTTTTCCCTACTTTTTGTGGGGTCGGCTTCCAGTCTAACTGGATGCAGCTGAATACCAGAATTTTACATGGAGCGACTGCATAACTGACGTCCATAACCCAGTTACCGGGTAATACGATACCCCTTGGTTAGACTGGTTGTCAGACTTTCAGGCTTCTCGGGGCCGATCATGTAAAATACTGGTATTCAGCTGCATCCGGCTAGACTGGAAGCTGACCCCAACATAGTTGGGAAAAGGCTAGGCAGATGATGAAAAGTATTATAATAGTTTACTTAAAATATGCTAGTAAGGCAATTGTCTTTGACAATAGCCTCAATTGTAAAAGACAATTGCCTTACTAGCATAATTTTTAAGTAAACTATTATGTCGCGAATTAGAGAGCAGTATGACTTCGATAAAAAGATACCTAAATCATCGAGACTTTTAAACTCATAACATATTTTTTGTCACAGGTTCTTAAAGTATTATCTGACTGTTAAGTTAGCTTTTTGGATTACTTCTAAAGTAGTTATACCTACTTATACTTACATAATCTTTAGTGTTTTATCGTGTTCTGTCTGAACCTGAATTTAAACGTATCTGAGAAAGCCCTAAAGACTTATAAATGCTAAAACTTGATTTCAAGTTAGCTAAGTTTCTTTTTTTTCAATTTGGGCTATGCTTAGTTTTTAAGTATATATTGTTTTGCATGGGAGGGGCTTGTGGCTAAGTAATATTAGCAGCACGGGTCGATCGATCAGGCTCACTGTAGCCTGTAAGATCTTACGGGGACGTATCGACTGCCCAGAGCTCCATGATCTTTTCTGCCGACACTTTGTGCCCAACAAAGTCTGACAACCAGTCTTACCAAGGGGTATCGTATTACCCAGTAACTGGGTTGTGGAGGTCAGATAGGCAGTCGCTCCATGTAAAATACTGGTATTCAGCTGCATCCGGTTAGACTGGAAGCCGACCCCAATATAGCTTGGAAAAGGCTAGGCAGATGATGATGACTTTGTACCCAACAAATACATCAAACACCGTCGGAGCCGCTGGCACAATCTGTTTGCGCAACTGCCAGCCAAAACTGTAGCCAGAGCGAATCCCCAGTCTGTCGTATTCTAAAGGTGCTGAATGCTCTCTGGCTGCCAACCCTGAATGTGATGTATTTGCGGATGAATGGATTAAAATAATGCGTATATGTCTGGTGTTCTGTATGAGTAAGTATGCAAGGGAGTCCACTGTTCCATGTTAGTTTTAAATTAAATTATATTTTTGTCAACGTAATTATTGCCTCTATGTTAATTAATGTAATTGGTGTTGTACCGTTTTAGCTTAGGTATTAATAGCTAATGGTATAAATGTTTGCCGCAGTTGGTCCGTAGATGGGCGACCATCTTTAGATACCAAGACCCTTCCGTGCCGCGCATACTACATTAAGCCGTTGGCCCCGAGTATCATTCGTGGATCTATGACAGTTGTTACGGGTCGTCAGAAGCCTGATAGTCTGATAACCAGTCTTACCAATGGGTATCTATAGCAGATTTATTTTTTATTGAGATTTTATAGCAGATAAATTACCAAATTGAATTTATACTCAATTTATTAAATATTATATTATAATTGTGACATTGAGATTGCTCTAAATTTAATAATATGTAATAATAAGTGTATGTGATAGTGGAATTATGTATGAAATAATCGTGTTCGTAATAGTAATTGAAATAATATTTTAAATTAATTCATGTATTTTGACATTTTAATTTAGATTACTAAATTAATTTTTGCATACCATTTAGGCGGTGAGACATGTCTGTAGCACTTTGAAACACTATGACCATCTTTGTATTTTATACCATGTTTCTGGCAAAAAAAAGTAAATTATTAAATTATTAATTAATTATTAAATTATCGTATTACCCAGTAACTGGGTTGTGAAGGTCAGACAGGCAGTCGCTCCATATAAAATACTGGTTTTGAGCTGCATCCAGTTAGACTGGAAGTCGACCCCAACATAGTTGGGAAAAGGCTAGGCTGATGATGATTCTTAAATAGATAATGTTATGGACTAAAGTTACTTTTCACTTCTCATGCTCTGAAAGTGCTTCTTTGTGCAGGGTATAGGCTGCACAAAATCGAATTTCGTGCACAAGGGCATTAACGTATCTACTCATAAATGTATTATATTAAGGCAAAGAAAATGAGCCATACAGCCAAATGCAATAAGAAGTTCATAGATAGAATTTTTTATTATATAATTTTTACTTTAATTTATTTGCCTTATGTGTTTTTTAAGTTATAATAGATATTAAAATTTTAATTCAAGTACGGTAGGTTAGTTGATTTAAGAAAATTATTATTACAAAATTAATTTAATAGTAGGCTGTATAGGTCTGCAGCCTAATATCAATGTCGTAAGATTTAAAAACAATTTCCTTCAGTATTCAAAACTGTTCAAATTTTACTTTGAATTTTAATTAAAGAAATGTTATGTTATACTACTGTTTTATTTCCTCGCAATCGAAGTGAAAAGCAGAGTTTATAACTCGTCCACAAAACCATTTTTATCCTCGACATTACTATCAGCCCTCGCCTTCTCGGATAAAAATGGTTTGTTTTGTGCACTTGTTGTAAAATCTACTATTTCTTCAAGTTACCTGAGACGTTTTCTACATATTATATGACAAGCCTGTATTGTCCCATTGCACGGCAAAGGCCTCCCTTCCCTCCTTCCAATTTTCCTGGTCTACTGCGATTGTGGGCCAATCCTTTAAGGAGTCCAGCTCATGCTTTCGCTTCCATTTTCTATGAATGTTTTTATTTGTTTTCTAGTCCATCGTTCCTCTGGTCTTTATAAGCATTTTTGTGAGCAGTGTTGGCCAAGTGGTAACAGCCGCAACTTACGTATCGTAGGTCATAGGTTTGAACCCAGACAGACGCTTTACTTTGTGTAAATTATCTCAAAACGGTGAAGGAAAACATCGTGAGGAAACCGGCATGACCGAAAACCAAAAATTCGAAGACATGTGACATCTGCCAACCTGCACTGGGCCCGCGTGGTGGATTACCACTCCCTCTCCCTAAGAGGAGGCCTGTGTCCCAGCAGTGGGAACATTATAGGATGATTATGTAAGCATTTTTCTGAATTATTTTTCCTAATATCAAGCGCGCAAAATATGGCCAGTCTCTTAGACGGTCAATTTTGTCCGAGCGAGTTTAGCCACAGGCTATGTATGGGCTGCTCATAAATACTGACGGGTCGGTTATTCATCGCCTAAATTCTCAATAAGGACTGTAATCCATTTTCTTAAGTTGACCCTACTCGTGATAACTAGATGACAAATAGCTTTTCAATATGAGAATCAATTTTCTTCGCCTCTAAGACTATTTTAGTATCGCCATTTATACAGGGTTTAGGTTAAACGAGGGACTTACTTTAGAGAGTATGTTTTAGTAAAATATGAAAAAAAAAAACAGCTGTTCTTAAAAATATCGCGTACTTTGTAGGGAACAGTGGTTTTTTTATACAGTGTGCCGTGCCGTTAATGGCTTTATTAATTTAACATACGTATATGGTGTAGCGATTTCGTTTTTTGAACATGTTTTAATATAATTAGAGAGAGGGGTCCATGGCTAAATAATAACAGCCACGCAGGTCGATCAATCAGGTTAAGCTACGCTTGTCCCGGTTGGTCTGTGGATGGGTGACCATCTTTACATACCGAGACCCCTATTTGCCTCGGAAAGTACATTAAACCGTTGGTCCCGGCTGTCACTTATGGATCTTTGACAGTCGTTACGGTAGTCAGGAACCCGAAAGTCTTACCAAGGGGTATCGTATTACCCAGTAACTGGGTTGTGGAGGTCAGATAGGCAGTCGCTCCATGTAAAATACTGGTATTCAGCTGCAACCGGTTAGACCGGAAGCCGACCCCAACATAGTTGCGAAAAGGCTAGGCAGATGATGATTTTAATTTAATTAAACGTTATTATTTATTTTCAATTTTCTAAAATAGCACTTGTTGAGGATGGCTATAGGATGCTTGTAATTGAAAGTACGATCACAGCTTTAGCGTATATTTTTAACCATTTTTCACACACAGTGACATTAAAAGACAGAAGAATAAATTTATAGAAAAATAAACAATCAATATAAAAAAGGTTGGTTGCTGGTCGTCAACATGGCCCCCGACGGTGTGAAGGCACCAATTTACTGGCAGGCGACCAGCAACACCACCTTGCGAGTGGGTCGACGCAGCACGCCCCCCTTCGTAGTGACGTCCACCACTCTCACTATTCCGTCTCTCCCCGGGTGCACTGCCGCGATTCGCCCACGAGGCCATTGGTTCCTGGGCAGCATGCCATCCGCGATAAAAACTAGATCGCCCACCCTAAACGGACGAGCCTCCTGCAACCGCCTCCTGGGTGTGAGCGTGGGCAGGTACTCTCGTACGAAGCGCTGCCAGAAGTGGTCTGCTAACCTCTGCGCCTTTCTCCAGTTAGCACGTCCGATCAAGTCTGCGTCGTCGAACATATTTATTTCAGGCTCGCTGCTTGGGGTACCAATTAAGAAGGTGAATGGAGTTAGGGCGTACTCCGCGTCCGCATCCACTGAGACATGTGTCAGGGGTCTTGAATTTATTATGGACTCCGCCTCTAGGAGCAGGGTGTTTAATACCTCCTCCTTGGGCGTCCTTTCCTTCAAGGTCACCGCCATGGTACTCTTCACCGAGCGTACCAGCCGCTCCCAACAGCCCCCCATAAATGGTGCAGACGGGGGAATGAATCGCCATTTTATTCTTCTATCAGCGCAAAAATTGAAGAGCTCTGGCAGCATCTTTGCTGCGCCGACGAATGAAGTCCCATTATCGGAGTAGATCGTTGTCGGGCATCCCCTTCTAGCGATGAACCGTCTGAGTGCCATCAGGGCGGAGTCCGACGATAAGCTCTCCACGATCTCTAAATGTACGGCTCGCACCGTCATGCAAGTAAAGAGTGCAATCCATCTCTTGGCGGTGCGTCTGCCAATAGAGACGCTCAGGGGGCCAAAATAATCCAGCCCTACGTGGGTGAAAGGGCGCTGGTGATGTGCTAACCTGGCATCTGGCAAGTCTCCCTCTGGTGGTGATTCCGGCTTAGCCTTCCGATTGCGGCAGAACTGGCATCTCTGCGAGGTTCCTCTGACGGCTGGTCTGAGACTTAGTATGTAGAACCTCTGGCGCAGCTCAGTGACCACTAGCTCGTTATGTCCGTGGGCGTACCTGACGTGATAGGAGCATATCAGTAGCTTGACGATAGGATGTCGGGCATCTAGGACTATTGGACGCGGCTGTACATGCTCTGCGACGGCGGCAGTGCGACCAGAAAGACGAAGGAGCCCGTCTTCACCGAGCAAAAGCGAAAGGTTCCGAAGCCTACTATCACTCGAAACGGAGCGTGCTGTTAGAACGCGTGTCAAATCCTCGGGGAAGGAATCTAGTTGAACTTTGCGAAACAAATGGACCTCCGCAACGTTGAGATCTGCAACGGAAAGGGCAAAGAGGTTGCGAGCATCCCGAAGTGCGTTTAGAGAAAATTTGGAATTTGGGTGCAAAACTGATCGAAACTTGTCTAAACACTGATGAGTTCGCGCTGTAGCGCGAAGCAATCGGGTCCAACTGCTAAAGCGTTGATGATCCGCAACTACCGGAAAAGGTAGCTGTCGCGGTGAAGCAACTATCAGTCCCACCGAATCCGAGTCTCTTTTCAGTTCTTCGGTCACCAGAGGGGCGGCACACGTCGGTTCATTTGGCCAGTCAGAAGGTGGAGACAAAAGAAAAGTGGGTCCTGTGAACCAACGTGAGGAAGTTGTGAAATTATGAATGTCTCGCGTAGCGTCGTCTGCGACGTTTAAAGCCGTGGGAACGTATTTCCAACTCTGGATGTTTGTTGACTCAGCTATCTCTCCCACCCGGAACGAGACAAAGGCTTTAAATGTGCAAGCGTCGCTACGGAGCCACTTCAGAACGGTTAAAGAATCCGTCCAAAAATAAATTTGATTAGGTTTTCGTCTGTGCGCTTCCGTCACATAGACGCTAAAACGTGAAGCGATCAGGGCAGCCTGGAGCTCCAATCTCGGGATTGAAACGGGTTTTAGAGGCGCTAGCCTACCCTTTCCCCCAATCAGGGATAAGCTTACGTTGTTGTCGTCACCTGTGAAACGCCAGTAGGCCACGCAGGCATACGCGCGTTCACTGGCGTCAGCAAAGACATGAAGTTGGGTATTTTTAATGCGTCCGGTGCCGCGAAAGTAGCATCGGGGAATGGAGCTGTTGTTTAAAATTTGAATCTCAAGCAACCAACTTTTCCAACCTTCAATAAAGTTAGCCGGCAGAGTTTGATCCCAGTCAATACCTAACTTCCAAGTTTTCTGGAATAGTGCGCGGCCTTTCATAACAACGGGAGTTAAAAAACCTGAGGGGTCGTAAATGGTCATCAGCAGGGACAAGACTGTACGTTTTGTATACTTAGTAGGGACCTTTGGAGGAGTCTTGACGAAATGAAGCTTGTCCTCGCTAATGTTCCACGTAAGACCTAAAACGCGAATTTGTGAGGGAGACGTCGGGCCTAAGCTCACCTCAGTAATAGCGTCTGTCGCATATAAGTCGGTAGGGATTAACGCTAAGGCTTCCTTGCAATTTGAAACCCAAGAACGCATCTCGAAGCAAGCCGCCTTATGTATGGACCATATTTCAAAGGCTCGCTGTGCTGCCTCGCTGATGCTATCAAAACTCCCTAAGAAGTCGTCCATGTAATGGTCTTCGACGATAGACTGCACGGCGTCCGGATGTCGTGACTGAAATAGACTAGCGTTTTTGTTTTTCACCCATAGCGCAGTACACGGACTGGACGCTGCGCCGAATATCATCGAGGACATACGGAATTCCTGAAGCGGCAAATCGGGACTATCTCTCCACAAAAAACGTTGGGAGTCCCTATCCTCGGGTCTGATTTTGATTTGCGGGAACATCTCCCTGATGTCTCCCGCCAAGGCAACCGGGCCTTCCCTAAACCTCATGGCGATGCTAAGAAGCGGCTGGAGTAAATCGGGACCAGTCAGCAGAAGCGAATTGAGGCTGATGCCTCCGCACTTCGCCGCTGCATCGTGGACAACTCGCAGCTTCTTTTTGTGCGGGTGGATAACTCCAAAGTGTGGAAGATACCACGGGACCAGACCGGACGGCGGACTCGGACATAATTCAGCGTATCCTTTGCTAATCATACCTTGAATATTTTGCTTGTAGGCATCGGCATACGCACCATCCTTAGCCATTTTACGCTCGAGGTTAGCAAATCTAGATAAGGCCAGGTCACGACTTTTAGGGACGCGCGTGATATTATCGCGCCATAATAGGCCCACTTCGTACCTACCAGAATCTAGGCGCTTGGTAGTTTCCTCTAGAAGGTTTAAAGCACGTTGTTCGCTTGCACTACGATGGTCTACCTTTGTTATTCCTATAGAGTCTAGTCGAAAGTATTCCTTGATGAGGTTGTCCAGCGAAGAATCGTTGTCGACAGCGACGGATATATGGTTAATGTATGTTGCAGCGTTAGATCTGCCAGAAATATGTCCGTAGAGGACCCACCCTAGCGCGGTGTGAGCGGCCGCAGGTTGATCACGAGTACCATGGCGGACCGCAGAAGGGAGTGACAGGTGCCAATTATCCGCACCTATTAACAACATGGGCTTCGCGTCATCGTAACACACGACGTCGACCAAGTCAGATAAATAATCGTACCTGGCTACGTCGGATAAACGTGCGGACTGCCTATTTATGCCCAAATTGTGAATGGATCGCGCTGTGATTTCGAAGCTGGCCGCACTATGTAGACCCTTTACTTTGATGTTGACATAACTCACATCAGCCTGCGTACTCAATCCGCCAATACAGTCAATATTCAGCCTACACCTAGGGCCCTCAGCTCCCACCGAGTTCGCCACGGATTGGTCTAACAGAGTCACGGAACTCCCGTCGTCAAGTAGGGCATACGTGTTAACGCTTCCCAGGGGTCCAGAAATAGTAACTGCTATTACCTTTAAGAGTGGCTTAAGGCAAGATGAGTTCAGTGGAGCAGAGTTGTGGGCCACGGTGACCGATCGCTGCTCGTCCTTTGACGCACTTGGCTTCACCTTGGGGTTGGCGATTTCCATGGCTGAGTGTACCTCTATATGGGCTGTCGTCACAGGTTGGGTTCTATGTAAGAGGGTGTGGTGCCGCTTTTCAACCGGGCAGCCTTCGATCTCACACTTCTTCTTGCAGTGGCGATATTGATGAGAGCCTTTTCTTAGACATCTACGGCAAATCTTTTTCTCAATCACCCATTGCCATCGATCGTCCAGAGACAAAGATTTAAAAACTTCACAGTCGCTTACCTCGTGTTTACCATCATGACAGTACTGGCACGAGTAGAAACTTTTCAGCTTTGAAGTGTTTGACGTTGTCGCAATTGCGTAAATCTTGTCTCTGAATGTTTTGACGGATTGACATGGACTTTTGACAAGTGTCGGCTCTGGCACTATGACATCGAATTTAATTTGTAATTTTGCCTCGATTTCGAGGAAATCGGCCAAAATTTCTAATTTAAACTTACCAGAGCCAACCCTTGGCGATGCAAAGTCTCTCCATTTGGATCTGAGGAGTGGAGTCAACTTACCTACGATGATGTTGAGGAGGTCCGGTGAAGCAAGGTGCTCGGGCAAATCCAACAAACGGATGATTTCGACGCAGTTGCGGATGCGACAGGCAAAGATGTTCAGCTCTTGCGCAGACTCGTACAAACTTATTTTAGGAAGGGCTTTTACCACAGATATCTGGTGTAGAACGATGACTTCCGGCTGAGCGAATCTGGTCTCTAGCGCTTCGACAATCTGCTCCGGGTCGTCAGCTGCTATCAGTCTGATGGAGACTGCCTCTCTGGCAGCTCCGTGCAGCGCCGCACCAAGTCGTGTGATGTTGTCACTAGGGGAAAAGTGCATCTTGGATTGTTCGTATGACTTCTTGAAGTGGAACCAATCCGAGACGTGACCATCAAACTTAGTGATATCACAAACCTTTGTTGTCTTCTTCCCTGTGCCTGTAATTGCGTCGACCAGCTGATTAAATGATGTAGCTAGATCTGGGCTAAGATTTTTATTTTTGTAGTAACAATTGTTATCTTTAATACGTGTGCCTAAACCTAGTGCGTGTGGCATGTGTTCAGCCGGCCCAAATGATGAGTACTCGCCCACAGGGAGCGTACAGACACAGGGGACAGGGTGCGTCGATGTACCAGCCGGGGCCGGATGCATTGGCAAGTGGGCAGGAGCCTGGCGGGGAGGCGCACAGGTGAGGACAGGGCGCGTCAGGGCACAGGGGACCGGGCACGGCGGGGCACGGTCCAGAACGTCAAGAACAGGATGTGTCACTGTCACTGGACCATCCCCATAGGCCGTGGCGGGCGTCGAACGCGGCAAGGCCGGCGGTACAACGCTAGAAAACCTGGGCTCGTTTGCCCCCCTGTCGACAAATGAATGCGCTTTATTATCTTGCCTAGGAATCGTATTAAATGATTTAGTTAGCCATTTTTCGACTCTGTGCGAAGATCGGGAGCACTGGGAGTTGCCCGAGTGGCGGGATCCTCCGTGTAACGAGTTGGCCTGAATAGCGGCCAGCTTCGCCTGCAGTTCTAACTCCGCAACGGCGTTTTCACGCTCCGCTTGGGCATGGTCACGCTCCGCTTGGGCATGGTCACGCTCCGCTTGGGCATTTGCGAGCCGACGAGCGTGCTCCGCCTTGGCGGTCAGTATTTGTGCTTTTAACGTGCTGCTAGAGCGGCCTGACCGTGCGCTCTGTGGTATGATGCTTGACGAGGTCCTGCTGGCGGGTGGTAAGGTCTCGTTAGGGTTGGCGCAGGGCGGAGCCGGCGCTATGGCGCCTTCGGTGGAGGCACCGCCCTCCTGAGGAGCACCTATTGGAACGATACCTGCTGTACCAGTCTTCGCCATGGCGGCCTGCGTCTGTGATCTTGTGGTGGGCATTTCCAAAGTAGCCGTTTACTTCTGACACCAATGTTGAGGATGGCTATAGGATGCTTGTAATTGAAAGTACGATCACAGCTTTAGCGTATATTTTTAACCATTTTTCACACACAGTGACATTAAAAGACAGAAGAATAAATTTATAGAAAAATAAACAATCAATATAAAAAAGGTTGGTTGCTGGTCGTCAACAGCACTAATTTAAATAAGATTAAATTACGCCTAACTGAAATGGCAGTAGGGGCTAGCCATGTTTGTTGAAGGACCGATGGCCGGTAGAGCAGACGAGTTCTAGGTTTTGAGAGCAGTGGTGATGAAATGTAAATATCCAAAGTGCCTGTCTGGGTTCGAACTCTCGTACGTAAGTTGGTGCCGATACCACTGAGCCACCGCTGCTTTCATAGACTCACTGTTTTCAATAAACTATCACATTCTAAGACAAAACACTATCTCATAAATGTAATTTCTCGTCTTCATATTCAGTCCTTGACATTTTACTATCAAAGACAGTTGAAAAAGTTATCGCGTGATCGTAAAACAAAGCATAATCCATCGAGCCGTACCAATGTCGAGCCAACGTGAAATCAAATATATTCTTTGTTCTCCATTGTGTAAACAACCCTTTGAACCAGTCTTCGAACTGCCTTCTGTTCCTGCTATTTGTTCTATAAAGTAAAATACATCGCGGAATGTAAAATAATATCTGCCTGTGCAAAAAGTTTGTTAAATTTTTATTCAACAAACTTTTCGAAGTTTTTATATCAAATCTGTCCGTGCGACGCTGAAGTTGGTTGTCAGTTTTAGTGTTTCATGACAAATGATGAGAAACTGTACCGACTATAAAGTGTAAAAGTAAACTTACTTAGACCAATTATTGTTGAAATCAAGTCAGACTGAATTTTATTGTTACCAACCCGTACATCAGTGAGCAGAACATTAATAATATTCTGTTCATTAAAGTGTATATATCTGTATATGGAGGTGTGGATCGATAGGCGGCATGGCACTCTCAGCTTCCGGCTGACGCAGGTACTCTCTGACCACGGCTGCTTTGGGAAGTACCTGTGTTGTATAGGTCGGCGCAGCACACGTTGGAGGAGTGCCCAGCTTGGGCAGGGCTGCGCCGTGACCTCATCGTGGCAATAGGCGGGAGCGATCTCTCGCTCGGGAGAGAGAAGGAGCGCATGGGACAGGGTTGCCTCCCATTGCGAGGATGTCATGTCTGCAAAGGAGGCAGCCGAGCAGGAGAGAGACGCCGCATCCTCTCTGCCCTCCCGCAGGAGACGTACCGGGCGCCCGAGAAGGGTGCAAAACGATCTGCGACCTCCATGAGATTTGGCCTGCGGGCGGTGGACTAGGGGCGTCCGTCTTCCGAACAGACAGGCCCGAGTTGGCGCCACAGTATTCCACGCGCGCCACTCGAGAGTGGATGCGACCATTGTAGGAATGGCTGCACGGGGAGGTGGGACCCGCTGGCGAACAGCGGGTCAAGGCCTGTCGGGGGAGTGGTGAATGCTTATGCGAACTGCCCCCCCGCACCCCCGGCCATAGGCAGAGGTGGAACACCGCGGTGGTTTTAGCCGGTAAGAGTCCGGAATACCCCTCCGTCACCCCTACTTTGGAGGAAGTCCATGAGGAATTCCACTGCGAAACCAAAGATGCTGTCTTAAATATAACTAATGATACTTCTATCTTCAATCATAATAATGACACTAGAGCCAAAATAAACGTCAAAGACAACATTCAAGACGAAAACCCTCATCTCCTTAGTAAGGTTAATAACGCAAGCAAACAAGAGCACTTCTATTTACTTAAGAATTTAACAAAAACAGTTCGTGACTTCGAATGTAGCAACAGTGTTATGTCACTTAAATTCGGTATTGAGGATCTTGTATACAGGGTGGCCCGTTTATAATGGTGATCCACTTTTTATTTTGCTATACGTCATCGCAACGCAGTACATGTTCCGCAAAAATCAGTAGTTTAGAATTTGTTTTTTTTTTTTTTTCGTAAAATCACTACTTTAGTATGTGAAAATTTTTTTTTGAAACCTTTTGAAAATAATACCAAAAATTGTTCATTAATGGTTAGCTTCAGGATTTAATGCAATAACTGTCAGTCTAAAGAAGGACATTACTAAGGTAGAGTTTTTAAGAAAAACAACTTCTATACTATAAACTATTTACACTACGTACTAAATTAAAAGACTAACTATATAAATAAATACAAAAACAAAAGGATATTTAGGCGTCGAAGTAGTCGTCCGCATCGCTGTCATCCGGAAACGTGCCCAGAAGACTGGCAGCATTAACACATTGAATGGCAATGCTAATTCTTTGGCCAAATAACAACCCAGCCCTCTGGTCAGGTCTGCACCCTAATTGCGTAACACACAATCAATAGTAATCTGACTCATTTTGAACAAATTGCTAATCCATTGCTTCATAAGTTCAAAAAAAAAATTCTGTTCAACACGTACAAAATAACGCAATCGCAATCGGAATCGGTTTCATTTTGACAGTTCAACAACATTGTTGAACTGTCAAAATGAAACCGATTCCGATTAATTGTGTGTTACGCAATTAGGGTGCTGGTCTATACACCTGATTTTCGCAGACAATATTATGTTGTGTTTATGTGAATCCACGGGATTCTACTCAAAAAAAAAAAGTTTGGACCGCTATTATAAATGGGCCATCCTGTATAAAACACCCATAGATGGAGGGCACAAAACGAGGAAAAGTATGGAATATATATTGTAACTTGTCAATAATATAAGCGCATAAAGATGCTTTAATGGAATTGGCTGGTACAACAGTCTTTTGTGCTTTAGAAATGTAAGACTCTCCCGGCACCCACAGTCGTGACTTAATATATAGCTATTATTAACTAAGGGCTGATTTTCAATCGACGGATAATTCTGGTTCGTGGAATAAAATTGACTCTGATTCTGTATGGCAGACCTGTCAAGATTTCAAAAAAAAAATTATTCCTCGGATAAAATTATCTGGCGTTGGAAAAATCCGCCCTTGGACACATTATAAATTAGTACGTTCTGAGTTTATAAGTTTATCTTGGACATTACTGACGTTGGTGAAGGAAAAACAGCATTTAAAATTAATAAATTTGTTTATGCATTCAAACAAGTAAAAAAATTTAACTAATATAAAAACTGCTGTAATGTCATACCACGCGTGCATCGAATCGTTGCTACGTTATATAATGTGGGGTAACAGCACTGACTTCCAAAGAGCATTCATCGCTCAAAAAAGTGCATGAGAGCAATTTGTGGACTTAAGCCCGACGACTCATGTCGACCAATATTTAAAAAACTTGGTTTGTTACCGTTACCGTCGCTTTACATTTACGAATTTTGTGTGTTTGTTATGAAAAATAAGCAACTATTTAAGACTGCAAATGATGTCAATCCTCGGAACCGACGAGATCCATATAAACTAGTGTTAAATGATTTGCCTAGACTGTCTAAATACAATAGTAACTGCTTGGCAATGTGTGTGTGCATTTATAATAAAATACCAAGGCATGTCAAAGCTTTAAATACAAAATAATTTAAAATTAAATTTCATTCATCATTTCATCATTTTTTTCATTTCATTTTTCTTTTTTTTTTTCATTTTTCATTTTTACTCGAGTGTAGTTTTTACAGTTTAAAAGAATTGATAGATAAAAATTGACGATGTTTTTTTTTAAAAAAAAAAAAACGGTTGTTGTTGCTAAACTTTAAAATTTAATTTTTTTTCTCTATTCTTTAAAATTTTGCATGCTATGTTTTATCCTAGGTAAACATGCTTGTGCCGCAATTTGTATTCAACACCCTTGTATAGGTACCATGTTTTACGCAAATATTAATATTCTATTCTATTCTATTCTAAAAACATTGTGGGGAAACCTGGGCTTATAGTTACATAATACAGGGTGGTGGACATCGAAGCTCAAACTGTAACCATATAAAGTCAGTACATAATTCTGAAAGAAAAAAAATTGCTGTTCCATACATATTGACCGTGTAGCTATTGCACTTTTATATGAACCAGCAGTTTTTTTTTAAACCGACGAAAATCTTACCTTCTCTATATGAGACGAGGCCTTTGCTCTGCAGCGGGGCAATTAAATAATAGACTCCTATTACCTTTATTTCATATAAATACTTATAAATTACATTTTGAAATATTTTTATAAACAAAAAGAAAAAAAAAACATTTAAAAATATAAAAATTAGTAGCCCATCGGTATCGGGAGCAGGGTCTAAGCTACCGGCGGTCAGGGCTCCAGAAAGAGGAACCTCCTGACAATGCGAGCCGTGTCCAAAAGTACCGCTTTCTGAATTCTGCCCAGATCTTGATCCAGTTGCCCAACGAGAGCCTCCTCAGGTGTTGGTCGAGGCTCTTGGCTATTAACCCACTGGCTGTCACGACTATCGGCACAATGATTGCCGAGTCCACATGACACATATCGACAAACTCGCGAGACAAGTCAAGATACTTGGTTTGCTTATCTTTCTCGGCTTTCGCGAGGTTTGCATCATGGGGGATAGTTATGACAACAATCATTGATAGGTTACTATTATTATGATTATTTTTATAAATTAGACATTACGTAGTATTGAAACGTGCAAAAATATGCTAGTGAATTATCGTTTATGATTGGATATATTTTTAAGTGACATATCTAAGTAAACCAGTTTGTTGGAACAATGGATAATGGATTTTATGAATTAGGTCTCGACCATAACTGACAACGTGAATAAAAAATAAGGTCGAGGGATGACCTAATTTTATTCACGAAATAATAGCGATTTTTATTCTGATCAGGAAGTCAAAGAGAAACATCGAATTATATTTGTAGGCAATAAAACTGTAATGGCTCAAATGGTAAAACAGGAAGCATCGGTAAATAATGTACGAATTTGATTGCTCTTCTTTGATAAAATAATATTCTTTGTGTGTGCTTTGTATACTTTCTGTTTTTGTTACTAAGGGGCTTTGTTTTGTTTTTAACCAACTTCAAAAAAAGGAGGAGGTTCTCAATTCGGATGTTTATAAATATATATTGTATACGGAACTCTTCAATAAATGCCAGCAAATCAACCGCGATTGCTGCTGCATTATCTACACGATCAAATAACATAACATCGAGCCTGTACCCTGTAAAGGGGTACGCAGATGTGTTCAGTATACCACGGTACACCCTCATTTCTGTCAAAGTTGTTATTGGGGTACCTCTAATCTTGCAAGTATATATGAATTTGTGTGGGGTAGATCCAACTAAAAAGTGAAAAATAAAAATGTTTTTGTATGAAGTATCACAGTCGGAGACCGTGAATTGGTAAACGTAAGGTGGGACACTCTCAGCTCGCTAGGTGGAGCGACGGTCTTCGCAGAATGGCTGGCAGCAGCTGGATGAGAGTTGCTTAAAATCGAGGTGAATGGCGTGCAATAGGAGAGGCCTATGTCCAGCAGTGGACTGCTATAGGCTGATGATGATGATGATCACATTCGGTGGCACTTTATTCCCATTAAAATCTAGCCTCTTAGCTAATAAGTAATTCAGATATAACTTAAGCTGCTAAGTCATCATCTGCCTAGCCTTTTCCCAACTAAGTTGGGGTTGGTTTCCAGTCTAACCGGATACAGCTGCATGAGTACCAGTATTTTAGGCAGTCTAACTGATCGATGTTACACAAACAGACAACGCGCTGAAAATAGACTTGTTTGTGGTGTATTCTTGAAAATATAGAAAAAAAAATTGCTAAAAATAATATACAAAGAAAAGGTACCAAGTGATTTTTAACGATCTCGAATAAAGGCTCCCCCAGACAGGCGTGACGCGACGGTGCGCAGCAATTCTGGTGGAACAATTTCCATATAGTTTTCATTGAAAAAAATATTGTATTAGAGTAACGTTGCGCCTGTCAATAGGAGCCTTTACCTTACTAAAGAATCAGGGTAAGTAAATTGTTAAAGTTATTAAACATATTTCTCAACTAAGCGTCTAAATAAAATTCATAGATACTTGAAAGTAATTTTGTAACCTAATATACCCAGGCATTTATAAGACTTTCAAACATTCCCCGATAAATTGCGATATTCGATAATATTTGCGTGATACTGCCTTTTATTTACGAGCGGCAGTACGTTTTTTGTAAGTACTTATAATATTCTTGCTAACATTTCGTTCTTCGCGAACGAAGTTATTGAAAATCTGTTATGATAAAAATATATATTACGTTTCACACAATATTATTGTTATTTAGTGAGAATTGTTCTTTGTTCCCATGGCTAAATAAAACAGCCACACAAGTCGATCGATCAGGTTAAGCTACGCTTGCCGCGGTTGGTCTGTGGACGGGTGACCACCATCTTTATACATACCGAGACCTCTTCGTGCCTTGGAAAGCAAGTTACACCGTTGGTCCCAGCTGTCATTCGTGGATCTTTGACAGTCGTTACGGGTAGTCAGTAGCCCGAAAGTCTGACAACCAGTCTTAACAAGGGATTCACTGGGGTATCGTAAAACCCAGTAACTGGCTTGTAGAGGTCAGATAGGCAGCCACTCGATGTAAAATACTGGTATTCATCTGCATCCGGTTAGACTGGAAGCCGACCCCAACATAGTTGGGAAAAGGTTAGGCAGATGATGATGTACATTGTTCTTTGGTCTGGTCAAAATTAAAGGTTTGGTGGTGTGCTTTGAAAATAAAAGTCTTTTTTACAAGCTTTTATTTAGTTTCACCTGTCCCGTTGTCTGTCTGTCTGTCTGTAAGTAATCATATTTTGCAAGTTAAATTTGATCCACTTCCCGGTTTCCGATTGAGCTGAAATTTTGTATGCATGTATAAATCAGATGACAATGCAATATTATTATGACATAGAGCTGATCTGATGATGGAGCTGGAAAGTGGCCATAGAAACTCCGTAATTAAACGACGCAACCCCATCGAGTTTGGGCTCGTTTGATTTGTCTTGACGAGTACTTTGATACTACATGGTAACCAGGGTCTGATAATGGAGCTGGAAGGTGGCCATAGGAACTCCGTAATTAAACGACGCAACCACATCGAGTTTGGGCTCGTTTGATTCGTTTTGACGAGTACTTTGATACTACATGGTAACCAGGGTCTGATGATGGAGCTGGAAGGTGGCCATAGGAACTCCGTAATTAAACGACGCAACCCCATCGAGTTTGGGCTCGTTTGATTCGTCTTGATGAGTACTTTGGTACCAAGGACTAATGATGAACAGGTAGCTTAAGTGCAGTAAACGCATATAGCGGGAAAACACTGCTACACGCTACGAACTACGCCGTAGTCAATCCCGCATCAAAAATAGGTACTAAAAAGTTTAAAATAAAATTAAAAGAAAAATAACCTTTTTAAAAACAAGCTTTTATTACTTATTAATAAAAAAAGGACTATAATGTTAAAAATAATTTAAACCTGATAAGTAAGTAATAAATAAAAGCGTGTTACATTGTGTTCTAAATTTTCTTATATGTTCTATCAAAATGTAACACGCTTTTATTTATTACTTACTTATCAGGTTTAAATTATTTTTAACATTATAGTCCTTTTTTTATTAATAAGTAATAAAAGCTTGTTTTTAAAAAGGTTATTTTTTTTCATCACCATCCACAGCCCGAATTCACCCAGTGCTCGACATAATTGTGCCTCTCATTATTTGTGCCAATCAATATATTTTATTTCACATAAACCTACATGGACACTTATAAAACGACAGAAGCTAGATGCACGGTTCCAATTGGTCGTTTCCTATGGAGAAGAGCCGGCAAGAAACTCCACGGTTACTCTTTTAAAAATAATTGGCTTTTACAATGTTTTCAAATTACAGTAGGTATGGGAGGATAGCGTAGGCCTGTCAACAAGTACCAGGAACTTAGTAAGAATAAAAAATGGTCTAATAATCACCCCGCTCCTCTCCAACAGTTATTTTGATCTTCTGTTGAATAATAAAAGAATCGATTACTTACATCAGCAGATGGTCGATCTCTAATCTTTTCCAGAATCAATCTGTATAAAAATCAGTTCCTCTAATCAAATCAGAACATCTATCAATCATATCTTCGGAAGTAGGTCAAAGAGTATCATTAGAGGTGCTCAAAAATCAAGCCATAGAGGCGTGAGCAATGAACGAACCATAATTCATCCTATGTAAAACTGGTGTCTGCCGGCCGTCGACTCGGGTAGGAGTCGATATATCAAGCCATCGGACAATAGGCCTGGACGATATTTCACACTGGAATCTTTTGTTCGTCCACCCATTGTCGAGAATTAAGATGTTGGCGTGAATGATAGAATTTTGCCCATTATATCGATTATAGACGGAGAATCGATTAGTCTGAAAGTCGATTTGATGAATCGTTTCTGCTTGACTGCTGATTGTGTTGTAGATGGATGGAAAATTTGATTTTTTTCTCATATTTTATATTTAAGTTCTGTCAATGGCATTTGCATTTTCTAATTCGATAGCTTTGTTAAGATCTGCTTAAGAAATGTAAACAAAAGTTTTCGAAAACTTTTGTTTACAAATATTGCTAGAATATTTCGTAGGTTAAAATATAATTGCGTCTTTCAAAACTCTTTGCTTTTATTTGTTCAGACTTCTAACAGAAAACTACGATAATACGATTGAATAAATAATGTTTATTTAGAATGACTATTGTATATTATTATTGCTGCATAATTATGTAATAAATTCATACAATTATTAACATTGTTACTTACGAGACGTGACTTACGAAATGAAGCACTTTACTTTGTGTCACTTTACGTTGTGTGTTCTTCTCCATAGGCACCTACTACGCTTTGGAATGGGCAACTAGCTTCATATTTTCTGACTGATCGACATCTTGACCACAAGTGCCTATAAATGATTTAATTGAAATATTTAAAAAAAAAAAAAACGTTGCCCCACACTTGGAATTACTCCTGTATCGTGGGTGCGTTTACACAACATTTAAACTCACATACAACAGCCAGACCCGGAACAACTACCTGTAGGCAGTACAAATATTTGTTCCGTGCGGGAATCGAACCCGCAACACGCAGCGCAGCAGTCGATCGCTCAGCCACTACGCCAACCGTGTCGTCAAAATGGTTTGAGTTTGTAAATATTTCATCACCACTGCTCTCAAAAGGTAAAGGAAAACATCGTGAGGAAACTGGTATGTCCTAGAACCAAAAATTGAAAGACATGTTACATACACCCGCAATAGGCCAGCGTGGTGGATTATGGTCCAGTCCCACTCATAGAAAAAGGAGGCCTATGTCCCAGCAGTGGGACATTATAGGCTGATTATGCTTATTATACTATTAACATCGTTAAAGCAATGCTTACGTGTCAAAGTTGACCTTTATATATATATTTTCTTTATGCTTTAAGCAGGGGAAAATGAGGGAAAGTAATTAATTAGTTCACACTTCACATCAACATAAAAAACATCCATTAAACTATTTTACTGCCTTACAAAACCTGGCTCTTTCTGGGTTTTCCTGGGGCTTATTGGTAGATTCGCACGATTATTTCATAAACATTTCATATGCACAGAGTTTGCTTCAATATTCAATAAAATATTATCACTTCACTGCGCTAGTGTACTTTTTTCTTAACTTTATTGCACAAAATTCAAGATGCCAATTGCCTAATATACATATTTCTGGAGTTGTCCATTCGCCCACAACAAAATTAACTTCGGGCAAACACCAAAAAAAAAAAAAAAAATTATGTGTCGATTCGCCCGTGGGGCTTGTGGCTAAGAAATAACAGCCACATGGGTCGATCGATCAGGTTAAGCTGCGCTTGCCGCGGTTGGTCCGTGGATGGGTGACCATCTTTACATACCAAGACCCCTTCGTGCCTCGGAAAGCACGTTAAGCCGTTAATCCTGGTTATCATTCGTATATCTTTGACAGTCGTTACGGGTCGTCAGAAACCCGAAAATCTGACAACCTTACTAAGGGGTATCGTGTTACCCAGTAATTGGGTTTACCCAGTACTTGGGTTGTAGAGGTCAAATAGGCAGTAGTTCCGTGTTAAATACCTACTGGTATTCAGCTGCATCCGGTTAGACTGGAAGCCGACCCTAACATAGTTGGGAAAAGGCTAGGCAGATGATGATGTGTCGATTCACCCGTTTCAGGCGAGTGAATCCGTACCAATAAGCCTTCCTATCAACTCAGTCTACAGCTGCACATAGGCCTCTCCCATGGTGCTCCATAACACTCTGTGCTCCGCCTTTTGCAATCATTCTGCCCCAATCACCTTTTTGAGGTCGTATGTCCATCTAACCTTCCTATATCCGAACAGAATACAAATAAAAATAAATTCACAATACCAAAGTAATCAAATACGTGTCAAGTCCAATAAAACAATATTGATAAAACAGAATATTCCGTAGAAAAATCACACTGGCTATTTTTACTAGGTACAGTAAGAAAACAAAATATAGGTACGTAGATGCCTACCTGCGTAGACTCGGATCGGCTTAAAAATCTATGCCCACGAATGGAACGCGTATTACTGCAGGCGACGGTAGGTCGACAGGCTGTCTAAATATAATCCCCAAGTTGACGTAGGTCGACAGATATAACATTAAAGCGTTGTCGCTAATACCTGTAAAAACTACGCGCTACACCTGTGAACTTCTGTAGTCCTGGTACAGACAGTCACAAAAAGATGTAAACACGGACCAGAAATATTAGAGTGACATAATTTAAGACTATTTGACAGTTTACTTTTGTTTTCAGCTTGTGGTTAAGTAATAACAGCTGCACGGGTCGATCGATCAGGTTAAGCTAAGCTTGCCGCGGTTGGTCCGTGGATGGGTGACCATCTTCATATACCAAGACCCCTCCGTGCCTCGGAAAAAACGCTAAGCCGTTATTCCCGGCTACCATTCATGGATCTTTGACAGTCGTTACGGGTCGTCAGAAGCCCGAAAGTCTGACAACTGGATTACTAAGGGGTATCGTAATACCCAGTAACTCAGATAGGCAGTCGCTCCATAATTATATAATACTGGTATTCAGCTACATCCGATTAGACTGGAAGCCAACCCCAACATAGTTGGGAAAAGGCTAGTCAGATGATGACTTTTGTTTTCAGCTGGTTTGTGAGTGAAGAAGTTAATTTCATTCAGTTCTTTATATCTCTATACATAGGTTGAAATTTCTGAATATAATTTAAATATTATAATTAATACCGCCGTGTGGTTCTCGGTAACGAATATAATTATCCCTTTCGTTAGTTTGTCCGGGGGCAGAGTTGTTTTGTGTGTGATCATTTACCTAGCTACGTCGTTAGGTGTTTTTAGGGTTCTGTCTTCATTAAGTACTACTTTTTACTGTCCTTATATCAATGACGACAAATTGCCAATTCCCATTTTTTTTCTTTCAAGAGGAGACATTCCTCGCTATATACAGCGAGGAAAAATACAGCGAGGAATATCTCCTCTTGAAAGAATGACGACAAATTGCCAATTCCCATTTTTTTTCTTTCAAGAGGAGACATTCCTCGCTATATACAGCGAGGAAAAATACAGCGAGGAATATCTCCTCTTGAAAGAAAAAAAATGGAAATTGGCAATTTGTCGTCATTGATATAAGGACAGTTAAGTAAAAAGTAGTACTTAATGAAGACAGAATCCTAAAAACACCTAACGACGTAGCTAGGTAAATGATCACACACAAAACAACTCTGCCCCCGGACTAACTAACGAAAGGGATAATTATATTCGTTACCGAGAACCACACGGTGGTATTAATTATAATATTTTAATTATATTCAGAAATTTCACACGCTAAGGGACACATGAAGTTAATATTAGCGAAATAGGTTGGCAAGTAGCTGGTGCTGCTGCCTTAGAACTAACTATTAGTTTAACTGAACGTGTGCTAACACAATGTCGTTGCTAGCTGCTTTAATTATAAGTTCGTGTTTATTAAGAGCTCTCAGCTCCATGCACATCAAGATGAAACGAGAATTTAGTTTCATTAATTTTTGTAATGAATTCGATGTTTTTGGAAACGTAGACAAGCCTATTTCGTCCTTATTTATGTATCATCCTTACAACTATCATTACAGCCCTTACCCTAATGCGACAGTGTAGTTATCAACTTAAAAAACAACTTATCTAACCTTACATGCGGAGTGATATTTCGACGCAATATTTTAGTTTTTTAATAGTTTTAGTTAGTATAGGATATTATTTATCAGATATTATTTTAATAATTTGTAGTTTATTTAGTATTATAAGTTTGTAAATATTATCTTTAATTGTCTTGTTAATAAATAAAAAGACGATTTATCACAACGATCTGTCCACTTTACATACCTAACAAAAAATAATATAAATTTTTATCTTTCATAACTATTTACATTTAATCAAACTTGCGAATTCAATCAAAGAGCACGAAAAAATATCCAGTCTGTCATCCAATGGACTTCGTTCACCACACGGATTGTTCGGGTGACCCGAGCTTTTGCCAGTAGATTGATTCTGGGCACGGGCACGTTTAAAAGTTGCAGACGTCGCCGCCTCCATAAGTACCGGTCCGGCATTCTAAGTTCCAGTTGACGCAGCACAGCAAATAGTGTGGTACATCAACGGATAGAACGGATACACCCTATACAGTTTAAAATACAATATTATGTATTACTAATCATGTTTGCATACTTTTCAGTATTCAACCATATTAAGACAAATTTTGAATATCACACACACACTCACTACGCACCCACACCCACACACCCTACTTTGCTGTCTAATTAATTAATTATTTTCTTTGTTTTTTCCTTGTTTTACATTATTTTTGTTATTTTTTTCATCCCATTATTATTATCATCTGTTAGTAGACGTGATTCAAACGTCTTGTGTGACTTGTCCATGTAGAATGGAGGCCTGGAGACCTGTAACACAGGTATTCCTAGTACAGGCTCCAGTTTCCACAACATCAATGTATTTTTGGATACACAAACATGTATTGTACAGACGCCAGCACATCAAGCTACTACAATCTGTCAAATTTCTTTAATATATTTTCAACTTTATTGCTAAAGTATTAAGGTTCAAGGTTGATTGGGGAAATTTGAGAGTTTCGGGTAGCTTGACCTGCTGGCGTCTGTACTAACCTTTCATTGTATGGTGGAGAAAATAAACGTTTTTATTATTATTATTTATCCTTCAGCTTCTTCTTCGTGTCCCTGGCACGACTGCATTTTAAATCTTGTTTTCCTAAAACTGCCACTTCCACGGCATTGTCGGTGGCAGCGCAGAGGTCACATTGGCTGCATGTTTTGGGACACAGAGGGCAAGAGGTGGACCATGATTTTTGACATAGCTTCGGCTAAGACAACCGAAATGATAACCTAGGATTCGTTTTGCGTGAAAAAGCATAAATGTCGCAGCGGGATTTGTTCGCGTACTCGATTTTCAATGCACCGCATAGCGCCGAGAGTTGGAAATCCAACAGAGTGATTTGCTAACGCGCTGGGTGGCGCTCTGTTAGATTCTCAATGCCGAGAGTTGAAAATCCAGTGCACGATAAAATCCCGCCGCAACATTTTTACGTGTGTGAACGTCGGCGTATATATATCATCGGTATACCTCTACCTAACCCGTAATGTTATGTATGAGATATTTTTTTATAATTATGATTTTTCGCACAGAATGAATAATAACTTTACTTCATCATCATTTCAGCCGGAAGCCGTGCACTGCTGGACATAAGCCTCCCCCAAGCGCAGCCACTTCGACCTATTCTGTGCTTCCCGCATCCAACGGATTCCTGCGACCTTTACTTAGTCGCAGAGTAATTAAATACAATTACCTACTATTAGAAACGCCACTACTGTAATTTAAATGTCTCACAAAATCCATGAATTGACCAACAAATATCCACCGACAGACATCTACTACTGTTCCTTTTTTGAAAATACGCGTTAGACATTCCTGAAAACAACCATATTTTTATACGTATCCAATATTTTATTCAACCAACGCAACAATACAATTTGCAGTCACTGCACTTCTACCGAAATCCCGGTAACAGCGTACGAAAATCGATCAGCGGGATCTAAGTTATTCCCTGCCGAACCCAGTCCAGCTTGAATCAGTCACCCAGGTCACGTTCGATTGGACAACGATCACCCGAATCTATTCGTGTTACGGTATACCGAAACTTCTTCAATAGAATCAATAAATTGGCTGGAAAACAATGCCAATTACGGCAGACAATTTCAGGCCATGTTTTTCCGGGAGCTGGGATGATTGAAAGCGCAGGTCGTTCGTAGAATTTCGCGGTAATTTTTAAAGGTGTGCTGGGAAATAGTTTTTATTTGCGGGATAAGGATGCGTGCGTTGAATGCCGTTTCGACTTATTTGGCTTATAATTGGATAATAATTTAAGTTGCTTAAAGCGATATTTAAACATGACGAAAAATATTACGAATGAAACATGACGTCAAAAATGTATGAATAAACAAAATAATCATTACTTAAATTTATAGGAATATTTATAAATAAGAGGGTTCAGGGTTAGGGGAGGGTTTAGTTTCGTAGTCAATGGCGCCGATTCCCTTGTTCACAAACTAAACTAAATTTAAGTTCACTGCATCTTTTTCTTTTTATTTCATTAAGAAAAGGACAGAAGATAAATATTAGTTTAGTCCTGTCAAATTAAGATACTCCATTGACATTTTAGACGTGATTAAAAACATGGCGACTAATAATACGTCAATTTACGTCAGGCGCTGACTAATTTGACAGGACTAAACTGCCTAGCCCTATCCCACCTATGTTGGGGTTGGATTCCAGTCTAACCGGATGGAGCTGAATATCAGCATTTTACACAAAGTGACTGACTGCCTATCAGAGGGGCAATTCTCGTAATTTTAAGAACGTTCACAATGTGATCTAAGTCTCAATCTGTCAAAAAAACCTCTAATTTCCCTACATTTTGTAATTTTTTGACATTTGTTTGTCGCTGAGATGAGACTGCGACTAGATTTTGAAAGTTTTAAATTACGAGAATTGACCTTCTGATCTCTGACAACCTAGTTGCTGGGTAATACGGTACCCCTTGGTAATTACTAGTTGTTAGACTTTCGGGCTTCTGAAGACCCGTAATGATTTCCAAAGATCCACAAATGACAGCCGGAACCAACGGCTAACGTGTTTTCCTAAGCACGTAGGGGTATTGGTCACCCATCTACGGACTAACCGCGGAATGCGTAGCTTAACCTGATCGATCGACCCGTGCGGTGGTTCACTTCGTAGTATCATCATATTTTTTTTAGCTTCACCATCATTAAAGAAAGGCTCTTATACGTTAGGCCGAAACTCGAAATCCCGAATCACTTTATCCCGAAAGAACGCTATCCCGAATCACTGTATACCGAAGAAAGTAAGAATAATGTTTATTTAAACACAGTTCGTGAAACACAAAATAAAAAGTCAAAGTAATGTTTTTACACTGAATATGGCCGTTCAAACGCTGCAATTGTTGATACAAAATGAGGGAACATTATCAACTCCATAAAACACCACTTACATCCAAGTTAACAACATTAGGAGGAAAAAATAGACTCATGCAGACTTAAAATTCATGACCTGCAATTTCCCGGGCATCACAGTGAATAAAAAATATGAAATGAGGTAAGTACATCACTTTACGTCAAAAAAGGATATCATTGACTCCCCCATAATAACGCCGAGTTCCATAAATAATGAAGTTAATTTGAATAATCCGGTACTCTGGCTCTGTGTAAAATATTTTTCATTTCGTTGACCGAAAATTGATCCGACACTTAATCGTTCCGATTTACGACGCAACTGCGTTTTATATTTACGATTTCCGAATAATAAAGTGGGCTTCGGTCGAAGAGATATTTGGGCCAAGTTCTTTGTTAAAAAAAGGACGTGGTAAAAATGGAACTCGGAAATGCAGATGTTAACGAAGCTGGCAAGGACATCCTTAAAAGAAAAGACAAGGAGATTCGAGGCGGGGTAAAGATCAGTTACGGCACGGCTTTGGAATGCAATAAAGCTGCTTGAATTTTTCCTGTTGCGTGTATAAATCCTTCCAATATTCGGAATTGGGGTATTAAAATTTGTTTTCTCTGTCGCAAACTGTACGTATAGCTGTTATTGCTGGATATGGTTCTTAACCCGGTGTCATGAGGGTGGAAAATTGTTACACGGACGTGGGGGCTGGGTCATAATTACCCAAATAGGCAATAATTTTCAAATTTTAATAAATATTTTTATTATTTCAAGTTAAACAAATATCAACTAACACTAATATATACTATATACAATTTTATACAAGTATATAATACGAAAAAATATAGAAAAAGGCAGGAGCTCATTGGGCATCAAAAAATTCGTACGCATCACTGTCAATGGGATAAGTGCCTAAAAGGCTGGCAGCATTACCACGTTGGATGGCAATGCTGATTCTTTGGGCTGAAAATAGGCCAGCCTTCTGGGTGGTTATGGTCACGTGAAGAGTCAACCAACCGCTTAGCGATGTCACGAAAAATTTGATGAGCACTCGGACCCCAAGGCCCTACTGTTTGGGCAATGTAATATATTTCAGTATCTATTTGAGGAAATTATATTATTATTATTATTTATTATTATTATTTAATATAAAGAATAAACAGTTAATCATAGGAACAAGGCTTTGAAAAAAGTACTCTACAAAAATCAACAGATTTGGCTTCATCTAGAAAAATCTAAGTTAGTTATAATCATAATCATAATCATAATCATCGTTTATTGCATTCAATGTAGTGTAGAAGATGTTACAATAATATTTGTTTCATACATTGACCCTGTCAGGGCACAGCAATTTATACATATGTTTTGGCATGCTACAGTACATAATAATAAATTAAATGAATGAAAGAAACCCACTGTGCAGAAAGACAATAATAAAATTTTTAACATAATAATAAAGTATTCGTAAATGTATAGTCCAGGATAGGGTAAAAACTAAAAACAATTATTTGGTCATAATTTCCATTAATAGTTAAAAGTTATACAATTAAAAATAATCAAATAATTATAACTATAATCATAAAATAATATAGGTAATGTCAACTAGAATAATAGTATTAAGTCAACAATAGTGAGTGATGTATATAATAAGAATTTGAATGTCAAAATTTATCTATCGTTATCGTCCAAAAATTCCTTTAACAATAATAATAATGATAAAACTTAATGTCAAACCAGAACCATAGTATTAAGTCAAAAATTGTGAGTGATATGTATATATTATGAATTTTAATGTCAAAATTTACTTATCGTTATCGTCAAAGTATTCCTTTAGAGTGTAGTATGATTTTAGTGTAAGGTGTCTTTGAAGGCTGGTTTTGAATTTGTTTTCGTACTCTATGTCTTTAATTGAGTTTGGAAGCTTATTATATATTTTTACGCACATGGCTAAAGGTCCTGAGTGGAACATACTTAATGTGGAGCTTGGTAGGGCTAATTCATTCTTGTTTTGGCGCCTATCACTGCGACTTTGTGGGCGGAGGTTTCTAGTGAGTTGGAATAGTGATTGGTGTTTTCGTACAAATTTACTAACTTCCAATATGTAGATGCCAGTTAGTGTAAGGAGCTTATATTTAACAAAGAATGGCCTGCAGCTTTCCGTGTTGTCTATATTGGCAAGAATTCGTAAACATTTTTTTTGTAGAATAAAGAGCCTTTGTTTGTCTACACTATTTCCCCACACCACTATTCCGTAATTTAACCAGGAGTATGCGTAGGCATAGTATGCTGTTAGAGCAGTTTTAAAATCGGTAGCTCTTTTAAGCTCTCCCAGGGCATATATAAAGCTAGCAAGCTTATTTGCCACTGCATCTATATGAGCCTTCCAGTTTATATTGGTATCTATAGACAAACCCAGCAGTTTAAACTCATTTATGCATTGTATCTGTATATTATTATATGAATAATTTATGTCCAATTTACGCTTTTGATATGGTCTAAATTGCATTATTTTTGTTTTGTCAAAGTTTAGTTCTAAGTTATGATCTTTTAACCATGATATTATTTTCGAGAGTTTATCGTCTAGGTTTAAGTTTAAGTTTTCACCACTAGTGTATGGAAAAATTATAGATATATCGTCAGCAAATAAGATACTTTGAGCGTCAATTTCTTTAGGTAGGTCATTAATATAAATTAGAAATAATAAGCATCCTAAAACGCTGCCTTGAGGTATTGACATTGTTATTTTCACTTTATCAGATCTTACGCGTGTTATTCGGCCAGTGTGTTGATCCCTGTGTTCAACCTCTACGAACTGTTCTCTATTTTGTAGGTACGACGAGAACCATTTGTATGCTGTACCTCTAACGCCTATTGCATATAATTTACTAAGTAGGATTTCGTATGAAACTCTGTCATAGGCTTTGCTCATATCCAGTAAAATCCCTACTGCGTACTTTTTGTTACTGATTATATTTAAAGCTTCCTGGATATACTTGAATATAGCTAAAGTTGTAGACCTATTTTTTCTGAACCCGTTTTGACTGTCGTCGAATATTTTATATCTTTCACAATATGAGTAAAGTCGCTTTGACATCGCAGTCTCCAATATTTTTGCGAAAGTAGGTAACTATAATATATATAATGGTATAATAATTATCAATCTTTAATTTTAATACTGTTTAAAAAACACTGCATGAATCGTTTATCACGCAAACGAAATCATTGTTTTTATTGTATTTTCGCAGTTTACTGCGATACAGGGTCAAAGTAAATTAACTAGCGAAACTCTGCAGACGGTATCAGGTGCAGGTATGCAGTTTTGATATATAAACACGACAAAATAAAAATAAAAACTATTTTGCAAACAAAAAAACAACTGACTTCCAAAAAAGACACTACAAAGTGAAAAATAACTTTAATTTCGGAAGTCGGTGTCGTTGGGTTCGCATTTTCGTTGTTTATTTTTTATTTTTCACTTTTAAGTTGTAATTTTGGTTTAAAAACCAAACAGCTGAACCGTTTTTAAAGAATTTTGCAAATCTGCTTATAAATAACGGAGTTCTGAGGTAACAAACATAAAAGTACAGTCGAATTGAGAACCTCCTCCTTTTTTGAAGTCGGTTAAAACGGTTTAATGGATATTTTTTGATACTTGAATTATGAGTTGGGAAAATCTATTTTATTTTGTTTTATCGTCTTTTGATATCGATGCTCATCAGCATATTTTTAGCATATTTTTTTTGGGCAGTTTACACAAAAAGACGGGATATTTCAAGTGTTTTCACAAATAGCGGTTCATGACGCAAAAAAAACTTTTTTTATTTTATTATGTTTAGATAGGTATCGATACCCATAACGTCTGCGGAGTTTCGCTAGCTAATTTCATTTGACCCTGTATAGGTTTCTATGGGTGGTCATAATTTTCGCAGAGTCAAAATCTTCACACTTTCATGCTTTATGCTCTTAATAATATTTATAAAATACTAGTGACGCGCCCCAGCTTCTCACGGTTTTCATAACTTGCCAAAATATCGAGATCTCTTTATCAATAATGTAGTTTACTACAGGTACACTTCTGCTTAACCCTTCGGGGATACAGGCATGTAGTTATGAGTGAGTGTCTTATGTAAGTTTAATATTAATACATTATACACATAAGCCTTTCGGAATTAATTATCTAAATAATGTTGAAAATTACGTCAAAATCCGTTTACTCGTAGAAAAAAAAATCCGGTCACTTGACAGACACGACCTTAATTTATAAATAGATAACCTGTTTTTCATAATAAATAAATTTCACAGAATTGTACTCGAAATAACCAGCAAATTATCGTTTTAAATATGATTTAAGCAGGTATTCAGGTACTCTGACAGGTTGCTTGAATGATGATTGCCACTTGACCTAAATGTTCAAGTCTGCCAAAATTTTATGAGTACGATGATTTATCCTCGGCTGGTCTGTGATTTTTTAAACCGGGTAAATAAATTATGTTGACAGTCATTGCTATTAATAAAAAAAACATAAATGTATGAAGATTATAAAATAAATAAAGAAAGAAAAATTGGCTTATTTGTCACAGAAACAAGATAATTAGCTCTAATAATAAACAAAAAAAAAAAACCAAATAGATCCACGAGTATATTGGCCCAGTGGTAACGGCCGCGACTTACGAGTTGTAGGTCGTAGGTTCGAACCCGGACAGGCGCTTTACATTGTGTAAATTATTTCATCACCACTGCTCTCAAAATGGTGAAGGAAAATATCGTGAGGAAACCGACATGTCCTAGAACCAAAAATTCGAAGACGTGTGACATCTAATAACCCGCACTGGACCCGCGTGGTGGATTACGGCCCACTCCCTCACACAGAGAGGAGGCCTGTGTCCCAGCAGTGGGAACGTTATAGGCTCTATCTATATTTATTATATATATTTTACACCAGAAAATACATAACAAAAAAATACGATTAATACAAAACATACAATGGGCGGCCTTATCGCTTTCTACGATCTCTTCCAGATCATCTATAATCACGAGAACAAAACAAAAATAGTCGACAGCTGCACGTCATGGCTGTGGCAAGAAGGCTTCGAATCAGCATGATGAAGAAGATATCTTGAAGTAAACTAAAAGTATTAATAATGTTGAAGTAATAATTACTATTACAACAACCATTTACGACTACAACCACCACCATGAGTCACCACAACCATTTTTATGAGAGACTAAAATAACATACCCGCTTTTAATATGCAGTGCACCTACGCATAAGTAAAATTGTGGAATCCCTTTACTTACAACTTACGGTGCAGTAAACAGCTGTTAAACTTCTCATGTTAACTTTATTAAAAATACCTCAAGAGCAACTGAGATTTTCCTTCACCTTCCCACCCCTCTAGCACCCTTTAAATTCTACCCTCACAAAAACTGCAACCATTCAATTTTACTCCCCAATACTTTTAACAACGCCAATTCCCACCAAAACTGGGCCACTCAACTTTATCAAACGCTTAAGTAAAATCCATTTCCACAGTTATTAGCCAGTGGAGACGCCGCACTTATAGTAATGGTCACACCTTATTGTTTTATTGTCTGTGCATAATAAACGCGCCATTTTGTAGATATTATGACAGATGGAGAGAAGGTGACGATCATAATTCATTATAATGTCGCCATCGATCGCACTTCGGAGAATTCTAAAGCTTAGTAGAGTTTTTATTGTTTCTAAAAGTACTTTGAAATGATAGATGCTGGGATTCTGAATGTTCATTTGAAGTTTGGTACGAAATGTTTGCTTTGTGGGTTCAATTGTCCGTCTGTTATAGTAATGTCTTTGGGTTGGACAGCTGTAGCAATCTTTTATCGAAACTGATGAAATGTGGGTGTACTTTGAGTACACTCCTGCCTAACCTTTAGAACAAGGCGTCATGTTATGTTATATGAAAAAGCAAAATAATAATATCTCGCGAACTTGGTACATCAACCAGCAGCTATTCATGACTCGAAAAGGGGGGTACCTATTGCTGAATCATTTGATGGTAATACGCAAGAAATAGATCATAATTTACCTAGTCAATGCCACATTTTACATGGCGCAACTGCCAACCCTGGTCTCCACAAGCCAATTACTGGGTAACATGATACCCCTACACATGAAATAGGTATTCTGATGATTTTTCATTCAATCATTTCAATTAATGAAGGAAATAAAATAACTTTATAAAACAATGCTGGCAGTCATCTGGGCACGTTCCCGGATAACAGCGATGCGGAAGAGTACTTTGACGCTATAGTTAGTTAGTTATTTCATTTAGTACCGAGTGTAAATAGTTAGTTGCGTTAAATATGCCAAAATAAATTGTAAGTCTAGAAATACTTTCAAAAATCTATTTTAAAACTAAATATCCGTATTTAAAAGTAACAAAAGAACATGATACTATTATAAAATTATTCAAAGACAAATATAACACACTTATTGCCATGCATAAAATAAACATACTTGTGGAACATTCGTGACCTCTTACCCCATATAAAGTTTAGACAATTTCATTCCCATCTCTGTCCATATCGTGTCTCGAGGGACAACAAATAAGAAACCTTTTTGTAAACTTGTTACTACTATTTTGGGTATCGCTTTTCTATTATTCTGTGCCTGATGTGTTTTTTTAATGACGTGTTGTTTATGTTTTTGGGACTTCAGTAAAATAACCCTTTTTAGGCCTGAACTGGCTAACACTTTCGTCCAAACCTGGACTAAAATCGCCAATCGGCCTTAAGCAATGTGGTGATCACTGATGGTGAATCATTTTTCAGCCGTATTACTAGAGCGCAAGGGAGAAACGTGACCAAACGCCATTGTCGCCATTGTAGTAACTCACAGTTAGTACACAAATTCTAATAGCCTTTGTTTTGATTCCTTACCGATCGGAGTACTGCAGGGTGGAAGTTGACATGACGCAGTAAAAGCTTAACCATTGTTACTACACAAAAACGTTCTTAGGAGACTGTCCTTAACTTTTTTAGTAATTGTTTTATAATAAATCAAACTGACACATATCTATTGTTCAAGCTTAGTTTGTACTAAGCATGAAAAATAGTTATTGTATAGCAGTCTGCACCCACAGTGTCTAAACCCTATCACATCGTTACAATAACATACGTTAGTAACACCAACATCTACCTATCTGTCACAATTCCATTTACAAACAAGTCCATCAAGTTTTCATGTGATTCCGGTAAACAAACAGATCAGTACTCATGAGCATGTAGAATTGTGGACACAAAATTACCAAGTCTATACCAATAGATGAGCTGGTTTAAGATTTACAAATTCAATTCTACAAACTCTACACCAAGCAAATTGATATGTTACACAAACATTGAAGTGTTATTACAATCACTGGTTGAATAGTTGAACTTTGCTTTTGTAAGTTCGTTTGTGGAATTATTTTCATGAGTGGCCATATTTTTGGTTGTATTTTTAGGTTTTTAGTCTGTTTTATGGTTTTCTTTTTCAAATTGTTTTTTTTTTCTTGTGTTTATTTTATGAGGCACAGTGGCGTGCATTGGTTTTCAGAATAGGTAGCCAGGAATTTAATTTAATCATATTAACTTGAACGAGTAAAAGACCAATGACAATGTGCGAATAGTACGGGAGCCGAGTAGGCCGTCTGGCGAATGCTACTGCCGCGCGTGTTTGTATGAAGATTCTATTTTTTGTTAGGTATGATAATTTATAAATTAAGAAACTTACTTCATTTATATTCATATATTTATTTGAATTCCATAATGTTGTAGAGGTGTTACAATGGCTTAAAGCTAAGGTACAATTATGGATCCTGTAGGGTGGGACACCCACACTAAAATGTAATTGACAGGCTTATGGTGATTTATCGAGGTAGGCACTGCTTATACGCCTTTATGCAATGCACGCCACTGATTGGGCATTGCCTTTTTATTTCCATTCGGGGGTATAATGTGGGTTTTAGTGGTCAGGATAAATTATATGTTGCAGTTTTGTTCTTGGTATGTTTTTGCAGCTCAGTGAACTTTATAGTCACCCGACTTTACCCACGGATGGGCAAAGGTCACTTTTTTCATGTGCCAAATTTACATACATATATATAAGTTTTTAGCAAGTACTATCCTACTGTTAGGCAAAGGTCGTACCCAAATCCTTCCAGGAACTCTTTTCCTGCGCCATTTGGAACCATCACGCGTACTACAAATTCAAGATCTAAGCCTTAATAAATTCAAATCCTTCATTAAACGTAAGTTGTGCCAGAAAGCCTTTTAAACCGTTAAGGCTTATATCGAGGACAAAAAGGCTTGGGATTAAGCTGCTTCCAATTTTTACATATTGAATGTTTTTGTTTTGTTGTTTTTATATACACTTTGACATTACTGAATTTGATCTATGAGATAATAATAATAATAATATCCCTGGACATTTCACACAGTGCCATCTAGTCCCAAGCTAAGCAACCTAATGCTTGTGTTATGGTAACAAGATGGCTGATAAACTACTTATATACATTTTTTTTTGTAAATACATACATATTATAGATAGAAAAACACCCAGACTCGGAACAAATACATGTAGGTCATACAAATATTTGTTCCGTGCGAAAATCGAACCCGCGACACGCAGCGCAGCAGTCAATCGCTTAACCACTGCGCCAACAGTGCCGTCACTTACTCGTTTCGTCGTCTATTATTTTAATTATTGTGAATGTGAAGACTTTGTGGGTCATTTTATTTTTTATTTTTCTCTCTGTTCTGTTAGTTTTTGTCATGGTCTGGTAGTTTGAGTAATTAATGTGGCCTACCCAAATGTCCTTTCTTTGGTATTGTTCGTCGAATCGTCGAGCTCCTTAAGTTTTGAGTTGAGCTGCACGATTTCTGACTTACGCGTGCACTGACTGGACAGGTCCTCTCAATTTGTGTGGTTCTTTCCTCAAAAGACCATCTCAGACATCGACCTACATGGTCTTCATATGATCTGACCAAGATTATGTCTGGACTTTAAAAGAGACTGTGACGTCTGAGTTTGTTTTGGCCTTTCTTCTCAGAATAGTCAGATAGGAAACGCCGACCTCATCTAGTTTTAAAACATGATTGACGTGTAAAAGTGTTTTTCCAAACCTACTTACAAAATACAATCATTTATCATTTACTTAATATTACCAATGATAACCAAGAAGGTATTGTATTGTAATATTGAGACAACCAAAGACAACGTACTAACTAGTGATCATGCTGAACACATCTACATCAGACTACAACAAGAAAACAAAACTACATCTTTTGCATATTTTCCACGGTTTCCACTACGCCGATTACGATATGTCAAATTCTATCGTTATAATAGGATACACGAAGCAAGCCTCCCAAAGCACCACGTTACGATTTTAATTCAGTGCGCGCGCTTCCTTTGACGTTGCCGTTCGGAAATGCATACCAAAGTAGATCGTACATACTGTCATGCTGGGTACCAGTAATAATATTACTGGGAATCGATAACGTCTTCCAAACATTGTCTTGGAAGATGAAGATGCTATATTTGCATTCAATTATAACGGGCATGATGGAACTTTTGTTGAAAATTGTAGGGGAGCAGATTTTATAGAAACGCTCGTGCATTTTAAATTTTGTTATGGAGTTTGTTCTTCTTTGAGGTTTTCCCCCGTATCAGCACGTAGTGATTAGGAATATCTAATGATAAATGATAAATGATTTTATTTTTGGAAGTAGGTTTGTACAAACACTTTTACACGTCAATCATATTTTAAAACTAGATGAAGTCGGCGTTTCCAATCTGACTAGTCTGAGAAGAAAGGCTGAAACAAACTCAGACGTCACAGTCTCTTTTAAAGTCCAGACATAATCTTGGTCAGATCATATGAAGACCATGTAGGTCGATGTCTGAGATGGTCTTTTGAGGAAAGAACCACACAGATTGAGAGGACCTGTCCAGTCAGTGCACGCATATGTCAGAAATCGTGCAGCTCAACTCAAAACTTAAGGAGCTCAACGGTTCGACGAACAATAGCAAAGAAAGGACATTTGGGTAGGCCACATTAATTACTCAAACTGCCAGACCATGACAAAACTAACAGAACAGAGCGAAAAATAAAAAATAAAATGACCCACATAGTCTTCACATTCACAATAATTAAAATAATAGAATACTTTACAAAGTAAGCAAATGTCATAGTATATAGTATATATCAAATTCATTAATGTCAAAATGTATATAAAAAAAAAACAACAACAAAACAAAACAAAAACATTCAATATATTGTAAAGATTGGAAGCAGCTTAATCCCAAGCCTTTTTGTCCTCGATATAAGCCTTAACGGTATAAAAGGCTTTCTGGCACAACTTACGTTTAATGAATGATTTAAATTTATTAAGGCTTAGATCTTGAACGGGGCTTGGAACTTTGTTGTAGAAGCTAATGCTTTGGTAAATGAATTCCCAGTCAGCAAGCTAGTAGTGGAACTGCCCCTGGGTACTCTAGACGTACATTTAAGTATCGGAAGTCGCAAAATGTCTAGTAAGCGTTGAAGGATTTGTTCTTTTAGATCACGTTCACACCGAGCAGCGGAGAGCAGTCAAGTGGTGGCCCAGTGGTACCGGACCCAACTTACGAGTTGTAGGTCGTGGGTTCGAACCCAGGCAGGCGTTTTACTTTGTGTAATTTATATCAGCACCACTGCTTTAAAAAACGTTAAAGAAAATATCGTGAGGAAGCCGGCAAGACTTAGAACTAAAAATTCGACAAGACATGTGACATTTACCAATCCGCACTGGGCTCGCATGGTGGATTACAGCCCATTCCCTTTTATAATGAAGAGGCCTGTGTCCCAGCAGCTGGTGTGCATAATCCTAGTATTAAATAGTAGTCTATGGCATAATCAGCCTATAACGCCAAGCGTATTGTCGGCCGTAGGCTGCGAAACTGTATGAAAAACAAAGGACAGTCAGCCGGTGGCTCCATGGTGTCTGTCGCTCCGTGTAAAATACTGGTATTCAGATGCATCCGGTTAAACTTGAAGCCGACCCCAACATAGTTGGGAAAAGGCCAGGCAGATGATGAGTCAGTCGGTGGCTGCAGTGGTTTTTCATACTTTTTTTTTGTGGACGCTCACAGTCGCGGCCGACTATACGCTTTGGTATGAACACGGCCTAAAGCTGCTATATAAAACAGCTCAATAAAGAAATGGTTATTTGTTAAATGCAAATCGTGTCTTTGCCAGAATAAAATGAGTAAAATTCAGGCTAAATGCGTCCATAATAGGTACTTCAGATTTGAAAGGCCAACTAAAAGATCATTATAATTTTAAGCTACTTCATAAAACCTTAACTGAAAATAACACTTGTTTTTACACCGCTGTAAACTGGATTTTCTGACATAAATGTCATACTTTAATCAGTTTACTTTATAAGTTTTGAAATAGGTCAAGTGCTGAAACTAAATTTAACATAGGTAAATAGGTTTTTCGTTATGATTTTTGATTAAAAAATCAGTTTTAAAATAAGTCAGCGCTGAAACCAAATTTAACATAGGTAAATAGGTTTTTCGTTATTTTAATCAAAATACGAAAGAGTTCAAATTGGTGCCTTTTAAAGTTCGAAATTAGTTTTTGATATAATTATGTACTCGTAGGTACGCTGAATTTTATGTAAAAAACTGAGTTAGGTAAGTTAATTTCAGTATTTATGAATTATGAAATTAAAATTCACACGTCTCAGTGTCTTTCTACCCTGATAGTATTTTTATTATGACATTCATATGACACGTCTCCTTGTACTACCCTAGTATTAGATACCGGTAAAACGGGGTGAATAGGGATGCAGGGGTGAATCGGGACGAAACTTTAAAAAGGATTTGTACTTTAAAATAATATAGTTTGTTGCTAACAAGGACACTTAATCTTTTATTAAAAAGCTGTAAACCCATTAGAGTATTTTCTGACGACGAACTATATTATTTCAACGTTAAAACTCGTTTTTAAGTTTCGTCCCAATTCACCCCTGCATCCCTATTCACCCCGTTTTACGTACGCTATACCTCTACTTAACTAATAATCCAATTACCGTGACTATAATTATTTTAGTTCGTGGCTAAGTGATAACAGCCACACGGGTTGATCGATCAAGTTAAACTACGCTTGCCGCAGTCGGTCAGTGGATGGGTGACCATCTTTGCATACCGAGGTTGGTCCCGGCTATCATTCGTGGATCTTTGCAGTCGTTACGGGCCGACAAAATCCCGAAAGTCCTACAACCAGTCTTACCAAGGTGTTACCCAGTAACTGGACTGTGGAGGTCAGATAGGCAGTTGCTCGACGTAGAACACAGATTTTTTTTATTGATTCACCTGCATCCGGTTAGACTGGAAGCCGACCTCAAAAATAGTTGGGAATAGGCTAGCATAAGCAGATGATGAGATAATTATATTAATATTAAAATTCAAATTGAGGTTAGTTTTCTGCCCAGTCCACATGAACGGAGGTAGTTCAAAATAATGAAGTAAAGACGTCTTTACGGAAACCCTGAGAACAAAGTCACACTCTCTCAGGCTAATAATTATTATTTTTCCCCACTTCTCAACAAGTGGCCAATCGAATAGAGTCATTAGTGACTTTACCAAGGCCGTCCTTCGAGCAGGATTCTTGAGCAGTGTGATCGAAAAACTCTTATTAAATATCCGGTTAAGGTCAAGTTATTAAGGACCCTTTTGCCAAAGTATACATAATATACATGATGAATTTTCCAAGTATGCGTGGATGGCCAAATCTGAAACTAATAAGAAATACCGGAAATTACTCAAAGAAGTTTCGGGGCCGATTTTGATACTAACTAAAACGGTATCATTATTTTTTTGACAAATTCACTCTGTGTAATAATAATGTGGGTGCCGTGATGGTCTGCAGCTTAAAGTGCAGTGCTAACCTCTCATAAATGAAGATTTGAAAACAGGCAAGAAATCAATGTGAGTTCTTCTCTGTAAACGTTCAGGTTTACAGTTTATAGTCGATACCACTCCTTTCTTTAAAATAATACGACGCGGCCGTCATTTCATGTTGTAACTATCAGTGATGACAAAAATCTTTATGAAACGTTTAGGCGTGATGTTGGATTCTCAACGCTCTCAACTCCGAAAGTTGAAAATACAACAGCGCGCTTTATTTAGGTATTAATTTAGGTGTCAGTGTAGTGGTATCTTCTAGAATCGAAAATTCGAAGACATGTGACATCTACCAACTCACACTGGGCCCGCGTGGTGAAGTACGGCCTACTCCTTCTTACCGAGAGGAGGCCTGTGTTCTAGCAGTTGGAACATTATAGACTGATTATACTTACGTTAGTGTTAGTGATAGCTTACTACGCAGAGGCGATAAAAGTTTGTAAAAACTGATTGTGGTTGGGAACACCGAAGGTAAACGATCGCGCGGTCGTTTACCAGCACGATGGACCGATTAGGTCAAGGAATCATCGATCTGTAAATTTTACACGGTAGTAAGGGATGCGCTGGACAGAAACCGGTGGAGGCGGATCATCCGCTCCAGATGGGACTCCGAAGTTGACCACGACCCTCAGACATGAGGGACCGACTACACAGAGAGAGAGTGTTAGTGAAATGGGCATTATAAACATTGTTCATTTCGGCATACGTACTGAGGATACGTAATGATTAATACTCGTTCCTTCTTTGTGGGAGAAGCCTTGACATGGACAATGGCAAATGGGACAGTGAAACTACGGCCCTTTGTTCACACACGTTTTTCTTGCCGTGAGAAACTACGGTTTATTCGCTGTGCGTAGGCACGTGGAGTTGGGCAGCACATCTAGCTAGACGAAGAAATGGCCGATGGAGTAAAGCTGTTTTAGCGGTATCTACAATGCCACATGCGAACAACGCGTCATACTGACGTCACGCAAATCTTGCATCTCGCAAGCAGAGTTTACCGCGCAAATAGCATATTATATACAAACTCCTAACATCAATCGTGGGGCAATTGCCCGCCAGACACAACACCCGTCTGGTCGGAGGATCCCCCTTTTCTATGGAGGATGAGTGAACTGTACACCCTGTTCCTCATACCTCTACATTGTCACCGAATGGTAGCCAAGGTCCGGCCAAAGAAATCAGGGCCGGCCAATAGTGTGCTGGGTTGGCGATATCGTCAAAGTTCCGGGAAACACCTGGATGAGAGACGCACAGAACCAGGAAGTATGGCAGAAGACAGGGGAGGTCCATTTTCCCAGCAGTGGGTGGTTCCCGGCTGAAGTGATGATGATATGTAGGCAAGGTCGTCAGTGTTGTATGGATCACTATGGAAGCTTGTTGACATACACGATTTTTGGCTCGATTTATACGCCGCACGCAGATGAAATTTACGTGAATCATGGTCAATATTGGTAAAAATGAAATTAGTCTGAATAAAAAGTAGTAACCTAAATTAGCAACAAGACATATGGGGCCACTTATTGGTGAACAGTAAAAGTTTTGACACTTTTTATTGGTACGAAGTTCTTTTACGAAACTTGCGGTTGGAGTAAAATGGGAGAAATCGCCACGTAACGAAAAAGCGTTACCTATGCCCCGTCCATGTGACTTTTCATTTATGTAATAGGAAGCGACAGAGAGAGAGAGAGATAGTTTTCATGGTTTTCGAGGGTGCTAAAGCCGATATTGTGGTCAAAATGAAAATTAAAGATGGTGGCTGCAAAAATTTACAAATTTTCGTTATTTGGAAATTTTCGCAGCCGCCATCTTGGATTTTTATTTTGAACTTCGTTCCTACCAGGGTCCTCCAACCCCACACGTTTTTTTAATTACTCACACATTTGAGAAGATAGTGATTGCCTATTGGAATAATTTATTTAAATTTTGAGTAGTTGTTTAGATCGCGTTTGATATTTTATTTAGTAAATGTTAGGATTAAAACATTATGGATTCCATAAGTTCAGTTAATAGTCTTTTTTACTAAATAACTAAAACGTTTACATAACATACTATTGTGAACACACATCGTTTTAAACACAAGGCTTTTAGGAATTTGTCAGTTTATTTTTATTCTCATAGTAAAAAAGTTTATTATTATTATACTCAACTACACTCAACCCGTTTTGTATACATATTTAATGCGACAGAGTAACTGTACCTGTCGATCTGTCTGTCTGTTACCTCTTCATGGATAAAACATCTGAAGGCAGGAAATAGACATACAAGGGGTACTTTTCACCCTGACTATTTGTGTCAATCATGATGTAAAACACAAAGAAATAAAAAGTATTTATTACGACTGGTACAGGAAGACCACAAACTAAACTAAACACAGTCAAAATAAAAAAAAAAAACAGATTATATTTAAAAAAAAAGTAAGAAATAGAAACAGAAAATCCTATACGAGACCAAAAGGCTCCTATCTCAGCATGGTGCTGCGTCATTTACAAAATAAAAGTCACAGCGCTGGTATTAAAGCAACGTAAAGTTCATTTTTTAAATCCACGTACTAATTTGACAGAAAGATGTAATGTCAAATTTCTATACTAAAAAAACGCAAACACAAAAGACTTAATGTCAGATTAGTATATGAGATAAAAAACGAACTTTAGACGAAGTAAGGGCAACTACTTAGGTGTGCTTGGCGCATAAACTCGTTTACCAAGCATTAGCACATTTACTACTATCATCATTAATATTGTAGCTCACAAAAAGGCCTACAACTAAACGCACAGCGTTTAAAAACCATTAAAATGCTTAATAATTTATCAAAGGCTCTGGGTCTTCAAGAGGTATTTACAGCAGCGGTTCTAAGCAATAAATAACGGTTCGTCGACCCTAGGAAGCGCGGACAACGGTAGACTTCTTAATTCGAAGAAAGCTATTAACTAAAAATCGAAGTTTACTGCAACCAAGCAAGTACAGGTACTTTACTTGGTATCGTGCCAAGTAAGTCAGGTGGGGATTCAATCGCAGCCTAATGAATTACCGACAAATTGATTGTATCTTTTTAAATACATTAATCAATTGTGGTGGCTGAAATTGCCTCCATGACTATCGAAGCGATACTAACGTTAATGTACCTATAGCCAGGAAAATTAATCGTGTATAAAATTGACACACAAAGTCAATTTGCCAGATTACGGACCGCACCGAAACGCAACTCCTTGTAAAAATTCTCCTTCAACACCTTCACACATTTTCTATGAACCAACGCACACTGCAGTCGATCGATTCTGTTATAAAACGAGTACCACCGTGAAAACTTAGGTGAAGTGAGCTTAAACTGAACTGTCATCCTACCTGATGGTAGCTAGGTTATCTAGGGATTGAGAGCTCTCTTCAAGTTCACTTCACCTAAGATTTCACGGTGAGATTTTTACTGAAAAGCACCGATGCGCTGCGTCTTGTCATGGCTGTAATGTATGCTTGACTTTAGGGCCATTTCATACAATTGTGAAAGAATGACAGTTGTAATTTGAATATGGATAATTTACGTTGGTATTCAATTTGATAAACAATTTATTTTGTTGACTTTACCTGCGTCTGGCGCATTTTGAGTACTCAGTACTGCTACCAGCTAGCCAGCTACGCTAATACAATGGAATATTATGAGAAATTCTTACAGCTCGTATACTAGGGAAGAAATATATCAAGTATAGTATTGCAATAGATAGCGAATAAAGGTATAAGTCCGGCCGTCGAGAGAATGCGTTCCTGACACCTGTGAGGTCAATAATTCTAGTAACCAATAAATAGCAAATCGCAAAACACTTATTAGTTTGTATGAAAGTGATAGACTGTCAAGAATGCATTCTCTCGACGGCCAATTACAGTTGCTTAAAGTGATAGACTGTCAAGAACGCATTCTCTCGACGGCCAGGGTGTAATTACTGTTGCTTAAAATTATTTGCATGAATATTATTTTTAATGCGGTATACAATCATTTGTGTAGGATTTAATGTAATTTTGGTTCAAATTTCAATTGAGCAATTATAAGCATATAAATGTAGTTGTAGGTTCGCCAGTATTTGCCTGTATCTATAATATTTCATTATTGATATCATGAATGAATAATGAAATATTATAGTAGTTGAGGTCCGATCGACTCACGATTTTTATTAAATTCACTATTATATAGCTGATGGGGTATTGTCATACCATACTATAATGTTGTTTATTTTAAAAGGTAATGGCAATTTCATTAAAAAAAAAAAAACACTCAATGTATTCCAAATATTCGCTCGTGTCGCTCAAGGCCGTGAACAAACGCCTTACAGCGTTTGTTCACCGCCACCGTCAACGAATTATTCAATTACTCGAACCGAAAGTGACGTCCCGTTGACAGACGTGCGGTGGACATGCGGCCATTGTAAATGTATGTATCGCTCATAGATATAGTTTTTACATTTCTATGGTATGGCTACTTCGGCGCCGAAATCTCGTTCTCGTTGACCTGACGGGTGAACACACGCCCTTAGTAACTGAGAAATTCTAAGATGATCAATATCGTACCTTATGAAAGGAATATATATTAGTATTCTTATGACGTTCTTGGGGAGTAGGAAGAGCCCATTGAATATGCAGCTCACACTGAGTTCTGAGCTCCTCACTTACTTAAAACGAGCAATAACGGCTATGCTTAAGTCATCACCGCCTCTTTCGCCGCCATATTGAAAAGGTGGAAGAATTTTTATTGTTGTTCGTGTCATGGAAAATGGCGGATGGTTTTCTGGAAATTTTTCGTTTAATTAAGCCAGGATGTATTGAATTCCGCATAGATAGATGTTTTCATTTAGCTTGTGGCTAAATTAAAACAGCCGCTCGGGTCGACCAAAGGTTAAACTACGTTTGCCGCGGTCAGTTGGTGGATGGGTGACCGTCTCGAAACTTCTTCATGCCTCGGAAAGCACATTAAGCTGTTCGTCCCGGCTATTATTCGTAGATCTTTGACAGTCGTTATAACCAGTGACAACCAGTTTGTACAACCAGTGTGTGTGGGTGTGTAGTGTTACCCACCAACTGGGTTGTGGGGTTAGGTATTCAGCTGCATCCAGTTGGACTGTATTCCGACCCCAACATTGTTGAAAAAGGCTAGGTAAATTGTTTTTGTATTGAATTTTGCAAAAAGAATATTTGTATTTAAACTGAAGAACTGAATATTTGTGTTACTGAACATTGTGGAAGGGACTGAATATATGTATCAGGAGCCAAGCAAATAGAAAAAAGTCAGAAATAACACTAAGCGCAAACTGCGACGGGGTGGATCGGGGGAACAAAAAATTTCACGAGTAAGAAGTTTCGGTAGAAGCTCGTCTCCGATAAAATTAATAAAAGCAACAATATTTCGAATTCTCCGAGCCATACTCGTACCATTGAAAACTGCTGAGTAAAATTTTTATACAAAGCAAGGACAAAATAATGATATTTATTTTAGAAGTATGTATGTATGTATAAACATACATACATACTTCTAAAATCAATATCAAAATTATGAGAATTTACTAACATACATACAAATAATTGTATGTATGTTAGTAAATTCTCATAATTTTTGTTTAGTTCTTTAAGTGAATTGTTTTTGATTGTACATGTACCTATTATTTTTTTCACGCTGTCTACATCTCTGTATCTATTGTCTTGTCTCGGGTGTGCTGGAAGAGATTTCTTGTGAATTAAACATCACCTATGTACCTTTTTTTTCTGTTCTGTTTTTCTTGTCTGTTTACATAATTATGTGTGTACATAAATAGTAAATAATACATTCCAGGAAAAATGATTCAATCTTCACAACAAAGACTGCTGCACTGACAGGATTTTAAACCCAACCTGAATAAACCCAAAAACAGCATACATTTTTCATGCATTCAACAAAATTTTGTAAAATTTTGACCCTCACATTAGAACATTAAACATTGAACATTATGTGACTTGTGCGCCTAGAACGAACGCGCGGAATAAAAAACGCGCACCTACGCAACAAAAAAAAAAAAAAAAAAAATAGGCTTTTCGCATATTATTTATTTATTTATTATTTACTTTATTGTACACCAGAAAATACATACCAAAAAATACGATTATTAATAAAAAACCATACAATGGGCGGCCTTATCGCTTTCTGAACGCTCGCTTTTGTATTTAGATTTCATATTGGGTGCTAAGGCGGATCACATACAACAACGCGCCACGCGACGGGGCGCAGATAACGTGCCGGGCGCATAATTTTTTACACACAATTTCAATAAAAATGCGCTTCCGCGCGTTATATTTGACTCCGTTTCAAGTGCCCCGTCACGTGGCGCGTTGTAGTGTGTGATCCGCCTAAATGTGCATGTCACACATTTTTTAATTTTTTTTTTAAATAGCATTGCCCCACACTAGGAATTACTCCTGTATCGTGGGTGCGTTTACAAACATTTAAACTCACATACTTACACAAACAGCCAGACCCGGAACAACTACCTGTAGGCAATACAAATATTTGTTCCGTGCGGGAATCGAACCCACGACACGCAGCGCAGCAGTCGATCGCTCAGCCACTGCGTCAATATTTATATTCTGTGGAGCGGTGCTAGACCAACAGCCAGGTGGGCGTGGACGACCTACAGAAGATCGCAGAGAAGATCTGGATGAGCATTTCACAGATCAGGGATGCATGGTACAAAAAGAAGGAGGTCTTATACTCAGCAATGTACAAAATGTCCCCTAGTGTATCCGAGGCTTTACGTTTACATCGCTCGTGCGTGCTCTGGAGATGAAACTGCGAACGTAGCACTACAAAGTTGATGCTTGGACATGTCTAAGTAATAAACAAACTCTTTAAATAATTATGCATAATATGTTTCGCTTTGACACATCCCGGTGTCAAACTTTCTGATGTTTCACGAATCTATGAGCCAGTTCGGATGTAGTTTATCAGTTTATTTGGGTCGAGGATGATCGATCGTGCTTATGTTTTTCGAGTCAGTATCAAACTCAAACTCAAATCATTTATTTCAATTAAACCATTTCAGGTACTTTTGAATTGTCAAAATTAAATTGTCGGTCAGTTACTTAGTCAGAAAGTTGAAGCTAGTTGCCCATTCCAAAACGTAGATCTCTGTGGAGCCAGAAACTCCACGGACACTCTTTTAAATCAAGATATTATTACAAAATCCTGGGTACATTATTCTTATTGCTTCTATATGTGAGAACAATGTAAAAAAAATAAACAATTTAAAATATAAAATTCAAAATTCAAAATAAGCCCTGGCAGTTAAGAGATGACCAGTCTCAACCGACGGCGCCCGTTCACGAACATGACGCGTATAGGTATAGGTGTTCCAAATAGATTTTGATATGATTAATCATCATTAGTCCACTGCTGGACATAAGCCTCTCCTATTGCACGCGATTCAACTCGATTTTCGGCAACTCTCATCTAGCTGCTACCAGCCATCCTATGAAGATCGTCGCTCCACCTAGCCTGAGGGCGTCCCCAACTTACGTTTACCGTCAAGAACACGTCTACACCAACGGTCATCGGTTCTACGACTAATATGGCTATATCGACAACTTTGGTTCTCTGCTGGATTACTTCGTTCATATGATTATGGACGTGCATATTGTGCTGGTCTGTTAAAGACAACTCTAAGTAATGTTTTTTTCTTTTTAAACGTTGCACCTCTCTAGGAATTGCTTCTGTATCGTGGGTGCGTTTACAAACATTTAAACTCACATACACAAACAGCCAGACCCGGAACAACTACCTGTAGGCAATAAAAATATTTGTTCCGTGCGGGAATCGAACCCTCGACACGCAGTGCCGCAGTCAATCGCTCAGCCACTGCGCCAACCGTGTCGTCCGTGTCAACCGTGTCGAATGTTAAAAGAATGTAGAAGGTGTATTTGAAACTAAAGACCAACATGAATATATATTCGCTCAATCAGACTACTCTATTGCTTTCTGGGAAACTTTCTTCACCAAGAAGTGTGTTATATATTCAACAGTAGGCTTTCTAACTCATTGCTGAGTAATATAATTGCGTATCGCACTCACTACTAGAATACAAGTCCGCAACCAAAAAATCATCCTGCTAATATTATGAACGTGAAAGTTTGTATGGATGGATGGATGGATGTTTCTTACTCATTCACAGAAAAACTACCGAACTACCGAAAGAGTAACAAACATCCATCCATCCATACAAACTTTTACGTTTATAATATTAGGATTAGCACCCGCGACAAATTCCGTCCGCGTGAAATTTGTTATTCCCCGACCCACTCCCTCGCATGAAATCGCCTGCCCGCGCTATTAGCCATCTTGTTACCATAACACAAGCATTAAGTTGCTTTGCTTGGGTTGCTTAGATGGCGCTGTGTGAAATGTCCAGGGATATTATTATTATTACGTCGTTATTGTTTTGCATTCTTTCTGTCTTTTTACTCAGCTTCTAAGGGTCCTAGCGTTGACGGGGCCCGATACGACCGAAGCCTGCCAGGGTAGCAGGATCGTCCGAAAGGGTTACCGCTGCCCTGGAACATAAAGGGCTAAGGAAGGAACACGGGTGGGTTTTAGTCAGTAAGAGTCTGACACTCCCTTACGCTCCACCCAGAGCGGGAGGGGTCATTTGATGATTTCCCTTACTGAAAAAAATAAATAAAAAGGGTCCTAGCGTGATATTGAAACCCCGTTTTTTTGTTTTTTTGGGTGCGAAATCATCAAATGATCTCTGGGCTGAGCAGAAGGGCGTGTCAGACTTTTACTGACTAAAACCCACCCGTGTTCCTTCAGTTGCCTGTGTCAGGGGCCACGGTATCTCTTTATATTGAAACCCCTATAGCCTTTCTCAAGAATTGGGCTATGAAATGCAAAAATATTTTTTCAAATCCGATTGGTCGTTCTAGAGATTAGGGCATTCAAACAAACAAACTTTTCAGCATTATTATTAGTATATAGATTTGGTTTTGGTTAATTTCACATAACTAACATAAAGAATTTTCTAACTCTTATAGCTTATCTTCATATAAATAATCAAAAAAACGGAAAACAGCAGTAGGTATTATTGCGTAATACACTTACAACTAGAACTGGACTGGGCCTTTTTGGTGCAGCCGTGAGGCCCACATTCCTGCTAATTTTTTACATCGGACTTCACACTTTTTATTTATTTTTTTATATTATTGTTTGTTTAGTCTGATGTATGTATCTGGTGTTTTGTGTGTCTTTTAGTTTGTGCCAGATAAATGTATTTTCTTTCTTTCTTTCTAGAAGAAGAGGGGCTTGTGGCTTAGTAAAAACAGCCGCACGGGTCGATCGATCAGGTTTAGATACGCTTGCCGCTGTTGGTCCTTGGATGGGTGGCCACTTTCACATACCAAGACCCCTTCGTGCCTCGAAAAGCACGTCAAGCCGGTGGCCCAGCCGTCATTCGTGGATTTTTGATAGTCGTTACGGGTCGTCAGGAGCCCGAAAGTCTGACTACCATCTTACCAAGGGGTGTCGTATTACCCAGTAACTGGGTTGTGGAGGTCAGATAGGCAGTCGCTCCAGGCAAAATACTGGTATTCAGCTGCATCTGGTTAGACTGGAAGCTGACCCCAACATAGTCAGGAAAAGGCTAGGGAGATGAGATGACTCACAATTGGAAGAAAAATCCGCAACCAAATCAAATTCATTAATTTTTATAATCATTAGAATCACTATCGTTGCAAGCTCTTACCTTTTTGTTGCACACTCATTAGAATTTCATGTTCAACAGCGTCCAGGTTTGTCCATGTTATATCCCAAATACAACCCAAGGTCACGCCCCAATTGCATCGCAGGCTCTGCCTCATTGAACGTGACCACATCGTCAATTAGTCACGATAATGTGGCGTGCCTGGATCCGAACCGTTCCGATCCGTTTCGTAGTTTAAAAATAAATTGACCGGTACAATGAGTATACTGACGTGTATTTAAAGGCTTATTTATTGTTATCAGGATGTGGGTCGTAGGTTCAAACCCAGACAGGTGCTTTACTTTGTGTAAATTATTTCATCACCTCTGCTCTCAAAACGGTGAAGGAAAACATCGTGAGGAAACCGGCATGTCCTAGAACCAAAAAATCGAAGACATGTGACATCTAACAATCCGCACTGGGCCCGCGTGGTGGATTATGGCCTAAATCTATTTCACAGAGAGGAGGCCTGTGTCCCAGCAGTGGGAACATTATAGGCTGATTATGAACTCTACAACCCAGTTACTGGGTAATGCGAATTCACTTGGTAAGAATGGTTGTCGGACTTCCGGGCTTCTGAAACCCCGTAACGACTGTCAAAGATCCACGAATGACAGCTGAAACCAAAGGCTTAACGTGCTTTCTGATGCACGGAGGGGTCTAGGTATGTAAAGATGTTTTCCCATCCACGGACCAACCGCGGCAAGCGTAGCTTAACCTGATCGATAGACCTGTGCGGCTGTTGTTACTTAGCCATAAACCCCCTCTCAAGAAAGGCTGTAGCATAGTATGTTAAGCTTTCATGTAACAGTAGTGACTACACTTCAAAATTAAATACACAAAAGTTATCATTATCAAAGTCGATCAGTAATTTAAAGGAACCGTGTAATCATAAAAGCCAACCCTCCATGGTGCGAAACTTAATACTGAGGGGAAGAAGTGACAGTTATATGATTTATTGCATTTTGATTCCCTCGCGATTTCAGTAGCGGCAACCCAAAATGTTATCACTCTTTTGCGAATCACTCTTTCTCCTCCCCGTTGGTCTAGTGGTCGCACTTGCGACTGCTGAGCGTAAGGTTCTTGGTTCGATTCCCAGGTCGGACAAAGTGTTATTGTGTTTTTTCATCTGTGTCTAATTGCCTAGGTAGTCTAGTAGTCGGAAGTGACACTGCTGAGCGGGAGGTTCCGAGTTTTATTCCCAGATCTAAAGAAGTGTTATTGGGTTTTTTTGATCAAGGATTTCTCAGAAGCGGCCTGGAGTCTGGATTTATACCTGGTTTACCGTATAGAGGTATGAAGAACAGGGTGTAAAGTTCACTCATCCTTCATAGAACAGGGAGGATCCTCCGACCAGACTGGTGTTGTGTCTGGTGGGCCACTGCCCAACGATTGATGTTGGAAAGTTTGTGTATATGCTAATTGCGCGGTAAACTCTGCTTGCGAGATGCAGGATTTGCGTGACGTCAGTAAGACGCGTTGTTCGCACGTGCCGTTGTAGATACCGCTACACCGTATTAAGTTCGAACTCTATTACAAAATACTTAAAACGAAAGCGTCAGTGTAACCGCAAAATTAAAATTTACTTCAGTCTTTTGCAGTTTTCAGGTCAGTATCAAGTTGTATGTTGATCTTAATAATGATTCGCTGCCGTAACAAATATTTAGACAAAAATATATCATAAGTACATAAATTTAATGAAATCGTGCCATTCTAACTTAAGGTTATAATTCTGTAAAGCCATTTTTTTTTCTCTTTATATATTTAAGGACATTTATGATCGCAATGTGTATGTCAGTCCCATCGTACCCTAAATACACATTTCTCATGTCTGGGCCATGAACCTAAACAGACTCTTCGCATCATCGTCATTTGGTTGAGCCAGAATTTTATGGAATGTGCCTACTTCAAGTCTGTTCAACCTCAAGACCCTAAACAAATCATTTCTACCAGACTCGTACCGAACACAGTCCATCAATAAGTGGTGTCAGTCTTCAACAACTCCGCACTCCACACAGGCGAGTTCGTTTTTCTCATCATGAACGCAAACTCATTACAAGGAATGTGTCCAGATCTGAGTCTATTTATTTATTTATTTTACTTAAACATAAAAATTATGAATCTTTGAAATTATAAATTACTCGTAGCCTACACTGTACTCCCATACCTATTATCACAGTAATTGGGAAATTAAAGTTATTTTTCACTTTGTAGTGTCTTTTTTGGAAGTCGGTTGTTTTTTTTTTTGCAAAGAAATATATTTTCCACGAGTACAGTGTAGGCTACGAGTAGAAGGCCTATCGTCCACGATGCAATCAATCATATTCTACTCAATAAAACGTTAGTAAGTTGCGTTGTGAACTGACCGCTATTGAAATACTAGTGCAGTGACATTCTTACTACTCATTGGTGATTTGAGTTTGGTTACTGTTGAATAGCATCGTGGTGGGCCTTATACATAGGTCGTTGTTTCCATCGAAAAATAGTTGAAATCGCTTATCGCATAGCGGCTTTAAAACAAAAAGAGATCGGATAGGAATCCAATCGCCCTGAGTGTCAATCGTTCGTACGACCGCTTTCAAATGCTCCCAGCTTTTTCTCTCTTTTACACTATGGAATATTTTATAGTAATTGCTCCTACCTTTGGTTACATATCGTGAGTTCAAAGGATATTTTATAGCAGCCTTCTGTTAAATTCGTGGAAAGTGTAGAGTACATTTGAAGAGCGAAAGTTTGGTGGTGTATAGTAAACCCACGTTTCGCCAGTTTCGTTTAAAGGAGTTGTGCTAAGGTAACCCGTGAAATTAAAATATGCTAACGTTTTTTTGCAATTTGCAGGTCAATGGCGGCGATTCCCTTGTTCACAAACTAAACTAAAGTTAAGTTCAGTGCATCTTTTTCTTTCTGTTTAATTAAGAAAAGGACAGAAGATAAATATTAGTTTAGTCCTGTCACTGTTCACTTTGTAGTGTCTTTTTTGGAAGTCGGTTGTTTTTTTTTTTTTTGCAAAAAGTTTTTATTTTTAATACAAGGGATAACACAAAGGGCGTCAATGGGTCAATTGTTTGTTTAATTATTTGTTTATTATTGTTTGTAGAGTTTCTTGCCGGATCTTCTCCATAGGAAACGACCTATTGGAACCATTTTTATTTTTTTTTTTCAGGATGGGAAATCATCAAATGACCCCTCCCGCTCCGGGTGGAGCAGAAAGGAGTGTCAGACTCTTACTGACTAAAACCCACCCGCGTTCCTTCCTTAGCCCTTTATATTCCAGGGCAGCGGTAACCCTTTCGGACGATCCCGCTACACCTATTGGAACCATGCACCTAGCTTCCATAAGTGTCCATGTAGGTTTATGTGAAATACCAGTCGGGGGTGCGGAAAATGTACTAGTAGGTATATATATAAATGTACGGGCCCTCGACTCATGAATCATGATACTGGAGGGAACCGTGGGGTTTTAGTCAATAGGTGCCTGACATAACCCTCCGCTCTCCCCAGACGGAGGGTATCTATGAGGGTTTTATTTCCACGAAAAAAAAAAGGTTTATGTGAAATGAAATAATAATTTGCTTTAATCTTTTTTACATGACTATAATCCAATTTCCAGCAATATTAGAATCTACTTCCAGTCTACCAGGCTCGGCTAGTTATCAATATTTGCATGAAACGACTGCTATTTGATCTGTCTGTACAAACTTATCTTGTCTAATATTAATATTTTACTCAACAGTTCTTATAATTTCGGGCTTTTCGCTATCCGTAGCGACTATCTAGGAATTGTGAATTTCTAGCTAGGAAGGCTAGATGGTTTTGAGTTGAGCTTGCTGAATTCTCAGTTACACTTCTTCATGCTCGTAGCCAAATTCTCGGCTGACTCTATACTTACTGGATAAATTTTTAACCAGTGCGAAAAAATATAACCATGAATACAGCATATGATTACCCTCCCCCCTACCCCCTGGCGTAGAAATTTTTCGTAGTTAATAAAAAAAAATGATTATTGTTGACCGCGTAACCTTAACCGTAACATTGCACTTTTCTATGAAATAGCTTATAATATTTATTTTTGAGAGCCGACGAAAAATGTGTTAAAAAAAATTGTGAATACATTTTAAAAATGTGTCCTGTATAGACACGCTAAAAAAAAGTTACACTGCAAACATTCCTCAATGCACAATATTTTTCACATAAATAATTTTAATACATTATCGTCTGCTGCACTTTTTAGACTGAATCTTCAGTTACAAAAGAAGAAACTATTTCTCAACTAATCTGCCTAGAATTTCCCTAACTATGTTGGGGTCGACTTCCAGTCTAACCAGTATTTTACATGGAATACAACCCAGTTACTGGGTAACATGATAGGGGGCGGGTATTGTTATCTAGTAACTTGTCACGGGATATTAATTATCTATGCAAACATTATATTATAAATGAAAGTCGCATATCCTATCTTCTTTTAAACTACGCAACAGATATTGATATTAATAAGAGAATTTCTTCAGGAAGGTTCATAAGTACAGTCATCAAAGGAAATAAGTAACCAGGGTCGTCGGATATAGTTGAAGTTTAGTAGGAAACCGATGGATGTTTTCGAATGAAATTTAATTTGATGAATTAACTTTTGGTTTTATATTAATTAAATTAAATATTATCAGAAAACATTCATCGGTTTCTTACTAACTTATCATTGATATTAAACTTACATCTACGAGTAATAAATAAATGTCCATGTTTTGCCAAGCCAAAAGACACCTTGCGAAGAACCCACCCCGGTTATTTGTGGGGGGTTTATGTGAGCGATAAGGCTATCATATTAATTGAAACCACGTTTTCTTACGTATTTCAAAAATATTGGGTAACACGGAGTGTCCCCTTTGGTAAGAATAGAAGATACTAATTACTCATGTAGGATCAAATACCAAACCTGATAACATCCCTCAAATACCCCACACATTAATTCATGGCCGTGCTTAAATAAAACCACCCACGCAAAACGACACACATTACCAACACAACGGGCCTAATCTGGCTGTGTTCCACCCATTCAGTTTGGCAAACATAACGCCACGACAAATTTCAACATCCATCAAATTAGAGTCGCAACTGTTATTCATCTTTCTTTACTTATGTTTGGGTTGGCAATAGTGGGCGATATTCGATTATGCCTACAACCATCTGTGAGGAGAATTTATTCCCTCTTTATATTTTCCCAGATACGTGTACCGTTATTATTTGCGTTTGCTCCAAGAATTCGTGTGTGGAGATTTGATATTCGAACTGTTTGGTGAAATATTGTCGTTCTAGTTTTTGAAAAGAATTGGTGGCTTATGAAAATATTATAGTGTTCTTTTGTTTATTCATTTAGGGGATATGAGAAAGCCTAGGAAGGTATACTAATATTTTGTAATGAAAGGACTGACTGACAAAATATTATTATAATGATTTAAACGCAACCATACCTTGGTCATAGTAATCTATCATTTTTCGTAATAGTATGATTATAGGAAAATTCTAATATCACCATAAACTTTTCCCTTCTATATTTATATGTACAGACGCCAGCAGGTCAACCTACCCGAAACTGTCAAATTTTCCCAATCAACCTTGAAACTTAATGCTTTCCCGATGAAGTTGAAAATCGATTAAAGAAATTTGACAGATTGTAGTAGCTTGATGTGCTGGCGTCTGTACATTATAAATTAAAGTAACTTTTCGTGTCTGACTGTGTGACTGCGTTATTATTCTAAACTACGCAACGTATTTTGATGTGGTTTTCAATAACATTTACAGAATGTATTCCAGAAGTTTTATGTGCATAATGCATTCATATTAAAACTTACTTATAACACAGAAAGTTTCCACACAACGGGTGCCTGAAGATGGACGGCGCCGCCAAGGTCGGTCCAGAAAGCAGTGGCGAGATGACCTGGACGCGTACCGTGGTGGTACGGGGAAGGAGTTCCCGAAAGGACTTAGGGGAAGCCTTTGCTCAGCAGTGGGACAGATAAGCTAAACAATAAAAAAAGAAATCTCTGTGTTTTTCAAGTCGTAAAAACCGTGCGATGCTGGGGCTGGTCGCTACTTAGCTAGTATACAATAAATTAAACAATTTAGGGCTGATTTTTCAATCAACCGATAATTTTTATTCGCGGAATAAAAGTGACATTTGACAGTTTTTGTATGGAAGTACTGTTAAAAATTCAAAATTATTCCTCCGATAAAGTTATCTGGCGTTGGAAAAATCAGCCCTTAAACACAGAACGCACCTTATAGGTAAGTATAAATTCTAATTCGAATGCTGAACATGTGATCAAAATAGGTCTTGTACAATTTAAAGAACCATAAAGAGAATTTACGATTTTTGGTCAAAAGTAATAAAATGGTATAAGTAGGTAAAGATGCGTTTACTTTTTACAGTTCACACGAAGCGTGTGTCAGTTGGGGCTTTGAGGCGAGCGGATTAAGGGAGCGCCCACATGCAACTTTTGTATCAGCAACTAATTTGTATCTCACATCAAGTCTACGGGTTTGTGTGAAAGTGTTGTCTTTGTCGCGGCGCTACATGCGCGCACTTTCATACAAATCCGTAGACTTGACTTCTTCTGACAATGCCATACCAACAAGCAACGCAATATACACACAAACTCGCACAAAGCAATCAACTCAGCGTCGCAATACAAATACACTCAAAAAAAGATTATTCTAAATCCTCCTCTCGCACCGTAACCGCCAGTCTTAAAGCCACACAATCAAGATTGTCGCGAGGACACATAAATATTCCTAATCTTCACTCAAATATCTCTTTAGAACATACGACAGCTGCGGAGGATGTTTTCTCTTAAATCTCGAAGAGATTAGTGCTAACGATTGGAGTAATTATTAGGAAAAATACACTGAATGGCTGTAAACGTTGATTTTGAGAAGTGCTTGAAGCTATTTTGGGTTTTAATGGTTTGGGTAGCACATGACGTATTTTTGCGGGTGTCGTAAATGTTAGTTACATGAATAGGAAGAAGTATCGATTTATAGTCCACTAGTTGCGCCCCGCGGTTACACCCGACTAAGTATCGATCTCGTGGAAATATCGAGACAAAAGTATCGTATGTGTTATTCTGATGTATAAGCTACTAGCTGCGCCCCGTGGTTTCACCCGCATAAGTGTAGTCCCGTGAAAATATCGCGATGAAAAGTATTCTATGTGTTAATCCTGTTTATAAATTACCTGTGTGCCAAATTTCATCTGACTCCGTTCAGTAGTATTTGCGTGAAAAAATAACAAAAATATCCATCCATCCATACAAACTGTCACGTTTATAATATTAGTAGGATAGTAGGATTATTAGAAACCTGCACCTTAATTGCGTAACACACAATCAATCGGAATCGGTTTGATTTTGACAGTTCAACAACATTCATTGCGTTATTTACGTGTTGAGCAGACAAATTTTTCGAACTTATAAAGCAATGGCTTAGCAATTTGCTTCAAAATGATTCTGATTCCGATTGATCGTGTGTCACGCAATTAGGGTGCAGGACGTAGGATAGGATATTGTATGATTGTAAAAATGTGTCTGTTGACGACCATCAGCAACCAACCTTTTTTATATTGATTGTTTATTTTTCTATTAATTTATTCCTTTGTCTTTTAATGTCACTGTGTGTGAAAAATGTTTAAAAATATACTCTAAAACTGTGATCGTATTTCCATTACAAGCATCCTATAGCCATCCTCAACATTGTCCATGGAGTTTCTTGCCTGTTCTTCTCCATAGGTACCTACTGTGCTTTGGAGTGGGCAACTAGCTTCATATTTTTCTGACTGACCGACTGCTTGACAATTCCAAAGCCCCTGTAAATAGTTTAAATGCTTTGAGTTTTAGTTATTCTCTTCTATAAGTCAACATAATTGCTATGGGATCCCATCTTTTCGCATAATATTATTTTTAACCCCCGACGCAAAAACGACGGGGTGTTATGAGTTTGACGTGTCTGTGTGTGTGTGTGGGGGGGGGGGGGTGTGTGTGTGTGTATGTCTGTCTGTGGCATCGTAGCTCTCGAACGGATGAACCGATTTTAATTTTGTTTTTTTTTTCCTAATATTCTTTGGCATAATTTGTTTTGCCATAACAATACTTTGTCATATTTTTTTTGGCATACAGTTTATGTCGGCATAATTATCTTGAAGCCTAATTTATTTTGGCATAAATTTAATTCGCATAACGTTACTAGGCCTAATGATTATTAGCATAATTATGCGTAAGCTGTTATGCGTAAATAATTTATGCGAAAATATAATTAGGACAAAAAAAAGTATGCCAAGTTATATTAGGTCTTAAAATTTTATGCAAATGAATAGGGAACCAATTGCTATTATATAAATTTCAATAAAATACTAGTATAACACATCCACTCCACCCGCAGCAACCCGTGTCCGTATAGCAGATATTCTGAAATATTTTAACACGTGTGGGTGTGTTATTTTTAGAAATGATATAGAATTAGCTTCCAACGATTCCAACCCTATTGGGTACCAATTTTGTATGAAATTATACATGCTCTGATTAGGTCTGCAAATATTGCAAGGACCATATTCATAGTTCCGTTGAGTTCCCATAATATCCATCATCATCTGCCAAGCCTTTTCCCAACTATGTTGGGGTCGGCTTCCGGTCTAACCGGATGCAGCTGAATACCAATATTTTACATGGAGCGACTGCCTATCTGACCTCCACAACCCAGTAACCGGGTAATACGATACCCCTTGGTAAGACTGTTTGTCACACTTTCGGGCTTCTGACGACCGTAACGACTGTCAAAGATCCACGAATGACAGCCGAGACCAATGGCTTAACATGCTTTCCGAGGCACGGAGAGGTCTTGGTATATGAAGATGGTCACTGATCCACGAACCAAGCGCGGCAAGCGTAGCTTAACCTGATCGATCGATCCGTGCGGCTGTTATTACTTTGCGGTTCCGGTCACAAGCCCCTTCCCATAATATCCATAGTAATTATATTAAAGCTGAAGAGTTTGTTTGTTTGAACGCGCTAATCTTTGGAACTACCAGTCGGATTTGAAACTTTCTTATTGTATTTGATAGTCCAATTCTTGAGGAATGTTATAGGCTATTATTATCATTATGCAAAAGAAAAAAAAACTCAAAAAGAAGCTAAGCGAAAATGTAGTAATTTATAAATAAATAATCCGATTTCTTTTAATTAAACGGCGACTGAAACGGAGTGGCACAGCCAGTTAGATATTATAACTCCCCGTATTCATTCATTCAGTAAAGCGATTTATTTACCCTAACCCAAGTTCGTTCAAGGGTAAGACTGTGAATCAGGACTAAGGATAATATTCTCCGGCGCCATATCTTATATTTTCATAGCTTTCTTCAATCACGTATGGGTACTTCACTGTGATTATTCAAACGTATGAATAAAAGGTCATTGACATTTATTATTATTAGCATTTCTCGGGACCCTGGGGTCTCAGACCTTTGGAAGGTGTACCTGTTCGCACTATGCATAGATCGTGCTCCAAGGATGGAGAAGGTTAATGTAGGAGTATTAATTGCAGGGCAAAGAAACAACGATTTCGGATATGTATTATATCTTTGTATCTATTTTGGTGTATTGTATACATAATATTTGCACCAACGACAGTCCCATTTTATGTCCAGGAACATCACTCTCCATTCCAAGGTTGCCCGGAAGAGATTGCAGAAAGCGACAAGGCCGCCCATTGTATACTTTGTAGTGTTTGATGTATTTTTTAAACAAAGATATTGGATTATGGATTTGGGTCGCTAAAGTGAACCATTCAATAAAGTTAATAAAATAATCCATATGGTCCTTACGGGTAATAACTAGAAAATGTACCAAATACAAAAATGTTCCTTAAGTACCTAGTAAAATTGTGCCTTGTCACTTTTTTAGGTTCCCGTGCCCAAAGGGTGCCAGCGGAACTCTAACACTAAGGTTCCGTTATCCGTTTGTCACAGGGTTGTACATATCTTTTGAACCGTAATAGGTAGATACTTGAAATTTTCACAGTGTGTACTACTATAAGCCGCTATAACGAAGAACGTGTTAAAAATTTGTGGTGAGTGTGTTAAATATTGTACTCTGGTACGGAAACCTTCGTGTGCGAGTCCGACTCGCATTTGGCTGTTATTTTTTGTATTTATATAATACACACCTATTGTAAAAAAGAGAAGTGTGGCCCAGTGGTAACGGCTACGACTTGCGAGTTGTAGGTCGTAGGTTCGAACCCAGAGAGGCGGTTTACTTTGTGTAAATTATTCCATCACCACTGCTCTCAAAACGGGTCGTGGGGCTTTTGGGACCGGGACCGCGGTCCCGAATGCCACCTATAAATGCAATAATTAGTTTTGAACGGTGAAGGAAAACATCGTGAGGAAACCGGCATATCCTAGAACCAAAAATTCAAAGACATGTGATATCTACCAACCCGCACTGGGCCCGCGTGGTGGGGTACGGCCCTCACCCTCTCACTGAGAGGAAGTGTGAGAGACCTGTGTCCCAACAGTGGGAACGTTATAAGCTGATTATGTATTATAAAAATACAAAAATAACGGCCAAATGTATGTATTGATATTTATTTGTCCATCGATATAGTAAAAAAGAGAGAAAACATGCTCAAATGTGCACGATCAGTAAGATTTTATTGCATGTTTTACCGTAAACCTGAAAATATCCAAAATATGCGAAATGCGTTTAAGCAAACATGCATTTATTTCAAATCCAATCGTTAGCAATGCCAATGGTTCCTAAGCTGTTCATTTCGTTTGCGCAAGGGTTTAGAGATAACTTTTTCGTCTCGTCAAACGACTACCTAATTAATAAATCTAAAGTGTTGGTATTATGGCTGTGCAAGATTTTCAAAAGTATCTATTAAACTTCTAGATTAATATGATATAGCTTACATTCCCAAGAGAGTGGTAACACGATATATTAACTACTCTGGTTTTGGTGCAAATGGATCTAGAACTTTGGAACATTAGTAATTACATTTGCAACGAATTGAATTTGTGGTCAAACGCGGCACATGCGACCTTGCGAGCTAAATTGGATGTATAGACAAGAAACTTTACAGACTTGCAATAGGGACTTTTAAGGAGATTACATTTATTCATTTTCTTACTTGTTTGATACATTTTTTAATATTAAAAAAAAATCTACTTCCAAAAACACACTAAGTACAAAGTGAAAAATAACTTTAATTTCGGAAGTCAGTGTCGTCGGTTTTGCATTTTCGTTTTTTGACACCGACTACCGAAATTAAAGTTATTTTACAACTTTTAGTGTTATTTTGTTTTTTTGTAAAAAGGTTTTTATTTTTTCATTCTTCACTACTTACTTGCTAAGTAAATATCAGTAAGAAAAAGCTATTAAAACATCATCAATTATGAACTAAGTGGAAAAAATACGTATTATTGAAACTAACTCAAAAACTACCCATGCAAAGTTAATAAAATTTATGGGACCACCCATGAGGCATACTATAACAAATAAATAAATAATTTTGCAAATCCTTCTATATCTGATGGAGTTATGCCCGCACATACATTAAAAAAAACATCCATAGTGAGAACCTCCTCCTTTTTTTGAAGTCGGTTAAAAATACAATCAATGAACCAAATTAAGTTAAATATAATTTGACAAATTGATGATTTCCAAACAGAACCCGTAGCACTAATGTTTTTTCCAAACTGTTTTAGCAGAAACTAGGTTCTTTATTGTGTGTGAGTTCCGAGAAATTCACATGACAGCTGTCAGCGGGAAAGTTATCGTATGTTTTCCGAGAAACGGTTTATTGAGGAAAAATCTAGCGAAAAATATTGAGTTAAAAAATTGCGTAATTCTTTCTACGAAACTAAAGAATAGAGATATACCGATTGTTACTATCTAAAATAGACGAATAAGTAAGTACGAATGCTATAATTTTATTCTAAAATAGACGAATAAGTAAGTACGAATGCTATAATTTTATTGTAATTAATCGCCAAGTATCAAAACTATAGAAATGACGAAAATTGCAAAAAAATCGCTTTCTCTTTGAACACTTTTCATGATTTATCGATCAGGTTAAGGCTACGCTTGCCGCGGTTGGTCTGTGGATGGGTGACCATTTTTACATACCGAGACCCCTCCGTACCTCCAAGAGCACGTTAAGCCGTTGGTCCCGGCTGTCATTCATGGATCTTTGACAGTCGTTACGGGTAGTCAGAAGCCCGAAAGTCTGACAACCAGCCTTACCAAGGGTTAATCGTATTACCCAGTAACTGGGTTGTGAAGGTCAGATAGGCAGTCGCTTCATGTAAAATACTGGTATTCAGCTGCATCCGGTTAGATTAGAAGCTGACCCCAACATAGTTGGGAAAAGGCTAGGCAGATGTTGATTCAGTCTGAAGACGTTCACTGCTGGACACAGGCCTCCTTCAAGCATCACCACTTCGACCGGTCCTGTGCTTTTCGCATCCAGCGGATTCCTGCGGTCTTCGCAAGTTAATTTGTCCACCTTATTTTGAAAATGCCATAAACTTCCTATCTTAATAATCTCCAAAGTAATCCGATCGTCTTAATAAAAATTCTATCCCCGCGGTAATTAATCGAAACCGTTCCCGATTCAATCAATCAGTTTATCAATATTTACGAACGAAAGAAAAATAAAAACGCGACAAAAGTTATTCCTAAAAGGCAATAAAGAAGTTTTGAAACTTCGCTAACAATTCCCTCAAAGAAAATGGTTCTTGGTTGTTGTTTTGTTAGATTTTTTGGGCGGGCTGAACGTACTTAGTTCTTAAAGGGATGTATATTTTACTTACTTCGCCTGACAGTTGTGTTAATAAATAATTCTGGAAAAGTTTTATTTATGATAAACATTATTTTTCTCGCTGAAAGATAAACAGACTGTTTGCATGTTCATAAAAATGTTTTCTGGTTGTTTATTTTTTTTATTTCTGAAGAAAATACGCTGATATACTTCGTTTAACGTCAACATCGAGTTACGGTGTTGCCATACTAACTTTAAGACTTCAGCTCAGTTAGACTTATAATCATAAACATACCCCACCGAGCCTCGGAAAACACGTTAAGCCGTTGGTCCCGGCTGTCATTCGTGGATCTTTGACAGTCGTTATGGGTCTTCAGAAGCCTGAAAGTCTGACAACCAGTTTTACCAAGGGATGGAGCTCAGAGAGGCAGTCACTCCATGGTGTCAGTCGCTCCGTGTTAAATACTATTCAGCTGCATCCGGTTAGACAGGAAGCCGACCCCAACATAGTTGGGAAAAGGCTCGGCAGATGATGATGACTAGACATTTAGACTTCAAGCCTTTTATACAGTAGGTACTTGGTACAGACACCAGCACATCAAGCTACTACAATCTGTCAAATTTCTTTAATAGATTTTCAACTTTATCTTGAAAGCATTAAGGTTCAAGGTTGATTGGGAAAATTTGACAGTTTCGGGTAGCTTGACCTGCTGGCGTCTGTACTTGTACGTAAAGTATGTTTTGTTTAGTATAATCAGCCTGCAGCGTTCCCACTGCTGGGATACAGGCACTCTCTGTGAGAGGGAATGGGCGTATTCCACGTATTTACGTCTTAGAATAGGGTAGTTGCCTGGGTAAAAAAACAATAATTATATTAAGTCCGTCAGTTAGATTATCGAAAAATAATGGACATGTATTTTTTCTTTTGTCAATCAAACCAAAAATGACAAAGATAAAGCGCGTCAAAATTTGGCAGTGGGGCGTCGTGACGTCACTTGCTTGCAAAAGTGTCGTAAGCAAATGACCACCCAGAGCGGGAGGAGTCATTTGATGATTTCCCATCCTGAAAAAAAAAAAAAGCGAATGACGTCACGCGGTACTTTACGGGCGATATCTTCATAATTTTTGATATAATTGACAAAAGAAAAAATACGGGTTCAATATTTTTTGATAATTTAAACTTACGGACGGACTAATTAGAACGGACAAACGGACTAATTAGATTTTTTTAGGAAAATTCCTATTGTTGGCTCTCGTATATTTTATGCCGTTTTCCTTCACCGTTTTTGAGAACTGCAGTGGTGAAGAAATCAAGTACACAAAGAAAAGCACCTGCCTGGGTTCGAACCCAGGACTTACAACTCGTAAATCAGGGCCATTGCCACTGAGCCACCACTGCTCTCTCTGTCACATATTTTTTATTTTAATTTAATTTTAGTATAGTTATTTACTACTTTCAGTAATCAAAGGCTGTTAATAATGTAATTAGTACCTAATTAATAATTTCTTCTTAATTAAGTGATAACTGACAAGACAAGGGCAAGCCAAGTAGAGCATAGGATTGTTTGTTGACCTCGATCTCGCCTGGTGGAAAGAGATGGATGAAGTGTACGATAGTAGTAGTAAATACAAAAGGACGAAAATATTGGTGTATAACTTCAGTCTCACGAAGCTCTGCGTACTTTACTATTACTATTATGGAAAAATACGACACACCTTGGTTGTCGCACGCTGTGGAGGTGCTGGTCAGAAAACCCCACAACTAACCTTGCAATTTTATTTTTCTTTTCTTTCTTTTCTTTTTATTTTTTGTCTCTGTGTTTTTGTTTACTAACAATAGTTGTTAAGAACAATGTTACTAACAATAAAATTGGGCTTAGTTGCCATAAATAAACAAATATTGAATATTGAATTGAATATTTACTTGTGGTAACCAAGTGCACAAACACGCTGTGAATGTGTGCGTGAAGACGAGTAGTGTTAGCAAATAACACATACATAACACACTTCCGACTTTGTCATTGTCTCGGACGATACCAAGAGCTCTGGCGCTTACACACACATTTCCAGCGTGTTTGTACACGCACACTTCCGACTTCGCCATTGCCAGCCTACAGCAGTCCACTGCCGGATATACGTGCCTCTCCTATTGCACGCCATTCAATTCGGTTTTCGGCAAGTCTCATCCAGCTACTACCAGCCATCCTGCGAAGATCGTCGCTCCACCTAGCCTGAGGGCGTCTTACCTTACGTCTGCTGCATCGCTTCGTGAGATAAAAATACTATAAAATAGAAAACTTTTATTTCAGACAAGAGTTCATAGGCTTAGTAACAATTTTACTTAACTTCTGAGGGGCAATTCTCGTAATTTTAAGAACGTTCACAGTCTGATCTCAGTCTCAATCTGTCAAAAAATACTTCTAATTTCCCTACATTTTGACAAGTTTTTGACATTTGTTTGTCGCCGAGATGAGACTGCGACTAGATTTTGAACGTTTTAAATTACGAGAATTGGCCTACTGGTGTTAGTGGGTACTATAATAATTATGTCTTCTTTTCTCGTCTCGACGCAAACTGTATGAGAAAAGCTGAAGCCGTGGTAAACGTTCCAGGTCTATTAGGGAGTTACCCAAATACCGAGGTTGCAAGACATAATACCCGTGTGAGATAACTATACACCTGGCGCTGTAACGTCTCATCACACAGATGCTATCGCTGCTGGGTGCTAATTTACTATGACCACTTAATAGCTCTTGTAATACAGGAACTTCTAGTTTAAGATCCAGGGCTACACTGATGTTTGTGTCTTGAAGTGAAAAATAAATAAATAATTAAATAATTCCTTACTTCGAAAGCACGTCAATTCCTTAGCTCAACACGACATCTGCCAATAACGTATTCTCTATGACACAATGACCGCGAAGGTGTGGTTTGATCTGTCAAAATACCACGCTTGACAACCGTACGTGGTTTGCACGTGGTACGATTACGCGGGAAATAATTATTACCATACAAAATTGGGCCCAGGAACGCACATGGCGAACACGGAGCGTCGCGCGGAGAAGCGGGAGAGGGGCCGCATAGCAGTGTATAGTTAACTCGCACGGGTTGTATATTCAAGTATACTCCTGGAGGCATTTAAACGCACCCCAGTAACTAAATAAAACAAAACGAGTCCAAACCCCTTAAACAAAATTCCAAGTTAAATTCTTCCAACTCGTAGGACAGAACAAGACATAAAAACATTCTCCTTTTAGCATACAATAAAAAAAGTAATTGTATCAAGAAAGACCTTCCTTCGTAATTTTAGGTACGCGAGCTTTTTTGAGTTCCGGAGCGCGGCCAGGAAAAAAATCGTGAAGGATCCTTTTGTAGGAGATTTTCGTAAAGGGTCTAATGAACCATGCTCTTTCCAGCGTCGCAGATAAAAATATGTTTATGTTATCTGTAATACAGTCATTTAAGACGGTTTTTCTGATGTGACTTTTTAGATTTAGTCAAGGTTGGGTCCGTGATTTAGCGTGATTTAGCGTCCCGCGGCTTCACCCGCATAAATCCCGTTCCCGTCAGAATATCGGAATAAAAATGATTTTATGTGTTAATGCTGGTTATAAACTATATGTGTGCCAAATTTCATCCAAATCCGCTCAGTAGTTTTTACGTGAAAAAGGAACAAACATCCATCCATCCATCCTCACAAACTTTCGCATTTATAATATTATTACTAGCTGCGCCCCGCGGTTTCACCCGCATAAGTTTCGATCCCCTAGGAATATCGGAATAAAAAGTATTGTTTGTGTTAATCCAGGATGTCAGCTATGTCCGTACCAAATTTAATCAAAATTGGTCCAGCCATTTGAGCGTGAAGAAGTAACAAACATACAAACACACACACTCACAAACTTTCGCCTAACATTAGTGTGATAACTCACATATTCAGCCTATAATGTTCCCACTGCTGGGATACAGGCTTGCTGGGATATAGGCCTCTTCGTTCTGCGAGAGGGAGTGGACCACTACACGGGCTCAATGCGGGTTGGTGGATGTCACATGACTTCGAATTTTTGGTTCTAGGACACGCTGGCGCCGGTTTCCTCACGATATTTTCCTTTACCGTTTTTGGAGCAGTGGTGATGAAATATTTTACACGAAATAAAATAAATAAAGAAAGAAAGAAAAAGTATTTATTGCGACTCCTACAGGATCATAAACTAAACTAAACACAGTTAAAAATAAAAATAAAACAAATTGTACAAAAAAGTAACAAAAGGAAAAAAATGAAACAAAGTCCTCTACGAGGCCAAAAGGCTCCTATCTCAGCATGATGCTTCGTCATTTAAAAAATAAATGTCGTAGCGCTGGTATTCTGTACCTCTGTGTAAGTACCTGCGTGGGTTCTTATCCCGGTTGTACTTTTCTAGGGGTAATACCGAACTCTACTCGGGCGAACCCATGGACAGCTAGTAGATATCTAACCATAATCATCAGTTTTACGTAGCGTTATTCATACGTTTTGTAAGCCTAAAATACTAGTACTCCGAAATTGATTTTATGAAAATATATGTTTCGGGTGTTGGCAACATGGCCAGGAGGCTGGCAACACAACACAAAAGCGAATATATATAAAAACTTTTTTGCAAAAAAAAACAACCGACTTCCAAAAACGACACTACAAAGTGAAAAATAACTTTAATTTCGGAAGTCGGTGTCATTGGGTTCGCATTTTCGTTGTTTGCCATCGACTTCCGAAATTAAAGTTATTTTTCACTTTGTAGTGTCGTTTTTGGAAGTCGGTTGTTATTTTTTTTTTGCAAAAAAGTTTTTATTTTTCACTTTTAAGTTGTAATTTTTACCAGTAATTTTGGTTTAAAAAAACCAAACTACTGAACCGTTTTTGATGAAATTTAAAAGTTTAAAATTTCTACGGGACCTTTTGGGAAGTATACCCTTTCCAACAAAAAAAGAATTTTTCAAATCGGTTGGTAAGCGACAGAGTTATGCGCGAACAAACATGAAAAAAAATACAAACATCCGAATTGAGAACCTCCTCCATTTTTAGAAGTCGGTTAAAAACACATTTTCTGTAATTCTAATTGGAAACCAAATAAAATTCCTATTCCGACAACAAAGTCGTTTTGTTTACAGTTTACTTCTAGTAATACTAATACCATCAATGAACTTACTCAAAACAAACAGGGCAAAATAAAGCTTATTTCGCATATTTTCGCGTCGAACCCACCCTCTTCATCTCCCAGCAGAATAAACACCATCCATTAGAATTAAATGACGGAAGAGAGGCATTAGTAGAATAAACATAACCGGGAAAGTCAAAACAGTAGGGTCTAAAGATAATAATAATTATTATTATGTTAAACAACAAGAAGAACTAAATTGTCAAAAATTCCAAATTATTTCTCGGATAAAATTATCCGGTGTTAGAAAAATCAGCCCTAAAGGCTTTAAACAAGTGGAAAATTGTTTTCAAAGCGTGTCGTATTTCTACAAGGATTTTCATAAGCTTATCGGGTATGCCAGTACCATACATTTTATTTATTTATTTTATTATTTATGTACACAGTAAAATATATTGGGATATGATATAATTATAATTTCAGTACAAAGGTAGTGCTTATTTCTTAAGAAATTTCTTCCAGCAGACCTGCGAAAGGAGAAGTAAAAAAGAAATGTAGACAATAGTGTGTGTACCTACACATATAATGCAAAAAAAACATAAGTATACTTAAATAATTACATAATCTTAAAATATATAAACATATATATATGTCGGAGAATGGTATGTCTGTCTCTCGTTAGCATCAGGCATATTTTAATTACTGTGGGCGTACTATGGGTAGTGTTGGTTTTAGCACCATAGAAAAACGGTTTGCAGTTCAAATCAGATTATAATTTACGAACCAGTTAATCACACTAGCGAATCACGCACTATAGGTACACATTCAACACACACACAACTATTATGACTTTTACCCTGCTGTGAGACAATGGCAGGCAGGTATAAGGATGATAGATCAACAAAACGTAGGACAGTTCCGAAGCGTCTTCACTGCTCGATCACCAGGATCCAGAATGCCGACTCGGCGCGTTCTCTTCAACCTCGTAACCGACCGGAAACGCCCCGACTCTGTCAAAGCGCGCCAATCCTAGTCCTGATAGTTGCCGCTAGGTGGCGTGCCTTGTTTTGTTGTAAACGTCAATTACCGGATGCGACACGGCCATCCTACGAGGACAATTAAATAAGCAATATGACAATCAATCAGAGTCCAGGTACTATTGAGGATAAGGTACACTGATAATTTAGGAATTGACCCAAAGTTATTAACCAATTAACAAAGCCCCGGGTATCTCATTCGCGGTCAACAATCACAGCTATAACATAGCTCCATCACATTTGTGACATACGCACTTCCCGGAGGAATGCCGAGTCGTCCTTGACTCTACGGTCTTGGCTTCGAGGCTAGACCCGACCATACTACCCAGAGCTACCGCACACCACGTACCCACGGTCTACCATGTAGATGCCGATTTCTAACGGGCTATGGCTACGATACCCTGGTACGGTCTCCGACCCAACGAATCAAGAACCCGTGCATCTAACACAAACAATTCTCTTCGACTTTACTTCTACTATCTCGTCTTCCTCAACAACCTCAATAGGTACTTGGCCCTCAGGCATTTTTTAACGCGATCGTGTGCATATCTAAAATGGCGATTACTTGTTAACGATTTTAAGTTGTATCTGTCACCGTCTAACACTTCAACGACCTTACCAACGTTTTGTCTGGTTTCGCTCCTCATTTTGCAGCAAAACAATACTATCAGATATCTTACTAACGTTAAATTCTTGGTCTAAAATCTTACGAAATATCACTTTTATGATAACTATCCGGTACAGTATGAAATAAGATCTCTAAACGCAGATTGTTACTCAACATCACATAAAACTTGTAGGGTACTTTGCACACTACCATAACGGATCCCTGTTATGTTGAAAACATTATTTGCACTCTTGCCAATTCACTTTGACACAACACAATCTTTGATGCATTCGATGTCAGAATCATAATAAAATGGATATGACTCACCCAGTATTCATCAATACACTGCTCGGATTGCCGACATAGCAAACGCTAGCACAGCACTACGACATAGCACGCTGCTGCAGGTACTGCTGGCCTGAAATGAAATATGTCCGCAAAGTATCACATAGCTCTGCCACTCTTGGTCACATTTGGTAAAGGCGAAAACACAATGAAAATTCGAACAAACTAACAATAGCAGGGTTCAGAGCATTAACCACTATTTGATTCCCAAATCTCAAGATTACAATCAAAATAATCAACTAAGATGCATGTGTCTCATACTATCTAGTAACCTCCAGTTACTCAACCCGTCAAATTCATTTGCGCATCCCCCTCGGATCGCCAAGTCACTCCTGGACTTTATGGTTTTTCACGAAACCCCAGACAACACACACAAAACACACACAACTTAATCTCTACTCTGTTTCATCAACAAAACTATTACTTGACTTTCCTCAAATTTGTTAGTAATACTCTGATCCAAACTATCATCGATAACAAAAGATTCAACCAGAGTAATGTAAACAAACTTTGATTTTCTAATCATAGCGTAAATCATCAACCAGAGCCATGTAGACACATTTTGGTTATCTAATCATAGCGTAAATCATCAACCAGAGCCATGTACCATCGTTATCCACATTAACAATCATTTTTATCACTAAGAGCCTTTGACACCTGGAAAGCCACACACGAGTAAACCACTCTAACGCCACGGCTCTCCAGCCGACCAGCAATCGCATTGCTCTCACACATCCAGCGCATGGATCCGTGTGCATCACCCTGTGATACCACACAACTTTACTACGGCTGATAGAGAACCCCCACTCGCGTGCTTTCCATAATGTAGGCTTGCTAATCACCACTGTGATCACTATCTACTTCGACTGGTACATGACCTACTGGCATCTTTCTTTACCTATCGTGAGCATACTTGTAAGGTTAGAATTTAAAGATTTTAACGTATAGCGATTACCCGCCAAATCTTCTGCTACCGTAAACGGACCTCTGTCTGAACTTAACCGATCTAACTTAGTTCACTCTTCGTTTTCTAATAACACGAAATCGTCAACCGAACATTTTGTTATAGCTGCCTTTGTTCTATCAAATCTAGCTTTCTGTTGTTGACCGATTAAAACTGAATTTATTACAAGAGCTTTATGCAACAAAAACTCTGTCGCAGACATGTTAATCGAAAAGTCTAGGTTCAATATTTCACGTTCTATCATAATATTATTTTGCAAACAAATGTCGGATAGAATTGTAATAAAATCTCAAGTTATTGCAACACTACATATGATTTGTTCTGTGCTGAATACACATGTTTGACCAATACCAGTCAATGCAACAACGTTATTAGCTCGTTTGCCACTTAATTTGGCTGCACAACTCGCTTATACTAACGAGCATTCAGCACCAGAATCGTAAACAAAACAATACAGCTCACCTTTATGTTCTAACGTGTCTGAGGGTAGTTGCACGACGTCCACTCGCCGTTCACGACTTCCAGCACGTTGTCCACCATCCGCTTGGCTTGGCTGCCACTGCTCGTGCACCCGGCTGCGATATATCCTGGTTTCCCTCACTTGCAGCACACGAAAGGCTTCGCTGAGGGCTGCGGGGCTGCTTAGCTCGATTCTTCTTAAAGTCACTCCATGTCGTTCCTTGGTATGCTATTTGCGATAGTCACGTTGATGCTGCTCCTTTATACGTCTTACTGATGGCCACAACAATTTGAAAGGTGGTCAACTAGCAGTGAAGTTTCGGCAAAACACAAATCAGCTGTTGTGCACTGTTATGTTATGTTACGTTTGCACACGTCTCCTACCGCGTATTCTAAACACGGGAACGGGATACTTCGAACTCAAACGCCGGTTAGTCTTTTTTTTCAAACATGGCGGTAGACGCAACAGTCGCGTCACTCGGCAAAGGTATTTCTGCATACAGCCTATGCCCAAAACAACATGTACCATGCTTGCGCATCCGTATCTCTTTTGTCTAGGTCGAACTTGGACAGATCCACACGATTATTTGATAAGCGTTCGCATGTTTGCACTTTGTTTTTCAAATGTCAACGGTCACTTTCACTTTAAGCGTTCTCATTTTGTGCATGAACCAACACGAATCCCAGTTCTGATGTCGGAGAATGGTATGTCTGTCTCTCGTTAGCATCAGGCATATTTTAATTACTGTGGGCGTACTATGGGTAGTGTTGGTTTTAGCACCATAGAAAAACGGTTTGCAGTTCAAATCAGATTATAATTTACGAACCAGTTAATCACACTAGCGAATCACGCACTATAGGTACACATTCAACACACACACAACTATTATGACTTTTATCCTGCTGTGAGACAATGGCAGGCAGGTATAAGGATGATAGATCAACAAAACGTAGGACAGTTCCGAAGCGTCTTCACTGCTCGATCACCAGGATCCAGAATGCCGACTCGGCGCGTTCTCTTCAACCTCGTAACCGACCGGAAACGCCCCGACTCTGTCAAAGCGCGCCAATCCTAGTCCTGATAGTTGCCGCTAGGTGGCGTGCCTTGTTTTATTGTAAACGTCAATTACCGGATGCGACATATATATATTTTAGTATATAATATATAGTAGTATTTACAAATACTCACAGTATAGAGGAAAGGTAATGCTCTTTCAATCGACATTTAAATACAGAAATCACGAATGCCAGACGGAAGTGAGTTCCACAATCTTACAGCATTTTCAACTTTTCCGTGATCGTTGTCACTGATGAATGTCAGTTTGTCTATACTTTAAGTAGATTGTCACTTTGTCTAAACCCTAAGGTCCAATAAAGACAAAACGGTATCCGTAATAGCTTTCTGAAGAATTGTTTAAATGTGTAAATAAAACGTAAGAAAACTAAATTGTATACAAGTATAATCTAATCTGAAGTTGAGCTCTTTGTATTCTGAGTTGAGCTACAGGATTGCAAATACGTGCACTGACTGGACACTGTGCTGTGGACAAGTCCACTCAAACCGATGTGGTCGTTTCCTCAAAATACTATTTCGGGTACCAATCTACATGGTCGTCACATGTCTGTGAGTCAGGACTGTGAGCTCTCAGTTTATTTCGGTCATTCTTCTCAGAGTAGTCGAAAACACCGAGCCTATCATCATCTGCCTAGCCTTTTCCGAACTATGTTGGTGTCGGCTTCCAGTCTAACCGGATACAGCTGAGTACCAGTATTTTACATGCAGCGGCTGCCTATCTGACCTCCACAACCCAGGTGTATAGTATAAAGGTTGGTGGTAGTATTACCCAACCAAGGTGTATAGTGTTACCCATTACTGGGTAATACTATACACCTTGGTAAGACTGGTTGTTGAGCCCACCCAGTCTTAAAACATAATTTACTTTTGACGTGTGACGAGTGTCAGTACAACAAAAAAAAAAAAACATATCATAATATGTATAACATACAAGTGAAGTAAGTTCCAAAACTGTCGACAAACCTTACATTACAAACGCGTCTACCTTCAGAGCAGTCACCTATGTAGACATATAAAGGTTGTGCCAAGTACACACGTCTACGCTATCAGCAATGTGTTCTGTCTGCAAAGTTGAGCGCACTTTCCTATAAGCTTGTGACTTTGATCAAAGAAAAAAAGTGTGACGCGACAATCTCTAAGTGCACTGCTTTATCAGAAAACGTTGGTCAAAGATATTAAAGGATACAAAGTATTTTCCTCAACCCAGATAAAAATTGGACGTAGTTTAGCAAAAAGGACTCAACCCACATTCTGCCCAATAACTCTAAAATTGCGTTAGTCTATGTAATACAACTTGACTTATAAAAATATTGGTATACTAGCTGCTGCCCGCGACGGCGTCTGCGTGAAGGCTCTACAGCACCAAAAATACGTAAGATGCCAGTGTCGCTATAGCATTATAAGTAAACAACTTTTAAAATAGCGTTAAAATATAAGTTTTTTTTTGCAAGCGAAGCAAGTGAAGAGGGATCCGGGAGGGTGGGGAGATATGGGAATCCTGCTGAGCTCAGTCATAAGATGTGACTGAAGGAAATAGAGAAAATAATGCAGGAATACATTCCAGGACACAAAAGAGTAAAAATACGTACCTACAAAGGTATTATACCTTACAACACTTCCCTATAAACTACCTTGGTAGTTATGCTGCCAGGAGCCAAAATATAAAGAGAGTCAGGACTGGTGACGCGGGAGCAAGCGACGTACAGTTGCCCGTGTGAGAAGCAACTCGTCCTGAGATCGACACCCGCTGCCCTCAGTGTCTGCCCCTGCGACTTATTGATGGTCATCGCGAAGCAAACACTCACGGGGAACTGTACGCGCTTGAACTGGAACGGGAAGTTATGAGGTATAAGGGGAATGCGTGGTATAAATACTGCCTCGCCGACGCCACAACCCGTAAGAATTTCCGCCTCAATGATGTGTCTGTGGAGCGAGATGACTTTAAGGCGGGTCCCGTTACACAACCTCGGAGGAGATAGGTTCCGAAGAAGCATAATCGGGACACCGACCTTCAGCTTGATGGTATGCGCTGGAAGTCCACTTACTGACAGGGAGTTCAGAAATTCCACGGGATAATGTGTGGCGTCATCTTGCTCGACAACAATGTTTATCGAGGTGTAGACCACTTCATTACCCCCAAAATCCGAGAGAATGCATTCGTTAATTGCTGCAGCCTGACCATTTTTGGGCGTCAAAATGCCCCACTCACACACCCAAGAACTCTGCTGGTGCGGTATACGACTGATGTCCCCGTACACACAGCGAATGAGTTCTTCCAAGCTGGATACCACTCTACCGAGAGACTCTGGAAGCACCACCTGTCCACCTCTCTCTTCTGGTAGAGTGCCTTCGCCAAGACTTAGAAGCACATCGGAGAATTCTTGATCACGTGCATTACCGCCGAGCAGAGCTCTCATATTAATGGTCAAGCGCAGCGTACGAGCTCGTGACCACAACGAAGATCATTTCAACGAAGCATTCACCTCGTCAGCCCTCGATCCCCGCGTCACCATGGGAAGCGTTTGCCGGAAATTGCCACTGAACAGAACTGTGACACCACCCATTAAATGTTCGTTCCTGCGGATGTCCTGCAGGGTTCTGTCCACGACCTCAACTGCCTTCCTATTGGCCATCGTACACTCATCCTATACGATAAGAGAGCAATCCTTGAGCACGTGTCCCTTATCGCTGTTACGTAACACACCACAAACAGGCGTTTCGGCGCTCTCTAAATCGATGGGAATTTTAAACATGGCATGTGCTGTCTTGCCACCCGGAAGCAGTGTGGCAGCGATTCCCGACGACGCTACAGCAATAGCAATTTTGCCTTGCCTCCTGACCTCTGCAAGTATGCCAGTGGTAACAAATGTGTTTCCTGTTCCACCAGGAGCATCCAAGAAAAACATTTTACCCTGGTTTTGCCCAACGCGAACAAGGTATTAACTGTCAATGTTTATTTTGTACTAACAACATGAATTTGATGAAGAGATGATCATTATCAATGAACATAACTTTTTTGTAATACTTAACACCGCATTTTTTTTTTAAATGGTCTTCCTCTACTCTGCTCAAGATTTTGAGGGTTTTGTTGGAACTTGAATTTGTCAAAACGAACTATAGATACGATACAACTTTTAGGAAGAAAATGCACATTACCATCTATGAATTTTAAGGATAACTAACTACTAACCTCGCCAACATGACCTTTAAATTATTAATTTCCAAAAAGTATTGACATGTAACTTGATTTGATTTTTATGAAATCTCATAGATGGCGCTGTTTTAAATTGTCTTTATACTACTAACATTCATTTAAATATGTTTCTCTGCCCAAGTTACTTTAATGGCGTAGTTTTTTATAGTGTAAAGCTAGATAATAGCATGGCTTACTCAAAAACAACATTTAAATATGCGTCGTTAGATTACACGCTGTCACAGAATGCGTAAGAAAAATAAAGATTCACAGCTCCTCCCCCGTAGGTGATAGCGTGATAATATGTAGCCTATATGTTGACCCGACCTCTTAGTAATATTCATGCAAAATCTGAAGTAAATCCATGCAGTACTTTTTGAGTTTATCCCGGACATACATACAGACAAACAGATAAACAGACAAACAGACAAAAATTCTAAAAACTATATTTTTGGCTTCGATATCGATTGTAGATCACGCCCCAAGTTTTCTTTTTAAAAAATATTTAATGTACAGTTTTGACTTTCCTACGATTTTATTATATGTATAGATTTGCCCTTATGTGATAATATTTCAAAATATTCCATATACAACATCATTGCAGCAATACACGATAACTTAAAAATTACATTTTGTGGGTTGAGTCCTTTCTGCTAAACTACGTCCAATTGATTTAAGTAAAACGTCATAACGCTTTAAATTTCCACAAAAATAAAGGAAAATAAAAAAAATGCCATTCGAGTTTTTACTAAAATATACCAAAAATATGAAATTTCATCCCATCGACTCAACGATTTCGGCTTTGAACAGATGAACAGATATTTTTCAGAGCTCATACAATTCAGCGAATTGAATTTAGTAAAAAAAATATAAGCGGGCATTTTGAAATTGAATGCACTAGACGCTTAAAAATGAATAAAACCTCCATTACTGGAACTCGCGAGTCATGGAATGGCGTAACATAATGCTGGAAACCATTAGCACTTTGACGTTGGCCAAATATTCTTAAGACCCTATTGACGTCCAACTGAATGGCCTGAGACTTCCGTAGTATGTGGCCAGTTTATAAGCTCCATATAGATTTCACTGGTTACCCCTCCTGCTTTAGTAACGTTGTCTCTCTCGCACGCTCGCACGTAAAGACACCCCAGTGCGTTTTCGTACCTCGTTGCGGGCGGTCGCTAATGGCCGTTATCCCGAATTGTGGGAGATCGCGATTAAATTTTTAGATCGAATCCGACGCGATTCAATTCATTCGGAACAATTGTGATGGTTGAAAAAAATGTTTTAATGAAACGTGAAGCGTGAAATTAATTAAACCAAGAACTTGATTTTGAATTATTTAGTGTAAATAGAATTGAAGTGACAGAGGATAGTGAGTTAAGTGAAAAAATATTTTTGTAGTGGATTTTTAAGAGGTAAATATTATTTAATACGTATTCATAATTTGAAAATAATTTGTCCGTAAATCATAGTTTAACATTAATATTTATATTTATTCTACTGTCACCAAAATATTTGTTGGAACCGCCGGAGATTTTTTAAAATTATTTTTCAAATATTATGGAGATCCAACTGTTTTACACAGATGCAGTATTTTTGGTGTATCTTTAACTTGACTTTTACCTGTCATGTTGATCAGTTTTTTCCTTTTGGCTTCGTACAGGACTTTCTGTTTCATTTTTCTTTTTATTACTTTTATAAATATAATTGTTTTTTTTTTTTAATTTTTTACTGTGTTTAGTTTAGTTTGTGATATTCCTGTACGAGTAGCAATAAATACATTGTTTTTAATCGGTTATTTTTGCGAATAATTAAGTTTTAAAACTTCTAAATAATTTAAGTAGCAAGCGGTGTGTGTATATTTGGTACGGTGTCTCGAGGATTTAAAATAGTTAACGATATGATGAATTGATGACTTATTAAAATATTTATGTGTACTATTAAATGATTTATTAGCGAAAGCTGAAATAAACAAACTATCCAGGTCGTTTGAAATACGACCAAATAAACGTTTATTATTATTTGATAGAAGGCTTTCTAAAAATTTATGAATAATTTTATACTTTAAGTAGTCTTGCGGAAGCAAAAATTATTTTTCTTTCCATTCTATTTGAACTCGAGTTACGGTAATTAACGCAGTTACTTTAAAATTAATTACCTATAAATATCCATTAAGTATCTTCATTTTACCCAAAGAACCCAGTGAACGACGTTTTCGCCAAGTTAACAAACTAAATTCTGATTAGATTTTCATCAAGTGAACTTAAATTGCAGGATCTTACATTATGGGGACTTTAGTTAAATGAGTATCATTCCGGAAATTATCAATACTTTTCATCAATTTCGCTTGAACTTCTTAGATAACTTACTTATTTTATTTAGGAAACTTGAAAGCTTCAATATTATCTAATGCGATTTATCATGGACTTTTGACGTGACATTTGGAACATATCTATGATATATAAGTAATACGGGCTGGTGTCCGCAACTCCACGTCAATGCGCGTATAGTTCTTACGTATTATTGTTATAATTCCTGTTATTATCAATCGAAATCAAAATAGTTTATTTGCACAGAATGTGGTAGGTACAAAAAATTACATAAAATTTCAGTGCAAAGACACATTCCGCCATTCAATGATGGTATGCAAATACATAAAAGATAAAGTTGGTATTTTGTAATATAAAATAATTAATATCATTTAAAAGAAATTTGGGAATTCAATCAACGTCTATTAATTGGTTATTTATTTATTTATTCGAAAAAAGAAAACAACAGTCGACAGAATGCCATTTACAAGTCTTCGCGTTTAGTTTGTTACACATGAAATAATGATAGCATAAAATTATACACAAATGCTTTCCATATGTTAAATTTCTTTTTTGAACTTATTTAAGGGAAGGGACTGGACCCCACGACACAGGGAATCCTAGTGTGGGGGCCAGAGATAAATTGTATTTTTTTTTTCTCTTGTGAAGTTAAATAACATGAAATGTGTGTATATGTGTCGTGTTGTTGACATATAATAAAATTATATTATTATTAACCAATCATCATCTTCCTATCGTTATCGTCATGTTTTAAGGTCGGTGCAGTATATTATCTTTTCTTCTTAAACTTCATCGTCATCTCATCTCAGCGACAATCAATGACGATTTGTCAGAAGAATTAGGTATTTATTTTTGACAGATTGAGACTGAGATTAAAGACTATAAGAGAAGGGGAATACAATGCGACGCGATGGATGGACTGTGTGAAAGATGATATGGCTAGATAGAAGCTGGCTCCCGAGATGACGACTAAAAAAGTGAGGAAGAAAAAGACAAACATGGCGCCGATCTCAAATACATTGGAATAAGAGCAATAGAATAATGATGATGAGACTGAGATTAAAATGCAAACGTTCTTAAAATACGGGAATATAAATATATAGGGTCTTAAATTGTCATCACTTTGATTTGAAATCACACAAATAATTATCTCCAGCCCCGATTTTACTTATCGCCCGGCTGTTTGCCTTTTATCCAATCCCACCACTGCGGTATCAAGATGGTCAGATTCATCCAGACACTTTATCTGCAGTAATTGGCTTAGGACTTTCGGCCCCAGACTGGAACTAATTAACTTTGGCACTGCACGTAGAACACATTACCTGCTTTTTTAGATTTGTCGTTATCGGGAAATAGCTTAATGGATTCTAAATCGAGTTTTGTTGTTTTGTAAGAGTTGTATTTCGTGGATTTTAAAATGAAAATGGATGAATCCTTAAAATGTGTTCGAGTTTTTTTTTTTTTTTTGTTTGCATAATCCATGGTGTTATGCAATGGTGCTAAACGTTATAGCGTGTATATTTAAGGTGTTGTCAAATTAATAATATAATTTTAAAATCATTATTAAACTCGCACCGTTATCATTCATTGCAAGCATAGTTTGCTAATAAACTACGTCTTTCAAACGTTATTTGAGATTTAACCAACCAGATAATTTTGATCATGTTTAACACAAAAATTATGTTTAGCCCGTAATTTCGTTTCATCCCCAATTTAGAATCTAACTTTGACATTTAATATTTAATAATGGCGTCAATTATGTGTATAAATATTAGGCTACACTTTAAAGTCAGATAGAATATGGACTCTAATATTGTCGGAACATATAATATACACTATGTCTTTGGGCAAAAGAAAATTTCAAAGAAAGGAGAGCTGTATTATTTCGTATACCTGTAGGTATTGTCTTTTAGAAGTTTCTGTCAATTTGCTAGATGTAGCTTAGTAGTCGACGACCTTGTGAAGGCCGCAGGAACCCGTGGGATGCGAGAAGCACAGAACGGGTCGAAGTGGAGGTGCTATGGGGAGGCCTATGTCCAGCAGTGGACGTCTTTCGGCTGAAACGATGTAGTAGTTGTTTCGTGGACTGCTACCGAAATATAGAGGAAGTGAGTTATTGCCAATGTTTACTTGAACGGTTTGTGATCGACTATTTACCGTCGGATTTGTAACAGTTGATTTCGGTAATCTATCAACTGAAAGAGAAGCATTATTTTCGTCTTCAACCCCAATTTTGAATCTAACTTGTCATTTAATATGGCGGCATAAAAGCTTTAATTAAGTTTATATATATTAGGCTTCACTTCAAAGTCGGATAGAATACGGACTCTAATCTCGTTGGCATCGGTCTACGGCACTTGTCTTGGGAAAAGAAAATTTCAAAGAAAGGAGAGGTGTATTATTTAGCATGCCTGTAGATAGTCTTTTAGAAGTGTCTTGTTTCTGAAGTTTCTTAGTTTCTGTCGATTTGCGAGATTTAACTTTATTCTTAGTTAAAGAAATACCCAATCGTTGTCCTTTTATAAAATTATAGTAAGGAAACACTATATCTTTCCTTAAACGCAATTTTTATGTTCTTTGCGCTTGTTTTATGATTATTATTGTATCCATATATTTATTTATATAGTCAAGTATTGTTTTAGGTATGTATTTATTGTAAATGTAAATGGTACACCACAGGCTACCTGCAGCATGGTACTCCTTTCTCCATTAATCCATGCAAATGTTGTTTTTTAACCGACTTCTAAAAAAGGAGGAGGTTCTCAATTCGAATGTTTGGGTTTTTTTTATGTTTGTTCGCGCATAACTCCGTCGCTTGCTAACCGATTTGAAAAATTCTTTTTTTGTTGGAAAGGGTATACTTCCCATAAAAATTTCATCAAAAACTGTTCAGTAGTTTGGTTTTTAAACCAAAATTACTGGTAAAAATTACAACTAAAACTGAAAAATAAAAACTTTTTTGAAAAAAAAAAAAATAACCGACTTCCAAAAACGACACTACAAAGTGAAAAATAACTTTGATTTTGGAAGTCGGTGGCAAACAACGAAAATGCGAACCCAAAGACACCGAAATTAAAGTTATTTTTCACTTTGTAGTGTCGTTTTTGGAAGTCGGTTGTTTTTTTTTTTTCAAAAAAGTTTTTAATAGATCGCCTTTAGCGATACGACCGCCCATTGCGTCTCCCGTTCTAAAATTTTTACATCTATATCTGAAATATTTATGGTGTATTTAACAAAGAGTATTCTATCTATCTATATACACATGATGTGAGTTTTTGTCAATGTCTACTGGAACGTTTTGTGATTGACTATTTGCCGTCGGATTCGTAACTATTGGTTTCGGGACTATATCAAGTTAAAGAGCAACATTGTTTTCGTCTTCGATGTTTTTATTAATAGTTACAAGTTTTTTTAGGTATATAATTTTAGATTGGAATTGTTTGCGTTTGTGGTCTACTATTAAATATTAATATTATCTGCCTACAAATTCTATAGTATCAATATTTAGTTACTGGACAAGACAATAACGCTTAGTTTATTTTTTGAACGCCCGTAATTTTTTTGTTATTTGTTACATTAAATGAACAAATGGATTACGACATATTATAGTGACGTGATGACATATTATATTGAATGAATATTATACATTTGAATGAATTTAACTCATTGAATTTTAAATTTTCTGTTCTTGTTTGTTTAAGGGTTGGCTGTTTTAATATTAGATATGTCTGTCATATTGATATATCATTATATTCCAAAAGCTCCAAGTTACTGAGTACTTGACTTGAATGTACCCTGGGGGCTGAGAGTATGTCATGGTCACTCTAATGTCTCGCTGATGGTAGCGCATGTGTTGGATCATTTAGCTCCCTTCAAAATGGTTGAGCTGAATGGTGCTTATCCATGCGTAGGTAATTTTCTTGAACGAGCGTCGTCAGTGGGGACCGGTCATTTCTAGTTGCCACGGTTTATTTTAGTTTAATTTAATATTTAAATTGTTTTTTTTTTTCGTTAATGTCCGTGTAGTTTCTTGCCCGTTCTTCTCTATATGTACCTACTACATTTTGGAATCAAAATCAAAAGTCATTTATTCAAATTAGGCTGAGAATCAGCACTTTTCGAACGTCAAAATTACAAAAGACAGTCCCCCAAACACGCCCCGCCCTTCACCACTTCCTGGTGCTATCGCTGGAAATGGGCAACTAGCTTCATCTTTCTGACTGACCGACCCCTTACCAATTCAAAAGTGCCTGTAATTGGTTTATTTGAAATAAATGCTTTGTTTGAATTAAAAAACTTCAACGTTGTCTATATAATAGGCTAGACATCACCAATTAGTTTAATTGGGAACTCGTTTAAAACAATAATAGGACAAGAATCCTGAATATTTTTTATTCAGTAACAGTGTTCTTTAACAACAATAAACAAGTGCGAGTCGGACTCGCTTATGAAGGGTTCCGTTGAGTTGATTGAATGAAAGGTAAATTGCGGTTTATGATTCATGACATGATTTATTTTTACACGGGGCACACATTTTAGCACTTTGGAAGTGTCTCTCGCGCAAACTATTCAGTTTAGATAAAAATGATGTTAGAAACCTCAATATCATTTTTGACGACCTATCCAACCCCACACGTATGGGTTTGATGAAAAAAAATTTGAGTTTCAGTTCTAAGTGGGAACCCACTTTTTTCTTCTTCAAACTTAGTTATCAATTTTATTGTTCACTTAAGGTTGGTACAGCCTTACCAAGGGGTATCGTATAACCCAGTAGCTACGTTGTGGAGGTCAGATAGGTAGTCTCTCCATATAAAATACTGATATTCAGCTGCATTCGGTTAGACTGGAAGCCGACCCCAACATAGTTGGTAAAAGGCTTGGTAGATGATGACTTAAGGTCCGCACAAAATATGGCTGTGGTCCGGATTCGGGCGCGGTCTATCAAACCTTTCATGATGGGTGACTTGTAATTATTAAAGACGTTTAAATTACTAATGAATAATTGAACCTAACATTTTGACACTATCAAACAATATAACGTGACTGGCTACACTAAATTATTTTATAAATATAGTTATAAAAAAGTGTTTTCTATTCATGTTAGCCGCAAGCACCGTTTAATATACGCTCAAGGAATTTTCTGCTATTAATTTATGACATAAAGGGAATAGCTTTTTTAGATGGTAAAGATTGATATGCAGTATATTGCGGTGCGTAGTAGGTAAAGCCTGTTGCCAGTTAATTAGTGGGCATAATATTGCCTTCGTTCAATATATTTTTTCCAAGATAGAAGAAGTACATTAGGTAAACCGTCTTTGACAGATGGAACTAGTGATTGCAGCAACACACAATACATTGATTGATATACTTACGGTATTATAATGTCTGTAAGAAGCCATAAATAATATAATTCAATAAAAAAAGGCAGTATTACATATATTTCACTACGCATTTTAAAGTAAACTTTTACGTGATCTGGAATGTTCATTCTAAGACAGCTGTCAAAAAGCGGTTAACCTAATGAACAGGGTATTTATATGTATAAGATTTTGGTGCAGTTGTGTTTTGTTTCGTTCTCTGGTATTCATTGTCATTAAAAGTAATTGTTACTGTGTTTTATTTTTTTATAATTGGCATCTCGGAGGTAAACCTAGAAGGTTGTCGGCTGCTAAACTGCGCTTGCCTGTGGGTGCCAGCCAGGGCTAAAAAACTTAAAAACTAAGCGAATACATATAAAATAGCTTGTAATTACTTAGTTTGCCGCCTGTGGGGAACGAATCTCGGTTTAGGTATGTCTGGGAGAGGGCAGCAAGGGGCAGGTTAGATCGGATTTAAATTGTTACTAGCTGTATTATATATGATCCCTCTTATATTTGTAATACTATGGATGCCAGTACAGTTATTTTTAGATAAACTCTCTCTTTGATCGCCTACAAAAAAGAAGGAGGTTCCCAATTAGTCGTCTCTTTTTTCTGCAGGTTTTACAAAAAGTTTTAATTAACTGGGACTATAGTAATATGGTCATTAATCTTTGATGACGCAGTGGCCAAGTGATTGGCTTCTGAGATGCGGAAATAAGATTAAAAAGAGCGAGGTGATTGTGTAACACACTAACGTTGGCAATGCCTCGAATCTGTGTGGTTCTTTCCTCAAAACATTTCAGGCACTAATCTACATGATCCTCACATGATCTGACGAAAATTATGTCTGGACTTTAAAATCGACTTTGAACCTTGTGTTTCGCCATTTTTTCTCAGGGGTAGTAAAATAGGAAATGTCAAATCCATCTAGCTTATTTTTTTATAATATGACGTGGAAAAGTAATTCAGATATCCTATTTAAAGATTAAACAATTTCATTTTTACAATTCAATATCATTCATTGCGTCATTCACGCTTTCGAGGAGACGAATTTTACAAACAAATGAAGCATAGGATTTGCAAAAACTCTTTTATATTGTGATTGAATGTGTGTGTCTTTTGGCAATTGAAATTGGGGTGCTGGTTGGATTCCTGTACGAAACAATTTCATTCCAGGTCTGAGTGTTAATGAGGTGCTTGTGCATGTAGAATTTCATAGAAATCCCATTAACAATAAAGGTGTTTTTAAGAACAAATTAATTATTTTAGAACGATTTCTAAGCATAAGTTTAATCAGCCTATAACGTTCCTACTTCTGGGACACAGATCTCTTCTCTGTGAGAAGGAGTGGGCCGTTATCCATCACGCGGGTCCAATACGGGTTGGTAGATGACTCACGGATTTGTAAAAGACTATCTTAATCAGACACGAATTATTTACGACCATAGTACCTACAATGCAAGCGTAAACACGTCTGTGGGTGATGACCAGTGATAGGAATAGGTAGTGCCTATTTGCCTAAACTTCGAAGAACAGAGACAAGAAACGGAGACTTCCTTAGGACTACATTTTTTCCGGGACATCAGTCCCGAAATTCGGGACAACACTTTTAAATACATTAATAAATATGTTATTTGGAATAAGTAATTCGTCTATATTAACCTAAAGTTTGCGACTAGACATAACATTTATAATTTATAACTCCATAATAATAACTTATCCTCTATGGGCTCCAAAGGAAACATAAAACACATAGAATATTGTTGTAAGTTACAACAATATTCTATGTGTTTTTTTCGGGACAGGTGTCCTGGAAAATATTTAGTCTTAAGGAAGTCTCCGTTTCTTGTCTCTGTTCTTCGAAGTTTAGGCAAATAGGCACTACCTATTCCTATCACTGGATATGACCTACCTACTTGATATTATTTATTCGTAGGAGAAACAGACACAGACTCCGAAACAGGGACATTACTCTGTATAAATAATAAGTCCCGAGCCTAGATATAATGCTACCTAGACTTCTTGATACGTAACTTATCATTTATACAAACACTACTGGCCCGATTCTGCTTCGTAAAGGTTTTACGACACGATCTGAGCATGGAACTGGTACCAAAAATACAGGTTCTGTACCGATACTAACCAGTTCTTGCCATTTCGGTACCGAATTCAGACGGGTACCGTTGCTCCATTTAACAAGTACGGATACCACACACAGAAACCTTCCGGAATAAATGATCTAAGTGATGGTGAAAACCGCATCAAAATCCTAACAGTTTAGAAAAATAATGCGGTCACACAGAGAGACATGATAAGCAACTCTAATTTTATAGCCCTTATTCATAGACGTTGCTTAAAGTTAAGTAGTGATTAGCGAGTGTTTAACCATACATTTTTGACGTTTAAACGTCACTTAACTTTGATCATCATAATCAGCCTATAATGTTCCCACTGCTGGGACACAGGCCTCCTCTTAGCAAGAGGGAGTGAACCGAAATCCATCACGCCGGCCCAGTGCGAGTTGGTAGATGACACGTCTTAGAATTTTTTGGTTCTAGGACATGCTCTTTTCCTCGCGATGTTTTCCTTTACCGTTTATGAGAGCAGTGGTGACGAAATAATTTACACAATGAAAAGCGCCTGTCTGGGTTCGAACCTACGACCTACAATTCGTAAGCCGTTACCGCTGGGCCACCACTCGATTATAAATGAACCCCTTAATATGTAGGTATGGAAGGGGGCAAACTTCAGCTATAAATCGGTTACAGTTTTATGTGGCAATAACCACCAGGTCAAGTCCAGTAGGGTATGCCTAAGGAGAAATTCAGGGCACTGAATAGAATCGTGCGGTATTTCTTAATGGCTGCGAGCCCAGACGTAGGCGTACTCTTAAATAAATATTAAATGTTAGTCCATTTGTCTTAATGCTTTTAGAATGGAAGCTAATTTTTTTCATGAACTTGGAGTGGCTCATGACTAAATAATAACAGTTGTACAGGACGATCTTCAAGGTTAAGTCACGCTTGCCAAGGTTGTTCCGTGGATGGGTGACTATTTATAACATATCGAGACCCCTCCGTGTCTCGGTAAGCATGTTAAGCTGATCTACAAATGACAGCCGGAACCAACTGTCAACTTGGTCCCGGCTGTCATTTGTAGATCATTGACAGTCGTGTCAGAAGCCCGAAAGTCTGACAACCAGTCTTGCCAAGGGGTATCGTGTTACCCAGTAACTGGTCAGATAGGCAGTGGCTCCATGTAACATACTAGTATTTTTTTTATGAAGTTGGTATTGTAGAAGAATATTACTTATGTGAGCGTCTCGTGAAGACGTAGCGTTGGAAGACCTCCCACAAGGTGGACCAATGATCTTGTGAAGGCCGCAGGAATCCGCTGGATGCGGCAAGCACAGAGCTGGTCACAGTGGCGGTGCTTGGGGGAGGCCTATGTCCAGCAGCGGACGCGTTAAGCGTAGTAAAACCTTCAAATAACCCATGCGGCTCCACGAACCACGAGCCCTTTCCCATGATAGATACTTTTCTCAGTGAAAGCAAAGCGCTCTTTTCATTTAAATACAGTAATATGGTTCTAGAAAAATATTGAGTACAAATATATTAAGCAAACATAAGCCCATACTCGTGGAATGGATTGTCGGCGGAACTGACTGGTGTTGTAACTTTGGTCCATGAATCAAACAATTATATTTACTTTATAAAGTGTTATGTCGTATAACCTTCTGTATGTTATTTCACAATAGGTATGTGCTTGAGAACATTCAAGGTTAATTTAGATAAATTGTTCATGTAATTAGACAGGGGCTTGTGACTAAGTAATAAGAGCCGCACGGGCCGATCGATCGGGTTAAGGTACGCTTGATGCGGTAGGTCCGTGGATGGGTGACCATCTTCATATACCAAGACCCTTCCGTTCCTCGGAAAGAACGTTAAGCCGTTGGTCCCGGCTGGCGTCAGTCGTCGTTACGGGTCGTCCATAGATATCCGGAGATATGCCTTCATTGCGGAATAGTAAGGAGTCCTAGTGCCGCCGCTAATCTCCCACCCAAATACTTACAACATTAACAAATAGTGTACTTACGACACACACTTAAAATTTGAACACGCATACTAAGAAGAAAGCAGCTACACTAAGTCAATTTCTAACAGCACACATGCATAGAATGGGCGGGGCATTCACTTGTAAACATTTGCTATTCAATGCACACGCATGCAATTAGGGAGTCGAAAGCGATAGTCGATAATTTTTATCGATATTTATTTATAGCACATTCTTGTATTATAGTAACTTCGTTTAATTTTCTTTAAATAATTTATTTTTCTTTATTATAAATACCTATCCGAAAATATAGTTTATTTTTATTAAAATAAAATGGGAATAGTTTTTTAATATTGTATTACCGGTTAAATTGAACGCTTATTTAATACATTTGTAAAGAAATAAAATGTTAAACCCTCAGTATTATAGACAAAGATTTGACAAAATAGCGACGGACCGCGAATTTTCTAATTCAAATTTCGAACTTTGGCGGCTGCTCGGCCTTATGATTGACATGAATTGAGTGCTTGCGATTTAGTGATCAATACAAGAATATTGCGCAAAATATTTTTTTTTATTTTCAAAAATATTTTTTTTTCAACGATGTAATATTAATTTAAGTTTTTACATTTCACGAGTAAGTGTAAGTATTGAAATAACAATGTCTTAATTTGGTTCAAACAACATTAAATTAATAACTAATTTAACTCTTTTACTATACATGTAATACGAGAATATCCATTGAGTTCTGTAAAAAAATATTCAGCTGCAATAATACGCATATCGATAAAATCAGTCGCACGCACTCGATTGCACCTCTCTAAATTCAAAACGTTCGTTGCGTTCGGGAAGATTCGGGCTAGTTCGGGCTAGTTCGTGTCGCTCCGGACGAAAGTTAATAAAACATTTAAAAATTGATTTAAAATATAAAACAGTGACTTAATTGGTTACTTACCGGTGGTAGGACACACCATTTGTTTTCAGGTTGATGGTATTTGATCTATTTTTACATATAATTACTGCACAACTCGGCATTTTGATTTTTTACGCATCAATAGTACACTGTACGCAGTTGCAAAGCGACTGAATGAAGCGTACAGCCGCCGTTCGAACATAAGAACAATTTTATAATATTGAGGCGCCACGTGCCCCGCCCCCAAGGCATATCCCGTGATATCCGTGGGGTCGTCAGAAGCCCGAAAGTCTAACAACCAGTATTAGCAAGGGCTGTCGTATTACCCAGTAACTGAGTTGTGGAGGTCAGATAGGCAGTTGCTCCATGTAAAATACTAGTATTCAGCTGCATCCGGTTAGACTGGAAGCAGACCCAAACATAGTTACGAAAAGGCTGGGCAGATGATGATGTTCATGTATTAGACAAAGAAGATTCTGTCCCATACCTGTTAACACTGTAATTTGAAAACATTGTCAAAAATAATTATTTTTGAAAGAGTAAATCTACCCGAGTAGTGGGAGGCAGTCACCTCCTTCTGCGAAGCAGTCATGCTAGCGAAGGAGGTGGCGGGGTGGGCGAGGGAACGCACCTCACGCCTCAGCCGCCGCGGGAGACGCTCCGGGCGTCGGGAGCCGCGTGACGACTCCCGGCCACCGTAGGCGCGGGCCTGCGGGCGGTGAGTAATGGGTAACTCACCGTCCGATCAGGACCAGGCCCGTGCCGGACGGCGCGTATGTGTTCCACGCGCGCCTCAAAGAGATGTCAGCACGAGTGACGGGGCCCGATAGGGCCGAAGCCTGCCTGGGTAGCGGGATCGTCCGAAAGGGTTACCGCTGCCCTGGAACATAAAGGGCTAAGGAAGGAACACGGGTGGGTTTTAGTCAGTAAGAGTCTGACACTCCCTCCGCTCCACCCAGAGCGGGAGGGGTCATTTGATGATTTCCCATCCTGAAAAAAAAAAAACAAAAAAACCTACCTTCTGACGTTTCATAAGTAGCCATGTAGGTTTATGTGAAATAAAATATTTTGATTTTGTTTTCGCGTCACTTCTATGTCGCGTGATTATAAATATCTACAAGTGGGTTTCATACCACGTGAAGATATCATCACGCTTGTTTTATTCGAAGGGTAGGACAGAGATGGACCTTTAAGTACACCTACATTTCACCAGTTATGTAAGGTTAATATAATTATCTTGGATACCGTTTGAAACAGTACCCGTGGTGCTCCTTCAGAATGTTTAATAAAAGCATTCCAGAAATGAAAAGAAATAGCTTCTCCTGCTCTTATCCCAATTTATTTAGGGTCGGGGCCACGTGCCTTTTTTAGGGTTCCGTAGTTCACGTCTCGGAACCCTTACTATAGTTTCGTCATGTCCGTCCTTGGCTTACTTTCCAAACGGTTAGTGCTAGAAAGATGATACTTTGCATGGATATGAGTATTTACCATGTCGATAAAGTGCTAAAATAAAATCACGAAAAATATTTTTGTTGGGGTACCTCCCCTACACGTAAAGTGGGGATGATTTTTTTTCTCGCGTCTACCCCATAGTGTGGGGTATCATTAGGTCTTTTAAAAAGATTGAGAGGTTGCTAAGTCGAATTTTTGATTTAGGTATCCGTTTGCGAGATATTCAACTTTAAAGCGCATTTTTTTGATAAAATAGGGCGTCCCCCCCTCTAAAAGCTAAACGGCTGGCTCGAAAAATCTGAAAAAAATCATGATGGTTGTTCATGTGATGAACTTTGAAGGAAAACTGTAACGGCTTAGATAACTTTATTAGTTCAGGAGTTATAGAGGCCTAACTTGTAAAATGCGCTTACTTGGAAAAGTTCGTACTTAAATAACGAAATAATAAGTAAACATGTAAAATATCCTTCTAACTCCACGTGCCATTATGGGTGACTACGGAACCCTATTCTATGCGTGGCCTGATACGCACTTGGCCGATTTTTCTTCCATACTTCTTTATTAGTCATCATCTCGGTAGTCAGCCCCTTTCTAACCATATCATCATTCACACAGTCCATCCATCGTTTTTTGGTTTTCCCCTACTCTTATAGCCATCGACATTCATACTCAAAACTCAGAAATGGGTAATCTTTAAAACAAAATTAATCCAAGCCTATCGCAATATGGCAATTTTTCCGTTGTTTGTATTTCTATCTTTTATAATTAAGGTAATTTTACTCCAACTACATAGCGTGACTATATAGCATTTTGAGTTTCTTTTCAGTGCAGTCCCATACCGGTACTAGGTTCCGCGTAAAATTATATTGAAACTACATTCCTTACACGAAATGCCTCGTGCATGAAAAACATAAATTAATCAAAACGACGTGAAAACAAAATCGTAATACCAACTAAACCACATAAACATGAAACAATTTGCAAAATTAATACAATTTTATGTTGTACAGACGCCAGCAGGTCAAACTACCCGAAATTGTCAAATTTTCCCAATCAACTTTGAACCTTAATACTATAGCAATAAAGTTGAAAATCTATTAAATAAATTTGACAGATTGTAGTAGCCTGATGTGCTGGCGTCTGTACAAAATAAAGTTTATGAATTTTTACTAAGTGATTACACTATAAAAACGTTTTTTGTTATACTTAGTCGGAATAAAAATAATGTAGGTTATACCTAAGAAGCCTTTTAGTTCAACGACGTGAAGTAAATTATGTTTAAATAACAATTCAAATAAATGTTTATTGCTTGTTACATGTAGAAAAAGATCTTATAGTTATTATAATAGTAGCACTTTAATATATTATTATTATTATAAAAATTCTTACAGCTGGTCTAGTCACTCTTTGCATTAATCAAATTATACCTTAAAAAATATTATAAAAATTAATATGCTTTAATCAAATTATACATTAAAATAAAAAACTCATACATGTAATTAGTCATACATTATCAATTAAACAAAATAAATTAACCTAAGTTTTTGTCATTAAAAAAATCATTTATTTTGTACGACGTTTTACCAATCAAGAATGCCTTGAGCCTAAGTTTAAATATATTGATGGCTGAAATATTTTTAATACAGTTTGTTTGTTATAAATTCTTACTCCCATTCCAAATATACGAGATTTAAATTTAACTGTTCTACATCTAATTCCGGATAGCTCATTTTTATGTCATGCACTTCTAAGTGTTTCATATTTGCTTATATCGCTTAACGCACACTAATTCTTATAAATTAGCACCACTTCTCACGCACACTTTTTAATACGTTTCTCACGAAAAAAGAATCAATTTGAAGATTTTATCTGTTTCGTAGACGATACCTTAGGTACTCATTTGATTTTATTATACAGTAGCTAGCTTTTTATCTTAGCGCCGGTGGATTGCTTCGCTTTAATATAACTGGTCCTTTGATCATTTGCAACCAAATGACTTTGTTCATCCAGAAGTGTTAAAGGAATTTACTTCTTACTTAGAAATAAACGCACGCAGAGAATAGAATCGAAGAGAATATTCTTTATTATGTACACCATGTAAATTACAGACATAAATATTGAAATTACAAATACAAAGAAGCAGAGAAGGAATACAAATACAAAAAAGAAAAAGTTGGTGGAAAATATGCGTCACATCCACGCAAAACGGCCATCGGTCAGCATACTGCTGAGACCTTATGCGAGACAGAACCCCAGCGCTAGTTTGCAGCGACTTGAACCTGCTTGACTACTCCATTATAGTTAGTGCTGGATTTTTTTAAAGAATATAATATAACACTCTTTATTATCTACACCATATAAATTACAGATATAAATGTAAAGATATTCATGATGCTTCAAAATCTTCTTTTAATATTCCTGTAAAAGTTCACATCAAATAATTCTGAAAGTCAGAAGAGATTTGAAAAGCAACACACTGAAGTCTGTCTTCCGTTCTCCTGACAAAAAATAAACTCTGGAAACATAAATCAAAAAGGAGTATCATGTTAACCATTGTATCTCCGAAACGGAACCCTCCCATTATTTTAAAAAACCATGAAAATTTGTCTTTCAAGATCATTGGTCCTCCCAAACTCCCGGAAACCAAACCGTCTCATGTTCGATTGTAAGCCACGTGCCAAAGCAGGCACGTGGTCGCAAACGTGTCGTGGTGGTCCCACGATAATTGCACGACCGTCGCCGTCGTGGCGATCGTTAGGCTGATTGGTGTCGCTTCAAGCATCATTAATTTCTGCCCCTGCATTTTATTTTTGCAGTTTCCCCTGCCGAAAAATAAAAGGAGGGAGGGGACATTACGGAAAATGTTCGAGTTTTTAATGTATAAAATTAACTTCACGCTTACCGTCCTCGTGAATTAAGCGAAGAGCCATTTTGAAGCCAATGATGAGAATGATATTATTATTGTCATGTTCGAAAAAGAAAACAGCATAATAATAATTATTATTTTGAAGGCTAACATACGGTTCAAGATTGTTTTACAATTATATAATTATACACTTCTGTGAGGAAAAACACTATAATTTGTAAGTTAATCGACGGTATTGCTGGGTAACCATAATCAGCCTATAATCTGCCTCTGTCTCTGTTTGTGTCTGTCTCTGTCTGTGCCTGTCTTTGTCTGTCTCTGTCTATCTCTGTGTCAGTCTATCTGTCTCGGTGTCTGCTGGGACAGGCGTTCCCTTAGTGAGAGGGAGTAGGCCATAGTCAGAATCGCGGGCCCAGTGCAGTTTGGTCGATATCACATTTCATGTCGTCAAATTTTATGGTCCTAGGTTTCGTTGGATGATAAAACTAAAATACTATCCTAAATACATAATTTTATAAATAAATAATATTACAAATGCGAAAGTAAGTTTGTTACGCTTTCACGTTAAAAGGGCTAAACGGATTTAAATAACAAATTTTATTCAAATCCGCACACAAATAGACCATAAGCTGGGTAAGGACATAGGCTACTTTTCATCCCGGAACGCAGACGAAGTCGCAGGCAACAGCTAGTGAAATTATAAAAACAAAAATCAGTGTAAAAGATAAAAACTAACGATATAAACAATTTTTAAAACACGGTGCTTCAATAGCCTTTTAAAAGTTGACTTCGTGTTTACATCATGACTTGCTCTCAAGCTTATAAAATCTTTTCTTCTGAAATAAAAAGAAGTATCAGGCATTAAGGATAAGGAAAATGCCAGGAAATGTAGTCACTTCCTCGTTTCATGTATTCCAACCATTCAAACTAATACTTCCAAGAATGCCAGACCAAACTGTACGCGCGATTGCTATAAGAGTATTCGTTCTTACCTTGGTATGAACTAATTTGTCCTTGTGACCCTTTGACCTTAAATACAAATCACTAAATCACTTAAGGAGGTCTTTTCTATTTTACTTTCCTTAATCAATTTCCCTTTTTCTTCTGTTTTAAGTCAAGTCAACTCAGCTTATCGCAGTCCACTGCTGGACATAGGCCTGTCCCAGGCTGCGCCACAACACCCTGTCCTCCACCTTCCGCATCCAGTCTGTCCCAGCCATCTTCTTTAGGTCGTCCGTCCATCTAGCTGGGAGGCGTTCCACACTACACTTCCGTTGTAAACGGAAGCGTAGTAGAATTTTAGCGATAGTATATCGCTAAAATTCATAAAATTCTTACCTACAGTCCGGCCGTCGAGAAAAGGCGTTCCTGACACCTGACGGACAATTCTCGTAATTTTAAGAACGTTCACAGTCTGATTTCATTCTCAATCTGTCAAAAAATACTTCTAATTTCCCTACATTTTGACAAGTTTTTGACATTTGTTTGTCGCCAAGATGAGACTGCGACTAAATTTTGAACGTTTTAAATTACGAGCACCTTCTGGTAGTGCGACAATGCTAGTTACTAATGAAGATCAAATTCACAAAAGAAGTATTCGTTTGTTGAAAACTGACAGGCGCCGAGAACGCTTTCTCTTTACGGCCACACTGTACCTTTATATTCTTGTCCAGTGAAACATACAAGTCCAATTAATCTGCCTAGCTGAATACTAGTATTTTATATGAAACGATTGCTCTGACCAACACAACCCAGTAACTGGTTAACACGATACCCCATGGTCAGACATATGGTCTTTTGACTACCCGTAAAGGCTGTCAAAGATCCACAAATGGCAGCCGAGCCCAATGGCTTCACCTGCTTACCGAGGCACGGAGAGTCTCGGTATGTAAAGATGGTCACTCATCCAAAGAACAACCGCGGCAAGCGTTACTTAACTTTATCAATTGACCCGTGCGGCTGTTATTACTTAGCACCAGTGAAACATCCAAGCCCAATTAATAAAAGTGTCAAAAAAGTGTTTATTTAAAGGTTAAAAAGTTGCCATACAAAAAAAGCCTCATGGATAATTTCACTCCCCATAAAGTAACTACTTTTATTCGTTCACCATTAATAACGACAGCGCTATTGTTAATAACGCAACAACACGTTATTGCTATAAAAGCGTCACGCTCAACAATTTGCCAAGCAAACAAAGAATGGTATGCGTAAATTGGAGCACAGAGTGCAGCTCAAAGCAAAACAAGTCCTGTTTTACATACCTGCCTCGCGCTATGCAGTCTTTTAAATAAAAATAAACGCGGTCCATGTAGGCCTGGTGGCTCGAAAAAAAAATGTATCTGCAGTATTCACTTATCTGTGACTTAAAAGTCTAACGGTATTTTTATTCGCGCAAATTCCATAAACAAAGCTCTGCTCAAACTGAGGCGAATCCCGCGCGGGATGCGGGATGAGAATACAAAATCTGGGGGCCAATTCTCGCAATTTTAAACCTTTAAAATCTAGTCGCATTGTCATCTCGGCGACAAACAAATGTCAAAAACTTGTCAAGATGTAGGGAAATTAGAGGTATTTTTGACAGATTGAGACTGAGATCAGACTGTGAACGTTCTTAAAATTACCAGAATTGCCCCTCTGATCTCAAGGCTCGCGCAGACAGGCGCGACACGATGCACGATGGTGCGAGGCGATTCTAGTAGAGCAATTTCCAAAAAGTTTTCATAGCAATTGTTCTAGTAGAGTCGCGTCGTGCTTGTCTGCGGAAGCCTTCACTCTCAATCCGTCAAAAATACCTCTAATTTCCATTCATTTTTGACATTTGTTGGTCACCGGGATGAGACTGCGACTAGATTTTGAATGTTTTAATTTACTAGAATTGGCCTTCAGGTAAAATTAGCTTACGAATATATTTATATGCCCAGTTTGGCAATTGAAATGCTACCATGGGTAAGCAAAACGATTCGTTTTTGGTTATAGGAACCGAGCGTTAGTCGTTATTTATTTATTTATTTACCAGAAACATGGTATGTTATAAGGGTGCTCATAATTGCATAGTGCTACATGTCTCATCGTTTTAACGGTATGCAAAATCAATTTCTAATTACATGAATTTACAATTTTACAACATTACATTCATTTTCAATTAAATTTAATCACATTACATTAATAATATAATATATACTTTGATTTTTCATGCATAATATATACATTGTCACACACATTACATTCACATTACATTACTTTCAGTTCCCGTTAGTTACATTACATTAATAAAAATTATCTCGGTAGTCTCTCCCTTTCTACCCATACTCGTATTATCTTTCACTCAGTCTGTCCATCGTTTCTTTATTCTTCTTTTTCTTTCTTTTGTTAAAATGATTAAAAGTGATCGTAATTATGCAGTCTTGTTCTTTGTCTCTATGATGGCAACACACAACTGTGATGCTTCTGGCATGACGCATGTACACGAGTCTAGGTATCGTGTTCTGTTTGCGTTTTTATTTATGCTTGAGTAGTGCTAGCTTTGTGTGCTAGCTGACATGTATGTTTCTTTGTTTTTTAATGTTAATTACTTTGAACACTACTCTATAGATTTTGTGCTTCTTACCCAGTAACTGGGTTATGGAGGTCAGATGTGTAGTCGCGCCATGTAAAATACTGGTATTCAGCTGCAACTAGTTAAAACTGGAAGCCGACCCCTACATTGGTGGGAAATGGCTAGGCAAATTGGTTGTATAGAATCTGTGCTACTGGGGATACTGTTGCGTCACTTCTTCTTCCCAGCTAAAGCTCTAAGAAGTGGTGAAGAGCTGTGTTACGTAATTTTAACGTCAAAAAATGTTCTCAGCCTCATTCGAAAAAAATACTTCTGTTTTTGATTTTGAGATGTTCTTCGACGACGGTGACCTCACCATCAGACGAACCACGAGATTGTTCGCACTTAAAACACTGTATTTATTTCATCACTAATTAATTGGCACCACAGAAATTTCTATCCGAAAATCCAGCTTTCATTTCAACATATTTCTTTGAATTTTCAATATTTTTCAATAGTCCGTATGTATCCCCAGTCCGGTCGGTTGTTTTTGTACGCTTCTGGTGCTTGTTTTTTATCGTACAACGACGGCGTGTGCAGATGGCTCCTAGCCCGTCCGCCGTGACCACGATCGGAGTTTTCAATATTCCGAGAGATAGGAAAATTTAAAAGTTATTTCAATTCAATAGCTTGGTTGAGAACTTGAGAATGGAGCCTTGTGGTATCCCTCAAAGAGTATACTAATTAATTTACTTAAGATAATGTTGTGAAAGGGAATATAATTATCTAAAGGGGTTTAAGATATTAATGTTTGTGTTTGTTATCTAAAATCAAATCGCACTGACTTGCAAATGCCTTTATACCTAACTAACTTTATATTCTATTTAAAACCTTAAGGTACAAGAAATTGTACCGATGTTTGTATAAATAAACAAAAAGCTGACATCAGAGGAGCAATTCTCGTAATTTTAAGAACGTTCACAGTCTCAATCTGTCAGAAGTACCTCTAATTTCCCTACATTTTGACAAATTTAGACTGAGACTAGATTTTGAACGTTTTCAATTACTAAAATTGGCCTCTTGATGCTTCACTCGAGTGAATTACCGTGAAAGGTTAACTCGAGTGAATTTTCATTTTGGTTTCATTCAATTTATATGACAGCGATAAAATTAAAAAGAAATGAACGTTCATCAGCTCATTTCGTTTCGATCATTTGGAGCGCAAGTGAAGAAAGATGCGCTGCCGAATGCCAAAATCCAACATCGGTGGATCGATTTGTTAATGAATTCATTTTTCACTTTTAATTCACTTTGTGATCTCAACATAAAATTTTAAACGTTTCGAGTGAAAGATGCTGAATTAAATACAGAAATGAACAAAAAGTGAAACGTTTGATAATTATCATCTTGCGTTGCGGTATTTTGTGCGGTAGTTTACAGAATGTTCAGTGTGCCTTTTGGCAAAGGCCGCATCTAACAACTTCCACTGAGTCCTATGTCTCGCAATTCTTTTCTAGTTTGAACCCGTCTGAGCTTTAGTTCATCTTTCCATGTTTTCTATGTATTTATTTAAATTTTCGCACAAAAAGGTACAAAGGTGGACTCAATGCCTTAGGCATTCTCTACCAGTCAACCAAGATTGGTGAAGAGATCAGATGGCAGGTGCTTTGGTTGAGAGGAACAATTGTAAAAAAAAAACTCTTTAAACTAGGTACACAAATACATAAATATGTTATATACACATACGTGGGTATGTGTATATAACATATTTATGTATTTGTTAACAAAAACTTGTATATTACAGTAATTGTATGTGGATACTATTACTATAATATACAAGTAGTTGTTTTGCATCCTCGTCAAATTTCAGGAGGCTGTTATGAAAGACATAAATAATCAAATAAAATTACGATCCCTAGTAAATAATGAATATAATGAACATACTTATTTTTTTAAGTTTGACAGTATTTCAGAATATACCACTTTCAAAGAACAGAATCGCGTTATGGTATCGTATAAGCGGCCGCGTTTTTATGTGTGTGTAAAAGGACAGTTACAGTGTGGTCTCACACAGGCCGCGTTTTAAAATACGCGTCCCACACAAGCTGATTTCCGAAAATTAGAAAAAAAAACCTACTTATTTTATTATTTATTCGCGACGAGGTTCAGTAGCATAGTTACCTCCTTGAATTTGACGAGGATATAAAACGACACCTTGTATACAAAATCAAGGGAGAGAGGTGTTGTTATATGGTCTTCCCTGTTCCTTCACATTAGTTAAGTTGAGACAGAATGCCATCTTGCCTGCATCTTGATGGCAAAATAGAACAGTTAAAAATGTGTAAAAAAAAACATGGAATGGACGTTTCCATTTCAAATCCGCTCTCATATTAGCTCTTCATCCAAAATATCATACAATTCTTCATCTGGCATTTTTCATTTACTGAATAAGCCAGTGAATTTCAATTTTGTCTCCGCATTCATTTGTCACTTAAGTCTAATATACGTCGTTCATAAAACCCGAGCCAAAGTCACTCAGTCCAGCGGGCATTAATCGCATAACATGGACGACTCGAACTCATAAGCGCTACTATTTGGCAGTGTGAGCGAAAAAAGTAATACAATCAAGAATATATGCGTCTTTAGGAACGAAATTCGGAATTTTCTTGACATAAATTCTGTGTAGTGACCAATCTGAGCAAATTAAGAGAGTAAATGTAGTGTTTGCTCGAGTTATTTGTGATATTAGCTGTTGCTTGGCAGTGGACCAACGATTTTTGCTATTGGAATAAATTGGATTAATACCATAGTAACAGTTTTCGTTGAGATTCATTGATATTTGTTTCCGTACGCAAAAAGTGCCAACGGGACTTTGTTACTAAGCCTCCACTGTCCGTTCGTCCGTCTGTCTGTCAGCGAGCTGTTTCATGAACCTTAATAGGCAGACAGTTGAAATTCATAGTATGTATTTCTCTTGCCACTATAACAACAAATAATAAAATTTAAATAAAATACTAAAGGGGGTCACCGTGTATTTTTTTTGTCATTTTTTTGCCATGAGCCGCTTTTTTTAAGAGATTATTTGAATATTGACAGACGACCCACTGACCGTGACGTTACCGTGAATTAATGATTGATGGTATTTAAATGAAACACCATTAATCATTAATTTTGATTGACCAGCGACGTTGATAAAATTAAAATGTTCTCATTCTGACAACGTTCCAATTTCAAATACTTAAACAGTTTGTAATAATGATCAAAATGAGTAGATGTTTATTTCTGTAAGTTGTTGTCCGATTCCCGTAATTAAAAACGTTCAAAATCTAGTCCAATCTCATCTAAGCGACAATCAATGTCAAGAATGTATCGAAAATGTAGGGAAATTAAACGTCATTTTGACAGATTGCGACTGAGATCAGACGCTGAACGTTTTTAAAATTACGAGCATTGTCTCTCAGTTCTATATTTTATAGCTAGATGGCGCCGGCATTTCCCAGCTGACTGATCCCTGAGGAGAAATTTCGAAACAAACTCTGAGAGCATGGTTTCTTTTAAAGTCCAAACATTATATAATATGATTTTTGTGTGTTCGATTATCGATTATATTTTTAAGTGACGTCTCGGAGTGCGGCGGTTCTTAGCTATTTTATTTATTTTATTATTTATGTACATACAGTAAAACAGATACAGATACGATATATAAAAGTATTGATTACAAAGGTACTGCTTATTTCTTAAGAAATTTCTTTCAGCAGACCTGCAAAATGAGAAATTAAAAAGTAATGTAGACTATAATAGTGTGTGAGAACATGAAGAGAAGAAAATTATTTGTGAAGTCTTAAACTAACCATCAGTTTATGTTATTGTCAATGTTACCGCAAGTCAAATTAATTATTCAATATCCATAGTTTGTCATTTCTATTCTCACCATTTCAATATCTCTTTGGAACAGTTTATTTGACATTCTCCGAACCCACTAATGACATCCGAACTTAGCTACCGTATCTGTTGTTCTCCGTAGACAGAGATTGGGAACCTGGTTCCGGTATCAATTGGGCACGTTCCCAATCTTGATAATTATCTCCAAGGAACAGACTATTATATATTGTCTGCTCATCCTTATCGACACCGGTGTTCGTAGTTTTGCTGGGATCTAGTGGAATGATAGTAATGTCGTTTGTTCTCACATCGTCTAAAAAAAAAGTAAGAAAGAAAATACTTTTATTTGAATAAAAAAAAAACACAAAAAAATAACAAGTTGGGGGAAAATATGCGTCACATCCACGCAAAACGGCCTTTGCTCAGCATAATGCTACGAACCTATGTGAGATCTGTCTCGCACCCAAGTAAAAAAAAAAACGCATTTTTTTTTTAACTTGTGCATAGACAAGTACCGTTAAAGATACCGTTTGAGCAGTGGTGGTCCAGTGCTAACGGCCGTGACTTATGAGTTGTAGGAGTAGGTCGTAGGTTTCAACCCAGTTAGGCACTTTGTGTAAATTATTTCATCACCACTGCTCTTAAAACCTTAAAACGTTGAAGGAAAACATTGCGAGAAAACTAGCATGTTTTAGAACCAAAAATTTGAAAACAGTGTACTTCTACCAACCCGCACTGCTCCTGTGTGGTGGATTATGGCCCACTCCCTTTCACTGAGGCCTGTGACCCAGCAGTGGGAACAATAGCGGCTGCATATGCAAAAAAAAGTACCATACAAAGGCCGACTTAACGCCTGGGGCATTTTCTGCCAGTATTATTGAAAGGTAACGATTATATACCATGATGTTTACCGTGCAAATGACTATGGTAGAATTAAGATTTAAGTTTAAAAATTATGTCATATTGTATTCCGTGTAAGGAAAACTCAGTGTTCTGGAGAAAAATACCAGTGCAAAGCGCTCCAAAAACATATCATGCATTATGCAGTGCCCGTACTTCTTGTACTCTTTTGAACAGTTACAAAGTGGTATTGTGTGGCAACATCTCGCATATTAGCAATTATTGTTAACAGAGCTCGGCTAATGAGTCTCGCTACTGGGTCCCAAGAGACCACAGAACGAACACTTTCCTAATGCCAGGCTAGTCACTGTTGCTTAGAAGGTTCACAGACCTAGCTCTGAGGAGGAAATTTCACAAAAAGTACCCAGTTCTGGAGAGGGAATTTTACCAAAGTGTTTTGGTAAAAGGGAATCTAAATTACAAATAGCAGCCTAGAACAACCCCAATTATAGAATTTCGTTGTAGAGTACGCGCAAGATACGAGTAAGTCTGCGCGCGACGTTTGACTTCAAAATTAATCCCTGCCAGCACTTTTTATCACTTAAGGTGTAATGATGGCAATTATTTACTTTGGAAAACACGGAATACGGCACACTCTCTTGTCACCAGAAATAAACGTCTAGATAGCGGAAAACGATTATTTCCGGCCACGCGCAGATTTATCTTGCGCGCACTCTAATAGTAAAAATGTCCGCGGAGTAAAAAACATAAAATGACAATTCTGCCCTGATAACAAAGAATGCAGTAATCGACATTTTTGAGATTTTCACCTTTTTCCAGAAATGGCATCCCAAGAGGTTCATGTACATGAAAAAAAAAAAAAAATTCATAAAAAAATTAACTCGAAGTATGTTTTTTATGTAATGACTTTCGCCGTACTTGCATAATGCATCTTGCTCAGATGATATGAAATATGTTTTTTTGCGTTTACTCGTAATCGCCATTTTGCGATTACTGCATTCTTAGTTATGACGGCAAAATTGATCGCAATGGTTTTAATTTTGACAGTCCGAGTCAGGCCATAATAAACTGCCAGCCGCAATTAACTAACGCAATAGAACCGTTTTGACATTTTGACAGTGCGAGTGGCCAGTCAAAATGTCAAAATGCTTTTATTGCGTTGTTACGTTGTTGAGCAGACAACAAACCTATGAAGAAATGGATTAATATTTTTCACAATTCTCGGATTGTGATTGAATTTGTGCAATATGGGTGGCGGTTGCTTTTTCCCGAAAAAAACCGTGTTTTTATTTTCTGGTGACTTTATTTTTTTAATACAAAGTGGACTCATCAAGACTTAGAAGAATTCCGCTATGACCTTGCTCTTTTTAAGTACTTTATGTAATGTCCGTGCTAAAAATACAGAACTATTTCCTCACTTACCCAGCGAGGTTAAAAGAAACACCACTCTAGTACATTAAACTTAAGACTACCCACTATAACTACTGTAGCGGACACGAGAAAATGAGGCACTCCGTCAAACTTAACCCGTTTACCGCGACACGCTCTCACATCGGGGGTCTTAATGACCAACTAAGGTTAAATATTCAAAAAATCATCAGTTCGACACAAAGTAGATATACTTTACAGGACTTAGAACGTAAGGTGGGAACTTAGGTGGATTAGAAATAATTTTTGTAAGTTATATAAGGAGCAAGCATGGAGGGTTTGTTCTTTATTTCTATATTAAAGAAAGGACAATGACCAAAAGTCGTGCCAAAAAGTCTCATGCATCAAGATCAAAATATTATAGCAATGTAGGGTTGCTTGTTGTGAAATTAAAGCCCCGTTGAATTGGATGACATTTTATTGGCAACATAACGTTTTTTTTTTAAATGAAATAAACTAGTGCTTGACTTCGATTCCGCCTGATTGAAAGCAGTGATGCAATCGTTAATGGTAGAGGGCACTAATTTATTATGAGCCTATTCTTAATAAACTTATTATACGTTACGCGTTACAATTTATATATATCATGAGGCAACCCTAAGTGGGAGGCTGAAAGGGACTGCGTGGCCCTTCAGACCTCCCCTAGCTGGCTAGTTTCCTGAAGACTGCTAGGCTATCGAAGCAGGGAACCTAGTCGTACTAAGGATCAGAGCTGGCTGCGTGGCTACCGAGCTCAGAAACCTCTAGCTAGTGACTGACGATTTATTCGAAGACAGCTCTGATTATAAAGGCGGATTGGCTGGTACATGTGTGCACAATCTCTACACGTAGTCATCTGTAGTGGTGGTGCAGATTACTCGCAAGGTAGCGCTTGCGCAGATTGTTGCACACGAAGATTGTAGAGGGCATCACTTATCTACAAAAATCGTTTGTAGTTGCTGACTTCTAGTTTATGATGACACTAGACGGCGCTGTATGTTTGTTAAATTCTCCCCCTCTGGTACTCTCTAGTTGTCCCGACAGAGTAACAGGATCTACATGCATCTTCCTTGTTCTTCCTCTTTTTCTTATGGGATTTAATGGTATAGGAACATTGTCATCTCTTTCTTAAAATTTACATATTTCTGAAGTACGATATTTTCCCATGGATTGTTCTGGTGACTTTGGTTTTACTACCTCATGTGGATGCTCCATGTTTTTTTATAGCAACATAAGGACCATCTCTGCGTGGAGCAAATTGCTGTGAACTGTTTTTCATTACCGCTTAGTGGATGTGTCTCAACCAATACTAAGTCTCCTATTTTATACCATGGATCTGGTCTCCTTCCTTGATTTGCATGTTGTCTATTACTTTCTTGCATGGTTTCTGTTTTCTTTTGCAATTAATAAATCTTCAGCTAACTGTTTCAAAGTAGATGTGATTTGTGATATAAATTTTTCTTGTGTTAAAACTGTACTGAAATCATGTGTAGGATCATAGGGAGATCTTAACTCACGTCCAAATGTTAAATAGGACCGTGAGTATCCCGTTGTTTGACATACAGCTGAGTTCATTGCAAATCTGATTGCAGCGAGTGTTTTTGGCCATTTCTGGTGTTGATTCTTCACCATAATTGCGATTTGTGTTTTCTTGTCTTTATTTTTCCTTTCCACAATACCGATTAGGTTCTGGGTGATATAGTGGTGTCAGAATGTGTTGTATTTCTAGACAATAAGTAAGTTTTTGCAATATTGCTGATATAAATTGTACTCCATTATCACTTATAATTTTCCGTTGTTGCTTTTGGTAAGGGACCGAACAGATCAATAGATAGTACATACTTCGAATCTGTGATTATTTGCAGTTGATTGATATAAACCCGCTGGTTTTTTATTTAATGGTTTATAGTTCTGACATTCTACGCAAGTTTTCACATACTTAATTAAATCCTTTCCAGTAGAATTTATCTGTGATACGTTGAGCTGTACGTTCTACTTCTAATGACCAGCATCATTATGATATGCCTTTCATATATTTAGTCTTTCTTGATTGGTATTAATAATTTTGCATTATCGTCCATTTGGTCTGGTGTATACCGATATAACATGTTTTTATTAAGTATGTAACCTTTTTTAGACCATTCTATATTATTTTCTGTATGTTTTTCCTCTACAAGTGCATTTATTATTATCTTGAGCTCATCATCTTTAAGTTTTTTATTTTATTTTCATTTGGCTAACCAACAATTGAATACACTGATACAAAGATATGAAGGGTTGTTCATCAAGTTGTTCTTCACGTATTTGTTTTTCAATGTGTTTTGGGAATTCAATTTCTACATAGCATAAATTACATTCTTTACTGTCATGTGTGCATGGTGGTCTTGATAGAGTGTCTGATACCACATTAGTACGCCCTGGAGTATATTGTATATTGAAATTATAGGGCTGTAGTTGCAGTGCCCAACGAGCCAGGCGACCGGTTAGTGTTTTCAAATTCATTAGCCATTTTAATGGTTGATGGTCAATGATTGTAATTAATTGTGTACCTTTAATGTAACTACGAAATCTTGAAACAGTCCAAATAATTGTTAAGGCTTGTTTTTCAGTCACAGTATAATAGCATTCCGCTGGTGTAAGAAGTCTGCTTGCATATCCAACTGGGTGTTCGATTTCGTTCTCCCCCTGCACTAAAGCTGCTCCGTTTTTATTGTAAAACGAGTATAAATATTTGGGTAATGCAGAGACCAACAATATATACAGTATCCTACGCCGATTTTGGCTACGGTTATTTTTTTTAAGGAGACTATTTCTGTGTTTGACGGCTATTATATGGGTTACGAGTGTGTTCTCTTATTTCAAGACATAAGAGAACACACTCGTAATCCATATAATAGCCGTAATGGAGCCTATCTTGACTGAGAAGCCAGAGAGCTGAACTTTTCATAAAAGTTAAAAATGAATACGGAAATATCGAAACTATCATATTACATATACGATACCGCAATTTTGCGCGCTCCAATACATTCATTCAATAGGGCCAGGGCCGAACCGAAAATTGTATAAAATTTATGGCTTCATGAAAAAAGTATAATCTAGGCTCATTCGTTCGGATACACTCGTGTATTGAATCGTGTGGTCCACCACGGATCACTAGATTTTTCCGCTTTTTTTCAATTTATATCCCTGCAGCATATCCAACCCTACATTTCTTTTGGTTGACTTTACGATTGTTTGTTACCTAAATAAGTCCTTGTATTTAGCGTTTTGTATTGTGAGTTTTAAAGTGCTGCGAGTTTTGATTTCGAGTGAGGAATTTAATTTTATTGAAATATTTTGGGTTATTCACCAACTCGACACGAGACACCACCGCCACCAAACTTATGCGGGTAAAACCGCGGGGCGCAGCTAGTATTGAATATTTTCTTTCTATTGTAATAAAAGTACCTACCTATAGGTAATCAAAAAAAGTCACATTAGCTAAGTATACTTGTTTTCATATTAATAAATCAGATATTATTTATTTGTTATATTATATCTGTTTTATTACAAAATTTGATTTAAATAGAAGCTAATAAGGTTTTTCAAGCAAAAAAGTGACGCAGCTTTTTCATGAAAACGCCCGTGTGTAAATTATTAACCTGACTGGCTCCTTTTTTTGCAAAAAAAAAAAACTAGGTGTGTCCAGTTGGTGAAAACACTATGTGAATACGCGTAAAAATCTCGGCGTTTCCAGATGATGAAATAATAAGTGATACTAATTTTGAGTTTCGCTAACTGGACACCCGTGTGTCCAGTCTATCGTGTCGAGTTGGTGAATAATCCAATATTTTATATAAATGCTATATCATATCTATTGTGAGTTATACAGGGTCCAATTAAAATAGATGGACAAATTTTACCACAGCGCTCAGTACGTCTAACCAAAGATATCCAAGCAAAAAAAAAAAGCACTGATTAAAATGATTTCATTTTGACCTAAAATAATAATACCCATCCACGAACCGACCGCAGCAAGCTTAGCTTAACCTTCATTGACCCGCGAGGCTCTTATTGTTTAGCCACGAGCCCCTGCCGGGGTGCCTGAGTGCGACGGTAACATACAAAAACAAATTATTCAAAATCGTGAAATATGAATCGGATATACCCTATAGCATCGTTATGTCTTATAAATGGGATAAAAGACCCTTATAAGAAAAGATTTTATTATGCAAAGTAGTGTTTGCCGACTCTATAATCGAGTTATGAGTCTCTTGATCGCAAACTCTTATTCATACCAGAGGTCTAAGATAAAGGAATTGTTACCGTAAAAACACTTAAAACATCTTACGATTTTCTCAAAAGATGGAAATAATAGGGATTTTGGTAAGAGTAAAAATATATGTCACGATTGTTTGCGTTTGATAAAAGAATAATGGTGGGCTCGTTGCCATGGCAACGGTAAGGGTTTGTAACTTAAGCTTTAAGAAAAAAGATGAAAAAGATCAAGTACGTGTTGCTTTCATTATCATAGCTGTAAAAAAGGGCTGTCAAGGACAGATTTCCAAGTTATTTTATATCCTGTCCATAAACTTAACCGATTTTTGACAGCGGTCTTAAAACATACATATTCCAGATTACGTAAAAGTTAACTTTAAAATGTGTATAAAATAAATATATAAGCTGCCTTATCTTATTAAATTATCTTATTTATAGCTTCTTACAGACATTATAATACCGTACGTGTATCAATAAATGTATTGTGTGTTGCTGCAATCACTAGTTCCATCTGTCAAAACACGGTTTACGGTTTACGGACAGGGTATAAAACTATAATTTTTTTGAGAGCAATGGTGGCCCAGTGGTAACGGCCGTGACTTACGAGTTGTAGGTCATAGGTTTGAACCCAGACAGGCGCTTTACTTTGTGTAAATCATTTCATCACCACTCCTTTCAAAACGTTGAAGGAAAATATCGTGAGACATGTCCTAGAACCAAAAATTCGGAGCAATATGACATCAACCAACCCGTACTGGGCCCGCGTGATAGATTACAGCCCACTCCCTCTCACAGAAAGGAGGCCTGTGTCCTATCAGTGGGAATATTTTAGGATTTTTTGATCTTCCGCCACTCTTAAAGTCATCGCAAACCTAATGAACAGAGATACGTACTTAACTTCTAAGAGTTTTTAGATAAACTTGCTTTCAAAGCATTATTAAAGGACACGAAGTTACTGATTCTATAAAAAAAGCAATGTTCACTTCTCGTCACAAGAACCGGAAAGTAAAAGTTACAAGGTTTTGTATGGGACAGAGACAAATTGGCAAAAAATAAGGATACTTTTCGGACAACAAGGAAAGTTATCTTTAAAGTTAATTTTCCATTATATAGGGTGTCAGGAACATCCACGCACAGCTTGTTACCATAGATTCAGTACATGATTCTGGACCCACGTGTGGTTGATTATTGTGTATGCTAACTGTCCTAATAAATATACTGCCTATTTGCCCCCTAATGAAATAAAAAGCAACCATCTACTGCTAATAAGGAAAAATTCACAATGATTTATTTCTAAGAATCTTTATAAATTCCCCAAATCGAGTTATCAGGAGTAATTATGTCTTTTGGCAAGAAAACTTTTACTATATTAAAATTGGGACGGTACCTACTATCTACTGAATAAGAAATACCCGACTCCTATCATTCTACGATCTGATTTTTATCTTTGGAATATCGTGGACAGTTGCTAGTAGATTTTACCCTGGAAGGAACATTTAAGGGGGTTAAAAACGTGACTACAACTGTTTCAAGAAATTAGCTTTCAGTAGAATATTCCACAATAATGTACAATTACAAATTTGAAACGGAACACGCCATTCCTTTTCATGAAAAAAGAAATTTGAAAATTTAACCCGGCTACGATAAAAACGCTAACTAAAAAGGTTGACATCGAAATCGACTTTTGTTTTCGTATAGCTGACGTCACATGTCATTAATAAGTCATGTATTAAAGCATTTACAGAAGAAAATTGTAGCTTCGATACAGTACTGTATGTACAGACGCCAGCACATCAAGCTACTCCAATCTGTCAAATTTCTTTAATAAATTTTCAACTTTATCGCTATACCATTCAGGTTGAAGGTTGATTGGGAAAATTTGACAGACTAACCGGATGCACTGAATACCAGTGTTTTACAAGAAGCGACTGCCTATCTTACCTCCACAACCCAGCTTCTGGGTACTATTATAACTCAAACTCAAATCATTTATTTCAATTAAACCATTTCAGGCACTTTTGAATTGTCAAAATTAAATTGTCGGTCAGTTAGTCAGAAAGTTGAAGCTAGTTGCCCATTCCAAAACGTAGATCTCTGTGGAGAAGAACATGCAAGAAACTCCACGGACACTCTTTTAAATCAAGATATTATTACAAAATCCGCAAAAATAACGCAATGTATGTGGTTGAACTGTCAAAATAAAGCCATTCCTACTGTTACTTACGCAATATACTGCAGTCTGGCGACACTAATAGGGTAACAATAAAACCCTTTAACGTTGAACCGAAAATTATTATTCGGAAAGGTTCAATGCGTGACCCGGCGTCGTAACAGATAATTATTATGCCTTCTTTTCACGAAACTTTTTAAACATCACCTATTTTCTAAGTACTCCTTTGTGATTTTAATCGTCATTCATTATAACCATTATCTTTATGTTTTTTTAATTAAAATTTCAGTTGGTCTACTTTCAGTTTTTGCTTTTAATGTTTTCCTTTGTTGTTAATGGTCTACTTATCAAAGGTTTTTCTTCCAAAGTTTTTCATGATGTTGCCTGGTTTAAAAAAGAGTTTACAGTTTAAAGGATTATCTAAAATAAGGAACTGCTTATGTTTCTTTAAGGTTTGGTCAAACCTAAAAAAAAATAGACTAAGCATTTAGTCTTCCATACTCAAACTCGAAGCATTTATTTCAATTAAACCATTTACAGGCACTCTAGAACTGTCAAAGGGTCGCTTAGTCAGAAATATGAAGCTAGTTGCCTATTGCAAAGCGTAGTAGGTACGGTCAGCAACAAAAGTCGGTTAACACTTTAGTTGTTTAAATCTTAATTATTCAGCAAAATATTCTTAAAAAAACATATAGTAATAGAATATTTAAGAATAATTAACTCTTTGCTATTACATGAAATAGAGAAAACCAATGTATCGCATCATTTTGTATAAATTTAGATGATTTGTAAAAGTAACAGTGTTAACTGACTTTTGTTGCTGACTGTACCTATGAAGAAGAACAGGCAAGAAACTCCATGGAGACTCTAAAATCAAAATAATCATAATCTGTGTAGCATTTTCCCAGCTCTGTTGAGGTCGGCTTCTAGTCTAACTGGATGCAGCTGAATTCCAGTATTTTACATAGAGCGACTGCCTGTCTGACCTCCACAACCCAGTGATTGGGTAGACTAGTTGTCAGAAATTTTTATTACTTAGCCACAAGCCCCAAAAAAATAAAATAAAAATAATATGGTTACAAAATATTCATGTTAAAATTACACATGGCACAAAAATATTACTGACATCATTAATGTTGAATTTATAATTATGTGTAGGTACTCACATATAATTATAAATCCAACATAGGTATATAATTATAATTATATGTGTCATAATAATAATAATTTCTCCGCAGTAAGGAGCTCTCTCCTAAGGTGTTTTTAAAAATGATCTAAAGATTATTATTTCATTTCATTTTCACGACCTGTTAAGATACGACACTCGCTTGATATAAAACATTTATTAGCTTACACAGCTGTCGCGAATTATCGATAAAACAAGCAAATAAAATAATACCGATAAACCCTGCTCTCTTTCTGATCAAATTGAACAATAAAGAGAACCTACATTCTCTTAACCCCGTAACTGTTTCAGTATTTTTATAGGCATTCGAGCTCAGGCTCCAGAAAAACATTCCTACACGAAAAGTAAATTGTTTGTGAGCAAAAAACTATGTAAGACAAACTGACTAACACGTAGAAAATGCCTCGGCTGAGTAAAAGTGCTGCCACACTGTTAGATATAGTACTGTAAAGACCTATGTATTTGGTGCTTCCATGCAACCTCCGCGAGTCAGTTAAAAGTTATTGACATGAAATACGAGACAAACATTAACATATCAAACTTGACCAAAGTGTTCACTAGATTCGTGAATCATCATCTGCCTTTAGGCGTCAGATTTGACTGAGAACTTTATACGGGACCAACTTTGGGGTATATCCTTTCCAATAAAAAAAGAAAATAATTATCAAAATCGGACTACTCCGTAAAAAGTTATGCATGGTCATACATAAAATAAAAATACGCGTCGACTTGAGAACCTCTTCCGTGAATAATTATTGAATATAAAGTGATAAACCATGGTTAAATTGATTCCTCCCGGTACCCTGACAGTTCGTAGAGACTAGTGAGCTTCACAGTACCCACGTTTGATTTAGTATTGTAGTAGCAGTGTTACTACAGTGTCTATAATAGAAAGGAAAAAGCGGCCAAGTGCGAGTCGAACTCGTCCATGAAGGGTTCCGTTGAGTTAATTGAATGAAAGGTAAAAGGGGGACACAAACTTTACCACTTTGGAAGTGTCTCTCGCGCAAACTATTCAGTTTAGAAAAAAATGATATTTGAAACCTCAATATCATTTTTGAAGACCTATCCATAGATACCCCATAGATAGGGTTTGATGAAAAACAAAATTTGAGTTTTAGTTCTAAGTATGGGGAACCCCCAAAATTTATGTTTTTTTTTTTTTCTATTTTTGTGTGAAAATCTTAATGCGGTTCACAGAATACATCTACTTACCAAGTTTCAACAGTATAGTTCTTATAGTTTCGGAAAAAAGTGGCTATGACATACGGACGGACAGACAGACAGATACCTATGATGAATCCATAAGGGTTCCGTTTTTTGCCATTTGGCTTTCCGCAGCCAAATGGCAAAAAACGGAACCCTAAAAAGGTCATTGAATATTTTTACAGGTGAAACAGTGTGTCTGGAACTGTAGGTATTACAATTTTGTAGTAAAACGAAATAAATATATTAAAACTATTACTATATTACTATCACCAGACAGCTGCAGCTGATGTCCAGCGGTGGACTGCCACTGCTGGACATAGGCCTCTCAAATTGCACAACAATAAAATCTCTCTTTTCATCTTTTTGCAAACTTTTCCTGAAGTACCTGTTGCGATTTTGGGTCCAGACTCCAGAGTCCTTGAAAACTATTTTGTTTGTTTGACAACAATAAACTACGGCAGACGAAATCCAAATAAAGTCTTGAGTCAAATAACTGTTTTGTATGCAACTTCTAATTGCTAAGAGCTAATAATCGCTAAAACCTAGTAATCGTAACCTCAAAGTAGTCGTGAAAACTCTCGAGACCAATAAACAGCAACAATCATTACAATTGTTAAGCGAATGTATGGTTACTTTTGAAACAACACCTAAGTTAATGGAAAATGTCAACAATCTAATTTTCCCTTCCGTATGGGCCGTGCAACGGATCTGTCAATATTAGAGTTGACAATGCAAATGATTAAGAAAAATTGACATCCTAAACTAGTTTTTTTAAATTCTCGAAACATATAAACAGCTAAAAATGTTACAATTGCTAAGCCAATCGATTTCACCCATCCGCGAGCAATGTATGAACCACCTTAATACCGCTCACATACGGAGAATGCCTCCTGATGTTCGAAACACGTTCCCTATAAAAACTGTTCGCCTAGCCTGTCGCGGAATCAATGTGAGCCTTGTAACTGATATATAGTTTACGTTTAAAGTGAATATTTTAGTTCTCCTGGCTTTCTTTTGTACTATGTAGCTCTTCGAAATTTATAGCCTCGAAGGAGCTAGAATGTTTCCACAGTCTGTCAGTGACGTTTAGAGCTGAATTATTGCTGTAAAGCTCGATTTTGAGTGTGCTAAGGTATTTCAATTTGTTTTAATTCATTGTGTGTTGGCGTTTAACGATTTTGAATGGTTTAATTACTGGGTAGATGAAATTAATGTCATGTAGGGTTACTTTGTAAAGAGCAGTGGTGGCCACGTGATAACGGCCGCGACTTACGAGTTGTATGTAGGTCGTGGGATCGAACCCTGACAGGCGCTTGCTATCAACCTGCACTGGTTGATTATGGCCTACTCCCTCTCACTGAGAGGAGGCCTGTGTCCCAACAGTGGGAACGTTATAGGCTGATTATGCAAAGGTTACTTTTGAAAAACACACGTTAAAGGAAAATTTCAACGATAAATTTTTAATAATGATAGGTATTTTGTGAAGATTTAAACCGAATTTAATGAAAATAATTGGATTTAACAGCAATGGAGTTAAAATTATTAATTTTATAGTGAACCTTATAATTTTAACAACATTTAAAGTGCGCTTTTATGTGAGTTTGTGGCGAAGTTCATTCATGCAAAAATTAAAATCTTAATGAGATGTTCTGATAAAGCTCTTAATTATAATGTAAACGTCACAATTGTATCAAAATGAAAAGTAATTTACAACGTCATTAAAGTTTAAAAAAAATTCTGGTCATAAAGTCATTCTAGTAATATTTATTTTAGAAGTATTTATGTATGTTTATTTGTGTCCATGTTAGTCTAGTCTCGTAATTTTTGTTTCGTTTTTAAGTGAACTGTTTTTTGATTCTATGTATTATTTTTTTGTCTCCTTTGCTCTATCGCACGCTGTCTACATCTCTGTATCTATTGTCCTATCTCGGTATGCTGGAAGAAATTTCTTATGAAATAAGGGGTTGGTAAGCATCACCTCTGTACCTATTTTTTCTGTTTTGTTTTTCATTGTCATGTCTGTTTACAATATATGTGTGTTCATAAATGGTAAAATAAATAAAAAAATGTCAGAAAGAAAAACGAAGTAATATAACGCGGATGGGTTTGCGTTACGAAGGGGTGAGTCGAGGGAGCAAGAAATTTCACGCGGACAAAGTAGCGAGCAAAAGCTAATGTAAAGAATAGAATCGTTGAATTATAACAAGATAATGACAGAACAAGTTTCAAAATGGAGGGCTCAAGTAAGTTTGTGAGCGAGAGTAAAGTTAACAATTTGGGATAAGTCTCTCTTCAGTATTGTCTCCACCTTTTCGGCGAAGGAAGGGATATTACAAATTAATTTGGACGTCTCGTCTACAATGTTCGAGCAAAGTTTTTGATAAATAGCACGTTGAATGGACTCGTTACTCGAGTACTTTGCTAACTTCGATTTTCAATGCAGTTGAATTTATTGTTGGCATGTTTTCAGCATTGAAATATTTATTTGTAATTTGATTAATGACTTCAAATTATATCGGCGATCAACAGTCATTAGTTGTTCAATGTTCACGGAGTTGTTAACTCGAAATTGTTGCTCTACTGTTTATGAAAATAATTATTATATTTTTTTTTTTAAACGGCTAACTGCGAGCCGAGCTCGCAGTTAGCCGTACCACACATTTTTTTAACACGTTTCTTGTATGGAACCCCCTTTTATTTTTTACTTTATTTTATTTTTAATATTGTTGTTATAGCGGCTATAGTAGTACACACTATGTGAAAACCTCAAGTGTCTAGTTGTCTACCTATAACGGATCAAACGATACAGCCCTGTGACGGACGAGAGACGGACAGCGGAACCTTCGTAATAAATTCCCGTTGGCACCCTTTGGGGACGGAACCCTAATATAAGATCTTAAGCCTTATTTACTCAGTCCTATTTAATTGCCGGTGCCATGCAATAATTTGAAGCAGCAACAAAAGTTACACCGTCTGTATAGTGCTTAGACTATGCACATCAGTTCTTAAAAGTTGCATCAAGTAAATTAGGCTTTATATGTTAAGAAGCATATGTCGATAATAATTTTATTTTACCCTGTTTTGTGCCCGCTGCGTTGGCCCTGCAAAACCTTATTAGATCGTCACACCAAGGAAGAGTTCTGGCCGAAGGGTGTTGTGTACCGCCGGTTTCGTGGTCGGCTACATGACACCAGTCAGCGAAACACGACGCAGACACTTCGTGTGCGCTAGTTAGTTTCTTAGTGTAATTATAATGTTGTATGTAACTATTGTATTTTTAAGTTGTATTAATATTGTATTATATGTGTTTTTAGGTGCCTTGATGCCTGAAATGAACGGATAAATAAATAAATAAACAATAAATCTATACAAATTAATAAAATTGAAGTGTTTGTGATTATTTTATGATTATTAAATGATTTAAAAAGAAATCATTTTTAAAATTCTTATATCTGTATGGTTATTGCGGCTAATCTCCGAAACAGCTGGACCGATTTTGACGGGATTTTGACACTGGCAGATAGCTGATGTTATGGAGTAACATACAACAGGATAATTTCTGACATCTACTCGGGCGAAGCGCGAAGAATCTAGTACCGAATAAACATTGTAGGTACATTTTCTCTTTCAAAATAATTTCTTGGTATAATTGAATAAAAAAAAAAAGGCCGTTCGTCAGTAGTAACGAGACCAATATAAGCTAGCCTATTGAAACTATTTACTTACATATTACGCTAGGCCTCATCGTTAAAGAGTGATCACCAACGTACCTACTAAGGTCCAATGTACAACTCAAATTGAATCAACCTACATAATAACAAACCAGTACTCAATGAAACTGTTACCAGACCTAAAATGAACTACAAATAGTTTCTAAACTAATAACTATTTCTAAAGACCAATTTACTCCATGTAAATGGGGCTTGGGGCTACTAATAACCACTCAGGTCGATCAATCTGGTTGAGCTACGCTTGCCGAGGTTGGTCCGTGGATGGGTGACCATCTTTACATACAGAGATCCGTCCATGCCTCGCCGTTGATCCCGGTAAACCTTTGAAAGTTGTTACGGGTCGTTGGCAGCCCAAAAGTCTGATAACCAGTCTTACCAAGAAGTATCGAATTACCAAGACACTAAGCTTGTGGAGGTCAGATAGGCAATTGCTCCATGTAAAATTCTGATATTCAGCTACATCTGAGCCCTAATTCTATATGTATACTCAACGATTCCTTACTTCGAAATCACATCATCAGTTCATTTCGCGTGATTTCATAGAGATTTCGGCCCCTAGGGCAGCAGTCTTGACATTCATAGCGATCGCTTTACGACTGAATTCGGTCGCAAAGTCCTGTCACTCAATACATTACACCTGTCAATCCGGGACTTTGCGTCCGAATTTGGTCGTAAAGCGAACGCTATGAATGTCGAGACTGCAGCCCCTGGTTAGACTGGAAGCCTACCCTAACATAGTTGAGTAAATGCTAGGCAGATTGAAGTGTTAACTCTTGGAACTTAAACAAATAACAGACATAAGGAGAAAAAAATTTAGTCTGTGATTTAAATTGTCAGTTGTACTCATTTAGAATGTACATTTTAGAGTAAGCCTGTACTTAGATGGTTTGGGAAAAGCGACCAACAAAGGTATTTAGGTACAAGGTAGATGTGGGTCGAAACGCCGGGAGGGGACGCCCTAAGAGGATATCAGAGAATATCAGCGTTAGGTACATTTGCCTGACATATATGCCGAGCTCCCATTTGGTGCAAACTTGAGACGCACACCGCACTTTGTATATTCGTATTTTTTATTCAAAATGTCACGTCTTTTGATATTTCTCGGTTATTCATATCAAACGAACGCACGTTAAACCGCTGGTCCCGGCTGTCATTCGTGGATCTTTGATAGTCGTTACGGGTCGTCAGTAGCCCGAAAGTCTGACAACCAGTCTTACCAAGGGGTATCGTATTACCCAGTAACTGGGTTGTGGAGGTCAGATAAGCAGTCGCTCCATGTAAAATACTGGTATTCAGCTGCATCCGGCTAACCAAAACCAAACGGTTGAATGTGTACCTATAGTGCGTGATTCGCTAGTGTGACTAACTTGTTCGTAAATTATAATCTGATTTGAAGTGCAAACCGTTTTTCTATTGTGTTATAACCAACACTACCCATAGTACGCCCACAGTAATTAAAATATGCCTGATGCTAACGAGAGACAGACATACCTTCTCCGACATGTATGTATGTAGATATACAGGATAAATTTTTAACCAGCGCGCGAACTGAAACCATGAATTCAGCACATGATTCTGAACCCACCCGTGTTGAAATTTTGCGGGTGCTGTTTTTCGTCAGTTATAAAAAAATAAAATAAATAATAATAGATTTTTTTTTATTGTGCACAAACAAAACGCACATTAAAAATAAAAAAGACGTAAAAATATATACATAAATCTAATCAAAAGCCTTGTACTCAAACATGTAAAATGACAGTTTTGTCCACTGCTTGATTTGCTGTGCATTTTGACCGCATCTGTATTGCACAACAGTTGATTTTTTTTTTTATAACCGACGAATCCTTTCTACCCTTGGGGGTCTAAAATCATGTGCTGAATTCATGGTTACAGTTGGCGCATTGGTTAAAAATATATCCTGAATAGTTTGTAATATATAACACATACATATTCAGCCTATAATGTTCCCACTGCTGGGACACAGGTCTCCTCTCGGTGAGAGGGGGTGAGCCGTAATCCACCACGCGCAATAGTTTGTAGTATTATTAATAAATCATTCAACGTGGTTAAACTTTGATCATAAATTCCGATATTATTATGATTGGAGGCGATAAGCTCTGTATTGTGGCCCAGTTTTTGATAAAACCGCAAACATTTACAGTTAACTGTTTTTATATTTTGTGTTCGCATTTTTAATTTCCGTGTGAAAATACGGGTTTATGAAATTTATGGGATTCAGTGGCAAGTTTCGCTCGTTGTAATATTTGTTTGGGCGAATAAAATTCTTAAAAGCATTCGCCCTTGAGGTTCATTATGAAATAAGCAGAAAGTTCGTCCTGTTTTCCTGCGAAAGATTTTTTGTGCCTTTGATCCAGGTAAAGTACAAGCAAAAAACCTTCCTTTGCAAAGATGGATAGTTGGGATTCTGAAGAAAAATGTAAAGATAAAGACGAAGCCTTACATTTTGGTTAAGAAGGTAGGTTCCAGGGTAGCCTGCGAAATTCAAATTTTCTTACGTTTTCTGCAATTTGCAGGCCAGTGTCGGGTTGTATGTCGAACAAAATATAATTCGCGACCGTAACATGAATGTATTTACAGAATTATAATCATCAATCAACCCTCTAGGCCCGATAGGGCCGAAGCCTGCCAGGGTAGCGGGATCGTCCAAAAGGGTTACCGCTGCCCTGGAACATAAAGGGCTAAGGAAGGAACACGGGTGGGTTTTAGTCAGTAAGAGTCTGGCACTCCCTTCCGCTCCACCCAGAGCGGGAGGGTTCATTTGATGATTTCCCATCCTCAAAAAAAAAACCCTCTAAGTTCATACATCTATTTGTAGATATTTTTCCTTAGACACTTTCCCTTTAACGTCTTAAACTAGACTAGCTTTTGCCAGCAGCTTCGCCTGTGTGGGAGTCGAAAATTATGCCACGGGAACGAAATGTCATATGTGTTAATCTAGGTTATAAATTACGTGTGCCAAATTTCATCCTAATCCGTACAGTAGTTTTTGCGCGAAAGAGTAACATCCATCCATCCACCCTCACAAACTTTCGCGTTTTATTAGTAGGAAGTCGTAAACTAAATAGTCCTTTTACCGTCTCACTTTACTGCCAAGTAAAAGACAAGGAGAGATAGTGTCTAGATGACTTAAGGAAAACCGGAGGTTTTCATTTCAAAGAAATTTTTTTAGATAATTTTAGTCCACAGACTAAGTCATCGCAATGCTAGCATAATAAGCATAAACGGCCAATAATGTTCCGAGAGAGTGTGCTGCGATCTACCACGCGGGCACAGTTGGTGGATGTCACATGTCTTCGAATTTTGGGTTCTAGGACATGCCAGTTTCCTCACGATGTTTTGCTTCACCGTTTTGGAGCAGTGGTGATGAAATAATTTACACAAAGTAATGTACCCTAGAACTCGTAAGTCGAAGCCGTTACCACTGAGCCACTGCTCTGCACCGCAATGCTAACTGGCTTAAATATACCAGTATCCTCTAGCATGTGCCAAGTCAGGAGATTTAAGCGGAATATTATTGTTACTTGCTATAATCTTCGGTTGGATGAAACGATATTACGTAAGTAATTACATTTTATCTAACCGAGCCGGCAGTTCGTGAAGCTACAAAGTACAAAACTTAACTTTATAATATGTATTCTTGAATTTAGTTTGACTATCTAACAAAACTTGTATTTTACTAAGTGGGAGGTTTGTAAAGCTTTCAGGTATCATGTCCAACTATGTGCATAAAGTAAATAGTTACTTTAATATTTCAAGTTTATTCACTTCGTAGGTTTTTAGGAAGGCTGGCGGCGCGTGAGTCGTTGCCCGGAATGTTACCATTTTATAAATATTATTTTAATACAGGGTGGCAGGGACATCGACGCGTAAACTGTAACCATGGATTCAGCACATGAGTTTAGACCCCATAGCGTCGAAATTTTTCGTCGATTGTCAAAAAAAAATCTTCTGTTTCATAGAAAAGTGCAATACCTACGCGGTCAAAATATATGGAACAGCAATATTTTTTTTAATTACCGACGGAAAATTTCGACGCTATGGGGTATAAACACATGTGGTGAATCCATGGTTACAGTTTGCGCGTCGATGTCCCGCCACCCGTATAATACATTTAGAAGTAGGTATTGTGTATTTATTTTATTTCTTACTAGCTTCTGCCCGCGGCTTCGCCCGCGTGGATGTCGGAAATTATCCCACGGGAACGTGCTAACAGGATAAAATGTATGTGCACCAGGATGCCATCTATCTCGCGGGCCCTTTGTGGCTAATTACAATAGAAAACGAATTGTGTCTCATTAATGGTGATTAAGAGGGTACCTATATGATATCTTTACCTAAGTACCTACCTAATTAAAAAAATAAATAAACTCAATAACAGAAAATAAAATACCTACCTACCTAAATAAATCTATTTATGACGATAACTAATCTAAACTCAATCATCATCTGCCTAGCCTTTTCCCAACTATGTTCAGGGCCGGCTTCTAGTCTAACCGGATGCAGCTGAATACCAGTATTTTACATGGAGCGACTGCCTATCTGACCTCCACAACCCAGTTATTGGGTAATACGATACCCTTGGTACGACTGGTTGTCAGACTTTCGGGCTTCTGACTACCCGTAACGACTATCAAAGATCCACGAATGACAGCCGGGACCAACGGCTTAACGTGCTTTCCGAGGCACGGAGGTGTCTCGGTATGTAAAGATGGTCACCCATCCACAGACCGACCGCGGCAAGCGTAGCTTAACCTGACCGATCGACCTGTGCGGCTGTTATTATTTAGCCACGGGCCCCTCAATCTAAACTCAATAAATAAGCAAAATCTCTAAAAACGAATATCTATACGAATGATTATCCTACCTAACAGTATTATAAAATAACCTACGGTCACTACGTACACTATCAAATATACTACCTATACTTTAAAATTAAAATCTATACCTACGACTTATATAAAAATAAACCTAAATAACTCTAAAAAGTAAAAGGAATAAAAATGAACTCCACTGCGTGTGACCTAACCTACGACAAACTTATTATTTGCGGTTGGTAGAGTAATCGGATCTAGGGATCGAACCGCAAAATTAAGTTTGTTTTTTATTGTATATACTTTTCCGGGATAAAAAGTACCCAGTGTGGTGCCCAGGATATTAAAGAATAATTATACCAAGTTTCATCGTAATCCAACCGGTAGTTTTCGCGTGATGCCTGAACAAACAGACAGACAGACAAAAATTTTTTTAATAACATTTCTAGGGATCGAACCGCAAAATTAAGTTTGTTTTTTATTGTATATACTTTTCCGGGATAAAAAGTACCCAGTGTGGTGCCCAGGATATTAAAGAATAATTATACCAAGTTTCATCGTAATCCAACCGGTAGTTTTCGCGTGATGCCTGAACAAACAGACAGACAGACAAAAAATTTTTTAATAACATTTTTGGGTTCGGTGTTGGTCTAGTAACACCCCCTGCCATTTATTTTTTTGATATTTTCAATGTACAGAATTTTCACTTCTACAGATTTATTATAAGTATAGATTTTGTTATCTTATCGTATGCTGCACCGCTTGACGTCATCATGCCAACGCTAGCTCTCGCTGAAAATTAACGCTGGGGCTCTGTTTCGCATAGGGTCGTAGCATTATGTTGAACAATGGCCGTTTTGCGTGGATGTGACGTATATTTTCCCCCATCTTGTTCTTATCTGTGTTTGTGTTCTTTCTCTGTGTCATGTTTGACAACTTTTTCTTTTAGGCCGATGTTAGTGAAAAACCTTAGCCATCTTATTAGGGTCCGATAACAAGTCCCACAACGACTACACGTGGATGCTAATTTCTGTGAAAATGAATAGTTTATTCACACGGACCACAATATGCCGACAAAATGAACCGTGTGGCTACCGACCACATTAAGGCCACGTCGTAGCCACATCGCAACCACCAGTGAGATCGCGCACTATCGGCTGGCCACATCGCAAACACATCGTTGCGTCGATCATTTGATTTGATTTTGTATTTACCACAAAGCAACAGCAAGAAGTGGAACATAATTATACAATTATAATTATAAACAAATGAATAAATAACTTCTAGAGGAAAAGTAGACAATTGAAAAATTATTTAGTCAACTCATCGCACGGGATAACCGCTTGATGTTCGAGTGGCCTCAGTTGACTAAAGAGCCCTAAAAACGCCTATAAAATAAATTAAGCTTACAAATCAAACTGCAAGGTAGAAAGTATCAGACAAAATTAGCAGCTGAGCCCGCATCGAACGAGTTCCGTAATTGGTCGATTTATTTTCGTGAAACCTTCGCTTGACCGACGCTTTGTCGCGGTTCCTATGCCCAGGTTATATAAAACGGCTATTTGTTTTAGGGCAGATGAAAAATGCTGACTGGGAGTTGAAATCGTTCATTTGTGTACTTTGTCGGAGGATTTTAATGAACATTTTAAGCAAATAGATAAAAAATTTGTTAAAATTTTGGAGTTATTGATGGAAATACTTCGACCGAAAAACATGATTAATTACAATAATATTCAAATAGCTCTCATAGTCCAGTAGGCTTTGGCCCACTTGCTTATATTTAGGTTTTGTTTTGTTTGACATTTACATCAATAGTATAAGATTTTCTGGGACAACCGGGCTTCTGGAATTTTGCATATATTGGAACTTATTTATTTAATACTTCAAGCACACAAATGTGTAAAGGAGCAATTAATGCCATAGGCATTTTCTACCAGTCAACCTTTGGGTGATGTAGAGACAAATAGACTGACTAAACTTCTCGAATCTTTTAGAAGCATAGTGAGAAAAAAACTCTAAGCGATACATCGATAAAAATTCAAGAGCAACTATAGGCAAATTCTTTTCAAATCAGTTACTTGACTGACCCTCGACTTAAAATAGAGAAGGTACTTTTTATTACGTATACCATGTACTATCGCGGTCTTTTCCGCCTGCTCACTTAAAAATTTTTTCGCCTAAATTCTGCGGCGGCGCCAAACCACGCCCCCTAAAAGTTTTGGCCTATTAGGAAAGCGATAACGCAATTAGTTGCAACCTGCACTGCGCAGCTTAGTGACGTATCACGTGTACTCCTTTTTTTAATTTTACGGACGAACTATTTGACATGGGCGCGCTTACCGGACCTTTTGAATATTGACCATTGAGCTGTTTACTTGAGTAAATTATTTTAATTATTGTCATGGTAAATTGTGTGGTTTTAAAATACCTTAATTTATAAATAAAACTTTATTAACGATGCACAGTGCAAAGTTTATCATGCAAATGTTATCTTGTGTGTAACTGAATACTTTCTAGTTTGTTTTACATCAATAAAAGTATTTGATAAATAAATAATAATATAATATATTTATTCCAAAAATTATAAGGCATAAAAATTAGTACAGTTTTGCTTAAATATAACAAACAAAAAAAAAAATAATAATATATTTTTTTTGTTTTGTTTTTTTTTTAATTTTTGTTTTTTAATTTATTTTTTTGCATTTTTTTTGTGTTTTAGTATAATAATTAAACGAGAAACATGCAGAAAAAATATTCAGAGTTTTTAAACTTGAATGAATGACAGATTTATTTGCAAGAATATAGGTAGCTAACATAAGTTCTTAAGATCTATAGGTTTCACTATATTCGGCATTTCTGCCGTGCAAATATTTAGATTTTACATCTTGGTTATACTTATCACTATATACTTGGTAAAGCAATTACTTATACCTTTATGAGAGTGGTATGTATTATACTGCTTTGTTGTGACGGGCGAATTCGGAATACTTTCTCGCTCACACACGCACTATTTGTTTCAATGTTATTGATTATATTTATTTGCAGTGAAATTTACTATTTGAAATTCATAATTTATATTTTTAGCCGTTATAAATTAATGAATGTGCATAATTCAAACACAATGCGAATTTTTATATGAATAAATAAATAAAAATAGTTGGTTTTAAGTAAAAAAATGCTTGCCATTGTTGTTGTTGGTTAATAATAACCTACTTTAAATTCCGTGCAAATAAGTAGGTAGTGACTAATTATTAAATAATTCATTTCTAGAAATTTTACAATAAGCCTAAGCCGAACAAAAGAGTCATAAAATTCAATAACCGCAGTGGGCAAAAGTCGGTGGCATCCTTTCATACTTTTGATATACCTAGCGGGTTTCGGTACTTACATAGAGGTCTTTCTCTCATCATTTATAAGATAAGAAGCGAGATAAGATAAGAAGCATCTCTTTGTTTGACATTACAATGATGCCCCAGTGCAACTGATAACAAGTCATTTTATGTATCAGTAACATGTGTGTCAGCAACATGTCAGACGAGAGTTTAAATTAATTTATATACAGACTGTGATTTGTGATATAATAATAATAATAACGTTTATTTATAAAAATGGTGCAGATTTACAACTGAATGATGAATTGATGACTGAATAAAAATAAATGCAAACCATACAAGCACTTTTCTTACCATCAGTACTTTTACGCCTTCTAGCTATACATGGAGGTAGATATATACGGACCGAGAAAGTTGGGACTAGGGTTCAGTATGGATGAAACCTGAAAACTGATTTGTTTAGAACTATTTCGTCGTTTGTTGCGGTCGGGTTTTTTGAAACAAGTCAGTTTTTTTTTTAATGGTGCCACTTGTTATTCGACTATTCCTTGTAGAGAAACACTGTCCAGCTGTGGATCAGACGCCATGAAGAAGAGGGTGTCTTAGAGGATAGGCCGCGGGCACCACGTCCATATCTGATAACCTCCAATGTATGGTAGACACTATTTCACAAGCGCTATATTCTCAGATGAGAAATGTTTTACGTCGAGCCAACATGGTCGTCGACACTTGTGGCGCGTGATGAATACATGCTACGAACCTAGAAATAGACATGTGCAAAATAGTGCACCACGAAGTGATGTGATATGTCATTATTACATTTCGTAATATTACATTACACCATCACTTCAAACATCACGCGTGATGATAGGATGTTGCGCCATGCGATAGCACACCATCGCGCGTTAATGTAATGCAATGTTCTAGTGTAATAAGACATAGTGTCAAGGAAATATAAACCCTTTTATAATAAAAATAGAGTTTAAAATAACATAATAAGTCACCTGTAAATAGATCAACTAAGTAAATAGATCAACCACGAATTGTTACTGTTGCTTATAGCACGGGTATCTACCTAGTTTAAGTGACAGTGTTCATTCTTGTTAACAAACTTATTTGAGCCAATAAACGTTATTTATTTATTTATTATTATTACCTGACCGGGCGAAATACGAAATCGCACGCGCCTAGTTCCGGACTTCCGATATAAACCGAACATTGCCGATGCGATGCGTTCGGGAGGGCTCGGTTCGAGCGAGTCTGCGAGTCATGTCGCGAGCCACTGCGCTGCTACCGCGCGCGTAATCTTTAGTGTGATGGTGTGATGCTTATTTTTGTCGAGTAATGTGTGATGTGATGTTACAGTACGCGCTCGGGTGATATTACGCGTGATGCATCACTCGCATTACTTACACATGTCTACCTAGAAACGTGATTCCTAATCATGATTCTAGAAGGATATGCGCTAATATGTGGGGCTGGATGAGTGCTGATGGTCCCGGAGAGCTTGTCCATTTCCCAGGGCGAGTAAATGGCGAAAGTTACCGCGAACTATTACAAAACGTAATGGTGCCTACTGTGCTCACAGTTTATCCGAGAGCAGAGCTCCCGGAATTTATTTTTACATAGGACATTGTTTTTCTCGTTAAGTTTTTGGCGACTTATCGCCAACGGCTTATGAAATGAAGGCTAGGCCACACCAACTTCCTTGTTCTAAATTTAAAAAACCCGCGTTCTAACGCGTTCAATGATATGTTCTGAAGGGCATGTCTTGATTTTTTTTATTACCATACAACCTTATACTGAACTGAAAATTGCAAAAAGCCTAAGAAAATTTGAATATTGTAAATTGTGTGTTTTACCTAGTTCAGTTCAGTTAATAAATAAATAAAACTGATAAAACTTCAAAATTTTATTTTACTTTTTAATTAATGCCTAACCGACAATAGGATTTATCAAATCAAATTTCTAATTAGAAAAATAAAGACAAAATGTATTATTTATCTCAACGAATTTTCCCAGATCTATCTATACTAATATTATAAAGAGGAAAACTTTGTTTGTTTGTTTGTAATGAATAGGCTCAAAAGCTACTAAACCGATTTTAAAAATTCTTTCCCCATTTGAAAGCTACATTATCCACGAGTAACATAGGCTAAATTTTATTTTGGAAAAAAATAGGGTTCCGTAAGATATTTGGGTTTTTCGGACACAAGGTGTAAAAAATCAACCAGAAAAGTTACTTATTTTGCGTACGCTGCCTAACCTATAAAAGATAGAACCATAAAATTTTCAAATTAATTGTAGATCTTATAAATATCTACAAAAAAAGTCCGCGACACACTATACCTATCTATGTCGAGTGAGGCACAACAACCATTTTTTAATTTAAAAATCTTGATTTTTTTTTGGACTACATTTAAACGCATTTATTTTACTCATGCTATTAATCCTTATCAAAATAAATTATTTCATCAGTAAGTACCGTTTATGTAGATAATATTTGGTCTTTGAATGATTAAAATCGGACGTTTGGTTTTGAAGTTATGGCGAAATTAAAATATTACGATTTCTGCTGCACGGCCCGTTGCGAAGTGGGCGTCACCAAGGCCGTGCACGTGCAGGAATAAGTTTACAAAATCAAAAATCAAGTCATAATATAACTATTTACATCACATCCATGAGCTGTAGTGTTATAAAGTTTTCATAATTTTCGCAAAGTTTAAAAAAATCATCTTCTTACTTCTATTTATTTAAAAAAAAAATATTATGTATCTTTATGGGTTATTTTGATTTTCTTTTTCGCAAAGTTTAAAAAATTCATCTTGTTACTTCAATATATGTAAAAAAAAAATAATGTATTTTTATGGGTTATTTTGATTTCCTTTTGAGATACGCAATCCTGTCACAAATCCGAAATCTACGCGGACGAAGTCGCGGGCAGGAGTTAGTCCATAATATAATAAATAGGTAATAGCAGTAGTTTGAAAATAAAAATAAATGTCGAACGGCGCGTGCGTCACCGCGTCGAGCGACAGTGCAGTCGGCCCGTCTTATCTTTCATTCGTCTATTCAAGGTCAACGGGGCGGGGCTAGAGAGCGCTTCTATTTTTTGAGTGCAAGCAAAAATGAACTTAGTGGTGATCAGGCGGAAGTGTCCATGATAGTACATTCATCATTATCATCATCATCAGCTTGCAGTAGTCCACTGCTGGGTGTAGACCTCTCCAATTGCACGCCATTCGGCTCTATTCTCGGCAATTTATATCCAGCTGCTATCAGCCACCCCGCAGAAATCGTCGCTCCACCTAGCCTGAGGGCGTCCCACCTTACGTTTACCTATTTGCGGTCTCCACTCAAGAACACGTCGGTCATTGGTCCTACGGCTAATATGGCCGGCCCATTGCCACTTCAGCTTGCTTATTCTGTGAGCTATGTCGACAACTTTGCTTCATATAAATTAACAGATATAAATATAGTAAATTTATTTAGGGTGACACAATGGAGGGGTTTATTTATTTTCATAAATGCACACTAAATAGACAATTTGAAACTCCATCTTTCAAAATATATCCCAAAAGTCATTTTGGAAGATCGATGGTTGTCTCTTCATAAGCCCAAACTGTATTCATGCATCATTCGCTCGAAACTAGTACAAAACATGCTCTGTCTTAGTTAAGCTTAAGTTAGTTAGCTGTACTAATTGGACTACCTCGGCCACCATTCAATTAAGCTATAAGGTTACCTCATTTGAAATTTGTCCAAAAATATCGCAAAATGAGAGGTGTCAAGGGACACCCGGATGGAACGAAGTTCCTTTCGATTAATTAGGAACCTTATTATGAAGGAATTGTAATAAAATTTTATTTTTTTTAAGTTATAATAATATATTTTTATTATTAACAAATTAAAAAACTGGCTTGCTTTCTATAAGAGAGCGAGAGAGAGAGACAGAAAAAGTGTCGTTCCAACTTTTGGTCTTAATTTTTTCCGTGTAGCCCCCTTTCGCAACGCGCGATAAGGAACGTCGTTCCAAAAATTTACCATGCTCCTCCTTCTTTGTATGTTCTGTTTTACACTTCAATTTGAATGGCAAAATCTATATTGTTGATTAGTTTAACGGGACATTTAAGATCTCTGCACACAGCGGGCGGGGCGGAGCGGAACGGGACGGCGGCGACGCGGCGCTGAGCAGTTGTAATGTACTAGATATTACGGACGACGCCACACAGAGCCGCCCCGCTCGACACGACGGTAACCGTCGCGCCCCACCGCCGCCGCGCCGAGCGGGAATACAAGTCAGAAGCGGCGGGGCGTGGCGGGACGCGAGCGCGTTTTTGTTTTATTTCATGCACCCATTTCCGTTTACGTTGTTTTGTCTTAGCTAGCGCAAATGTAAGCAATAGCGTTTCCATGTCTGAATCGCTCAACATCTTTTTTGATGAAAGAAAGGCGCGGCGGGACGGGACGTCATCGCGCCCGCAGTGTGAACACTACCTTGGCACTGAATTAAAATTTAACAAAAAGTGACAACCCTAAGACAGTAGGCAATTATGTCGCGGATTGTGCCGGAGATAGCCTACTTCCTCTCTTTATACTATGACACTACCGCCGCGCCAGCGCCGCGTCGCCGTCCCGTCCCGCCCCGCCCCGCCCGCTGTGTGCAGAGACCTTAATGGGGAAAGCGTCAGGGTAGGCCGCGGAAATTTAAATATTCTTACGTTTTTTGCAATTTAAAAGTCAGCGTCAGGTTGTACTAGTTTTTTAAAATCATAGTGAACTTTATTCACGTTACAATAAGATTGATGTTGGGTTGTTGCCACTGACTAGTCTTTTTTCATCACAGTGAACTATATTCACGGTGCGGTTGGGTTGTTGGCACTGACTAATCTGTCGAAATCACAGTGATCTTTATTCACGTTATAATAAAGTTGTAGTTGGGTTGCTCCCAACTACACGAATGATAGGAATGAAAGATTTTGAAAGTTTTTAACTCGGGGAGTGGCCTTCAAAGCTTCACGCTATGGTAAAAAAAAATCTTTTAACAAAACTAACTGCCCCGAACACACCAGGTGTATCAAAGTATCGTCGTTTATTAAGGCTTTTTCAATGCACACCTTAATTACACCTGTTGGTCGCAAAACCCCCTGATAGACCTCAGTAATAAATATCGAAGGCCGGATATGAACACGCTTATGTCATGGCAGTAGGTATACAGTTGCGGTAAATTCAACCTCTGGGACAATGTCTTAAGGTTGAATTTTGGGTATCATTAGTAAGGCGGTAATAACCAGCCCTACCTTTGAATAGGAAAACGGCATTCGTTTTGCAGGAACCACAAAGCTAACGGGAAACTACTGAACGAGAATACCTGATAACTAGCTGCCCATGTATGTATATTTATCACTATCCGCCATCAAACGGCCCTGCAAACGTACTGTTACGCGCGCTAGATGTTTCTACAATAGAAGGTTCTGGAACTATCTGCGGCACTATATAAGGCCGGGATTAGCCGCGACCAATCAGACTTGGTTCTGCTATAGAAGCGAATACATCGAAAGCGATCTTCAAGTGTGTTTTATAATTACTGTGTTTGAGTTGTTATTAGTGTTGTTTAATTAAAGTGTAACTTTTGGTAATTTTTATCGGCAGTTTTTATTGTCACGAACCCGAAGCTCGTAACAGTACGGTCAGCGACAAAAATTTTCGATTACTTATCGTTTTTATTTTTTATTGTGTTCCACTGTTGGGCAAAAGCCTTCCCTTTTTTTCCCTGTCTTGAGCGATCTCTGGCCATTATTAATCATCGCTAAATTATTTTATTTTCTAAGTAGGTTTGTAAAAACACTTTTACACGTCAATCATATTATATAAGGTGTTTCCTATCTGACTACTCTGAGAAGAAAGGCCGAAACAAACTCAGAGGTCACAGTCTCTCTTAAAGTCCAAACACAAGTAATCTTGGTCAGATCATATACAGACCATGTACATATATTGGTGTTAGAAATGGTGTTTTTAAGAAAGAACCACACAGATTAAGTAGACCTGTCCTGTAACTTTTACACATCATCTAAATTGACGCTAAAGTATTCTAAGAACCTAATAGCTAAGAGTTAAGATCTTTTAATTTTACTTCTGTTCCGATTTACATTAAACATAATTATTTATTATACATACAAATACAGAGAGGCTCGTGGATAAGTAATAACAGCCGCATGGGTTAGGCGATCAGGTTAAGCTACGCTTGCCACGGTCTGCCCGTGGATGGGTGACCTTCTTTACATACCGACATCCCCCCCGTGCCTCGGAAAGCACATTTAGCAGTTGGTCCCGGCTGTCATTCATAGATCTTTGATAGTCGTTACGGGTCATCAGAAGCCCGAAAGTCTGACAACCAGTCTTACTAAGGGGTATCGTATCGTTATGGAGATCAGATAGGCAGTCACTCCATGTAAAATACTGGTATTCAGCTGCATCTGGTTAGACTGGATGCCGACCCCAACATAGTCGGGAAAAGGCTAGGCAGATGGTGATGATGACATACAAATACAGAAACTCATGACTTTGTAGGGGTAGGCAGACACTACGGAACGCTACGATCCTTAGATACTCTTTTTGCTTCGTTTACGTTCATACATCTGAGGGGCAATTCTCGTAATTTTAAGAACGTTCACAGTCTGATCTCAGTCTCAATCTACCAAAAATACCTCCAATTTCCCTACATTTTGACAAGTTTTTGTCATTTGTTTGTCGCCGAGATGAGACTGCGACTAGATTTTGAACGTTTTCAATTACGAGAATTGGCCTTCTGGTCATACACGCACGCTGGTTGTGTGTACTGCGCACCTGGCATTTGAACAACATCACCAATAAGGTCACTATATTAAGTTCTTCTAAGGTTTTCCCTTCTGGTGGTTCCATTTACATCTGCCTTGTAAAATATCTTTTGTTAGACCTACCTTGTTGTTTACCTGTTGGTACCTTTGTCCTTTTATACAGGGTTATTTTTCAAAGACCAGCCAAATTTAAGGATGTGGTACAGACCATCAAACTGAACAACTTTCTCCATGAGACAAATAGCGTAATCGCGAAAATTTTGTTAACTGTCCCATAGAAAACATCAATACCTACTCGACCTAAATGACGGAATTTATGGACGAATGGGACGACGGAATTTTTATTCGCGATTACGATGTTGGTCCCATGGAGAAAGTTGTTCAGTTTGATGGTCTGTACCACATCCTTAAATTGGGCTTGTATTTGAAAAGTAACCCTGTATAGCTCAAAACCCATTTTAAATTAAAAAAAAAAACGGTTTAATGCCAGTCGACACACAAAGAACAACCCTTCGGTGTGCGAATCCCACAAGGCAAAGAAGTATCAATACAAGGCAAAAGTCAATCAAAATAATAAGGTTCTTGTACGGAGACCCCCTTTAATTGTTTACCCCTTTTATTTTTATTATTTGTTGTTAAAGCGCCAATACAAATGCACGCTTTGTGAAAATTTCAACGGTCTAAGTATTACGGTTCATGAGATCGCTACAGACAGACAGACGGAAGGACGGACAGCTGAGGTATAGTAATAAGGTGCCATTTGCACCCCCCTTTAGAGACAAAACCCAAAAAACTAAAGTGTGAATCGAGGTTTGTCTCTGACTGTACCTAACATAGACAATATTTCAGAGCACGAGAGATTCGGTTGACATTTCATTAAAATTAATAGAGGGACAGATAAAACTGAGGATAGTTTGTGAAAGTCCGGGTCTTTCGCATTAAACATGTACTTATGTATATGGTGAATATCCAGAATATGCTGACCTCTCTTTGTACGGAAAACCTATGCAGTATCTGATCAGCTTAAACTGGGTATTTATAGCATGGTATATACAAAAGAGATAAGTAACCAGGGTCGTCGGATATAGTTGAAGTTTAGTAAGAAACCGGACGTTTCCGAAAGAAAAAAATTGATAAATGAACTGTTTGTTTTTTATTAATTTAATAAAATTTTATTCGAAAACATCCATCGGTTTCTTACTTAACTTCAACTATATCCTACTACCCTGGACACTTATCTCCTTTGGTGACCGTACAACCAGACGTCAACGCTGCGTATATTGATTTTCCTGGATTTTTATGACAACATTTTTGGGAGAGATATTTTTCATGTTGATTATGTGGGGATAGCAGTAGTACGTAAAAATAGGTAAAGACTTAAAGATGCTGGTAAAACTGTGATTTAGGCAGTCAAAGGTATGAAAAAGCTTGATGCTAACGTATTTTGGAGGCGTGAGGAAAAGGGTGTAAAGTTCACTCAACCTCCATAGAAAAGGGAGGATCCTCCGACCAGACGGGTGTTGTGTCTGGCGGGCAATTGCCCAACGATTGATGTTGGGAAATTGTATCTAAGCTTGCGAGATGCAGGATTTGCGTGACGTCAGTATGGCGCGTTGTTCGCATGTGGCGTTGTAGATACCGCTACATATTGACAGATGACGCTATACAAAAATATTACCTTAAGAAAATTATGTTACAACTATTGATGGTAGTGAGAATACATATAATCATCCTATAATATTCCCACTGCTGGGACACAGGCCTCCTCTTTCTGTTAGAGGGAGTGGGCCACAATCAACCAAGCGGGCCCAGTGCGGCTTGGTAAATGTGACATGTCTTCAAAATTTTTGGTTCTAGGACATGCCGGTTTCCTCACGACGTTTTCCTTCACTGTTTTGAGAGCAGTGGCGATGAAAACATTTAACTTCCAACTCCTAAGTCTCTACAACAAAGGCATATTTTATAAGCAACCAACATGATCGACAGCTAATTGAAATTCTACCAGTCAGATTGTATGACTATGCTCCATCACAAATCAATCATTGTTAGCATACCACTAATAGTTTCAACATCGAAACGACAATGTACTTAGTTTAATTGATTTTTATGTACCCTCCTGAAAAATGTTACTTACGGTTTAAGTTTACAATAATGCTCTTCGATCCTGCCTTTATTACATCCCTTAACCCTTATGAACCATAACCCTTCTCCTCAGCGACTTTTACGGTCTTCTGAGGATTTATAAGTCAATTATGTATGGGTCTTAAATCTTTTTCAGGTATCCAAGGTAACTATTACTCTTTCCATCTTCAGGGGCGGCTGACATTTTAATAATCTGCTTAGATTGTCGAAGGTTTGTGGGAAATCGAAAATTCTTTTCTTATTTCTATCAACGCTGTTGTCGTGTATAGGTTTTTTGGGAGACAACGGGAAATGAACTCGAATTCCCGATTTATCCTTCCCGGATGGTAGTTTCTTTTATTTTTCTTGTTATATTTCGATATTGCTTACGTATATGTTTTCTTTATTTGTAACTGGTGAATCAAGATTTTCATCGAAGAATGACGACATTGTAATAAAATTTGCTCATTGCTGTAAATTGATTATTCCACCCTATAAATTCTAAATTCCATTCTCCGAAAACAGGCTTAATTTACTAAATTGAGCAATATTCAAAATCAAGCACGTGTATACTATATAGAGATTTAAACAAATGCGTAAACACAGCCATATAATCTCTTAATGAGCTTACACACATTATACTCGTGGAATCCGCTTACAATTTATTAGGGCCGTTCCAGAGCATACATAAGTTATGTTTATGTTCGTGTAAAATGGACTTAAGACAGAGTTCGTCGCGTTCGGTGTAAAATCAACATAAAACGGAATTGAGTCGTCGAGATTTTCAAAGAGAATGGACTTTTTTATAGAGATAGGTACTGTAAAAGGTGATGTGTTTCGTGCCCTGAGTGGGTTATTTGCCGATTCAAATGTTAGTAAGTGATGGGAATGTTTTTTTTAGTTCTGAGTGCTTTGAGTCCTACTAAAATACAATATAGTTACAAAAATGCACATCTTTGAATATAGGTATCCTTATAAACACCCCGGATAGTATGTATACTACCGCAAATGTGTGTGTATTGTTGCTATAAAAATCCTTGTACACTTTTAAGCCATACGATTCCTTAAACAAGAATAGAATGTTGTACTAGAAATATAATATTACAGATGAACATAAAAGTGAACGAAACATCCATTGGAAATAAAGAACAATCTTACTAAAATGCGCTCGCCTCGGGCTATTTGATTAGAACGAAGAGAAATGGACGTACACGCTGGTATGGTACAAGTTATGTTGATTTAGCGATAGTGAAAATCAGAATTAAATTAACTTTATTTGAATAGTTAATAATGGTTGTATTTTAAATTATAATAATTATATTTATTTTCATGTTTATTTTTCCACTCTGCAATCGGCATTTTTTTTTTTTGTTTGCTGTCATTTGCAAGTGACGCAATGCTTAGTAATGTATATTGTCTTTGGTTCCTGGCTCTGATATCAAGTCAAACTTTTATTGTTTGAATACGAGGCTTTTAGCTATTATTTTATGGGTGTATTTTATGTCTTCTTTTTTTAATGTTGCTTTTGTGTGTGCAGAATTAACAAACTTTATTTTTTTTCTATTTATTTGAAAGAAACAGACGATAGAAAGAGAGAACGTTTATTTTTACACCGTTTACTGTTTTTGTTTCTACGTGTGGCAAAGTTACACATACAGACGCCAGCACATCAAGCTACTACAATCTGTCAAATTTCTTTAATAGATTTCCAACTTTATCGCTAAAGCATTAGGTTCAAGATTGATTGGGAAAATTTGTCAGTTTCGGGTAGCTTGATGTGCTGGCGTCTGTACCTACTGTTTATTTTACATGGCTTGTATTATTATTAAGCCGAAGATGTCTGTACCAAACAAGGTTCTCTGTTTCATTTTATCCAACAAAGACTTACTACCACGTTTGCTAATCGGGTTAAAGATCCAATAATCATAATTATGTTTGTTTATTAAACTCCTCTCAAAACGATGAAAGAATATCGTGAGGAAACCATCATCTACTTGAACCAAAAATTCGAAGACATGTGAGATCTACCAACCTACACTGGAAGAAGCGTGGAAGATTACAGCCCCTTCTATCTGGAGACAGGAGGCCTGTGTCCCAGCAGTGGGAACATTTAAGACTAATTATGCTTATGCAAGTCAAGCAAAAATTAATTAATTCCAAAGTCTTCCATCACTTGAACCGACCCCAAAAGTCCTTTTCACCTTTACATGTAGGCCACCGATGATGGAACGGCAAATGAAAGTCAAAGTAGTACCGGAAAACCCGTCCCAATACATCATTTTGTATTTAAACCAGACATGTTTCTAGAATCTTCGCATCTGGGGATGTTCACATTTGATTGATGGCCATACACTTGGTCTTAAATTTGAGAGTCCTTTATGATTTATGCATGTAGTTTGTGAAGATATCGGAGGGGTAAATGTTTGAAGAGGTGCTTTTGAATTAATTACACCCTGTCTGATATTTTACGGTTTAAGATAAATTATTTCACTCGAAAGAATACAATTATTCAATCCTATGAGGAAAAATATAAAAATTAAGATAGGAGACAGTTTTGCTGGGTTATAAACTGAATTAAACTTAATTTAAGTTTATAACCCAGCGAAAATGTGAATAATTGTGTGTGTTGAGCTCCCTCACATGCGACAGTCTTTCTGCCGTAATTTCTCCTCAGTTAAATGGTTAGCCTGCCTCATCGTGCCCTTTTGAATTTGCATTCTTTTTGTAAATGTTATTTGTTTATGAATGTTTTTATTAATTATTTTACGGTGTTATATTTATTTTGATCAATATTCATTAATTTGTCTTCTTTAAAAACTATTTGAGAAGATGTTAAATAATCATAATCGAATAAGAGTTTAATAATTTTGTTTTGAGATGTTTGTAGTTTTCTAAGGTGAATTTTGGCAGCACTTCCCCATATCTCTATTAAATAATCGAGATGTGGTTTAACCATCGAGTTATAAATAATATATCTGACCTGTAATGGGAGACATTGGACAATTCCTCTAAGCGCGTTTTATTGTTTAACTAAGTTGATAAAATGTCGTTTCGTTAGTCGATTCAATGATTTTGTTATGAGTCATATTGCTGTGCCCTTACTGGCTTGTTGGTTTAGTGAATGCAAGCGCATGTGATGACCAGTCAGTTCAAACAGAGGACCTAACTCGCAAAGTGAACATAACGGAAATTCGAACGATTTCAAAATTGAAAATTCTCGTTTTGCTCGAACGAAGCCTTTATTCATATCTATCAGGAGCGATATTTATTATTATACTATCGATTAAAAAATCGATCGAATTTAACTACGATACTTTTACTTTGGTCTACTTTAGCCCTGAATCGGAGGAGCTGGAAGTCATGGGGAGAGGTCTTTGCCCAGCAGTGGGGTGATGCAGGCTAATAGTAACAGTAACTTTGCGCGTTCATGCTAGGCCCATGTAGTAGTAGCCCGGCATTTATAGAAATCCATACTCCAAGCTAACTCCAGGCTCCAGGTAAACTGTCTTTTGTTACTCCCAATAATAATTATATTATATTTATTATATATATACTTTTGATTATTTTTAATTATAATAATGTAATGTCTGTCTAATTTTTGTTTTTTGATTAATTTTAATGCTTTTAATTTTGTAATTTTGTAATAGTTCAGGACTAAGGACAATGGACATTGTCCGAAATAAATAAATTAATAATAATAAAAGACAGTTAAGATACACCTCAGCTTATCACTCCGGGGAAAAAAGTCGTTCAAGGAAATGGAATATGAATGGGAATGGAATCACGATTCAAAGTTGATGAAAATCGGTGACTAGACTATACATTTTAGACGATACTTCATCGAAAACTGTCACGTAGTTAGTTGAAAAAAGTTTTTCAAAACTTAAATCACCAATTCCAGTGAAAGTTTGCCGCAGTTTGGAATTTCGTAAATTATCGAATAATTTAAACTTTGTTCAGGTTTAAGTTTATTGATTTCTCGCCGAAGTTTGTCAAACATGTGATAGCAGAGGCATTTGGAGCGACAAAGATTATACGGTTATAAAATAACGTAATGAACATTGCTTTCTTCAACGTGATCAGGATAATATCGTATCGAGTATCTCGCATGATATTGTAATCTAAATCTAATTTTCTGCTATCTAATTATGCTATATAATCTAATTTAATTTGACCCTATAAAGATAGGGAATCTTTATAGGGTCAAATTAAATTAGCTAGCGGAACTTCGCATACGTGATGGATATCGATATCTAAACACGATAAAATTAAAAGAATAATTATTTGATCTTTTTTTTGAGTAGTAGTATTCTCGTAATTTTAAGAACGTTTACAGTCTGATCTCAGTCTCAATCTGTCAAAGATATCTATAATTTCCCTACATCTTTGACAAGTTTTTGACATTGATGGTCGCTGAGATGAGATTGCGACTAGATTTTGAACGTTTTTAATTATGGGAATTGACCTTCAGAAGTGCAAAACTTTTTCTGATTCGTGCTGACTGACACTAACACTGACGTTTTGTAACAGTGCGCTAATCTTATTTGTATCGCCACGCGTGAAGCTAGTTTGTTTAAATCAAACTGCTATATTTATACAATATTCATTCAAATACAAAAAAAATATTAATCATATATATGTATTGAAGTATGGAAGCTATTACGGATAGATGGATGGACGTGGTTAGCTTTATTCTTCAATAAGTTGTTGCTGGAAGAAGCTATCCCTGACGAATGGTGTAACAGTTCGCTGGTGCCCATCTTTAAAAACAAAGGTGATGTGCTGGAGTGCAACAACTATAGAGGAATAAAGCTAATTTCACATAGTATGAAGGCTTGGGAGAAAGTTCTTGAAAGGCGACTGAGAGAAGAGAGTGAAATTTCGCAAAACCAATTCGGTTTTATGCCTGGTCGAGGAACAGCAGATGCCATCTTTGCTATCCGGCAGCTGTGCGAGAAATACAGAAGTGCGCATAAGAACTTGCACATGGTATTTGTTGACCTTGAAAAGGCATACGACAGAGTGCCTCGTGAAGTTTTGTGGTGGGCGCTGAAGGAGAAAGGCGTGCCAGGGAAGTATGTGAGGTTGATCAAAGCGATGTACAGTCGATGTAGTACCCAAGTCCGGTCTACAGTGGGCACTACTGGCAGCTTCGATGTGGCTGTCGGCTTGCACCAGGGTTCAGCACTCAGCCCGTACCTCTTCGTGCTGATAATGGATTCTCTTACATCAGATATCCAAGAGGAGGCTCCTTGGTGTATGCTGTTCGCCGATGACATTGTGCTGATTGCCGAGAACGGCTTAGAGGTCCAGAGCAGATTAGAGGGGTGGTGGAAAAGACTCGAGACCGTTGGCCTGAGAGTAAGTCAGACCAAAACTGAGTATCTGTTTTGTGATTTTGGCGGTCTCTCCAGGCCTATGCCCATATCTCTCGCCGGAACGCCCTTATCGATCTGCTCCGACTTTCGGTACCTCGGGTCGCTTGTCCAAGGAGATGGCGAAGTAGACCGAGACGTAACGCACCGGATCAACTCAGGATGGATGAAATGGCGACAGGTAACAGGAACAACTTGCGACCCACGGATGCCCCTCAAGTTAAAGGGGAAAATTTATAAGTCCGTGATAAGGCCTGTCGTACTTTATGGGTCTGAATGCTGGGCTGTGAAGAAGACGGATGAAAAAAGATTGCATGCAGCGGAGATGAGAATGTTGAGATGGATGTGTGGAGTGACGAGAATGGATAAAGTAAGAAATGAGTATATAAGAGGAAGTTTGAAAGTGGCGCCAGTGACAGAAAAGTTGAAAGGAAATCGTTTGGCTTGGTATGGGCATGTGATGAGAAGGGACGAAACGCATGTGACTAAAAGAATGATGAATATACATGTTGATGGCTGGAGAGGGAGAGGAAGGCCGAAGAAAAGATGGATGGATTGTGTGAGGAATGATATGAAAGAGAAGGGAGTGAATGATAGTGTGACGGTTGACAGAGGAGAATGGAAGAAAAAAACGTGTTGCGCCGACCCCAAGTAACATGGGATAAGGGCAGGAAGATGATGATGATGTATGTATTTACAAAAAAAAAAATGTATATAAGTAGTTTATCAGCCATCTTGTTACCATAACACAAGCATTAGGTTGCTTAGCTTGGGACTAGATGGCGCTGTGTGAAATGTCCAGGGATATTATTATTATTAAACAGTCCAGTTTGCTTCCAAAATATAACCAACATGATTTAAGTAGCATAAGCATTCAGCCTATAGTATTCCCACTGCTGGGACACATGCCTCCTCCCAGTGAGAGGGAGTGGGCTGTAGTCCACCTCGCGGGCCCCAGTGCAGGTTGGTAGATGTCACATGTCTTCGATTTTTTTTTTTGTTTTTGGGACATGTTGGTTTCCTCAGGATGTTTTCGTTCACTGTTTTGAGAGCAGTGGTGTAGAAATCATTTATACAATGTAAAGCGCTTGTTAGGGTTCGAACCACATGCAGCAAATAGAAACTCACGACCCAATTTTTTTTTTCTTTCTTTCTTTCTTCTTCCAATAATTCAACGATACAATAATTCAAGTATGTATCATCTGTTATAGCATTGAATTACAACGGCACATATAATGTCAAGGCTTCTCTTTTAACCCTCTAAAGCGAAAGTCTGTAATTAGTCATGTCCCAGATACAGCACCCTGACTTAATGTGCTACCTGCTACTTAAGGCGGCCGGATTACATCCCCAACTTAATTTGTCTTGAGTTTGCGCTTTAAAGTATTAATAAGTCAAGCTGTGAAGATACAGAGGGAGGGAAACTGGCTTCAAGTTTATAAGAGATTAGAATTATTCATACTTGGCTGTTTTCAAGCAACTCGTCGAAATGTATGGCGATGATGATAATAATAAGAAGTCCGTAATAGTCGTAGTCCTGGGAGCGCTAATGCTTATGCGAATGATGCACCACCGGCCACGTTTAGTCCACTGTCGACCCCTCGACCCCCAATCAATAATGTTTCCACTGGACCCCTAACTGTAGTTTACTCTCGACCCTTGGGGGTCGAGAGTAGATTTTCAAACAAAGGACAGGCATACCTCGTCCACTTTCAAACCCTAGTTCGGTAAGTATAGTCAACAGCAAAAGTAGATGATCAAAATCAGAAATTCAATACTAATGAACGGAGTTCGCATCAGTAACAGTGACGTACTAGTAGTAAATGTCTGGTATAATTTACAATCACATACTTTTGAATCACTTCGACGCCACACAGTTCTGACGCGAACTCCGTTTATTAGTATTGAATTTCAGATTTTGATCATCTACTTTTGCTGTTGACTGTACCTAAAATTAATATTTTGGTACAGACGCGTCCGTAGATAGAGGTGGAACACCGCTGTGGTTTTAGCCGGTAAGCGTCCGGCATACCTCTCTGTCGCCCCCACGGTGGAGGAAGTCCAAGTGGATTTCACCGCGTCTTTTTCACTGCGAAACCAAAAAAAAAGGTGACATAGTCCTTTCATAGTTCTAGGTAACCAATCCACTATAGCCACCCAAACCCATAGCCCAATATGTTTTGTTTCCATGATTCAGGATATTATCCTAGACCCACCACGTTGAAAATAAGTCAATAAAAAAAAAATTGCTGTTCATACATTTTGACCGCGTAGGTATTGGACTTTTCTATAGAACAGCGGATTTTTTTTTTGACAACCGGCGTTTAAATTGCTAGTGGTCTAAAATCAAGTGCTGAATTTATAGTCACAGTTTACGCGTCAATTACACTGCCAGCCTGTATATTCCCCATTTTATACCTTGTCTTATTCATACCTAATCTCAGTTGCCCGGTAACATAGCAGACTGACACAAACAAATCAAGAGACACTGTTCCACCGTCTCGCAATTGTTTTTCTTTAACAAAGAAAATTGTGTCATCTATTGGCAACACAGAGAAGTTGTTTGGCTCAATAAACACTAGACACGATGTTATTTCTGTACCAGCATCATTGCGATTCTGTAACCATCTCACCGCGAAAACTTAGACGAAGTGAGCGTGGAGTGAGCTGTCATTCTAACTAATACTAGGGATTGACACTATTGACAGCTCACTCTAAGCTTCACATAACTTTTTACTGTTTTCACTTCATATAAATTTTCACGGTGAGATTTTTACAGAATCGATCGGCTGGTATGATTGTTAATTTTGTAGGTGTATTCTTTGTTAAGAATCATTCATTCTTATTCATATACACACCTTCGTATTATACATTTTTAGGACAAAAAGGTATAATACGAAGCAAGTCTTTCTTCGTCTTAAATTAGAACATTGTTTGTAAGTAAAATATCTTACATAATCTTTAAAGAGAATTGTGTGATCATTCAAGAAAATCCTCCCCAAGGTGGACCGATGATGGTGAAGGCCGCAGGAATCTGTTGGATGCGGGTCGAAGTGGCGTTGCTTGGAGAAGGCTTATGTCCAGCAGTCGACGTCTTTCGGCTGAAATAATGATGATGATGATTTCATTTTGTGATCATTATGAGATCATCCATTTCTAGTTTTTTTTTCAGAATTAAATGGTATGTTCTTAGGTGTTGTAACTAAAGATTTTAATTAAATTCTAACGTAACCATCAGTTTGACTATCATAGTTTTTTAAGTCGTTGTTACTAATCCACGTGGATTATGTGTACCTACTTTTATGTGTGATCCGCAATAAACGATATATGTAATATTATAGGGGTATATACATTTATATATAATTTTAAATATAATAACCTAACTTAACAATGCTTGAACTTCATAATTTCAAATTTTCAAATTTCGTAAATAACACCTTAACAGCTATAACGCCAATGCAATGTTACTACCACAAAGATACGCATACATCTAACTTACATTGACTACCCAAAAATACAATTAAAATACAATAAAAAATTCAATAAGAAATTCAATCATAATTATAATTAAAAATACAAACAAAAGTACAATCATAATTACAATTAAAAATACAATCAAAATACATTTAAAAAATACAATTCCAAATAACATTAAAAATACTCGTGCAAAATAACTTCTACAAAATCTTTCGTGATATTAGACGTGCAAACAAATTACTGTGAGGAAAAGATAAAATTATTACCAGCTCCGAAGAGCAAAGTGAGACATATTGAGGAAGCCCACGTTTTTCATAATAAATTCATTGCACGTTCGTTTTGGAAACTGCTGATTCCACCATCTTTACACGTTTCGATTGACCGGGTTCAGTTTCTTTTGGAGTTTCATAATACCATCATCTATACATATAATAAAACAGTAACGAAAGAAAAACTGTACATTGAGAATATTCGTGAAAAAATAAGTGGCTTTTGTTAGAAAAACGTAACTGATGACAAAAAGTGACTTTTTAGAATTTTTGTCTGTTTGTCTGTTTATCTGTTTGTCTGTGTGTATGGTACGGCTTCACGCCAAAACTACTGAATAGATTGAATTGAAATTCAGCAAAAATGTTCTTTGTAAACCAAGGAAGGCTTTAGGCTACATATTATCACGCCGTATGTTACGGGAGGTAAGCAATATTGATTTTAAAAGGGTTTTGTTCGTAATTGAATGCACAAAATAATTTAATGCACAAAATGGCATGTTATTTATTTAGTTAATAATAATTTAACTCTGGGACCATAATAATCACGCTATTTTTATAAAGGAGCGGGGCAGTAATATTATAAATTGCAAGGGAACAGCTATTTCAACTATAATGTCAACGGGTAATTTAGCGGTAAGGTCAGGCGACCGTTTACCGCACTAGATGGTGCGAGTTCAAATCCCATACTAATGTTTTAAAAAATAGTAAAATTCTTGTTTTTTTTAGTTTTTGCATTTTTTATGTGCATTAGGAACGATACTGTTATGAAATCTGAGAACTTTACATGTCCTGTCTAATTGTATGGAGAATTTCACACCAATATTACTAAACAGATTGATTGGTGGTACAACAAGCTACACTATCATGAAGTCAAGTCAAACTTTTGGTTCTAAGTTATATCTTACCAAGCACATTTGTTGTAGGTAATTGATTTAAGTATGTAATTCTTAGTTTTGTTCCTTGCTGCTGTTACCATATTTTTTTTTAGTGCAAAAATAATGTAGTTGTCTTTTAGATTAACGACAATTTAGTTTTATTCATAATTTAATTAATTTGGGTAAATGATATGGTAGTTTCCGTTTTCTAACTAAATATATGGCGTTGGCGTCGAGTTAGATTACGCTATGGTTTCGTTCCAAAAAAGTGATGTTATAGGTGCCAATGTGCCGCTCTCATCCTATAGAAACGGGGGTTACCTTTGTTGTCTGTGTTGGTTGATGTGTTTAATTTTCCTGCGAATAATTATTATTTTTCTACTAACTAGCAATTCTTACGTACTTATTCGATTATTTTTCATTGATTTGAATGTCGTTAGTATCGGAGAAGAAGGAATTTTAGCTATGCCTTTTAGAAAAATATCAAATCTGTCTCTAAACTCAAGGGTTTCTAAGATGCGCAGGTTAGTTCGATCTCTCGAAACTGACGCAGAGCGTGAACAACGGCTAGGTGCTAACCGTGAGCGTAATGCACTAAGTTTGTCCGCAGAAACTAGCACGCAGCGCCAATTTTATTACGACTAGAATCTAAACGAGTCCGCACTACTGCTTCTCGATCTCAGGAAAGTGTGGAACAACGAGAAATGCGTTTAGCTATCGACCGGGATCGTCATTCTTTGTCTCACGCATCCGAAACGGTTACACAGAGGGATCAGCGGTTGAGTCTTCAGAATATCCGCTTTGAGACTGCTCGATCACTTGAGAACAGTCAGGAGCGTGAGATACGACTTGCGCGTGACCGAGAGCGTCATTCTTTATCTCGCGCTTCCGAAACGGATACAGAGAGACAGCAGAGATTAAGTCTTCAGCTTTTCCGCACTGAAACTGCTCGGTCGCTCGAGAACAGTCAGGAGTGCGATACACGCCAAGCAAGCGATCGCGAGCGCCACGCAGTATCTCGCGCTTCGGAGACTTACACGCAGAGAGACTCGCGTTTAAGCTCCCAGCGTATTCGCACTGCCATATCTCGATCACTTGAGAATCCTGAAGAGCATGAGACGCGTCTTCATGCAGACCGCTCACAGCATGCTCTAGCTCGATCTTTGGAGACAGACGAGCAGCGCGAGCAACGCAACGCACTTGCTCGGCAAAGAAATCACGACATGCGTGTTGAGGTGTCTGTTCATTCCACGCAAGAACGTGAGCGGATTCAGGAAATTCGGGCAAGTCAGTCGAACAGCGTGTGGCCCAAATTGATCTAGACCGTATACGTCGCAATCTTCGCAATTCATCCTCATCTGATACTGAGTCTATGGTTTATGATCCTGAAGAGCAACCGTGGTTCAATAAAGAAAGGAGCGCGTTTTTCTATAACCCATTTATTAATTACATCGAACACGGAGACATTGGCATCATGTCTAAGGTGTATGCACACTGTCATGCGCGTAAGTGGAAGGGAGAGACCAAGGGAATGTGTTGTGCGTCTGGAAAGTTACGACTAAACTCTATGCAAGAGCTACCGGAGATCTTACGAGTTCTTTTGAATGACGAGCATTCCAAGTCCAGCCATTTCTTAAGCAATATTCGAGCCTACAACAGTGCTTTCAGATGACTTCATTTGGAGCTCATCAAGTCACTAAATCTGGATTCATGCCGACTTTTTACAAAAATGAAAGATCTGGAACGTCTCGAATCGTCTCGCGCATCACGCTGTTTTCCCGTCCCCGGGCTTTTAGAATTCGACATCAGACGTTTCAGATCTTCGATTTTGACGACCTCGTTGTCGCTTTCATAAGCAACAGGATCCGCGTACGAAGTCGCGGGCAGAAGCTAGTTATCAATATTTGACATTTGATGATTATCTTCTTGACATGGTTGACTCACACACAGAATGTTTTGACATTTTGCGTCTTGGTCTTGCTTGACTGGTACTAAGTTATTTGTGTTAGAATTTTCCATAATTGATGTCATATCTGGGGCACTGGTATCACCATCATCACTATTCTACACCTATCCCAATTTATTTGGGGTCGACATAATATGTATTTTTCTTCCATACTTCTCTATTAGTCGTCATCTCGGTAGCCGTTCTAAGCATATCATCATTCACACAGTCCATCCTTCCTTTTTTATTTGTTCTACTTTTATAGTCATCGATATTTATACTCAAAACTTTCCTCACGATATTTTCATCATCTAGGGCATTGGTTTAAGAACATAAATAATTAAACCGCCGAAAAAACTGAAAAGCAAAAAGTAATAAACCTTTTTTATTTAACCTTAATAACTAAGTTCTTAAACGAATGTAAGTATACCTAAGTAATTTTGAGTCGGCGCCCAACAATCAATAAACAAATATTAATAAATTCACTAAATCACTAAATTACCCTAAATTAAAATGGCGCGAGAATTATCAAAATTGGATTACTCTATAAAAAGTTATGCGAGGTCATATATATAAAAAAAAAAATATTCACGTCGACTTGAGAACCTCCTCTGTTTTTTTTTCGTCGGTTAAAAAGCAGGACAGTATGTGTTATTTACACTGAAACTGTTAGATAATAATTATGAGACAGAATTCGTTCATTCGTCGTGCACACCACTTCCAACATTCGACTTCGGAACCCGTACATTACGAACATCGAAGTTATTACACCAGTTCAAAAATGTACAAGCAATAAGTACCAACATAACTCAAACGGAACTAAGAACACAAAATATGCAATCTTAAACATAACTCAAACAAAATCGCAGAAACTTGGCGAACTTGCTTCAGAAGATCTTATTATATAACTTATTCGACGTTCTCGAGCCAAATGTCATCACTTTAATGCATGCAAAGTTTGCTATGGAATTGTGTTCAGTTTAGTTGTTCTATTTTTGGCGAGTTCTACATGAAATGGTTGATGAAGAGAAATGGAGTCTTGAGTTTGATGGATTGACGCGTGTGTGAATTTTGACATCGATGATGATGAAGCTACATAAGATTTTAGGTAGCCTAAAACCAGTCAATAACTTAGATATTATTGTGATTAAAATTCTGATTATACCAATGTTATCCACCAGAAGGGCAATTCTCGTAATTCGTAAAACTTTCACAATCTGGGCCCGTATTCCCGTAATTTAAAACGTTTAAAATCTAGTCGCAGTCTCATCTCGGCGACAAACAAATGTCAAAAACTTGTCAAAATGTAGGGAAATTAGACGTATTTTTGACAGATTGAGACTGAGGTCAGACTGTGAATGTTCTTAAAGTTAAGAGAATTACCTCTCAGATCTCAGTCTCAATCTATCAAAAATACCTCTAATTTCCCTACATACGTTTTTGACATTGATTGTTTGTCGCTGAAATGAAATTGCTACAAGATTTTGAACGTTTTTAATTACGAGAATTTGCCTTCTGATTAGAAATCTCAATTTCATAGTAGTGTATATAACTTCGATCTTCTTTTTTTTTGCGTTGTGCTTTATTTCTACGTTCTTATTAAAATGAATATTGCTTTCATTATCTATTTCATATGTGTAATTACTATCCCTACACATTTCTCTTTCGTCTAATAATTTTATTACTTCCCACCAAGTCAATTAGTTCAGAGACCAATCAATGGATCCATTCATATGCATAATGGAGAAATCTACTTCAATACAACTCCTGCTGACCAATCAGAACTGTTGACCCTGATTGCAATTAGCTATAACGAACCATGTCTTTGATAGGAACCTATACAATTTCACGAAAGTTTACTTGCTTTAAACGTTCTCAATTTTGACACAAATTGAACCGAAGAGCGGCCAATTCAGGAAATGCAATGTCGCATATTTGACGACGGATGAAGTGGAAGTAATACTGTATAAAATCGACTTTGTACATGGAAATGGTGCGTCGCGTTTCGTTGTATAGTGTAATGTTTATATCTGTACGTATAATACCAGTTAGCAGTTACTTGTATTATATATAATGTCCAATTATGAAATGGAACATACATTGAAAGTTTGCATAGTATTTGTGTTACATTTTATGTTGCATTGCATAAATTTGGACGGTTTATTTGTGTTCCATTTCACCGACTGACATTGTGTTCTGGATTCGTTTTTGACGTCAAATATGCTTCATAGTCTTTAACATATATTTTAACATACTCTGCAAAATTGGTTAATTTGTAAACTTCCTTTTTATAGATAACAAAAAACTTAGTACTTTTAGGGTTCTCTAAACATCACATCGAAACCCAAGGATTCACAAAATTGATGATGAGTAACTTTAAATACAGCCCCAACTTACGAGAAGGTTCGAACCCAGGCTAGCGCTTGACTTTGTGTAAATAATATAATCACCGCAGCTCTCAAAACGGTGAAAGAAAACAACGTGAGGAAACCGGCATGTCCTGGAACCCAAAATTCGACAACATGTGACATATATCAACCCGCACTGGGCTGTAATCCACCACGTGGGCCCACCACGTGGTGGATTACAGCCCATTCTTAGAGAGGAGGCCTGTGTCCCAGCAGTGGGATCATTTTAGGTTGATTATTCATGATTATGCTAACTTTGTGCTTGTAACCACGCTTGGCGCTTTCCGACGACCTTTCTGTAGGCCGCAGGAACCCGTTGGATGCGAGAAGCGCAAAACCGGTCGAAGTGGATGAGCTTGGGGGGGGCCTATTTCCAGCAGTGGACGTCTTTTTGCTGAAATGATGACGATGCTAACTTTAAAAAACAAGTGAATTTGCCTTCAAATTGGGACTATTAAAAGTGAACTTTACAGAATGGCACAACTAATCTGTAGCTCAAATCAATTCAGCCATTCGCGGTCTATAACTGGATCACAGACAACAAATATCAAGCGCTTTCAAATATTTAATAGGTTCGGAACACGAGCAGTATTTTAGGAAACCACCGCCAGGCTAGTTGTTACAATCTACTCGACTAGTTTCAAACCTGTCTAGCTCATATCATGTTGTTCCTATCCTTATACATATTTATCAGCGAAGGCTTATGCAAAACGCTTCAAATTCAGGGGTTTATTAAAATTAGAACAGGACTGGGTTCTCGTCACTTTGTGAAGTTTTAGATGTCGAGCAAAGTTCAGTTTATGCATTATTTATGATCGTTATAGAATATATTTCCATGGTCGTTTAAGTTAGCGTGGTTAGTAATTACATAGTAAATCCATGAACATTTAGAAAACCAGAAACAGTAAAGATGATTCAGAAAACAAAAAGCAATATCGGTTGACGTAATGGGTTATTCCGCTTATCCACCCCAAAAAATCCACTCTAAGGTGGATACGCGGACGCGCATGTCCGAGAATCCACCCTACGCCTTGTTGGATATACGGAATTTATCGGCTTAGGGTGGATTCTTGTACGTACGTTTCTGCGTATCCTCCTTAGAGTGGAGTTTTTGGGGTGGATAAACGGAATAACCGGACACAATGCCAGGAATATGAAAAGCATTTACGATATTTGATTTATTTCGGTCGGATCCCCTAATTAGAAGGCCAATTCTCGTAATTTAAAACGTTTAAAATCTAGTCGCAGTCTCATCTCGGCGACAAACAAATGTCAAAAACTTGTCAAAATGTAGGGACATTAGAAGTATTTTTTGACAGATTGAGACTGAGATCAGACTGTGAACGTTCTTAAAATTACGAGAATTGCCCCTCTGATCCCTTGCTGGTTGTTATTACGTTTTAATTCTGACCCACTATAAACTTTGTGTCTGTAAACAGACGAATATCAATTTCAGCCAGTATTTTGTTTTAAATCCAGCTTTCCTCAGACATGCTTGTTAATCACCACGCAAATGAGAAACAAGTACCTAAATTCATAATCATCTTGTGTTTCCAATTTTGTCATGACCCGGTTTGTCGCTGCGGTAAATAAATAATTCACAATTTTGTGTGACAAGACAGGCACAAATTAAAATATAATTGCTTACTCGTACATGGTTTCCTTTGCGTCAAGCATTTTGGTCGGAGGCAGAAAATTTCGCTTTAAAATTGTAGCCTACCGTTTTAATAACAGATTATTATTATTTACTAGCAGCGTCCCATGGTTTCACCCGCATAAGTTTCGATCCCGTAGGAATATCGGGATAAAACGTATCCTATGTGTTAATCCTGGTTATAAACCATCTGTGTGAAAATTTCATCCAAATCCGTTCAGTAGTTTTTGCGTGAAAGAGTAACAAACATTCATCCATACATTCATCCTCACAAACTTTCGCGTTTATAATAATAGTAGAATTATTTTCCCCGCCCGAATTCCATACAACCTCTCATCCCCTATTTAACTCCTTTAGGGGTTGAAAATATTTCCTTAGTGCTCACTTTCATTATATTTATAAAACCCAGCGGTTCCCAGCTTCTAGACCCAGCAGTTTATGCTCTGAGTTGTCTGTCAGCGAATTTAAGAATTATCCAGTAAATATTAATATAGTATCAGCAATATTTTCATTTCAGGGACCACCCTATCCCTGAAATGAAAAAAATAATTAATTGCTCCATACATTGGTCACCATCTGATTTATGTTAACACAAATGTAGGGAACACCTGTTTTTTTCGCAATTTCAGGGTTGTTCCCATTGTCAAAGTTGTTTAAAATGTTGAATATAATGACCCCTTTTTAATTTTAAGGTAACCAAAAACTCAGGCTAGGTGGAGCGACGATCTTCGCAGGATGGCTGGTAGCAGCTGGATGAGAGTTGCCGAAAATCGAGTTGAATGGCGTGCAATAGGAGAGGCCTGTGTCCAGCAGTACTATAGGCTGATGATGATGTAATCAAAAACTAAGTTTACATACTGTAATGTACAGACGCCAGCAGGTCAAGCTAACCGAAACTGTCAAACCAAATCAACCTTGAACCTTAATGCTTTAGCGATAAAGTTGAAAATCTATTAAAGAAATTTGACAGATTGTAGTAGCTTGATGTGCTGGCGTCGGTACATCCAATGGTGGCTGGGGCCGAAAGGTTCTGGAGTGGCGACCGCGTACCGGAAGATGTAGCGTTGAAAGGCCTCCCACAAGGTGGACCAACGACCTTGTGAAGGCCGCAGGAACCCGTTGGATACGAGAAACATAGAACTGGTCCAAGTGGAGGTGCTTGGAGGAGGCCTATGTCCAGCAGTGGAAATCTTTCGGCTGAAATGATGATAATGATGATTGTACATCAGTAAACCAATTTTGGGATTACACCCCGGTACATGATAAATAAAGTACCCATAGTGGCCGGCTCTATCGATCAAACCGTTCCATTCCAGGCATCTCGTAAATCGACAAATAAAATTGGAAAATAGACAACGTTTCATCGTGTTCTAATTTACAATAAATAAAGAATTGTACAGCTCTGTATGTTTCAGACAACATTTCAGAAGAGGGTTGCCCAGTAACTAGCAAAGAGAAAATCAAAAGAATTCTTAGATCTAATATGTACAAAAAATTCTAACCGAACTAAAACTATGGCGTATAACAAAATAAAATATGGCATCGAAATATTCGTCCACATCGCTGTCGACTAGTGAATAGTGAAACCTAAGAGACTGGCGGAATTGCCATGTATATGGCAATATTTATTCTCTAGCCAAGGTAAAAGTCAGCCCTTGGGTCACAGGAAGTGTCATCTAGCCGTTTGGAGATTTCATTGAACGAGCCATGACAACCTTATATTTTAATTTGAATAGTTTATTTGTGAGGGATTCGTGGCTAAGTAGTAACAGCTGCACGGGTCGCTCGATCAGGTTAAGCTACGCTAGCTGCGGTCGGTTCTTGGATGGGTGACCATTTTTATACATATACTGAGACCTCTCCGTACCTCGGAAAGCACGTTAATCCGTTGGTCCCGGTAGTCATTCTTGGATCTTTGATAGTCGTTACGGGTCGTCAGAAGCCCGCAAGTTTGACAACCAGTCTTACCTAGGGGTATCGTGTTAACCAGTAACTATGTCATGGAGGTCAGATAGGCAGTCACTCCATGTAAAAACTGGTATTCAGCTACATCCACTTAGACTGAAAGCCGACCCCAACATAGTTGGGAAAAGGCAAGACAGATTTTTTTTTGAGTTTGTTAATTTATTTATTTAGTATTAGGAGTTTATCCGGTCAGAGTTTTAACTGAGTTTGACTGTTGAGTTTGTCAGTCGGAGTTTATCTTAAGAAACAAATTCTTCACGACCTAAGTTCAAAAAAACACCCTTAAACCGTATAATATTAACGATAATTTCATATTTACAAACGATAAACATTCGCGCACCTAAAGCCCCCTCATACACGCTCACTTGAATTTTCTCAAGCCTCCCGAAATCGGTCACGTATTGGAAGGGCCGAAATATGAGCAGTCTTACGAAGATTTTAGATTGGGTACCACCTATGCTTACAAATCCAGGGCTCTTATTGGTGGAATTGTGAGATTATATGGGTATAACAACGGTAATTCAGGTAGGATTTCGAATAATAATATTGAATGTATAGGTCAGCTCTTGAGTATGTACTGTATTTGGATACGTAGGAGCTTGTGAAGGTTTAATTCTTTTGAATAATACAACACTAAGCAGATTTGTTCAAGCAATACATACTTCTCGTATACATAATTAGCTTGTAATGTTCCCACCACTGCTGGGACTCGAGCCTTCTCACTTTGAGAGGAAGTAGGCCATAATCCACCAATCGGTCCCAGTGCGAGTTGGTAGGTGACACATTATGTCTTCGAATTTTTGGTTCTAGGATATACCGGTTTCCTCATGATTTTTTTCTTCACCGTTTTGAGAGCAGTGGTGATGAAATTATTTACACAAAATAAAGCACTTGTCTGAGTTCGAAGTATCGAACTCTCACACGATTTACTACAACACGTAAATCGCAGCCGTTACCACCAGACAACCACTACTCTCTTACTTTCATATTCATAATCAGACCATACATACCAACTGCTGGGACTCGGGCGTCCTAACATAGAGAGGAAGTGGGCCGTAATCCACCAATTGGTCCCAGTGCGTGTTGGTGAACGTCACATGTCTTAGGGACATACCGGTTTCCCCACGATGTTTTCCTTTGCCGTCTTAAGAGCACTAGTGATGAAACAAATTGCACAAAGTAAATTGCGCGCCTGCTTTGGTGACCCCAATTCTTACAACCCGTAATTTGAAGTTGTTACCACTGGGCCAACGCTGCTCTTACTTAATTCCTTTCGAATGACATCCCAAATTGTATTGCCTTCAGAATTACACGAGCGTGAACAATTTTCCATTCTATCAGATTATGGGTAGCGGGCAAAAAATTATCACAACATTGAACTCAACAGCTTGTCGGATGTTTCGCTAAATAAATTGTTAAAAACAGTGTGGAAGAGTAACGAGTGCATTAAAAATCCGGCCAAATGCGTCTCGGACTCAGAAACGAACGGTTCCGTACCACAAGGCAAAAAAAGCCCAAATATCCATGATTCTTGTATGGAGACCCTTCAATTTTTAACTTTATTTTTTTTGTTGTTATAGCAGGAATAGAAATACATACTTTGTGAAAATTCCAACTATCTACAGTCACGAGCACCAATATGTCAACACTTGGCCACTTTTAGTTGCGATTTTTTCGAGAAATAATGAATGCAACGTTGAAATACGACACATCACATAAACCAATGGGTTCGTAAATGCTATGTTCGTAACAACATAAAATGGCTTTAAAAACTAAAGGAGTAAATCACTTTTGAATAAAGTCGAGTGTATACATAATTTTGCTCGTGACTGTACCTATTACGGTTCATGAGACAGCCCTTTAACAGCCAAAGGACGGACGGACAGCGCACACTTAGTAATAGGGTTCCGTTAGCAGCCTTTAGGTACAGAAACCCAAAAAGTAGTAGTTGATATTATGAAAACCACAAATTCAAAAACAGATTCGGTCATGCCTACCCGGTTGTGGTTACACTGCCGTTGTATGAAGTCGATAACTGTCACTAATGTTCCCCCTAAGTTGCAACAACTTTGGTCATCAACCTTCTGCCTGTATTCCATTTTATTTGTAGCTGGCTTTTTTTTAATGGCATCTTGTTGTTTAACCTAGGAGGTTGTCGTCACCTTAACCAGACTTGTCTGTGGTTGCATCAATAAATTAAGGCCTCCAGCCAGGGCTTTAAAGATTATGCGACTACACGCTAAGGGCACCCCCTGTGGGGTACGGTTCTCGGCTTCGGGCGTCACTGGGAGAGGACTGCTAGGGACAGGCCGGATAAGAATTAGGGAGAGGGCAGCAAGGGACGATGTTTATACATCTCTCTTCTTTTGATACATCTCTATCATTACCTAACAAATTATTTTTACATTTACCTAACAAATTATTTTGACGTTTACCTAACAAATTATTTTGACATTTACCTTACAAATTATTTTGACATTTACCTAACAAATTATTTTTACATTTACCTAACAAATTATTTTGACGTTTACCTAACAAATTATTTTGACTTTTGTTCCTATAGTAATCAAATAATACAATCATTTATATGGTTAATTTGTAGTTAAGTACGAGTAAGCTCTTTATTTGCATGTAAAAATTGTAATTAATTATTTTTGTATACCTATAATAGGCAGATTATAGTGCACATTAACCTAAAACATGTCCAACCACTGTACCTACCTATGTATCACAAATAAAATATTTCTGATTTCTGATCAGCCGTGATATCAGTACCTATTCACAACCTTTCCAACCAAATTACCATTTAACCATCATAATTTCATTTGTTTATCGTCTACTCATAAACGACGGCACGGTTGGCGCAGTGGTTAAGCGATTGACTGCTGCGCTGTGTGTCGCGGGTTCGATTCCCGCACGGAACAAATATTTGTATGACCTACATGTATTTGTTCCGAGTCTGGGTGTTTTTCTATCTATAATATGTATGTATTTACAAAAAAAAATGTATATAAGTAGTTTATCAGCCATCTTGTTACCATAACACAAGCATTAGGTTGCTTAGCTTGGGACTAGATGGCGCTGTGTGAAATGTCCAGGGATATTATTATTATTATATTATAAACATCAATATACTAAGTATAACACCCGAATACTGATAACTTTTGTACTTCTGAAGGCCAATTCCGGTAATTAAAAATTCATCTCAGAGACAATCAATGTCGAAAACTTGTCAAAAATCTAGGGATTTTACAGATATTTTTGACAGATATGACATAGAGACTAAGATCTGAGGGGCAATTATCGTAATTTAAGGAAATATATCAGTCTCTTATCTGTCAAAAATATCTGTAAAATTCCTAGATTTTTGACAAGTTTTTGCAATGATTGTCGTTGAAATGAGATTGCGACCAGATTTTGAGCGTTTTTAATGACGGGATTGACCTTCAGACTAATAACGTACTTAAAATTATAAGAACAGCTCCTCTGGTCCTTACAAATAATACCTTATATTACAACCCTATCATTAGAATATAAAATGAAATTTAAAAAGACAATAACAATTTTGACATTTCCAATTATCGTGCCGCTATTTACAAAAGATATATAATTATGTACTCTTTCTTTTCAACATCGTAATGCTTTTAGTACTGTTTTCTTTAAATAAATACCGGTAACATTGCGTCAATTATGTACAGACGCCAGCAGGTCAAGCTACCCGAAACTGTCAAAATTTTCCAATCAACCTTGAACCTTAATGCTTACCGATAAAGTTGAAAATCTACTTAAAAAATTTAACAGATTGTAGTAGCTTGATGTGCTGGCGTCTGTACTTTATCTATCGTGTTTGGTCTGTCTAAGTAGAATGTGTGGGAGGGCAGACGCACAGAGCTGTAATTTTGTGAACTAAGCTTTTTACTCTAGTTATCATCATTACTATTTTGTTGTTGCTTTACGTTGTGTTATTAGGCGTTGGGTGATAATCAGGTCCAAACCTATAAACCAAAATATATACACCATTACATGTTGCTCGTTTTAAACCTTAAAAGGGGCCATTGTACTCATCATTATGAACAACTTTTACTACGGGATCAGTCTGAAATCGTGCAAAAAAAAAATCATTTGATCCATAGATTTATGTTCGCATAACATGGATCAACTGATTTTTTATTTTTTCTGATTTTTTTGACTGAAACGTGAAAGTTTGTATGGATTGATGGATGAATGGATAGATGGATGGATGGATGTTTGTTACTCTTTCAAGCAAAAACTGCTGAACGGATTTGGATGAAATTTTTACACAGATGGTTTATAACCAGGATTAACATATAGGATACTTTTTATCCCGATATTCCCACGGGATCGAAACTTATGCGGGTGAAACCGCGGGGCGCAGCTAATACATTAAATAATTTCACAACCTTCCCAGCCTTTACCATCTTTTGCCGTTCATCAATCATAGTTTCATTTGATTTTAGTTTACTCTTTACAACAACTTAAATAATACAGGAGGAATTAAAAACTTGTGCCAACTCAAAATAGGAGGTGCAGTAACTGTTACAAAATTATTAAGAAATGTCATTTCCAAAATCTTAATTCTTGAAAAAAAACGAGCAATTATCTTCTTAGATAGTGCAAACTAACTAATCTGACATTTTATTAAACTTCTTTATTAATCTCTTGAACTGACATATGTATAACTTTGACATCAATTAATTAATTTGTTCCTTTAAATCCTTAAGCATGATATCTTATTTAATTGTTCTTGCCGTCTATTTTGATTTTATTTTTATGAATTATATTAACAAGATTGTACAGGTTAAAATTAAATATTTGCACACCATATGTAATGGTAGAATGTAAATGAGCCATTTTAGTTTTAAGATACATTGTAAACCTACATTCTGGCAATAAATGGATTTGATTTAAGTTACTGTCTTCCAGTTAAGACAAATTATCGATGTTCCGGTAAAAAAAAAACCATAATCTAATAATAAGAAAATTAAACTATCAATTTTAGGGCGCGCCTGATAAGTAATCCATTCACCGCTGAGTTCACAACATGTAGCAAGTTGTCAACGCGTTAAACTAGCAGTCACACATAATTTCGACCGTTCCTACGAAAAAAAGCGCGCGTGATGACGTTGCCAAATCGCTAGCCTACGCGCACGTTGTGCATCCCTTTTCTTAATGACATGCTCTAAATTTCCTGTATAACACGTTGAATAAGATATTTTCATTTGGCGCACTTATTAGATTTTAGTATAACGTTGTTCATACAAATTAACCTTGACTTTCATGTTTCTGAAGCGTATGTTTCAAGTCGTATGTCTGAGCCAACTCAAAGTAAATAAATAATACGAGCGGTGTTCCTCGCTTTTCTGTCAGACTTTTAAATAAGTCACGGATTTTGACTTGTTGAATTGCTAATGGGACGGACTTGGTCGCTCTGTCTCTTAAGTTGTTCTTTTTCGGGCAAAAGGCCAAGGCTGGGAAGTTACAAAAGATTAAAGGCGTAGCGGTATCTACAACGCCACATGCGAACAACGCGTCATACTGACGTCACGCAAATCCTGCATCTCGCAAGCAGAGTTTACCGCGCACTTAGCATAGATACAATTTCCCAACATCAATCGTTGGGCAATTGCCCGCCAGACACAACACCCGTCTGGTTGGAGGATCCTCCCTTTTCTATGGAGGTTGAGTGAACTTTACACCCTGTTCCTCATCCCTCCAAAACTGGTGACCAAATTGTCTATGTATTGATGTCAACATAAACTTGGTCCAAAACTAGGTCCTTAAAAAGTCTTTAAGTGCCCGAAGTCTAAACATACGTGATTAGTTTTTCTTTATTATACGTTCTAGTTCTACAAAAATATTGATGAGGGAATCATTATCATAATAACTTTGGTTTTTAAGAATACCTAGATACTTACAAATATTTTTTGTATTTTATTACATTTTTAATCATTTGAACGCAAGAAAGACAATGATTAAAGATCAAAGAGACGGTATGGTAATGGATACCTTTGGTAATCTACACCGTTAAATTTTGATCGTTTTAATCCTTAAAAGGGGTCATTGTACTCATCATTACGAACAACTTTTACTGAGTGTATGACGAAACACCGACAGAGTACTACGGGATCAACCCTGAAATCGTGAAAAAAAATCTGTTGATCCATACATTTTGTCGAGTTATCCGAACATAAATCTATGGATCAACTGTTTTTTTAAGGATTAAAACGATCAATATTTAACGGTGTATACTATCCAAGTAACTTTACTTACATACTACACTTGAGTAAGTAAAGACAACAAAAAAACACCGTGTTCCGGACGATATACATAAACTTCAACCAGATGTTCAGAACATGGTAATAAGCATTTTTCATTATGGACACATTAATGAATTCTTATTTTTTGTTACTTTTCATACAAACTAAATACCTTGACGTAAATCACCCGATATACATGGTTCTTTCATTCATCTCTTTATCCGAAGTACCTATTTGATCGATTATAATTATCATTTTAATTGCACTAAGCGGCAACATGGGCCAAATTAAGACCCTTTCTTACTGCATAGCTCAATTAAATTTCATTAAATTAAATTACAAATATCTTTGTAACGAAGCCTTTTTAAATTCTACTTACTTCCTTTGTTAGATTTGATTTGTAAAAGCTATAGAAGCGTTTGCCAAAGTTTATGGATAACGTGAAGAACACGTTGTTCATAGCTCGATGGGCACATATGTAGGCTATAACCTGATTTTGCCTATAGGGATTTTTATCCCGGTAATACGTTCCCGTGGGGTAATTTTCAACCTCCACGCGGGATTAATTGCTAAAGATATGTAGTACCTCAAAATATATGTTTTTTTGTAATCTCAAACACTTTTAATCTGTTTTGGGCTGATTTTTCAATCGACAGATAATATTTATTCCTGTAATAAAATTGACATCTGACAGTTTTTATATGGAAGAACTGTCAAAAACTCAAAATCCTATCCTCAAAATATATCCTCCGCCGATAAAATTACCTGGGATTGGAATAATCAGTCGTTCTCCAGCCCCTATCCCAATTTATTTGGGGTCGTCGCAAGCTTCTTTTCTATTAATCGTCATCTCGGCAGTCACCGCCTCTCTAACCATATCATCATTCACACAGTCCATCCATCGTTTCTTTGGTCTTCCCCTATAATAGCCATCAACATTTATACTCAAAAGTTTCCTCACGGCATTTTCCTCATTCCTCCGTATCACATGCCCATACAATGACAACCGAGCTCAATTTATTTTAGAACACAAAGAAAATACCAACAACGCATACGAATATACCAAGTGATACAATTCAAATGATATGCAGACTAAACTGAATGAAGATATCCGTAGGTACCACAAATTCGCAAAGCCATTAAAACTAGCGCTGTTGTTTGAATATACCAGGATCAGGACTACGTATAATTATATGTCCAGTAATAAGTTGAAATTTCCCTGAACCGTAGGAATAATTGTATTATGTGTCACAGCCTGAATTCATAATAATATTCTCTCTTTAGGGCTAGTGCAGTTAGCGGGATTGTCCGAAAGGGTTACCGCTGCCCTGGAACATAAAGGGCTAAGGAAGGAACACGGGTGGGTTTTAGTCAGTAAGAGTCACTGACACTCAGAGAGACTGACACTCCCTCCTGCTCCACCCAGAGCGGGAGGAGTCATTTGATGATTTCCCATCCTCAAAAAAAAAAAAAGGGCTAGTGCAGTGGTGGCCCAGTGTAGCCCCTACGAGTTCGTAGGTCGTGAGTTCGAACCCAGACAGGCACTTCACTTTGTTTATTTAATGCCATCACCACCAGTCTCAAAATGGTGAAGGAAAACACCGTGAGGGGGAACCGGCATGTCCTTGAACCAAAAATAAATCAGCATGTCCTTGAGCCAAAAAATCAAAGAAATGTGACATCCGCTAACCGGCAATGGGCCCACGCGCCACGTGGTGGATTATAGCCCAATCTCTCTCACAGACACGAGTACTGCGTCCCAGCAGTGGGAACATTATAGGCTGATTGTGATTCTCTCTCTGCCTCGTTGGTATAGTGTTTGCCAGCGCTACTGCTGAGCATGAGGTCCTGGGTTTAATTCCTAGGTCGGGTGAATGTGTTATTGGATTTTTTCAACAGGAATTTTTCAGCGGAGTCTGAACTTGTGCTCGGTTGGCGACAATAGGCTCACCCCTTACATGGAATTTAAAGGCATATGGCTATATGTGGGTGTGGGTGTTTCATCTCTGCCAAACCCTTCTGGAAAAGCAGTCGTTATGTTATTATCTATGCTATGCGTATTCACCTTGTTTATAGCTTTATCTAGTCCGTGAAGGCAAAACTACTCTAGACCAACTTACATTTTCTTTGTAGTTATTTATTCTATCGTAAAATAAAATATGTACATATTATATTCCCTTTTATATCTCTCTCTATATTACCTTCTTCATGTCTACTGAAATGTTGGGTATTGTTGTAAGAAATGGTATCTTATAGGTCTGTTAGATGTTTTTATGATTCGGTAGGTGCAAATACCAGTTTAGGAATTCTTTTCAACTTTCGTCGTCGTAAGTTGTCTCTCTCATTGTTCCTAGTATACATTATTAGTAGCTCTAATAGCAGTACCATTATCAAGTCAGGGAAATTGATCGTTTTTATATTTATTTGTATAGTTATTTAGTCATTTAATTTAGTACTTAAACAAGTTAGTTGTGTTATACAGCGTGGAGGGGACATCGACGCAAACTGAAACCATAAAAGCACATAATTCTAGATCCCCTAAGCGTAGAAATGTTTGAAAAAAAAATCAGCTGTTTTATAGAAAATTAAAATACTCAGTCATAATGTATGGAACAGTTAATATTTTTTATAATACTCAACGAAAATTTTTAACGCAGTCGCTTCAGAATCATGTCGATGTTTTGCCACCCTTTATATTATTTATAATCACTAATCTACCTGAAAACTTTGAAAGGCGTCGACAGCAGACGTCGACGCAGCTGTCGATAGGATAAAATACTAGTATACAAATAAATACAAAAACAAAAGGACACAGGCGTCAAAGTACTCGTCCGCATCGCTGTCATCCGGAAACGTGCTCAGAAGACAGGCAGCGTTGCCATGTTGAATGCCCAAAAACGTTTACATGACGTCATGTTCTAGCTCTGTTTCTAAGAATAGGGATGATGACAGTAAACAAAAGTCACTAAAGTAATGCATCTATGTAATGAAATGTAAATTATGGATTGCAAAAAACGTATTTATTTTTTAATTATGAGTGAGATTATTTAATATTTTAATAAAATAAAACCACAAAATACGACAATCCGCCATGTTATGTTGAACGCCAATCAGAGCGAATTACGTCACGTTCGACTACAATGACAGCTCTTCTTAGTTTCCCTCTATAGCGAGTGGATAATTTGGTTTGTTTTCATAAATATATTAAATAAAATAGAAAGTGAAAATACAAAAATGGAACCAGGATTTACAAAGGCAACCAGCACAAATTTGCCAAGAGTCGACTTGTTGATTCTAGGAGCGTTTCTAGGGTCAAATAAAGACTTTTGTTCGTCAGAATTTAGGAATGTAAAAACATCCATGTAAGTACAAATCATACAGAACATATTGAACAGCGTTATATTTATAATTGTTTGGAAACTATGTGGAATCTACAAATATAAGTAAATACTTACGTCAAAGTGATCTTCACAGAAATAAAGCTGAGTATTAGGCAATATTCCTTTTATATCACGTCTTGCAAGTTTAAGCCACTTATTTCGTATTGTTTTATCATAGGGAACGAATATAAATAACTTGTCCGGGCTTTTTATAGTTGTATTAGTACACAGAGGCACTGCACAACACCTATATGGTCTGGAACTCATATTTTAGAACTTTTAAAACACAAACAATGCAAAATTAATACTGTAGCCGTACTAGCCGTCAATGTTTACGTCGAACGTGACGTCACAAGCGACGCCATGACAGATTGAAGCGTTTTGGCGGAAATGAAAAAAATTTAAAGTAAAATGTATTTTATTTCATATTGATTCCTCATTTTAAGCAGAAATTTGATATACATTGTATATAATATTTATTTCTGAACCTGAAAAACCAGTTTTTCAAAATTTGTCATCATGCCTATTGGTTTTATATCATTACCCTTTACCTTCTTGTGATCAAAAGCGAAGAATAGAATAGAATACCCTTTATTATACACCATACAAATCACAGAATATAAATACGCAAGACGCGAAGACTATACAGGGAACTTTAACTACTCATAATACAACTTTGTGCCTTCAAAGCAAAAGGAATATACAAAGATTCTAGGAAATTGTTCACTAAATTAATCTTTAATTATTCTTATCACTGTTACTATCAAATAATCTAGGAAATTTTTAACTAAATTAATCTTTAATTATTCTTGTCGCTGTTACTACAAAACTTTCGTCAACTCACGAAACTTTAGTGGTAATTAGTCAAACAACCTTGTTCATTTGTAATAGATCAAAACTCTTCATTGCTCATATACATGAGCGGCACGTTTCGACGACACATGAGCAGTGGTGGTCCAGCGGTAACGGCCGTGGCTTACGAGTTGTAGGTCGTAGGTTCGAACCCAGACAGGCGCTTTACTTTGTGTAAATTATTTCATCACCATTGCTCTCAAAACGGTGAAGGAAAACATTGTGAGGAAACCTGCATATCCTAAAACCAAAAATTCTAAGACATGTGACATCTACCAACCCACATTGGGCCCGCGTGGTGGACAAAGGCCTTCTTTCGATGAGAGGTGGGAGTCTTCTCATCGAGAGGAGGTCTGTGACTCAGCAGTAGAAACATTATTGGCTGATTATGTATTTATTTATTTTCTGGATTTGCGCAAAAACGGATGATAAACGGATTTGAATGAAATTGGGCACACAGATAGCTTATAATCTGTATTAACAGTTAACACAAAGGGTACTTTTAATCCCGGCAGTGCGTTCCCGTGTGATACTTTTCGTCATCTACGCGGGCGAAGCCACAGGCAAAAGCTAGTTCAATCAACTCAGCCTATTGCAGTCCACTGCTGGACATACGCCTCACCTTTGCTGCGCCACAAAAGCCACTCTTCAGTCTTTCTCATACATAAAAGTCTGTCCCAGTCACCTTTTTGAGGTCGTCTGTCAATCTGGCTGGCGGGCATCCCACACTACCCTAAAAGCTAGTTAAAATTGAATTATTCTTATCGCTGTCACAAACTTTCGTTAAGTCACCAAACTTCAGCGGTAATCTGTCAAATAACCGTTAAATGTTCGTTTTTAATAGATGAAAACTTGTTATATTATATCCTTGTAACATGATTCTAATTAGTTGCTTGTTACGGAAAGTTGTATGTAATTATCGCCAAATTGTATCAGAAACTACCGTACCTACAAAGAAACTCTGACAAGAGTTGTGACAAGTTGTGCCTTCCTTTTGTACAAGTTTTTGATATAAGACGTATCAGCGTCTACGTCGTCAAGTGACAGGTAGCTTTTAGGCTGCGTACGTACTGACAGATGGGTTGCTTAGCGCCTAGAGCCCAGCGAGTCACCTTGTGAATAGCGTAATGAAACGAACGTATCTGTTTGTAACATCAAAATCATCAAGGCGAATAAGCATAATCAGCCTATAATGTTCCCACTGCTGGGACACAGGCCTCCTCTCTTCGAGAGGGAGTGGACTATAATCTACCACGCGGGCCCAGTGCGGAATTAAAGTATATACTCTTACGATACTCATAACAAAAAAAAAAAACTGTTTTTTTATCATTTGTCTTTCTGTCTGTTTGTTCCGGCTAATCTCTGAAATGTCTGGACCTGACGGGACTTTTCCTGGCAGATTGCTGATGTTATAAAGAGCACTACTAAAGGGCTACTTTAATTACAGAAAGAAAATTAGGGTTCCGCGCAAAAAAAAAAAACTTAAATAGAGAGAAAAGATTTTTCCTTTTCACTGGAGAAATGCTACGTACGTCTCTAAGCGATATGCACGCAAATAAAATCACGGGCACAGCAAGTCCATAATAATATTGCTAATACCTACGTCTTTGATAGCAAAAACCTTTCCATTAGGAAATGAGAAGATTTTGCTTAGGAAAGCAAAAAGTACTCAAATGAAATCCATATCCTTACTCCCACACAATAAGGTCCCCGATGAGAATCAAACATTGTGCTCTTACAGTGTAGACCGTATCGCATGGCTAATGGATAGTGCTGAAATCTATAAGGGTAATATGCAAGTGTATTTATGAAAGTGAGGTAGATTGTGTGAAGGTCGTCGGTAATAATGGTGAAACAGTTTTGGATCTGAGTGAAGTTTTTCATACAGTATAGCAGGCTATGGTTGTTATTTATTATTATTTTTTTTTTAATTTAAAAAAATTACAAGTTCCTTAACTTAAACAAAGCACACAATTTCTCAACTCTGGAGTCTGTCTTAGCATGCCATAGCCTGAGATTTGATCACAGCTAAGTTATAATCGAATTGATGTAATGTTCTTTCAGCTTACGCTTTATGTTTTTACTATTCATTGACTCTCTAATGTCTACAGGTATTTGGTTTAGTAAATTGGGTATTGTGAAGGAAGCGGTAAGCCTGCCATAAAAGTTATTTTTGCTTGGCATTTGAAATGATTTTGATTTGGTTTGTCGTGTATTCACGTCATATTTAACTGGAATTTGAATATCACTGTTATCAAAATGTTCTATGAGGAACATATACTCAACATAACAAAATGTTCTATGAGGAACTAAAAGTGACTTTAGATTATAACAATATGTTTAATTATTAATCATTATGTAAGACAGAAACTCTAGAGAGAGATAGTGTTCATGATAATTATTATCTTTTAAAAGAAAAAGTTGACACGTGCTAACAAAACTACAAATGTGCATAAAGCAATACATAGATAGCAAGCTACCAAAAATTATATATTTGAATGCTCTAAGTGTCACTTCGACTAGAGTATCCATAATGTATTTGTCCCATCTTTTAAGAACTTGAAAAAGCTACCAAGCAACAGATGTACACCGTCTTCCGGACGATATACATAAACTTCGATCAGATGTTCAGACCATGGAAATAAGTATTTTTCATCAAATAAGAATTAATGAATGTGTCCCATTCATTAATTCTTATTTTTATTTTTTGTTAATTTTCATACAAAATAAATACCTTAACGTAAATCGGCCGATAAGCATGCCTCTTTATCTCTTTATCCGAAGCATTTGATAGATTTATCACTTTAATTGCACTAAGCGGCAACATAGGTCAAATTAAGAACCTTTCTTACTGCATAGCTCAATTAAATTTCACTAAATGAAATTACAATATCTTAGTAACGAACCCTTTTTAAGTATTACTTCCTTTGTTAGATTTGATTTGTAAAAGCGAAGAAGCGTTTGCCAAAGTTTATGAATAACGTGAAGAACAGGGTGTATTAAGAGTGACATGACAAAATAACATGTTTGAATGCTCTAGGTGAGACCTTCACTAGAGCATCCATATCAATTTGTGCTATATTTATAGCACTTTCAATAGCTGACAGGCAACAGATATATAAAGAGTGACATGACTAGGATTCCCTTTCGATCCCAAATGAGAATGGAAATTGGATTCATCGCAAAGCTAAACATCAATATTCAAAACGCAATCTCTAGTTTCTGTCATCATGCACTAGACAGAATGCTAAACTGAATCCCAAAAGAATTTTTGATGGAATCGATAACGTATGTTTCTCAATTACTGATTTAGGATCACAATCAGTCTATAACTCTACAGAGTGCGCGCTCTCCGTGTGGTGGATTTTGCTAATTTTTGGTTCCAGGACATGCCGGTTTCCTCACGATGTTTTCCTTTACCGTTTTGAGAGCAGTGGTGATCAAATTAAATACACAAAGTAAAGTGCCTGCCGGGGTTCGAACTCACGACTCTGCTCCTGCACCCCAATTGCGTAACACACGATCAATCGGAATCTGAACCATGTTGAAGGAAATTGCTAATCCATTGCTTCATAAGTTTGAAAAATTTATCTGCTCAACACGTAAATAACGCAATGAATGTTGTTGAACTGTCAAAATGAAACCGATTCCGATTGATCGTGTGCTACGCAATTAGGGTACTAATGAAAAAATGATTTTCTTTTGATGTTAACAGTGTTTAGTGTGCGGTGTAGTCCTTTATGTAAGTGGCTTTAGAAATATGAGATTGTATATCTTAATTTTTTTTTTCAAGCATTAATGACTTACTTTTTTCCGTACCGGTATATAGTAGGGTTTCGTAGCCAAAGAGTGCCAACGGGACCCTATTACTAAGGCTCCGACCGTAATAGGTGGAAACTTGACATTTTCACAGAACGTGTACAACATACAATGGCCGCTGAAAAAAAATAAAGTCGTACTTAAATTCAAGATGGTCTCTATAAAATGAACTCGTTTTTTACTATTGTATTTTTTTTTTTAATAGGGATGTAGTGTTCTATATTGTTCGGTTTGGTCGCTTTTCAGTAGTTTTGTCTGTTTGTAGACTTATTCTGTTGACCAAAATACAATAGTCATTATTTTTAATTCTCATCATTGTTTTAGCCAAAAGACTTAAAAGCTTAAAAGTTTCTGTACATCCCGCATCGTGAGGCAAGGTCATCGGTCCACCTTTGTTCAGGCCTTCCAACGCTAAGTCATACGCTTCGATTTCCGCTCTTTATCGCGCGTATCCCAATGTATTTTGGGGCCACGGCAGCATTTCTTCTTCAACAAAATAAAATAGTGTGGATGCAGAATAAAATACCTACTAATCATGATCACCTACCATACCTAGTTGATACTTCTTATTTTTTTTAATTACCTTATATATTTTTCTCTCTTTTGAATTTACTCTATAGAAATATTCGATGCAGCAGCATCAGCCAGAACCCTGAGAAAAAACCCCGCGCCGTGCCCGGCGGAGCCAGCAGTCCAGCTGACAATGTTTTAATGAAAATACAAAGGTATTTTCATTAAAACATTGTCAGCTGAAACTTACTCAACCAAATAGAGCTCTTAAATCTTATTAGACACAAAATTTCTAAGAAAAGAAGGCCCTCAAAATGTCTCTTCAGCTATTTCCAATATTTCAATAAATCAGCGAATGAAACGATCTAGAAATATTCAACAAACGTTCATTCCTAAGCGTCCGTTAAAACTCTTGTAAAAATACAACTGCGTACTCACCGCGAAGTTTCCGATACGAGAATCGGAATAAGAAATTTTTGCACCACTGAATACAGAAATTGAATCGAGACTTTGTAAGAACTCATTTTTTTGTCAGCCGAACAACCACATTCTGAGCTTATCGAAGATATCGGCAAGGAATTATGTCAATGGCCTCGGTTTTGTTTGTTTTTCGTATAAAAATATACTTATGGCATCGGTTCGTGAACATCTGAGTGGCATGCTTTAGCGAAGTTCGATTAACTCCAAATTCGCTTTGCTAGGGATCACCAGAGTAATCGGAAGATATCCAATCGATTTGTTTACATGGTTGTCTTATTTTGGTTGAAACAATTATTTCTAACCATGTTTATTTACTCACTAGTGATCACTAGAGGAAACTCATGGTAAATACTTCATTAACTAAATTATACAGGGGTATAACTTTTGACCTACATCAATATCCATCAAAATCAATCAACTCACCAACTCAGCCTGTCGCAGTCCAAATCAAACCAAATTATTTATTCATTTGCAAACATGGGTAAATAGTATACATATAGATGTTTCATTTTTATAATAGTGCTCCATGTTCTACCGTAACATGGGCATGCAAATCGTATTATAATTTTAAGTAACAATTAAGAAATGATGAAAATACAAAATACAAATTAATGTCCATTTCAATAGATGTCAAATCGTTTGAAATACACAAAATATATATATATATTAATAGAAAAGATGACAAATCGCTTAAACTACAGTAACAATGTGTCATATTAATACAAAAATGTCAAATATAATCAAGGTTGCATGTATAATTATAAATCCCTGTACATTCTACTAGTTCACTGCTGGACATAGGCCTCTCCTAGGCTTCGCCACCACACTCTGTCCGCCGCCTTACGCATCCAGTCTGTCCCAACCACCTTCTTAAGGTCGTTGGTCCATCTAGCTAGGTGGCGTCCCAAGCTACCGCATGGCCGACACGCGGTCTCCACTTCAGGATTCGTCTCTTCCACCGGCCACTGGTTCTTTGACAAACTGCTACTTCAGCTTGCTTGGTCTTCACCAAAGCAGTAGAATCAAATCAAAATTCAAACTAGGCTGAGAATCAGCACTTTTTGAACGTCAAAGTCACATAAAACAGTCCTCCAAAATGCCCCCTTCACCAATTCCTAGTGCGTTAGCTGGAAAATGAAATGGCACGTCTGTTCAATTAAAAGAACTAGACAATAATATGTCCTTGACACTTGGACACAAAACACGTGTAAATGACTGAAAAAGTTATAATAACTACGTGTCCCAAATACTTATTAACCCACACGAGCCAAACCAAGGTTAAAGGCAAAATTACACCAGTCCAAAGTCGACATGAACCCTATTCCTCACTCTGAAATACAATATAGCACATAGGCCAATTAGGAATAGCGAAATCAAATCAGCCTGAACTCCGGCCAATAGATCAAAGTCTGAATATTCAAAAACCCAAATCACCGACTTAGGGGACTCGTTAACGTACCTTACGTAGTTTTGTCACAGTCTAGATAGGTACAGAAAATCAGCTCTATACAATGAGCAGAAACGCACGCATACATAGACACGGCTCACGTACAGCGAGTGCAAGCGCACTCGCGACTGGCATTCGTTTGAGATTGAAAGTAGGTTTAGACTTAAGTAGACCATAGAATTTGGTTCTAAGTACGTGGACCAAGAGCAAGAGCATTATTGTCTTGACATTTTAGTATGAACAGACCAACAATACGATCTTTTAGCCCTGCTAACCAAAAAGAATTTGGTTAAGGAAGGATAGAATGTGCATTTCTCTTTTAGTCTAAACCGATCTTGATATTGCCGTACGTCAACAGCATATCAGTGTAAACGATATGACAGCGCCTTTATGTCGTTATGTCGTAGCAGTAGGGGTGATTTTCGTAGAACAACAGAAGGCCAATTCTCGTAATTTAAAATGCTCAAAATGTAGTCGAAGTCTCATCAAGGCGATAAAAAAATGTCAAAAACTTGTCAAAAATGTAGAGAAATTAGAGGTATTTTAGACAGGTCAGCCTGGGAACTATGAAGTTTCTTAAAATTACGAAACTTGCCCCTCTGTTACCACTGACGTGCCGTTGACTGCTACGCATATGTTTCGTTCGCTCGTCATATGGATTGGGCCTTCTGTATCTATTCTGTGCTACTGTGCCTAGATTGGTTCTATCCTAAATGATATCCGAATAAGGCCACCGGGGTCTTACGGTCTTTGCTTTGAGATCCGCAAGTCTGCATATTTTTCGCTCCAGTTCGATTTATTACATCCCTTCCTGTTAGGGATTAGGGTTGGCTTTTGCTCGGCTACACATCACACGGGCTTTAATAGGAAATAAAAACAGGATGGACGTTGGACGTTTATTGGGTTATTCTCAGTTGGCCGAAAAATATTTCATATTTTATTTTGACATTCTTAAAATATAAACTGCTGGGCAAATGCCTCTTTCTCAGCAGTAGGATGATACAGGCTTACAGTAACAGTACATAAAATATAAACTTAGAGTTTCTATGTAACAAAATTATTATTATTTGAAGTTTTCTTGCACAAAATAAAGAAAAATATATATGTATATCAAATTTTTCTAGCTTATCTTTAGAGGCTCCTTTCACGAATGGGACAACTGAAGGATTGAAGTTTGTGTGCCAACGAAGTTGCAAGTATAGCTATTATATATTTTATTGAAGTTTCATTTTTAAGGAGTGGAGCAGTTGCGAACACCTGTCTTCTAATAGGTGCGAATAGTAGAGCCAGGGAAATTTACTGTAAGTAATTTGACAAATACGTCAATTTGCTGTGTTATAGCCATTCCATACAACTGTCAATGAATGACAGTTGCGATTTGAATATATGGACAGTTTAAGTTTGCAATGAATTTATTTAACCATAATTTTACCTGACTACATCATTTTTTTTTTTTTGTGAAAACTTTAAATATTTTGGCGCAATAATATTTTGAAGCAACTGAGAATGACCCGTTCATTCCGAATTCGGGTTAGAGGATTTGCATTAATTAAAATTTATTTTCGAATTCTTTTTTACGACGCGTGTAGAATTGATGCCATATTTCAGGAGGCTTTAGGCATAGGCGTTTCATTATGAGGTCTAATCGAATTTTATTTGACCTTGCTGTGTAAGATAAGGCCTTCGTTGACATTTAAAATTAGACGAGCAAAGTTGAAACGAATACATGAGAAAAAACGTAAACATTGAATTAACAGGTATGATAAACCAGATGCATGAGCAACCAATTATTTTATACAATTGAAAAGGTTACCTATCCAACATTCGAGGAAAATATCGAGAGGAGAGTTTTGAGTATGAATGTCGATGGCTATAAGAGTAGGGGAAGACCAAAGAAGCGATGGACGGACTGTGTGAATGATGATATGGTTAGAAAGGGGGTGACTACCGAGATGACGACTAATGAGAAGTATGGAAGAAAAAGACATGTTGCGCCGACCCCAAATAAATTGGGATATCGCCAGGAGAATGATGTCATATCCAACATTCGATTTTCCGAAACGGCACAAAGTTACACTGGATTACAAATGGACGTAGAACGCCTTGTCGTAATTATCACGAGCGAAAAGACAACACAAAGAAAACTAGGGTAACTATAGTTTGACCGAAACTGCTGTACCACGCCTTAGGAATGCGCGGCGAGGCGGGAGGAATGTGCGGTGAGGCGGTGGGCGGGACGCCGTGAGCGATGACGAATGAGCGGCCTGCACTGCCCCCCCGTCTCGCCACGCACATACCGAAGACGCGGTACAGCGGTTTTGGTCAAACTATAGCCAAGTTTTGACGTGCCACTGGCGGAGCACGTATAACCTATTACCTCGTTTTACTTGTAATATCGTTGTGAGCAACGGCTATGACGTTCCCACTGCTAGGACAGGACAGGCCTCCTCTCTGTGAGATTGCCATAATGACAGGACAGGTGGAAGATGTCACATGTCTAAGGCTAAGGTTTTGGTTCTAAGGCACGATGTTTTCCTTTACCGTTTCGAGAGCAGTGGTGATGAAAATAAATTACACAAAGGAATGTGCCTGGCTGGGTTCGAACCTACGATACGTAAGTCGGGGCCGTTACTCGACCACCACAGCTCACCGAGCTAAAACATAATATTCTCAAATTATTTCAGGAACATTTTATGAGCAAAGGTTTCATATTCAATTATAGTCATTAAATTGATTTACTTGATGGAAAAAGGAGCTTTTAATGGGTATTTTCAACACGAAACCTGTTATAATAACAATTATAATTACAGCCATATCAAAATGTCTACACTTGCCTACAGGTTGTTCCAAAACACATGTAACATCAAAATGTTGTTTCAAATTCAAATCATGATTATTATTGCTAACCCTTAGTTGTCAAGAACCTTATGTTATGTAATGTCCGTGAACTATGTTGAATAAGGTTATATTATACATTTGACCTTCATCATTTTGAAGCTTTACACCTCCAAGGAGCGTTATATCCTTCTTGCTACCTTTTTGGACTTTCCGGCCAGAATCTTCGAGGGTAATTTTGAAGGTTATTGTAGTGTATTCGGCTGATTAAATCTCTTTGTCCCTTTTCCATCATCCGTGATTAAGGATAGTTGGTATATCGGTCCCTATATTATATTCTTCATCGTTAGCTATTGATTAGTGCATCGACCCGACTTTAGCTAGTTATGGAAAATAGTCTTCTTAGATCCGATCAATTCAGATAAAACCTTCTAAGTTACTATCACCTAATAAAAAGCTTTAATTTATTAATTCACTGACAGACCACTCATAGCCTAAACCGATGTGTCAAGATGCATGAAATTTTGTAAAAAAAATCGTTAAATAATAAAAGTGAGCATTAGTGAAGAATGTTTGAATCAAATGTGGCGGCATCTACATCGCCGCATGCGATTTACGCATCAAACTCGACGTCACACAAAATCCTGCATCGCGCAAGCAGAGTTTATCGCGCAACTAGCGACGTCCCGACACAGTCGTCGATATCGTCTACTGTTCCTCATACCTCTATAAAAGTTTGTATGGATATTCATCATTTATTCTGATGGGTAATCCTATCGTGCACATGACTTGTTTTCTAAATAAAATGTTAGTTATTCCTTTCTATTTTGGATAGCATTCAGAGCGTTCCGAATTATAACCTTGTTAAACACGTGAATCTTGATATTACCTAAAACTAACATTGGTGAATATGTTTTGTTCGTATTATGTTTTCTGCTAATTACCTTATCATCATCGACCACAGCCCGACTTCACCCACTCCTGGGCATAGGCCTCTGTTTTCTTCTGCCAATCCCCACGCTCCTGAGCCAGCCTCATCCAGGTTTTTCCCGCGATGGCAACAATATCGTCTACCCATCCCACCACTGGACGACCGACATCTCGTCTTCCAGTCCTTATATGCCACTCTTTCAAAGCCTTACTCCACTTGTCATCACTGCGCCTTGCCAAGTGCCGTGTTAATTACCTACTAAAGATTATTTTACAGAATCCATAACCGACTATCGACACCTACATATGTATCTTCCAAGCCTCTGCAAAAAATATCCCACCGAAATCCACAAAATGAAAACAGTATAGGATTCCCTCCCATTTCTTATACAGTTCATCCCGAAAAGTAATAACAAACGTCACCCATTTTTCAATAGAGAGCGCCATATGGAATAAAAAACGTTACGGAAAATTATATTATTTCTTATACGGTAATTCACTACACTTTTTTTGCCGCCCTAAACAGAAATTGCTTGTACAGTCAGCACGAATTCGCTTGCTATTTCCGATATTGTTAACGGTTTGTTAGCATTATTTTATTGAGATTTTGTGTTATTTTAACAACTGATTTTGGGCGAATGCAACCGGATAAATGTACAAAGATTCTCAGGATGCTTTCATCTTGGTATCACTGTATTTGAGCGACAGATAAAGTTACAAATTGCACAAGATAAAGGTGTTTTAGTTGCTGTCGAATGGAAATGATGAGGAAACCGATATATCCAAGAACCAAAAGTTCGAAGTTATGTGATATCTATCACGTGGTGGATTACGATCTCACAGAGAGGCTGTGTCCCAGCTGTGGGACTGGGATCATTGTACAAAAAAAGGTTAGGAAGGGAAAAAGCCTTTTCCAAATACTGGGAAATTAAAAATACATGTACCGTCGGGGACCCTAGTCAGGAACGAAGATTCTTACATTATACTCGCATGCACACATACTCGATAATAAATAGAATGAGACACAGAGAGAGAATGTGTGAATTTAATACGAATTTTTAATACAAAGCTATCTATTATAAGTTTTTAGAAGCTTTCGGCATCTTGGATTTTCATTTTCACCTCGCCCTCACTATCTGCTTTAGCAACCTCGAAAACCATGAAAACGACACCCACGATAAACAATTTGAACATTTTCGCAGCCCACACCTTGGATTTTCATTTTGATCAAATTCACACTTTCTCTCTCGAGTGAGAAATTCGCATTGAACTATAACGCCTTACGCGATGATTTCCACCAGTTTACTCCTACCGCAAGTCGCGTTAAAGAACTTTGTTCCAAAATGGAAAGCAAAAAAGTAATATTTAAGGACACAATTGAATAACAATTCTGTGATATATAAGCACCTGGTTTCAGTATATTCATAATCATTGTATTGTTACGAGTACACTGTATTGTTATAATTGGGTCAAAATATTCGATTGAACGAGTCGTTTCTCGGTTTTATTCTGTGTTCACAGCTATTTTATTTACCAACCTTATCGTAACGGGAATAAAGGTCAGTGATTTTGACAGACTTGTCAGTGGTAGTAACCAAATAGCCACTTTATTGTAACGAGAATAGAGATCACTGTGATTTTGGCAGTGATGCAAAATCAGAGGTAAAATAACTGTGAAAAGACTGTAGTGAAGTGTATTACGTATACACTTCACTACAGTCTTTTCACGGTTATCTTTTGTATTCTGACTCTCGAGTATACTTACTTACTCAAGAGTCAGAATACTACTAGTACTTAAAAACATTGTTACTAGTAAGTAACTAGTAACAATATTTTGAAGTAGAAAATGCTTCTTCACGCCATAACTTGTACGGGGTTGTGTAAAAGAAACTTTTGGGCAGATAATTTGTGTATGCCAGGTAAATATGCTTATTTAATACAATATAATAAAGGCTGTGTTGAGGCAAAGATTTTTTTTTCCTAAAACCTTCTTTAGCACAACCGTATACATTCTTCAAGTATTGGCAAAGTTCTACCAGCCGGTCTATTCTGTAAAAATCTCACCATGAAATCTTTTGTGAAGTGAGCTGTCTCACATATCTCACCATAAAAACGTATGTGAAGTGAGCTGTCAATAGTGAGAATCCCTAGCATCAGATGGAATGACCGCACACTTCAAACTGACTCTACCTACATTTTCACGATGAGATTTTTACAAAATATGTTGGCTGCTATAAGAGTGAATGGCGCATTGGAAATTGATTAAGTTTCAGAACAGTTTAAGTACTAGTCCTTATCTAAACATTTTCATTGTACAAGTGTTAGCATGAAGAAGTATTTCAATAAAGCCTTGTCCTATTAATGGTTCGTCTAGTTTTCCCTCATACCCAGACCCAGAAAAAAAATGTCTTGGAAACAAATTGTTTTCTTTAGTACACGCTTTTCCTTTTAGCCAGAAAAACGACGTTGGACACACAATTAGACGATTAAAAATTTCTAACTACCCACACTTTGTTGCGTTGCGGTTACCTCATTTGGTTTTCGTTTTATTTTACTTCTATTTTCTAAAAGGCCTTTTAGTTGTTCAAGTCTTGTTTGAATTATATTTTGGTTATTTCATATCGAATTCATATTTGACAAGGACCTGTACGATATTAAATTTATTGTAAAACAGAAGGCCAATTCTCGTAATTTAAAACGTTCAAAATCTAGTCGCAGTCTCATCTCGGCGACAAACAAATGTCAAAAAGCTGAAAAAATGTACGGAAATTAAAAGATTTTTTGACAGATTGAGCCTGAGATCAGACTGTGAACGTTCTTAAAATTACGAGAATTGCCCCTCTGTTTCAAGTGTACAGCGAGTCAGGTGATTATTAATACGCCCACTGCCCATGGTACAAAATAGGTTGACACATTTCACTTTTTGTCAATATTTGGCTAGCCGGTCTGTAAACATAGTGGAAAATTATGTGAAGTAAGCTGTCATTCCATCAGATGCTAGGGATTGACACTGTTGATACTTTAAGAACCTAAGTTTGATAGTTTTACAGAATATGTCGGCTACTAAAGTCCGGTCGCGGAGCAGGAAGAATTTTGTACATTAACCAGTTATTACCTGTCTCTGTCACTCCCGCGTAAATACATATAATGCGCCCCGCTCGCATAGATGCAATGACCGCCGTCCTCAGGGATTGTAAAATTTTTACCTGTGACCGTAAGGTGTGTTAGACTTAGACTAGATAATAATGTAGACAAAACTGTTGATTCTTTTGTGATAAATGTGACAGGCGAGACGTCGTCGGAAAGCAGTAACTCCGATACAGAGAAATCGAATTCTGATTTTTAAATTTTCTTATTTTTATTTCTACCAAATAAGTAATTATAACTCGGATTTTTATAACTGTTTTCATACTAAAATCAAAATAAATAATTAATATAATAATAAGTATTTAATAAGCTAGTAAATATATTTTGTTTTCCTTCCAATATTTCATATAAACCGCACTTAATACAAAAATGTTTGTGACCACTCTCAGTAGGCAAAGAGGTCACTGTACGAAATTCTTCCTGCTACGCGACCGGACTTTACAATACGCATTGGTATCCATATTGATTATGTTTCGGAACAATTTAAGTCATCATCATCGTGTCTAGCCTTTCCCAACTATGTTGGGAACGGCCTCCAGTCTAACCAGATGCAGCTTAGTACCAGTATTTTACATGGAGCGGCTGCCTATTTGACCTCCACAACCCAATTACTGGGTAATACGATACCGATGAGGGGGTATGTAAAGATGGTCGTCCATCTACATACCAACCGCGGCAAGCGTAAGAACAATTTAAGTACCAGTCATGAATCTAAACATTTTCATTGCTACAGAAAACGCTAAATAAGAAGCTCATTTGAAGATGTACTCGTACATATCTGGTTATTTAATGCCCTAAGTCCATTTGTGTTGGCCCATTTTAAAGTGCAACGTCACATAACGCTTTATTTATGACTTGAAACACAAGTGTGGAAATAATAAAAATAATTTAAAGTCTCTGTAGTAGAAGAGACATGAAAATAATAGTATGAAGTCTAAAGAATTGAACAATGAGTAGATGTGAGATAATAATACCTGCTGGCAAAACGCGAGCCTACCCATCTCAAAAAAAAGGCTTTTGTGATGTTCTTAAAATATTATTTAAAAAAAGATTTTCGTATTTTTTACTAAACCACATAGATCAAAGCCATAGGGAAACAATTATTCAGTTTTTTTTTTCTTTCAGAAATGTATTCTATGGCAACTTCAATCATTTTGTATTCAAAAGCTTTTATTTATTGTCTGCATAAAACTTCCACAGTCACGATGGGTTTTTATGGGCTTCTGTCAACCCTTTACAGTGTAAAGCTAAGGTTTCCCTGCGATGCGGTCACTGAAACAGCATTTATAAAAGTACTAGCTGCACCCCACGGTTTCACCCGATAAGTTTCGATCCCGTGGAAATATCGGGATATAAAGTAGCCTTTGTGTTAATCCTGGTTATAAACTATCTGTGTACCAAATTTCATCCAAAACGGTTTAGTAGTCTTGGCGTGAAAGAGTAACAAACATTCATCCATTCATACAAACTTTCGCATTGAACATATTAGTAGGAAGTTGGTGTGTTTCCCTTGAGAGCGTTTCTTGACACGGTAAAGTCAAACCCCACTGCCATCATTTTCATGACGGCGATCACTGCAACCCCAAGCTTTTGGGAAAGGATACAGCATAATCAGCATATAATGTTCCCACTGCTGGGACACAGGCCTCCTCTCTGTGAGAGGGAGTGCAAATCCATCCAACACCCCAACACCCAGGCCCAGTGCGGGTTGGTAGATTTCACATGTCTTTGAATTTTTGGTACTAGGACATGCCAGTTTCCTGCCGATGTTTTCCTTCACCGTTTTGAGAGTAGTGGTGATGAAATAATTTACACAAAGTAAAACGGGTTAGAACTGACGACATACAATTGTCGGTCCTCGGTTCTAACCCAGGCGCTTAATTACAGTGTATCTTTACGTATTCGTAAGGATACACTCAAGTAAAGAAAAATATCACTATACAGCCCTTTTTTTTCTCATCCGACTGTACACAAACCAACTTGTACCACGCACGAAATGGCACTCGAATATGTTTGACTCATATTTCCTCATCTTACTACCGAGTATGAATAATTCATGAAGATATTCCCAACAACGGACAATTTTTTGTACGAAGATGTTGCTTCCGACCTTGATTACAATCTAGGTTCTTTAACAGTCAAAAAAATGTGATTTTCATTCTTTTTTTTTTAGATTTGAGTCAAAGATGTTTGCTGTGCGTCATTTTAGCGTCATTTTTAGTAGCATTATTTCTAACACCTGCTGAAGCCTAAAAGTCTGACAACCACTCTTACTGAGGGGTGTCGTGTTACCCAGCAACTGTTAAAATTTTAGGAAAATCATCTAATTGTAAAATATTTGTAAATATGTGAGCCCCATCTATCTATGTATCACATCAATAAGAAACTACCTTTTGGAAGGGGCGACTAGAATCAATGTTTTTTTTTTGTATGTTTTGACGTTAAAAAGTGCCTTTTATGTGCCTATTTGAAAAAAATTATTTGACTTTAACTTTGACTTTTACTTTGGCTCTAGGTTGTTTCGGTCAGATAGGTAGTCGCTCCATATAAAATACTGGTAATCAGATGTATCCAGATAGACTGGAAGCCGACCCCAAAAATGTCGAGAAAAGGCTAGGCAGATTTTTTTTAACACCAGTTTCATATTACGTGTGGTGCCACAAACTTATTTGACCTGGTGGCTGAATGCGGAGCTAACGAAATCACTGTAAAAAAAAATTGTTTTATTTTACACACACGTTTCTACTAGCGTCAAATTTTTTCTGTTTCTTCTACACGTAAAATATATTTTGGATGTTATTACATATGTAATGGCGGCCAAATGGGGTGTTATATTGACGAGTGATGTGAATATTAATTGGGCTGAAGTAAAATAGGAATGAAAGTGACTTATGTTATTTGGGTTGTGGGATTTGTGGATGTAGAACAGTTTTTTGTAAGGCAATTTTATTCGTGCTTCGTGCAAGCGGGTTGGTAGGTGGTTTAGCCATGCCTACCGTGGTTGGTCCGTGGATTACAAATCCAGAGGTCCCTTCGTGCCTCGCAAATGACATTAAGCCGTTGGTCCCGGCTGTCATGTCAGATTTTTGACGGTCGATACGGGTAGCTCAAAACTCTGACAATCAGTCTTACCAAGCCTACCCCAAGACTGGTTGTCAGACTTTCGGGCTTCTGACTTCCCGTAATCACAATCAAAGATCCACGAATGCCAGCCGGGACCAACGGCTTAACGTGCTTTCCGAGACACTTAGGGATCTCGGTATGTACGGATCCTAACCTGATCGATTGACCTGTGCGGCTGTTATTATTTAGCCACGAGCCCCTCCATTGTGTGAACTTTATTTACCCAAAATTATAAAATTAATTCATAACAGGGTTATGTGTGACAAAGCTGAAACGTGACACGCGACATGAATGCTGAAATATGACGTCATTGCGTCAATTGACGGTTATGCGGCTTTCATGGAACAATACAAGAGGGTGATAGTAACGCTAATTATGAACGTAGTGTCACTGTCAATTAGGAAATAGGGTTTTATGAAGGCTATAAAGGGGGGCAGGGACATCGACGCGCCACCTTTTACCATGGATTCAGCACATGCACATGATTGTGCACCAAATGAAAAATTTGCTGTTCCATACATTTTGATCGCGTATTGCATTTTTTTTAAACTGACCATAAATTGATACACTATGGGGTCTAGAATTATTTATTTATTATTAAGGCACATCAACAACACAAACACAAACATTTACAAATAACAGAGAACAGAGACATGGACCAGTGTTTACGTCAATTACAGACGTGCACAGCATTCACAATAAAAGCGAAGAAAAAAACACAGCATTCACGCTACAAAAAAAAAAAAAAACAATAAAAGAAAACAAAAAGAAAAAATCTAGTTAAAATCTCGGCAGTAGAGAGAATACCCTCATCGACTTAAACATTGACTAACATATTATTTTGTTTTGTTGTCTGCAGTTTTCCCCTTATTTGATTTAAAACGCGCGGGATCGTCGTGGAAGATATCCAAATCATAAATATTGCAAAAATTGTTGTACGTGGACATTAACCTAGCCATAGGAGCGTTCATGCCTAAGTAGTTTTTTTTTTTGTTTTATTTAATCATGTACTGAATGAATGGGTGCTGTTCTGTTTTTGGGCTTTCCAACTGAATTTTCTGAGTAGCAGCTCGGAGTCCGGATTTGTAGCAATAAAATCTAAAAGGAGACTAAAATCATCATCATTTCAGCCGAAATACGCCCACTGCTGGACATAAGCCGGGGAGGCTTATGTCCAGCAGTGGGCGTATTTCGGCTGCACCGCCACTTCGACTGGTTCTGTGTTTCTCACATCCAACGGGTTCCTGCGGCCTTCACAAGGCCGTCCACCATGTGGGATGCCTTCCAACTCTACGTCTTCACTTAACCTTTCAGCCCCATCGGCCATCTGTTCTGCGAGCAATGTGCCTACTGTCACTTAAGTTTGGCAATTTCAACTGGGATTAAAATATCACTGGTGAAGGGTCTAAAAGGTACAGTTCTGCCCAACTCTTTGGGGACCACAGGCGTGGTAAACTGTATTACGTAGTATAGTACGGATATACGTACACAATTTTTACTTTAACATCAAGTAAAATACAATAGCCGTTTTCTTTATCCGGTCACATCTGTGTATTGCACCTGGGAGAAAAGTACCATTACAGGAAATTGAACATTAGGTTAAGCTGGTACTATTCGCTCTTTACGTTTTCTCATTAAATTTTCAATGGTAGAAATGATGGAGATTGTGTTTTGTTTTGGTTAGGTAACGGACGGAGGGACTGTGGTTTTTATGTCTGAAACACAGCATTTTGCTTCTAATCCTATTATTTAGTGACAATGGACTCTTTAACTGAAAATAACATTAATTTATCATAACTAACACCACGCCTGTTTTCCCAAAAAAAGCGCGGTGTGTTAACGGCCGCGACTTACTAGTGTAGGTCGTGGGTTCGAACCCAAGCGGGTACATTACTTTATGTAAATTATATAATCACCATTGGCTTTAAAAATGAAAAGAACGCGAGGAAACCGGGATGTTCTAGAGCCAAAAATTCTAAGATATGTGACATCTGCCAATCCGTAATTAGACCAACTTCTTCAACTTCAATAAACTAAAAAACTTTTAAAATAAAAATATAATATCCTAACCTAACTAAAACTACATATTAACAAACTAAAATATGGCGTCGAAATATTCCTCCACATTTGCTGTCGACTGGTAATGTACGAAGGCGGCATTTCCACATTTTATGGCAATACTTATCCTTTGGACAAGGTAATAATGGTTGAATTCGTACAACCGGTGTCTGGTACCTGAACGAACACATTGTGTTTCAATTGAAAAACACAGTAGGTATGTTCTCATTCACACGGTCTATTTTTGGAAGCCACATAGAAGGTGGGATCGTAACACAAAATAAATAATTATGGTATACAAAGAAAGGAGTTATACGTTCCTAACAAAATTGCGTTTGGAATCTAAATGTTTATTCTGACAGAACTCATTTGGAATTGTTGAAAGGTGTTGTTAAAATTACAGACACAAAATGAGATATATGTAGGTGCGCAGGAGCATAATTATTATAGTATAATTATAGTATATTTTAGTACGGTGCTCAAATACACGAGCGACGCGTTGTCGACGGCTGCAGTTACCTTTGTCGACGGTAGCCGATGACGCGTCTACTGTTGACGTGGACTAGTATCGACGGCAGCAGTTGTCTCTGCCGTTGGAAACGTGCAGCTTGTCTAAGAATACTAGGTCCGTTTGAAAAATACAAATGGAAAATGGAGGTAAAAATATATTTACCGTTAATATATTTTTAAGTCCATGTACCTTCATTTTGCAATAACAAAACACGATTAAATTTTACTTTAAGGGTATTCTATTCCACCAACTTGCCCAGTACTAACACACCTAGATGAAGTACCAAGAACCTTGGTTTTTAAATTATCAAAACGTTTCTAGAATTACAAATGGTCCCTAGAATTACAAATGGTAGAAGATTGGCCTGAGTAACTAAATACTCGATTGTTCAGTGTATCGATTTAAATTGAAATAGATTGAAGGCTTCGTACAGCTCGATATCTTCACAAAATAGATGGGTACAGAAGGCTTGCTTCACACAACGAGCGAAATCAGGCGCACGCACACAGACGCGTACGTACAGCGATCTGAAACAAATTCCAGTCGCGACCGCGAGTGCACGTACGGTCACCAAATTTTATTTAATTAATAGAAAACAAACAGTTCATATATCAAACTAAATTTCATTCGAAAACATCCATCGGTTTCTTACTACACTCTAACTACTCGTACATAATTATATCCGACGACCCTGGTTACTTATCTCCTTTGGTGACTGCACGTGCACTTGCGGTCGCGACTGGAATTTTTTTTTTTTGGGTTTGGTTGAACCACCACAACCACAACACACCGTAGCGACAAAATGTGGGCAAGCAGTGGTTACGTGTGAGTAATGTAACTTAACTTATTGGAGTTGCGTTGTGGTAACTACAAAATCAAATTTAATGGTCAATGCAACGTTGTGATTTTTCAACGAACGGTACAGCCGACCCCAACATAGTTAGGAAAAGGCTAGGCAGATGATGATGTGGGCCCTTACAGTCGCTGGACGTGAAGTGTGTCGATGTGTGCGTGCGTTATCGCTCAATATGTGGAATAAGTCTTCTGTACGTATCTAGTTAGTGACACCACTGTGAAGGTATCACAATCGTTTCTTGGTAAAAGCGATAAAGATATATCGATTTTCAATCTAGGTTAGTAAGGGGTTGGTAAATGTTCGTGAAGCAGATTAGACCTGCTGTGGGAGTGGTAGATTGACTGAAGATTGGAGTGAAGGGTTTGTGTTTTGGCTTAACCGGTTCCTGTTAAAGGGTGACGTAAGATTGATCGAACGTTATGTCTTAACAAGCTGTGTGTCCGATGGCATATACACCGTGTTCCGGACAATAAACATAAACTTCGACCAAATGTTCAGATCACGGAAATAAGCATTATTCATTATGGACACATTAATTAATTTTCATACAAACTAAATACCTCGACGTAAATTAACTGATATGCATGCCTCTTTGTCCGAATTGGCAACGTCGTATTTTTATTCATAAGATTTAGCAGGCTCAAACATATCAAAACTAAAGTACTAATAGTAGTAACTACCTGTTTAAGGACTACTTCCTTTGTTAGATTTGATTTGTAAAACTGTTGAAACATTTGCCAAAGTTTATGGATAACGTGAAGATCACGGTGTATAGAAGTTCCAAGACGAACTTTATTTATTTATTGTATTATTTGTGTACACACAGTAAAATACATATTGATATGACATAATCATAATGTGAGTACAAAGGTAAAACTTTCATACTTCTTTTACACAATTTAAACCACGGCACGCGCGACGTTGCCAAATTTACATCAGCGACATCGGATGTTCGAATTTGTAGTTCGCACAACATAGCTTGTGAGAACAAAAGAAAACAATAGCGGAAATGCGGAGCACTCCCCGCTTAACGAAATGTTCTAGATTTTGTCTCTTCGCCACACGGGATTGTCTATTAGAAATCCCGGGAAGATCCATATTAATATCAAAATTTCGATGCAAGTACATAAATAACTCTACCTAATTCCGAGGTCTGCCAATTACAAATTCAAAATAACGTGGAAGATTATGTCAAATACCCACATAAGTAAATAATTTAAAAAGCAGAAGAAACAGAAATACCACAAAACAAATGTTTTTTAATTACTCATTTTGTTACCATAATAAAAACAAAAATTACACAAGACGGTAGGTACACTTGTGTTTTCGTTACGAGACACTTAGCAAAACAAAGGAATGCGCTCACATTTTAAATGTGTATTTCTTAACAACTTACCTACTTGAATAAAGACCTCCTCATTTAGTATTTTTAACGGGTGTGATTATAACCAAAGCGGCACGACGGCACGGTTGGCGCAGTGGTTAAGCGATTGACTGCTGCGCTGCGTGTCGCGGGTTCGATTCCCGCACGGAACAAATATTTGTATGACCTACATGTATTTGTTCCGAGTCTGGGTGTTTTTCTATCTATAATATGTATGTATTTACAAAAAAAAAAAAAATGTATATAAGTAGTTTATCAGCCATCTTGTTACCATAACACAAGCATTAGGTTGCTTAGCTTGGGACTAGATGGCGATGTGTGAAATGTCCAAGGATATTATTATATTATTATTATTATTATTATTAAAGGTCTCTGCACACAGCAGGCGGGGCGGGGCGGACGGGACGGCGACGCGGCGCTGGCGCGGCGGCAGTGTTCACACTGCGGGCGCGATCACGTCCCGTCCCGCCGCGCCTTTCTTTCATCAAAAAAGTTGTTGAGCGATTCAGACGTGGAAATGCTATTGCTCTTATTCGCGCTAGCTAAGAAAAAACAACGTAAACGGAAATGGGTGCATGAAATAAATCAAAAACTCTCTCGCTCGCGTCCCGCCACGCCCCGCCCCGCCCCGCCGCTTCTGACTTGTATTCCCGCCCGGCGGGGCGCGACGGTTACCGACACGTCGAGCGGGGCGGCTCTGTGTGGCGTCATCCGTAATATCTAGTACAGACGCCAGCACATCAAGCTACTACAATCTGTCAAATTTCTTTAATAGATTTTCAACTTTATCGTTAAATCATTAAGGTTCAAGGTGGATTGGGAAAATCTGACAGTTTCGTGTAGCTTGACCTGCTGGCGTCTGTACATTACAACTGCTCAGCGTCGTGTCGCCGTCCCGTCCCGCCCCACCCGCTGTGTGCAGAGACCTTAAGGGAAATATACATATTTAAACATACTTACGATGGACGGGAAAAAGCGGAGAACATCAGTCTACTAGATGTCACCTACAGCTCACACCTCGTCTAGTTTAGTTGTTTAGAACTACACTACTACTGGCACCATATCTATATTCTGGATCAGCAAAAAGTTGAATAAAAAAACTATTATAAAACATAAAATAACTATGAAGTTTCTTGCCAATTCGTCTTCATACGAAAATACCTTTTGGAAGCAACTACATAGAATCAATTCATCATATTCATCCTATAATGTTCCCGCTGCTGGGACACAGGCCTCCTCTCGATGAGAGGGTGTAGGCCATAATCCACCACGCGGGCCCAGAGTTGGTAGATGTCACATGTCTTCGAATTTTTGGTTCTAGGACATGCCGGTTTCCTCACGATGTTTTCCTTCACCGTTTTGAGGATTAATTCTATTCTCTTATAAATCTTAACGTTCAAAACGGTCTTTTAATGGTCTCATCATCCAAAGCCCGACTTCACCCACTACTGAGCATATGCCTCCCTTTTCATGTGCCATTCCCCCCGCCCCTGTGCCTGCCTCATCCAGCACCCTCACTATTAATCATAATCTGAATAATTTTGACGGATATTGCTAAACCATTGCTTCGCATGTTCGAAAAATTTGTCTGCCCAGCAACGTAAATAACGCAATGAATATTGTTGAACTGTCAAAATGAAAAAATCCCTACTGATAGTGTGTGACCCAATTAGCACGCAGGTTCACCCCGCGATGGCACAGATTACTAAATAGTTACTACGCGATGGTAACAATGTCGTCCACCACCCGGCGAAATAAATGATTTGACCTTGGTGCTTGAAATATGTTTATCAATTTCTAACAAACATTTCTCTCTGTCTTTCCAGAATGCGCCAGCACCCACCACATCCAGACCCGAACAAAAGAAGATAGCAGTACCTAAAATGACTATTAATTTAAGTTTATCATGTGAAGTGCTACAAATGTGACCACAATACAGTGCCAAAACAATGCTTTGCTGTAGAGAACTCAAACTACTCTACGCCACTATTGTTCTTTTACTAGAAGCCGAGTTGCTAGTGAACACGGGTGCTATGGAATCGAAGAGGTCTTCCATTTTAGTCGCGCAGAATGCAGACGATTTTAAATCGTTAGAGCTTTGTACGACTAGGAATCAACAACGGCTGGGAAGTGTCTTTGGAAATTTTACGAGGCATCACAAGAAAGGTAAGAAAGAAGAATCATTTTGAATTAAATTGCTAATCCATTGCTTCATAAGTTCGAAAAATTTGTCTGCTCAACACGTACGAAATAACGCAATGAATGTTGTTGAACCGTCAAAATGAAACCGATTCCGATTAATTGTGTGTTACGCAATTAGGGTGCAGGCCATTAAAAGGTTTCAGCTTGAAGTCAACTTGACATTGGTCAAAGCTGTATGCTATTTTGATATTTGATATCAAGTTATTAAATATAATTTTGTGCCGTAGCTTCATAATATATTGTGCGTCCTGAGTTGATAAAAGAGGAATTTGAAAACTGACTAGAGTGGTTATTGCTGGGTGGTGACAGTCTTAGGTCTGAATTAATAATAAATACTGTTTGAAAACTAACAATAATAACCTATTTACATAAGCATTATTGTTAGTAACAATAATGCTTATGTAACACCAAAATACTAACAAAATTATGGACCTAAGCTGAAATAAGTTTTTTTATTTATTGCAGCCAGATTTTATAAAGAGACAAAAGACCGCTGCATTTCTCTTGGCCTAGTTTTACGGTTTTCGATACGGATGACTTTGGCTGGCCTTAACAAGTTATAAACAAATATAATCTAAGTTTATGTAGTAAGTGTTTTATCTCTTCAATGTTCTGTTTCTGGTGAAATGCGAAATGGTCATAGATTTGTCTTTTAACCGATGGCAAATCATGTGAAACCAAAAGGAGCATGTAAAGATCGTAGCAGGTGGTATTCTGTAGTTTCTGCTTACTCCCATGGGATGATGGCGTAAGTATGTTAAATCATATTGAACGCGTCAAAGTAACATCAGCCTAGCCTTTTCCCAACTATATGTTAGGTTCGGCTTCTAGTCTCACCGGATGCAGCTGAATACCAGTATAGAGGTATGAGGAACAGGGTGTAAAGTTCACTCGATGAAAGAAAAGGGAGGATCCTCCGACCAGCTGGGTGTTGTGTCTGGTGGGCTACCGCCCGACGGTTCATGCCAGGACGTTGTATATATGCTAGTCGCACGGTAAACTCCGCTTGCGCGATGCAGGATTTCGCGTGACGTCAGTGTGATGCGTAGTTCGCATGTGGCGATGTAGATGCCGCCGCCACACCAGTATTTTACGTAGAGCGACTACCTGTCTGTCAAACTTTTTGAAACTTAAAATAAGAACCATACCTTTTATCCTCTTTTCTTGGTCGCGTGCTTCATTACTGAAGGTCGTGTCCCTGAAAGGCCTTCATGGCTTTATACACGATGTTCTTTCACTTCGTTCGGTTTTCAGTTTTTTTCAGGGCGGTCGTAACGGAGAGTCCAGTGAGGGTGGTTACCTGGTCTGAACAGCGGTTAGGTGACCGGCCGCGAGGTCTTTTCCCATCTACCTTGCCCATCACCACCGACCTCGAAGGGCAATGTGACCATAACCGAGACTCTTTGGTGAACAGATCGTAGATAGTCTATCTCTTATGCGTAGTTGTTCGAGGATAGATTTGTTTGTTCTCTTGGCGGGCCATGGTATGGTGAGCATTTTTCGCTAATACCACTTTTTTTGTGTGGGAATCAAATAACTTCTCCCGCTCTGGGCGGAGCGGGAATGTCTGACTTTGACCTGACCAAGAAACAAAATAACTTTTAATTATAGCATTTATCTAGTCTCCTTTGGAAATGTTAGGTCTAGGTATTTTAGGTAATAACATATATTAAGGAATATCTATAAGTTTTACAACCATTCAGCTAGTTAGCTTGTTTTCCGTCGTAGGTACAAGTAGGAATATTCTAGAAACATTTTAATGTAATTAACATTTTATTTTATAAATTCGGCAAAAGTAAATATACAACTGGCAGGGTGGTAGAGACTATAGATTCAGTACAAGATGCACTGCGTTGCAATTTTAGATTAATAAAAAATAAAAATTGCTATTCCATACATTTTCACCGCATAGGTACCTTTTGCACTAACTGCTAATTTTTTTTTTTTGATAATCCTCGAAAAAATACTACGCTAGGGTTTAGAATCATGCGCTTAATTCATGGTTGCCGTTTGTACGTCAATCTCCCTGCCACCTTGTATGTAACCAAATCTATGATGGTAAGTCTGCTGCAGGCCTGAAAAACATTTCTAAGATAAGCTTGGGAAAATAACATAGCGGCCGCATACGGATCGCAGTCATTCGCAGTCCACTGCTGGACGTAGGCCTCCCAGGCTGCAACAAAACACCCTGTCCTCCGGAGACCACAGAATTGTACAATAAAATTAACAACTTACATAGCTAACAAAGTTAAAAATATCATTATTATTACTATCCAGAGTTTGTACGCAAACAAATTACCAGGAAAAATCTAGTAACTAATATTCCTTCCGATATTATTTTATTTTGAATTTGTAGCTTAAATCCGAGAAATTCAGGAAATTCTATATAAGATTCTATCGAAGCTGACGTGGTGCTTATCTATATTATATGTCATAAGAATGGACATTTTGAGCTCTGCGAACGACGCGACGTTAGAACCGGGATTTATTTGAAATGAAACTCTGGGATAAAGGAACATTGTGGGTGCTGTGATAAAGTTTGCTTTTTGGCTGTAAATATGGTTTCTAGAAAGATGTAAGAAATCATCTGTCATGCAAGAAGTCATCTTTTCTGATGCGCACAGCTAAGGAATGGAATCGTCTGCCTGCGTCTGCATTCCCGAGCTCTTACAACCCCAATCTCTTCAAGGCGAGAGTGAATAGGCTTTTTCTGGGCAAGCTCGTTCCACCTTAGATCTCATCCCTGCCTCTGGGCTGGATTGAGGTCAAAATCACGCCCATCGTCAATAAAAAAAAATGCAGGAACGAAATTTAATAGTGAAAGAAAAGTTACTTATATTGTGATAAATATTTTTATTTTACAACAGTAACACTTGTACACTTATTTTGTACTAGCTGTTCCCCGTGGTTTCACCCGCATTAGTTTTGATCCCGTGGGAATATCAGGATAAAACGTATCCTATATTTTAATCCTGGTTATAAAGTATTTGTGTGCCATATCAAAATGATATTAACTCAAAAAACAGTATTCGATTTACTAGATGTAATGGGGCAGAGTGAGCGAACAATAATTGGTGAAAAAGGGATATTTTATTAAAAATGTTATTCAAATAATATTAAAACCCTGTAAAAAATATAAATATACAGAAATTATAAACGTTAACTAACTTCTGGCGACTGGAATTCAAGTATTTTGAGAAATAAAAGCAGGTTATCAAAAAAAAAGTAATCAAGTAATCCCTTATCGTAATTGAATTATTAATACAAAATTTTTTTTTTTTTTTTAGTTCAAACATAATTATCATACCATAATTTTAAATCCATTAGGGCTGAAGTGGAAAAATGTAAAATTTATTTTTGAGATTTCGTATGGAAGATCGTACTTCTTGCCGATGACAAATCCCATCGGATAGACAGCTTGCAATTATAATAAAACCTCCTCCAAGTTCATCATGACGTAATGAAATAAATTCCAACTTGTCTGTAACACATTCTGATGTTATCAGAACAGAACTGAATGCTGCAATCTATTCACTTAATAGATTCCGTTAATCGCTTACCACGACTCCCTCGTGCATTGAGACTGTGGTCTATTTCTAACGGAAACTGGCGACCCAGTGACACAGTATACTACATTAAACCGTCTATCTATATAGATGGTGAGTTGAGATGGGTATTAAGGGCGGGAACTGCACAATTAGGAGTAATAGAAAGCCCGAATGTCTGACAACTAGTCTTACTAAGGGGTATCTTATCGTGTTGCCCAGTAATTGGGTTGTGGAAGTCAGATGGGCAGTCCCTTCATGTAATATACTGGTATTCAGCAACATCGGGTAAGACTGGGAGCCGACCCCAATATAGTTGGGAAAAGGCTAGGCAGATGCAGGTAAGGAACATCAATCAAACTCCATTTTTGGATTTTTGAAAGTTTAGCCATAATTGTGATTCTGAATTCACACTAGGCTGGCTGACGTGTCGTAACGCAGGATCAGCCAATCAAACTCCATCCTTCGAGATCCTTAAGTCAGCTTTTGGATCAATTATGGCTAAACTAGCTGCCTTTTCAAAAATCATCATCATCTGAATCCGAATTCACACTAGGCTGGCTAACGTGTCGTGACGCAGGATTAGCCAGTCAAACGAATCTGGTCATGAAATTATCGTTTCACCAGTTTTGGTTTGGTATAAAGTCCTATGTCCTCCAGCTCATGGTCTACCTATGTGCTGAATTTCATCCAAATCCATTCAACCGTTTTTGCGTGAAAGCATAACAAACAAACATACAAAAAATAGATTTTTTCTCTTTATAATAAGAGTTTAGATTACATAAAAACATTTTTTACAAAAAAAAAAAAAAACATTCGACTTCCAAATACAAAAAACTACAAAGTGAAATAAATTTAATTTCGGAAGTCGGTGTCGTTGGTAGAACGAAAAAAAACTAAAAAGTGAAGTTTTTATTTTTCACTTTTTAGTTGTACCTACCTACCCCACACAAATTCATTTATACCTTCAAGATAAAAGGTACGCCAATAACAACTTTGACAGAAATTAGGGTGTACCGTGGTACACTGAACACATCTGCGTACCCCTTTAGAGGGTACAGGCGTGATGTTATGTTGTTTGATTGCGTAAACAATGCATACATATGTGATTGCAGCAATCGTGGTTGATTTGCTGGCATCTATTGAACAGTTCCGTTGTCTGTCTCCGGAAGTCATCATCAGAGCTTTATGAAATTTAAATGGGACCATTTCGGAATAATATTATTAATATAAAATTGCAAGTCCGTCTATATACTGGGTCCAATTAAAATAGATGGACAAATTTTACCACAGCGCTCAGTACGTCTAACCAAAGATATCCAAACAGAAAAAAAACACTGAATAAAATGATTTTATTTTAGAGTGAGATGCCATGAGTTGGACAATGAACGCGGCGCGGGCGCGGGCGGTGACGTGGTCACGTGCGCCTGCACATTTGTAGTATCACAATTTTAAAGACAATGCAGGGATGTGTTTATGCATTGGGTAACCAACATTTAAAAGTGTATTTTTGTTAGCTGATTATTTTAATTGTAAGTATCTAATGCGTTTTTCTTATATATTTTTTACCATTATCCTTATTATGGTGGTCTGAATGATTTCTAAAAGTTTGTCCACCTATTTTAATGGGACCTTATATATGGCGGAGTTATGCCCGAACATACATAAAGAAAATTACACATCCGAATTGAGACCCTCCTCCTTTTTTTGAAGTCAGTTAAAAATACTCCACTCGTATTATTGTGACAATCATTAACTATGTTTCATTACGTTGAATGTCAACTCAACTCTAACTTTTTTACTTTTATTTTTGCGCCGATATGTTCAACAGGAATCATCGTTATTTCTTCCTTAATTTCGGCTTTCATTCTAAAGGTCCCTGTCACAAACCTCCTGTATACAACAGTACCTCTACGAGACTTTGTAGTTTGTGTTTTGTATACAACGTATCTACTCGGTAGGTACTTCTTCAGTACTATAAGCAAACTTCAAGCGATTATAGTGTTTGAGTTATATGTTACAACAAGGAAAGGTCACGCTTCAGAGGTTATGCCAATATAGCGTACGTAATTTGAAACTTTGAAGTTTGGAGGAGATAGATATGTTCATTAATTAATAATTTGTAAGAGACAAAGTTCGTTCATATTTCCGATACCTTTAGTAATTATTTATAACAATTAAATGGTTACGATCGTCAATCCTAATAGGGTCAGACGGGTTCAAAATCTATATTAATAATATATTATAAATTTGAAACTCACTGTCTGTGGGTTACCTATTTACGCCTATACCACTAAACGAATTACGATATTTGACAAAGACAAAACTCAGCAAAGATTATAACAAAAACCTCATCAAAATAATCACCGATCTACCAAAGGCCTTAGCATAATTAGCCTATAGTGTTCCCAAGGCTGGGACAGAGGCCTCCTGTCTGAGAGGGAGTGGGCCATAATCCACCACGCGGACCCAGTGCGGGTTGATCTACCAAAGGCAGCACAATCAGCCTATAATGTTCCCACAGCTGGGATAGAGGGAGTGGGCCCAGTGCGTGTTGATCTACCAAAGGCCTTAGCATAATCAGCCTACAGTGTTCCCAATGCTGGGATAGAGGCCTCTTCTCTGTGAGAGGGAGTGGGCCATAATCCACCACGCGGACCCAGTGCGAGTTAATCTACCAAAGGCAGCATAATCAGCCTATAATGTTCCCACAGCTGGGATAGAGGGAGTGGGCCCAGTGCGTGTTGATCTACCAAAGGCATTAGCATAATCAGCCTACAGTGTTTCCAATGCTGGGATAGAGGCCTACTCTCTGTGAGAGGGAGTGGGACATAATCCACCACGCGGACCCAGTGCGGGTTGATCTACCAAAGGCAGCATAATCAGCCTATAATGTTCCCACAGCTGGGATAGAGGGAGTGGGCCCAGTGCGTGTTGATCTACCAAAGGCCTTAGCATAATCAGCCTACAGTGTTCCCAATGCTGGGATAGAGGCCTACTCTCTGTGAGAGGGAGTGGGACATAATCCACCACGCGGACCCAGTGCGGGTTGATCTACCAAAGGCAGCATAATCAGCCTATCATATCCCTACTGCTAGGACACTCTGTGAGAGGGAGTGAGCCCAGTGCGTGTTGATCTACCAAAGGCCTTAGCATAGTCAGCTCATAATGTTCCCATTACTAAGACACTCTGTGAGAGGGAGTGGGCCCAGTGCGGGTTGATCTACGAAAGGCCTTACGATGACATAAATTCATCGTCCAACAAATATCCATCGCTCACGGTAACATCGGTCGTCCTTTACTCTACTAATCCGGCCTGATTGCCGACGGGATTACCTGGGACCTGCCTTTGTATTACTGTTATGCTATTAGCCCGTGAATGCTGTGATATTACTGGGATGACGTCATTTATAGAGGTCATTGGGGGTAAACAATGGCGTGAGTTTAGTCTTAAAGAGCATGTTAGGCTTGATGTTGGTCGAAATTAGTAGTTTGTGGAGATTTATGATGTTTTTGAGATAGTTTGGGTAAAGAAGGCCGCACCTAAGTGGTGCACTTTGACCTTGATTTGGTCTAGCGTAGTACGGAGTTTCAATAGAATAAAAGGCCACGTTATCCTGGTTTTGTTAACTGGCGTGTGGCCTACCGCACAAAATTAGTTCTACGTCAAATTAAGAGTGTTATCCGCTAAGATCTATTTAAGCGAAGAGAATTTATTTTTATGCTGTTGTCCCTTGTAATAAGCCATTGAAGTAATAAACAAGATCTAAAACATAGAATCGTGGTACAATAAGAAAGTAATTTTCCATTGATTAGTTTGTAGAAGATCAATGCTTTAATAGCATTTTATGAACAAGCATTTTAGGGAAATTATGTCTAATTGAAATAATTATTCTTCAGATAAAAGTTACTATTGAAAAGTCAGCCCTTAGAAGATCATTTGAAAATTGGAACTTTAAGAACTTGATCTTATGCTGCACCGGTTGACGTCATCACGTCAACATCGGCCGTCGCTAAAAACGCTGGGGCTCTGTCTCGCATAGCGTCGTTGCATTATGCTGAGCACTGGCCGGTTTGCGTGGATGTAACGCCCTTGTTCTTTCTTGTGTTACAAATTTTTATTTACAAGATAACACTAAAATAACAAAATAATATCCTAAATTAATTAAAACTATTTACAAACTAAAATATAGCGTCGAAAAATTCATCGCCATCGCTGTCGACTGGTAATGTACCCAAGACACTGGCGGCATTGCCACGTTGTATGGCAATGCTTAGTCTCTGGCCAAGGTAAAAGCCAGCCCTTGGGTCATGGCAAGTGTCAACCAGTCTTTTCGAAATTTCCTTAAAAAGACCATACGCACTTGGACCCTACGGCCCGAGGGTTTCAACCCCAAACGGCTCGAAAATATAATTATTAATGAGGTTATTATATTTACGCCGCTTGAGGTTTTCTGCAGCCGCAGCAGCAGCACCAGCGCAGCACGCTGACCCTGGAAGATGGGATGGCGCAAGAGTATCGACACAAGTGTTATAGTTTCTTGTGTTTGTGTTCTTCCTCGTCATGTTTACCGCAAATAAACGTATTTTTTTTCTTTCTTCTATAAAAACTAATATTTTTAAATGCACCGATAAGCTTCGAAAATGTATACCTATAAATAAAAATATATTTTTTCACTTGCTAAAAAGATTATAAATCAAGTGACGAAGTACTTACGTTCTTAAAAACAGCAACAGATTTTCAGTCTAAACCCCACTCAAAAATTATTAAGTGTATCTTGTATCCAATTGTTTGCTCAAGGCTCATATTTGTGAAGCGATAATTAAAAGGTACGGGTTAAGATACTAAATGAACAAGAGATAATTGAAATTTGAGACGATACTCAAAAGATTTAACCTAAAAGTCAACATTAACAAAACGAAATGGATTAACTTAAGCATAGAAATTATGTACCTATTTAAACGAGAAATTGGATAAAAATATTCACCAAATCACATCAAAATACAAAATAAACTAAATATTTAAACGGTTCATTCAAATGAAATGTGTAGTACATGCTTCGGAATAAATTATCACACCTTTAATGCAAGCACCACTAATGACCTGCCACTCAAGCATTGTTGAAATTTTCAACATTATTTCTCGTATTTCCATTCCCACATTTTAGGGTTTTACGAAGCTCGTAAAAGTATTGTCTTGCTACGTGTGTTTAAGCTATTAAAAAAGAATATTAATGAGTGGTTTTATTTCACAGGTCACAGAAGAAGAACAACAACAACATCACCATCCCCAACAACAGTTACCTTCTCAACATTAAACGGAGAAGAACCAACAGAAGTATATACAACAACAGAATATGTTCTAACAACATATCCAAAGCTACCCAAACCACTTCGCCTCTCCTCACTAGTAGATAAAGAATATAATGATGATGTACATAATATAGATAACATTATAGATGAAGCTACATTAGGTAGAGGGAGACACACTAAACATGATAGAATAACAAATAAAGAAATTATACAAGAATTAGATGAAACTTCGCTATCTAAGTCTATGAATAAAGTTAAGAAAATGTACAGAGATTCGGCGGGTTCGGCCGTTAATAAATTAAGTGGGAAGGGAGGCAAAGCTGGTATATTTTTGACTGAAAACTGTACGACAGTTATAGCTCAAATAGGAACTACAGCGATACTGCATTGTGAAGTTAGTGATATCACCGAAAATACGGTAAGTTGATATATTGTTTTAAGGTCATTATGGCTAATAGACATTTGCATTAGTTCGATTAAGAGGTTTTCAAATGTCATTGCAAAACTGACAGTGGCGCCGATTCCCTTGTTCGCAAACTAAACTAAATTTAAGTTCAGTACATCTTTTCCATTCTATTTCATTAATAAAAGGACAGAAGATAAATATTAGTTCAAGTTACGTATTTTTTCATTCTAAAAGCTATTCAATTCTTGATGTGGTCCGTCCACTCCACCAAAATTGATGCCAAGTTTTTCATCCATTCTAGCTAGGCTATCAAACATAAACCCACCGAAAATTCAGTTAAGCCAAAGATAATCGAAACAGAAAATTGAAAGCTTGTATTTTATTAAACGAGTTCCCACTTCCCACATAATGTTGTTCCAACGTCCAATATACTGTAACAATCAAAATGAAATTCTTCAAAAAGTTTCTCACAAAACCGTGTATAAACACGCATAGAACTTCTACTGTAACTTTGTAAACTCTTGAATGACTTCCAAAACTCCAAACCAGAATGTTTGTTGTTTCGTTTAGGGCGAAAATTACAAAAATTTGTTTAGCCGAAATCATAACTCGTATACACATATGTGGGGTAGTCGACGCGTTTTAAATCATAATTGTTATGAATGGCTCTTCTAAATTGTTGTGGGTTTCTGAAAATGTTTTTTAGGTCTAATGTTATGTATTGTACTTTCTAATTATGTTAAATAGTTAGAACGAGTTCTGAATTTATGACCGATCATCGTTAGTCAACTATGAAAAATCATCATTAAAATGTTCAGACTTCAAAACTCTCAAATTGACATTATAATCAAATTTAACAGCTAAAGCTGTCGAGTCGAATTATTATCACTAAATTCAAAACTTCTATTAGAAAACTTATTCTGGCCATCCAAGATGTTAATATAATCCGGAGATACGATTTTAAGCTTTATGTTTTCTTGCAGGTGACTTGGATAAGAAGAAAAGACTACTCGTTGCTGTCAGTTGGTCTGGTCACGTATAGTGCTGATAGCAGGTTCTTCTCAGCGCATGGAAGGCATGTTAAGGTAAGACTACATAATTATATATTACTCAAAAAGTATCCCAGTAACCCCTCTTCTATAACAAACTTTTTACAGATCCCTGTCTATTGTTGCTGATAGTTATTAATTTCTATCTTCTTACGATTATATAACATCGGTTTCGGGTTGCTAGTCAGGGATTTAATTTTTTCTGCGTTTAGGGGACTTGAATCTAAACATTGCTGGTCTTCATTTTGCTGGCTCAACATTTTTTTTATTCTCTATCTCAATAATTCATTTTGCTTACAATTTGAAAATAAAATGAAAAATTTGAACACCCGTCTAATTCTTCTTTTAGTTACAAAGACCGTTTTGGCGCACTTGTAACGCAGTTAGATACTAAGTATTTACAAAATCACTGATGAATAAATCTTCAGGTACAACAAAACACACTATTCAACAAATAATAGCCTACAACTAATTACAAACATGTCACCATATTCAATTAAAATCTAATTAATTCCCTAGTAAACCAGTGATGTCGTTTATTTTCACAATAATTACTTGGTAATAAGTGAATGCATCGTGGAGTGGGCTGAGCATTCATTTAGCGGTCGTTAGTGGGTGAATAGGACAAATATTAATAGCTGTACCCCAAATTGGAATTTTTACAGTAAAAGTCAGGACGAGATTATGATTTGATTTTTTGTGAACGACCCCTCTGGTGGTCGCTAGTCTGAGCTTGTATAACAGTATGTTCAACCATGACCGGCACCCTTATTGCGTAACCTACTATCGATCACAATTTGAATCATTATACTTTGTTTTATATTATGTTTGAAAAATTTGTCTGCTCAACAACGTAAATTATAACGCAATGAATGTTGTTGAACTGTCAAAATGACAGTCATTCCTACGGTTAGTGTGTTACGCAATTATCCCGTAGTTTGTGTGAATATAAGTATGCATATTTCCTATGAAGTTTCTCTTCCAGATAAATGCTAATTATTCTTCTTCTTCTTCGTCATATCGATTATTCCATTTGTTTGTTTTCAATAAGCTTCGATCAAAATTCCGCCACTTTGACACCGTTATCTTTGACCTTGCAAAGGTCTTCCATAGTGCAGGTGTTAGTGCAAAAAGCACGACGAGAGGTGAGGCATAGTTTTTGATGTGGCTTCACAGTCGACCTGCGGCTCATAGGAATACCCCCATCTGACCAAGTTCTGCCTGCTACGATCTAACTGGCTGCTTAGTCGGTTAAGAGATTTACTGCAAGCCTTTCAGCAGGCTGCACATACTCAGCTGGCGCGGGATGTTTGAGAAGCCAGAGAGTTTGGATTAAAACTCTGGCTTCTCAAACATCCCCCGCCAACGGAAAGATTTTTCCATACTAGAGCTACCGTTATATTCACCAACCGAAACATTGTTTTTTTTATAACTAAACTTGTACATTTAAAACTGTAATTTAAAAAGAATATCCAAGTACATAATTACTCTGAAGAATTTGAAGATTCTGATGAATTCGTCTGTAACAAATTTTATGATTTTTGTCTATGACTTTCAAACAGACCGATATAAAATGTACATTTTAAATAATCCAGATCCACTATTCAAACTACAAAAAAATATTGAAAGTCACAAATCAACGAGACATAAAAATTTAAATCAAATACGTAATAGTTCAGACTCAAGCCTCCTCAGTCAGCATTTATTACATCAAATAAATCGATGGAGTCGCACAGGTCAATGAGTTTGGTCCCGGTCAGCGCTATCTAAAACCATTGGAGAGAGAGGAATTTATAAAATTAAATCTGGATGGTTTTAAAATGTAGCCTGTATATTGGAATCCTACTATAGTATTAGCAGTAGTATAGTAGTAGATATTATTAGTAACTAGCTTCTGCCCGCGGCTTCGCCCGCGTGGATGTCGGAAATTATCCCACGGGAACGTGCTAACAGGATAAAATGTATGTGCCCCAGGATGCTATCTATCTCGCGGGCCCTTTGTGGCTAATTACAATAGAAAACCAATTGTGTCTCATTAATGGTGATTAAGAGGGTACCTATATGATATCTTTACCTAAGTACCTACCTAATTAAAAAAGTAAATAAATTCAATAACATAAAATAAAATACCTACCTACCTAAATAAACCTATTTATGATGATAACTAATCTAAACTCAATCGTCATCTGCCTAGCCTTTTCCCAGCTATGTTGGGGTCGGCTTCCAGTCTAACCGGATGCAGCTGAATACCAGTATTTCACATGGAGCGACTGCCTATCTGACCTCCACAACCCAGTTACTGGGTAATAAGATACCCTTGGTACGACTGGTTGTCAGACTTTTGGGCTTCTGACTACCCGTAACGACTGTCAAAGATCCACGAATGACAGCCGGGACTAACGGCTTAACGTGCTTTCCGAGGCACGGAGGTGTCTCGGTATGTAAAGATGGTCACCCATCCACAGACCGACCGCGGCAAGCGTAGCTTAACCTGACCGATCGACCTGTGCGGCTGTTATTATTTAGCCACGGGCCCCTCAATCTAAACTCAATAAATAAGCAAAATCTCTAAAAACTAATATCTATACGAATGACTAATCCTATCTAACAGTATTATAAAATAACCTACGGTCACTACGTACACTATCAAATATACTACCTATACTTTAAAATTGAAATCTATACCTACGACTTATATAAAAATAAACCTAAATAACTCTAAAAAGTAAAAGGAATAAAAATGAACTCCACTGCGGGTGTAACCTACGACAAACTTATTATTTGCGGTTGATACAGTAATCGGGTCTAGGGATCGAACCGCAAAATTAAGTTTGTTTTTTATTGTATATACTTTTCCGGGATAAAAAGTACCCAGTGTGGTGCCCAGGATATTAAAGAATAATTATACCAAGTTTCATCGTAATCGAACCGGTAGTTTTTGCGTGATGCCTGAACAAACAGACAGACAGACAGACAGACAGACAGACAGACAGACAGACAGACCGACAGACAGACAGACAGACAAAAATTTTTTTAATCACATTTTTGGGTTTGGTGTCGGTCTAGTAACACCCCCTGCCATTTATTTTTTTGATATTTTCAATGTACAGAATTTTCACTTCTACAGATTTATTATAAGTATAGATTAGTAATCCTACTAATAATATTATAAACGTGAAAGTTTGTATGGATGGATGGATGGATGTTTGTTACTCTTTCACGCAGAAACTACTCCACGGATTTGTATGAAATTGGGCACACATATGGTTAAAAACCAGGATTAACATATAGGCTACTTTTTATCCCGATATTCCCACGGGACCAAAACTTATGCGGGTGAAACCGCGGGGCGCAGCTAGTAATATTATAAACGTGAAAGTTTGTATGGATGGATGGATAGATGAATGGATGGATGGATGTTTGTTACTCTTTCACGCAAAAACTACTTAACGGATTTGGATGAAATTTGGCACACAGATGGTTTATAACCAGGATTAATATATAAGATACTTTTTATCCCGATATTCCCACGGGATCAAAACTTCTGCGGGTAAAACCGCGGGGCGCAGCTTGTTTATAATAAAGCAAAAGATAATAAGGTTGACTGATTTGGAGACAGGGATAGGCATACATTTGAGTATGAAGTATGGAAGAAAAAGACATGTTGCGCCGTCCCCAAATAAATTGGGATAAAGGCAGGAGAATGGTGATAACTATGCCTACATTAATCAGGGCTGCGGTAAACTTAAAAAGATAGAGAACCAAATAGAATGTATCAATACTGTACTAAAAGTATGTCCTTTTAAGTAAGCTGTAACGCTCAAATTTGTTTGCACAAAGCTGTTTTTGTGTTGTCTCCTATGCTACCACACAATCTTCAAGACTTAGGGGACAACACAAATCTGCTCAATCTTTAAAATATGGTTTTTTTTTTTTTACTTTTCGGCGTTTGTTAAGAACCACATAATATCTTACATAACTGCCTCGTTGCTACTTCATAACATCAGCTATCTTTCAGTGAAAGTCACGTCAAAATCGGACCAGCCGTTTCAGATAATCTCTGAAACGGCTGGTCCGATTTTGACGTGACTTACCGAAACAAACAGACGACAAAAAATTTAAAAAAATGTGTTTTGTTATAAGTACCGTATATACTTTCATATGCATGCGAAAAGATGTTATTTTGATTTAACAAACAGTCACTTCAATTTTATTTGTTTGTATAGATATAAATAGTTTGTAATACAATTTCTTACAAATCTTTAACCTCAGTAATTCTTAAATCTCCTACTTAAGCAATGCCCCGAGGAACGACTTAAACTCAAGCGTACAGAAACTTTTTAAAGTTAGAAACGAACAAGTCTAATCTAAGGAAATTAGTAAAATATTCCTTGCGGGGCAAGCGGAAGTAATTAATCGTTTGAACCTCGATAAATGAGGTTCTAATAGTTCATGTTGATCGTGACTAATGATACTGCGGTCCATGTGAAAGAAAGTGTCGCAAGTAGTGGGGGTTGTAGCTATAGAACGGTCTGTGCTAGCCAATGACGTGTTTTACTGTTTTTCTTTGCAATTTCGTTGCTTGTGTCGTAGTTTTCGTATAAGAGAATAATATACTCTCTCTTTCTTGCGTTCATATTGCATGCATTGTGTGCTTATATTCAATGAAGGATTTTTTTTTATATTGTAGGTGCTACCTCGGTGGTTTAGTGGTCGGAATCGCTACTGCTGAGCACGAGGTCCAGGAGGTCCGATAAAGTTTTTATACTATTAAAGACTTGCTCCTGGCCTGCCAGCAACATTTGCTCTGTGTTTTCTAAATCATTAGGATTCTATTTAAAAGTAGAAAACCAAACTTTCTGGAATGTCCGTTTAAGTCTGTGGGGGTTATCAAACTTAAATAGTTAGTCGTGGTGAAAGAAATACTTTATTATTCCGTTTTGTTGGTTAAGTTTCGCAAATATTAAATTAATGTTCAGGATAGCCTGTTTAGACTGGAAGCCGACCCCAACATAGTTGGGAAAAGGCTAGGCAGATGATGATGATGATGATGATAGCCTGTCCCGTTCGTCTACGGGTCGCAAGCATTACTTCTGAGCATGCAATTCTGGGTTAGATTCCCGGGTCGCGCAGTCTCATTGGGTTTTTCCATCTGGAAATTCTTGTCTTCGTCTGGATTTGTGCCCGGTTGATGGCAATAGGCTCGCCCTCTGTTATATGAGATTAAAACATAACTTGCAAAATGTGGGTGTACTATATCATCAACATCATTTCAGCCAAAAGATGTCCACTGCTGGACCGGCCTCCCTCAAGCACCTGTCTACTTCAACCAGTTCTGTGCTTCTTGCATCCAACGGATTCGTGCGGCCACAAGGTCTTCGGTCTATCTTATGGGAGGCCTTCCAACGCTACGTCTTTCGGTACGCGGTCGCCATTCCAGAACCTTTCGGCCCCATCGGTCATCTGTTCTGCGAGCAATGTGCCCTAACCACTGCCACTTAAGTTTGACAATTCTTCGGGCTATGTCCATTACCTTGGTTCTCCTGCGGATCTCTTCATTTCGACAGAAGGACTACTCCTAGTTAATTATGTAGAAGATAAAAAATGACAAAAGGTATTTGGTGACTAACTGGAATCTAAAAGGATCTTGGATTTAAACAAATCAAGTTGACAAAGGATTAATTGATCTTTGATAAGTTGACTTGACAAAATGTCACGATTGCTCAATTGTGATATTATAACAAACCAATGGATTTATCAACGACAAATCGTATTTTAAGGTACGATATAGTTTTGCCTGCGGCTGTTTCTACTTCTATGAACAATAAACAAGTTTTTTTTTTATCCCGTGTGTCTGAAATTCCGGACTCCACTACATACTGTTGTGCCAATTCTTGGTAAAACTTTTGATTCAGGAATAGAAACAACTGAACAAGCAACGAGTACTTTTTTAAATCCCGGTATGTGGTATCACTACATCATTCTTGTTGTGCCAATTCTTTGTACTTGGAACCCACTACATATCGTTGTGCCAATTCTTGGTAAACGTTTTGATTTAGGTAGACTGTAACTTATGAGAGGGGCTGGCTAAGTAATAACAACCGCACGTGTTGATCAATCAGGTACGCTACGCTTGCCGCAGTTAGTCCGTTGATGGGTGACCCTCTTTACCTATGAAGACCCTCCGTGCCTTGGAAATCATGTTGAGCTGTTGGTCCGGACTGTCATTTGTTGATTTTTGACCTTGTTTTTGTCATTCGTTGACTTTCACTGTGGGACCAACACTGGTTAAAAGTTATTCTTTTTAACATATAACCTGGATATCTCTAAATAATTATCATGTTTATTTGTTTTAAATTGAATTTAAGATGTATGTTGCCTTATGTCTGACATTAACAAAGGATTTCGATATTTAAACAAATCAAACAGTTCGCAAAATAGTAATTATATCTGAAACTTCTCAGTATAATTCAATAGAATTACTTTCCAATTTCCTATAACCGCTATAACAGTGAGTTATGCAACAAATATTCCTCAAACAAATTTTAAATTCAGTGGAAAATGGCTGTGCCCTTCAGCGGCAAGGCATAAAGGTGTATTCGTGTAGAAATCTGGTAATCCGGCACCGATATGCCAGCGCTTGTCAGCGCCGATAAGCGCTGGTTGCTAACCCTGATTTGCACAGGTAGTTTTATACCTTTTTTCCGAATCAGGGTAAACCGATGCCAACCAGCGCTGTCATAATATCATGAAATGAAAGGAAATACAATTAAATAAAATGATAAGATAATATTTTTTTATTTGTACAATTTATTACGTTAAGTATACTGTTGACATTACAATATATAAGGCCGCCAGTAACAGCCACAATACCCCCTGTACTAGTTGATACTGTATTGCAGTAGAGTATTATTCCTCATTCCTGTGACATGTAGAGTAACAAACGAGTGAGAACTTAAGATCTAAGATTATAGGTAACGTTTATTTGCCAAAAACGGTGTTTACGTTTCCATACAGTCTACATTAATTACTAGGCTTACAAAAAAAAAAAAGACGCAAAGGAAGCAGTTAGCTAATGAACTCCACACTAGGTTAAGCCTGTCACGTGAATGAAATGACATTTTTATTTATGTAAGGTTTATGTATGTAAGTAGATCTTTTAAGACACTTTTACACGTCAATATTGTGTTGTTCAATATTTTAGAACTAGGTGGCGCCGGCATTTCCTAGCTTACTGATCCTTGAGAAGATATACCAAAACAGACTCGAGGTTATGGTATCTTTTAATTCTATTATTGGCGCTGGTTACCAGCTTTCTACGTGAATACAGCCTTAGAAATATCGATTCTATTATCAGAAATGGGGACAAAAGTAAGAACTAGTAAACTAGAAAACTTAACTACGTAACTGTCAACTGTCATCATAATTATCGAATGTTGCAATGAAATTGTTAAAAATGTCATTGAACCTGTAATTATGTCGTTTGCTACAAAAGAAAAACTGGCCATGAGCGAGTCGGACTTTGGGTTCCGTATCAAAAAAACTATATTTTTCACTACGAATTATGCTAACAATATTATAATCATTTACCTACTTTTTACTTGTCACTAGTAACTCGCCCTCTATCTACTGTAGTGGCGACATGTCCTGATAGCAGAGACGTCTCAATGTTTAAACATGTCGCCAAGCTAGCTTTAAGCTAGATATAGATCTAGCTTAAATATTAAAGGGCTTTGAAGGCCCGTGGACCTGTCCGCCGTTTTGTTTTTTTTTTTAATGGCAGCCACGCATGAATCTTGTATAAATCGGTAGCTGAAATCAATGCAAACAGAAAATATAATAAGACTAAACCCCGTAAAGCGTCACATTTCCGAGATATTGGCGCCGATTCCCTTGCTCACAAACTAAACTAAATTTAAGTTCAGTGCATCTTTATGTGCAAGATAAAATATTAGTTTAGTGCTGTCAAATTAGTCAGCGACAGACGTAAATTGACGTATTTTTAGTAGCCTTTTTTTTAATCACGTCTAAACTGTCTATGGAGCGTCTTAATTTGACAGGACTAAACTAAAATTTATCTTTTGTCCTTTTCTTAATGAAATAGAAAGAAAAAGATGTACTGAACTTAAATTTAGTTTAGTTTGTGAACAAGGGAATCGGCGCCAATAACGTTCAAAGTTGATCACGTGACATCCATGTTTTTTAACTTGCTTACATCTTGTTGCATAGATGTTTGAAATAATCAAACTCGTTTGCATTAGTGTCAGCTAGATATCAATCTACAGAGGTTTCATGAGTGGCAGCCATTTTGAAAAAAGACATAATGGCGGACTGGTATGTATGGCTCCATACACAAATCATCAATCCGCTTTGTCATACAGACTGACACGAAAAGTGACTTTGTTTTAAACTATGTATAAATAGCTTGGTCATGAAAGCAGCCACAGTAACACGTATTTTGTGAAAATATCAAATGGTTAGTTAGTACGGTTCTAAAAACACGGCCCTAGCTGTGACCAACAAACGGCTTAATAACAGGCCCGTTAGCGCCCTCTGGTTGCGGAACCCTAAAAAAAGACAATTAAGTTACTATAGGCAATTACACAACTATAATGAGAAAAGTTATCCGTTTGGAAATTACACACACGTAGTGCCTTGCTTTTAATTACTTTGGGGGGCAAACCTTAGAAAATTGGAATTGCCTAGTAATTGGGTTGTAAAGGTCAGTTGACAGCCGCTTAATGTAAAATATCTATCTATAGAATAGAATAGAATACTCTTTATTGTACACCATACACCTATCTATACCTACTAATATTATAAAGAGGTAAAATTTGTTTGTTTGTATGTATGTAGGGAGTAATCTCCGGCCCTGGTTTGTGTCTTTAATTTACCCGCAAAATTTTGACTTTTGTTTCCCATTAATCCTTTGCTATAGTTTGACCAAAACCGCTGTACCGCGCCTTCGGTATGTGCGCGGCGAGACGGGGCAGTGCAGGCCGCTCATTTGTCATCGCTCACGGCGTCCCGCCCCCCGCCTCGCCGCGCATTCCTCCCACCTCGCCGCGCATTCCTAAGGCGCGGTTCAGCAGTTTCGGTCAAACTATACCTTCAATGTCTTGTTATGTACGTTAATTATTGTTGTCTTTTTTTAATATTTGTGCGTGTCCGTACGCTCATGAATGTCATCATTATTATATACTTAGTTACAATATTTCTCATTAAGTGAAATTTGTAATAAATTTCTTTTGAGTAAATAAAGATTCTTTAACCACAACTGCCAGTCAGATTTTAAAAACTCTTAGTGCATTTGATAGCCCCATTCTCGGAAAAGGTTATAGGCTATCTAACATCACGCTACGACCTACAGGAGCCGAGCAAAATAAAAAAAGTCTGAAAGAGCAGTAAAAAAAAAATACCACGGTTGAGCGGAAATTTCACGCGGAAGAAGTCGCAGGCAGAAGCTAGTACTACATACAATCACATCACGTCTGTAATACCCGAAGGGTTAGGCAGAATTGTACTTAGTACACCCACATTTCGCCAGTTACGTTTAAGTCCAATGTAATAGGGAGCGAACTTATTGTCATCATCCGGGCGCACATTCTGAAATTCCGGGAGAAATTTCTGACGGAAAAACCCAATAATGCTTGTCCCAACCTTGGAATCGAAACCAGGACCTCATGCTCAGCAGTAGCACTTGCGACTACTGTACCAATGAGGTATTCAAAAAATCTTCTTTACCTTACTAATAATTCTAAGAAGCTCATCATCTACCAAACCTTTTCCCAACTATGTCAGGGTCGGTTTCCAGTCTAACCGGATGCAGCTGAATACCAGTATTTTACATGGAGCGATCGCCTATCTGACCTCCGCAACCCAGTTACTGGGATATACGATACCCCTTGGTAAGACTGGTTGTCAGACTTTCGGGCTTTTGACGACCCGTAACGACTGTCAAATGAATGACAGGCGGGACCAACGGCTTAACGTGCTTTCCGAGGCATAGAAGGTACGTAAAGATGGTCACCCATCCATGGACCAACCACGTAAAGCGTAGCATAACTTGATCGTATCGATTTTACTTTTACTTTTTAATCGTTTTTGTATTTATTTTCAGTCTAATAATAAGCTTACTAATTGTTTGAAACTTTTGTTAGATACTTAGGTATATTCAGATGTAAGCTATCAAATATGTAACCATAAACAAGTGGGGACCTGGTGACCTGTGTTACAGGTGTTACTACCTACCACAGGCACCAGCGATACACAACCAAAAAATCGTCAGCTATTTCTTGTGTGTAAAATATAGTTTGCATTGTTTTTTTTTTGCTTGTGTTGAGAAATATACACTTTTTTATTATTATTATTATCGACCGATCCGTGCGGCTATTATTACTTAGCCACAAGCCCCCCGTGGCGTGGCGCGATCAGAACCTAATTGATATAATATATACCTCTACATTTCATTAGGTTAGAAGCCGACCTATTGAAGGGCTGGGATGATGTGTGTAAGGCGGAATACGACCGCAGATTTCACATAACAGAGAGTAGGTTACTCATATCTTGTTGTTGTTTATCGCTCATAGCGACTATAAATTGTGTGGTTTATTGGCTTTACAATAATTACTGCCTCTGGGTGATAATAATTCTACCGACCGATTTCCGCCAAGGTGGCAAATCTCAACGGACATTAGCCAGGTACGCAAGAAATTTTGTAGTGCACAAGTGTGTGCGCAAACACAAACACAGGTGCACTCTCTGTTCCTTTACTCTCATAGTCCAATGAGACGGGCGGAGAGAGATCAGGCGCAGGGCCAGGACCCAGGACCTCACGCTCAGCAGTAGCGTTTGTGATCACTAAACTAGCGAGGCAGTCAGTCTGTTGGGACTGTAAGAAGTATGACTGGATGAGCGTAGATGAAAGGATTTGACGGCGATCAAACTGTGGTGAGCAAGCAATTAAAAAAAACCTATTTCCGGAACTGGACTGCAAAATACTGAAGATGATGAATATAAAAATAATAGATACAGACCTAGTACCGGAAGACGTAGCGTTGGAATACCCCCCACAAGGTGGACCGATGAACTGGTGAAGGCCGCATGAATCGGCTGGATGCGAGAAGCACAAAACCGGTCGAAATGGCGGTGCTTGGGGGAGGCCGCTCCATGTAAGATACTGGGTTAATATGCATTCAGTTTGTTATACTGGAAGCTGACCCAAGCCGAACATAATGGAGTAAATGCTAAGCAGATGATGGTGCTATCCTTATGCCTACTAAGTTTATCATAAATACTAGCTTCTGCGACTTCGTAAGCGTGAAATTTCAACCTCCTAACCCACCGCACCGCATCTCATCGCCTGCCGGCGCAGTATTTTTTTCAAACTCAAACTCAAATCATTTATTTCAATTAAACCATTTCAGGCACTTTTGAATTGTCAAAATTAAATTGTCGGTCAGTTAGTCAGAAAGTTGAAGCTAGTCAAATCCGACTGGTAGTTAGAGAGATTAGCGCGTTCACACAAACTCTTCAGCTTCTGTGCATTGCATATAGCATATAGTCTTATATTCAGAATCATTGAAGTGGCCGTCCTTAAAACTATTTTACGGCTTGAGGACTTGTCAAAAGGCAATCTGATTCCAACAAACAGTTTCGTACCATGAACCTTTGTAGGTAATAAAGGGGCCGACTGAATCGGTTTGTAATAATAAAATTTACCGACCACAAAATTAAGTTTGAATAAGATGATATTATCTAATAGAAGGGAGAAGGGCCAATAGACAGATGGATAAGTGAATGATCCTGTAAGGGTTCAATTATCTTTTGTAAGACTTCTAGCAATGTTCAATGGCTTGAGATTTTACCTTTTCAAATAATAGACAAACCGACATTAATTTGAACGACTCGTGTTATTATTATGGTCTTGTTAACCTTTAATATGGAAATTTCGTTCCTAGAATTTGCCAAAATGGCTGATCTGATTATTCAAGTAACGTCTTTTGTTGCTTCGTCGTTGTTGGTTTTAATGTAACTACGAAAACGTCTCAAAGTCAAGGTCTTATTTTTAAGTACCTAAAACTATTTTGTAAGAAGTATACTTACGTTGGTTCTTAATTTTGTCCTTGAGAGTAAGTCTAAGTCAAAGACCTTTTTGATGACTTGTCTGAGAGTCTCTCGTTTGGCGCAGATAATTTTCTCATGCTGGAATTTCGCAGGTTAATAGCCAACTAAGTTAATTAGCCAATAGACAGTCGTGACGGAATCTGAGCCGGCTAGACCGCATTCCACCTCACTGTGTAATATTGTCGTGTTAGACTAATAAAAGGATTTTGAGTTTCATAATTTTAGTTTCATTTAAACGGTACGGGCTTTTATTTGTAACAGAAGATCTTTAGGGATCCGTACCCAAAGGATGCCAACGAGACCCTATTACTGAGGTCTCACTGTCCGTCCGTCCGTTTGTCCCAGGGCCGTATCTTTGAACCGTAATATGTAGGCGCATGATATTTTCACGGAATGTGCACTAATGTAGCCGCTATCAGAAATTTTTTTTTTAAAAAAATCGCGATTTTTTTTTAATTTTTTTTTTAATGGTAATGGCAATACATATACTTGAACTTCTTATTTATATAATTATAATGTATCCATACTTTTTAAATAGGTACTGTATGGTGGAATGGTATCCTTCGTGTGCAAACACTGGGCTGTTTTTTTACGACACTAATAATATTGGCAATGAAAACTTAGCACGTGATGCCCTAAAAATACAGGGACCAGACAAATCGATAGACGTCAAAGATATAACTGGCAAAAAATGGCCGCAGACACCAAATGTAATGTTAGCACGAACGAACAAATGTTATGTAATGTTGTTTTACAACCTGTACTAAGCTTTTGTTTGAATACATAGCCTAGTTTCGAGGACAACCCTTTTGGCAAACGTGTTGGTTTTTTTAAAATTACTGGTGTTTAAATTCGAGGTGTAACGTATGTTGAGGGTGTTGAAATGTTTTTAAAATAATGAATTTGAATACGTAATACGAATATTCTTTACCAGTCTTATCAACGAGTATCGTGTTATCCAGTAACTGAGTTATCGAGGCCAGAAAGGCTCGCTACATGTTAAATTCTGATATTCAACTGAATACCAGAATTTATTTAGTAAGGTCACACAGCTTCTGTGTATAATATAATATAAACCTTAGGCACTATAGGTAAAAATATCCTCGGACTTACACAGTCGCCAATAACAGGTTAACCAGTAATCTCAGAAATAGGTTGTAACACACAAAATTTAGATGCAAATGCTGCTACATCTGGTTAGGCTGGAATCCGACCCTAATATAGCTGATAAAAGACAAAGCAGATGATTATGACGATGAGGTTGAAATTAATATTATTATAGGTACGAATAATAATGAAGGAAATGTTAACGGTAACATCAGGGAATATGCAGAAACTACTATCGAGCGGGAGTTAGGTGTAATAAAACTCGTGCGTGACGGAAAGAATATTTTCAATTTCAAAGCGTTTTGCTGCAGTAGTGGCAATAATCTCTAGTACTTAGTTGAATACGTGTGACTAGAGAGTTATTTACCAAGGGCATTTAAATAAATGTTTACTAATAATTATAGAACAATTAATAAATGATTAATGAATTAAATGATTGATGAATTATTCATTTTTCTACCGAGATGACGACTAATAGAGAAGTATAGAGAACTATGAAGTATGGGAGGAACAGACGTGTTGCGCCAACCCCAAATAAATTGAATGATGATGATGAATTACTATTTGTACTCTGAATAACCTTATAACCTTGTGATATACACAGCAAATTGCGACGACAAAAATGTATGGTCATCGACGAAGGGACTGGTAACGAGCTTAGTGTGAAAAAGTCCAAAAAATATAAACATTTCTTAAGATGATCGTGTGTGCTACATCTATTTTGTAAAGTATGTTATGCCAGCATATAAATTAATTTAAAAGTATCTTTGAAATTACCAGTTCCTTAAACAAAATTCGTAATCCATCTCAATTCTAGTACGAGTAATAAAACGATTTGTCTAAAACTAATCAGCATCTGCCTAGTCGTTTCCCAACTATGTTCGGGTTGGCTTCCAGTCTAACCGGATGCAGCTGAATACCAGTATTTTACACAGAGTGACTGCCTTTCTGACATCCATAACCCAGTTACTGGGTAATACGACACCCCTTGGTAAGACCGGTTGTTAGGCTTTCGGGCTTCTGACGACCCGTTCCACGAATAACTAATCAGGACCAACGGCTTAACGTACTTTCCGAGGCACGGAGGGGTCTTGAAAAACCGCGGCAGGCGTAGCTTAACCTGATTGATCCGCCACCCGTGTAGCTGTTACTATTTAGCTACAAGCCCCTTGTCTAAAACTAATGTAGTGTAAAATCCTCCTTTCAAATCAACATTCGACTCTAAATCGAGAACAGTATTTTTCCATCTGACCGATCGTCAGTCGATTGCATGAACTGTTAAGCATTTAGTGTACTCGGCGTTGCTTTGAATTGAACATCACCATGAATACGTAGTAAGGTAACACTACTGGGCTCTTCTAGTTTATTATTGAGGATGGGATTGGGAACTGAACATACTTTATCAAACACTTTATAATCATTTTGGTTTGGTAAAATTGTTGTCTCTGCAAAATTGTATGTTTATATCTTAATAAATAAATTATTAATTTGTTTGCCCAGAATTAACTTGAAACACTTCCACTCTATTCTGAGGCCTTATTTTAGTCAACAATCTCTACCTTTTACAATAACAATTCTAGCATGAACGTTAGTTGGTAATAATTTATGAGGTAGATATATTAGTACTGAGAATTCAATTTATTCCTTTTTAATATTTTTGAGTTGAATGATTGGTTAGTTCATAATTAAATTTTAAATGATTTAGCCTGGCTTCCAGACTAATGGAATCTGTTAACTTGAATTCGGCTTTAGAAGCAATAATTTCATTCGCAGTGTTTTTTTAATCGAGCATTATTTTGAGATTCACTAAATAGTTTTCCATGGAAACCAATTTAAGGAGAAATGTTTACATTATTTGAGCCCACAACAGTAACTAGAAATAATATTGAATGCCGAATCCAAATGGACAATGCGAAACCAAATGGACAATGTCAAAGCCTAAAGCTTATTAGCATGCAACCAACAATACCTTTGATTCGCACGAATTAGCGCAAAATGAATTTGGATATGATCATATCAGTACCGCAAACATAACTGAATTTCCGATTGACGAATGGTCAACCGAGTGCGCAAACCACACTGGCTTTATTATATTCGTGAAGGCTATTAATATTTACAGATTTACTCACGCATTTGTTTCAGAATTACCCGAATCCATCATTGTTGAAAATTCTTATCATGTGCTACTCATAAACCAGTTCAAAACTATAAATGATGTACAATTTTATTTCTGTAAGTAGGTTTCTACAAACACTACTTTGAGAAGAAAGGCCGAAATAAATTCAAAGGTCTCCTTTAAAGTCCAGACATAATCTTGGTCAGTTCATGTGAATACCATGTAGATTGGGGTCTGAAATGGTCTTTTGAGGCTAGAACCTCACATATTGAGTAGACCTGTCCAGTCAGTGCACGCAGTAATCGTGCAGCTCAACTCTGAACTTAAGGAACTCAACGATTCGACGAACAATACGAAAGAAAGGGCATTGGGGTAGGCTGTATAAACTACTCAAAATGCCATATCATGATTAAAACTAACGGAGAAGAAAAAAAATATACATATAAGAAATACTGATGTTATCTTCTTTAGGAAAGGAATAATGCATTAGGTTCTAACCATCCAGCCCAGGATCCTCTATTCATAATCTTACGGTCCGGATACACTTCGTCCAAGGAAGTATAGGTATGTACTTCCTTGGACGAAGAATATTACGCTTTTACGCTAAAATGGATTTAGATGAAATTTGGCAAATGAGTAGACTATGACTTGGATTAGGATATAGAATACTTTTATTCCGATATTCCCACGGGATCGAGACTTATGAAGGAAATCGCGAGGTACAGCTAATTGTTTTATAACTAGAAAGTTAATACACCTGCAATGCTTTTGGTATTACAAATGACCATAGGTGGCGGTGAAAACTTACTAAAAACATAAAACAAAAAGACGTGATCCTTTAAAAATGCTATAATAAAATACCAGCACAATTTTAAAGACACATATAATAAACTGTATCTCGAACATGTTTATGCTAAAGACTAACCGTTGAGGGATAAAACCGAGGCTTGCATATACGATATACAGCGCGTTTCCTTTGTACATGGACATTGTGAAACGTCTTTGTCTATCGGGAGAGATCCGCTTGCTGCGTCTGATTCAATTTTCTTGCGGTTCTCCTACCGTAGTCTAGTCTAGTCTTTTATTAAAGTGTTGTACAGTATGTTACGAGTTTCTTTTGTTATAAAGATGATGGCTTAGAATTAGGTTAAGTCGGTTTTGTCAAGTTTTAGAGGTTAATTTGAGGAGTTTGTTTAAAGTTTCTTCGTCTACGTAGTACTCTTCTTAGAGCGGTCATGTTCTTCATGAAGTTTCCTGTCAAGGGGCTGGTGTGGTTCGCCTCATGTTTTAAAATTATTTTGATAAAGTTTAGCTGATAACTTTCCAGTCACATTCAACATTTTGAAATATAAAATACCTATTTTGTATTTTATTTAATTTGGTGTTGTGTAGTATCATCACTCAAGATCTGGCTAAATACGTTGTCCAATTTTATGACTTTGCTAAACGTGACTTGAAATAATCCTCCACAATCGACAGTATTTTTATTTTCGTCTTTAAACATAAGAGTGAAAGCCTTTTTAATGTATGTACTGGTGCTAAAAATAAAATCGTATCTTTTAAACATTTGTCTTTTGCCATCATAAAATTCCGTTTCATTCACGTCAATTCAGCCAGCCACCCAATCATGAAATTCAACCGTTCTACATAAACAAGCATACCCCAAAATATACCTATTTTCCCTGATTAAAATCATCAACACCGCTCCCTTTACACAAACACTTTTTATACTCATACATTTCATGTCAGGGGGCACAAGTGCTCTCAAATGTCCCGGTGAAGAGCCCGCGATTAAATTAATCTTACGTCGATCTCGCTCCATCCGCAATTCAAAAGTTACGTTCCATTTATATTTTCTGCTTCCCTTCCATTCTTTTCGCATAATGAGGGAGCCTCGGATTTTGTCGTCTTTGTTTACATTTCTGGTTCATTTAGTTTTGTAATGTATCACAAAAGCTGGGTGTAAATTAAAGTGTATGTTACGCCGAATGAGAGCTAGATAGTGAGATTGTTGCATTTGGTAATGTGGCTGAGTATAAAGTTGGAGTGTTGTGAGTTAAATGTTGACGTGACAAAGATGAAAGGATGAGAAATTAGCTATTACTTCAAGGAGAAACTTTATGGAGAAAATGCAAATGTTTGTGTGTACACTCAACTTTATTATTGTACCAGATCTACACAACTATAAATGATAAAAGCATAATCAGCCTATAATGTGCCCACTGCTGGGACACAGGCCTCCTCTCTGTGAGAGGAAGTAGGCTGATCCACCACGCAGGTCCGGCGCGGGTTGTTGGATGTCGTAGAATTTTTGGTTCTAGGACATGCCGGTTTCCTCACGATGTTTTCTTTTACCGTTTTGAGAGCAGTAATGATAAAATTAAATACACAAAGTAAAGTGCCTGAATTTCAGGGCCGATACCACTGGGCCACCAGTGTGCTCCAATATATTTGTGTAATCTTGATTTAACATAATCAGCCTATAATGTTCCCACTGCTGGGACACAAGCCTCTTCTCTGTGAAAGGGGGTGGGCTGTAATCCACCACGCGAGCCCAGTGCGGGTTGGTCTTCTTCTTCAAATCTTGATGTACTAAGGGCTAATGTTTCAATCGACAGATATTTTTTATTCCTGGAATAAAATACAAAATGACAGATTTTGTATGGAAGAACTGTCAAAAATTCAATACTATTCCTTGCTAAAACTATCTGGCGTTGGAAAAATCAGGCCTAACTCAACTTAATTACTGCAGCACACCTACAACCATTAAAAAAAAATAACTAAAAACATTTTACTAGGATAGAAGGTAAACATTCTTAACTCAAAGACAAAATAGTAACTATTAAAGAAAGAGTTAAACATTGACTCAGGTACCAAAAGATACATGAACAACTTAAAGTAAACGATGCTCGCGATTCGACGTTCGAGTTTAAGAACACCCATTATCGTCAAATTCCTTTCAATTATTCCTCGCGGTTTGGTTCCAAAGTCTTCTATACTGTTTGTATTGTTTAATTTACTGATTACAACACGGTTCACTGGATTTGGATTGAAATCGGAAATTGTTTTAGATTTGTTTGGTTAAATCTTTCGGAACTGTATCCAGAAATTATTGCTGTTGGTCGCTGTTTGTTTATCTCCTTTGTCTCATCAGCTTGTTGTTTCCAATAGACTTTAAGTGGCCTATCGTATTGATTGTTGCGTCTATTTTCGTTTCATTTCAAATGAAACCGTATTTCTGAGAAGGAATAAGTCTGTCGAGTTGTAGAATCTAGGTACCTAAACATACTTTTCTTGGAACATATTGACAGTGTTATGACTACTTTATGTTTGTTATTCGTTTATTAATAAGATACAGGATGGCAGGGACAGCGATGCGTAACCTGCAAAAAAAATTGGCTGTTCTATACATTTTTACTGCGTAAGTTTTGCACTTTTGTAGGAAACAGCAATTTTTTTTTTAAATAACTAAATATTACTTTCAACGCCAGAATCATGTACTGAATCCATGCTACTATATACTAATCCTACTAATATTATAAACGTAAAAATTTGTATGAATTCATGTATGGATAGATGGATGGATGGATATTTGTTACTCTTTCACGCAAAAACTACTGAACAGATTTGGATGAAATTTGGCGCATAGATGATTTACAACCAGGATTAATATATGGGATACTCTTTATCCCGATATTCCCACGGGATCGAAACTTATGCGGATGAAACCGCGGGGCGCAACTAGTTGTAATATATAGTAGGTAAGTTGTGCGTCCATATCCCGGCCAACCTGTATAAGCATAATCAACCTGTAATGTTCCCACTGCTGGGACACAGGCCTCCTCTGTGAGAGATAACCTCCAACCTGTATATTAAATCAAAATCAAAAGTCATTTATTCAAATTAGGCTAAGAATCGGCCCTTTTTGAACGTCAAAATTACAAAAGACAATCCCCCAAAACGCCCGCCCTTGACATCCCCATATTCAAAATAACTTACAAACCAAATCTTCGAAACACATATTCCAATTCCCTCTAACATACGATCGCTTGGCTCTTCCAATCGATTCTTATAAAACCCTTACCGAACTTTATATCACGATAACCACTAGTTACAACACTTGGAGACCGTTAACGTGATTTATTTCTACCAGGATTGGGCGTTACACATTAGATTCGCCACTTCAGCAGACGCTGGATACTACGAGTGCCAGGTTCCAACGCACCCGCCTACAAGCATCTTCTTCAAACTCGTTCTAGTTGGTAAGTACTTTGTCAGCTTTTATTTTGCCTGTAGCATTTACTTTTGATATTAGATTTTCTGTTTTTAACTCACGACGCAAAAACGACGGGGTATTATAAGTTTTCATTATTCTTCTAGCTACTATCTAAATAGACTAAAAGGTAGGCTTCTAAATAAGTACCTAAGACTCTGTTTATTGTTTGCGAGTATTGTTATAAATAATAAAATAATAATAATATTGGTTTAAAGCTGGTGTTTTCATAAAGATTAAATTCGAATGCAAAATTAATTATCCTTAAATGTACACCCGCTTTTGTTAACGTTTCCGAGTTAAATATTTAAATAGACTTCCACTACTTAATAATTCAATTTCCTGTACATACGTCATTTAAAACTGAAATGTCGTCAACTTTAAATTCATTACACTGTTTTATTTTAAAGCCTTTATGAACATTGTCAATTAAAATTATCATTATACATTCATTGATCTGGCCTCCCAATTTGTGGAACGTAACAACGGAATTAATTTCTGCGGTTTCGTTGTATTGTTCAGTCGTTTCATTATTTTGCTATCTTATTTTGTATTTATGAAAAATGGCTTTAAAGAAGTGTTCCAATTTTTAAAATAATTGAAGAAATGATTTTGACGTTTTGATATATAAATTTACTATCAAATTGGTTCACTGTAAGGCAGGCATCACATCTCTACCGCAAAACTATAGTAGCGAAACCGCAGTAGTTTCGCCATGACTTGCCTGTTGTACGAAAAGCTAAACAGAAGCGAAACTACATATGTATATTTGATTAAGATTCTATCTCTCTGCCGCGTGATTTCGTCGATCTGTCCGGAAGCCAGTTACACTTCCACGCTCAGCCCGCTATTTTGTTGTGTTTTTTACTCACGTATCTGTGTCAGTCGACAAGTTTGTATGTAAAGCGAAACGTGTTTTTTTCTTTTTTGTAAAATATGATTTTGATTTTACGGAAAACTAATCTAAGATGTCCGATGTAGACCTGTATTTACTACCGATTGCTACAATTCAACTGACTCTCATGATATTCCACTACTCGAACGCGACATAATGTCGGAAAATGTGAAAATGTGTCATAATGTTTCTTAGCGGAATTTGCTTCGCGGTTGCCCGTAAATTATTTTGGCAGCGGAGGTGTGCAAAGGCCCTAAAAGTTATCGATAATATCGGCCATTAGTTGATATTGCCTTAATCTAGCTATAATTTCCTTCTGAAATTATTTACTAGTAATTTGATAAACACAGTTTTTTCCAATCCTCTCTCTACCTTTATTTACCTTGTAGGTAGACTTTAACTAATATCTGGCCTGTTACATTTAAACTCAGCCTATCTAGTCCACTACTGGGCATACTCCCAGGCTGCACCACAACACCCTGTCCTCCGCCTTCCGCATCCAGTCCGTCCCAGCAACCTTCTTTAGGTCGTCCGTCCATCTAGCTGGGGGGCATCCCACGCTACGCCTGTTACATTTGAAAACCGAGAAAAAGATAAAAATCATGTTCTATCTTTCATTTGTTTCTTACTTAAGATTTGCATTTAAAACATACTTGTAGAATACATTTTTAAATGAGCTGCATTTTCGCTTACTTTTCTACTAGAAGCCATGTTTTCGCGACTCGCCAAGTAGGTTAAGAACGCCTGTATATTAAGAGAGTACTGTTTATAATGAGCCATGTGACTTCCTCCGCTCTTTTCATAATAGTGTCGTAACTTTCAATGCGATTATGCCAGTCGAGACTACGTTATATAATTAATATTTTAAGTAGGCGTCCTGCTCGACTACGAATACCGTATTACTTGAGTGAGGATATCCCTGGGGTGCTGTAAAAGGCAGCCGGGAAATTACTGCAGGTTGATGGGTATAATTTAAGCTGTATGTCGATGTTCTTGTTGTGTTGTGATGTAGTTTTCTTTAATTATGATAAACTTCAAACGTTGTTTTATCCACTACAAAAATTTGTAACAATAACAGAAAAACTTGAGCTTCTCGCGTTAAGCGGTTTATTCAGGGAGCAAACTCCCGTGTCCGCATGCGGTTGCAAGAACGCAACCAGCGAAAATTAAGAGGTAAAGCGGTTTCCGCCGGGGGTCTTGAGAGACCCAAAGAAAACCGGTTAACGCTAGACACATATAGTTTTATTGCTATTGTAACAACTGGCATGCCTAATAAAGAAACTACTACTTTTAAATAAATGATAAATGATTTGATTTTGTAAGTAGGTTTGTACAAACACTTTTACACGTCAATCATATTTTAAAACTAGATGAGGTCGGCGTTTCCTATCTGACTAGTCTGAGAAGAAAGGCCGAAACAAACTCAGACGTCACAGTCTCATTTAAAGTCCAGACATAATCTTGGTCAGATCATATGAAGACCAATTTTAATAATGAAGATGTTGAAACAGTAAATTATGAGAATAAACGTATATATAGTAATAGCCCGCCTCGTTTGTCTGGTGCTGCGCTACTGAGCTTGAGGTCCTGGGTTCAATCCAAGGTCGGACAAAGTGTTATTGGGTTTTCCATTAATCAGTAGCAGCCCAGAGTCTGAATTTGATGGCAATATGCTCGCGCAGTATTATACATATTACATGGGACCTAAACATAACTGGAAAAATGCAAGTGTACAGTCACGAGCACCAGTATGTCAACACTTGGCAACTTTCAACTGCGATTTTTTAGTAAAATAACGAATGCAACGTTGGAATACGACACATTACATAAAACCCTATGGGTACGAAAATGCTATGTTCGTAACAACATAAAATTTCATTAAAAAATAAAGGAGTAAATCGCTTCTGAACAAAGCCGAGTGTATACATACTTTTGCTCGTGACTGTACTATGTTATCTTAAAAATAAACACTGATAATGATGTTTTTGTTAACAGCGGCGTACGCGGAGATAGTGGGAGAATCAGAGAAGATAATTCACGAGGGGTCGATGCTGAGGCTCGTCTGTGTCGTGAAAAGGTCTACGGAGCCGCCATCCTACGTGTTCTGGTACTTCGAGAACAGGATGATCAACTATGATTTGAGTGAGTACATACTTATTACTAATGGATGATCATGCAATGCATGTCGAGACCCTACGTGCCTCGGAAAGCACGTTAAGCCGTTGGTCCCGGCTGTCATTCGTAGATCTTTGACGGTCGTTACGGGGAGTGGGAAGCCTAAAAGTCTACCTTGTGTTACCCAGTAACTGGGTTATAGAGATCAGATAGGCAGTCGCTAAATTTAAACTACTATTATGTCGCTGTATGCGGTTAGACTAGAACCCGATACCAACATAGTTGGGAAAAAGCCAGCCATAAGCTAGTAATATTTAGTAGGATTTTTTTGTGAAATGAATGTAAAGTCAATTTAATGTTTCAAAATTCGTGGCCGCTCAAAACTGTCTATGATTTAATGGTCGGTCAGCATAATGCTACGACCCTATGCGAGACAGAGCCCTAGCGCTGGTTTTCAGCGACAGCCGCGGCGTTGGTGTGATAACGTCAACCGGTGGAGTATACGATGAGATATAATAATATGAGATGGGAGATACAATATTTATAAAATGATAACAATCCGTACATACATACATGACCTTGTGTACAACATTAAGCATATTCAAATTTAAGACAGTCTCTATAAACACTTCTCTATTTTACTAACACTACGGATCTCTGTTATCCGCTTATCTTGAAAATAAATAAATAAAGTTAATTTCACAAGGTACTCTCTAGTATTATTCTCCGAATAGTATTTCCCATTGAACTCGTCAAACAATCGCCTACTAGAAGCCGTTTGCATGGAAGTGCTGATGTGCAGTGATTGTATTTATTGTCGTTTTGAGTGTATTTTTCTTACGAACTATCCGTTCATACGACATTTTTCCGGTTAAAAAAAGTTTACTCACTTTTAGGAATAAATATGCAGGATTAAGTTCGTATAATTATTTTCTGATCATCATCATCATCCTCTATCCCAATTTATTTGTGGTCGGCGCAACATGTCTTTTTTTTCCATACTTCTCTATTAGTCGTCATCTCGGTAATCACCCCCTTCTTTGCTCAACAACGTAACTACCGCAATGAATGTTGTTGAACTGTCAAAATGAAACTCATTACTGCTGATAGTGTTTTACGCAATTACCCTGCTATTTTAACTATCGTCAGAACCCAAACCTTCGAGCCAGTTATTGTATTTTGGACTTTATCGACAAACGAAAGTTCTTCTGTACATAATTGACATCTTGGACTCGGGTCTCACGTCAGTTATTGTAATAGAAAACTTTGTCTCTGTCAGAATTCAGTTTGAAATTTAAAAATGGCTTTGTAATAAGGCCCAAATGTTTTAAAAGCTTACGATAACTATGTAGTACACCAGGACCAATTCTCGTAATTAAAAACGTTCAAAATCTACTCGCAATCCTATCTCAGCGACAATCTATGTCAAAAATGTAGGGCAATTAGAGGTATTTTGACAGATTGAGACTCAGATCAGAAGGCCAATTTTCGTAATTTAAAACGTTCAAAATCTAGTCGCAGTCTCATCTCAGCGACAAACAAATGTCAAAAACTTGTCAAAAAGTAGGGAAATTAGAAGTTTTTTTTGACAGATTGAGACTGAGATCAGACTGTTAACGGTCTTAAAATTACGAGAATTGCCCCTCTGATTATGAACGTTTTTAAAATTACGAGAATTGTCCCTCAGATATTTGGTACGGCAGCCTCGTGCAAAAAGTTGAGTAAAATAAAAAGGAATGTATGATTAAAATTGTACCTTTTTGAACCGACATGAAGCCGCAAACTCCCAGTGGATTCACAAAGCGATATCAAATGTAAATAAAGTCAAATTTTTTGCATGCCTAACATAACCTAACCCAAAAGCCTTTTAACATTATAGGAGTAAAAAGCATTAGCTACATTTTTAAAGCGCTTTCCATTTAAAAAAATGTGTCCTAGAACCAAAGAGTTCTTCATAAATTTTGTTTACACTTGGGTAAACATTACATTCAGAAATTGTGATGTTTTAATAATATATTTTAAGTATTGAAAGTAATTTTATTTTTAACTAGCTATGCCTGCAATTCTAATCACGTGTATGTCGATGGCGGGCCGAGCTGGAAAAAACAAATGACCAGTGGTCCAGTTTAGCCCAGCAGTGGGATGATGTAGGCTAACAGACATTTAGTCAGAGTTTCTTTCACATTTATAATAATAATTGGATGAGGGACACTGAACGAGATACAGCAGAAGTTTTATTGTTTGTTGTTTACGTCTGGGGGCGTTTAGTGTCCCGTAAAATGTTAAGCACCTAAGGATTTATTTCCACTAAGCATTTTACTAAGGCGCCATCTCCACGGGTGAGAGAATCGCGCCGATATTATCGTCGTGCTACGTATTTCTATACACTCTCTTAGGCGCCATCGCGAGAATCGCGGCGATTTTCTCGCCCGTGGAGGGGCGAGAAAATCGCCGCGATTCTCTCGCTCATGAAGACGGCCCCTAAGACCTAAGATATCATCGAGCCACTACAGGGCCCCAATTCTGTGTGGTAATTATTATTTCCTGCGTAATCATACCACATGCAAACCACGTACGGTTGTCAAGCGTGGTATTTCGACGGTTCAAACCACGCCAACTTCGCTTTTTCATGCGGTTTCTTTCATTGTGTCACAGAAAATATATACCTTATTAGCAAATGTCGTGATTAGCTATCGAATTGACGTGGTTTCGAAGTAAGGAATCGTTCAGTAGTCATAGTGAATTAGGGCACTGTACTGAGTATAGTGTTCAAATCATACAACGTTACAATTACTACGTTTATTCGAAGCGATCGTGTTCACATCAACGCGCCTATAATCATGTAGAAGGAATATAAAATAGAACGAAGCGGGAATAAAATAATTAAAATTATATTTTGGGACGAAGGAAGCATATTGTTTGGGTCGACCCAGGATTTTTTTTTATGTAGGATAAAACTCAGTGAGCCAAACGAAGAACAAATCATTCTATAACTGTTTTTCGAAATAAAAAACCTATGATAAATAATTTGAAAGCTCATTCTAAATTCGCGCGAGTTAGTTTTCTGCCAGCCTGCATGGCTTTTTTTTTTTTTTTTTGATGGGAAATCATCAAATGACCCCTCCCGCTCTGGGTGGAGCAGAAGGGAGTGTCAGACTCTTACTGACTAAAACCCACCCGTGTTCCTTCCTTAGCCCTTTATGTTCCAGGGCAGCGGTAACCCTTTCGGACAATCCCGCTACCCTGGCAGGCTTCGGCCCTATCGGGCCCCGTCACTCATGCTGACATCTCTTTGAGGCGCGCGTGGAACACATACACGCCGTCCGGCACGGGCCTGGTCCTGATCGGACGGTGAGTTACCCATTACTCACCGCCCGCAGGCCCGCGCCTACGGTGGCCGGGAGTCGTCACGCGGCTCCCGACGCCCGGAGCGTCTCCCGCGGCGGCTGAGGCGTGAGGTGCGTTCCCTCGCCCACCCCGCCACCTCCTTCGCTAGCATGACTGCTTCGCAGAAGGAGGTGACTGCCTCCCACTCCCTCTCGCCCCGGACCATGGCTTGAACCAGGGCCGGACGCGAGAGGTCGCCGCCGCTGCCGATCGCCTCTACGAGGACACGGCGGTGCTCTGCCCAAGCAGGGCAGACCTCCACCGTATGCTCCACCGTGTCCTCTGGGCGATCCTGACAGTGGTGACACCCGGGCGTCTCCTCCCGCCTGATTATGTGCAGGAACCTCCCGAAACATCCGTGTCCGGAGAGGACCTGCGTCAGGCGGTAGGTGAGAACGCCGTGACGTCTCTCTAGCCACTCCTCAAAGAGGGGTCTTACCGCCGCTATCGTGGCGTGCCCTGCGCTGGGTTGCGATAGTCGCTCCTTCCATGCCGCCATGAGATCGCGCCGGAGGTTCGTCCGCTCCGCCGCAGTCTGCCGCGGATGCGGAGTTTCCCCCCGGCGTAGTGCCTCCGCGCGCCAATCATACAGGCGCGCGAGCACTATCGCCTCCAGATCCCAAGGCGGCAGTCCGGCAAGGAGGCTTGCTGCCTCGCCCGAGATCGTGCGGTAGCCCCGGATTAGCCTTATGGCTACCACCTTTTGGGGCGCGTTCAGGTAGTGTGTGGCTCGTAGCCGCAGTGAACGCGCCCATACCGGGGCCCCATATAGGGCCATGGACCGCACGACCCCCGCGTAAAGCCTCCGGCAGGAGGCGTTTGGCCCCCTCAGGTTGGGCAAGAGCCGCTTTAGGGCGGCCCCGGCCCGTTCCAGTTTGGGGGCCAAACGTCGGAAGTGCTCGACGAAGTTCCATCGGCTGTCGAGGACGAGACCCAGGTACCTCATCGTGGTCTCGACGCCGATGTGAACCCCTCCTACCACTAGTTGGGATCCTGGAGGTGGCCCGTACCGAGGCCCATGAAAGGACATGGCCTTGGACTTGTGCAATGCCACCTCGAGACCCAACCGCCGGATCCTTTCCACGACTATCGCAACCCCGCGTGTCATCGCGTCAGCCGCCGCCTGATGCGACCTCCCCTGCGCCAAGACCAGCGTGTCGTCAGCGTAGCAAACTACGCTGACGCCTTCAGGGAGGTTGGCCCGCAGCACCCAGTCGTAACCGATGTCCCACAGAAGCGGCCACAGAACCGATCCCTGTGGGACACCGCACGACATCTCTCGCCGGTTCCAGTTCCCGTCGCGACCGGGGTAGATGACGGCTTTGTCCGTCAAATACGCCCCGACTACTCGACGGAGGTAGGTCGGCACCCGGTGATACCGGAGTGCCTCCCCAATGCAGCTCCAGAGCAGGGTGTTGAACGCGTTGGCGATGTCGAGTGACACCGCCACGACCACCCCACCCCGGGACACTGCGTCCCCCGTCGTGAGGGCTCTCACGCGCATGATGGCGTCCACCGTAGAGCGCCCCTTGCGGAAGCCAAACTGGCAATCCGCAAGATCCGGCCCAGTCCTCACCAGGTGCCCGACGAGGCGGCCCGCAATTACTCTCTCAAAGAGCTTGCCGACCTCGTCGAGCAGCACTATGGGCCGGTATGCGGACGGAGAGTCCGCAGGGCGCCCTGGCTTCTGAATGAGGACCAGCTTCCCCGTCTTCCAACGGAGCGGAAACTGGCCTCTCTCCATGCATGCGCTTAAGAGCGCCTCCAGTCGAGGCCCGAGAGCCGTCGAGGCCAGGACCTAGGCTTTACCCGGCAAGCCGTCGGGTCCTGGGGCGGTGTTTTTGGCCTTCAGCCTGCCAACCGCCGCTCTCAGATCTACCCCGGTCACTTCAGGGGTGTCGTCGTCGCCTTCCGCGTGGTCCGCTTCGGGCACCGCCAGTGGCGGAGCCATAGGCGGGGGAGTATGCTCCCCCCGTGAAGGGAACAGAGCGCTCACCACCTCCTCCACCAGCTGAGGGCGGAGACTCTGAGTCAGTGGGGGGGCCCAGGTGCGGAGTTTATTCCGCACCATTTTGTAAGGGCGCCCCCATGGATCTCTGTTCAGAGTCTCCAGCATCTCCTCGCGGGCCGCATCCTTGGCCCGCTGGACAGCCTCTCGGAGGGCGGTCTTCGCCGCTCTGTACCCCTCGTACAGCTCCGCCTCTGTGGCTTCCGCATCCGGAGGGCGGATGCGGAGCCTGCGGTGCCTGGTGTACCGGTATCGCGCGTCGACGCACGCCTTGCGCAACGCCTCCACCTCCTGCGACCACCAGTACACCCGACGTCGGGCGCATCCTGGCCGGACTCGGGGCATTGCCACGTCACAGATCTCGGACATGGCCTCCCGGAACCACTCCGCCTCATCGTCAATATCAGCAGGCCTGTCCGGTGAAGACACCCAGGCCTGCACGATCGAGCCTGCATGGCTTATTTAGTCTTTTAGATTCGCGCGAAATAGGTGATTCTAAAAATGTGCCAATTGCCCAATACATTTTTTGGCATGTTAACTCACCCAGTAATATTACAATTAACTTCGTGCGAGTCGCCTACAGAAAAAATAATATAATTTAAAAGTGACGATTTACCCGGTTCGGGCGAGTAAATTCATGCGAATAATAAGCCAGCCTGCACAACATAAGGTCGACTTTTATAGACAACCTTTACAGTACCTACATCTGACGTCGAATCAAAGCATGTGCCGGCAAAAAAGTTATTTCAGAAAGCGTAATATGTGAGAAGGATTGGACGAAGCGAGCACCATTCCTCCGAATGATCGACAGTCGTGACCCGAAGGTTTCAAATAAAAAACTCGTCAGAACCATTTCCGATTGAAATAAGCTTATTCCAACAATCTAGTGACAAATGACTCTCGATATGAATTTCTCGATTTTGATTGATGACCTACCGATTTAGATCGAGCCTATTGAATTCATAATCGAGTGGCATATCGGAACGTTGCCTCTAATTTGAATATGACAGCTAAGAAAACAAATGACTACCGATATAATTATAATACTTCGACTTTTAATTGTATTCAGTAACTTGACAGTTGAAGGGTTACCAGATTTTGAAAAAAAAAAAAGATGGTGAGGTGGTGCAAAAATGAACGAAATTACCTAAATAATTTACTTAAATGCAAACTTTTTATTTTTTTAAAACACTATATACACTATTAAAAGTTGTAGAATTTGTTATATATTTTTTTTCTCAGTAATACAACTTAGTTAGAATGTATTGATTATTATTATAATTCAGACAATCTTGAATGTCTTTTTTCTTCCAGGACATCTTAGGAATTGTTTAAATTTTTCGAGAATTCGACGAAATACGAAAATATTACGAATATTTAAAGTTTTATTTTAATCAAACCATTTTTATCGTTCGTTCTTTACGCAAAATCGTTCACTACCCCAACACTATTAGTTTTATTAAGGTAACATTATTTTTCTTTGAACTATCAAGTTACCGAATACAATTAAAAGTATAGTAGTGTAGTGGTATACTCGTAGTAGTATAGTAGTGTAGTGTGTAATGGTGTGTAGTGTAGTATAGTCATTTGTTTTTTATTGACTCGATTTGACTTTATATTGTGCCAGTTATGCTACTGCGCCCGCGATTCCATCCACGTGGAAGTCGGAAAACAATATAATATTGTTATATCATTAAGTACCGTAGAGGCTTGTCTGCCGAAGGCAACCTTATTTGATGCAGGCCGGCTATAACTTAAAGTCTCCGTTACCTGAAAGTTACCAGGTATGGTCATGAACAAACAAATCGTATTAACAGGAATAACAAGTGACTCTCGGCTTCGTTACAGTCCGGCCGTCGAGAGAATGCGTTCTTTCTTGACACAGTTTCGTACAAACGAATACGTGTTTTGCGAATTTGATCTTTATTGGTTACCTACTAGCATTATTGTCACACTGACAGGCTGGACAGTAAGGGCATTTTTACACCCGTTATAGTATTTTTGCGAGGCCAGAAATGTCACAATCAGTACCTACGTAGAATTGTGGTTCGACAAATCAGACCATGTGGCGGCAAAAACATATTCCAATCAGACAGTATCTTCAATACCATTGAAAGAAAGAAATAATTATGTTTAAGGGGAGTGTTAAAATGACTGCTGACTACTGTTCCTACATTGGCGGTTTAAAATTCTGAACTGGAAACCAGTAGAAATGATTGATGAGAAGCGTGTCGATAATTTAAAAATTGTCATAACCGCCATCTTGGATTTAAAATGACTGTTCAGTACTATCCGCTAAATTATTCGTCAAACTTATCCTACATTGGCGGTTTGAAATTCTGAACTGGAAGCAAACGGATTCGTGTAGATAATTTAAAAAAATCATGACCGCCATATTGGATTTGAATTCTATTTAACATAATCACGAAGTATGCGTCATAATTATAATCTACAGCGGTTCATACCTTTTGTGACACCAGACACCAAAAGTTTGATGCACCGCAATGAGTAAACAAAGTAAATTATGCTGCATTACCACAATGAGGGTCCTTGTTAGTGTCGTATATGATGTCATTACTAGCATATGCGGTATAATATTCGTGGAACTTGCTTTCAAAGGTTGTTATTTCGTTATAATCAAGTTTTTGATGAAATCTCACTCTGGGTCCGTGGTGTAGGATCGATGGCCAGTGGATCAGACGAGTCCTGAAGTGGAGACCGAGTATCAGCTAACGTAGTGTGGGACGCCCCCAAGCTAGATTGACCAATGATCTTAAGAAGATAGCTGGGACAGACTGAATGCGGAAGGCTGAAGACAGGGTGTTGTGGCGCAGCCTGGGAGAGGCAGACAGAGAGTTGATTGGTCGATCACTCTGTGAAGTTATAGAACCTTGAATTTTCAAAGGTTTTTGGAAAGCATCGATAATAGAAGTTACCGTCTTGGTCAAGTTACGGAGGACTTCTTCTTCGTTGTTCCTTCAATGCTGAGGATCGCGACCAGCTACGACGTATCTCCAAGTCATACAATCTTCTGCAGTGTGGACCGCTCAGTAAATGGTGCCTTCAACAGTTTCATGATCGCGTCTTCGCGTTCGATCGCGTCGCCATCTTGCCGATGCTCTACGAAGGCATAATCAGCCCTTAATGTTCCCAGTGCTGGGACACCGTCCTCCTCTCTGTGACAGGGAGTGGGCCATAATCCGCCACGCGGGCCCAGTGCGGGTTGGTAGATGTCACATGTCTTCAAAATGTTTAGTTCTAGGACATGCCGGTTTCCCTACGATATTTTCCTTCATTGTTTTGAGAGCAGCGGTGATGAAATAAATAACACAAAGTAAAACTCTTGCTCGGGTTCGAACCCACGATAGATACTACAGGGCCACTAAAGCTCTTTGGAGGCTCTATGGAGGAAAACTAACTAAAAAAGAATAATAAATCAAGCTTAAACGGTTTCCTATCCATTTGCATAAAATTGTAAGACCTAATATAACTTGGCATACTTTTGTTATAAATAATTTAAATTTATTTACCCATAATGATATTAAAACACATTTTTATAGGCATAACAAATAAGCCTAATAATTAACTCCTTAAATTTTAGAAACTAATACACATTTTTATACAATATTGCTCTAATAAAATTTTTAGGCACTTTACATTGTAGGTAGAATAAATATTTTTTTTATTTTTCTAAGTGGACGGTGGTGTCATAAAACGATTGTGTCACTAAGTATATTATCGCAAAGTGGTAATTTAATCCTTTAAAAAAATTAAAGTTCTGCCGGTCGATTCTGTAAAAATCTCACCGTGAAAACTCAAGTGAAGTGAGCTTGATGTGAGTTATCAGCTGTTAAAATCTCACCGTGATAAGTTAGGTAAAGTGAGCTTAGAGTGAGCTGTCAATAGTGTCAATCCCTAGCATTAGTTGGAATGACAGCTCACTCCACGTTCACTTCACCTAAGTTTTCACGGTGAGATGGTTACAGAATCGCACTGCTGTAGTGTCAATATTTGGAATGACAGCTCACTCCACGCTCACTTCACCTAAGTTTTCACGGTGAGATAGTTACAGAATCGCACTGCTGTAATGAATAAGTAAATATCAGGAAACATCATATTGTTATAACCTCATCTAACCCAAACCACAACCCATAACACCAACAATAGAGGGGATCTGCCGCTCGGCGGCTTCTGCCGCGGCACGCTCGCTTCGCTCGCTCGCCTTTGCGCATAATGGTCACTGTTCTAACCTAACCTAACCCATATGATTCAATAACAGTAGTAAATATCAGGAAACATCATACCTAATAATTATATGCCTAAATATTATTATGCTAATAGTCATTAGGCCTAGTAACATTATGCGAATTAAATTTAAGCCAAAACAAATTAGCCTTCAAGATAATTATGCCAACATAAACTGTATGCCAAAAAAAAATATGGCAAAGTATTATTATGGCAAAACAAATTATACCAAAATCGTTATGCCAAAGTAAATTTAAAAAAAATAATATTATGCGAAAAGAAGGGATCCCAGCTTAAACTACTACCATTACAGCTGCTTATGAATGCTGAAAAGCAACATAAAAAAACGCACGTAAAAATCACAAAATTATTTCATAAAATTTAAAATCTGAATTAAAATTGTTATAGTCAACGTACGGAACAGCAAATCCAAATATAAAGTTATATCCAGCACAGTTTTATTGCCAAGTGGGATCGTAATTAGTACTTTTTTAACTTCAACTTTTGCTCGTTGAAACAGCGTGGTACCTACTTGTGCAGGTAATAAAATGAAACGTCGATTCGAGAGAGAATTTGGTAAAACAATAATAAGATGAAAATGTTGTTTTAGTCTAGTTTGAGATTATTGACAAAACAGCTGATTTATTTCACGAGTCCATTATAAAAATTTGTTCACCTTATACATTTTTGAGTAAATTTTAACTGGAAGTAAGTGTTTTAGTAACAGTAACCATGATACAGATAAAGAAACTCTAACAAAACAATACTGTACGAAGTAAGCTCATTATAAAGTCTAACAATGTATCTTAGATTTCCAATTTTCACATTCTAACCCTCAGTAATAACAAACCGACACTGAAAATCCTCAAAAATCGATACTTTCCTTACTTATCCAATAACCTCTTGCATAAAATATCTGTCTAGAAACAAAAACTATTTCTTTTACAATGACCGACGCCATTTTGCCAAAGTCTCTTTACAAAACTGTAAGCTTCAGTAATCCCTCGAGCATCGTACTTCGTTAGTAGTCAGGTGGGTTCTGAGCTAAAGAAAAGTACAAAAGTATTATAGTACCTTATTTCCCTTGCGATGTAAGCAGGGGAAGTGAAAGGTAGGGAATGGATTTATTGTAAGACATCTTGACTCTTCCTTGTAACGTCCTAATAGGGATTCATTTGTACAATCATCATGAATTTTCCTTTTCACAGTTGGTAATTTTAGAAAATCTCTTTCTGCAGCTACAAATCCTACAATCTCCAGTTTTAGACAATTTTTATCGAATAGATAGCCAAAGTGCATTAGTGCTTTCTATACAAAAGTATAATCAACCGCACAGGTAACACTTGCACTACAAAAACCATCCTTGTTACCACATCACAGGGGCAATTCTCGTATTTTTAAGAACGTTTGCATTCTAATCTCAGTCTCACAATCAGTCTATAACAGCCTATTTTCCTAAAAAATTCTAATTAGTCCGTCAGTTAGATTATCAAAAAATATTGAACCCATATTTTTTCTTTTGTCAAATATATAAAAAATGATGAAGGTATCGCCCGTTAAAGTTCCGCGTGACGTCACTTGCTTGCGACACTTTTGCAAGCAAGTGACGTCACGACCCCCACTCCCAAATTTTGATGCGCTAGATCTTTGTCATTATTTGTTTGATTGACAAAAGAAAAAATACGTGTCCATTATTTTTCGATAATCTAACTGACGGACTAAATATAATTATGATTTTTTTACCCAGGGAACTATCCTATTGGGAGCATTCAAGGCTGATTGATTATGAGACTCATAAGTCGGAGCCATTGCCACTGGGTCACCACTGATTTGTAGACTTACATTGCCCGAAATATTAAATAATATCGCAAATTAATGATGATACCAACTAATATCTCCCAAGAGCGATTATATTAATTTTTATCACGACAAAGTTAATATTTATTCAAATAACTCCATAAGAAAATCGTGAGGAAACCGACATGTCTAGAACAAAAAAATCAAAGACATGTGACATCTACCAACCCGCAAAAAAAATACTATAAGAATATTTTAAGCCATTCGCAGTCACAATTTTATTTATCTAAAAGATGGAGAGAGTAATACAATTCCACTTGCCTTACCAGGAAGTACAGACTTCAATTTCAAAAGAACCCCACAGCATTTCTACTAATGTAAACAAAAGACTGCTAGTGCTGACCTAATTTGCAACATCTCGAAGTGGACGTACGGCTTTGTTTTATTTTACTCGTATTACGAACCGGAGAGTGAATCTTGGGAGATAAATAAATTATGTAGTACAGGGTTTTGAGATGTCGAGGGTCTGGTGAACATGTAATAGGATTGGTTCTGGTTTGAATTATTGAAGAAATTTATGTTTTGTATTTGGATTTTATTTTTTTGGCTATAATAATTATAGCCAAAAAACTATGTTGATGTGTGTTTATTTACTCAAGTTAATAATTTATTAGCTTGAGTAAATAAACTAATGCACAGAAGAGGAAAGATTGACTTGAAAAGATCTTTGCATTCAGAATTTGGGTAACCCTTGCACAATCCATAGAAAACCACCGAGGTAACCAATACGACGCGAAGTCCTCACAGAGTAACATTGCCTTATTTTTATATCTCATCCATCTGCCCAGCCTTTTCCCGAAAATGTTGGGGTCGGCTTCCAGTCTAACCGGATTCAGCTGAATACTAGTATTTTACATGGAACGACTGCCTATCTGACAACCCAGTTACTGGGTAATACAATACCCCTTGGTAAGACTGGTTGTCAGATTTTGTTTTTATATCTATGTAAATAAAATTGGCGTATACAATAATAATCGTTATCAGTGGTGAGACCCCATGCTGAACCCATAGAATACATACTAATATTATAAATTCACAAGTAACTCACCTTTTCACGTCTAAACTACTGAACGGATTTCGATAAAATTTGGCTAGGAGATAGACTGGCATTCTGGAGCAGAACATAGGCTACTTATTGTCCTGGTAGCGCGTTCCCGTGGGAAAATTTCCGACATCTACGCGGGCAAAGCCGCTAGTAGAAGATACTTCAACAATAAGTATTGTAAAGGGTCTGTATCACACCCGTAACGACAGTCAAAGAGCTACGAATGACAACCGGAACCAACGGCTTAACGTGCTTTCCGAAGCACGAAGGGGCCCCTCCGAACCTCGAAAAGCACGTTCAAAATCAATATGTAATGGATGGTTACCCATCCTCGAACCGACCGCGGCAAGCGTAGCCTAACCTTCGATCAACCCGTGCGGCTGTTATTGTTTACCGACGAGCCTTTCTACCTATCTAAAATTCTGTATCAAGTTAGAAACCTTGTTTGATTATTTTAAGGAAAAGATTATTTATCAAACGTAAGACCATCAAGGACTTGCTCTTGTTTGTTGATCAAAAGGAAACGTACGTTGAGTAGATAAATAAACAAGGTTCTTTCAGGAGTTAAGGGCTCGTGGCTAAATACACTGCCGAGCAATGAAAAAGTTCCACCCACAAAATGCCGACAAACACCTTAATATCTCCTAAGACATATAATTTAAAATTTGAACACAATATTTACGTTTTTAGTTGTGTGTTGTAGAAATATTCTGATGCGCTGTTAAATGTACTTCAATATTGCAGGCGGCGTCATTAAGCTAGCCTTTCCCGTTTAGGAGTAATTTGGTGCAATGTCACTGGAACTTTTTCATTGCTCGCGAGTGTAATAACAGCCGCACAGGTCGATTTTCAAGCTTAAACAACGCTTGCGGAGGTTGGTCTGTGGATGGGTACACCTACTACATTTCGATCGTACTTTTCACCTCCGTACATTCTAGAGCAGCTCGTGGCTATGTAATAACAGCCGCACGGGTCGATCAGTCAGATTAAACTGACCGATCGACCCGTGCCGCGGTTGTTCCATAGATGGGTAACCGTCTTTACATAACGAGACCCCCTCCATGCCCTCGTAAAGCACGTTAATGCGTTAGTCCCGGCTGTCATTGGTAGATCTTTGACAGTCGTTACGGGTAGTCAGAAGCCCGAAAGTCTGATAACCAGTCTTGCCAATTGGTATCGTGTTACCCAGTAACCGGGTTGTGGGGGTTAGGCAGTCGCTCCATGTAAAATACTGGTACCTATTCAGCTGCATTCAGATAGACTGAAAACCGGCCCAGACATGGTTGGGAAAAGGCTAGGCAAATTAATTGATTATTCTGGGTCCTTTGTGTTTCGTAATCACCATCGAGTTTATTATAGATTATAGTAATGTTGACCACATCTTTTGCGTTAAGAAATTTAACTTTCCCACAACAGAATTATACTCCTCTATCTACACCCCGCGGCTTCACCCGCATAAGTTTCGATCCCGTGGAAATATCGGGATAAAAATTAGCCTATGTGTTAATCCTGGTTATAAACTGTGTGCCAAATTTCATACAAATCCGTTCAGTAGTTTTGGCGTGAAAGAGTAACAAACATCCATCCATCCATACAAACTTTCGCGTTCTTAAAAACGATTTTGTTTTGTTTTCATCCATGTTCTTGACAATTACTAACAACATACTAAAACTCCAATTTCCTTCTACAGATGGCGTGAGCGTCCACAATGGCCGACAAACCAGCGAGTTGGTGATTGGCAAGGCTGAACCACGACACGCTGGCAACTATACCTGCGTGCCTGCTAACGCTAAGGCGGCTTCAGTTACTGTCCATGTTGTACAGAGTAAGTACTTACCTTCTATGACGACATTCTAACCCAAACGATCATTGCACAAACACGCGACCGTCGCGTTCATTTTGTTTGGTGAACCCAAACGCGTGCTAGCGCCGACAATTGACACAGCCTTCCGGTTTGCCAAACAAATAGTTACATGAAAACGTGATGGCCATGTCCTAATCGACAGCGATCGTCGCACGAGTACACGATTGACGCGATACGACGTATGGGCGCGACTTGATTGATCGCGCGAGTTCATCATATTCTTATAAACGGCTATGCTATGCTATAATTATTATTCTTTAATCTTTTGTAGAACAATCATTATATCAGAAGCTTGTGGCTAATTAATAACAGCCGCACGGGCCAACTGATCAATGTTAAGCTACGCTTACCGCGGTTGGTCCGTGGATGGGTTGGTCCTGGCTGTAATTCGTGGACAGTCGTGACGGGCCGTCAGAAGCCCGAAAGTCTGACAGCCAGTCTTACCAAGGGGTATCGTATTACCCAGTAACTGGGTTGTGAAGGTCAGATAGGCTCACTCTATGTAAAATACTGGTATTCAGCTGTATCCGGTTAGACTGTAAGCCGACCCTAAAATAGTTGGGAAAAGGCTAGGCAGATGATGAATTATAGCAGACGCTATTTGGTTTGAATCGAGATTCTTATTTGAGCAACGTTCTAGAATTCTCAACACTTACCTAGCTAATAGATCTATTGATTTGTGTCCCCATACGGACACACTTTAATAGCTCGAGTATTTTATATGTGTAAAATTACGAGGGGCGTTCAATGTATTCTCGGTATCAGGGTGATTTACTAATGATGTGGGAAATTAACCACCCACCCTGTAGCCCGTACCTAGCCCCAAATGATTATTATTTGTTCCCTAATTTGAAAAAAGTCCTTCGTGGGAAACGAAGAGCTCAATGCGGTGATAACTGCGCATTTTTCAGAGTTATGTTTTACAGGGTATTGAAAAGTTAATTTCGAGATGTAATAAATGCATTGGGGTAGTGGGGGATGACATTGAAAAGTAAAAATAATTTTAATTGAATTTACGTTTTTTGTCATGCCGATACCGAGAATACGTGGAAAAATGCAAAAATGAACGCTCCTCGTAATAATGTATCGTGTGTTGCTCATGGTCCACCCGCCTAGTCCATCAGAAAGTCCATATTATGTTTTACACTACCATATTATGTTTTTTTATATACAATTATTATATTTTTATCGTAATTATTATATTTTTATCGTAATAATAATAGTCATATTAAATTGTAAAGCCAGCGTGAAAATGTTGCAATCTATTTATTTGTACCTCATTACACGTTAGACATAAAAAAATGTTAACTAAATTAATTATATAGGCTTGCCTTTATTATTACAGTCTCAGTTTTGCATAAATCTTGTGACTCACTATTGCAAAGACTTAAGATGGCAAACTTACTGTAATGTGCAAGCGTCCCTCCAAAAGAATTAAGTGAAATGTCAATCTAGGCGACAAAAAATTAATAATAATAATAATAATATCTTTGGACATTTCACACAGCGCCATCTAGTCCCAAGCTAAGCAACCTAATGCTTGTGTTATGGTAACAAGATGGCTGATAAACTACTTATATACATTTTTTTTTTTGTAAATACATACATATTATAGATAGAAAAACACCCATCAATTATCCACGATGGATTATTGATTTCAGGGGGCTTACCACCAGCTCTTATAGCAGGGCAGAAGTTGAACTGCACTGCTTTCCTGTTTTATGACTAAGTGCAAAAAAGCACTGCAGTTCAACTTCTGCCCTGCTATAAGAGCTGGTGGTAAGCCCCCAGGCGTTATTTGTAAAAGGAAAGTCACAGCAACATATCAAAAAGTGAATAGGCTTCTTCTGGGCAAGCTCTTTCCACCGTAAATCTCATCCCTGCCTCTGGGCTGGATTGAGGTCAAGAGTGAGCCCACTGTCAATAAAAAAAAAAACGTGGTTTGAAAGCCAAAGATCTAACCGGATTACTCGTTGTTCTCCTGTTGTTCTTCCTACTATATCCTACTAATATTATAAACGCGAAAATTTGTATGGATGGTTGGATGGATGGATGGATGTTTGTTACTCTTTCACGCAAAAACTACTAAACGGATTTGGATGAAAGGCACACAGATGGTTTATAATCAGGATTAACATATAGGATACTTTTATCCCGATATTCCCACGGGATCGAAACTTATGCCTGTGAAACCGCGGGGCGCAGCTAGTAATATTATCAACGTGAAAGTTTGTATCGATGGATGGATGGATGTTTGTTACTCTTTCACGCAAAAACTACTAAACGGATTTTGATGAAATTTGGTACGCAGATAGTTTATAACCAGGATTAACAAAAGTTATACTTTTTATCCCGATATTCCCATGGGACCGAAACTTATGCGGGTGAAACCGCGAGACGCAGCTAGTTTACAAATAAAATAGCGAGTGAAAGAAGCATATCCTACGTGTACGTCAATAACAAACAATATCCTTTCTCCTGGAAGGATCTTAGTGCGGATTTAAAAGCAAAATAACATAATGAATTGTTATCAAAGTAATCCGTAGAACAGCACCACAGTTATTTATTGTACTAGCTATGCCCGCGACTTCGTTTGTGTGGATGTCGGAAAATAATAATGTGTCTCTTTAATAATTATTTTTCTAAAAACCTATGTCACTCCTTATAACATCAGCTATCTGCCAAAAAACAGACGACAATCATTTTAAAAAAAAATGTTATGGGTACCGTCTATACTTTATGTAAAAAGCTGTTATTTTAGCATTAAAAACTTACACTTCAATTTTATTTATTTATGTAGACGAACACTGTGTGTGCACACTCCACAGAATCCATCCTCTGAACACAACAGAAGGTATTTCCAAGAAACTCTAAAAGACGACACACAAAAGGTTCAACAAAACATTTAGCTCAGAAACCTATCAACGGACATACGACGTCGTTTGAGCAACGTAAGCCTTTTAAGTTGCAAGCTAAACCTACAAATAACTAGAATACATTCTAGACTTAGATGGGTTTTGGATTCGTGAAATTCTTTAAAAACTCTTTAAGATTACTTAGGAAATTCGCCGTCAGCTCTCTTACCGTGATTCATTAAAATAAAAAGTACATTAATATGATTATATTAAAATTAGATGAAAATACGGGATCGTGATTAAACCACCTGCTTTCGTAAAGGGGGATGATTCTACCCGTCACTTTAAACCACTATCGCTATGAAACTCTTATCCAATTCGTAAAATAAATATCAAATTCCTAAACAACAGTAGACAGACAATTTCAATGCATGTTTTTTTTTTCATTTTTTTATTTCGGGTATGAGTTTCATAGCGAAAGTTGTTTAGAATGACTGGTAGGATCGCCCTTGACGGATGCAGGTGACTAAATCGCCAGCCTGCATGAAACAAGAATATGATTCCGGTCAAGTAGTAGGCACTGTGAAGCTCTCTAAGAGCTTCAGTGTGCCGGGAGGAATAAATTAAACCACGGTCTATAACGTTTGTTTAATCATTATTCCTAGAAAGTATTCTACGTATCTTAAATTTATTAATTCTTTGGCTTGTCAGCACATTCTGACGCCTAATCTCTTTGAATCTTATATTAACTTCATGTTTGTCTCGTATTTCATGCGGTCATGCCAGTAACTATTAACTGACTCGCGAAGGTTGCACGTAAGCACCAAATAGGCTTTATTCTCTACAGTATCTAAAGTACTAGATTTGATATTTGTTACTCAAATTCAAAGTATTTATTTGCCAAAGAAGCAGTTCTGTTGTCTGGGTCTGTTATTAGAAAAGGGGTGACAGTAGTGCCCTTCATTAGGCATTAGGTTCAGTGTTAGCTGAACAAGGCTTTCAATTACGTAAAGTTTCAGTAAAATAGACGTTTAGTTGGCAAGCAAAGTGAAACTAAACATAGTAAGTACAGACGCCAGCACATCAAGCTACTACAATCTGTCAAATTTCTTTAATAGATTTTCAACTTTATCACAAAAGCATTAAGGTTCAAGATTGATTAGGAAAATTTGTCGGTTTCGCGTAGCTTGACCTGCTGGCGTCTGTTCAAGGAAAAGTAATGGTATCAATCAGTAATGGTATCTAATTTTAAGCATCCATTAAAACATATATAAAAAAACTTTTACAATTCGTTTTCTTCTATTTGCCGGAATGTTTCTATTGCGAACAATTATCTTTTTCATTTATTTCGAAGATATCGGTAAGGTGAAAAGTACAACCATCAGGAATTTAATTCGATAACCCAAATATTCCTTCCCAAACTTTATTAAATACTTGGCATAAATGATAAATTTGAAAATTCATTTTACAAACACAATTTCGTTGCTGCTCCAAGAGGTTTTGGGCGACATAGCTACAAGGGCTAATGAGCGTAATGTAATAGAAAACAAAGGTAAAATGACATTTTCGAGATAGAACGCAATTACAGAAACAAAGTCCCTTTTCGTAATTAGATCTACAGAATACCTTAATCCTTGGAAAAACTCATAAAAACGTGAAAAATAAGGCAATTTTAATGTACACACAATTCGGGCTTATTGGTCAATTCGCACGAATTAACTCGCCCGAAACGGGCGAATCGTCACTTTTAATCAATATAATTTTTTCTATAGGCAACTCGGACGAAGTTAAATTATTTGTGCGAGTCGCCTATAGAAAAAACAACATTTTAAAGGTGACGATTCACCCGTTTCGGGCGAGTATATTCGTGCGAATCAACCAATATGCCTCAATTCGTTCGTGTAAAAAAATTAGGCACTTAATAATTATAAAGTTTGTGTTGTCTCTTCAAGCGGAATAATTACTTTATTGTCATTTTGTTTAGTTCTTGAAGTTGTAAAGGTACTTGGTGCGTAATAAGAGACTTAGAATAAAGTTCAAAATGAAATTGTTTTTTGAAGACGGCTTGAAGAAAATCTAAGCTTTGTGTTAATACATTATTTAGGGTAACTTCCTCATGCATAATTAGTTGCTCTTGTCTTTGTCTGACAGCAGTGGTGTCTCAGTGGTAATGGCCGCCACTTATGAGTTGAAGGTCACTGTGCCAAACCAACCCAGAGGGGTAATTCCAGGGTAGCGGGATCGTCCAGGGTAGCGGGATCGGCCAGGGTAGCGGGATCGTCCGAAAGGGTTACCGCTGCCTTGGAACCTAAAGGGCTAAGGAAGGAACACGGGTGGGTTTTAGTCAGTAAGAGTCTGACACTCCCTTCTGCTCCACCCAGAGCGGGAGGAGTCATTTGATGATTTCCCATCCTGAAAAAAAAAAGGGGTAATTCTCGTAATTTTAAGAACGTTCACAGTCTGATCTCAGTCCCTATCTGTCCAAAATACCTCTAATTTTCCTACATTTTGACAAGTTTTTGACATTTTTGTTTGTTGCCGAGATGAGACTCCGACTAGATTTTGAACATTTTAAATTACGAGAATTAGCCTTCAGGTGCTTTACTTTGTATAAATTATTTCATCACCAGTGATCTCAAAAACGGTGGAGGAAAACATCGCCAGGAAATCAGCATGTCCTAGAATCAAGAATTCGAGGACATGCGACATCTAGCAACCCGCACTAGGTCCGCGCGTTGGATTACAGCCTACTACCTCTCAATGAGAAGAGGTCTGTCTGCCAGTAGTGGGAACATTATGTGCTGGCTGCCAGACAATTCCTCGTAATTACACAAAGTAAAGGGCCTACCTCAGTTCGAACCCAAAACCTAAAACTCGTAAGTCGGAGACATTACCACTGGTTTACCACTGATTTGTAGTCTAACATTGCTCAAAATATGAATTAAATCGCAAATAATGAAACCAATATATATCTCCCAGAAACGATTATATTAATTTTTATCACGACAAAGTTAACATTTATTCAAATGACTCTATAAGAAAATCAACCTCCCCTTTGAAGCCGGTAAATTGAAATTCGGCATGCTAGATAAAGATGAGACGTGCCTGATAAATTTCAGATAAGTTTTAAAAAGAGTTCCTATAGTTATAAAGCAGGATTTCTATATCGAAGTGTATTCGGAAGATGGAGGCTTCTAAGCTATAAAGTAGATAATATGAACTTGCGAGTTTGAAATACTTATAAGAAGTGCTTTCCGTGTAGCGACTTCGAAAACCGATAATAGTGTTAATGTATAAAATGGATTTTCTGGGGAAGAAGGAGGATATATATTTTATCTGATAGTAGAAAATCTTTGATGTCATTCAATCTTCCTAGCCTTTTCCCAAATATATTGGGGTCAGCTTCCAGTCTAACCGGATGCAGCTGAAGACCAGTATTTTACATAGAGTGACCGCCTATCTGATCTCCACAACCCAGTTACTGGGTAACCGATACCCTTTGGTAAGACTAGTTGTCAGACTTTCAGACTTCTGATAACTCGTGACGACTGTCAAACATCCGAGAATGACAGCCAGGAGTAGCGGCTTAATGTGCTTTCCAAGGCACGGGGGAGTCTCGGTACGTAAAGATGGTCACTCATTACCAACCGATGAAACCTCTGAATCCAAGAACGAACGCGGATCTGATCGATCGACCCGTACAGCTGTTTACATAGCCACGAACTCCTCTAGAAAATCTTAGATGTACGGTAGTGAAAAGTATGATCCAAATATACAAGAGTCTTATGTCCATTGTACGGCTACGGCCACATTTAATCCTTTACTGAACAAAGGGCATTATGCAAGCCATCCATCCATCGCCGGTCCATTACTGAGATTATATTTGAACATTGAAACTACCTGCGGACTCTCTTAAAAGATTTACATGATGTTGATTAACATGAATACTTTTTCCATTGTCTACAGGTGAAACCCCGGCTGCGATGCAACACGGCAACAATTCTTCGGCAACCACTTCCCAAACCCATTTACTCATACATTTGCTAGTGGTGTTTGTCGCTCTAAGAACGCTTGTCGTACAAAATCATCAGGAGTTTGGATAACGTCATTTGTATTAAAAAGTAATTTATATTGTTGTAACTAATTTTCTGTGTATAAACAATACTCTCTGATGTTAATATTTTTCAGCTGTAGATAGGAATCAGGATAAAAACTCAACGATTCGGTTTGGTGTTTTCTTGAGAGCATTAAGAATTTCTTCAAAATTCTTCCGACTTTACAATTTAAAGCGCACTTATACCATTAAAAGTATATGTATTTTACCGTTCACGGTTACATGAAAAATTTTAGGTCGACTCAGATACTGTAGTACAACTATACGATGGATTGGCAACATGCCATTCCATATCGCAATTTTAACAACTTTTGCAATCGTGTTTATGCTGAACTCGATTTCTGATAGTACTCCAGAGCTATTTGAAAGTCTTTCCATATATATTCTGTGAATATATTTTCTTGCTTTATGTTGCTTTTGTTTCTACAGTCTTTATTTGGTTTACTTTTTAGTATGTAAAAAATGTATTCTTGTAAGCTAATGTTCAAAAACTTCGTTTAGATATAACATGAAACTTTGTGTACTCGTTGCGTTCCGGTGTCAATATATTTATTTGAAAGAGACGGTTTTTTGTTAAATACGTGAATTTTTTTTAATGCCGCATAGTATCGTTCTAAAATGTAATATGCTCTATGAATTTCAATAGCGTTACGTAAACTTTGTGATCAAAATCAAAAGTCATTTATTCAAATTTGGCTGAGAATCAGCACTTTTCGTACGTCAAAATTACAAAAGACAGTCCCGCAAAAACGCCCGCCCTTCACCGTGAGTATGAGTCGTATTCAATAATAATACCTGCACCATATTTAATAAAATGGACAGGCGACAGGTGGCAGGCAAGAACCGGACCAACCTTCACTTTTACAAGTTAATTTCATACATTTTCTGCTTTAATAATTCAACAGTACCTGTTGTGAAAATTTTGTATTTTTTGACAAATATCGTATTGTCAGTATTATTCAATAGAGCCGTAGTAATATTTTTATTTTATTTTACCTAACAAAACGAGATTATTTAATTTGTAACGTTTACAATTATATTAAACACAACTAACTTTTTACTCTAGGTACTATATTAAATGACTAACTAACTATAAAAATAAATACAAAAACAAAAGGACACTTAGGCGTCGAAGTACTCGTCCCCGTTGCTATTATCCGAAAACGTCCCCAGAAGACTGGCAGCATTGACACGTGGAATGGCAATGCTATTTTTTGGCCAAAGAACAACAGACTTAACCCTCTGGTCACATGAAGTTTTGTTTATAAAGTTTTATATGTATGTGTTTTGGTTGTATGTAGGTGTATCTACAGTACTATTACCTCTTCACTTTATTCAACTGCTGTTTTTGAATCTGATTAAGGATTAAGTGGTGGTTGTAGGCTGAACGATTTACCGCACATAATTTATGTAGGCCTGGCGCTGCCCACATTTAGTGCAATGTTGGATGCGTGGTCATTTCATCATTGATGGATAATCAATAGAATGTATTAATTAGCGCGAATACTGGCCCTAGTATGAATATTTTTGTACTAATCATATGTTTTTGCTTTAATATTTTATTTATGTTTATTCAAAGTTACAGCATGTTCGAATCGCAGCTGTATTAATTGAATTTTCTTTTAATATACGGTAACGTTAAATTGGATTAATTGCTGTATGATTTTAACTGCAGGTAATCAATAAAATGCATAGGTACAATTTTGATTTAAGCTTTTTGTCAAAGCATATCATATTGGATTAAAATTTACATAAATGTTAAAACATACAATAAAGCAAACAGCATTTTAATCACAGTCAACAAGCTGTATTTTCGTGAAAATTTGAGTACAAAATTGTAACGCTACTAAAATTTTACCTGGTATACATTTTACCGGTCCTGATGCATGTAATTCGGGGGTATCCATCTTGTTACAAATGAGATAAGGAAATAAACACAAGGCTGCTAACAAAAGAGGACGGATGAGTCGTTCTGTATAATAGGCTTTTCTAAAATACATAGATCGTTTAAGACCTCACGTACTTGTTGATAAAAGGAGTTAAAGTAAGGTGCATTCGCAAAATAGACACAGAAGGTCGGCTCTATACAACTAGCGAACACAGGCGCACGCACAGAGAAGAGTACGTCCGGCGATCTGAATCCAATAGCCATCCACAGCGGACGATCCAGTGCGCTCCGATTGAGCGCGGCAAGAGCGCGATCCAAATGTGCGGCCGGACGTGCCGTGGGCGATCCGAGCGTGCTCCGTGAAGCGGCTGATCCGAGCGCCGTCGGTTTTTTGACAGTGCTCAAAGACGCCTCAGTCGTTTGGCGCGCTCGCTTTGGACGGATGTGTCTGGATCGGGCGATCGGGTAATATGGATAATGCGATATTGTTCTACTGAACTTAAACAAGCTAAAACGTGGATCTGCACTGGAGCGCGCGGCAGGATCGCGGGTTTCTTAAAACAAAAGAATTTCCGATCTATGATCAGCACTCCATGATCGTGGAACGTGAAGCGCCGATCCAAATTTGGATCGTCCGGTGTGGACCGAGCTGTGTGCCAGTCGCGGGGCGCTTGCACTTGCTGTACGTGAAGCATGTTCTAAGTTTGGTTGCGCAACCATCAACTACATGACAAAAAACATAGAAGGTCAGCTGATATCTATGTTTTTTGTCATGTAGTTGATGTTGTTGAATACCCAATGTGTAATTTCGACCTTGTACTTTTTGAGGTACCATTAGATTTTATCCGGTCGGACACGACCTTCCAAAGTTCTAAAATAGGGAGACAATTTTCCGAGCTGAAATGTAACTTGACAGATTTTTGTATGGTCAGATTTTGACTAATGAATGGGGTAGTTTTCCTAATCCGGCAGAAAGTTATATGTATAGTTTCATCATAATTCAAAGATGATACTTTAACAGTAGCTAAACATAGTTTTGTAAATATGACAGATATTATAAAAATGAACTACGCTTGAATATCGTTCCACAAAACGAGTCGAAAAATCACAATCATTATGATGATTAATCGTTTGGCTAACACGACTAAAATATCAACAGTCTGCTTAATGGAATGAAGCACCATTATAAGGCAAATATTAACGTGGAATGGTAATAATACGCAAAAGGAAATACCAGTTACACAGCGGGAGGGCTAAGGAACCTTGAATCGAGAAGCATTCAATACACTTAGCCCAGCGGGGTGATTGCGTAACATAGGTACTATCAGTAGCAATGGATTTCATTTTGACAGTTCAACAACATTCATTGCATTATTTACGTTGACAGACAGATTTTTCGAACACATCAAGCAATGGATTATCAATATCGTTCAAAATGATTCGGATTGAGATTGATAACTAGTGTGTTACACAAACAGGATGCTGGTTCGCACTAGCGCGTTTTTCCCGCACTGGATTTTTAACGCACTGCTTAGCGCCTGGAGTTGAAAATCCAACAGTGTGTTTTTTTGATGCGTTGGGAAGCGCTCTGTTGGATTCGCAATGCTAGGCTCTACACCGAGAGTTGAAAATCCAGCGCGCGATAAAATCCCGTCGCGATATTTTTACGTTCGTGCTAAGGTCATCATCTGCCCAGCCTTTTCCCGACTATGTTGGGGTCGGCTTCCAGTCTAACGGGTGCAGCTGAATATGATTATGTCCATAAGTGATACGGAGGAGACTGTCGTAACTACGGCCGAAACTACGGGATTCGTGCTTAAGGAATAGACGACTGTTATGACGTCATAATGAAATTTAATTATTTCACAATGTGTATGTAACGTAATAAGTCATGTTTTTTTTTCTATTGTAATATGATTTAATACATACACCTACGCTATGCCGAGTTTTGACAACATTCGGCACAATTTATGTAAATGTTTATAAACTCAACAGTAAACCAACATTGTGTTTTGTAGCACCCTGACCCTAATGAACCCTTCATGTGCAAAAACCGACAGTTAATCATGTAACATGTGTGATGTGCATGCGAACAAATAAATTACGATAACACATCGTCAGAACAAACTGGGAGCAGTACTTAATAATCGCGTAAAGGAAAAACCTCACGGATGTTAGCACGGACGAGAGGGGCTTGTGGCTAAGTAATAACAGCCGCACGGGTCAATTTATCAGATGTAGTTACGCTTGCCGCGGTTGGTCCGAGGATGGGTGACCATCTTCACATATCAAGACCTCTCCGTGCCTCGGGAAGAAGTTAAGCCGTTGTTCCCGGCTGTTATTCATGGATCTTTGACAGTCGTTACGGGTCGTCAGAAGCCCGAAAGTCTGATAACCAGTCTTACTAATGGGTCGTATTACTTAGTGATTGGGTTGTGGAGGTCAGATAAGCAGTCGCTCCATGTAAAATACTGGTACTCAGCTGCATCCGGTTAGACTGGCAGCCGACCCCAACATAGCTGGGAAAAGGCTAGGTGGATGATGAGGAGGTCTATACCTTACATGTAAATTGCACGGTCGTTCCATTTAGGAGTCCGAGCAAACTGTATTTATATAGAATAACGCTTTCTCCAGTTAGGGTACATCTTAAACAAGGATCTTAAACCCCCTAATATCTGTATAGAGTTACTTGTGCCTACAATTCTGTCAAGATAAGGGAAACTTGGCGCATATTAGAATGGCGAAGTTTGCAACTCTCCATGGTCACATTTAAGCGGAAAGTAACACGCTTACTGCAGTTTGTGTAGTTACTGTTAAGTTAGTTATTTAACTTTGTTCATGTTTGCATTTATGAAATGTGTTGGTGGGATTAACACACGAATAGTGTAATTTTTGCCTAGACTGTTCGTGTATTAATCGGTTCATAAGTGAGTATTGTATTCGTGTATTTTTAGGTAAAAATTATACTGTTCGTGTATTAATTCCACCATCTAACACATTTCTTAAACGAAAACATGAACAAAGATAGGAAAACTTACTTTCTAGGTAAAAAAATACGTCTTTTTATCGATAAGGTCATTGGCAAAATGGAGAAGAAGAAAAACCCTACTACAGGGAAACATAACTGAAAAGTAGCAAACAAGAAAATATTCCTTAGGGTCTCAGAAAGGCATATTTTCTTGTTTTTATCCGACTGCGACAAAACCAAAGGAGGCGTTATGATTTTAATAGATTATGTATGTATGTTCATCTGTTCCCCCATTGTTCTGCGGACTGTAGGATATATGATAAAAGTGTCCGATTAATACCGTACCGAAGAAAAAAAATATGTTACCAAGTCTTGTCTTTTTGTCGTAGTCTGATTTTAGTTTATTTTTACACGAGTTCGAGTTATGTCAGATTTCAATATTTTTTATGAACCCATCAATAAGTTATCTAGAATTTATAATGATTTGTTAAACAATGCATTTTCTGATAACACTGTTAAAATTAATTCTTGTTCAATGAGTTCATTTTACACTAGCGACCAAATTAGTGTTAATTTTAATCATGTATTATTAAATTCTCTCTTATTGGAGGAGCGATGGTTTTTGTAATAATCGTTTACAATTTTATTATCCTCTAATATGATTAATATAATTTTATGGTAAAATAATCATTGTCAGTAATATTTTTATACTGATTTCGTGTATTACCGTTGAATTTCCTATAAACAGCTGAAAAACTAAATTAAAAGTTGATATTTATCAAAGTTGATAAATGAAATTAATAAAAAAGTATACCAATTGAGTACAATAATGTTTAAATGTAAATAAAAATAATGTGAAATATATTCTTACGTAAATGATGTATAAGAAAGTGTAATTACTTGTCATTTGGAATTAAGAATAAATAACAATTTTGAATTTAACGTGCCAAGTTTGAGAGTTTTATTTATCTCTTGTATAAAATCAGGATAAGAATCTTGACAAATATCATCATCAATCTCCTGCCCTTATTTTTTTTTTTTGGGTGGGAAACCATCAAATGACCTCTCCCGCTCTGGGCTGAGCGGAAGGGCGCGTCAGACTTTTACTGACTAAAACCCACCCGTGTTCCTTCAGTAGCCTGTGCCAGGGGCCACGGTATCTCTTTCGAACAACCCGCAGCCCTGGCAGGCATCGGCCTTGACGGACCCCGTCAGTTCGTGCTGACATCTCTTTGAGGCGCGCGTGGAATACATCGCACCGTCGACCCGAGCCCGGTCCTTACCACGCAGCGAGCTGCCCATTGCTCGCCGTCTGCAAGCCCGCGCCTACGGTGCCCAGGAGTCGGCTGTTGACTCCCGTCCAGGGCGTCTCCTGCGGCAACTAGGGGCATGAGGGCGCAGAGATTGCCTCTCCCTCACGCGCTCCGCCTTCTCTTTCGCTCAATCTCCTGCCCTTACACCAATTTATTTGGGGTCGGCGTAACATGTCTTTTCCTTCCGTACTTCTCTATTAGTCGTCATCTCGGTAGTCACCTCCTTTCTAACCATATCATCATTCACACAGTCCGTCCATCGTTTCTTTGGTATTCCTCTACTCTTATAGCCGTCATACTCAACTAATTAAACAAAATTATAGTCAACCTTCATACTCAAAACTTTCCTCATGACATTTTCCTCATTCCTCCGTATCACATGCCCATATTATGACAACCGGTTATCACAGAACTTTTCAGTTATAGGTGCCACTTTCAGACTTCCTCTTATGTACTTATTTGTTATCATCATAGTCATGGGGACTGCCGGCAGAAGACAACACTATACAGGGTGGCAGGAACAGGCGCAAATTTAAACCATAAATTCAGAATTCAGCACCTGATGGCCCTATAACGAAGAAATATATCGTCGGTTACTAAAAAAAATCCGCTGTTTCATAAAAAAGTGTCATAATACCTACACAGTCAAAATGTATGGAAAAGCTGTTTTTTTTATAACCGACAAAAAATTTTGACGCAGGGGTATCCAGAATGTACTGAATCCATGCTAACTGGTTGTGCGTTGATGACCCTGCCACACTGTATAGTAAAGTTAGTCCATGTATACGAGTTTCGAACAATCTTTTCGTCGTTTCTTTAATTTTACCTTACTTAAATAACAATCCATTTTCATACTCAAAACTTTCCTTGCGATAAGTCTCATTCCTCCTAATCACATGACTACCGATTTCCCTACAACTTCTCGGTCATCAACGCTGCTTTCAGACTTCAGTAACATCGTGTCAGACCTCGATTGTTAGGTATCCACACTTTTATTTTAGACCTCTTAGTAACTATAGAGACTGTGGCGGCATCTACATCGCCACATGCGAACTACGCATCACACTGACGTCACGCAAAATCCTGCATCGCGCAAGCAGAGTTTAGCGCGCACCTAGCATTTATTATACATATACTAGCAGTTCCCGCGGTTGAAACCGCATAAGTGTTGATCCAGTGGGAATATTGGAATTAAAAATTGTATGTGTTATTCTGATGTATAAGCTATATTATTGTAAAGTTTAATCAAAATCCGATCAGTAGCTTTTGCGTGAAAGAGTAACAAACATCCATCCATCTATCCATCCTCATAAACTTTCGCGTTTATAATATTAGTAGGATAGTAGGACAATGTCCCGACATCAATCGTCAGGCAGTTAAGTAGCCCACCAGACACAACACCCGTCTGGTTGGAGGATCCTTCCTTTTCTATAGAGGATGATTGATACTACGACTATAAGAATCTAAAAGAGATTCCCAGAAAATATAAAATAAGGCTTAAAGTAACAAAACTAGAATTCATAAAACCTTGGTCTTCGCCCCAACAACGGTCATCATCTGACGTTAATCAATTATTAATTTATTTTGCTTCATTCAATACGTGTAAGGCAATTTCAAAGTAATACCTTATTAGCTTACTAATTAGGTACATAATTAATTACTTTCACCTTCAGAAACAAGTCGTGACGAGGATCATTTTGGGAGCAGTAATGCCCAAAGTGGTCTTTTGTGCCAATCGTGGTAGCAATATTTTATTTTAGATGAAGGTTTTTGTTTGTTTATAGGCTTGAGTTTGTTGTTATGGGGCGATGGGGGTTATTAAAAGTAGCTTACTAATTAGTGACACATGTATTTGTAATTTTTTAGGGTTCCGTACGTCCTAATGAAAAAATGGAACCCCTAGAGGCTCAGTAGTATGTATGTCTGTCTGTCCGTCTGTCACGGCCATTTGCTCCGAAGCTACTGGACCGATTAAGTAGCAATTTGGTACAAATATGTATTTCTGTGGCCCAAACACGGACGTGTTAGTAAATTAATTAATTTAGAATATGGGGTCGCTATAAGGGCCAACTAGAAAATTAAAAACAAAAACTTGTTTCAAAGTATACCTTGTACTCTATCATCATTTCTAAAGTTAGTCTGAACTTAAAGTCAAATTCAAAGTATTTATGTTAATTATTCCATTAATAGGCACTTTGAAATAATCAATGAGTCGGTCCGTCAGAAAAAAGAAGATACTTGCCTGTTCTAAAGCGTAGGTCTGTAAGAAAAATATAAGCACACTGAAGTGACGGAAAAGGAAATTGATTCCATCTCCAACACATGGGATTGCCAATTCGTTACCAAGCTAAGAGACAAATTAACCAAAATAGTTATAGTTACCAGTCTTACCAAGGGGTATCGTATTACCCAGTAACTGGGTTGTGGAGGTCAGATAGGCAGTCGCTCCATGTAAAATACTGGTAGTCAGCTGCATCCGGTTTGACTGGAAGCCGACTCCAACATAGTTGGGAAAAAGCTAGGCTGATGATGACTATAGAGGAGGATGATTTCCACCAAACGGCTCGCATCGCTTCGGATCGGAAAGGATACGAACGGATGCGGCGACAGCCGATCGCGTCCGGCAGGATGTCGACACATACGTTCGGTTCCGTACCGTCGCTTGCGAACGTATCCTTTTCTGCGCCTAGTCAAATAGTTCCATTCCTACCATGTCGACGTGTTCCAATTTTACGACGACGACCGAAAGGATTCAATCGGATACGACGACAGGCGAACGGAGCCGATTGCGCGTCGCAGCATACTTTCGGCTACGATCGCGTGTCACAGGGACGCCCGCGGTCAAGCTGCTGTGCGCGGATTGGTAATATAGACTTTAAATACTGTGTACGCGATTTAATATTGTTTAAAGGTTGTAAAATCCATTTCGATACAATGCGATGCAAGCCGTTTGGTGGAAATCATCCTTTTATTTCCAATCATACGTTACATTCACATCGCGCGCCGTAGGGCCTCTGTTTTCAAACATCCCGTTGTGACGGAAAAGGAAATTGATTGCACTTCCAACACACGAAATTGCCAATTCGTTACCAAGCTAAGAGACAAAGTTGAAAAGTCCCGTGTGTTTGCAACTTCGTGCAACTGCAACATTCATTGAAACTAGAACACAACAATGTTTCTTGGCTGCAGAAATAAGTATATATAGTTCATGTCCAGGTGAACTCTTTCACTAGAAGTTATCCTATAAAGCAAAGTTCCCGGTTTTATTAGTTGGCTATTTGACCCTCCCTGGAATCTGCAAATTCTAACTTATTTAGGTACCGGTAGCCGTGGAGTTTCTTGCCGACTCTCTCCACAGGAAACGACTAATTGGAACCGTACACCTTGCTTCTGACGTTTCATAAGTGCCCATGGAGGTTTATGTGAAATGAAATATTTTAATGTACCATATTCGGACAAATAAATGAATTTTGTTTTTTGTTGACGACACGGTTGGCGCAGTGGCTGAACGATCGACTGCTGCGCTGCGTGTCGCGGGTTCGATTCCCGCACGGAACAAATATTTGTATTGCCTACAGCTTAGTTGTTCCGGGTCTGGCCGTTTGTGTATGTGAGTTTAAATGTTTGTAAACGCACCTCCGATACAGGAGTAATTCTTAGTGTAGGAAAACGATTATTAAAAAAAAAAAAATTGATTTTGAGGTTCTAAAAATGGTACTATCTTCCCGACGTTAAATCTCAGCAGTGTTTAGGTAAACAAGCAGCGAACCACCGGATGGATAATGGTCACCGTCGACCTAAGAACATCTACATCATAACAGAATCAGCCTATAATGTTCTCTCTCCTGGGACACAGGCCTCCTCTCTGTGAGAGGGAGTGGGCCGTAATCCACCACGCGGGCCCAGTGCGGGTTGGTAGATGTCACATAAATTTTTGGTTAGTTCTAGTACATGCCGGTTTCTACACGATGTGAAGAGCATCAAATATAATTAACTCCAGAGGCATCGCAATTGCTTTGATATTATCTGTAATGACCACGCTGAAATGGCTCATATAACAGGGTCAAGACACATTTCAATTTTGAACTTTATGTCTGTCATTATAACACCTATTCTTGACGGTTTTTAAAACGGAAGACAGTCACTCTACCTGATGGGAAAAATAAGATCAGCATAGTGATGAGTTTCTGGGAATCAAAGAAAATAATACTTATTCTCTGCGAAAAGTGGCTTCTGAGTGCTACTGCTGTCGACGTAGACATCTTCTCAAAATAATGATCACGATATTAGCGTTGTTACTCTTTTATTACTACCTACTACATTTTGCACGCGACCTCACCCACCGTGGATGTCGAAAAATGTCCCACGGGAACGTACTACCGGGATTAAAAGTATGCTATGTATTAATCCAGATTATATACTACCTGTGTGCCAAATCAATCAATCCAAATCCGTTCAGAAGTTGTTGCGCCAATCCGGAATATATTTTATTTATTTTTATTTTATTTTACCATTTATGTACACACATGAGTATATGTGTACATAAATGTTTACCATTTATGTACACATATACTCATGTGCACCGTAAATTATGAATCACAATCAACATAATTAATTGTTTTTGGTAACAAGTCAGAAAATTTCTAAAAGTCGAAGAACCGACTTAGCTCGGTAACCCGGTTTTGAACCCTAGTTAACTGGACTAAATTTGTTGCTAATGTCCTCTAGTTTATCTCCTTTCAAGGAATACGTCAAGTTTCCCTGTCACCCTGTATATAGAAGACGATTAATTAAATTATTATTCTGTAAGCACATATAATTTTCTCGATGACTGAATCTATCGGAAATTGAACATCGATTGTCCTTTTGATTAACATCAATACCGTTTGGGGAATTCTCGCTTGTATTTGGATTATTGTAATAGTATTCTGATTAATGTTACATGTGACTGTTGTTTTTGTTCGTGTGAGCATTAGAATAACAGCATATGTATTTGAGCTAGGAAATAACTGGGCTTATATAATCTGTATTGCGATTTATTTGCCAAAAATGAAAACAAATACGAGTTTATGGAAAGATAACTTTATTTCTTACACAATAAAGTTCAGTTTACGCTACAACTTTAAACATTTTTATAGTTTTTCAATAGTGCTAGTCACTTTGAAATCAACTTAATAATAATAACCATAAAAATAAAGTGGATTTTTGTTTAGATTAGTGTATTAGAGGAAATAATCACTAGTATTGATGAAATACTAATTTAATAGTTGTTGTTATCCGGAAAAGAACCGGAGTTACTGACATATCTTGCAGACTAAGCAAACTGAAGTAGCAGTGGGCTGGCCATGTTTATAGAAGGATCAATGGCCAGTGAAGCAGACGAGTCTTAGGACTAATGCCGTTGTGCGGTCTCCACTCTAGAGTGAACGCGTAGCGGGGGACGTTCCCCTATAAGTAAGTTACCCAGTCATTTTTGAAGCAAAAAGTCTAAAGGTACTGCGCAGTAACCGCCCGTCACCGCCTCGAAAAATTCCACCTGCTTGTCGTCACCGCACCGTCAGCAAGACGACCGCTCGCTGCTGGCACGCCACCGGTGAGATCAGCTCAGCCTTAGCTTGTTTTTCACGCACGGCTTACTGCCTGGTAGCTCACTGCGAATGGCTAGTTTCGTGGTTTTATGGTTTGTGATCATTAGTGAGTGTGAGAATTTGCGGCCGACGGGGAGACCGACGTACGAGCGGCGCGAAGACCGCGCGCAATCGGCGAGGCTTACCACTTGCAGGCGTTTATTTGCCGGGGAGCGGTCCTTGAGATATCCACCATTTGGTATTGTCATTGTAAAATTCACTTTAATGCAGTTAACTTAAAATTCTAACTTGAAAGACAAGTTATTTACTATGTCACACCGGTGCTGTTATAATGAGTGATGACCTTTATACTGTATGATAGTAAGAATCAATACTATTGACCTGCATTTTAATTTGGTCATGCATGGAACCGGGCTGGATACAACTGCCGCATGTCAGGCGAACAATGGGCCAACCTTACGACCCAATGGGTCCCTCTTAATGGCAAGCGATATCGTGTCAGGCCCAGATGAAGATGGGATGAGCTGGACTTCTTCAACAAGAACTGGTCCTTAGCAGCTTTAAACAGAGAGAAGTAGAAAAAGAGTAGGGGGGATTTTGCCCTGTAGTAGAACCTCAGAGGCTAATCATAATCTGAACCACTATGACGTCTCGATAAAGAAGCAAACATCAAAACAAACGGAAAAATATCAGTCTCACTCCAATTATAAACCATTGCGGCAAAGAGACTACGACTTTCCAAGTTTCCGAGAAAAAATATCAATTTTAATGATACGGTACGTTTTACTCATTCTGTTTTTTAATTAGTGATTCCATTGTGATCAAAGGGTCCAATTGCTTTCGACAGCAAGTAACATAATTAGCACTTTTATCCACGGGCAATTTTTTCCCGCGGCGGTTTTTAATCGCGCACTAGATTTTCAACGCTGTCATTCGTAGATCTTTGACAGTCGTTATGGGTAGCATCAAAATTACTTCTTTGAATCATCATTATTTTGAAGTTTTAGGTCTATATATTGAGAGAGGCGTGTGGCTAAATAATAACAGCCGCACGGGTCGATTGATCAGGTTAAGCTACGCTTGCCGCGGTTTTTCCGTGAATGGGTGACCCTTTACATATCAAGACCTCTCCGTGCCTCGGAAAGCTGGTCCCGGCTGTCATTCGTGGATTTTTGACAGTCGTTATACTGGTTGATTAGACGGCGAGACCACCAGTCTTGCCAAGAGGTATCTTGTTACCCAGTAACTGGGTTGTGGAGGTCAGATAGGCAGTTGCTTTATGTTAAACACTGTTATTCAGCTGCATTCGTTCATATTGGAAGCCGACCCCAACATAGTTGGGAAAAGTCAGACTCAGAGTCAGACTAGATTGACTTGTTTGATTGACTGAATTTTCAACGCACTGTTAACTGTTTAGCGAAGGACGACGCGATAACAGCAGCAGCAGCTCATGAGCTGCTGACTTGCTCGGTGGTCGCCACATACAAGGCAAAGTACTTTGGTAACCCAGGTACCTCCTAACTAGGTAACCTCCGTGACATTGTCAGTAACACCAAGGCGTTGCTGGTCTTCCTCGAAGAGCTGGGGAGGATCGTATAATCCATTTTTCCACCCGTCCGCCAAATACGCGCATTGACGTACAGTTGCGGATACCCGCCTTGTTACTTATTACTCTGTTCAGCGCCGAGTGTTAAAAATCCAACACTGTTTTTCTTTGTTGCGCTAGGAAGCACTCTGTTGGATTCTCAATGCTCGGCTCAACACCAAGAGTTAAAAATCCAATCATCATCATCATAATTTCAAGCGAAAGACGTTCACTGCTGGACATGGGCCTCCCCCACGCACCTCCAATTCGACCGGTTCTGTGCTTCTCGCATCCAACAGTATCCGAAAAATTGCCAAACTTAAGTGGCAGTGGACAAGGCACATTGCTTGCAGAACAGATGGCCGATGGGACCGAAAGATTCTGAAGTGGCGACCGCGTACCAAAAGACGTAGCGGTGAAAGGCCTCCCGCAATGTGGACCGACGACCTTGTGAAGCCCGCTGGAAAAATCCAAATCGCGATAAAAAATCGTCGCGAGAAAAAATCGCCCGTTGGTACGAGGTATTAATGGACGAAGCCTTAATTAAATGAGAGCTGAAACGTGACTTACATCCGTGAAAAAGAGCTTTTAAAGCATTGCTTGATTTTCAAAAGGATATGCTGTGCTGTACGAATTAATTCAGTAAGTTTAATATTCAATAATAAGGTTTCCTAGCAAAGAAACTATAAAACATTGCATAAGCCTAGCGTAATCACCCCAAAATGTTCCCATTGCTGGGACACAGGCCTCTTCTCGGAGAGAAGGCGTGGACCGTAATCCACCACGCGGACCCAGTGCGATTTGGTAGATTTCATGTCTTCGAATTTTTCGGTTCTAGTATATGCCGGTTTCCTCCCGATGTTTTCCTGTGCCATTTTGAAAGCAGTGGTGATTAAATTTTGCACAAAGTAAAGCGCTTGTCTGGGTTCGAACCTACGACCTACGACTCGTAAGCCAAGGCCGTTACCACTGGGCCAACACTGCTCTACAACCTTGCGTTTTTTAAGCAAAAGCCGACCTGAGCAGCATAAAATAATATTACCACGTCACCCTGCAAAAGCACCCTGCACCCTGGAAAAGGCTTCTCAAACAGAGAAGGCACGAGCATTGTTCACCACGCTTACTCAAATAGGTATATAGCTGTTTGGATCGTATTCGTTGAATATGACTGATTTTCTTTAACACTGGCTTACATAATATTCACAAACAATTTTGAATGTAATTACGGTATCTCTCAAATTACAGTCACAAAATCATTCAAGAAAACTTTTAATCAATTTTCAACTTCAAATCGAGTATTGTAACAAGATTCTGAAAATTTTAAGACAAATACAGCCTTCACTTAGAACTTTCAATGGAAATAATATTTACATTCAAGTTGTTTTGAAAGGTTATGAATTTAATACATTACAAAAGCTGCATGCAAAAAGCTTTTAAAGGTATGAATACCAGGGAGCATAGACACGGTAATATTATCTTACCGTGGCATAGATCACTCATGTTCCATAGAAAAGGGAGGATCCTCCGACAGACAGGTGATGTTTCTTGTCGGCTACTGCCTGACAATTATTGTCAGGAAGTTTTACATATACTAGTTGCGCGGTAAACTCTGCTTGCGCGATGCAGCATTTTGCATGACGTTAGTGTGACATGACGATACCGTCACAAGCTTATGACACTCAATCATCGAAACTCATCATTAACTGCCTAGCCTTTCCCCAACTATGTTGGGTCGGATTCCAGTTTAACCAGATGCAGCTGAATACTAGTATTTTACATGGAGCGACTGCCTAGCAGACCTGTACAACCCAGTTATCATTGTTATCAACGTACTAAGCTGTTATGATAGTAGTGCCATGCTATAATTACATCTGAGGTTTATAACTAATTTCAAAGTATTAAGTCAATAATTGCCAATTAATAATATAATCATTATCAAAGCGGTTTCAATCAGTTTATAGTATAATAGTATGGTATAACCTATATTCGACGTAACATTATGTCGTACTCTCAATTTAATTTATATAAATACACATCTCCATAAATGTACACACTTACGCTGTACAGTTTTGGTATAAAATAAAGTGATTTTTATAATATTATTATTAATGCACACATCTAAACAGACACTTTTGATGTGTGCATTAATAAGGGATCGAGCACGTTTTTTCTAGTTACCAAAAATCAGGTTTTTTAATTATATTTTTCAACCTGGTACTATGGATTCAGTACATGATTCTGATGGAAAATTTGAATACAGGGGGCCTGTGTTGAAATTTTCCGTCGGATTCTAATAAAGAAATTACCGGTTCCGTACATTTTGACCGCGTACGTATTGCACTTTTCCATGAAACAGCAGATGTTTTTTATGGGGTCTAGAATCACGTGCTGATTTTATGGTTAGTTTGCGCGTTAACGTCCCTGCTACCCTGTATGTTTTTTGTACTTCCAACATTAGGTACCACTACATACTTAGTCTGTGCCTTTCTCAGTCAGAGAGGATTTATGAAGATATCACTGTAAAAAGAAAAAAAAGTGCTGTAAACATGAGGCGGATCAAACCGCAACGGACCAGTTTAAGTCCACACAAAACAAACACTCCTCACAATTAGCTTTTAAGCCCATTCGATAAATATGTATGTTAACACCAGAGTTAATACGTAATTATGAATATTTTATAAAACGTGATAAACCCACTAAAGAACACTGTCCTTCAAGAGACAGGATTTTCCTAGTTTGAAGGGCGGGGTCTTACTCATCTGTAATAACCATAGAAATTTGTGTGTATCTATGATAATAACCCTTATTAAAATAAGACTGATGTTACCTAGGCTAAGTGTTGTGGTCAATAAATGATTACTTACTTGGTTTACCTGTAAACAAATTCACAAAAGACACCTAGTTCCATAAAACACATTTACACACAATACTATTGCGGTGATTCGCGCCCAACCGCGGTCGACCGTTGAACCGATAATCTTCTATTATGTCCAACCAGTGATTTAGCTTAAAGAGCACCTGTTCTGCGGTAAAGCCCATTACCGAGGGACATTAGCACTGATTAAAGTTTCGATTTGATTATGTTATGTTCGCTGAATTGTGAATTGCTGTTCATAATTTTGAAAATGATTTATTATTTGTTACTTGGCTGTTATGTAGACCAAGGAAACGATGGATGGACTTTGTGAAAGATGACACGGCCACAGATTACTAAATAGTTACTACGTAAAGAAAGGAGGCGACTACCGAGATGAGGACTAATAGAGAATATGGATGGAAGAAAAATACCTACTGTCGCGCCGACCCCAATTAAATTGTGATAAGGATAAGAGGATGATAAACTTGGTTGTTGATTTTGATTAATCCATGGCCGTTATCCATGTAGCCAGTATTGTTTTGCTAGCAGGACAAAGGCCTCCTTTTTCTATACCAGTCTATGGGTTGCTTATGTGGGCCTGTCTTTCGATGGAATACACACTTTTACTGCCATGTTTACTGCCATGTTTGCCTTGCTCTGCCGCGATGTCGCCTAGCGTTCAGTGGTTTTTTTCTTCTCGGCAGTTCGATAAGACCAACCACATCTCAATTCTATCATACAGAAATTTCCAGCCCCGTCCCATAAATAAGCTTAGCAATTCTTGGATAGTATACCCAAATTTAATTTTGGCACGCAGTGTTGTGTTCCATAAGCGGCCCGAGAACACTCTTTGTCTTATTGGAAAATCTCGAGGCATGAAAAGGAAATATAGACAATAGTGTGTGAGAACAAGCAGAACATACTATCGATCTCTCTCTCTATCACATTAGCCAAAGTCAGGGAAATTATTTATTAAGCAAATTGACTTGGTATCAATCTCATTGTCCGTATATTCAAATTACAACTGCCATTCTTTGACCGTTGTATGAAATGCCTTTAACACGGCAAATTGACGTAGGGCATTTGCTTAAACATAATTTCCCGGACGGTAAAACCACTACACAGCCGCATCGATCAGAGAGCAGCACACTTCCTTCCCTTACGAGTTATAGACAGTTTCTTATTCAACCACTAACTAAATAAAACACATTTAACCCATAACTCAGACCGCAGTACTTAAACTGCGACAAAAGTTAGTCAAAGATAAAACAAAGTTGCATAGTTTTATAAGTCCTTAAGAGCGTCCTTTGCGAGGCTCGCAACGATAACTTTCACGTAACGAGTGGACCTCGTACATGCTTTACCACTTTTGACAATAAACTATTATTATCTACAAGCTGTTGTTTTGCATCCTCGTCAAATTTCAGGAGGCTGTTATGAAAGACATACATAATCAAATAAAATTACGATCCCTGGTAAACAATGAATACATACTTGTTTTTTTAGTTATTTGAGGTTGACTGTATTTCAGAATACACCACTTTCAAAGAACAGAATCGCTCCGTTGCGTATGCGGTAAGCAGTGTTTTATGTGTGGGTAAAATAGCAGTTACAGTGGGGTCTCACACGGGCCGCGTTTTAAAATGCGTGTCCCACACATGCCGATTTCCGAAAAAAGAAATACCTACTTATTTTATTATTGATTCGTGTCGAGAATCAGTAGCATAGTTACCTCCTTGGATTTGACGAGGATGCAAAACGACAACTTGAATAAAAAGCAAGTTTAATTAAAAAAATACACACCATCAATCGACCGGATTTATTATTTTTGGCAAACAAAACTTAATATGCAAAACATACACACATATATACATATGCTGCATATATACATATGCTGATAGAATATAAATTAACTACATACACTTTTGATTTGACAACAATTCCCAGTAAATTGAAACTTCACTATGGGCGGATTTCGTCAATGAAACTGAATGCGATCAGCACAATATTTAAACTGCGTTCAAGAGCTGTCAGTGTCAATATTCCACTACATTGATGACACTGACAGCTCCTGATCGTGGTTTAGATGCGCTGATCGTGTTTAGTTTCATTGGTGAAATCAGCATTAAGGTTGAAACTATCTAACTGACACATTTATGACGTACACGTGACGGTAAACCTTGGGGTGATAAGGCTGTTATGAGGACGTGTATACTTAAGAAGTAAACCAATATTATTATAGTTGTACAATAAATAATAAAGATATAAGTACTGATAAGATGTTATTACTTATCATTCTTGTGGAATAATGACCCGGTTTGTAGTTTTAGTACCAGAAACGGTCTTTGTGAACGAGCTCGTACCGGGAAGTAATGCCACCATGCTTATCTTTCATAATCAGCCTATAATGTTCCCACTGCTGAGACTCAGGCCTCCTCTCGGTGAGAGGGAGTGGGCCGTAATCCACCACTGCTCTCTGGGCCACCACTGCTCTCTGAGCCACCACCTATGCCTATCTTTACCGTCAAGTTTTCCTAGGGTTGCTGTGTTCCAGCAAAGAATTTAGATGCCAGTATAAATACAGGCAAATGTTAATGTCACATTTGCGTGCTTGGTCCCGGGGGTATCGTAAGCAAGATGCCATCTTAAGAACATAACTGTAATGTCTCATATTATTTATTTATTTAGATACACACAAAACACTTTAGCATAAGCATAATCAGCCTATAATGTTCCCACTGCTGGGACACAGGCCTCCTCTCGGTGAGAGGGAGTGGGCCGTAATCCAACACGCGGGCTCAGTGTGGGTTGGTAGATGTCACATGTCTTTGAATTTTTGGTTCTAGGACAGCCGGTTTCCTCACGATGTTTTCTTTCACCGTTTTGAGAGCAGTAGGTAGTGATGAAATAATTTACACAAAGTAAAGCGCCTGTCTAGTTTCGAACCTACGATGTACAACTCGTAAGAAACAAATATAGATTAATACATAAAAATAGAAGACCACAAAGGTATTCTTATTTTATTAGAATTAGCTTCATCCCGCAACTTCGTCCGTAAGAATTTTCTTGTTCCTTCGACCCATCCAATCGCATTGCATCACTCGCCCGCGCTATTACCTGGTTTTCTTGCTGACTATTTTTTCTTTTAGCTCGACTCCGATGGGTGTGATGTTAAATAGCCTATAAATAAATAGCATTCCACAAGAATTGGGCTATAAAATTAAAAAAAGAATCAAATCTGACTGGTAGTTTAGATTAGCGCGTTCAAACAAACAAATAAACTCTTTAGTATATAGTTTAATTAGTATAGTTTATAGATTTCTATCAGCAGATCTGCGACAGGACAGTTAGATGAGAGACGTAGACACCTATTACGTTTGTTATACTTTTATTATAAAACAAATAAAACACTTTCTATTATGTTCTCAAAGCTTACCTAAAACAAAATCAACATAGTTATCTGCCGAGCCTTTTTCCAACTATGTTGGGGTCGGCTTCCAATCTAACCGGATGCAGCTGAATATCTGTATTTTTAACCCCCGACAAAAACAGAGGGGTGTTATACGCCCTCCTTCTGCGAAACAGTAATGCTCGCAAAAGGAGCAGGAGGAGCGCGTGAGGGAGAGGCAATCACTGCGCCCTCACGCCCTTAGTCGCCGCAGGAGACGCTTTGGACAGGAGTCAACAGCCGACTCCCGGCCACCGTAGGCGCGGGCTTGTGGGCTTGTGGGCGGCAAGCAATGGGCAGCTCGCCGCCCGGTAAGGACCTGGCCCGGGTCGACGGCGCGTTTGTTCCACGCGCGCCTCAAAGAGATTTCAGCACGAATTAACGGGGTCCGCCAGGGCCGATGCCTGCCAGGGCCGCGGGTTGTTCGAAAGAGATACCGTGGCCCCTGGCACAAGCAACTGAAGGAACACAGGTGGGTTTTAGTCAGTAAAAGTCACGCCCTTCCGCTCAGCACAGAGCGGGAGAAGTCATTTGATGATTTCCCACCCAACAAAAAAAAGGGGGTGTTATAAGTGTGTATCTGTGTGTCTGTTAACGGCTGAACCGATTTTGATTTTTTTTTTGTTTGAAAGGTGACTTGTACATGGAAAGACTGCCTAACTGACCTCCACAACCCAGTTACTGGGTACTACGATACCCCTTGGTAAGACTGCTTGTCAGACTGTCGAGCTTCTGACTACCCGTAACCACTGTCAAAGATCCACAAATGACAGCTGGGACCAACGGCTTAACGTAGGCACGGAGGGGTCTCGGAAATTAAAGTTGGTCACCCATCCACAGACCAACCGGGGCAAGCGTAGCTTTACCTGATCGATCGACCTGTGTGGCTGTTATTATTAAGCTACGAGCCCCTTAGAGTAAAACAAAATCAACATAACATTTAAATCAAATTAAACACCAACATTACTAGCACAAAAGTGAACAAATCATTTATGCAAATACCCATATTATTTAAAGTAATACCCGTTTACATATTACCGACGTCAATTTACATAAACAAAAACATACCCATATTTAATTTAGAATACAGTATAAAATAAACGTTACGTGTTGGTAATTGCTACGGCGTAGTAATTCGTAGCTCGAACGTAGCACTTGCTACGAATGTAGTACACGGTTAATTAGTAGGTGTCAATTTGACAATTAAATAAATACGTTTTGAAATACAAACGGGTGTTATGTAATTAGTGGAGTGGGATATTGGAACTTGTGTTTAATTATTTATTGTGTGATTTTTATAAATTACTGATAATGTTACGCGTCGTAGATAGAGTTATTTCCAGCAAAATTCAGTCTGTTTGTGTAGTGTCGCGTAAATATTTGCACGTTTCTGAGTTCTTCATCTGCATATAATATTGACTAGTATTTGAGATTTTTTTTAAGATTCAGTGAGGTAGGTGTTACAGGATGAAATTGAAAACTTCAAACCGCGTCAACTCGTGGTAGGAGGTTCAGTAACTTTTACATACATAATCATTATAAATTGTCATATTATCCCTAAATCCTATGTTTTAGGAAATGATAATTTATAAAAAAGGGGTGTTTTAATAGGAACCGTCAAAAAAGTCGAAGAAGGGAAGCCTATGTCTCAGCAGTGGAAACATTATAGGTTGATTATGGTACTTGTCATGATCTCTTTCTAAAATTATATTTGGCCAAATTAATTATATTGTGCCAAATTAATTATATTGTGTCAAATTAATTATATTGTGCCAAATTAATTATACTGCGCCAAATTAATTATATTATGCCAAATTAAATAGGAGCAATGGTGGCCCAGCGATAACGGCCTTACTTACAAGTTGTGGGTCGTGGGTTCGAACCCAGGCAGGTGCTTTACTTTGTGTAAAATAATCTTATCACCACTGCTCTCAAAACGGTGGAGGAAAATATTGTGAGGAAACCGAAAACTCGAAAATCCGAGGAAACCGAATCCTAGAACCGAAAATTTGAAGGCATGTGACATCTACGAACCCACACTGGGCCCGCGTGGTATATAACAACCCTGTGATAGTTTCATTCTAAAATTAGACTGTCCCAAATTAAATGCGGAACTGTATCTACTAGTGGTTTACCACCATGCAGACGCGATTATCGAAACCCCTATTCAAATGACGGAAACCCAAATGTCTTGACTAAACTTGAGACAAGGTTAAACCAAATCCGTATTTAAAAGTTGAATTGACATTTAAGGATCCAACCCGTCGTTCAAACACAAGAGCAAACCAAACACTTTCGCTAATGCCTCCAATCTCCTTGAAACAGATAAACCTTCACATTTACTTATGGCTAGTAGACTTCCGACTTTCAGTGTAAGCGATTGACAATTTTGCGACTTTGCCAATGAAGGAACTGGTTTTACTTCTTGTCGTTCAAATTACCGACCTATACACTGTCTACTAGGTTAAACGTTTTTTTACAGATTGAACTAGTGAGCAATTATATATTTTTTGTCAAAACTGGTACACGTACGGTGTTATAATGTCTGTAACTATGCTCTGTAAGAAGTCATAAATAGAATAATTCAATAATATTAGGCAGTTTATATATTATTTATTTTATTACGCATTTTAAAGAACGACATCTCAGACGACGAAACGCGCGCGCAGTCTATACGTTTACCAACACCAATATTGTACCTTATTTGGATTATATTTCTCTTAATTACAGTCCATTGCATTTCAATTCAAATCGTTAATTAGGTCCCAGATATACCATTTCCTTTCCACATGGTATGCATCGGAAAACTTTTAGAAAAACTCTAGGCGCTCGTCCAACCATCATGCAGACCCGATAGTTGAAAGTCCTATTGAAGTGACGGAAAGCCGAGAATGTCGAGTCAACTCGAGACAAGGTTAAACCAAATAAGTATTTAAATGTTGAATTGACTGCAAAGTTGAATTGATCATTGGGCACCATTGTATGGTAACTACCCACCTGTACAGAAATAAAATAGGGTGGAATAGACAAATTAATGTCTCTAGTTTACGATAGTCTGAGTTGCATTAGTGTGGGTACAGAGGGGCAATTCTCGTAATTTTAAGAACGTTCACAGTCTGATCTCAGTCTCAATCTGTCAAAAAACCTCCAATTTCCCTTTTGACAAGTTTTTGACATTTGTTTGTCGCTGAGATGAGACTGCGACTAGATTTTGAACGTTTTAAATTACGAGAATTGGCCATCTGGTCTCTTAGGCCTAAAAGTATATTTTTCCATCTAAATTTACATATATTTTTTAACAACAATTAACTTCTTAATCACGCGTTACTATTAACTTTTAATTATTTTGTGCCATTAATTATTACTGTTAACTAAACATTTTTGCACTGGGAAAAATAGAAACAAACCTTTTTTTAACACGTTCAAAGCGGCAAGCTTCTAACAGAGTTTGCTGGTCCGTGCGATACGGCCCCGCTCCAGAGTCAGAGAGCCCGTACCAGATTTTCCTGATATGCGTTACGGCCGGTTTCAACAAAGATTTTTTTTATTGACCTACAAATTTTTTCTCCCATAGTTAAACAAAAAAAAGTACATGAAATTCCAACAGCATCCTGAAGGTTATTGTGGAGAGGCCAGACTGCCCATTTCTGATGCACTGGTCCCGTAGGCATAGCTACCGATGTTAAAAGTAGCATGTCTACCAGGACCCTTACGCCAGCAGTATATTTTATAACTTCACCAACAAATTTATAGTCCAACCAACGATACACTCCGCGACTTACGAAGGCTGTTGAAACTTTTTACAACTTAATCGCTTCAACCTAAATTTATTACAAAACCATAAAAAGACAATCCAAGTTGAAGTCTGTACGGTTCATTTAATTTAAGAGCTCTTAAATATCGTAAAACGAGTGACGATGTGGCGGGGAAGATAGACAGTTTCGTTTTATTGCAGGACAAACATAAACAAACTGCGGATGTAGATCCCGGTTTTAAAGACGTTTTGTGAGAAACAATTTAATTGGACTTCTTTTGTCTTGTCGTCAACTTTTTAATGGTAAAAAAAGTCTTTGTAAAATAGTTTGTATCGCTTCTTTGCAGCCAAGCATAATCAGTCTAAAATGTTCCCACTGCTGGAACACAAGTCTTTGAGCGAGGGAATGGGCCTTAATCTATGTACAGACGCCAGCACATCAAGCTACTACAATCTGTCAAATTTCTTTAATAGATTTTCAACTTTATCGCTAAAACATTAAGGTTCAAGGTTGATTGGGAAAATTTGACAGTTTCGGGTAGCTTGACATGCTGGCGTCTGTACTACGCGATCCCAGTGCGGGTTGGTAGATGTCACATGTTTCCTCACAATATTTTCCTATACCGTTTTGAGAGCAGCTGTGATGATGAAATAATCTAAACCAAGTAAAGCGCCCAGCCCGCCAGGCTCAGGCAGGATTAGGCTGTTCACAACAGCCGTATGCAAGATGACCGCTGGGCAAAAATATCCACACAATGGGTACCTGAATATGGACGGCGCCACCCAGGCCGGTCCAGAAAGAGATGGCGCGATGACCTGGATGCCTACCGCGAGGGTTGGTTCGAAGTGGCCCGGAAAAAGAGTTCCTGGAGGGATTTGGGGAGGCCTTTGCCCAGCCGTGGGATAGTACAGGCTAAAAAAAAACAACCCACACTGGGCCCGCGTGGTAGTTTACGGCCCACTTTCTCTCACAGAGAGAAGATGTGTAAGGCCAGCAGTGTGAACATTATATGCTGAATATAAAACGCCTGACTTGGTTCGAAGCTACGAACTACAACTTGTAAGTCGCGGCTATTACCACTGGGCCCGCTCTATCGATAAGCATAAACATCAAACACAAATATTCTTAACATCAAAACATGTCATCCATTTTCTTTTCCCATAACTCCGCCGCATTAAACATATATCTTTGAATTCTTCGTAACCTCGAATGGCACTTCGTTCAGCCAACGGTTCATGATTGCATCTTTGAATTTCAGTCATTTGCCGATAAATATAAAATTGAATTTCTTCCTACACTTATCTTTTATAAAACAAATTTTATGTGTGAGCTTGAGAATGTGTGATTGGATTTGATGTTCCCTTTTTGGAGGGATTCTTAAGTAATTATGTGAAGTTTGGAAGCTCGTTTGTGAGTTAGCTTGTGTTTAAATTACTTAGAATATTCGTCTTCGTGTTTTTAATTGTGTTCGAAAATATCATAAAGTTTTAAAAGAGATTCATTGGGCTTAAAAAACTTCAGTATCATTACTGCCTAACCTTTTCTCAGCTATGTTGGGATCGGTTTCCAGTCTAACTGGACGCAGATGGATAGCAGTATTTTACATAATCAGTCTATAATATTCCCCTGCTGAAACATTATAGACTATATATATTTCGGAGAAGGTATGTCTGTCTCTCGTTATCATCAGGCATATTTTAATTACTGTGGCCGTACTATGGGTAGTGTTGGTTATAGCACAATAGAAAAACGGTTTGCAGTTCAAATCAGATCATAATTTACGAAAAAGTTAGTCACACTAGTGAATCACACACTGTAGGTACACAACTCAACGATACGGAACGCGAGACAATTTCTAAGCACATGTTGTTCGTACGATGTCCAATGTTTCGATCATCCTGAGACCTCTGCTCACACCGATATTGTAGCTGTAGCTTTCATACCTCTCCACGAACTCTAGACTCTGTCTAGCGCCACGAGATGGTTCTAGCGTTCTGAATAGTCAAACGAATGACTCCGACATATATATATTGTTATATTATCCTGTTGGTGAGAGGGTGTGGGCCGTAATTCAACACGCGGCCCAGTGTGGCTAGGTAGATGTCACATGTCTTCGAGTTTTTGGTTTTAGAAAGGTCGGACTCCAGGTTAGTGTTTGTTTTATTTGGAGTGAAAACTTGGAGAAGTGACTTTGAAGTGAGCTCATACTAGCTGAAGTCGCAATGCGCCAGCCATATTAGCGTAGAACCGATGACTATTGAGGTAGACGTGTTCTTGAGTGGAGACCCTGAATCGGCCAACGTAAGTTAGGATGCCCTCAGGCTAGGTGGAGCGACGATCTCAGCAGGATGGCTGGAAGCATCTAGATGAGGGTTGCCGAAAATCGAGTAGAAAGGCGTGCAATAGGAGAGGCCAAATGAGGCATATGATACCTATGCTGTAGGCTGATGATGATGATGATCATTCTACCTGATGCTGGCGACGGACACTATTAAAAGCTCACTGACACATACACTGAAATATAACATGTCATCTCAAAGACAACAGCAATCGATACCGAAATTCGTATCACAAATTACAATATAAATGCAAATTCACAAATTTTAACAGGTATACGGTATATTTTATCTGTTTCAATTATCAGAACGTGTCAGACAAAAGGGTCCGGGAGGTAGCATTAATTAGACAAGCATGAATTTACACATCGTGTATTTCTATAGGGGATACCCTAGATTGTATATTCTATGACCTTAAGATCACGGTTGGCTTGATTACGACTCTGTGAAAATTAATTTACAGTTGAGTTGGTAAGTGAGCCTGGAATTTGATAATGATATGTTATTATAAAGATGTATGAACGTGCATGTAGCAAAATCAAAAGCTAATAAAACATATCCAAGGAGGCGTAGCGTCATATACACGTATTCGCTATACGCATGGTGTCTGTCAGCTTACATATAAAACTATAAAGGACATCATTCATTTCACACCCAAAAATTAAAGTGCCAGAAAAAAAGTACTGTGTTTTTAAGGGAAATAACAATTTGAGCATTTTTTATTATTAAAATCCAAATATTAACCCCTCGGCTACTATTTGACATTGAAAATACCAAAAAAAACATATTTTAATAACAAGTTTATAGTTAAACATGTTCAGGATGTTAAATTCAATTAAAAGTTGTTTTTTTTTTTAATGTTATGCTTAAATCACTTTAGTACTTTTTGTCTGGCTTTAATTTTTGGGTATAAAATGTTCGACACTTGAATGATGTCCTTTACCACTAGTTTTACCGGATCAACTACTTACGGACAGGCCCGTATCTTCGTTGACGGACTTTGCCTAGGTTCGCACGGGGGCGGCAATTTTCAACGCAGTGCTTAGGGGAGAGAGTTGAAAATCCAACGGTTTATTTTTTGTCGCGCTGGGATGCGCTCTGTTGGATTATCAATGCTCGGCTCATCACCGAGATTTGAAAATCCAGAACGCTATAAATACATAAAATATAAATACGTAAATTATAAAATCCCGCCGCAATATTTTTACGTCTGTGCGTATATGTGCTGCCCATACCTTCAAGGAATAGAAGCGTAATGTTATGTTTAATTTTCTAACTCATAAATTATTAATCAAAGAGAGCCAGGTCAGATACTATTTAACACCTAAAGCCGTGACAAACAATCGGTTGCCGGTTTTAGAGTCAAAGAGTAATGAAGTAAAGGAGCGACACCGTTTAGGTACACAATTAATTTGAGACTTTTTTTTAAATGAATTTTGATGGTTATGGAAGTGCAGGAAGACCCAGAGAAGAAACGATGGATGGACTGTGTGAATAGAGAAGTATGGAATAAAAAGACATGTTGCGCCGACCACAAATAAATTGGGGTAAGGGCCGGAGAGTGATGATGATGCTTTTTTTTTTCTTCCTTTATTGAAAACATGATCAATTTAGTAAGTATTTTATGAGTGATTGATCTCTATTTTAAGGTTATATGTGTATACTTCGCAATCAAAATGCTTAATCAAAGTGTTTCTGGTTTTCCTCAAGTAGTTATAAATTTTCCATTTAGGTTTTTTCATAAAAATCAAAAATATTCTCCCAATTTGTTAAGAACAGGAAATTGCTTCTCAACAACATGTATAACGCAATGAATGAACAAGATCACACTAAATCAACAAAATTATATCCTAAATTAACTAAAACTATTTACAAACTAAAATATGGCGTCAAAAAATTCATCCACATCGCTGTCGACTTTTAATGTACCCAAGACACTGGCGGCATTGCCACGTTGTATGGCAATGCTTAGCCTCTGGCCAAGGTAAAAGCCAGCGCTTGGGTCATGGGAAGAAAAAATTGTTTACACATTAATTACTAAAATAAAATTATATTTTGTTTTAAACCTGAGTCCGGAATTTATGAACCATACAATATTCCAAACTAACACTTTATTTTTGTTGCAAATAATAACATCGTTTGCGACAGTACGCTTTATTTTAAAGTAAATTATTAGAAGTAGAAGTAGAAGAAAATTATTCTTTACGTCATTCTCGAAACTGTTTATAAGTAACTCTAACAAGATGTTGAAAATAAAACAAGCGTTTTTAATGGACGGAAAGGTTTAAATCGGAACGTAACAGTACAACTAAGTATAAAAATAACTTTCGTAAATATTCAGCATTTAATTTTTTATTGAAAGGCAAATAGTTACATTATTACAACTAATGCCCTAATGTTACCCTTGGTTGACTGGTAGAGAATGCCTACGGCTTTAAGTCCGCCTTTGTACCTTTTTGTGCGAAAAGTTTAAATAAATAAATAAATTTAACATAATGGCTTCCTATCGACAGCAATGCGGACGAATTTGTTGATGGCCTTTCATTTATTTCCTCTCCTTTTTAAGGTTCCGTAGTTCACGTCTCGGAATCCTTATAGATTCGTCATGTCCGTTCGTCCGTCCGTCCTCGGCTTACCTTCCAAACGGTTAATGCTAGAAAGATGAAAGTTTGCATTTTATATTTATCACGTCGACAAAGTGCTAAAATAAAATCACGAAAATTTTTTGTAGACAAAAAAAAAGAAAAAAAATTTTTTTTTTAGAAAAAAAACTTCCCCTCTTTACGTGTAGGGAATCACGTAAAGAGGGGATGTTTTTTTTCTAAAAAAAAAATTTTTTTCTTTTTTTTTTCCTGCACGCAAAGTGGGTATGATTTTTTTTTATCGCGTCTACCCCTTGGTGTAGGGTATCATTAGATAGGTCTTTTAAAAATTTTTTGACTATGTAATCTAATGCTTTTATCTGACATTATTAATTTATATCATTATTTTATTATTATTTGTACACCATTAACTGGTAGGACATAGAGATCGTAATTTATTTGACTGTAACAACTTTGTAACCTATGTACAAAAATAAATAAATTGAATTGAAAAAAAATGAGAGGGTGCTGAGACAATTTTTTGAGTTAGGTATCCGTTTGCGAGATATTCAACTTTAAGGCGCATTTTTTTTTTTGTTAAAATAGGGCTTCCCCTTTAAAAGCTAAACGGTTGTCTCGAAAAATCTGGAAAAAATCGTGATGGTAGTACATGGGATGAACTTTGAAGGACAACTATAACGGCTTGGATAACTTTGTTAGTTTAGGAGTTATAGAGGCCTAACTTGTAAAATGCGCTTACTTGGAAATCTTCGTACAAAAATAACGAAATTATAAATAAACATGAAAAATATTAAAAATAAAATCATAACAATTAACTATTGGACACGATTTTATTTCAATTTGGATGTTTTAAAGAGGATAAAAAAAATTAGGGGCTTAAAAAAGTTTTCAACGACACTCGATAGATGGCGTTGCGCATTTATTCCAAATTTCTGAATCGCGGTATGGTTTCGTTATAATACAGGCTATATAAGTAAAGTAGAAATAGGTGACTACGGAACCCTATTCTATGCGTGGCCTGACACGCACTTGGCCGGTTTTTCATATACTTTTACATATTATTTTAATTATTTTGAGACTGTTAGCTTTTAAATTATGTAAATATATGTACAAAAAACAATATAATATTAGCACAGGTAGACATATTAGTTTCGAAAAAAAGTATAATCGCTAGGAGTTTTAGTAGCAGCACGTGCAGTAATTAGTTGTACAATAACTAATATTATAAATGCGAAAGTAAGTTTGTTTGTCTGTTTCCTATGCTTTCACGCTAAAACGGCAAAACGGATTTGGATGAAATTTGGCACATGAGTAAGCCATAACCTGGAGGCTACTTTTCATGCGATCGCTATGAATGTCGAGACTGCTGGGGCTGGATCGCAGACGAAGTTGCGGACAATAGCTAGTTTTATATAAAGATTAGTTACATAATATATAATATAAACATTTGCAATTATCAGCTGAATAAAAAAATAGTCTTTAGTATGAAAAAAACATTCATACTAGTCTCTCCTTATTTATAAAACAAATTGTTTGTTAAAACGATTGCCTAAGAATAGACTTCCTTTCTGAAGATATAAGGAATCTATCACAAGTCACAACCACCTAGAGTCCGTTCATAATTTTACCTCTGACAGCAGCAACCTAATAACAACCTTATTTTAATGAGAATAAACGTCACTGTGATTTGGAGATTGATGCAAAATCAGAGGTAAAATAACTGTGAATAGACTGTAGTTGACCATTTTGGCAGTAATTTTTAAAAACCTTAAGGGCTGTCTCCACGAGCCAGAGAATCGCAGCGATATTATCGTCGTGCCACGTATTTCTATACAGTCTCTTGGAACGTGTCTCCACACGGCGATATCATCGCGGCGAGAATTTGATGTCACGGCGAGACTATCGCTCCGACTCTCTCGCCCGTAGAGATGGCGCCTAAGCAAAAGAGTCATTAACACTGTAAAGCAAACGAAACGTTGATTACAGTTTTATTTAAGCAATCTCTTTAACAAAATCCCCAAAAACGTTTCTCAGGGAACACGTTTACATAATCTTTATTTCGATCCTTAAAAAAGAAAATAATCTTACTCAGTACCTTCTTTTATAAAGGCAAAAATAACCAACAGAATTCCGACCATAATTACGAAAAGATATTCAAATGAAATAACTATGTGTACGCAAACATACCTAAAAATTTCGAGCCTTCTTAGAAATAAATAACGATAACTTTTTGCTAAGACTTTTATTCGAGACCTTCTATTTACTGGGTGGGGTGGTGGTTTAAGTATTCGGAATTTACTAAAAAGCCTAAAAAAGTAGAACTTGTTTGAATACTGAAACAGAAAAAACTTTTAGGGGTTAATATATTTTTTCGTGTTGAAGATTGGTTAACGGAGTTTGCTCCTACTTATACAAGTATACTTTATATCAATACTCAGGAGGATCCGGGAGTGTCATCGAATCTGAAGACAGTTTAAGTCATGGTTGTAATTATTAATAAATATTTTATGATTGACTGGAAACACGACTTGCGTATTGTCAACTAGTTTTTAGCATTTACGAATTCAATACAGGCTATCGTAGTCCACGCTAGGCTTTTCTAAGATCGGCCACAGAACCAGATACTCCGGATTTAATTCAATCCAGCCGCCTTTTAAGGCCACCTAGACTACGGTTACGATTCTACGGTTTCCTAGAAGAGAAGTGGCTGCTATATAGTATCCGCAATTCACCGGCGAATGACGTCACTGAAAAGTTATTAATGAAGTTTTCCTAGAGAACGTTTTTTTTGACATCTTAAAAACAAACGCTCATAGAAGGTTGGGACACACTGGGTACGGAAGGCGGAGGACAGTGTGTTGTAGTATAGCCTGGGAAAGGTCTATGTCCAGCAGTGGACTGTAATAGGCTGAGTTGATTGATTGAAAAACAAACCCTGCTGCCTTAATTTTCATGACAACTGTCGCTGTAGAGTTTATGTGGCGGCCTCAGCTCTTCTAGGAAACCTAAGGCTTTATTCACCGATTGGCATATGAACATTTTCACAATGAAAGTCATCATCTGTCTAACCTTTTCCCAAGTATGTTGGAGTCGGCTTGCAGTCTAACCGGATGCAGCCGAATACCAGTATTTTACATGGAGCGACTGCCTATCTGACCTCCACAACAAAGTTAATCGGTAAAAATGGTCACCTATCCACTGACCAACTGCGGCAAGCATAGCTTAACCAGCACCCTAATTGCGTAAAACACAATCAATAGTAATCTGAATCATTTTGAAGCAAATTGCTAATCCATTGCTTCATAAGTTCGAAAAATTTGTCTGCTCAACACGTAAATAACGCAATGAATGTTGTTGAAGTGTTAAAATGAAACTGATTCCGATTAATTGTGTGTTACGCAATTAGGGTGCTGATCGATCGACTCGTGCGGCTATTATTACTTAGCCACGAGGCCCTCTTTAGCCACGAGGCCTTCTATGATATGAACATTTTCACAATGCAAGTCGAAAGCAAAAATGAAATTGAACGCTTAGGCATTGTTCTCGGTTAGAAATTCGCAAAAATCAAAATGCGTCCAAAAAATTCCAAACGAAAGCACATACCCCTCTGTTCTCTCATCACACCCAACCTATATTAGAACACCTTTGAGGTCACGGCTCAATGACGTTGTCCAATAAATCATGCATTGTTGTTGCCGACAAAAGAAGTCATTTTTGGTTGAAAGTGGCCCATTGAAGGAGGGTGGCCTATAATATTTGTGTACACAATGGTTGCTTTCGCTAAGGTCATGTTAGTGACAATGGTGTGGTTTTTTAAGGGAGTTTTTGTGTGGAGCTACGTGAAGTGACGTTAGCAGGTTTTCTTCTTTTGCGGTTTTTAGGCTATTTTGCTTAAAGTAAATAAGAAAGTGGAGTGTGGGGGACGCATTGCTTTGCAAGCACCCAAAAAACTGTAGGGAAAAAATTTTGCCGTTATGAAGAAAGTAATGACGCCATGATTGGCATTTTATATCATTTTTGATCGGTTGGAATTTGAAAACACACTAAAAAAAGCCAAAAAATCACTCACTAAATAAATAAAAATCTATCTGTTTAACTTTTGGCTTCCAGTCTAACCGGTTGCAGCCGAATACCAGTATTTTACATGGAGCGACTACCTACCTGGCTTCCACAAACCAGTAAGTGGGTTACATGATACTCCCTGCTAAGACTGGTTTTCAAACTTTCGAACTTCTGACTACCCGTAACAATGACAGCTGGGACCAACTGCTTAACGTGCTTTCCGAGGCACGGAGGGGTCTCGATCACAAACCGACTGCGGCAAGCGTAGCTAACCTTCAATCGACGAAAACCGTGCGGCTTGTTTTAGCTACCTTATTAATAAGAATTATTTTTGCATTTCAACAATATCAATCGATAAAATGAAGGGAGGTGCTTCATACTAAATTTCCAGAGAACACACACACACATTTTTATACAGTTTTACTAGAACCACTTCTTATAAAATATTCTACGAACGCTATCTCTAAAAACAGCACTAGTCTAACCAACTACTTCAAGAGTTCTAAAGAACCCTTCGTTCTTTTACTATCGAAAATACCTTTATCAAGATAACTTCTTGAAAAGGATACCCTTGATAAAAGTAAAAGGCTCGACTATTACGTACTTAAGTACAAAGAGGGTGATTCAAAATAATTTTTATTCGGCTGTCGCAACAATAACAAGGAATGGCCCAGTTTACAGTGATCCAGTGGGCTCGGTAAGGCGCAAACGCGAGTCCCTTACTACGGACAGAATGACAATTTTGTAGGTTTCGTTCAATTGTTGCATCATCATTTGAGTTGAAAGCCTGGACATAGGTTTACATCCACTGACCTATATTATACAAGTACGCTGGACATCATTTTATCGATGACAATGATGCTTTTCGCCATTTTGGCGATGATAGCAAGGAACGTGGGCGTCTGTGAAACTAATATTTTTGATAGTGAGTTTTACAAAATGCTTATATTCTAATGATAAAAATGTTTTAAATATCTCGTAGTAAACACAAAATACACAAAAAAACCTTTTTCCACGATTTAGAACTAAATCATCAGAGGCGTACCAAAACAACACAACGGCCATTTGCAAAAATTTATCAATTTTAGTTCCTGAGACGCTCGAGCGGCGCTTTGAATAGCCACAAAAAACAACTGTCATTTCGTATAGTACTCATATATGTATTTAGTCCAGCGTACTTGTTTATTGGGGGTCAGTGTCTACCCCAAACATTGTTGTCAATTTATTTGATAGCATAATCAACCTATAATGTTCTCAATTCTGGGACACAGGCCTCTGGCGGTCAGTTTATAACCAGGATTAACATATAGGATACTTTTTATCCCGATATTCCTACGGGATCGAAACTTATGCGGGTGAAACCACGGGGCGCAGCTGGTTATTTATAATAATATCTTTAACTGTGTTAAGAAATTCAATACAGACCAGTTTAAGAAAACATTAAAAAAATACTGACAGAAAAGTCTATTATAATGTTAATGAATTTTTAAATGATAAATCGCTCTGAAGATACTGACTGAATCTGTTCTATTTATTTTGAATCGCATGACTATTGACCTATTTTTTTGAATTTATTATTAATGTAATCAAACAATCAAACAAATCAACAATTACATTGTTGATTTGTTTATGTTATTATTCTTTGTATTGTTATTTTGAAATTTTATAAACACCAACCATGGTCAAACATGTTGAACCAAAAAATACCTTGTAACACCTTTAATAAGCATCATACCATGTATATACATCGTATGATGCTTATTATCTACAAATGTTTCTGCATATAAATTTGACGTGACCCAAGAGCTGGCTTTTACCTTGGCCAGAGGTTGAGAATTGCCATACAACGAGGTAGTGCCGCCAGTCTCTTGGGTACCAGTCGACACCGATGCGGATGAATTTTTCAACGCGAAATTTTAGTATGTGTAGAGTTTTAGTTAGGTTAGGATTTAATTTTATTATTTTCATAGGGATGTTGTGAAAAACTAGTTGTTTTAAAATTTATGAACTTAAACTTAATTAATTAAAGTTAAGTGACGTGTAAACGTAAAAAATTAAAATGTATGGTTAATCATTCGCTAATCACTACTTAACTTTAAGCAACATTTATGAATAAAGGGGTTAAGAGAGATGATGATTTAGCTTCTTTGTCATATTAACATTTAATTTATGTGATCTGTGTAGATTTAATTGTTTGACCTATTTTCGTGAATGTCTTTCCGGCAAATTGTGACTTTTAAATGGTTAGCTCGAACAGAAACTCAAAGCAGTTACTTCAAATAATCCATTTACAGGCAGTCTTTTGAAATGTCAATCAGAGATATGATGCTAGTGGCTCATTCCAAAGTGTAGTAGGCCCTTGCGGTTGCTCTGCAAAATGCGATATTTTTTTTTCATACATTTTGATCAGAGACCGCCATGATTTCAGTTACCGCAGCTTCAGTGTGTAAACAGATTCAGTCAATAAAATTCAACCGAAAATCATCATCTGCCTAGCCTTTTCCCAACTATATTGAGGTCGGCTTCCAGTCTAGCCGGATGCAGTTAAATACCAGTACCAGTATTTTGCATGGACTGCCTGCCTATCTGACCTCCACAACCCAGTTACTGAGTAATACGATACCCCTTGGTAAGATTGGTTGTCCGACTTTCGGGTTTCTGACTACCCGCAACGACTGTTAAAGATTCACGAATGACAGATGGGACCAACCGCTTAACGTGCTTTCAGAGGCCGGGAGGGGTCTCAGTGTGGAAATACGGTCCCATCCACAGAACTACTGCGGCAAACGTAGCTTAACTTAATCGATCGACCTTATGGCTGTTATTATTAAGCCACGGGCCTTTATGTTACTTTAATTTACTTATAAAAGTACCATGGAATTGTCCAACAAATCAGTGTCATCCGACTTGCCAAGTTTACTATCGTTTAGAGTCTAACCTCGCGATGTAACTAAGCTTCAAAATGTTTGTTATACTCCTATATTAACGTGTACTTCACGCGAAGTTTTCTCATTTAACTTGTTTCATGCAGTGGAAATCCTTCTTGTTATAATGTACTGTTGCTGTCTCTGAGTTTAAGGTTTTCACTGGGAATTAAATAAAGTTGTACTGAAGATTTCAGCTTCCAGGACTCAGTCAAATATGTTAACGTAAACCTACCGTGGTTTCTAACCGACCTTGTGAAGGCCGCAGGAACCCGTTGGATGCGACAAGCACAGAACCGGTCGAAGTGGAGGTGCTTGGGGGAAGCCTATGTCCAGCAGTGGACGTCTTTCGGCTGAAATGATGATGATGATGATGAAAGGTATCTAACGAAGCTGTTCATCATTGTACAGTAGGTAACAGTGTGGCTTTTCTGTGATCTGTTTCTTATCTTTGTGTACTTTTTTTTTAGTAAGCATTCACTGTCCCACTGCTGGGCAACAGCCTCCCCCAATTCCTTCCAGGCATCCTTTTCCACAGCCAGCTCGATCCAACCCTTGCGGTACGCGTCTAGATCGTCTTGCCACCTCTTTTCTGTCCTTATCCAACTATCTACAAACCCGCACTGGGCAGTGTGGCGGATTATGGCCCTCTCTCTCTCACCGAAAGGAGGCCTGTGTCCCAGCAGTGGGAACATTATAGGCTAATTATGCGTATGCTTATGCTGTTAGCCCGTATCTCGTATCCCGTAGTAATACGGAAGAACAATAAGATTAACGTGTTTGTAAAAGTGTTTGTACAAAGCTACTTACAGAAGTAGCTAATTTATTATTCATCTATAATTGCAATCAAAAACGAAACCGCGGTTAATTTGTTAGGTATTTATTTTGACACCAGTCCGGATGGTTTCCGTGGTTTTCCCAAACGGTATGTGAAAAAGGTCACAGGCAGAATAGCGTATTAAAAAAATCATACAATGTTTAATCAAAAAAGGTTCACGACAAGGAAACGCTTTTCGTATATGGGTCGAACCAATTTAGTAACAGATTCAGTTTCGTGGTGTAAGGGCCGGCTTTCTCAAACTAGTGCTGTGGTCACATACCCTCTTAGCCGAAATAGTGGAAAGACCGTCTTTATAGAGTTTATAACCAGTATTAAACTGGTAACTATAGATTAAGTTGACCTATAAAGAGCAGCGGGATAATTGTGTAACCCACACGAAAGGCCTTGCGATTGATTGTCATTTTATGTGTGTTACGAAATTACCCTGCAGATCAATATAATATAAAGTCAAACTCAAAGCATTAAACAATTTACAGGCACTTTTGAATTCATTGTCAAGGAATCAGCCAGTCAGAAAGATGAAGCTAGTTCAACTAAATCAGGTCAGACTTCTGGCACTCCAGATAAATCGAATTGGTGAAAATTATCGGCCTAAAAAATGAAAAATTAAGCCTAAGCACTTCATTTCAGAACCAACTTCACCTACTTCAAAAATCTTAATTTCACTGACAACGCACATCCTAAACCGCTGATTCTTAAATCATGAAATAAGTATTGCACAAGATTTCCTTGTAAGTATATCGCAGTGTTGGGTAGCGGGATTGTCCGAAAGGGTTCCCGCTGCCCTGGAACATAAAGGGCTAAGGAAGGAACACGGGTGGTGGGTTTTAGTCAGTAAGAGTCTGACACTCCCTCCTGCTCCACCCAGAGCGGGAGGAGTCATTTGATGATTTCCCATCCTCAAAAAAAAAAAAAAAGGAATCGGCCAGTCAGAAAGATGAAGCTAGTTGCCCATTCCAAAGTGTAATAGGTTCCTACAGAGAAGAATGGACACTTTCTAATCAATATATTGGTACATTTTTTTATACTACATTATAATTATTTACATAATTTAAAAAGCTAACAGTCTTAAAATATTAATATGCACAAGTATATAAAATGGAGAGAAAATAATCAAAGGGCATCAAAAAATTCGTCCGCATCGCTGTCAATAGGAAACGCGTGGAAAAGGCTGATTCTTTAGCCAAAAAATAGGGCAGCCACGTCACGTGAAGAGTCGACCAACCGCTTGGCGATGGGCACTCGGACCCCACGTCCATATATTGTTATAAATGTAAAAACAAACTTGTTTGCGGTGAACCTGTAAATAAGGATTTTGTTACTTTTTCAGTAGCAAACCATAGCCGCAGCTGTAGCCGTCTATTAACATCTGCAACACCAGAGGCAGCACAACTATGTTTCCATTCCAGCGACACAGCCCAAAATGTCAATATGTCCGTACTCACACCGGCAGCACTGCCTACCCTTCAGTTCGGAATACTGCAACGCTGCTTGACGGAAGAAATAGAGTAGCAGGACGATCACTCAATCAATCAATCAACTCAGCCTATTGCAGTCCACTGCTGGACATAGGTTTGCTGACTGGATGCGGAAGGCGGAGGACAGGGTGTTGTGGTGCATCACAATACCCTGTCCTCCGCCTTCCGCATCCAGTCTATCCCAGCCACCTTTGCTAGGTCTTTCTTCCATCTAGCTGGGATGCGTCCCACACTACGCTTGCCGATACGCGGTTTCCACTCAAGGACTCGTCTGCTCCACCACACGGACATCGGTTCTTCGACAAACATGGCCAGCCAACTGCCACCTTCTACACTCCACTTGACTTCTGTCCTAAAATCAGGACGATCACTATTGACGCCTAATTGGGCTGTTTACCTCCAGTCTGTCTGTTACTTGAACGCAACTAGCGAACTGTGGGTGTACGACCGTATTATTTCAAAGGCGTTGCGCAAGGGCAAGGGGCTCCTGCCCAGACCCTTTGAAAGAATACAGGCATGATATTATGAAGATATCTCATTTCTGGAAGTTTTTCGCGCAACTGTCCTTTTGCGCAAGTGGATTCGTGAAGTGTTCTTCACGCAAATGTCCACTCGCGAAAATGTCTTTTCACGCAAGTGTCTTTCGCGCGGACATGTCTATTGCGCAAGTGTCTCAGATCTAATAGATATTAATGGTTATAGTACTTTCTCGGACGATAACTCTACTTTTACTCTCTACGGCAAACGTGACTCATGACATGACATTTATCTCATACAATTACGTGTCTTGACTGACACACTTCACTCACTTGACTGAATAAAGTGAAAACCGGATGACTTCAAAAACCATAGTAACGGCTTAAAGCAAATCGTAAAGCCGTCTTTATTGACAATTCGTTTTCACTGATACGGAAAGCGAACCGGATTTTCAGGCTTTCCTACCTGTTTGAGATTTTTTATAGGATTGTGACAAGGTATCAAGGTATATGCATGGTTATAGTATGAAATTAAACATAAATTGTATTTATTTCTTTACGTAGGTTCTAAGTAATAACAGCCGCACGGGTCGGTCGATCTGGTTAAGCTACGCTTAGCACGATTGGTCTCACTCTCAGAAAGTACGTTAAGCCGTTGGTCCCGGCTGTCATTCGTGGATCTATTCAGTCGTTATGGGTCATCAGAAGCCCGAAAGTCTGACAACCAGTCTTACCAAGGGGTATCGTATTACCCAGTAACTGGGTTATGGAGGTCAGATAGGCAGTCGCTCCATGTAAAATACTGGTATTCGCTGCATCCGGTTAGACTGGAAGCCGACCCCAACATAGTTGTGAAAAGCCTAGGCAGATGACGTATGTTTGTACGAACACTTTTACACGTCCAAAATATTTTATTTAGAATCTAACTTCACGTTAAGTTTCACTCGTATAAGTCTCGATCCCGTAGGAATATCGGAATATAAAGTTTATGTAGATACTATGTCCTAATCCAGGCCATAGTCTATCCATGTGCCAAACATCTAAAATGAATAAACATGCAAGTTTGTATGGATGGATGGATGGATGTTTGTTACTCTTTCACGCAAAAACTACTGAACGGATTTTAACAAAATTTGGTACATAGATGGCTTATTACCATGATTATCATATAGGATACTTTTTATCCCGATATTCCCACGGGATCGAAACTAATGCGTGTGAAACCGCGGGGCGCAGCTAGTAACGTTATAAAACATTGTGTAGCACGATAAACATCTTATAACAGTGTGTAACATTTTGCTACAACATCACTAGTTCAACTCGTTGTATAACATCGTATAACATTCTGTAACTATCAGTTTGGGTCTGCCTTTCGAGGAAGCTGGCAGTGGCTCTAAATGGAGGAAGTGCTTTTATTTTTTGTTTAAAAAAAAACAAAAGAAAATGCGCTCTTACTGGATGCGTCAAACTCTGAAAGTGAGAGAACATTTTGTTACATAAAGTTGTATAACATCACTAACAATTACATGGTGGTGGTGGTGGTGGTATTATATGGTGTACATAATAAAGAGTATTCTATTCTATTCTACAACTTTTGATACAATGTGTTAAAAAAAAGTTAAACATCAAATGTTATGCAACATTCTCTAACGTTATATAACTGCTGTGTGGGAGCACCTTTATACTATGGGAATTCATCACAACTGTAACATATACTCACATTTTACAATTGTGACGAATTCCTTCTCATGTACACGCCTTTTTTTTTTCTTTTTTTTTTTTCAGGGTGGGAAATCATAAAATGACCCCTCCCGCTCTGGGTGGAGCAGAAGGGAGTGTCAGACTCTTACTGACTAAAACCCACCCGTGTTCCTTCCTTAGCCCTTTATGTTCCAGGGCAGCGGTAACCCTTTCGGACGATCCCGCTACCCTGGCAGGCTTCGGCCCTATTGGGCCCCGTCACTCATGCTGACATCTCTTTGAGGCGCGCGTGGAACACATACACGCCGTCCGGCACGGGCCTGGTCCTGATCGGACGGTGAGTTACCCATTACTCACCGCCCGCAGGCCCGCACTCACCGCCCGCAGGCCCGCTCATGTACACGCCTCTGTCTGTCTTCTGGAAACACAGGCGTGATGTTGTGTTTCCATTATTTTGTGTTGTAGAATAATTTTCCGAATTCAACATATTTTTTATTGAATCCTCATTATACTACTATGTACCCGATGCTTGTCGGAATACCACACAATTTTTTTATCTGGTATTCCAACAAGGATTTTACACAATCGAAATTCATATTTTTGTATTTATTACGTTGAATCTGCAGTGTTTTGACTGTCGACGAACTGTGAAAATACTCAGTGAAATAATATTTGCTCCATTTCATTTAATTGAATTTACATAGCCAGTGACTTGGTGATAGCAGAATAAATAGTACTCCAATGATAGTAAATAACATAATCAGCCAATATTATTCCCACTGCTGGGACACAGGCCTCCTCTCTATGAGAGGGAGTGGGCCGTGATCCACCACGCAGGCGCAGTGCGGGATGGTAGATGTCACATGCCTTCGATTTTTTGGTTTTAGGACATGCCGGTTTCCACACTATGTTTTCTTTTACCATATTGAGAGCAGTCGTGATGACGTCATCTCGCATTTCATCACGACGTAGTTATCTCCTATTTGTCATCTTTGCCCCGTCACTCGTACGGTCAACATAGGTGTGTTTTTGTTCTGAGTTCAAATATCGTGAATTCTACCTAATTCGAATACAATCTAAAATAAACTACATCTCAGTGATAATAGAACATCAGTGAAGTAGATTTCTTAAAGAAATAAATCTAATAAAGTGCATAAACTTAACTTAAAAAGTGTAAACAGTTAAAAGTTTTAAATGACAATTGATCAGCTGGTGGGTAAGTGACAAAAGACACTTTACGCGCAGTGCACAGAATTCTCACGGTTAGATAGCGCGCAGTAGTCACATTACCGCTTGTACCGACGCGCGGTGACGCATGCGACGGCCCGCACCAAAGACTAAACGACACTGATCGCGCAACGTATTGTGCCTTCATTGCATTGCATCAAGGAGGACGATTCCAAAAAAAAAAAAAAAAATAATAATAACTGCTAATTTGTGTTTTCTGTGCTGTTACTACCTATCGCCGTTAGTAAACAAGTACAGATACCATGCCAAGGACTGCGCGCTCGCCCCCTGCCACTCCTGCCCGAGAAACGAATAATCCACTTATTTTCTCAACTCCGGAAATTATTAACAACCCTAATGAGCCCGAAACCTCAGGCATTACCTTACGGTCCAAGCGACTTCGACCAAACTTCTCTCCGGAGTGTGAATGGAAAAATTTCGAGGAAAAAATTATGAAGCTATTTACTTCCTGGAAAACTGACCAAGAGGCCCTGCTGGGGAAATTAACATCGGAATTGACGGCAATTAAATTACAAAATGCGGACATTCAAAAAACGAATGTTGACACCTTAAAAACTGTAGAATTTCTGAGTCAAGATTACGACTGTATTAAGAAATCACTGCAGAAATTAGAAAGAGAAAACTGTGAACAGCGCAATTATATTCTGGACCTGGAAAAGAAAGTAGAAGATCTACAGTTGAGCTCGCGATCATCTTGTATTGAGATAAGGAATGTCCCTGCAATTGAGAAGGAAACAACTAGAGACTTAACTTCAATTGTTCTAAAAGCCTGCGAGACAATCAAACCGTCGGAAAACCCACCTCAACTACGTGATGTATATCGTCTGCCCGGAAAAAAAGGCTCAAACAGACCGATAATTGCAGAGTTTCTGACAGTCCCCTCGAAGAATCAAGTACTTGATGCCTGCCGTGCGTTCAATAAGGGTCTGCCATCAACCGAAAAACTAAACACGGGACACATTGGTGTTCCCGGTGAAGTTAAACCAGTCTATATGGCCGACCACCTGCCTCGCACCCAGCGGCAACTTTTCTTCGAGGCTCGTTCATTTGCTAAAACGAATAAATATCAATTTTGTTGGTCACAGAATGGAAAAATTTTTCTACGTGAACGTGAAGGAATGGACTCCGTTGTCATCAATTCAACATCTTGTCTTAAGAAACTGTTTACCCCTGCAATATAAACGCAAGGCATCTCATTTTTATTTATATTGCATGCTTTTAGAATTTATTGGAACCTTACATTATCCTTTACTTAAAAATCGAGTACTATCAGTTTTATACTTTTTTATCTTTTTATTTTACCTTTTAATAAAATCATTTAGATTGTTAATCTTATATAATGCATCTTGCATAAATCAGCTTCTGTATTATACATTGTACCTTTTTAGACCGCTCAAAAATTATAATCACTTGATAACTTGTTACTACACATACCCAACTCATAGCACACCTACTTATATGTACATCTTATTGACTATATTATTTCTACTTAAATCAACTGCAACGTCAAAAACAGAATTTATAAATATCCACAAAACTAAAATACACATATTTATGGTTGAAATCATTTTGCACTTAACATCAAACTTCAATGCTCGATTCTGACACTTTAAATGATTTTGACTCTTTTGGTATGAGTGATTCACATATTTGTGTACCTGAGTCATGCAGCCGTTTCATTAATGACACTAACAGGTCTCTTAATATAATACACCTAAATATACGTAGTGTAAACTGTAATTTTGATAGTTTCCTTGTGCTCTTGGCTAGAATAAAAATTTCATGTGATGTTTTAATACTATCGGAATGCTGGCTGTGGGCGGCAACAGTCCCACCTCTGGAAGGGTATGTTTCTTATCACACGAGCATACTTGCTAATAAAAATGATGGTGTTATAATATATGTAAAATCAGAATTACCTCATATCGTCACCGAACCTTCTATATCTGGTGCTAGTTGTCTGATCTGCAATGTAACATCTCACAATATCTTACTTTTAGCGTTATATCGCTCTCCCTCCACACGAAACCTTGACAACTTTGTCGATAGCTTGGATACTATTCTTACCCAGACGTCAGTCCATAAAAATTTTGTGATTATGGGTGACATCAACATTGACATCACTCCGAATGCTATCTCCCAACAAGCGAATCAGTACCTTAACCTTATTGCTTCACATGGCCTCCTTCCTACACATCTATTCCCAACCCGTATTAGCTCTTGTATCGATCACGTAATGTTAAGATCTGACCTTAAAAATACGACTCTGGTACTCGACACTTATATTACTGATCATAAACCTACGATTATTAGCATCCAACGTCTAATGTCACTCCCTGCCTCTAAACTTACTCGCATAGTTGTTGATTATACAGCCGCAATCAGGGACATCTTATCAACGGACTTCAGTGAAATATTGACTATTCAAGACCCCAACAATGCCGCCGAGTCTCTGGTTTCCATCTTTAGCTCTGTCATCGCCTATCACTCCAAAACGGTACACATGTCTTCGAAACGGCGAATCCTGAAACCTTGGATTACAAATGGACTGCTCCGCTGTATCCGAAATAGAGATAGCATGGCTCGAACGCTAAAGGCAGATCCTGAAAACTTAATTCTCATGATTACATACAAGCGATACCGTAATTTCTGTAACAAGCTTCTTAAAAATTTGAAACACGCATATGAAAGGAAGGAGTTCCATATGGCGAAGAACAACCCTAAAGCTACTTGGAAGGTCGTTAAAAATGTTACTGGAACTAGTCGTAATGCTAAATCCCCCAACGAGCTACTAAGAATGTCCTCAGATGAAAAGTCTTCGGTCAATAAAGTCAACGAATTTTTTGCCAATGTTGGCAGGAAACTGGCTGACAATTTCTTGCCCACCTCGTGTACCTCGGATTATTGCCTCGATGCGCTGCCCTCTAACTCGCTAGTACTTCTACCTACAGATGAAGTGGAGGTATCAAATCTTATTATTGGGTTACGTACGGATGCTGCGGTTGGTTGGGATGGCATTTCGTCGAGAATGTTAAAATCCTGTCTCCCCGCGATTGTCCCAGCCATTACTCATATCTGCAATCGCTCTATTTCCACAGGCTGTTTTCCCAGGGTTTTCAAAAGGGCTATTGTTCACCCGATCTTCAAAAATGGGGACAGACACAGTGTAGATAATTATAGACCAATCTCAGTCTTGCCTGCCATCTCTAAAATATTAGAAAAGATCCTCAATAATCGACTCGTAGACTATCTTGAGTCTTACAAGCTACTAAGTAATAACCAGTATGGTTTTAGACGTGGCAGGTCAACTGAAAATGCTGTTGCTGCCTTGGTAGACCATGTAGTATCAAAATTAGATAGCAAAATGAAATGCTTGGCTATCTTCTTGGATCTTTCTAAGGCCTTTGACACTGTGTCCGTTCCCCACCTCTTATCTAAGCTGGAAGCTACTGGCATTCGCGGACATTCCTTAAAAGTTTTCCAGGATTACCTGTGTGATAGAACTCAATGCGTTAAAATAAATGATGTTATTAGTGACACCATTTCTCTGAGTTTTGGCGTTCCCCAGGGCTCAATCTTGGGTCCTACCCTGTTTCTTATATATATTAACAATTTATGCGGAATGTCTTTAATGAATTGTTCAATCTTCACTTACGCAGATGATACAGCCCTATTAATTCATGGTAGTGACTGGCCTGAAACCGTAAAGTACGCGGAACTAGCTCTAAACTCAGTTATGAAATGGCTGTCAAAAAACATCTTAACCTTAAATTTAAATAAAACGGTATACTTACCTTTCTCCTTAGTATCCACCAACCTCCCTCCTCCGATTTCAATGCTGCTCAGAGCCCATACTTGCTCACTCGGTCTATCTTCTTCACAATGTGGCTGTCCTCAACTCAAAAGATGTGATTCTGTCAAGTATCTCGGAGTCTATGTGGATGGTTCTTTGAGCTGGAAACCTCACCTTAGTAATCTCATATCGCGAGTCCGCAAGTGCATTTTCATTTTTAAAAAACTAAGGCACTCCGCGGACCTCCTTACGATTAAAACAGTATATTATGCCCTATGTCAAAGCATTATAAACTACTGCATCACGGTGTGGGGTGGAACTCCTAAGACAATCTTCCTGCCTCTGGAACGAGCACAGAGAGCGGTTCTCAAGGTTATGACCTCGAAGCCTTTTAGCTACCCCACTGTGGCTCTCTACAGCGAATGTCAGGTCCTCACTGTGAGACAGCTCTTTATCCTTGCTACTATTCTCCGCAAACATCCCTCTGTGGCTTACGATCCAAATGCTACCAAAAAACGTAGATACTTCGAATTATGTTCAACTCACGGATGTAGAACGGCCCTTGCTCAACGTCATTTTGGTATACTGTCAAACCATTTATATAACAAAATAAATAAACTCTGTTCCATTGCTCCCTTGTGTCTAAATGAATGCAAAACCAAGGTCACGAAGTGGCTCTTGACATTGACCTACAACAAGACTGAAGATTTACTACAGATATCGTTTGCTTAATATAGTTAATACAGTAATATATTCATAATTATTCTCTTAAACAGACTTACAAAACCACAAGTTTTCACCATATTTATGTCCCCCTCACACACTAAAATACACACACATATACATGGCTACATAAATAGGACACAACATTAGCTAGTAATTTAATGACGTACTGTGCTCGTCTTACAACTGCGGCTACAAGTTCAAATCTTAGGCGAGGACGCTGGCACCCTAAACACAAGTTAAATCTTACATTGGGTGCCAGAGCTCATCGAAGACACTCTGTTTCCCTAGTTGTAAAGCTTAATGTGTTTGAGATAAGTGTTTTTTTTTGTACAATTGAAGGTGTTAAAACTTATTTTTTTTTTTTTTTTTTTTTTTTTTATTTTGAGGAGGGGCCCGTGGCTAAATAATAACAGCCGCACAGGTCGATCGGTCAGGTTAAGCTACGCTTGCCGCGGTTGGTCTGTGGATGGGTGACCATCTTTACATACTGAGACCCCTCCGTGCCTCGGAAAGCACGTTAAGCCGTTGGTCCCGGCTGTCATTCGTGGATCTTTGACAGTCGTTACGGGTAGTCAGAAGCCCGAAAGTCTGACATCCAGTCTTACCAAGGGGTATCGTATTACCCAGTAACTGGGTTGTGGAGGTCAGATAGGCAGTCGCTCTATGTAAAATGATATGGTATGCTGGTATTCAGCTGCATCCGGTTAGACTGGAAGCCGACCCCAACATAGTTGGGAAAAGGCTAGGCAGATGATGATGTAGTTATCTCCTATTTTCTTGAAACCAAAACTTTCCAACGACTTTCATCTCGATCAGCCTCATCATCATCATCATTCTCCTGCATATATTCGAATTTATTTGGAATCAGCGCATCTTTTTCTTCCATAGTTCTCTATTATTTGTCATCTTGTTAGTCATTTCCTTTCTAGCCACATCAACTTTCTCACAGACCATTTATCCATCGTTTTTTTAGTCTAACCTACTCGTATAGCCTAAATTTGTTTATTTTTTGGTATCTTTACTTTATAATACCCCTTTGTAAGCTCGGGTGTCAAGCACAATAATTATTGGCGCTTCGGATCTGTCCAGTAAGGCACTACCTGACACAGGTCGTCATACAAAAATACTACTAAATACTCTGTCTACAAAAATGTAAAAAATTTCGAAATATATAAACGCCTCGACAAACTAACCGAAAAATATCAGTAATTTTTCAATCAAATATGGGTTTTGAGCTGGTTTTCGTTTGCACGGCGAACAGTTCGTAAAGACGTGTTGAATAATTCGGCAAAATATCTCGTTGGTACGAAACCACTTGTTTCATATTCACTGACAAGCTGGAGCCTTCCACTTCGCTTTTGACTGGCAAGGCTACCCTTTTCCTTATATCTTTTGACCCTCCGACTCACAGTAGGTATTTCTCTAAAACAAAAAGAGAGTACTATAAAATACGAATATTACCAATTTGAAACAAAATTATTTTGAAAATAGAAATGTTACATATTATATTATTATACTTAATGTTATGTTTTATATTCATCATTAATTTTTTTTTCTTCTATTTAGACTTTGTGATAAATATAAAACATTTAAAAAAAGACTAAAAAAAACTAAAAGGATCAGCAGTTATACTTTAATTAGAAAAATAATCGATAAAATAATTCAATCATAATAGTCACAGTCCGGTTTCATCAAATATTTGTGATATAATATTAAGTCCACTTTTACGCAGAGCGATAATATTCGCTTTCATCTCAATGTTTAAATTTCCTTGCATTTCAAAATGAACTACAACACCGCTAATAGATTAAACACTAGTGACGTATGTTAATCTATTAGCGGTGTTGTAGTTCACAACCACACCCACAATAACAAGTAACTAAAAACAAATAACGTTCTATTTAGTCGCGGTGAATGAGTCGTAAGTTAACTGCATCTGTCTACCTCATAATTTATTTATTTAAATTTCTGTGGGTATAATCATAAAGTTTTACGAATTATGTGAACAAGACGAACCTGATATGGAACTATATTCAATAGCGTGATTATTCGAGAAGGTAATTATAAAAACATTTAAAAAAATTATCACCGCGCGTGAGATTCGAACCCACCACGGCTCGATACGCATAAACGTGCTTACCGACGTGCGATAACCGCTAGGCCATATAATCTAATGGTTGAATTTATAAACTACAATCAGTTGCAAACGAATGTGAGAGTGTGTGTCTATAGTATAGAAATTACTCACTAGAAGAAGGTTGTAAGTTAAACAAAAGTATCAATCTATTGCTTCGTTATATGTCACTCCACTTCTGACAGTTACTGTACTTATAGTATGTATCTACCATTATCATCTGCTTAGTCTTTTCCCAAATATGTTGGGGTCTGCTTCCAGTCAAGCTAGAATACCAGTATTTTACATGGAGCATTACGTACCTAACCTCCACAATCCAGTTACTGGGTACTACGATAAGATAAGATTGGTTATCAGACTTTCGAACTTCTGACAACCCGTAACGACAGTCAAAGATTCAAGAATGACAGTTGGGATCAACGGCTTAGCGTGCTTTTCGAGGCATGGTCTTGGTATGTAAAGGTCACCAGTCCACGGACCTACCGCGGCAATCGTAGCTTAACCTGATTAGTCAAGACGTGCGGCTGTTATTACTTAGCCATGAGCCCCTAAATATATAAATATATATACTACCATCTTAGTAAAAAAACTTTCAAACACGAGTAACAAAATCTCTACGGAAATTATCTGCCAGTATAACGAAACTTTTTGGAATGTTTTGAAACAGACAATAAAACGTGTACAAAAACTTCAATAGGTACTCGAAATCCAAAGTCTAAATTAAAATCCTATACAGCAATGAATTCAACTCTCCATTGTCAAGAGTTTGTATGTCAGTGTGGTGTTCGGTACTTAAATTTTGCTTTAGTACTGTTGGCAGCAAAAGTCACACACGTATTAATTCACCAAATACTGCCTCATAAAAGTGAGGGGCTTGTGGCTGAGAAATAACAGCCACACGGATCGATCGATCAGATTAAGCTACGCTTACCGTGATTGGCGGAATGTAATGTTGTGTTAGCGCCTCGCATATGTGTGTAAGTGCATGCACACACATATACAGCCGAATTACGTCAGCGTGCAATGTCATAATTATTATTATTTTACATGAATTACGCTATTTTTCAATTAAATAAATATATCAAATTGGAATTAATATTATTGACATCCATTTATCCCCTCACAACGAGCATATTGCCTTCACATGTTGTGTAAATGTGAAAAAGAAAATTAGGAAATCTGGAAATTACGTGACTTATAATGCATCATGTCGCGGTATTTGCTGAAAATCAGCGCTGTTGATAATAGTTTCGTCCGAAGTCACAGCATTTTGCTGAGCAACGACCTGTTCTTGCACAGATACGACGGAATAATTGTTGTTTGTTTTGTTACAAAAGCAGTTATTTCTCCAATATGCAATTGGCACTATGTTTTAGGTTTAAGAACAACTTTATTTTCTTTTTTTTTAGTACAATCGTTAAAATAAAAAAAATTAAGATTAATAATTAGAGCGCACAGATGTTACGTATATAAAATAACAAAATAAATAAAAAAATGTGGGTAAACAGATAACAAACTCGATCATAACTTAACCAAGCACAACATGGATGTCGCATTGATGGCATAGTCTGTTATTAGCAAGATTGTTATAAATAAGACTATTTTTTTTTTTAATTTATTTATTGTTATATTTTTGTCATCTGCCAGTGTCGCGGGTGTATCACGGATTAATTTGTATTGTCAATGTCAATGTCAATTGGTGTGTCTTGTCTTTGGTCCCTGGCCCTGACAAAGCAATAGACAAAATTGTCAACATTTTATTTTCTTTATATCCAGCAGTGTACATCTTTTTGCTGTAATGATGATGACATTTCACTTTAATATTGACATATACATCACTCACCACCATTTTTGAAATAAATAATAATAATAATAAATAAAGTAAAACATTTTTTTTGTTGCCGTTAATGTCCCACTGCTGGGCAATAACCTTCCTACTCCCTTTTGACCTCTCTGTCTAGAGCTGCCAAGAACCAGTCTTTATCAAAGGGGTCCCACGTTCTTGTGGCTTTTGACTACGTTGTAGGTGTATGTTTTATGTCTTTCTTTATTATTTTTTTATTTGTAATATGCGTTTTGTATGTGCGGAATAAACTATTTTTCTTTCTTTCTTTTCGCCCGAGGAGTAAACGATTCATGTTTGAAAGTCACAAGCTCTAAGCAAAATCTCATCGCACCCAAAGTCTTACACAACACTCTAAGAATCGAAAAATCGCATCGCAACGTTGCATTACGTCTGCGAAAGCCCTAACTTAAGCTCTCACAAGCGAGCATTGAACTCTCACAGACTTATGTTGTCGACAGTACCAAAAACCTTTATGACTGCAAAATTCATTGAATTGCTAGCGAATATTTTAACAATTTCCGAATCCAGGTACCTCCGAGCATATACGGTTCGTTTATTTCGTTCGTTCGAATTAATGTAAAATGCTAAATGCTTTTATGTTTATTGGTATATTTTATGTAATTTAAAATGGCACTGGAGGTGTATATCGTCCGAAAGTGCAATTTAATACTTGCGATAATAAAGTTAAGTTTAAACTATACTTACTGGGAGAATTTATTATTGGTTTTTGGGGAATACACGTACAGATATTAATGCTTTCGTTTAATGATATATTATCTGGACCATTTGAGACCCAGATTTGGTATCCATTTTACATTATCTGGAACAGCACCCTAATTGCGGAACACACAATCATTTGGAATCAGAATCATTTTGAAGCAAATTGCTAATCCATTGCTTCATAAGCTCGAAAAATTTGTCTGCCCAACACGTAAATAACGCAATGAATGTTGTTGAACTGTCAAAATGAAACCGATTCCGATTGATCGTGTGTTACGCAATTAGGGTGCTGGACACAAAACGCTTAGTTTTCTGCCCCAATCTCAATATGATTAAAATAAAAGCAATAAAAGCGATAACATAATTATGTCACTCTCCAAGCTAGCACATTACTTCTTCTTTGTCGTAGCATAAACTACATGAGGACTACGACCACTCTAGACAAGAGTCTAGAGCGATCATGGTCCTCATGTAGTTTCTTGTCTAAGGGCTGATGTGATTCGCCTCACGATTTCTCGCCATCTACTCCGATTTCTACTAGGTACATCTTTGCCAAATCACATCTATCCGTGTCGCTCCGTTGCGGCGTGCTAGCAGATGGCAGGACAAACCAACAAATACACTTTCTCATTAATATCAATTATTAAGTAGACATAGTGGTACATTGCTCGCACAACCGATGAGGCCAAAAGGTTCTAGAGTGGCGACCGTGTACCGGAGCACGTAGCGCTGGAAGGCCTCCCACAAGGTGGACCGATTACCTGGTGAAGGCCGCAGGAATCCGCTGGATGCCAGAACCACAGTACCGGACCAAGTGGCGGTACTTGGAAGAGGTTTATGTCCAGCAGTGGATGTCTTCCGGCTGAAATAGTGATGATGATGATGAAGTAGAAGTAGCATCTGTTTTCATAAAAGTTTGCACGACCCAGGAATCAAACCTACATAAGAGTCCATTCCCACTAGTCTCACATACGACTAATAGACGTATATTTTGGTCAGAGATCTATAAATGTTAATTAGCACATGTTCCTGTTTCTGTTTTACACTTTTGCGGCAATGCCAGGAATAAAGCTCATCCTACGTAAGTACTGAATAAAGTTTATAGATATCGGTTTTAGTCTCTGTTTGTATCATAGCACAATATTCAAACGGAACATACGACTTTATAGTCCACAAGCTCAAGTGAAAACCACATGCAATAGGTAACTTTGATGACGTGAGAAGCGGATGGCAAGTGTCAATAACGTGTCTGGTTCAGAGCGGAATAAAGGTGGTTTTGAGGCGAAGGCGAGGCGGCGAAATCTACTACGGAGAGAGGAAGTTAGGTGACTAGATGTTACTCTTATGAGGTGGACGATTTTGTGTCAAACTGTTCGTAAGCAAAATATTTGTTGGTTCTTGAAGTTTAGAGTTATTCTTTCTACTCACATTGTATAGTTTAGCTAAATGCCAGCTATTATTCATGGATTTTTGATAGTCGTTACGGTCGTCAGAAACCCGAAAGTCTGACAGCCAGTATTACCAAGGGGTATCGTATTACCTAGTAACTGGGTTGTGGAGATCAGATGGGCAGTCATTTCATATTAAATACTGGTATTCAGCTGCATCTGGTTAGACTGGAAGCCGACCCCAACATAGTTGGGAAAAGGCTAAGCATATTATGATGAGTTAAAGATACATACTCGTACCAATTAGAATAAGTTGTAGTATATACATATATATATGATAATAAAGTTTGTGATTTGTTCATATACTACAAAATTGTATCGACACCTACGTTTAAATTGTATTGTAATCGTCTTGTCACCTACATCATTAAGTGTTTCTTAACCACAACAAATTAATGACTTTTTTTACTAATAAATACTCCATACCACTAATTATATTGAAAAACTTACAATGATACACTAATTAATTTTATCAAGACATTTTTATTACAAAGAATAACAAAGACTTTCATCATGACAGAGACAAATTAAACTTTCAAAGAAGTCGTTAAAACGTGTGGCTTCGGAGTGAGCGGAAGTGTTAAGCGGAGTTGGCTTGCCTCGAGGCACAACTTATGCCTCATTATAAGTTCTTTAATAAATAAAACATACGCTCGATGCGGATTTATGAAACATCGAGTAAAAGTACCGGCTAGTTGATCGGAGACAAGTTAAAGATTTTTTAAGGTCGCGTTTTATATCGGATGTGATGATTTTTAATAGTATGAATAATTACCACCACACGGGTCGATTGATCAGGTTAAGCTACGCTTGCGGCGGTTGGTCCGTTGGTGGGTGACCATCTTCACATACGAGTACCAAGACCCGTCCGTGCCTCGGAAAGCTCGTTAACCCGTTAGCCCCGGCTGTCATTCGTGGATCTTTAACAGTCGTTACGGGTCGTCGGTAGCTCGAAAGTCTGACAACCAATCTTACCAAGGGGTATCGTATTACCCAGTGACTGGGTTGTGGAGGTTAGATAGGCAGTCGCTCCATGTAAAATACAATAAACAAAAAAATAAAATACTATTAATCTGTATCCAATTAGACTGAAAATCGACCCCAACATATTGGGAAAAAGCTAGGCAGATGATGATGGTGTGGTGTCCCTCAGGTAAAAATTTAAGAAACCAATCGCCAAAAGACATTAAGGTGGATGATCCAAGGTCGCCCGCGAAATTCAAATTTTATTATGTTTTTTGCAATTTGCTGGTCAGTACTAAGTTGTACGTTGATTAAAATATGATTCGCGGCCGTAACAAATACGTATTTACAGAATTATAATCATTAAAGCCATAAACACAACTCTCTAAGATCAAGTAATCCTACTGAATGACTATTTCATGAAATCTTAACTTTTTAGGATTATCCTAACTTAACAAGTTGTATTACTGATTCTAATGATTGTAATTATGTAAATACTTATATGTTACGGCCGCGAATCATATTTTAATCAACGTACAACTTAGTACAGAAGGCCAATTCTCGTAATTTAAAACGTTCAAAATCTAGTCGCAGTCTCATCTCGGCGACAAACAAATGTCAAAAACTTGTCAAAATGTAGGGAAGTTAGAAGTGTTTTTTGACAGATTGAGACTGTGATCAGACTGTGAACGTTCTTAAAATTACGAGAATTGCCTCTCTGACCAGCAAATTGCAAAAAACGTAAGAAAATTTGAATTTCGCGGGCTACCTTGGAGCATCCACCTTACGCAAGCGTGGTATTCAATTATACTCGATTACCCTTCTTAGTATAATAATTAAAGTACTCCAGACCGGCCTGTGCGACCAATCTCAGCGGAGACCAGCCTGCGGGAATAATTATAGTTATATATAGTCACTTTTATTTTTGTGTCTGTGTTTTTCTTTACTAGCAATAGTTGTTAAGAACAATATTACTAACAATTGGGCTTAGTTGTCATACATAAACAAATATTGAATTGAATAGTGGACAAGTGCGGGTGAAGACACAAGTGTACTCTCTCCTTTCTCACTCTCATTGTCCAATGGGACGGCAATCCGACACGACCGGAAAGAGATCAGTCGTACGGCCGACGGCTTAACGTGCTTTCCGAGGCACGCGGGTATCACACCGCCAACTTCCAAACTCCGAGCTGTTAGTAAGAAATTCCCAATCATAAAGCCTAATAAAACTTTGCTCGACCCGTGAAATGAACTAAAACTTCACGCTCAGCAGACGCGCTTGCGACCTCGAAAAATAGGGCAGTCAATTCTAAATATAGGAATGAGCTTGAACTGCAGTCAGTATCATCAAAACCTGAACAGAAGCAAAATAAAATAGTCCAATTTTTATACATAATCAGCCTATAATGTTCCCACTCCTGGGACACAGGCCTCCTCTCGGTGAGAGGGAGTGGGCCGTAATCCACCACGCGGGCCCAGTGCGGGTTGTTAGATGTCACATGTCTTCGAATTTTTGGTTCTAGGACATGTCGGTTTCCTCGAAATTTTTGCCTCTAGTTAATAGAATTCAGTAACAAGCTAACGAATTTACCACCACTTAATACACAAAATCAACACACCAATAAACTCGAGGCATTCGACTGCCTCGTTTTAAGTCCTAATCCGACCCGTCTTCAACAAATTGGCCTCGATTTAAGGCCCCACCGTGATGGTGGAGTCTAATTGAGTTTGTGTTGTAGTTTTAAGTGGTCAGAGGAACCGTTGTCGTGACGGTTGTTAGCAATTGGGTCAACAGTTCATGTGGGTACACGTTGGAGACTTTGGGTATGAATAAAACAAGGGTGATAATTCTCTACCAAGTAACATTGTTATTCATTTGTATTATTAGTTCGATCTTCGGCCGAATATTTGGTGAAAATAATAAGTTCGGCTGAACTTCAATTATTATTGTCACCGCGCTTTCTCGAGAGTAACATTCGAATCTTGTGTAAATTTTAAATACTACGTAATGAGATTTCATTTAAAACTTGAGAACAGTTCAAATTATTTAGCGATAATAATTTTAATATTTAAATGTCAAAATTCTGATAAATTCTGGTAATGTTTAGAATACATTTAATTGTTGATTAAGCATCATTTTTTTTTTAATTATTTTATAAGACTTTAAAGGTCTCCCATAATTTAAAGGCACTTTTAAGTATTGGCTTTAAAGTATGGCGGCTGGTATTCGTGGATCTTTGACAGTCGTTACGGGTAGTCAGAAGCCCGAAAGTCTGATAACCAGTAACTGGATTGATACCAAGGGGTATCGTATTACCCAGTAACGGGATTGTGGAGGTCAGATAGGCAGTCGCTCCATGTAAAATACTGGTATTCAGCTGCATCTGGTTAGACTGGAAGCCGACCCGAGCCGACGATAGTTAGGAAAAGGCTAGGCAGATGATGACATCAGTACCATTTTATAGCTTGTCTTATTATTACTGCAAGGCTCAGTTATTTCTCTCATATTTGGGTGTCGCGGTAGTTCCCGGGAATGAAAATAGCTAGATGCTGGATCGTTCGTTGACTTTGGGTTTTATAATCCAGTTTTCTTCACCACCAGGTATTTATACACTGAAAAGGAATCTATGAGCAAACTACGTTTGTACCTTTGGTCTCTATTCAAATTATTTAATTAATTTCAAGGTAATTACAGTGTAAATTAATAATGTGTTAAAAATGGTGTTATAGTTGTAGAATCCTGTTGCTTCCATATTTATGTTAAACTAGGTGCGCCCCGCGGTTTCACCTGCATAAGTTTCGATTCCGTAGGAATATCGGGATAGAAAGTATGCTGTATGTTAATCCTGGTTATAAAGCATCTGTGTACTAAATTTCATCCAAATCCGTTCAGAAGTTTTTGCGTGAAAAAGTAACAAATATCTATCCATCCATACAATGTTTCGCGTTTATAATATTAGTAATATATATCACTTAACTGGCTCATTAAACCAAGCGCTATCGTACCGACCCTGCTTTACTTTCCCTGTTTGCCGCCATTCCTCGTGACTGACAGACGACATCAGTGACAGCAGCTATCCAGCCGATCGATTCTGTAAAAATCTCACCGTGAAAAGTTAGGTGAAGTGAGCTTAGAGTGAGCTGTTAATAGTGTCAATCCCTAGCATTAGTTGGAAAGACAGCTCACTCCACGCTCACTTCACCTAAGTTTTCACCGTGAGATGGTTACAGAATCGCACTGCTGTTTGTGTGAATGAGAAAGTGTTTATGAATATCTAAATTTTTTATGAATATCATAAAAAATACTAAAATACCACGCTGTCAAATTATTATGCTTTCTGTTTTTTGGTCTGCACTAAAACTGGTTTTATATTCACAGATACATAATAGTATCAACTGTAAAAACACGCGAATATGTTTTTATTAATAAATGTGTTGCGTAAATGAAAGCCTTACCAAGTTTTGAATAGAAATATAACGTGTAGTTTTTAAACCGTGATTGGTTTTGTTTTCGTTAACCTATCACAAAATGACATGAGGATATTTGTAGCTACAGTCCTTCAACAGTTAATATACCTCCGGTTTTGCATCACTGTCCAAATCACAGTGATTTTTATTCTCATTCTAATAAGGTTGCTGTTGTGTTGCTGCCATTGACAAGTCTGTCAAAATCATTGTGATCTTTATCATCGTTATAGTAAGGTTGCTGCTGTCAGAATTAAAATAACTGTGAACGAATGTTTGATTTTGAACGTTTTTCATTATGAGAATTGGCCTTCAGATATCAAGCTTCATGTCAAGTGATGTTATGTAGGGTTCATTTAACAGTATTTTAAAATGTAATTTACTGCTGACAACGGTGCGAACGAATGTTTTGATGCCCTATGATTATTATTCTTTAACTTTTGACTAACAGCACCAAGCATAGAGTCAGGAAATACATTATGTCGATGAGTATATCTACGTGGGCCAGTTAGTTTCTTTCGAAAACAGACAGGAAAGTAAAATCGATCGCCGAATTGGAAACGCCTGGAAAGGCTACTGGTCCATGAAGACGCTTGAAGGGTGACCTGCCGATCTCCTTGAAGCGCAAACTTATCGACATGTGTATATGTCGATAAGTTTTCGCTTCAGGGAGATCGGTCACCCCACTGATGGGCAAAGACCTCCCCCATATTCTTACAGGAACTCTTTTCTCACGCCACCCCGAACCAGCCCTCGAGCTACGCGTCCAGGTCATCATAAATATATAATTTCAATCAAATCCTAAAAACCTACTTAAATCAATCACTGGGTCAATATTCAATAACCTATGGATTTCCATAAATTAATTAATGTTTATACAAGTAATTGCAGGCTGGCTTTAAGCAAACTAAGGCTAAATCCGTAAGCAAGCATATAACAATTATTATATTAAGTTGGCTTCGAAAATGACGCGTAGATGTCAGCGCGTTTGATATTCGCATCGATTTTGATGGGTATCGATTGAACCAAACTTCTGGGGACCTATTCTCTAAGTCCGTCAATGAAGATACGGACCCAGGTTGGCCGAATCTAGGAAAACCTGTTCAGGTGGAGATTCACAGACGAGTCCACCTTGGAGTGTAAATCCGGTGCTGTTCCACGAACTATGGGTCACTTGATATCGTGTCCTGCGTATCCTGTCAGATGTACGTTACAGGAACTGATGGAGGCTGGTGATGGCGCCAAACAAGTAGCCGAATTCTGGTCTGAGTCCATTTAGATTACTATCGACACGCTAAGAAGAAGATCCGGGCCCGTGCGAAAGTAGCGAATGAAACCTACTCCCAATGAATTAAATTTTTCGGACGGGCACAAACACTTTCGGACTAAGGACCACTGTAAAGTCGTGTGATCATTCATTCTTAGTTCGCGCCCCAAAGTAACTTTATGTCCGTAGGTGATACAGAGTTTGAAAAGCTCCCGTAACCTCGGCTGGAACTACGGATTTCCGTAGACTCCATGGTTTGATTTAGTTGATGCTTAAGACATCTTTTGCTCTATCGTAGACTCAATATAGCGTAAATTCCTCTTGCCTTACAGAGATGGAACTAGTATTAATCACCAGGCTTTGCTCAAATAAAAGAAGCCAAAGGTACGATATTATATTTACATTTTATTTATATTTACTCAACATATTATAATAATGTTATTAACAATATTTTTTATCAACTATGTTAGGTAAACTTAGTCTACGCACTGCCATATAATTGTTATGAGAATCTTTGCTACAAGTTCAACACCGATGAACGGTTCTTACTTTTAAAATGTTATACTCAACAAATATATACTACCAATACAAAACAATAAAACTAAACGCAAACCGTCATCTTTTATCCATGTACTACGTCCAAAACTATCTCTTACAATACGGAGAAAATCCACATTTTTCCAAGAAAATGTGTCTTTACAAAATGCTGATAAATCTATCGGGCAGTTTCAGAAGCGCTCACCTAGTTCCCAATAGTTCCCATGCACTCGTAAACGTTACCTACGTTACTCCGGTTTTCATACGCTTCCCACCTGAGTTTTATCTCGAAATTCAAGCATTAAAGCTCTCAGCTTCCACAATGCTCATCTGGAAACCAATGTCAGAAAAGCTACGAACGAAATTGCTCGAAAGAATCTTACTTAAGCATTTGTTCTGGTAGATTTTCATAGTTCTAAAATATTAATACGGTGAGGCCATATTAAAAATTCTTTTGCAGTCAAAGCTTGGGCGCCATTGGGGTCGTAAACAGTTTTATATTCTGCATCATTCAGTTTTTAAAACTAGCTAATTTGGTTTTCACCCAATGGGTGGTTTGGTTTTGGAAGAAAGTTCTGAAAAGTCGGTTGTTTGAATTTTTATAACTGAGCTAAAATTTTATTTGATAAAGTATCTAATATAAAGCAAAAGTGTAACGGCCTGGGCATTGCAGGTAGACTGCATAATCAGCCAATATTGTTCCCACTGCTGGGACACAGGCCTTCGCACTGTGGGAAGGAGTGCCTTAATCCACCACGCGGACCCAGTGCGGGTTGGTAGATGTCACATGTCTTAGATTTGTTGGTTCTAGGACATGCCGGTTTCCTCACGATGTTTTCCTTCACCGTTTTAAGAGCAGTGGTGATGAAATTATTTAAACAAAGTAAAGCGCCTGCCTGGAATCAAACCCACGACCTACAATTCGTAAGTCGTCGATCGACCCGTGCGGCTGTTATTACTAAGCCAGTCCACATATTAAATTAAAAAATATTAGTGGTTTAAGCACCTCAAACTTTTCTCCAAAACAGCCTTTGCATATTGAACTACAACCCACTTTAAATGAGGTGAGCAATACTCATTACAAACACGTAATACTGAGGTGCTTAAAGCCACACGAACTAGGTACATCTCATATATGATTCAGCTAGACAGTATTTAAGTTCCATAGCAGTCTGACTTTTGATCCCTATAGGGTTAAATACAGTGTGTATAATTACAGTTTGTCTAAATAATTTTACGAGGTCAACAAAAGTGGAGTGACGGAAATTAATATTGTACTGTTTTAGAGCTTAAACGTCCACTGATGGATATTGGACTACAGTGCAACTTTCAAACGCTTTGTAACGAAATTTTTTCTTTTCTTTCTTTGTAAACTATACTAGGTGCTTATCTTCTGGTAGTTACGTTGTTCCTTAGTGCGTTTGTCCACCACAGCCGTCACCTCCACGTCACCGAGAACATGATGACGGTGCTGAAGTAGCGATACAAACATTTACTATGGCCGCGTGTCCACCCAACGTCTGTCACTCGAGCGCTGTCATCTCGGCCGCATAAGTTTCAAGTAGTTGCGCGCGACCACTAGAACTCGGCCCGAGTTGGTGATAGGCCGATATGCCGCAATTCAAAGCACGTTTCATCTTGCCCCACACACACACTGCCGTCGACGTCACTGTTCGCCCGTTTTTTGTTTTGCCTATCATAATAAACAGAATCACAGAGTTTGGTTGCGATTGACACACGATCGCCGTCACCGAGATGTCACATTCGGTTTGAATAATATCGTTTCTCAGTGACGTCCCGGTGACGTTGGAGGTGGTAAAATGCTCATCGTTGCTTCTACACTATGTTTTACGAACTGTTTTCTCTAACGACACGGAGGTCGAATCTTAGCATTATGTAACCACGATAATTTGAGCATTAGGTAGGTAATTAGCCTTTAGATAACCAATAAAAACGACTTCTGTCTCGGCCTGTAAAAACTAAATTCGGCTTTGGTGACACGGTAAACCAGGAGTTGTGAATATCAGAACCAAATATTTTGACTATCGTGGTGCTAAAATTTGGTAGCACAATTGTATTTTACTTGTTAGCCATAAGTTGAATGTTATTTTATTTCGTCGTACATTTTCATCGAAGCATAACAAGATCTTACGATTGTAACTTAAAATTAGTTCCACTTAGTGATAGTTTGGATATGAAAAAATAATAATTGCTAGAATTAAGTTAATGTGTTCTAAAACAAAATATCAGGCTCAATCTGGTTTCATGCCTTTACAAGCGCCATTGACTTAGTTTATGAGGTATACCATTGTAAAACATTGTAAATTTCAAACTTCAATAAAATCGAGCAGTTCGTAAATACCAGCGCAAATTAATGTTAGCTATCTGGAATCCATACGAGATAAAAAACGAAAATTTAATTGATGTTTTAACGCTTTGGAACATTGGAATTCACGCGTCGCCACGGATCGCACCTTTCTTACTCGTTCACGATATATTATTTATTATAATTGTTGTTATAAAGTAATATTAGTACCGCAAGTCGGGCGCGGCGGCGCGGACACACATGTATACGACGACGAGTTCAATGTTATTGCAACCATCAGATTAGGTATGCATTGGTGTGTCTTTTACTGAATTGATCCTGAAGCCGCCATTTAAATCTGCAGAGAAAGGCCGTGTTGAGGTTTTAGTCGATTGAAGTTTAACGTCCCTCTGCGTTCTCCAGTCTGTTGATTTCCATACAATAAAAAAGTAAGTTCAAAACTAAAACCTGAATACTGAAAAATCACACTGTAAAAAGTATGAAACAAAAAAATATTCTCATTTGAATTTTTATGTACAGACGCCAGCAGGTCAAGCTACCCGAAACTGTCAAGTTTTCCCAATCAACCCTGAACCTTAATGCTTTAGCGATAAAGTTGAAAATCTATTAAAGAAATCTGATAGATTGTAGTAGCTTGATGTGCTGGCGTCTGTACAAACTGTTCAATATTAATTTATCGTCTATTAAATAAACAACTTACACGTATTATATTTTAATATATTTGTAGCGGTCTACAACGCCACATCTACATCTACATCACACTACGCGTCATACTGACGTCACGCAAAATCCTGCATCGCGCAAACAGAGTTTACCGCGCAACTAGCATAAATATGACCCGACATGAATGATGGGGCGGAGGGTCCTCCCTTTTCTTTGGAGAATGAGTGAACTTTACACCTTGTTCCTCACACCTCTATATATTTAATATATATTCATAGTGATGTTCAGAGGATAGCCGTGGTCATAATAGGCTATTTTCCTAAAAAAAAATAATTAGTCCATCATTAGATTATCAAAAAATATTGAAGCCGTATTTTTCCTTTTGTCAATTACTTATATAAAAAATGATGAAGATATCGCCAGTTAAAGTTCCGCGTGACGTCACTTGCTTGCGACACTTTTGCAAGCAAGTGACGTCACGACCCCCCACTCCCAAATTTTGACGCGCTTTATCTTTGTCATTTTTTGTTTGATTGATCAAAAGAAAAAATACGTGTCCATTATTTTTCGATAATCTAACTGACGGACTAAATATAATTAGTTTTTTTTTTTTACCCCGGCAATTATCCTATTATCCCGCTTTGCCCAAACGCTTACGATTGCTCACTACTGTTAGAATGCATTGTTTTGTTAGGGTAGGTGACATACGACCACGTTTATCCTCTTTACTTCGCCATAGTGGGAAAAAGACCATGCTATTAAAAAAAACATCTGATAATACTTAAAAAAATATTTTTGTAGCAATTCGACACAAGATTTTAGGTTGAGTCGACACAAGTTTCACGAGTGTATATTACTCGTAAGTAAAGTGCTCTTTATAAAGAATATTCCTCGCGTAAAAGTAAACTAAATAGTTTATTTTAAACATATGCCTACACGTTTCGATATAACCTTCTTTCGATCACGCAACTTCGACATTACAGGACAATCGATACCGATTTATACGTCTCAAAAAATATCTGCTACACGATTTTGAACTCTATTTCCAATGAATTATGAACTAAGAAAGTAGGTTTTTTTTATGACGGTGAGAGGATTGGGGTGAACTCGTGTTATTTTGTGCTGTAGGTACAAGTTTTTTTGTTACGTTTAGACAAGTCTATTTGAGCTAAAGTTAATAAGTATCTGTTATTTCTTAAAATAAAGTAAAATTCGACACGTCAGCATTATCAGCCTATAACGTTCCCAATGTTGGGACACAGGCCTCCGCTCGGTGTGAGGGAGTGCGGGCCCAGTGCGGGTTCGAATTTTTAGTTCTAGGATATGCTATGAGTGGTAGCCTAGTGGTAACAGCCGCGACTTACGCACGTACATACGTAGATCGTAGGTTCGAACCCAGACAGGCGCTCAATTTTGTGTAAATAATTTCATAACTACTGCTCTCAAATCGGTGAAAAAAAAACATCGTGAGGAAACCGGCATGTCCTGGAACCAAAAGTTCGAAGAAATGTGACATCTACCAACCCGCACTGGGCCCGCGTGAATTTTTGCCCACTCCCTCTCATAGAGAGACGTCTTGTGTCCCAGCATTGGGAACATTATAAAATAAATCAATTTCGTTAAAACACAGATGGTTTTCAAAATCAAGCTAACTTAGAAAAATCCGGGAAATTTGTTACTTCACGTTAAGTCGAGCTGAAACGTTTTACCCGTCGTTTTACCTAATCATTGCAATGCCATTACGGTAAGCTTTGCCGATGATATCGACGATAATCATCTTACGGACCGTTTGCCTCGAAGCAATGACTTAAATAATCCAAATTACTCTACCTTTTAAAATAATATTACGTATTTAGGACGACCTTTTGAAGTTAAGGGTGGTGAAAAGATACATATTGAAAGGATAGAATTTACTGGTCCAAATTAAATTAGCTAGCGAAACTGTTTTTTTATTTTTATAAATTTAAAAATTCAGATATGAGTTTTAGGATAATGTCGGTTGTGTAGGGATTGTATCTGTGTTCCTAGCTAGTTTTTAAATACTTTAAATTGTAATCTGTTGAGAACGTAGTGAGTAGCATAATTAAAAAATATATATATATTCAAGATAATTATGACCATTTCTAATTGTACTACTGTTTGTTTTTCATTAAAAAGTTAATAAATAACTCCGCAGACGTGATTGGTATCGATATCTTAGCATGATAAAACAAAAACAAATATGTAGATTTGATGTATAGGACTACCGAGAGGCCCGTGGCTAAATAATAACAGCCGCACAGTCGATCGGTCAGGTTAAGCTACGCTTGCCGCGGTTGGTCTGTAGATGGGTGACCATCTTTACATACCGAGACCCCTCCGTGCCTCGGAAAGCACGTTAAGCCGTTGGTCCCGGCTGTCATTCGTGGATCTTTGACAGTCGTTACGGGTAGTCAGAAGCCCGAAAGTCTGACAACCAGTCTTACCAAGGGGTATCGTATTACCCAGTAACTGGGTTGTGGAGGTCAGATAGGCAGTCGCTCCATGTAAAATACTGGTATTCAGCTGTATCCGGTTAGACTGGAAGCCGACCCCAACATAGTTGGGAAAAGGCTAGGCAGATGATGATGTATAGTACTACCATGTAAAATACTGGTATTCAGCTGCATACAGTTAAACTGTAAGCTGACCCCAAAATAGTTGGGAAATGACTATATAGGCAGATGAAAAGATTAATACACAGGGCTGGTAAAGGGAAATCGTCTCCGTTTGTGTGAAAACGCTGACTTTACGGTCGATAACCGTTTGTCTTGCATTAGTGACCGTGGGTTTATTTATTGTATTTGGAAAGGTAAGTTTCCCTTCCCAGCCATAAAATAGATCATGAATATATTAGCAATTTTATCCACCTAGTTTGGGTCTTTTTTTTTCTTTTTTCAGGATGGGAAATCATCAAATGACCCCTCCCGCTCTGGGTGGAGAGGAGGGAGTGTCAGACTCTTACTGACTACTATAACCCACCCGTGTTCCTTCCTTAGCCCTTTATGTTCCAGGGCAGCGGTAACCCTTTCGGACGATCCCGCTACGACCTAGTTTGGGTCTTTCGGGTTGATCTATCAGGTTGGCTGCCATTCGTGGATCTTTGACAGTCGTCAGAAGCCCGAAAGTATGACAACCAGTCTAACCAAGGGGTACCAAGGGGTACCGGGTTGTGGAGGTCGGATAGTCGCTCCATGTAAAATACTGGTATTTAGCTGCATCCGGTTAGACTGGAAGCAAACCCCAACATAATTAAGAAAAGGCTTGGCAGATAGTGTGACTTTTTCGGGTAGGTACACTTGACAATTTTCTCGGTTGACTTTTCACCCTTATGCCTTATTTCTCCCTTAGTAAGAAGGATGAAAAGTAGTTTACCTAGTATACGTGTTTTATATCAAGAAGTGAGCCTTATTTTTTCGTCGTTATTAGTTCCTGGCATATTTCAATCTTCCTTGTGTAAGGGCTGATTTTTCCAACGCCAGATAATTTTATCGGAGGAATTTTATCAGATGATTGAAAAATCAGCCCTAAGTAGTATCATTAGGTATATAATATCCTTTCTTCCTTAAGCAGCAGCACCTCAAAATTTAAAAACACTATGAAGGTCATAACTCACTATGACAGCACCGCTCCGACTCGGAAAAAACTTGTCATTGAAGTAAGGATTTTAAATCAATTGTATTAAAGTACATTTTACGATTATACAGACAGTAGACAGCACCGCGCTCTTCAAGCGATCTGCCGGTTCCCCAGCGAAGAAAACCTGCAGGCCTAGCCCAGTTGACAATCTACATTCTTTAACACTATTAGAAAACCAAATGTATAGGAATGACATCATCTCAACGCTAAGTCACGTGGTCAGAACAAACGAATAGAAAATTCGTAGCCAAGTTTACTCGTTCAAAATGTTAGAATGAAATGTAATCGTTTCTACAACATTAATCGCTACATCCCCTGCAACGTTGGCGCGTGAACGGTAAGCTACCAACTAGTACGCGGCGTAGAACAACACGCTATCACCTCACCGGTGACGACCAGCAGCGAGCGGTGGTCTTGCTGAAGGTGCGTTGGCGACAATATCGCCGCGTGCTGGCTGCAGTGAAGGAGGGGTGCGGGGACAGCAGGGAGCACCACACAAGTCAGTTGTAGCATGCCTCCACCCACGGCTGCGCTTGCGCATTTATTAACGTCCATATTTTCTTGTTTACATTTTAAACTGACCTTTTACCGCTGTATTTTCATTTCTTATTTCACAAAACATGTTATACAGTCAATTATCACTTCATTTCTCTCCACCACAACCTATCGTCGCGACCAACGATGTTTTTAGATGTCTACCATTTATCAAAGGGCTAACACAAATACCCATACCGTTCCACGAGATACCAGGCACAAACCGTTCACGAATTTATTTATACACACACTCCTATAAAAGTCTGAAACACAAAGGGTTAATTAAAACTCGGTACGGGTAAAGGATGGTTTCCACCAAACGGCTCGTATCACATCGGCACGGAAAGGATATTTTTTTTTTTTTTTTTTACAGTCATATTGTTTTATTTATCTTATTATTTACATTAACATGTTTGAATATCCACGAGATTAGGTAAAATTACAATTATGTACGTAGTAAAAGCTAAAACTAACTAAAAATGTAATTTAGTAATTATATGAAGTGTCGCAAACCATCTAGAAACTAATTTCTTTGTACTTTGAACTATCGTAATAATTTTGACATAAAATGAACTTCTGTTGGTACAATTAATGGTTAAACAAACTTACCTGAAGTGAAGTTTGACCGCAATTACACGAGTCGCTGCATCCGAAGAGATTTACATGATTCACTAGGTAGTACACTCCTCAATGTACTAGGCATCGCACAATTTTTAGATAAAAAACTAAAAAATAAAATTAAATGTTAAACGACTACCATAGTAACTGCTGTGGTGGGGCGTCCGCCGCCCGCCATCTATGATCGTTCACTTGTCATTCATTTAAGAGGGCTATTTATCTTAAACTACTTATATTTAACATCGGGATTTCTTGCAAAGAAGGGTTGGGTGGGTTTGTAAATCTCTTCGGATGCAGCGACTCGTGTAATTGCGGTCAAACTTCACTTCAGGTAAGTTTGTTTAACCATTAATTACACTTCGTCGCTGCATCCTCGAGATTTACATGATTCACTAGGTAGATGTTCAGAGTTTAGAGATAAATAGCCAATAGGTACATTTGTGATGAAGAAAACAAATGCATCTAAATGATATATTATTATGTTTTATTTTTAACATAGCTATATGGTATTTTTAACAATACCTACAATATTTAAACGTCATTTTCATAAACAGCGCGAGCAAAATCATCTGTTTCCTCTGTAAGCAGAGGTCTATTATAAAATTTACCAAATACTAAAGAATTACCAGACCAACCGGCAGTTTTTTTAATTAAATCTATAGAAATACCTCTACGACCAGCCGCTGATGTAGCCGCGTGGCGCGTGCTATGTGACGTAAATATTGTGGTGTCTATACCGCTATCTGCTAACGTCTGTTTAATCCAGCGGCTAATCGTAGAGGAGCTGGCGTTGTGGACTGGCCTCTTAGTAGTTAATAATAACATTTCGGTATTTGATTCAGTCCTAAATGTATCTGTAACATTAATATAAGAACATAAAGTCCTTCCTGGACATATCTCTATTTTATCAGGAAAGAATGGGATAATCAAACGGGGTGATTGTCTGCCAGGTGCAGAGGTTTTTAACAAATCATCAATTGTTATTATAATATTTGAATCACAAATATTTATATTAGACATGCGAATAAAGGATAACGTCTGCACGCGTTGTGCAGTCGACAACGCAAGCAGAGTTACCAGTTTTTTTGTTAATTTGTTTAAACACAAATTTTCATTAGGAAAATAATTGAACAAAAAATCTAAAACTACATTAGTGTCCCAAGTAGACTGATATCGAGGGAAAACTGGTTTCAATCTAAAAACACCTTTCATAAATCTGCTGACAATATCATTTGTACTTAGTTGCCTACCTATAATTAAACCAAGCGCCGAACGATAAGTGTTCAATGTAGAATACCTGGCTCCCGTTTCAAATTCTCTGGACAAAAAATGCAGTACCGGTTTTATAGATGCAGTATAGCAGTCTACCTTATGGGTTTGACAAAACTGCCACCATTTTCTGTAAGCTATATTATATTGTTTTAATGTACTATTAGATAAAGAAGCAGTGATAATTTTTATAGTTTCCGGGGTCAATGATTTTCGAGAAAATGCTTCCCTGATAATAGGCATGATACCAGGGTAAGTTTCATCCAAAGGGGGTGCTGCGTTCTGAAAGGAGATAAAAGGAGATCACTACTAGGTCCGTGATAAACCGGTTCCCTTATCTGTAAAGATGTAAACAGTGGGTACCACGGCTGACTAGGCCAATATGGGACTATGAGCACTCCTGTAGCCTTATCAGAAATTATTTTTCGTAAGCACTTGAGAATCAACGAAAAAGGTGGGAAAGAGTAAAAGTTTAAATTGCCCCAATCTAAAGTAAATGAATCAATATCGAAAGCGTGTGGGTCTCGTTTCCAGGACACATATTTAGGACATTTCGCATTCAAACAAGTTGCGAATAAATCAATCTCTGGAGTACCATAATGAAGGACTACGTCATGAAACGCTGAACGAGATAATTCCCACTCGGTGTCGACATTGATGTGTCTTGATTCTTGGTCAGCTTCCGTGTTGGCTTTTGACTTAATGTAGGAAGCAAAAATGAAGAGACGACGTTCTTCACACCACTGCCAAATCTCGCGTGCTATATCATTAAGATGTGTATATTGAACACCGCCCATCCTATTAATATATGAGATTGCAGTAGTGTTATCTATTCTTAAAAGAATCTCTTTATCTAGAAGGTCCTTGGCAAAGCATTTCAAACCAATGAAAGCTGCTTTTAATTCTAATAAGTTTATATGGTTTGGGGCCTCTGACGTACTCCAAAATCCACCGCTGGTTTCTCCGTTACAAGCTATGCCCCAACCCGTTAGAGAAGCATCGGAAAAAATCTCCAAGTAGTATTTGTTTTGACAAATTGGACAAAACGCATTCATGATGTTTGTTTTCCACCACGAGAAATCAGGTTCTAGGTTATTAGGAATGATCATATTAACATCATAATCTCCATTTGATTTTTGAAGCGCGAGATATTTAATTCTTTCAAATCGCTTGGTATAAATCCACCCATAACTAACTGCTGGGCACGATGACGTAAGCAAACCCAAAAACTTTGCAGTCTCTGATAGATAAAGAACGTTTGTTGGAGTATCTATCGATTATCTCTAGTACCTTCAATCGTTTCTTTATTGGCAATTTTAAAGTCATGTCCGTTGAGTTTAATTCAAAACCTAAAAAAGTTTTGAGTTGGCTAGGAACTAAATCACTTTTATAAATGTTTATCACAAATCCGAGTTTTTCTAACAAGTCGGTGATTATTTTTACATCATGAGAGCAGCCTTCAAATGTTTTATTAATACATAACAAATCGTCTAAATAAATAGCATAATCCCTTGTTTTCTGAGGTATCTCTCTCTCTTTTCTGGTTTCATTAATTTAGTAAAAATCAACGGTGCCGAACATAAACCAAAGGGTAAACACTGAAATTCATAAGTCTGATTGAAAAACCTAAACCGTAGATATTTTTTACTATCTTCATAAATTGGGATTAAAAAATACGCCTCCTTAAGGTCAATATGGGCCATGTAATATGATTTTGATAGTAATTTAGAAGCCGTTCTAACATCTTCCATTTTAAAATGTTGTGGATCAATATAATTGTTTAATTTTTTAAGATTAAGAATAAATCTATGGGTACCGTCACTTTTAGGTATCAAAAAAATATTCGAAATAAACTGGCCCTGAATGTCTTCACAATTTACTATCGCACCGGATAACAAAAGCTTTGAAATTTCAATACTAAGACTATTAGCCTCTTGGAAAGAAAAGGATTTATTAACTGGTTCTGCAAACTGAATAACGGGTCGATTAAAACGTATTTTGTAACCATGATATATACACTGTAAGATTACAGGATCTTTAGTTATGCTTTGCCAAGCTGTTAGAAAGTGTCGTAACCGACCAGCGTGTTTAATTACCTCTATTCGGGCTTCGGAGGTGCCTTCGGTGCTGACTTCGCAGAGCTGTACCGTTCTGTTGACGCTGGATATCTCCGTGTGTTCAGGTTGGAGGCTTGTGTCCTGGGCCCACTCGACCTGCCTCTGTAGTTCTGGTGACGAAGTGGGCGCCTCGAGTTTCCCTGGCGATAATTATTAGAGCGTGTCGATCTGTGGGAGGTAGATGGTTGAGGTTCGGTCCTCTTTATCTGTAATCCAGATTTTTCAGCCATCTTAGATGCCTTGATTTTATCGCCCAAATTCTCTCCGAAGAGAAAAGTATCTCTCTTAACTCCTTGAATAATATTCAAAAAACTTTTATCCAGGCTGAATGTAACTAACTTCCTTCGGTTAGCAGTATTTTGGCAATGTAAATCCAACAATATTTGCGCTGTTTCTGAGAGCTTTTTTATAATCTCAGCCTTTTCTACATTGCCGTCAATGACTGAAGAGAGTAAGTTAGTGATACCCGCTATACCAATGCCTAGATGGTTTTGTGTCCATTCAAGACGCTTATCCCTGTTTCTTGATGATTCCGTTAAGACAGAAGATATTTCTTGATTAAGCTTTGGTGCCTTAATAAGTTGAAAATTCTCCGGGGTCAAAATATTACTAAACAGCTTTTGTTTCTGTTCTTTACCTAGACCCTCCATAATAATCTTTCCCCAACGTTTGGAGATCTCTTCTCTGATTTTTGGCCCGAAAACCTCATCTCTTTCCTTAGATTCTCCAAGAACCTCTAATATATCAGGCGGGAGGGCCTCCACAATTTCTGGTGGGGCGTTAAATTCTGGTGCGGCGCTAGTACCAGCGCCACCAGTAACGGTATCAGAGATAGTGTGTTGTGGAACTGTCACCACAGATCGAAAGTTCGAGTGATTACCATCTGATTGGTAATGCTCAGAGGATTCGTAGTCGGGAGGTAAGGAGGCAGGACCTGAGTGGCCAGACTCGACATCTGGAACGATATTTCGATCTACTATAGCATTGGCTCAAATTTGGCCTAAAAACAATGACAACAAAAGGATTTGATCGCGTCAAACCACTTGACATAATAGTCACTTATTATAGACGGTCGTAATCGCGTCACGACACTTAATTAGTCATTTATAAAATAGTTGTTTTAATTTGGTACTTGCAGAATATGCAAAGTAAGGTACTTATTAACCTACATTTTTCATAAAGACATAAACGGTCAGTGGGTAGCCTTAGGGGCGAATCTGAACCGCGAACTGGAACCACTTCAATCTCGTCTCAGTACACATCGTCCAATGAATTTAACTAATTGTTTGTAAAAACAAAGTAGCATGATGCAAAACGATTCCTTTTCTATAATATAACATTATAATGGAACAACAACATTACAAAGTCATGAGTCATACTGCACGTGTGCGTTGAAAGAATCAAAACTATTAAACTTGGCGATTGATAGTTAAAATCACCGATACCGATGATACGAACTAACATCGTCAGTATTAAGTTAAATCTGACTAACCTTCATCACTGGATGTGCGTTCTCGTTGCCTTTGTAAACGCTTTTCCAGTCGCCTTATTTTTCGTCTGATGGTCTCTGGATCATCTTCATGTCGTCTTCGTCCCATGGTCACAAGAAGAAAAAAATGGATGGAATATTTTCAACACCAACAATTTAATAATGTTGCGATGCCCGCACGAAAGAAGCGAATGACAAGTGAACGATCATAGATGGCGGGCGGCGGACGCCCCACCACAGCAGTTACTATGGTAGTCGTTTAACATTTAATTTTATTTTTTAGTTTTTTATCTAAAAATTGTGCGATGCCTAGTACATTGAGGAGTGTACTACCTAGTGAATCATGTAAATCTCGAGGATGCAGCGACGAAGTGTAATTGATTTGGTTTATGAATAAATTGCTGTATAAAAATTAAAAGTACCCTCTTTTTTTTAGTTTACCATAACATGATCACGTAAATAATCTACAGATGGTGGAAATTAAATAAATGGTAGTGACTGCCGTACATTTCATTGCCTTCAAGAATATCACAATATTACTTTATCAATATAACGTACATAGTATCAAGACTAGAGTACATAACTACAGTTTTACAATTATACTGTGGGAGACTGGTGCCTAAGCTAGACAAAAAGCCTGTATTTCAGGACACCAGGACTCCCTCTCATTCGGAAATGGTTACATTTTATAAATTATTATGTACTCACACATTACTAAGTGCGGCAGGTTATTAATGACTAAGCATGTTTACAAAAGAAAAAATAATAATAATTAAATGGTGTTACTATTTGCGTGGATATTAATTGTGTGAGTGTATGTGTGTATGTGTGATGGCATGTAAAGGTGTGTATGTGTGTGTGTGAGAGAGTTATAATTTAAGAAATTATATCAGGGAAGCAAGAAGTTTTTCCGTGTCGTCATAGTTTAGTTCCTGGAGCCAATTTCTTACTTTCATTTTGCACTTTTTGCTGGTAAGACTGTAAAAAGACAGCTTCCTATTTATGTTATTGTATAGGAAGCGACCTAGGTGGCAAAAGAAGCGTTTAGAGAAGATAGTAGTGAGCCGGTTGTGACGGCGGTCAATGGGATCAAATCGTCTTTTACCATGTGATAGTAGGGGGTTGAAAGAAATGAGCCCATGCTGTTTTAAGACTGTTTGTAATATAAACAGCTGGCGAACGGTTAGGACTTTAGCCTCTTTATATAAAAGTGCTGTCGGATATTGGAATGGTAGGAAGGAAGACACCTTCAAAATGGCTCTCTACGTTCTCTCCAGTTCCAATATTGTATATTTAGGCGCCCCCCCCCCAAGATGTTATGCAGTAGGTTAAAAGTGATTGGACGAGGGCGAAATACATTGTTTTCCTCAGATTTTCGTCTGCCACATGTCTCACAGTCTTGAAAACAAATATTAACTTACGCAATCTGTTGCTAAGGGTGTTGATGTGTTCCTGAAATCTTAAGTTACAGTCTATTATAATACCTAAGTACTTTACGCTGTTTTCTTTTTGCAAATGTGTGCAGTTACATGTGGAGTCCTTTTGGTTGGAACAGGAGTGGGCTATAATAGAATACAATGGCCTTGTTGTAGTTCTACGCGTGTAGTTTTTTAGAGTAAAGGCAATGTATTTCGTTTTGTCAGCATTCAGTGTAAGAACGTTTCTGTGCAGCCACTCCGTTACAACGCCAAAGCCTGCCTGAGCATGCGCATACACTTCATGCCATGTGCTAGCACTAAAAAGAAGGGCAGTGTCATCGGCAAAAGTTATGATTTTACCTTTATGGAGAGTGAGCAAACCCAGCTCGTTGATGTATATAAGAAAGAGGGTCGGCCCAAGTACGCTGCCTTGTGGCACGCCATATGACACAGTGCGTTCCTCACTGATGACATCATCGATTTTAACGCACTGGGTACGCTCACTCAAATAATCCTCAAACAGTTTAAGTTGTACCCCCCTTATTCCCAACCTTTCCATCTTTTGAATTAGGATGGGTACAGAAACCGTGTCAAAAGCTTTGGCGAGGTCTAAAAAGATGCCTAATACCTTTTGCCCACTGTCCATGTTGTTGACAACATAGTTTGTCAGATCATGAACTGCGTCGGACGTGGACTTACCAGCCCGAAAACCATATTGCGAGGGCGATAATATGTTGAATTTTTCCAGGTAATCCACGAGCCTGTTATTCATAATCCGTTCTAGTATTTTGGATAGGGCTGGAAGAACTGCAATAGGTCTATAGTTATTGACACGGCTTCTGTCCCCACTCTTAAATATAGGATGTATTATAGATCTTTTGAATGCTCTTGGAAATTGGCCAGTAGTGAGTGCGAGGTTGCAAATGTATGTAAGAGGAGGTACAACTACGTCCAGGTGTTTTTTCAGGAGGGTACTAGAGATTCGGTCCCATCCCGCAGCACAGTCACTTCGTAGGGACATTATTAGCTTACCAACTTCATTTTTGTCTGTCGGCAGCAGTGCCATGGACTGTACGAGTCCGTTAATGACTGTGTGGGATGGATCGGATGTTGACCTGGTTACTATCTTTTCTGCGAGATTTTTGCCGATTTCTGCAAAAAATTTGTTGACGAGGTTAGCAGATTGTAGCGGAGTAGCTGCTATATTTAGAAGATGTGATGTGTCGTCCCTTTTTCTAGTTCGATTTGTTATAGCGTTTATAGCTGTCCATATTTGTTTGGTATTATTACCAGCATCACTTAATTCTTTTTTTTCAAATTCTATTTTGGTATTTCTTAGTAGCTTGTTGCAGAAGTTTCTATATCTATTAAAGGACGTTCTCAACATTTCATTTTCGGGTGACTTTTTAAGTTTTTTGTGTAGATTGTCTCTATGTCGGATACATCGAAGGAGGCCCGGTGTGAGCCAGGGCTTCATGATCTTTTTCCGATTAGGTACTTTAACTCGTTTAGAATTGGATACAATCGCCTGTGAGATAAGGCTGAGCATTTTCTCTGCTGCCATGTGAGGGTCTTGGGTGCAGTAGACTTGTTCGAAGTCAAGTTGCTTCATGTCAGCGTCTAGGTGATCGTGATTGATGCGGACAAAAAATTTTTGAGCAGTTACTTTGTGAATTTTCTTGGCTAGGAACAGTAAGACTGTTTCATGGTCAGTTAATGCCGAGTGGGCTACCAAAGCTGATGCTGGGAGTTTGGTTTTTAAAATAAAGTGGTCAAGGCAGGTATGAAGTCGAGTGGGCAATGTATGTGCAGGAAGTAGACCATGCGTGGCTAATAGATTTAGGTAACTATGTTTTGTCGAGTCAAGACATTGGTCGTGGATGTTAATATTTATATCACCGGTGATAATTATGTTTTTATAGTGTGCAATTTTCAATAAGATTGTGTTTAGTGAGTTGAGAAAATTTGTAATATCTTTATATCCTGGTGGGCGATATATGGCTAATAGGATAGTGTTCATGTCAACTTTTATTATTAGGCAGTTTGCATCAGGAATTGAAGGTTCTTCTACGACTACCCTAAGATTTTTATGAACATATACCACTACACCCTCATTTTGAGTCAAATTGTTATCAGTTTTAAAATAACTATAGCCTTGGAGGTCCGGGATAAAGTGAGTATTTGGTAGCCAACATTCTGTCAACGTTATTAGGTCCCACTCAACCTTCGTTCTAGCAAGAATGGTATGTAATCCTGAAATATTCTTTGTTATGCTTCTGATATTTTGGTTAAGGATTTTGAGCGATTGATAAGGATTGAAGTTAGGTGGTATACAGTTATCTAAGTCACAGGTGGATGAGTCCGACACAGAGACTGAATCTATATTGTTTACATTATGTTGCGTGATATCGAATTATGGTTTATAGCGATCATTATTTGCCTTTTTTTTGTGCTACTAAGATTTGTGCGAGGTGGTTCTGCAGAGTTAGACCATTAGAACTCCAATTATGGGTTGTAGAGAAAAGAAAAAGTGATACTGGGTCACAAAAATTACGAGCTCCCGTTGTGTATTTATGTTGTGTTATAGTAATAATTAGTAATTGTGGTGTGTAATTAAATGTGTAAATTTTTGCAGCTGGCGTTTTAATAGTTTGTATTACAAACAGTGTGTAAAAAGTACTCTTATACATTTCTATTTGTGTTGTGAATATATACGTACTAAGTTTAGGACACAGAACTAAATATTTGTAAATAAGTAAGTTAATATTAGGTTTTAGCATGCAAAAAACAATATTTTTAGACAATTTGGTTTGCCACCATAGCAAGAAGACTAGTCATTTATTTTTTTCCTTACGTAGCTGAGCTAGATCTTCTTCGGATTTTATAAGCCTGCTGGGCATCCCTTCTCTTTCGCGTACGTAAACTTTCCCGTTTGCGGTCCAACACTGTCCATATTCAGCGCTTTTTATGAACTCTCTTGTGAGATAATGGAGGCGTTTTGTTGCCGAAGTTAGCGCTTCCGATACAAATATTGGCTTCGGAGGTCCAGCTGCTTGCAGGTGCGTAGTGTTAAGACGATTTCCTATATTTTGCTTGTTGTAGATTTTAGTAGATAGCATGAATTGTTCCTTTATTGTTGACGACGTAAATTCTACAACGACAGTGCCTACTGTCTCATTTTTACCTTTTAGACGGAAAATATTTTTGATGTCAGACGGTGGAACGGGTTGATTAATAATATTACCAAGTTTTTGAACTAACCCAGTTAGTGTTGTTTTGTTTTCAGGGTTTGATGCTGGAATATTTTTTATTTCAATTGTAGCAGCTTTTAAGTTTCTCTCCAGATAGTCTACCTTAAGCTCCAGCGCATTTATAATTTTTTGGTTGTCACAACACTTGGCCTGTAAATTATTTATCTCGATCATGGCATCATCGTACTTGTCCGATAGAAATTGTACCGAGTTTTGGATTTGTACATTTTGGGTCCGGATTTCGTCATTCTGAGTTTGAATTTCTATATTTTGACTTCGTATCAGGCTGTTTTGAGACCTTATATCCTCAAGAGCTGTGTGTAGAGAGTCTATTTTATTATTTTGTTGTTTTTGATCAGACACAAAATCAGCAAACATGCCCTTGAGTTCACTCATCATTGTTTCTAGGCGTTGCAACTCGACGTCATCGCCTCGTTTTCTTTTCCTCTGAGTAATATGTACATCATTATTGGAACTTGTACTTAAATCAGGTTCGGAGTTGTGTAAAGGCGACGATGTAGTTTTAGGAGGCGATCGCAACATTTTTGTAACTAATTATGAAGTCAATAATTAGCAATAGATCGGATAATATCATGCATACGTATACGTTGTTTACTGTATTAATGGTATGATATGGCGACAGCCGATCGCGTCCGGCAGGATGTCGACGCATATGATCGGCTCCGTACTGTCGCTTGCGAACGTATCCGTTTCTGCGCTTAGTCAAATATGTTAATTCCTACCGTGTTGACGTGTTCTGATGCCGAAAGGATTCGATCGAATACGACGACAGGCGAATGGAGCCGACTGCGCGTCACAGCATACTTGCACTTTTGTCAAGCTGCTTTGCGCGGCTTGGTAATTTAGACTTTAAATACTGTGTACACGATTTAATATCGTTTAAAAAATGCAAAATCTGTTCCGATCCGATGGGATGCGAGCCGTTTGGTGGAAATCATCCTTTATTTTCCAAAATATAGGTTTTAATATCCTATCACGCTTTGAAGTTGAACCCACGTCAAGTGTAACTTTATGCGGTATATCCGTTAATTTGTTTCTTGGTTTATTATTATGAACATTGGTTCTTTTCCTGCCTGACTTACATAACATAACATCACGCGTTAAATACCCGAAGGGTTAGGCAGAGGTGCACTTACAGTACTACTATAGGTGCACTTAAACATAACTATTGAAATATGAGTGTAATATAACAGTACTAGCTGCGCCCCACGGTTTCACCCGCATAAATTTCGATCCCGTGGGAATATCGGGATAAAAATTATCCTATGTGTTAATGCTGGTTATAAAGTATCTGTGTGCTAAATTTCATCTAAATCAGTTTATTAGTTTTTGCGTGAAAGAGTAACAAACATCCATCCATACATCCATCCATAATGCTGGTGATTAAAAACAAGAAAAAAAAGGATTATGCATAATCATGCAGTACCGCCCTTGGCGCATTAATTTGAATTATTTTTAACACTTTACAAAATATTTACTGTAATAATTTTAGGTAGTTAAATTAAATAAAGGAAATAATAATGGCTTTTAAAAGTGTCATAATTTCAAAATCAATACATACTTAAAAACTATTTCCGTGTCAAATCATCATTATTCATCGTTTGACGATATTCCTCAAATGATATATTGATATATTTTAATGATATATTTTCCTTATCGGAAAGCCGATTTGTTCAACTGCTTGACACTTCTACTAATTATCGAAACAACAAGTAAATAATTTACACGTTATTAAATTATAACCACACATTTTATGTTATTAATGACTGACTGCTTCGTTGGTCTAACGTTTGCAACCGCTACTGCTGACCATGAATTCCTGGGTTCGATTCCCGGGTCAGGTAAAGTGTTATTAGGTTTTTCCATCTGGAATTTCTCAGTGGCAGCCCGGAGCCTGAATTTTCGCCCTATTATGGCGATAGGTTTACCCCATTTAACATCGTTCACATTCCAATCTCACGTCTTAATATGTATGTCAATAATATCAAAAATGTTATACATTATTGACAACGTGTTTGTAGTTGATGGTCGCTGAGATGAGTTTGCAACTAGATTTTTAACGTTTTAAATTATAGCCTTCTGATAGACTATAAGTAGATAACGCTATTTCCACGTCGCCGACCTCATAATACAACTCTACAAGCTCTTTCACATTATTTAATTTATACAGCACGTTATTACGAGAAAGGTCATATTTAAGGGTCTTTCACAACTTTAACAACTTTCTACATGGGCCAATATTGAAAAAATAATCAGCCATCCCATACATTTGGGTCGAGTAGGTATTGAAGATTTTTATGGGTCGGTTGATCATTTCTTCGCGGTTACGATGTTGGTTCCGTGAAGACATAGTTCCGCGGGGTAATTGCGTAACAGACTATCAGTAGCAATGGCTTTTATTTTGACAGTTCAATAACATCCATTGCGTTATTTACGTTGCTAAGCAGACACATTTTTCGAACATATAAAGTAATGGATTACCGCTAGTTACGCCAATAAGGTGCTGTTGGAAGGTGTACCACACCCTGAAATATTTATTTATTATTTTCTTTATTTTCGGAAGGCTTACAGACAAATCCTACTAATATTAAATTATAAATGCGAAAGTTTGTGAGGATGGATGGATAGATGGAGGTTTGTTACATTTTCACGCAAAAACCACTAAACGGATTTGAATGAAATTTGGCACACGCGTAGTTTATAACCATGATTAACACATAGGACACATTTTATCCCGATATTCCCAAAGGATTGAAACTTATGCGGGTGAAACCGCGGGGCGCTGCGAGTAACATTATAATAACAGTAATTTATAACTAAATTGTTAATTACAAGCCTCCACAGATAAATAAAAAAAATATTACTCCTTTATAGTCTAAGTTACATTAGTTATTCCCTCAAAGTTGGTTCATTTCGTTTGTTAAATATTAAACCAACACAAATATTGATCACACATTTTTGATACGTGGTGTAGAAAAGTCTGTGTATCCGTGCCGTGACCAAAAAGGATAATCACATCCCAATACTCCTTACGTCGGTCCCAGTTTATCACAAAAAACCAAATTCCCTACCTACTTTATAAACATGGCGCACTCTCGACCATTTTTTACGCAACCCAGCTTTTCATTTAACATAGTGGCACAACCTTTAGGCACAATTGGACAAAAAAAAAATCCATTCCGGACGCTCCCACACCGCTAGTTAGCAAAACTCTGAACATTAATCTCCGTTCTACTCAGATTTTCTAAAGTTAGGGGGCAATTTTCAACGGAAAATCGGAAACAATTTGGAATAACAACAAACCTCATAATTTTGGCCCCTCACCTTTGGTTTCATTGTTGTCCAGGATAGGGATCCTGAGTTTACAATTTCGTGTTTACATTTTCAATTGACTTGTAATTGTTTTTAGAAATTCAATTCAATTAATTTATTGCTTTTGTTTGTAGCGGTGTATTGTGTTTTGAGAAATGATACTAACTACTTCTAGCAAATTATGTAAATTGTTCAAGGTACGGCGGCTAGATATTTGCATTTAATAAATGCTTACAATCATAATCACCGTCGAGAGACTGAGGAGGCTCTAATAATATGAACGAGGGAAGGAAATAATACAAGTATTATTTTATGTGGTTAGAATTTGTGTGTTATAGGTTTTTCATCTGGAATTCGTTAGTAACAGACCAGCTGGAGTCTGGAGTTGTGCCCAGTTGATGGTAATAGGTCCTCTATTACATAAGAAAGAAAGAAACATGCGTTCATTGGCATTACAGCAAAATAAATGCACCTTAAAACTATAAACTACCACTAAACTACTAACTACTGCTACTAAACTATAACTATCTTTATGATCTTGAGATTTAGTATGTGACTTCTTTTTAATTTTGTGTGTGTGACTTGGCTATCGCATTAGGTTAAGTAAGGCCTGTAATGATTATGATGATGATATATTTATTTCACTATATTTGGCATTTCTGCCGTGCAAATGTTTAGATTTTACATCTTGGTTATCGCATGCAGTACACATTTAGTAATTATCAATAACATAAAAACACTAATAATAATTTCATAATTTAAATTTGGATAGTTTTAAGGCATTTAAATAAATAAATAAAACAGAAAACAATTATTATAATGCCAAAAGGGCCTCAGCTCAGCATAATGTCAGATGACAACACAAGGTGTACCAAAGTGTACATGGATCTTAGATATAACTGGCGAAATGTGGATGTACTATAGGTGTCTAGGTAGGTACTCTGCCTAACCCTTCGGGGAATGCAGGCGTGATGTTTTGTTAAGGGCAACTTGTGCATTTTAATACAGACATTCTTATATCATCATCTGCCTAGCCTTTTCCCAACTGTGTTGGGCTCGGCTTCTAGTCTAACTAGATGCAGCTCAATACCAGTATTTTATATGGAGCGACTGCCTATCTGACCTCCACTATCTAGTTACTGGGTAAAACGATATCCCTTGGTAAGACTGGTTCTCACTTTTATGTTTCTGACCACCAGTAACGACGGTCAAAGATCTACAAATAAAAACCGGGGAACGGTTTAACATGGTTTGTGAAGGTTGGAGCGGTCTCGATATGTATTAGGTGCAGGTCACCCATCCATGGACTGATCTCGGCAAGCGTAGCTTAAGGCGCTACCCCGAGCTAAGTGGCGCCCTCATTGAATAAAAAATCGTAGCATAGCATAGAAAACAAAAATAAAAAAATTGAATCTTGGAGTTTGTTACAAAGAGGATAAAGTATTTTTACGTTGTTAAAACAGGACTCAAAATGTTTTGCATCCAAAGTAGAGCAAAACTGTCAAAAATGGCCGCTTTTGGTACTTTTGCTATCTACTTTGGATACTAAACATTTTGAGTCCTGTTTTAACAACGTAAAAATACTTTATCCTCTTTGTAACAAACTCCAAGATTCATTTTTTTTATTTTTGTTTTCTATGCTATGCACGATTTTTTATTTAATGAGGGCGCCACTTAGCTCGGGATAGTGCCTAACGCGGCTGTTATTACCCACAGATATTTTTACATGATCAGCCTAAAAGGTTCCCACGGGCTAAGACATGGTCCTCCTTTCCGAGCTAGTAGATGTCACATGTTACGATGTTTTCATTTACCGTTTTTAGAACAGAGGTGATAAAACAACCACATCAACTCAGCCTATTGCAGTCCACTGCTGGACATAGGCCTCTCCCAGGCTGCGCCACAACACCCTGTCCTCCGCCTTCCGCATCTAGTCTGCCCCAGCCACCTTCTTTAGGTCGTCCTTCCATCTAGCTGGTAGGCGTTCCACATTCGCTACCTTGGCCAGGAATAGCGGGACCACCGGGAACTGGGGGCCGTTGTTTTGGCACTTTAGTCATGTGGGAGGTTTAATACCCGTTGTCATGAAACAACCTGTACAAAGTCAATTGCCTGTGTTGCTATCCCACTGAGCCATTGTACAGTAAGGGTCAGAAGTGGAGTGCCATTATCACGAAACAATAGATTGACACTTTTTTAACTTACGACCTTCTTGTAATGAGTAATTTCTATACCATAGACACTCTCACATTAGTTTGCAACTGATTGTATTTCATACATTCAACCATTAGGTTATATGGCATGATTGCCTAGCGGTTATCATACGTCGGTAAGCACGGTTATGCGTAGCGAGCCGTGGTGGGTTCGAAACTCACGCGCGGTGATCATTTTTTAAAATGTTTTTATAATTACCTACTCGAATAATCACGCTATTGAATATAGTTCCATATCAGGTTCGTCTCGTTCACATAATTCGTAGAACTGTATGATTATACCCACAGAAATCTAAATAAATAAATTATAAGGTAGACAGATGCAGTTAACTTACGACTCATTCACCGCGACTAAATAGAACGTTATTTGTTTTTGGTTGGTTGTTATTGTGGATTAGTTACGTGTGTTTAATCTATTAGCGGTGTTGTAATTCATTTTGAAATGAAAGGAAATTTAAATATTGATACGAAAGCAGATATTATCGCGCTGCGTAAAAGAGGACTTACTCGTAATATTATATCACAGATATTTGATGAAACGGGACTGAGTGTGAGTATTATGATTTAGTTATTTTATCGATTTCTTTTCTGATTAAAGTGTAACTGCTGATCCTTTTAGTTATTTTTTAAACGTTTTATATTTATCATAAAGAATAAATAGAAGAAAAAAAAATAATGATCAATATAAAACATAACATTAAGTATTATAATATAATATGTAACATTTTATTTTATTTTCAAAATAATTTTGTTTCAAATTGGTATTGTTCGTATTTTGGTAGTAGCCTAACAGTACTCTTTTTTTGTTTTAGAGAACTACCTACTATGAGTTGGAAGGTCAAAAGATATAAGGAAAAGGGTAGCCTTGCCAGCCGAAAGCGAAGTGGAAGGCTCCAGCGTCAGTGAATATGAAACAAGTGGTTTCATACCAACGAGATATTTTGCCGAATTATTCGACACATCTTTACGAACCGCCGTGCAAACGAAAACCAGCTTTTTGAGCTGGTTTTCGTTTCGTCCATATTTGATTGAAAAACATAAACAAGAACGTTTACATTTTGCGAGAAAACGATGATACAGCGATGGTAAGCACAGAATGAGAGATCTGTCTGATGAGCAGTTGAAGTTGCATTGCATGGAAATATGGGAACATTTAAAAGGAACAGGGGGCCTAACAAGGCCACTTTGACAGAATTATAATAGGATAACAATATAAATCATATTATAAATCGAAAAATGGTCACAAACTGATAATTCATTATATGATCTGTGTGCAATTCATATCACAGTGAAATAAGATTTAAACTGTAGAAATAAAAAGTAAAAACCAATATGATTAATAAAAACTGTAATGCAAAATTTACCGATAAAATTACGGTTTTTATTTTTTTCATGCGGCAATGTTTACACCAAATGTGAAATGTAATTTCATATTTGGTGATAACACCGAATAAAGATTATAGTTGGAAAAGAAAAATAAAAGTCCCAATTCGAGATTGGAACCCAGACCTATGCGTTCAATAATCCAATACGTAAGACTACCAGCTATCGGTACTTGATGTAACGATTTCAATTTTAGCAATGGAATAAACCAACCAAGGTTAGACGTAGGTCCGGCCTTTACCGCGCATTCACAGCTATACAATCCTTAAGGTGATAATGCATTACGACCGCGACCGTACCATGATTTTAAAACAAATACACGCAAACCAAACATTAATCAAAAACGCTTTAAAATCTAGATTTCGCGTCAGAGTCTAGAGAACGAATACTAATACATAAAAACCCTAATTACAGAATAATAACAAAATAAAGGCTCAGAAAGAAAAACACAAATCAGACTGAAATAACTTGAAAATAACAACAAAGTGGATATGTTACCGGCCAAACTTGATTTTAGGATGAACTAGTTTCGCCTAGGCCAAACCAGTTCGCCTTACACGCGATAGGACAAACCAGTATAGCCTAGGCCAAACTCGTTCATCAAGTTACCGATAGGATAAACCAGTTTAGCCTAGGTCGAATCGGTTTATCCTAGTTAGAATTTACATGCTTTAGGATAAACTAGTACAGTCAACAGCAAAAGTAGATGATCAAAATCAGAAATTCAATACTAATGGACGCAGTTCGCGTCAGAACTGTGTGGGGTCAAAGTGATTCAAAAGTATGTGATTTTAAATTAGACCAAACATTTACCACTAGTACAGCTGCCATATAGCTGCGAACTCTGTTCATTAGTATTGAATTTCTGATTTTGATCATCTACTTTTGCTGTTGACTGTACGTCCAAGTTTGAACTAAATTTGCTTAGTCGGAACGCATGTCACTGCCTGTACGAACGGAGACTCCCCGAATCAACTCTGGCTCGCCCCTCGCGCCCTTCAACCCCTCTTCACTCGCCCTGTTTGTTGATTTGCCTCTTTTTGTTTTTGTCTTCTTTTGTTGACAAACATCACACATTGATAATATAGAGGCCTATCATTTCCTTTGTGATATTGGCATATTTTTTTGATGTTTCGGTAACATCCTATCACGACCACCATCACCCACAGCTACATGAGCTGCGTCAATCACATCATAAAGTTCATCAGCTGGAAGCCAGTTTAGCCCAGGTCAAATTAATAAAAATAAATTTTATTTATTTTTATGTTTAGGTTTATCCTAAAACCAATTCGACCTAGGCTAAGCTGGTTTATCCTATCGGTAACAGGATGAACGAGTTTGGCCTACGCTATACTGGTTTGTCCTATCGCGTGTAGGGAGAACTGGTTTAGCCTAGGCGAAACTAGTTCATCCTAAAATCGGGTTTGTCCGGTAACAGATACAATTACCAATATAATTTAGAAGTGAAATTCCAGCGAAATTTCAAGATTTCGCTACACAAAGTTGGAAAAGTGTTGGTTAAGGGGCAAGCGCCAAGGTAACTCCGGTAATTAAAATTTTCCTACTTTTTTTGTAATTTGCAGGTCAATGTCATGTTGAATGCTGATTAAAATATGATTCGCGAGCGTAACAAGTATGTATTCGGCCATCAAGCAATGGAAAGAATTGACAACTTTTTATATGCTTGAGTACGAGGCTTTTGACTACGTTGTATGTGTTTCTGTGGTCAGAGACTACAGAAAAGTTTGGCCATGGATTTTAGGAATAATTCTTGAAGAGTCTGTACCAGGAGTTACTTATATAGTTGATGTAGAAGGTACAAGATGGAAACGTCATGTTACCCAAATTGTAACATGCTCAGAGTCTGTAGATACTTGTTAATTTAGTTGTATAAGAAGTAAAACTTATGCTATTTTCTAACAAATGTTGTTAAAAATAAGTGTGGGAGAGCGTGAGATCTGGAACGTATCCATATTAATAAGATCATCTTACTCACTCGCCCCCTCTCGCTCTCTCTCTTTCTTAACATCACTATGTCAGGTATTATTGCTTTGTATTAAATAAATACATAATTAATTAATTACGTGTTTATTTTGATATACAACAATTTGGCAGAGATCTCGACAGCAGGTGAGATCACCTCAAGAGTAAACCACCCTCCAACATTCAATACCATTACCACAATGGCATTCTAATGTGTCCGCACTATGCACGCACCTTTACAGTGAAGATAGGTTACATTAGCCACATCAGGTCACACGCCCGTAACCTATTGTTGTCGGAAACAATAGTAATCACCGTAACCGGAATCGGCATCGGATGGATGATGATGTGTTTATTTTATGACATTTTTTATTTGTAATGCGTATTTTGTTTGTGCAGAATAAATATTTTATTTTTCTTTCTTTTTCTCTACTTACAGAATTATAGTGACTAGGTATTTCATGTAAAAAATTAAAACTTAACACTAACAGGTCTTTTCATAATGCAAGCTGGTTAGCTGGTGTATTTGTGAAAGAGCATTCAACATTTTTTTTATAGCACACGACTTGCATTCAAAATATACTCGTCGAGGCCCAAAACGGTTAAGAATTCCGTCTAGAAACCACTTAGATGGCTTGTTGGTAATTGTTTTTATAGTATGAAAGAATTTATTAATAAAAAAGTAACAGACAAATATGGTTATTGATTTTCGCTATATTACCAACTTTTGTAAGTACCTATTATTGTTAAAAAATCGCTAAAGTTATTAGACATGTTGGAATAATAATTTTAACAAATTAGTTTTTAATTTTTTACATGTAACATGTTTAAATATTTGTATGCCAGTCCTTGGCGAAACATATAAGATCATAATTCTACATATTTATAAGACCTAAATGTACTTTGTTTTAAAGTAAATAAATATATTCTATTCTATTCACGAATTATCAATCAATAGGATTGACAACCTGACACTGACCAGCAAATTGCAAAAAAAAAACGTAAGAAAATTTGAATTTCGGAGTCTATCTAGCGCATCCCCCTTAAGGGCCTTCGGGGTACTTAAAACAGATGTTCTTAAAAAGTATGTAGAGATAGGCCGTACTAGTAAGTTCCCGTTAACAAATGTGGGTTAGGTTGGTATAACCCTTTTGCCCTTATTATGTCGATACGCCGACATATTTGAACGTTCGCCCCCTCATGATAAAACCGAAGAGTTTCCACGAGAATTTATTATTGGTATTTCTGATAAGAATGTTGTAATTTTCGTTCGAAGGATGCGTGAAAGGAGATAGTTTTTTTTTGGGCCCACCTTTTGTAACGTCTATTAATCGCATTAGGGATCCCTTCTTTTCTCATAATATTCTTTTTCCTAATATACTTTGGCATAACGATCTTGGTATAATTTGTTTTGCCATAATAATACTTTACCATATTTTTTTTTTTGCATACAGTTTATGTTGGCATAATTATCTTGAAGGCTAATTTATTTGGGAAAAAATTAAATTCGCTTAATGTTATTAGGCCTATAAATGACTATTTAGTATAATAGTATTAAGGCATACTACTGTTATTGAATCATATGGGTTAGGTTAGGTATTAGGTTAGAACAGTGACCATTAACGCGCGAAGGCGAGCGAGCGAAGCGAGCGTACCGCGGCAGCGGCCGCCGAGCGCCAGATCCCCTATATTGTTGTTTTTGTAGTTTGTGGTTTGGGATAGGTGAGGTAATAATAGTATAATATGTATGATGTTTCCTGATATTTAGTTATTCATTACAGAATTTTGATTTTTTTATAGGATTAATTTACGACTTTTACACTTAGTGACACAATAGTTTTATGACACCACCGTCCATTTAAAAAATTAAAAAATGATTTATTCTACCTACAATGTAAAGTGCCTACAAATTTTATTAGAGCAATGTTGTATAAAAATGTGTATTAGTGTCTAACATTTTTACACATTAATTATTATGCTTATTTGTTATGCCTATAAAAAATATGTTTTAATATCATTATGCGTAAATAAATTTATGCTTTAGAATGTTATGCGAAAATATAAATACGAGAAACAAAAGTATGCCAAGTTAAGTTAGGTCTTACAATTGTATGCAAATGGATAGGGAACCATCGTATTATACTTAAAAAACGTAACCAATTTATCATTGAAAATGGTCGATTTTTTCAATAAAGTCCAACCGGAATCACGAAATCGTAATAAAAAGAAAATGTTTTGGTAATGCACTCAATTGATTCAATTTTTATGATTTTTAGAAAAAAAAAAACAATATACATCCCTAATTACAGTTCGAGGTGGTAACCGGATCTGTTTCATTTAGTACAAAAATGTACCATTAACGCTGCAGCAGGCCCTCCTCTGATTAATCACATTTTTAACTTTACTTACTCTCGTCTAAAGTAGTTTAAAAATCAATGTGAAACGGATTGTAGTTTTTTTTATTGCTTGTCATTTTGACTAACAATAGTGATATGATTCAGTCATTAACGTTCAGGTACTAGATTGACTCGATTATGTAATACGAAAACTAAGTTCCCAGCAGCTTCATACGTTTGAAATGCACACAAAAAAGAAATGAAAAAAAAAAAAATGTTGATACGTTAAGGTTTAAGTCAGTGACTAAGATCGGCCTTACAAAGACTCGGACTCGGACTTTATAAAGAGCGTTTTTTCCGACTCACATTTCAATGTCAATCTGATAATCAATGACGATACGATGGCGATTTTAATGACAAAATACACGTTATTAACTGACAGCACTAACGCACAGAATATTTATTTTTAACTTTTATTAAAATCCTGTGAATCTGTAACATTACAGTATTTTGAAGGTTTATTACACGAAATATCCCTGGTTTATTACCTACCTTCGCATTTAATTTTCGAATAAAGAATGACAGTTAACTATAGCTGCAGTGTTTTTGATATTTACCTAATCGCGAAAACAACGAGTGGCACCTCGAGAGAAAATAGAATCGAGCCTTTATTTGATTTACTTGAGTTACGAGTTAAATAAAATCAAGCCACATCGCTACTTGACAAGTGTCAAGTGACATCAAGACTTAATTCATTTAATTTTTCCCGTTTGTTTCGAATTGCATGAAATTGATGTATCTGTTTCCCTGTGTGTTTAGAATTACAATGAATATGGAATTGTAAGATGGTATATATAGCATTTGTGTGATGTTGTGTTAATTGTTCAGTAAGATTTCAAAGCAATGTGCAAAGACATTATCCGAGACTACTGCAGATGTGCGGTTAATTGTGTACGCATGGATTTTTCGCTTCTTTCAGTCAAGAAATCTAGATGCAGTTTGGGAATGTGCGTATTGATGATGCAAGAAAGTATTGAAACTGTTTATTAATTATGGAGATTTGGATACAGGAATATTTACATTCAATGTCGACGTGCACAACAAACGCATACTTGCCTGTTAACTTTGCGGAAAAAAAAGAATATTATTTTGCAATATATTCCAGCACCCCAAATAGAAGAATAACAATATTATTTCTAATGCGTTATTTCCTAAAACAAATCTTCTATTTTTTTCAGGTGCATTTAGGTACCTAGAACGTCTTTATATACATTTCTTACACTAAAGTTACTAATCTTCTAGATATTGTTGCAATTATCCAGCAAGTTGTTTGGTGGGCAGACGTTGGTACTGTTGGCTATTATGCACATGTAATCTTAAGCGTATACTATATTTAAGTATTTTTAACTTAGATACAGTATCAAGATGAACCACTGTCAGGATTGCCCAGAGGACACGGTGGAGCATACGGTGGAGGTCTGCCCTGCTTGGGCAGAGCACCGCCGTGTCCTCGTAGAGGCGATCGGCAGCGGCGGCGACCTCTCGCGTCCGGCCCTGGTTCAAGCCATGGTCCGGGGCGAGAGGGAGTGGGAGGCAGTCACCTCCTTCTGCGAAGCAGTCATGCTAGCGAAGGAGGTGGCGGGGTGGGCGAGAGAACGCGCCTTGCGCACCTCACGCCTCAGCCGCCGCGGGAGACGCTCCGGGCGTCGGGAGCCGCGTGACGACTCCCGGCCACCGTAGGCGCGGGCCTGCGGGCGGTGAGTAATGGGTAACTCACCGTCCGATCAGGACCAGGCCCGTGCCGGACGGCGTGTTGTGTTCCACGCGCGCCTCAAAGAGATGTCAGCATGAGTGACGGGGCCCCATAGGGCCGAAGCCTGCCAGGGTAGCGGGATTGTCCGAAAGGGTTACCGCTGCCCTGGAACATAAAGGGCTAAGGAAGGAACACGGGTGGGTTTTAGTCAGTAAGAGTCTGACACTCCCTCCTGCTCCACCCAGAGCGGGAGGAGTCATTTGATGATTTCCCATCCTCAAAAAAAAAAAAAAAGTATCAAGATGAGAGGTGGAGCGACCGACGTCTTTTTTAGATGAAATTAGTACTATCTATTTCGAAGTCGTTTGTGTTGAAATTGATACACATATAGTAATAAAAATACTTTATTACCTATGTGATTTTTGATTTCATGAACCATTCAATACACCCTACATTCCTACTATTTATTACTGAACAGTGCACTGTATTACTACATTGTAATACTGATGAGGCTAATCTACTTACAAAACAAAAGTTTTTTAATTATTGCTTAGGTTATGATCGTTTTTCTCATTATTCCTGTTAGGTGAAGTATAATTGTTACTACTACTGTAATCTAGAGAATTAGAGATTATATGAAACAAATCAACATGCGTTTCACTAGTAGACGCCACAATTTTTGGGGGCCTAATCCCCGAACAAAAAAAAAAAACTATTTCCATTATATTTTGAAAATCTTTTGTTTATTTTCGGCTGTATCGCTAATACGGTTCGCGACAAGGGATTTACATACTCATGAATTGTATAGCAGGTTTTTATGGCAACACTCCAAGGCAAATGTTATAGTAAGTGCTCCGCTAAAAATGGTAACAATGAACGCAGTTCCGCCTACGTTGTGAGGAAAAAAGTGTGTTTACAAAATAAAATAATGGTATACGGGGTTATTGGGTTATTTTAAATTGGCTACCTAAACTCCGCATAAGCAATGGGGGTTCGCGGGCCTGCGGGCGGTAAGCAATGGGTAACTCACCGTCCGATCAGGACCAGGCCCGTACCGGACGGCGTGTATGTGTTCCACACGCGCCTCAAAGAGATGTCAGCATGAGTGACGGGGCCCAATAGGGCCGAAGCCTGCCAGGGTAGCGGGATCGTCCGAAAGGGTTACCGTTGCCCTGGAACATAAAGGGGAACACGGGTGGGTTTTAGTCAGTAAGAGTCTGACACTCCCTTCTGCTCCACCCAGAGCGGGAGGAGTCATTTGATGATTTCCAATCCTGAAAAAAAAAAAAAAAGCAATGGGGGTTGATATCTAAACACGATAAAATAAAAACAGTTGATGTTTTATTTCCTGGAGTTCAACGACCACTGACTGTTAGTGTTGTTACTTGAAGTATGAGTCGAGAAAAACTGTTTTCTTATATTTTATCGTGTTTAGATTTCGACACCCATCACGTCTGTGAAGTTTACAAAGAAAAACAGTTTTTTTAACTGATATTTCAAATGACTACTATAACTGCAGTCGATGATCCCATAAAAAAAAAAACATTAAATTAAATTAATCCATTTGTTTAATCATGTTGAGATATTGATACACCTGGGGAGTATAGCTAGGCAATTAAAAATAACTATGTAGAAAGCATGATATTTATAAATGTTCATTTTGATATAATTATACGCACGACGCCATCGCGGCAGGCCAAGACGAAGATGGCGGGTCGAGCTTGACTCCTACCGGGAGGACTGAACTCGCAAAAGACAGGATTGTGTGGAAAAAGGAGAGCCTTGTTCTGTAGTAGGACAACACAGGCTACTTAGATTAGTTAGATATAATGAAAAATCTATTGGAAGGTTTAAAAGACATAAACTGTCCGAAAATAGAATAAACCACTCTACTTTAGCTATAAATAAAATACTAGCCAAACTAATAATTGTTATCACCTACATAAATTGTTAAAAACTTCTCCCATCCAAGTTTCAGAGCAAAAAACAGAAAAACTTAAAGAATAAACTTTATACTTCGATGGAATATCTAAAATAGACTCTTAGTATAATTATGTCAGCACCCTGTATCCTGCGTCTCATCATTGTCTTTTACGATCTTCTGCGTATAGATTACAACAAAGACCAATTACTATGAATCATACAATATCCGGACTTTGCCAAGTAGCTAATGAAAAAACTTTTCCCAACAGCCATTCGAGTGATCGGCTCTTGTTAGGCAAAGTTTCATTTTATGAAATCATTTGACCTTTCTGAAGTGCGTACACGTTCATTAATTTAGTTGCCATTTCCTTTGTGTTTCACTTTTGGAAAAATTAGTTATGGTCCTTACAGTATTGTTAAAGGATTGAGCTTGGCAGTTCAATTAGTCTTAAGTAGGTCTGTTAATTATAAAGCCTTTCTTTAAGAGCCTTCAATTGAGTTTTTGTAACAATCGAAAAACCGACACAGCTCGGTAACCATCCAGTTTTGAACCCTAGTTAACTGGATTAAATTTGTTGCTAATGACCTCTAGTATAACGCCTTTCGAGGTATACGTCGAGTTTCCCTGTCACTGTCTGTCGCGTCATTTTGATTTCTTTCGAAAATGGCGGCCACACCTGTGACCTATATAAATCGATAGCTGACGTTAATATAAACAGATAACATAATGGGGCCAAACCCCGTAAAGCGTTACGTTTCCGAGATATTAACGTCCAAAGTTGATATGGATGTCACATGATCAACTTTGAACGTTGAGCCTGCATATAAAAATCTTCAATTCCCTTTAGAAGTCAATGCAGCAAGGTTCAATGTTCTTGTCAATAGTGTTCATCACAGTGACTGGTAAACACAAATATACTCGTAGACATAACACTTCAAAAAATATGTTTAACAACTGATGAACTGAATGAAATTCGCTCTCAGTTATTTTCTTTTTTTTTTCTTTTGTAAACAGTTAGTAGATCCGAAAAAATATTATAAAGAGAAAATATTTGATTCTTTGTATGTTTTTTGTAACGCTTTCACGCAAAATATTCTGAACGAATTTTTATTAGTACATGTAATACCTTTTATGCCGATAATCAAACGGGATCGAAACTTATGCGGGTGAAATTATGAAGCTTAGCTGGTATAAAATATTAATCTTAGTTTCATGCTCAATTCAGACATTTTATACTTATTTCTTTTAGTTTTACGAATGTCTTTAAAATTAAATACCACCATAAAACCTAAAACAGAACCCAATCTATTATCAATAAAACTTTTAATTAGCTGTAAATAGGATAGGGCAATATAGAAAAACATAATAAATTTATATATAATTATTCTGTACACACTAACGAGCTCACAGCACACTGAACGACACTTATATATATCTCTTTCAGACAAACATAGCTAGGTTGTAAGTAGCTGACACACCCACAGGCCGAATACACCGTCAACCTGAGGACATAATGTAACATATTATGAACCAGGCAAATAAAACAAATCTTCTATTCTATTACCAATAAAACTTCTTCTAACACTAATCATGAACAGAACATTACATATTCATTCGCCAGTTCTCAGATACGAATTGAAGGCGAAAACTTTTATTTCCTTCTTTATTATTCAGGAGGACTTTTGTATTTCCTCTTGAAGATAAAGTAACGAGGGTTAGCGTTCAGTTAGGAAGGAAATGCACTGATATATTGAGGTCGGTGGGTCGTTGGCGCGAAGTTGCTTCTGGAGAATATCTCGAGTCTGCGCGAGGCCTAAGGGCACAAAATTTGCGGTGTGGGATGACCTGTTACGCGTAATTTTATTCCGTCAATTGTTTTTCGGGGGTTTTTGTCTTTTTGTTCGTGTTAATATTTTTGATAAGCGAAGCAAAAGGAGTGTGTAAGGATCGAAGCAAACTCAAACTCAAAGTATTTATTTCAAATTAACCAATTACAGGCACTTTTGAATTGTCAAGGGGTCGGTCATTCCAAAGCGTAGTAGGTACCTATGGAGAAGAACGGGCAAGAAACTCCATGGACACTCTTTTAAATCAAAATAATATGGTTACAAAGTATTGGTTACAATTGTGCATTGAGAACGATGCAAAACGTTAAAAGCATCCGTAATGAAAAGTAAAAAAAAAATAAAAAATCAATTCTAATATTAAATTAAATTAAAATAAGCCAAGGCAGCAAAGAGAGGACCAGTCTCTACTGACGGCGCCCGTTCACGAACATGACGCATAGACTAGCACTATTCAGCTCAACCATTTTGAAGAAAGCTAAATGATCCAACACATGCGCCACCATCAACGAGACATTTGAGGGAGCATGACAAAACTCTCAGCCGCCAGGGCACATTGAAGTCGATGAAAGACGTACCCAGTAAATAGTAGCTTTAAAAGTATGTACATAGTACTTACACACGTGCTGTACAATTATACAATACCTACTAGGAGATTTAATTTATATAATGCAAAAATAGTATTTTAAAATCTTCAGCAGCTCCAACAGTGTTTTCAAATGCTAATCAATTTATTTATGCGCCCTTATGGAGCAGGGTCAGCGTTTAGTCAAGCATTTTTATCAGCGATGTAATCCCCCAATTTATAATATGCCTGGCTGCATAGTGTGCGTTTTAAATAATATTTAAATTTCGTTTCATTCAGTTCAAGTATGTGGGGAGATTTATTGTAACATTTTTTGGGCTAATTTCTCCCTATTTCTATTGATATAATTGTGTCTTTTACCTCTTTCTCTTCTCTTTCTCTCTTTTTACAAAAAAGATGTAGATTTTTTCTTACCTACATAAGCAGGTGGTGTTGAAGTTACTTCCTATCCCCATGGGAAGAAGGCGCGAGTTTTTGTAAGTATGTCTGTGTAAATAAGGTTAAACGAGGTATACTTTAAAGCAGTGCAGCTCCTGACCAGGCCTCCTCTCTGTGAGAGGGAATGGGCCGTAATACGCCACGCGGGCCCAGTGCGCGTTGCCAGATGTCTCATGTCTTCGAATTTTTGTTCTAGGACATGCCAGTTTCCTCACGACGTTTTTCTTCACCGTTATTGAGAGCAGTGTTGATGAAATAAATTTCACAAAGTAGAGCACCTGCCTGTTCGAACCCACGACCTACAACTCGTAAGTCTTTACCGCTACCTCTGGGCCTCTGTGAGAATTTTAATTTAGCATAATTGTATACTTCGATACAATGAACTTTAACTCAAAGCCAATTCCATTTTCGGAGAAAAACAATGTAAAGGATTGAAGCATGTAAACAATAACAAATTCCCGCGGGAAGTTTTGATGGGGTAGACATATTCATATGAAACGAGGAGGAAATATTATGTTATATACAGTCCATTCCCTTCCGTCTCGAAAACAACTGGGATATTTTTCGACATCTGTGTGGTTGGCGCGTATTCATTACATATTATTTATTTATATATTTAAGTAAAGCACAGCCCACATCACATACATTAAACTTATGCTAGAATAATCTTAATAACTAAAGGACTAATGTACATGACAATTACGGCATACATAGCATTGATTTTATAATCTTGCTGCCTTGAAATTATATTAAGCGAAACTAAAACTAATATAAACTAAAACAGACTAAATAAAGGAAGATGGGTAATAAGCATGAACAAAAAGTAAAAACAATAATTGAAAAAAAAATAATAATATAAAAATTGAAATTAAAAGCAAAATTTCTTGGCAAGGATAGCGTGATTTTCTTTCTGAATATCGCTTTCATTATTATTACGCAGTTATAGTATATAGGGTGGCAGGGACTTCGCGCAACCTGTTACCATGAATTGAGTACGGGATTCTGAAACCCACGCGCTGCCTCCAATAATGGTCCCTTAAAAAATCTATTTGAAATTCATAACATAGCATTACACAGCTGTACTATAGGTATAGTATACAGGGTGGCATATATGTACGCGGGCAAGGTCGCATATATGGACAGTCACGAGCACCAATATGTCAACACTTGGCAACTTTCAATTGCGATTTTTTCGTGAAATAACGAATGCAACATTGAAATACGACACATTGCATAAACGTATAGGTCCGACAATGCTATGTTCGTAACAACATAAGATTTCATTAAAAAATAAAAGAGTAAATCGCTTTTGAATAAGGCCGAGTGTATACATACTTTTGCTCGTGACTGGACATCGACAGGCAAACTGTAACCATGAATTCAGCACATGATTCTAGAACCCCAGCGTAAAAATTTGTCGTCGGTTATCAACAAAAATCTGCTATTTCGTAAAAAAGTGCAATATCTACGCGGTCAAAATGTATGGCACAGTATTATTTTTTTAATAACCTACAACAATTCAACGCAGGTGTTTCAGAAACACGTGCTCAGTCCATCGTAACAGGTTGTGCGTCGATATCCCTGCCACCCTATACAGGGTGAAAAAAATATTGCTGTTCCATACATTTTGACCGCGTAGGTACCTATTGCCCTTTTCTATGAAACAGAAGTTTTTTTTTTTTTGATAACCGACCAAAGATGTCCACGCTATGGGATCTAAGCTCATGTGCTGAATCCATGGTTACAGTTTGCGCGTCGATTTCCCCTGCCATTCCAAAAACTACAGCTACGTCATGGCATGTTATGAATTTCTAACATACACTCACATTTCGCTAGTTATGTTTAGGTCCCATGTAATGGGGGGTGAGCCTATTGCCATTAACCGGCCACAAACACAGACTCCGGGTCGCTACTGACAAATTCCAGATGGAAAACTCCAATAACACTTTGCTTGACCCGGAAATCGAACCCAGGACCTCGTACTACACTACACCAATGAGGCAGTCGAGAGAGATTCATTTAAAGGTTATTTTTGTATCTTGTTAATTTAATCCATCATCCGCCATCAGACTACAGCAGCCCACTGCTGGACATAGGCCTCTCCTATTGCACTCTATTTAGATCGATTCTCGGCAACTCTCATCCAGCTGCTACCAGCAACCCTGCGAAGATCGTCGCTAGTTAACCCTAGGTTACTAAACTATCGTAAGAATGACGACGGTAAAATTACGATTCCTTATAGAATCCAAGTTCGCGTTTTTTCCGCTTCACTTCATGTTCCTAATAAGTTCCGTCAGTGTACGTACTACATCTGTCAAATTTCTTTAATAGATTTTCAACTTTATCGCTAAAGCATTAAGATTCAAGGTTGATTGGAAAAATTTGACAGTTCCGGGTAGCTTGATGTGCTGGCGTCTGTACCACGCGTTGTCATTATGGTCGGTTGTCATCTGTGTATTGATTTATAGCAAGCAATATGTGCTGTGTGCCCGTGTAAGTCGAGAAAAATTACAAAAAAAAAAAACTATGAAATGCAAGAGATATGTAGGGCGCTCAATATGAATATGTTCAAAGGTCGAGCTACGCTTTCCGCGGTTGGTCTGTGGATGGTTTACCATCTTTACATAACGAGATCCCTTCGTGCCTCAGAAAGCACGTTAAGCGGTTGGTCCCGGCTGTCATTCGTGGATCTTTGACAGTCGTTACGGGTAGACAGAAGCCCGAAGATCTGACAACCAGTCTTACCAAGGGGTATCGTATTACCCAGTAACTGGGTTGTGGAGGTCAGATAGGCAGTCGCTCCGTGTAAAATACTGGTATTCAGCTGCATCCGGTTAGACTGGAAGCCGACCCCGACATAGTTGGGAAAAGGCTAGGCAGATGATGATGAATTTTTTATATGTTTAGTAACAACGTCACCTGCAGGATAGTTTACTAATCTTGGATTAATTTAATAAAATACTGCATACGTAGTCCTTTGTATATTATACAAATAATGCTAGGCTGCGTGGGGCAATTCTCGTATTTTTAAGAACGTTCACGTTCTAATCTGTAAAAAATACCTCTTTAAAGGTGTATCTTGACAAGTTTTTGACATTGAATGTCGCTGAGACGAGATTGCGACTAAATGTTGATCGTTTGTTGTAACGGGAGTTGGTGTTCAGGGCATCGTATTTCATTGGTACTTAATCTGTTACCTCATGTTACATAATTGTTCCGGTTAATAGCTTTAATTGTTGCACTAATGACGTAATCATCACCGACAGTATAACAATATAGTGAAACAAAGCAGTAGGTATTGTTTTCGAAATTGAAATTCTCTGATTTAGCATAATGCTATAGTAACACTTTCAATCATCATCAATTCAAAGTTAAGTCAAAGTCAAATCATTTATTTCAAATAGGCAAATAAAAGGCCGTTATGAACGTCAAAAATGAACGAAACGTCCAATTTAAGCCGAAAGACTTCCACTGCTGGACACACGCCACCCCAAGCGCTGCCATGTCGACCGGTCCTGTGCATCTTTCATCTTGCATTACATGTCATTATTTCTCTATATTAATCACTTCATTGTAGGGGGTCTTGTGGTCGCAAGTGCGATTGCTGAGCGCGGGTTGGATTTCCAGCCCCAGCAGTCTCGAAAAGACAGGTGAAATGTATGGAGTGACAGGATTTTGCGACCGAATTCGGTCATTAAGCGATCGCTATGAATGTCGAGACTGCTGGGGCAGGTCGGTCAAAGTGTATTTGAGTTTTTCCGTAAGGAATTTCTCAGCAGCAGCTTGAAGTTGGGATGTCCTCGGAGGGCACTTAAAACTGTTGGTTCTATGCCTGATGACTCCCCGGTCGTGTCGGATTGCCGTCCCATCGGACTATGAGAGTAAAAGAACAGAAAGTACACCTGGATTTAAGCACACACTTGTGCACTATATTTCCGTTGAGATTGACCACCGTGACCGAAATTGGACAGGAGGATTAATAGATGATGATAGTGGCGGTGCCTTCTAGCCGATTTCGGCCACAGAGACTGCATTCGATGACTTTTCAGAGAGGGTTCCTGTTTTTTAGAGCTTAGATGTGCTCTTTCTTGTACCGTCATGTGATTAGCATATCCATATAGAAGAAAGAAAGGAAATACGTTTATTTGCGGTAAACATGACGCAAAAAAGAACATAAAACACAAAAATAATACGAATTTGTTGGGGTAAACATGCGTCACATCCAAGAAAAACAGCTATATATAGATCCTTATGTATAGCATATCCATATATCCTTACGTATACAGTTAAAAAACCCGTAAACGTTAATGGAAACTGACAAAGTTTTCGTGAACTTTGTCAGTTTCCATTAACGTTTTCTAGAAACTGCAAAACCAAATTGATTTAGACTGGATATCACAAGCAACTGCCCACAGTCTACGAACAAGTTAGTTTCTGTGCCCACTTAAGTTGTAAACGGGTATGTGGGTCACAATATGGCTGCTGACATAACCCTTCCCTTAATGTACTATCCTGATATTAATATTGACAGTTTGTACAGTAGTGTACTGATACGATGAATCTGAAAACTGACACTTTTAATTTTGGACTCTGTGGTCAAAATGGTTTCTATTAAGAGGTGGAATAAATTTTACATTATATTTTCTTGTCTCCTATATTTGAGGTGCTCGTGGCTAAATAAAAACAGCCGCACGGGTCAATCGAAGGTTAAGCTACGCTTGCCGCGGTCGGGTCATGGATGGGTGTCTATCCATTATTGTCGAGACCCCTCCATGCTTCGGAAAGCACGTTAAGCCGTTGGTCCCGGCTGTCATTCATAAAACTTTGACAGTCATTACGGATAGTCAGGGGTCAGAAAGTCTGACAACCAGACGTCTTACCAAGGGAGAACGTTTTATCCAGTAACTGGGTTGTGGAGGTCAAATAGGCAGACGCTCTGTGTAAAATATATTAATTAATTAATTACTGTTACTGGTGTATAACCGTTGTAATTAATAATAATAAATAAATAAATATAGTTTTACTTTTCTGGGAACGTCTGCTTATTTAAGAGAAGATATTATACTACTTCAGAATAAAAAAAGTCTATGAATATAATACTTGTATATTGACCAAAGAGAGAACGGTTGAAAAGATATAAGAATCGTGCTCAAAAGAATTTATTGTTTGTACTAGACAAAGTTTAAATTCTATTTTCAGCAAACACTTACTGCTTTATCAAATACTTGCCTTTACCCACAGCTATGCCCGCATGGAGGTCGGAATTGTCCCACGGGGACGTACTACTGGAATAAAAAGTGTCCTATGAGTAGATCTAAATAAGTTTAAAAACAATATGTTTGCCAAATTTTATCCAAATCCGTTCAGCCATTTTGGCGTTATTGTTACATCGAGAAAAGCATAACAAAAAAAAAAGCATAGCGCTCTCAACGTATTAACATTTGTTAATACGTTGAGAGCGCTATGCTTTTTTTTACTTTTAAGAACTTATAATGTACCTATGTTTTACAATGAATATGAATCTGAAACATACAAACTTTGACATTTATAATTTTTATAGGATTTCGTCCATGTGGGCGATACATGCATCTATAATGTCGCAGAAATCAAAAAAGAAAATATTTTATCGCGAATTTATTTAATACATTTTTATGTCATAACGGATATCCCTTAAACCCTGAGGTGCTCATCAATTATTAGTACAGATTATAGAAAAGAAATATGAAGCCGTCACGTCCTTACCCTCTATAAAAAGTAAAAATCTTCTTACAAAGTTATGCCATCAGTTATTGATGGTCTAAGTTTTGCCCAACTTCGTCCATTATACTCAGTGACTGCTTGACAAGACCTCCTGATCGTTATTAAACACGACCAATATAACTTGGAACTATTCCCCCCCCCCTGTCTGGTCCAAAGATAAGTCCTAATAAGAAGACAGATGTGAACTTTGCCGGGGGTCTTCAGAAATTGGTTTCCATCACCCCCTTAAGTGTAAAATCTATTAAATTAGGAGTGAGCATTTGGTTTGAACGACTTTTTTTTTTCGTGTGTTGTCATTGTAAATGAAATATGGTTTGTGACGGAAGAATTAAATGACGTTTTCTTTGCGACCATTTATTTGAAGGATCGTCTTCTGTTTCCGAGTATTTTATAAAAAAAAAAAGGGAAGGACTGGCCGGAACTCGCAAAAGACAGAATTGTGTGAAAAAGGGACAGGGAAGCCTTTCCCTGCATTGGGACAATACAGGCTAGTTAGATTAGATAAGAAACATGACGCAGAGAAAGAACACAAAAAAGAACAACAAGTAAGAGGAAAATATGCGTCACATCTACACAAAACGGTTATATAATGCTAAGACCATATGCGAGACAAAGCCCCAGCGCTTGTTTTCAGCAACAGCTGGCGTTGACGTGATGACGTCAACCGTTACAGCATGCGATATCGTAAAAAATCAAAAATCAAAACCTGAAATAAAATAAATATACAATAACTAAGTTCTAAACGTTGGTATAAACATGAAACTTATAAAATGCTTCGTATACGTTTAGTATATTTAAAGTCTTATTTTAGATTTAAATCAAAAAGTACAAATTAATTCAGCTTCATAAATTCTCTTTGTCCGACATTTCCTTGGAAACGAATGCCGGAAGAACTAGGGGCCAACTATAAATTAGAGACTGAGAAAAACTGTATAAAATTAAAGGATTTATATCCATCCAGAATGTTTTATTACTTCACGGACTTTTCAATTTGAATCGTATTTCTTTATAATTACACAGTGTGGCGCTTAGCTTATCACATTAATTGAAATCACGTATACGTATTTAAAACAATAATAATAATAATTAAGTATTAACAATGCCAACGCCCTGTCCTAATAGCCGCGTCAATGAAATTTAAAACCATGTTTAATATTTCTATTTTTGCCATCGAAACGCAAAGAAGAAGTAATAACAATTAATATTCTGGCGACCGATTGCAAAAACATACGACCCAATGGGTCCCTCTTAATAGCAACTGACATCGCGGTAAGCCCAGATGGAGTTGGCGGGATGAGATGGACTCCTTCAACAAGAACTGGTCCTTAGCATCCTTAGCTTTAAACAGAGAGAAGTGGAAAGAGAGGAAAGAGGAGGCTCTCGTTGGGCAGCTGGATCAAGGGCTTGATTCAGAAAGCGGTACTTCTGGACACGGTTCGCATTGTCAGGAGGTTCCTCTCTCTGTAGCTCTGACCGCCGGTAGCTTGGACCCTGTTCCCGATACCGGTGGGCTACTATTTTTTATATTTTTAAATGTTTTTATACTTTTTATATTCTAATATTTAAAAATATAATTGATATGTTTATTTTAAATAAATGAAATAATAATATAAAGTATTTAAAGGGATCCTTTTTTCGTTTTAGTATTAAACAACATAAAACTTAATTTGTGCTTAATGTGTGCGTCTACCTATAGTAGTGCGACTGCCTATCTGACCCCCACAACCCAATAGGGTTAGGGGGTTAGGGGTAGGCAGTCGCTCCAAGTTATTACTTGATACCCCTTAGTAAGACTGGTTGTCAGACTTTCGGGCTTCTGACTGCCCATAACAACTATCAAAGATCTATGAATGTCACACGGGACCAACGGCTTAACGTGTTTTGTAATGGATGGTCACCCATCCATGAACCGACCGCGGTAAGTGTAGCTTAACTTTTGAACAGCCCGAGCGGCAGTTATTATTTAACCACGAGCCCCTTCAAAACAAAAATCTTCACCTGTACCAAAAAAATATTTCAAACGTACCAAAATGAAACAAAAAACCTCTCTTCACACAACATTCCTTTTTCAAGAAGTAAAAGTGTGTCTTGAAAATTAAATAAGCAACGAACGGAATAAAGCACCATTTCCTCCGGTACCCTGTTAATCTAATCGTGTAGGGCCTGATTAATTCAGGTATACCGTGCAATGTATATCACGTATACCGGTATACACGTATACCTTACATGTTCAAGGTAAACTCGTACCTCTGGGATCCAAATGGATCTATTGTTTCGTTCTGTAAGTTGTAAGTGAATGTGGGGTTCGGTAACTGGAGACATGGATCATATTCCCTAGGTAGGCTTTCTACGTAAGGTTGATTTAAATGTTGGAATAGTTTCGTTGTTAAATGAATATGAAATCTTGTTACTGCGTTGTAGGTACCTACCAATACTCAACCGCATATCAGTGGTAACAATTTGAGATGAAGAGTCCCTTTATGTCGTAGCAAATTTCAAAGTTTTTCAAATATATTTATTAATCAGAAGTTGTACAAGAATAGAATTTAGACGTCGACCACCAAACTAGACATTTGCCGGTCTCTTGGGAGTCAGAGTTGCGACATTTTCGAAGTGGTAAATAGTGATTATTGCAAAACAGGAAAACAAAAACTATTTAACTAAGGGCTAATTTTTTCCAACGCCAGTCAATTTTATCAGAGGAATAATTTTGAATTTTTGACAGTTCTTCCATACAAAATCTATCAATGTCAATTTTAATCCACGAATAAAAATTATTTGTCGATTGAAAAATCAGCCCTAAGCTAAAATCAATTAAAATAAAATATAAAACTTAGAATATAGATTGCCATTGGCGTGAGGGCAGTTTTCGTAGTGCAGGTGTTAACCTTAATTTAAAATTATTCCTCGAATAAAATATCTGGCGTTGGAAAAAGCAGCCCTTAGCAACCATCTGATACAATTGACTGTATGTACCTTGATTTTTATCTTGATATACTATTTCGTTATTGAAATCGGGGCTATCAATAAAAGGGATCTTATTTACGTCCTTTAAAAATAGGATCCCGCACATATCGTAATTTATAATAGTAATCCTGCGTACCTGGCTAATCTCGACCGATTTCGGTCACGGTAGCCAATCTCAACGGAGATTAGCCAGGTACGCAGGAGATATTATAGTGCACAAGTGTGTGCGTAAACACAGGTGTACTCTCTGTTCCTTTACTCTCATAGTCTGACGGGACGGCAATCCGACACGACCGGGGAGAGATCGGGCGTAAGACCAACGGCTTTACTTGCTTTCCGAGGCACGGGGATATTATTTATTTATTAGGTTAGCCAACAATTGTTTACACATAAAAGAATACATTACAATTGACAAAAATACACTTTTACAAGTGTAACAATCACTTAAAGGCCAACACCGCATGTACACGTGTAGTAAACGGCTTAAACCGTCAACTTTCAAACTCCGGGCTGTTACTAAGAAATTCCTAATGGAAAACCCAATAACATGTTGTCCGACCTGGAAATCGAATCCAGGACCTACTTGCAACTACGAAACCAACGGGGCAGTCTAAAACGTAATTTATACTGTCTCAGTAAAGAGGTAAAATTTCTAAATTTGTAGGGGGTAATCTTCGGAACTGCTGATCTGATTCCGAAAATTCTTTCACTAATGGCAAACTATACAGTATTGTTGAGTGTCACAGGATATTTTATATTAAAACACGAAATTTTATGCGGATGAAGTCGCGGTTAGAAGCTAATGGGTAAACAGGGTCCAATTAAATTAGCTAGCGAAACTCCGTAGACGTACCATCACGTCTACGGAGTTTTGAATGTATTATATATAATCATGGTAAAAGAAAAAAAAAGAGCGAAGCTTCGCAGGCATGATAAGTATCGATACCTAAACACGATAAAATAAAAAAAATATTTAATGATTTTTTTGGAGTCATTCACTAATAATTATTATTATTATTTCTTTATTAATGGTAAGTTTACAAAAAATCTTGCTTATAAACTATGCCCCACAAAACCGTTTTCACGGTTTGTCTGTGGGAACGGAACAAACAGTACAAAAAAGAAAACCAGATTTACAAGTGCGGACACTTAATTCCCACTTAATAACCTTATAAAGTAGGTAATAAATAAACAGACATGGTTTATACACTCTTGAGAAAGAATAGCATAAGTAATTTGGCAAATTTCCCTTTAAACACTTAATTTCCACTTAATAACGTTACAAAGTGGGTAATAAATAAACAAACAAAATTGACCGCATTTAGTGTAGTAACTTAATATATCAGTTTTAAAATCTGTTTTTTTGTGTGTTAACTTCACAAACGAGATGGATATCGATATTTAAACACGATAAAACAAAAGAAAACAAATTTTCTCAACTCATATATCAAGTAACATAACCGCCAGCGGTCGTTGACCCCAAAATATACAGGAAGACCGGTAGCTAATGGATAACCTCTTATGGGGTCATTGTACCATTGTATTGTCTCATCATTATAAACAACTATTACTATGGGACCAAACCTGAAATCGAGAAAAAAGAGTCAGCTGTTTCCTGCATTTTGACGAGTTATGCGAACATAAATGTAGGGAACAGCTGAATTTTTTTCGCGATTTCATGTTTGTTCCCGTAGTAAAAGTTGTTCATAATGGCAAGTACAATTACCCCTTAAGAGGTTATCATATAGATTATTAATTATCGGATAGCCTGTATATATATTTTTTATGGTGTTTGGAAATATACCCCTTTTTTTTTTTTTTTTTGAGGATGGGAAATCATCAAATGACTCCTCCCGCTCTGGGTGGAGCAGGAGGGAGTGTCAGACTCTTACTGACTAAAACCCACCCGTGTTCCTTCCTTAGCCCTTTATGTTCCAGGGCAGCGGTAACCCTTTCGGACAATCCCGCTACCCTGGCAGGCTTCGGCCCTATGGGGCCCCGTCACTCATGCTGACATCTCTTTGAGGCGCGCGTGGAACACAACACGCCGTCCGGCACGGGCCTGGTCCTGATCGGACGGTGAGTTACCCATTACTCACCGCCCGCAGGCCCGCGCCTACGGTGGCCGGGAGTCGTCACGCGGCTCCCGACGCCCGGAGCGTCTCCCGCGGCGGCTGAGGCATGAGGTGCGCAAGGCGCGTTCTCTCCCCCACCCCGCCACCTCCTTCGCTAGCATGACTGCTTCGCAGAAGGAGGTGACTGCCTCCCACTCCCTCTCGCCCCGGACCATGGCTTGAACCAGGGCCGGACGCGAGAGGTCGCCGCCGCTGCCGATCGCCTCTACGAGGACACGGCGGTGCTCTGCCCAAGCAGGGCAGACCTCCACCGTGTGCTCCACCGTGTCCTCTGGGCGATCCTGACAGTGGTGACACCCGGGCGTCTCCTCCCGCCTGATTATGTGCAGGAACCTCCCGAAACATCCGTGTCCGGAGAGGACCTGCGTCAGGCGGTAGGTGAGAACGCCGTGACGTCTCTCTAGCCACTCCTCAAAGAGGGGTCTTACCGCCGCTATCGTGGCGTGCCCTGCGCTGGGTTGCGATAGTCGCTCCTTCCATGCCGCCATGAGATCGCGCCGGAGGTTCGTCCGCTCCGCCGCGGTTTGCCGCGGATGCGGAGTTTCCCCCCGGCGTAGTGCCTCCGCGCGCCAACCATACAGGCGCGCGAGCACTATCGCCTCCAGATCCCATGGCGGCAGTCCGGCAAGGAGGCTTGCTGCCTCGCCCGAGATCGTGCGGTAGCCCCGGATTAGCCTTATGGCTACCACCTTTTGGGGCGCGTTCAGGTAGTGTGCGGCTCGCAGCCGCAGTGAACGCGCCCATACCGGGGCCCCATATAGGGCCATGGACCGTACGACCCCCGCGTAAAGCCTCCGGCAGGAGGCGTTTGGCCCCCTCAGGTTGGGCAAGAGCCGCTTTAGGGCGGCCCCGGCCCGTTCCAGTTTGGGGGCCAAACGTCGGAAGTGCTCGACGAAGTTCCATCGGCTGTCGAGGACGAGACCCAGGTACCTCATCGTGGTCTCGACGCCGATGTGAACCCCTCCTACCACTAGTTGGGATCCTGGAGGTGGCCCGTACCGAGGCCCATGAAAGGACATGGCCTCGGACTTGTGCAATGCCACCTCGAGACCCAACCGCCGGATCCTTTCCACGACTATCGCAACCCCGCGTGTCATCGCGTCGGCCGCCGCCTGATGCGACCTCCCCTGCGCCAGGACCAGCGTGTCGTCAGCGTAGCAAACTACGCTGACGCCTTCAGGGAGGTCGGCCCGCAGCACCCAGTCGTAACCGATGTCCCACAGGAGCGGCCCCAGAACCGATCCCTGTGGGACACCGCACGACATCTCTCGCCGGTTCCAGTTCCCGTCGCGACCGGGGTAGATGACGGCTCTGTCCGTCAGATACGCCCCGACTACTCGACGGAGGTAGGTCGGCACCCGGTGATACCGGAGTGCCTCCCCAATGCAGCTCCAAGGCAGGGTGTTGAACGCGTTGGCGATGTCGAGTGACACCGCCACGACCACCCCACCCCGGGACACCGCGTCCCCCGTCGTGAGGGCTCTCACGCGCATGATGGCGTCCACCGTCGAGCGCCCCTTGCGGAAGCCAAACTGGCAATCCGCAAGATCCGGCCCAGTCCCCACCAGGTGCCCGACGAGGCGGCCCGCAATTACTCTCTCGAAGAGCTTGCCGACCTCGTCGAGCAGCACTATGGGCCGGTATGCGGACGGAGAGTCCGCAGGGGAAATATACCCCTGCGAAACTTCGCTAATTAATTTGACCCCGTATAATTTTCACGAATCAAAGAGCCAGTTAAAATTCTGTAGCTACATAAGAACTAATTTCGAATTGGGTCCGGACCCGTGCTTCATCTCGGTTCTCCACCTGGGCGAAGCACTTGACCTAAAGGTCCCGTGCTCCAACTGATGATCCAGTCAAGTAATTAAGAAAAATACATAATTCAATATATGTAGGTATAATCAATTGGATTTATTGTAAAGCATTATTTCCAAAAATTGTACAGAGAAATGTTGTTATTAATTAATTGTTTTAATAAAAAAAACCTGTCAATCTCTTTGTCAAACCATCAGAGAGCCTCTTATCCGGGCATTATGTTACCTTGACCTACTTGGAAAACCTTAAATAGACTTCGTACCCAAGTAAGCCGCAGTAAGGACAACCTCCGCAAATGGGGATTCATGGAAGGCTCTGACCTCCGGTGTGTATGCGATGTCTATCCACAGACAATGGCTCACCTCCCATCTTGCACTGCAGGCTCTGTCACCTGAACACGTGAGGACCTTATGGCTGTATCGGCCAATACTATCCACGTTGCTGAATTTTGGGCCAAACAATTTTAAGAAAAAAAAACTATATTTTTGCCATCGACACGCTGAGGGCCGGTTTTTTGATCCGTAGTTAACCTCAACCAATTGTTAAAAATAGTAACTAGTGGTTAAATGTTGGCAAAATGAGTTGTTTTATCCATTTTTAGTTTATCTAATGATTATAATTGCTAATGGTAAAATAATTAAGTATAAGTTCAAAAAATAACCATTATATAAACTAAAAATTTATCGAAAAATACATTTTGGACATATCCGTTATTATTTTTAACAATTAGTTGAGTTTAACTACGGGTTAAAAAATCGGCGCTATTAAGAAGAATTAATTACATTTGCGAATCTAAAATAAAATGGTTCAACAGAATATCCTACAAGCTTGAAAAATTCTACGCTTGTTTTCCTGGTCGTTTTATTGCAACATTTTATTGTAACAACGCCGTTTTTACGAGCGTCCACCGGACTAATAAACACATGTTTAGGTAATATCACGTGAACCTTCTTTCAGCTAAGACCCTTTTTATTTAGTCAGGAAGCATCTTGTTGCTAGTATATTATTATAAAGTAATACATTATATGGTCGGTTATAAAACAATATACCTACAGTACGGTAACTAGTCGTTGGGTTAGAGGTCGCAAGCGCTACTGTTGAGCATGCGGTCCTGGGTACGATTCCTAGGTCGGACAAAGTGTTACTGGGTTTTTCGATAGGGTCGCCCCCCATTCAATGGGACTTTAATGTAACTGGCAAATTGTGGGTGAACTAATAGGTGCACCTCTGCCTCATCCTTCGGGAAAACAAGGCGTGTTGTTTTGTTATTCTCTACGGTAAGTAAAAGAGGTATATGACCATCTAGAGATAATAAAGTGAAGGAAATCATTTCTTTGTTATTTCGTAACGCTCGGGTCATGGGACCCGAGAAAACGTCTCCTGTTTAAGGAAATTTTTCTAAAAGCTTTTCATTTCCTGAGTTCCCAGCAGATCATTAGCAATTCCTCTAATTTTCGTAAAATTTCATTTCATATTTGGTGTAAACATTGCCGCATGAAAAAAATAAAAACCGTAATTGTATCGGTAAATTTTTCATCACAAAACTGTAATGAAAAATTTACCGATACAATTACGGTTTTTATTTATTTTTATTAATCAAGTTGTTTTTTTTAATTTTTTTTTATTCTACAGTTTAAATGTTATTTCATTGTGATATGAATTGCACACAGATCATATTATGAATTGTCAATTTGTGACCGTTTTAAGATTTTTAATATGATTCATACAATATTGTTATCCTATTATGATCTGCCAAGAATTAGCATTGCCATTCAACGTGGCAATACTGCCAGTCTCCAGTATTTTTTTTTCACGATTTCAGGGTAGGTTCCGTAATAAAAGTTGTTCATAATGATGAGTACAATGACCCCTTTTAAGGATTAAAACGATCGAAAATTTAACGCTGTATAAATAAATAAAATGAAACAGAAAACTCTTTTGCATTTTTGTAAATATTTACATTTGATGTTGTTTGCTTTGTCCCGTCCATCGTAAGTATATTATATAATTAAATGTCTTTAGTTGCAGCGAATGAATGCTCTCCATTTTTACGAGTAAAAGCTTTTAAACTAAATTTTGTTTAAATACAGTGCCAGCATGTACATACATTGACATCGTTGAGCTGAACAAGCAGATAAAAAGGTTTACGCATCCAGTAACCATTACATACTAGTTGTCAGAACAATACAAATAAAACAATTGTTCGCCTGCTCACTTCATTCTTTTGCCGTTTGTATACAGAGTGGCAGGGACATCGACGCGCAAACTGTAACCATGGATTCAGCACATGAGTTTAGACCCAATAGTGTCGAAATTTTTCGTCGGTTATTAAAAAAAAATATTGCTGTTCCATACATTTTGATCGCGTTTCACTTTTCTATGAAACAGAAGATTTTTTTTTGATAACCGACGAAGATGGAGCTGGTTTAAACTCATATATCTATACTTAAGAGCAGTGGTGGGCCTGTGATAACGGGCATGATTTACGAATTGTAGGGCATAGGTTTGAACCCTGATAGACGCTTTACTTTAGGTGCGATTCGGGCAAGTGCGGTTGAAATCAGTGCTCTGAGTGGAATACCTCAATTATTCATCACAACAGCTCTCAAAATAGTAAAGTAAAACCTCGTGAAGAAACCGGCTTGTTCTGGAACTAAACATTCGAAGCCATGTGACATCTACCAACTCGTACTAGGCCCTCGAAAAGAGAGAGTAAGCTATAATACCCAGAGCGGGAGGGGTCATTTGATGCTTTCCCATCCGCAAAAAAAAAAGCTGTAATACACCACATAGCTTTTTTTTTTGCGGATGGGAAATCATCAAATGACCCCGCCCGCTCTGGGTATTATAACTTACTCTCTCTTTTCGAAATGAGGCATGTGTTGAAGCAGTAGGAACAATGCAGGCTGATTAAAAACAAAAAAAATCCTATGTATAAATACAAAGTTGCTGTTGTATCTGCCTGTGTGACTGCTAAGACTAACTAAATAACCGGTTCCACCATAATTTTATTCCGGAAGGTGTATGCGTATAAAACATTTAACTTAGACTTAGCACAGAAACGATGCTCCCACATGCTGCCATTTCACCCGTGCAAAGCAGGATTGGCTAATTCTGTCCGCGACTTTGTCTGCCCAAAATTCCCTTTTTTAACATAAAATATAACCCATAACTGTACCCGATCCCCCCCCCCCCTCTCCTCGTGACTTCGATTCCCCTTACCGTTCTTTCTGACCTTTTTCTTTTTGCTCGGCCCCTGATGGCCATAGCGTGATGCTAAACTTATGCCTATAACCTTCCTCAAGCATTGGGCTATTAAACGCAGAAATATTTTTTCAAAGCCGACTGGTAGGGTAGTTCCAGACATCAGCTTTATTATTTGTAACGCATTATTATTTATTAGATTGCTGTCGATCTCAGTAATATTTTAGTTGTATTTTATATAGAAGCTACTAAAAACTACTTTAATTTTCATAAACATCACATGAATAATGTAACTTCATAATGTAAAAAGAATAAACTCTCGCGAAAAGTCTTCTAAGGTTTTTCGCCGATATTTCTCATCGTAAAAATACTATAAATTATAAATCAACACTGTGTTATTTTATGAGCATTAAGTATTAATATTTTGTTTGAGTTTCGTACATTAATAATGATGAACGTTATATAATCACATAACCAAATAATAATAACAATCCACCAACCCACACTTGGCCCACGTGGTGGATTATGGCCCACTCCCTCTAATAGGGAGGAGTCTCAACAGTGGGAACATTTATAGGTTGACTATGATACCTAAGCACATAGCACACACACACGCGTATCATACATAGTTATAGTTGTCGCGTTTTAGTATGACAATGGCCCTGATTCCCTTGTTCACAAACTAAACTAAATTTAAGTTCTGTGCATTTTTTTCTTTCTATTTCATTAAGAAAAGAACAGAAGATAAAATATTAGTTTACTCCTGTCAAATTAAGATACTCCATAGACAGATTAGACGTGATTAAAACATGGCTGCTGATGCGTGATTAAAAATACATCAATTTACGTCAGGCGCTGACTAATTTGACAGGACTAAACTAATATTTATCTTCTGTCCTTTTTAACCGACTTCTAAAAAAGGAGGAGGTTCTCAATTCGGATGTTTGTATTTTTTTTTTTTTTTTTTTATGTTTGTTCGCGCATAACTCCGTCGGTTGCCAACCGATTTGAAAAATTCTTTTTTTGTTGGAAAGGGTGTACTTCCCAAATGGTCCCATAGAAATTTCATCAAAAACGGTTTAGTAGTTTGGTTTTTAAACCAAAATTACTGGTAAAAATTACAACTAAAAAGTGAAAAATAAAAACTTTTTTGCAAAAAAAAAAACAACCGACTTCCAAAAACGACACTACAAACTGAAAAATAACTTTAATTTCGGAAGTCGGTGGCAAACAACGAAAATGCGAACCCAACGACACCGACTTCCGAAATTAAAGTTATTTTTCAGTTTGTAGTGTCGTTTTTGGAAGTCGGTTGTTTTTTTTTTGCAAAAAAGTTTTTCTAAATTAAATAGAAAGAAAAAGATGTATTGAACTTAAAAGTTTAGTTTGTGAACAAGGGAATCGGCGCCAATAGCGGTGATTGACCCACCTACATTTTCTAGCATTTTTAGACTTAGCACCTTTACCTCAAAAGGAAAAACGGAACCCTTATAAGGTCACTTCGCTGTCCGTCTGTGACCATTTTTCTCAAGAACATGTGAAGTTACCAAGTTGAAATTAATATCAAATACTGAGAGCTGCAATTCATTGAAGCAGTGAAAAAATAAAACTTTTAAGTCAACGCAATTAAAAGATACGGGCATTTATGTTCCGTTTATGCTGCATTTTTTTACACTCGCAAGGTAATCAAAACCTACGCTTACTCTGCAAGCTATGAATGTCGGTAGCTCCGGTTATTTTCTATATAATTTATTTTTCTAGTACCTTAAATTAAAGAAAACCTTGAAATACCCAAAAAGGCTACCTACCACTTAGGTATTTTTAGCAAAAGGTAAGATAGAATTAGGTGATCTGAATATCGAGATAATATCAAAGTCCTTAGGCACAGAGAAGGAACGCAAACAGCAGTGCAGACCGAAGCTTACATTATTTACAGCCCCCAGTCACGAGCACCAATATGTCAACACTTGGCCACTTTCAAATGCAATTTTTTCGTAAAATAACAAATGCAACGTTGAAATACGACACATTACATAAACTTATGGGTTTGAAAATGCTATGTTCGTAACAGCATAATATTTCGTTGAAAAACAAAGGAGTAAATCGCGTTTGATTAAAGCCGAGTGTATACATACTTTTGCTCGTGACTGTACATACAGCCAACTGTCTGTAACAAGTATTCAAACTTCAGACTTACAGATGCTCTTGTGACAAAGACCATACAAATAGTCTTGGAGCACACAGGTGGCGCATTATTTGAGTTGTCAATCCGTGCCATAAAACTGGAAGAACGGGAATGGAGAATTAAAATATGGTTCTTTTGTAGAAGCTGTGAGTTGGTTTCGTGATTTTCTATTGATTTTGTGGTAGGATAAATTATTTTTTTTATTAGTCTCGAGATTGTGGAATGAGTTGTACGTCTTTCAGGATTCAGGATCGTTTTATTTGAAATAATAAATGTTTTAAAACAGTTTTTATTCAAGCAGTGTGCAGTAGTGGTTCTTTGACAGTCGTTACGGGTCGTCAGAAGAAAATCTAACAAACAGTCTTACCAAAGGGTATCGTATTACCTAATAACTGGGTTATGGAGGTCAGTATAGCTCCATGTAATACTGGTACTTAGGTACCAGTATTTCGCATGGAGCAACTGCCTATGTTGCATCTGGTTAAACTGGAAGCCGCCCACAACATAGTTGGGAAAAAGCTAGGCAGATGACGATGTAGTGTAAATCCGGCTTAGACAATCGCAACTCGCAAACTGTTACCCATGATGTCATTTGCATACAGTTCGAGTACAGATTTTGGCAGTTCATTGTGATTTACGTTGTTAAGCAGACAAATTCGGACATATAAAGCAAATGATTAGCAATATCCTTCAAAATGATTCAGAGATTATGTGTTACGCAATATTAGGGTGCATTTCTAAAAATGCGCCTTCACGAAAGATACTTTTCTTCCGAATATGTTCTTACAGCCAGTGATAGGCTTTACGTTTTTGGCCCACTGAACAAAAAGTTCCGTGCCAAAAGGATATACGAGTATATAGCTCACGTTTCAAAGCATTGAACCTTGTTGTCGACGACGCGTCGCGGTAGCCACATGTTGTAGCAACGTGTTTTGTTTTAATTTCCCAGATACTAGACAAGTTGGAACAAGTTGTTAGATGATCTTTTATAGGAAGATGAAAGTTTTGATGAAACTTTATTCTACTAACATTATAAACGTGAGACTTTGTTTGGATGGATGGATGTTTGTTACCCTTTCACGCAAAAACTACTGAACGGATTTGGATGAAATTTGGCACACAGATGGTTTATAACGAGTAACATATAGGATGTTTTTATCCCGATATTCCCACGGGATGGAAACTTATGCGGGTGAAACCGCGGGGCGCAGATCATAATAAATTAAAGTCGTTTTTGTTCTGTCTGTATGATCGCGTTGTTCTTCTAAATTATGCAACGGATTTTGATAGGGTTTTCACCATCATTTGGATAATTTATTCCGGAAGGTTTATGTGCATATCTCCATGTTTTGTTAAATCGTAAAAACCGCGCGTAGCAGGAGCGGGTCGCTACTTATACGGCGAATTATATGACGAAATAAAGTTTTTTTTTTAACAGTAGGGCTCACACGAACGCGCGTAATAAACGTAACGGTCTATACGTATTTATTTTTCACATTATAGTTACTTCGTTTTAAAACTAAAGTGATGCATATTCGACGGCACGGTTGGCGCAGTGGTTAAGCGATTGACTGCTGCGCTGCGTGTCGCGGGTTCGATTCCCGCACGGAACAAATATTTGTATGACCTACATGTATTTGTTCCGAGTCTGGGTGTTTTTTCTATCTATAATATGTATGTATTTACAAAAAAAAGTATATAAGTAGTTTATCAGCCATCTTGTTACCATAACACAAGCATTAGGTTGCTTAGCTTAGGACTAGATGGCGCTGTGTGAAATGTCCAGGGATATTATTATTATTATATCTATGATATAGTATGGGTGATACAAATTGTGATATTTTTTTTAACTAAAGTTGCTAATGGATGCACAAATTTAGACTTCGTTGTGTTACTTAGAATGCAAAAAACCGATACCAATTTACTTCTCAAAACAAAATCGGAATATTTTATTTCACATAAACCTACATGGACACTTATGATACGTCGAAAGCTAGGTGTACGGTTCCGGTTGGTCGTTTCCTATGGAGAAGAGCCGGCAAGAAACACCAAGGTTACTTTTTTAAAAATAACTTTTACGATGTTCTCCAATTACGGTGTTAACAGGGTATGCTCAACAAGTACTAACAAAAGAGAAAATGGTCTACAAATCTACAGTCTACAAAGCCTACAACGTTCTCAAATTTACTAAATATAAAAGAAACTATTTGAAATATAAATAAAATAATTCTAATAAAAACCTATTCAAACCAAATGACATGATCACCAGTACATTCTAACATTAATGTTAGGTTCAGTATTTAATCAAGGTACTATTAATCTACTATTCTGAAATGGACCTGCATACATTTCCAATTTCAACCAGGGACCGTTATCCAAAAGTAAGATCATTTGTTCGAATTTAGCTTGTCGGACAACCAGAGATTATACCGTCAGATACACATACACTATCATTAGTATAATCCACTTCCCTCATCCCAGTTCTACAATATAACTAGAATTAGTCCCAGATTTATTCACAGACTGACCTCACAAGGCAGCTGGGAAATGAAGCGCAACATTTAAGTTCATAATTACTATGTCACTGAATCCGAAAATTAATTAGTCAGTTCTAGATATGAATGCAATTCTGTGGTTTTAAAATTAATACAATGCAGTGTGCTTTGCTAGAGGGTCTACAGAGATTAATCTAACCATGATATGAATTTTAGTTGGACATAAGGCTTTTATGGCTCTTGGCTAAGTAATAATTTCCACAAGGGTCGATCGATCAGGTTAAGCTACATCTTTACATATGAAGACTCTGTGCCTCGGAAAGCACGTTAAGCCGTTGGTCCCGGCTGTCATTCTTGGATCTTTGACAGTCGTTACGGGTCGTCATAAGCCCGAAAGTCTGATAACTTGTCTTGCCAACGGGTATCGTATTATCTAGTAACTAGGTTGTGGTAGTCAGATAGAATTACATGGATCCACTGCGCTCTATGTAAAATATTGCTATTTAGCTACATCCGGTTAGACTGGAAGCCAACCCCAACATAATTGGGAAAAGTCAAGTAGATGATGATACCGATGTAGGTAAAACTAAGTAACTTAAAAGACACAAATTTGGATGTACTATACTAGGTAAACTTCTGTCTTAACCTTCATGATGTGCTAGCACTTAAACAACCTATTCTAAGTCGTAAAACGTAAGTAAAAGCCAAGGGGTTGTCCCCATGACTTACAAAACTCTTTATAAGTTACATAACATTGTAACTTAAAACACGCAACAAAAGCCTGAAGACCCCGTAATATCCTTACAGTGTGGCGAAATAACCTCAACTCTGTCTTTGTTCCTTTGTTTTTCATTAAGCCCGGTTCAGACGTGTGTAACCAGCGTCAAGCACAAGTTGTCTGGTGTTTTTGCTGAAATTTGACACAGCCACGACAGACACTTTCCTGTTAATTGCTCACAATTAACGCACTTTTCATTTCTTTTTTTTTACTTTTAGTATAATATGTGGTGTTGTGTGCATTTTAGTCTGTGTTAAATAAATGTATTTTCTTCATTTCTTTTTCTTAATGCAAATTCTGCGTGCGGACGGCACTACGAGCGTTACATGTAACGCTCGGGCTGGCGTTCGCCCTGATCCATCGACTGTCCATTTTTAGATTCTTGCAGTCGAACATACAGGATGAAATTGAAAACTTGCGACAAATCTAAATAGGAGGTGCAGTACCTGTTACGTAAAATCATTATAAATTATCATTTCCCAAATCTAAATTATTGAAAAACATCGTATACTTATTACCTTAGATAGTGCAAACTAAGTTATAGCCTTCAAGTAGACACGAATTATCGTCATTCAAGTTTTTTTTTTTTTTTAAATTATGAATAAAAATAAAAAAATTAAATAAAAATAGTTTATTTCTCACCATTAAAAAATTACACTAGAGGTAAATTAATTAAATAAAATAAAAAATTGAAAACTTATAAGTAAATTAAAGTATCAATTTTAGCGCACGCCCGATAAGCAATCCATTCATCGCTGAGATCACAATATGAACTAAGTTTGCCACGCGTTGAACTAGCGGTATATACCTAATTTTGACCGTTCCTACAAAAAAAAACCGGCCAAGTGCGAGTCGGACTCGCCCATGAAGGGTTCCGTTACGTTACGATTTATGACGTATTAAAAAAAAACTACTCACTAGATCTCGTTCAAACCAATTTTCGGTGGAAGTTTATATGGTAATGTACATCATATATTTTTTTTAGTTTTATCATTCTCTTATTTTAGAAGTTACAGGGGGGGGGGGACACACACATTTTACCACTTTGGAAGTGTCTCTCGCGCAAACTATTCAGTTTAGAAAAAAATGATATTAGAAACCTCAATATCATTTTTGAAGACCTATCCATAGATACCCCACACGTATGGGTTTGATGAAAAAAAAAAATTTGAGTTTCAGTTCTAAGTATGGGGACCCCCAAAATTTATTGTTTTTTTTCTATTTTTGTGTGAAAATCTTAATGCGGTTCACAGAATACATCTACTTACCAAGTTTCAACAGTATAGCTCTTATAGTTTCGGAAAAAAGCGGCTGTGACATACGGACGGACAGACAGACAGACAGACAGACAGACAGACATGACGAATCCATAAGGGTTCCGTTGCCATTTGGCTACGGAACCCTAAAAAGGGCACGTGACGACGTTGCCAAATCACACGCCTGCGGACACGCGGGTTGTGCATCCCTCTAAATTTACTTTATAACACGTTGAATTAGATATTTTAATTTGTCTCGACTATTCAATTTCAATCTGTATACAGGGTTTGCGTTGGGTTTAAATACCGTCCACACTATTCGCATTACATTACACATTACACACGTCTGGGCCCGGCTTTACGTAAGTACGTTACGGTTTCCTAGAAACTTCTACCTTTATTAGTGACCCATTTTGTGTGTCCGACCGCGGACACATGAATAATAATTGTGACAGGGAAAATCTTAAGAAGGAATAAAATGTTCCTTCCAGTTTCATAATAGGTATTGTAATTATACACCGTTAAAATTTGATCGTTTTAATCCTTAAAAGGGGTCATTGTTCTCATCATTATGAACAACTTTGACTACGGGACCAATCATGAAATCGTGAAAAAAAAAATCAGTTGATCCATAGAATTATGTTCGCATAACTCGACATAATCAACTGTTTTTTTTTTTCACGATTTCAGGATCGGTCCCGTAGTAAAAGTTGTTCATAATGTTGAGTACAAGGACCCCTTTTAAGGATTAAGAAGATCAAAATTTAACGGTGTATAACGATTATACGCGATTCAGCGCCGAGTATACCTCACTCAACATATCGACCCGAGCGTGACGGTTCAGTGTCGTTCATCATCATCATCATCAGCCTGCAGCAGTCCACTGCTGAACATAGGCCTCATTGCACGCTAGTAAGCTCGATTCTCGATAACTCTTATCCAGCTGCTACCAGCCACCTTGCGAAGACCGTTGCTCCACCTAGCCTGAGGGCCTTACGTTTGCCGATTCGCGGTCTCCACTCAAGAACACATCTACCCCAACGGTCATGGGTCCTACGGTTCATGTAGCCGGCAGTTTCGTTTACTGTTACTACAGAAGTTTTCACTTCAAAAATTAAAATGTATTTAGAATAGTTATAATTATTTTTTTATCTCTTCTGTGCCCTTCAACATCTACCAACCCTTTTTCCAACTATGTTGGGGTCGGCTTCCAGTCTAACTGGATGCAGCTGAATACCAGTATTTTACACGGAGCGACTGCCTATCTGACCTCCGCAATCCCAGTTACTGGGTTGTGGAGGCGATGCCCCTTGGTAAGACTGGTTGTCAGACTTTCGGGCTTCTGACTACTCGCAAAGACCGTCAAAGATCCACGAATGACAGCCGGGACCAACTGCTTAATGTGCTTTCCGAGGCATGATTCTTCTCTTCTGTGCATTTATGCATCTCATTTATTTCAATGTCTTACAGCCATAAATTAAACATTAAATGTATTCAATATTTAATAACTTACAAAACTATAACAATCTTACCTGAAACCACTTATCCATCATCTAACCCTCAAATGCCAGGAAGCCGCAAACCGCACCACTAGTACCTACTGAACGTTGAACGCAATTCAATTCTATGCGGCATTGACTGGAGCAGCGCAATAAAGATAGGTACAGAAGGCCGGCTTCATACAACTTTCGAAAACGTATGCACACATAGACGCGCAAGTATGTATAGTCTGATCCAAAACTATTTAAAAGAAAAGAAAAATAATGAAAAATTGCTTACTCAGCACAAACAAAAATATGAAAAAATGAGACAAAACATACACATACAGAGTAGCCAAAAGCCTCGTAAAAAGGTTAACAATTTTGTCCATTGCTTGATGTCAGGATCAGGGACCAAAGACAATATACAAATAACAAACAACATCAGAAATACCGATTGCAGAGTGGCAAAATAACTACTTTCGTAACAAACTATAATAATAAGAACAATTAAGCCGTGCGTCGCATTTGTGCAAGAACAGCTCGTTGCTCAGCAAAATGCTGTGATTTGATGTAAATATGAATTTGATGAAAACGTTAGCAAATGGAGCAGAAAACGTACATGTGAGTGCCATTTTGTAAATTGAGTGCTTTAATTTGATTATTTGAAACACGAATTTCTAATCACTTCAATATGTTTTTCATTTGACAATTGAGGCCAATTATATAACCTCAATTTTTGTCTATGATTTTTCAATTGCAATTTCATATTGTTATTCTAACAAGTAGAGAGATATAAACGTTGAAACCGAAATATAAATGAATAATATGTTACTATTACCCTTTAGTGAGTGATTGCGTAAGAATTTAACTTGAAAAGAGTTTATGCTTTCATCAGAAACATGTTAAAAGAGTAACGGTTGAGTTTCTTGTCCATTCTTCTTCATAAAAAACTACCTTTCGGAAGGGGTGACTAGAATCAATTCTATTTTAATGTAATGTTGACGTTCAAAAGTGTTTTTTATGTGCCTAATTAAAATAAATGCTTTAAAGACTTATGGAACCATTAACCACAAACCAGACCGTTGGTATTATTAATATTGCTGTACGTGAGCCGTGTCCACGTATGCGTATAGAGTCAGCCTTCTGTACCCATATATGTTGTGGTAGCAGTGTCGGGTTAAGGGCTAAGGTGCCGCATTTATAGACCTATCACCGTTTTGATTGGTTAATTGTTTTCTGTATTTCCTCTTTGATTGGTTCATGCGATATCATGGTGATTGTTACATAATCTCGTGTGGTTAGTGGTATCTTTGACCTTAGAATTAACGTTAATCTGCTTAATAAATATCTTAAAATCATTAATTAACTCACTAACAGACAACTCACAGCCTAAGCCTGAGTTTAGTAGCATGAAATTTTGCACAAGAGTTCAAGTGAGCACTAAGGAAGATTTTTTATAAAATCACCCCCTAAAGGAGGACACAGGGGATGAAAGTTTGTCCATACAAAGTTTCATCCCCTGTTTAACTCCCTGTTTATCGGCAACAATGACGAACTTCCATAAGTTTGCCATTGTTGCCAATGGGAATCCCAAAGGGTGAACGGCTTGTGTATAATAATGTACCAACGCTGGCCTACCTGAAAGTCTTTAAATAGACTCCGGTCCCAGGTAGGCCGCAGCAAAGAAAATATGCTTATATGCAGATTCACAGACGACCCCGCCTTGGAATGTACATGTTGTCTCTCTCTCTCTTCTTCAGCCTTTCGCCACCCAATACTGAGTCCAGGCATCCTGAAATGCACGCCACTCTTCTCTGTCTCTAGCCTTTCTAAGCCAGAGTCGTCCAGCAATCGTGACCAGGTCGTCGGTCCACCAAATCGGCTGTCTGCCCACACTTCTATTACCAGATCTCAGTCCCCAGTCCAGCACTGTTCTACTCCATCGGCCATCTGTTCTACGCCCTATGTGGTCCGCCCATAGGAGGGGCACTTTCTTCGCGCAACTTTAGATTTACGTGTTCCTAATTCGGTCTCGAAGTGATATACCTACCATAGCACGCTCCATAGCTCTCTGAGTGACTTGCAGCTTGCGTATGACATGATGTATCAGCGTCAAAGTCTCTGAGCCACAGACCATTACGGGGAGGACACACTGCTCGAAGGCTCTGCGCTTCAGGTTCATGGGTAAATGTAGTGCTGTCCCACAAAGAATAGGGTACAGCGTGTCCTGTTGTCTTCACGCTACAGGAGTTAATAGACACTACTGAAGCTGCCAAGCTTGTAGCCAAATTTTGGGCTGACTGTATATAAGCTGTTGTTTTGCATCCTCGTCAAATTTCAGGAAGCTGTTATGAAAGACATAAATAATCAAATAAAATTACGATCCCTGGTAAATAATAAATACATACTTGTTTTTTTAGTTATTTAAGTTTGACAGTATTTCAGAATACACCACTTTCAAACAACAGAATCGCGTTATGGCATCGTATAGGTAAGCGTCCGCGTTTTTATGTGTGTGTAAAAGGGCAGTTACAGTGCAGTCTCACACAGGCCGCGTTTTAAAATGCGTGTCTCACACATGCCGATTTCCGAAAATTTTAAGAAAAAAAATACCTACTTATTTTATTATTCATTCGTGCCGAGAAGCAGTGGCATAGTTACCTCCTTGAATTTGACGAGGATGCAAAACGACACCTTGTATAGATTGCTAAAGCCACCTTAATGCTGCAATGCAGAAATAGGGCAGGTGGTGGTGTACCTACGAACGAAGCCTTGCACAACGAGCTTTACTGCAACTTACTGGGGCTTTTCTCAGTTTGTATAAAGTTGCTATAATCTATTTTACTAGGGGCGAATATAATTTCCAACAGCCATTAAATTTCAGAAACAAAATGTGTGAGAGAATTATTTTTATGAGAAGGTCAGACGGCGTTGTTATGTCTAACATAACGTTCTTTAATCATTAAAACATCTGTACCTAACCTACCTACGAGTATGTTCAACGAATAAAAAATATTTTGTATTCCTTTTCTATAGAATAAGTTATAACCTAAAATCAAAATTTTCCTAATACATATTCAAATTCATATGATTTATTTTCTCTTCACAAACAATTTTTATTATTAGTTATTTTTCTCTTTGTAGTATATTTTTTTTTTGGAAGACGGTTGTTTTTTTTTTGTAAAAAAGTTTGTATTTTTCACTTTTTAGTTGTACCTACCCCAGACAAATTCGTATATACTTACAAGGTTAGAGGTACCCCAATAACAACTTTGACAGAAATGAGGGTGTACCGTGGTATACTGAACACCAGCACCCCTTTAGAGGGTACAGGCGTGACGTTATGTTGTGTGATTGCATAAACAATACTCGTACATACACAAGCGATAGCAGCTATAGCCGTTGATTTGCTGGCATTTATTGAAGTTCCGTTGTCGGTCTCCGAAACTCATCATCAGATCTTGTCGAAATTTCAATGGGACCATTTTGGAAGAATACCCTTTCTTCCAAAAAAAGAATTTTTCAAATCGGTTGGCAAGCAACGGAGTTATGCGCGAAAAAACATTAAAAAAATTTTATTACAATGGAATAAAACACAAATAATGCAAATATAGGTACGCTTTTTTATCGGTGCAGTGGAATAGACGTGAAAAGGTAACAGACAGACAGTCTTACCTCCGCATTAAAAATATTACTATGAATTCTATTTTATCCCAAAATTCTTCACTAAAATCAATAACCCAGACACTAATAAACCACTACTAATATCACTCATGAAAGCTCGAATTGGCCCGAGCCAAGAGATATATTGAATTTGCATTTGGCCCGTTTATTAATTGGCCCAGTAAGTGACAGAGCTATGTAGGACTCCGATGTGAGAGCAAAATTCGATTTGCTGGTATCTGATGGCTGTGACTCAAATGTGGAACGTATAATTTATGGGACGTTAATTTGCTGGTACTAGATTTTGGGACGATAAATGTTAGGTCTTGTAATGAATTGGGTGGTTATAACGCGGTAATGGTTGTGGTACGGGTAATGTGCTGATTATGATGAATTGGTTTTGTTAACGGCTAAGGCTAGGGGTTTAGGCTAAGTAATAACAGCCGCGCGGGTCGATCGATCAGTTTAAGCTACGCTTGCCGCGTTTGGTCCGTGGATGGGTGACCATCTTCACATACCAAGACCCTTCCGTGCCTCGGAAAGCACGTTAAGCCGTCGGTCCCAGCTGTCATTGGTGGATCTTTGACAGTCGTCACGGGTCGTCAGAAGCCCGAAAGTCCGACAACCAGTCTTACCAAGGGGTATCGTATTGCCCAGTAACTGGGTTGTGGGTCAGATAGGCAGTCGCTCCATGTAAAATACTGGTACTCAGCTGCATCTGGTTAGACTGGAAGCCGACCCCAACATAGTTGGGAAAAGCTGGGCAGGTGATGAGATGATGATGGTTTTGCTGACCGTTTCGCTTGGAGCACTATTCATACACAACCTATAATGTTCCGACTGCTGGGACAAAGGCCTCTCGGGGAGAGGGAGGGTTGTAATCCACCACGAGGATTGGCAGATGTCACATGTCTTCAAATTATTAGTTCTAGGACATGCCAATTTCCTCATGATGTTTTCCTTCACCGATTTGAGAGCATCATCATCTGCCTAGCCTTTTCAAACTATCCCCCCCCCCCCCCGATACCCCTTGGTAAGACCAGTTGTCAGACTTTCGGGCTTCTGACTACCCGTAACGACTGTCAAATCTCCACCAATGACAGCTGGGACCGACGGCTGAACGCGCTTTCCGAGGCACGGAGGGGTCTTGGTATGTGAAGATGGTCACGGAGGGGCCCGTGGCTATGTAATAACAGCCGCACGGGTCGATCGATCAGTTTAAGTTACGCTTGCCGCGTTTGGTTCGTGGATGGGTGACCATCTTCACATACCAAGACCCTTCCGTGCCACGGAAAGCACGTTAAGCCGTCGGTCCCAGCTGTCATTGGTGGATCTTTGACAGTCGTCACGGGTCGTCAGAAGCCCGAAAGTCCGACAACCAGTCTTACCCAAGGGGTATCGTATTGCCCAGTAACTGGGTTGTGGAGGTCAGATAGGCAGTCGCTCCATGTAAAATACTGGTACTCAGCTGCATCTGGTTAGACTGGAAGCCGACCCCAACATAGTTGGGAAAAGCTGGGCAGGTGATGAGATGATGTTGGTTTTGCTGACCGTTTCGCTTGGAGCACTATTCATGCACAACCTATAATGTTCTGACTGCTGGGACAAAGGCCTCTCGGGGAGAGGGAGGGTTGTAATCCACCACGAGGGTTGGCAGATGTCACCTGCCTTCAAATTATTGGTTCCAGGACATGCCAACTTCCTCATGATGTTTTCCTTCACCGATTTGAGAGCATCATCATCTGCCTAGCCTTTTCAAACTATCCCTACTCCCCCCCCCCCCCCCCCGATACCCCTTGGTAAGACCGGTTGTCAGACTTTCGGGCTTCTGACTACCCGTAACGACTGTCAAAGCTCCACCAATGACAGCTGGGACCGACGGCTGAACGTGCTTTCCGAGGCACGGAGGGGTCTTGGTATGTGAAGATGGTCACGGAGGGGCCCGTGGCTAAATAATAACAGTTGCACAGGTCGATCGGTCAGGTTAAGCTACGCTTGCCGCGGTTGGTCTGCAGATGGGTGACCATCCTTACATACCGAGACCCCTCCGTGCCTCGGAAAGCACGTTAAGAAGTTGATTCCGGCTGTCATTCGTGGATCTTTGACCGATTTGAGGCAGTGGTGATGAAATAATTTACAGAAAGTAAAGCGCCTGTCTGGGTTCGAACCTATGACCTACAACTCGTAAGTCACGGCCGTTACCACTGGGCCACTATTGCACTATTGGATTTGTAAAAACTAGCCAAAGAATAAAACTATAAATAACCCTACTAATATTATAAACGTGAAAGTTTGTATGGATAGGTGGATGGATGGATGGATGTTTGTTAATGTTTCACGCAAAAACTACTGAACGGATTGGGATGATATGGTTTATAACCAGCATTAACATATAAGATACTTTTTATCCCGATATTCCCACGGAATCGAAACTTTTGCGGGTGAAACCGCGGAGCGCTAGTACTAAATAAAGAATTTTTGGTCTTTCACTGACAATATGTGTTTGATCTGTTCGATTTGATTTGGAGAGATTGGAGGAAGAAAACGTGTTGCGCTAACCTCAAGTACATTGGGACAAGGGTAGGAAGATGCTGATTTCTGCCGACCTGCCCCAGGAGTCTCGACATTCATAGCGATCGCTTTACGACTGAATTCGGTCGCAAAGTCCTGTCGCTCCATAAATTTCACCTGTCAATTCGGGACTTTGCGACCGAATTCGGTCGTAAAGCGATCGCTATGAATGTCGAGACTGCTGGGGCTGTGGGCGCGTCATTGAGACCTAAAATTATGCATTTTACCTACGTTGTACAGGGACATCGACTCATAACCTGTTACCATGAATTCAGTACATACATCTGAGGGGCAATTCTCGTAATTTTACATTTTACATTTGACAGATAGATACTGAGATCAGACTGTGAACGTTCGTTCACAGTCTGATCTCAGTATCTATCTGTCAAAAATACGTCAAGTTTTTGACATTTGTTTGTCGCTGAGATGAGACTGCGACTAGATTTTGAACGTTTTAAATTACGAGAATTGGCCTTCTGCTGTTTCATAGAAAAGTGCAATACCTACGCGGCCAAAATGTATAGCAGAGCAATTTTTTTTATAATAGCATACGAAAAATCTCTACTCTACATGGTTTTGGTTCGCGCGCATTGATGTAATATGTACTAACGTACGTACATATTACCTCAATGTTTGCGCGTCGATTTCCCTGCCACCATGTATAGATTTCGAAAAAAACCTCTGTGCCAGGCCGACAAGAAAGTAACCATCCGTTTTACCTTTTAAGGTTGAAACCCCTTAAAAGTTCACGAAACGACAAGACATAAAAAAGTTATGTTTTCCAATTTGCTTGGATGATTATATAGAATCGGTAATGTGTAACCGCAATACCTTACCGACCTTGTTTACCGCAAATAAACGTTTTTTCTTTCTTTCTTTCTTATGATATTGTTTTAAGACTTATAATCGTTGTTTTGTAATTCTCAAAACGGTGACGGAAAACATGGTGAGGAAACCGGCGTGTCCTAGAACCAATAACTTGAAGACATGTGACTTCTACCAACCCTCGTGGTGGATTACAAACCTCCCTCTCACCGAGAGGCCTTTGTCCCAACAGTCAGAACATTATAGGTTGCGTATGAATAATGCTCCAAGCGAAGACGTCAGCAAAACCATCATTATCTCATCACCTGCCCAGCTTTTTCCCAACTATGTTGAGGTCGGCTCTCAGTCTAACCGGATGCAGATTAATTGTATATTATTTTTTTTATTTATTGTATTTTACAGGGAGCGACTGCCTAATTATCTGACCTCCACAATCCAGTTACTGGGTAATACGATAAGCCCTTTGGTAAGACTGGTTATCAGACTTGGTGGATTACGGCCCATTCCCTCTCCCTGAGAGGAGGCTTGTGTCCCAGCAGTGGGAACATTATAGGGTGATTATGCATTATTATGCAATTGTTGTTTTTATAGAAATTGAAAATGCTTCTTAACTTATTTTCTTCAACATTGTATTAGGTTTACCAGAATCCTTGAACAACAACAACCAACCGCAGCCTTAAGGAACAGCAACGGCCTGAAGGATGATGACGATATTGAGAGAGAGCGGAGGGCGCTGTCAGTCAGAGCAAATATGATTCCTCGCAGGTTGAAGCGTGCTTCTACGGAGGTTAAAAAAACTCTTTTCGGATCCTTCTGCTCCTCATTTTACACCTGCGGCCTGTGAGTGCATGTTACGCAGAGATCGTAAAGTGCCCTTCGCGTGCAGTACAATAATTCCTTCAGGGTGTAGATGGGGCTGCCTCGCTTCTGTAACGCATCTGGGATATTTGCGGAATTACGTGTTGATTGCTATTATGCATTAATGCGTAAAAGATTAGCGTCCTTACTGCGCAGGGTGCGAGCCAGTTCGAACAGCATCCTGGGAGTTATTGCGGTCGGGCTGGACTGCTCTATTGTAAGTCATTGCTCCAGTATCTCAGCTGGAATGCGGAAGCAGTGATTGTTTTGTTGTCTGTTTTTGTGTAATTATATTACTAACTTAGTTGTAAGTTTATTGTATTGTTACTAACGCTCTATGAGTCTCATGGTTACTCTCAATAAAGAATGTATTATTATTATTTATTAAAGTAAGGTCGTCATTCATTAAGGCTTTTGTCAATGTTCAGAATGAGAATGAAATTGGATTTGAATTCAACGTAAACCACTAGCTGATAAGTAATAATTGGCCTTTTCCACAAAACAACTGTAAACTGATATACGCAAACAAATAAATGCCAATTTGAATATCGGCATTTGATATTTAAAGATAATTATTATGAAACAACTTTGAATACCTAGTATATATTTTTTGTAAGCAATATATAATTGTTATGATATTGGATGGCAGTTACTATGGGCATCTGCAATACCATAGGTATCACATAATCAGCCAATAAATATAATATAACCTAGAATTTTAGTAAATACATTGGGTTCTATAAAATTGAATTTATAATTACATGAGCATTTTGCATGTGGTGTTTGCCTGTAATTGGTTGTGCAGTTAGACTTAAGACAGTTACTTGTATATAACTATATACCTATATAATGTCTGTAACAACTGTTGGTGAACCTTAATTAAATAAATAAATGTTCCCACTGCTGGGACACAGGCCTCTTCTCTGTGAGAGGGAGTGGGCCATAACCTACCACGCGGAACCAGTGCGGGTTGGTGGATGTCACATGTCTACGATTTTTGATACTAAGACATGCCAGTTTCCTCACGATGTTTTCCTTCACCGTTTTGACAGCAGTGTTATTGAAATTAAATAGACAAAGAAAAGTGCCTGTTTCGAACTCACCATCTGCAACTTCTAATTCGGGGCCGATATCACTGACTACCAAAGGAGATGTTTCAGTTTTGGCTAGCACTTGTACAATATATTTTTTGATATATTTTCCCCGTTTTTACGGGGAGAAATACCCTGAATTTAGGAAAAATATTAATCTGTGAATTTGAGAATAACCCTTTGTGTACAAACAAATTAAAGTTTTCAATTTTTGCCATTTGTTACCGTTATGGCCAATATGGCGGCGTCCTGAGAGCAAACATGTGCTCTGAAACCAGAATGGATCTGAAATGAGTGTAAAACCGTAAATACAAAAACATTCAATATAATTATAAAAAGGTATAACTTATTATTAATTCATCTATTACGCCTATGTCTAATGCATTATTAATGGTCACATGTAAAAAAAAATAATATCAATATAATATTTTGATAATAATATTCTAGTTCGATTAATCATCTACTTGGCCAGTGTACTTCCGAACGTTTTATTTTGACATACACTGTCTGTCAACGTCATGGGACTAACAGCTGTCAATCAATCTCGTCTCGTGCGTTGCGTTTGCGTGTTCGTTTCGTGGCTTTCAGTGTTTTTGCGATTTTTCTCTACGACTTCCCATATTATTACGTAGTTATAGTTAGTAGAGCTTAACAATGAAGCAAAAACATAAAATATCCCTTTTTAGGTTATAATGACATTAACGTCATTGTCATCTGTCATTGAATCAATATGTCTCCATTTTACTCACAAGAAATGTCAAATATTTTCAATTTTAATTTTGTACTAAATTAATAAATTCTGTAAGTCATTGCCTATTAGGACTGTCTACTGAATTTCGACAGTTAATTATTTCGACACGGTCCCAATTTCGAAAAACAATAGTTCGACTACTCATTGCTTCGACAGAACATATATTCGACTAGCATTAGTCCGACAGAACATACTTCGACAACACACACCTTCGAAAAACACTACTTCGACAGAACCCTTCTTCGATATGCACTTGTTCGGCAGATCTCTATTGCGACGGAACATACCTATTACATTCGACATAATACTGTTCTGAAACGTGACATCTATACTTATAATAAATCTGTAGAAGTGAAAATTCTGTACATTGAAAATATCAAAAAAATAAATGGCAGGGGGTGTTACAAGACCGACACCGAACCCAAAAATGTGATTAAAAAAATTTTTGTCTCTCTGTCTGTCTGTCTGTCTGTTTGTTCAGGCATCACGCAAAAACTACCGGTTCGATTACGATGAAACTTGGTATAATTATTCTTTAATATCCTGGGCACCACACTGGGTACTTTTTATCCCGGAAAAGTATATACAATAAAAAACAAACTTAATTTTGCGGTTCGATCCCTAGACCCGATTACTGTATCAACCGCAAATAATAAGTTTGTCGTAGGTTAGGTCACCCGCAGTGGAGTTCATTTTTATTCCTTTTACTTTTTAGAGTTATTTAGGTTTATTTTTATATAAGTCGTAGGTATAGATTTCAATTTTAAAGTATAGGTAGTATATTTGATAGTGTACGTAGTGACCGTAGGTTATTTTATAATACAGTTAGATAGGATTAGTCATTCGTATAGATATTAGTTTTTAGAGATTTTGCTTATTTATTGAGTTTAGATTGAGGGGCCCGTGGCTAAATAATAACAGCCGCACAGGTCGATAGGTCAGGTTAAGCTACGCTTGCCGCGGTCGGTCTGTGGATGGGTGACCATCTTTACATACCGAGACACCTCCGTGCCTCGGAAAGCACGTTAAGCCGTTGGTCCCGGCTGTCATTCGTGGATCTTTGCAGTCGTTACGGGTAGTCAGAAGCCCAAAAGTCTGACAACCAGTCGTACCAAGGGTATCGTATTACCCAGTAACTGGGTTGTGGAGGTCAGATAGGCAGTCGCTCCATGTAAAATACTGGTATTCAGCTGCATCCGGTTAGACTGGAAGCCGATCCCAACATAGCTGGGAAAAGGCTAGGCAGATGATGATTGAGTTTAGATTAGTTATCATCATAAATAGGTTTATTTAGGTAGGTAGGTATTTTATTTTCTGTTATTGAGTTTATTTATTTTTTTAATTAGGTAGGTACTTAGGTAAAGATATCATATAGGTACCCTCTTAATCACCATTAATGAGACACAATTGGTTTTCTATTGTAATTAGCCACAAAGGGCCCGCGAGACAGATAGCATCCTGGGGCACATACATTTTATCCTGTTAGCACGTTCCCGTGGGATAATTTCCGACATCCACGCGGGCGAAGCCGCGGGCAGAAGCTAGTTAATAATAAAATTGAAATTCGCTTTATGATTTTAGGTACAAAATAAAAACATAAATAATCATTAATTATATTGTTTAATTAACCAGTAACAAATCTTTGTACAGTTTAACTATTTCTTCAGATAACTTAAATCGTAACATAATATTAATAAGTCTTCTTGATTATTTATTAGACATGTGAGTAACGTAAGCTAATCCGCTTAGGAACGAAATTATATCCATGTCATTTTTCAGTATCAAATGTTTTTGCATCCTTTCGTTCTGCTGTAATTGTTTTTTCTCTTTGGTTTCTCAATTTGAGCCAAAATTATCTGTATTTCGTTCTGCGTGCTTTTTACTTTCTTTTTCACTTCGGCCAAAGTTTAAAAAATGATATTTTTTTTTTCTATTGAGCAGAGTATCCCACCTTATATGCCAGCTTTCGATTGAATTTTGAGTCGAAGGAAATCCACATTCAATGGAATCTGCAACCGACCACATTTCTGGTGGATATGATGGTGGTACTTTTGAACATGTAACTTTAAGTGGACGTGTCTTTTGTTCTATTTTTTTGTATGTTCCAGTGACATAAAATTTCGAAAATCAGTCGCTAATTGCATGAACGGGTTAAACTTTTTCTTGGATTTCATTAAACACTGCGGGGATTTCAGACGCTGGTACATATAGCAAAGCTGAATTATGTTTTAACTTGTGGGCAAATTCACTATCATATAAGTATTTTTAATTTAGTCCAGCCCCTTCAATGTGTTTGATTGTTGTTTTGTGTGTTGATTTTTAATTCCCAAATTTAAACTAGTCGAATTTATAAGTAAGGACCAGGCTATTTTTTTCCTACGCCAGTGAAAGATAGAGAAACCAATGCAGAGCGAATGCAACCTTTTTGCAAATAAACAATGATGACTTTTTAACATTTAATAGAAAATTCAATAAATATTCCTGACTATTGAAAGTTATATATATGCAGAGTTTATTTATTTATTTTTTTCAGTTTTAACGCTGTTGGCCCTTAAAATGAGAAATCTGTTATGGTCGGTCACCCTAGTTATGATTTAAGTTATCTGAAGAAATGATTAAACTGTACAAAGATTTGTTACTGGTTAATTAAACAATATAATCAATGATTATTTGTGTTTTTATTTTGTACCTAAAATCATAAAGCGAATTTCAATTTTATTATTAATGTCACGTTTTGTTTTATGTCGAATGTAATAGGTATGTTCCGTCGAAATAGAGATCTGCCGAACAAGTGCATATCGAAGAAGGGTTCTGTCGAAGTAGTGTTTTTCGAAGGTGTGTGTTGTCGAAGTATGTTCTGTCGGACTAATGCTAGTCGAATATATGTTCTGTCGAAGCAATGAGTAGTCGAACTATTGTTTTCCGAAATTGGGACCGTGTCGAAATAATTAACTGTCGAAATTCAGTATGACAGTCGCCTATTAGGTATATGTTTATAGATATATTTCACAGATTTTCTGAAATGTACACGTCCAAGCCAAAGCTCCACACAAAAATGAAATGTCTCTTTTATTGAAAATCAAAATTGAAGAAATTCATGCCTCTACAGTACCTAAGTTCTGAATCACACGAGCGGCATACGAACAGCAACTTACTGCAGCCATAGACAACGCACCGCTTGTCTATTTGAGCACCGTGCTCAAACGCGTACTCAAATGCCGTAGACGCGTGCCGCTATGGTGTGAGCGCTAAAAGTGAAGCAATAACTGACTTGTATAGTGTATATACTGTTTAAACGAAGCAGCTTTTACTAAAGCTTCAACATAATAGTATACCACAGGCAATTGTCCATTAAAATCGTATCATGTAAACTAGACTAAAATTACTTCCTCCCCAGATGAGCTTCGTCAAAAAGAACTCTACTACTACTGACTTAAAGATCCGATTGCTTTAAGAGCAAGTCACATAAACACTAAATTCAAACTTCAAAACGGTACCATTCCCTCGCTCCACGTTCTTGAACTCCCAGAATCATTGAACCAAACATGTTTGTTAATAGACCAGCACTAAATTGTGCATGTACTCATGTGTGTAGGTCTAATTTATAGCCGTGTTACCAGACTATGATTTGGCACAAGAGAGAATGCTCGTGCCAAAGGTCGGGTTGGGATCTCTAGGTCAAATGGTACTGAGATTTAGTGTTAGGATGTCTTGTTAGGATGTCCTTTGAGGTCTATACTCAGAAAAAATATGATAATCAAACCTCATTTTTTAAGAACTGGATGGCCTGGTGTTGATATAAGAATTAAAATAATTACCGTCGCTATTTTGTCATGTACAGTGAACAGCAAAAGTAGATGATCAAAATCAGAAATTCAATACTAATGAACGGAGTTCGCAGCTATATGGCAGCTGTACTAGTGGTAAATGTTTGGTCTAATTTAAAATCACATACTTTTGAATCACTTCGACGTCACACAGTTCTGACGCGAACTCCGTTCATTAGTATTGAATTTCTGATTTTGATGATCTACTTTTGCTGTTGACTGTACAGACGCCAGCACATCAAGCTACTATTATAATCTGTCAAATTTCTTTAATAGATTTTTAACTTTATCGCCAAAGCATTAGGTTCAACGTTGTTTGGGAAAATTTGACAGGTTCGGGTAGCTTGATGTGCTAGCGTCTGTATACTCTTAAACTGTCTTCAAATAAAACAAAGGAAAAATCAAATCAAAAGTCATTTATTCCAATTAGGCTGAGAATCAGCACTTTTTAAATGTAAAATTACGTAAGACAGTCCCCCAAAACCTTCACCACTTCCGCTTTCGCTAGGAAGAAGAAGTGATGCAACAAACTCCCCAGCAAGTAAATTCGACGTGTATTTTTTACAGAGAAGATTTGTGATTCTTTTACTGTTTCAGTTCCATCCATCAAACTAGTTGCCATGTACCAAAAAGATATCAAAATCCTAAACTAAAAGACTTTTCAACAGAAACTTCAATTAGACTCTCTTGAAGAACTGTCAATAACCTGGAAACTAACTCAATAAAAGTCTCGCGAAAAGTACAACATAATAAACAATAAGCAACTATTTCTTTCGATAAACAAGTCCCTAATTCTAAGAATCGAAACAAGATAACAAACAAAACAAATGACGATAACCGGATAATCAAATCTCGCCAACTCTGCAATGACCTTGGGTTGTCGCTCAATCGAAACTTGCCGAAATCTTCTTTGCAAAAACTTTGGAACACACTACGTGCTTATAATTTATAACTTTCAGAACTAGTGGAAGAAGTGACGTCAGCGTTCGCGTGTTTTACTTATCGCGAAAAAGGTTTAGATGGGAAACTTACTTGTAGGTTTTGAAAGGAAGGTAGTTTTTGTGAAAAGTTTTGAGTAGTCTATTAAGTTTATGTGGGTAAGTTATATTCGTTGTGCTACCCAAAATAGAACTGTATAAATGGCTTCACCATCGTCATCATTTCGACCGAAACACGTCCACCATCCCCCACCATCGCTACTTCGACTGGTTCTATGTTTCTCGTATCCAGCAGATTCCTACGGCCTTCACAAGGTTCTAGTTCCACCTTGTAGAAGGCCTTCCAACGCTAAGTCCTCCGGTACGCGGTCGTCACTCCAGAACCTTTCGACCCCATCGGTCATCGGTTCTGTGCAGCCTGACGAATCTCACTTAAGTTTGGCAAAATATTCTGGCTATGTCGGTTATCTTGGTTCTCCTGCAAAAAAACGCGTTGTAATTAGATTATATAGTTTGTACTCATTTTCTTCACTAAAATTAACGTAAAAATTGTTTCAGTGTTTTAGGGATTTTTATGCTTGTTTAGATTTAATTAAATTTATATCCTGTGTAGCAGATTATACACATTGTACAATGTACGTGATACTACTTCTTTTGTTCATTTATCACTTTTCAGGTCTAATAGTATTTTTATAAAGTCATCATAAAACCATTATCATGTTCCATTTTTATCGTCATTCATCAAAGAATTCGGGACAATTTAATATCAATACAAAATTCATACCTCCGTTTTCAATACGCCTAACGACAATGCCTTTTATTTCATGACGTGCTGTGAATATTTCACGTTACTACCAACAAAATTCTAGAATAATATCCAGTTCCTATAAAATTTTATATGAAACTTCAAAGATTTAAATCGTTAGATTCGCCCTTATCGTACTTAAAGTGTCCATACGATAGATATGGTTTTCAGTATGAGTGAGCGAGAAAATACGATTCAAATGTCGCTGTCAACGAAAAGTAACATGGCCATTTTTTTGACGCGGTCGGGCGAATCTAACGATTTAAATCTTTGCGAAGCTTATAATAAATAGCGTTCTGTATTATGGCAATAAATCAGCGCACAGGACGGGGCAGCGCCTATTGTTAATATATTTTTCATAGAACACCGCCCGAGAAAGTTCAGGTGGAAATTGTTAGCTGGATGTGTCATCAAGATTGATTTAGGTGCTTCGGATAAGAGTGCGCTTAATAAAATATTATTTTACTCCTTGAAGAATTCATATATATGTGTAGTCAAATGTACAGTCACAAGCATGAATACCTAAGACCAAGTATGAACGTTCGGATTAAAAAAAAAAATTGCTAAATGGCCCTGCTCTTGACCTCGATCACGCTTGATAGAAAACGATGGATGAGGTCTATGATGGAATAAGCGTGCTCAGTACCCAGAAGATGCCTGTTCACTCTTGCTTTGAAGGCGTGGGTTAAAAGTGAACCGTGTGTAAGTTAGAGGGACACAGACGCCAGCAGAGAAATCCACACTTTGGCTTTGCGCATAATAAACGTGGAGGAGAATCGCTGAGTACGACTCGTCAGGATATCAACCAAGTGTGGATGGAACGCTACAGTACGTCTGGTTGTCCGTGGTAAAAGGGTGATGGTGGGATCTTTCCCGGATTTTTTCCGCGGCGATTTTCTTTCGCGCACTGGATTTTCAACGCACTCAGCTTAGCGCCGACAGTTACATCCAGCAGTGCTGTTTTTTGCCGCACTGGGACGCGCTCTGTTGGATTTTCAACGCTCGTCTCAACAACGAGAGTTGAAAATACCGAGCGCAATAAAACCCTGCCGCGATATTTTTACGTCTGTGCAGCTTACAGTTGCGCAAAATTCAAAAGCATTTCTATCATTACTCTGGGGGTAAAACGCTTTTGAATGTTGCATACGTGTAAGGTATATATGCTCATGAATGTACCTAATCCGATTGTATTTGAGAGCCAGAAGGCAATTTTTTTTATATTTTGGATCATTTAGCCTCCTTCAAAATGGTTGAGCTGAATGGTGCTAATCTATACTTCATGTTCGTGAACGGGCACCGTCAGTAGGTGCTGGTCATCTCTTTGCTACCATTTTTTTTTTTATCTTTTCATTACGTACGCTGATTTATAATAAATTGCCCGATGACATTAAGAATTTACCTACTCATCTATTTAAAATGAAATTATACAAATTCCTAATTAAAAAATGTTATTATAATGTAAAAGACTACTTCGAAGATAAAGATATTGTATTTTAATTATAGCAAATAAGAAGACATACATTAATTTAATAATGTGATAATGTTTAATTACAATTACTATGTCATTATTAATTTGCTTGACATTACTGTTATAATTTATTAGTTCAGATTTAATCTAATGTGTAACGAAATTTACTATCTATCTATATTCTCAATGACAATGTAAATGTAACTTAATAAGAAAACTGAATAATAATAATTGTGTGATAATGTTCCTATTATGTAAATGTAATATTTTGTAAAAGGACCTAAATAAATATAAATATTAAAATATAAATGTAAAAATATTATTATTTTAATATATTTGCACACCTCACATGTTTATAATACAGTCTGCCTTATGAACCTTTTGTAACGTCCTCTGAACCTGTGTTATGCAAATAAATTATTTGATTTGATTTGATTTCACGCTTTTAACGTTTCGCCTCGTTGTTACATGCATCATTTTTAACATAAATGACGTAACCAATACTTTGTAACCATATTATTTTGATTTCAAAGAGTGTCCGTGGAGTTTCTTGCCCGTTCTTCTCCTATGCAAAGTGTAGTAGGTACCTCCTACTACACTTTGGAATGGGCAACTAGCTTCATCTTTCTCACTGACCGACCCCTTGACAATTCAAAAGTGCCTGTAATTGGTTTATCCTATCCTACTAATATTTTATTATTATTATATTATATATTATAAACGTGTAAGTTTGTATGGGTGGATAGATGGATGGTTGGATGGATGTTTGTTACTCTTTCACGCAAAAACTACTGAACGGTTTTGTATGAAATTTGGCACACAGATGGTTTATAACCAAGATTAATATAATGGATAGTTTTTATCCCGATATTACCACGGGATCGAAACTTATGCGGGTGAAACCGCGGGGCGCAGCTAGTTTGTAATAAATAGTTTGAGTTTAATAGTAACTCTGCATAACTTAAAATAAAAATCTCATCTGCAGATTCATTATGGCTTCCACAGATATCCGATGGCTTCTATTATACGATTGGCGGAAAAAAGAAACCATAAAATGGATGCCTGTGATACCAGTGGGTCTCATTACTCGGTAGTTTATCTTAATCCAGTCAATTTTATTGCAGTTTTATTCTCTATCCGTTCTTTTTATTTTTTTTATTATAAAACCATATTCTTTCTTACCCTTTTTCACGGCTCCTAAGTGTCATAGCGTGAAGAATCCTTCCTCAAGAATTGGGCTATCAAATGATTTTTTATTTTTCGAATTTTTGTTCCAAAGATTAGCGCGTTCAAACAAACTGACAAACAAATTCTTTAGTATAGATAAATAAATATTATTAGTATTCTGTTCTTATTATTACCTACTCCAAGTCAAATATACCTTATTTTGAGTTTCTGAGTAAACTGCTTAAAGAATACGCTAGTGGTTGAATTTGTAATTGTTATTCAAAACAAAATTGATTTTATTAGATTTTTTTTAATAATAATAATAATAATAATAATATCCCTGGACATTTCACACAGCACCATCTAGTCCCAAGCTAAGCAACCTAATGCTTGTGTTATGGTAACAAGATGGCTGATGAACTACTTATATACATTTTTTTTTGTAAATACATACATATTATAGATAGAAAAACACCCAGACTTGGAACAAATACATGTAGGTCATACAAATATTTGTTCCGTGCGGGAATCGAACCCGCGACACGCAGCGCAGCAGTCAATCGCTTAACCACTGCGCCAACCGTGCCGTCAGATTGTCTCATACATTAAAAGGAGGTAGTGGTATCGGCCTTGACTGACGAGTTCTAGGTTGTGAGTTTGAGCCCAGACAAGCACTTTAATTAGTGTATTTAATTTCATCACCACTGCTCTCAAACGGTGAAGGAAAACATCGTCAGGAAACCAGCATGTCCTAGAACGAAAAATACGAAGACATGTGACATCTACCAACCCGCACTGGGCCCGCGTGGTAGATTACAGCCTCTCAAAGAGGAGGTCTGTGTCCTAGCAGTGGTAGTATTATAGGCTGATTATCTATACTAATATTATATAGAGGTAAAATTTGTTTGTTTGTATGTGTAGCGGTATCTACAACGCCACATGCGAACAACAGTTCGTATTCTGACTTAGTTGCTGGAGGACGTGTTGTTGATTCAAGCATTCTAACATTGTCTCGGGACTCTGATAGCTTTTGGTTTGCTTCTTTAATTTATCGGTGCCTCTCGTACTGTCTTGTGTGAAGTGTCATATGCGGTCTGCGCCATTTTGGTTTTTGTAGCGCGCTGTCCCTCTCACCTGGTACTTTTTATAAATTTTTAAAGTATAATTTTATAAATTGGAAAAAGTGTCGCACTTCGTGGGGCGCGAACCGGCGGTCGTGCGGTGCAGACGGCGGCGAGCGAAGGCGGCGGCCTGGACCACTGAGCCAACTGAACGTGGTGTCCACGGCGTGAATTTTGATACTGGTATCTACTACTATTGCGTGAGCAGTAATTTACACTCGAAAACAACAACATTTATTATCCTTTTAAATCTACGCCAACATGATACGTTCACCTGACAATAAAATGAGCAAATCTAACCCAGACTTGTGCACAAGTAATGAACCTGGTACCAATGTTACCTTAAGAAAACGGAAGCAACCCGACTGTGAGTTAACTGAGGCTATTACCCAACTGTCTGCAGAGCTGAAGCAAAACATACGTGATCTCCGGGCTGATATGAACAACCAGTTTGTGAATATTAATGCATTTATTAATAACTTAAGAGACGAATTTAATACTTTATCCCTTACTTCTTCCCAAATTCAAACTGATGTTAAGGAACTGCGTGCAGAATACTCACTTATCAAAAAAGATATATCGGACTTGAATATGAAGTACGTGGAAGTATCACAGACTGTAACAGAGCTGAAGACATCAGTTAACTTTAACACTGATAGCTATGTTGACTGTGAGAAGCGTCTGAATGAGTTGGAATTGAAAATGAATAGTTCAGCAGCGTCAACTATCGGTATGTTGGAGAGGAAAATTGATTCATTGGAGCAACAGGCAAGGCAATGCAATATTGAAATCGGAAATATGCCAGAAAGACGTGGTGAAAACCTAATTACTATCCTAGAGTCTATTGGTTCCGCACTCAACATGTCTTTAACATCGAAGGAAATTATATCCATTCACCGCGTTCCGCACGCACATTCGCAAAATAACCTGCCTAAAAATGTCATAGTCAAATTTACATCTAAAATAATGCGTGACAATGTTTTGAGTGCATTCCGGTTATCTAAGGGACTGACTTCGGACCGCATAGGACTCTCTGGTACACCATGTCGCATCTACATGAACGAGCACTTGACTCTGCGCAATAAGGATTTGTTTCGTAAATGTCGTGCAGCTGCCAAATCTAACAAGTTTAAGTTCGTTTGGGTCAGAAATGCGACTATCCTGGTCAAGGAATCTGAAGACTCCTCTACCTTTTCCATACGTACGGAAGATGACATACACGATAAGATTAAACCGACCTCCCAGCCTTCACCAATGGTCACCCAAACGGTCTCTTCATAATTCATTGATGCATGCCCAGCCTTTTGTTACATGTAAGGTTTTTATGTTTAGGTTTTTATATACTTTTCCAGGTTTGATCTCATTATTTTACTGCGCAAACTTAAAATGCTGTTTAATTTTAATTCTGCTCATAGTATCCAGTAGTCTATGGTGTCTATTCTTTCTCAATTTAACGTACTATCTAATCTCTTTATTAACAATCTTTGTAGTTTTGATCGAGCATACTTTTTGGAAACTGTCAATTTTAATTTTTACTCATTTATGTAATAAACCCTCCATTACAACACTCAAAATTAATATTAGTATTTTTACCAACTATTGCGATGTTAGATAATAATTTATCAATATATTATCAAAATTGTCGAGGGATCAGGACCAAACTGAACACATTATTCATGAATATATTAGCGCATGCTTACGACATCATCATTTTAACAGAAACCTGGTTGACTCCAGAGATCTCCGATAACGAATTTATTGATTCCCGTTACATAGTTTTCAGACACGATCGTGATCGAGCTGTGTCCAATAAAAAAGATGGCGGAGGCGTGCTGATAGCGGTCTTCAAAGAACTAAAACCAACTAGTCTCACTCTGTCTCCCCCATTAATTTTACCAGAACATAAAATAATAAAAATTCCCTCTTATAGTTGTAAATACCTACTTGTTTGTGCTACTTATATACCCCCTAGCGCCACAGATGATATTTATGTAAACTTTATCAATTCGTTGTCGAATTTGGTGGACGATCCCTCCATAGAAAATATTATTTTTACCGGTGATTTTAACCTACCTGCGCTGAACTGGATTAGTACAAATTCGTACATGACATGTGCCACTGATAGAAATTATTCTAATACAAGTCGACATCTATTAAACTTTTGCTCACAATTAGATTTAAATCAATTTAACATACTCACTAACTGTAATGGACGGATTTTAGATCTTTTCTTCTGTAATACGCATGCTGTTGCTCAAAATCCCAACATCTCGCTCTTGCCAATAGATACTCACCATCCTTCCTTTTACGTACAAATACCATTTAGAAAACCAGCACCAATATCTAAACATAAAAATCTTAATAAACTTAATTATTACAAATCGAATTATTCTAATATCAATACTGACATTGAATCTGTAGATTGGAACAAGTTACTTGAAGATCTCCCCCCAGATCAAGCAGTTGCAACTTTTTATGAAAAAAAATCTATAAATTCATTAAATTACATACACCCACTCACAAGCCTAAAAGTTTGAAATTCCCATGTTGGTTCACCAAATCTCTTTTGCACATATTCAAAAATAAATCTCGCTCATGGGTTAAGTGGAAAAAATATGGAAACACTAAAGACTACGAACTATTTTCTATTTATAGAACAAAATTCAATAAGAAGGCGGACGAATGTTTTAAAAGGTATATGAATAGTGTAGAGGATAGTGTGGTAAAAAATGTTAAGGCATTTTGGTCATATGTTTCTAGTCGTAACTCCACTAATAGTATTCCAACTACAGTTCATTATCTCCAACAGTCCTCAGATGACCCTGTTACCACTTGTAATCTATTCTCTAACTTTTTCCATTCAGTATATGAACCATCTTCTTTTGATCATACTTCATGGGTGCCACCAGAAGCCAATCCTGATGGTGATATAAATATTTGTAATCTGCACTTTTCATTAGATAAAATACGAAAAGAACTACAATCACTGGATGCTTCCAAAGGACCTGGGCCAGATGGCATCCCTTCAATCTTTTTAAAAAACACAAGTGACACGCTGAGCGCCCCTCTCTTCATACTATTTAATAAGTGTCTTTCTCATGGGGTTTTCCCTGATGTATGGAAACAAGCGAACATCGTTCCAGTTCATAAATGTGGCTCTAAGAGTGACGTTTCTACATATCGCCCAATCTCTTTGTTGTCAGGGCTATCCAAACTCTTTGAAAGACTGATGCACAGTGAGATCTACCCTATTCTTCATACCATCTTAATAAAAGAGCAACACGGGTTCGTTAAAGGTAGGTCCTGTGTAAGTAATCTCCTTGTTTTTACAAAGCATCTATTTGAAGGCATTGACAGTAGACAGCAAATTGATGTGGTCTATACTGACTTCCAAAAGGCCTTCGATAAAGTCGATCACAGACTACTTCTCGACAAAATTGCATTCAATGGTATTAGAGGAAATTTATTGCGTTGGTTTGTATCATATGTCACCAATAGGACACAGAAAGTTGTTATAAATGGTTATGAGTCTCGCATGGTTAAAGTCACTTCCGGAGTTCCTCAAGGTTCAATTTTAGGTCCCCTCTTGTTCATTTTATTTATTAACGACGTAAAAGACTGCTTTAAAAATTCTAAGTTCCTTCTGTATGCAGACGATTTAAAGATTTATAAAAATATCAGTCATCTATCCGACTGTTTAGAATTTCAGAATGACCTTGACCGTTTTCTTAACTACTGCTCTGTTAACAAACTCTACCTAAGTATATCCAAATGCCATAGCATTATGTTTACAAAGAAGAAAAATGTGACGAAATTCAATTATTCTTTCGGAAACACTCCACTGAACAAAGTTAATTCTCTTCGTGATCTGGGCGTACAGTTAGACTCAAAGCTTCACCTTGATGCCCATATAGACAATATAGTTAATAAGGCATTCAAAATGTTTGGTTTTGTAATGAGAGCATCAAGAGAATTCCACCGTCCCTCTACCTACTTATACCTTTATAAGTCAGTAATACGACCGCAATTGGAATATGCAGTACCTATTTGGAACCCTTATTATAAAAAGTATATTGATATTATTGAATTGGTCCAACGCAAATTCCTACGTGCAATGCACTATAGATGCTTTAAAAAGAAAATTTCTTATCAATTATTGCTACAAAAATATGACCTTATTACTTTGAAATCCAGACGCACGCTACTTGAGATGATGACTCTATTTACGTCGTAATAAAGTCGACTGTACTGATCTAGTGAACAGTTTGTGCTACCTGGTCCCTCGTAGCGTACGTGGTCGAGAGGTTCGCTCGAGACACTTGTTTGCAACTACTTTTTGTAGAACCAACTCAGGAGTACGCTCACCGCTGCATCGATTAGTTGACACCTACAATAGGCAGTTTGGCTCAACTGATATCATGTTTCTCAGCAGGGCTATATTTAGAAAAGAAATTGTTACTATTTTAAGTGATCAGAACCCTAATAATTAAGTAATGTTATGTTTACTTTTATTTTTCTTACTTTTATATCGTTCTTCTAACAACTAGTAGATCTGTTTAGTAATATGTGGATAACGTTGTGAGTAGTGTATTTGTTACCTCTATTATTAAGTTCTAACCTTTGTTTACTTATTATTACACTGCTGTTTGTTGTCCCTAAGTAAATAAATAAATAAATAAATAAACGCGTCATGCTGACGTCACGCAAATCCTGCATCTCGCAAGCAGAGTTTACCGCGCACTTAGCGTAGATGCAATTTCCCAACATCAATCGTTGGGCAATTGCCCGCCAGACACAACACCCGTCTGGTCGGAGGATCCTCCCTTTTCTATGAAGGTTGTGTGAATTTTACACCCTGTTCCTCATACCTCCAAACTGGTGACCCCGAGTATGAACGTCAGCGCAGCCTTCGTGCAAACACTTCAGCGTGACGTCATCATCATCACTCCCGCAAGCTTCAGCGGCGAGTCACCCAGCCAGCCAGCATCCACGGCTTCAACGGGTATCCTGACCACCAGCATGCAGCGTCCGCGCATACCTGGTCATCACTCTCAGCCTCATCAGCAACCTTGGCACAGCACACTGCACCTTCGGCCGGTCAACAAGCAGAGCACCCTCTCCTGGTCGACGCAGCAGCCAGCCTCAACCCGGCGCTGTACGACATCCGACGCACTGGAGTATAACGCAGCGCCACCCCGACTCACTGGGGACATCTCCGCAGACAGTTCCGACTCACCGTGAACTATGCGGCAACCGGTTCCAACTCACTGGAACCTCAGCTGGCCTGGCAAGCATCGCAAGATACAAGACTCAGCACACTATCGACCTCCGGTCTCCGGAGGGGAGTGATGTAGCGGTATCTACAACGCCACATGCGAACAACGCGTCATGCTGACGTCACACAAATCCTGCATCTCGCAAGCAGAGTTTACCGCGCACTTAGCGTAGATGCAATTTCCCAACATCAATCGTTGGGCAATTGCCCGCCAGACACAACACCCGTCTGGTCGGATGATCCTCCCTTTTCTATGGAGGATGAGTGAACTTTACACCCTGTTCTTCATGTCTCCAAATATGTATCAAGGGGTAATCTCCGGAACTACCAGTCGGATTTGAAAATTCTTTTTTTTTTATTTGATAGCCTAATTTTTGAGGAAGGTTTATAAGCTGTTTAACATCACGTTACAATCCTGGAGGCGAGCAAAAGGAAAAAAGTCAGAAAAAATGCTAAGCGCATACGAAGTAGTAGCACGGACGAGTCGTCTAATCGGACGATGTCGCGGGCAGAAGCTAGTGCATAGGTACATAAAATGAATTCTGTTTCAGACACCGAAAACACAAATCAAAACCGAAACATTACAAAACGTTAAAAAAAATAAAATTCATTTATTTCAGACTAGCTTCTGCCCGCGGCTTCGCCCGCGTGGATGTCGGAAATTATCCCACGGGAACGTGCTAACAGGATAATATGTATGTGCACCAGGATGCCATCTATCTCGCGGGCCCTTTGTGGCTAATTACAATAGAAAACCAATTGTGTCTCATTAATGGTGATTAAGAGGGTACCTATATGATATCTTTACCTAAGTACCTACCTAATTAAAAAAATAAATAAACTCAATAACAGAAAATAAAATACCTAGGTACCTACCTAAATAAACCTATTTATGACGATAACTAATCTAAACTCAATCATCATCTGCCTAGCCTTTTCCCAACTATGTTCAGGGCCGGCTTCCAGTCTAACCGGATGCAGCTGAATACCAGTATTTTATATGGAGCGACTGCCTATCTGACCTCCACAACCCAGTTATTGGGTAATACGATACCCTTGGTACGACTGGGTGTCAGACTTTCGGGCTTCTGACTACCCGTAACGACTGTCAAAGATCCACGAATGACAGCCGGGACCAACGGCTTAACGTGCTTTCCGAGGCACGGAGGTGTCTCGGTATGTAAAGATGGTCACCCATCCACAGACCGACCGCGGCAAGCGTAGCTTAACCTGACCGATCGACCTGTGCGGCTGTTATTATTTAGCCACGGGCCCCTCAATCTAAACTCAATAAATAAGCAAAATCTCTAAAAACTAATATCTATACGAATGACTATCCTACCTAACAGTATTATAAAATAACCTACGGTCACTACGTACACTATCAAATATACTACCTATACTTTAAAATTAAAATCTATACCTACGACTTATATAAAAATAAACCTAAATAAGTAACTCTAAAAAGTAAAAGGAATAAAAATGAACTCCACTGCGTGTGACCTAACCTACGACAAACTTATTATTTGCGGTTGGTACAGTAATCGGATCTAGGGATCGAACCGCAAAATTAAGTTTGTTTTTTATTGTATATACTTTTCCGGGATAAAAAGTACCCAGTGTGGTGCCCAGGATATTAAAGAATAATTATACCAAGTTTCATCGTAATCGAACCGGTAGTTTTTGCGTGATGCCTGAACAAACAGACAGACAGACAGACAGACAGACAGACAGACAGACAGACAGACAGACAGACCGACAGACAAACAGACAAAAATTTTTTTAATCACATTTTTGGGTTCGGTGTCAGTCTAGTAACACCCCCTGCCATTTATTTTTTTGATATTTTCAATGTACAGAATTTTCACTTCTACAGATTTATTATAAGTATAGATAACTAATTGATCCATAATTCCATACAGTCCGACTTAAAATAAAAATAAATAAATATAAGATTAAATTAAATTAAAAATTACAAATGAAAGATTAAAAATTAAAAATAAAAGAGATTAAAAATTAACAAAATAAATTAAAAATCAAAAATTACAAAATTAAATTAAAATACATTTAAATTACTCGCTTAATGAAGGATCTCCATATCGGAGAAGAGATCCTATCTGCTACAGTCTTCAGAATTCCGGAATTTCCAGTCTTTTAAAGTCTAAATCATTTCCAGTAAAAATCTTACATCGCGATACAGTCACAAAAGGTATTTTATAGGCACGGCGCCAGGCACCAAAGAAATTATCATTATAGCCTGAAAAACGTGAAAACAGCAATTTTGCTTCAATACAGACATTCATCTAGATCACTATTCTGTATATGGAATGCCTTAAAGCCTTGAATTTAGGCAACCGAATTTAGGTTTAAATTAGGGGTCAATAATCTTCGCCCAGTTATGAATATTTCATTTTAATTGTTACCAGCTGACTATTTTACCGTCTGGAAAAAAACAGGGTATAAAAGGTGAACGGAGTAGAATCCTATGTTATTCTTAAAATGTCTTGAAAAAAAAAAACAAATCACCAAATAATATAAAAATTCAACTTAAAGGCAAAAAAAAAAGAAATTTCTGTGCCAAAGCCTTCTACTCCGTTCACCTTTTATACCCTGTTTTTTTCCAACTGTAAAAAAAGTCGGCCGATATAAGGTTTTTTTAAAATTTAGGGTAGACGGAACACGTAGCGTTGGAAGGCCAGAAGACCGTTGATCGAATCAGAAATGAAAAGATCCGCAGGAGAACCGAGGCAACCGACATAGCCCGTAGAATAGCCAAACTTACATAAGTGACAGTGGTGGGACATTGCTCGCAGAACAAATGGCAAATGGGGCCGGAAAGTTCTGGAGTAGCGACTGCGTACCGAAGACATAGCGTTAAAAACCCTCCCAAAAGGTAGACCTGGCGTTTCATAGAACTTTTGTAAACATAAATCAATGACTTTATGCCTCTAAAATAATACAACTGAAGAGTGTGTCCCCAATTCCTTTTTTTCCGGTATTAAAAAATACTCAGTACATCATACTTTCAAAATAATAGTCCATTTTGCTTTTTGTATTCCATTTTACCGCTCGTAATACTAACGAACGATGGCTCGTAAAGGTTTTAGTTGCCGTAGAAATTCAATATTATAGTACAGGGTATGCTAACAGGTTATTAGTCAAACGTATGCAATTACTGTTAAACGTAAGCCATAAACATTATACAGGATTATTTTTAAATTGGCTAACTACTTAGTCGTAACTCCGCAGACTTAATGGGTATCGATATCCAAACATGTCATGATGAAACAAAAAATAAATTAATTTGATTTTTTTTTATGGGGTCATCGACCGCAGTTATTAAATGAAAAAAAAAAAAACAGCCCCACGTATCGATCGAAGGTCAATTCGTGGATCGGTAACCGTTCATTACGTATCGAGCCGTTCATTCCGGCTGTTATTTCTAGATCTTCGTTACGGTTAGTCAGAAGCCTGAAAGTCTGACTACCCGTAACGAACCACTCTTACCACGGGATATTGTTGCTACCCAGTAACTGGGCTGTGGAGGTCAGATAGGCAGTCGCTCCATGTATGTACCGGACATGACATGTTTCCTCACGATGTTTTCCTTCACCATTTTGACAGCAGTAGAGATAGAATAAATTACATTAATTAAATTGCCTGTCTAGGATATTACTAATACTACAGGGGGCTTACGTGTTGCACATCATCATACCTCTGGACCATCACTGCTCTTACTGGCCCACCACGGCTCATAACGCACTGCCCTAGTTGACTCCTTAATAAATGCCATAGTAAAAGCGCGCTAACAAAGCCAGTGCATTTTTGGTGTCGCTTGGGTCCGCTAGTAATTCTGAAAACGGCAATTAGAAAAGTAATATTTTACATAACTCTAGAAAGGTTCTAATTTTTCAAGAGATCATCGTCGTTCGAACATCTTTGAAGAGTTATACTTATCTTCACTTACCTAAGTTTTCATAAACTGAACGTCACGCTACGCTATCCTCAACCTAAAGTAAATAAGTCAGCAAAACACTCAAACAGCCGAAAAATACCTGAACTCTGCACCTATAAATCTTTTCCCTCAAAATTCAACTCGTAATAATTCACAAACAGCTGAATTACAATTATTCAAGGGTATTATCAAACGAATTTGTCTTTCCTTAGATCCTTAGCAGACATGCTACTTTTAGTACAGAATTTGCGACTTCAACAGCTAGCGCTGCATTGCTTTTTAGCGACTCGCTCGGACTTATTACAAAACGTTCTTCTTACTATAGACATGGCGCACACTATGAAATAAATACGACTGCAACAGCGCCGCGACGATGCAACGGCAGGCTGCGGCCGAAAATTTTCATATATGTATTTTGTTCAAAGCTCCGCATACTTGACGTCGACTCGCAGAGTCGCAACGACATGCTAGGCGAGTCGCACGCTCTCGCTACTTGTCGCAGCGACTAGACGAACGGTGCTCGCGCTTCGTCTTCGCATGGTAAGCACCAAGGTCAGTACAACTAAAGGCTCAATATTCGCTGACAAGATAACCAACACGACTGTCCCTCTCAAATACTCAAAAAAAAAAAACTACTAGACCCAGACGCTAACGAATGCTTTGCGTCAAGTCTCAGTAACAAGACGCAGACGCTAACGGGAAGTCTGCGTCTTGTTGCAGTATCTAGACGCAGCGACAATGTGCACAGTTTGCGCTCGCACTTAGACTCAGATTTAAACCATCGAGCCATTTTTTTATTTCTAACTTTATTGCGATAAACTTAAAAGTTCTAATCACAAAAACTGGCGTTAAATCCAAGTCTCAGCTGTCAATTTTGTATTATGAACTTTACTGTGGTCGGAATAAAAAGGTGTGGGATTGGAATTAAGTTAGAACTTGTTTTGTTATGAATCTAGCTGCGTTTGAGCGCGGTATCAAAAGTTCCACAAATGCCAACAGCTTCAAATGGCATCCGAATGTGTGCGGAGTGCAGCGTCTGGTATCGAGCTTCCAAATAGCGACTAAATTGCTGATTGCTGAAGGTAAAAGTATGCGGGGTATAAGGTAAACCAGTGCCAGACTAATTTGACTGAATGCATGCATGTGATGCATAAATTGCTGAGTTTTTATACTAAGTCCAAGCCACCACCACGTCGTAGTCAACCGATGTTGAACATCGTAGGCGATCGATATAGACGCGGACTTTGATCAGAACTGACGGATCTGAAAGTCGAACTGACCATGTAGGGAGTTATAGTCATGAGCCATCTCAAACACATCGCCAGAGTGACCCCTTCATAGGACATGCGTCATCTCCTTTTCTACCCACCATGCACAATCACCTGCACCTTCCAAGATTTAAGCAAAGCCAATAATAAAGCTGTCCAGGTGCTACACACTGGTCGGACAAAATTTTGGTCAAATTGACTTCTTGAGCTTCCAAACGGTGATAATCTTCTTTTTCTTCTACCTAGCCTTTTTTCAAGTATGTTGGGGTCAGCTTCCAGTCTAACCGGTTGCAGCTGAATACCTTTATTATACATGGCATAATCATCTCTAATGTTCCCGCTGCTAGGACATAGGCCGATGCTCTATGTAAGAGGGAATTTTTTTATTGACAATGGGCTCACTCTTGACCTCAATCCAGTCCAGAGACAGGGATGAGATCTACGGGGGAACGAGCTTGCCCAGAAGAAGCCTATTCACTCTCGCCCTGGAGAGATTCGGGTTGTACGAACTCGGGAATGCAGACGCAGGCAGACAATTCCACTCCTTAGCTGTGCGCATCAGAAAAGTGACATGTCAAACGTCTGCAATTTTTTTGGCTCTCTGTCGATATTTTCCTTCACCGTTTTGCGAACAGTGGTATTGAAATTAAATACGCAAAGTAAAGTGCTATATGATGTGACTGCCTATCTGACCCCCAAGACAGCTACAATCGTTGACGCTAAAAGTAGCATGTCTACTAAGGCCCCTTAAGTGTTAAGACAGGGCTGAGGAAGTTTTAAACTGCCGACCTAGTTTCTTTAAAGCCCATCGTCAACAAGATCTTAAGGGAAGGATACATTAGCAGGCCAAAGTAGGACGTAATCTGTTTAGGCTTCGGAAATTGATGGCTTCGATACCAGGTAATAGAAATGATGAAAAAGAAAATTGTTCTTCAATGATTTAGGGCTGATTTTTCAATCATCAGAAGGGCAATTCTCGTAATTTAAAACGTTCAAAATCTAGTCGCAGTCTCATCTCGGCGACAAACAAAAGTCAGAAACTTGTCAAAATGTAGGGAAATTAGAAGTATTTTTTGACAGATTGAGACTGAGATCTGAGGGGCAATTCTGGTAAATGTAAGAACGTTCACAGTCTGATCTCAGTCTCAATCTGTCAAAACTACGCCAAATTTCCCTACATTCTGACAAGTTTTTGACATTTGTTTGTCGCCGAGACGAGACTGCGACTAGATTTTGATCGTTTTAAATTACGAGAATTGGCCTGCAGACTGTGACCGTTCTTAAAATTACGAGAATTGCCCCTCTGATATCTTTATACGAGGAATTACTTTGAAAGTTGACAGTTATTTCATACAAAAACTGTCAAACGTCAATTTTATTCCTCGAATAAAAGTTATCTGGCGATTGAAAAATCATCCTTTGGTAATTTTATAAGGTCAAAAAATGGTATAAAAAAATAATGGTTTCTTGGTAGTAAGAAAGTATTTCATCGCTTCACCTCAATCAGCAAGTCACATCCAGCAATCATTGGTGTGATGGGGATATGAGGAGCAGGGTATAAAGTTCACTCATCCTCCATAGAAAAGGGAGGATCCTCCGACCAGACGGGTGTGGACAACTGCCCGATGATTGATGTCGAGACTTTGTACACAATGCTGGTAGCGCGGTAAACTCCGATTGCGCGATGCAGGATTTAGCGTGACCTCAGTGCCGCCACAGTGTTTTAAACACAAGCAGTTCCTTCATTCATTGGTTCATTACTAATGTGCCTACTCTAAATACGTGCTTTTCAAGTATTTGGATTACGGGTGATATAAAAACAATTATAGGACCTTTATTTTGATTATTGTCTAAAGCGATTGGCCGCCCATTGTATGTTTTGTAGTATTCGCTCTATTTTCTTGTTATACATTTTTGGTGTACATTACAGTATATTGATGTACAATAAAGTATAATTATAATATAAATAAAAGGCACACGGACGGTCGTCTTTAATTGTGTCCCTTTCCAACTGAGTTAAAATGATTGTGAGTTTTGACTTTATACTCTCGGTTGCAAAGGGGTATTCACACAAATGTCGGCTGTAATTCCACATCAAATCCTACACATACCTGTGTTGCCAAGTAAAATTACAAAATGTCTGTTTATTATTGTTTAAACTCATCATTTCGTTATTTTAAACCTTACCATGTCATATCACCATCTGCCTAGCCTTTTCCCAGCTACGTTGGGGTCAGTTTCTAGTCTAACCGGGTGCAGCTGAATACCAGTATTTTACATGAAGCGACTGCCTATTCGACCTTCATAACCCGGTTAATGACTCTTTGGTAAGACTGGTTGTCAGACTTTCGGGCTTCTGACGACCGGTAACGACTGCCAAAGATCCAAGATTGACATTGAAAGCACGTGGTCCCGCGACGTGCTTTCCGAGGCACGGAGAGGTCTTGGTATGTAAAGATGGTCACCTTCTCCACGGATTAACCGTGGCAAGCTTAACGTGATCGATCGACCCGCGCGGCTGTTATTATTTAGCCACAAGCCTCAGTATCCCCACCATGTATCAGGCAAAATCAACTACTCACAATCATTTCACAAAATGAAATTGACGCTCCAAAACAGGCATCCCATTTGCCCCAAAACAGCTGGCACAACCAAATTACGAAAGCTCGCTATCTTCCACTGTTAATTGTCACACTGGCGAACATTGCCGTTTGCCCAAAACGAAGTAATCCTTCAGTTATCTGTGGAACGAACAATACGAGGTGATGTCAGCCGGAATAAAAGGCTTTACACGTTGCCTCAAAGTGGCGCGCGAAACAAATTTTGGGTAATTTTGTTGTTGTAGTTTTGGGAATAGTGTTACCATATTGTTGAGACATAGGTTAGTTTTTTGGTTTCTTTAAGGGGTTAGTTGCTGATTAGTTAAACGAGATAAGTAACAACCATCAATGATCTTTTAATCTGTCTTGTTACACTTGGCGGTGTTAAGTCAGGGAAATTAAATTATTTAACAAATTGACTACCATCTTACACATCTGCCGCATGCAAGACGACTAATGGGCCAAACTTACGACCCTCTTAATGGCAAGCGACATCGTGGCAGGCCCAAACGGAGATGACAGAATAAGCTGGGCTCCTTCAACAACAACTGGTCCTCAAAAGCTTTAAACAGAGAGAAGTGGAACAAGAGTAGGCAGGCCTTTGCCCTGCAGTGGCACATCACAGATTTTAATATTAATAATATTAAAATTACTAATATTAATTATTAATATTAATAATATTAAAATAATAATTAATAATAAAAAATAAAAAAAATAATAAATAATATAAAAAAATATAATAATAATATATAAATAAAAAATAAATAATAAAAATAAATAATAATAATAATAAATAAATAAAAAATATAATAATATTAATAATAATAATTTAAATGTTTAAATGTTTTTATACTTTTTATATTCTAATATTTAAAAATATAATTTATATGATTATAATGAAATAAAGGAGATAATAAATAATAATAATAATATATATATATATTAATATTATATTAATTATTAATAATATTAAAATTACAATTGTCACCCTTTGACAGTTGTATAAAACGGTTATAATATGGCAAATTGACAAAATGTGTAGGGCGTATCCACGACTATACTAAGTACCTCCAACATTGACTGAATTTGGCATCTTTGTCTTGTGTAGTTAAGCTATGTTGTTTAGTACACCGTTAAATTTTGATCGTTTTAATCCATAAAAGGGGTCATTTTACTCTTAAAACGATCAAAATTTAACGGTGTATAATACAACGGGAATAGAATACCGTTATTGACTTTGATATTGTTTACCATCTGTAAATACGACATGCATTTAACTAACCGTCAAAAAACTGCGTAACATCTTTAACGCTCTTACTATTAGGCCGAGATTGTTAAGCGTTACTTAGCACATACAAATGCTGAGATACAGGCCTCCTCTCGGTGAGAGGGTTTGGGCCAAAATCTACCACGCGGGCCCAGTGTGGGTTGGTAGATGTCACACGTCTTCGAATTTTTGTTTCTAGGACATACCAGTTGCCTCACGATGTTTTTCTTCACCGTTTTGAGAGCAGTGGTGATGAAATTATTTACACAAAGTGAAGCGCCTGCTTCGGTTCGAACCCATGACATACAACTCGTAAGGGGCTTTTTCCACTGGGCCATCACTGCTCAATGTACATACATTGACTAAGCATTATTCCGTTATTATCTCACAATTGTCAGACTATAAGAGCGAGATGAAGACAAGAACATATCAGGGGGGCAATTCTCGTAATTTTAAGAACGTTCACAGTCTGATCTCAGTCTCAATCTGTCAAAAAAACCTGTAATTTCCCTACATTTTGACAAGTTTTTGACACTTGTTTGTCGCTGAGATGAGACTGCGACTAGATTTTGAAAGTTTTAAATTACGAGAATTGGCTTTCTGAGCAAAAGCACGTGCTGAGTAACGCTTATCGATCTCGGCATAAGACATTTTAACCTTTCTTCTTGAATAACTTCCAATTAACATACTCGCTTACCAATGTCTCACGTGACGTCTTCATTTTCTTCCAAGCATTGTAGCCTACATTAAAAGGCATTACCACCCGGCTCCCTAAGCGTGTGCAATGGAAAGACACTGATTCCCATGAGCCCTAGCTTTGATATTCATTCCCCATTTAAATTCATCCTTCAGATTGTGAAGGTTGAATTCATCCTATAAATGATGTGATTATAGTTCGCGGATGAATGGGCTGGATATAAATAAACTAGAGCAATGCCCGTGGTTTTGTCTGCGTGGATTTCGTTCTTTCCTAAAGAAACTTTAACACTACATTTCACCTCTTTAGAAGTTGAATTTGTAAAAGTTTTCGTGTAATCTGCGTTAACAATTTCGTTTTCAAAAATATAATTAATGATGTCTCTTAAAGACCCTTTCAGTAGTCTTTAAAAACTCTTTTTAAGAGTACTAGTTATGCTGAAAATAACTTTATTTAGACCGACATAAAGTTGATATTTGTTTAAGAGGAAATAACATCTTCATTTAAGTATGAAAATTCGGAGAGTGTGCGTAGGAGCTCCACGACCTGACTCCACCATCGGTCTTTTACTACCGGACTACCAGACGTACTGCAGCGTACCATCCACACTTGATTGATATCCCGACGATTCGTACTCAGCGCTTCTCCTCTACGTTTATTATGCACACAGCCAAAGTCTGTGTGTGTTCCACATTTAACCCGTCTGCCTTCAAAGCAAGAGTGAACAGGCATCTTCTGGGCACTTTCGTTCCATCATAGACCTCTTCCATCGCTTTCCATCAGGCGTGATCCAGGTCAAGAGCAGGCCCATTTAGCAAGAAAAAAAAAAGGATTATGTCTCGAATTGTCTTTTCTCTAAGATCCAAACGAAGAAGACTGGTTCACACTGAAGGTTATCTATGCAGAGGGACACATCGGTGTTTGTACCAATAATCGTTCCAGCGAATAGCTTAATAACCGAAAACCTCAACCAACACCTGAAGAGCAGTTGGATAAAGGGATTGATTCAGAATGCATTACTCCTGGACACAGCGTGTTTTTTAAGGAGGTTCCTCTCTCTGGTGCCCTTAATACCGGTAGCTAAGACCCTGTTCCTTATAGAGGTATGAGGAACAGGGTTTGAAGTCACTCAAACTGTATAGGAGGATCAGACAGGTGTCGTATCTGCCCAGTGGTTGACGTCGGGACTTTGTACTCGTTTAGATGTTAGTTGCGCGGTAAACTCTGCTTGCGCGATGCAGGGCTTTGGGTGACGTCAGTATGAGGCGTAGTTCGCATGTGGCGGTGTAGATGCCGCTACACCCGATACCCATTAACTGTTTATCCCGATCAGTTCAGTGGTCTAGCCGTAAAACTTTACAAACAAACAGACAGACAAGACCATTTTCACGTGTATTTGAAGTACATAGATTTTGTATAGATTGTTAAGGTATTGTTATGGGCAATATTACGTCCCTTTGAATTACTATGAATTCAGAGGAAGCAATTTTAGTGTCGATGCTCTATGTTCTGTTCTGTAGAATCAGGATTCTATTGTGTAATGTTATATTGCGCATATTTACGGGATACGGGAATTGTTTGATTATAAGACTAACTGTCCCCACGACTTCGTTCACGTGGATATCGGGTATCAATAATGTGTCGCTTAGAGAAGGTGTGCTAGTCCTCCATTAAAAAGGAAGAATCTTTTTTCTATCATAACATGATTAGTAATTCTTCGTACCAACCATTTATTTTCGCTCAGAAGTTACCGTGACTAGTCCTTCCGTATTTCTGATACCCCTTTGGCTTCCAATTCCCAGCAGCCACTGCACTTTATAAAAGAACCCGAGAGATGAAACCGATGAAGTGTAAATTGTTAGCACGCCGAGATTTCCGTGCTAAATGAAATGCGACTTTTAATGACGTTGTCATAAAAATGGACAGATAGATAATGGAGCCATTCCTTTTTTTTAAACGTTGCCAGCGGGGCAACGTTTTTTTTTAAAAAAAAAAAAGGAACTAGGAAAACTTTCTCCTGTATTGTGAGCGCGTTTAAAAACATTTAAACTCACATACACAAACAGCCAGACCCGGAACAACTACTTGTAGGCCATACAAATATTTATTCCGTGCAGGAATCGAACCCGCGACACGCAGCGTAGCAGTCAATCGCTTAACCACTGAATCCCTAGAGGAGTTTTCTTTTGATTTTGATAAACTAGAATATTGTACTTATAAGACACATTTCAAACCCCCCTCCGTACCGTCCATCCGTCCGTTTTTCCCCTCCGTGCATTGGAAAGCACGTTAAGCAGTTGGTCCTGGCTGTCATTTGTGGATCTTTAACAGTCGTTGCTGGTTGTCAGAAGCCTGAAAATCTGACAACCAGTATTACCAATGGATATCGTATTACCCTATACCCAGTAACTTGGTTGTGGAGGTCAGATAAGCGGTCGCTACATGTAAAATACTAGTATTCAGCTGCATCAGGTTATACTGCAAGCGGACCCCAACATAGTTGGGAAAAGGCTAGGCAGATGATGATGACACATTTCAGATTGTCTCATTCTGGCGTATGGGCACCAAATATACGTACAGTATTTTTATCTCACGAAGCGACGGACACTTTACTTATTGTAACCAAGTGTACAAATGCGCTGTGAATGTGTAATAGAAGACGAGCAGCACATAACACACACACAAACACACACTTCTTCGCGATAGTCTCGGACAGTACCAACAGCTCCTGCGCTTACACACATATTCACAGCATGTTTCTTCATTACAACCACAAGTAAAGCGCGTGTTGTTTCGTGAGATAAAAATAGGGTAGGTACATATTTGAATGTCGAAAATTAAAATACTCACGGGTAAAATGTCAATGTTAAAAACATCGAAAATTTAAGTATCGATTGTATCGAAATATCGCAAATTGTTATACCTAAGCTTAAAATGTCAAAAATATGTTTCTGTACCCGCATTGAATGCCTATTGATATTATTGTTCTTTTTCCGTGTTTCTGGATATATGCCCCGGATTAGTGCAAAAATGGTGCAACGGATTTCGATCTTTGGCACACAGATAGTTTACAACCTGGATTAAAACAAAGAGTACTTTTAATCCCCCGTTTCCGTGGGATATCCGACATCCATGTGAGCGAAGCCGCGGGCAAAGGCCAGTGACATGATAAATAACAAACCATGAAACAGGTAATTCAGTCGGCCAACGAACGAGATTACTTAGTACCGAACTGAAATCCCAATCACATGGCACAAAGCGAGCCAAGCTCCATTGTAACCAATTACAGTAATCATTTCCACAACGCTATCATGTTTACAAATGTATGGAATATTTGAACGCACCTAGAACATTCCATTTGAATAGACATGGAAGCTAGGGATGTGTGGCGGAAAATTTCCAATATCGGGATCGAGAGAGTGATGTAGTCATTCGGAAGATTGGTCATTGGAAGATAATTACACCCCTTTGCTTATAAACTTTGTAGTAGGGGAAGGCCTAAGTAACGAGGGATGGACTGTTGTGAATGATAATTATGGTAACAAAGGGTGTGACTACCGAGATGACGACTAATAGAGAAGTTATCATATACCTGGCCCTTTCCCAACTATGTTGGGGTCGGCTTCCAATCTAACCGGATGCAGCTGAGTACCAGTGTTTTACATGGAGCGACAGCCTATCGTAACTCCACAACCCAGTTTCTGGGTAATACGATACACCTTGGTAAGACTGGTTGTCAGATTTTCGGGCATCTGACGTACCGTAACGACTGTCAAAGATTCACAAATGACATAATTTAGTAAACAAATAAAAATTGTTAATGCTCTTTTCTTTTGTTTTTGAAATGCTTAAAAAGACTAAAAATTATTTGAGATATATTTTTTGCTCTGGTTGCTTCTGTTTCTTTTGAAAAGATACAGGCTAAGATACATGCGATAACTTCATGAACATTAGAAAATGGTAAATCGACAGCTTAATGTGTAAGTACAGCTATAGTGGCTGAGAGTATGACTCTGTAGCGGTATCTACAACGCCACATGCGAACAACGCGTCATACTGGCGTCACGCAAATCCTGCATCTCGCAAGCAGAGTTTCCCGCGCAATTAGCATATATACAAACTTCCCAACATCAATCGTTGGGCAATTGCCCACCAGACACAACACCCGTCTGGTCGGAGGATCCTCCCTTTTCTATGGAGGTTGAGTGAACTTTACACCCTGTTCCTTATAGCTCTATAACTACGCTAAAACTTTTGATTTAGAACCCCACCTGTTTTATGCACAGGGGGCCCAGTGTGCAGTGATGGCCCAGTGGCATCAGCCCCAATTTAAGAGTTTTAAATCGTGAGGTGGAACCCAGGCAGGCGTTTTGCTTTTCATCAGCACTGTTCTCAAAACGGTGAAGGAAAACATCATGAGGAAACCGGTATGTTCTATAGGCAAAAATTCGAAGACATTCACATGTCTTCAAATTTTTGGTTAAAGCACATGCTGGTTTCAGCCGGGACGGTTTGCCGGTTACCGGTTGGTGGATGGCGACATTCACCTACCGGCAACTGGCAAATAGATTCCGAGGCCTGTGTCCCAGCAGTGAGAACTTCCCAGGCTCGTTATACCACTGCCATATGAATTTGAATGTCACAGAAAAAGGACAAGGCAAGAAGACACTCAAAAATAATGGTCTCCCATCCTAAATATTGGTCCTTCGGCAGTGTCAACTTTGAACCCCATTTTAAATAAACCACTCAACTAAACTGTACCCAAGGACCAACTAGTTGCCAACCCTGTAGGAACTAATTTCAATAATCAAGTAGATAAATGATTAAGTGGGGATAGCATGTAAATTATTTGAGATTATGAACACTGCTATGCTTAAACTTTTTATTAATCGACATCAAAAAAGGAGGAGGTTCTCAATCTGGATGTTTATATATATATAATATTTTTTTATGTATGTTTGGGCAAAGTGGAAAGGAGGGAGGCCTTTGCACTGCAGTGGAACATCGCAGGCTGATAATCCTACTAATATTATAAACGTGAAAGTTTGTATGGATGGATGGATGGATGTATGTTTTTTACTCTTTCACGCAAAAACTACTGAACGGATTTGGATGAAATTTGGCACACAGATGGTTTATAACCAGGATTAATATATAGGGTACTTTTTATTCCGATATTCCTGCGGGATCGAAACTTATACGGATGAAACCACGGGGCGCAGCTAGTAATAATATGTTCGGGCATACCTTCGTACATATTATCATCATTTTCCTGCTCTAATGCCAATTTATTTGGGGTCGGCGCAACATGTCTTTTTCTTCCATACTTCTCTATTAGTCGTCATCTCGGTAGTTACTCCCTTTCTAACCATATCATCATTCACACATTCCATCCATCGTTTCTTTGGTCTTCCCCTACTCTTATAGCCATCGACATTCATAATCAAACCTCTCCTCACGACATTTTCCTCATTCCTCCATATCACATGCCCATGCCTTGACACTGACAACCGATTTCCAAATAACTTTTCAGTAATTTCTTATTCTATCCATTCGTCCAATATATATTATAGACGGATTTGTAAAATTCTTTTATAATGAATAAGATATATGCCTCAGGGGTGGTGACATATATACATTTTATTACCTTAGCTTGGGTAGTCTTTGAGTTAGCTTCATACGATTATTTTGTTTATATTGATGATGTTTTAATAAGTTCATGTCACTAATATTTACATAGCAAGCAGTGTTGTTTGAATTTGTGTGGAGTGTGTAGTTGCACCTAAACTAAAAACTTGTGTTTTTTGCAGTTTTTTTTTTTTTTGAAGCTGGTTGTTTTTTTTTTTTCATTTGTTGTTTTAAATTTTGAATGTCATAGAATAAACACAAGGCAAGATGCTCAAAAAAAATTGTCTCTCGTCCTAAATATTGGTCCTTCGGATCTGCCACTTCAAATAAATCACTCATCTAAACTGTACTCAAGGAAGTTAGTTAACTAGTGGCCAACCCTGCAGGAACTAATTTCATATCAGTGATCGTAGCTTGAGTATTCGCGGAAACCTAATATTGACTTGGTTTGCTACGTACAGCAGTGAAAAGTAATTTGTGATTATGACGCCGGAATCTTTTGAAGTGAGCGTAGTAATTTGCTTTTTGTGATTGAATTCCTTTATTTACGTTCGACGGTAATCGGAACTGGTAATTTTAAAATTGTGATGGTTTTTGCAGTAACTTTTAGGTATGAGATATTTTTAACTTTAAAAGTGAATTTGTTTATCGTGCTTTAAATAATCGAATCTAGCTTTAAATAACATGATGGTTACGCATAGAAATATCACCTGGCAAATATTAGTAGGTCAACGGATCGACGACGTCAATTAAAAATTTGTTGCCTCTTCCGGCAAGCTGACATAAGCCCAAAGGACAGTTGGTTTGGTATTAATACCCAAAGAAACAACAAACTATCTCAAACACCGTATATTTTACAAAAATAAATCTAAAGCAATAAACGAACCTTAAAGAACTAATTTACCTTATCGTTAACAAATTAAGTAGGTAATAAAAGATAATTAAAGAAAATAGCTGATATAAATGGAAACATAAATACTTAATAGAATATAAAATAATTCGAACTTAATAACTTGAGTTTAAGGAAAATTTATAAAGCTCCTCGCTCTATTTATTTAAAAATTTGCTGTGCCCGACAGGTCACAGCATAATTGTTTCTATTTTTATTTTATTTTACCACCTGTAATTGTACATTATGGATTGCAATAAAGGATTTAAGGTTTGATATCTACCGTTAGAAGAGTTGACGGAAATGTTAGAACAAGAGGACATCTAATACCAAACGACGAAAATGATAGATGACAAAAATGACACTGGAGGTTCTTCAAAACAATTAAGATTTGAAGAGTACAAACTGACTTTGAGAATGACACCGAAGAATTTTCAAACCTCGAGAATTGAGCTGATTGGCGTGCCATCGGCGAGGCCTATGTCCAGCAGTGGACTGCTGTAGGCTGATGATGATAATGCTTATGTGACTTAAGCAGAAAGCACAATCAGGCTATAATGTTTTCACTGCAGGGGCTGCAGTATCGACATTCATAGCGATCGCTTTACGACCGAATTCGGTCCCAAAGTCCTGTGACTCCATACATTACACCTGTCAATCCGGGACTTTGCGAACGAATTCGGTCGTAAAGTGATCGCTATGAATGTCGAGATTGCTGGGGCTGGAACACAGTCCTCCTCTCGGTGAGAGGGAGCGGTTCGTAATCCACCACGCGGGCCCAGCGTAGGTTGACTTATTTTCGCGTCAGTATAATCAACATAAGCAGAGCTACAGCAAAACGCCAAGTAAACTACAATAAGACATTAATTCATGAATTCGCACCTGTTTTTTTGTGTTCATTGACAAGATAAGTAGCCGCGCTATTTCTTAGTCTGTCATCAAGGTTACATTTTCCTAAGAACGCGCTGTCATCATCATGTCAGCCGAAAGACGACTGAGTCCAGCAGTCGTCTTTCGGCTCGGGGCCGCCCTCAACCATCGCCAATGCGACCGGTTCTGTGTTTCTCGCATCCAGCGAATTCCTGCGACACTCACAAAGTCCTCGGTACACCTAGACCGAGGTGGACCGAGGACTACATCATCGATTACTTCATCTTCAGTACGTGGTCGTCACTCCAGAACTTTTCGGCTGCAGTCGCGATTTGTTCTGCTAGCAATGTGCTCTGCCCACTCTCACTTAATTTAAGCAATTATTCGGGCAGTGTCTCTACTAAATTCATGACAAACAAAGCCTACCAATCGTAAGCAAAGCTACAGTCAAAAGCCACAATAATAACTCGAAACATATTGTCAAGCATCCAATAACGCAGTCAGTTGTAGTAATACGTAATTTTGGTAGCCGTCGTCACAAAGCGCGACATTCGAAATCATCAGCACGGACACAATGCGACTCAACGAGATTGTTTTGTATTTTGAGCAAGGGTAGTGGCTGAGTGGTAAGCGGATCAGGTATTGTTGGGAAATGTTTGGATATAAACTATATAGCGCTATATTTGCAATAAAGCGTTACTGTGCGGCGGCGAAGTCTGGGCGACGAACAAAAACTCCTTAAGAGAGAAATGCGTATGCTACGATGGGCAGGAGGAATCACACTTAGAAACAAATTGTGCAACGAACATATTAGAGGGAGGTTCAAGGTTGCAGAAATAGCGGATAAACTAAGAGTTCAGATTGAGATGGTACGGTCATGTACTTCGACAAGCCGATGACCATGTCGTGAAAAAGAGCCTTTCCATGGCTACAAAGAAGAAGGAAAGAGGAAGACCTTGAACTACATGGATGACGAAGGTCCAAATGGGCATGAGGGAGAAGCGACTTACGGAAGATGATGCACAAGACCGAAATGAATGACATCGCATGATTGGTAAAGTCGACCCCGCGTAACTGGAATGGCGAAGCCAAAGAAGAAGTTTGGATATAAAATGGTATCTGGTAAAAAACTGACAACAATAGTTGTTCACATTAGTGTTTTAAAATGTAACTCTATTTATAAACTACAGAAAATACACAATAAAAGGTTTCTAGCTCTATAGAGCTACTTAATAACAAAAACAAAATTCAAATTCAAAGTTCAAATCATGCAAGAAACGTGTTTTTTCGGCATTTTTTGCAGCAGGCTGTTCTCATGAACCGTAATAGGTAGACGGTTGAAATTTCACAGTGTGTACTTCTATTACCGCTATAGTAACAAATAATAAAAATAAAATAAATTTAATTAAATTAAAAAGGGTATGGACTATAAAAGAAACGTGTTTTTTTTTCGGCGTTCTTTGCTTTGTGGTACGGAATTTTTCCTGTGAGAGTCCGACACGCACATGGCCGGTTATTCTTACTAAAACCATACAAAAATTAACTATGATAAAACAGCCGCCCGCTTCCCTTCCCATGTTCGATACCTAACAAAGCTGCCTTCACATTCCGTGATTCCGCATAATGCGACGCAACTACAATTTGACCTGCAACCCACATGCAGGTACAATACAATAGCAATGTTCAATAAACAATATGTCTGTATTGAAATTAATATTTTTGAAACATACAGATTAAAAATACTGATTACTACTCTATCTGCCATCTGGTACAGAATTTTTCGATGATTAGAAATGGATTGATTATAAAGCATTGCAATAGATAGGTTCGAACCCAAGCAGGCAGTTTACTTTTGTAAATTATTTCATCACCACTGCTCTCGAAACGGAGAAGGAAGACATCGTGAGGAAGCGACATGTCTTTGAACCAAAAATTAGAAGAAATTAGAAGTGCAAAAAGAAGCTGTCTTTAGTAACAAAGAACATAATCATAATGACGACGAAGTTCTTAATTTTTTATTTTATAATTTATCAAAGAGGTCAAATTGACTTAGTTCTACATGGTTAGAACCAAAAGCTAAGCTTAGTTTAGAAAAGAGTTCTTAATTACCCTTTGTTTATTAATACAATCAAACCTATTGTTTGTTCTGATTGTGGTAAGTATAATCATAGTGCATTTAATTTTATTGTTAGATACGCATATAAATTCCACAAAAAGATGGGTACAGAAGGCTGGCTCTATACAACAAGTGAAAACGCACGCACACATACATAGACACGCTTCACGTACAGCGAGTGCAAGTGCACTTGCGACCGTCATTTGTTTGAGATCGCCGTACCAACGCATCTATGTGTTCGTGCGCCTGTTGCCCATTGTGTGAAACCCATCTTCGGTCAATCAATCAATATCAACTCAAACTATCGGTGTACAATGCTGGACATAGGCCTCTCCCAGTCTGGGCCACAACACCCTGTCTTCCGCCTTCCGCATCCAATCTGTCCCAGCCATCTTCTTTAGGTCGTCTGTTCATTTAGCTGGGGGGCGTCCCACACTACGCTTGCCGATACGCGGCCTTCTGTACTTCTCTGTACTTTGTGTATATTATGCCGTAAGCCATTCGAGTATTAATAAAACCTTAATTTTATTGTTTACTGAGGTTAATGTTGAAGCCTTGAATAACATTATAATTATTATAACAATTATTTTTTATGGTTTTGTTTTATTATTAAAACAAATATGTTTTAGCGTTGTGAAGGTCTCAACGGCAATTAGTCGACTGATAATTAGTAAGTTGTAAGTCACATCACTAAAATCATGGCACAACACTAATTTTCTAAGAACACGCTGTCATTTTAACATTCGCTTGCTTAGCTTATAGCTAGCAGGAGTTATTCCCTGGTCCTCGATATACTGGTACCCCAAATCTAGGGGTTCTACGTACCGGTTGTTCTACCTACCAGTTCTACCTACCGGGTGTTCTACGTCCAGGCCAGGGCAGGGCAGCTCACTAACCGCGCACTACATGCGTGGCTGAACTGCGCACTACATGCGTAGCGTAACTGCGCAGCCTACCTGCAAAGCCCTAGCCGTTACAGTGATCACTGTTACTGCTAGGGCTTTGCAGGTAGGCTGCGCAGGCCGTTAACTGATAGGGTATGTAGAGAAACACTAGTTAAGATTCATAGGTATAATAGGGTTACAAAATTACACATTATTAAACTAGGTCACGGGTAAGGACACACTGTCCTTCTGAGCACAAGCACACTTGTAAGGTGGGAAAGGTACCGTCCTTGGGTCTCCGAGATACAGGCGAGGCTGCGGCGCGTCAGCAGGCCGGTAGCGCGCAGTAGGTAAGCGCACAGTATGTCAGCCACGCATGTAGTGCGCAGTTCAGCCACGCTTGTAGTGCACAGTTCAGTCACGCGTGCAGCACGCAGTAGGTAAGCGCACAGTATGTCAGCCACGCATGTAGTGCGCAGTTCAGCCACGCTTGTAGTGTACAGTTCAGTCACGCGTGCAGCACGCAGTAGGTAAGCGCACAGTATGTCAGCCACGCATGTAGTGCACATTTCAGCCACGCATGTAGTGCGCAGTTCAGCCACGCATGTAGTGCGCAGTTCAGCCACGCATGTAGTGCGCGGTTAGTGAACTGCCCTGTCCTCAGCCTGGACGTAGAACAACCGGTAGGTAGAACTGGTAGGTAGAACAACCGGTACGAAGAACCCCTAGATTCGGGGTACCAGTATCTCGAGGATCAGGGAGTCACTCCTGCTAGCTAAGCAAGCGGATGTTAAAATGACAGAGTGTTCTTAGAAAATTAGTGTTGTGCCATATTTCTAGTGATGTAACTTACAACTTACTAATTATCAGTCGACTAATTGCCGTTGAGACCCACATAACAATGTTTACATTGTAAAATGGTAATTTTATGTTGTGTATGCAAATATTATGTGCATACTTATGAGGTATTAAAACAAATACTTTGTATTTAGCTTTTAGTCTATCAATTAACGTTAAAAAAAATATAGCAGGCGATGAGACGAGTTTTTTTAACAATAAAATAAATTCCAGAATATATTTAATATAAACACAAACTCATTTTAATAATATCTTTATAAATATTTAACGTATTGAAAATATGATCATTTATTATTAGCTCATAGTGTCCCACTACTGGAGGGGTAAGTAATAGATGATATAACAACAAAATCTCTAATATTAACAACATATAACAACGGAACCTATAATTTTATTTAATATAACGATTAGTCAATATAATGAACGATTGATATAATTTTAAAAGACCTAATTTTTATAAGCATAACATACATTAAATATAAAATCGTTTGATATACCACTCAAAAGATATAAAACTTATTTGGTCTATCAATATGAGGAAAACGTCTACTTAAAAACACACAGCAAAATTGCATAGACACGGTGGTTAGTTTATTTAGTATTATTTTTATGGCCTGTTGGTAGCTCAACAAAATTTATTGTTAGTTGTCATTTAGTGTGCGTAGGTAATTTGCTCAGTTAAATAATAATCATTAAAATATTCCTTTAAAAATTAAATTATTATATTAATTAAAAAAACAATAACTTTTTATTTTGTTTAATAAATACTTAAAAGTATATTTTATTTGTTTTATTCTTTGTAAGCATAACTTTATTTAGCATAATAATAATAATAAGGCGTGGTCGACGGAGCCCCGCTTCGCGGGGCCCCTATTTCTGTCTGCAGGGTTTAAAGGAACCTAACATGAAGGGGATGACGGGGGCTCGTTCGCTCGCTCCGCTCGTTCACTTGAGCCCCCGTCATCCCCTTCGAACCTAACCTGTCCGAGTCGGGGTGCCCCAATTCCCGAGCTCGCTTCGCTCGCTCTTGCATCCTAAGTTCTCATTGCCTTTTTACTAAATCGAGACATGTTAGACCTTGGGGTTATATTAAACGTTAGACCTAATGATTTTCGATTAAATAAACAATATATATATTAAACGTTAGACCTAATGATTTTCGATTAAATAAACAATATACATAATAAACGTTAGACCAAATGATTTTCGATTACATAAACGTTATATCAAAAAACGTTATACTAATTAAGTTTTAGAATAAATAAATGTTATATGTAAAGAAATTATATCAACAGTTGGTATATCTCACGTTGATTATATCTTATGAACGATAATAAAATGAAATTAGACCAAATGAGTTTATACGTTATGAGACGCACCCCTACTGGAGTATTACTATTTCCCAAAATACATAAAATTAAAAACGTTTTACTTTTGTTTTTTAAGCGTTTTTAGGCTATTCTTTTGAGAGCTAATACCCGTCGCCGACCTCCATCTCTCTAACTGTTTTGACACACTGTTTTAACTGATAGACCGATGGAGGTCTTAAAAACACCCTCTTTATAACTTCTCTAACCCTCGATGGAGGTTAAGGGCAAACGACATTTTTTTACACGCCGACCACGCGCGTTACATGGAATGCGCAAATAAAAACGCCGCGAGCACAGATCCTTAACAGCGATGTCGCCTTTAACGACTTCAAAAGTCGAAGTTCCCATAACCTCTTAAAATAGACTTACTAAACAAACTCCAACACAAATAAAGTAATTTCACCACGACTCTATCACCATCGAATTTGTGTAACGTTTTGCATACGAGTATCAATGTTTATCGGTAAGTCATGTCTGTGTACCAGACTTGACAAACGCAGTAAAAAAAATAAAACCCCGTTTATTAATATATTAAAAGCTACGATACCACAAATACACAGACAGACAGACAAAGGCGTCAAACGGCAACTTTTTCGACAAAGTTAAAAATAAGGTTGCCATCGACGACCCTAAAACTCAAAGTTCCCATAACCCCTTAAAATAAACTAATTCCAACACAAATAAAGGAATTTCACCCCAACTTCAATCCACCATCGAACAGGCAGGTTAGATTTGTGTAAAATTTTGCAATATGAGTATCAATGTTTAACGGCAGTAGGTCACGACACGTCTGTGCACCAGATGTTACAACCGCAGTGATATCATGATTGTATACACACTGTTTACTAGGATGTGCAACGGATTTGTTGGGAAACAGTTGGGAGGACGCCAAATGTGTTTATAGGCGGTGTTGGTACAAGTTTTGATAGTGTTATGGTGTTATGAGCAAGGGTTACTGCTGTTTTTACATTGAAAAGCTTTTTTTTAAAAGTAAATTTGTTATCTTCTTGTTCCGAGCAGTTTCTTTTTTTTACTACCCTACGCTGTCCCACGCTTGGCCAAAGGCCTCCCTCCACTCCTTACATCTTTCGCGGGCCCGGGACGCCTCCTTCCAATTTTCGTGGAAACTATCCAGCTCGTCCCATCATCTCCTACGTGGTCTGCCACGACCTCGTGTCACTGTCCAAGCATAAATAATCAATTATTAATCATTCTATTTCAGAACTAGCTTCAGTCCGCCACTTCGTCCGAGAGTTATTATGTATTTCGTTTTCGCTAAGCGAACTCGACATTTGCACCTTCTAAGGTACTTGTTGCGGTACCGCTTATTCAGGTTAAGTTATTATTTGAAAGTTTGGTTTCGAAACCAATATGACTTAAAAATTGTCATCAACTCGTTCAGCTGAAAATGAACAGTAGCCTGTTAAAAATTTACTGGGGTATAAATAGAATCTCCCAGAGATAGAACAAGCAAGCATGGTAAATCAATGCTCATTTCAAATCGTTATGAGCTTTTGCACTGCAGTGTTACAGCAATAGAATGATCATCAACATTCTCCTGCTCTTATCATAATTATTTGGGGTCGGCAGAACATGTCTTTTTCTTCAATACTTCTCCATTAGTTGTCATCTCGGTAGACACGCCCTTCCTAACCATATCTTCATTCACACAATCCATCCATCGTTTGTTTGGTCTTCCCCTACTCTTATGGCAATAGAATGATAATATTGAAAATTAATCAAGGTAGTATCAAGTCAATTAAATGGGCTTGTGGCTAAGTAACAACAGCCGCACGGGTCAATCGATCAGGTTAAGCTACGCTTGCCGCGGTTGGTCTGTGAATAAGTGACCATATTTGCATACCGAGACCCCTCCGCGCCTCGGGAAGCACGATAACCCGTTCGTCCTGGCTGTCGTGGATCTTTGACAGTCGTTAGGGGTCGTCAGAAGCTCGAAAGTCTGACAACCAGTTTTACCAAGGGATATCGTAATACCTAGTAACTGGGTTGTGAAGGTCAGATAGGTCGCTCCATGTAAAATACTGGTATTCAGCTGCATCCAGTTAGACTGGAAGCTGACCCCAACATAGCTGGGAAAAGGCTAGGTAGATGAATATCGAGTCAATGAAAATACACAGCGTTCCCCAAACCCAAAAGCATTTTGACAGCTACTGCAAATTAATCAACAACTACTACGAAATCACTCGCACTCTAAAAGCCACTAATTAACTTTTATCGTATCAATCAACGTTACGTTTCCGCTTTCCATTAGCTTCGTCAGTGTGTCAGTCAGCAACAAAATTCCGTTCAGGCATAGCATGCTTGTAATTTGAGTCCAAATGTTGCTATTTTGATGTTTTGCGATGAGAATAATTTCGCGCTGAAAACACGCAGGCTATATTGAAGCATGTTTCGTCGAGAGAGGGAAGTTTTCAGTGAATATTTGACGGGACAAAATACCACCAAATCAAAATAAAATACCACTTCTACCTCGGAAAGCACGTTAAACCGTTGGTCTCGACTGTCATTCTTGGATCTTTGACAGTCGTTACGGGTCGTCAGAAGCCCGAAAGTCTGACAACCAGTCTTACCAAGGGGTATCGTGTTACCCAGAAACTAGGTTGTGGAGGTACGATAGGCTGTCGCTTCATGAAAAATACTGGTATTCAGCTGCACCCGGTTAGACTGGAAGCCGACCCCAACATAGTTGGCAAAAGGCCAGGCAAATTAATTGATTGACTACTTTTGCCCGCGACTTCGTACGCGTTACATTTCGACCCACCACGTCGCATCGCATCCTATTGCCAGGGATTGCATCGTATCCTTTGTTTTCTGGCTATTTTTCTTATTGCTCGGCTCTTAAGGGTCCTAGCGTATAGCCTTCCTCAATAATTCGGCTATCAAATTCAAAATGAATTGTTCAAATCCGAGTGGTAGTATCAGCTCTTCAGCTTTATAATTAGTATAGAAAGTATCTTACACATTGCTTACCCTGATCTCAATTTATTTGGGGTTGGTAAAGCATATTACCCCTATTCTAGCCATTCTCTCTTTCACACTGTCCACCCATCGTTTCTTTGCTCGTATTAAAGGCTGTATTCATAAAATTCGTAAATATTCGACATTCAATAATCACCACACATAATAGAGCAGTGGTTGTGCAGTGGTAACGTCTGCCACTTACGAGTTGTAGGTCGTAGGTTCGAACCCAGACATGCGCTTTGCTTTGTGTAAATTATTTCATCACCATTCACCCTGCTCTAAAAACGGGAAGGAAAACACCGGGAGGAAACCAGCATGTCCTAGAACCAAAAATTCGAAGACATGTGACATCTACCAACTCTGGGCCCGCGTGGTGGATTATGGCCTACTCCCTCTCACTGAGAGGAGACCTGTCCTGTGAACGTTATAGGTAGATTATGCAATAATCACGCTCATGCCTTTTGAAGTGCCTTTTCTCAGCAATAGCACTACAGTCGGCCCAAAAAAACTATCTTCTGTTTTCAATTTGTGTTACTTCAAGTTAAACAAATATAAAGTTTATTTTAATGGTAATTAAGTTGATTTCAGTGTGACTATCACTATTGAAAAAGTTATAAAAATGCTTGAAGTTGTAACATTAAATAAACTTTATTGTGTAAGTCTTAAAGTGGTTTATGCAAAAACTCATATTTGTTTACATTTTTGGCAAATAAATAGCGAACGTAGATTAGTTTAGCTGTCTTTTGTAATTTAATATTGGAAAACTGGATACCTTGTTATATCAACGACGTAGTTCTGTCCGAGAATGTTGTGTTTACAAAATTTTAGCCTGAAATTATAAACTTTTAACTAGTAAAAGCGTTTCGAATTCCAGAGGGCTTAGATAAGTGGCAATCGTTTTCAAAGCGTTGCGTATTTCTACAAAGATTTTTAACAGGATTGACATAATACACCGTGTTCTTCACGTTATCCATAAACTTTGGCAAACGCTTCTATAGCTTTTGACAAATCAAATACAAAGGAAGTAGTACTTAAAAAGCCTTCGTTACAAAGATATTTCTAATATCATTTAATGAAATTTAATTGAGCTATGCAGTAAGAAAGGGCCTTAATTTGGCCCATGTTGCCGCTTAGTGCAATTAAAATGATAAATCTATCAAATGCTTCGGATAAAGAGATAAAGAGGCATGCATATCGGTTGATTTACGTCAAGGTATTTTAGTTGTATAAAAATTATCAAAAAAAATAAATAATAATAAGTATTCATTAATGTGTCCATAGTGAAAAATGCTTATTTCCATGGTCTGAAAATCTGGTCGAAGTTTATGTATATCGTCCGGAACACGGTATGTAAGGTTTTCGGTAGCATGTGACTATCGATACATTTACGTTTTTTTCATCATCGGTATCGCTGAAAGAATGTTACTTTATCTTGCCCTCTGGTATCATCATCATCATTATTTCAGCCCGAAATCAACCACTGCAGAGTATAGGCCTCCCCTTTCTTCTGCCATACGGTTCCGTGCGTCTCTCACCCAGGGGCTGCAGTCTCGACATTCATCGAAATCGCTTTACGACCGAATTCGGTCGCAAAGTCCTGTCGCTCCATACATTACACCTGTCAATCCGGGACTTGGCGACCGAATGCAGTCGTAAAGCGATCGCTATGAATGTCAAGACCGCAGCCCCAGGTGTTTCCTGCGACTTTGACGATATCATCAACCAAACGCCTTCATGTATAAGTGTATGTAAATCTATAGCAGATATTGCAAATTGGATTGGTTTATACTCCTAACAAAAACTAACCAGACCATCTAGTTCCTAACATTTAGCATTATTATTTTTGAAGAATACAACATCATCATCTGCCTAGCCTTTTCCCAACTATGTTGGGGTCGGCTTTCACTCTAACCGGATGCAGCTGAATATTAGTGTTGTACATGAAGCGACTGCCTATCTGACCTCCACAACCCAATTACTGGGTAATACGATACCCCTTGGTAAACATACATACAGCTAAATAGCAGGGTTGATCTTCAAGGTTAAGCAACGCTTGCCGAAGTAGGTCCGTGGATAGGTGACCATCCATAATATACCAAGACTCCTCCGAGTTAGCCCCGGCTGTCATTCGTAGATCTTTGACAGTCGTTACGTGTAGTCAGAAGCCCGAAAGTCTAACAATCAGTGTTTCCAAAGGGTATCGTGTTATCCAGTTGCTGGGTTGTAAAGGTTAGATAGGCAGTCGCTCCATATAAAATTCTGCTGCCACCGCCAGCTGCAGCGAACTCCAACATAGTTGGCAAAAGGCTAGACATATTGATTGCCATGCAATTGCGTAATTTCGAACAAAAATCATTCTGTTGAAGCTTAAGAACTCATTTCGACTGAAATTGTTTCGATTAGTTACCTATTCAGCTTCGTTACCTATTAGTTCCAATTTCCTCCTTAAAATGGTTAGCTTAAAGACTAGTACAGTAATTAGAGCATAATGGCGTTACAAGTCGCTCGAACTCACACATGTAAACATTCAACCGAACAGAATCGGCGAACATTCTCATTGGCCCCATTTTGCATTCGCGATCCTCTCAAATGTACTTATGTGAACCTAATTTAGACTCTATCTCTTTACCATAAGGTGGTATATAAGTGATTTGGTTGGTAGTAATAAGGTTGTAAATCGAAACTGAACTCAAGTCTGCCAAATTGTTTCTTGAATGTCTTAATGGCGAGGATTCTACGTCAGCCAAATGAAGTGGAAGATTTTACATCTTTGAATCGAATGGAATACGGAATGAGGGGTTTTATTGTGAAGAAAAAACGGTATGTGTGTTGTTATTCGGAAGATTTGTGGGCGTTTGTCTTTGTCTCCGTGTTTGGGGAAAAGTTTTTTTTATGTCTTTATTTGAGGTTGAACGTCCTTTACGTATTTGTGGGGAGAGTTGTGTAATGGGAAATGTGTTTAGATGCTTAAGGCCTTTTGTATACAGTATGGCATGTTCACCGCGCCGTATAATAATCGTGTTACCTTGTGTATGACAGGTTACGGTTCTATAATATACGTGTCGTCAACAAACTTCCGCGGTGACACATACTAGGACCGTTATGACGACCGTCCCTACACACGGCGAATAAACCGTAGTTTTTCACGGCAAGAAAAATGAAGTATTCCACTCAGAGCACTGATTTCAACAGCACTGCCGGAACCGCGCTTAAGCACTTCCACTAACTGAAACAAAATTTAACCACCCGGATTTCTACCTCTTTACATGTTACTTTCTGGACTAGATTCTTGTAGTTAATTAACAATCATTCACTTATTACCCAGCGAGCACTCAAACAGTTTAAAGAAACATTATAAGTATTGCTCCTACTTAATTATATGAGAAAGTTGGCACAAAACTTCATCATTTGCCAAGCCTTTTCCCAAATATATTGAAGTCAGCTTCCAGTCTAACCGAATACAGATGAATAGTATTTTACATGGAGCGACTGCGTATCTGACCTCCACGACCCAGCTATTGAGTAACACGATATGCCTTGGTAAGACTGGTTGTCAGAATTTCGGGCTTCTGCTAACCGACTGTTTTGACAGTCGTTACGGGTTAGCAGAAGCCCGAAATTCTATCGATCTACATTGACAGCCGGGACCAACGGCTTAACGTGCTTCTTGGGGCACGGAGAGGTCTTGATATCTAAAGATTGTCGCCCACCCACGGACCCACTGCGGCAAGCGTAGCTTAACCTAATCGATCGACCCGTGCGCCTGTTATAACTTAACCACAAGACCCTCTAAAGTTGTCACAAAACATGACAAAAAACTTCTACCGAAGGAGAGATCAAGAACACTTTCCTTAGCCATCCAATATTTTGATGAAGTTGAATATTTCAGATGATTTAGACAGATTAAGGGACTTACATAACTGTCCAAATGTGGGTGTACTTTAGGTACCTACACGTCTGCCTAACCCTTCGGAGATTACAGGTATAATGTTACGTTATGTAGATAGATTAAGGATCGAAAAAGTTAGTATAAAATTGGAAACATTGAGGAAACTTAGTCCAGCTGCTGGTTAGTGGTGTTAGATGTACTCTGTCAAACAAATGAGTTTTTAATTAAAACTTGGTCAATTAAATCTTGTTATTTGAGCTTGTGGCTTCAAAAGCAAGCTAACCCTTCTGTATGAGTTATGGATTAAGTACTATTAGTCTACATGACCCAACCGTTATAATATATTATATTAATTCCCATAGATGTTTGTATGGTGTTCGTGAATATAAATTATGATTGCGGCCGCAACCATAGAACGTTTCGGATCGTGCTCTATTAACATTTTAGTTGTGAACTGAATTATCTGGGTCTACATCATATGCAAAGTTCGAAATTAAAGTCTTTGATCACATCAAAACAGTAATCATTTTCGTGAGCGAACAAATCTGTTACAAGATTTTTAGGGTTCCAAACACTAAGTTTGAAAGGTTTTTGTTTTTCATGAGCCTCTTTATAAACCTACATATATAAATTAGTAAGACAGACTACCGACACAATAGTAAGAACAAACCAGAACAGTTAACAGTAAGAAGTTTTGTTGTGTATAATTGTCAAAATCAAAATCAAAAGTCATTTATTCAAATTAGGCTGAGAATCAGCACTTTTCGAACGTCAAAAGTACAAAAGACAGTCCCCCAAAAACGCCCGCCCTTCGCCACTTCCTAGTGCTATCGCTGGGAAGAAGAAGTGGCTGTCTTAGTGGCCACCTCAAACAAACACCAAAACGTAGATCTCTATGGAAAACAAGGGGCAAAATACTCGAAGGTCAATCTTTTAAATCAAGTGAAACGCAGTCCAGGGTACATTATTTTTGTTGTTTGTTTTTGTGAGAACAATGTAAAAAAAATAAAATTAAGAAATAAATCTATAAAAAAAAAAAATAAGTATCAGATTAAAAATAAGCCCTGGCAGTTAAGAGATGGCCAGTGAGCCAACTTTAATAAGTACACATACAAAATAGGTTCTATTTGGTGATGTACACCGCTTGTTGTTGTAAACTGTCTTATTTTAAACGGAAAGCCCTGTCAACAGTGATACAGTTTTTTTAACTAGTACAGCGGGCTAATGGTGTAACATAATAACAGTAGTAATGACTTTCATTTTGACAGTTCAACAGCATTCATTACGTATTCTTTACGTTGTTGAGCATGCAACTTTTCAAACATACGAAGCAATGGATTAACAATATCCTTCAAAATTATTTAGATTGCGATGCAAGATACAGGTGATCTTTTCCACTAAAGTTAAGTACTGTATTGTATTGGATAGTTTTTACAACATACGACATACTCAGTCTATAATGTTCCCACTGCTGGGACACAGGCCTCCTCTCTGTGAGAGGGAGTGGGCCGTAATCCACCACGCAGGCCCGGGTGCGCAGTGCGGGTTGGTAGATGTCACATGTCTTCGAATTTTTGGTTCTAGGACATGCCGGTTTCCTCACGATGTTTTCCTTCGCCGTTTTGAGAGCAGTGGTGATGATATAATTTACACAAAGTAAAGCGCCCGACTGGGTTCGAACCTACGGCATATTTGCTTATCAATAAATGGAAAAATATTCTGTAACACTGTTTATGGAACAATAAAAAAATATTATTTAAAAAGAAGCTCAAAACCATCTATTACCCATCTTTTTAGCACTTTAGAAAAGTAAAATGTGGAACGTAAAAAACTAATATAAATTTATCTTTTTCTCCGAAACTCAGTGACCGAAAATCCGTGAAGCCCAAACTAGGTGAGTTCAGAATCGGCTTTATAGAAGCTTAAATTTTCGAGGTAAGACGGGTCAGGTTTAAAAATTGAATGAGTGTAGCTTTATCCCATCTCGGCGGCTCGTTCAAGGTATCGCATCAAAATGATAGTTTTATACAAGTGACGTGACTTTTCTCGTAAGAGATTTTATGTTTGGAGGGAAAATGATAAGTTGAAAAAAAAGTTAAACATAACTTTGTTTAACGGTAAAAAGTTTGGATACAATACATTGTCAAATTAAGTTAGCTAGCGAAACTTCGCATAAGTGATGGATATCAATATGTAAACACACAAAAAAAAAGAATTGAAGTTTTTCTGGGGGTCAACGTCCACTGGTTGTGTTGTTACATGAGCTGAGGAAATCTGTTTCCTTTGGTTTTATCGTAATTAGGTATCGATATCAATCACGTGTGTAAAGTTTACACAAAAACACGGATTTTCAAACTGATATTTCATGTGACTACACTAACAGTGGTCGATGACCCCAAAGAAACAATAAAATTCATTTATTTTTGTTTTATCATGATTAGATATCGATACCCATCGCGTCTGTGGAGTTTCGCTAGCTAATTTAATTTGTTGCTGTATTTAGAGAGGCTCCGCTGTCGGCGCTGGTCGGCCATTTGGTCGCCCGCGGCCTTAGGCTAGGTGGAGCGACGATGTTCGCAGGATGGCCGGTAGCAGCTGGATGAGAGTTGGCGAAAATTGACATGAATGGCGGGCAATAGGAGAGGCCTATGTCCAGCAGTGGACTGCTATAGGCTGATGATGATGGTTGCCACTGATACAATTATCGCCAGTGCTGTTTTGCTACCAGCGCTGACTAGCCGATGGTTATCGGGGTACCACAAGAAGCACGGAGACGCGAGATACTTTCCACACAAACCAAACGTTTGACACGTTTACTCGCACTACGACTTAAAATTAAATGATATATAGAAACTGACGGATCTGAAGGCTGTCCTTGACAGGAGTCGTGTGCTCAAGGCACTATCGGCGACAAGAATTTAATAGGCATACCTCTCGTGGTAATAACAGCCGCACGGATCAATCGATCAGGTTAAGCTACGCTTGCCGCGGTTGGTCCGTGGATAGGTAACTATCTTTACATACCAAGACCCGTCCTTACCTCGGAAAGCACGTTAAGTAACCACATAACGTGCTTAAAGGTCTCTGCACACAGCGGGCGGGGCGGGGCGGGACGGGACGGCGACGCGGCGCTGAGTAGTTGTAATGTACTAGATATTACGGACGACGCTACACAGAGCCGCCCCGCTCGACGCGACGACGTAACCGTCGCGCCCCGCCGCCACCGCGCCGAGCGGGAATACATGTCAGAAGTGGCGGGGCGGGGCGTGGCGGGACGCAAGCGCGTTATTGATTTATTTCATGCACCCATTTCCGTTTACGTTGTTTTTTCTTAGCTAGCGCAACTATGAGCAATAGCGTTTCCATGTCTGAATCGCTCAACATCTTTTTTGATGAAAGAAAGGCGCGGCGGGACGCGACTTGATCGCGCCCGCAGTGTGAACACTGCCGCCGCACCAGCGCCGCGTCGCCGTCCCGTCCCACCGCGCCCCGCCCGCTGTGTGCAGAGACCTTTAGCATACTGCATTTACTCGCAAAACACAGAATTGTGTGGAAAAGGGAAAGGGAGGACTTTGTCTGCAGTGGGACAATACTTGGTTTTAAAACAGCACACCATGCTCTCCTATAACATTGAAATTACTAAGAGACGGAATGATATTGTATGTGAGTCAATTGCATCCTCTAAATATGTCTTTGTAAACAGATTGCATACATTTTTAGGCCCATTTCTATACAATAAATTAAATAGGACATTAAGTATCTATAAATTAAATAATTAAGACTGTAAAAAGGTTATACAGTGAAACTGAGGATTTACTCGTTGTCTGTAAATAAAACATGTTAGTTTTTTTAGGTAATATTAGTTTTTTAAGTAATATTAATATTAGTCTTCTCATTTGTTAATTATATATTTTAAAATTCTAAGCACCTTTCTAGCCTGAAACACAGGTCTCCACCTAGTTCAGGCAAATGAGCAACTGTGTCATCTATAATTTTTAAGATAATTTATTGTAAATCTGCACCATTTTTATAAATAAACGTTATTATTATTATTAATACAGGCGAGTGGATTAGATTAGACATTTAGAGGACACTCTGTTGCTATTGCTATTGACATTCGAAAGCGCCATCTGTTTGTTTTAGCTTTTAGACAATATTGTGTTAACTCAGGGAGGAGTAAAATATTGGTCTGTATATTGCTGTCTACTCTAATGAAAATATAAGTGCCTGGGAAAAAATCTAATTTATTTATTTTCTTATTTATGTACCCTTAGTAAAATACATAGATTTACGACATACTTATAACTGTCGAGTACAAGCGTAATGCTTATTTTTTCCAGCAGACTCTGTTCTCTCTCAGATCTGCGGGAAGAAAATTTTCCTTGGAATTGAGTGGTACGTATCCAACACTTTGCTTATGGGCGTAGAATTTATTAATAAAGAAATTAATTAATAAAATAATATATCCTAACTTGAAATATGGTGTCGAAACATTATTCCGCATCGCTGTCGACTGGTATTGTACCCAAGAGACTGGCGGTATTGCCACGTTCTAGAACAATGCTTAACCTCTAGCCAAGGTATAAGGTTAGCCACGGGAATTTTCAAGACTTTTTTTTTTTAAATCTTTTCTTACTAATAATTATTATAAACGCGAAAGTTTGTGAGAATGGGCGGATGGATGGATGTTTATTACTCTTTCACGCGAAAACTACTGAACGCATGTAGATGAAATTTGGCACTCAGATAGTTTATAACCATGATTACCATATAGGATACTTTTTATACCGATATTCTCACGGGGTCGATAATTATAAATTGCCTCTCTTCAGCCAAACAAACAGACAAACAGATATAAATAAAACTCCAAGACAGGCTGCGTTTAAAGTTTCACGCTCCTGCCTTTATTGGCGACAGGCACGTGCCGCTACGTGGACTGAAATCAGGACGTAATAAACTAATATTGCCAGCGAATTGTTCTTCGTCGATTTTAATGGAGTTTTCAATTCCGATGGTGCCTTACTAGAAAAACTTTTGAAAGGAGGCTTTAGTTTTATGTGTTGTCATTCAGTGTGTGAATATTTCCTAAGGAATTTGAGGTTACTGAAAGACTATCCGGGCATTGAGAATTTTAAATTGGGAAATTGTCGAACACTATTTAAGCATTACTTAAGGTTAAATCCCGCGAAATTCAAAATTTCTTTGCAAAAAATGTGAGTAATTTTTCGCGGGCTACATTGAAGGAATAGCCAATAGTCATTTGTCAAATTCTCAGTTCAGGAACCGGGTCGGGATTAGATTTTGATAAATCAGACTAGTGCACCAATCACAGTTTAGTTGTGTCGGGGTAGATAATTTTTATGCAAAATTAGGTGTTGTATTTCGCCAGATACGAATTGCCTTAATATAATTTAGTTACTATTAACTACATATTTTATGAGGCAAATTACCTGTTCTTCTTTTTTGTTGTCATTTTATTCTTACAAAATGCGCCAAAACATGAATAGGATCCGCCAGGGCCATATTTCTCAAAACTTATTAGACTTAACTTATTAGTTTGCAATGGTTAACCGAAAGAAATCAAGCTTTGTCACCAAAACGAGAGATGGGTACGAGAGCACAGTACCACGCAGTAGCCAATTTGCAAACGACAAAATCAAACGAATCTAAAAGTGGCGGGAACTTTCCGTATTTTTTTATTAATTAATGAGGCATGGGTAGTATGTGTATTCAGCCAAGCCAGCCTAATATTTTTTATTAGTCTACTACTATTAGTTATTAGTCCAGTACTTGTTTTCGAGAAACAGGAAATATTAGGACTAGTAACTAATAACTAATTTACTAGTAAACTAATAGTTTCGAGAAATAGGGCCCTGGTTAACGTAATCATAGTTAGGTTGGTAATTATTTGCTAATTCATCATGATTAGCAGTCTTCTTCCTCCCACTGCTGAGGATTGGGCCTCCTTCCTTTTGTATTATGTTTCCCTAGTCCATGCGAGTCTCATCCAGGCCTTCCCTGCAATTTTCTGTAGGTCGTCCAGTCACCTGGTTGTTGGGCCCTATTTCTCGGTAGGTACAGACGCCAGCACATCAAGCTACTACAATCTGTCAGATTTCTTTAATACATTTTCAACTTTACCGCTAAAGTATTAAGGTTCAGGGTTGATTGGGAAAATTTGACAGTTTCGGGTAGCTTGACCTGCTGGCGTCTGTACTATTAGTTTACTAGTATATTACTGACTAGTGTAAAAATTACAAGTCCTAATATTTCCTGTTTCTCAAGAACAGGTACTGAAACAGGTTATTAGTCTGCTACTATTAGTTATTAACTAATAGTAGCAGACTAATAACAAATATTAGGCTGGCTTGGCTGAATACACATATTACCTTTGCTATACTTATTAAACAAAATACGGAAAAGTTCCCGCTACTTATGTATTCGTTTGATTTTGTCGTTTGGCGGTACAAGGCGGTTGTTTTATTTAAAGTAAATTATTTAATTAAATTCAATTTACAGCTCGACATACACTCGTCTTCGAAATACCAGGTGCACAGTACCATTGCACGCAGTAGCTGATATGCATATCAGCTACTGCGTGGTACTGCGCTCCTGTACCCACCCATTACTAATTATTTTAGTTGCTCTACACAGGTAGAGCTAAAATGATTAGTTTTGGTGAAAAGGCTTGTTTTGTTTTGGTTAACCGTTGCAAACTAGGTCCGATAACAGCCATCAGGCTTTCCATTTTTATGCTCGCTAAACGAAACCTTTTATTAAACTGGAATGTGGATTCGAATATTTCGTAGGTGTTTCTGATTAAAAAGACTCGATGACGGCAAATTAAATTTTGTATCTCCGAATCTGACCACATTTTATGAAATTTGTTTGGTAAATAATCTAATAATTTTGGCTAATATTTTTTACAAGCCTTCTGAGACTAATAGCTTTATCAATGTACATAACATATAACATAACAACAACATAACAAACAACAACAAAACAAATCACAAACAAAACATAACAACAAAACATAACATATTTTTTTATGAAACCATATTGAATTTACTCGGGTAATTTTAGCTAATATTTATTAGTTGGCAACTGTTAACTAATATTTTACTACCGTAGCTTCGAGAAACGCATACTAGCAAACTTAAAAAATATTCGTTCATGGACTCATATTATTAGTCTGATAAGTTTCGAGAAATAGGGCCCTGGAGGTCTACTCCGAAGTGACACATTCGAAAGATCGGATCGGACCGACACATGGCCGAACCGAATATTAATAAAAAAATGCGAAAAAAGTTCGGATCGGCTCAGTTGGGTCGGGACCATAGCCAATATTCGAAAGAGTTTAGGACTGTAGGATTGGGACCGACCGAACCAAATAGTAATTTCGTAGCAGGAAACGGCCGAACATTCTGCCGATACGGTACTTTGACCACTTCGGAGTAGACCCCTGGTCTACCTACGCCTGTCCTTTTACCGTTTCTTGGCAACCATTCAGTCTGATGACACAACAGTGTATCAGATTTTGTTGGCCCAAATTTTCGGCACTTCCATGACATGGTCAGTGGCCTTCATTAGTACTACTCTACCTACCATCATCACGTATTGCAGGGTAATGTTTTTAAAATGAAATTGACAGCGTGGCTACAAAATAGTTGCTTTTATAGCCTTAAGGAATTTATAGAACATAGACATAGTTGTTAAATGATGAATTAATTGTTATTTATGAGTAGTTGGACAGATAGTATATATAATGGTAATTTTCATTGAATAGTAATTTTTTATTTTTTAAATTTTATTGAAATTTTTAGTTACAGTTATTGACATTTAAATTTATTTGATTGACATTGTAATTTTAATTCTTGACATTTAAATTTATTATATTGACTTTTTTTTAATGTATTTTTAAATGTTTGTTAATTTTTATAATCTGACAATTTAAAGTATTGAAATGCATCAATGTTATATTGGTTTTGGTCTGTTTTTGTTTAATTTATTTAATGTTCACGTCTTGCGTTTTGGGTATGATGTGAAAATGAATAACCTTATTGACTGTAATATGCACGCCTGCTTGCAGGCAGAATACAATAACTCTTAGGCTTTAAGATCTTCCCTTGTTGAACAATGTATTTTCTGGCAAATAAATATTTTGAATTTGAATTTGAATTTAGCCAAGTTTCCTGCCCACCTCCATTTTAGACCCACCAACCCACTACCTACTAATTACAATACATAAGCCCATAAACCTTTCACCTTCACGCGTCAAACCAAAAACCACCTAAAAGTTATGTCCTACACAGCCATCAAAAGCTCATAAAACTCAATACATCGGCAATACCCAACGGGCTTTACAAATCGACCACCGAAATCTACGTTTTATGACGATATAAAGGCAAAAATGGTTACACAAAGTTCATGTGCGTATTTGATACGTAAAAGGAACATGAAATAAATAAGAGTCAGCGCCTAATACCCTTAGGTTATCCCTGGATTGATAGGTAGGCCACTATCGTTTGTCTTTTGTTTCCCCGGGCGAAGGGTCGGCTGTTTCTTTCGGTTTCCTGGGATGTTGTTAGTCTGTAGGTGTTTGGCATTGCATAACAATGTAAAGTTGTCGCTGAAAACCAGCGCTGGGACTCTGTATCGCACAGGGTCTTAGCATTATGCGGAACGATGGCCATTTTGCGTGGATGTGACGCATATTCTCCCCAACTTGTTCTTTTTGTGTTTGTGTTCTTCCTCTGCGTCATGTTTACCGCAATTAAACGTATTTTCTTGTTTTCAAGTTGTAATATTTTCAAGTTAACGCATTAAACAGATCAACTCATTAAACGGTTAGCCCTCAGGCTAGGTGGGGCGACGATCTTCGCAGGATGGCTGGTAGCTGCTGGATGAGAGTTGCCGAAAATTGAGTTGAATGGCATGCAATAGGAGAGGCCTATGTCCAGCAGTGGACTGCTTTAGGCTGATGATGACGATGATGATCAAAAGGTAAAAAAGGCTTAAAGCTTGGTTGTTGGTGGTTTGAAAGGCTCTTCTAAGGGTTTTTTTTTTTAAATTTGTTGTCATACCAATAAACACATTTGTCTTTCTTTCTTAAAAAATAGCGTTGTTTTGTTAAAGTATACTGATTGAAGGCCTTCATGTAGAGAAATGAAAAGTATTATATATTTATTTAGGTGTACAGTTACGAGCACTAATATGTTAACACATGGAAACTTTCAATGGCGATTTTTGCGTGAAATAACGAAAACAACAGTGAAATACGACACATTGCAAAACCCAAAACCTATGGGTTCGAAAATACTATGTTTGTAGCAACATAAAATTTTATTAAAAAATAAAGGAGTAAATGGCTTTTGAATAAAACCAAGTGTATACATACTTATGCTCGTGACTGTCCATGCACAACATGACAAATTAAAACCCAAGACATTGTACAGTCACGAGCACCAATATGTCAACACTTGGCAACTTTCAATTGCGATTTTTGTCATGAAATAACGAATGCAACGTTGAAATACGACACATTACATAAACCTATGGGTACGAAAATGCTATGATCGTAACAACATAAAATTTCATTCAAAAATAAAGGAGTAAATCGCTTTTGAATAAAGCCGAGTGTATACATACTTTTGCTCGTGACTGTACAGTGCAATTCATACAATTAGGCTGCCCGCCCACGTCCTATAAATGGTGACCGATTATTGTAGGAGAAAAATAGAACGTACTGATGGCAGTTAGTGCAACGCACACGTCCTACAAAAAGTCGGTCAGAAATAAAATCGTTGCATCCCGACCGATGCGCATTATCGGTGAAAAATGGAACGTTCGGAAATATATGCGTTAATGCACACTATTCATCGACAGTCGGCCGCATGCACTTGATAGGAAAGGACGTTGTGCCACAGACAAAGTGACGGACGTGTAAGTACGTTGAGTCGGTCACAAAATTGGTCATAAGAATCGGAGGAAAATCGTCCCGATTATCGGTGCTACAAAAAGTCTAACGTGGGCGGGCAGCTTTAAATGTACTTATCATAAATATAGTACAGATACTGTAGGCTATATTAATTTATCTTAATCAGCCTAAAATGTACCCACTGCTGGGAGACAGGTCTTCCCTATTCGAGAGGGAGTGGGCTGTAATCTACCACGCGGGCCCAGTGCGGGTTGGTAGGATGTCGCATGCCTTATTTTTGGTGCTAGGACTAGGTTTCCTCACGATGTTTTCCTTCACCGAAAGAAATTTAAGTATGCATACACACGTCACGTTGCAGTGTAAAACTGATTTACATCCGTCACCTCACACATCAGGTTTAGTTGAAAATCAGCGTCAGGCACTATTGTCTGGCATTTTTGCTGAACTGGGACTTTTTGGAGCAGCCGTGAGGCACACTTACCTGCTAATTTCTTACATCGGTCTTTATACTTTCTATTAGATTTTTATTAGTTGCTATCTGATGTATGTATCTGGTGTATTGTGTCTTTTAGTCTGTGCTAAATAAATGTTTTTTCTTTCTTTCTTTCTTTCATCGTTTTGAGAACAGTGGTGATGAAATTATTTACACAAAGTAAAACGCCTGCCTTGGTTTGAAACCACGACCAACAACTCGTAAATCGAGGCCGTTACAACTGAGCCACGACTGCTTTCACTGTAGGTTATATTAATTTAAAAAGTATAAAATACAACAAAGAAAAAGTATTTTTAATTTACCTAATACTTATGACCTCGAACTTTTTGCGCAGTTCACAACTGTTCATAAGTCTTTTATAGGTCTAAGGTAACGTGTCTTTTAAAAACATCATTTTAAGTCACCAATAGATAAACAGAATAAAAAGATGTAAAAGGCCGTTGGAGGCAGCATCTACCGTGCGGTCCATACTACAGAAGACCGCATAACTTGGAGTCGCGTCGTGTGTGTTCGCGATCCTCAGCATTGGGGGAGCGACGAAGAAGGTAAAGATAAACAGAATGGGTCTAATTGGTCCAAAATTCATAATTAATATTTAAGCCTTAAGAGTACTTTCTTATTCTGAACACTTGCCACATTATTATTCTACAGCAGGTGACTTCTCCCAAATTACCCTAGGCTGATAAAAAATTAATTTTTCTTAATTATGATATTAGTGTTTTGGTCGATTCCCTCCTGCGGGAGAAGAGCCGCACTCCACCCCGTACGGCTCTGTAGAGCTCGTCTTTAGACTGAACACTCTCTTACCGATTGTAATGAATTAGGTACCATGAAGTATTCAGGTACGTTTAAGTTGACAAATTTAACATCTCCAAACAGCAAATTTAACACAGGTAGGTATACATTTATTGTCCTCTATCTGCCACTATCTCTAACATAAACCCATGTGATATATTAAGTTATTTTATAGTTCAGAACAGGGTCACATTGTTCTATTTACGGTCTGCTCAAAACAGAATGTCATCAGTTTTAAATGTAGTGTCGTCACGACATCGTGAAGGTTTTGAAATGTAGTAAATTATATTCCCTTTGTAGGTAATAATAGGTATTGAAAGTGAGTCTTTTGATGTTTGACGTCTATCATAAACTTGACTTTGAAAACAGTTGCTATGTTTTCGTATGGCAATTAAAAAATTGGTGGGGCGGGGGGGGGCGTCCACGGATAAGTGGTCGCGTATTTTTAGGAACGGTCAGAATTTAAAATCATTAGGTGAAAAATACTGTCCTTTCACATTCAAAAGTATCCTATGTGTTATTCTGATGTATAAGCTATATTACTGTAAACTTTCATAAAAATCCGTTCAGGTTTTTTTTGCGTGAAAGAATAACAAACGGCCATCCCTCCATCCTCAAAAACATTCGCGTTTATATATTATTATAGTAGGTTTTTGTTGGTGACATGATACCCCGTAAAACTGATTGTTGCAAAGAGCTCTAAAACTCTTACTAAAACTTTGCGGCATACAAAACTAATACTTTAACTCCCTGAAACCCAAAGTAATAAATATTGATATACGCAGGTGATATTTCCAAGAATATTAAACTCAGTGGAAAGTTATTCGTGCAATACATAACAGAGCGGGACCTAATACAAAATCATTAAAATAAATGTCGCATACTAAGTGACCTAGACCTTGCCAGACGACAATGAACCTTATGACTTACAGAATAAGAGACTCTTCGATCGTGTATTCTGTCAAATTAGATTTTTTTTCCACCGTGTTCAATAAAAAATCCGGTCTAATCTTCAATATCCGTTCTGAAAGAAGATATTTATCATATAAATAACTTATTCGTTTTGACCCTGTCAGTTCTAAGAGGTTTCTGGCTGAAATACTCGATATTTGAAATAAATAAGAATGTGTACTTTGACCTTTAACGAGGCATATGAATCCATTTCTTCTTTACTTCACATGTGAACAAAACTTCTTCAAATACATGCAGTAATACACATCAGACATCATGATATTCGAAGCCACTTTTTTTGCGATGTTTGGATTTCATCTCGCCTTCGTGGTAAGAATTCTGTTAAATGATTGATTATGAATGTCTTGCTCCGCGTATCAGATTATTTTTTTATGTCTGTTCTATTTCTGCCACGTGTTTAAAATATATTTTTATTTTTACTGTTTTGCTAAGGCAAAACACGAGTATTTTTGAAGTGAAAACTTCTTTAGCGGCGTTGTGAACTTTTTTTGTGATGGGTAAAAAATGTTAAACTCGCGTCAGGACACGTGACCTGATCGAAAATTCGTAAGACGGAGCTCGCGTCAGGACACGTGACCTGATCGAAAATTCGTAAGACGGAGCTCGCGTCAGGACACGTGACCTGATCGAAAATTCGTAAGACGGAGGGAGAGTTTTTTGTGATGGGTAAAAAATGTTAAACTCGCGTCAGGACACGTGACCTGATCGAAAATTCGTAAACGGAAGGAGAGTAGACCGCATTCCAAAATATCAAAAATGCACAACGTTAATATTCAAGTTTTCACTTCTGCCCGCACTCCCGAAGTGCAACCCGTTTTTTTATGGTCTAGTTGTTGCAAGCACTACTACTGAGCAGGAGGTCCTGGGTTCGATTCCCGGGTCCGGCAAAGTGGTATTGGGTTTTCCATCTGGAATTTCTCAGTGGCAGCCCATATCTGGAATTGTGTCATGTTGATGTCACAAGACTCGCCCCCCATTACATGGGACTTAAACATAACTGGCGAAATGTGTGTGTAAAGAAAGAAGGTGCACCTCTGCCTTACCTATCCGTGATGATAATCCGATCCTACTTAATATTATAAACGTGGAAGTTTGTATGGATGGATGGATGCATGTTTATTGCTCTTTCACGCAAAAATTACTAAACGGATTTGGATGAAATTTGGCACACAGACGTTTTATAACCAGGATTAACATACAGGATACTTTTTATCCCGATATTCCCACGGCATCTAAACTTATGCGGTCAAACCGCTGCTGGGCGCAGCTAGTGTTATATAGTTTTCAATTCATCATAATATTGAAGTACCCTTAGATAATAACCTGGGCCTGTTATTCAAATAAATATCATAATAACCCTATGACAATCGCAGTATGTAGTATCTTGAATTATGACAGGTTGAACCTATTGCGGTTAAAAACGGCACGCGTTTCGGTTCAAGTGACACCGCCCACCTGATTTCCAAATTAATGTTTAGACACCCACGGAAATAACAACATCCTGTACAGTGTGTATCAGGTAGGTGTGGTGTGGTGTTTGTTTTGTTTTTTTTTTTACTTTCTTTTTAAATATATTTTTTTTATGTAGGAATGTCGTGTTTAGTTTAGTTCGTGATCTTCCTGTACGAGTCACAATAAATACTTTTTCTTTCATTTTTTCTTTTGTTAAGGGTTCGAGACCATCACACTTTACAACTTTTTCAATAGGACTAACATCGAAATCGCGAGAAAATAACCAATTGTCCCAAACAAAATCAAATCAAAAGTCATTTATTCAAATTACGCTGAGAATCAGCACTTTTCGAACGTCAAAATTACATGACAGTCCCCCAAAAGTCCAAAACGCCCGCCCCCACTTGGTGCTTTCGCTGGGAAAAAAGAGTAGCGCAACAAACTCCCCAGCACCACAGCAGTCTGTTCAGATAGAAAATATAGGTATCTTATATTTTGAATTGTTTCTTCATTGGTTTTTTCACATATAGAAGCAACAAGAATAATATACCCAGGATTTTGTTATATCATCTTGATTTAAAAGAGTGTCCTTGGAGTTTCCTGCCCGTTCTTCTACATAGAGATCTACGTTTTGGAATGGGCAACTAGCTTCAACTTTCTGACTAACTGAGCGACTATTTAATTTTGACAATTCAAAAGTGACTGTAAATGATTTAATTGAAATAAATATTTGAGTTTGAGAAAAACTTGCTTTTTTACAATAGAAGGTAGGTATGAAAACTAAATACCTTCTAGACACAAATGTATGGGAGAGTTGATAGTTTTTTCGCAATAACGATGACAGTCCCTTGGAGAAAGTTGTTCAGTTTTATGGTTTAGACCACACTTTTCTGATACAAGCAGTATACCACTAGCCCAATTAATTTTGATTACATTTCCCGCCCACCATTCTACGCACTTTTAACCACATGAAGAAAACCATCGATGTTTATCTTTATTACGTAAATTACACACAACCCTAATCGTTGATATTACGTAGTTATTAGCGAGAAAGCACTTTATAACTTAGGTGACATTATCAACGTCAGATCGGTGGTGGGCGATGTAATAAATAACTTAAATTATACCCGTCTTTGATAAGGAAACCCTTACTAATGAAAGGGAGTGTCGAGGAAAAAATGTTCCGGTGAGGTCAGAATTTAGCCGATTTTCGCAAGAGGTAGATCAAAAATTGTCTTAGAGATTATAGAGGTATGAAGAACAGGGTGTAAAGATCACTCATCCTCTATAGAAAAGGGAGGATTCTCCGACGGATGCTGTGTCTGGTGGGCAACTGCCCGACGATTGATGTCAGGACGTGATATATGCTATTTGCACGGTAAACTCTGTCGTCAGTATGATGTGTAGGTCACGTGTGACCAAAGTTTTGATGATATTGTTTAATGAAAAGGTGTCCCAGAGGAGGACCTCCAAAATTGAATTATTGTCATCATACAAAAACTCCTGTATGAAAAGGACTCATAAAGGGGCTTTACCCAGGTGACTATAGCCAGCAGACTGTCTAAATGGCAATTCTGGCTAGGTGACTAAAATCGCAAGTTCCAAAGTAGAGTAAGTTTCGCCTTTTGTCGTGCGGCTACAGGTCGCATGAAAATGCTCGCAGGCGATCGCCCACCGCATGAAAGTCCACATTTTGATGCAAAATAAACTAATTACCTGCGATTTTTATCGACCTATGTAAATGGGGTGGTGATTTGGTAAGTGACCAGCCGCACAACGAAAATCGACCTAGTGTAAATCCCCCACATCAGTAAGGGTTAATATAGAGTAGTAACATTCCAAACCATTAGCCAGCTTTCCATTAGCGGATCAACCCAGCGTGTTGTTCTTACTCAAAAACCTCTAAATCATCCAATCCGGAACCCAAAAAACAAATGCCAAGCGGCCAAACGTTTATCTCTCACAAACACACTCACAAATCAACAGACCACTGTTCCAGGTCCAGATTTATTATCCGAAACTGTTTCGGAAACGCAGTTCTAAAAGTGACGTCAAGTCTGTATATCAACTGGCTATTTGTAGCCCAGAATATATCGGCTAGCGTCCACACAATCCATCATTTTTGTCACAAAATTGGTGCATGGTCGCAACAGGTGTTGGACAAAACAATGTTAAGGGTGACGCTGTACTGGAAGCTAGAATATTGTGAAAGGTGTTCATTGAAGAGTAGTTTCAGAAAGCCTATTTCGTGACAAAAAAATAGGTTCAGAGAATATGGAGAGTAAAATGAACAACATTCTTCTGTTGCCTAATATTAACATACAGTTGGTACTCACAAATTCTGTCGTCGTCAAGTATGAAAATGATGACAGTATTTCTATCTGCAAAGAAAAATTCCAGGTGAATAAGATTACGGCACTCTGATTGCGTAACACAGTGTTAATCATAATCTGAATCATTTCGAAGGATATTGCTAATCCATTGCTTTATATGTTAGAAAAAATTGCCTACTCTACAACGTTGATAACGCAATGAATGTTGTTGACCTGTCATAATGAAAGTCATTGATACTAATAGTGGGTTACGCAGTTAACCCGCTGGTGAAAGTAAAGCCTTTCGTTCAACTGTGGACTAAATGATTGATTGTTGTAGATAAAACGGTTTAGCCAGTGCACAATCACGTCAACATCATAGCTAGCAATCACAGCGTACAGAAAACCGCGTAGTATAAAAAACCTTGACATAAATGACAGAAGCTATAAAGACGGCTACATTGTTACCGTCGAGTGTTGGGTGATTGAATTTCTCACAGCATGGTTCTATGAAGAGACCTCTGCTCTATTGAACTGTAATAATTTTCATTAGAAAATAATTACCTCGCAGAATCAGCCTATAATGTTCCCACTGCTGGGACACACGCCTCCTCTCTGTGAGAGGAAATGGGCCGTAATCCACCACGCTGGCCCAGTGCGGGTTGGTGGAATGATGACCTGCGCGCACAGATTATTAAATGCTGGCGGCGCGTAAGTCACTGCCCGGAATGTTACCATTTTATAAATATCATGTTTGTATAAAGTTTTAAAACTAGGTATTGTATATTTATTTTATTTATTATTTTGACTGTTGACTTTTTTATCTTATCGTATGCTGCATGCTGCGGTTGGCATCACTTCAACGCCGGTTGTCGCTGAAAACCAGCGCTGGGGCTTTGTCTCGCATAGGGTCTTAGCATCATGCTGAGCGATGGCCGTTTTACGTAAATGTGACGCATTTTTTCCCCCAACTTGTTATTTTTTGTTTATTTGTGTTCTTTCCCTGCGTCATGTTTGCCGCAAATAAACGTATGTTATTTCTTTTCTATTGTGTAATCGACCTTGTTATTGCTACGACTTCCAGTAAATTGAAACTTCACATTGGTCTTAAAGTAGATCTTGCCGTTTTAAAACGTGCAAAGGACATTGAGCCTTAAGGCGAAATAGCAATTACAAGATCCAGACATACAAGACAAGGTCTTTATTGTGGTTTTAATGTACAGATTACGAGATAAGTCCATGCTGGAAGCTCGATCAATCTTAATTATTACAACCATTAAGGACAAACTATCTGCGACATTTAGGGTGATAAGATTCTGAAAGCTGCTCTGTATTTAATCGCCATTTTATTCCCTAACGTGTATTTTAAGCACACATTGTGCGAAGAAGATTACATTCTGTTCAACAATACATTGCAATTAAGGTTTCAAATCAAACATACTCCATGAAATAAAATTGCTTGAGATTTTGGAGTTCCAAAATCGTTGAATGTCAAATTAATATTAGAGATAATAATTAAAGATACTGAAAATTCTCTCGCAAACCAAAATAATATTTAAATATCATTATATTCTTAAATCTTCTGAAGTCAGAGACAGTACAGAATATTTTCTTTTCACGAACCGACGCGCGCTTTACTCGTGTTTACCAAGTGTACAAACACGCTGTGAATGTTTGTATAAGTACAGATGCTCTCGGTACCGTCCGAGACAGAAGTCGGAAGTGTTTGGCTTGGCCGCATCTGACTAAAATTGCAAGTTCCAAAGTAGAGTAGGTTCCGAATGTTCGATCGTGCGGTGACAGATCGCATGCGGCGGTAGACTAAAATTGATAGTGAAAATGCTCAGTCGCAGGTGATCGCCCGCCGCATGAAGGTAAAAATGAACTAGTCACCTGCGATTTTTATCGACCTGTATAAATGGGGTGGCAATTTGGCTTGTGAGGCGATTTGGTAAGCGACCAGCCGTACGGCGAAAATTGTACTAGTGTATAACGTATACATAGCATAGTTTTTACAACATACTCAGCCTAAAATGTTCCCACTGCTGGGACACAGGCCTCCTCTCTGTGAGAGGGATCATACCGTAATCCACCACGCGGGCCCAGAGTGGGTTGGTAGATGTCACATGTCTTCGAATTTTTGGTTCTAGGACATGCCAAAATGTGTAAGCTCCTATTACCTCCTAATTCCGAAACATCGCATATCCTCTGCCTTACTTTTAGTACAGCATTCCCTTCCTCAAGGAAGCTCCGAACAACTTCGGACAAGATTGGCAAACTTGTCAAATTGGGTTTACGACTTTGTAGTTCCGAGTCTATCCTGCGTAAGTTATGTTCACACCGGAATGACGTGGTTGTCAAATGACGCCATTGTCGTAGTTTTGAAGGATGAAGAAAGTTTCCTTGAGACACGTAATGGAATTGGATGGGTTTTGAATTGAACTGGTTTGACAGTTTTTTGGATTTCGTACCCAACGAGCCTATTACAAAGCCTCCGCTGTCTGTCCGTCCGTTCGCTTGTCTGTCAGCGGGATGTATCTCATGAACCGTAATATGTAGTCAGTTTAAATTTTCACAGAGTATGTATTTCTATTGCCGCTATAACAAATATAATATAAAGTTAAATAATAAAGTGGGTCTTCAACTTCTCCTCATAAGAAACGTCTTTTCTTTCGGAATTCTTCATATGCGAGTCCGACTCGCATTTGGGCGTTTGTTTTGGCATTTTATTGGAGCCTTTGATTAATTCAACACTTGATTGTATAAAGCATACTTAATACAAAAAGAAGAAACACATATTAGCTAGTGTACAAATGGCCATGTTTTTCTGTAAAATGACTATGCTGAGAACCTTTTCATGGGAATTATGTGTGTAAACGCCGGTACTGAGCTTCACGTGGACTATGACGGGGTGGAAGAATGATGCAAACTTGATTATTATAATTATTGGTTTAATGACCAAGAGAAATTTACAAAAAACGAATATGTATGCATATGGCGGTTTCAACGATCTATGGGCGAATGACGTGACATCGTCCCTCGCGGCTGTTGTCTTTTCGTGTCGTGTACGTGTGTGCGTGAGGCGTTGGTGAGCGCACACATGCTAGATGTTAACAATGTGATTAATGTAGGTATTGTAATTATTATGTTTTAATTGCTATTGCTACTATTTTATGGTCGATCCCGGTAAATTAATTAATTAATTTTTATTTTCAGACTAATTATTGTTCCATAATCATTGTTAGTTAGAAAAGTCTTAAAACTATGTTAGTGTGTTGGGTTCTATGAGAACAGTGGTGGCCCAGTGGTAACTGCCGCGACTTACGAGTTGTAAGGTCGTAGGTTCGAACCCAGACAGGCGCCTTACTTTGTGTAAATTATTTCATCACCACTGCTCTCAAAACGGTGAAGGAAAACATCGTGAGGAAACCAGTATGTCCTACAGCCAAAAATTCTAAGACATGTGAAATTTGGCAACCCGCACTGGGCCCACGTGGTGGATTTTGGGCCAACCCCACTCACGAAGAGGAGGTCTGTGTCCCAGCAGTGGGAACATTATAGACTAGTTTTGTATTACACTACAAACTAACGACGACTACGCATTTGTGTCATGCTTCCCTTGTCTGTGCGAGTCTCATCTAGGTCTTCCCCGCGAACCCCTGTATGTAGCGCACCCACCCCTTTTTTTTTTTTTTTTTCAGGATGGGAAATCATCAAATGACTCCTCCCGCTCTGGGTGGAGCAGGAGGGAGTGTCAGACTCTTACTGACTAAAACCCACCCGTGTTCCTTCCTTAGCCCTTTATGTTCCAGGGCAGCGGTAACCCTTTCGGACAATCCCGCTACCCTGGCAGGCTTCGGCCCTATGGGGCCCCGTCACTCATGCTGACATCTCTTTGAGGCGCGCGTGGAACACAACACGCCGTCCGGCACGGGCCTGGTCCTGATCGGACGGTGAGTTACCCATTACTCACCGCCCGCAGGCCCGCGCCTACGGTGGCCGGGAGTCGTCACGCGGCTCCCGACGCCCGGAGCGTCTCCCGCGGCGAGGCTGGCGAGGCTGAGGCGCGAGGTGCGCAAGGCGCGTTCTCTCGCCCACCCCGCCACCTCCTTCGCTAGCATGACTGCTTCGCAGAAGGAGGTGACTGCCTCCCACTCCCTCTCGCCCCGGACCATGGCTTGAACCAGGGCCGGACGCGAGAGGTCGCCGCCGCTGCCGATCGCCTCTACGAGGGCACGGCGGTGCTCTGCCCAAGCAGGGCAGACCTCCACCGTGTGCTCCACCGTGTTCTCTGGGCGATCCTGACAGTGGTGACACCCGGGCGTCTCCTCCGGCCTGATTATGTGCAGGAACCTCCCGAAACATCCGTGTCCGGAGAGGACCTGCGTCAGGCGGTAGGTGAGAACGCCGTGACGTCTCTCTAGCCACTCCTCAAAGAGGGGTCTTACCGCCGCTATCGTGGCGTGCCCTGCTCTGGGTTGCGATAGTCGCTCCTTCCATGCCGCCATGAGATCGCGCCGGAGGTTCGTCCGCTCCGCCGCGGTTTGCCGCGGATGCGGAGTTTCCCTCCGGCGTAGTGCCTCCGCGCGCCAATCATACAGGCGCGCGAGCACTATCGCCTCCAGATCCCATGGCGGCAGTCCGGCAAGGAGGCTTGCTGCCTCGCCCGAGGTCGTCGAGGATCGTGCGGTAGCCCCGGATTAGCCTTATGGCTACCACCTTTTGGGGCGCGTTCAGGTAGTGTGCGGCTCGCAGCCGCAGTGAACGCGCCCATACCGGGGCCCCATATAGGGCCATGGACCGCACGACCCCCGCGTAAAGCCTCCGGCAGGAGGCGTTTGGCCCCCTCAGGTTGGGCAAGAGCCGCTTTAGGGCGGCCCCGGCCCGTTCCAGTTTGGGGGCGAAACGTCGGAAGTGCTCGACGAAGTTCCATCGGCTGTCGAGGACGAGACCCAGGTACCTCATCGTGGTCTCGACGCCGATGTGAACCCCTCCTACCACTAGTTGGGATCCTGGAGGTGGCCCGTACCGAGGCCCATGAAAGGACATGGCCTCGGACTTGTGCAATGCCACCTCGAGACCCAACCGCCGGATCCTTTCCACGACTATCGCAACCCCGCGTGTCATCGCGTCGGCCGCCGCCTGATGCGACCTCCCCTGCGCCAGGACCAGCGTGTCGTCAGCGTAGCAAACTACGCTGACGCCTTCAGGGAGGTCGGCCCGCAGCACCCAGTCGTAACCGATGTCCCACAGGAGCGGCCCCAGAACCGATCCCTGTGGGACACCGCACGACATCTCTCGCCGGTTCCAGTTCCCGTCGCGACCGGGGTACATGACGGCTCTATCCGTCAGATACGCCCCGACTACTCGACGGAGGTAGGTCGGCACCCGGTGATACCGGAGTGCCTCCCCAATGCAGCTCCAGGGCAGGGTGTTGAACGCGTTGGCGATGTCGAGTGACACCGCCACGACCACCCCACCCCGTGACACCGCGTCCCCCGTCGAGAGGGCTCTCACGCGAATGATGGCGTCCACCGTAGAGCGCCCCTTGCGGAAGCCAAACTGGCAATCCGCAAGATCCGGCCCAGTCCCCACCAGGTGCCCGACGAGGCGGCCCGCAATTACTCTCTCGAAGAGCTTGCCGACCTCGTCGAGCAGCACTATGGGCCGGTATGCGGACGGAGAGTCCGCAGGGCGCCCTGGCTTCTGAATGAGGACCAGCTTCCCCGTCTTCCAACGGAGCGGAAACTGGCCTCTCTCCATGCATGCGCTTAAGAGCGCCTCCAGTCGAGGCCCGAGAGCCGTCGAGGCCAGGACCCAGGCTTTACCCGGCAAGCCGTCGGGTCCTGGGGCGGTGTTTTTGGCCTTCAGCCTGCCTACCGCCGCTCTCAGATCTACCCCGGTCACTTCAGGGGTGTCGTCGTCGTCGTCCGCGTGGTCCGCTTCGGGCACCGCCAGTGGCGGAGTCATAGGCGGGGGAGTATGCTCCCCCCGCGAAGGGAACAGAGCGCTCACCACCTCCTCCACCAGCTGTGGGCGGAGACTCTGAGTCAGCGGGGGGGCCCAGGTGCGGAGTTTATTCCGCACCATTTTGTAAGGGCGCCCCCATGGATCTCTGTTCAGAGTCTCCAGCATCTCCTCGCGGGCCGCATCCTTGGCCCGCTGGACAGCCTCTCGGAGGGCGGTCTTCGCCGCTCTGTACCCCTCGTACAGCTCCGCCTCTGTGGCTTCCGCATCCGGAGGGCGGATGCGGAGCCTGCGGTGCCTGGTGTACCGGTGTCGCGCGTCGACGCACGCCTTGCGCAACGCCTCCACCTCCTGCGACCACCAGTACACCCGGCGTCGGGCGCATCCTGGCCGGACTCGGGGCATTGCCACGTCACATATCTCGGACATGGCCTCCCGGAACCACTCCGCCTCATCGTCGATATCAGCAGGCCTGTCCGGTGAAGACACCCAGGCCTGCACGATCGAGGCTTCCAAGAGGAGCTCCCGGTCCAGCTGCTTCAGCGCCCAACGCGGACCACTCGGGGCCTGTCGGACCAGCGCGCTAGAGGTCTGGGTGGAGACATCAAATCGGATATACCGATGGTCGGAGTAGGTCTCCACCTCCTCCATGACGCGCCAGTCAATGACACGCTGTGACAGAGCGGGGCTGGCGAACGTGATGTCCACTACCGACTCGCCCCGCATCCGCACACACGTAGGGACAGAACCCCGATTCACGGCGACCAGGCCTGTTTCCAGAGCCCAGTCCTCCACCATCCTGCCCCGCACATCCGTGCAACGGGAACCCCAGGCCACATTCTTGGCGTTGAAGTCCCCGAGCACTAGCACGGAGAAAGGATGGCTTCTGGCGACGACGACACTCAACTCTGTTAAAGAGTTCTGGAACTCGGCGAGAGTTCGGCTCGGAGAGAAGTAGACTCCCGCTACCACAATCTCTCCGAACCGTGCTGCTACGCACCCCTGTCCCTTCGTGACACCTTCGAGGGACGGGGTACCGGCGGCAGCCGACGAAATTATGGCCACTGAGCCGTTAAGGTCCTCCACCCAGTTATCCCTGGGCGGGACAAAGTACGGCTCAGCGACCACGGCGATATTAATCGACCACTGCGCCATGCTCTGGAGCAACAGGTCCTGAGCGCAGGCGCAGTGGTTGATGTTCGCCTGGAGGAGGCGTAAAGGCGGAGCCATTACTCCTCCATTTCAGCCCCCTCCCGGGCCCCTTGTGAGGGACCCTCGGCAGCGGCGGCGGCGGCGGCGGCGGCAGTGGTGGCGGCGGCGGCGGCGGCGGTGGCAGAGGCGGCGACGGTGGTGGTGGTGGCGACGGCGGCGGAGGGCCTGCCTCTCCTCCTGGCTTCGGCGGGTGGGGCGCAGGACTTGCTGCCCGCCCGGTGATCGGCCGGCTTGCCAGCAGCCGTACATGCAGCGCAGTGCGGCGCGGCGTTGCACGAGCCGGCCTTATGTCCGGGCTTGCCGCAGCGGAAGCAAAGAGTGCTGCGGTCCTCCGAGGTGCACTGGACGCTCACGTGGTGACCCACGTGGCATCGATAGCACCTCAGAGGTCTGGGCTCCAGCAGTTTGACCTGCGCGGACACCCAGCCCACCAGGAGCCTTCCGCCCTCCACTATCTTTCTAGCCGCCGTCACTGGGCAGCTTACCGTTACGGTTCGCATGCCCGTGAAGTCAGGACGTATGGTGCCCGCCTTCACCTGGTCGGCCAGACAATCGCCCGTCCTGACGACGGCGGCTACCACCTCCTTCTCCGTTATGGAGTCATCCAGGCCCACAATGCGCATGTCTGCGCACTTGACGGGCCTGGAGACTCGAGCCTCGTCCGCGTTGAGGGACGCCCTTAGCTTCTCAGCTAGGGCGTCAGCGGTGGGGCCACTCGGAGCACCGGGGATCTCCAGCATGCGGGCACCAGTGGCGGTCACCCTATGCCGGAGGCCCCCGGTGATCCCCAGCTCTTGGAGATCCACCGTCGCTCTCGCCTTGGTGAGCACGTCACGGTAGGTCACCCCCCTTTTAACCGCGTCTGGCTGTAGTGTAATGACTACAGCCGCGGTCTTAGGAGAGCGAAGCCTAGCCGCAACGGCTCGCTCCTTGCGGCGCCTCCTCTGCGCCTTTTTCCTGGCCGCCTTGGCCGCCTTCTTCTTCTCCCCGACCACCTGCCACTCGGCATTGGTCGTGGGAGATTTCTCTGGGGGAGGCGTAGGTTCTGGGGCCTTCGCCTCCCCAGCCGCTCTGCCCTTCCTCTTTTTCGCCGGTTTGCCGGCAGGCACCGGTTTTGCCGGCGCGGCGGCTCCGCCAGCCGACGCCGGTTTTGCCGGCGCCGCGGCTCCTCCAGCCGACGCCTGTTTGGCCGGCGCCTGAGCCCGGCCGGACGGCCCGGGTTTAGGGGCGGCAGCGGCCGCGTACGAGGCCGCCTTCGGCCCTGGGACCGTCCTACCAGCTAAGGGCGGGCGCAGGACCATACTCTCCAGGGCGGTGAACCGCGCCTGGAAGGCCGCCAGTTCCTGCCGAACCAGGTTCAGAACCTGGCTCTCCACTGGCACGGGCTCGCTTGCTGGCTGGCTGGCTGGCTGGCTGGCCTCTGGTGTCGCCCGCCCTTTGTCGGGGACCTTCAAGATGGCCAGGTCTGCTCGGAGCCTCCGGTTCTCCTCTTGGAGACGTTCCGTGGCAGCCGTCAGGCGGGCGACCTGCGCCCGCAATTCGGCCACTTCGCCAGCCGAAGGACCGGTGCAGTTGGCCTCCTCCGCTGCCGCCATGATGGAGGCCTTTGCCGAGACTATGGCCCTGTTTTTCGAAGTTTGTAACTTCTTCAGGGACACGTCCCGGATCGCGGCCTCCACGACCGCCGCAAACCTCTTCTTGCGGTCCGCCTCAGGACCGCCGGCCTCACTCGCCTCGTCGCTGGAGGGCTCCGAAGCGACCGCGTGATCGGTCCCCCCCTCCTTTGCGATCGTTCGCTCCGCCGCCTCACGGTCTGTGAGCCCTCTCCCTTTGCCTCGCTCTCGGGCTCCTCCCCGCCTACTGGTGGGGATTTTTCGAGCTGAGGCCAGCTCCCCGTCAGAGGACGACCCCTGGCCGTCCAATGACCTTGGCCGCTTGCTTCGTGCCTTTCTTTTTATTGCAGCGGCCATCTCCTCGTCTCGGCAAGGGCTCCCTGAGCCTCCCGAGCTCGCTCCTCCGGATGCGACGTCGGACTCCGACCCCGCATCACTCTTCCGTGAGCCTCCTCGGCTCTTGTTGCCGTCCATGACGGCATGCGGTTCATCTGCGTCGCACAGGCGCTCCGAGCTAACCCGGAGCTCCTTTTCTTGCGACGCAGGAGGTTGCTGTTGACGAAGGTCGGCGGTGGTCTGCCGGCCTACGGAGCTACTGTTGCCCCCCCCAAATACAGTGGAGCTGCCTTCCGAAGAAGGACGGGATTGTGCCTCCTTGAGTAGGAGGTTGCCCGCCTGGGGATTCTTTTCCAATAGCTTACTTTTCATTGTTTTCCTTTTAAGGGTGAGGTCCCTTGGACGCGCTAGTGACCGGATCCCCTCCGGCCATTCGTCCCATCGGCACGCTAGACCTTGGGATTGGGGTGATTTTTTAGAGAGGTTGTCTACCTCGCGGCCCGGGCCTCAGTGGCTCGGACCCCCGGTCCTGAACCCAGGATTACGGGGTGGCCGGCGGCTGGCAGAACCAACCACCGCCCCGACGTCCCCACGCTGCCGCCGGATGCCGGACAGACGCAGCGCGGACATGGACTCCTCCACCACCCACACTCCAGTGGGTGCAGCGGCGCGAACCGCCCCCCCCCCAGTCTACGCCCACTCACCTTCCTCTGTAAGCAGAGGGGGAGTAGACGTATGTAGCCCGGTTCCCTTCACCGACCATCAAGGATGATCGGTGATTGGAACCATGACCCTTCCCCGTTTGTTGAAGATTAGCCGCCAGCCCCAAGTGTCCACCAAAACTTGGTGAGCACTTGGAGCCGACGTTGCCCAGGGTGCGCCACGAGGAGGCTCTTCAACATGCACCCCGCACCCACCCCCTAGCTTTATCTTACCAGATTTATCTTGGTATTTACCAAATTGACTCGTAAACGTACCTCCATCTTTTTCCATTAAACCCTGAGGGAGAAACTCGCGTGTCGCAGACATTTTAACACATTACGCTCTTTGTCCACGTTCATACATCAGTAAGCCTAACTCAAACGCGTCAGTAAACGTAAGGTAATTTAAGAACGATTTTTTAACAGAAAATACGACTTTCTTTTAGCTTTTTGGCGCCTGTGGTACAATGATTTTTTCATTACTGGCACCAACGATACACTTTTTACTGTGATGTTAATTTTTTACTTGGAAAATTATTTCTTTGACCCTTGTTTTTCTGAAAATAAATTTACTTATTATTTTGGTTTAAAAGGCGGTATAATTTATTACGTATAATAAATATGAAAAAAGTTTTTAAATTTTATCTACGTCTTTAAAATTAAATAAATATCACGTGCGCGAGTAGTAACTAAATAAATATTTTAAATCCAAAAATCTTTCGAATTTACGTTAAGTTTACTTCGCGCTTTCGTGCTATCTGAAGGTCAATTCCTGTAATTAAAAACGTTGAAAAATCTAGTCAGAATCTCATCTCAGTGACAATCATTGTCAAAAACTTGTCAAAAATGTAGGGAAATTAGAGGTATTTTTGACAGATTGATACTGTGATCAGATTGTGAACGTTCTTAATATTACTAGAATTGCCTCCCTGCTTGCAGTACTCGCGCGCAGGTTGCAAATGTACATCAACGAGCATAAATACCTGACAATTACGCAAGGTTCAAAAGAGATTTTCTCTTAAAGTATTGGTAGAAATTTTATTGTGTGCTGGTCTTTTCTCAATGTTTCAAGCTTAGTTATTGCACGAAAAAATCGCGCTTGAATATTGCGTAGGAGAAAGGTATTTACGATCGTTACTGCGCCTTTTTGAAGGATATCACCAATCAGGTTAGCATAATTACGTCCTTCTAGGCCCCATCCCATTTCTGACAATTTAATTAACTCGGCAGCATTCGCTAGGATTTACAAAAATGAATACTCGCTACCGGGTCAAAATACCACAGAATTTAAATAGCAATAATACCTCAAATGGCGCAAATATAACAACCTTATTGGGAGCTATATGTTTGAGCCGTTTGGGGTTGAAACACTAGGGCCTTGGGGTCCGAGTGCTCATCGAATTTTTCGTGACATCGCCAAGCGGTTAGTTGACTCTTTACGTAACCAGAAGGCTGGCCTATTTTTAGTCCAAAGAATCAGCATTGCCATCCAACGTGGTAATGCTGCCAGCCTTTTGGGCTGGCAGCATTACCATTATTATCCCATTGACAGTGATGCGGACGAATTGTTTGATGCCCAATGAGCTCCTGCCTTTTTCTATATTTTTTCGTATTATATACTTGTATATAATTGTATATAGTATATATTAGTGTTAGTTGATATTTGTTTAACATGAAATAATAGCAATATCTAAGAAAATATTGTTTTTTTTTTTATAGTTTTATTAATATTATTTTCAATAAATAAAATATGAAGGCTCAGGATTACCTCTATCACTATAATCATCGTTCACGTGGATTCAAAAGTTAACTTAATTGAAATGTAACTTAGATAACAAAATAACCGTATATTCCACTGTAATTAGCAACTAATAATCGATTTCACATAAAATAAATCAAAATACTTCTGTGATTGCACCGAATTTAAGCGATTCGCCGTGAACGTGGTGCGCTCTCGAGCTACAAGGGCATTAGTATGCGCTCGCTACCACAGTTTAAATTAAATCAAAATATTTTATTTCCCATAAACCTACATGGGCAGTTACGAAACGTCAGAAGCTAGGTGCACGAATCCAATTGGTCGTATCCTATGGAGAAGAGCCGGTAACAAACTCCACAGAGTTGCGACGCTACGTCAGAATGATAGCTTGTCAAATTGTCACCCTAATCTGACGTATACGACAGCGAATCACTCCATGTTGCGCTGTCAAATATCAAATTCAAGTTCTAATGTTTATTTATTAAAAATGGAAGCTTGTCATAGACGACTAACGAAAGTATGCTACTAATATTATAAATGCGAAAGTTTGTATGGATGGATTGATGGATGTTTGTTACTCTTTCACGCAAAAACTACTGAACGGATTTGTATGTTTGGCACACAGGTAGTTTATAACCAAGATTAACACATAGGATACATTTTATCCCAATATTCCCATGAGATCGAGACTTATGCGGGTGAAACCGCGGGGCGCAGCTAGTACTTCTATAAAAATCGCTCACTCGCGACGGTACCAGGTATTTCCCCCCTGGCTTGTGCCTGAGTAATAACAGCCGCACGGGTCGATCGATCAGGTTAAGCTACGGCTGCCACGGTTGGTCCGTGGATGGGTGACCATCTCCACATATCAAGACCGCCGCAAGCCGTTAGTCCCGGCTGTCATTCGTCGATTTTTGACAGTCGTTGCGGGTCGTCAGCAGGCCGAAAGTCTGACAACCAGTCTTACCAAGGGGTATCGTATTACCCAGTTACTGGATTGTGGGGTCAGATAGGCAGTCACTCCATGTAAAATACTGGTATTCATTGGGAAAAGGCTAGGCAGATGATGACTCACTTTATACATCTGTCGTAACTAAGCCCCACACGCAAATTGGCTGTTACTGTCTCGTAGTGTAAAGTCACGAGCACCAATATGTCAACACTTGGCAACTCTGAATTGCTATTTTTTCATGAAGTAACGAATGCAACGTTGACATATTACATAAACCTATGGGTTCGAAAATGCTATGTTCGTAACAACATAAAATTTCATTAAAAAATAAAGAAATAATTCGCTTTTGAATAAAGCCGAGTGTATACATACTTTTGCTCGTAACTGTACGTGTGGGTTAGCCAGTTTGAAGGTACATAAGAGACCCGTCGCCTGATCGCTCAGAAAATTAATAATTATTACTTTCATATGTAAAAGAAGAAAGAAAGAAAAAAGTATTTATTTGCGGTAAACATGACGCATATGCATATGTATAACACAAGCTGGAGAGCAGTTCACCCACACGTTTGTAGAAATAGTACTTATTTTGTAAAACTGTATTTTTAATGTGTACTACAATCCTTTTTTTTTTTAAGTAAATAAATAAAAAATAATATCCCCACGTCTGTTAGGCAAGCTTATTAAGTTCGGTAAAAATAAAAAAGTAACTGTGTCTCATTAGTAACAGTTGAGCTCATATAGATACTCTGTGGTATTTTCTACCCCGTAGCAAGTGCTGCCGGGTTAAACGCAAATTGTATTGTAACAACCTGTATTTCGCAAAATATGAATTCAAACCGGATTAATTCTCCTCAGGTATAAAATTTTAACCTAGAAATTAGAATTTCATTTGACAGAAATGGTGAGGTAGACATTTTCGTAATTGTATTAACTAGAGAAATTAAATTGTTTTACAAAGGCTGTACAAATTAGAGCTATTTCAGAAAGTAAGGGATGAATTTGAATTTGTGATGATCGTGTAATAATTACAACAAAATAAATTTAAATTTAGGAGGATGCAAATATATACATATGCCAGCCCCTTGAGTACCGACGCCATCACATCAAGCTACTCGAAACTGTCAAATTTTCCCAACCAACTTTGAATCTTAAAGCTTTAGAGCTAAAGTTGAAAATCTAAGAAAGAATTTGACAGATTGTAGTAGATTGATGTGCTGGCGTCTGAACATTACCAGTCGACAGCGATACGGAGGAATTTTTCGATTTTTTCCATATTTTAGGTTTCTTAATAGTTTTAGTTGGGTTAGGATATTACATTTTTATTTTAGTTATAATAATAGTTGGCTAGTATACCGATTACACTAAACGCATGACGCAATCGCGGCAGGCCAAGATGAAGATGGCGGGACGAGCTTGACTCGTACCGTAAGGACTGAAAACCGTAGACAGAATCGTGTGGAAAAGGCCAGGCCTCCTCTCTGTAAGAGGGAGTGGACCGTAATCCACCACGCAGGCCCGGGTGCGCAGTGCGGGTTGGTAGATGTCACATGTCTTCGAATTTTTGGTTCTAGGACATACCGGTTTCCTCACGATGTTTTCCTTCACCGTTTTGAGAGCAGTGGTGATGAAATAATTTACACAAAGTAAAGCACCTGTCGGTTCGAATCTAGACCTACTCGTAAATCGCGGCCGTTACCACTGTTTGTTTCGTATTTCCCTCCAAATCAAATTCCGGAAACTTCAACCAACTTTCTCCAAACTCTACAGATGCCAACAGCCCTTTGAACATCTAAGGAAGCCTCCACGTCACCTCTGAACAAACCATGAACATGAACTTTTACTCCGATCTTATCTATAAAGCCATAACTCCCGAACACGATAAAGTGGTGTTTATAATAATAAGCATACAAATTTACGACATAAACAGTAATAAACTGGACGGGATCGGTTACGTGCCTGAAATGGTTCGGCTTTACGCAGTCAAATTACCGATGGGCCTTGAATAAACGGTGTGATGTGGGATCGATCTAGTTTGGTTTAGCGGTTATATATTTTTGTTTTAATTCCAAATAATTAACCTCTTTATTTATAAACGATATTGCTTATAGTTAAATAATGATTAGCGACTGATTTACGGAACATTTTTGATGTTTAAACGTCTCTTAACTTTAAGCAACGTTTATAAATAAACCCCATAATGTTTTAACTTTAAAAGAAACCAGGACCTCTAAGTTTGTTTCTGCATTTTTTCTCAGGCGGTAAGGGTGGTTTTTGTAGTTTATGTGCCGCTACTGATGAGCGGCTGACTGTAAATGTAGATTGCAATATTATTATTTAACTAATATTATTGGCCCTGATTCCCTTGTTCACAAACTAAACTAAATTTAAGTTCTGTGCATCTTTTTCTTTCTATTTCATTAAGAAAAGGACAGAAGATAAAATATTAGTTTACTCCTGTCAAATTAAGATACTCCATAGACAGATTAGACGTGATTAAAAACATGGCTGCTAAAAATACGTCAATTTACGTCAGGCGCTGACTAGTTTGACAGGAGTAAACTAATATTTATCTTCTGTCCTTTTCTAAATTAAATAGAAAGAAAAAGATGCATTGAACTTAAATTTAGTTTAATTTGTGAACAAGGGAATCGGCGCCAATATTTTTTTTTTATATATAGTCTTCACAGGCATATAAGAGCCTGAACTCAGCAAAGAGAGCTGCTGGGGAGTTTGTTGCTCCACTTCTTTTTCACAGCGATAGCACCTAGGAAGTGGTGAAGGGCGGGCGTTTTGGGGAAATGTCTTATGTAATTTTGACAAAAAGTGCTGATTCTCAGCCTAATTAGAATTAATGACTTTTGATTTAGAGAAATCGGTTTTAGAACCTCTTAAGAACATAAATAATATCCAATCACCACGATGAGATTGAAAGCTGATCCCAGCTCACCGATTAGCTAACCCCGGCTGAAAGTTAATTTTCAAAAAATAAACTCCACTTTCATGATAAAGCTGACTGGAACATAGTTAACCGAACTGATGATGACGGCATAAAATTACCGAGGCTTGCTCCCAAAAAGTACAAACTTCGGTGGACTCGCTTCACAATTTTTTTCTAAAAGTCTTTATAAAGGGTTTCGTCCAATTACAGCTAATGGATGGAGTTTGAGCCCGGATGTCCAAAACAAAGACTCAAGTTCGGAACTTTGGGCAGCCGTATATCATGTCATGGCAATTTGGGAATTAGCTCAGCGCGTCTGCGCTTGTGGATGTGTTGGTTTAGTACGCTGAAGTTGTTCACAGCTTTATACATAGGAGGAAATTAATTTGTAATGAATAACGTGTTGTATGGTGTTCTTTGGATCTAAATAAAATTTCTTGTATTCAAGCATAGCATAATATTCCCGCTTCTGGGACACAGGCCTCCTCTCTTCGAGAGGAAGTGAGCTATAATCTACCACGCGGGCCTAGTGCGGGTTGTTAGATGTCACATGTCTTCGAATGTTTGGTTCTAGGAAATGCCGGTTTCCTCGCGATGTTTTCTCTCACCGTTTTGAGAGCAGTGGTGGTGAAATTATTTATACAAAGTAAAGCGCCTACCTGTGTTCGACCCCACAACACGTAAGTCGGGACCGTATACAAGTACTAGAGTAAAAAACTTTTTTGCAAAAAAAACAACCAACTTCCAAAAACGACACTACAAAGTGAAAAATAACTTTAATTTCGGAAGTCGGTGTCGTTGGGTTCGCAATTTCGTTGTTTGCCACCGACTTCCGAAATTAAAGTTATTTTTCACTTTGTAGTGTCGTTTTTGGAAGTCGGTTGTTTTTTTTTGCAAAAAAGTTTTTATTTTTCACTTTTTAGTTGTATTTTTTACCAGTAATTTTGGTAACCAAACTACTAAACCGTGGAGGTCAAATAGGCAGTAGCTCCATGTAAAATACTGGTATTCAGTTGCATGCGGTTAGGCTGGAAGCCGACCCCGACATAATTAGGAAAAGGCAGGTGATGATGATGAACCGAAAATACTTGTCTTTAAGATATTTTGTAATCGCTCATTATGACCATAATTATTATTTCATAACAGAACAAAATTTTACATGCAATTAAAATCAATTTTTCATTGCGACTCGCAAAAGTTTCTATCGGAATTTTCGCTGCTAAAAATGTAGGCTAAAAAACTAAAAAAAACCAGGCTATCCAAGTCCAACCAATTGCTGTGGCATGGAAATTTTATATTTTCACAGAGGTACCGGATATCGGATAACTATACCGTTGTTTTTCGACTGAAAAAGTGGTGCGACACTGCACAGGCTTTTATAAAGTTCATCAGTTCGCTTTGTTATATAGATACTGTTATCGTAGTATCGTGTGTTAGGTGTAGGGGATCCGTTATCTTTCTTTCTTTTAAATTATATCTGGAAGAATTTGGAGGAGGCCTTCGCCCAGCAATTTGAAACTTCAATAAAACTGTACAACGTTACGTAAAACAGCGCTGCAATTTGGAAAAAGGCTTCATCGTCACGTACCTTAATTCGGCAATGCGCTTTTGCCTTTCTTTAGACCTATCTGTTAAAAATAGATATCAAAATTAAGTTATTACTGGCGTGTATTAAATAATATGTATACTATAATTGTCAATGCCTCTTGTCTATGAAAGTTTGTGTAATAATAAAAGATCTTCATTTGTTAGCTGCTAACCAAGGTGTTTCATTACTATTCTTACCTTTTTCTGATTTCTAAAATACTTATTTTTTTAATCAGAAAAAAATCGGTTGTCTGTAAACTCGGTTTACTGACGATAGTTGTACGTGACAACGTCATAAGAAAATACTGATGGAATGATTTCATTTTTCAAAAGAAAATTTTAATGGAACGCCTCAGAGCTAGGTACCGCCGCATACGTCATGTTTTTTCGTGCGTGCAGCCGGCATCGAATAATAAGACGTTGTCACGTCAAAAAGGATGGCTTGTGGTTTTAGTGGCTCCAATAGTTACAGCCGAGCTGCTTTTAATCCCCAGGTCGAGCATAGTCTTACTATGGTTTATCATTAACAATTTATATGGGTTCGCACCTTAACACGCCCTACATAGGACTGAAACCTAGCTGGCGAAATCTATCTGTTTCTATATACTGTATTAAACAAAGTGTCTTCTAAAGTTCTCCTAAACTAATCGCTTGGTTAAGAAGAACTTAATGAACAAACAGAAAGCAAAGTTATACTGCAGCACAATATTCTAGAATATAGGCAAACTATTTCGTAATCCACTTACAAATTATGTCATCCGAATCCCGTCATACCAACGTTCCAGGAACTAACCTATTATCCGTAGCACCCAGCGCCTAATAGCGCTGATTTCGGTGATGTCATTACACAGGTACCTGTCACTCCTTCATTAACAGGTTAAAGTCACTCCAACTTCCGATTGTCTTGATAATGTCTATCAAGTTTTGGCTGAGTTTTAGAACAAAAATTCAAATGGAACAAAACTATTGGTAAAGATTTTGATGATGTGATTAAATCTATTTTTTTTTTTATATATATAGACGCATGAAAACAATCACCACTCCTTTATCACTTCAACTTCCAATTGCCATGACAATATTTTTCGATAAGTTTTGAATGAGTTTTCGAACAGTTTCAAAGAGGAATAAACGTGTGTTGAAGATTTTAATCATATGATTGGGTATTAAGAGCAAATCTATTTAATTTGAATAGATGGATGAAAAGAATCACCTAATTTTAAACAGTAACTGATTCAGATGACGCCATAACACAGGTATCTACCACTCCTTCATTCCACAGGCCACTCGAACTTCCGATTGTCTTGATAATGACGTCTCTTGAGTTTTGGCTGAGTTTTAGAACTGTTTCAGAGGGGAGAAAGCGTTTGTTGAAGAATTTGATGATGTGATTTGGTTTAAAAACAACTATCTGATTTATATAGACTGATGAGTGGAGGGAGGCCTTTTCTCAGAGACGCGATCAATTTTCAGTTAAAGTAATTGTTCACATGTACACATAAAAGGTTAAGTTATACAGGGTGGCAGGGACATCGACGCGCAAACTGTAACCATGGATTCAGCACATGAGCTTAGACCCCATAGCGTCGAAATGTTTCGTCGGTTATCAAAAAAAAAACTTCTTTTTCATAGAAAAGTGCAAAACCTACGCGATCAAAATGGAACAGCAATATTTTTTTTATGCCACCCTGTATAAAACTAGACGAAAATAAATAGAATAAAATTAATAATAACAAAATAAAATTGAATTGAAAAATGGTCCTATAGGTATAACATTCATATACGACTAATCCTCTCGCAGTATCTAACCCTTCGTGGCCCACTTGGAAGTCTCTGAACAGCCTCCGAACCCAAGTGAGAGATGAAAGTGCAACCTCGCAAAGTGGGACTATCTCTATGGTGCGGCAGCAGTGTGTGGAGCTGTGGTGCAAACTGTACGCCACTTCCTATCCTGCCCTCTGTGCTTCAAAAAAGGCACCCATAGCGACCAGAAAACCTATGCCTTATCGATCAAACACCATGATATTGACCATATTACAGTTCTTGGTATTGACCAAGAACTAACATTTATTTTTAAAGCACAAACCACTAACGAAGTCAAGCACCATTACGTAAACAATGTTTTAAATAAATAAATGCTGAACCTAGGCACTGCACGGGTCTAATGGCACTTATTAAACTGTCATTAGTGCATTGGCAACTAGCCTTGGGCAGGACAAGCATTTACAGATTTCCCAGAAAAAGTATGCGCTTCGTCAATCCTTGAAAATACGAATGTGTAATGATGAGATCTATTACAGAAATGACACAACCACGTGATTACTTACCTATTATGTATTACCGGGCTTTCGAAATTGGAGATTAACAACTCTATGTAATTCCAAAACACCTTTCAAAACTTTTGAGGGACAAATAACAAAATGCGACCAGAGTAGATAACCCAAAAGAGAGAAAGCTTCATAAATACGCTTAAAAAAAACCTTTACTTCGACCAACAAAGCATCACAGTAGGCATCCCTGCGCATCAGTGATATGCATCGTTTTCGCATAGTAGAATAAAAACAGTCTACTTGCGACTCCGTGAATACCCTTGATCCCTGCGCAGAATCCGGGCAGCCTCATCAGCACCTAGATGCATTATTGCACACGCAAAGCGTTGTTATGTCTGCGTGTGTATGAGACGCATAAGCTACAATGATAATTACTTTACCACAAAGCGAGGCGGTGCAAAACTTAGAAGTATTGCCTTTGTGGGATGTTATTCGGTAGCCCGACGTTCGTGCTAATTCGGGAATACAAATATTACCGAAGCGCATACCTTTTCTGGTTTAACTGTACGTTCTACTGAGCTGAGGTTAAATGCCAATGTCGTTCAGGAAAAGAAAAGTTAGTATTATAGTTCTGCTTTACATGAATGTATTCATCAGGATAAACACTTCCTCTTTTCTTATTTCTTGTTTGATTGAATTTAGCTGGTAAAATAACAATTACGAGTTCATTGATATCCGAAATTGCCTTCACCAAAAAAGGATTGAAGAATATCTATACTAATATTATAAATGCGACACTAATAGTGTCTGTCTGTTACCTTTTTACGCCTAAACCACTGAACTGATCGTAATTAAAAATAGATAGGTAGCCTGGGACCTGCTGCTTATTTGCGTAACACCCTGTTAATCACAATCTGATCATTTTGAAGGATATTGCTAATACAAATTAGGCAATTTGTACCATAGGTAACAAGCACAATGCACATTAGGCATTTGTAACTACATTTATTGCGATATTTTCATTGCTGAGCGCCTGCTCAACAATGAAAATAACGCAATAAATGTCGTTTAACTGTCAAATGAATGCCATTCCTACTGTTAGTGTGTAACGTAATTATCCCGCTGGACACTTTTTCACACTCGATATTTGTACGAAAAAATGCTGAAACACAAAATACACGCTAACGAAGTCGCAGGCAACTCAAACTCAAATCATTTTTTTCAATTAAACCATTTGCAGGCACTTTTGAATTGTCAAAATTAAATAGTCGGTCAGTTAGTCAGAAAGTTGAAGCTAGTTGCCCATTCCAAAACGTAGATCTCTATGGAGAAGAACGGACAAGAAACTCCACGGACACTCTTTTAAATCTAGATATTATTACAAAATCCTGGGTACATTATTCTTATTATATGTGAGAACAATGTAAAAAAGAAACAATTTAAAATATAAAATTAAAAATAAGCCCCGGCAGTTAAAAGATGACCGGTCTCAACCGACGGCGCCCATTTACGAACATGACAGTTATCTATATAGAAGTAAGTGGAACTAAGGACAATGACGCTACATTAAGCAGAAGTCCCATTCACACTTGGGTCGCTTATTTTAAAATTATGAGTCATAAAATTCATGTCCACCTAAGCGGAGAAAAAGCTAGTAAAGACATAAAATTATTCGCAAACACAGACCTTTAAGGTTACCTGTCCATAGGAGTGGAACGAACGAACAGTGCGAAGTCATGCAGCTAACTTTTGAAAAGGAGTGGCGCTATAGCCATTCAAAGTCAAGAATACTCTGTTTCGAGCTTATTGTACAACGTTTTACACGTGCAGCCTGTGGGCTAGATATACCCAACGGTCGTACAACGCCCTTCGTGTCCAGTACAACAACGCTTTCAGGGTGTTGGTGGGGCTGCCCCGTTTTTGTAGCGCATCGGGAATGTTCGCGGACGCACATATAAATTGCTTTTACGCAACGATGCGAATTAGATGTGCATCTCTGGTGCGCAGAGTACGGGCCAGCTCCAACAATATCCTTAAAATGATCGCTAGCAGGCTCGATTGCATGTACATCAATCACTGCAGTGTCATCTCCCATGGGATGAAATAATTTTGTAATACAATAAACTAACATAGTTCTTAAGTTTACTAACACAATGAGTCATTGTTACTTGATTAAATAAATTATTATTATTATTATTATAGACGATGACGGATATTTTTTATTGATTTTTGCCTTTTATTCGACTTTTAAAGATGTGTTCTGGGGTGAAATTTCATGATGACCATTCCAGTGAATAGTCTCAAATCTACATGTCCCACACTTCAGTTCCTTTAGTCGAGTTCCAGTATGTCATCATTTGCTAAGCCCTTTCCCAACTATGTCGGGGTCGGCTTCCAGTCTAACTGGATGCAGCTGAATACCTGTATTTTACATGGAGCGACTGCCTATCAGACCTCCACAACCCAGTTTGGGTAATACGATACCTCTTGGTAACTGGTTGTCAGACTTTCGGGCTACTGCCGACCCGTAGCGACTGTCAAATATCAACGAATGACAGCCGGACCAACGGCTTAACGTGCTTTCCGAAGCACGGAGGAGTCTTGGTATGTGAAGATGGTCACCCATCCACGAACCCACCGCGGAAAGCGTAGCTTAACCGGATCGATAGACCCGTGCGGCTGTTATAGCTTAGCCACAAGCCCAGTTCCAGTATGTGCCATCTTTAAAGACGTTTTATGTGGTCATTGTCTTGAAGATCTCTGGCTAGTGAGTTGCTGTAGTTGTTCATTCTGTCTTTGTACTTTTTGCTATAGTTGTCTTCTTCTTCTGTAATGGTCGGCATTTCTAGGTATTCGCATATTTCCGAGTTTTTTACGGTTGAAATATGTAAAAGTAATCTCCACTCCACTGTCTGTAGCCATACGACGAGATTCCACTGAAGCGCAGTGGGGTCGAGAACTTTGTGGAATTTTACTAGCCAAGCCCTTATTCATAGTAAGCAAAAGTTGCCAAGTATTCAAACTCAAATTATTTAATTCAACTAAAACAATTACAGGCACTTTTGAATTGTCAAAGGGTCGGTCAATCAGAAAGATGAAGCTAGTTACCCATTCCAAAGCGTAGGTACCTATGGAGAAGAACGGACAAGAAACTCCACGGACACTGTTTTAAATAATAAAATTGTTAAAAAATATTTGATTACATCATTCGTGTTGAAATTAATGTGAGAACGATGTAGAAAGAGTGCAGAGTCCGTTATAGAAAACATAAAAACAATTCAGAAATTAAAAATTAAAATAAGCCATGGCAGCTAAGAGATGACCAGTCCCTACTGACGGCGCTCGTTCACGAACATGACGTATGGATCAGCACCATTCAGCGCAACCATTTTGGGGGGAACTTAATGATCCAACACACATGCCACCACCAGCGAGACATTAGAATAAGCATTACATACTCACAGCCGCCAGGGCACATTCAAGTCAATGAAAGACGTTCCCAGTAAATGGTAGCTTTATAGAAAGTATAGTGTTCACTGTTACAGCACCGTGGTTTCGCGTACGTATAACATGTTTCACAGACATACCTACTGCATGCAATATTGACAGCATCAACTAAAACACGGAGCGTAACTTTAGTTTACCATTAATACCGACAATGCTACCATACAGGAGGCGAAGTGCCGTCTTATGACGTTTTAGTTTTACAGTGCAAGAGGGAGACGGAGCTACACATGACCGATAGCACCATCTGTTTTAAGGACTGGAATCATAATGGCATATTTCTATCGCAATCTTCGAGCCGTATCGCAATCTCAGGGGCAGTTCTCGTAATTTTAAGAACGTTCACAGTATGATATCAGTCTCAATCTGTCAAAAATACTAATGTCCCTACATTTTTGACAAGTTGTTGACATTGATTACCGCTGAGATGAGATTGCGACTAGATTTTTAACGTTTTTAATTACAGAAATTGGTCTTCAGATCTCAGAGGCATTTTGACAGATTGTGACAGATTAAAATTCGAACGTTTTTAAAAATGCTGGAAATACCCCTCATACATCTCGCATTCGTTATTGTCGTTCGACTCGTATTTTTCTCACGTAAACTTAAACTTGTATTTAAAATTTTGCATGCTATGTTTTATCCTAGCTAAACATGCTTGTGCCTCAATTTGTATTTAACACCCTTGTATACCATGTTTTAAGCAAATAAATATTCTATTCTATTCTAAAATCAATTATTCGCTTCGCTCCAATGGACAAGCAGCCTTATCATGTGTGCATAGAAAAGTTAAGGTTTAATGGGTTCATCGTGTTGGTACGTGTCCATCGGACCTGTTATCTTTGCTCCGTAAAATATTGAAGATTCTATAGTTGCCATTTTGTCGCTACTCGCTGTAAAGTGCACTCTAAATAATATAGACGGGATAAAGTGTTTACTTTCATTTTTATATGTTGTGTGAGAATATCAAGATATTTGAGTAAGCTTTTCAAAAGGACGTGACATTTTGTGAACTTTAACATTTTTGGAGAACCACTTAAAGACACACAATTCATTACCTATCTATTGTTTTAAGCTTTATTGGCTTGGCTCGTGGCGTAATAATACTAGCTGAACAGGTCCATCGAAGGTTAAGCTACGTGTGCCGCGGTCAGTTCGTGGATGGGTGATCATCTAAGTCAAACTTTGGCGTGGCTAGGTGATATATGGCTAATAATTTAATTTAATGTTCTGTGTCTTGTAATTACTTTACATACAATTTATACAATCAAGTATTTTCTAACTGAACAGACGGCTGTGCTGCTGTGGAGTTTGTTGCGCCACTTCTTCTTCCCAGCGATAGCACTAGGAAGTGGTGCAGGGTGGACGTTTTGAGGGACTGTCTTTTGTAATTTTTACGTTCGAAAAGCGCTGATTCTCAGCCTCATTTGAATAAATGACTTTTGATTTTGATATTATATATTATGTCATGTGCTTACTTAGTGTACAAATATCAAGATGTTTGAGGAAACAAAAGGACTTGACGTGTTGTGAACTTTAACATTTTGAGATCCACTTAAAGACCCTTCATTAATTTCTATTGTTCGTAACTTTCTTGGGAGTTAAGTAAGGGTTGGCTAAGTCTGCGGTGGCCACCACATAGCGTCCGCAATTTAACAGCGAATGACGTCACAGTAGCATTATTACAGAAATTATGTTATCCTAGAGAGAGTTATTTACACTGTAAGAAATATATGGAAATAATTTCGGAAAAAAAAAAAAAAAAAGTAGACCCTTGGAAATAATAAACCGTAGCTTTAGTGGGTCTCGCAGAACAGTAGGTACAGGTACAGGTAGGTACTACAAGGTATTTACATTCTGAGAAATTATTTCAGGTGTGTTCGATTTGCTTGTTTGGGATAAATAAAAGTGGACTGTATAGTAGATATAGGCTTGCTGTATTGCCGATTAATTCCAAATATTACAAATGTCCCGGACAAACAATTAATAACTTAGGTGTATCGTCCGTCGCGGTGGAGTCCGTTGAAGCGAGTGTCCGCCGGCGTCCGCCTCACTCGGAGCAATTTTTGAAATCTACCCAAACCATTTGATGAAAGCCATCACGTAATTCAACGCTGAAACCTACCTACCTATTACAAAAGCTTGGATTCCATAATGCAATGTTCCACGAATTTCATATTACCCAGCGCAAGTGACCTTTGCTATTATGTTTCTTGAAAGGCCTCATAACCCACAATCCATTCAGGTTGGTACAATCAGGGATATAACGTTAAAGAATGACTGTTGTGATATAAATATACGGACAATGTAAGTTGGTTGTCAATTTGCTTGCAATAAAAAAAAGAAAATATGTTTATTTGCGGTCAACATGACGGCGAGAAAGAACACAAAAACAAAAAAAAAATACGATTGAGGTAAAAATCGCGTCACATACAAGAAAAGCGATGCGAGGTAGAGTACCAGCGCTGGTTTTCAGCGACAGCGGCGTTGACGTGATGACGACAACCGGTGCAGCATACGATAGGATAAAAAAAAACAAGATTCAAAATAAGAAATAACATTAATAAACATTCTTATTTTACTAGCCTACGCTGCCCCGCTTCTGGGCAAAGGCCTCCAGTTCATCAAAGGCCTCAATCCACTTCATCAAAGACTTTCTTCCATCTTTCGCGAGCCTGCACGTCCTCCTTCCAGGTTATCTAACTCTTCTCGACATCTCCTACGTTGATCCTAAATATACATTACCTAGTTCTAAACGTTGGGTTCTAATTTCCTTGACTTTACCTAAATTATCTTAAAACAGATCACCCCAGTACTACGTATTCCCTTGCTAACTATTCTCCGTTTTATTGTAATCTCTTCTCGACTTCTTTCTTTGCGGGAGCCACACCTAGTATGTTACTACTACATTACGCAAAGCAATATCTGTGCAAAGTAGTATGCATGTAGGTAGGTACATTATTTGAATGTGTGGGTTTGTTGGTCTTTGGTCCGTTTTATTTGGTTTTGATTCCCTCGTCGAGGGTGAAAGATAAACAGAAACGTACCTGTTGTTGAAGCTATGGAGTTTTGGTTATGCTGTATTATTGAGCGGTTTTAAAACAAAAACATTATTAGGTAACGTATTGATGAACACGAATTTTTGACTTGATAATTTTTTGTGAAATGAGCTTCTATACAGTGAACTCAACTCAACTCAAAGTATTTATTTCAATTAAACCAATTACACGCACTTTTGAATTGTCAAGGGTTCGGTCAGTCAGAAAAATGAAGCTAGTTGCCCATTCCAAAGCATAGTAACTACCTATGGAGAAGAACGGGCAAGAAACTCCATGGACACTCTTTTAAATCAAAATAATATGGTTACAAAGTATTGGTTACATCATTCGTGTTAGAAATTATGCATGTGAGAACAATGCAGAACGTTAAAAGCGTCCGTAATAAAAAGTTTAAAAAAATAAAAATAAAACAATTCAAATATTAAATTATAAGCCATGGCAGCAAAGAGATAACCAGTCCCTACTGACGGACGCATGGATTAGCACCATTCAGCTCAACCATTTTGAAGGGAGCTAAATGATCCAACAAATGCGCCACCATCAGCGAGACATTTGAGTGAGCATGACATACTCTCAGCCGCCAGGGCACATTCAAGTCAATGAAAGACGTACCCAGTAAATGGTAGCTTTATAGTATGTACATAGTACTCATATAGGTATGTGCTTTAAAATTATACAATACTAGGATATTGAATTTACATATATAATGCAAAAATAGTATTTTAAAATCTTCAGCAGCTCCAACAGTATTTTCAAATGCTAATCAATTTATTTATGCGTCCTTATGGAGCAGGACCCACGTTTAGCCAAGCATTTTTATCAGCGATATAATCCCCCAATTTATAGTATGCCTGGCTGCTTAGTGTTCGTTTTATACAAGATTTAAATTTCGTTTCATTCTATTCAATTATGTGGGGAGGTATTTTAATGTAACATTAGTGTCAATCCCTAACAGAACTAACAATAGTGTCAATCCCTAGCATCAAGTGGAATGACAGCTCACTTTAAGCTCACTACACCTAAGTTTTCACGGTGATATAGTAAGGAAACATAAGGAGATAATATAATATCACAGCTTCTACGAGAGATGATACTTCATTTAAATTATGCATAGGTGACAGCATAATCAGACTATAATGTTCTTACTGTTGGGACACAGGCCTCCTCTCGGTGGGAGGGAGTGGGGCGTAATCCACTACGCGCGCCCAGTGGGAGTTGGTTGATGTCATATGTCTTCGAATTTTACAAGAGCCTAGTAAGTCACCTGGCTAGTGGCGAAGTGAAACGAATTCGTTCTAGAATTTTCGCAACCGGCCGCATTGCGCCTTCGCTAGTCGCCTAGCTTGTATCGAACAGATGATAAGTCACTAGACTCTAAGCGCTAAGCAAGCCACTTGTCAGGGTGTACGTAGCCTAAGTCAATTTGCCGTGTTATAGCCATTTTATACAATTGGGAAAGAATGTCAGTAATTGTGATTTGAATATTTGAATAATTTAAGTTAGTAGACAACTAGCCTAACAATTAATTTCCCTGAGTTTATGTCATACTTAGGTTTAACAAGTCCTGGAAAGACAGCCTCGCTATTATAGAGGTATATGGAACAGGGTGTAAAGTTCACTCATCCATAGAAAAGGTAGGATCCTTTGACTGGGTGCATGTTGGGCCTAATGAACAACTGCCCTACGATTGAAATCGGTACGTTGCTTATATGCTAGTTGCACGGTAAACTTTGCTTGCGCGATGCAGGATTTTGCGTGACGTCAGTGTGATACGTAGTTCACATGTTGGGATATAGATGCCGCTACACTACCATCTAACTGTCTTGATAATACTTGTTCCACGGCATAAGTTCTACAAGTTCATGCCGTCCTAGAGAAGAAGAAGACAAGAGAAGCGAGCAAAGAGTGAATGACCATAAAACAAATGCTAGAGTAAAATAAATAGCAGAAAATATACGAAGGTAGTTAAAATGTAAACTTTTGAAACGATTTCTATGAATTTAAATGCTCCTGAAATAGGACTATAAACCACAGTTTATTTTGTGCTGTGTAAATAGAAAAGCCAATGACCGAGCTAGTACAGACGCCAGCACATCAAGCTACTCGAAACTGACAAATTTCCCCAATCAACTTTGAATCCAATGCTTTAGCGATAAAGTTAAAAATTGATTAAAGAAATTTGACAGATTGTAGAAGCTTGATGTGCTGGCGTCTGTACAAGAATATTTAAATAATTTTGAAAGGAAAACGGAATGACGTATACAGATATAAAACTTGAATAATTAAAATTCGAAAAAAAAAAATGTAAAAAGGAAGAGCTAGCCTTTTGAGGAGATTTGCTCTTTTGACATTAAGTTTTTATGATAAAAATAACGTAGAAAGATTTACTATTTTAATTCTAGATTCTAATTTCATGATTGGTTGCTTCCGACCCACCGTTCGTTTTCGCTTAGCGTTCTTTGTTACTTTTTTCTTTTAACTCGGCCCCTAAAAGCGTGATTTTAAGAGCCTATAGCCTTCCTCAAGAATTAGGCTATTAAATGTATATATAAAACGAATAAATAAATAAATGTATATATATTAGATCATTTATCAAATGCGACTGGTAGTTCCAGAGATTACCCCCTACATACAAACAAATAACTCTTTATAATATTATTATAGTAAGTATATTAGGGGCCCGTGGCTAAATAATAACAGCATGACAGGTTGATCGATCAGGTTAAGCTACGCTTGCCGCAATTGGTCTGTGGATGTGTGACCATCTTTACATACCGAGACCCCTCCATGCCTCGGAAAGCACGTTAATCCGTTGGTCCCTGCTGGCATTCGTGGATCTTTGACAGTCGTTACGGGTAATCCGAAGCCCGAAAGTCTGACAACCAGTATTACCAAAGGGTATTGTATTACCCAGTAACTGGGTTGTGAAGGTCAGATATGCAGTGGGTCCGTGTAAAATACTGATATTCAGCTACATCCGATTAGACTGGAAGCCGACCCCAACATAGTTGGGAAAAGGCTAGGCAGATAATGAACTAGGGTTCCGCGCAAAAAAAAAAACTCATGAAATCCAATTAGGTTTCCGATATGCAAGCAAACAAAGTCGCGGATACAGCTAGTAATGCCTATATTCTATTCTTTACATGTTATTCAATGTTATGAATGATTTATTTTACTGTTTGATCTACATACTTCAAGAACACACAATTTCATTCAGCAGCTACACAGTTTATTTTACAATATGAAAACATAGAATGACCTTGTAACCAAAATTTCTACTCGTGTAACAATTTTCCTTTCAAAGTTACAAATAAATAAAATGAAAGTGTCTGTTTGTTATGTCAAAATAAGAGCTTTTTACTAAATGCATAATGCTGGAGTGCTGGATTCGGCAAACGTAGTGTGGGACGCCCCCCAGCTAGATGGACGGACGATCTAAAGAAGTGGCTGGGACTGACTGGATGCGGAAGGCGGAGGACAGGGTGTTGTGGCGTAGCCTGGGAGAGGCCTATATCCAGCAGTGGAATGCTCTAGACCGAGTTGATGAACACATGACAGTATATAGGAAACCTACAACAAAAAAAAGGTTAAATTGTTCTGTCTGGGTGTCTGTTTGTTCCGGCTAATTTTCGAAACAGCTGGTCCGAGTTTGACGAGACTTTCACAGACAGATAGCGAATGTTATAAGGCTCAGAGGAGACTTTTATTTTAGAAAAATAATTAGGGTTCCGCCAAAAAGAATTAAAACCCATGAAATCCAATTTGAATCAAGTCGCAGGCACAGCTAGTCTGTACAAAATAATAAAGTAATAATAATAATATAATAAAAACATTATTTCAGACTACAAGGTCCATAAATATGTTAAGTAGTACAAAAACAAGAACGGAAACAGAACAAAAGAATTTGTTTGTGAATGAAAACAAAACTAATGTTGGTTTATACCGGAATATTGATGAATGGAATGCTGTCGTAAATGTTGTTTTTTTTTCCGTTAACCTATGTGCCAGTGTGGCCATCCCGAACATCATACTGTGGTGTATCGCGAGCAGACTGGACTACATGTGTGTGAATCGCTGCTGCAAGCTTTCTATCGGTGATCAAAGATCAAAAAGTATTTATTCCAATACGCACGTAAAAGGCACTTTTGAACGCCAATAATTACAATAAAATAGAATTGTTTCTAGTCACCCCTTCCAAAATGCAGTTTTCGTATGGAAAAGAATGGGCAAGAAACTACACCGTTACTCTTTTAAAATATTTTGCATACATTAAATTACCTATAAAATTATATATTACTATACCTTAATAGTTAAAAGAATTAAAAATGCAACCATGACAAATAAATTAATTAAGTGATAATATACATGGTGTTCACATATTTGAAGACATTGTAAAAGTAGACGATTTTCAGGAAAAAAAAATAACAAGTAATAAGTCAGGGTGTGAGTTAATTTTTGAGCTTGTAGTTAGTAGGGATTCGCTTGAACTATAGTGTTAGGAAAGTGTGTAGTTTAAGTTTACTAACATAGTTGTTTAGAAATATTATTACTGACATATTTGAGTCCTTTGTTATTTGATATTAAATATAAATATGTTATCCCACAGCTGGGCAAAGGTCCCCTCTAAATTTTTTCACTATTTTTTGTACTGTGTCTTCTCCTGCCAATCGGTTAGAAACCAGTCCAAATCGTCACGCCAGTGTTCCTTAGGCCTGCTTCGGTGATGACGCCCGTCTTCAGCCCATCTGTCTGGATGCATCCTTTAGGTGTGACCCGTCCAGTCCCACTTTAGCCTCGCAAAATTGCGAACATCGCCGATACCTGTCTTGGAAATGAAAATATTGTTGGAAAAATAAAGAAAGTTGCTTCTAACCGCTCGCGGGCAGCATGTCTCTCGCTGTCCACTATCCTGTATTGTCATCGTAAATTTTTTTTAAATCCTAACTTTAATGAAAAGTTATTTACTGTGTTATAACGGGTTACCTTAAGGCCAATTCCCCTAATTGAAAACGTTCAAATTCTAGTCGCAATCTCATCTTAGTGACAATCAATGCCAAAAACTTGTCAAAAATTAGAGAGAGAAATTAGAGGTATTTTTGACAGATTAACTGAGACTGAGATCAGACTGTGAACGTTCTTAAAATTGCGAGAATTGCCCCTCTAGTCTCGGTCGAATGCCAGTCGCGAGTGCGCTTGCTCTCGCGGTACGTGAAGCGTGTCTATGTGTGCGTGAGTTCTCGTTCGTTGTACAGAACTGACCTTCTGTACTGTTTTGTGTGCTTACAGGGCGTGTTTTTCCGTTAAATCGAGGGATCCTCTTTCTGTTTTTATTATTTTTTCAAGTACAAAACAATTAAAACTTTTCGCAAGAAACGAAGGGATTTGAAACGTGCAATGACAGCAGTGGAATAAATATGAATGGAAATATAATTGTTTGCGAAACTTTTTGGAAGGTTTGTAGGAATATTTTTAAATGGGAGTTTTTGGGGAGAAAGTTACATGTTCATTCATCATTGGCATAGAACAGATTAGTATAATATTTGTGTCACAGAATGAAAGAGTTGTAAATAATTAATTATTAAGATTTCTTTACTTTTATTTCGTAGCTTTATTTAACATACACTGATTAATTACTATTTTTACAAGCTAACACTAAAATATACATACATAATTATATACAAGTAGGTATATAATACAAAAAAAATAGAAAAAGGTTGTTAAGATTCATTGGCCTAATTTGTAGATGGCATTATTTAGGCCAGTTATTTATTACATCATCTTTTATGTCATCTTTTCCAATATATTCCCTTATCTTGGAAAATATGATAATTGACCAAATGAGTGTTTAGGTGACTGGGTTGTTGAAGAAATTGATGGACTCTTACATCCATAAGGGCAGAAATGTTACTTGTGACCACTTTTTCACTTTGCTTTTATAAGTATCGTGATCACAGTCAATAGAGCTCAGATATATACCAGTTTTGTGAAAAATGTCCTAATACTTAGAACTATGCATCCCGATGTAACAATAGACTCTAATTCAAAGTTAAAACCCGAATGACCTGAACCTGAAGGTGTTATTCAACAACAACTCAAAATCTCTGACAGTCAGTCAGTCAGTCTGACTCTCAGTCTGACAACCAGTCTTACCAAGAGGTATCCTATTACCCAGCAACTGGGTTGTGGAGATCAGATAGGCAGTCGCTCCATGTAAAATACTGGTATTCAGCTGCATCCGGTTGGATTGGAAACCGACTTCTACATAGTTGGGAAAAGGTTGGGCAGATGATGAGATAAAATAAATACATCGGTACTGACGCCAGCAGGTCAACCTACCCGAAACTGTCAAATTTTCCCAATCAACCTTGAACCTTAATGCTTTAGCGATAAAACTGAAAATCTATTAAAAAAATTGACAATTTGGAGTAGCTTGATGTGCTGGCGTCTGTACGTACTAAAAGTAATATGTAAACAACGAAAATAAACGGAGACTGTAAATTATTGTTACGAGAACAAGATAACATTGACAAGTCATATTCCTTTACGAGTCTTTTAATGCAGTACAAAGTAAGAGATCAATCACCTTTGTGATTGATTACAATAGAATAAAACAAGAATAAACTTTTGTTTCACGAGAAGCATTAAAATGCTCGTTTGATTTCACTTTCCTTTAGGGTTTTTGTTTCCTTATAACTTTGAAAACTTCTTGAAATCCTCAAATCTTTTCAGATAAATAATTTATAATACCAAACTCGCTGCTTTCACTTTTCGCTTTTATTTGTTTCTCGATACTCGTTGGAATTTAAAAATACATAACATAACATCCCTCATGTAATGCCAGAAGGAATAGGCTAAGAGTTGTACCTACAGGGTTGCAGAGACATCGACGCGCAGCCGGAAGGCTAAGTCTTATAATTTAAAACGTTCAAAATCTAGTCGCAGTCTCATCTCGGCGACAAAAAAATGTCAAAAACTTGTCAAAATGTAGGGAAATTAGAAGTATTTTTTGACAAATTGAGACTGAGATCAGACTGTGAACGTTCTTAAAATTACGAGAATTGCCCCTCTGTTAATATGGATTCGGCGCCGTCAGTAGGGACTGGTCAACTCTTTACTGCCATGGCTTATTTTGATTTAATTTTTTTTTTTTTCATTACGGACGCTTTTAACGCTCTGCATCGATTCCGGGTAAAAAAAAAATCTCTAGTCTTTATTTATAAATAAGAAAAGGTAATAAGAAAAGGTTTTTTTTCCGGCCATAATAATCAATTTAATACGAGTCTTTTCCTGTTTATTTTGTGATATTTATAGAATCCTCTCGTATTCTTAGAAAAAATATAGCAGGAAGAAGTAACAAAGGCTGTTTTAACGTAATGTATTTTCAGAATTATGAAATAACGTTTCATAATATAAATTGTTATGTAACTGTTTCTTTGATAGTTATATTTGCAGGAAATAATGGGATGGCTTTTTATGGAAGAGCAGGATAAGGGAAACCATATTGTCATAAATTATACTTTATTAGCCTGTTTGATGGCCCAGAGGTTCTATTTTCCGTAAACCAGCGGGGTAATGGACTTGCAATCTACCTAGCCTTTTCACAACTATCTTGGGGTCGGTTTCCAGTCTAACCGGATGCCGCTGAATACCAATATTTTACATAGAGCGACTGCCTATCTGACCTCCACAACCTAGTTACTGGGTAACACGATATCCCTTGGTAACCAACGGCTTAACGTGCTCTCCGAGGCACGGAGCGGTTTTGGTATGTAAAGATAATAATAATAATATCCCTGGACATTTCACACAGCGCCATCTAGTCCCAAGCTAAGCAACCTAATGCTTGTGTTATGGTAACAAGATGGCTGATAAACTACTTATATACATTTTTTTTTTTTTGTAAATATATACATAATATTATAGATAGAAAAACACCCAGACTCGGAACAAATACATGTAGGTCATACAAATATTTGTTCCGTGCGGGAATCGAACCCGCGACACGCAGCGCAGCAGTCAATCGCTTAACCACTGCGCCAACCGTGCCGTCAACTGCCGTGTCGTCGTCAGATGGGATATCCACGGGTCGACCGTGGCAAGTGTAGCTTATCCAGTTCGATCGACCCGGTTGGCTGTTACTACTTAGCCACGAGCGGGATATTAGACCTTCAGACCGGATTTCGGCTATAGCGGCTAATCTCAGCGGAGACTAGCCTTCGGCACGGGAGGTATTGATGTACAAAAGTGTATGCGCTTTTCATACTTTTTGACCGCGTAGATACACATTGTATGATGATACATTATTATAATGTTATGTAACACCATTCTATGAAACAAATGAGTTATTTTTTTAGTAACTAACGGAAAATTTCTACGCTAGGGTTTTAGTACCTTGTGCCGAATTCATGGTTTCAGTTTGTGAGTCGATGTCTCTGCCAGCCTTTATACAAAAAATCGACAAACATAACTGCTAACAGGTAGGTACTACAGTTGTCCACTGAATTGCCCTTTGAGGAAAAAAACTTTTACTCTCCTTATTAGGAGCAAAAGCCATTTCCAAGAGTTCTCGATTTCCTTAAGTAGACTACTGACTCGTGTACCTCTAGAAGATCTAAATCTTTAAGATTCTAGAAGTTCTACATAAAATAGATCAAAAGATTAGCATAACAAATAGGTGCTTCAAGATACCACTCAAAACTCGTAATGAGGCGCTTCAAACTTTACAAAATAACTCAAAGAGAACATCGATGCAAAGCTTTGACACGAAATCCCTACTATTTTGTTTACCCTCACATGGTAATATATGACCGAAGTTTTAAACTAAAGTTAATATTTACTGCAAAAGTCTAAAACTATGCAAATTGCTGTACGAATTTTAATAGTGACACTGTTTATTTGCCAAAGTTAAAACTAAAAAACAAAATAAATCATCCACAAAATAACAGCATAATCAACCAACATAATGGTTGTAATGACACATGCTCAGCCATTTTCTCAGTGCGTAACGGCCCCGACCTTCGAGTTGTAGGTCGTGGGTTCGAACCCAGTCAGGCACTTTACTTTATGTGAATAATTTCATCACCACTGCTTCAAAACGGTGAAGGAAAACATCGTGAGGAAACCGGCATGTCCTAGAACCAAAAATTCGAAGACATGTGACATCTACCAACCCGCACTGGGCCCGCGTGGTCGATTACAGCCCACTCCTTCTAAAAGAGGGTTGTGCCCTAACAGTGGGAACATTATACGCTGATTATGCTATATAAAAAGGAGGGGAAATAATCAAAGAGCATCAAACAATTTGTCCGCATCGCTGTCAACAGGAAAAGTGCTCAAAAGGTTTACAGCATTGCCACGTTGTATGTATTATGTATGTAGGAGTTCTTTACTCTCCATCTTAAAAACAATATCAATATTGTTAATGACAATGGTGACAAAATAAACAAAGTAAACAAAAAGCTTACTCCCTGCAAACACCTGAAGACAAATTACAATTGTTTCAGAACCGTCAACGAATTTAATTTAAAGGAAAAACTGACGCAAAAAAGAGTGCTCCAAGTAGCTCAGAAGAAAAATACTTATAGGAAAGTTAAAACGTTGTTCGCATCTTGGCAACTTTTCTTTGCAAAAGATAAATGGTTGGTTGGAATAGTGCGACTGCCTCGAATAACTCACAGAGAATACAGAGATTGCTTGAACGATTAAGTTCAGTTATGCACGCAATATGAACTATTTTGTGGGGTTGTGAGTATTTTAACGGTTCACGGTTATGGCTCCATATTTGGTGTTACCTCTCAACACCCTCATACGTTGGTAAATTCGACATCGTAATTTGCTTATACCCGTTGAATTAAAACTGTCTGAACGTAAACGAAGCAAAATGAGTATGTAAGGATCGTAGCAGAGGGCATTCTGTAGTTTGTGCCTACCTAATTACGAGTTGTAAGTTCGAACCCAGGCATTACACTTTTTAGGTCTTATTGTACAGACGCCAGCAGGTCAAGCTACCCGAAACTGTCAAATTTTCCCAATCAACCTTGAACCTTAATGCTTCAGCGATAAAGTTGAAAATGTATTAAAGAAATTTGACAGATTGTAGTAGCTCGATGTGCTGGCGTCTGTACATCATTCTACACGTGCAGCCTGTGGGCCGACTATACTCAAAAGTCTTACAGTGCCCTCCGAGTCCAATTTAATAATGCGTTCAAGGTGCTGATGGGGCTGCGGCGATTCTGTAGTGCATCAGGGATGTTTGCTGAACATCGCGTAGACTGCTTTTACGCTACGATGCGTAAAAGATGCGCATCCCTGGTGCGTAGAGTACGCGGCAGTGCCAATAGCATCCTCAGCATGATCGCTAGTCGGCTGGACTGTGAGTACATCAATCATTGCTGCACCATTTGTCATGGAATGGTGCAGAAGTGATTGTGTTGAGTTGTACTTTCTTTTATATGTTTTGGTGCGGTGGGTAGTTTTAAGTATTACTAACACTAGTATATAAGAACATTGTTACTAACAAAATGGACTCCATGGTCTGAAATAAAGTATTTATTATTATTATTATTGTGTAAATAATTTCATCACCACTGCTCTCAGAACGGTGAAGGAAAATATCGTGAGGAAACCGGCATGTCCTAGAACCAAGAAGACATGTGACATGTACCAACCCGCACTGGGCCCGCGTGGTGGATTATGGCCCACTCCCTCTCACAGAGAGGAGGCCTGTGTCTCAGCAGTTGGAACAGTGTACGCTAAATATGCAAACTTAGTCTCAACCAATCTAATGGCTTTTAACTAGTTTCAAGTAATGCTTGCATTTGAGTGAGGTTTTGAAATACGGCTATTATGTTTTTTTACAGTTCTACCTTAATCCACCATCTAGAACTTTCTAAATACCAACAAATAGTATAGCATAATCTCATACTTCCTAAAACAAACTCAGGTATTAAACGAGGGTTGTAACTAAATGAGATATCACGCGCGGCGCATGACCCCGAATGCATTATCCGTTCATCGTTTAACCGCTTACGTTGTTGGTGTTGAAGCTAATTAAAATTATTGTTCGTAAGTACTTTCATTGGGTGAAGCTTGTTTGTCGGTTTCGTTGGTTTTGGAGGGCTTTATAACTTTATTATTCTTGTTTTTAATGCTGTTTTTAGGCAGATTATGGGATAAACAAAATCTTGATTTTTGGTGACGGTTTTAGGTGTCATAAACGCATAAATATTTAAATATACATCGTGTTCCGGAAGTTATAGATAAACTTCGACTAGATTTTCAGACCACGGTAATAAGCATTTTTCATTATGAATACCTACATTAATGAATTCTTATTGTTTGTTAATTTTCATACAAACTAAATACCTTGACGTAAATCACCCGATATGCATGCCTCTATAACCGAAGCATTTGATAGATTTATCATTTTAATTGCACTAAGTGGCAACATAGGCCAAATTAAGACCCTTCTTACTGCATAGCCCAATTAAATTTCATTCGATGAAATTACAAATATCTTTGTAACGAAGCCTTTTTAAGTGCTACTTCTTTTGGTAGATTTGATTTGTAAAAGCCATAGAAGCGTTTGCCAAAGTTTATGGATAACGTGAAAAACACGGTGTATACTTTTTTTTTCGGAGTATAATGCAATTTCATCCTCACTATTATCCACAACCCGACTTCACCCATACTCGGAACAGGCCTCTTTTTGTTTGTGCCAATCCGCTCCTGTGCCAGCGTAATCCAGGTTCTACCCGCGATGGTAACAATGTCGTCTGCCCATCTCGCCGCCAGACGACCGACCACTTTGTCTTCTAGTCTTTGGAACTGAACTTAAGTTTATCAAAATATGTGGTTGGTACTAGCTTCTGAAACTAGGTCCCCCAACCCTGTCCCATCACATCCCTTGTCCGCGCTATTACTTGGTTTTCGCTCAGCGTTCTTTCTGACTCTTTTCGTTTCTGCTCGGCTCCTAAGGGTCTTAGCGTGATGTTGAGTAGCCTTCCTCAAGAATTGGGCTATCAAATGCAAAAATATTTTTTCAAATCTGACAAGAAGTTCCAGAAATTAGCGCGTTTAAATAAACAAAAAACACTGAATCAGCAAGGAAAATCCCAACTGTATTACTCTGTTCCATCCCGTTAGAAGTTGATTTTTTAAAAAACCTGCACGTACTTTTAATTTTTTTGTTTTGAGTATTAGCATCCAGCTAGTTAAAATTTTTCCTTACCTATTAACTTTGTCACCCTAGTTTTTAAAAGAAACGGATTTAGAATCCTCTGCGAGGGGTTTTACAAAACTAAATGTGACAATCTTCATTATATACTGAGGCAAATATTGCTAAGTTTTGTGTTTATTGATCAAAATGTAAGGGTGTATACAGATAACCCAGCTCTTTGATAAGCCAGTCATCATCTGCTTAGCCTTTTCCCAACTATGTTGGGGTCAGCTTCCAGTCTAACCGGATGCAGCTGAATACCAGTATTTTACATGGAGCGACTGCCTATCTAATCTCCACAACCCAGTTACTGGGTAATACGAAACCCCTTGGTAAGACTGGTTGTCAGACTTACGGGCTTCTGTCGACCCGTAACGACTGTCAAAGATCCACGAATGACAGCCAACGGCTTAACGTGCTTTCCGAGGCACGGAGGGTCTTGGTATGTAAAGATGGTCACCCATCCACGGACCAACCGCGGCAAGTGTAGCTTAACCTGATGGATCGACCCGTGCGGTAACCCGTCTTTTTATTTAGCCATAAGCCTCTCACTTAGATAAGGCAGTATAATTTATTATAATTAATAAGCATTTTTCCGACCGATTCCGCATTGTGTCGAACCGATTGGACAGAGAAGGGACAGTAAAAAAAGAAAAAAATATTAGGAAAACATTTTGCGTGCAGCTGTCGACTATTTTTGTTTATTTATTCGTGATTATACTATTCGTATTTTGTTTTTATTTTTTTATTATTAGAGTTAATTATCTTTTTGTATGCACGTGTTTCTGTGACAAATAAACCTATTTTTCTTTTTTTCTATTTGCCCAGTAGTGGGAGGATTAAATATAGGTCCAATGAAGAAATCTTGGACTGCACCCTAATTGCGTAGCACTCAATCAATCGGAATCGGTTTCATTTTGACAGTTCAACAACATTCATTGCGTTATTTACATGTTGAGCAGACAAATTTCCGAACTTATGAAGCAAAGGATTAGCAATTTGCTTCAAAATGATTTAGATTACGATTGATTGTGTGTTACGCAATTAGGGTGCAGTTTGAAGAAACCGTGAATAATTGGACTTAAAGTTAAATCAAAAGAAGATTTACCGAAAGATTTTTAGCATTTTTTATTCATTAATAATTGCAACAGTTAAAAGCCAAGCAAGCCAAGTTAAAAGCAGAAATATAAGCATTATAATTATTATAGCAAGGACGCTATAATAATTATAATGCTTATATTTCTGATGTTACAATCTAAAATCGCATACACTGTGTTTCTATCTCTGAATGAGAAAAAGGTAATCCCATAACAGGTAGATATTATTGTATAACTATGGCTAGCCGCACACACACAACAATATTGTAAATGCAAGATTGACAAAAATATTATGTACGTGGGACCGTACATAATATTTTTGACAATCTTGCATTTACTACGTCATATTATTGTCAATTTTTCGTAGTAAAATCTGGCTCAGTCACTCAGCAGCTGGATTCGTGGGCGCATGTTTTATATAATATATAGTGTATAATATATAATGTAATATATATCTATACAATAATAGAAAGAAAAAAGTCGTTGCACTGATTATTGCATTTACTTTATCTACTAAAAAAAGGCAATCAGAATTTCTGGAAATCCACAATAATATTGAACAATACTGAACTAAGGGCCGCACACACACAATATTATTGACAACATGTATTTTATTGACAATATTACTGCGTGTGTGCGGCTAGCCTTACACATTATAGTTACAGCAAACCTATACAATAGTTTAGATTACAAACACTAAGACGCTACCTGTAAATCATTGTCTAGCCAGCTTTAGACTGTATGTCAAGATGACTTATCGTATTGCATAGGATCGTACGATTAGATTAGACGAACGCTAAAGTTAGGTTGGCTAGCCCTAAGGCCGTGGGCACATTTGTGTCTTTGTGAATCGTACACTTGTATTTTCGTGTTTGATTGTGGAGAAAATGGTGATATTGGAGACCAACCTTTGTAGTTAGGATCATAATAAATTTATTATGTCAGGTCTGTGGTTGTTTTAATATCTCAGACGGGCCTATGACTAGAACCCACTGAAGGGATCAGTGAAGATAAACCTTGACTAGGTTTTTGGATAAGAATAGAATAGAATACTCTTTATTATGTAAACTATATAAATATTTATTTATTTATTTATTTATATATACTTTATTGTACACCACAAAAATACTTAGCATAAAAAATACATGAAACACTACAAAATAAACAATGGGCGGCCTTATCGCATTACTGCGATCTCTTCCAGGCAACCTTAGAATGGACAGTGATTTTCCTTGACATAAGATGGGACTGTCGTTGGTGCAAACATTATGTATACAATAAACTAAAATAGATACACAAATATATACATATCCAAAATTATAGATACATAAATACATACATACTATATATACAAGCAACGAAAACTAAAAGAAGACTGCAGATGATTGCAGTTAGGACAACAAGATCACAACGAGAATAGTGATCCTTTACACAAGTCTTTTGAACACCTGTTATGACTGCGCGCGTTTTATTGCAACTGGCAATGCATTCCACAAACGAGCGGACTGGACAGTAAAGGATTTATCAAGGAAAGTTGTGGAATGCATTGGCATTTTGAGCTTCAAGTTATCTGATGATCTTAACAATTACGTGTGGGAGTCGCAAAGAAACTGAAAACGCTTCTGAAATATATATCTATTATATCTATATCAGTACTAATAATAAAGCGGGAATTTGTTTTGTTGTTTGTTTGAACGCGCTAATCTCTAGAACTACCAGTCGGATTAAAAAAAATATTTTTGTATTTGATAGCCCAAGTCCTGAAGAAGGATATAAGCTATTTAACATCACGCTAGGACTATTAGGAGCCCAGCAAAAAGAAGAAAGTAAGAAAGAACGCTAAGCGAAAACGAAGTAATAGTGGGGCAGGCGATGCGATGCGACGCAGTGGGTCGGGGGAACAAAAAAAATTACGCGGAAAAAAGTGCGAGGAGGGGTTTAGTTAGTTAGTTACAGATATAAATGTAAAAATTTTACAAAGGGTGAGAAAATGGGCGGTCTTATAAAATTTTTCTTTGTTTTATTGTGGTCACAATATTGTTATTTATGTGACTCCACACAGATGTCATTATTGTTGCTGCTGCAAACTTTGGCATCCACTACTGCCTTTTAAATTTTTAAGTGAATTAAAAGCAGGTGAAACAATACGTCGAATGCCTATTTAATTCTAAAAAAAAAAAAATAGTGATTGAACTAGTGAACTATTTTGAATGGAAATAATCTTACCACGTCCAAACCACGTACGGTTGTCAAGAGTGGTATTTTGACAGTTTAAACCACGCCAACTTCGCGTTAATTTCGCGCGGTTTCGTTCATTGAAAGGCGAAGAAAGAAAGAAAGAAAATACGTTTATTTGTGTCATAGACAATACGTTATTAGACAAGGTCTTGAAAATACAAACTTATATTCTGTAAATAAAACATATAAACCACTTACGGAAGAAAATCCCGTCATTTAATATACTTACACGATATAATATCGGATAAATATTAGAAAACCGGATATTTTGATATGTATTATAAATATCATTACGAACCCTGCAAAAACCTATCATTCTCACCCGTGTCTTGAACTGAATAATTCACGATCAACAGTAAGACAACATGGGTTAGGATTGGCGCCCCCGGGGAGATGGCGTCATTATCCGTATCAATCCGATTAAGCTTTGGGGCCCACCAGGCAATTTTACTTTTAGCGAACTATCGAAATGAGAATGTTATGATTCGAGTCTTTGCCATTTTTTCCTCTCGGGGATTGTGGGGGTGTATTTACATTTAATTTTTTTTGGGAATATTAAAAATCATCAATTAATTCGCGTCATCCGGATACACTTGCCGCGGTTGGTCCGTGGATGGGTGACTATCCTTACATACCAAGACCCCTCCGTGCCTCAGAAAGCACGTTAAGCCGTTGGTCCCGGCGGTCATACATGGATCTTTGACACTCGACACTCGTTACGGTCGTCAGAAGGCCGCAAGTTTGACAACCAGTTAAGACTGGTTGTCAAACTTGCGGCGTTCTGACGAACTGTAACGACTGTAATACAATACCCCTTGGTAAGCCAAAGGGTATCGTATTACCCAGTAACTGGGTTGCTGCTGTAGCTGCATCCGGTTACCTCGAAGTTTACAACTATAGTAATAGTTTATTTTTTTTTTTTTTGATTTGATTATTTACTTCTATATTTATATTATTGTTTTCATATATTTTTTTTTTATTTGGTTTCTTTTAATTTGATTTATTCTGTTTCCGTCTAATTTGATTTGTATTGATTTTATTTAATTTGAATTTTATGTGATTTTATATGATTTGATGTTATACGTGTACTATTATGAATGGGCGTTATTTACCTGAAATAAATTAATAAATTTATTATTTATTTATAATAGTAATACCACCCTATTATTGTCCCACTGTTGGACAAAGGCCTTTTCTCATACAAAAAGGCACGACCATGGTCACCACGCTTGTTTAAGACGGGTTGGCGATTTCAAACTTACAACTTAACTATACAGGGTGGCGGGACATCAACGCGAAATCTATAACCATAGATTCAGCACATGAGTTTAGAACCCATAGCGTCGAAATTATTCGTCGGTTATTAAAAAAAATATTGCTGTTTAATACATTTTGACCGCGTAGGTATTGCACTTTTCTATGAAACAGAAGATTTTTTTTTTTGATAACCGACGAAAAATTTCGACGCCATGGGGTCTAGTATCGTGTGCTGAATCCATGGTAACAGTTTGTGCGTCAATGTCCCTGCCACCCTGCATAAGTCCAGGTTTCCTCACGATGTTTTCCATCACCAATGTCAGTAGTAATGTTAAAGATAAACTCGGAAAGTACATACGAATTGAAAAAGGCACTTTGGTTATTGCCCGGATTTGAAGCCACGATCTCGTGCATGAGAAACGATGCCTTAACCACTGGATCATCACGACATGTGATGTTGTTAACAGCTAACTCTGGATTAATCAAATTATTTATCTTCCGCCAGTAATAGTTTGGGGTAAACCTAGGGTTGAACTTTTAAATCATTAAAACCAGCACAGTATGTATAAATTGCTCACACACGACATAAAACGATCATCAGAGGGGTAATTCTCGTAATTTTAAGAACGTTCACAGTCTGATCTCAGTCTCAATCTGTCAAAAATACGTCAAATTTCCCGATATTTTGACAAGTTTTTGACATTTGCTTGTCGCCGAGATGAGAGTGCGACTAGACTTTGAACGTTTTAAATTACGGGAATACGGGCCCTGATGTGTGGTAGTTAATAAACTGCTGCAATCCAATTAAAACAAATATGGAACAAGTGAATTTTATCCGTGTTTGTAACACAGAATAGTCCAGAAAGTCGGCTCCATAGAACGAGCAAAAATGCACGCACACATAGACACACAGCGCACTCGCGACTGACATTCGCTCAGTGTTGCCAACCCTACCAAACAATGAAACAGCATAAAATATTAAAAACGCAGTTGGAAACAGTAAATAGTAATTTCATAACAGTATAGCATAAGATAAAGAAAAAAAAGTTTGAAAATTCAAAAAAGCCCTTACTTTTTATAGATTTTGGGTTAAACACCAGTACGCTAATTGCGTAACACACGATCAATCGGAATCGATTTCATTTTGACAGTTCAACAACATTCATTGCGTTATTTACATGTTGAGCAGATAAATTTTTCGAACTTATGGAGCAATGGATTAGCAGTTTGCTTCAAAATGATTCAGATTTCGATTGATCGTGTGTTACGCAATTAGGGTGCTGATCAGTAGACGATAAAACTTGTTTATACACACGAAAGATAGGGAACAAGCATTTTTGGACATTTTGCTTCAGATGGTGCTTAAACAACAAAAAACTAGAGTATGGAGTAGAAATATGGACTACAGTGCGGCCTACGAGAGAATGCATTCATGACACCTGTCAGTTTCATACCAACGAATAGGTACAGACGCCACCACATCAAGCTACTACAATCTGTCAAATTCCTTTGACAGATTTTCAACTTTATCGCTAAAGCATTAAGGTCCAAAGTTGATTGGGAAAATTTGACAGTTTCGGGTAGCTTGACCTGCTGGCGTCTGTACGTGTTTTTCGAATTTATTAGCTACTAGAATTCTCGCACTGACAGGCGTCAGGAACACATTCTCTCGATGGCCGGACTGTATGTAATACAGTATTAGGGGTGCCACTAAATAGACAGTAGATCTACTGTTTAAACAGCAGGGTTGACAACATTGAAAGTGCCGTACGTACGCGTCTATGTGGTAGCGTCTACAGAGCAAAGGTGGCCCAGAGGTAACGGCCCGAACGGTCGAGGGTTCGAACTCAAGCAAGCGCGTAACTTTATGTAAATAATTTCGTCAATGCTGCTCACACAACATCGTGAGGAAAAAAGAAGCATATCTTAGAACCAAAAAGTTGAAGACGTGTGACATCTACCAAGCCGCTCCGGGCCTGCGTGGTAGATTAGCCCGCTACCTCTCAAAGAAAGAAAGAAAGAAAGAAAGAGGCCTGTGTCCCAGAGGTGGGAACATTATATGCTGATTATGCTAATAAAGAAGAAAGTAAGAAAATACGTTTAGTTGCGTTAAACATGACGCATAAAAAGAACTCAAAAATAACAAGTTTTGGGAGAACATCCACGCCAAACGGCCAGCGCTCAGCATAATGCTAAGACCATACGAGACAGAGCACCAGCGCTGGTTACGCGTCTATGTGTACGTGCGCGTATTTTCGGCTGTTCTATGAAGCTGACCTTCTGTACTTACATTCTGCGGTTGTATGATGTTCGCACTAGTGGTGCTCATTAATACTTGGCTACGCTACCGCGGCGCACTGTCAATATTTTGCTCTTGTAATATTTCTCGTGTGTAAAAAGTATTATTAAAAACTTTTTGCTGTTTTTATGTAGTAATTGTGTGGGTAGTTTCAAAATAAACATGTTTTAGGAAAGTTTACGTGACGTGAAAGTTGTGGGAAAATGGCGCGGGTTTTCGTGATGAAAATTATAGGTCCCTATGGTAAATAATTTCGGCCTAGTGGTATGAGGAACAGGGTGTAAAGTTCACTCATACTCTATAGAAAAGGGAGGATCCTCCGACCAGACGGGTGTTGTGTCTGGCGGGCAACTGCCCAACGATTGATGTTGGGAAATTGTATCTATACTAATTGCAAGGTAAACTCTGCTTGCGAGATGCAGGATTTGCGTGACGTCAGTATGACGAGTTGTTCGCATGTGGCGTTGTAGATACCGCGACAGTGGTTAAGGCTTCGCCTCTCATTTACGAGGTTATGGGTGAGTTCATTTCCAAGTAAGTGCGACCAATGCGACTTTTTTAATTCATATTATGTACTTTCTGAGTTTATCGTGGACATACTGACATCTGTGAAGGAAAGCATCGTGAGGAAACCTGTAATTATAGTTGATAATAAGTCTGAAATCGCCAACCCATCTTGAGCAAGCGTAGTGATTAATGCTCGTGGCTTCTCTGTATGAGAGCCTTACCCTGTAGTGGGCCAAAAAGGGGCTAAAACTTGACCCTTATTTTAAACCAGAATGTGTGGTTTGTATTAGAATAATAAGATCTGAGAGAAAATCATACTGGGAAAGTATCAAAGTTTTAGAAACAATGACTTCCTATATCCTAAGGTAAGGTTAGTTTTCAGACATTTACGAACTTCCTTTGTAAAATATTATTTAACATAACAATATTATGTATAGACTAGCTGCGCCCCGCGGTTTCACCCGCATAAGTTTCGATCCCGTGGAAATATCGGGATAAAAAGTATCCTATATGTTAATCCTGATTATAAACCATCTGTGTGCCTTTCATCCAAATCCGTTCAGTAGTTTTTGCGTGAAAGAGTAACAAACATCCATCCATCCATCCATACAAACTTTCACGTTTATAATATTATTAGGATAACATAGGTGAGATTTTTACAGAATACATCGGCTGGTCTCAACATTTTAGTCACTGACCACAGGAAACGCGCCTAACGTTACAAATCTTTTGACTCACTAACAATTTATCAAGAAACTGCAAAAGCTCCGCTATCTGTGTACCAGCAAAATAATTTCTCTCAAAACATTTCTCAGAAACAAGAATATTTGCTAAAAACTTTGGAAATTCGTCCGCCCGCATACTTATTACCGCTCAAGCCTATTTTGCAGCGAATTTAAGTCGTCGGGGCAACGAGCCGCCCAACAGAACGTAAAATTTTATCCGCCATTTTGCCTTTTGAATTTTGAAGGGAGAACGGGAACAATAGATTTTTCGTAACGGAAAAATGTTTAATGTCTGAGAGATATTTTGGGTAGTAGAGATAAGGGAAAATAATTAAACAAAAATAAAATATGATTGTCTTTGTGGCTTTTGGTGTTAATGGATTTTTTATGCTGGATTTTGGAGCATCTGGTTTGAATAAGTGGCTACGTCATTACAAGTAATTTATTTTGGGTGATGTTTTAATCAGTTGCAGTCAAGAGTATCTAACGAATAGCCTACATAACATAATCAGCCCATAATGTTCCCACTACTAGAGATGTCAGCAGAAGTGACGGGGCCCGATAGGGCCGAAGCCTGCCAGGGTAGCGGGATCGTCCGAAAGGGTTACCGCTGCCCTGGAACATAAAGGGCTAAGGAAGGAACACGGGTGGGTTTTAGTCAGTAAGAGTCTGACACTCCCTCCGCTCCACCCAGAGCGGGAGGAGTCATTTGATGATTTCCCATACGGAAAAAAAAAAAAAATGTTCCCACTACTGGGATACAGGCCTCCTCTCGGTGAGAGGAACTGGGCCGAAATCTACTACGCGGGCCCAGTGCAGATTGGCAGATGTCACATGTCTTCGAATTTTTGGTTTTAGCACATGCCGGTTTACTCGCGATGTTTTCCTTCACCGTTTTGAGAGCAGGGTTATGAAATAATTTACACAAAGTAAGCGCCTGTCTGGGTTCGAACCTACGAGTAACTCGTAAGTCGCGGCCGTTACCACTTGGTCACCACTGTTCACGAATGCCCTAGAATTACTCTTCCATCCAGGCCATCGGCCTTCGACAAACATTGCCACCCACCAGGTACCAATTAATCGCAATTTATAGTTTTTGGAAGGTACTTCTACCAATTTAATAGACGTAATTACCTCGCCTTTGCCGACACCCACAGCTGACGAAGATTTAATGTTCTTCTCCGAACTATATGAAGTTTCTCTAAGTGACTTCATATTAATTAGTCCCTTTGCATGATAAAGTCTTGAATATCGTGTGGGTGTGACAAAGTTTGTAGTATTTGACATATTATAATTTTACTGGGCCGCCATTTAAAACGCCAAAAGGTTTCAAGGAAATTGTATTAAAATTGCAGACTGTCGAGAAACAAATTAATTGGATTTCAGTGGAAACCGCTATTTCGGAAAGTTAAAGGGTGGAGAGATTTCAACGGAACTGGGTTTAATTTAAGTATGTATTTAATAATATTAACGGCCTGTTTCACCACTACTTCTTAAGTTCGGGTTTTCAACGAGAGCCGGCGTTGACGTTATGACGACAACTGGTGCAGCATACGATAAAAACAAAATTAGAAATAAAATAAATATACTATTTTTTTTATTAGCCGTTAATGTCCCACTGCTGGGCAAAGGCCTCCCTACTCTGCTTCCAACTCTCTCAACGCTTAAATGGAATGGGGCTGGACACATCTGCCGCATATCAGACGATCAATGGGCCAAACTTATAACCCAGTGGGTCCCGCCAACCGCGCCAGGCCCTGACGAATATGGCGGAATGAGCTGGATTCCTTTAACCCTTAACTATAGTCGTGGGTCCATTGGACCCAAGTTCAAGCTTTGGACGTGTTTAAAAATATCTGCAGACATCGCAGCGCCTCCCGCTTCTAGGTACCTTCCTGGAATAAGCTGAAGCAGGCGCAGGCGAAAGGAAACGATTCACTCTCCATCCCTAAGGTCAGTATCGTCATACGCGTGGGTCCAGTGGACCCACGACTATACAGCGTGGCGCTTTAATGGTGACATTAATTTAACACACGTATACGGTTTATTCGTTGTAGTTTTATGAATATATTTTAATTTAATTAAATATTAATATTTATTTATTTATTAACAATTTTATAAAATAGTATCTTAGAGCAACCTGACTTAAAGAACTGTAGCGCAGGGGTCATTTGCCGGGGTCACGGATCATAACATCGAATCAATGTAATTAAAACAATTAACGAGCAAAGAGAAGGCGAATTGAAGGAAAGAGAGAGAGCCCTATGTCAGCGCTCGGCGCAGGTGGAAATTTTCAAGTTACGATTTTTTTTATGTTGTTATAATTTTTATGATTACTGGCCACTAGCCCTACCCGTGTGTTAAATTAATGTCGCCATTGTAGCGCCACGCTGTATACCTACGTAACTTTTTTATTTGATAATATATTTAGTATTTCTGTTTTATTGCAGGTATTTGAGATGGCAAACCATAGCAAAGGTTCTAGGAACTAAGAGGAATTGTTTGAGCAATGGTTATCGAGAGAGATGCTATAACCAAAGGCTTCCCAAACAACTCAGGTCGAGCATTGGCACGGTTCTAAAAGTACCACCAGCGTAGTGACGAAACCCTGAAACTGGAGAGGAATAAAAGAAAAATATGGTTCATTATGTTCGCCTAACAAGAAAAGAGCAAAGATTGTGCACTGAGCGCTAACTACCTATATGCATGGGTTGCTCTAAACCTGTGTGTAATTCGTGCAAACTTGACTTGCCTCATTTTGACAGTGTCAATTTTTTTTAGAAGAACTTATAATTTTCTTTTTGTTATTCTTTTAGCAAGTACATCTTTATGTCTAAGATTTTTTTTTTAATTTTTGGTACCTTTTTCAAATTTTTATTCAATACCATATTTTTAGTTTCGTGAAAAAATACCGATTAAGTACACTAAATTAATATCTTATATATAAAATATTAGATTTTTTGTATGTTTGTTTGTTACGCTGTGACGCTAAAACGGCTGAACGGATTTGTATGAAGTTTGGCACATGGGTAGACTATAACCTGAATTACGACATAGGATACTTTTTATCCCGATATTTCTACGAGATCGAGACTTATGCGGGTCCAACCGTGGCGCGCTCCAAGTACTATATCCTACTCCTACTAATATTATAAACGCGAAAGTTTGTATGGATGGATGGATGTTTGTTACTCTTTCACGCAAAAACTACTAAACAGATTTGGATGAAATTTGGTGCACAGATAGTTTATAACCAGCATGAACACGTAGGATACTTTTTATCCCGATTTTCTTACGAAATAGAAACTTCTGCGGGTGAAACCGCGGGGTGCATCTAGTATTTAAGAAAAAGATTCCGCAGTTATTTTAAAACTTTCCTCCTTTCTCGCTTTATCCTTCTAAAATAACTCCAACACAATCCCAACATTTATGACAGAATCATCGGATTACCGTGGCACAAAGCTGCATTGGGCCAGTTCTCTCGCAGTTTGCACTCAGTTAGCACGTACGAACGCTACTGCTAAATGCATTTGTGTTGTAAAGGCAATCTGGTAGTTGTCGTTAGTGTTGCTAGTCGCTGGCATACCAATCAAAGTGGGGATGAAGAGGTAATTGTTGTTAAGTGAAATTGATGGGGTTGTTTGTTTTATGATTTTAAACTGGGATATTACGTGAAAGTATGTCGATGGCTATAAGATTAAGGGAAGACCATAGAAACGATGAATGGACTGTGTGCATGATGGTGTGGTTAAAAAGGGGGGTGACTGCCGATATGGCGACCAATAGAGAAGTATGGACGCAAAAGACATGTTGCGTCGACTCCAAATAAATTGGAATAAGGGCAGGATAGTGGTGATGATTACGTGATAAGTAAAGATTCTATTAACAAAAGAAAATTATAGGAAAATAAGAGACAACTAGGTGAATAGTTTTTATACAAAACTATTTTTTTTAACTATAAGTAATTTATAATAATAATAATAAAAATCTTTATTGATACAAAAACCTTTAACATTGCTTAAGACCAGGACACATAGCTTGGTTAACTAAAGGTCATACGGATAAGGTAAACCCTGACTCCTAAACTAGGTGATCCTGTGACTCAGGAATCAGTGCAGTCTGTTATTATATTTAATATTATTGTTTTATATGCACATAAATCGAATTCATTCCCCAAAATCAATTCTCTAAATGAAGGTGAAAGCGACATCATCCGTTGTGTAATAATACATTTTATTTCAGAAACACATTTAAGGTTTACAGAACAATTTTCCAACAAAAAATTAACATTACAGAAAAAAGTGTATCGTTGGTACCTGTACTAATGAATAAAAATCACAATAGAAGAATAGTATCACAGACACCAGCGCCTTCCAAGATAGGTTACATAATAAATAAAAAAATTGAACGTGCTATATAGTGAACTCGTAAAAAATTGTTACTCGTGTAAAATGTGTAGTTTAGAAGAACTAGGCGGTCTGACAGATAAAAACGTAAAGGGACTTTGTTTTAGACTCTTTGTATTATATGAAATATACTTACGTAGTAACTATAGCAAAGAGTAATAAATTACACGACAAATAAAGAAGCTGTCAGTTATAAGAAACAAATGCTATCTCGACGTTGACAGTACCTAAAGGTTTCATATTTTGATTTATATTATTTTTTGTTATGGAAATACTGCTGTCATTACTGTTGCTTGTCACTAACATACCAATTGAAGAGGAGTTGAAGGGGTAATTGTTGTCAAGTGAAATTTATGGGGTTGTTTGCTTTATGATTTTAAACTGGGATATCTGAGTTACTCAACGCGTCAACGCCAGCTGCCGCTGAAAACCAGCGCTGGGGCTCTGTTTCGTATAGGGTCTTAGCATTATGCTGAGCGATGGCCGTTTTGCGTGAATGTCACACATGTTTCCCTCCAACTTGTTATTCTTTTTTGTGTGTTTATGTTCTTTTTTATGCGTCATGTTTGCCGCAAATTTTATAAATGTATTTTCTTTCTTTTTTCTTTCTTACTAAGTCGTAATTACGTGATACGTGAAGATTCTATTAGTAAAAGATCATTGAAGGAAAATAAGAGACAAATGGGCAAAAATGGGTTTTTCTAAAGAACTATCTTACCCGACAGACGTTGTCGTTGTGAAAAAAGGAAGTTCAGTTTTTCTCGAATTTCAACATTGTCCGGGTAACTTCTCCACTTTGTTTTTCCATAAAAACCTATTTCAGACTTTCAAACATTTTAAAACGAAAAGAATTATTAAGGAAAATGGAGAAGTTTTGTCAGTAATTAAATATAAATGCTACCTCGACACTGACGGCAACTAAAGGTTTCAAATTTTGAGTTTTATAAACAGGTGTTTACAGAACGAAAACAGCTATTTATAATCAAAACATTATACTTATAGCGTAGGAAAAACGAACTAAAGTGCGTACATCAATCGAGTTCTCAATGCCATAAGAACAAGTCAATTCACAACCAACATCAAATCATCTAAATTAGAACCCGAAAGCAAGCTAAAGTCGTACATAATAAATGTGACTACCACAGAATCAGTAGCGCTGTAGCAAAGCATCGTCAATCAGTGAGTGACGCAGACAAATCGTGGGTTGCCAGCAAATTAATCGGAGAAGACGCACTTTCAGACATTGTCATAGAACAAGAAAACTGTGTAGAAGCGAAAATCGTGGTCTTTCCTTTGTGTTGGCATCTATGCCGGTGATATAATTACGTAGCTACCGAATCTATGAAGCAAAGCTACTCCATGCTACGCTAGGCTATGCTACGCTACGCCAAGCTACGCTACGCTATGCCAAGCTACGCTACGCCCTATTAGGCTACGCTACGTAATGCTACCTATGCTACGCGCTGCAACCCTTCACTAATGCCTGTGCAATGTTACGCGCTGCTACGCTTTGCTACGGACTGCTACGCTTTGCTACGGGCTTCTACGCGCTGTTTACGAAACGCTACGTGCTGCTACAATGAAAAGGTTGTCAATATTAACGATGATTGAACAGAGAAAGATATCTACCGCAAGTTATGAACATCCAGGTTAATTTGAACGTTCAAGTTAACCTGAATGTTCATTTGCACCTATTTCACCGCCACCGAGAAGCGAGTAGAGCTCGTAGGTGTGGTATGTACCAAGCGGGAGTCTCTCAGCGAGTGTTCTGCCCGCCAAACGAGTGTCGATAGCGTGTAATCTCTTTGATAGCTCTTGTCGCTGCACAATCAGCCTATAATGTTCCCACTGTTGGGACTCCTCTGTGTGAGAGGGAGTGGGCCACGCGAGCCCAGTGCGGGTTGGTAGATGTTACACTATCGAATTTTTGGTTCTAGGGCATACCGGTTTCCTCATGATGTTTTCCTTCACCGTTTTGTGAGCAGAAACAGGCGATGAAATAATTTACACAAAGTAAAGTGCTTGCTTGAGTTTGAACCCTCGACCTACAGTAAGTCGCGGCCATTATCACTGAGCCACCACTGCTCGTCACTGTTCGTCACTCGTCTAGTCACTGCAATAAACGGGTATTCGCCGGCGGTGTGAACAGTCAATCAGTGATTAACTATTAATATAAGTAACTCTTTTACTTACACCGGACCTACAATCTATCGTACGCTTCTTGAGCGATGAAATCGAGTTAGTCGCTTCCTCGTCGGTGATGGGGCACGTGCCTTACGCTCAAAACTGTAGGTATTTACAAAGCGGTACGCACGGCTTCCTTTCTATATATTCCTAGTCTACGCCATTGTCTGCTGCCCTGATAATATTTAACGCTATGCCGAGGTATTAATCGAAGTATGGTTGAGTGAACATTTTGAAGAAGCGCACATTAAATTGCTATGGATTTCATTCGGGTTCAGTGAACTTTGACAAAAAGTACCTGTTTAGATTTTGGAATCAAATAGCGTCTGATTCTATAATACTTTATTACTTTCTTCTGTACGCGGCTTCTGTAGTTGGGAAACTACCATACGGGGAAAAAAATTGAAATACTATCGTCAATTCTAAATTCTGCTCAGAAATTCTACACAACGTGTCGTGAACAGAATACCGTATTGTGTGCATGCAACGCATTTCCAGGATAAAAAGTATTGTATGACCTAACCCAAGTTATGGTCTACCCATGTACTTTTGGAGACGGGAGGAACAGGGTGTAAAGTTCACTCATCCTCCATAAATAGGGAGGATCCGCCGACCAGACGGGTATTGTGTCTGGCGGGCAATTGCCCAAGGACTCATGTTGGGAAGTTTGTACGAGTATGTATGTATGCTAATTGCGCGGTAAACTCTGCTTGCAAGATGCAGGATTTGCGTGACGTCAGTATGACGCGTTGTTCGCATGTGGCGTTGTAGATACCGCTACATCCTCTTGTTTTTCAGTGAGTGAAAATATTTTAAGCCTGGGTTTGAAAACTTATTTTAATTCGATTCAATCAAAAACTACTACATCCAAACACTCAAATCAACATAAAAACGGCGAAAACTTATGATTTCTTCTGAAATTCACAGAAACTAATTTCCTAAAATAATAATAATATGGGTTCCTCTCTCTAGAACACTGACCGCCAGCCAGCAGCTTGGACCCGTTTCTTTGACTCGTACTTTTTAGAATTACATACCCAAAGGGTGCCAACGGAACCCTAATAATAATTATTATAATAAATTAATAATTATAATTATTATAATTTTACCCTCAATAAACGTGTTTAAAAAATATATATAATGGTAAATATTGTACAGGTGGTACGGTATTCTTCATGCCCGACTCGCACTTGAGTGGTTTTTTTGACATGACGTGTTCCTTGAAAGGGCTTATACTAGAGGTCCTTAGAAACAAATTTAGTCCAGTCAATTAGGGGTCAAAGCTGTAAACGGTAAAAAATTAAAATTTTGCTATTTATTATATCTGAGATTATGTAAGTTTTGCAAGCATTTTTTTTTTAAATGATCACTACTTTTTTCAACTTTCAGAAAAGTATTAATTACGAGTACATGTTTGGAGTGGAGTAGTTTTTTCTCATAATTAATTGTTTTTGGTAACAAGTCAGAAAATTTCTAAAAAATCGAAGAACCGACGAACGTTTAATTAAACAATGAAATAAACTGAATAATAATATGATAGATACATAAATAAATAAACATACATACAACCCAAGTACCCTAAACACAACACTAGATGAATGCCTTACAGAATTACCAGGGACGCAGCACTACTGAGGCAACTATAATTTGCTAAATGAAATCCCTCGGGGCACTAACTATACCGCTGAATTTGCGCCAGCCAAGCTCTAAGGACGTAGATGGTGTAATTTACGGTAGGGTGGTGGACGAGTGATGGGGAATTTCGTAAAGATGGGGGAAGGACCAGGGGAAAATAAAACGAAAGTAATGATGCTTTGATGAAAGGTTCGGAGCAGGAATCGTCGTTGTTGTTAATGTTAGGATCGTAGCAGGAGGCTGGTGGTGATGGTGCTGGTTTATGTTTGTAAGTATGTGTATGTAATGTTGCTTTTTCCATTGGAAACTATAGGCAGAGCATACGGGACAAACGCATACAAAGTAATAATTTTTTTATTATTTTATTTCGGGATGTAATAATTTTATAAAGATGTAACTCAGAGAGCGCCAGTTTTATATAATCACTTTGTTGGTTCATTTCTCTAAAAAGTCTATGAGCTTTGGTTTTGGAAGCAGCATGAAAAAAAAATGATTGTTTTTGCAATAAAACTAAACGATATTCCCTCCAACAACACAGAAGAATCACAGAAGGGTCTCCTATGCAGAAGGGTCTCCTATGCAGAGAAAAGTTACCCGTTGACCGTTCAGATCTCTACACTTTGTTGTAATTTAAAAATCTTAATAACACAATAAGGAACAATCTACATTTAACAATGAATAAGTAATATTTATATTTCTTCTACAGTTTGCCCGCGTTCGAGGTAATCTCTACGAAGGGACAAAAAAAAAATTTGCAGCAGTCATCTTTGATTTTCTATCGGCTTCAGCACCCTCGAAAACCATGAAAACGACACCCATGACGAAAATTTTTTAAATGTTGCAGGCGCTATCTTAGATTATCATTTTAACCTCGTTATTGGCTTCAGTGCCCTCGAAAACCATGAAAACGATCTCTCTCTATCTCTTTCATATACAAAAAAAAGTCGCATAGCCCTTTTTCGTAACGTGACGATTTACTCCTACCGCAAGCTCCGTTAAAGAACTTCTTTCCAAAAGTACCCTATATCTATCCAAATCTGTTTATTCGTTAAGGTGTGAAAGGATAATAGATAGACAAACAGAATTACTTTCACATTTATCTTTAGTATTTCGTTTTTATTTTTTTTTTCGGAATATAATATTTACGTAATATTATATAAGCTAACAGACTTAAAATAGTAATATTATGTACAAGGGTTGGCCTATTTTTAGGCCAAAGAATCAGCAACGCCATACAACGTGGAGATTTGGTGGCATTTTTCGATGCCCTTCTTGTCCCTCTTTTTTTAACCCCCGACGCAAAAACGACGGGGTGTTATAAGTTTGACGTGTCTGTGTGTGTGTGTGTGTGTGTGTGTATGTCTGTCTGTGGCATCGTAGCTCCCGAACGGATGAACCGATTTTAATTTTGTTTTTTTTGTTTGAAAGGTGAATTTGTCGGCAGTGTTCTTAGCTATGTTTGATGAAAATCGGTCCAAGATGGCCGCCGCTACAAAATGGCGGATTATATATTTTTTCACAACTCCCTCAATATGGGTATCAAATGAAAGGGCTTGACTAGTAGAATCCTATACACTATGATAAATTTCAAATCCAAGATGGCCGCCACCACAAAATGGCAAATAACATTTTTTTTTTCACAATTCCCTCAATATGGGTATCAAATGAAAGGGCTTGACTAGTAGGATACTATACACTATGATAAATTTCAAATTCAAGATGGCCGCCACCACAAAATGGCAAATTACAAAAACCTGATTAAATACCAAATTACCTGAATCTTAAAACGCAAGAAAATAAAAGAAAAGAAATAATAAAGAGTCCCTACAAAAAGCATGAAATAAAAAATTAAATTAAAAATTTAAAAAACCCCCGACTACGTGAAACCCTATAAAAAGAAAAAAATAACCTTGAAATTATGACCCTACGTAAGTACGTATGAAATTTTTTGATTAAATATTATCCTGTCGGGGGACCGCTCTAATTATTAGCCTAACGTTCTGTTAAAGTTTAAAATAGTAGCAAAGGGTTTCACGTAGTCGGGGGTTTTTTGTATACATAGTATTAGTATGAATGTACAGAGTTGACATTAAGCCTTGCATGCATCGCTACCACGAAAATCCAAAAGAGTTACCTCCAAGTCTCCTAAGCAAAAACTACACAATATGACATTGTTACCCCATAACTTATAACCGAATCAAATGCCGCTTCAACCCTTCGTAGCTCCACTAACCCACGGAATTAGATCAAAGCCCGTTATAAATCAATTCCCCATCGAAATTCATTTACTGTTTGATTGGATATTGTGATACTTGACAAAATATTTCATTTTGCGTGAATATTTTGTTACAGAATTAAATGAAATGAATCGGTTTTTAACAGTTAGTAACGGGATACTATAAACGGGAACCATTTTCCCGAGTATGTTCGAGTCGGCTTCCAGTATAACCGGATGTAGCTGAATACTAGTATTTTACATGGAGCGACTGCCTAACTGACCTCCACAACCCAGTTACTGGGTAATCGATACCCCTAATTAAGACTGGTTGTCAGATTTTTGGGCTTGTCACTACTCGTCTCGACTAACGAACGTCAAAGATCAACAAGTGACAGCCGGGCCCAACGGCTTACCGTGCTTTCCGAGGCACGGAAAGGTCTTAGTATGTAAAGATGGTCACCCATTCACGGACGGACTGCGGCAAGCGTAGCTTAGCATCCGATTGACTCTTGCCGGTGTTAGTATTTAGCCACGAGCACCCCGCCCACGAGCCACTCCCATGAGGTTAATTTAAGCATAAAATTAAGAAAAAAAAATAAGCATCAAACTAAGAACCATCATCATCTGCCTAGCCTTCTCCCAACTATGTAGGGTTCGGCTTCCAGTCTAACCGGATGTAGCTGAATACCAGTATTTTATATGGAGCGACTGTCTATCTGACCTCCACAACCCAGTTACTGGGTAATACGATACCCCTTGGTAAGACTTGTTGTCTGACTTTCGGGCCACTGACGACCCGTAACGACTGTCAAAGTTAAAAGTAAGAATGGACTTCTTATAAAATCTAGAGAGCCTCAAAGTTTATACTAACGAGTATGTATGTTAAAATCCGCCATTTAAAACGCACAGCCAGAGAGTTCTATAATTTAACATTTCTAGTCTAGCCTAGTCTAGTCTAGTCTATTTCTAGTCTTCCAGCGATTTAAAAGAGAGTTATTTTCGGTAGATGAGATTTGGTTTAGGACTGCAACCTAATTGCGTAACATACAATCTAAATCATTTTAAAGGATATTGCTAATCCATTGCGTCATATGTTCGAAAAATTTGTCTAGTCAACATCGAAAATAACGCAATGAATGTTGTTGAACTTTCAAAATGAAAGCCATTTCTTATTTTACCGTGTCACGCAATAACACTAGGTCTTAAGCCCCATTTATATGTAACAATTTTTTTGGCTATATATAGCCTACAATAAAATTTATTCTAGGCTATATATAGTTTTTTTAATTAATTAATTAATTTATATTATTCGCACTTCGTCCCATTCACACTTCGTACCGCGTTCGCAGTTGGTCCCATTCGCACTTGATCCCATTCGCACTTGGTCCCATTCGCACCGGGTCCCATTCGTACTTAGTCCCATTCGCACTTAGTCCCATGGAAGTAGTTTGTAAGGGAAGAGGTAGGTTTGTGGATCAAAGTGTTATATAACATCACGCTACGACCAATAGGAGCGGAGCATCATACATTGAAGTAGCACCTGACATTGTTGCTTCAAATTATGGTATGCCACAGGAAATTAAATGACACTGTAAATCTGGCTTTGCTTTAACCTATTTGGGACTTTGATAAAGAACTCCTTCATGGGTACTTAAAAATGAACATCCAAAACTGAAGTTTATATCGAATCCACAAAGAACCTCATTTAAAAACTTAAACACGTGTGGAATATTCAAAAATTTCATAAAATTTGCGCTTAACAAACAAAGTTAGCAAACGTATGGAAATAACAAAGTAGAGTGCATATCATTACTAAAGTTGAACGCTGGAGGAATTTCATTGCATTATAACTCCGAGACGAAAGACCGGTCCGACATCCAATTTGAGCATACATTTATAATTTACTAGCTGCGCCGGCGGCTTCTCTCTTGATAAAGATTTCTCATTTTCTGGGGTGAAAGGTAGCTTAATACTTGTTTGGATTTCGAGTAAAAGAACTGCTAAATTACATTAAAAATAATTGAAGATCTTTCTTTTACAAAAAAGCATTGAGTCTTCATTATCTTTCTGATTTATGCAAGTAGTTTGGTGCCTAAAGAGGAACATGGAGTAGGTACCTATGTACCAATTTTTATTCCCGAAAGTAAGTAGTGACACTGAAGGGTCAGATATCATCATCATCATCTACCTTGCCTTTTCCCAACCATTTTTGCGTCCAGCTTCCAGTCTAACCGGATGCAGCTGAATATTAGTATTTTACGTGGAGCGACTGTCTGTCTGAGCTCCTCAACCCGGTTACTGGGTATCACTATAATTATATACCGCTTGGTAAAACCAGTTGTCAGACTACGGACTTCTTGACAAAAATTCTAGAGAATCGTTTTTTTACGACAAAAAATAAGTAAAAATTTGTCTAGAATAATGTATTGAATTCATGGTTACAATTTGCGCGTTGATGTAGGTATGCGTCGATTCTGCGGTAAAATAATTACATAAATTCATTAATAATTTATTGTTCTGATAAAGTTCTGTAAACCCATCTGATGACATTGCGGTTACCTATTTTAAATTTCACCGGTTAAAAACAATTATGGTCTGTATGATATTGGAAGACGCGGTCTGGCGACCTAGATACAGAAAAAATATAATACGACAGATGTGGATTTCATGGGTTAATTTATTGGTGAATTTTAATGGATGGTGTCAAGTTGTCGACATAGCTCATAGAATAAACAAGCTAGAGTGGAAATGGGCCGGCCATATTAGTCGTAGAACCGATGACCATTGGGGTAGGCGTGTTCGTGAGTGGAGACCGCGAATCGGTAAACGGTACCCACCGTTTCTCCGCCCTCAGGCTAAGTGGAGTAACGATCTTCGTAGGATAGCTGGTAGCAGCTGGATGAGAGTTTCCGAAAATAAATGGCGTGCAATAAGGGAGGCCTATGTCCAGCAGTGGACTGCTATAGGCTGATGACAATGGATGATGTCAGAGGTGAAATGAAAGACAAGAGAATGATTGATAAGATGACGGCTGACCAGGAAGTACCTATGGAAGAGAAAAATATTTTGCGCCAACCCCAAAGTAACATGGAATGAGGACAAACTGAAGTAAATGGTGTACTGAACATTAATTAACCGACTTCTAAAAAAGGAGGAGGTTCTCAATTCGGATGTTTGTATTTTTTTTTTTTTTTTTTTATGTTTGTTCGCGCATAACTTCGTCGCTTGCCACCGATTTCAAAAAGTCTTTTTTTATTGGAAAGGGCATACTTCCCAAATGGTCCCATAGAAATTTCATCAAAAACGGTTCAGTGGTTTGGTTTTTAAACCAAAATTACTGGTAAAAATTACAACTAAAAAGTGAAAAATAAAAACTTTTTTGCAAAAAAATACAACCGACTTCCAAAAACGACACTAGAAAGTGAAAAATAACTTTAATTTTGGAAGTCGGTGGCAAACAACGAAATGCGAACCCAACGACACCGACTTCCGAAATTAAAGTTATTTTTCACTTTCTAGTGTCGTTTTTGGAAGTCGGTTGTATTTTTTTGTTTTATATAAACAAACATGGAAGATATTGGCGCCGATTCCCTTGTTCACAAACTAAATTAAATTTAAGTTCAGTGCATCTTTTTCTTTCTATTTCATTAAGAAAAGGACAGAAGATAAAATATTAGTTTAGTCCTGTCAAATTAAGACACTCCATAGACAGTTTAGACGTGATTAAAAACATGGCTACCAAAAATACGTCAATTTACGTCAGGTGCTGACTAATTTGACAGGACTAAACTAATATTTTATCTTCTGTCCTTTTCTTAATGAAATAGAAAGAAAAAGATGCACTAAACTTAAATTTAGTTCAGTTTGTGAACGAGGGAATCAGCGCCATTATGTACCTACATACTCGTAATTTAAAATGTAAGTCTTAAATAATAAAAATATAAAAAGAGGGGGAGAAGGCATTAAAAAATCCATAACGCTGTCAACAGGAAAAGCGACCAAAACGCTGGCAGCATTGCCATGTTGTATGGCAATCCTCATTCTTTGGCCCAAAAATAGGTTAGCCCTCTGGTCACGTGAAAAGGCGACCAACCGCTTAGTAAATGTCTCGAAAAACCAAGTGGGCACTCGGACCCCAAGGCCCTAGTTTTTCAACCCTAAACGGCTCAAATATATAAATACCAAGGAGTTTTGGATTTTATATATAAAAAATGTAACAAATAAAATGGAATAACATAATCAGCCTATAACGTTTCCATTGCTGGGACACAGGGTGTGAGTGGGCCGTAATCCACCACGCGGGCCCAGTGCGGGTTGATAAATATCACACGTCTTTGAATTTTTAGTTCATTTTTTTGTTCTAGGAACTATCCTACACAAAAAATTTAAGGCAGCATGTCCTAAAATTTAGGACATGCCGGTTTCCTCACGACATCGTGACCACCACTGCTCTCAAAACGGTGAAGGAAAACCTTTTCCTACACCGTTTTGTGAGCAATGGTGATGAAATTATTTACACAAAGTAAAGCGCCTATCGGGGTTCGAACCTACGACCTACAACTTGTAAGTCGAGGCCGTTACCACTGCTCCTACAAAATGGATTAATAAACTATTTCTTTGACCACGAAATGGAATATTTGAGTTTGGTTACGCGCACAGACTTAAACGAACATTCCAGAAAGTTCGGATTACTACTTTTAAATGCTGCGACTTTTAAATGGAATCCCAATGATTCGGAAACAGAGGCAAAATGTTGCTCGCAGGCCAGGACTAAGTTTTTAATAGTGTAAAAAACTTTATCGGCGTCAAACTAAATAGAAATGCATTGGATAGGAATATTTTTAAAGGGAATTATTTCTGTTTTTGACGGTTTTAGTATTGACTGGGTTTAAATATAGATGTTGTATAACTTGTTTTTTTTTCAACTTTTTACCTATAGACCATCATCATCATCATTCTGTCTCGCCTTTTCTCAACTATGTTGGGGTCAGCTTCCAGTCTAACCGGATGCCGCTGAATACTAGTATTTTTCATGGACACGACTGCCTATCTGACCTCCTCAACCCAGTTACTGGGTAATACGAGAGCTCTTGGTAAGACTGGTTGTCAGACTTTCGGTCTTTTGACGACCCTTAACGACTGTCAAAGATCCAAGAATGACAGCCGGGAGCAACGGCTTAACGTGCTTTCCGAGGGATCTCCCATCCACGGACCAACGACGGTAAGGCTTAACTTGATCGATTGACCCGTGCGGCTGTTATTACTTAGCCACGAGTCCCTATAGTAAAATGCCTAATTGTCCGAAACCATATTCTCCTTTCAAATTAAATTTTCCAATATGTTCCAGATTTCCTTCTCACAAAAACACAATAGGCAGATGTCTTTCTAATATCCCATCATCAATTCAAAACTTGCCACTTAGCGGATGACAGAATATTGAAGAAATTAATCGTATAAAACTCGAGAAAAAGTCATTTATAATGAAAGCATTAACGACAGACGGAAAATCTTGGATATCATATTTCACGAACTTGTAAATTTTTAAGTTAGGACGGCGGTATATGAAAGGAGATACAGACGGGAGACCCAAGCCATGATTTTGTCATTATTCTATGTTTTAACACAGACTTAGCGAAAAAAATAAAATCACGAGATTTTTGCCCAAGAATAGGGCACTAACCCAAATATCCCTTTAGAAATAGCTATTTACTTGTAGGTACAGTTTGAAAAAAAAGAAAAATTGTTTATTCTGCACCAACAAAACGCACATTACAAAAATAAAAAAGATATAAAATATACACATACAAATAGCCCAAAAGCCTCGTACTCCAGCATATAAAAGTGGCCTGAGTCCCAGCTGTGGGAAAATTATAGGCTGATTATGCTGCTTACTATGCTACAGTTTTAATTAGTTTAAACTTAGGACAAGATAAATAAACGTTAGTTAGACATAGATTATGTCCCCGTCTCTAACCCCCCCCCCCCACTCCGTATCTTGTAGTTTGACAGTTGTGTGACAGTGACAGATATAATGTTTTGCCTAAAACGCGTTAAGTAGCATTGTTGAATAAGTTGGGTTATTGCGGCTGTCGAAGGACCAATAAGCGTTGTGTAATTACTTGGGAACGAATGTCATGTCGCCTGCACACAAGGGGGTAGGAAACAGTTAAGGACTTACTTGGTGGTTTTGCATGTGCCGTGCTGATATGCAGACCGGCGTCCGGTAGCTTCTGTTTCTCTGCTTCTTCCTGGTTCTGTGTCGGCCGACACTCGTGAATTGGTTTAATTTAATTAAGGCGTTTTGGTATGTTCCGCGGCGCGCGCGCGTCGCGAAGCTTATCGGTTAGCTTGCGGTGCGGGTGCGGTAAGTGTTCGATTACAAGTGAAGTTGAATCTCTGTCCCTCCGCTGGTGGTTTGTTCCACGTAGTCCGGAAGCGGTAGTCGGTTGGCGCTTTCTCTTTCTGTCGCGTATGGACGTAATGATAGGGAGAGGGATAGATGGATAGGCACTTGGCGACATGACGTTGACGTTTTCGTTCGGATATTTAATAGAGAGAACCTTGTAATATAGAAACTTGCGTAAGCATCCTGCCCGGGTTTGAGGATATGTAGTATTCTCAAAAAAGGGAAAGAAATTGCGTTAAAGCGGATTAAAAGAAAGAGAGAGAAGAAAACAATTGAAATATATTAATTACGACTAAAATTACGTGATATTAATTACGCGGTGAAATCATTGGGAAGGCAACGGGCAGAGCTTAACAATGGGTCGCTTGAAAGAGCCACTGCATGTCTTCACCATAGCAACGCGGGTTGTCCCATCTTTGCCGGGGAAAACCTCGGTGATTATGCCCATTGGCCAACGTAAAGGAGGGACATCATCTTGATGCATGAGAACCACTGCACCAATCCTAACATTGTCCACGGCATCCAACCATTTTTGCCTAACTTGTAAGTTATGTAAATATTCTATCCGCCATCTTCTCCAAAAGCTGCAAACCATTTGGTCAAGCAATTTTTTGCGGCAAGTTAGAGACTTCGTTGTTTCGGGAACGTTCACGACAGGCAACGAAGTCAACGGAGAAGCCATTATAAAATGAGCGGGAGTAAGCGGTTCTGGGTAAGGATCCTCAGTCAGGACACAGAGCGGTCTCGAATTCAGAACTGCCTCAATTTCAGTGAGAACAGTCGAGAGTTCCTCATAGGTAAGAAGCTGAGAACCGATAACACGGTATAAATGAGTCTTAATAGATTTAATATTAGATTCCCACAACCCTCCAAAGTGGGGGGCGCGGGGTGGAATCATTTTCCACTCTATGCGGTAGCGGTTAGCAAGTAGTTCTTGCAATTGAGCCTTGGCTCCAACGAAATTTGTTCCATTATCGGAGTATAAATTGGAAACAGGTCCCCTTCGGGAAATGAATCTTTTAAAAGCGGAAATGAAAGTGTCCGATGACACGTCAGTAACCAACTCAATATGAACTGCTTTGGTAACGAAACAAATAAATAAGCAAATGTAAGCCTTCTGACTTCTTTGACCTCTGCGTCTACATAACGTGACTTTAATGGGACCAGCGTAATCCACACCCGTGTGCACAAAAGCTTTAGTCTCTTGTACGCGACAAGCGGGTAAATCAGCCATCTTTGGGCTGGGGTGAGAAGGTGACACTTTAAAGCAAAAGTTACAAGCGTGTACTCTTTGTCTGATGACACCTCTAGAAGAGAGGATCCAATATTTTTGTCGTAGCAGACTGCTAAGAAGGCTTACACCAGCATGACAATAAATGCGATGGTAATAGTCTATTAAGACATGTGTAAAATTATCATGTTTAGGTAAAAGAGCGGGATGCTGAGCTTCATAAGGAAGGTTCGCATTTGACAACCTGCCACCGATTCTTATTATGTCATGCTCGTCTATAAAGAGATCTAGTTTTTTAAACTGCGAGCGAAGTTTTTTACCTTTAATTTCGACGTAAATATCTAAAAAGTGAAATTGTTGAATGCAACGAATTAAATAAATTTCAGCGGTACCTAGTTCCCGGACAGTAATTGTCTTATTTAACTTGTCATAAGGAATAAAATGCAAAAATCTTAAGATGTAAACAATTATGCGCAGTATCTTATTTAATGATGTAAATTTTTGACTAACACTATATATTAAGTTAGGTTCTGATACAGTAGATACTAAGGTTAGCGATTTATTATTAAACTCAGGCAACTGCTCGCTACATGAGGAAACAAACGGACTGATAGGCCATTCAGCAGTTGGGCGTAGAAGCCACTCAGGTCCATGCCACCACAAATTGTGATTTAGTAGCTGCTCAGGTAGAAGACCTCGAGACAAACAGTCACTAGGGTTTTCTTTTCCGTTAATATGGAAAAAATGCTTAGGATCAAGGTTTTCTTGACATTTAGCGACGCGGTTGCTAACAAAAATATTCCATTTGTGCGGTGAGGAATGAATCCATGAAAGAGTAATTGTAGAATCGGAAAATGCGAATATTTTATTAATAGCGGTACGAGAGCGGTAAGTGTCATAAACTAACTTAATTAAGCTTGACAAGAGTACAGCGGCGCAAAGCTCTAGACGAGCCAGAGATACGACCTTGACAGGTGCAACCTTGGATTTAGCACACACCAAAGTTACGTGTGCGTTGCCATTTGTGTCAGTAACATGTAAGTATATGACGCAGCCATACGCATTCAAGCTGGCATCAGCAAAACCTACTATATTTGTCACGCAACCCATAGTAACGGCTACATGACGCGGCAGTTTTAAAGAGGAAAGTAAAGGCAGTTGCTCTTTAAACTTTTGAAAGAGAAGTACAATAGAATCGGGTGGAGTTTCATCCCAATCTGTGTTTAATTTCCATAATTCCTTTATGAGTAATTTCGCGAATAAAACCACGGGAGCCACTAGACCCAGAACATCCCACAGACGGGCAACAGTGGAAAGAATGGAACGTTTAGTACAACTTTTATCCAAGTTAGATGTAGTAAAGGTGAAACAATCCTCGGAAGGAATCCATTTGAGTCCAAGAATCTTTAAGTTATCCCCGTCAGAAAAGTTAATAGAAGAGCGGTTGGAGTGTGGAATAGAATCTAGTAGTTCCAAGGAATTACTTGCCCACTTAGTAAGGTCAAAGCCCCCAGCCTTAAATAAGGCGATAAGTTCAGCGGAGAGAATCTTGGCTTCCTCCAGAGTGGAGGTCGAGTTAGCCAAGTCATCCATGTATAACTCATGCGAAGCGACAATGGATGCGCGCGGGAATCGATGTTTTTCATCCTCTGATAGTTGACGGACTGTTCGCATTGCTAAATATGGGCTGGGCTTAAGGCCAAACGCCACTCGGTTAAATTGAAATTCGCGAACAGGTTCAGCGGTATTAAACCGAAACAATATTTTCTGATATTTTCGATGCTCATCGATAACAGCAATTCGAAGATACATCTGTTTTATATCAGCTGTGACTGCAATAGGGAATAATCGGAAATTTAAAAGTAATAAAAATATGTCAGCCTGTAGATTAGGCCCTGTGTGTAACAAATCGTTCAATGACACGCCATTATGAGACTTGGCGCTCGCGTCAAGGACGATGCGAACTTTAGTAGTTTGTTTATCATTCCTAATAACAGGGTGATGCGGTATATAATAACCTACAGTCTGATCAGCCGCACTAGGTGTAGTTTCAGTTAAATAATTTTGATTAAGGTATTCTTGGATTATTTCGTTATAACTAGCGCGCAAAGCAGGGTCGCGAAGCTTAGTTTTTTCCAAGTGAATAAAACGTCGATAAGCGACAGCATAAGAATTTCCGAGTGAATCTGGATTCTTACAAAATGGTAACGCAGTACAGTACCTACCGCTGGAGTCACGTGACACCGTAGAAACGTACAGCTGTTCACATTCCCGTTCAGCGGGACTCATAAAAGATTTTGAGGGTATTTCTTCAATGTTCCAGAATTTATGTAAAGATTCGTCTAACGACAGAAAACAATGAGAATCATCTATATTCAACGCGGTAGAAAAATATGAAGCGGTATTTAAATCAGCGATATTATTTTTATTATTAAACGAACTAGTGGGTACTTCGTTTTTATTATTAAATAAACTAGCGGGTACTTCACCCATAAGAATATAACCGAACACGGTTTCAATAGCGGATGGCGCGGTAGGTGAAATAATTTTATTGTTGAGTAATAAATATGGGAACAGCTTTGCCCCTAGAAGTAGTTCAACATCACCAGGCATATGCCACAGGGGGTCGGCTAGCGGTAATTTGAACAAATGTTGCACTGCAGAGGTATCAACAAAGTGAGATGGTAATTTGTCAGTTATGCAGTCAACCACAAGAGCGGTTATTTTAAAGGAATTATTTTTATTTTTAGCAGTAACTGTTATCTCAACGTAACCTATAATAGGCCGCGAAGAGGTTCCTACTCCTTTTATAAATGAATTTGAAAGCGGTATAATATTTAATTGAAGTCTCTTACAACAAGCTGACGTAATTATGTTGTTTTGCGAAGCGTTATCGATCAAACATCTTACAGAAACATATCTATTATATCTGTTGTCAACGTATACTTGTGCGGTCGACAGTAATACGGTTGTGCGCGGTAAATCTGTACCTACGCGTGAACATGCACACAGCGCCACCTGTTGTGAATGCGCGGAACTAGGCACAGCGTCGCTCGATCCCGACCGTTGAGTAATTTGCTCCAGATGTAAAAGCGAATGATGTTTCTTGTTACATGTCCTGCAAGTATGTATTGACTTACACTGTGAAGCCGTGTGTGTTAAGCTAAGACAGTTTACACATCCACGTTTGTTTTTAATAAAGTCCAAACGTGAATTGGCTGATAGTGCTTGAAATGTTGGACACATATAAAGCTTCCAATGATCACTTCCATTACAGTGTGAACAAGTTTGGTTATTGTCACAAGCAACAAAGGTATGCACCGTACTATCACGTGACTGATTACGATAATTATTTTTGTTCACTGATACAGTTCGAGACGAAACAGTTCTATCCAATATTTTAACTTGCGATTTTATGAATTCAACGAAATCCGTATAAGTTGGAATCTCCTCCTCTCTCATATGCATCTCAAATAAATGTAAGGTAGCGGGGTCCAATTTTTTCAAGGCTAAATTTAATAGTATGAAATCCTTTAAGTCGTTAATTTTTAATTGTTCTAGTGCCGAAACAGACGCGTGAAAACTTTCAATAAAACTATTTAAAGAGGTGGAATTATTACTTGCAGGTTTAATGTTTAATATGTTAGACATGTAATGTGACCCTAGTGTTCGTTTATCTTGATACTTTTGAACCAAACTGTTCCAAATGGATTTATAATTTTCGCCCGATGGAATAATTCCGGCAGTAATTTGTAATGCGTTTCCTTTCAGATTACCCATTAAGTATTGCACTCGTTGAGAATCTGTAAGATTTATATTACTATGGATGTTCGACTTAAATGATTCGTAGAAAACAGGCCAGTTTTCAATCCTACCATCAAAAAATGGGATCTGAATTGGGGGTAGTTTGATCGAGTATTTAGATTGTTTCACGATATCACAAGTTGAGTCATCCGTTGACCTTGCAGACCTCGCGGCGACAAGTGAACGAACTCTTTCGACACGGGTGTAAACGCCGTCAAATGATATTTGACTGTTATAATCGATTGTATAATCAGGATTTATTTGTAAAGAATATGTATTTATTTTGTCTAAGTTAGCACTAAATTCCTGACGAGTGATCGAGAGTATTTGAGTGTCCGCCATGAACGTTTCCGCCGAACGAAGCTCAATATTAATTGTATTTATTTTCTTTGAAGTTTCATACAATGACGATAAACGCTCAAAGATTGCTTGATTTTTAGCTTGAAGTAATTTTATCTTCATTTTTAGTTCTTCCATAATGGGTTATTGTTGAAAATACAACGGATAAAAATTATTAAGTATAGCGGGTAGACTTACAACAAATATTTTTATTGTAAGTGAGTAAGAAGTAATTGGTTATAAATAAGTTAGTAGGCAAGTTTGCCGAACTAACTCACGATAATAAGCGGTTTTTTAATATTGACCTATGCTATTGTAATGCAGTAGGAGCAATATTAAGTTGGCACAATGGTTCTCAATGAAATATGTACCTAGCGGAATGAACGAACGTTAGTACGCGTTCGTTTAATATGGCGGTTTTACGAACTTAGGTATTTGCCTAAATTCTTAGGTATGGGACCTATGAATGCTGATTTTTTGAATCCGACTCGAATGGACCAAAAACTTATGTTGAATAAGTTGGGTTATTGCGGCTGTCGAAGGACCAATAAGCGTTGTGTAATTACTTGGGAACGAATGTCATGTCGCCTGCACACAAGGGGGTAGGAAACAGTTAAGGACTTACTTGGTGGTTTTGCATGTGCCGTGCTGATATGCAGACCGGCGTCCGGTAGCTTCTGTTTCTCTGCTTCTTCCTGGTTCTGTGTCGGCCGACACTCGTGAATTGGTTTAATTTAATTAAGGCGTTTTGGTATGTTCCGCGGCGCGCGCGCGTCGCGAAGCTTATCGGTTAGCTTGCGGTGCGGGTGCGGTAAGTGTTCGATTACAAGTGAAGTTGAATCTCTGTCCCTCCGCTGGTGGTTTGTTCCACGTAGTCCGGAAGCGGTAGTCGGTTGGCGCTTTCTCTTTCTGTCGCGTATGGACGTAATGATAGGGAGAGGGATAGATGGATAGGCACTTGGCGACATGACGTTGACGTTTTCGTTCGGATATTTAATAGAGAGAACCTTGTAATATAGAAACTTGCGTAAGCAAGCATTCATTAATCTCGGCTTAAGTTTTTTTAATGCCGAAAAATCCATAAACAAATTTCCAAAGTGGCGTTGGAAATATATAATTGTCAACAAGTTTGGAAAACAAATGTGTTTTTCACAATCCTTAAAACCATGGCATTACTAAAAAGATTACGTCTCCAAATGGCTAGCTAGCTCGCAAGTTTAAAACAATAAAAAACCTCTATCGAACTCTTAAGAAAAAAAAATTTAGATTGTAGGTACCAGTCGCCCGTCTACCTTCTTCTAAATTGGAAGTAACTCGCATTTTCAATGGAGTTGGAGGGGGAGCTAAATTTATTTTGGAAACTTGCTAAAACAAAGATAAATTTGAATCGACTCCGCAAGATTAATGTACCAAGTTTCGAAGACCAGTGTCTGATGGGAACGAATGTCGTGTCAAGTCGAACAAGTATGAGATTAGTTCGCTGATAAGGGATAAGACGGAAATTAATATAAGAGGATTTTCATACATTAAAACTTGTGAATCGCCTTTAGTTGAGTGATTAATCTCCAGGGACAGGCACTTTAACTAAAGCTGAAGAGGATTCTTGAAGTGATTCTGATCTTTGATGTTCAAATTGTTTGCACGTGATCTAATTATCTTCTCTTGGTTGATATTAATGTGATTTTGGTAAAAAATATGAACAGAATTCGGTGAAAAAAAGTCAGAGTATTGTTTCTTAATTACGAAAGAAAGAAAATACGTTTATTTGTGGCAAACATGACGCATAAAAAGAACAAGTTGATGAAATAATGCTAAGATACGAGACAGAGCCCCAGCGCTGATATTCAGCGACAGCCGGCGTTGACGTGATGACGTCAACCAGTGCAGCATAGGATTGCGAACGAATGCTTCAAGGAATTTTAATTTTAAGTCGGCTTTAAGTCTTTTGTTTTCTCTGTCACTTTTATTTTGAAATGTGAGTGTTTTTTAGTTAAGTGTCCTTTAGCCTACATTGCGCCAGTTAAATTTAAGGCTTATATAATAAGCTGGGCACAAATGCAGACTCTGGACTGCTACTAAGCAATTCCTCATAGAAAACCAAATAAACGCAAACACTTTTTTCCCTTGTTTTATAATTATTCTGCGATTCAGGGCGGAAAAACATCCAACAAATCAAAGATCACAAAAATCGGTCGAGTTATAAATGGTGTAACTAATCCGACTTTGTTTTATTTATATTTTATTTCATAATCTCTTAACTACATAACTATTTACAATAGATACTAAATTGAAAGACTAAGGCCTGATTTTTCAATCGACAGATAATTTTTACTCGTGGAATAAAAGTGACGTCTAACAGTTTTAACGGCAAATTTTTCAACGCCAGATAATTTTATCCCAGGAATATTTTTGAATTTTTGACAGTTTTTCCATACAAAATCTGTCAGGCGTCAATTTTATTCCACGAATAAAAATCTGTCGATTGGAAAATAGGCCCTTACTAACTATATAAATAAATACAAAAACAAAAGGATATTAATTTAGGCGTCGAAGTATTCGTCAGCATCGCTGTCATCTGGAAACGTGCCCAGAAAACTGCAGTATTGCCACGTTGAATGGCAATGCTAATTCTTTGGCTAAAGAATGACCCGGTCCTCTGGTCACGTGAAGTGTCAATCAGCCGGCGATAAATTATTAATATAGATTCCAATCCAAACAATCTCAACAAATTTTCTTTTATTCTTTCTATTAAATATTGGTGTGTACAGACAACACATCAAGCTACTACAATCTGTCAAATTTCTTTAGTAGATTTTCAACTTTATCGCTAAAGGTTCAAGATTGATTGGGAAAATTTGACAGTTTCGGGTCGCTTGATGTGCTGGCGTCTAAAAAAAAATTTACGTGTTTTCTACTCTAATTAAGTGGCGTGATCATCGTTATCATTACAAACGTCTACAAGCTGACTAAATCCTAAGAAAAACATCAAAGCCATAAAAATGATAGATCTAATTCCGTCCCAATGAGTACTGAATCTTATTTCTCGAATAGCGATGCAATTCTATGTATATAAAATCCGTCTTGTGTGCGATTGTAATCAAGTTTCGCTGAAGCCAATGAATTCTTTAATTAGATCTTGTGTTTCTGCGCTAGAAAGAATTTTATCTTTAAGACATTCAACTGAAAGATGTTTTAAAACTGTCAGCATTTAAATTAACCTGAACTGGAGTTTTAGGGTTATAATTGGGTTGGGCTTCGTACCCAAAGGGTGCCAACGGAACCCTATTACTACGGTTCGGACAGCGGAACCTTAGTGATAGGCCACGTTCCTCCGTTTGTCACATCACTGTATCTTTTAAACCGTAATAGATAGATACTTGAAATTCTCACAGTGTGTACTATACATACATTCATACATACAAATAAATAAAATTGAAGAGACTGTTTGTAATCTATAAAAAAAAAATTTGAAGTGCGGAACAGCTTCTTACTAAATGCATAAAAAATTATAACAAATAATCATTTTTGTCCCGGTAACACGTTCCGGTGGGATAATTTCATATATTCACGCGGGCGAAGCCGCGGACAGAAGCTAGTAACAAATAAAAATAGAACAGACTTAAAAATACAGTAAAAATGTTTAAAAAATAAAATGTACTGTTAAATATTGTATGGTGGTACGGAGCCCTTTGTTTGCGAGTCCAACTCGCACTTAGCCCCTTTCTTTTGGAATCTGTCCAGTTATCACTTCGTTATCTACATAGATAAAATCATGTATAAAATAATTATAAACTTTAATTATGTTCCACCAGATTAATGGATTTAAGTTTAGCAGCCAGATGGTTCGAAATCATTAAAAAGTTAAATGGCTTAGGAGAATACGCGGTCACGTGGTCGTGGGCACTCATTCCATATTAAAATATTCCGCCATATTTTTCCCAGGTCAATGATATAGTCCAAACATTTTTTTTTTAAATATAATGTATTGACCACTATCATTTCCTTATGCTTTATTTTACGTAATTAGTAGATTTTACAACAAGTGCACAAAACAAACCATTTTTAAAATGGTTTTGTGGACGAGTTATAAACTCTGCTTTTCACTTCGATTGCGAGGAAATAAAACAGTAGTATAACATAACATTTCTTTAATTCAAATTCAAAGTAAAATTAGAACAGTTTTGAATACTGAAGGAAATTGTTTTTAAATCTTACGACATTGATATTAGGCTGCAGACCTATACAGCCTACTATTAAAATATATTTTTTCCGACATAACTTGCAGAGTAAGCAAACTGAAGTGGCAGTGGGCTGGCCATGTTTGTCAAAGGACCAGTGGAGCAGACGAGTCCTGGAGTGGAGACCGCGTATCGGCAAGCGTAGTGTGGGACCCCCAGATAGTTGGCTCGGACAGACTGGATGCGGAAGGTAGAGGACAAGAAGATGTGGGGCAGCCTGGGAGAGGCCTATGTCCAGCAGTGGAGTGCGATAGGCTGAGTTGATTAATTGATTGATATATTTTTTCTAAACTTCATATAATTGGACTGGACTTCTTTAATAAAGATTGGTTGTTGGCAGTTCTGGACAAAGTAAGGTGGAAAGAGAGAACGGAGGCCTTTGCCCAGCTGTGGGACATTAATGGCTAATAGTTATAAGTTAGGCAGCTGGATCAAAGGCTTGATTCAGAAAGCGGTACTTCTGGACACGGCTCGCATTGTCAGGAGATTCTTCTCTCTGGAGCCCTGACCGGCAGTAGATTGGACCCTGTTCCCGATACCGGTGGGCTACTGTTTTTTATATTTTTAAATATTTTTATATTTTGTATACCTATTCTAATATTAAAAAAATATAATTTATATGTATTTATTGAAATAAAGGAAATTATATTATAATATAATTACGCAATTCCTCTTAACATTGAATCAAAATAATGATCTGAGATAATTAGCTCATGAGAAAACAAGCTTATAGATGGAAGGCCCCGACTTACGAGTTGCAGGTCGTGGGTTCGAACCCCAGCAGGCGCTTTACTTTGTGTAAATTATTTCATCACCACTGCTCTCAAAACGGTAAAGGAAAACATCGTGAGGAAACTGGCACGTCCTAGAACCGAAAAATTTGAAGACATGTGACATTTACCAACCCGCACTGGGTATGCGTGATGGATTACGGCCCACTCCCTCTCACCGAGAGGAGGCCTGTGTCCCAGCAGTGGGAACATTATAGGCTGAATATGATGAGATACAAACCCTGAAGAATATAAGATGGAAGGCTGAAAAAGAACTTGCTACATTCTCGTATTTGTTAAAATTGCACGGAGCACTAATTAAGAGGAAATGCGGGTGGTGTTTTTTCTATAGAGACGCTCTCCCCTGTTTTCTTTCTCATTAATGACCATATGGCTATGATTTTTTACAGAATAATAAATGTTAGTTACTTGTATGTCCCTATGTTTTCCTTTTGGATAATACATAATTTTTATAAGCACTAGAACCCTCAAAAAATGCTCAAAATTGCCTACTTATTTAGACCGCTGTTAACAGAGGCCTAGGGTACAAATTTGACAACTGTTAATGAAAAAAGGAAAACATGTCGACACAGTATATATCCTTCTTATCCAGTTTATGAAATATCTTTCAAATTGGTTCAATATTGGTGGAGAAAATAGGCGAGAGCCAAACCTCGAAAATGTGACTTTTTACTTAGGCTATTCAGTCGGATCTGCAGTTGTCCTTATCGCACGAATAGACGAGAGATAGCGAGACAGAGCGACAGCGATAGTTTCTTCAAATACCTAATTTCCAAAAGTCTTTCCGCCCGCATTTCCTCTTAACTGACGTCAGTCATAAGCAAAGTGTTATGATTCATTAAAGTGCCAATCTTATCTCCACTTGCCTCCTTCTCTGCCAGTAGCAGAGACAGCACTCTAATTGCGTAGCACACTATCAACCTCAATTTGAATCATTTTGAAGGATATTGATTACCATTGCTTCATAATATGATCGAAAAAGTTGTCTGCTCAACAACATAACTCAAAGAATATTGTTCATATTCATATTCATATTCATTTATTTGCAGTTTTCATTTATTGTTAAACTGTCGAAATGAAAGCTATTGGTACTGATAGTTTGTTACGCAATAACTCTGCAGGTCCAGTCAAATCTGTGTCGTTATTTCCTCCAAAGACATTAACTAATGTTAAAACATAATTTATTTTGAACTAGCAGCGCCTCGCGGTTTTACCCACATAAGTTACGATCCCGTGGGAATATGGGGATAAAAATTATCCTAGTGTTAATCCTGGTAATAAACTACGTGTACTAAATTTCGTTCAAATCTGTTCAGTAGTTTTTGCGTGAAAAAGTAACAAACATCCATCCATCCATCCTCACAAACTTTCGCGTTTATAATATTAGTACGAATAGGATTTGTAAAGTATGTATTTATATAAACCTACTTAAAGAAAAAAAAAAACATTTACATATCATTTCATTCCACCAACTTTACCAGCTAAGTACTTTCTTTTTTTCGAAAAAAGTGCTATTTGAACCAGAACTCAGGAATCACTAATCCACTGATCTAGTATTCTGAATGCAGATTTTCTACCAATATATTCTTGATGCTAGCTCGAATGCTAATAAAGCTTTTAACCTTAATACCTCCCATCCAGCACCATGTTTATTATTTCATTTGATAATGTTGACACGAGAACGGAAACTGTCTCGTGATTTATACATAAATATCGCAGGTGACCCAGTTCTGATGTGTGCGGGACCACACAACGGAAGGTTTGAGGTAGAAGAGGGTAGCGGATGAAATATTCGAAGTACTAATTCGTAGGAAACTAAATTACAACCAAAAGCAAGCATCGAAGTTTAACAGCCAGTCTTACCTAGAGGTATCGTAAGCATAATCAGCATAAATTTGAGGATACGGTTGGCGCAGTGGCTGAGCGAGCGACTGCTGCGCTGCGTGTCGCGGGTTCGATTCCCGTACGGAACAAATAATTGTATTGCCTACAGGTATTTGTTCCGGGTCTGGCTGTTTGTGTATGTGAGTTTAAATGTTTGTAAACGCACCCACGATACAGGAATAATTCCTAGTGTGAGGTGACGTTTTATTAAAAAAAAAAAAAACAGCCTATAATGTCCTCCTACTCCTCCTACTCCTAGGACACAGGCCTCCTTTCTGTGAGAGGTGGCCTCAACCAACCCGCACTGGATCCGCGTCATATCCGCGTGTGGATCCAGTGCGGGTTGATAGAGAGAGGTATCGTGTTACCCAGTAACTGGGTTGTAGAGGTCAGGTAGGCAGTCGCTTTATGTTGAATACTCGTATTCAACTACACCAGGTTAGACTGGAAGTGGAAAAAGCTTGACAGATGATGATGACAAGGAAGCAAAATCACTGCATAGGCGTATAATACGCCCTGAATAAAGATATAAATATTTCGATTTTGAAGACGTTTAGAGTGTTTGCTTCACTATAATCTTTTCAGCATTATTTCTTTTTTATACCCTTAGTTAGATGGACCAACCACCTGAAGAGGATGGTAAAGACAGAACGCGAAAGGTGGAGGACTGGATATTGTGACGTTACTTGAATGCAAATATAATCAAAATCAAGAGCTTGTGGCAGAACAACAAGGTTTCAAATTCTGCAGACGCCAACCTTGCTCGCTGGGGGATTTACACTAGGTCGATTTTCGCCGTGCGGCTGGTCGCTTACCAAATTCCCTCACAGGCCGAATTGACTAGTTCATTTTGCATCAAAATGTTGACCTTCATACGGCGGGCGATCGCCTGCGACTGAGCATTTTCACTGTCGATTTTAGTCAACCGCCGCATGCGTCCTGTCGTACGACAAAAGTCGAAACCTACTACAATTTCGAACTTGCAGCTTTAATCATCTGTGTAAAACCCGCATTAAGAGATGGTTTTAGACTATAAATAAATATCCAATACTGCACTACAAAAGACAAGGAACGCAAAGACTCCAAATCTGTGAAGATACTTTCGGAATTCCAATTTGAATGTGTGGACTCAACTTAATTGTTCAATCCAAAGTAGGTATAGTGGGTTAGATTAAACCCACGTGTTAGTCGAATTATGTAGGCTTATCCGAAACGAGTCAATTTCTCGATTCTATTTCCCGATCCCGGAACAACATTGATTTGTTTAACTCACCCCGACGTTTCAATCCATACTATTTGCGAAAACCCAAGTCAACCCAAGTCGGTCTGTTGTGTAAAAATATTTTCGTAAAAACTTAAGTGACACTTCACTTAAGTTTTTACGAAAAGATTTTTAAAAAAGATTTTTTTTAAGAGAGATTATGTTAATAAGACTCACTAGTCTTATTAACATAATCTACTAATTAATGGTTTTTTTAACAGGTTCAAAATGAAAGTATATTATTTATACAGTTACACACAATTAAAACTTATGTGAAACTATGTGCAATGTTTTTTCTAAGTGTCTAAAGACCAACTCAAATACTGCCCAAATTACCTTTTCCCAAAGAAAACTCCTTTAGCACTCACTTTTTTATCTGATTGCTACTCAAAGTATGTATATGTACATACATGTGCATGCACATGTACTTCAATCATTAATCCACTCTTCCATTCATCACCCGCTTGTCCGCTTATCCCTTGCACCACCTCCACAGTTTTCCCCGAAGGTCTGCTCAGTTCTCTCAAGGGTGCTAGTGTATGCTCAGTTTAGAATGAGTTATGAACATCGGCGAGAAAACTTTTTTATACGCTCTCCTTGCAGTTCCATTTCATTCCTCCGTTTTATTAATTGTTCCAAGTTTTTGTCAAAGCATTCTTCGACCAGTTCTTTCAGTTCTGCTGTGAGTAAGTGCCTATTGAAGGCATTAAAACTTTTAATGCAATCTTGAATGTTTTTTTTTTCATCTGACCTTTCGCACCTATCAATTTTCCTGTTCATTGGCATCCAATGGTCTGACAAAATGCGTAGGACGTGTCGGGGTGATGGGATAGCGACATTCGATGGAGCGTAGGTCAAACATGAATTATTTTCTTTGTGAAACGAGATAAAATTTTCGCGAAATGTGCGCAATCACTAAATACGTATACGTGTTAAGAAAGAAACACAACGATTGTATGTTTAGCAGTAGAAGTTTGCGGCTTGATATGGTGATTATTATTATTATTATGTTATTATTATTATATTATGTCCCACTAAAGGGCAAATGTTTCTCTACTCTCTTTCCACTTCTCTCTGTTTAAAGCTGCTAAGGACCAGTTCTTGTTGACGGAGTCCAGCTCATACCGCCATCTCCGCCTGAGCCTGCTGCGATGTCACTTGCCATTAAGAGAGACCCATGGGGTCGTAAGTTTGGCCCAGTGGTCGTCTGACATGCGGCAGATGTGGCATTTGAGCGTGGCAGCTTTCCAAGTGACATCAGTTATTTTTGTTATGGAACGGATGTTCGTATTCCTAACTTTCCTAATTCGGTCTGTTGGTTTGATACTGAGAATACTCCGTTCTATAGCCCTCAGGCAAACGTCGAGCGTAGACCTCTGCCGATTTATCAAAGACCATTTTTCTCCACCATATGTGAGGATGGGAAGATGATTTGGTGATAGCTTATTAATTATTGACTTCATTCTTTACAATATAGCTAAAGATTTGCAAAGTTCAAGTGAACTTTGCAAAACTATAACCATAAATATAGTAAAAAATGTGACCGTAATAATTGCAAAAGACACATCATATCTATAAAAAAAAACGCGAATAAATCTTTTCCTAACAAAAATTCTATCGCATAGCAGCCTCAACACTTAAAACCACATGACTTCATTCTTTAAGATATTATTTTAAATAACCAAGTGTGTTTGTGTATCCAATGCTTCAAGAACAGCAATTCATCACAAGCGACATTAGCATCTGTCACGATTGGCATGACCTATTGGACCTCAGCTCCTGTACGGAGAATACATTAGTGTGTCAATTGTATCTAACTACCTATATATAACCGAATATTGGAACATTAACAAGCAGGGTAAGTGTGTAGCACGCTTACAATGGTAAAACATAAAAGGCATTGTACGGTGACTGAAATGTTGCGTGGAAATCTGTGGTCGTAGTACGGGCATGTGATGCGGAGAATTGGGGGAAATGTCATGAGGATAGTTTTGGGTGTGAGCGCCCTTCTATATGTCCAATGCGTAGAGAGCTTAATATAAAAAACTGGCCAATTGCGAGTCGGACTCGCGCACCGAGGGTTCCGTACAAACTTTTAGTTAAGTAAATAGTTCGTTCATCGAAACGAGTTTCGAAGATTTTCTCAATAAAGCAGTCCCCAAAACGTACAAACTTAACTTTGCCGTTGGAAAACTGAATGTCCCCATACTTCGATATAGGTCGTGGTTAGTTTACCAACTGCAAATAAGTTTGTAATCGCAAAAGTAATATTTTTTTGTGATGCAACTACAAATTTACGATTTTCGGATTTTTTCCTGTACTTGTGCTACATGACATTGCTTCATGCCTTTCATGATGCTAGGTCAACGGCAAGTTCCCTATAGGTTTTAATTCCCTTATGAGTGTTAAAATATGCGGCAAAAACGGAGCATAAAAAGCCGTATCTTTTGATCGCGTCGACACGCGGTCTCACTGCTACAAGGTACCACAAACCTGAGTATTTGATATTAATTTCAACTTGATACCTTTACGCGTTCCTGAGAAAAAGGGTCTTGACAGGCGGACAACGAAGTGATCCTATAAAGGTTCTGTTTTTGGTACGGAGTACGGACCCCTAAAAATCAGCTACTAGTGCCACTTTTCCTTTCAATAGCCATTATTAGAACTATTCATTTCCGTCATCTTTGAAATTCATGTACTGTTTATTGCATAATATATACTCTTTGGTTTATTGTCATACAACAACGATTTTCTGGCGAAACCCAATGTTAAAATAATACACTGTGAGTACCTTTTATCTTAATTTGACCGAGATCTAGCTTTGTATGACTGAAGTCTAAGTGTAAGTCTTCATATATTTCCATACATTTTACTTCCTTTATAAGTACCTACGTGTTATAGTGACATGGACGTCCACAATAATATCGCCAAATTAAAAATGATAAAATAATGATAATAAATAATAATAATAATAAATAGTTTTATTGATCCAAAAGATAAAGATAAAGGTTGTGTATAGTTACATGGTAAGACTTAATCAACAACAATCGACACTAGGGGAGACAAAATAATAGTCTATTAAATACTGCCTCCTAAACTAGGGATGGCTTGTATCTTAGGAGACAGTGATTCGATCGAGCTGGACTGCAACGCTATAATCACTAACAACAGTGCTGAAATTATCAACCATTTATTTTTAGATAAAAAAAATATAATACAAAAACATGTTTTATACATTTTTTATTTTCTATTTATTAAAAAAAATACGTATATAATTTTTTATTTCATAAAAAAAAATTGTCTCATTTTTATCTCATAAAAACAACATTTTTTATATTTTTTTATCATAAAAATATTTTGGTAAAAAAGGGAGCTAAGTTTTGGTAAGCTCGAAATATATTTGAAACGTTCATTACTTTAATTTGACCTTATTAGAAAGGGACTTCTCATTTTAGATAGGATCTTAATAAATGTAATGAACATGTTTAAAATAAATCCGTTTAGTTCAAAATTCCGAAACTCAGGCTTGAAATTAAGTTTCTGCGATATGATTTACTTATGTATACGTAATGATATTTCATATTCTTAAATGTACCAACTTCTGCCCGCGGCTTGATCATAATCAGCCTATATTGTTCCCACTGCTGGGACACAGGCCTCTTCTCTTCGAGAGGGAGTGGGCTATAATGGCCCACGCGGTCCCAGTGCGGGTTGGTAGATGTCACATGTCTTCGAATTTTTGGTTCTAGGACATGACGGTTTCCTAAGGATGTTTTCTTTTACCGTTTTGAGAGCAGTGGTGATGAAATAATTTACACAAAGTAAAGCGCCTGTCTGGGTTCAAACCTATGACCTACAACTCGTAAGTCACGGCCGTTACCACTGGGCCACCACTGCTCTGCCCGTGGCTTCGCCCGTGTGGATGTAGGAAATGATCCCAGAGGAACGTGCTACCGAGACAGTCGCCTATGTCCCTTCCTCAGGGGCTGCAGTCTCGACATTCATAGCGATTGCTTTACGACCGAATTCGGTCGCAAAGTCCTGTCACTCCATACATTACACCAGTTAATCCGGGACTTTGCGACCGAATTCGGTTTTTTGAAAATCTTATGAATACAATACAAAGCGACACATATTATATTTTACTACTTTTATTTAAGGAACACAATTTATTTTATTAAGCTAGTATTCTTAGTTTCCGAGACTTTCAGGTAACTTTATCTGACCCTAATTCATTGCTCTCGAGTGTATTAATAAGGAATTAACTTAAAATATCCTTACATTACTTGTATAAAAAACAGCAATATCGTAAAGATTTTATAAAAAAAAAAGCTTGTAAAAACATAGGTAAGATTATGTGCTAAATGGAACGGTAGGGTGTTCATAAACGAGAAAGTATTATTGCGGGTAAAACCTAGCCTAACTAGCGCCTCTTCATACGAACTGAAAGTAACTAAGATATTTTTTTATAAAGGAGAATGCCCATTTTGTTAGGAGTTTTGGGCCCCTAAAAAACTTCGCATGTCACAGTGGTTTTAACTTAGTTTCATAGACCTAAAATCACCTTTTCATATCCTGAAATCGATTTTCAATTTTTCACCCTTGTTCAAGAGAAATCTTATTTTTTCGGATGCTGAAATTGAGGTTATAAAACAAGTTTTGTTTTGTTTTATACATATTTGAAATTAAAATAATATTGTTTAAGTATTAATATTGATATCTGAATTTAGAAAACACTACATAACTTCTTCTCTTGCTAGATATTATGCAGGTTAAGTACTTGCGCTTACAAATATCCCTTGCCGTGCCGTGCCGGCAGTCAGCGTTAAGTAGGCTGTGCCCTCACCACTAGTAGGCAGTGTTGTTAAAAATAAATACTTACCTACGACTAAAGCTTTAGGTTAGAGGAGCTCATGGCCAAGTTACAACAACCACACGGATCCATCTCAAGTTAAGCTAAGCTGCTCTATGGCTGCTTACTTTTAAAAAAAACAACAATAAATAGTAGATAAGACATTTATTCTTCAAGAAATATATGGTCTAGAAATTGCGCTGGGGCGCTTATATCATTAAAACGACCCCAGCTTAAGTACCACAATACGGTCATAGTATGAGCGCAGCACCCTACTGTACGATTTCCCACTAAGCAACTACAATAATAAGCAATGATACTCTCTAAAGAATTTGCCCTATGTTGCTCTCTACTTATCAATAAATATGTGTAATAAATCCTGCTACTCACATGTCTCGATTTTATTCTGGCCCTAACTAAATAATTGTTTTGACCTAATATTAAGGGCAAATCTTCTTCTATTAGTTCATTGCTTATTTCTACACTGTAGGTACCATTCGCCCGTACATGCTCCCCATAATAGGATCTTGCCTGTTTTAATTGGTAAGATCCTAAAGCAAATCTTCTTAATTCAATTAATGATAATCTTGGAAAGTTATTTAGATGGGGAGCACTGCTGTTTATGCTTTGGAAAATCGTACGTCTTCTATTTATATGTTCCCTTTGAATAAATTCCGATAAATAATTTACTGTATTTAATCTCGACAGAGCAATATTTAGGTACTCCACAGCATCGGGTCTATCATCAATTGTAGGATGGAACTTATTCAAAAGGGAACAAGCTATTTTGAAATCAGTCATAAGGTGACTTGACGCTCTATTAAAATATTCCTGGCGAAATAGTTTAAAATCTCTTTTGATTCTCCCATTTACAACTTCTACCACCCACCGACACATTGTTACACATCTAGATTTATTAGCCTGGTGGGTGGTTAATTGATGTTCGTTTTCCGGTAATGACTCAGGCATGTGAGTTTTATAATTATATCGTTCTAACTCAGGAATCACATCTCTAAATCCTCTGTCCAAAATGAATACATCACCGGGTCTAAAAAATGAGCGCATGGGACCATTTTCAGTAGTAAACAAGGCGCTCATAATGGATGAGTCATTTTTTGTGGCTTCATATGGCCCCACGCACTCTAAAATATATCCATCGCAGCAAACAAATAAAAACGGTTTGACAAGATTGGCATATTTATGCAGACTATATGTTTGTTTTTGATACAAATAATTGCTGCTGCTTTGCACATAAACATATGTGCCATCACATATTACAACGGCAGGTTTAACATTTGAAGCCATGTTGGCATCCCCAAAAAAACCCTCCGGTATGATTCTATTCCGTGATGCTACATTTTGGATAGATGTGTGATTTATTCCTAAGTGTCGAGAAACAAACTGCTCATTTAAACAATTTCTCACAATATTCATTTTTCTTTCCAAAGTGGATCTTGGCATTTTAAAAAGAGTTGACATTCTTTGATTACTGTCACCTGTTCTGAGTTTTACTAAGAATATGCTGAGAGCAACAGAAGGATTTGGAAAGTGATCATATAACATAGGGTTACAACTTAGAAACTCATTAAATTGCTCTGTAGTAAGTCCCAACCATAAACAAGAATCCATGGAGTTTATGTCATTGAAGTCTAACTGTCTTTCAGTAGCTTTTTCAAGTTTTGTGAAAATATCATCTACTTGAAATCCAGTAAAATCTGAATATGGAGCTTCTAATTCATCCCAACGATTGCTATGTAAATGATATCTGCAGATTCTTGCAGTGAAGGGAATATATACTTTATGATGTAACAACAAAACTTCTTTTAAAGTGCCTGGTACTAACAAACGTTCAGTGTTCGCACAGCCAAGGAACAGGCAATGTCGGGAACTTGCCGAAACCCGTTTGTACTTTAGTGAATTAATTTTTGAATGTGTTCGAGGTAATGGTTGTTCCTGAGGTGGTGGAACCGGCAGTGGTAGTGGAGGTGGTACAGGAATCACAGCATCTGCGATGTCATCGTCCATGTTATCAATCACTGGCGCAGACTCCACTATGGGTCTGTTAACGCCACCGACGGCTTGGCTCTGTATTCCTCTCGATGCAGCCTCCCAACAAGCACGACAAACTCTATCCAAATTCACGACCTAAAAATAAGAAAATATTTTATATTTACTATTTATTTTTGTTCAATTAGTTTAATCATATGTAGTTATAATGCCACGGTTAAAACCCTTACGTGAAGAGCTGGTATCCATCTTAGTAGAACGTTCCTTTGAGGACAGTCTTGACTAACCCTATGAGTTCTGCGACTTGCAATTGACATGCCACACGCAAAACATATGTTTAGGTGTCCAAGAGCAGGGGACACAAGGGATAGTGTTGTAGTTGATGATGTCCGGTTTTGTAATAATACAAAACATTCAACACACAGTATGTCATCAGAGGATATCTGAAAAAATAACAAAAATAAATCAGTGATTTCCTAAATAGACAATACGTACATTTATTCATGTGCGCATTGCAATGGTCTAGATTTTCTCACACATCACCTTACACTGTTTAATTTCTGTTATAGTGGAAATACATAAGAGAGATTTACAGTTGATGACTCCTTGATTGACTAAACACAGGCATCCTAAATATTCGTATAAGTCTTGTAAATGACATATTATAAACTTACCGGTGTAGGTGTTACCCAGGATCTCAGAAGGTTATGCATTGGTTCATCTAAATCTTCGATTTGACGTCTACGAAGATTAGGCGCCAAACGTAGAGAGCAATTGACACATCGGCGAGAGAGAGGGCGGTTTACCCGACCTCTACCAGGTGTAGACATTGTTGAGGAGTAAAACAAGAGTCCAAGGCTCACTTAAAAACTAAAACAGAGTCAATTTCCTCACTTATCACTAAAACAAGAGTCCAAAGCTCACTTAAACTAAATAGAGTCAATGTGCTCACTTGTCACTAAAACAGGAGTCCAATATCTCAAAACAAATCACTGGAGGAACGTAAACGCTCAACTCGACAGCTTCAAATTGTAACGAACAGAAGTAAATATGGAGGAATAAATTCAACTCGACGCAAAACGAACGGCACGAAACAATGCGATTGATGCATTGATTTGACAGTTAGATCTGTCTAATCTTAGTGTGACCATGTTAAATAATTTGATAATCGATTTACTAAATCGATTTGTTATAAATAATATTATTCACATAATTAAAAAGATTATAAACGCTGGTACTAACCTGAGTAGGTACTAACCACATAATAAATAAAATAAAATAAAAATCTTATATTTCAGACAGAATCCATTGATTGGTTAGTATACAAAATAAAACTTAGAACTAGTGTTAGTACTTATAGCTACCCGGAAAAAATGTTTTATCTAATTAGGTACCTGCTACCCGGAAATATTGTTTTATCTAATTAGGTACCTACGCCCCACTGGCATGTAGGCATATCCAATGTCCCAGTATGGGGCTATCCCACCTGACCGCTATGGTTTTCAGGATGCTATTGCTAAACTTCTGACTAACTGAGCTTCAACTTTCTGACTAACAGACCGACTATTTAATTTTGACAATTCAAAAGTGCCTGTAAATGGTTTAATTGAAATAAATGATTTGAGTTTGAGTTTTCGAGTTGGGGCTGGCGCGTACTCGGTGCATGATGGAGGCGCATCGCCTGCGCATTATTGCGTGAAAACCATCAATTGCCGCCTCCGTGAACATGCTGGAAGCACTACAGTAGCGCGGCAACCCCATCAACACCCTGAACGCATTACTAAATTGGATAATGTCTGTGGTACTAACTTTTGTTTTTTAAAGAACCTAATCAGATACGAATGTACCTACCGGAATATTTTAGACGGTAGGAAATACCATGAAACATAATTATGATAATATTTTTTTTAGTTTATTTACTTACTTCTTTTATTTTCTTTATTTGAGTCCGCCCATCGTCTACTTCACGCCTAATCAGTTACATGAGAGTGTTAGCTAGATTACAACGGGTGAAAAGCTATATTGTAGCCTATCTCCGGTCATTTTAGTCGGCAGATTAGTACAATATCGATATTTTCAATCAATTACTATAATTCAATTGACATAGTCTGTCGTCTGGCAACATTCAGGTTAAGTTTTAATGGCGGAACTAAAATCAATAAAATAAATATTAATTATGTTTTCCAATGCTAGGGTAAAAGAAATGTTGATAAAAAAACTTAAACATGTAAAAATACGGTTTAATTTTTGAGAAGTAAATAGTCTTGACATGGCACCAAAACTAAGGGCCCATTAGTTGTCATTCTCCTTTGCCATTGTGATTTTACTAGAATAGGAAAGTTTTGATTATGAACGTACTAATAGCTGCGCCCCGCAGTTTCACCCGCATACGTTTCGATCCCGTGGGAATATCGGGATAAATAGTATCCTATACGTTAATCTTAGTTATAATAAAACCCACCCGTATTCCTTCAGTTGCCTGTGCCCTGGCACAGGCAACGGAAGGACTGGCTACGGGCTGCGTATTGCCATTGTGTATATCAGTACAGACACCCATAGTCTGTACTCGATCACTTTGTGCTCTTAAAAATAACAAATACTCTAAAGCAAACTACGTATGACTACAGACCAGTCTGTATAAGTATACGGTTTGTTCGCATATGTCTAAAGCAAAATGTGACCGTGTTATTGTTTGTATTGTAGGGTATGTGGGGTCATAAGACTGTAATTATATGTTGCAGTGTACTACGTAACAATATTGAACATAACTATGTTGTACGTGTTTATATTCTCTGAGGGAAGCTTCGTGCGACCCCCTCCATAGAAAAGGATACAACATTTTTCTTCTTCTAAAGATTTTCCGATCTCTATGCTATTTAAGTATGTTTATCAACATAATTAAAAACTAGATTTAAACGTTTTATTCTCTATATAAAACGTATAAGCCTAGGTATTTATTATGAAAATAACATTCTTAAATATAATGGAAATGGGAAAATATTTAGAAGTAGAAAAACGTTTCCTTCTTTTGTATCGAGGGCTCCGCAAAATAATTCCCACGTAATAACTGATGAAAAAAAAAATGCAGTAGCTATGTAAATAAAACAATATTTAAAAAACATTAAAGTATTTATTTTTGAAAGGATAAATCAACATTATTAACTATTTAAAACGAAACCTTATTTAATGTTTTTTTGCATTTGGCTGATTTTTATTAATATTTTCAGAGAGATTATGTTGTTTTTGAAAATAAATGTAAAGGATGTACCTATCTATCTTTGGTGCGAAAGAGACAGAATGTGTTTGCTCTGCACTCGCATGTAGTTTGCTCACACTGAAGCATGCCATTGTACATACCACGGCAGCCAAATTGTCTGTACTCGTATGTGTTTTGCTCTCACGGATTAGAGCAAAGTGTATTTTATTTCAGTCTGTCTCTGTACTGATATGCAGTATGCTCTCTAGCTACAAGAGCATATTGCGTGCGATTACAGAGTAACCCCTGTCTGTGCTAGTATACATTATGGCAATACGCCTACGGGCTACGGTAACTCTTTCTAACAACCCGCGACCCTGGCAGGGTGCTGCCAGTCTTCAGGACAAGTTTCCGGATGACAGCGATGCAGACAAGTAGGTACTTCTATTTATTTTGAGTTTGTACAGGCCGTACTTATTTGCCTTCTAAGAGCGATGACGTTATGACTTCGTCATACCGCAAAGCTAACAAGGAGTGGTTCAAAACGCGATGAACTTTCTTTTGTGTGGCGATCCGCTAAGGGTACATGAAACTTACGAATGGGCAAGATTAATACCCCTAGAAGTGATACCATTTATCTATCGAACACCTAACGTAAAGACAGTAAGGGGTTGGCACATTTTATTCTGTATATGAGTTAGCTGTATTATTTTATCTGACAGAAGATTAATGATGATACATGACTTTTGCCCGCGGCTATGCACGTGTGGTGGTCAGAAATTATCTCTCAGGAACGTATAGTCCAGCACCCTAATTGCGTAACACACGATCAATCGGAATCTGAATCATTTTGAAGCAAATTACTAATTCATCGCTTCATAAGTTCGAAAGATTTGTCTGCTCAACACGTAAATAACGCAATGAATGTTGCTGAACTGTCAAAATGAAACCGTTTTCGATTGATTGTGTGTTACGCAATTAGGGTGCTGACCGAATTTGGCCATAGCGACCAATCTCAGCGGAGACTAGCCTTCTACGCTGGACATATGCACAATTTTGCACAAGCACAAGTGTGTGAAGACACGGTGCACTTACTCTTTCCTTACTGTCATAGTTCGATGGGACGGCAAACCGACCGGAGAGATATCAGGCGCAGGGCCAACGGCTAAACGTGCTACCCGAGTTACGGGGGTATCAAATCGCCAACCTCAGAATTCCGGAGATTTGTGCCTAGTTGATGTCAATAGGCTCGCTCCCTATTACATGGGACATAACTGGCAAAATGTGAGTACTATAGAAACACATCTGCCTAACCCTTCGGGGATTACAGATTTGAGGTTATGTAAGTAATTTCTTCGGTTCGGCGTTGTTGCTTAACACTCCGTTACACGCACCTCTAAAAATTATACGATTCCACGCGCGGGGCTCTGCAGTGCTCCAAAGGAATTTATGGAGTTTTACTTAATGGGGTAGAAATAAACATATTTTCTATGCAATCAGCTTTTATTGACACTTATATTAAAAACAAAAGATAAGGCTTTTCTTAATTAAAACAAAAAATCGTTTCTTAATCTTACAGAACTTTAAAAAATTAACATAGGAACCATAAATTTAAGATTTTAGGTATCATTTCGTGACTTATCGAGATCATTTAAACTTTGGTTATAACATTGGATATAGGTCTTCTACACCTCCCTCCTCTTCTTCATCGGATGTCTGGAGCCAATCAATTACCTGATATTCTCTATTAGCCATTTTGATCTACAAAAAACGAGTAAAATACAATTGTTATCGCAACAATAATAAAAGTTAATAATGTTTACATATATTTTTTCTAACAATAATATTTAAATAAATTATATAATGATTGAAGAAAATAACTAAAATTGCTTAACTCTGCCAGACATCAAATAGTTACGTAATTACATGCACGGGGCACAGGCGTGCCCCAGCAGCATTAAAATGTTTACGTAAAGCACGTCCGTGCGCCGGCGCAGCCAAAGACTACAATAGTATACTGTCTGGCGCAGCCGACTACTTACTGACGAATGCTTAAGGACGCTAGCAACAGCTATTAAAGACGGCCAGATTCTAAGTCGATTATTTAGGTAATAAATAAGAAAAAATGTATGGCTGGGCACGCTTGTACCCGCGCGTGTAACGGAGTGTTAATAAATTTACTGCCGAAAAAGTCTATCAGCATCTGCCTAGCCTTTTCCCAACCATGTTGGAGTCGGCTTCCAGTCTAACCGAATGCAGCTGAATACCAATATTTTACATGGAGCGACTGCTTATCTGACCTCCACAACCCAGTTACTGGGTAATACGATCCCTTTCGTAAGACTAGTTGTCAGATTTTCGGGCTTCTGATGACCCCTAACGACTGTCAAAGATCCACGAATGGCAGCCGGGACCAACGGCTCAACGTGCTTTCCGACGCATGGAGGGATCATGGCATGTAAAGATGGTCACCCATCCACGGACTAACTGCAGCAAGCGTAGCTTAACCTCATCGATCGACCTGATGTTATTACCTAGCCACGAGTCTAGTCTATTTCACTCATTATCTTTTCTTTCACACTTCGCAGACTTGTAAAAAACAATAAGACTAAAATCACGGCACGGTAATCACAAATGGCTTTACTAGCAATTTCCATCATCGATTCGCGTTGCAATTAACTCTGATCTAACACGCATCCATGTTGTTTCATAGACAAATGACACTGAGAAAATGACACCAACTACATTTGCTGAATTCTCTAAAATATTATTATTTTTATTTAAACTCTTTATTATTGTCTTTTGTTGGATTATTTTTTGTAACACAAGTGAGTACCAACCATTTTGTGACATTATGCTGAGCAAAGGCCCTTTTGGCATTATAATCTTTGTTTTCTGTTTTTATAGTTTTAAGGTGTCATTTTGTGTAATGCCACTATATGCATTTTTCTTTCTTTCTTTTCTTGATTATAAAATCAAACATGTATTCTCCTTTGGGGTCATGAGAGGTGTATCTATAATAAATTACTTCCAGTAGAGCCACGACCACGACTGGCCGCAATCGTAGCCGCGTACTGAGCGTAACCCTTTTTAGTTAGATATTATTTAAAGTGCTTATTACGTTTTGACTGTTATAGAGTTATGAGGAACAGGGTGTTAAGTTAGAAAGAGAGGATCGTGGCTGGTGGTACTGTCCACCAGCCACGATACCCGTCTGGTCGGAGCCGACGATTGATATCGGGACGTTGTAAACTCTGCGTGCGCGATGCAGGATCGCATGTGGCGATATAGATGTCACCACACGCGTTTGTCTGATGCTTTCCCTAGGAATAGACGTGATAATTTCAAACTCTGTGTTCACGGTGCTAAAACAACTCTTATGCGTAAGATCATCTTTTGCATGACTCCGATCATTTTTAATAAATTGCCCAAATCATGGAAAACATTAAATACGAGTATATCTGCTCTTAAAAATAAATTGAAGAGTTTACTAAATGAAAGAGCATATTACAGTATAGCAGAGTTTATGAAAGAGGACCTTTTTCTTCGTTTTTGAAATAACAATATTTATTATTATTTATATTTTTTAATATTTCCTCGTATTTTTGACATGTTATTGTAATCTATTATAGTTTTTGGAATAATTGTAATTTGGAATTTAAATTTTTAATGACAGTAATTTATATTTTTACTGACCAACTTACATAATGATTACTTTGACATTTGAATTGTATCTAAAAAATATGCTTTTTGAATTGTAATTATACCAAATCTTTAATGAATAATGATGAAATGTAATTTTGATGAATATTATCACGGGTTATGCATCATCTCTTCCTACCAATTTGTACGCCACGATATGCGGCTGAACATGTTAGAACTCTTCTGTATCCCACTATTATTCAAGGGCCATGTTTAAACAAATAAAATTTACTAACTTACTTCTGCAACTTGCCTCATCATCATCATCATCTGCCTAGCCTTTTCCCAACTATGTTGGGGTCGGCTTCCAGTCTAACCGGATGCAGCTAAATACCAGTATTTTACATGGAGCGACTGCCTATCTAACCTCTACAACCCAATTACTGGGTAATACGATACCCCTTGGTAAGACTGGTTGTCAGACTTTCGGGCTTCTGACTACCCGTAACGACTGTCAAAGATCCACGAATGACAGCCGGGACCAACGGCTTAACGTGCTTTCCGAGGCACTTCTGCAACTTGCCTATTGAAAAAAAAATCTGTTGTTTTCTCAAAGTAGCTTTTCGATTCTTCGATAATTTATTTCTGTCGTCACAGATTCTCACCACCATGTTCAAGCATTCACCAGGCTAAATTTGAGAGAACATCGTTACGAAGCAGTAAAAGGAAAGTACAGTCTAATTGATCAATATGAACTACCTAACACCAAATGGTTGGCTGATATTGAAAATTTATCAAACTGCACGTGCCCTCGAGTATACTACCCTGCATGCGGACATAACAAACAAACTTATTACAACGCGTGTGTCTTAAGATGCATTAATCAAACCACTTTGCGTCGATTGGGCCCTTGCATTAAATACAGAAGAATGACCGCAGTGCTTCTCGATTTGAACATTCCGACTAGATGGAAAAATCCGAATTCGATTGAATTACATGCTGGTGACGGGTTGGATCATTTGTTATTTAAAATACCTAATGCAATAAAAGATGTTTTCATTCCTTTGTACGTTTTTTATTTCTAGTATGTTTTTCTGTCATAAATTTTATAAATTCCTGCATAGTTATTCACAACTATTCAAAAGGTTGCCCAATTGAAAATGACGTTACTAATTTGCCTTGACCCCAAAAGAAAATATCTGACTGAAGAAAATCATATTTTATTTTAATAAACGTACTTACAACATAACATATTGAGCAGCGATGGCCCAGTGGTAACGGCCGTAACTTACGAGTTGTAGGTCGTAGGTTCGAACCCAGGTATGCACTTTGTGTTAATTATTTCATCACCACTGCTCTCAAAAACGGTGATGGAAAACATCGTGAGGAAATAATGTTCCCACTACAGGGACACAGGCCTCCTCTCGAAGAGAGGGAATGGGCCGTAATCTACCACGTGGGCAGAGTGCGGGTTTGTAGATGTCATAATGTCTTCGAATTTTTGGATCTAGGACATACCGGTTTCCATGTTTGCTTGGTTTCCATTCATACATAAGAAGGCCAATTCTCGTAATTTTAATTTAATTTATTTTATGTTTGTATTGTTATTGAAATTGTATAATAATATATATATACTAACACAATTTTTGATTTTGATTTTACTGTAAATTATTTAATTTAATGTAATGTTAGTATTGTTTAAATTGATTTTAATTCTGTTTCGGTGTCTGTGGTCTACGTACCAATTGATTTTAATGTGATTTAATTTATTGTATGGATTATTATTATCTGAAATAAATGAATTATTATTATTATTATTATTATATTAAGAACGTTCACAGTCTGATCTCAGTCTCAATCTGTCAAAAATACCTCTAATTTCCATACATTTTGACAAGTTTTTTGACATTTGTTTGTCGCCGAGATGAGACTGCGACTAGATTTTGAACGTTTTAAATTACGAGAATTGGCCTTCTGATGTATGAATGGAAACCAAGCAAACGGAGTATGTAAGGGTCGTAGTAGGTGGGATTCTGTAGTATCTGTCTACCGTGGGGAGAGTGAGTATATTATTATGTTTGTATGTCAGAGGATGGAAAGGATTGCTATTCTTACTGAATTTCTTTTGAAATTCCTTTTCGCTCGCGTTTTCTTATCGAAAGAAAACAGACACGAAATGTCTTTGGTGCTCTTAATAAAAATTGAATACACACCCAACATCACCCTGCGTAGTAACAGGCCTTGCTTTTCACGTAACGTGACTTTTATGTTATTGGCACAAGGTATAAATTGAAATGAAGCGCGCGTTCGTGAAATGCAACACCAATATGCATAAAAAAAGTTACTAGTTTAGCAATGCATTTCCTATTCCAATTTAAAAGTGGTCAAAAGAAAAAAAAAAAGAAAAAAAAAGGAAAAGAAATAATCTATTATTTTGATATTTCTTTCGACCACTAACACGCCATTGTCACACAATCTTCATTTATTAAATTCAGTCGGATAATTACAATTTGGTAATCTCGTACGTTATGACAAGTCAGTGATCTGAGGGACAATTCTCGCAATTTTAAGAACGTTCACAGTCTGATCTCAGTCTGAATCTGTCAAAAATAATCCCAATTTCCCTACATTTTTTACCATTGATTCTTGCTGAGATGAGATTACGACTAGATTTTAAACGTTTCATTACTGGAATTGGCCCCGTTTGGTAATAAAAATATCAAAATAACCCATTATTTTGACATTTCTTTTGACTACTGAAACGTCATTGTGAAGTCATATTTTTGGCTTAGCTTAGTCTATTTAGGACTGATTTTTCCATGGCCAGATAACTATTATTCGAGGAATAAAATTGACGTTTGATAGTGTTTATATGAAATAACTGTCAAAATTTCAAAAATTTTCCTCGAATAAAGTTATTTGGGTACGGAAATATCAGCCTTTAGATCTACCAGTATTCCACAACATGTGTCCACCATCAAGTATCTTACTAATCCTACTAATATTATAAACGCGAAAGTTTGTATGGATGGATGGATGGATATTTGTTACTCTTTCACGCAAAAACTACTGAACGGATTTGGATGAAATTTGGCACACAGGTGGCTTACAACCAGGATTAACATACACCGGTAAAATTTACGGTATATTGGATACTTTTTTATCCCGATATTTCCACGGGATCCAAACTTATATGGGTGAAACCGCGGGGCGCAGCTAGTCGATTATGAATTTAGAAGATTACGAAGTTTTGGCACCGTAGTAGGTAAAAGCGTTGCCGTAAGTGTGGTTAAAGTGGTAAACATTTATTTTCTGCGTAGGCCGTAGATGTCGCCATTATATTGTACCCTATCAGCATATTTGAGTCCGAATACATTACTGCATTCACTTACACACGAGAGGTAGAGGTACCTATATGACGAGGCATCAATTCCAAAACCCTTAAAGTAACGGGTTCAATAAATCATCATCGTCGTCATTGGCAGCCATATTCCACCCACTGCTTAGTATAAGCCTTCCCCCTTTTGAGCCATGCTTCCCTGGTATGCGCGAGTCTCATCCAGGTCTTCTCCATGATCCTCTGTAAGTCGTCCACCTGGCTAAATTAGTCTGCCAACGCTCCAGCTACCATTTCTCGGTAACCATTCCGTTAGGGCTCTGCTCCAGCTACAATCAACACGTCTAGCTAAGTATCCTGCCCATCTCCGTTTCAGAGAAATAAATACTATTGTAGTAAAACTCATGTCACTATGTTTAACAATTATACCTATAATTCAAATTTTATTTATGATTCAAATTGACGTTATTTCAAGTTAAACAAATGTCAACTTTATTTTAATGGTAATTATGTTGATTTCAGAGTGACTAGTAGTTAGTACTATTGAAAAAGTTATAAAAATGTTTGAAGTTGTAGTGTAAACTGAAATTTATTGTGTAGGAATTAAATTTATTTTTCCATAAACTCATATTTGTTTACATTTTTGGCGAATACTCCTATGTCGCAAATTTAGGTACCGCTATTCGGTTTATTTAATTATTTATTTCTTTTTTTTTCACTTGTACATTATTTAAAATGTTTTATTAATTGCTATTAAAATAACATAAACCTTATACTATGTTCTAAATTAGCAACAAAAAACTCATACATTAAATAGCTCATTTGTTTTAAAATATCTACCGCGGCTCACCTTTTCATAATACTAAAAGCATTATTGACCTGCGAGAGGTCAAAAAGGTTCAAAAGGCAAAAAGGTTAAAGGATTCCTGACATAAGGTGTAGTCGTTACGTATGGATATCCGTTTATATTCCCCCTGTCACACCGAAATGTAACATCACACCATCATCTGTTTAACCTTTTCCCAACTGGTGTGTTCGGCTACCAGTCACACTAGTTGCAGGTATACTAAACATAATCAGCCTATAATGTTCCTGCTGCTAATACAAAGGCCTCCTCTCTGTGTGAGGGAGTGGGCCGTAATCCACAACGCAGGCGCAGTGCGGGTTGATAGATATCCCATATCTTTGAATGTTGGCTTCTAGGACATGCCGTTTCCTCACGATGTTTTCCTTCACCGTTTTGAGAGCAGTGGTGATGAAATAATTTACTCAAAGTAAAGCGCCTGTCTGGGTTCGAAACTAGGACTTATAACTCGTAAGTTGCGGCCATTACCACTGGACCATCACTGCTGTTATACTAAGGCAGCAGTGAATACCAGTATTTTACATCGAGCGACTGCCTATCTGACCTCCACAACCCAGTTACTGGGTAACACGATACCCCTTGGTAAGACTGGTGGTCAGCCTTTTGGGATTCTGACGACCCGTAACCACTATCAAAGATTTTTGAATGACAGCCGGTACCAACCGAGGCATGAACATACATTACACCAATTTAATTATAGTGGCTTGCATCATAATATGATCTTTATGGAATGCAAGGTATTAATATGAAAATCCTATTCTAGCTAAATCTTTCCAAATTTTTCGGCAGTTAACGGTTCTGGGTGCTATGGTGCAACTTGGGTGAAGCCTTAAGTCTAAGTGCTCATACACACAAGCGACACGCGTTGACAACAGAGGCAACTGCATCTGTCGACATGCGTTGACGCGTTAGCGGCTGCCGTCGACATTGTGTCGTTCGTGTATTCGAATACGGTGCTCAAAACACGATCGGAATGTTGTCGGCGGCTGCCGTTGACAACGTGTAGTCATTTATTCAAATACGGTGCTCAAAAGTCGAGCGGCATGTTGTCGACGGCTGCAGTTACCTCTGTCGTCGACGCGTGTCAGTCGTGTGTATGTACACTTTCAGTGGACTGCGATAGGCTAAGTTGGTTGATAACGGTTGAAATTAAAACTTGGGTATCTGTTGCACAGTTGAAACACCATCTGCCACAGTCACTTCCCAAATATGTTGAAATAAGCCCCAAAAATAAAATAATAATGGCGTCTAAAAATCTCTTAAAAGAGACATAATTTCATGGTCTAGCTGGATGCAGCTGAATACCAGTATTTTGCTTGTAGCAACTTCCTATTTGACCTCCACAACCTAGTATACAACCTAGTTATATATAATGGATGTGGTTGAACTGTCAAAATGAAAGCCATTCCTACTGTTAGTGTGTTACGCAATTAGCTCGCTGAAACGTTACGGTGTAAATGCTTCCATTTTGAAAGGGCCCGAACGTTTTCCTGGGTTCCTTCCGTGACAGGAGCATTTGAATGACACTGTATAAGGTCCTGCATAATAGACCTACGCCCCGTGAAATTACCTCGGCTTCAAATCTTTTCACGCGACCATTGCGAAAATTTAGCACCTGCCTTATATTGGCTTTTTCTATTCACTTGAATCTTATTGGATTGAGTTGCCTGATGTCTATATATATTTCGCAGCAAAATTGTTTAATTAGCCGTTTAGTTAACCGCCTAGCTTTTTAACTAAATGGCGGCCGATGAACCAACGGCCTGAATGTTATTCAATAAATTATAGTTTACGTTGGAACTGTAACCAATCACGTGCGAACCGAATTGGTCGCAGTAACTAAGCCAGGGCACCCCGACCAAATGGGTTAGGTTAGAACTGTGATCAACTGCGTGCGAGCTGAGAGAGAGAAGCGAGGCGAGCACTACTTCCAAAGGCCAGCCGGTTGACTAAACGGCTAATTTAACCAGTTGGCTGCGACATATATACAATATAACATAACATCATGCCTACAATCCTCGACGGGTAAGATAGAGATGTAACTATAGGAAGTACACCGACATTTCGCTAGTTGTGTTTAAATCCCTTGTAATAGGGAGCGAGCCTATAGCCTTTGACTGGGTACGAATCCAGACTGCGGGCTCATAATCAGCCTATAATGTTCCCACTGCTGGGACACAGGCCTCCTCTCGGTGAGAAGGAGTGGGCCGTAATCCGCCACGCGGGCCCAGTGCGGGTTTGGTAGATGTCACATGTCTTTGGATTTTTGGCTCTGGGACATGCCGGTTTCTTCACGATGTTTTAATTCACCGTTTTGAGAGCAGTGGTGATGAAATAATTAATACAAAGTAAAGCGCCTGACGGGGTTTGAACCTACGGCATACAACTTGAAAGTCGCGGCAAACCACTGGGCCACCACTGCTCACTGATTTCGGGCTGTTACTGAGAAAATCTTGTTGTAAAAACCCAATACCACTTTTCCGACCTGGGAATCGAACCCAGGACGTCATGCTCAGCGGTACCGCTTGCGATTACTTGACCAACGAGACAGTTTCAGGTTTTTGAATAGGTGTAATCATGGTTAACATCGCATCTATACTTCTTGAGGGGTGGGCAGAATGGCCATGGTACGGAGCGAGAGTGAATGGGAGGCCGAGCAGAGAGGCAATCTCTACGCCCTCACGCCCCTAGCCGCCGCAGGAGACGCCCTGGACGGGACTCAACAGCCGACTCCCGGCCACCGCAGGCGCGGGCTTGCGGGCGGCGAGCAATGGGCAGCTCGCCGCCCGGTAAGGACCAGGCCCGGGTCGACGGCGCGTTGTGTTCCACGCGCGCCTCAAAGAGATGTCAGCACGAACCGACGGGGTCCGTTAGGGCCGATGCCGCCGGAGCTGCGGGTTGTTCGAAAGAGATACCGTGGCCCCTGGCACAGGCAACTGAAGGAACACGGGTGGGTTTTAGTCTGTAAAAGTCTGACACGCCCTTCCGCTCAGCCCAGAGCGGGAGAGGGCATTTGATTTCCCACCCCAAAAAAAGGGGTAAAAAGGGGGGGGGGATTATATAGTACATTTAGGGAATAGGTTTCTATTGCAAAATGATGTCTATAAAAGGCGGCGAGCGCGGCTGTATCGGTCATTTGCTCGCTGGCCTTCTTCGTGTGCGGTAGTTGTCGACGTGAATTGTTACTGTCCGTTAATTTAAATTCAAGTCGGTAAGGTTGTAATTGAGCTCTGTAAGTACGTACAATATTTGTTATTGAGTGATTGGTGTCTTATTTTTTTGTAATTAATTGCGTTAAACACAAGTAAAATCAGATTTGTAGAATACTTTTCTTTTTTATTAAAATTATTGAATGTGTCTAAGTCCCGTTGTTTTTTTTTGAATAAATTTTACTTTTGAAACCTTAGTTCAGAAGTGGGATAGTTTTCCTAAAACGCCTACTAAATCCTGCTTTTGATTTTGTATCTTCTGTTATAAAAATAAGACACCAAACAACCGTTTTATTTCGAAACCTTAACTTGTTTTGTGAGTAAATATGGCCGATAGGCAGCATGAACTTCGTGACAAGTCACGTCGACATGATAGGTACCGTAGATCTCGGAATAGATCTCGTTCGCGAGACCGTTCTCGCTCCAGGAGTGGAATTTATCACACGAGTAGATCTCGATCGAACAGTAGGGCGCGCTCGCGATTGAATTTAGGTGATCAAAACGTAATAATGCAACAAACGTTACAATCGATTCTATCTCGTTTAAATACGTTAGAAACAGAACGTTCTACCTTACATAACGCGACCGAGTGCCATAGTCAGCTAGTTCAGAATAGCACGTCCATAAGGTCTCACACTCCCCCGATTAGTGAATTACAGAACGATCACGCTCTTCAGGCCAGAAACCCCATATCTAAAACCTTGTTACCTAGCTCAACGGCCACGTTAAATATACCTACGGCCGAGAGCATTGCGACTGAGGGACCGAGTGTCGACACACACCTCCGCAGCGAACAATCTGTGACGGATTCGGCGCGGATATTAGCCGAAGCAATAAGGTCAATAAATACAGACAAAACTCAAAAATATTTTGTATCTAACTTCGATCCTACTATCAATGACATAGACGTTTGGTGTGAGGAAGTTGAACGAGCTAGAACTTCTAATAACTGGGGAGACTCGGAGTGCCTATCGCGCGTATCGATATGCCTTAAAGGTGACGCACGCACCTGGCTAAATGAGTGGGTGACCAGCGACCGAACGTGGACTAATTTCGTTACAGAATTTAAGCCCTTGTGCCCACGAAAACTTGATTACGCAAATATTCTTTATGACACGATGCACACGACTTCTGATAAGTATAACACATACGCTGAGTATGCTAGACGGACGTTACTACGCCTCAAAATAGTTAAGGGACTAAGCGATGAATTGAGAATTTTGATAGTCATTCGCGGTATAACAGACGCTCAGGTTAGGGCTGCGGCTGCCAACGCTAATCTACAGTTACACGATCTAATTTCATTTTTATCCATTTACGCCAAACCTACCCGCACCAAATTAGAAAATCGGAACCATCCTTCCAAGCCACAAAACAATAATCGTTCGTCAAGCTTAAAATGTTTTGTCTGCGGACAACCAGGTCATAAATCTCATTATTGCCCCAAGAAGCCGAAAGTTGATCAGGCGTCTAATACTACTAAGAACGACGCCAACAAACTAACCTGTAATTTCTGTAAAAAACCGGGACATAGTGAAGACGTTTGTTTTGCTAAGGAAAGATCGGGCTCGCGTAATAAGCGAAACATTAATTTATGTACTACCCCCTTAGCTGGTTCCTCGCAAAATAGCGACCTTAAGACTGCAATTATCCAGGGCATTCCTGTGGATGTTCTTATCGACAGTGGAGCCTTAAATGTCTCATTGGTCTCGTCTGATGCATTGAGATACTTAACTTGTGAACGGAAACCTACGCAATGTGTTTTGAAAGGAATCAGCGACGCCGCTATCCAAGCCGACTCCTACGTTACGTTAACGATTGAGTTTGATGAAATCTCCATCGAGGCCGACTTTGTTGTAGTACCTGGGTCTTGTATGACTACCCCCATTGTGATAGGAACTGATATTCTTAACCGTGACGGCATCACATACGTGCGTACTAGGGATAGACAGTGCCTAACTCGAACCGTTGGGACAGCTGTTCATGCAGTGTTCAATGATGAATTGCAGATTAACACACCCCTTCAGGGTGACCAACTTGACTGTCTCAAAGAATTAATAAAGATATTCTCGAAATACCTCATAACTGGCACTGCTTCGACTACTGTCACTACCGGTAAAATGTCTATAAAGCTTACGGACGATACACCTGTTGCTTACCGACCTTACAAGCTGTCACACTCGGAAAAACTTAAAGTCCGCGAGATTGTGCGCGATTTGAAGAGTAAGGGTATCATCCGCGATTCGACCTCTGAGTATGCCAGCCCCATAATATTAGTAAAGAAGAAGGATGGTAGCGACAGGATGTGTGTCGATTATAGGGCGCTTAATCGACTAACTGTCAGAGACCGGTATCCATTACCACTGATTGACGACCACATAGATAGGCTAGGCAATTTTAAATACTTCAGCAGCCTCGATATGGCTACAGGATTTCATCAAATTGCTATTGAAGATGATTCAATTCACAAGACTGCGTTCGTCACGCCGGAAGGACATTATGAGTATCTTCGAATGCCTTACGGTTTGACGAACTCTCCCATAGTATATCAAAGAATTATCAATGACACCCTTCGTGATCATATCGAGGCTGGCAACGTGTTAGTATACGTCGACGATGTACTCTGTATGAGCAACTCTGTTAATGACGGGATCCGCTTATTGAAAAAGGTTCTGGAAACACTAACAAGATCAGGGTTTTCGATAAACTTAGGAAAGTGCTCTTTCCTGTCCACTGAAGTTGAGTACTTGGGGCGCGTCATAAGTCAGGGTCAGGTTAGGCCAAGCCCTAGAAAAATTCAAGCACTTGTAGATGCGCCAACACCGCGTAACATAAAACAAATCCGACAGTTTCTGGGTCTGGCTGGATATTTCCGACGATATATTAAGAATTACGCGACTAAAACCGCTTGCATAGCACGCTTAATGAAAAAAGACGTTACCTTTTGCTGGGGTCCAGAGCAGGAAGAGGTTAGGCGAGAGATAGTAGATTGCTTGACTAAATCACCAATACTGTCCATCTTCGACCAGTCCCTACCTACTGAGGTACACACTGACGCCAGCAGTATTGGTTATGGTGCAATATTAATGCAGAAGAAGGCCGATGGTACGAAGCATGTAGTCGCTTATTATAGTAAAGCCACGCAAGGCGCCGAAAGCAGGTACCACTCTTACGAGCTGGAAACATTAGCTGTAGTAAGGGCATTGCAGAATTTTCGCCATTATCTCGTTGGCATAAACTTTAAAGTCATCACAGATTGCAACGCCCTTAAAGCCACCGAAAAGAAGAAGGACCTGCTTCCGCGCGTCGCCAGGTGGTGGATCTATTTACAAGATTTTCATTTTAGTATTGATTATAGAAAAGGTACTATGATGACACATGCAGACTACCTTAGCCGAAACCCAGTCCCAGATGCCAAAGTGCATCAAATATCTAGGCCGCGTAATTGGGCACAAATCGCTCAGTCTGCTGACAATGAGACGCAAAGTCTTCTGCAGAAATTACAGGATGGAGAGTTAGACTCTCAACGGTACGTCCAACAAAACGACCTCCTTTATTATCGTTACACACCAGTGGGCGAGGAAGCTAGACTCCTTTGTTTCATCCCCAAAGGGCACCGGCTAAGCTTATTAAGAATTTTTCATGACGAGCATGAGCACATCTGTGCAGAGAAAACTGCCGACTTAATTCTCAAATATTTCTGGTTCCCCGGGCTTCGGCAATTTGTAGCAAAATACATAAAACATTGCCTCGTGTGCATATCAAATAAACGTGTCCCTAGAGCCCCTCACCAACCAATTACATCCTGGGAAAAGCCTAGTACCCCTTTCGAAACATTACATACAGACGTACTTGGTCCATTACCCGAATCTGAAGGATATAAGTTTGTCTTACTAATAGTTGACTCTTTTACAAAATATTGTTTGTTATATCCCATTTATAAACAAGATGTGAGTGAGCTTAAACGAACGTTTAGTAACGTAATATCACTCTTTGGAGCCCCTAAGCTTGTAGTAGCTGACCGCGGGCGAATGTTTGAATCCTCAGGATTTTCTAAGCTTTTATCTGAACTTGGCTGTAATATTCATTTCATTACGCCGGAAATGCACAATGCTAATGGACAGGTAGAAAGATACGTCAGAACTGTTCTAAATATGATTCGGGTTGAAACAAATCATAGGCACTCAAAATGGTCGGAACAACTATGGAAGCTCCAACTCGTTCTAAACATTACCAAGCACAAGACAACGCAAACTTCAGCTCTGAAGCTCCTGATTGGCACGGAAGCCACTATACCTGTCGTTCGGACACTAATCCGCGATGTCGCAGTCGAGATGTCTCAGAACCACGAAGGCCGGCGGGAGCTGGACAGAACAAGAGCTCATCAACTGCTGACCCGAAACCAAGCCAAACAAGACGATTATGTAAACCGACAGCGGCGAGCACCACGCACTTTTAACGTCAACGATCTGGTTTTCGTAATCAAATACTCCCAGTCTACAGGGAAACTAGATCCTGGAATGCGTGGACCATATCGAGTGATTAAGGTACTACCCAGTGGCCGTTACCAGCTGAAACTCATTAGTGGTTCATACGGCAAGACCACCCAGGCAGCCGCTGAGTATATGGTACCCTGGAACGGAGAGTGGTGTCCAGAGTCATGTGCAGCCTTTTTTGAGGGTGAGTTACAATGACGCGCGGACCTGGTGAGTTGCTTTGCCATAAGTTTAGCTTGTTCATTTTTAATCACTTTTAGCTACATTCACTAAGACATTGTAATGTTTCAGTTTCTTAATTTAGGTAGCCTATCTAGATGTTCAAATATGAATAGTTAAATGATGGCAGATCGGCTTACTAACCCGTACACGCACCCTAATTGTGACGGTTTGGGTTGGACGTGCGATTCAGTGATGCCTCCGTCCGCATTGGTACGTGATCAATGATCTTGTGTGAAGGACGTGCGATTCAGAGACGCCTCCGTCCACCCTAAATTAATGAGTTTGTGTTATTGACTTATGATAAATATGTGATAGGACGTGCGATTCAGTGATGCCTCCGTCCTAATAGACATGCCTATAGTGAGAGGTATTGGTCTAGTATGAAAGTGTTGACGTGCGATTCAGCGATGCCTCCGTCAACCTCAGACAGTGGGGACGCCTTCTGTCTGATTTGTTCACAGATGCAATGCCACACCGCAGACAACGCGTCATGGGCCGATATGAAGACTGAGTAATAAAACAATGAAAGCTCTCATGACGTCAAATGCTTATTTTATTGATTACATGTTTTATGTGTCTACACTTGATAAACCTAAGGCAAGTTTTTAATCGTGGTAATATTTCAGATGATGAAGTATGTGATCCCGATGCAGGGTCATCATCAGCATCCATACCACATAGCGCAGAGGTGACCAGCAGACCAGGTGACCAGGGGAGCAGCGGTGAACACACATCTGCAGACTTGGCCCCGGTACGGGACGAGCATCACGAGGACCGCGCCGAGGACGACGCTACGTCAGGATAGGCCGATTTAGGGAATAGGTTTCTATTGCAAAATGATGTCTATAAAAGGCGGCGAGCGCGGCTGTATCGGTCATTTGCTCGCTGGCCTTCTTCGTGTGCGGTAGTTGTCGACGTGAATTGTTACTGTCCGTTAATTTAAATTCAAGTCGGTAAGGTTGTAATTGAGCTCTGTAAGTACGTACAATATTTGTTATTGAGTGATTGGTGTCTTATTTTTTTGTAATTAATTGCGTTAAACACAAGTAAAATCAGATTTGTAGAATACTTTTCTTTTTTATTAAAATTATTGAATGTGTCTAAGTCCCGTTGTTTTTTTTTTAATAAATTTTACTTCTGAAACCTTAGTGTACAATAACGAGCACTTTAACATTTAAAAGTGTATTTTTTTTGTATAGATTGTATGTTTCGTAGTTAAGTAATAACAGCTGCACGGGTCGATCGATCAGCTTATCCTTCGCTCGCTGCGGTTGGTCCGTGGACGGGTGGCCATCTTTACATACCGAGACGTTTAAATTGTTTCTTTTTTACATTGTTCTCGCATATAGAAGCAATAAGAATAATGTACCCAAGATTTTGTAATACTCGTAATATCTTGATTTAAAAGAGTGTCCGTGGAGTTTTGGAATGGGCAACTAGCTTCAACTTTCTGACTAACTGACCGACTATTTTGACAATTCAAAAGTGCCTGAAATGGTTTAATTGAAATAAATTATTTGAGTTTGACACCGTGCTTCAAAAAGCACGTAAACCGTTAGTTCCGGCTGTCATTCTTCAGTATCGCTGCCCGAACTAGGAATAAAGCTAGGTACCCTAAGGAATATAAGACTGGGCTAAAACGTCCCGTCCCAGTTTCCTATCACTGTTTTTCATTATTACCAACAGCCTGTAAAAAAATGTCTAGTAATTTTAAAATTACTTTCCCATTTTAAGTTTTTCCAATTTAAGTGGAATTCTCATAAAAAATAATTGCCCAATAATTCATCTCATTAGAGCTGAGAGTAATTAAGTTGTACCTAATTACAAAAGAATTTGCATTCACTACATTTTGATTTTGACTTTTGCTAAATAAAACGCTGAAATGGAACTCCTTTATGGGAAACATTTCGTTATTTTAGGTAAGTTAATTAATAATACGTTATCCTATGGAATACCATCGTATCCTACTTTTCCTAAAATAATATTATAAATTAAATTATTGAACCAAATAAACCTCTCAATTTATTTCCTGGAAGGGTTGGGCGGAATTAGGGTGTATCTAAATATTTATAGTACAGACGCCAGCACATCAAGCTACTACAATCTGTCAAACTTCTTTAATAGATTTTCAACTTTATCGCAAAAGTATTAAGATTCAAGGTTGATTGGGAAAATTTGACAGTTTCGGGTAGCTTTTCGCCGGTTATGGCTAAGTCCTATGTATTAAGGAGCGAGCCTATTGCCCTTAACCGGGCACAAATCCTGGTTCAGGGCTGCTACTGAGAATTTCCTGATTCAAAAACGCAATAATATTTTACTTGACCTGGGAATCGAGCCCAGGATCTCATACTCAACACAAGCGCTTGCAACCTGCAATACAATATCTCTCATTGTGTCCATAGATATATTACGTTTGTAACAAACCTTACGTTGGCGAAAATTCTTTTTGTAAAATGTAAGTTTTTTTATCTGGACTCATCATCTGCCTAGCCTTTTCCCAACTATGTTGGGGTCGGCTTCCAGTCTAACCGGATGCAGCTGAATACCAGTATTTTACATGGAGCGACTGCCTATGTGACCTCCACAACCCAGCTACTGGGTAATACGATACCCCTTGGTAAGACTGGTTGTCAGACTTTCGGGCTTCTTTTTTTATCTGGACTGTAGGTATATTATTTTATCGGATCAAAAACTCGTCCCTTAGGGCTGATTTTACCAATCGACCGATAACTTTTATTCGTGGATTAAAATTGACGTCAATTTTCAAAATGATTTCAAATTCAAAATTATTCCTCCGATAAAGTTATCTATTTTGATAAATCGTTGGAAAAAGCAGCCCTTAGCTTAATCAACCTTTAGCACAATCATTTTTTAAATTTCAAAATTTGTAATCTATTGTTAGAACGAGAGCAACTGCCGACAAACTGTTATGCAGTTTGGCAGACTTTATGTATGTTATTTTAATAATGTTATCTTATATTTTTTCAGCTGTTGGATTCCTTTACAGCATATCCTTGGCCGTTCCAGAAGTGTTCAGAGAGTTTTATAACAAATATCCCTACGACCCTGTCGAGCTAAGCAAGGCTCCGTTTAGTAATGATTGTACGACTTGTCCATACGTTTATTTCCCGATATGTGGAGACGACAACAAAACTTACCTTAACGAATGTAAGCTTGCCTGTAAAAACTCACATAGGGCTATTAAAGTTAATATGTCTAGAACTGGGCCTTGTAAAATCTTTCCGGACTAAGAATTTCAACTACGGATACTTTATTTGCCTGGAAAAACACTCGATTATTGTCGCCTCAGAAATCATACCGACCGATAGTATGTATGAGCCTACTGTATACCTAATAATCATGTAATTCGAAGGAGACTAGTCTCCACGACACAGGGAAATCTAGTGTGGAGGCTAGTGCTATTAAAATATCGTAATGTTTTTTCTGAACAATAAAGTTTTTATTATAAACTCCTTTATTTAATCTAAGTACTTATAAATTACATTTTTAAATATTTCTATAAACAAAAAGATAAAGAAAATAGCAGCCCACCGGTATCGGGAACAGGGTCCAAACTACCCGGCGGTCAGGGCTCCAGAGAGAGGAACCTCCTGACAATGCGAGCCGTGTCTAGAAGTACCGCTTTCTGAATCTAGCCCTTGATCCAGCTGCCCAACGAGAACCTCCTCCTCCTTCCTTATTATTATTTAATATCCTTTCTTTTCTATGATATGTCTAAGAATGCTTATCTCATTACAAACATCTTCTTTCCTTTGTCCCATGTCACTTGGGGTCGGTGCAACACGTTTTCTTCTTCCATTCTCCCCTGTCATCCGTCACGCTAACATTCACTCCCTTCTCTTTCATACCATTCCTCACACAATCCATCCATCTTTTCTTTGGTCTTTCTCTCCAGCTCCTTCCATCATTGTCACCAACTAGAATACTTACCTAGTGATAGATATTTAATTAGGTCATCATGTGCAATGGGACAATACAGGCTAGTTAAATAGATCATGCATGTCTTTTCCCAACCATTTTAGGGTCGGCTTCCAGTCTAACCGGATGCAGCTGAATACCAGTATTTTACATGGAGTGACTGCCTATGTGACCTCCACAACCCAGTTACTGGGTAATACGATACCCCTTGGTAAGACTGGTTGTCAGACTTTTGGGCTTTAGAAAGGATTGAATTAAGTATCATTAATAATTATCGTTTGCCAGTGAAGATATGGGAGACTGAGAGCTCATCTCAGTGTTAATACTGTTAAGATGGGTATAACCTAGTGCATTTACATGTAATGTAACGTTCCTGCGAATGCTCCACACGTGGTTCAAACTTCGGCTCATAGCGAGTGCGAATTTAACTGTACATTCCTTTCTATCATGCGCACGGATATCTATGATCATGCGTTTACTCAGTGACAATGTCAGATCGGGCATTCTGCCCGTGTTCGGCTCATTGTTTGGTTAGTAAATGGATGACACATTAGAGCAGCTCGATGTTACAAGTTGAGCTCTAAAATTACCTAGTTTTTAATTGAGATTATAGGTTCGCATAGGCAGTCGCGACCTTTTTCCGGTAGTGCAATTAAGCCCGATTCAAACTTTATGGCGGCTCTGACGTGCGCTACTCGCTGCGCAGTACCTCACCCCTCACCCCCGATGACAAGTGAATGATGTGTTACTGCGCAGTGACTCGTTTCGTGTTTCGAGCCACGAGAAAGTTTGAATCAGTACATTAAGTTTTCATAGAATTGTTCCACCGGAGTCGCGTCGCGCCTGTCTTCGGGAGCCTTTACCAGCCTATGAACATCGGGTGAAATAAAAAAATGTATTGCGTTGGTTAATGTGTTTTTAATTTATTTTTATGTCGTCATATCCTGTAACTCCTGTATTGCCACTAATAATCTACCCATGACTGATTAAAACGGTAGGTACATTCTGTGACAGATAGGCAAACAGATGAACGGACAAACAGACAAACAGCATAGGCATAAGTTTTTATTATTCAAGTTTTCGCAGCCGCCATCTTGGGTTTCCATTCACCTATCGGTTTTAGCACCCTCGAAAATCATGAAAAGTATCTCTTTGTGTGTGTTAGTAAAATCTTTTTCTTTACGTGACGATTTCTACCAGTTCACTCGTACCGCAAGCTACGTTAAAGAACTTCGTTCAAAAAGAAGTAAAAAAATGTAAGCATTTACTGTTTGCGCACATATTTGAAATAAATAAATAAGGAAAGGTACCTCATAAAACAAACTATCAAATCCTTTGTATAGCATATTCAAAGCTTCCTTTAAGTTTAGTGGCTCAGCAAATTGAGTGATGTTCATTGTTCATACGAAAACTTCTTGCTCAATGGTCCTCAAAATTTGGAGACCTTACCTTACCGACAAATCTATACATTTGATATTCAGTAGGCTTAATAGAGCGTGCAAATTTCATATACAGGCATGGTTGGAGTTATATGACCTAGCATCGTTATACTCTGTTCCAAAAGTATTTAATGAAAATATAAACAAATGGATCAGACAACGTCTCATTGATGCGAATTGTAATGCCATTTACAAACTGAGTGCTTTGATTTGATTATTTGAATACTTGAACCTGATATACTGATATAAATCCACCTAAAACATGTTTTTCATTTGACATTATTTGAGGGTTAATTGTACAAATAACCTCAATTTTCGTCGATGATTTTCTAATAATCAGCTCAACTGTCACTAATGAGACACAATTTCTTTTTCAATTGTTACCGAACTTAATAAATTGCTACTTGCCTAACATAGGACGGGATAATGTTATTCAAACAATTGTGGGAAAAGTGGTGAGATACAAAGTTGAAACCTGCTATTTAAATAAAAATAAATGTGTTAAGCCCCTTTAGTGAGTGATTGCGTAAGATTTTTTTTTTTTGGGCATGGATGTCCATGCCCAATTTGGCATTGTTTATCTTTTCACTAGATGCATTTGGAACAGACCGTACTAAAACAAAATATGTATATCATACTTCGTACAGAAGGTCGGCTCCATACATCGAGCGCACGCACACGCACACAGTCGGAGTTGATTGATTTGATTTGTGGCTACATTGTTGGCAATAGGGTCGCTTCTTCTATTTGTGACCTCAGACCCACAGAGAAAAGTGAGTATACTATCATCTGTTGTGCAGGACGTCACATCAAAATTTTCCGTTTTTACAATTTTAATATATTTATGTCGCGGTTGGTCCATGGATGGGTGACCGTCTTTACATACCAAGACCCCTCCGTGCTTCGGAAAGCACGTTAAGCCGTTGTTCCCGGCTGTTATTCGTGGATCTTTGACAGTTGTTACGGGTCGTCAGAAGCCCGAAAATCTGACAACCAGTCTTACCAAGGGGAATAACTCAGTAACTGGATTGTGGAGGTCAGAGAGGCAGTCGCTCCATGTAAAATACTGGTATTCAGCTACTCGGTTAGACTGGAAGCCGACCCCAACATAGTTAGGAAAAGTTTAGGCAGATGATGATGGAGTGTTAATGAGAATTCGCTAAGAATGTGCGCACTACCTAACCCACCACCCACCTCCCACTGGACTGATTCCGTTCCTGGGGGAACGGAACCAGTCCAGTGGGAGGTAAATGAATAAATCCTAATAGAGTATGTAAGTCACGGCCGTTACCACTGGGCCACCACTACTGTCAAAACGGTGAAGGAAAACATCGTGAAGAAACCGACATGTCCTAGAACCAAAAATCAAAAATGCCTCTCACCAAGAGGAGGCCTGTGTCCCAGCAGTGGGAAAATTATAGGCTGATTATGTAAGGGTATTTAATTGGTATCAAAACATACGAGTACATGAATTATTGATAATTTTAAAATATTACAAATAAAGACGGACATCGGACGACCTAGGTGAGTCGAAAAGCACCTCATGTATTCGCATCCATGATCCGTTTAGATGCTTCGAGAGAAAAAAAGAATCCCACATACACATGCTAAACATAACCCTGTCTTGGCTGTCCCCCAAGATGTCTCTTATCCACATTTATAATTGGACTGTGTTTCAAATAATGCAAAGCAAGGACTCGGCTGGCATCGTCCAAGTTTTTGTTGAATAATTAATTTACAGGGAGCGTTATGCAAGCGAGTTTTTGCTAGCTAAAAGACGTTTTGTCAAACTGTCTGCGAATGAGCCCGGCCACTGCCGTTCTTACTGAGAGACTGAAAACTGTAGCTTTTAATAACGCTGAAACCTTTTCCGTTATTATTTCGAATTCAGCTCTTTTTTAAAAGTACCTAGTGAGGTTTTCGTATCACATGTAAGGAGCTAATTTGCCACTGCACAAGTCGAGGCCTCTGCGGGATGCTACTAAACACCCTGGTGATCTGCTATACAAGGTATTCCTAGTGCAGACACCAGTCTCACGCAAACTAGTGTCACATAGTTTTTTAGCTGGTCTAATTCAATATTTTGTGAAAAGAAAATATTTTTTTTTTTGAATTTGAAAAATTTCCTAACAGAAAATCCAGCAACACTTGCCGAACCACGGAAGGTAAATAAGAATAGAATTCAGGTAGGTAAATTAGACAACAATATCCTTCCTACTAATATTATACTCGTAAACGCGAAAGTTTGTATGCATGGATGGATGTTTGTTACTCTTTCACGTCAAAACTACTGAACGGATTTGGATGAAATTTGGCACACAGATAGTTTATAACCAGGATTTACACATAGAATACTTTTAATCCCGATATTCCTGCGGGATCGAAACTTATGCGGGTGAAACCGCGGGGTGCAGCTAGTGCTGTATAACAGCAAAGGTCATACGTCCGCATCGTATGAGTGCCAGCAAGCAAGTGACCACTATGCGGGTGCGCGCCGCTGTACTTGTTTGTTATGTCGCTACATCCAGTAACGTAGTCCTTTCCAAAAAGGGTAGACAACGCACCTGTGGTACCCTTGGTATTACAGATGTCCCGTTGGTCTCGTGGTCGCTAGTGCGCGACTACTGTGCGTGGGGGTCCTGGGTTCGATTCACAGGTCGGGCATGTATTGTGGCGTCAAAATAACAGACCCCACACTATATTATATATTTTTACTCAATTATTGTCGTACGTGTACGGACGAGAGCGTTTAAATGACAGATTTACACGCTCCCGTTCGCTTCCAAAGTGGTATTAGGTTTTTTCATTGGGAATAATTATCTTATTAACAGCCCGGAGCTCGAAAGTAGGCAGTGTGATACCCCCGTGCCTCGGAAAGCACGTTAAGCCGTGGTCTTGCGCCTGATTTCTCTCCGGTCGTGTCGGATTGCCGTCTCATGGATTATGAGAGTGAGGAGTGAGGATAAGAGAGAGGGAACCTGTGTCTGCGCAAACACTTGTGCACTGTAATATCAGCAGGAGGCGGTGACCATCAACCGTCACATGTGGTTAGTTTCCACTCATGGCATAAAAAAACAAAACTGGCTTGTAGAATGTAGAGGTCAGATAGGCAGTCGCTCAATGTAAAATTCTGGTATTCAACTGCATTCGGTCAGACTGGAAGCCGACCCCAGTATAGTTGGAAAAAGACTATGTACATCAAGTCTTTTTGAAGCAAGTAACTTATGAAATTGGTCATTTGAAGATATCTGAAATTTTCCACTGTACATCTCGTACGTCACTTGGAAGGTAATTGCGCTGAAGTCTTTCCATCTACATACTTAATAAAAACAGACAACGTACTGCCTGGACCACTGGGTATTAAAATAGGACATGTTATAAATACAATAGTTCCTTATATAACGAAGGTAAGCACAAATAAAGAAAGAAATAAAGAAAATTTGTCTTTTCTACACAAACAAAACGTACATTACAAAAAAAACCGGCCAAGTGCGCATCGGACTCGCGCACCGAGGGTTCCGTACAATTTAAAATTATTAAAAATATTTTTATTATATGATGTTACTAAAAATTCACGGTTTTCGCAATGTTTCCTTTATCTGTGCTATAAGACGTTACTTTATACCAAATTTCAAGATTCTAAGTTCACGGGAAGTACCCTGTAGGTTTTGATTCCCTTGCGAGTGTCAAAAATTTGCGGAAATTTGCGGCATAAACGGCTGTATCTTTTGATTGAGTTGGCTTAGAAGTTTGATTTATTCACAGCTGCAAGGGTCAGTAGACCTGAGTATTTGATATAAACTCCAGCTTGATACCTCCACGCGTTCCTGAGAAAAAGGGTCTTGACAGACAGACGGACGGACGGACAACAAAGTGATCCTATAAGGGTTCCGTTTTTTCCTTTCGACGTACGGAACCCTAAAAAGGACATAAAATATACACATGCAACGTAGTCAAAAGCCTCGTGCTCAAAAACATATAAAAAGTTGTAAATTTTGTCCATTGCTTGATTTTAGAGACAGGGACCAATGACAACACACAAAGGAAGGTTTTTCGAAAATGCATAGCCCTTTTTTTTTTTTTTTTTTTTTTGAGGATGGGAAATCATCAAATGACTCCTCCCGCTCTGGGTGGAGCAGGAGGGAGTGTCAGACTCTTACTGACTAAAACCCACCCGTGTTCCTTCCTTAGCCCTTTATGTTCCAGGGCAGCGGTAACCCTTTCGGACAATCCCGCTACCCTGGCAGGCTACGGCCCTATGGGGCCCCGTCACTCATGCTGACATCTCTTTGAGGCGCGCGTGGAACACAACACGCCGTCCGGCACGGGCCTGGTCCTGATCGGACGGTGAGTTACCCATTACTCACCGCCCGCAGACCCGCGCCTACGGTGGCCGGGAGTCGTCACGCGGCTCCCGACGCCCGGAGCGTCTCCCGCGGCGGCTGAGGCGTGAGGTGCGCAAGGCGCGTTCTCTCGCCCACCCCGCCACCTCCTTCGCTAGCATGACTGCTTCGCAGAAGGAGGTGACTGCCTCCCACTCCCTCTCGCCCCGGACCATGGCTTGAACCAGGGCCGGACGCGAGAGGTCGCCGCCGCTGCCGATCGCCTCTACGAGGGCACGGCGGTGCTCTGCCCAAGCAGGGCAGACCTCCACCGTGTGCTCCACCGTGTCCTCTGGGCGATCCTGACAGTGGTGACACCCGGGCGTCTCCTCCCGCCTGATTATGTGCAGGAACCTCCCGAAACATCCGTGTCCGGAGAGGACCTGCGTCAGGCGGTAGGTGAGAACGCCGTGACGTCTCTCTAGCCACTCCTCAAAGAGGGGTCTTACCGCCGCTATCGTGGCGTGCCCTGCGCTGGGTTGCGATAGTCGCTCCTTCAAATGCATAGCCCTTAAACGACAAAAAAGATAGAAAATCCCATTGGATGCATCGCCTGTATCAGAAGAAAAAATAAAATCCTCACGATTATTGGATTCGTTTTTCAATGGCATTTTAGTAATCAACATTCTTTAAGTCAAAATCAAGATTCAATTAGTTAATTAATTTCAAAGTTTATTACGTACTTAAGACTTGATGTGAGTCGTAAAAATTTCTTGAAAAAATCTTTCGTAGAGTCTAAGTAAAAATTTCTCATTATTCAAATGATCGATTTACTCTAGAATATTGGACAATGGTTCGGTATATTATAAAGATTTTCATACTATGCCGTAAGTACCTACCAATGTCTCTTGTATAAGCCGCATAGCTATAATCCACCACGCGGGCCCAGGGCGGGTTGGTAGATGTCACATGTCTTCGATTTTTTGGTTCTAGGACATACCCGTTTCCTCACGATGTTTTCCTTCACCGTTTGGAGAGCAGTGGTGATGAAATTATTTACACAAAGTAAAGCGCCTGCCTGGGTACGAACCCACGACCTATAACTCGTAAGTCGCGGCCGTTACCACTAAGCCACCACTGGTCCAACCCGCACTGAGCCAGCGTGTTAATCAAGCCCATTCCTTCTCTGTGTGAAGTGGCCTTAGCCGGATACCGCGTCGCTTAATTCAATTCAATTCAATAACTTTGCGAGTAATTCGAACGAAGACTAGGGTTAGTAACATTGTCCTTACAACGATGGGCCGGTTTTTTTATCCGTAGTTAAACTCAACCAATTGTTAAGAAATAAATAAAAGCGTGTTATATTGTGTTCCAAATGTTCTTTAATGTTCCATCAAAATGTAACACGCTTTTATTTATTTCTTATCAGGTTTAAATTATTTTTAACTTTTTAGTTATTTTTATTAATAAGTAATAAAAGCTTGTTTTTTAAAAGTTTTTCTTCTTTTATTAACAATTGGTTGAGTTTAACTACGGATCAAAAAACCGACCCTAAGTGTTAGAAAACAACACGATACGATGGCACATGTAACTGACAGCAGTGAATCATATACGGACACTCCCACACTGTCAGCAATCATTTTCAGAACCCTGTTGGGGCTGGCAATAGCTCGAGCCACCATCTATGCTGCGCGTTTGCGCATTATTGTGTAAAAACAGTTTATACGGGCCGCAGCAAACATCCCTGACGCACTGCAACGGCATGGCAACCCCATCAGTTTTATTAATGCTTGTTTTTTTTACAGTTGCATTACATTCAACACTTCTGCAAGAGAAGACTAACGTAGACGCCCAAGAAAAGTTGGCTTACGAAGCGAATTACTCAGGGTATTTGCAAAATTACACGATGGGCACATACAAAGATGATCAACTACCATTGCTTGAAAATTTAATTTATTGTAACTGTCCACGAGTGTACATCCCAGTGTGTGCTTCAAATAATCGTTCTTTCACTAATATATGTAAAATGAATTGCATTAATTCTAGATTCAGGTTGTGGGACACTGAAAGAGAATTGACACTCTCGTACCGGGGACTCTGTTGGAGCTTTTTTGATCCGTTCGAGTACTGATCGTGAAAATTATACTTAATTATACTTTCTTTATTTTTTCTTTATTCATTTAGAGAGGGTTTTAATCTGGAAAGATTATGACACCCTTTTTTTATTGTGGATGGGAAATCATCAAATGACCCCCCCTCCCGCTCTGGGTGGAGCGGAAGGGAGTGTCAGACTCTTATTGACTAAAACCCACCTCCTTCCTTAGCCCTTTATGTTCCAGGGCAGCGGGAACCCTTTCGGACGATCCCGCTACGGCGGCAATTATGCCACCCTCATTGTTACAAATCGAGTTTACATCATCATCGTCTTAAACAGGCCGACTTACCCACTACTGGGCATAAGTCTCTCTTTTCAAGTGCCACTCCCCGCAACCCTCATCATTTGCCTAGCCTTTTCCCAACTATATTGGGGTCGGTTTCCAGTCTAATCGGATGCAGCTGGATACCAATACTTTACATGGAGTGACTGACTATCTGACCTCCACAACCCAGTAACTACGATACCCCTTGGTAAGACTGGTTGTCAGACTTTCGGGCTTCTGACGGCCCGTAACGACTATCAAAGATCTATTAATGACAGCCGGGACCAACTGCTAGATGTGCTTTCTGAAGGACGGAGGTGTCTTGGCGCCCAACATACTCCTACATAACTAAAAATTATCTTACACTATCTACCTCTGCGATGAATACCAATATTTACCAGCCTGTACAGCATCCTGACTGCTTTCGAAGCAGAAGCAACAAGTATGCTATTACGGATAACTCAATCTCGCTACTATTAAATATTTTATTTTAGTTATAGTAATATTAACTTAACTTTATTAATGTAACTTTATATAATTTATTTAAATAACATGGGAGACTTACAGCTAAAACAAACAGATCAAGGACAGTAAAATAGTCTGAAAGGCAATTACAGGTCTCCACTTATAAAATACAGAGAGAAAGAAGTAAATTCTAAGGACAACAACAGGACACCAAGTTACTATAATATACATATACTACAGCATAACTATTATGTTGCTCGCACTGCATAACAAACATCATAACAAAATGAACTACATGAATAAGTTACCGCTTAAGCACTTCCTGGCTGACGACACCCTAGTTTGGAACGGATTTATATATCGTACTGTTTACAAAGCGTATTTACATTTCTGCTCGCACGCACAATGTACGAATTCTGCCTGTAATTGGTTGAAGCAAATGGCACGCGTAAAAGTGAATTGTATCGCTTACTTCATGAGAATATTGAAATAAAATTTTGTCAAAATATCGGAACAGTTTCTATTATTGTTAAAGATTTTCAACAAACAAACACAGATATAAATATCGCGGCGGCGCGGCGTGTTTTTGACTCACGAAGCGACGCGCGCTTTACTTTTAGTAACCAAGTGTACAAACACGCTATGATGTGTGTATAAGCGCTGGAGCTCTCGGTACCATCTGAGGAAATAGCGAAGTTAGAAACGTGTGTCTCTATGCACACGTTCACAGCGTGTTTGTACCACTGGTTACCACAAGAAAAGCGCGCGCCGCGCTGCAAGATAAAAATACTGTATTTTGTCAAGTACCTAGTAGTATTTGTTGACAGATTTGTTGACTATCCTGCTATACCTTTTAACAGTGAAATGTTAAAACACTGTAAAAGCCAATAAAAAAATAAACATGGAGTTTCTTGCCGGCTATAGAGCCGGCAAGAAACTCCATGTTTATTTTTTTAGGAAACGACCATTATTGGCACCGTGCACCTAACATCTGACGTTTCATTAGTGCCCGTGAAGGTTTATGTAAAAAAAAAACTGAATTTGAATTATGCAGGAAATTAAAAGCAATCAAAGTTATTTTAATTGCTAATTGAAGCAATTACGCGTACTTAATTAACTATCCCATTACTTTTTGAGTTCTGAATATTTATTTAAAATCCGTTATTATTTGAAGCAGATCTGGGACGCTTGCATTTTTTTTTTAATTTCATCATGCAACCTATTTGTAAGTTAGTTTCTTCATCAAGTTAATAAAAAAAATTCGGGCCTGTGTAGCACAATATATCCAAATTGTACACAGCCAATCTTCGATCGAGCCGATTCAGAAGTCGAAGGTTTGACAACCTGTCTGATGAAGGGGTATCTTGTTACCCAGTAACTTGTGGAGGTCAGATAGCAGTCGCTCCATGTAAAATGCTGGTATTCGGTGAGACTGCAAGCCGACTCCAACATAGTTGGGAAAAGGCTTAGCAAATTGATTGAGTTCTGGCAAAAAAAAAAATGGCCGAATGAAAACTAAATACGACGACGATCATTTATTATTTTGTCGACGTTGTTTTGCGTTATATTTTTTTTCTATCCATCCTTTTCGTTTAAGAATCAATGATGGCTTTCAGATTTCCATTCATATTATGTTATATACGTCTCCCGAATAAGCTTTATAAATCTTAAGACTGATTTTTCAATACTCAGATAAGTTTCATCTGAGGAATAAATACTGCGATTTGACAGCTTTTGTATAGAAAATATGACAAAGTATAACTATTACTTTTTTATGTTTCTATTTATTATTGCTGTTATTTATTCTTGAGATAGAACTTATCTGTCTATTACGAGCTACGAAAGTTGGCTATTATCGACTGTAAGGCGCCTATTACACGGGCGAGAGTATCGCGGCGATTGTCACGCCGCGCCGTGGCATCGCATTCAATAGAAATAGTATGAAGCAATCTGGAGATTGCTTGTGATTACCTCGATTCATATTCTCACAGGATGATATCGCAGTGTGGATACTGCGATATAATCCCGGCGAGAATTTGATGGCACTCGCCCGTAGAGATGGCGCCTAAGAGTAGAAGAATCCAGAAAAATGTGAAGTGATTGCGCAGGCCTAAGCTCTACAGAAAAGTGGTTGATGATGATAATTATAACTCTATTTCACTTACTTTCTGCGTCACGCAACAATAATACTCCATTTTTCTTCTTTGTTTTTCAGATGTTCTGTTCCTTATAGCGATGTTCCTGCCTTTTTGTGAGGTTTACGTGTTCACGAGGCGTACAAGGGCCACTGCACCGCCCACCTCCACGTTTAGTTTAACACGTGCCACAGTTACGCATACATACGACCGTATTTTACATCCTATGTCTAAGCCCCTCCCTTGTGACGAGTGTCCTTTGGTATACATGCCGGTTTGCTCCGACGCTAACAAGACTTATGTAAACCAATGTTTTTTTGTTTGTGACAAAAGTAAGTCCGAATCGACGCAAATTCTATACCGAAGTGTTTGTATATTTTTTTAAATAAATAAAAAAAAATCTTTTAATTTTATTTAGACTATTTAAATATCCATATTTTGTTAGAATTACATTATCTTAAAACTATGTTAGACTTGAGGAGATAAATTAATGTATTTAAGTAGTGAAAGAATAACTCAGTAATGATATCAATAAGTATCGCGTTTAATCAGGATATAAATTGCTGCACTCGCGAGGCGGGCCGCCGGGATCGAAAGGGGCGTGCTCTTGACGTCAATCGCGTTTCCTGACTAGCGGACCGGAACCAATGTTGCGCGCTCGCAGCGGGCGCCGCCGCCGTCCCTCACCCCTCTCGCCGCGCGCGCCCGCGCAACGGGAGAACTATCCCTTCGCTCTTTCAGTCGGCCTTTCCTGATGAAGCTGCCCGCCCCGGGTAGCCTATTCTGGAACTAATAATACCGACTCTCGAGGTCAGCTGGTTAAGGTGAGTTCTTAATCTCACGAAAAAGAATTGGGGAATGTAGGTATCGATACGTCTGTTAGACAGCCAGACCATGAAACACTGTCGTGACACTTCTGAATGTGTCTGGCACTATGAAATAATGAGGACACTTATGAATGTGTCTGTCAGACGACGACGAGCTCAGCATCTATCGTGATTATATCAGACGACACCTTATGAATGTGTCTGTCAGATGATGACACTGGATGTGCCGTCCCTGTTGTCTATCATCTGCGGATGACACTTTACCAATGTGTCTATCGACGGTGACGACACTGCGTGTCTGTTGCAAGTGACGTGACACTTTATAAATGCGCCCGTCGACAAGAACGACACCCTGTATCTACCACCAGTCTGAGGAGGCCTTCGTTCAAACGACACCAATGCGGTATCTGTCTTTCATGCATGTTCATTTTAGCGCTTGATATTTAGTAGGGTACCCTTGTGTTATAAGTAGATCATCGATTGTAGTGGTCACAGTTTAGTGACTCACAATTAATAACAATATTCACATTAAACAAATGAATAATATATTATATTAAGTGAACAGTTGCAGCGGCCACAGAGCAGTGGCTCACAACATTAACAGTATTCCAATAAGTAAATGAATATATTAGGTATATTAAGTGAACAGTTGCAGCGGCCACAGAGTAGTGGCTCACAACATCAACAGTATTCCAATAAGTGAATGAATATATTAGGTATATTAAGTGAACAGTTGCAGCGGCCACAGAGTAGTGGCTCACAACATCAACAGTATTCCAATAAGTGAATGAATATATTAGGTATATTAAGTGAACAGTTGCAGCGGCCACAGAGTAGTGGCTCACAACATCAACAGTATTCCAATAAGTGAATGAATATATTAGGTATATTAAGTGAACAGTTGCAGCGGCGTACCGGCGGCAGGTAACGTGTTAATAACACGTGAAAGCTCATCGGCGCGCGTGGCTGATAACCCGCACCCGCCGACCGTGTTAGGGACGCCAAGCGACGGGGCGCCCGGCATCGCTAGCTGAGAAATACCTGATTCCAGTTGTGGGGCTGACATATTCGGTGTCGGCTCCGCCGGCAATGGCGCGACTGGTCCAGCGGTTTGCAAAACCGCCCGGTGACCGTTGTTATCGTGAAAAGTTTGCATGATTGACCAGCGAGACTGACGTGGTACTACAACTTTGTTTTGACCGTTCACCTTTCTAAATAAAACGTTATTCTCTAAAACGTAGTCCCGTCCTAGACCGTTATTATTACCCACGGATGTTTCGTCTTTCAACTGCCCTATAGTGGATCGGATTGAGTCGTCAGCGTGCTGCATGCTTTCAATAAGATCTCCGTCTGTGCAACGCATAACGGATTCAACTGGGTTACGACTCAATGCATCCACATGAGCCATGGCCTTGCCCGGTCGATATTCCACCTCAAAGTTAAATCCCTGAACTTCGAGCCACCATCTAGCGATGCGCGGGTTCAGGTCCCGCTTTGACCACGTCCACCGCAGAGCATTACAATCAGTTACAATGGTGAATTTTAAACCAGTTAAGTAGACCTTGAACTTCTGTAATGACATGACAACAGCTAATGTCTCAAGTTCGAAACTATGGTAGTGTTGCTCCGCGGTGGTCGTCTGGCGGCTAGCGTAAGCGACTGGTTGGTAAGTACCATTAGGCGGTTTTTGAAGTAGAATACCTCCCAGACCGATTTTAGAGGCATCGGTGTGCACTTGTGTTTCATACTCCGGGTGAAATAATAACAGTACCGGGCGACTTACTAGTACGTTCTTAATGCTATCAAAGGCCTGCTGTTGTGCAGCGCCCCAGACCCATGGTTGGTCTTTTTTAGTCAATAGCGTGATAGGTCGAGCTAGCGAAGCAAAGTTACGTACGTACTTACGAAAGTAGTTCGCTAGACCCATGAATTGTCTTGCGTGGTGTACGTTCTCGGGTTGCTTAAAATTGTGCACAGCATTAAGTTTATGTTGAGCCGGTTTTACTTCGCCATTACACACTTCGTGGCCTAAATACTCGACACGAGACACTAAAAATGAGCACTTATCGAGTCTCAGTGTAACGTTGGCTTCTCGGATCCGCTCTAAAATTGCTCTTAAATGGTCTAACGCGTCAATTTCCGAGTTCGAGTAAATTAAAATATCGTCTAAGTAAGCCGTGCTAAATTTAAATTTTAATGGCCCGAGGATTTCGTCTATAGCGCGTTGAAACACCGCTGGTGCATTAACTAACCCGAAGCTCATGCGAGTGTACTGATAAAGACCGTCCGGTGTGATGAACGCAGTATAGTGTTTACTCTCGTCATCGATTTGAATGCAATGGTAAGCCGATAAAATGTCCAAGCACGAGAAAACACGCGCATTTGAAAGTCGATCTAGTTGGTCTTGTATTAGTGGTAAAGGGTAGCGCTCCTTTTTGGTAATTTTATTAAGCGCGCGGTAATCGACGACCATGCGCGGCTCTCCCGTCTTTTTGGTCACGAGAATGACAGGACTCGCGTATGGTGAAGTGGATTCCTCCACGATACCCTTACTCCTTAAATCGCTAACGATATTGCGGACCTTGTCACGATCACTCGCGGACATGCGATATGGTCGGTAATATACGACCTTTTCTTTATCCGTCAACTCAATATGCATCTTAACAGAACATTTGCCTATTCTACTGTCGTCTATTCCCGAGAAACATTCCGAGTATTCTTGTAAAATCGACTCGAGTTTCGTTAACACTTCCGGTTCAAGATCGTCACCTATTTTGTACGTATTCCCACTATCGCTTATCGCGGCTCGTGCTACGCATCGATTAACAGGTAAGTCAAATGAACTATTACTCGTATTTATTATATTCATGACTGCCTTTCCGTCAATAAACTCGATATCGCTCTGTGGAATAACGCGCTCAGCCCTCGGAGCTTGATGTTCGGTGTGACGTACGGACGCATATCCGAATAGTAGTTGGTCGCATGAAACTATTATTTTGTTTACTCCTGGCGACAACGTGACTGAACTATCCGTGACCAACTTCACATGTTCGACATCCTCACAAACGGCGGGTAACTCGCGTAAATTATTAGCGTTATACATTTTTAAACACGTAGGTGTCTTAATGACGTACACGTCTGGATAATCCGTGAACGGTTGACCTATAATCACACCGATGTCTTGCGCGTTGTCTGGCACAATATAAGCGCTCGCGTCGCACGAAGCTTCGTCTGCACACACCTTTACATACGCTTCACCAATAGGTATTATCTTCGAACCACCAAAACCACTAATAACGCTATTCGATTGACAGGGCTGCACTTTGAGATTTAATTTTCGTGACATAGAGTTAGTAATAGTTATACACGAACTACCGAAGTCAATAAAAGCTTTCACGGGGTGGTCGTTGACCCTTGCGTTTAAATAATATTTCGAGCTTGATGACTGATCTTTTATAGCATGTACCGACTGGGATGCGCCAGCGTTCGACTTATCATTATTATTATTATTGATGTGCGACTTTCGAGCCTTAAGTTTCAAACATTCATCCTTACTATGGCCCGATTTACCACAATACGTACATTTTTTAGCTTTGCGGAAACATTTATCTTCCGTATGGCCCGATTTACGGCAAAAAGCGCAAATAGTTGCTTTATCACGCGCCTTGTAATTGCAATTCGTTGCAATATGACCGCGCCTTTTACAAAGATTGCATCTTATCTTTTTAAAAGAGGAATTTACAGTTGGCATGATATGACTTGTTCCTTCGGCGGTACGAAGTGCGGATAAGTATTTCAACAACTTAGTGGGGTCATTACAAGCCGCGGAAACTGCGCCGACCTCTACGATCTGACTACCAATCGTGCCAATTATAATTTCCGTGGTGAGTGATGGCGGGAGGCCACAAGCATTCCCCAAAGCCAGTTTATCATAATAAAATTGCATGTAGTCATCGTCGGGTTTCCGTACGACATTAACTAAATCACGTAACATATTCAATTTACTTTTCTGGGACGGAAAAGCCACCATTAACTTTGACTTAAAATCAGACCAAGTCACATTTATAGTGGACGTATATGGAATCTAATCCCACTTACTGAGCTGAAAGAATAACTCAGTAATGATATCAATAAGTATCGCGTTTAATCAGGATATAAATTGCTGCACTCGCGAGGCGGGCCGCCGGGATCGAAAGGGGCGTGCTCTTGACGTCAATCGCGTTTCCTGACTAGCGGACCGGAACCAATGTTGCGCGCTCGCAGCGGGCGCCGCCGCCGTCCCTCACCCCTCTCGCCGCGCGCGCCCGCGCAACGGGAGAACTATCCCTTCGCTCTTTCAGTAGGTAACATACCTAAAAACCTAACACAAATTATTGAATATAAATTAAAATTATATTTAAATAAATACTTGCTGAGCTGAGCATCGAGAAGACCATCGAAGACCTTCACCAAGACAGTAGCCAGGGAGATAGGTCTACAATTATTCTTGTCAGTTACATCACCAGTGTCAAACAATAGTTTCCGTCATATTAGATGGTAAGTACGAGTGACGTATGCAGAAAGTAAATAACATAGTCAGTACTCTAAATAAATGTTTACCCGCTTGCTGCAGGTGCTTCATGTTATCTATCTATACTTATAATAAATCTGTAGAAGTGAAAATTCTGTACATTGAAAATATCAAAAAAATAAATGGCAGGGGGTGTTACTAGACCGACACCGAACCCAAAAACGTGATTTAAAAAATTTTTGTCTGTCTGTCTGTCGGTCTATCTGTCTGTTTGTCTGTTTGTTCAGGCATCACGCAAAAACTACCGGTTCGATTACGATGAAACTTGGTATAATTATTCTTTAATATCCTGGGCACCACACTGGGTACTTTTTATCCCGAAAAAGTATAGGTATACAATAAAAAACAAACTTAATTTTGCGGTTCGATCCCTAGACCAGATTACTGCACCAACCGCAAATAATAAGTTTGTCATAGGTTAAGTCACCCGCAATGGAGTTCATTTTATTCCTTTTAGATTTTAGAGTTATTTAGGTTTATTTTTATATAAGTCGTAGGTATAGATTTTAATTTTAAAGTATAGGTAGTATATTTGATAGTGTACGTAGTGACCGTAGGTTATTTTATAATACTGTTAGGTAGGATTAGTCATTCGTATAGATATTAGTTTTTAGGGATTTTGCTTATTTATTGAGTTTGGATTAGTTATCATCAGAAATAGGTTTATTTAGGTAGGTAGGTATTTAATTTTCTGTTATTGAGTTTTTTTTTTAGATATCATATAGGTACCCTCTTAATCACCACTAATGAGACACAATTGGTTTTCTATTGTAATTAGCCACAAAGGGCCCGTGAGATAGATGGCAGTCTGGGGAAGCACATAGGTACATTTTATCCTGTTATCACGTTCCCGTGGGATAATTTCCGACATCCACGCGGGCGAAGCCGCGGGCAGAAGCTAGTTAATAATATTTTTCCCATCTTTAGCAGGAAACCCAATCGGGTTCTCACAGACAGTGACGGCCTCAACATTCGCGGCAACAGAACTGTCGGCAAGCGGTGACTCAACTTTAAAATGATTTTTAAATATGTTAGCTATATCCTTAGGCTCACTACACTCGCCTACAGTCACTGGCATACTGACCCTGCCGTTCAATCTCTTGGTACCATCCATTTTAAGCTGGTCTTGATGGTTTTGACAGAACTTCAGTCTAGATTTAAATATTTTCCGTGTAAGATACTTAGATGTTGTCCTGATCAGGCCCACTTTCAGGTTTACCATGCCCTACATACTTTTGATATGCCTGCGTAGCCTGACTATGAGATTTTCTCACGTGTTTATTCCACCTCAATATGCTGTTTTATTGTTCATTAATTATAACATATTTTTAGGGCTTCGTTTACAAAAGGAAAAACGGAACCCTTATACCGCTAACCTCACTTCGTTGTCCGTCTGTCTGTCCGACTGTCAAGATCCTTTTTCTCAGTAACGCATGGAGTTATCAAGTTGAAATATTATCAAACACTCAAGGCTGCAATCCCTTGAAGCAGTGAAAAAATCAAACTTCTAGTTCTATGCAATAAAAAGATACGAGCGTTTATGTTCCGGTTTTGCCACATATTTTGACACTCGCAAGGGAATTAAAACTTATACGGACCGTTGATCATGGAATTTGGCAAGAAGCAATGTCATGTAGCACAAGTAAAGGAAAAAAATCTGAAACCTGTAAATTTGTAGTTACATACCTAATTTGTACGAAACCCTCAGTGGCAGGCACTTTTCTCCCTGCCAGCGAGGAATTTTGTTGATGCCCTATGATAAAACCCTTGTTTTATTTTATATAAATGTACATATTATTATTATTTAAGTCTGTTAGCTTATATATTATTTAAATATTATCTTTTTCACTATGTTTGTTACCTTCTGAAACAGAAAAACTTGTGGAAGTATAACTCACTCAATCCTTCACACACATACACATACATATAACATACACAATTACACTAGCACACCATACATACATCCACTCCTCCACTCACACAAATACTTTTTTACTTTACTTTACTTTAGACTACTTACTTTTCTTTTTTTTCTAAATTGTTATTTAACCATAATAATTCTTATGTTGCATTTTTGGTTTTAAGTAACTGGAACAATCTACCTCTACCTGGAGAGGGGCGTTGATAACTGCGACACAGTTTTATACTACTGCTGTTATCATCGTTTTGAACTTATTTATATCTGTATGTGTTTCTTGTTCCAAATAAATAAATTTTGAATTTTGAATTTTTTTTTTTTTCTGTAGCGAAATAAAAACCAGGTCTTCACTTGTACACGTTTAATTTAGTAAAATAAAAAAAAATTGTAAACAAAAACTTAATGAAGAACACAGCACGATTATTAATATTTCAAAAGATTAAGTAATAACTCTGAGGCGACGTCCCTGGTGTTAGAGCCCTATAAATTTCACTATTACGCGTCGGTCACGATACGTTTGCAAACGTTCCTATAACTTCCTCAATAAATAAATATTTGATAATCCTAAATGGGTAACAACGCACCAAGTCAATCTGTTATCAGGTAGCGAGGCAACAATATATACAACTGTTTTCAATAAAATAAGACGATATTAACTACTACAAATTAAAAAAATTACTAAAAATGCATACGTAAATCCGGTTCTAGACTCCAGGCTGGCAGTCGGAAGGCTCGCTGGCTGGCTGGTACTTGAAACCACCAGCATAGGGTTCGAATCTCATCACGAAGCTTGCAGCCGTCTGGTCCCAGGCTAGCGGTGGGGGCGAATTCAAGATTCGCCTACAGTTTTCGGACAAATCTACAGAAAATAACGAAAAATGATAATCCGAGACGCAGGCAGAATCTTTTACAACAAAAGAGATGAAGTAAAGTTAAATTACATACCAAGCCTGAATGATGAAACCTGGCTCGCAAGTTTTAGATGCTGTATAGTTCTTTTAATTTCGGGAACAGTTCCCTTTGATCCAGTCGAACAACGAACGAACTCGGTCGTTCAAACCATTATATCGTGGCAAATAATGACATGGTCAAGCGGAAAAAATAATATCAAAGACTTCCGTCCGGTGTCCAAATAAAACTTCAAATGAAAAATCTTGATAAGAGAAAAGACAATGACACTTTTTGATTCAAAATTCAAAAAACCAATATGAAGAAAAAACCTTTCTGGTTACAAATAAGGTAGGATTTGTTATAAAAGAAGGTTGTTCGTGATACAATTATAATTGCATTCGTGAAAAGAGAGCGGTTAAATGTTTAAAATTTTATTGATTTTATTGTAAATGTGCACAGAAAGAAAACGCCTTTGGCGTCTGGTTAATGCGATACGTGTTCTTACGGAGTCAAATACATTAGTAATAGTACGTTTGTTGCTTAATTTATTTGGATCATAATGAGTAGACACATGCAGTTAGATCATAACCTGATAAACAAAAAGCTGCCTCACCGTGAGAACCTGACACAGCTCATATAGCGTTCTAGTGGAGAATCTGTAGGGTTTAAATGTCATAGTTTTTAGCAAGGATCGCTGAGCTCTCTCCAGTTGTATGATATGCGTTTTGCAAGCACCTCCCCATACCCCAATGCAGTATCCGATGACAGATTAAACAATTTAGTTATACGAATATTTATGTAAGCTTACTGTTGCCCATTCGTGTTAAGACACGCCAATGGCAAGAATCAGATTCAAGGGTAGATTCGCGGCGACCTCTCGCGTCCGGCCCTGGTTCAAGCCATGGTCCGGGGCGAGAGGGAGTGGGAGGCAGTCACCTCCTTCTGCGAAGCAGTCATGCTAGCGAAGGAGGTGGCGGGGTGGGCGAGAGAACGCGCCTTGCGCACCTCACGACTCAGCCGCCGCGGGAGACGCTCCGGGCGTCGGGAGCCGCGTGACGACTCCCGGCCACCGTAGGCGCGGGCCTGCGGGCGGTGAGTAATGGGTAACTCACCGTCCGATCAGGACCAGGCCCGTGCCGGACGGCGTGTTGTGTTCCACGCGCGCCTCAAAGAGATGTCAGCATGAGTGACGGGGCCCTATAGGGCCCAAGCCTGCCAGGGTAGCGGGATTGTCCGAAAGGGTTACCGCTGCCCTGGAACATAAAGGGCTAAGGAAGGAACACGGGTGGGTTTTAGTCAGTAAGAGTCTGACACTCCCTCCTGCTCCACCCAGAGCGGGAGGAGTCATTTGATGATTTCCCATCCTCAAAAAAAAAAAAAAAAAGGGTAGATTCGCCCAATCTCCTTTGAACATTAATTATTATTTAATAAGATCATCATCATCTGCCTAGCCTTTTGCCAAATATGTTGGAGTCGGTTTCCAGTCTAACCGGATGTAGCTGAATATCAGTATTTTACATGGAGCGACTGCCTATCTGACCTCCACAACCCAGTTACTGGGTAATACGATACCCCTTGGTACGAGTAAAACTGGTTGGTAAAGGTATGCCAATATTATAGATTTCAGTTTCCGCGATCTGACATTGTATTCATTGAGATCGTAAAAGTGATTATTTGTAGACATGATGAGAACATTGATCTCTGTTCGGGTTTTCAGTTATTTCAACTACAACTTGTATCGATTTTATAACATCAGCTTCTGGCCTCGATTCGAAGCATATTATACTTTCCTATGCATTCAATAAAAATCTGCTATTTTGTTATTATAAATAGACACTTCAATTATATCTATTTGTATAGAAATAATAAATAATGACACAACGATCAAGAAATAATTAGCTGAGCCAGACAAACCGACGGACGAAGTCGCTTCATAAGGGTTCTTCTTGTACTTTTTTTGTACGGAACCCTTAAAAATTGCCGTGTAAGCACAATTTTAGAAAGATCGTACGGTAAATTAAACACAATTTTAGTTGTTTTAATTGCTAATGAAACCAATAACGCGGAACTAATTAATGTTCTAATAACATTTTTAATGTGTAGGCAAACTTTTACAATCTGTTTTTGTTTAATGTGATATCGAAACAATGATACTCATAACAACCAAAACCAAGATGCTACCAATTTGTAAGTGTTTTCAAAACCAAAATATGCAAGAAAGACATAGATAAAAGGCGTGTAATTGTAGGAGACTAGGTTTACTATATTTCAGCAGCGGAAGTCACTACTATACAGGGTGACTTGTAATTTAACGTATCTATTCCTTCCAGGTCCTGATAGCGACCCATTTGTAACAATTAAGCAAAAACACATAGAATAAAAACTTTTCATGTATTTTTGAAAATTTCCTAGAATTCGTCACCGAAAAAAAAAAGAATATCACTTTTCTCTAAACTCTCAAACTGAATGGCCTTCACGCATCGTGTTAGCTACCTAACGCAGGAAATATTACTGGATGATAAAAGGTAATAAAATGGCGTAAGCCACATCATTCATTTGAAAATCACGCCATTTAAAATTTTTTTTTAACAATTTGAAAATTCTACCTTTGCCAACATTATCGACGGTCTTATGGACAACCTAAATATATTTTTTTAATGGTGTACCTCGTTAGATAGCTGATTAAATGAAGAAGTCTTCTTTGTAATTCGTACGCTTAATGCCACAGTAAAATTTTAAGAAAACTGGCGTCAAAATTTATGTACTTCCGTAGGTGATTTTTTAAAATAGTTAATAATCTTCTTCATTAACGTTTAACTCCTTGATTTTTTACAAAATTTGGTTACATCGAAAGGTGTGTTAAAGTATAAGTTCCCAATTGAATAGCAATGAAGCCCATTCAATGAGAGAGTTAAGGAAAAGTGATTATTATTTAGAGACGAATTCTGGGAAATTTAAAAAAATACATGATAATTGTGGTTTTTTTCATGGTTTTTTTCGTATTCCGTGAATTTTCACCTGCTTATTATGGGGTGCTTAATAGTTGCAAATGGGTCACACTATCACGTCCTGGAAGGAATACGTCAAATTACAAGTCACCCTGTATAAGCTCTTTCTCTCTCTTGCTTTGTGTAGCATAAGCATAATCAGCGGGAGTGGGCCACCACCACCACGCGGGCCCAGTGCGGGATATCACATGTGGTCAAATTTTTGTTTCTAGGACATACCGGTTTCCTTTGTGCCATCGAATAATAAAACCATTTTTTTTCAGATGGTGTTTTCTTTCTTTTAGTTACATTTTTGCCTTTTTCTGCGACCCAAACAAAGGCGCAGGTAACAAAGAGCGGAACTGTAACACGGCCATCGGAAATAGGTTGGACTACAAGGAAATACTCAGTTTTGTTCCCACCCATAAGACAAAGCATGGACTGTAAACTGTGTCCCTATGTGTACTTCCCGGTATGCAGTGACCAGAATTTGACGTATATGAACCTATGTTTCTTTAATTGCATGAATTTTACCGATGTTCAAATTGTACAGCGAGGAGCTTGTATATATTTTTGAAATTTCTTTTTGTTTTATTTCTGTCCTGGGTAACAGTGAGCAGTGGAGCCCTGTCTGCCTTGAGCTGTCCACCGCGGTGGTGGAGCAGTGGTGGCCCAGTGATATCGGCCCCGACTGACGAGTCGTGGGTTCGAACTCAAGCGGGCACTTTACTTTGTGTAATTTATTTCATCACCACTGCTCTTAAAACGGGGAAGGAAAACATCGTGAGGAAACCTAGGGATGGATGTCCTAGAACCAAAAATTCGAATATATGTAACATCCACCAACCCGCGCTGGGCACGCGTGGTGGATTACGGCCCACTCCCTCTCATAGAGAGGAGGCCTGTGTCCCAGCCATAGAAATGTAAAAAAACAGGAGAAGTGGCAAGAGGGCGTGTCTGTGCCGTCGCGGCATGTTCAAAATGACCATGCACTAGGCGAATGGTCGTCTCCGCGAACTAGTGCGCTTTCGATCGTGATCGTGAAAATGCAATAAATTTTATTACCATTAAAGGGGTTATAGTGAGTCAATCTTAAAAGTTAGACAAGTTGTCACGTATTTTCTTTAGAACTTTCAAAGAGGAACAATTTCATCATACATGATTTTTGCGTAACTTAAACAGTTTACGCAGCGCACGCAATTGAAGCTCTCAAAAAGGAATCATTTTTCCCGCTCGTCATTTTTCGTGCTCCTATTGGTCGCAGCGTGATGTTATATAGCTTAAAGCCTTCCTCGATAAGTTTTTTAATTTGAACCAGTAGTTCCTGAGATTAGCGCGTTCAACGAAACAAACAAACAAACTCTTCAGCTTTATATTATTAGTTTAGATTAGAGATCCGTAAGAAGCACTAGCACAATCGACTAGCATAATCAGCCTTTTATACTCCCACTGTTGGGACCATAGATATAGGATAGAAGGAGATTTGCCATGTACAGTCACGAGCACCAATATGTCAACACTTGTCAACTTTCAATTGCGATTTTTTCGTGAAATAATGAATGCAACGTTGAAATACGACACATTACATAAACCTATGGGTTCGAAAATGCTATGTTCGTAACAACATAAAATTTAATTAAAAAATAAAGTATTGAATCGATTTTTAATAAAGTCGAGTGTATACATACTTTTGCTCGTGACTGTAGTTGAAAATGTATCAGAACTCCATGTCGCTAAGAAAATCCCAGTACCGCGCCACTACTGCACATGTAGTTCAGTAAAAGCAATAGATACAAAGTCGCGCACACAGTTGCAATTCAAAAATCAGAACGTACTACACAATCAATTATAAACCTTAACTCATCAAACACAGCATACATTTACCATGCACCGTACAACTTACTCACACAAAAACATCTGTCGCTATCGTTGTGCTGTGCAAAAGCCATTTATTTTACATAATTATACGCTAGTGATTGACTAAATCGGAAAGTTATCGATTCTCCTATTTATTATAAATTTCTAAAAATAAGGGTTCTAAAAACGGATTTAAACGTCATCTTTTTAGGTCTTCCAACCGGTCTAAAACGGTTGACAAATTGTAAAATTAACTATATATTCGTTGGGTAATCGACATTGTTGTCGATAGCCTACGTTCGTGTGGCTGTGAACGTAGGCTATCGACAACAATGTCGATCGTCACTAGCTGGCCATTTGAAAAATCGTCATAATAAGAAATAATCTTATTGGTGAGATCTTTGCATTGATATGTCTTAACGGTATTGGGCTTTAGAGCAGACTTGCCCAATTTCCTTTGAACATTAATTAATTATTATAAGGTTACTATATACCAAAATTACAGAGTTCAGTTTCCAGAATGTGGCATGTAATCATTGAGGTCGTAAAAGCGATAGCGAACAGGGTAGCCGTTGGTATCGTGATTGCAAGCGCGACTACTGAGCGTGGGGTCCTGGATTCGATTCCCGGGTCGGGCAAAGTGTTATTAGGATTCTTCCATTGGGAATTTCTTAACAACAGCCCGGAGTTTAGAAAGTTGGCGTTGTGATGCCCCCATGTCTCGGAAAGCACGTTGAGCCCGTGTTGGTCCTGCACCTGATCGCTCTCCGGTCGTGTCGGATTGCCGTTTCATCGGACAATAAGAGTGAGGGAAGATCGATTGCACCTGCGTCTGCGCACTACAATTATCTCTCGCGCCGAAGGCTAGTCTCAACTTGTGATTGGTCCCCAATGCCGAAATTTGGTCTGGAGGACTTAGACATGATGAGCATAATGATCTCTTTTCGGGTTGTCAGTTATTTCAACTGATCGTACGGGAAATTAAATACAAATCTAGTTGTTTTAATTGCTAATGAAACCAATTACGCGAAACTAATTAACGTTCTAATGACATTTTTAATTTGTAAGCAAACTTTTACAATCAGTTGTTGTTTAAAACTACATCGAATCAATGATTTTCATAAAAATCAAAACCAAGATGCGACCAATTTGTAAGTGTTTTCGCAAATAAATCGTGTGTAATTGGAGAAGCCTATGTTTAATATATTTCAGCAGCGGACTACTATACAGAATGACTTGTAATTTTACGTATTCCTTCCAGGTCCTGATTTTCCATTTGCAACAATAAAGCACCCCATGAAGCCTAGGCAAAACTACATTAAAAAAAACAATTTTCATGTGTTTTTGAAAATTCACTTAGTTCTAAACTCTCAAAATGAATGGCCGTCACACATCGTGACCTGGACGCATCGTCCTGGCAACCTAACGCAGGAAAGGTGGCTGGGTGGTAAAAAGGTAGTGGAATGGTATATATTTATGTTCTGTAATTTGTATGGTGTATAATAAAGAGTATTCTATTCTAAAGGCATAAGGCAGTACAATTATTTGAAAATCACGCCATTTTTAAATATGTTAACAATTTGCGAATTCTACTTTTGCCAGTATTATCGATTGTTTTAATATTTTTTTCCAATGTCCTCGTTTTCCCGTTTGTATGTTTAATGCCACGGTAAAAATTTGAGGAAACTGGCGTCAAAGTTCATGTACTTACGTAGGTACATGATTTTTTAAAGTAATTCTTCCTTTAACTGTTTGTTGTTTTAGTTTTAGTCGTAAGGTGTGTATATTAGGTAACCAATTGAATAGCAATGAAGGCCATTCAATTTGAGAGTACAGAGAAAAGTGTTATTTAATGGCGAATTCTGGGAAAGTTGAGCTTTCTCGAATTCCATTAATTTTCACCTACGCTTTGTGGGGTTCTTAATTGTTGCAACTGGGTCACACTATCACGTCCTGGAAGGAATACGTCAAATTACAAGTAACCCTGTATAAGCTCTTTCTCTTTCTTGCTTTGTGTAGCATAAGCCTAATCAGCCTATAATGTTCTCCTGGGTCACAGGCCTCCTCTCTTCGAGAGGGAGTGGGCTGTAATCCACCACAGGTGTGCAGTGGGGAATGCCACATGTGTTCGATTTTTTATGTCTAGGACATGCTAGTTTCCTTGCAATGTTTTTCTTCAACAACAGCTCCTGGCTTGCTTTGTGTTCCATCCAATAATAAAAGCAATTTTTTTTTTTTCAGATGGAGTTTTCTTTTTTTTAGTTACTTTGCTGCCTTTTTCTGCGACGCAAACTACAACAACTACGCAACCTACGCATATAACATATATTAGACGGCAAACTGTTACACGGAAATACTCAGTTTTGTTCCCAGCCTTAAAAAAAATCACGGACTGTGACCTGTGTCCCCTAGTATATTTCCCGGTGTGCAGTAACCAGAATTTGACGTATATGAACATATGCTTCTTTAATTGTTTGAAGAATCCCGATGTTCAAATTGTAAAGGAAGGAGTTTGTATATTTTATTGAACATTTTTTTTTTGTTTTATTTCGGACCTGGGTAACAGTGAGCAGTGGAGCCCTGTCTTCCTTGAGTTGTCCGCCGCCGTGGTAGAGCAGTGGTGGCCCAGTGATGTCGACTCCGACTGACGAGTCGTGGGTTCGAACTCAAGCGGGCACTTTGCTTTGTATAATTTATTTCATCACCGCTGCTCTTAAAACGGTGAAGGAAAGCATCGTGAGGAAACCTAAGAATGGATGTCCTAGAACCAAAAATTCGGATACATGTGACATCCACCAAGTTGTACTGGGCACGCGTGGTGGGTTACAGCCCACTCCCTCTCGAAGAGCGGAGGCCTGTGTCCCAGCAGTGGGAACATTATAGGCTGCTTATACTAGCCGATTGTCTTAGTGATTCTTTCGGATATATAATTATATATAAAGAAAATCAAAATTAAAAGTCATTTATTCATATAAGGCTGAGAATCAGCACTTTTCAAACATCAAAATTACAAAAGACAGTCCCCCAAAAACGCCCGCCCTTCACCACTTCCTAGTGTTATCGCAGAAGAAGAAGTGGCACAACAAACTCCCCAGCAGCACAGCTGTCTGTTCAGTTAGACAATACTTGATTGTATAAAATAATAGGTACGTTACGTAATTAAAGTTACAAGACACAGAACATTACATTAAATTATTTGCCATATGTCCGCTAGCCACGCCAATATACCAACAAATATAATAAAAACTATACGTACTCAAGCTAAAAAAATAATTAATTAAAATGTAATTAAAACCTTACTACCTAAATAAAAGCCTCCAGATTGTACACATAGCTATCACTTGAAGTCACAAATGATAAACTAGGACCATCGAAGTAAAATAAATATATAAGTTAATACTAATAACAACAATAAAACCATGGTCAACAAGACGACCAGCCGAACGATTCTGTAAAAATCTCACCGTGAAAAGTGAGGTGACCATCGAAGTAAAATAAATAAATAAGTTAATACTAATAACAACAATAAAACCATGGTCAGCAAAACGACCAGCCGAACGATTCTGTAAAAATCTCACCGTGAAAAGTGAGTTGAAGTGAGCTTAGAGTGAGCTGTCAATAGTGTCAATCCCTAGCATTAGTTGGAATGACAGCTCACTCCACGCTCACTTCACCTAAGTCTTCACGGTGAGATGGTTACAGAATCGCACTGCAGGTAAGGTAGAATGAGGAGCAAGTGACAAAAAAAGTTTTAAGTTAAAAGGTGAACGGCTTTTAAAAGAGGTAATAAACCAATGAAAAAATGTAGAAAAACTACAATCCACTACCTACCGATATTATAAACGTGAAAGTTTGTATGGATGGATGGATGTTTGTTACTCTTTCACGCAAAAACTACTGAACGGATTTGGATGAAATTTTGCACACCGATGGTTTATAACCAGGATTAACAATAACATACTTTTTATCCCGATATTTCCACGGGATCGAAACTTATGCGGGTGAAACCGCGGGGCGCAGCTAGTAATATTATAAAACAAAGTCCTCCCCACCGCGTGTGTCTGTCTGTCTGAAAGCGATAAACTCAAAACTACCAAATGGATTTTCATACGATTTTCATCACTGAACGGAGTGATTCATGAGGAAGGTTTAAGTATCTAATTCATTAAATTTTTGTGTAAGTTGGGTGGAATATGACAATGATTGCTGAAAATGGCGGAAAAAATCATGCTGACTGAGAGCTTGACTTGCTTGCGCCACGTCAAAATTGGATGAAATTTGGATAATTTATAACAGGGTACTTTAAATTCCAGTAGGAAATTCCCGTGGGATATTTTCCGACATCCAAGCAGGCGAAGCCATGGGAAAATGCTAATTAATATAATAAAAATGTGTATTAGCTCAAAGTATTTATCTTTGGGACTGTGTCGCCTGAAGTAAATGGTTTATTTATTTTATTTTTGCGTAAATATGGCACATCGACTTTAAATAAAACTGTAGAGGCATGAGGAACAGGGTGTAAAGTCCACTCGTCCCCTATAGAAAAGGGTGGATCCTCCAACCAGATGTTGTGTCTGGCGGGCCAACGATTGATGTTTGGAAGTTTGTATAATGCTAATTGCGCGATAAACTCTGCTTGCGAGATGCAGGATTTGCGTGACGTCAGTATGACGCGTTGTTCGCATGTGTCGTTGTAGATACCGCTACAAAACAAAGACTTGAAACTATTGCTCCACCTTTGTAGAGCCTCGTTCCTATATCTATCTATCTATCGACCACATCAAGGCCACGATACGGCCACAACGCAACCACGAGTGAGTCCGCGCACTAGCAGCCAGCCACATCGTAAACACAACGCGTTGACGTTTTCCTCTACGAAAACCGGAGACAATCTGTCTATCTGCAAACACCAACCACAACATAACCACATCGCAACTACTAGCGACAACGCAACCACAATCAACTGCAAGAAGTTGCAGTGACACTATTCACACGTAACCACTGCTTGTCTATATTTTGTCGCTGCGATTTGGTGTAGTTCTGGTACTATCGCCAAAATCTATATGTACTCGTATATGACCACCGTAAGGACTATTCCTGCTTGCAGCGCATATTATTAGTAGACCTAAAAAGGATCCTCTTTTGTATTACTTACGGACGCATCATGTGCCCGGGATTTTATTTTTAAAATGGTCAGATATAGGTTTTGGCGATAGTAGGTGTGCTCGGACCCTAAATGTGACAAACTGCACGGTACTGTAAAATTTTTGTCGCAAATATTTTCCATTTTGCAGAATTTAAAGTCAATTTCTGAAAAGTTCATCTCTCAGGATTTTAACGTTAACAAACACTTTGTTACAAGTTTTGTATTACTTTACATTTCTAGGTTTTCATAAATATTTTCATAACATAGTGTTTTACCGTGATTAGACGAGAATGTTCACTCCCTAGAGCTTATACTGTGTTGAAATATTGCTACACTAAAGTCTGCCCGCAACTTCGACCTAGTGAAATTCCCGTTCTTGTTCCCGGACCCATCCCAACGTATCGCATCGCTTGTCTGCGCGATTACTTTGTTTTTGCTTAGCATTTTTTCTGCCTTTGTTCTTGTTTTTGCTCAGGTTCTAAGGGCCCTAGCGTATTGCTAAGTATTAGGCTATCAAATGCCTGATTAATCGGGCTGTAATCCACCTCACGGGCCCAGTGCGGGTTGGTAGAGGCACATGTCTTCGAATGATTCTAGAACATCCTTGTTTCTTCACGATGTTTTCTTACACCGTTTTGAGAGCAGTGGTGATGAAATTAATTACACAAAGGAAAGCGCTTACCTGGGTTTGAATCTACCTTTTTTTTAAATAACCGCATCCCGTTGAAATTTTTCGTTGGTTAATCTTTATATCTACTGGGCCACCACTGCTCGATGGTAACGGCTGCGACTTACGAGTTGTAGGTCGTAGGTTCGAACCCAGACACGCGCTTTACTTTGTGTAAATTATTTCATCACCACTGCTCTCAAAACGGTGAAGGAAAACATCGACAGAGGAGGCCTGTGTCCCAGCAGTGGGAACATTAAGGTCTGATTATGGTAATCTTTATATGTTCCAGAATCATGTACCGAATCTACGGTAACAGGTTGCGCATGCATGTCCCGCCACCCCGTACTTGTTAAGAGATTCTAATATAAATCAATCCATTCTCTCTTAGTATTTAAATCTTGTGTTATTTATTTTATAAATTACAACTCTGATTGGCTGAATAAAATACTTATTCAGTCTGTCTTTAATTTAATACGGTTAGCTCCGAGCTTGGAATTTAACTGAATTTTCTTGGTTGGTCAAACACTGCTCTAGGGTTTGGTAAGCTAGGGTATTCTGTTTTTTTATTGAAAATCTTTTCAAGACATAAGTTGACGGTGATGTTCTTCAGAAAAGTCAGGTGCGTAGAACTCGCAACCAGTGCGCGGGTATGACCCGTAGATCTTGGTGTCAATCAACCATGGTATGGTAGTAATGGTTTCAATTTAAAAATCGTTCGACTTTACGTTATGTTTACCTCCTCCATGCGTTCGTACTAGGCCCACATATGTACGAACGTAATCGAAGCAAAAAGGAGATATAAGGATCGGAGCAAATGGCATTTTATAGTTTTTCCATGGGGAAAAAGGGGTGATTTTGTATGTATTGTGTACATCTTAATCCGATTTGCAGCACAGGCACATTATCATGAATCGATTATTGCAATGCCGAATTTCGTTCACCGTTAAATTGTAACGAACTATTCTAAAATACAGACAGACAGAGTTACTTTAGAATATATAGTATTAGATTTTAGTAGATTGGTACCTGGTCTATGCAGGGTCAAATTAAATTAGCTAGCGAAACTCTGCAGAGATGATGAGTATCGATATCTGCACCCTAATTGCGTAACACACGATCGATCGGAATCTGAATCATTTTGAAGCAAATTGCTAATCCATTGCTTCATAAGTTCGAAAAATTTGTCTGCTCAACACGTAAATAACACAATGAATTTTGTTGAACTGTCAAAATGAAACCGATTCCGATTGATTGTGTGTTACGCAATTAGGGTGCCGAACACGATAAAATAAAAACAAAAAAAGATATCATGTTTCTTTTTTGGGTTCAGCGACCGCTGGTTGTGTTGTTACTTGAAGGATTGGTTGAGAAAATCTTTTTTCTTTAGTTTTGTCGTGTGAAACATCGATACCCATCACGTCAGTGAAGTTTACACAATAAGAAGCTTATTATTAAACTGATAATATTTCAAGTGACTACACTAACTGCGGTCGATAACACAAACACAAAAACACCACACAAAAAATCGTCAAATTTATTTATTTTTGTTTTAGCGTGTTTAGCCACAAGCTCCTCGCGAATAGAACATATATAATATACGAGTATATCTAAAATAATATTAGGTACCTTAAATAATAGTAATTATTTAAGTTGACCAAACAATCCTACTGTATGTCTCAAAGTAAATATTAAAGAAGTTTATAGCCAACTATCATTTTTTGAATGAAAAATTTATTTCGACGTCGTTTTCTCTGGCACTTACACAAAAAAAATATATACAGTGTTATTAATGAGTAATGCAATTAGACACCTAAAAAACTCATCTGCGTTCCTTGCAAAACGAGAGAAAGTTAATCCATAAAAAGTTTTGTAAACTCGCTTCTCTTTTACATAGATTCTTGTCGATAAAACTTCGAACCCCCGAGATTTATGAAGTGGAAACTCTTGCTAATTTTTACAATTAATCAAATTATGGAATCGTTTATGGCCGAAATGTAAACAGATTTCTATAATGTTTTACTGTGCTTTTCTAAATCTCTTCGGAAATATCTTTTCTGTACAAAATGACTTTTGCTTGGCACTTGGCTTATATTATCAGCCTGGACTATCCCTATATACATACCACATGAACTTACACCTTCTCTCCAGGGGAAGTAGGCAGAAATAAAAAAAAAGCAAAAAAATAAAAAAAATAAAAAAATAAAAACTTACATACCAAGAAGTGTAAGTATCGTACCAAATGCTTCATTTACGTTCATACATTTGGTCATGCACGTACGCTTGCGGGTACTATTTACCTGACCCTGAAGAACATCATCAATTAGGTTAAAAAAAAAACTTTTCATTTAATTTCTATTATAACAAAATTATATCCTAAATTAACTAAAACTATTTACAAACTAAAATGTAGCGTCGAAAAATTCATCCGCATCGCTGTCGACTAGTAATGTACCCAAGACACTGGCAACATTGTCACGTTGTATGGTAATGCTTAGCCTCTAACCAAGGTAAAAAAAAAGCCAGCCCTTGGGTCATGGGAAGTGTCAACCAGTCGTTTCGAAATTTCCTTAAAAATAACATGCGCACCACACGGCCCGAGGGTTTCAACCCCAAAGGGCTCGAAAATATAATTATCAATAAGGTTATTATATTTACGCCGCTTGAGGTTTTCAGCAGCAGCATCAGCACAGCACGCCGACCTTGGAACCATCTTCCATCTCCATCTCGGTCGGCGGATGGCGCAAGAGTATCGACACAAGTTGCATCCCACACTGAAGGCCTACCCACCTTCCATGGAAATAAAGACATGCCGTCCGGTCTCTTGCCATCGTCGCGTACCAAACCATTGGGTTCTTATACTCGTATAGTGAGTGACAAGAGCTCGTCGAATGATGTCGTTAATGTTTGCGTGCCGCGCTAAGCGACCCGTACTTCGGCTGCAAGACAGGCCGTGATGTCCGAGGCTGTTGACAACTTCGCCACAGTGACAGCGATGAGGAGAACAACATGGTGCTCCTAGTCGTAGGGAAGCAGCGAGGCGGAAAGTATTGTCTTTGAACAAAGTGCATCGTCGTCGTTCGACGACGGTAGTGCATGAAGCCACAGACCCGACCCCCATTTACCGACAGCCAGCAGGCGCGCACGCTCCGCAGTAGTAACAGACGTGTTAAGTAAATTAATTAGGTTACTATAATATGTATCTTCTTCTAGGGCCTCCCCTCGCAGCGTTTCCACTTACATCTGCCATGTAAATACCTTCCCCAGAAACTACTATCCCTATATAAATTGGTATAATATTGTTACGCGCCCCAATTAATGCCTGATACACGGTGACATTAGTTACCACTGGCGACATCTATTGTGGATTGGCAGAACTAACTGGCGCCATCTATTATGGAATAGTAGAACTAATAGTCACGCCATCCGTCAGCGCCATCTATTGACGAGTAGATATGTCGAAGCTAGAACTTACTAGAACTATCGACATCTAGTCAGTCGGGGCCGGTATGTACTCGAACATTCTAGACGGTTCTACAATAGAAGGTTCTGGAACTATCTGCGGCACTATATAAGGCCGTGAATAGCCGCGAGCAATCAGACTTGGTTTTGCGACACAAGCGAATACATCGAAAGCGATCTTCAAGTGCGACTTAAGAGTGATTGTGTTTTATAATTAGTGTGTTTTGAATTGTTGTTAGTGTTGATTGATTAAAGTGTAACTTTTGGTAATTTTTATCGGCATTTTTAATTGTCACGAACCCGAAGCTCGTAACAATTGGTGTCAGAAGCAAGGATTAAAATCATGCCGATTTTACCTAAAGACGACACGGAGGGTATCCGTACCCGGAGTCAACGCCAACAGGAGACGGACCAGAGGCGTTTTGGTGGAGCTGCGCCGCAGAGGTTGGAGGGCCAGCTACCAACCACGGAGGCCGACCCGTCCGCAGCAGGTCCAGCATCATCAGCACCAGACTTTGCTGCTCTGATGATGATGCTGCAGGAGCAGTCCCGCCGACAGGAGGAACAGGCTCGTCGGTTGGAAGAACAGCTCCAGCGGGACAAGGAGGAACAGGCCCGCCGACAGGAGGAACAGGCTCGCCGACAGGAGGAACAGGCTCGTCGGTTGGAAGAACAGTTCCAGCGGGACAAGGAGGAACAGGCCCGCCGACAGGAGGAACAGGCTCGCCGACAGGAGGAACAGGCTCGTCGGTTGGAAGAACAGCTCCAACACGATAAGGAGGAGCAAGCACGCCGCCAGGAGGAGCAAGCGCGCCGCCAGGAAGAGCAGATGCTCCTTATGAAGGATCTTCACGCTACCTTCGGGAAAGACATGAAGGAGATGAAGGATAAGGTTGCTCAATGTGACAACCGCCTGACGGAAGCTGAAATCCGGATCGACCAAGTGAATGATCGGGTTGACAACGTGGTGGCTGACGTGAAGAAAACCGTGATGGCTGACGTAAAGAAAACGCTGGATTACCTTAAACTTGGGGATGGAATCGCAGCTCCCGTAGCTACAACACCTTCGCTACGTGGATTCAAAGTGCCACCGTTCGACGGAACTTCTTCCTGGTCGGCCTACAAAATCCAGTTTGAGGCTGTCATGAGGGCGAACGCTTGGAATAAAAGTCAGGCCATGACTGCCCTCACCCTAGGCCTGCGCGACCAGGCCCTAACCGTTCTGGAAGCTCTCGGAAAGGAAGTGACTTACGAGCAACTCCTTGAGGCATTGGAGGCTCGGTATGGCGACGCTCACCTGGAACACGTGTTTCGTGCGCAGCTCAAGGATCGCGTGCAACGCAGCAATGAAAACCTGCAGCAGTGGGCCCTTGAAGTGGAGAAGCTGGTGCGTAAAGCATACCAGTCCGTACCTGCGCTTATTGATGGAAACCTGGTGCAGGCATTCATCGACGGCATCCGTGACCTTGAAGTAAGAGCTGCTGTGAGGCTCGGGCACCACGGGACGCTTAAGGACGCCTTGGCCCATGCACTGGAGGTGGAAGCCGTGCGGCAGGATCATCGTTCCCATCGCGTCAGGGAGGTTGCAGCGGCTTCAGTTCGCGACCGCAATAAAGGATACAGCCCTAGGTGCTACGGTTGTGGGGAAAAGGGCCACCTTCGATCCAGTTGCCCTAAGCGAACTGCAGAAAGGGAAGACGGCCGATCTCCAGAGGGCAGTGCAGCTAACAGCACCACCCAGGACTTTCAGCACCAGCAGAAGGCGTTGCTTATGGCTCACCAGGAACAGCAAGCCCTTCTAGAACGTTTAGAAGAATTGAAGCGCGCGGTTGACATGGAACAGAAAAAGTTGGAGCGACTGCGACGCGAAGCGCATGCGCGGTCCGAACAGGACCGTACTTATGTCAACCAGCGGAAGGATGAGACGGCCGCCTTGAAGACTAGGCAAGAGAGTAAAGAAGTTGTACCTGTGAGGATGCTCAAGACAGACCTCAGCAACGAGTGGAAGGAAAGCGTACAACGTGCACAGCAGGAAGATTCGGACATCAAGCCGATTCTGAAGTGGATGAAGGCCAGAGCTCCTAAGCCCAGGTGGAGCGACGTCTCAGCGATGAGTTCGATCACAAAAAGCTATTGGGCCCAATGGGACAGCTTGGTGATTCAGGATGGAGTCCTGTGCCGTAAATGGGAAAATGCTCGGGGAGACAGCTGTCATTTGCAAATGGTTGTCCCTAAAGCTCAAGTACCGGAGGTGCTACAGCTGTACCATAATGGTTGTTCAGGAGGTCATCTGGGAGTAAAACGGACTCTACTGAAGATACGAGAACGGTTTTACTGGATCCACTGTCGGGACGATGTCAAGGACTGGTGTCGCAAATGTACAAGTTGTGCAGCTGTAAAGGGACCTCAGACTCGTAGTAGAGGTGCAAGAGGTACTCCTAAGATCGTCCATGTGGATCGACTGGCGCGTTATTATGGAGCCGATAATGCTCGGGACGAGCATGTCTTAGGAGGGGGCAGTGTTACGCGCCCCAATTAATGCCTGATACACGGTGACATTAGTTACCACTGGCGACATCTATTGTGGATTGGCAGAACTAACTGGCGCCATCTATTATGGAATAGTAGAACTAATAGTCACGCCATCCGTCAGCGCCATCTATTGACGAGTAGATATGTCGAAGCTAGAACTTACTAGAACTATCGACATCTAGTCAGTCGGGGCCGGTATGTACTCGAACATTCTAGACGGTTCTACAATAGAAGGTTCTGGAACTATCTGCGGCACTATATAAGGCCGTGAATAGCCGCGAGCAATCAGACTTGGTTTTGCGACACAAGCGAATACATCGAAAGCGATCTTCAAGTGCGACTTAAGAGTGATTGTGTTTTATAATTAGTGTGTTTTGAATTGTTGTTAGTGTTGATTGATTAAAGTGTAACTTTTGGTAATTTTTATCGGCATTTTTAATTGTCACGAACCCGAAGCTCGTAACAATATTTTATCATTAAGTCAAACTGCTGACATCCTGCAGTCTTACAATCATAATTCATCCAGACAAACTTTTTGGAAGGTCTCTGCTTAGAATTAATCATAAGAAGTCATTCCAGCGTTTCATTACCCTAAGTAGATATAGGTCACACAGCTGCCATACTTAAATGGAACTGGGCTGGTCTATCTGTCGTATGCTGGGCGAACTATGGGCTACAATCACACGGTGGGTCTTTAAGAGACGCTTTTACCTATCCTCCTTACAAAATCTTTAGCTACGTCTTACGTAAACAACTTTTGTGCTCCAATAAACCGAAAACTATAGTCTGTTCCAACATAATCTGTTGAAAGTGTAAACAAAAACACGCAATCAATTTATTTTTATCAATTTGTAAGTGGCATCCACAGGTACGTTTTTTTATCGTTTGTTTACATTTTTAGAGATATACAAATTACTAAGAATAAAATATATTAATTACAACAATTAAGTACAACATAATTACAGTCTCTATTTTCTTTGATGCAACTTGTCATAAGGTAATCTTCATTATCTCACCATTTCCCTACAAAACGTTCCGTTTAATAACGTCAACTAATTTAAAACGAAGGACCGTCGCGTTCCAGTAATGACTGTCTTTTGTCTCTTAATCCAACTCAACGGGAAAGTCTTAGGACGCCAACTCCTTTATGCAACTGCAACAATTGTTGCTTTATTTCTTGAGGATATAATCTACACTAATGCGTTTTGGCTACAGAAACGGAAGGAGTTAGGACTCTTTGTGAAGGAGCGTCCGGAGAAGTCAAACTCAAAGCATTTATTCATTCACTAACTGCGCCCCGCGGTTTCACCCGTATAAGTTTCGATCCCGTGGGATTATCGGGATAAAAAGTATCCTATATATTAATTCTGGTTATAAACCATCTGAGTGCCAAATTTCATCCAAATCCGTGCAGTACTTTTTGCGTGAAAGAGTAACAAACTTTTTTAATAACCGATAAAAAATTTCGACGCTATGGGGTCTAAATTTATGTGCTGAATACATGGTTACAGTTTGTGCGTCGATATCCCTGCCACCATGTTAGGATTCAATTACCCATTTACAAGCACTTTTGACCATCCCGCACTGGGCCCGTGTGGTAGATTATGGCCTACTCCCTCTCACAGAGAAGACGCCTATATCCCAGAAGTAGGAAAATTTTAGGCTGATTATGTGAGCACTTTTGAATTATTAAGAAACAAAGAAAGAAAGAAAGAAAAGAAAGAAAAATAGTTTATTCTGCACAAACAAAACGCACAGTTACAAATAAAAAATAATAATAGTAAAAGAATTAAAAACAAAACATAAGATACAAATGGTTAAGACTCGTAGTCAAGCATAAAAAAAAAAAAAAAATGTTGACACTTTTCAATCAGAAACGATGTCCCACCTCTTCTCCTTCCTTCTGTGCTCCAATAAATTAAGCCAAAGCAACCTCTGCGCTGCAACCGGCGTTGCCGTGGACATGGCGAAGCTTTGGGCCAACAAAATCTAATATAATATTATGTACGATACGATACGACGAAGAAGCAGTCGGTAAACAATATGAAGGTAGTTGCCCAATCCAAAGCTTAGTAGGTACAGACGCCAGCACATCAAGCTACTACGATCTGTCAAATTTATTTAATAGATTTTCAACTTTATCGCTGTAGCGTTAAGGTTCAAAGTTGATTGGGAAAATTTGACAGTTTCGGGTAGCTTGACCTGCTGGCGTCTGTACAGTCAACAGCAAAAGTAGATGATCAAAATCAGAAATTCAATATTAATGAACGGAATTCGCAGCTATATGATAGCTGTACTAGAAGTCAATGTTTGGTATAATTTACAATCCCATACTTTTGAAACACTTCGACGCCACACAGTTCTGGCGCGAACTCCGTTCATTAGTATTGAATTTCTGATTTTGATCATCAACTTTTGCTGTTGACTGTACCTATTTTTGCCGCTAACACCTTTGCTTAATGGCAAACGTCATCGCGGCAAGCCCAGACGGAGATGACGGGATCAGCTGGACTCCTTTAATAAAGATTGGTCCTTAGCAGCTCTGGACAGAGAGAGGCGGAAAGAGAGTAGGGAGTCCTTTGCCCAGCAGTGGGACATTAATGGCTAATAAAAAAAAAACAACCGACTTCCAAAAACGACACTATAAAGTGAAAAATAACTTTAATTTCGGAAGTCGGTGTCGTCGGGTTCGCATTTTCGTTGTTTGCCACCGACTTCCGAAATTAAAGTTATTTTTCACTTTGTAGTGTCGTTTTTGGAAGTCGGTTGTTTTTTTTTTGCAAAAAAGTTTTTATTTTTCACTTTTAAGTTGTAATTTTTACCAGTAATTTAGGTTTAAAAACCAAACTACTGAACCGTTTTTGATGAAATTTCTATGGGACCACTTCAGAAGTATCTCCTTTCGAACAACAAAAGAATTTTGAAAATCGGTCCACAATTGGCGGAGAAATCGCGTAACAAACACAGAAAAAAAAAAAACATCCCGTCGAATTGAGAACCTCCTCCTTTTTTAAGAAGTCGGTTAAAAAAGAAATAGCGTTGTTGTTTTAAAGGCATGTAGTGTAGTTACAGGCACATGAGACAGTTTTGCTTTGTTTTGCAATGGCAACGCAACTGCAATGGATTTGTTATTGCTGGAAGGCCGCCTGTTTATTCGCACCTAATGAAAAACTTATAGAAAATTGATTCAATTTGTTCAGTATAACCATGACTGCATGTCAAATAAACAAATAGTCTTACAGTATCAACAATTCCCTCTTTGAGGAGTGGCTAGAGAGACGTCACGGCGTTCTCACCTACCGCCTGACGCAGGTCCTCTCCGGACACGGATGTTTCGGGAGGTTCCTGCACATCATCAGGCGGGAGGAGACGCCCGGGTGTCACCACTGTCAGGATCGCCCAGAGGACACGGTGGAGCATACAGTGGAGGTCTGCCCTGCTTGGGCAGAGCACCGCCGTGACCTCGTAGAGGCGATCGGCAGCGGCGGCGACCTCTCGCGTCCGGCCCTGGTACAAGCCATAGTCCGGGGCGAGAGGGAGTGGGAGGCAGTCACCTCCTTCTGCGAAGCAGTCATGCTAGCGAAGAAGGTGGCGGGGTGGGCGAGGGAACGCACCTCACGCCTCAGCCGCCGCGGGAGACGCTCCGGGCGTCGGGAGCCGCGTGACGACTCCCGGCCACCGTAGGCGCGGGCCTGCGGGCGGTGAGTAATGGGTAACTCACCGTCCGATCAGGACCAGGCCCGTGCTGGACGGCGCGTATGTGTTCCACGCGCGCCTCAAAGAGATGTCAGCAGAAGTGACGGGGCCCGATAGGGCCGAAGCCTGCCAGGGTAGCGGGATTGTCCGAAAGGGTTACCGCTGCCCTGGAACATAAAGGGCTAAGGAAGGAACACGGGTGGGTTTAGTCAGTAAGAGTCTGACACTCCCTTCGCTCCGCCCAGAGTGGGAGGGGTCATTTGATGATTCTCCTCAAAAAAAAAAAAACGTATCAACAATTCAACACAAACTTTATGTTATTGTTACAAAATAATCGTAAATTAAGTTTAATGTTGTTAACTTCTAAAACGAAATAGATAAAGTCGATCGCGCACTGCTATGTAGGATGTACAGACGCCAGCACATCAACCTACCGGAAACTGTCCAATTTTCCTAATCAACCTTGAACCTTTATGCTTTAGCGATAAAGTTGAAAATCTACTAAAGAAATTTGACAGATTGTAGTAACTTGATGTGCTGGCGTCTACAGACAAAGAGGTTTGCTACATCAGTGTCCTTGGAGTTTCTTGCTGTTGTGGATTGTCTATGCTTGATTATGACATGAAAGCATTTGTCATCCAGACTTGTCTTTTATTATACATGGTGGCAGCGGTGAGAATTTTATACGATTTAAATGGTTTAGTGTCACGTTTTGGAATGGGGAATGGACAAATAGCTTCAAGGTTCGAACTGACAGACTATTTGTGTTTGACAATTCAAAAGTGCCTGTAAATAGTTTAATTGAAATAAATGGGTACAGTTGAGATACGCGTTTCATTTGTTTTGCCAGCCACTCAACCACGCATAGCTTGGCCATGGGTTACAGTGAGCGATCCTGCTTTTATTCTATGAAAAGCAAAGCTGCGATGGAGCTGCACCTTTATGCTGATAGTATCTAGTCTTTGACTAAATATAACTTGATAAAATCCTCACCTTATTCCCTTCACAGAGTCGGCATTCAACGCCGTTCGCATAATACCTTCAGAAACGTTTCCGTAATTTACAGCAATTTAACAGGGAGCAGATGCTGAGCTATAACAACAAACAAGCAAATAGAGTATTTCAAGTAACTTTGAGCCAAGACTTTTGAGGGTATTTGTTATTGGCATGTATGTAATCGAAGCGCTTGCCGGCAGCTATCGCGGAACCTATTACGATTGCAGTTTTAACCGAACGTAAACGATTTGGTCAAGTTGTCCTAGCTTAGTAAACGCGATTGACTTTGAAAAAAAGTTAAAAAGTGTTACAAATGATAAATATTTTATTTCTGTGAGTAGGTTTGTACAAACACTTTTACACGTCACTCATATTTTTTTAAACTAGATGAGGTCGGCGTTTCCTATCTGACTACTCTGAGAAGAAAGGCCAAAACAATATCAGAGGTCACAGTCTCTTTTAAAGTCCAGACATAATCTTGGCCAGATCATGTGAAGGCCATGTAGATTGGTGTTAAAGAGGCACATTTGTTAAAAAACCGCACATCTTTATTGTTAAAGTGCAAAGGCCTTTCCCCACGACTTCCAGCTCTTTCGATCCAGGACTAAAGTGGACCACTGGTCGTTTGTTTTATCCAGCTCGTCCCGCCATCCTCTACGGGGTCTACTACAACGCCTTCTAGCTGTATCGGGGCTCCACATGGTGGTTATTTTGGCCCACAGCTCATTGCGCATACGGCAGGCGTGTCCAGGTTAGTCCCACTCCAACTTAGTGACATCTTTAGAAGCGCTAAAACTGTTTAGAGGCTCTGTTATTTAAAAAAGCGTTCATAATTAGGCAGTCAATATTTTATTTATAGAATCAATTAATAATTACCCTTTATTGTTCTGTTTTCCCTTTTAACGATAGAAATACGTCACTACAGTTCTCACTCCACAGTCCAAGCGTCTTTTTGCATTAATGCCCATGTCGTTGATATTCACGTTTTCTTTCAATTAACTACTGAATTGTATGTAGCTTCTCGTTGCTTCATGCCTCGAAAAGCACGTTAAGTGCTCGGGGTAGGTCGAAGGTAAACTATGTACGCTTGCCGAAGTCGGTCCGGTCCGTAGATGGGTGACCATCGATTTCATACCGAGACCTCTCCGTGCCTCGTAAAGCACTTTAAGCCGTTGCTCCCGGCTATCATTCGTAGATCTTTGACAGTCTTTACTGGTAGTCTCTTTAGTGGTAGTCAGAAGCCTGAAAGTCTGATAATCAGTCTTATCAAGGGGTATCTTGTTATCCAGTACCATACCTACTGTAATTTGAAACCATTGTAAAAGCCAATTATTTTTAAAAGAGTAACCCTGGTAGTTTCTTGCCGGCTCTTCTCTATAGAAAACTACCAATTGGAACCGTGCACTTCGCTAATGACGTTTCATAAGTGCCCATGTTGGTTTATGTGAAATAAAATATTTTGGTTTTCAGTAATTAGAATATGGAGGTCAGATAGGCATACGCTCAGTGTATTGAATTTATTTATTTATACAACAATTGCTTGCTAAACTTACAGTAGACACCACAGCGCGCAATAAGCCAACAACATAAAATTTAACTAAAAAACTTTATACAAACATTAAACATAGATTTACTGCTATACATAAATGTGTCAACTTCTGGCTCCTGAGCAATCAGGGCCTTCAGCAGATTGATCGCTTGGGTTGTGAGTGTAAAATACTAGTAGCTTAACTGCATCCGGTTAGACTAGAACCCTACCCTAATATAGTTGGGAAAAGGCTACGCTGGTAATGAAGTAATCAAACACAAAATAAAAAAAAATATTTTCTATATCCTCTCTATTTTACCAATAAATTACATATTATTTTCGGCCAAGATTGCGTGCTCACACCCAATTTATCAAGACGAAGCAATCGAATAAAGTAACACCCAACAGTTTGCCTTACAATCATAATGTCTTAATCAAGACTATCTCTCGAATCGATCCCTAACATAGAATCGATTATTGAATCACGTCTAATCACGTTATCGTTATCGCAAGCTCCTGGTTGTTTCCGTGACTCGAGGTAATAGGAAATTAAGTTCTTTAGACGGCACTCGATCAGCCACTCTGGATTTATTGCGAGGAGGAAAACTTGAACTATTCCGTGGTGTTTAGTATGGGCCGGCCATATTAAATTAGCCGTAGAATCGATGACCATTGGGGTAGACGTGTTCTTGAGTGGAGACCGCGAATCGGTAAACGTAAGGTGGGACGCCCTCAGGCTAGGTGGAGCGACGATCTTCGCAGGATGGCTGGTAGCAGCTGGATGAGAGTTATCGAAACTTGAGTTGAATGGCGTGCAATAGGAGAGGCCTATGTCCAGCAGTGGACTGCTGTAGGCTGATGATGATGATGCTGATGTGATGTTTAGTTGAGCAATCAGTAAAATTATTCCATCATTATTATCATCAGCCACAGCCCGACTTCACCTACTGTAAATAATAAAAACATAAAATTATTTATTTTCTCTCACAAGTTTCAAAATGTACACAGTATATCCGCTTGATCGCCAACGGACACTATATTATTCCTACTATTCTACTAGTATAATATTATAAACGTGAAAGTTTGTATGGATGGATGGATGGATGGATGGATGTTTGTTACTCTTTCACGCAAAAACTACTGAACGGATTTGAATGAAATTTGGCACACAGATGTTTTATAACCAGGAATAACATATAGGATACTTTTTATCCCAATATTCCCACGGGATCGAAACTTATGCGGGCTAAACCGCGGGGTGCACCCAGTATGTCATAAACGTTTGAAGATGGGAGACAGGAGCCCATACTAAGTAAAACCTGTGCTACGGTCTCCTGATCTCCTTATCTCAAATATATTATAGAGAGCTTTTCTAAGGACATTAATAACAGTACAGCGGGGAACGCTTACAGCTAATTAACAATATAAATTTAAAATCAAGAAATTAGAATAATAAGTGGTGTTTTGGTTTGTGAATTTGCTGTTGTATGTTAAGTGTGTAGTGGTATTGTAGTGTGTGTGGGGGTGTGTGTGTGGATGTGATATACGAGCTGTGTTTGTGATACTTTATCAATCAATCAGTTTATTTGTGAAACATAGGTGTTTACATAAATATATGTTATGTTTTATCATATTATTAAGACAAACCAATTTATAAGTGACACATTAAGTGTCATTAGATTATGTGACTTAAAAAGAATAATATTTTAAATTAACTAAATAAGACAACAGACAAGAGAAAAAAATCATTCAATACAACACATACACATCAAATACAACAAAATCAATAAATAGTCATAGTACTTATTATCAAAAGTAAAAATGCATTAAGTTTTAAGTGTGTGCGTGTGTATAGTACATATGTGTACCCAATGCTGGCATTGGCCTCTCTTTTCTTATGCCAATCATCGCGCTCCTGTGCCAGCCTCATCCAGGTTTTGCCCGTGATGGCAACAATGTCGTCTGCCCATCTAGCCGCCAGACGATCAACATCTCGTTTTCCAGCGCTTGAAATAAATTATTCCATACATTATTATTATTTTTTACATTATATTATTATCCATCCAAAGGTTGTCTTTAAAAAATATCTCTTAGCGATAAGACCGTCCATTGTTTTTCTAATAATTTCTACATTTATATCTATAATTTATATGACGACTAATAGAGAAAAGTATTGAAGAAATAGACATGTTGCGCCGACCTCAAATAAATTGGGATAAAGGCAGGAGAATTACGATGATATTTGTAATTTATATGGTGTAATAACACCATATTTAATTCTATTCTATTATATTATTTGCACCCCAAAAGTGACCCCCATATTTAAAATTCAATTATTCACGTAACACGTCCGTGTTTGGGTCACAGAAATTCGTATGTGCATCAAATTTTAACTTCATTGGTCCTGTAGATTCGGAGCAAATAGGCTGTGACAGACTGCCATTACCCGTATTTCTGCCTTATATACGTTACGTACGATTATGTAAAAATTACTTTAACCCACAGAATAAAAGATCAGTTTACAACTTCAAGCATTTAAATAACTTTTTAATTGTCACCCTGAAATCAACTTAATAACCATTAGAATAAAGTTGATATTTGTATAACTTAAAATAACATCAATTAGAAACAAAAAATTTAATAGTCCTTACACAAGTGATTCCATAAGGGAACCGTTTTTTCATACGGGTGTACGGAACACAAAAAATCTAATAATTTTATGTACCGACGCTAGCTGATCATAGGGTCGGCTGGTAGTGATATCAACATCATCCACAGCCCGACTTCACTCACAGTTGAAAAACAGCAGTTATATTCTGTAAAAATCTCACCGTGAAAACTAAGGTGAGGTGAGCTTGAAGTGATCTGTCATTTCATCTGATACCTGTCCATTAGGTAAACCGTTTTTTGACAAATAGAACTAGTGACTGCATCATCACACAATACATTGATTGATACAAGTACCTACGGTATTATAATGTCTGTAAGAAGCCATAAATAAGATAACTCAATAAGTTAAGGCAGTTTATATATTTATTTACTACGCATTTTAAAGTTAACTTTTACGTAAGGGCGCGTTCAATACGTACGTTTTTACAGGATCCTTTTTAACGGATCCGTCGCTACTGGAGATAGTATTTACACAGCATTTATAGGAACCTTTTTAACGGATCCGTCGCTACTGGAGATAGTATTCACACAGGACTGATTTTAAGAGATCGGATCAGTATACTGGATCCGAAATATTGTATTATGTGTGAACTGGCTCATACAACTACATACGCTAATAACACATACGTTTAAACGGACCTGTAAAACGGATTGCTGCTTATTTTGTCAGATCGGTATTTTCTACTGGATCCGGAATACTGTATTATGTGTGAACTCGCTCATACAACTACATACTCGTACGCTAATAACATACACGTTTTAACGGACCTGTAAAACGGACGTTAAATGTGAACGCGCTCTAATCTGGAATAGTTCGTTCTAAGACAGCTGTCAAAAAACGGTTAACCTAATTGACAGAGTATAGAGATTAACAACACTATTGACAGCTCACTTCACCTAAGTTACCACTCTTAGATTTATTTAGAGAGAGACTGAAATAGATTGGCTGGTCTCCCTTTGCTTGTATCAATCCCTAAATTCCTGTGCCAACCTCATTCTTGTACAGTTAATTGAAATTATGAGGTACAGACGCCAGCACATCAAGCTACTACAATCTGTCAAATTTCTTTAATAGATTTTCAACTTTATCACTAAAGCATTAAGGTTCAAGGTTGATTGGGAAAATTTGACAGTTTCGGGTAGCTTGACCTGCTGGCGTCTGTACGAAAACCTTTTGTTTTATCATTATTAGATATCGATAACCACGTCTGTGAAGTTTCAGCAGTTAATTTAATTTGACCTTGTTTAATGGAAGGAGTTCATACATACGTAAACTCACGCATTATTCCCACAGGGGTAGGCAGAAACGCCACCTACTACGATCCTTACATAGCCCTTTTGCTTCGTTTACGTTCATACATTTGGTAATACGCATTCAAAATACGGTAAAAATAATAATGTACACACATCAAGCTACTACAATCTGTCAAATTTCTTTGATAGATTTTCAACTTTATTGCTAAAGCATTAAGGTTCAAGATTGATTGGGAAAGTTTGACAGTTTGGGATAGCTTGACCTGCTGGCCTCTGTACTTTACCACAATTATATATTTATTATTTCATCACCACTGCTTTCAAAACGGTGTAGGATGACATCGTGAGGAAACCGGCATGTCCTAGAACCAAAAAGTCGAAGACATGTGACATCAACCAACCCGCACTGGACCCGCGTGGCGGATTATGGCCCACTCATTATCACAGAGAGGAAGCCTGTGATCCAGCCGTGGGAACATTATAGGCTGATTGTGTACGTTTCGAAGGTGCAAAAGCGGTCCTTTCAATCTCTAAAAACCCACCCCACGCATACTATTTTTCGAACTCTTAAACCTTCAAAACCTTTTCTATTTCAGAAACAACTTCTAACTGCAAATACTCTCAACATAAACAACTTGGTTCCAAAAAACATATATCTATTTATATACAAAGAAGTCGTTCCTTTGTAACAAAGTCCTCTGTTTCTTAAGTCCTCAAGTTTTTCTTTCCAAACCCCATTCCTTGGTATAAAGTTACAAGTCCGGACTACGGGACTTTAAAAAGCTGTTCGAGTTACTGCTAAATGTGTTGGATGTTGGTGATAACTATTCCAGGACCGGACGACGCCATTTTGTTTTGCTGTTAGCAGCAATTAATTACGTGGCCGCCTTTTTGGTTGAGTGGTCGCAAGCGTTAGGTACTGCTGCCCCGGCAGTCTCGACATTCATAGCGATCGCTTTACGACCGAATTCGGTCGCAAAGTCCTATCACTCTACACATTTCACCTGTCAATCCGGGACTTTGCGACCGAATTCGGTCGTAAAGCCATCGCTATGAATGTCGAGACTGCTGGGGCTGGGTTCCCAGGTTGGGCAAAATATTATTGGGTTTTTCTGTCTGGAATTTCTCAGGAGCAGGTCGTAGTCCTTATTTGTGCCCGGTTGATGGCAATTACATGGGACTTAAACATAACTGGCGAAATGTGGGTGTACTATTAGGTGCACCTCTGCTCAACCCTTCGGGGATAACAGGCATGGTTTTATGTGCATAACCATCGAATAGAAAAGGAGAATAACACTGGACTTATAAGGTTTATTAAATTACTGACTTTTATGCAAAAAAAAGTTTCATGTATGTACGTTATTTGTCACTGAAACACGTGAATACAAAAACATAAGTTAACTCGAATAAAAAACCAACCAAATTAGCGCAGTTTGTTTACTAGTTTAACATTCAGTTTCTGGCATTACAGCTAAAATCGTAACTATGTGCTGAATCGAAATCAAAAACAAAAGTCATTTATTCAAATTAGGCTAAGATACAACATTTTTTGTACGTCAAAATTACAGAGACAGTCCCCCAAAACAGCCGCTCATCACAACTTCCTAGTTGAGATGAAGTAGCTGCGCAACAAACTCCCCAGCAACAAAAACAGTACATAAAGATCTCTCTTTAAAATTCCTTCTCTGTGATTCACAGGATTTCGTTCATCCTCTTAAGAAAAGTCCTAAGTCACCTCTACGATACCCCCGAGTAAAGAAACGACATAACTCCTAATTAAAGAAAATGAAACTACTATAGCACCGACCCCTAACGAAGTCGTAAAGCGAATAAAATAAAGGTATTCTTTCTCCCTCACAACCTGCATAATGCAGTTTTTAACTTTCCCGAGTTTAATTGCATGAAAACTTGCTAGATTTTAATATTAAAACGTGAATGAAAAAATTATATTCACTGCATTTTAATGGATATGAGTTTTGTATTCGTTGCGAAAACTTGTGAAGGATTATGTAAATCATTATATTATTCATCATGCATGCTCCCCTGTGGTATACCTTAGTTATAGCAGGTTTTACAGACGCTCTGGTTCGCGTTAATGGCCTCTTAGAGCTGGCCTTTTACATATAATATAATGACGAAGCAAGTGGCGCCGTCTAGTTTGGTTAAGAAGTTACTAGATTCACTGAAGAGGTCGGATTCTTATCCGACCTCTTCAGTGAATCTAGTAACTTCTGACACTGGCTGGTGACTGTCACTCTAGCGGAGAGAGATGGTTGCGTGGCGGCTTTATTACTACAGAAGGCTAATTCTCGTAATTTAAAACGTTCAAAATATAGTCGCAGTCTCATCTCGGCGACAAACAAATTTCAAAAACTTGTCAAAATGTAGGGAAATTAGGGGTAGGTATTTTTGACAGATTGAGACTAAGAACAGAAGGCCAATTCTCGTAATTTAAAACGTTCAAAATCTAGTCGCAGTCTCATCTCAGTGACAAACAAATGTCAAAAACTTGTCAAAATGTAGGGAAATTAGGGGTAGGTATTTTTGACAGATTGAGACTAAGATCAGAAGGCCAATTCTCGTAATTTAAAACGTTCAAAATCTAGTCGCAGTCTCATCTCGGCGACAAACAAATTTCAAAAACTTGTCAAAATGTAGGGAAATTAGGGGTAGGTATTTTTGACAGATTGAGACTAAGATCAGAAGGCCAATTCTCGTAATTTAAAACGTTCAAAATCTAGTCGCAGTCTCATCTCGGCGACAAACAAATTTCAAAAACTTGTCAAAATGTAGGGAAATTAGGGGTAGGTATTTTTGACAGATTGAGACTAAGATCAGAAGGCCAATTCTCGTAATTTAAAACGTTCAAAATCTAGTCGCAGTCTCATCTCGGCGACAAACAAATTTCAAAAACTTGTCAAAATGTAGGGAAATTAGGGGTAGGTATTTTTGACAGATTGAGACTAAGATCAGAAGGCCAATTCTCGTAATTTAAAACGTTCAAAATCCAGTCGCAGTCTCATCTCAGTGACAAACAAATGTCAAAAACTTGTCAAAATGTAGGGAAATTAGAAGTATTTTTTGACAGATTGAGACTGAGATCAGACTGTGAACGGTCTTAAAATTACGAGAATTGCCCCTCAAACTGCGAACGTTCTTAAAATTACGAGAATTGCACCTCAGTTCTTTCACAGTTATCGTATCAGTGATTTTGCATTACTGTTCTAATCACAGTGATCTTTATTTTCATTGTAATAAGGTTGATGTTAGCTTGCTGCCATTGATACGTCTGTTAAAATCATTGTGACCTTTGTTCTCGTCACTATAAGGTTGCGGTTAGGTTGCTGTTTTCAGAGGTAAAATAACTGTGATCGGACTATATACCATATATGCTATATCCCGGCACAATCCTAATGATAATGAAGCTGCTGAACCACTCATACGATGATCGCTTCTTGTAAAGGCTATCCTGCACTGTTATATATATATTTGACTGGGTTATTCCGGGCTGAAATTATGATATTTTTTTCTTCAACAAAACACAAACAAAACGAAACAAAACACATTATTTTATAACAAAACCATATTTTTTACTCTTCAATACGGTATACAGTTGCCCTGATGGATCACACTGACATTTTCACCCTTCGGCACTTTACACTCCAAGTAACACAAATTGAAATAGGACTCATTATTCGATGCGCATACAGGGTCGTAGATTTTGGAGCATAGGCAGTACTGTCCAGGAGGCATCTCTGTATGCGGGTATCGAGGATTTATCCCGTCGTCGTTCCTGCAAAGATACAAAAAGTTTTTTTAATAAAAATATTATTTTATTTCAGGAATTGGCAGAAATACTTTGCTGAATGCGATCACAGGCCGGTCATATGATGATTTCCCAACCAAAAAAAAAAAGGCCTCTCGCAGATATTGTACCTCTGACAGCAGCTAGTCTACAGGAACCTTATTTTAACGAGCATAAAGATCATTGTGATTTTGACAGACTTATCAGAAGCACCACCCCAGGCCCTGTCAGAATACTAGCGCTGGGCTGTTTATTTTTTAAATATCGCAGCATTATGCTGAGACAGGAGCCTTCTTGGCCTCGTACGGGTCTTTTTTTCGTTTTTTTTTTTCGTAGTTTTAATATAGCTTTGTTAGTTTTAAATGCTCCTTTTTTACTATTACTATTTCCTGTGTAATAAAATATTTTTCTTTGTTTCAACTTATCAGCAATCTTATTACAACGAGAAGAAAGATTACTGCGAGTTTGGCAGACTTGTCAGTAGCAGCAACCCATTAACAACCTTATTGTAACGATAATAAAGATCATTGTGATTTTAACAGACTTTTCAGTACGTATGACAAGACAGGCAACCTGAATGTATACCTTTATGTCTAGGAAATAAGTTAAAATGCACTTTTAAACGCACACATTCACAGCGTGTTTGTGCACTTGGTAATCACAAGTAAACTGCGCGTTGATAAAATACTAAAGTATGTATGCTCGTACATAAAATGGCCGAAGTAAGCGAATCTCGAGTAAAAAACAGCTGCCCTCTCAATAATTCCTGATTGAGTCACTCAAATTAAGAGGGCCTTCAACGTAAACTTTTTTCGGACGAATTTTCTTTAGCGAAAGTTGGATACAGTGCCCTAAGCCTATTCCGCTAGAGATTCCATTCTGAGTTAAAAAAGACGAAGGTTTTTAGATTTAATCTTGATTGCTGTGATTTTTTTTTTTTTCTTTTCTTTAATAACTTGTGTGTGATATACATGAATCTGTTATACATTTTGAACAGTTCAATGAATGACTAAATGACATTATCATAGAGAAATAATATTTTCCAAAAAAGAGTACAGATGAACCATTTGGATGCCCGTGATGCTTTTATATAAACTTGAGCGTTTGCAAAATATCGGTATTCGCTTTGTGTTAAACCTTAAAAAGTATGATCACGTTTCCAACTTTCGCAAGATACTCAAGTGACTCCCCATTCGACTTCGCAGGAACTCTTGGATATTGTGTCTGCTATTCAACCTCCTTCATAATCGTAAAACACCATATTATCTGCGGGATCGTTTTTCCTACGCCAGTCCTTCAGATGCACCTTGCAGGTCGCATCTTAAAAACCTTTTTAAGTCCCCTCCCCACTCCACCATCTTCTACTCCTACTCCACCCTGCACGCGGTGCGGTTGTGGAATTCACTACCGCCTGACATTAGGGACTGCCAAACTGTTGCAGTTTTTAAAATATCTATTTGGGCCCTACCTATTCCTTTTGTTGGGAATCGCACCCAACATACACGCAGCCGGCACGCGCAGGCGACGTAACCGACCTACACGTCATCGCCGTCGGCGCGTGAGCGAGGCGGACGCCGGCGGACACTCGCTTCAACGGACTCCACCGCGACGGACGATACTCTCAAATTATTAATTGTTTGTCCGGGACAGTTGTAATATTTGGAATTTATTCGGCAATACAGCAAGCCTATATCTACTATACAGTCCACTTTTATTTTTCCCAAACGAGCAAATCGAACACTTTTGATTCACAAAAGGATTTTAATTTTAAAACCTTTTTTGTGTGCTGTCAGTTTTGATTAAATCTTTCTCTCTACAAAATAAACAGTCTACAAGATTGATTAACATTTTTGCCAACTATACTCAGTAATTTTCTGACATTAAATCTAAAAAATGCACTGCAAAGGCTACTTTTAACACATTGTTTCTTTTAAACACACACATTACTTTATTGCTAAGGCCATGGCCACATTAACGCGGGTGCGTTTTCTATTAATAAAAAATATTTGCGGTCGGGGGACACCCGTCAGGAACGAAATTCCTTACGCGGAACTCGCACGCAGACACACTCGTATATAGTATAGCCAGAAACAGAGAGAAAGTATAAAATTAATACGCGTTTTTAATACAGAGCCATCTAGTATACATTTTTAGAAGTTCTCATAAAGTCGTCGCCATCTTGGATTTTCATTTTAACCTCACTATTAGCCTCAGCAGCCTCGAAAACCATGAAAACGACACCCATGACAAAATTTTCGCAGCCCCTCTTGGAAGTGCATTTTGACCTCACTATCGGCGTAAGCACACTCAAAAACTCGAAACTATCTCAAAAGGAAAACTTGTATAGAGGAAGCATAATTTTTTTCATTACGTGACTATTTTTACTAGTTTACTCCTACCACAAGCCGTGTTAAAGAACTTCGTTCCAAAGATGGGAAATAAAATGCTATGATAAATGAAACTGCTTACGCAAAGACCCAGTGGACTTTTAAGTAGAAGACGCGATAATCTTAATTTTACCAAGACCCGTCCGTGCCTCGGAAAGCACGTTAAGCAGTTGGTCCCGGCTGTCATTCGTGGATCTTTGACAGTCGTTACATCCGAAGTCCGAATATCTGACAACCAGTCTTACTAAGGGGGATACCCCTACGATGATAGTATTACCCAGTAACTGGGGTTGTGGAGGTCAGATAGGCAGTTGCTCCATGTAAAGTACTGGTATTCAGCTGCATCCGGGTAGACCCTACGACCCTAACATAGTTGGGAAAAGGCTAGGCAGATGATGATGGCGCAATAATCTTAGTTTTGTTTAATTAACGGTCATAGGCCAAGACAAACTTCTCAACGTTTTGTATAAATGTTGAAGTCCTTCCCAGAATTTAAATCACAACATTTTATTTTAAACTTCTGAGAAAGTCTTCAATTGTTTATCTTCATTTGTTTTACAACATTTTGGATCGCATAGGAAGTACCAAGTCGAATCCGTTTCAATGGCGCCGATTCCCCTGTTCACAAACTAAACTAAATTTAAGTTCAGTGCATCTTTTTCTTTATATTTCATTAAGAAAAGGACAGAAGACAAATATTAGATTAGTCTTGTAAAATTAAGATACTCCATGGACAGTTACGTGATTAAAAAATTGGCAACTAAACATTACGTCAATTTACGTCAGGCGCTGACTGATTTCACAGGACCAAACTAATATTTATCTTCTGTCCTTTTCTTAATGCATCTTAATGAAATAGAGAGAGATAGATGCACTAAACTTTAATTTAGTTTATTTTGTGAACAAGGGAATCGGCGCCAATGTCAGTTAATCCTGCTATGCTTGACACTCGCTTTACATGACTGGAAAAAAATCCACCAAGAAGACCCGCTTTGCAATGCAGCATCCTAATTGCATAACACACAATCAATAGTAATCTGAATCATTTTGAAGCAAATTGCTAATCCATTGCTTCATAAGTTCGAAAAATTTGTCTGCTCAACACGTAAATAACGCAATGAATGTTGTTGAACTGTCAAAATGAAACCGATTCCAATTGATTGTGTGTTACGTCAATGAGGGTGCTGGTCATGCTTGGCAAGACCGGGATCTCTCACATTACTCCGGACGTGCAAGCAGGAAACACATCACAGTCAGGTTTGGCGTTTGAAAAAGTGTGAACACTGGGCTTTAGCGATTGTAAGACTTGACACGTTGCGGTAGTAGTATACAAACGCCATAAATAAAACCGGCCCTTACAACAAAAAAATTAAAGAGGATAAAAATATATACATTGGATAAACTTCTTACAGGTACTAAATGAAATAAAATAAACTAATAAATAACTGCACTCAAAACAGTGAAGGAAAACATCGTGAGGAAACCGGCATGTCCTAGAACCAAAACTTCGAGACATGTGACATCTACCAACCCGCACTGGGCCCGCGTGGTTGAGTATGGCCCATTTCCTCTCACCGAGATAGACTGGTTATGATGTACTAAATTAACGAACAAACTTTAAAAAATATAAATGTAAACCTCACTTATCTAAAACTATTAACAAACTAAAATATGGCGTCGAAAAGTTCCTCCGCATCTCTGTCGACTGGTTAATGTAACCAAGAGACTGACTTTTTAGTTTTTAGGTATAATTTTTTTTAACGGTGCCTGGACATGGTGACATTCTATCAGCGATGAGGTTGCTCGAAAAGCCAAAAATGTAATTAATTCAAATGTCCATATAAAAAATATTTGTATTGACAATATGACATAAGCTACCGGAAAGCTTATGTCAATCATATTGAAAGACGTTGTAGACATACGAAACCTTTGAAAGCATTTGCCACTTATAGGCCTTCGGTATGAGCCATGGTGCGCCTAGAGACAAGCTGAAAAATCTCACCGTGAAAACTTAGATAAAATGAGCTTCAAGTAAGCTGTCAAAAGTGTCAACCCCTAGCATTAGGTGGAATGACAGCTCACTTTTAGCAAGATATTTTTACAGAAAATATAGCAATATACTAGTATATTACTTCAAACGCGCCGCCCACCCGTGACCACAGCCTAACATGAAAAATAAACACCGCTCTTAGGTATAGACCCAATTAGTTGGCTATATTCCAGCTGCGAACACTTTTTATGGACTCTGAAAGGCAAATACTGCTCTCGAATTAATAATAAGAGACGAGTGGCCAGTAAAATGTGTGTGTACCTAAGGTCTTTTTAAAAAAGCCCCTCAAAGGCAAACCGCGTTCAGAGAACCTTAAAGCTTTAAAACGAAATAACTTAAAAAAAATCTAAGAAATCATGCATAATAGATTTCTACCACATCACTAAGGTTTCTACCAAATCACTAATGTTTCTTCTAATTTTATTCACCAAGATTTCTACCACATCATTGAGGTTTCTACCAAATCACTAAAGTTTTTACTAAATCACCTAGATTTCTACCACATCACTTAGGTTTCTACTACTTACATCAATAAGGTTTCTGCTAAATCACTAATATTTTTTCTAAATCACCAAGATTTCTACCACGTAACTAAGGTTTCTACTAAATTACCAAGTTTTCTACCACATCACTGGGGTTTGTACCAAATCACTAAGGTTTCTACTAAATCACCTACATTTCTACTACATCACTGAGGTTTCTACCAAATCACCTAGATTTCTACTAAATCACGTGGATTTCTACCTGTATATACATACCCGTGACGCAATGCTTTGTCATATATGTTGTCGGGTGTGATGTTCTTAGATACATACTTGGACATTACGCAGCAAGTCATGGTAAAAAGGGCCGTTTCTGTAAATTTAAAAAAATATTATTTTATTACATTTTCATTGAGTTATTTTTGTGAAAACTGTAAACTTCGTGAATAAAATGCTCCTTTTCTAATTAATCAGTATCAATGGTTATGGTAATCACCCCAATATAATTGAAGCAACAAAACATTTTCTGACATACGAGTAATATACCTAACCCCACGACTGTTAATTTCAGAAAACTATTTTCCAGTGTAAGGATCGAACATTTGACCTGAAGCGTAGCAGCCTATTTCCCAATGTTGGGGTTGGCTCCCAGTCTAACCGGATGCACCTGAAAACCAGCATTTTAAAAGGAGCAATCGCTTATCTAACCTCCACAACCCAGTTACTGGAACTGGAACGAAATACTTCTTGTAAGACTGGTTGTCAGACTTTCGGACTTCTAACGACTCGTAACGACTGTCAAAGGACCACAAATGACAGCCGGGACCAACGGCTTTACATGCTTTCCGAGACACGAGGAGGCCATCGTAGCTTAACCTGATCAAGCAACCTGTATGGCTGTTATTATTTAAGCCGCATTTGTTCTTAAGAATCACTGTAGGTATATACGCCCTCGTTTCTGTAGTGCCTCGGGGATGTTTGCACAATCGAGTATAGATTGTTTCCAGGCTATCATCAGGAAAAAGGTGGCATCGCTTGTGAGGAGAATTCGGGGAGTAGCAATAGCATCCTGAAAGTCGTGGCAGAAGACCCGAGAGCTCCGTATGCCTCGTAAGTACAGACGCCAGCACATCAAGCTGCTACAATCTGTCAAATTTCTTTAATAGATTTTCAACTTTATCGCTAAAGCATTAAGGTTCAAGGTTGATTGGGAAAATTTGACAGTTTCGGGTAGCTTGACCTGATGGCGTCTGTACATGACTCAATAACCTGTTTTAGTAATTTTTTAATTTGTTACTAATCCTAGTGTGTAAGTCGTAGTATCTAAGGTGTGTACTAACAAAAATGGTTCCTATGTTGTTCTAAATAAAACAATTTATTATTATTATTTGTCTTTAACATATCTAACAACGACCACTAAAATAATAATAATAATTTGTTTAATTTAATTATTATTATTTTATTATTCTTATATAACTGCCATCGTGGTCGCAAGCGCGACTGTTGAGCGTGGGGTCCTGGGTTCGATTTCAAAGTCATTCAAAAGTCTTATTGGGTTTTTCCAGAATTTCTCAGTTTCAGCCCGAAGTTTAGAAGTTGGCGGTGTGATACCCCATGCCTCTGAAAGCACGTTAAGCCGTTGGTCATGCGCCTGATCTCTCTCCGGTCGTGTCAGATTGCCATTCCATCGGATTATGACAGAGAGGAAATTGTGAGTGCACACCTGTGTCTGCGCATACACTTTTGCACTATAATATCTCCCGCGTAGATAGCTAGACTCCGCTGAGATTGACCGCTATGGTCGAAATTCGGTCTGGAAGACTATTAGCGACATAAAAAACTTCAATGAAACATAATAACTAGGTACTTTCGATGCACCATGAACCGACAGACTCGTTACCAACGTTGCTAATTAGCTGATCTTTTAGTTTCTAAGACCAGCCCGCACGTATTTTTATCGCGGTGAATTTTTTTCGCACACTTGATTTTCAACACTCTACGTAGCGCCATTCTTGATGCGCTGGGATGCGCTCTGTTGGATTTTCAATGCTTGGCTTAATCCCGAGAGTTGAAAATAGAGTGCGTGGAAAATAATCACCGCGATAAAATACGCCCGTGCGAACCTGTGGGGTAGTTGCGTAATACACTATTAGCAATGGGTTTCATTTTGACAGTTCAACAACATTCATTGCGTTATTTACGTTGTTGAGTATACAAATTTTTCAAACATATCAAGCAATGGATTAGCAATATCCTTCATAATGACTCAGATTGAGATTAATAGTGTATTACGCAATTAGCTAGGCTAAATAGGGTACTGGCTAAATCTATTATAGTACATTATTACTTACGTAAACAAATCACTAGAATTTTCTTCATACTTCCTCTGTTCATAAAATTAAAAAGACATTCAAAAGCAATCAGTTTAAGCTACAAAATACAAGAACAACCATAAATAATTTGGAAAATTAAAATGCAATCAGTATGAAGAAAATTAATGAAGATGGGTTTTCAATTTTGATTCAATTGATGTTCGATCTTAGATAAGACAAGCCATTGTTTTGAAAGTAGGGTGGAAGTAGTGGTATTAACAAACACGATATTTATTTCATCATCATCAACGTCCAAAGCCCGACCTTCACCTACTGCTGACCATAGGCCTCACTTTTCATGTGCCAGCCTCATCCAGGATTTCCACGAGATGGTAGCAATGTCGTCCGCTCATCTCGCCGCCGGATGACCGACACTTCGTCTCCCAGTCCTTGGTCGCCACTTGGGCACCATCTTACTCCACCCATCATCACTGCGCTTTTCCAGGTCTCCTGCCCAACTCCATTTGAGTTCCATAACTCGTTTTCCAATATCGAAAACCTTCGTACGTCTGATAATTATTTGCTGCCGAACAATGCTTTTGGTCTGTTTCGGTACAAAAGCTACAAAATTGAAATACATATCATACACATGTGGAATTTTCACGTATTTCTATAGTTGCCAATGTATTGAATGGTGTTGCAGATAGGCAGTAGTAAAATAAAAGCAAATATGATAGTGGCAATATTGTTAAAGGCCGAAACAAACTCAGTCGTCACAGACTCTTTTAAAGTCCAGACATAATCTTGGTCAGATCATATGAAGACCATGTAGGTCGACGTCTGAGATGGTCTTTTGAGGAAAGAACCACACAGATTGAGAGGACCTGTCCAGTCAGTGCACGCATTTGTCAGAAATTGTGCAGCTCAACTCAAAACTTAAGGAGCTCAACGATTCTACGAACAATACCAAAGAAAGGACATTTGGGTAGGCCACATTAATTACTCAAACTGCCAGACCATGACAAAAACTAAGAGAATAAAGAGAAAAATAATATAAATAAAATGACCCACGTAGTATTCACAGTCACAATAATTAAAATAATAGAATACTTAACAAAGTAAGCAAATGTCATAGTATATGTAAAATTCATTAATGTCAGTGTGTATAAAAAAAAAAAACAACAACAAAATAGAGCAAAAAAAAAAAACATTGGAAGCAGCTCAATCCCAAGCCTTTTTGTCCTCGATATAATCCTTAACGGTATAAAAGGCTTTCTGGCACAACTTACGTTTAATGAATGAAATTTATCTTCTGTCCTTTTCTTAATGAAATAGAAAGAAAACGATGCACTGAACTTAAATTTAGTTTAAATTGTGAACAAGGGAATCGGCGCCACTGTCAATATTTTATTACTTATGTAAAATAACTTAATATGTAATGTAATGTTAAACTCAGCATGTTTAATAATATTATAGAGACTTCCTTATAATCGGTTCTCAGCTGGACATGTAGGTCTCTCCAATCACACTCGATCCTTAGCTATTATCATCCAGCTGCTACCAGCCACTCTAGCTCTGAATTGATGCTGAAATTCAATTATAAAAATCAACAGAATGTAAACTATGTCAATATTATTCAATATTTACACAAAAATGGACACTCCACTGAAAATCGAATTCCAAAATAAAATTTTCACCATTTTTCGTAATTTTTTACCGACAAGAATTTTTCTGCAAAAAAACTTCACCGTATTTTTAACCACAGCAATTATTATTGTACTGTGTTTCCCAACTCTGTGGGTGTTTAATACGAAAGCTTACAAATTAAAGGCAGACGCTAAAATTTTAATTAATTTTAACCCACACAATACATTATACATTTATAATAAACACGTTTCCTGGTATAAATTAAGACGTCGCTCGTTTTCTGCTTTTTGTCATTATTATAATGGTCTTTTGCTTGGAAGTTATTTGGAGTTATGCTATTTAATTATCAATTTTTCCTTTCGGTAAGCGGTATGTAAGTAGGAAGAACCATTTCATTCATCAATATCTTTTTTGTCAGTTCTTGATCTTGTTGTTACTTAGGGTCGGTTTCAAATGTTTTTCTCTATGATTTACTTCTATCTGTCTTCACCTCATTTACTTCTTTTTGGTTCATTTTCATTCACTTTTCTTTGGTCTACCTCTACATCTAGCATAATCAGCCTATAATATTCCCACTGCTGGGACACAGGCCTCCTCTTTGTGAGAGGTAGTGGGCCATAACCCACCACGCCGGCTCCGTGCAGGTTGGTGAATGTCATACGTCTTCTAATTTCTGGTTCTAGGACATGCCGGTCGTTGTTTCTCATGATTTTTTTCCTTCACTGTCTTGAGAGCAGTGGTGATGAAATGAAATACACAAAGTAAAGTGCTCGTCTGGGTTCGAACTGACGACCTCCACTCTGATTTGTAAGTCGGGACCGATACACATATTGGAGTCAGCTTCCAGTGTAATCGGATGCAGCTTAGTACCAGTATTTTTCATGGAGCGACTGCCTGTCTGACCTCCACAACCCAGTTACTGGGTAATACGATACCCCTAGGTAAGACTGGTTGTCAGATTTTCGGGCTTCTGACGACCTGTAACGACTATCAAAGATCCACGAATGACAGCCGAGACCAACAGCTTAACGTGCTTTCCGAGGCACGGAGGGGTCTTGGTATGTAAAGTTGGTCACCCATCCACGGACCAACCGCGGTAAGCGTAGCTTAACCTGATCGATCGACCGATGCGGCTGTTATTACTTAGCCCTTGTCTAACATAATCATTTATATATTATAACCCATTATGATTGAACCAGTCAATTACATTCTACTTTCAATATTAAAGAGTCATTAACTACGCTTGAAGTTTAAAATCGTGATCAGAGACTAAATTTTCATATCACTCGTAACTGGCACACGTTCGCAGGTTCTATTATAGCTTCTACGAGTAATCTACGTCCCTTGATATTTCTTTTCTTTGAAATACGAATGATAAATGCTTTTGCTCGTTCAGGGGTGATCCTGGGTTTAAATTGGAACTGAAAGAGGGGTCGTTCACATTTGACGTTTCATACATTTTATAAACCGGTTTTAATGGATTAATCGAAAAGTTGGGTCTTGTGGGAAATATATACAGTCAAAGGTTTAGGTTTGGCATTTTGTTATTTAGATTATGAGAATTCGGAATGTATTAAAAGAGTTGCTGGTACAGTTATAAAGGCTGACAAATTGGGCTCAATAAAGCTGGGAAAGTCGGCTCCACTAAAGCCATCCAATCTCCTCCATCTAATCCATCTCTTCACCACCCTCGGTTGACTGGTAGAGAATGCCTAAGGCATTAAGTCCGCCTTTGCACCTTTTTATGCGAAAAGTTTAAATAAAAAAATAAATAAAAGTAAGGGTATAGAGGTACTGGAATAGGGTGAAAAGTTAGTCATCCTCCATAGAAACGGGAAGGCCCTCCGATTAGACGGGTGTCTGGTGGGCTACTGCCCGGCGATTAATGTCGGGACGTTGTATATAAAATATGCTATATCGCGTGGTAAACTTTGCTTGCGCTATGCAGGATTTTGCGTTGAGTCAGTTCGCACGTGGAAATGTAGATGGCGCCACAAGGGGACCAACTTCTGTGTAATGTTAAAGCCTTCACTACATCATTGCTGATGAAACTAAAACCCTACATTTCAGGGTCTTTCAGGGTTTCGTTTCGTCATTTTGCGAGAAGCCTTTGCCCTGAAATAGGGCAGCTATTAGATAACTTTATAATTCTGGTAGGCTTAGAGATGGTTCAATGCCAAAAAAGACCACTGAATTAAAAAACTGCGGTCGTATAAATCATTTTTTACTAAAATTATATTCTTTTGTAATAAGACCTGTCTGTAATATTCTTTTGAAATATGAATTCTTGAAACTGAAGTCAGTCTTAAATCATATTTTAGGACCCTTTTGGCACCTAAAGAATAGTTTTAAAAGCCTTCTATTGTTCCAAAACAATTGCTCACTACTTAGATATTTTAGCATTTATAAACGAAATATTTATCAGAATCAGTTGGGGTTATGTTGAAATATTGCTCAGTATATTAACTTTCTTAAGTTTGTATGGTTTCATTTAATTTCATACAACATATTTCATATCGCTAAAACTGGGAGCTTCTAAAAAAGCGACATAAGATATTAATAGGCTATTTTCCTAAAAAAAATCTAATTAGTCCGTCAGTACTTATCAAAATATAGAACCCGTATTTTTTCTTTTGTCAATTATATAAAAAATGATGAAGATATCGGCCGTTAAAGTTCCGCGTGACGTCACTTACTTGCGACACTTTTCCAAGCAAGTGACGTCATGACCCCCACTCCCAAATTTTGACGCACTTTATCTTTGTCATTTTATGTTTGATTGACAAAAGAAAAAATACGTGTCCATTATTTTTCGATAATTTAACTGACGGACTAAATATAATTATTATTTTTTTACCAACTACCGTACTGCGTAACACACTATCAGTAGAAAGGCTTTCATTTTTACTGCTCAACAACATTCGTTGCGTTATTTACGTTGTTGAGCAGACATATTTTTCAAACATATGAAGCATTGGATTAGCATTATGCTTCAAAATGATTCAAATTTAAATTAATAATGTCTTACCTAGGTAGGGTGTAGAAACCTACGCTCAGTAATTGGTCGCGCTTGTGACTAAACCAGCAGCAGTCTATGACGGCGCCTGAGACAGGTTACAAATTATTAAAATATAAAGAAAGAAAGAAAGAAAAAATATTTATTGCGACTCGTACAGGATCATAAACAGGATCATATATTTTATCCATTTGAATAAATTATCGAAGGGATAAACTATATTTTAATAATTTAGTTTCAGCAGTACGTCATTATTGTTAGAAAGCTAGAAAGTCAACAGCCAGTCTTACCTAGAGGTATCGTGTTGTTACGTTGTTTTTTTTTTATCTAATACGTAAAGTAGCATTTACCTGTAAACATTAATCGACTTTGGCCTGCATTTGATTGAAGGATTCATTCCTTCAACTGTATTTCGTCACGGGAATACTTAGTTGTAACTTTCTCATAATCAATCACTTTTATAAACCTATTTAACAAGTTTGCACAATAAATTAGATAAAATATTGTATCTATCTATCTATTTTTCTCTATGGCAATGGTGCCGATGTCGACAATTCTGTAAAATATTGTAATCAAGTTAATGTTTACAATCCTAATGACATTCAGTCGAACGTCAGTTCTGACAGTTAAATAAAGGCATAGACTATTATAGTTAAAGGGGACAACTGGTGGTCGCCGATTCACAGTTGTAGTTTAATCGATATTTTAACAAATAGATCGCTAACCATCGAAGTAATATCGTATGGGACAATCCCTATTAATTTTCAGCTTTCATTAAAAATTCATAATAAACTGAATAACATAATACGGAAGTCTTATTATTTTTTCTATATAGACTTTTTTATTTATTTAACCATTTATGTACACACATATATAAACAGACATAGAAAAACAGAACAGAAAAAAATAGGTACAGAGGTGATGCTTATTTCATAAGAAATCTCTTCCAGCATACCTGAGATAGGACAGTAAATACAGAGATGTAGACAACGTGACAATTCACTTAAAAACTAAACAAATATTAGGAGAATATATACATACAAATAAACATACATAAATACTTCTAAAATAAAATAAATACATACACAACTATGACGAAGTGGACATATAGTGTTCTTTCACTCTTCTTTTGAAAACTGCAATAGTTTGGCAGTCCCTAATGTCAGGCGGTAGTGAATTCCACAATCGCACCGCGTGCAATGTGAAGGAGTAGGAGTAGAAGTCGGTGGAATGGGGAGGGGACTTAAGAAGCTCACTTAAATGTCTCACTGATGGTCGCGCGTGTGTTGGATCATTCGGTTCCCTACGAAATGGTTGAGCTGGGTGGTGCTGATCCACGCGTCATGTTCGTGAACGGGCGCCATCAGTTGAGACTGGTCATCTCTTAACTGCCAGGGCTTATTTTAAATTTTATATTTTAATTTGTTTCTTTACATTTTTTCACATATAGAAGCAATAAGAATAATGTACCCAGGATTTTGTAAAAATATCTTGATTTAAAAGAGTGTCCGTGGAGTTTCTTGCCCGTTCTTCTCCATAGAGATCTACGCTTTGGAATGGGCAACTAGCTTCAACTTTCTGACTAACTGACCGACTATTTAATTTTGACAATTCAAAAGTGCCTGTAAATGGTTTAATTGAAATAAATGATTTGAGTTTGAGTTTGAAGGTTTTTAAGATGCGACCTACAAGGTGCATCTGAAGGACGGGCGTAGGAAAAACGCTCCCGCAGATAGGATGGTGTTTTGGGATTGTGAAGGAGATTGAATAGCAGACAATAATATCCGAGAGTTCCTGCGAAGTCGAATGGGGACTCACATGAGTATCTTGCGAAAGTTGGAGACATGATCAAACTTTTTAAGGTTTTTCTATAAACTTCGTTGTCAAATAAATCCCATTTGTAATCTGTGCACTGTATTTGATATAGTGTGACAGGTTATAAATTCTAGTTTTCCCAAATGAATATTCTGGGAGAATTAATAATAATAATAATAAATTCCCATCAGGACAAGTTTCAATGTGGGAAGTCGCTAATAATTTGTTTGTTGGTCTGGATCATGAAGAATCTTATTGTTTCAGCATTTAAGCATCACGTTAAGCAGTGGTTAGTGATTTTCAAGAATTCAGTGTCTTGGTGTGGTGCTTCATCTTATAATCATTTTATCTTGGAATAGGGGAGATTTTCGGAATGCGCCGTCTATTTCCGGTTTGTGATCGATGACAGGGTTATTGAAGATGACTGATTTGAGTGACAAAGCAAATCTTGTTCAATGTTTTAAAAGGTAAGGATTTTGTTGTAATGGTGTTAGGAAGTGATCTGTGAGCCCTTCCCTGGTTGTTAAATAGATATTGTCGTGAGTAATGGATATTTATTACAGGATTCCAAACTGCGTTTGCGCAGACGACTATCAGGCCAGCTAAGGAGTGTGCAGTCAGGTTGTTTTCTCCTCGAACCAACGGTGAGTGTTTCGCCGCTAACTATTTGCCATATATTCCTCCGTGTTTACTTCGGTCTTAAATTATTGTTCATGGCAACAAGCCTTTGTTGTGGAGTAACGCCACGTGGGTAATCCTGATTCCTATTTGAAGGCTATGTTAACCGGCTAATGTTTTAGTCTTCTAGATTTGAAAGCTCGGTCACCTCTTGGAAAGTAAATTAGTTTCCCTTTATATTATTCGGTCTCCGTATTCTCATTCCCAGGAAAGCCACCTCAAGAGACTCGTCTCGCCGCCAGGATCTAGAGGAGCGTCTGGGGCCTGGACACGAGACCTGTTCCTCGAGTTCGATCGAAGCCTCTTGCGGAGACGACTGTGCAACTGTTGGAGTCCGTCTAGCGATAGCGCAGGCGGGACGGTTTTTTTTTATCCCTACTACTTTTTATATAATTTAATACGGTTTCTTTATGAACCCGTTGGTTACCTTAGTCCGGTTTTGAAACCGGTCTTGATCTTATTTTGAATATTGGATCTCGGTTCGACAGGCTACCTTCATCCAGAAGTATAATGGACACCTTCGTCGGCTCCGGGATCTGGGACTCTTAAATTCCCTGGCGCCCATATACTAATAAATAACTGGAAGGTTAAACTTTAAATTTGAAATTTAAATTATTTAGTTTAAACATTTAAAACGATACAGTACTGGGTTTATCTCCAACTACCCACGACCCTAGCTCTTTCTGCTGAAATTTTAGCTGGCTGGCAATATAAATATATAGTGATAGACGCCTACGTAATATGTTAATGATAAGGTGAATTAGTTCTTTAAGGTTCACTGTTTACTACTTTAGAATTACTTTTATAAATATACGGTGTTTAAGATGGTTTGGTTGTTTCTTTATATATCAATGCCGGACCACCTGCCCGTTGGGCTTATGTTAGCTGGTCGTAGGAGGCCACAAAATCTTAATTGTAACAGTGTTACCCAGAAACTGAGTTATGGAGGTCAGATCGGCAATCAGTCCATTTAAAATACTGGTATTCAGCTGCATCCGCTTAGACTGCAAGGCGACCCCTACATAGCTGGGAAAAGGCTAAAAGCGAAAGTTTTTTTTTGGGTGGGAAATCCTCAAATGACCTCTCCCGCTCTGGGCTGAGCGGAAGGGCGTGTCAGACTTTTACTGACTAAAACCCACCCGTGTTCCTTCAGTTGCCTATGCCAGGGGCCACGGTATCTCTTTCAAACAACCCGCGGCACCTACAAGATACGATGACAATACTATTTTATATCTGTGTACACTTCAAATTGGATTTATTAAATATGTAACTTTATTTTTAGTTTATAGTATCTATTAGATCTTTGTAAAATTATCTATTGTAAAGTTGATATTTTTGACTTACGTGGTGTTAAAACTTAAGCAGCGATTTGTTTACACGTCACAAGCCATCATACAGTGCCGCTATTGCATAATCAGCCTATAACGTTCCCCCTGCTGGGACATAGGCCTCCTCTCTGAGAGAGGGAGTGGGCCGTAATCCACCACACGGGCCCAGTGCTGGTTGGTAGATGTCACATGTCTTCTTGGTTCTAAGACATACCGGTTTCCTCACGATGTTTTCCTTCGCCGCTCTGAAAGCAGCGGTGATGGAATAAATTACACAAAGTACAGCGCCTGTCTATATCCACGACCTGTAACTGATAAATTTGGGCCGCTACCACTAGGCCCCAACAGCTCTTGTACCGACTTTGTGGCAGACTAACGATCAACTTCATCATTTATTTATTTTTCAGACCATAAAATCTAATTTGTTAGTACTTACATAAGTACACAACTTAAACATTAGTGTTAGTACATCCATAATAATTGTTAGTCACAAAGGCAACCTGACGGCACGTTTGGCGCAGTGGTTAAGCAATTGACTGCTGCGCTGCGTATCGCGGGTTCGATTCCCGAACGGAACAAATATTTGTATGACCTACAAGTATTTGTTCCAGGTCTGACTGTTTGTGTATGTCAGTTTAAATGTTTGTAAACGCATCCACGATACAGGAGGAATCTTAGAGTCGGGCAACGTTTTTATTAAAAATTAAAAAAAGGTTTTAAAACTACGTTAGTACTAGCTGAGCCCCGCGGTTTCACACGTATAAGTTTCCATCCCGTGGGAAAATCAGTATAAAAAGTACCCTATGTATTAATCCTGGTTATAAACTACCTGTGTGCCAAATTTCATCCAAATCCGTTCAGTAGTTTTGGCGTGAAAGAGTAACAAACATCCATCCATTCATCCATACAAACTTACGCGTTTATACTCGTAATATTAGTAGGATTACACTACAGACTAAGTAAACAAAACAACGAGATCACTGTTACTTGTTTTAAGAAAACAAAACAACGAGATCACTGTTACTTGTCTTAAGAAAACAAAACAACGAGATCACTGTTACTTGTCTTAAAAAAATCCAAATAATAATGATATCAAGTTGCACGCATAGGACATTACCTTTAAAAATACAACAGTGTAATGTGTGTGTCTAATGGTGAAGACATCAGTTTTGCTAAATTGCTCAATTCCATCCAAGAAACTTCTTGATAATCTCGCCTGACCAGTGAGCAATAGTCCCAAATCTATCATACATGACGTGTATTGTTCCATTTTATTGCTATTTTCGCAGCCCAACAGCCAGAATGAAGTAGGGTGCATTTATCTCAATCCATTGAGTTGAGAACATCCGCGGATCCTGATCGATCGGCAACTATGAGCGGCTCGATTTATAATAAAAATGTACAGGCTTTTGGTGAATTCTGGGGACTTACGGGAGTAAAATTTGGGCAACACGTTCACCTGTAGTTTAGGTAATTGTAAAGAAATAACTCATAAGAATTGATCGTCTTAATTCCACATTAGGTATTCCTCGAATTAAGCAAACTTGATACTGTAACCGCATTGGTTCCTCTAAAATAATAATTTCGAAGAAACATTGTTATTATAATGAGTAGAAAATATTAGGTATTAAGGTTTTTACTAGCCGCGAATAAAATATTAATTAATAAAAACTATTCAACTAAATCAGGTCAGACTTCCGGCACTCCAGATAAATCGAATTGGTGAAAATTATCGGCCTAAAAAATGAAAAATTAAGCCTAAGCACTTCATTTCAGAACCAACTTCACCTACTTCAAAAATCTTAATTTCACTGACAACGCACATCCTAAACCGCTGATTCTTAAATCATGAAATAAGTATTGCACAAGATTTCCTTGTAAGTATATCGCAGTGATGCCCCAGTGGTAATGGCCGTGACTTACGAGTTGTAGGTCGTCGTAGGTTTGAACCCAGTCAGGCGTTTTACTTTGTGTAAATTATTTCATCACTACTGCTCTCAAAACGGTGAAGGAAAACCATCTTATGGAAACCGGCATGTCTTAGAACCAAAAATTCGAAGACATGTGACATATATCTACCAATTTGCACTGGGCCTGCGTGTTGGATTATGGCCCACTCCCTGTCATCGAGAGGAAGCCTGTGTCCCAGCAGTGGGAACATTATAGGCTAATTATTTATGTACCTATATGTGAGCTATAAAGAAGGATTATTGAAAATTCACCCCCTAAAATTTAATCCAAATTGGGGCTGAAAGTGGTATGGAAGTTCGACATTTGGCCAATGGGAAATTCCATCCAGTGCACAGCTTCAATCAATCAACTCAGTCTGTCTCAGACTGCGTCACAACACCCTGTCCTCCGCCTTCCGCATCCAGTTTACCCCAGCTACCTTCAGGTCGTCCGTCCATCTAGCTGGTGGGCGCGATACTACGCGATCTCTACATGACTCCAGGACTCGTCTGCTCCAGCGGCCATCGGTCCTTCGACAGAAATGGCCAGCCCACTGCCATTTGCCAAGAATATCGATGCAAATGTTGGCTCAAATCAAAGCATGTGTGTCAACATATACATACATATTTCAAGGAAATATGACGGAGAACCGGGCCAGGCGTCGATACTCCGATATTTTCCTGACTTTAATGCTACATAAAAGATTGATTGCGTCTTTGAATAATTTCACGGGCTGTTAACGATGTACATTTAATATTTTAAATATTCTTTTAGGGATTTCAGTTTAATTTCGTCCAATAAAATATTTAATGCTGCGAATTTTGTGATAATATGCTTCTTTTTGTGTTATTGCTTTACTGGGAGCTTTATTTTAATTTAAATCTCCAGTGGGGTAATTGCGTAACACACAATCAATAGTAATGGCTTTCATTTAGACAATTTAGCAACATTAATTGCGTTATTTACGTTGTAGAGCAGACAGTTTTTTTGAACCTAAGAAACAATGGATTAGCATTATTCTTTAAAATGATTCAGATTGAGGTTAAAGTGTGGTACGCACCCGAAATGGGTGCTGCTGAAGCAAAATAATTGTAACAGCATTAGCAGTATGCATAGCAATAATGTAATCCAAATCTTCTTTCTGTTTCTTGTTATTTTTTTAAGTGAAAACTTCTTTAGCGGCGTTGTGCACTTTTTTTGTAATGGGCAAAAAATGTTAAACTCGCGTCAGGACACGTGACCTGATCGAAAATTCGTAAGACGGAGCTCGCGTCAGGACACGTGAACTGATCGAAAATTCGTAAGACGGAGGGAGACTAGACCGCATTCCAAAATATCAAAAATGCACAACGTTAATATTCAAGTTTTGGCGATAGGCTCGCTACCTACACGGGTCGTAACGTTGTGTTTTTGATCTAGGTTTGCTCGCTTAGGCAGTTTAATCTGAAGTTGTAATAATATTACAAGTAAGTACGTTTATTAGCAAAATACAGAGTGGCTGGGACATCGACGCGCAAATTGTAACCATGAATTCAGCACATGATTCTACCCCAAGTATGGGAATTTTTTGTCGGTAATAACAAAAAAAGATACTGTCTCATAGAAAAGTGCAATACCTACGCGGTCAAAATGTATGGAACAGCTAATTTATTGCCTGATAACCGACGAAAAATTTCAACACAGGTTCAGAATCATGAACTGAATCCATAGTAACAGGTTGCGCATCAATGTCCCTGCCATCCTGTATAAAACATATCTTGTAAGAAAAAATATTTACGTTGGTACGTATAGTCTTCCCAATTCCTTAAAAGAAAGAAAAAACATTTATTTAGCACAGACTAAAAGACACACAATACACCAGATAAATACATCAGATAACAACTAATAAAAAAACAAATAAAAAAATAAAATAAAACAAATAAAATAAAAACCGATGTAAGAAATTAGCAGGAAATTGTGCCTCACGGCTGCACCAAAAAGTCCCAGTTCAGCAAAAATGCCAGACAAAAGTGCCTGACGCTGGTTTTCAACTGAACCTGATGTGTGAGGTGACGGATATAAATCAGTTTTACACTGCAACGTGACGTGTTTGATGTGTTTGAACAAGTTTGATAACAATTACCATAAAGTTAAAACTTCATTATGGTTGAAACTATCTAACTGTTACATAGACAAAATAGACCTTAGGGCCTAAAAAGGCCACTTTAAGCAATACCTCTAAAAGCTATTCATTTCCTGAATTCCCAGCAGATCATTAGCAATTCCTCTAATTTTCGTAAAATTTCATTTCATATTTGGTGTAAACATTGCCGCATGAAAAATATAGAAACCGTAATTTTATTGGTTTTTTCAATACAGTTTTTATTAACCAAATTAGTATTTAATTTTTTATTGCTACAGTTTAAATGTTATTTCATTGTGATATGAATTGCACACAGATCATATTATGAATTGTCAGTTTGTGACCATTTTTAACCGACTTCTAAAAAAGGAGGAGGTTCTCAATTCGACGGTATGTTTTTTTTTTTTGTGTTTGTTACGCGATTTCTCCGCCAATTGTGGACCGATTTTCAAAATTCTTTTTTTGTTCGAAAGGAGATACTTCTAAAGTGGTCCCATAGAAATTTCATCAAAAACGGTTTAGTAGTTTGGTTTTTAAACCTGAATTACTGGTAAAAATTACAACTTAAAAGTGAAAAATAAAAACTTTTTTGCAAAAAAAAAACAACCGACTTCCAAAAACGACACTACAAAGTGAAAAATAACTTTAATTTCGGAAGTCGGTGGCAAACAACGAAAATGCGAACCCGACGACACCGACTTTCGAAATTAAAGTTATTTTTCACTTTGTAGTGTCGTATTTGGAAGTCGGTTGTTTTTTTTTTTAATAAGTATGATTCATATTGTTGTCCTATTATGATTCTGCCAAAGTGGCCTTTTTAGGTCCCCTTGTCATTTTATGACGCGCAAGTAACATTTAAACTAAGGATTGGATAAGCAACAACTGCTATACAATTTCATAATTATCAGATTTCAGTCTAAGTTACGAACTATGTGTGAGGTATCAAGAAACCCACGTAGTAACTTTCATACCTGTCAGCACCAACAAGGTTGAAGTTATTAAAACTACATTGTATAGTTTGTATACATAAGTTTCAAGCACACATTCACTTATATAATATACTCTTCACATCGTCCAAGTTTAAAGGTTCGAGTTGCTCGATAAGAATGTCATATATTTTATGTTTCAATTGCCTAGCCTGTTCCCAACTATGTTGGGGTCGGCTACCAGTTTAACTGGATGCAGCTGAATACCAGTATTTTACATAGAGCGACTGCCTGTCTGACTTCCACAACCCAATTACTGGGTAATACGATACGCCTTGGTAAAACTGGTTGTCAGACTTTCGGGCTTCTGACGACCCGTAATGACTGTCCACGAATGACAGCCGGGACCAACGGTTTATCGTGCTTTCCGAGACACGGAGGGGTCTTGGTATGTAAAGACGGTCATCCAGCCACGGACAACCGCGGCCAGCGTATCTTAATCTGATTGATCGACCCGTGCGGCTGTTATTACTTAAACACAAGCCCCTCTCAAGTAAGTCTCAGTCTTTTAAGAACGTATTGAAAAAATAACTGTATTATAGTTTGACCGAAACTGCTGTACCGCGCCTTAGGAATGCGCGGCGAGGCGGGGGGCGGGACGCCGTGAGCGATGACGAATGAGCGGCCTGCACTACACCCCCGTCTCGCCGCGCACATACCGAAGCCGCGAAAGCGCGGTACAGCGATTTTGGTCAACTATATTTCGTTGATACTTTCTTGAAACCACCTAGTAAAGAAAGAATAGTATTTATTGTGGCAGAAAGATCTCAAATTAAACTAAAGACAATCATAAAATAACTAAATTATACAAAAAGAAACAAAAAACAGAAAGTCCTGTACGAGACCAAAATACTCCTATATCAGCATGAAAGTAAGTAAATCTAACAAGAGGTATCGTGTTACCTAGTAACTAGGTTGTAGAGGTCAAACAGGCAGTCGATTCATATAAAATACTGGTATTCAGCTGCATCCGGTTAGACTGTATATATAGAGGGAAGAAGGGTAAGTAGATTGATTTGACTTCCTTGAAAGACTGCAAGCGTGACTGCTGCTGATGGAGTCCTGGTTGCGATTCGAAGATTAAAGTCCAGCAGTCGTCTTTCATCTGAAAAGATGAAGATGATGAACTCGGAGAACCTATGCCTGTTTGTTGGCAAAAAGCCCTTATAACCCTGGTAAAACAGGGTAGGTATGCAACTCTACCAACTCCTTCGGGGACAACAGGTGTATATAACATCACGCTTGTTTTCAAGGGCTCTTTTGTACGTCTAAATTTACTCCTACCTTCTACCCCGAAGGCTTAGATAATATGGGCTCGAGCCTATTACCGTGAACCAGGTACTAATGTGAAGCTGGTGGCCGCGACTTACGAGTTATAGGACGTAGATTGGAACTCAGATAGGCGCTTTAATTTCTGTAAATTATTTTATATCCACCAATCCGCACTGGGCTCGCGGGGTGTGGATTACGGCCCAGTCCCTCTCACCAAGAGGAAGCCTGTGTCCCAGCAGAGGAACATAATAGGTTGAAAATGCTCTCAAATCGGTGCAGGAAAACATCGTGAGGAAACCGGCATGTCCTAGATCCAAAAAATTGAAGACACATGACATCTACCAACTCGCAATGGGCCGTGGTGGACTACGGCCCACTCCCTCTCATCGAGAGCAGGCCTGTGTCCCAGCAGTGGGAACATTATAGGTTGATTATGCTAGACACTAATCCTGGCTCCAGGCTGCTAATGACGATGATGCTCCTGACGGAAAAACCCAATACCACTGTGCTCGACCTGGGAATAGAACCCGAGAACTCACGCACAGCAGTCTAAACCAACGAGGCAGTCAATGTAGCCGTATTTAATACACCTACAAAATAACAAACTTTTAAAACTCCTTCAACAAAAAACAAACTCGCACGACGCTAAAGGAGAAAAACTTGTATTATATTTTTATAAACAAGAAGATGAAAATATGTCGGCGGCCCATCAAAATTCAGTTTGCAACTTTATCACTATGGAGGGAAGAAGTTTCAATACAAAACAAGCAAGACGGGCGCCGCTTCAAAATTTACTGATAACTACTTAAAACATATTCTGGGAGAGTATTCTGGACGGTTTCAAAAGCAAACTTTCGCATACACAATTCTAATAGTATTTTTTTACATATATATAGCTCCTATTAGTGACAGAATTTCCGGAATTGAATCTGAAATTTCGAAGATTACTCCTATATACAAACTCAGAAATTTGGACCCGCTCCGGCTTCGCACGAGTGTACATGTGAAGACGGTATTCTGGTCATGACACGGTGCACGAGTTCTGAGCTACAATCTAACAAAATTACTAGGCTTGCATGATTTCAAAATATTATTTCATTAGTATTATTAAGTTCTTCTTTTTTCTTTTTTTTCTTTACCTTTTAAGTGGTAAAAGAATTTTTCAAATAGGAGCTGTGGTTCCGGAGATTACCCTCTACATGTATATGTAAAGAGCGAGAGAGAATTTTGTGAGTCTGTGTATAGAGACTCACAAAATTCTCTCTCGCTCTTTACAATATTATATACTAGCTGACCCGGCAAACGTTGTTTTACCATATAAATTATTTCTAGCTGCCCGGCGCTACTTCGTTCGCGTGGTGTCCTACCCCCTACCCTACTTCTACCCAAATCCTACACTACTCCTACCCTACTCCTACCCTACTCCTACCCTCCTAACTTACTCCTACCCTACTCCTAACTTACTCCTACCCTTCTCCTACCCTACTCCTACCCTACTCCTACCCTACTCCTACCCTACTCCTAACCCACTCCTACACCACTCCTACCCTACTGCTACCCTACTCCTAACCTACTCCTACACTACTCCTACCATAGATTCATTTTCTTTGCCCCTTACCTTAGCAGAAAAAAAATAATTTGAGAAAAGTCGCTTTTTCTCAAAATGATTTTTCTTCCTTCTATCAATCTTTTCATTCCCCTCAATCAGTAATCATTGTCAAATTTGGCCTTTTTATTATCTTCCCAGAACTCCATCATTAAATCCAAAAGTAAGTATTACTTCGCCCAAACTTCGTTCAATTCCACGAACTTTTCTTTTTACATTACCAAACAAATAATTTCTATGGCCCCAAGCGTTGCTATATTCGGGTGCCATGTTCACATCGGACCTTCCGCCCCGACTCCAATTTTAAATACTGAATTGTTCTCATTTGAATATTTTTTTCTTTCCATTTAAATAATGGCGAGGAGAACGAATCTTTTATTGAAAGATAGATTTGAGTGAGGAAGAAAAATACGTTTTCATTTCTTATTCTTGAAGGAAGTAATTTGAGGATAAGAGGCGTCATTTTCAATTTGTAATTAAATTTATGTTTCGATTTGCGGAAGAATGGAAGTAATTAGGTCAATTGATTTGCTGTTTAAACGTTGGAAATAGACGGCGTTCCTCCAGGGACTACACTGGTGCCTGTGGGTGTGAAGTGAAGTGTTATGAAAATAGATGAAATTTACACAAGCTTTTCTGTGCCAAATTACTATTTGACAGTCCGTTCCCATTAGTTCTTCATAATGTTACCATTATGAAATCTTTTAAAATACTTAGTTTATGAAAGCTGTTTTTGATTAAAACCGGTTTTAATATTCCTTATAAAAAAAAATACCACTATTACTAATACTTATATTATAAAGAAAAATAAATGGTTTTATACTAGACTAGCTTCTACCCGCGAGTTCATTCGCGTAAAATTTTTTCTTCCCCGGAGCTACCCGGTTCGTTATACTTAGCGATCCTTCTGATTTTTTTTTGCTGGGCAGCTTTTAGTAGGTATACATAGATATTGAAATGTAAATAGTAATAACAAGAACAAGAATATTTTAAATATTATCATCAGATTTACTTTTAACGAAAGTGGACTGACTTTGAGCTCATTTTCGATTACAAACGTGCTTGATATAATTTCAAGGGGAGGGTATTCAAAATTTGTGTACGTGTTAAATTCCGAAATGAGGCATGGAGAACTGAAATTAAAGTTAAAATTAAATGACGATGTATTTTAAAGTACATTTAATATAATGAGTCCTTTGACATATTATTATGTATATATATAGGTATCACTTTATATGTTTACTTAATGTGCCCGCTGCTTCGCCTTAGTGTCAATGTTTATAATATATTTCTACTTAAAGTGAAAGCGTCATGTTAGCTCGAGAATTTCAAATTTTCTTACGTTTTATGAAATTTTCATGTCAGTGTCTGGTTGTATATTGATCTAAATAATTATGATTCGTAGCCGTAAAAAATATTTATTTATGGAATTATAATCATACAAATTATCAATACAACAAGTTCATATTACCCTATTCAATGAATATTTCATAAAATCATGACTTTTAAGGCCAATTCTAACTTAAGGAGTTGTATTATTGATTCTTATGATTATAGTTCTGTAAATCCATGTTTGTTACGGTCGCGAATCATAATTTAGATCAACATACAACCTGACATTGACATGCAAATTACAAAAAACTTAAGAAATCTTGAATTTCGCGGGCTACCTTAGCGCTTCCCTTTAATATATGAAAAGCTTTATTTTTTTCACTAGCCACTGTGATACCTACTTCTAAGAAATGATATCAAAATCGCTGTAATCGTTCTGTATTTTAAACATGGAAACAGAGCCACTATAATTGCTTGCAAACTATATTTTATCCGTTTATTACCCCTTAAGTAACGTATATGAGCTCAACTGTCACTAACGTGACACAATTAGTTTTTCTATCTATAAATATAATAAAATCGTAGGAAAGTCAAAACTGTACATTGAATATATTTTAAAAAGAATACTTGGGGCGTGATCTACAATCGATATCGAAGCCAACAATATAGTTTTTAGAATTTTTGTCTGTTTGTCTGTATGTATGTCCGGGGTAAACTCAAAAAGTACTGTATGGATTTACTTCAAATTTTGCATGAATATTACTAAGAGGTCGGGTCAACATATAGGCTACATATTATCACGCTATCACCTACGGGGGAGGAGCTGTGAATCTTTATTTTTCTTACGCATTCTGTGACAGCGTGTAATCTAACGACGCATATTTAAATGTTGTTTTTGAGTAAGCCATGCTATTATCTAGCTTTACACTATAAAAACTACGCCATTTAAGTAACTTGGGCAGAGAAACATAGTTTAATGAATGTTAGTAGTATAAATACAACTTTAAAGCAGCGCCATCTATGAGATTTCATAAAAATCAAATCAAGTTACATGTTAACACTTTTTGGAAATTAATAATTTAAATTTGATCATGTTGGCGAGGTTAGTAGTTAGTTATTTTTAAAATTCATAGATGGCAATGTGCATTTTCTTCATAAAAGTTATATCGTATAGTTAATTTTGACAAATTTAGGTTCCAACAAAACCCTCAAAATCTTGAACAGAGTTGAGGAAGACAATTTAAAAAATTGCGGTGTTAAGTAGTTCATTGATGATGATCATTTCTTCATCAATTTCATGTTGTTAGTACAAAATAAACATTGACTGTTAATACTTTTGTTCGCGTTGGGCAAAACCAGGGTAAAATGTCTTTCTTGGATGCTCCTGGTTGAACAGGAAACACATTTGTTACCACTTGCATACTTGCAGAGGTCAGGATGTAAGGCAAAATTGCTATTGCTGTAGCGTCGTCGGGAATCGCTGCCACACTGCTTCCGGGTGGCCAGACAGCACATGCCATGTTTAAAATTCCCATTGATTTAGAGAGCGCCGAAACGCCTGTTTGTGGTGTGTCACGTAACAGCGATAAGGGACACGTGCTCAAGGATTGCTCTCTGATCGAATGGGATGAGTGTACGATGGCCAATAGGAAGGCAGTTGAGGCCGTGGAACCTTGCAGGACATTCGCAGGAACGAACATTTGATGGGTGGTGTCACAGTTCTGTTCAGTGGCGATTTCCGGCAAACGCTTACCGTGGAGACGCGGGGATCGAGAGCTGACGAGGTGAATACTTCCTTAAAACGATCTTCGTTGTGGTCACGAGTTCGTACGCTGCGCTTGACCATTAATATGAGAGCTCGGCTCGGCGGCAATGCACGTGCTCAAGAATTCTCCGATGTCCTTCTAAGTCTTGGCGAAGGCACTCTACCAGAAGAGAGAGATGGACAGGTGGTGCTTCCAGAGTCTCTCGGTAGAGTGGTATCCAGCTTAGAAGAACTCTTTCGCTGTGTGTACGGGGACATCAGTCGTATACCGCACCAGCAGAATTCTTGGGTGTGTGAGCCATTCTCAGCCATTTTGACGCCCAAATATGATCACGCTGCAGCAATTAACGAATGCATTCTCTCGGAAATTGAGGGGAATGAAGTGGTCTACACCTCGATAGACACTGTTGTTGAGCAAGATGACGTCACACATTACCCCGTGGAATTTCTGAACTCCCTGTCAGCAAGTGGACTTCCAGCGCATACCATCAAGCTGAAGGTCGGTGTCCCAATTATGCTTCTTCGGAACCTATCTCCTCCGAAGTTGTGTAACGGGACTCGCCTTAAAGTCATCTCGCTCCACAGACACACCATTGAGGCGGAAATTCTTACGGGTTGTGGCGTCGGCGAGGCAGTATTTATACCACGCATTCCCCTCATACCTCATAACTTCCCGTTCCAGTTCAAGCACGTACAGTTCCCCGTGAGCGTTTGCTTCGCGATGACCATCAATAAATCGCAGGGGCAGACACTGAGGGCAGCGGATGTCGACCTCAGGACGAGTTGCTTCTCACACGGACTGGTGACGCGGAAGCCAGCGACGTACAGTTGTACGTCGCTTGCTTCCGCGTCACCAGTCCTGACTCTCTTTACATTTTGGCTCCTGGCAGCATAACTACCAACGTAGTTTATAGGGAAGTGTTGTAAGGTATGATACCTTTGTACGTATTTGTACTCTTTTGTGCCCTGGAATGTATTCCTGCATTATTTTCTCTATTTCCTTCAGTCACATCTTATAACTGAACGCAGCAGGATTCCCATATAACTCTCTTCACTTGCTTTGCTTGCAAAAAAAACTTATATTTTAATGCTATTTTAAAAGTTGTTTACATAAAATGCTATAGCGACACTGGCATCTTAGGTATTTTTGGTGCTGTAGAGCCTTCACGCAGACGACGTCGCGGGCAGCAGCTAGTTGTTACATAAATTAACAAGGTTGCAAATCTGACGAGGAGATAAGTAACTACAGTAAAATTGCGCTAAATAACTGAAGCTAATAACTTATTTCGAGACCAATTTCTCTTGAGTATTTGCCTGACACAAAAAACTTTTCAAAAGACTTTTATAATAGGACCTAATTCTCTTCAAGATTAATATTTCTCTCAAGAATAAGGCTTGCAAACCGGTCGAGAAGTTGCCGAAACTGTGCCGGGACATTTGTTCGTTGATGTTTTTTAGTAAAAAATATCTGGAACGTCGCCAGACGGCCGCAGCCGTTGCCGGTAAAGCTGGGGTTTTCTTCGACTGCGCTGGTCCACACATAGCGCCTGCAACTTACAGTTAGTAACCGACTTTTTTTGTTAGTAACCGACGAAAAAGGAGTCACGTTTAATGCAAAGTTGGGCCCAAAATGTGTTACCCTAGTCACAGGTGCAAAACAAGCGGTCGTTGACCTCAAGAAAAAACCAATAAATCTTTATTATAAGTGGAGTTTCGCTATCTAATTTATTATGACCCTTGAACGCGTAGAGATTCACAAAATATCCTGAAGTGTCTACTAGTTTGACCAAACAGAAATTTTACAAAATAGCTTGCAAAAATCCATCTTAGCAAACTAACCAGTGGTACACAATTAAAACTTGTAAAATAACATCACCATACTTAGGTACTGCAGTAATTGTCACTGCCATCCTCTTGGTGACAACAAAAACCCTGGCTGTACGGGTCTATTATCACGGAAAGGGGCTCAGAAAACAATATTAGCGAAACGCGTGGAGCTTGCTTTTGTCCTCACTTGTTTCTAGTGATGTGACACGTTTCGGATATGCGGATATTCGCGGTTGAAGCGTGTAAAATTGATAGGTAGAAAAATAATTGTGAGACGTGCTACATACTTATTTGGGTCGACATGAATCGTCACGATTTGGCACAGCTGGCTGGCACAATAATGCATTCGATTTTGCCACCTAGCCTGAGCCGAAATATGACGAATCAAGTCAAACCGAACATGATGCACTACCCCTGTTACTTTTTAGAAATATAATATAGGTAACCGAAATTAATAGAAACAAAATTAACGCATTCAAGAATAACAATAAAATTTCTATTCTGTCTCGTTTACCGTGTTTGAACATGTTAAAGTTACTAAGAACGTTTAAAATGTTTAAAGTTTTAATCTTGTAAAATGATTAACGAAGTTTAAAACAATGATAAAGAATTGGTCGTTAAAAAGCGTTTGACAACCTTTAAAACTTATTAGTCTGCCGAGTAGAATCAATAGCTGTTTAGATCTTATTATTCTTCGAGTCTGGAGGTTTGTAATTTTCAACAAAAATAAACATTGCAATATTTTTTTAACAGATACTTATTAAACCAATATGTATTTTATTGTAAAATAGAAATACGATCTCATTCGCAGAAATGTTAAAATAGTAACCAATAAAGTTAAAGCTGCTACACATTTGTTCGGTTCAGCATGATTCGGCACAGTTGAGCGGCAAAGTCGAATATTATGATCGAGAAAAAGTTGATCGAACAAGGCATGCCGAACAGAGTTTGCCGATCAGCACAAGTCGAATAAAATGCTGAATATGTGTAGCAATTGCTTCGGCTTTGTTGTTTAACAAATACTGCCAAATCAAATTTGCCGACCTTCACAAGTGTGTAGCACTCTTCATAGAGAAGAATGAAATATTACGCATTATCGTGCACGTGGATACTTGTTTGTTGATTCAAATACCTCGTATGCGCAAGCACAATTTATAATGTCACATCTCTAGAAGTTTAAGTAAAAACTTCTCGAATGTTAACCCGCTAACTTACCAATGATAAATGTGACGCGTCTCTTTACACAAATAATTCTGTATTACGTATGAATGCGGATAATATCCGCAAGTTTCCTTGCTCAAATTATAATATTAAGTGTTGGAGCTTATGAACAGTTTTGTCATAGTGATAAATAGTCAGGACTCCATGGTGCAAGTAGGCAGGTGCGATTGCGGGGCTCGGGAACGGAGCCTGACTTCATGCAAGTGATTTCTTATGGTTTGACTGCTTATTTATATCCCTGAAGAGCTATGAAGCGTCGTAACCAACATCTTCGCGGTCATTGTTTTTCACGATTTCGTCGAGCAGTAATTTGTATGTAACGATCTTGTCGGCGTAACTACCAAAGATCTACGAATGACAGCCGTACGTACTTATCAAGAGAAATAACTGTAATTAAAATAGTATTACCAACAGTAGCAACACAAAAACCAAGTCCCAATAACAGTTAGAAACACCTTATAGGCTTGCACACCACTATTATACAGGGTGGGCAACTTGGAGGTACACAACTTTTTTTTGCCGCCATTTAGTTTTGGCGGCAAATATGACAGTTATTCATGAAAATTATTTTGTGTAGATACGGCAAATTTGTTATGGAGCGTTTTACGACTGAACAAAGTGTTTTAATGATTAAAACATTCTACTCAACCCAATCATGTATTGCGGAAACTATGAAAATTGCGGCCAAATTTTGGTAGAAATCACTTACCTTCGCGGCTAACAATAACTCGTTTGGTGATTAAATTTGAGCAGCATGGCATTGTAATAGAAAAAGCAGTTTTCTTTCAAAGTGAATTAGTTCGGCTTAGGCAACATGTGCTTCCACAAAACGGGACCACATGTCACACGGCACGAGCCACAATCAAGACATTGAAAAGAACGATTTCCGGGTCGGGTTTATTGTGCATGTCGAATGTATTTCGAAAAAACGGAGATATTAATTGGCCCCAAGATCCCCGGATTTAACAGCTCCTGACTTTTTTTTGTGGGGCTATCTAAAGGGACGTGTCTATACTAACAGGCCAATGAACCTTCAAGAATTAAAACAAAATATCTTAGACACAGTCACTGAAATAACGCAGGAAATGTATGAAAATGTCCCGAAAAACGCAGTGAAAAGGGTTCACATCTGCCATGCTGCTAGAAGTGGACATTTGTCTTAGATTATTTTCCATACTGAAACGGCAAATAAAAATACTTAATAACTATTATATTTCATAGAATAAAATTTTAAAAATAAAAAAAAGTGTATACCTCTTATTTGCCCACCCTGTATATAGCCAGCAAGAACCATCACAGATAACGATAGTACTAAATCTTAGAGCGGTTTTTGTTGAATCTGAATACTGCAGCACGGAACAAGCTATTAGGCGAATAGGATTACGTACTTGTGGTAGTGTTAGGTGAATAGGAAGAGGTTTTAATAGTAGATTTGATTCTGTTCTTCCTTGTAGGTCGGCTTCCAGTCTAACCGGATGCAGCTGAATACCAATATTTTACATGGAGCTACTGCCTGTCTGACCTCCACAACCCAGTTACTGGCTATTCATTATCCTCCTGCCCTTCTCCGAATTTATTTGTGGTATCATCATTCACACGTTCTATCCATCGTTTGTTTTTTAAACAGCCGTCAAGCTTGCGGTCACTAACAATGGTCTAGTGGCCGCAAGCTTGACGGCTGAACGTGGGGTTCTCCGGTTCGGAACGCATTTTTGGTTTATGAGGTATTTAATCAGGAATTTTGCAGTAACAGCTTAAAATTTGCTTTCTTCCCAGCGAAAGCACTACGAACTGATGAAGGGGGGCGTTTTCAGGGACTTTTTTTTTTGTAATTTTGACGTTCGAAAAGAGCTAATTATCAGCCTAATTTGAATAAATGGAATTTGATTTTACTCTAGATTTGTGCCTGATAAATAGGAATATGCTCGCCCTCAGCAGAATCTCGGTGCAACATATACATAGTAGACAGATTTCGGTTTATACCTTAGGGATATAGTATGATATTATGTATAAACCTTGATATATACGGATATTCATTAGGTACCTAATAAAAGTTATTTAAAGAGAGGTTTGAAATAACATGTTTCCAGCCAGCAGTTAATGAAGAGGTACACCATCTATTCCGCGTGACTGCTCACTTTAATTGAGGCAAAACTCTGTCAAATACTTGAAGCTATTCTTAGATGTTTTCTAAAAAGTATTTGCTATAGAGAAATTGGTCGCTAGTAGTTGTGATGTGGTTACGTTGTGGCTAGCGTTTGCAGACAGACATCTTCGTTTTGTTTGCGATGTGGCTGGCCGCTGGTGCGCGTTCTCACTGGTGTTTGCAATGTGGCTTCGACATGGCCTTGATGTGATCGGTATCGCCCATACGGTTCATTTTGACGGTCAAATGTGGTACGTGTAAATAAAATGTTCATTTTCATACAAATTAGAGCTCGTCCACGTGTTGTCGTTGTGGTGTGGTTGCGGTTGTAGTACAGACGCCAGCACATCAAGCTACTACAATCTGTCAAATTTCTTTAATAGATTTTCGACTTTATCTCTGAAGTATTAAGGTTCAAGGTTGATTGGAAAAAATTGACAGTTTCGGGTAGCTTGACCTGCTGGCGTCTGTACATGTGATCGGGTCCAGTAACAGTAGCAGAGAAAATATTCTATGACACACAGGCCTACAGGGTGATCCTACTACTGCAGTCGTAGCATGACCAATTCTGTCTCTATTCTACCAAAAATAGACACACTTCTTTCTATCGAACTAGACATCTCTTCTGCCAGAGAACGGGGCAAACTGTAGATTCGTGTTTCTATGAAGACAAAGACATTTATTCTTTTCAAAATCAAATTCTTGTCTATGCCCAATGTGACAAGACTCTTTAACATTTGTTTTGTTGAGAAGAAATGTTTCTTTCCCCAAGTGTCAAAAGAAAAGGAAATTGGTCGCCATGCTTGACATTGTAGACTTGTCGATTGAAGACTAGAGTGCGCGCAAGCTAAGTCTGCGCGCGTGTTTGAACTTCAAGACCATATCCCTGCCAGCACTTGTAATCACATTGGGCATAATGATGACCAATTTTTTTTCTTTTTTTTTATTATTTGGAAAACACGGTACACAGCATACTCTCTTGACACTTGATATAAACGTCGAGATGGCGGCAAACGATTATTTCCGATTTTCGATTTTTAACATTTCTTGTCTTCGTCGCCATGCCTAAGACGGTAGAAATATTTCTACATCTGTAATTTTGTCTATTCTTCCGTTTCTATGGTGGCCATGCTACGTGTACTGGTTTATTTTGCACGGGTCCCTTCACAAAACCCCAAACAAGAAAAGTCTTTATCCTTCACAATTTTCCAGTGATTAGACGACGGAAAATACATTTTTAACTCCTCTCAAGCTTTTAATCAACAAATCGTACAATTAAGAACCAAAAGTATTATGAAGAAGCCTTTTAATTAGAAATTCTTGGGTACTTTGAATGTCTCATTACTGATCATTTTCCTTAAGTCCTGTGAAAAATGGCGCTGTTATATTCAAGAAAAACTCTTGTCTTTTTAGGGGGGTGAGGCGAATGTACAAGTGTCTCTCGGGCCCCCGACTCATGGTTACTGGAAGAAACAGTGGGGTTTTAGTTGGTAGGAGTCCGAGATGATCTTCCGTTCTTCCCAGATGGAGGGTATCCATGAGAATTTCCCCACGAAAAGAAAAAAATAGTGTTCCGTACCCGTAACAGTAGTGGCCTAGTGGTAACGGCCCCGGCTTAAGACTCGTAGGTCGTGGGTTCAAACCCAGGCAGGGGCTTTACTTTGTGTAAATGATTTCATCAAAACTGCTCTCAAAACGGTGAAGGAAAACATCGTAAGGAAACCGGCATTTCCTAGAACCAAAAATTCGAAGACATGTGACATCAACCGACTCGCACTGGGCCCGCGTGGTAGATTACGGTTGATTATGCTATTCTCTGCTACCCAAAGGGTGCCAACGGGATCCTATTAGTAAGGCTCCTTTGTCCGTCCGTCTGTCACAGGGCTGTATCTTTTGAACCGTATAGAAATTTTCACAGTATGTGGCCGGCATGGCCGCTATAACAACAAATCATTTTTTTTATTATTTTTTTTTTATTAATCCTATACTGTTCCACTGCTAAGTAAAACCCTGCCCTAAGTCCTTCTCCCAGAACCAGCCCTCGCGGTATGCGTCCAGGCCATCTTGCCATCGCTTTCTGTGCTGGACCCCCTTTAACTTTTAAACTTTATTTTAATTTTAAACTTAATTTAAATTTTTATTTTAAACTGTCTTTTAAAGAAATGTAGTGTTAAATATTGTAAGGTGACACGAAACCCTTCGTGTTCGAGCTCGACATGCAATTGCCCGTTTTTTTTTTTTTCAGAAAATTCTCGATTTAAATCGTTCACCTCATATTCTATCTTTTGGGGATAATCTTCAAAATGGATATCTTTGATCGGCAGTTGTTTTAGACACATAAAGTAGGTAGTTGGATATTTCGTTGATTGAAGTTCTTTGAGCTTTGATAGATATTAAAATGGAGATTGTCTGTAACAATTGATTGAAAAATAAACTAATACCTGCCAACTGGTTTACATGAACTATGAGTAAAGCAAATAATAACAGCCGCACGGGCCAATCGAAGGTTAAGCTATGCTTTCTGAGGTCGGTCTGTCGATGGGTGACCATTCTTAACATAATTATCGAAACTCCTCCGTGCCTCGGAAAGCACGCTAAGCCGTTGGTCCCAGCTGTCATTCGTAGATCTTTGACAGTCGTTACGGGTATTAGTAACCCGAAAGTCTGACAACCAGTCTTGTAAAGGGGGTATCGTGTTACCCAGTAACTGGGTTGTGGAGGTCAGATAGACAGTCGCTCCATGTAAAATGATATTCAGCTGAATCCGGTCAGACTGGAAGCCGACCCCAACTAGTTGGGAAAAGGCTAGGTAGATGATGATATAATACATTATATTTTTAAATATTAGAATATAAAAACTAGCTTCTGGCCGCGACTTCATCCGCGTTGAATTGTTGGTTCGACCCGACCCGTCGCGTCGCAACGCGTCGCCTGCTCGCCCTATTATTTCGTTTTCACTTATCGTTCTTTCTTTTTTCGGACTTTTTTTCTTTCGCTCGGCTCCGAAGAGTCGTAGCGTGATGTTAAATAGCCTTTCTCAAGATTGGGCTATCAAAAAACTTTTTTGCAAAAAAAAACAACTGACTTCCAAAAACGACACTACAAAGTGAAAAATAACTTTAATTTCGGAAGTCGGTGTCGTTGGGTTCGCATTTTCGTTGTTTGCCACCGACTTCCGAGATTAAAGTTATTTTTCACTTTGTAGTGTCGTTTTTGGAAGTCGGTTGTTTTTTTTTTTTTTGCAAAAAAGTTTTTATTTTTCACTTTTAAGTTGTAATTCTTACGAGTAATTTTGGTTTAAAAACCAAACTACTGAACCGTTTTTGATAAAATTTCTATGGGACCACTTCAGAAGTATATCTTTTCGAACAAAAAAATAATTTTGAAAATCGGTCCACAATTGGCGGAGTAATCGCGTAACAAACACAGAAAAAAAAACATACCATCGAATTGAGAACCTCCTCCTTTTTTGAAGTCGGTTAATAAATACAATTTTTATTTTTCGTATCGGACTGTTAGTCCAGAGATCAGCGCGTCCAAGCAAACAAATTCTTCAGCTTTATTCAAAATGAGATAGTCAGAAACAATCGTAAACCAGCATTGCGATTCTGTAACCATCTTACCGTGAAAACTTAGATGAAGTGAGCGTGGAGTGAGCTGTCATTTTAACTAATGCTAGGGATTGACACTATTAACAGCTCATTATAAGCTCAGTTCACCTAACTTTTCACGGAGAGATTTTTACAGAATTGAGCGGCAGTACCAATATCAATATCGAAGAGGAGAAGAAACGAAGTATTTAAAACCACTAAGACCAATAGAAATTAATAGAACGACATCCAACCAATTTACACATCACCCAATGACAATGACAATACCGACAATATCATCAATCCACGTAAAGTATGAACACTGCGAGTCAGAAAAATTACGTATTTGTGTAACACCATCTATGGGTAAATGGATAAAACGTTTGCACAAAGCATGTTCGCTCTGCACATGCTTTTTGCAGTCATTTTATCCATGGTATGAATGAATGTTGTATTCGTGAATGTTTTAGCGGCATTTTGCGTTTTAGTCATTTTCTATTATCTCCGAAACTACATATATAACCAATTGACATACTGTAAAAGGCAAATCTTATCTCTATAATGTCCTTGTAATCATAAAAAAAAATTATTTTGATAAGGATTCATATTTAAAAATTATATTTTCATCCAAACGTAAGCATGTCAAAAAAATACTTTTTCATACCACTTGCTCAAAAAAGTGACATTCTATGCCACAAAAAGCGAACATAACAATAGTCATTTTTAATCTGTTAAAAACAGGGAAAGAAAATTGTACTGAATTTCATTCATCCTCTAGGGGGGAATGTGATTTAAATTCGGAATACTTACCGAAACTTATACTGAACTACATCTGTGTTTACACCATTGAGTTTGTTTATAAAGCATTAATTATACATCTTTTTGAAAAAGGAATCTGCATTTATTATGCAGTTATGATCTATACTTATAATAAATCTGTAGAAGTGAAAATTCTGTACATTGAAAATATCAAAAAAATAAATGGCAGGGGGTGTTACTAGACCGACACCGAACCCAAAATGTGATTAAAAAAATTTTTGTCTGTCTGTCTGTCTGTCTGTCTGTCGGTCTGTCTGTCTGTCTGTCTGTCTGTCTGTTTGTTCAGGCATCATGCAGAAACTACCGGTTCGATTACGATGAAACTTGGTATAATTATTCTTTAATATCCTGGGCACCACACTGGGTACTTTTTATCCCGGAAAAGTATATACAATAAAAAACAAACTTAATTTTGCGGTTCGATCCCTAGATCCGATTACTGTACCAACCGCAAATAATAAGTTTGTCGTAGGTTAGGTCACACGCAGTGGAGTTCATTTTTATTCCTTTTACTTTTTAGAGTTATTTAGGTTTATTTTTATATAAGTCGTAGGTATAGATTTTAATTTTAAAGTATAGGTAGTATATTTGATAGTGTACGTAGTGACCGTAGGTTATTTTATAATACTGTTAGGTAGGATAGTCATTCGTATAGATATTAGTTTTTAGAGATTTTGCTTATTTATTGAGTTTAGATTGAGGGGCCCGTGGCTAAATAATAACAGCCGCACAGGTCGATCGGTCAGGTTAAGCTACGCTTGCCGCGGTCGGTCTGTGGATGGGTGACCATCTTTACATACCGAGACACCTCCGTGCCTCGGAAAGCACGTTAAGCCGTTGGTCCCGGCTGTCATTCGTGGATCTTTGACAGTCGTTACGGGTAGTCAGAAGCCCGAAAGTCTGACAACCAGTCGTACCAAGGGTATCGTATTACCCAATAACTGGGTTGTGGAGGTCAGATAGGCAGTCGCTCCATGTAAAATACTGGTATTCAGCTGCATCCGGTTAGACTGGAAGCCGGCCCTGAACATAGTTGGGAAAAGGCTAGGCAGATGATGATTGAGTTTAGATTAGTTATCGTCATAAATAGGTTTATTTAGGTAGGTAGGTATTTTATTTTCTGTTATTGAGTTTATATATTTTTTTAATTGGGTAGGTACTTAGGTAAAGATATCATATAGGTACCCTCTTAATCACCATTAATGAGACACAATTGGTTTTCTATTGTAATTAGCCACAAAGGGCCCGCGAGATAGATGGCATCCTGGTGCACATACATTTTATCCTGTTAGCACGTTCCCGTGGGATAATTTCCGACATCCACGCGGGCGAAGCCGCGGGCAGAAGCTAGTTATTAAATAAAATTACGAAAACCGACGAGGCCGTATGAGCTTGATGCCTTTGCTTTTCCGACAAAAAAATATTAGTCTAGGAATTTGCCAAGTTCCTCAGACGCAAGAACAGAGAAATACTCAAATCAACTCATCAACAATAAATGTACCAAATAAAAATGTAACTCTCTCTATCAATAATTGGATCAATGTTTCGAATGTTAACTTTTACTTTTAACTGTCATTATTTTTAATAAATGCTTATCTCATATAATTATTGTGTTAATTTTTTGGCAAATGGTACGAAAAGTAGAGTATTTTCCTCGGTGTTAAAGCTGTCTTAGTCTTGGGTGAAGATAAATCCCTCGCTACACTCGCGATTTAAATCGTCACCCGCGACAGAAGACACTGCTATAGCCCCTTGGTTAATAATCTACTATTTTAAAACATAAAAGTGCTATTAAAAGATAAAATATAAAAGATGGAAATATGGTGTCGCGGACCTTTTTGTAGAACTATTTAAGGCGGACTAGATTGCCATACATTGTTTTTAGTTATATACAACTGTTTAAGCATCGCATGCAAATAATTCTGTTTTAAGAGGTATTTCTTTCCGACTTGCTAGAGTTGTAAAAGTTGTAATAGCTCAGCTAAAATGCATGATGTAACCATAATTTATAGCCTATAGCACTCACACATAATTTAGCTTTCTACCAGTGAAAACATTTTTAGAATTGGATCATTAACTCTGGAGATTACCTACATACAATCATACAAATTTTACCTCTTTATAATATTAGTATAGATGTGAAAACATTTAAAAATATAAAAAATAGTAGCCCACCGGGATCGGGAACAGGGTCCAAATTACCTGCGGTTAGGACTCCAGAGAGACAAACCTCCTAACAATGCCGTCCGTCTCCAGAAGTACCGCTTTCTGAATCAAGCCCTTGATCCAGCTGCCCAACGAGAGCCTCCTCAGGTGTTGGTCGAGGCACTTGGTTATTATTCCATTAGCTGTCACGACTATTGGCACAATGATCGCTTCATCAGCTTTATTATGAGTATCTATAGATAAGTACAATACATTGGTCAAAACAAAAGACGATCTTTTACCAATTTCCACCGCCCAGAACCGAACGCCAAAGTAGTATCACAAATTAATTTAAAAGTTACACCACAAATACAATGAATATTTTTTCGAACAAAATGTTACAATAACAGCAATTAAAAAGTTGTATCTACAATACAACTCCCCAGCCAAAAGTTTAACCTTTCAACAATATCAGTTCCAACCAGTACTTTTTTTTTTGTTGTTCGTTTCTTTATGGATTATTTTAGATGGCCAGTATTAATATCTGGCTTTGGCAACGAAAACCTCTTTTGCAGATTGGAATTTAGTTAGCTTCACTCTCAAGTTATTAGATTTGTATTTTAATGGATTTGCAGTAGAATAAAAACATAGCTAAGAACACTCCCGACAAATTCACCTTTCAAACAAAATCAAAATCGGTTCATACGTTCGGGAGCTACGATGCTACAGACAGACATACACACACACATACAGACACGTCAAACTTATAACATCCCGTCGTTTTTGCGTCGAGGGTTAAATACGTATTATTAAAGCTAACTCAAAAACTGCCTAATCCAAGTAAATAAAATGTGTATGGGATCACCGCAAGCTTTTTCAAAACCGCTCCACAATTTGATAGGCTAGTCATATCTAATACTAGAAATCGCTAAAATCGCAAACTGACGGCTAGTTCTGATTTTTTAATATGTCGTTAGGACCACTACCAGTAGCGTATATACAAGTTTGCAGCTTTGAAATACCTGTGCTAACTTTGCAGCACTCGAAAAAGCGAGAAATTTCGCACGTTTTGTTGTATTCTTAATTCAGCGTCTTTCGAAGCTGCAAACTTGGATATATGCTACAGGTAGGTCCTAACAACATATTAAAAAATCAGAACTAGCCGTTATTTTGCGATTTTAATGTTCGATATAACTGGCCTATGATGAAAATATCGATGAACATACATAAAAAATACGGACAAACGAAAATAAAACCTCTTCTTTAGAATTTTGTTAAAAAGTAACAACAACGCCTCTTCAAAAACAAAGAAACCACAATGTATTTTTAATATACGTATCTCATACATTTCTACACTAATAAAAGCAACAATAGTGAGTGTAACTTTTTCTGTCCAGATAATAAAAGCAACCCTTTGGGGTTGTCAGCTTCAACAAAGGCTCTAAAATTTTATTAATCAAACATCAGCAGTGCCATTCTGTAACCATCTCACCGTGAAAACTTAGGTGAAGTGAGCGTGGAGTGAGCTGTCATTCCAATGAATGCTAAGGGATTGACACTATTGACAGCTCCCTCTAAGCTCACTTCACCTAACTTTTCACGGTGAGATTCTTACAGAATCGATCGGCAGTACGTCTACCATGAGTTGTTATCGAAAACTTAATCGCTAGTGTATTAATGTGGATCGAATAGATTTTGATAATGCTTGCACCATGAGTTTTACGGAGTCTTACGCAGGCGCAGGGTAAACTCCATAGATCGTGTCGAGTGTCGTCTACTTAAGTTTTCAGAGTTAAGTTTTGTTTCTTTCTTTCTCAGTGATAAGAAGAGAGAACGGTATATATGCTCAAAATGTAGTGCCATCGCTTATGCTAAAAATGTTATGACAGACAGTAATCCGACTAAATAGGAAGGTGAAAGCTACTGATGTGTGAAACAGTTTCTAAAGTCTACATTTGTCTTCAATACAATTTCTGCTGACGAATTTACTCCCTGTATTTTAAACCTAAGCAGAAGCGAGACAATGCATGGCAATTGTGATTCGTTTGCTGTTCTTCATTCCACAGAAGGATTCTGTATTTCCGAAGCTTTTCGTAAAGTATTGAAAAAAACGGAACGAATGAGACACGATACCATATATACCCTAAAAATAATCATGCAACTCGGGAATAAAATGTATGAGACAAACGGTAACATAAACAAAAAAAAAACAATATAACTCAGAATCGTTTCGCAGTCACTTAAACAAACCACCACCCTTAACTAAAATGTGGTTTTAACAAACAGTTAGTTCCAACTACTTTTAATTCTTACAGAACAGCGAAGACAAGTACAAACTTCCGCACTGCGGTATCCAAAGAAGAATTTATGTGACATATCGTACCGTTACTACGTTACGACTAATAAAATGTTCAACAAAATGACCTTTATTGAACATCATTTGTTTTTATATCGCGGAGTATCGTTATTTGCAATGGTAACTGGGAAGTGGTCAGGTTAACTTGACCTTTTGAGGGTTAAATGACGTCAGCGATTAGGTTATCAGGTTAGGTTATTAGCATATGGTTTTAGGGCTACCTACGTGTGAAGGTGAGGGCTTGAAATACCGGTATTTATGTACAATGGCTTTCATTTTGACAGTTCAACAACATTCATTGCATTATTTACGTAAGTACGTTTAAATTCTTCGAACGAAATTCGGAAATTAATCTTTATGTTTAAATAAACCATAAAAATAGATAGGTAACACAATTACAGAACCTAGCCGCTATGTTTTACGTCACTACTACACTTTTTGGAACGAAGTTCCTTATTGCGCGTTGCGAAAGGGGGCTAGACGGAAAAAATTAAGACCAAAAGTTGGAACGACGCTTCTTGCTATAGTTGTAAGCCGTGCGGCGTGCGCGTGTTTCTCTGTCTGTCTGTCTCTCTCTCTCTCTCTCTTATAGAAAGCAAGTCAGTTATTTTCGTTTCGTCTTTCTATTTCGCATTGAACAGTGTGGTATCGCGACGATTATTTTTGTTGAGTGTATACAGGTTTTTTGTACATAAAAAATAATAACAACATCGTTCCATCCGGGTGTCCCTTGACACCTCTCAAGTTTTTTATATCCTGAATTACAAAAGCCAGTTTAGCTTATTATTTATTTTAGCTAAAACTATTTCTACGTATCAGATCACATGTCTATTGATGACGACACATTCAGACACAAATTGTCAAAAAAAAAAAAAATCTGGCCACACACGTCCTTCAAAAAATATCTGAAATAGGAGACGTGTACACACGGCTTCACATCAAGCTATGCAAAACCACTATTGGCTGACCGTTCATTGTGAGAAAATATCATACAAAGTGAGGCCAAGACAAACTGGCTTTGTATAGTTTGACGTGTAGCCGTGTGTACAATCTGCTTCGTTTTGGCTATTCCATCTTCGTTAGTACCGCATCACACACGGGACGGGAGACGTCAACAAAAAAAAAGCAAGTTACAACTTGCTGACTGCGAGTTGCCAATTATTATTTTGAGTGAAACGAGATCTTCGACAGTCGTTACGGGTAGCCAGAAGACCGAAAGTCTGATGACCAGTCTTACTAAGGGGTATCGTGTTGCCTAGTAAATGTCATGTTCAGATAGGCAGTCGCTCCATGTAAAATACTGGTATTAAGTTGCATCCGGTTAGACCGGAAGACGACCTCAACATAGTTGGGAAAAAGCTGGGCAGATGGACGTGATGAATTAGATTCTGAACATGTGGCTTATTAGTCGACTCGCACGAATTTGCACATTTTTTTTTTAATACTTTATTGCATAAAATTCAAATATATAGAAGAAATAGAGGAAATCCTACTATCCTACTAATATATTACCTATATTAATATATTATAAACGTGAAAGTTTGTATGGATGGACCTACTAAACGAATTTGGATGGAATTTGGCACACTGTTGGTTTATTCTCTATGGTTTATAACCACGATTAACATATATGATACTTATTATCCCGATATTCCCACGGGATCGAAATTTATGCGGGTGAAACGGCGGGGCGCTGTTAGTAATTAATATTAGTAATTAATATTTGACAACACGGTTAGCGCAGTGGCTGAGCGATCGGACTGCTGCGCTGCGTGTCGCGGGTTCGATTCCCGCACAGAACAAATATTTGTAAGTCCTACATGTATTTGTTCCGAGTCTGGGTGTTTTTCTATCTATAATATGTATGAATTTACAAAAAAAAAAAAAATATATATAAGTAGTTTATCAGCCATCTTATTACCATAACACAAGCATTAGGTTGCTTAGCTTGGGACTAGATGGCGCTGTGTGAAATGTCCAGGGATATTATTATTATTATTATAATATAAAGAAAAGAAAGAAAAAAAGTTTATTTGGACACAGTTCGTGAAACACAAAATACAAAATTAATCAAAATAAATAATGTTTCAGACAACAATAGTGAATATGATTTAAAAGTGACGATTCGCCCGTTTCGGGCGAGTAAATTCGTGCGAGTCGACTAATAAGCCGAAGCTACAACCTGGTAGTAATCGACCTCGTTATTGCTCTACCACATTTCTTATCAACAATTTCCAGAAAATTGAAATTCACTAAGGTTGAAACTTGTGGCTAAGAAATAACAGCCGCACGGTACGATAGATCAGGTTAAGCTACGCTTGACGCGGTTGGTCCGTGGATGGGTGGCCATCTTTACGTACCAAGACCCCTCCGTGCCTCGGAAAGCACGTTAAGCCGTTGTCATTCGCGGATCTTTCACAGTCGTTACGGGTCGTCAGAAGCCCGAAAGTCTGACAACCAGTCTTACCAAGGGGTATCGTTTTACCTAATAAGTGGGTTGTGGAGGTCAGATAGGCAGTCGCTCAATGTAAAATATCCGGTTAGACTGGATGCCGACACCCAACACAGTTGGAAAAGTCTAGGCATAATTGACGACTAAGGTCGAAACTTTGTAGGTAACTTTCACACAGACAAATACACATTCGAGCCTAGAAAAGTGACAATAGCTTTCAAGATGTTTCGTATTTCTACAACGGCTTTCCACAGGTCATACAAAAGGTGTTCGGTAGCTTATGTGAATTCTTTTTTGACTTTTCCATCACCATTGTCGCTGATAGAATATCACTTTATCTAGACTCGCTGGTCGTGCTACGACGTGCAAATGAAATCGAACGGTAAAGCAATCTTATTACAAGGTCGACTTTACATTAGATAAAAAGGAAAACCCTTAACAACAGACGCAAGATAAACAAACAAATTACTTCCCCACAACTTACACGCGGAAACGGCTAAAATCTACAGATAATTAAACCTAAATTCCACAACAATTTTATTAACGACCGTTTAATCTATCCACGTCGCAAATTTAGGCAAATTGTGCCCGAAACTAGCGACAATATATTTACATCGCGAAGTCAGTGGGTAGAGGACAAATTGTGGGACAAGAGACGCGCCACGGAGGGGTTATAAAATGGAATAATAAGCGAACGATGCGATTCTCTATTTGCCATCCTGACGATAGTGGGTATAACTTACCTAGTCTTTAAATAGACTCCGGAGCTAGCTTGGTGCTGTTCCACAAACGATAGGACACTTAATATCTCGTCCTGCGTGTCCTGTCAGCTGCACGTTAAAGTTACTGATGGACGCTGGTGATGGCGCCAAACAAGTGGCTGAATTCTGGGCCGAGTTCATAGATATAGATTGCTATCGACACGTTAAGAAGAGAGACTTACCTAGAATACGTTTTGCCACCCCGTAATAAAACAGCGATACTACATAGTATGACATGGCTAGTTACGGTAACCATGAAAAACTGCACCCTCATGGAAATGAATGTCTCCATTTTTAACCCCCGACGCAAAAGGAGGGGATCTCAAGAAATTAATCTGCCTTGGAATACCGTCAAAATTGATTGATTTTAATTACGAACAGTGTTTGTGTTTTTCCGGCGCATCAGATATGCGCGTGATTGACCGAGGGGAAGACGCGGGGCGTCGGGGTACCGCACCCGGGACGCCACGGCCGCTGCGCGCCCTCTACTCCCATAAAGTCCCGATTGAGCCCATTCATTTATTTTATTTTATTAAATAGAAACAACAAACAGCTACATTATGGAATATTATAAACAGAAAAACATAAATTAAATACAACCTCAGTCACCAGGGTGAACTGTTCATGCATGGCAGTTACGCTAATATAATAAAAACAATAAAAAAAAAAACAACAACCAACCATTCCTTTTAAACAATATTTTTTAAAACAACCACAAACCATTAGTTTAATAGATTTTCAACTTAATCGCTAAAGCATTAAGAGTACAAGTGTCTCATACAAAAGCTCACGAAAACTTTTCAAAGCGCATATAAATATATGTACGTGTTAATTTCATGTTAGTATCCATCTGCTAACTCCTCCGTAAACAACCCGCATCCAACTTACGCCTACTCTCTAATCTCAGTTACTTAGCCGTTCCAGCGTCAATTTGTACATATAATGTACCGTGTATTAATTGCTCCTACTTGTATAACACTAGGGATAGTCTAGCGACGTTCGTTTGTTTACACAAACTTTGGTATAAGTTTCAGTTCACTTCTTATGTAGTTTGTTGTGTATGTACGAGTAGCTTGTTTTCTGGCTTATGTAGTGTGACAGCAAAACAGCAAGATGAACCGTCGAACGTTGCACTTTGTGATAGTTGTAATTTGTTAATGTTAGTTGCTGAAAACACAATACAAGTTTTGTTAGTAAACATGTTTTTTTTAAAATAAATAATTAATACTCTACTATAAAACGACACAGATATTTACAGTTATAATTATTATTACACATCGAACTACATTTTCGTGTCACTGTCATTACAAAATTTTGATAGGACTCGGAGTAGTGTTTTGTATTGTGTACACATGCATGTTTTTATTAAATAAATTGTGATTTGCCCTGTCATCAGGCAATAGAAAACATTATCAAGCTTTTAAGGTTTTGGATACGAGGTGTTTGGCTCCTTTGTGTGTATTTTGTCTATTGTTGTTGTGATTATCAAAACTACTCCATATTTGAGTCGGTAATGGAAGATGTTCTAGCAAAACTTGGAACTGGTAAAAAATCGCTAATTATCTGTGGTGACTTCAATATTAATATCTTAGAGAATAGTTCAAATAGCAGTCGATTGTTAAGTCTCTTTAAATCATTCAATTTGTTAAATGTGTTTTCAGAACCAACCCGCATAACCATAAATTCTGCTACATGTATTGATAATGTTTTTTGTTGCTGTGAATACTTAGATAAAGCCATAGTAAACTATCTCCCTTCTGATCACAGCGGTCAAACTGTTGTGTTCAAATCCAATACACCAGTACAAAAAATTCTGATACAAAGTAGACAAATAACACCAAGCAATCTAAATAGATTTAATAATAACTTAATTAGTAAGTTAAGTGTACCAGGCCATATTAAAAACAATGTAAATGAATTATATGAGAGGTTCTTTTCGGTAGTACGCACCGAGTTCAATAATACGTTAAAAAAGAAAACTAAAACTATTTGCCCAAGGTTTTTGTTTAGTGACTGGGCAACTAAGGGTATAAGGAAAAGTAGGGAAAAATTGTTTGAGCTGTATGGCCTTAAGCCTTACATTAACTCTGAAACTTTTAATAAATACGTTGCTACCTACTCTAAAACTTTTAAAAATATCTGCAAAGTAGCTAAAGCCTTGTATATTAGCAACAAGATCAAATCGGCCGATAATAAAATAAAGACGGTTTGGAAAATTATCAATGATGAAACTAACCGGAATAAAAGACATAATAATGATTTCACAATAGAGACTTCGCGTGGTCTCATGAGCACTAACAAAGAAGTTGCTCATGAATTTGTAAATTTCTTTACTAGTATCCCACATACAACCACTGAAATCTTAAATTCCTCGCCCTTACGTTCTATTGATTTATTAAGAGCAAACGTCTCATCCTGCCAGATTGAATTTGAATTCAAGCATATAAACCCCACAATAGTAATAAAAGCTTTCAAGCAAATCAAGATCAAACTAACCGAAGATCTATGGGGAATGTCTATTAAAGTTTGTACCTCCATTATTGAGACTATAGCGCCGTACTTAGCCTTAATATTTAATTTGTGTGTGGATCAAGGAGTCTTCCCGGATCTCATGAAATACAGCAAGGTGATACCACTTTTCAAATCGGGGGACAGTAAAGTTACCAATAATTATAGACCCGTATCCGTGTTACCGGTTTTCAGCAAGGTGTTTGAAAAGGTTATGCTGAACCAAATGCTCAATCATTTTAACACCAATAAAATATTGCACGACCAACAGTATGGTTTCACCAAGGGACGTTGTACGACTGATGCCGGTGTCACTTTATTAAAACACATTTTTACGGCGTGGGAAGAGTCCCAAGACGCCATAGGAATTTTTTGTGACCTCTCCAAGGCTTTTGATTGCGTCGACCACGAAACCTTACTTTTAAAACTTGAGCATTACGGACTTGGAAAACTTGCGCTCAGTTTAGTAAAATCTTATTTAAATGATAGACAACAGCAAGTTCAAATAAATGGTGTCAATTCACTCGGTTTAAAAGTAAAAATGGGTGTACCACAAGGCTCGATATTAGGTCCTTTCCTCTTTTTAGTATATATTAATGATCTACCCCATTTGTTAAAAACCCAACCACAGATGGTGTTATTTGCTGACGATACTTCCTTGATTTTTAAAATTAATAGACGTGCATCAAATCTTGACGACGTAAATAACGCCCTACTGCAGATCCAAAACTGGTTCACTGCTAATAATTTAGTATTAAATGGGAAAAAAACGAAGTGCATAAGATTTTCTTTACCAAATGCCAAAAGTAGTCATTGTGCGATAGAATTGAATCAAGAGAAACTAGAATTCGTCGATAAAACTGTTTTCCTGGGGATCACGCTTGACTCAAGGCTTCAATGGGGTTCTCATTTAACATCCCTTGCAGGACGACTAAGTTCAGCAGCGTATGCTGTGAGAAAAATCCGTCAATTTACTGATGTTGATACCGCGAGACTAGTCTATTTTAGTTACTTTCATAGTATTATGTCGTACGGTATTTTGCTATGGGGACGGGCTGCAGACATCGAGTCTATTTTTATTCTGCAGAAAAGAGCCATCAGAGCCATATATAGCCTCCGCAGGCGTGATTCTCTAAGGGAATTGTTTAAAGATATTAACATCATGACGGTACCTTGTCAATATATCTATGAAAACATTATGTACGTAAGGAAAAATCTACATCTTTTTAGTAAAAGAGGTGAAAGACACAATTATATCACTAGAAATAGGGAGCAATTAGTTCAACCAGGTTTCAGGCTGGCTAAAGTAGATTCATCTTTCATGGGGTACTGTTTAAAATGTTACAATAAAATACCTCCCCACATAATAGAACAGAATGAAACGAAATTTAAATCTTGTATAAAACGCACACTATGCAGCCAGGCATATTATAAATTGGGGGATTACATCGCTGATAAAAATGCTTGGCTAAACGCTGGTCCTGCTCCATAAGGACGCATAAATAAATTGATTAGCATTTGAAAATACTGTTGGAGCTGCTGAAGATTTTAAAATACTTTTTTTTGCATTATATAAACTCAATCTCCTAGTATTGTATAATTGTATAGCACATGTGTGAGTACTTTGTACATACTATAAAGCTACCATTTACTGGGTACGTCTTTCATTGACTTGAATGTGCCCTGGCAGCAGAGAGTATGTCATGCTCACTCAAATGTCTCGCTGACGGTGGCGCATGTGTTGGATCATTTGGCTCCCTTCAAAATGGTTGAGCTGAATGGTGCTAATCCATGCGTCATGTTCGTGAACGGGCGCCGTCAGTAGGGACTGGTCATCTTTTTGCTGCCATGGCTTATTTTAATTTAATTTAATATTTGAATTGTTCTTATTTTTATTTTCCTAAACTTTTCATTACGGACGCTTTTAACGTTCTGCATCGTTCTCACATGCATAATTTCTAACATGAATGATGTAACCAATACTTTGTAACCATATTATATTGATTTAAAAGAGTGTCCATGGAGTTTCTTGCCCGTTCTTCTCCATAGGTACCTACGCTTTGGAATGGGCAACTAGCTTCATTTTTCTGACTGACCGACCCCTTGACAATTCAAAAGTGCCTGTAATGGTTTAATTGAAATAAATATTTTGAGTTTGAGTTTGAGTTTGATGTACAGACGCCAGCAGGTCAAGCTACCCGAAACTGTAAAATTTTACCAATCCACCTTGAACCTTAATGCTTTAGCAATAAAGTTGAAAATCTATTAAATTAATTTGACAGATGGTAGTAGCTTGATGTGCTGGCGTCTGTACGTCATGTTTGTGCAGAATATACATTTTTTTTTCTTTCTTCCTTTTTAAGAATTAACCAATATTGGTCCAACATTATCAAAATCGTGGACATTATTAAAAATGGCACCACAATTATTCATCCAAAGCACCTCTAAATGGAAATCAAATCTTTGAACAATTTTATTCTCCCTACCTTCGTTTTACGCTTGAGTACTTAATAACTGCTAATTAAAATGCTAATTAGGTACAATATTATTATTCAACCTCAATCATAATAAAATATAATAGGACGTTTTGTTCCTTAAGTAAAAGAAAATCTAGAGAGTATCTTTTTTTGGTTTCAAGGGGAAACCTTCAAAATTCTCACGTGCTTTGAGGAGTGTAGGACTACCACCTGATCATGGAAAGGGACATCGTTACCTCTACTTATCTCTAAAAGTCTGATTGAAAACCCTCTCCGTACAACACCCGTTAGGGCACATCTCTGGAAAGACTGTAAAGGGGCCTCTCCGGATCCTAACTGTGTCTGACTACTATGCATCGTTTTCGCTAAGCAGCAACCTATGTTCTATGTTATGAGTTTGGTTTCCGCACTCCATCCTTCAAGTGGACAATTGTGCGTGGGCATTATTCCAACCAGTCCACCTCCCTCCAGAATTTGATTAAGTCTCCTGGCCCGTTGAGAACTTTTGTGTAACATCTTAAGGTGTCCCCTTTTTGAGTTTGAGTTTGGGTTTCTGACCTAATCTGGGTGACGACTGTGCACTCAAAGAGCACATGCGCAACGGTTTCCTCAACTTCCATGCAGGCCCAGGTTTTCTCACGATGTTTTCCTTCACCGATATACATTGACCTATCTGATCTTCTAATATGAATTGAAAAAGTCAGATTGGTGCTGGCCCGGTTTCGAACCCACAACTCGTACAGAGAGGTGAGGCCTTACTCACTGGGCCATCACCACATTTTGTTAAAAATATTCACCGTATGTAACTTATTAGGTACCGTCACATTATCAAATAAAAACCCTCAGTAAAAAATTACCTGTTATCAAAATCTTTTGGGACCTAGCGTTATACGAGTTCTTTCAACTTTGTTATTAAAATTGTCGCCTAAGAGCAATATTAAGATTAAAATCTGTTAATCCCGCTACCCTTGAGAGGGCCGATGGTAGAAACGATAAAATTGCCCGCCCGTGTAATCTTTATAGGGGAAAAAATTAAGCTAAGGAATGATAAAAGGTTTCATTTTTATATTTGCGAGGAAATACGGGAAATATTGAGTTATTTAATGTCTGTAAGAAATTGGTATCTTCCATTAGCCATTAACGACAATTTAAAGATAGGTTTATCTACCACGCGGGCCCAGTGTGGCCACTCCCACTCCCTCTCACTAAGAGGAGGCCTGTGTCCTAGCAGTGGGAACGTTATGGGCTGATTATGTAAGTATGTATGGGGATCATCATAGAGCAATGGTGGCCCAGTCGTAACTGCCGCGACTTACAAGTAGTGGTCGTAGGTTCGGACCTAAACAGGCGCTTTAATTTGTGTAAATTATTTCATCACCGCTGTTCTCAAAACGAAGGAAAACCTCGTGAGGAAACTGGCATATCCTAAAACCAAAACTTCGAAGACATGTGACATCTGGTCCCGCACTGGGCCCGCGTGGTGGATTGTGGTCCACTCCCTCTCATTTTTTTTTTTTGGGTGGGAAATTATCAAATGACCTCTCCCGCTCTGGGCTGAGTGGAAGGGCGTGTCAGACTTTTACTGACTAAAACCCACCCGTGTTCCTTCAGTTGCCTGTGCCAGGGGTCACGGTATCTCTTTCGAACAACCCGCGGCCCTGGCAGACTCGCCCCTCTCATCGAAAGGAGACCCGTGTCCCAACAGTGGGAACATTATAGGCTGATTATGTATTGGTATCATCATCATGCTCTTGTCCTTATCCCAATTTATTTCGGGACAGCACAACATGTATTTTTTCCCATATTTCATTCTCTATTCTCTATTATTAACAATAGCTTCTGCCCGCGGCTTCGCCCGCGTGGATGTCGGAAATTATCCCACGGGAACGTGCTAACAGGATAAAATGTATGTGCTTCCTCAGGATGCCATCTATCTCGCGGGCCCTTTGTGGCTAATTACAATAGAAAACCAATTGTGTCTCATTAGTGGTGATTAAGAGGGTACCTATATGATATCCTTACCTAAGTACCTACATAATAAAAAAAAAAAAACTCAATAACAGAAAATAAAATACCTACCTACCTAAATAAAACTATTTCTGATGATAACTAAACTCAATAAATAAGCAAAATCCCTAAAAACTAATATCTATACGAATGACTAATCTTACCTAACAGTATTATAAAATAACCTACGGTCACTACGTACACTATCAAATATACTACCTATACTTTAAAATTAAAATCTATACCTACGACTTATAAAAATAAACCTAAATAACTCTAAAAACTAATAGAAATAAAAAAGGTCGCACTGAAAAACAAGGTTTAGAATTGCAAGTAGCAGTTAAAATAAGAACGAACGCTCGCCACTCAACACGTCCGTTCAAATCAAAGTTCAAAAAATATCCTTATATACGGTAGCGATCCGTGGCGGCCGCGCGCCACGCGTGTGCTGCGAACGGTGCAAGCCAAATTCAACCTTCAGCACTACATTTAGAGCATAACTTTAGTGAACTCTACTGCGGGTAACGTAACCTACGACAAACTTATTATTTGCGGTTGGTACAGTAATCGGGTCTAGGGATCGAACCGCAAAATTAAGTTTGTTTTTTATTGTATATGCTTTTCCGGGATAAAAAGTACCCAGTGTGGTGCCCAGGATATTAAAGAATAATTATACCAAGTTTCATCGTAATCGAACCGGTAGTTTTTGCGTGATGCCTGAACAAACAGACAGACAGACAGACAGACAGACTGACAGACAGACAGACAAAAATTTTTTTAATCACATTTTTGGGTTCGGTGTCGGTCTAGTAACACCCCCTGCCATTTATTTTTTTGATATTTTCAATGTACAGAATTTTCACTTCTACAGATTTATTATAAGTATAGATAGATAATTATTTAACAATTTTGTTAAAAATTCAATCAATCTGCCTAGCCTTTTCCCAACTATGTCGGAGTCGGCTTCCAGTCTAACCAAATGCAGCTGAATACCAGTATTTTACATGACATAGAGTGACCGCCTATCTGACCTTCATAACCCAGTTTGGGTAACACGATACCCCTTAGTAAGAGTGGTTGTCAGACTTTCGGGCTTCTGGCGACCCGTAACAAATGTTAAATATCTAAGACTGGCAGCCGGCACCAACGGCTTAACGTGCTGTCCGACGGGTCTCGTTATGTAAAGATGGTCACACATCTCCGGACCGAAAGCGGCAAGTGTAGCTTAACCTAATCGATCGACCAGTGCGGCTGATATTACTTAGCCACGATATCCTCCTCCAGCCTCGATCATCCTACCCCTATCCCAATTTATTCGTGGTTGGCGCAACATGTCTTTTTCTTCCATACTTCTCTATTAATCGTCATCTCGGCAGTCATCCCCTTTCTAACCATATCATCATTCACGCATGCTCCAGCCTCGATGTTGTTCAAAATTAGCAAAGTCAAAAGACTTTGTGAAAGCAAAGAAGTGGTGCTGCAAGGTCTCACTGCCTTCTAAAAATAAAACTATTTTTCTGTTTTTCTTTCTTTCCTTCGCTTGTATTTTCAATAAAAATAAATAACACATAGTTCTTTTTATATTGACAAACATAAAACATTAATTTAGGCAGGCTTCCACGAAAATGATTTCCTTCCAAAATAAAATGTCCTTAGCAAAATATTACTCCAATAAATAATAATTAAACATTATCAAGGCCTAAGCACTTTATGAGCCATTTCATTACAAAGTCTTTTGGTATACAAAAATTATAAATCTAGTAGATTAGGCACTACAATCTACTGCAAGATTTATTAAAGACATGATAAAGTATAAAGACGTTATAAGTAATTATGCCCGTCTTCGCTAAAATCAAGCGAGGCAATGGCGCGGATTCCCTTGTTCACAAACTAAACTAAATTTAAGTTCAGTGCATCTTCTTCTTTGTATTTCATTAAGAAAAGGACAGAAGATAAATATTAGTTTAGTCCTGTCAAATTAGTCAGCGCCTGACATAAATTGAAGTATTTTTAATAGTCAATTTTTTAATCACGTCTAAAATTGTCTATGGAGTATCTTAATTTGACAGGACTAAACTAATATTTATCTTCTGTCCTTTTCTTAATGAATTAGAAAACGAAAGATGCACTGAACTTAAATTTAGTTTAGTTTGTGAACAAGGGAATCGGCGCCAGTGTCTAGTTTGGTAATTTCCTGCTTATTTTGTAAATGTTAGAAAATTTATCCATGCTTTACTTACTTGTATTATAAAATAGACTCTGCCCGCGGTTTCGCCTGCGTGGATGTCGGTGATTATCTCTTGGGAACTGGGACAAAAAGAAGCCTAAACTGTTACTCCAGAACATCAGCTATCTGTCAATGAAGGTCTCGTCCAAATCGGTCCAGCTGTGTCGGAGATTAGCCGAAATAAGCAGATAGACCAAAACAGGCCTACACCTGGATACAGGCCTCTTCCGGTATCCCAGCAGTGGGACTGTTATAGGCTGATTATGCCGTCTCTAGATACCGCAGCGACTTTCCGTGCTCTATGGTTGTTATATTACGAAGTTTTTCTTTTGTAGGACAAGGATAAGTAGTGGTTTATGGTAGTGTTTTCTTTGAAGGCAATAACACACGTGGGTTCTTCAATCTGTGAAGTTTAGTTGTTGTTGCTGCGGTTAGTGGGCGGAATAGGTGATTCTTAAAACGTTCAAGCCGAGAACCAAAGACAGAAAATTAAAAAAAAAAGTGTTTGTTATAACTAGCGTATATATTTTCATATGCATGTAGTAAAAAGCTATTATTTTGACGTTACAAACAGAAAATTCAATTTTATTGATTTGTATTGATTCGAAAGTAACTCTGGATGGTATGTTACCTTTTCACGACTAAACTTCTGAATGAATTTCGATAAAATTTGGCTAGAAGATAGATGGCATCCTGGAGAAGGACATAGGCTACTTTTTTCCTGTAGCATGCTCCCGTGGGATATATTCTGATATCCACGCGCGAACGCGACTCGTTCGCCTATGAAAGATTAAGTATATCGATGAAATTCTCAAAAATGAATCGTTCTATCGGCGAATCGTTTGTCGTTGAAATGTTGTATTGGTGAAACGATAAAAAGTAAATCGTTCTGTCAGCGAATCATTCACCGTTGAAATGTTCTATCGGTGAAACACTAAAAATTGAATCATTCTGTCGGCGAATCATTTGCCGTTGAAATGTTCTATAGGCGGAACACTGAAAAGTGAATCGTTCGTCGTTGAAATGTTATATTGGTGAAACGATGAAAAGCGAATCGTTCTGTCGGCGAATCGTTCGTCGTTGAAATGTTGTATTGGTAAAACGATAAAAAGTGTATCGTTCTGTCGGCGAATCATTCACCGTTGAAATGTTCTATCGGTGAAACACTAAAAAGTGAATCGTTCGTCGTTGAAATGTTGTATTGGTGAAACGATGTAAAGTGAATCGTTCTGTCAGTGAACTGTTTATCGGAGAAACGAATGTTGGAGAACTGTTTAAAATTATTTAAAACTAGCTTCTGCCCGCGACTTCGTACGCGGATCCTGTTGCTTATGCCAGCGACAACGAGGTCATCGAAATCAAAGATCTGAAACGTCTGATGTCGAATTCTAAGAGCCCGGGGACGGGAAAACAGCGTGATGCGCGAGACGGTTCGAGACGTTCCAGATCTTTCATTTTTGTAAAAAGTCGGCATGAATCCAGATTTAGTGACTTGATGAGCTCCAAATGAAGTCATCTGAAAAGCACTGTTGTAGGCTCGAATATTGCTTAAGAAATGTTTGGACTTGGGATGCTCGCCATTCAAAAGAACTCGTAAGATCTCCGGTAGCTCTTGCATAGAGTTTAGTCGTAACTTTCCAGATGCACAACACATTTCCTTGGTCTCTCCCTTTCACTTACACGCGTGACAGTATGCACACACCTCAGACATGGTGCCAATGTCTCCGTGTTCGATGTAACTAATAAATGGGTTATAGGAAAACGCGCTCCTTTCTTTATTGAACCACGGTTGCTCTTCAGGATCATAAACCATAGACTCAGTATCAGATGAGGATGAATTGCGAAGATTGCGACGTATACGGTCTAGATCCATTTGGGCCACACGCTGTTCGACTGACTGACTTGCCCGAATTTCCTGAATCCGCTCACGTTCTTGCGTGGAATGAACAGACACCTCAACACGCATGTCGTGATTTCTTTGCCGAGCAAGTGCGTTGCCTTGCTCGCGCTGCTCGTCTGTCTCCAAAGACCAAGCTAGAGCATGCTGTGAGCAGTCTGCACTAAGGCGCGTCTCATGCTCTTCAGGATTCTCAAGCGATCGAGATGTGGCAGTGCGAATACGCTGGGAGCTTAAACGCAAGTCTCTCTGCGTGTGAGTCTCCGAAGTGCGAGATACTGCGTGGCGCTCGCGATCGCTTGCTTGGCGTGTATCGCGCTCCTGACTGTTCTCGAGCGACCGAGCAGTCTCAGTGCGGAAAAGCTGAAGACTTAATCTCTGCTCTCTCTCTGTATCCGTTTCGGAAGCGCGAGATAAAGAATGACGCTCTCGGTCACGCGCAAGTCGTATCTCACGCTCCTGACTGCTCTCAAGTGATCGAGCAGTCTCAGAGCGGATATTCTGAAGACTCAACCTCTGATCCCTCTGTGTAACCGTTTCGGATGCGTGAGACAAAGAATGACGGTTCCGGTCGATAGCTAAACGCATTTCTCGTTGTTCTACACTTTCCTGAGATCGAGAAGCAGTAGTGCGGACTCGTTTAAATTCTAGTCGTAATTGGCGCTGCGTGCTAGTTTCTGCGGACAAACTTAGTGCATTACGCTCACGGATAGCATCTAGCCGTTGTCACGCTCTGCGTTGGTTTCGAGAGATCGAACTAACCTGCCCATCTTAGAAACCCTTGAGTTTAGAGACAGATTTGATATTTTTCTAAAAGGCATAGCTGAAATTCCTTCTTAATCCGATACTAACGATATTCAAATCAATGAAAAATAATCGAGTAAGTACGTAAGAATTGCTAGTTAGTAGAAAAATAATAATTATTCGCAGGAAAATTAAACACATCAACCAACACAGACAACAAAGGTAACCCCCGTTTCTATAGGATGAGAGCGGCACATTGGCACCTATAAAATCACTTTTTGGGAACGAACTCATAGCGCGATCTAACTCGACGCCAACGCCATATAGTTAGAAAACGGAAACTACCATAATATTATTTACCCAAATTAATTAAATAATGAATAAAACTAAATTGTCGTTAATCTAACAGAAAACTACATTATTTTTGCATTAAAAAAAATATGGTAACAGCAGCAAGGAACAAAACTAAGAATTACATACTTAAATCAATTACCTACAGCAAATGTGCTTGGTAAGATATAACTTAGAACCAACAGTTTGACTTGACTTCATGATAGTGTAGCTTGTTGTACCACCAATCAATCTGTTTAGTAATATTGGTGTGAAACTCTCCATACAATTAGATAAGACATGTAAAATTCTCAGATTTCATAACAGTATCGTTTCTAATGCACATAAAACATGCAAAAACTAAAAAAAAGACTTTTACGATTTTTTAAAACATTAGTATGGGATTTGAACTCGCACCATTTAGTGCGGTAAACGGTCGCCTGACCTTACCGCTAAATTCCCAGTTGACATATCGTTGAAATAGCTGTTCCCTTGCAATTTATAATATTACTGCCCCGCTCCTTTATAAAAATAGCGTGATTATTATGTTCCCAGAGTTAAATTATTATTAACTAAATAAATAACATGTCATTTTGTGCATTCAATTATTTTGTGCATTCAATTACGAACAAAAACCTTTTAAAATCTATATTGCTTACCTCCCGTAACATACGGCGTGATAATATGTAGCCTAAAGCCTTCCTTGGTTTACAAAGAACATTTTTGCTGAATTTCAATTCAATCTATTCAGTAGTTTTAGCGTGAAGCCGTACCATACACACAGACAAACAGACAAACAGATAAACAGACAAAAATTCTAAAAAGTCACTTTTTGTTATCAGTTACGTTTTTCTAACAAAAGCCACTTATTTTTTCTCGAAAATTCTCAATGTACAGTTTTTCTTTCGTTACTGTTTTATTATATGTATAGATTAACTCACTACATTTAGTAAGTAAGTGGATAACCACATCAAATCTGTACTCACAATGTCTACTCAGGCTGCCGTAAACAAATAAAATCATTTCAATACGTCCTCAAACGTTGTGAAAAACTAGTAGCTTAAGCTCATTAAAAAGAGCATTTCCAGCGATTTAAATCTTAATTGCTAGCTGAGGTTCTTTCAGATAATTAGACCACAATAGCCTTTTAGTAATTGCATAAGAAATTGCTTTCAATAAAAACTTCCGTAGTGTTTTATTTTGATATGTCCCCCTTAAAATATTAGTCTATAAACTAAGATTAAACTATAAACTCGAGTTATAACTTTTATTAAAAGTTTATTGCTTGGAGTCATAAAATGCATATTATAAATAGATAATAGACGATGTGCAGGTAGGAATTTAACCCTAGAACCGTACCCGTAAAAAAACTGAAGTAACAGTATCCAGGGATACTGGAGTACCCCTAATAAGCACCATATGGCACATACATCAGCCGTATATAAATAAAAAGCTTCTGCCCTAAACATCATCTACGTGAAATTTGTTATTTCTCCTACAACCGCGTCGCATCGCATCGCCTGCCTGCTCTAGTACTTCATTTAGCGTCCTTTCTGACTTATTTTATTTTTGCTCGTCATAGCCTTCCTCAAGAGTTAGGCTATCAATTGCAAAAAGATTTTTTCACTAGAGAGATTACCCCTACATAAAAATTCCAAACAAAATTAGTAGAGACAAATCTTTATAAAAATAAGTTTAGTAAATTATTTTGGCATATTTACGTTTTGGTGGTCTAAACATACCAAAGTTTTACAAGTATCCCAATCAGTTTGTTATTAACGGTTTTTTGACCTTGGATATAATGAACTTCTCCCAAATTTTGAATCGGAAGGGATTGGAGTAACCGCTTTTTCCTAAATATAATATTCAATACATATTTGGTGATGCGTCGGGAACCAGGTGTACCCAGGTACTGGGGTACCTACTACAAGCGTACCATGACCACACACTCACAACACTTGGGTCTGACAAACCATTCCACGTTACCCTCCATCCGGGGCAAACACGCGGTAGCAGGAAAAAATCGGTCGAGCAATAAAAAAGTAATTGCAAATATTTTTTTTTATTTTTGATTTATACCCTAGTGTACTAGGGTAGGGTTCTAGGGTTAAATACAGCATTCGAAGAATCAGGACGTAATAAAATTGATTCTAATAACTTTATGATATTCGACGTACACGTAGGTACATAATTCGCCCTGTTCGCATGGACGTGGAACGGATGAGACATGAACGTGATGCAGACATGGCATGATCTGTCATCGGATTTGCCTCTGTTCCATCCGCCTCTCGTATATATATATATATACAGCTGTAACTATAGCCAACAGTATAGCCCTTTCGGTTTTTGACATTTGTTGGGCGAATTACCTGCCAAGCGATTCTGTAAAAATCTGTATCTGTATTTCTGTGAATAAACACTTTTCATTTTTTCATCACGAACAAAATACACAAAACCTCCACAATAGTCTCGCGGTTCGTCCACACCATATCCGCGCGTCATCCGTGACACATACACCGCACGTCTATGCTTAAATAAAGTCCATTGTCCACACGTATCGTTCTTTATGTACAAAAAATCTAGTCACAAAATAAATAAGCGAAGACAGACAGAGGTGTGAAGAATTTTTCAATTACTTTAAGAGGGACAGTGACTGTGCCATATTGAAAATGGAAGTATCTTGCATCGTCGTCGTGCCTTTGATGTCACGGGTCGTTTGCAGCATATTAACAAATTAAAAGTAACGCTCTGAAAAGAGACGATTATTAATGAAGTTTCATTCTCCATGTTTTTGAAAGATATATTAATTCGTGGAGTTGTCTCTTGTAGTGACTTTTGGTATTTTAATTTTGTCTTCGTTTATTTTGTGTGATTAAAAATTCGTTTTCGAAATATGGAAACTGTATAGCATTAACATCATATATTTCGATTTTACCATTGCAATAACAATTGTGGATAAAGGAATCATTATTATATGTAGAAACCGATGTCACGGGTCATGCAATTGTATTTTTGCCCCAAAAAATAAAAAAAAACCGGCCAAGTGCGAGTCGGACTCGCCCATGAAGGGTTCCGTTACGTTACGATTTATGACGTATTAAAAAAAAACTACTCACTAGATCTCGTTCAAACCAATTTTCGGTGGAAGTTTATATGGTAATGTACATCATATATTTTTTTTAGTTTTATCATTCTCTTATTTTAGAAGTTACAGGGAGGGGGGACACACATTTTACCACTTTGGAAGTGTCTCTCGCGCAAACTATTCAGTTTAGAAAAAAATGATATTAGAAACCTCAATATCATTTTTGAAGACCTATCCATAGATACTCCACACGTAAGGGTTTGAAGAAAAAAAAAAATTTGAGTTTCAGTTCTAAGTATGGGGACCCCCAAAATTTATTGTTTTTTTTCTATTTTTGTGTAAAAATCTTAATGCGGTTCACAGAATACATCTACTTACCAAGTTTCAACAGCATAGCTCTTATAGTTTCGGAAAAAAGCGGCTGTGACATACGGACGGACAGACAGACAGACAGACATGACGAATCCATAAGGGTTCCGTTGCCATTTGGCTACGGAACCCTAAAAATGGCTTTTAAAATGAAATGAAATGGCCCTAATCTGTCTATACCACGAGAAATATAGGCGGTTACACAACATAAATTCCTACTAATTATATTATAAACGCGAAAGTTTGTGAGGATGGATGGATGTTTGTTACTCTTTCATGCAAAAGTTTCATCAAAATCCGTTCAGTAGTCATCATCATCTGCCAAAAGCTTTTCCCAACTATGTTGGGATCAGCTTCCAGTCTAACCGGATGCAGCTGAATACCAGTATTATTATTATACCAGTAAAATCTGCTCAGTAGTAATATAGCTTAATTAATCATCAGAATAACACATAGGATACTTGTTATTCTCGATATTCCCACGGGACCGACACTTATGCGGGCGAAACCGCGGGGCGCTGCTAGACATAAAACTATATTTTTTCTAATGAAAATCTGAAATTCTTTCAATGATACACAACGCACAATCTAAACCTATACCGCTATGTCTGGAAGCTTGAAAATTTGCACAAGAGTTTATTTCACAACGAAAGTGAGCAACAAGGATGTATTTTTTTAAATGTATTATCCCCTTAAGGTGTTAGGGGATAACAGTTTATATGGAAGTCCGTCATTATTATTTAACCATTTATGTACACACATACGTATATAAACAAACAAGAAAAAAACGTGTCTTCGAGCCAAAAATTCGAAGACATGTGACATCTACCAACCCGCACTGGGACCACATGGCCCACTCCCTCTCACAGAGAGGAGGCCTGTGTCCCAGCAGTTGGAACATTATATACTGATTATGATTACCCTTTCTATTTTGCATTTCATTTGGATTTTCTTCGTATGATTTTCATGTAATGTATGTTAATAAATTGGTCCTTGTCAAACTTATTGTACCTACCTAGATTATAATGTGAACGATGTGGTCTCCCATAATTGGAAGCGCACACCAATTTTTGTTCCGATTCTTGTATACTATACTGCCATGAGATTGTTAACGATTAAAAACGTGGTAAAAATTCACGAAAAAAAGAAAAATAATTTTCTCCTACTACAAAATGTATGAGAACATGATTTTTCTTTTTTGAAACGGCTCTTTTAATGATATCTCGAGAACGGATTGACTGATTTCGATGGCCGTACGAAGTTCTTTGGATCAGCTAGTAAAATATTACTCAGAGTTGAGATGCAACGTAAAGCATTTTTTGTGTGTCTAAGGTGTGACACATAGTGTCTTGAAACACTATTTCATTCACACCACATTGGTTCGCATATACCTATGACACCAGGCAACCATTAGCACTCAAACTCAAACAATTTATTTCAATTAAACCAATTACTGGCACTTTTGAATTGTCAAAGGGTCGGTCAGTCAGAAAGAAAGATGAAGCTAGTTGCCCATTAGTTGCCAACTAGCTTTATCTTGCATGGCATGGAGAAGAACGGACAAGAAACTCCACGGACACTCTTTTAAATCATAAAACTGTTACAATATATTGATTACATCATTCATGTTGAAATTATCCATGTGAGAACGATGAAGAAAGACGTGCACGTTAAAAGCGTCCGTTACAGAAAAAATAAGAACAATTCAGAAATTAAATAAAACCGTGGCAGCTAAGAGATGACCAGTCCCCACTGACAGCGCCCGTTCACGAACATGATGTATGGATCAGCACTATTCGGCTCAACCATTTGAAAGGAACTTAATGATCCAACACACACGCCACCACCAGCGAGACATTAGAGTGAGCATGACACTCTCAGCCGCCAGGGCCCATTCAAGTCAATGAAAGACGTACCCAGTAAATGGTAGCTTTATAGTAAGTACATAGTGCTCACACGGGTGCTATGCAATTATACAGTACTAAAAGATTGAACATTCACTGAGAGACTGTCAGTCGTCCTAATGTGGAGTGGTTCTAAGAAAAAGCCACCGCAAGGGACGCGTCACATGACTTGCTGGATTGCCTAGTCGATGGTACAATGAAGAAGTGACAAGCGACTGTGGCGACATAGCTAAAGCTTATCTAAAAAGTGTAGGCCATGAGCTAATCATCATCTAGGGAAGAAAAAAATGTACATAGTTATCTCTGGGGACATGGTAGCTATCGAAAATGTTGTTATACTGCAAAGTGTACTGTGAAAGTATATATCGGCACCGGCTTCAGCTCCAGCTCATGCCATGTTGAAAAGAAGAGCGAGAGAGCAAGGTTTTCAGTCTCGCTCTTCATGACTGCTATTTTGTTGTTTTCAGAGAAAGAAAATTACTTTAATTCTTTCTCACTCAATGTTGTACACTTGCTAATACTCTGAGTACATACTTGGGTGTATCGTTTTTGGTAGACGTAAAAAAATTGTAAAAAGTACACGCCACGTAATACTGTTGAGCGTCTGCTGGCCGTTTGAGAATGGGAGTCAGGCTTCGGGCTTTAGGCACTCCCTTCATTCACCATAGGTACTATGATGGATGACTCACTCATCGTTTCTTGTGTTGCTCCGTATAGGTGTCACTACGGTGAGACTGACGACAATCTCTGGCAGCATGGCCTGTCCTGCTGCAGGAGCGCAAATCACATATCACGGAACGCCAGCATCAACGATATTATTCATTGAGCCCTGGTACGTGGCGATAGGAAGAGACCAGATGGCATGCCGTTATAGCCTTGGAAGGGGGGTAGGCCTCTGGTGTAGCCTCTAATGAGAGAAGTAGATAGAATATCGATAATAGATACATTATTTAAAAAATGATAAGTTCATCCGCTGCCGCTTATAACTTAGCACCTATCAGTAAAAGGTTGGACATTAGAAGAGTGGAGCTTCCATTTTCGGGGCAACCCGGTGGCAACCGGTGTTATTTCCAAATTTATCAGAGCGATGATTTTCGATTTTATGTACCCAATAACTTTGTGTTTCAAATACCCGTACGTTTAACTTCTATAATTAGATACTCTATTTCCAACTTCTTGATGTTTGATGGGCAAATTAATGAAACCGTGTTTTAGAATTGTTATTTATAGGTAATTGATAAATGTATGGGAGATAACTTTTGGGTACATACGGAAACAGAAATGGGCAGCTGTAGAGGTAACTCTTCTAATTATACCTTCGAGGAATACAGACTTCCACCTGCATTGCTCAAAGGGTTAATCAGAGGTGTACCTAGAAAGCGTGGTGGCGAGGTTAGTGGTGGTCCAGTGGTAACGTCTGGGACTAATGAGTTGTAGTTCACAGATTTTAACACAGGCAGGCGCTTTACTTTGTGTAAATTATTTCATCAACACTGCTCTCAAAAACGGTGAAGGAAAACATCGTGAGGAAACCGGCATGTCCTAAAACCGAAATTCGAAGACGTGTGTGATGCCTACCCGTACTATGCCGGCGTGGTGGATTTATGGCCCACTCCTCACAGAGAGGAGGCCTGTGTCTCAGCAGTGGGAACTGATTTTGCTGTACCTAGAAACACCATTTGGTACCACAAAAATAGGTTTTTATTATGTTTTTCTGGATATTTAAAATATTGCCTACTAACTATGTAAGTGTGTATTTGTCATAATGTACCTATCAACTCAGTTCAAAATTCCCACCGCAGCGAGTAATTTGTAATCTGAATCTGATTATTTACTTTAGATGTGTACTGATTGACGAAAAATAGAAATATACTTTGGAATGATAAATGCTGTGATTTTATTTCTGTAAGCAGGTTTATACAAACACTTTTACACGTCAATCACATTTGTAAAACTAATGAGGTCGACGTTTCCTACCTGACTACTCTGAGAAGAAAGGCGGAAACAAACACAGATGTCACAGTCTCTTTTAAAGTCCAGACAATGTCAAATAGAATTAAAAGTCAGTACACGTCTAACAAATCACATAGGGCTGATTTTTCCAACGCCAAATAACTTTATCGGAGAAATAATTTTGAATTTTTGACAGTTCTTCCATTCAAAATCTGCCAAACCTCAATTTTATACCTCGAATAAAAGTTATCCGGCGTTGGAAAAATCAGCCCATAGTCATTGATTCGGCATTTTAAATGATTAAACAATAACACAGAATAAAAGACTAAGCAAATAACAATATTTTCAAGTAATAAACTCATAAAACTTAATAACTTCATCCAAAATAAAAACTTGTCTACTACCTATATTAAAATCAGACAAATAAAATCACTAGGTACATAATATTCCTCCAAATTTCATTCTCCGAACTTCCAAACATTATCATAACGGACTAATAAAGCAATATCATTTTTTTTGAGAATAATATAAAAAAATCTTATTAAAACCAATTTGGTTCGCGACCGTCGAGAAATTTGCACATTAATCATTTTTTATATTAAAATGCTAACACACCCCTATACTATCTTTTTACTACGTATACTTTCATATTTTATCTTTAAGAGTCGGCGCAAACTTGGTTGCGGGTGGCGACTGGACCGAGTAGATAGAAGTGGCCACCGGTCGCGACCAGAAGTCGCTCAAATGAAATGAAATTGTTTATTCTGTAAATAGGATATCAGAATTACTTTTACACGTCACGTTATTAAAAAAAAAAAAACTAGATGTGGTCGGCTTTTCTTAACTGACTAGGTACTCCGCGCTGCCACCGACAACGCCATGGAAGTGGCCAAGTTTTGGGAAAACATGATTTAAAATACAGTCGTGCCAGTGACACGATGAAGAAAAAGAACTGACTTCTCTGATAAGAAAGGCCGAAACAAACTCAGAAATCACAGTACCTAGTGGTTCTGGAAAACTGTTCTATTCATTTCCCATAGGTGGGTCTAGACCAAATGAAAACATCTAACCAGAACAAGAGCAAAAGTATTCATTCCTTAATATTTTTTTTTAGTATGAATAGACAAGAGAAAGAATGGACTTATCAACTGAACTTCGACAAACCGTAATACGACAAGGTTTTATTTCGACAATATCGAACTCCGACACGTCTTCATTTCGACAATACTTTAGTTCGAAATACCTTAAGTCCGACTACTGTACTCCGATAAAGCGTTTCTTTGACATGACTTAACTAGGAAACGATGCGACTTCGACGACATGCTTCTTCGACAACAATGGTAATCCCGGCATTAGTCAATTTCAACGAACTCTACTCCGGCATGCTGTACTTCGACAATATCTTACTTCGACGTGATCTATCTGAGACACGATGCTACTTCGAAATTTTTTTGGGACACTAAACTTGTGAAAGGGGATATGGTTAGCCATATCCTCTTTTTTTATTAATCGTCATCTCGGTAAAAAACGACTAAAGACGAATGGAAGAAAAAACATGTGTAAGTTGAAAGAATGCTCTGTCCCTGTTCACACAACAATAATTTGGTAGAGTGGGGATAGAATGTGCATTCGTCAATTTGGTTTAAATCGTCTTTTAGAAAAAAAAGTAATCGGCAACTGTGTTCCACTGTGTGCATTCTGACAGCTATCATACATGGTGGCAGGGATATCGCCGCGTATCTTTTTACCATGGATTCAGTAAATGATTCTAAACCCCCTACGTCTAAAATTTTTCGTCAGTATTTTAAAAAAAATAGCCTTTCTATACATTTTGACCGCGTAGGTATTGCTCTATTCTGTGAAACAGCAGATTTTTTATTTTTTATAACCGACGAAAAATTTCTACGTCCAGTGTCAATGATGTCGAATCATGTGATTGTATGCTGCACTGGTTGACGTCATCACGTCAACGCCGGCTGCCGCTGAAAACCAGCGCTGGGGCTCTATCTCGTATAGGGTCTTAGCATTATGCTGAGCGATGGCCGTTTTGCATGGATGTGACGCTTGTTTACCCCCTACTTGTCATTTTTTTTTCCGTGTTTATTTTCTTTTTATGCGTCATGTTTGCCGCAAATAATTGTATTTTCTTTCTTTCAGATGAATTCATGGTTTCAGTTTGCGCATCGAAGTCCCTACCACCATGTATTAATTATAGAAAAAATAAACTCAAGGTACTACGTAGTTAAAATCAACCAATTGTTAAAAATAGTAACTAATGGTTAAATTTTTTCAAAATGTGTTTTTTGGTCAATGTTTAGCTTATCTAATGATATAATATCATTACTAATGGTCAAATAATAAACTATTAGTTAAAAAAAAAAAAAAAAACCCCCGACACAAAATATTATGAATGTAAAACAATTTTAAAAAAGGTATAGACGTTATTTTTTTCTTTAGGGTTTCACGTTTATACCTTTTTTTAAAATTGATTTAGGCTTTTTACATTCATACTATTTTTATTATTATTTTGTTTTGGGGGTTTTTTAAATTGTAAATTTAATTTTTTATTTCATGCTTTTTGTAGGGACTCCTTATTATTTAATTTCTTTTATTTTCTTGCGTTTTAAGATTCAGGTAATTTGGTGTTCAGTCAGGTTTTTTGTAATTTTCCATTTTGTGGTGGTGGCCATCTTGGATTTGAAAATTTTCATAGTGTTCTACTAATCAAGCCCTTTTATTTGATACCCATATTGAGGGAGTTGTGAAAAAAAAACTAATTCGCCATTTTGTGGTGGCGGCCATCTTGGATTTGAAATTTATTATAGTGTATAGTATTTTACTAGTCAAGCCCTTTCATTTGATACCCATATTGAGGGAGTTGTGAAAAAATATGTTATCCGCCATTTTGTGGCGGCGACCATCTTGGACCGATTTTCATCAAACATAGCTAAGAACACTCCCGACAAATTCATCTTTCAAACAAAAAAAAACAAAATCAAAGTCGGTTCATCCGTTCGGGAGCCACGATGCCACAGACAGACACACACACACACACACACACCCCCACACACCGACACGTCAAACTTATAACACCCCGTCGTTTTTGCGTCGGGGGTTAAAAAGAACCATTAAATAAACCAAAAATTGATCGAAAAACACATTTTGCAAAAATTTAACCATTACTTACTGTTTTTAGCAATTGGTTAACTACGTATCAAAAAACCGGCCCTAAGTGGCTGACACAAAATTGCCTAGTCCGCGTTGACACTTACATATTTTGTGACGCTATACCTAAGGCTTGTCATCGACCTCACTTAGGTCACCAACCTGAAAAGTGGTGGCTAAGATATTAACATGTAAGTATGTTGAACATTAAGGAGAAACCTTTTGCAGTATGTTGAACCTGAACTGCTGGTCGGTGAAAATGGGTCCAATGGCCGTTCCACCTAAACTACCTTATACAACCAGAGCGGCAATTCTCGTAATTTTAAGAACATTCACAGTCTGGTCTCAGTCTTAATCTGTCAAAAACACCTCTAATTTCCCTACATTTTTGACAAGTTTTTGACATTGATTTTCACTGAGATGAGATTGGGACTAGATTTTGAACGTTTTTAATAACGGGAACTGGCCTTCAGGTGTCTCATAAATTTTGTTGATTTTTGTGAATTTCAGGTTTGTTCACATTCTAAAACTCGTTCATAATTATAGGTAAAGTGACCCCTAAACCAAAGTGCACATTACATCCGCATTGGGCTGCAGCGCAACGCATTTTCAAAGAAAAAAATGCGGTACGTCCTGACTGTAGTGTATGTACAGTCACGAGAAAAAGTATGTATACACTCGGCTTTATTCAAAAGCGATTTACTCCTTTATTTTTTAATGAAATTTTATGTTGTTACGAACATAGCATTTTCGAACCCATAGGTTTATGTAATGAGTCGTATTTCAACGTTACATACGTTTTTTCACGATAAAATTGCAATTGAAAGTTGCCAAATGTTGACATATTGGTGCTCGTGACTGTACAATCGTTCATGTAAAATGTACGAAGGTAATGTAGTGGGATTTTTATAGGATTGTTGCAATGCGGTGGGGCTTGCCCAAAACTGCGTCAGCCTTTTAGAGGTTTAGGGTAAACAAAAACTATGTTTGTATAACATTGCATGAACGCAGGCACAAATAAGTCTTGTTATCTTTCAAGAATGATTACAGCACAGTCATTGTGGTAACAGCACCTGTCATTCATAATCAGCCTATAATGTTCCCACTGCTGCGACACAGGCCTCCTCTCTATGAGAGGGAGTGGGCCGTAATCCACCACGCGAGCCCAGTGCGGGTTGGTAGACGCGGGCCCAGTGCGGGTTGGTCACATGTCTTCGAATTTTTGGTTCTAGGACGTTCCGGTTTCCTCGCGATGTTTTCCTTCACCGTTTTGAGAGCAGTGGTGGCAACTGTCATTGGAATCTCTAAAAACATTGATCTAACACAACCGTTTTTGTGGTTACCTACCCTATTGATTTCAGTTTTCAAGAAGTTACCTCCCAACAAGTCACAATGATCATTATTACATCCCAATCCTGTCCATGTCCTTCAACATAATTTGACCCATTTATCAAAATTAGGTAAACGGGGAGGTAATCAAAAATCCAATTTGTATAAGAAAGTGACATCGAACCAAGTTCCTGACTTCTTGTTCATTATTACACACTCTGATTCTATTAATGTACTTTAGAAAAATATACTTAAAAGTACCTAATAATGTTTTAATAAAATTAAGAGTAGCGGAAGTAGGGAATTATTACTTTATTAGCGGAGCGGGGATGAGATGATATTAGTAAATTATTTTGGAATAATATTGTAATTAGTTGGTGTCATTTAGATATATTAAAAAAAAAAATCTTAATTTGGGATTTTCAAGACCATTAAGAGCCGATGTTTTGATCCGTAGTTAACTTAACCAATTGTTAAAAATAGTAACTACTGGTTAAATTTTTGCAAAATTTGTTTTTTTGATCAATTTTTAGTTTATCTAATGGTTATTTTTTAAAATTAATAGTTAATTATTTGACCATTAGCAATGATAATGGCCCTGATTCCCTCGTTCACAAACTAAACTAAATTTAAGTTCTGTGCATCTTTTTCTTTTTATTTCATTAAGAAAAGGACAGAAGATAAAATATTAGTTTACTCCTGTCAAATTAAGATACTCCATAGACAGATTAGACGTGATTAAAAACATGGCTGCTAAAAATACGTCAATTTACGTCAGGCGCTGACTAGTTTGACAGGACTAAACTAATATTTATCTTCTGTCCTTTTCTAAATTAAATAGTAAGAAAAAGATGCATTGAACTTAAATTTAGTATAGTTTGTGAACAAGGGAATCGGCGCCATTATATCATTAGATAAACTAAAAATTTATCGAAAACACGTTTTGGTAAAATTTAACCACTAGTTACTATTTTTAACAATTGGTTGAATTTAACTACGGATCAAAAACCCAGACCTAAGGCTGTGCGCAGACCTAGTCAAGACTGTCCTAAAACTGACTATCACTTTAACAAAACGATGAACACCATTATACCATTTTTTTGCAATGTATTTTATTTCGTATTTTGATTGTTGTTTTTTATTTATATCTTAATCGCATGCAGCACTGGTTGACGTCATCACATCAACGCTGGCTGTCGCTGAATACCAGCGCTGGGGCTCTGTCTCGTATAGGGTCTTAGCATTATGCTGAACGATGGCCGTTTTGAGTGGATGTGACGCATGTTTTCCCCCAACTTGTTATTTGTTTTTGTGTTCTTTTTATGCGTCATATTTACCGCAAATAAACCTATTTTCTTTCTTTCTTATGAACAATGAAAAAAATTATCTCGTTAGTAATTTGTCAAAGATTGACAAATTGTATCGACTAGAGGGCCCAGACAAGTGGCAACCGCTTTCAAAGCGTTTGACATTTCTACAACATCTTTCAACAGGATTGATATAAAGCTTTTCGAAAGCTTATGTCAGTCCCACACACTTTTACTTTTGTTCCGTCGCGTCATCGTTATCGCTAACAGAATGTCACTTTGTCTATGCCCTAAGGTACAGCCATTCAATTACTTTCACACGACTACGAACGAAACAACGAAAATCTACGTTTACCCACCACTGGTAACTTTCGTTTTGTTCTGTGATTTTTACACTTTGAAAATGTCGCAACTCTGAGTCCCAAGATATAGGTAAATGCCTAGTTTAGGGGTCATCGTTTATGCTATTATTTTACAAATTGTGATTAATAAATAAGTTTGAAACACAAATTACATAACAAACAGAAACCATCTAAAGACCAAATAAAATGGTTACATTTCAGAAAATTCGCACAAAAAATGTGTTAAAAAAATTCACACTGTATTTTAAAATCACTGCCAGACTTTTAACAGAAGAGGTACAGACTAACAGACATCTGACGGAAACACACACTACCTTGTGCGCCAAACAATAGAAAATATGCTTTGAAAACAGACCGTTGAAGCCAGCATTTGTGAAGAATTCATGAAGTTACACAGAATTCAGAGCTCGTACGGTTTGAGGGGAAGTTTCTAGCTTTTCAACTGTTTAGTTAGTCTGTAGAACTTGGGTTAGGTTGAGTTTTCGATTGCTTAGAAAATATTTCCGTGGATCGAAGGTTTGAGAAATCGCTTTTTAGCTGCCGGGTGAAAGGTTCGAAATCTAGTACCTATTGGCAATGTGAAAATTTTAATGTATCTAATTGTTTGATAGTTTATGTAAACAAATTATTAATATTATAATAACATTTTTAAAGAAATCTAAATTTTTTCTCAATTCGTTAAAACCGTGCGAAGCAGGAGCGGGCCGCTCGCGCTAGTACGATTATGATAGTTTGAGTGTCTAGCTATCGTAGTGAGTGTGGGTTTTAAAAACATGTATGTTTAATTTCACGTACATTTATTTATTTTTTATTTATTTATCCTCACACTGGAACGCCATACGGCAATTACATGCTTTTGTGTTTTAACGAAATGTAGGATTTCTAGGGAAAACTGACAACATATTTTTTTAAAAAAACGTTGCAACGTGGAATTATTCTTGTCTCGTGGGTGCGTTTACAAACATTTAATCTCACATACAGTCACGAGCAAAAGTATGTATACACTAGGCTTTATTCAAAAGCGATATACTCCTTTAACTTTTAATGAAATTTTATGTTGTTACGAACGTAGCATTTTCGAACCAATAGGTTTATGTAATGTGTCGTATTTCGACGTTGCATTCGTTATTTCACGAAAAAATCGAAATTGAAAGTGGCTCAGTGTTGACATATTGGTGCTCGTGACTGTACACTAACAGCCAGACCCAGAACAACTACCTGTAGGCAATACAAATATTTGTTCCGTGCGGGAATCGAACCCGCGACACGCAGCGCAGCAGTCGATCGGTCAGCCACTGCGCCAACCGTGTTGACAATAATGTGTTAACACTGTTATAAATAATAACTAGATACTCATTTTACTACCGAGAAGTAATCACAAATTTACTTGAACCCATAATTCACTACACTAGCCCCTGTATAAGATGTGCTACACACTTGTTCGGCTCGACATGATTCGGCACAGTTGGGCGGCAGAATTGCGCTCAACCGACCCGAACATTTTATTTATTTATTTTATTAAAACTTCATCCACAAATAAAAAAATGCTGTACTAATTAAAGCCTGAGGTATTATTTAGCGCGTGTAGATGCTGAACGGAGTCTACCTATCGGCACGACCTGAATGAAAGCCGTTTATGTAAATATATTACTCGTAATTGCTTCGGGTTGGCTTTCTTGTTCAGCAACTATTGCTGAATCGAATGTGCCGATCCGAACAATTGAGAAGCAACCCTAACTTCGAAAGACATTTTATATTTCAAATGCAAACCTCCAAGATTATTTATACAGCCACACACTTGTAGAATATTCTGTCAAAGCGAAGTCTGCTGCACTTCGCATAGAGATGTGTTATCTGACAGATGTGTTTTACTAAGAAATGTTTGTACATCGAGCTAAGAAATTATAGTCTATATATACATACAAATAAATAAAAATAATGTCAAAATAACGGCATTTTACTAAATTCATATGAAAGTATACAGGGTATCTAAAGTATGTAATAACCGAGGAAAAATTTCAATTTCAAAGCGATTCGGAATCAAGTACTGAATCCAAGGTAACAGGGACATCGACGCGCAGTCAACAGACTGCGCGTCGATGTACCTGCCTGCTGTATATGATACTTATATCAAAAGAAGAATAGCCAGCCAACAAGAATTCCAAAGTAACCTGTCTTACTGCACCCCAGCCTACAGCAAAAATGTGTACGGTCGGGGGAGCCCCGTTAGTAACAAAGTTCCTTAAGCGACACTCGCACTCGTATATGTATTGGGTGACAGGAAATCTCGACGTATTCCTTGAAAGGCGTTATACTACCTCTAGTATAACTCCTTTCAAGTAATACGTCGAGTTTCCCTGTAACTGGACTAAATTTGTTGCTGATGACCTCTAGTCCAGTTGCCTAGGATTCAAAACTGGACGGTTACCGAGCTGTGTCGGTTTTTCGATTTTTTAGAAATTTTCTGACTTGTTACCAAAAACAATAAATTATGAGAAAAAACTACTCCACTCCAAAAATAATAGCTTGATACTTGTCTGAAAGTTGAAAAACGCGTGATCATTGAAACAAAAAAAGGATTTGCAAAACTTACAATACATTATCTCAGAAATAAAAGGCCGTTAATAGCAAAAATTTTATTTTTTGACCATCCAGTTTTGACCCCTAGTTGACTGTACTAAATTGGTTGCTAATGACCTCTAGTATAACTTCTTTCAAGGAATACGTCGAGCTTCCCTGTTACCCTGTATAATAAAAAAAGACAGGTTGATCGCTAGGTAAAGACATAGCTGACGAGCTGGCCAAAAAGGCATCCAGTCCCTTGTGCAGGGCTCGCATGGAGGCTGATGAAACCATCGCGCATGTGCTCATTGAGTGCATAGGCGTCACCCAGATTAGGTCAGAAACCAGATATTCTCAACATTACAGACCAGGAGACCCAATCTCCTTCAACTTCTGGAGGGAGGTGGGCTGGTTGGAATAACCACAGACGGCTGCCATGGCCCACGCACTGTGGTCCACTTGAAGGACTAAGTGCGAAAACCAAATCCACAACATAGATAGAAAGAGAGGTGTGAATATAATACGCATTTTTATAGTTTGACCGAAACTGCTGTACCGCGCCTTAGGAATGCGCGGCGAGGCGGGAGGAATGCGCGACGAGGCGGGGAGCGGGACGCCGTGAGCGATGACGAATGAGCGGCCTGCACTGCCCCCCGTCTCGCCGCGCACATACCGAAGGCGCGGTACAGCGGTTTTGGTCAAACTATAATACAGAGCCATCTAGTATACATTTTCAGAAGCTCTCATGATGTTCTCGCCATCGTGGATTTTGACGTAACTATCGGCTTTAGCACCCCAAAAACCATGAAAAACACCCATGAGGAAAAATTTTCTTTCATTTTGGGTTCAGCACCCTTGAAAACCATGAAAACTATCTCTAAAAAGTCTATGTTTAAAGTCGCATGACGCTTTTTCGTCGTCGATTTCTACCAGTTTACTCCCACCGCAAACGCGTTAAAAAATTTCGTTCCAAAAAACCAAAATCGGACACCACATATCGCTCCTATTTCATGCAAACTTGACGTGTGGGCAAACCCTGCACATATTTTCGACACCCTACCTCTCGCAACCATGAATGGTAGCCATTTACAAATAAAACATCTTATTAAGGTAGAACTCCACCAAAACCCTTGAGAAAGTGAGCGACGCAACGCTCCATTTCTTTTTCATCAAAAGACGTTTTTTCGTAAAAAAGTTTTCGCAGGATTGTAAAGCGAGTACTAGCTTTGGTTGAAGTGGATGAAGGACCCTATGCTAGTGTTGACGGTCGGTTTTCAGGATCAAATATTCATGCATTGCGGGTGTGCATTGCGACAAGGAGACACGTTGTTAAACATAATCTGATATAAAAATACTAACATCTGAATATTTTAACAGTTACACTGCACTGGTCCAAAACTTTAACTCTTATAGCATAATCAGTCTCTAAGGTTCCCACCGCTGGGACACAGGCCTTCTCTTTGTGAGCGGGAGTGGGCCGTAATCCACCACGCGGGCCCGGTGCGAGTCGGCAGATCTCGCAAATGTCTTCAAATTTTTGGTGGACATGTCGGTTTCCTCACGAAAAATTAGGATACCACGCAAAAAATTAAAACCCATGAAATCAATCAATTTTTTTTCGGACATGCACGCGAACGAAGTCGCTGGCACAGCTGGTATACAATAAGGGGCATGTCCTGAGAAAATCTCTGGAGTGGCGACCGCATACTGAAAGACCCAGCGTGGGTAAGCCCCTTTATAAGGTGGACCGATGACCTGCGGGGTACTTGTATAACACACTTACAATGGCAATGTCTTTCATTTTAAAAGTTCAACTACATTCATTGCGTTAGTTACGTTGCTGAGCAAAGGAAGTTTTCAAACCTATGAAGCAATGAATCAGGAATTTCCTTCAAAATCCTTCGGATTGTAATTGAATGTGTGTTGTGCAATTGGGGACCTGCGGGATAATGCCGTAACAAATTCAAAGTGGCATTGGCTTCCATTTTGACAGTTCAACTACATTCATTGCGTAATTTACGTTTTGAGCAGACAAACTTTTCGAACATATGAAGCAATGGATTAGCAATATGCTTCAAAATTATTCAAATTGTGGTTTTTTGTGTGTTATGTAATAGGGGTGCAGGTGTAGGTCGTGGACTTGTCGTCCACTGCTGAATGATTAGGATGACTCTAAGAAATTACTATAATGAAAGAAAACGCGTTAATTTGCAGTAAAAATGACGCAGAGAAAGAACACAAACACAAAAAAGAACAAGTCACACACAATAAGACACAAAAGTTCTGAAGGTCAATTAAAAACGTTCAATTAAAAGCGACACCCAATCAATATCAAAAACTTGTCAAAAATATAAGGAAAGTGGAGGTATTTTTGACAGATTAAGACTGAGATCATACTGTGAACGTTCTTAAAATTATGAGAATTCCCTCTAAGCAGTTCAGGGGTAAAGTTAAAAATACGAACAAAACACGGGAAATAGCTCGTCCATATAATAACAGGGTCGAACTTTTAATGAGTACATACACTACATGATTTATTGACTAAATAAATGTACAGCGGTATGCAAACATTTCATAACTAGTGTGTTCCGCGAGGAAATTTAATTAAAAACATGTTTGAACTAATTAAATTATGATTCGCAGTATGCCGCACCGTACCTGTGAATTAATTGGAAACGATAAGTTTATTGTTTTCTTTTTGCTATTGCTGAAGTTTTTGAACAACCTTAGCAGCAGGTTGCTTCTGAAAAATACATATGCAATTTCCGAATTATTGCTACAACCCTTGTGCTCAATGAGATTTTCCATTAGTAGTAATGGCGAACTTTCATACGCTCGCTAGGTAACGACGCAGCTGACGAGCTGGCCAGAAGGGCATCCAGCACGTCAGTCTGTGGACCGGGGCCTGTCGTGCCCATCCCCTTCAATCAGCTATGTAGGTACAGAAGCACCACACACAAGCACAGAGCTGGTGGACCTAGTCACCAGGCTGCAGGCAGTCCAAGGGAGCCATGCAATCATTAGATGGCAAGCTAACCAGACGGTTACTACGTCTGGACAGGAAAGGCCTGCGCCTGGTGACGGGGACCATCACGAGACACAACAACGGGCAAAATTATTGTGGAATTTTATTTTATTTGTTAAGGATTGACCCCGGGTAGGCGCTTTACTTTGTGTAACATCCACAAATTTTTTTTTTCATCTGTCCTCAAATTGGTGTAGGAAAACATCGTGAGGAAACAGGCATGTCCTTGAACTAATCATTCGAAGACATGTGACATCTACCAAGCCACACTGGGCCCGCTTTGTGGGTTACAGCCCACTTCCTCTCACAGAGAGGAGACCTATGTATGTTCCAACAGTAGGAACACTACAGCCTATATATTAAAATGCAGCTTGGCTTGTTCTTCCAGACATCTTATATAATCAGCCACCTTCTCAAAATTCACCCTCATTCTGCCTTATCATCTTTCACACAATCCATCCATCGTTTCGTTGGTAATAATATCCTTTGACTTCACGGTGTTTAGAAAAAAAAACAGTTTTTCCGGAATTTCCAGCTCAAACCTGTTTTCAAACACTGCTTCACAAGTTATTCCGGCGTTCAAAGACTATAAGCGTTGATTCATGAATATATGCAGTGCCGTTCGATCCATAGTGGCTCTGACACGATATTCAAGTGCCTTACATAACAAACAAAACATCACGCCGGTACTCTCCGAGAGGGTAGTAGCAGAGAACACCAACATTTCTTCAGTTAGGTTAGAAGTTACATGGAAGGGCTCGTGGCCAAATAATAACAGCCGTCGATCGATCAGGTTAAACTACACTTGCCGCGGTCAGTCCGTGGAAAGGTGACCATCTTTACATACCGAGACCCCTCCATACCACCGAAAGTACGTTAAGCCGTTGGTCCCGGCTGTCATTCTCGGATTTTTAACAATCGTTACAGGTCGTCAGAAGCCCGAAAGTCCGACAACCAGTCTTACCAAGGGATATCGTATTACCCAGTTACTGGTTTGTGGAGGTCAGATAGGCAGTCGCTCCATGTAAAAAACTGGTATTCAGCTGCATCCGGTTAGACTGGAAACCGGCCCCAACATAGTTGGGAAGACCAGATGAGAAGTTTCAAATAAAAGGGTGCGTTTTAACAGATAGTGAAAACTAGTTTTTAGTAGACTTTTTGACGAATTTGAAGACGAAACAATTGTCTTGAGATTTTTTATGCTAAAATTGTTTTCTTGGAGCGATAGATTGTTTAAAGACGTCCCTGATTCCAGTCTGCTCACAGCCTAACGCCTCTGTGACGTAGGAATGCGACCAAAAAATACCATAGATTCGTCTCATTCCTCGGAAAAATCAGTTGGCAAAATTCAAAAGAGCCTTGCACTCCATTGTGCTTATTGTCGGTCCCTTCTTATAAGGTCATCCCTTTGTTATAGGGACATTAAGGATTCAGGAACTTAGCCCTGACTATGGGCAATGGAAAATAAAAGAAAAAAAAAATTGTAAGGAGGCTTCTCTGAAAACTTTTGGGATCAAGTTTTTTTTCGTGCCGGAAAGTAAAATCGAATGGCATAGTATTATAATTTAACTAGCAACCCTGCTTTTTTTTCTTGTTTTGAACGTTGGTTTGATATTACTTAATTATAAGTTAGTTAATGATCTAACGCATATATATATCTTCTGATAGAAATTCTCTAAATGGTGATGAAAACCATATGATATTATCAAAATCCGCTAGCTCGTAGACAACGCGGAGACACGGGCAGACACGAAAAGCGACTATAATATTTATACAGGGTGGGAGAGACATCGACGTGCAACCTGTTAGTTACCATGGATTCTGAACACCCTTGAGTTGACATTTTTCATCAGTTATTTGAAAAGAAATAGCTGTTTCAGAAATTTTGACTGCGTAGGTATTTCACTTTTCTATGAAACAGCAGAATTTTTTGATAACCGACGTGTCATTTCCTGGCTAGGGGCTCTAGAACCACGTGCTGAATTCATGGTTAATGTTGGATTCAGCCAAAAACCCCTGTTAAAACATGCTGTAAAATTTATTGTGGAAAACCAATCTTTAAACCACATACATTTTCAAGAAAATAATTCATCATGCAAAAGGGATCATTTTCTAACTTTCCCTAAATAGATAATGTACGAACCAAAATGGTTTAGACTCAACCTCCCTTTTATCTATCCTATTCCTAGCGGAGGCAACTAACCTTTTATTTTGGGTCCGGAAAGTACCCTTTTTCCATTTCTAAGTACGAAGCTAGTTCCCTACCTAATTTCATCAAAATCGATTTGGTTTAGTCGTGAACACGTAGCGTACAGACTAGAAAAATTACATTACTGTAAGGTCCACAGCCCACTCCCTCTCGAAGAGAGGAGGCCTGTCCCCCAGCAGTGGCTTATTATTAACTAAGTTGTATTGTATTTTTTTCGTTCAGAAAAGGCTGAGGGCTCGTGGCAAACAACAGCTACACGAGTCGATAGACCAAGGTTAAACGACGCGACGTTTTCAGCGGTCGATTCGTGGATGGATGACTATCTATTTCTTACCGAGACCCCTCAGTATCTCAGGAAGCGTTAAGCCGTCGGTCCCGGCTATAGATAACATCCTCGTCTGGGCTGTCATTTGGAGATCTTTGTCAGTCAGACAGAAACCCGAAAGTCTGACAAACAGCCTTACCAAGAGATCTTGTGTTTAAAATCAAAACCAAAAGTCATTTATTCAAATTAGGCTGAGAATCAGCATTTTTCGAACGTCAAAATTACAAAAGACCAATGCCCACCCTTTATCACTTCCTAGTGCTTTCGCTGGGAAGAAGAAGTACCAGTTACCCAACAACTCGGCTGTGGAAGTCAAACAGGCAGCTCCATGTATGATACAATCATATTATAATTATGTCATATCCCTATGTATTCTACTGTGTGTACATAAATAATAAAATAAATAAACAGCTGCATCCGGTAAGACTGGAACCTTACCCCAATATAGTCGAGAAAAAGCGAGGCGTAAGGAAAACATGCTCTCTACATTGACAATTTAATTTTACATTTTCTGTAAATTATACTTTCTCCCTAACGTAAACAAGCTCCTAATCCAAATCCCCAAAAAAAATTTTCATCCATCTCATTTAACGCCTGAGTGTCACCCATTTTAATTTCGTTCATTATATTTTATTTTCAATATCCTGTCTACTAACGAGGACAATTAATTACCATTTTATTTATGGCTCCAAGCTCAGCTCAGCCACAGAATAAAAATAACATAGAAGCGCATTCTTAATGCCTACAATTTTAGGATATACTGGGTTAGTTTTCTAAGACCAGCCAAATTTAAGGATGTGGTACAGACCATCACACTGAAGAATTTTCTCCATGGAACCAACATCGTAATCGCGAATTTAGCTGTCCCATACGTTTAGGTCGAGTAGGCATTGAAGTTTTCTATGGGACTGTTGATAAATTTTTCGCAATTATATTGGTCCTATGGAGAAAGTTGTTCAGTTTGATGGTCTGTACCACACCCTTAAATTTGACTAAATAAACCCTGTACGTATACAGGGTTTATTTTTAGGTAAAAGTTGAACCAGCGCATGAATTTTTCGTCGGTTGCTGTGTCAAACAAAAGTGCAATAACTATATGGGTGATTAAAATCGAAAGTCATTTATTTAAAATTTTCACGCGGAGAATAATATTTTTTTTTTTTAACTTTTCGCACAAAAAGGTACAAAGGCGAACTTAATGCCTTAGGCAAAATGAGAATGCTTAATGCCTTAGGAAAATGAGATGGCAGGTGCTGGTTGAGAGAAACAATGATAAAATAAAATAAACTACACAAAGACACACAAGTTTTTGAGCGTCAAAGTTACATAAGACAGTCCCTCAAAATGCCCAACCTTCGCCACTTCCCACTAGGAGCACTTTAGCTGAGAAGAAGTGGCGCAACAAACTCCCCAATACAGCTGTCTTTTCAGTTAGAATAACTTGATTTGACGGTATGAAACAGCATTCTAATAACCAACGAAAATTTTAAACGCTGCACGCTAGTGGGTGTAGAAACATGTACTGAATTAATGGTAAAAGTTTGCGCGTCGATGCCTAAAATGATTTTATAATCGATGCTTGTAGCAGTACACGTTCTATGCTCGACCATCTGCAATATTGACAACCCTATTTCGGCTTTAGCAAGTGTTGACGTAAAAGGTGGGGAGAGGTAGGGTAGGTGATAATTTCGGCGTTATCGACGGAGGTAAGCGGTCAGTCTATGATGGAGAGATATGAGGAACAGTTTGTTAAGTTTTCTCATTCTCTATGGAACCGGGAGGATCCTCCGACCAGATGGGTGTTGCGTCTGGTGGACTATTACACGTCGATTGATGTCGGGATGTTGTATATGCTAGTTGCGCGGTAAACTCTGCTTGCGCGATGCAGGATTTTGCGTGACGTCAGTGTGATGCGTAGTCCGCATGTGGCGATGTAGATGCCGCCACAGGCAGTAATCCAGTAGTATTAAAACCAGTATAAGCAGTATAACATGAAACTCCGTACTATGCTAAGCCAGCTCAAGGTCAGTGTTACCACTGACATATTGTGACAAGGTAAAGTACAGTAAACGGGTGTTTATGTGACGCAATGAGCTAGGTACGAGTATGCACTGGAGATTTTTATTGTTACGATGTTTGTTCATTGGATTCTCAACTCTCGATGTTGAGCCAAGTATTGAGAATCCAACAGAGCGAATCTCAGCGCACCAAAAAAATCATCTTGTCTCGAAGCAGTGCGTTGAAAATTCAGTGCGCGATAATAAATCGCCCGTGGATACGAGGGTTTACACTCGAAATTTGAATACATGTAAAATTGATAGCCATTTTGCTAATCAATTTCATTACCTGACTTTACACGAGTTTCGCTTCTATACTTATTCTTCATTGACTAAAGCTTTATGGTGTGAATTTGTTCTTACTTCTCTTTTTATTTTATTTTTTAAGAAAACGGATCTTTGCGTTGTAACTAGAAGTTTATGAGACATAATTATGTTGTTGCGCCCTCTTTTGTTTTGTAAACATTAATTACACTTATTTTATTATAGAAAAGATTTTTGTCTTTATTTCTATGAAGAGAGGCAAAAATGCTTTCGTTTTAAAGGTTTTTGTTATATTTCAAGCGAAGAAAATGAGGTTACCTACATATAGGTTTTATGTACATAGGTAACCTCACTTTCTTGCCAATGCTTTTGTTGGCCACTACTTACACAGAGAAAGAAACACCTTGATGACCATACTGGCTCAGTGCGGATTGGTGATTTCAGACCGAAGTTTCCTCACGATGTTTCCCTTCAAGGTCAGTCAGTAGTGTCTAAGAAACAGGCTTCATGGCAGCATAAGCATAACCAGCCTATAATGTTCCCACTGCTGGGACACTGGCCTCCTCTTTTCGAGGGGGAGTGGGCTGTAATTATATGACGGGGGCCCAGTGGCCCCCGTGATAAATGCACTCAACTGGCACTTTGCACTATGCTACACTGGCAGGTTGGTATATGTCAAATGATTTCGAATTGTTGGTACTAAGACATGCCGGTTTCCTCCGGTGTCGGTTTCACCGTTTTGAAAGCAGTCGTAATGAATAAATTTACGCAAAGTAAAGCGCTCAAAGTAACCCGCTTGGGTTCGAACCCACGAGCTACATCTCGTAAGTCAGGGCTGTTACCCTTTGTCTACCACTGCTGTTAACAAATGCTTCGTGGCAGAAATAGTAGTAATACTTCTCGGGACAAGCTGCTTTACAAAGCCCTTTACTACTATTGCTATAGAGCTAAGTTTAGTAACACAGCAACACTTCAAAGAAACCCTCGGACAGAGTAACAAGCTCTATAACCGTCACTTCTATACTTGTTTCATTTCATAAATATTACTTTCAAAGCGTTCCCTTTACAAGTTAATATTTTCAGTACTAAAGTTAACTCCCTTTTCTTGGCCATCTGTTTTTGTTAGTACAACTTGTAAACTTGGACTGTTACCGTTATTTTTGTTAATAAATATTTTATTATTATTGTTGAAGTTGGGAAAGAAATTGTAGAAGTTGGTGGAAGTTTTTATTTGTTCATTTTTATGATGTGTAAGGAACGAGAGGAACGAATCGATAGGTACATAAGACTTCGGGATTTTGAGAAGGGATTAAAGCTTTCACGAATTTATTCGGTATCGAGGACTCGTGGCTAAATTATAACAACCGCACGGGTTAAGCTTCGCTTGCCGCGATCGGTTCGTGGATGGGTGACCATCCCTTACATATTAAGACCCCGGCACGCCTCAGAAAGCACGTTCAGCCGTTAGTCCCGGATGTCATTCGTAGAACTTTGACTGTCGTTGACTGCCGTTACGGGTAGTCAGAAGCCCAAAAGTCGGACAACCAGTCTTATCAAAAGGTATCGTGTTACCCAGTAACTTAGTTGTGGAGCTCAAATAGGCAGTCGCTCTATATAAAATACTGGTATTCAGCTGAATCCTTCTGACCACCAGACTACATAACATGTCACCTACACACTTCAAAAGAGTCTAGGGATCAAGTACGTTTTAGAGTATCGCCGCAATTGAGAATTATTATTTTTACTTTTTTGGATCGTTATTGATTCTCTTTGGTTAATTTAACTATTTGAATAAAAAAAAATCCTTAAATTTTCATTAAAAATAGAAAATCAACTGTCAATCAGGATTTCTATAAAAGTGTGTAATAGCGTTTTTACAAAACCATTACAATTTTGGCATCGGAACTGAAAAAAATTGCATTGATATGGAGCGACGTCATTATTTGACAGGAGAAGAGATGATGAGCGCCGTTGGAATGTTGCAAGCTGGTTCCAGGCAACGTACTATGGCTGTCGCTCTTGGAACTACACAGAGCGTCATAAGCCGCCTCTGGACACGCTATCGCATCCCGGGTAGCGTGGCCAAGCGCATCCTCACTTGTAGACAGGACCGGTACTTACATCCAAAATACTGCTTGACGGAATCGTACCATGACCGCCATGATGTTGGCTACGAAGCGTCACAGCTCTTCAGGCTTGCTGATAAGCGAACAAACCATCCGAATTCATTTACGTGAAGTGGGTGTGCTTCCCCGCAGGCCGCTGAGAGTTCCACCTATAGCACCCCGCAATAGTACGGCCCGTTTACAATGGGCTCGTGTACACAGAAATTGGGAGGAAGAAGACTGGCGTGTGTTTGCTTTTCCAATGAATCTCGTTTCGGTATGAGGCCAGATACAAGACGTACTCGAGTTTGGAGGACCTCTAGACGTCAAGAACGTTTGAAATTTTATCAGGAAGTTCATTCATATGGAGGGAGAACAATAATGGTTTAGGCCGGTATTTGGATCGGTGGAAGAACCGATCTCATTTGGATCAGGGGCAACCTCAATGCTCAGATTTATGAGAGAATTGCTTCAGACGTAATCATCCCTTTGTGAAGCCGATTGGGTGATTCGTTTCGACTTAACACGCACTCTTGGCGATGCTCGCATCAACGTTCAGCCGTGGCCTGCTCAATCACCAGACCTCAACCCAATTGAGCACGCATGGGATATGCTCCAAAGTAGAACTCTGCCAAGTATGGATACCGTGCATACCCCATAACAACTTTTTGACTTGTTAGAAAGAACGTGGTCGGCCCTCAAAGTGATTTTGATGAACTGATTTTAAGTATGACAAATCGCTGTGATTGTGATGCAAACACAGATTATTATTTTATTTATCTTCAAAATAAAAAAAATAAAAATCCTCATTTTTGCCTTTTTTGCCATTTAATTGACGACATTAACTTCTCACAATTTGCAAAAATTGCAATTTTTCTTGATTTTTACAAAATATAGGGATAAGTAGTTAACTTAAACATAGGAATTAAAATAGAAGCCAGTCTGGAAGACTAGATTTGGTAAATATTAATTGGATAATTTTTTATAGTTAATAATGTACTTGATCCCTAGACACTTTTGATGTGTGTAGTTTATGATCAGTAACGCACTCGATTTCTATAAGCCTCTTCTTCCAAATTTATTCACCCACTAATTCTCCGTTCACATCTTCATCAATAAGCGTAAGAACATTATCACAGATAATTACTCACACGCACTCACTCTGCTTCTTATGGAGGCAAATAATCCATTTCTTTCAATTCTATCCAAGCTAATATCTATTTACCAGGCCTAAAGAAAATATAGGATGTAGAGGCTATAGTCACACCGTAGTGTAATTATGTTTTGTTTGACTTCGTAATAGTTTCTGGCCACCAACAACATATCATATTCTTGAAACTCAGTGAAATGCATGCAAAAAGTCATGCCATCAATCCATCAATGCCATCAATTTTACATAAGGCATTGGTGTAATTGCCGTATGGCGTTCCAGTGTGAGGATAAATAAATAAATAAATAATAAATAAATAAGCTAGGGTTATTTTACCTAAGACTACGGTGTACTACTGTGTGTGTGTGTGTGTGTGTTTACTCCACATAGTTTATTCATATATTTTTTTGCACTCCATAATATTGCAGAGGTGTTACAATGGCTTAAATGTTATGACGTCACTGAAACATAGATGAAAGTAGATTGGTGTGTTTTCCTGGAAAGCGTTTTTTGACACCGTAAAGTGAAATCCCAGTGCCATCATTTTCATGACGGCCGTCACTGCGGCCGTTATGTGGCGGTACCCGCTCTTCCACAAATCCTTAGCTTATCTCGCAGTATTATGGCCCCTTGCCCGAGGCGTTGTTCTGTCGGTCCCCAGTATTGGGGACCCAGAGAACCGGAGGGGAAGGAGTGACCCGTCTTTGGGTCACTCCTTCCCCTCCCGCAGAAGGGGATTACAGCACAACTAGACGCCGAGGGATTTACCTCCCTCCGGCACTCTGGGGTTTATCTCCCACCACATTCTGAAGTGTGTCATTGGGGTGTAACTGTAGGAGCGCCTAAAGTGCTTCACGACGCCCGTGTGACCCGTGCTGGTTGAGATCCTTAGTTCCCTAGGGAAGGCCCGGCAAAAGCCGATCCAACAACGAACAAATAGGAATTATCCGACTCACCAAATAAAATAAAATTTGCTTCACATGAAAAAGCTGAGGGACATTTCTCGTAATTTTAAGAACCTTCACATTCTGACCTCAGTCTCAATCTGTCAAAAATACGTTTATTTTCCCTACATTTTTGACATTGATTATCACTGAGTTGAGATTGCGACTACATTTTGAACATTTTTAATTACGGGAATTTGCCTTCTGGTAAAAACGTCGGTGTAACTGCAGCCACGCGCCGTAATATACGCAAGCAAAGATCTCCGATAGCAGACAACATAGGCCCATTTTTCTCGCATCCACCCGGAGGAGAGACCACCCATCTTTCTACTATATTTATTGGACCAACCTTTCTTTCTGTGACTTGATTTAGACCCTACCCTGTTATCTTAATTGGCAAAGTTCCCAGGAGATGTGATTCTACTGTGATCTGTTTTCACGCACATTTTTTTTTCGTTTTTTTCGAGAATTGAAAAGGTAAATAGAATCTTTAGAAAAGAGACTTTGATGATAAATTAATCCAAAGTTAGTCTATTAATTTAGTAAGTATTACCAGCCCATTATGTTTCTACTGCTGGGCCACAATTCAATTCAATTCAAATCATGTATTTCAGATAAAAAAAATTATCCATATAATGTTAATATAACTTAGCCTAATGTTAGTAACAATTTAATTCAGGGTTCAATCAAATTAAGGGTGTCTGGACTCTTACCCACCTACGCAAAAGGGGAGAGTCTCACCGGTCTGAGAACACATTCAGGATGCCATTGGAGGACAAGCGCAAGCGCGCCATCATGGAAGCGCAACGCTTCCGCATGATCGCGGCGAACCCGTCGACGCACGCCTCCGCGAAATTCCTTGACGCGCTACACCGCCACGGCAACCCCAACAGCACCCTGAATGCATTATTGTACTATACACGCAGGTCGCTGTATGCCCGCTGGGTATACTTGGTCCACAGGCGTCCTCTCTTCGAGAGGGAGTGGGCAGTAATCCACGCGGGTAGATGTCACAAGTCTTCGAATTATTGGTTCTAGGACATTCCGGTTTCCTCACGATGTTTTCCTTCACCGATTTGAGAGCCGTGGTGGTGAAATTATTTACAAACAGTAAAGCGCCCGCCTGGGTTCGAGCCCACGACCTACGACTCGTAAATCGGGGTCGTTACCACTAGGCCACCCCTGCTCAAAGCTCAACAAGCAGATCTTTTTCAATTTGGCCCTGTCTGTCTACCAAACTTCAAAAGCCTTAATCTTTTGCAGAAATTAAGCTTATTCTGAGAAAATAATAACAGCTAGAGAATATTAAGGCCTTAAGTAATTTCAGCCAAACATCTTGAATCATTCTGGGAACACATTATTATTGAAAATGTTTTCTAAATAGGGACATACTAATTCAATAATCCCTTTGAAATAATTTCGCTGAATTGACATATTATTATTAACGTAAAAGCTAGTAAGTAAGTACTTAGGTACCTAAGTTCTGTTAATTATTCTGAAATTTTGATTTCTTATAAATACTTTATTTTGTGTTTTTCTTTATATGAGTTGTATTGATGTTAGTTACAGAAAATGTAGGTAAGTAGGTATCTTTAGAGTAAAGCACTTTGGCAACACTATCTGAAAACCGTCCTTGTTGGCGTAGTGTTCACAAGTGCAAATGCTGAGCATGAGGTCCTGGGTTCAATTCACGGGTCGGGCAAAGTATTATTAGGTATTCCAGCTGCAAATCTCAGTAGTGGTCCGGAGTCTGGTTTCGTGCCCAGTTGATAGCAATAGACTCGCCCCCTATTCCATGGAACTTAAACATAACTGGCGAAATTTGGGCATTTATACCTCTGCCTCACCCTTCGGGGAAAATAGGCGTAATGATCTGAAAATGTACAGAAGCACACCCACACGCAAGCAGAGAACTGGTGGTCCTCGTCACTGGGCTGCAGGCAGTCCAAGGAAGCCATGCCATCATTAGATGGCAATCTAACCAAAAGATTACTACGCCTGGACAGGAAAGGCCTGGTGACAGGGACCATCACGGGACACTGCACACTAAACAAACACTTCCACACGATAGGCATAACGGACAGCCCCCTGTGCAGAGCTTGCATGGAGGCTGATGAAACCGTCGCGCATGTGCTCTTTGAGTGCATAGGCGTCACCCAGACTAGGTCAGAAACCCTCGGGACACCCAGATCTTACACAGACGTTCTCAACAGACCAGGATAAGCTTCTGGAGGGAGGTGGGCTGGTTGGAATAACCACCGACGGCCGCCATGGCCCACGCACAATGGTCCACCTGAAGGACAAAGTGCGGAAACCAAACCGGTAACATAGAACATAAAAAAACATAGAAAATCTGAAAAAAAAAACTAAGTACACCCAAATAAAAAACAGCGATCAACAACAACAAGTAAAAAGGATATCGCTCTTTGACAGGCAAGTTTTCTCGCAGATAGCTATCGTTCTGCTGTCAAAATCAATGCGTAATACGAAATAATTGCGATCACCTTGCAATCACTGCATATTCCCTAGAGCCAGCACTATCATTAGTTTGCCATAGTGTGGCTATTGCTTATACGTGATACGGATTTGCGATGTAAGGACAATTATTGCGCAAACGGCTTAACGTGCTTTCCGAGACACGGAGGGGTCTTGGTATGTAGAGTTGGTCACCCATCCACGAACTAACCGCGGCAAGCGTAACTTAATCTGATGGATCGACCCGTGTGGCTGTTATTACTTAGCCACAAGCGCCTATACGGATTTGCGATGTAAGAACAATTATTGCGCTTTAAAAGAATAAAAATTTCGCTATCGCTAAGCTTCTGCAAGATACGTAAGTAGCCTACTTCTAGACGTGCCATCATTATATTATTAAACTTATTATCGCTATTCTATCCTACATTGATCAAACTCAAGCCTATTCTATAAAAACACACAAAAATCTTCATGTCAACACACTTTTAATCAAAATAACCAACCAAAATTAATCCCGTAAAGAAAAACAAACGCAAAACCGACACGAAGCACTAAACCTCATATTAACTAAAACACATGAGATTATTTGCACGCAAGATTAACCCTTGCATGGACATGATTTCAGATTCACACCACAAAATAAATACGTACAGAAGGTTGGCTCCATACTCGTATAATGAGCGAAAATGCACGCACACATATACACGCTCCACGTACAGCGAGTGCATTTGTTTACAAATCTAATGTCTGTTTCAAAAGTATCTGACCGAAGAGTACACAAACCCTGATATGAAGGCCAATTCTCGTAATTTAAAACGTTCAAAATTTTGTCGCAGTCTCATATCGGCGACAAGATTGTCGATTGTGCGAAACAAATGTCAAAAACTTGTCAAAATGTAGGGAATTTAGACGTATTTTTTGACAGATTGAGACTGAGATCAGACTGTGAACGTTCTTAAAATTACGGGAATTGCCCCTCAGATTAAATTCTAATTATAGACACGCTTCATGTACAAGCAAATGCAAGCGCACTCGCGACTGGCATTTGTTTGAGATCTCGGGGGCAATTCTCGTAATTTTAAGAACGTTCACAGTCTGATCTCAGTCGCAATCTGTCAAAAATACCTCTAATTTCCCTACATTTTGACAAGTTTTTGACATTTGTTTGTCGCCGAGATGAGACTGCAACTAGATTTTGAACGTTTTAAATTACGAGAATTGGCCTACTCCTTGCGACTATGTGTGCGTCGTGCTGTTGAAATAAGTTCTCTAATTGGGATACCTCTGTGCGCGTCCGCCTGTTTTCATAATTTGTATAAGGACCTTTTTTTTCGTGGGGAAATCCTCATGGATGTCTGGGAAGACCGGAGGATTATGTCGGACTCTTACCGACTAAAACCCCAAGCTCCCCCCCTCCAGTACCATGAGTCGGGGGCCCGGAAGATACTAGTACATTCGCCGCACCCCCGACTGGTATCAGCCCGGGACCCGTCACCAAATGGAGCCGATCCCACGACCACATGTCCTTCCATTATGGCGCGCATATAAAACAGCTGCGTGAGTTTTTTAAATCTTTTGTTTGAAGCCTGCCTTCTGTACCAAACTATTTTGTGTCCTACACCCCGGATGTCCGCTCCAATCTGTTAATCTGATGTCCGCATTGAGGCTGACTTAATCATTTGGCTGGTCGTTAATTAGATATTTAATATTAAATGTCGCTTTATGAAGTGGTAGAGGATTTTGAGCTGCTCTGTTTGGTGGTGGGGAATGTTTAACGGACTGATCAATATCGGAATAATTATTCATAGTTAACAAACGACCAATTCCCATGATTAAAAACGTTCAAAATCTAGTCGCAATCTTGTCTCAGCGAAAATCAATGTCAAAAATGTAAGGAAATTAGTCAAGATTTTGATAGATTGAGATGGAGTTCAGATTGTGAACATTCTTAAAATTACAGAAATTGATCTTTATGATTTCCCGTGCAACTTTTAATAAGTGGACTTCGTAAAATGTTTTTGTTTGACTTTGTAACTTAAAGAATGTATGTTTAGAGGCTCTAAAGTGAGTCTGAGGCTGCGGGGCACGAAACCATCGGCGACGAGCGGTGGCGAGCAGGACGATGGCGATGGTATATAATTGTTCCATCGCCACCGGCCTCCACGGCCACCAATATTGGACCCTCATGGGACCAATTTTGGTCCCATGGAGAAAATTGTTCAGTTCAATGGTCTTTACCATATCCTTAAATATGACTACACATTCCTGATCACGTTGTATTACTATTAGGTATTTTAATTATCTTAACTATCTGAAAGTAATAAAAGATGAGGATGTTTTATGATAGCAGAGAAAATACAAAACGTAAGGATCTACTACCTAACTGAACTTTAATCATCCAACAACAACGTAGGGTTCGTTTTCAAAAATTTTCTTTTGTCATCCAGCATCATCATCTCCTGGCCTTTTTCCAACTACATATAGGTATTAGAGTCGGCTTCCAGTCTAACTGATAGCAGGTGAATACCAGTAAATTACATGGAGTGACTACCTATCTGACGTCCACAACCCAGTTATTGGTCATCAACATACATACATGTTGGTTTTATAATCCAAACAAAATAAAATTAATATTGATGTTAACTTTGCGCACGTTAATAAAGTTTTGATTGATGGTTGGATTCTAGTTAATGTGCGAATTTTAGATTAAAATTTAATTTATGACAGGTCACAATGTTATATTTTCTATGTAGGTGTAACTATTCTGATGAAATTAATCTACCTACACCTATTACTGAAAATTTGTAGAAAATTATCATGGCAAAGATGATTATGGTTCTTATTTTCATTAATGTTTTTTTACCAAGGGGTATTCTGTTATCCAATCACTGGGGTTTGGAGGCCAGAGGCAGTGACTCCATATATGGTATAACTCTATATGCATTAGAAACAAGAGGGGCCCGTGGCTAAATAATAACAGCCGCACAGGTCGATCGGTCAGGTTAAGCTACGATTGTCGCGGTTGGTCTGTGGATGGGTGACCATCTTTACATACCGAGACCCCTCCGTGCCTCGGAAAGCACGTTAAGCCGTTGGTCCCGGCTGACATTCGTGGATCTTTGACAGTCGTTACGGGTAGTCGGACGCCCGAAAGTCTGAAAACCAGTCTTACCAAGGGGTATCGTATTACCCAGTAACTGGGTTGTGGAGGTCAGATAGGCAGTCGCTCCATGTAAAATACTGGTATTCAGCTGCATCCGGTTAGACTGGAAGCCGACCCCAACATAGTTGGGAAAAGGCTAGGCAGATGATGCATTAGAAACAAGTAAGAAACCACAGTAAAGAGGACCTTTATCATTTTTTTGTTATCCATTAATATCCCACTGCTGGGCAAAGGCCTCCCTAGTCTCCTTCCACCTATCTCTGCCCAAAGCTGTAAAGAGGATAGGTACTTTGACAACAATAAAACAACAATAATTATGCTGTTGGTAAGTGTACTTAATTTTCCATTATTATAAAATATTTAGAAACTATATTACATTAACATTATTAAACTAAATAATATCACATATCATCAACGACGTCTAACAAATCTTATAAACATTTTTTCAAAATGTTCAATACTACTTTTTTGGTCGATTCGTTTTTAACCAATCACAAACTTAAATAATAATCTCCTGATGTAAGTATTAATATTTTCGATGAAGCAGACGATTATAATGATGAAACATAAGTAAGTACTATTCAATATACAGAAACGGCTCATAGCGTAGAAATAACACAGACAACTTGACATTGCAAGGAACATAATAACGTTATACAGGAAGATTTTGTATTGGTGAAGTCTGAAATCAGAGCATTTCAATAGTACACTAGAAAGAATCGAATTAGAATTCGTTGGAAAATATAATATTTTGAACACCGAGAACAAGGATAAACCATATACTACCTGACATTCAGATAAATAACATACTACCTGAGCTGAACTAACCTTTCCTGGAACGTATTTCTAATGGGGATAAAAATGGCCAACAACTTGCTCACTTCAGATGTCGCTACTATCCAGCGTACAGCTAGCTGTCACCATCCATATTTTTTTGTAAACATGCGACTTCTTTTACGCATAATTAATTCATATACAGCTGCTTTTTTACCAGTGGCAGACACTTCCACATTGCACTATTAAAAGATGAGCTAAGGAAACATCCTTAGCTCATCTTTTAATAGTGCTACACTCCAAGTCGGATACATTATTTATCTAGTTTTCGTTTAATTTGTGATCAACACAACAGTAAACATAAACAAAACAATGGCGGCATGTAGACTAGACGGTGAACAGTGCTGCCACCTATGACGAGCTTTCAGTTTTTAACCCCATTAGGAATTCATAATAAAGACCCTTTAATAACTTCTACTTAGATTTGAACTGGGCAAGATAGAAACGACGGCATAGATAATGTAGCTAACCTACTAATTACTAATATTGCCGCTAAGACTACACACCTCACGATTAGCTATTTATTTGAAAAACACATTAAAGCCATTTGATTTACTTTCTTTACAACATTCGTAATAAAATTAATAATTAAATTAACACCTATTTCGTTTTCGTGTCAAAGAAAATCTTATACAAAACTAACACTTTAAAAGAAATAAATAAAATTCAAGTAAGTACAAATTACAATAGCGAGCCACATACAAAATTCATAGGAAATTGCAGTTGGACTATTGACATCAGCAATGTAGGATTAAAATTCTAAAATATAAACTATGATTTCAAATTCAATGCTAATAACAATATACTAAATACCATTGCCAATCCTGAAGAATACACGTTAGTACTTGATGATGTACTATTGTTTACAAAGACCACAGGCCACCAATGTGATATAGAAATCACCTCATTTTCGCTCTTGGCTTTCTCTGTAGTTGCATGTTCCAACATGTTATCAGGCAAATAGCTACCACATGAAGGAAAATCTCTTGGTACTGGGGGCATATCTTTATGTTCACCAACTTTGAAAACCAACGCCATCCCAATTTCTACATGGAACTCAATATGACAATGGAAGAGCCAATATCCAGGGTTGTCTGCCTTGAATCTGATGACTGTATATCCTCCATCGGGTACCGTAACAGTATCTTTGATTGGTGCGTTCTTTAGATTCCTTTTAAGCAGACCTGCTTTGTCATACGCCTTGATTTCGTCTATCGTGGTATCTTTAGCGAGTCTTCTAAGACCAACTACTCTAAAGCTGTGACCGTGTAGATGGAAAGGATGGTTAGCATCGAAGGTGACTCCTTCATCAACGATGATCAGTTCTACTACTGAGTTGAGTTTCACTGCAAGGACGTGAGAACATTCGCAGTAAGTTTCGGCGCAGGATTCATCGATACTGGAAGCGTTGCAGAAGTTGTCCATTGAAGGTCTGTTCGTGAGAAGAGGACTTGAAGGTAGCTTCATACTGATGTGGTTCAGCTGAGGTGTGTACAGACGATTTTTCTTTGCTGGGACTGCGAGGGAAAAACACAAAACATTATAAATAATGCAAATAATATATTTCATCCTTGGGATCTATTGCTAAAACTTTTATTAATATCAGTAAAAAATAAGATTATATTTGTTTGATGTTTTCGTCTTTTATGAAAGTATTTATTTTACATGTCTCTAATAATTTCTCTCGAAAATAACCCACTCAATCAAAATCATATACATCCAAAATGAAACTAGTAATTACTCTTCAATTTTCTGTTCAGTTCGTGCACAAAATAAGGTTATTATCCTAAGGTTACGTTCAATGAATACTTTAATTACAAACATCTATTTATTTGATGAATTGCAAAATTACTAGAGAATCACTATTCTTTTAATTGGGACTTTCTCATTTCATAATTACATCAAATATATTTTGTAGGGGTCGCTAAGGTTCATTTTCATTTTGTCATTCCCTACGTGTCTCAAAATGAGTATTAAATATATTTAGTCATGTATTCAACTATCGATCTTAAAGACTAGCAGGCTAATACATCAAAAGGCTAAGTACCTAGGAACATGATTGATTCACTTTTAAGTATCTCTCGATACGGCTGCGAAGAAATACGCCTGGAGTTTTGGAGTAAAAGTAAATTCACGGGTTGTTCACCTACGACACGAGAGACGACGGCGACGGTGTGTCCAATTGGTGAAACTCAAAATTAGTATCTCTTATTATTTCGTCACGATGACGAACGCGTTAAGATTTTTACGCGTGTCCACATAGTGTAACTTAAATTAAATTCACTACTGCAGTCAGATTTATTTATTTATCTTCTTTTTTTGAGATTTATGCATTTTTCTTATTAAAACTGACTATTAGCGTATTTGAGTCAATTGTTTTTCTCTGAAACCGTTATTGTCGCGAATCTATTCATATTGTAAGTATAAACAACAAGGAATCGGCATTGAACATAAAATAATCTTTGAAAACAATTGAGAGTTACCAGAAACAACAGACGATAATCCATCCAAATCCGTAAAGGCATTCAAATTTATGCATGATTGAGGTACGCACACTTTCACATACGTTCTTTTGTTCAGTCGCACCCAACATATGCTCGTCACATTAAGGACTATTTTTGTCTTCTCATTGTTAAAAAATGGATAAATAAAAATAAATAAAATAGCATGATAGAATCTGTTTTACCGGTTCAGCGTATACAACATGTCCCGGAATTAACGCACACCACCAGACACCCCAATTAGAATATTATGTTATAATCATAATACATACACTGAATTTTTATTATTATGTAAAAAGCATTGTTTTCTTTTAACAAATTAGTTATACTGATTGTGGGAGAAAATTATGGTCACATTACAAATCTACGCATGCACACAGTCGCACTCATGTAAGGGTCTAGCTTAGTGGGTATTTCATCTATTTTGGTTTGTTTTGACTGTACAGCGGAAGCGTGACAATAATTTACGTAGTTTTAATTATTTTTGGGATAATATATTACCTATATTCAAAATTACAGAAATCGATTCAGTAAATGATTCTGAACAAACTACTTTCATAATGTGCATTGATTCGGTTACACATTCTTTACATGTCAGACCGAATTCAAAATGTAACACTGACACACTGATAATTCTACTTATATTATAAACGCGAAAGTTTGTGAGGATGGATGGATGGATGTTTGTTACTCTTTCACGCAAGAACTACTAAACGGATTTTGATGAAACTTTACAGTGATAAAGCTTATACATCAGAATAATACATAGGATACTTTTTATCCCGATATTCCCACGGGATCGACACTTATGCGGGTAAAACCGCGCGGCGCTGCTAGTTAAAAAATATATTTAGAAAAAGTTTGAGGTTGATGTCAATTGGATATTTGGTCAAAGGTGTATGCTATTTTGATCTTTGTTATAAAGTAATTAAATATAGTTTCGATGCAATAGCCTGCTCAGTACCGTGTCTTAAAAAATACATTATGTGTCCTGACTTGGATTAAGGAAAGAATTTTAAAACTGACAAAGATATATAAAAGACTTCATAACATAATTAACCTCTAATGTTCCCACTGTGAGTCGCAGGCCTCCTCTCTGTGAGAGGGAGTGGACTGTAATCTACCACACGGGCCCAGTGCGGGTTGGTAGATGTCCCTTGTCTTCGAATTTTTGGTTCTAGGACATGCCGGTTTCCTCACGATGTTTTCCTTCACCGTTTTGAGAGCAATAATATGGTGATGCAATAAATTACACAAAGTAAAGCGCCTATCTGAATTCGAATCTACGACCCGTAAGTCGCGGCCGTTACCATTGAGCCACCGCTGCTCATAATAAAAGACTTGATTGTACCTAATTATTACTATAGTAGAGATAGATTTTGGTGCGTAAACTCACCCTGGTAATATCCATAGTAAGGTGACCTGTGGAAGTGCGAGTTATTCTTGGCATAGAAGTCATAAGCTATGTAGAACTGGTAGTCAGCCACTTCTTTAAGACTGTCGTCGTGACCTTCAAGAGACCTCATCTCAGCTACGCTTATAGTATCTTCATCTTCTTCTCCCTTGTTCAGAGCGTTCAGTTGCTGTGGAAGAAAAAATAAATAAGTTTTTGAAATCAATATTTTTGTTTCAGCTTTGGGCCAAAGGTTTTGTATATTTGGCCTGGCTTCTAAGGGATGGGGCTTATGGCTAAATAATAACAGCCGCATGGGTCGGCCGATCAGGTTAAACTACGCTTGCCGCGGTTTGTCTATGGATGCGTGTCCACCTTTATACACCATAACCCCTCCGTGTCTCGGAAAGCACGTTAAGCCGTTCCGTCTGTCATTTATGGATCCTTGATAGTCGTTACGGGTCGTCAGAAACCCGAAAGTCTGACAACCAGTCTTATCAAGGGGTATCGTATTACCCAGTAATTGGATTGTGGAGGTCAGATAGGGTATGTGAAGATGATCACCCATCCACGGACGAACCGCGACAAGCGTTGCTTAACCCGATCGATCGACCCATGAGGTAGTTATTATTTAGCCACAAGCCCCTCAAAGTAAGCCATTAATGTTTATCCTAAACAAAAATAAAGCTCTCAGAAAAATCTATACCAATAATTTCCAAGCACATTACTGCCAATCGATCTTCCACCAAACTCATTCTAAGATAGTAACTCCAGAATATTTTACTTGGATCTAGTACATTATTCTAATCGGTGCATGCAAAGCCTTGGCTGATAGTGTCTGGCATTTCGCCAGCTCACTACTGCCTCGTTATGCCAAAGGGATAATTTTACCGCTTCTGCAGGCGATTTGATTTTGTGACCTGCCTAATATCGTCGTTGTGCCGATACGAGGCTTATCTTATAGTTTTTTCCTACATTACACTGCGGCAGTTCTTGCGACAGACTGCTGAGGAATTGATTGTAGGATCGGGTGTTACTTGGCAGCTGGCAACTTGGTAGGAATTAGGTCACTGATTTTCTTAGGTACTGTGAGAATTATAAGCGGCATAGCATAAGCATGATCAGCCTATAATGTGTCCACTGCTGGGAAACAGGTCTTCTTTTTGGCTCTGGGACATGTCAGTTTTGAGAACAGTGGTGATGAAATTATCTACACAAAGTAAAGTGCCTGCCTGAGTTCGGACCCACGACCGTAAGTTGGGGCCGTTACCACAGCTCTCTGTTCTTGCGACAGACTGGTGAGGAATTGATTGGTGTTACTTGGCAGCTGGCAACTTAGTAGAATACTAAGTGATTGATTACTACCACAGAAATCTTAATAATAAGGCAATAGAAATGCTATAGTACTAAATTTTATATCGGGACGAGTGTCGCCGGGTCACAGCTACTACTACATAAACAAAAAATAGATACACAATTACACCTACAAATGCACTTTGCATTGCTGCTACAAAATAAAACTTTATTCGATGACATTACGCAATATTTTTGATAAACGCATAATGTCAGGGGGCGCGACTCCTGCAGCCAATAAGAAACGTGTGCGAAAAGCATAAAATGATATTGCGTGCTCACTCTCACTTAAGAATAGTGCAGTGCAAACTATTACGAGCTGGTATCGATAAATTATATTTTTCCGTTGAGTGTTAATAATCTCCAAGGAGTCCAGCAACAATACATAATTAATTTTATTGAAAGTATTTCTTTCGTCATCGCCCTTTTAGACGATTTATTTATGAGGAAATGGAATACAATAAAACAATAAGTGTTTGTATATAATAAACAATGAATTGCCATACGTCAACTGTTGGTACAGCTGATTTAACCAAAGTCCGTCTTTTTGTCGACGAGTTAAATTGTTCATTTATGAAATGAACAGAACAAATTCTGCTATTGTTTGTCGGGAACCAATTTCTTTTTCCAGTAGCAGATATCCATTTGTCTTTAATATCTGGATCTTTTGGGAACCTGTAATAAAAGCATTGGATAAAGTAAACAGATGCATACAAATTATGTAAATTCTGTAATGATTATCTTTACAATATAAAACTTTGTATACTTAATTATTTTGACATGAAAAAAGCATTTGATAAATCTTGAAAACGTCCTTGTATTATATAAAAGGATACTCAACGCAGACTGCTTTTTAACTTACCCACGTACATAACAATAATAAGCCTTCCTCCTATTAATTTTCTGAACGAGAAAGTAGTTTAAAAATACGAATTAATAGTTAATCGTTACAAAAATTGGTTTGTAAACTATTTATGGTGCGTTTGTTTAGGTGACTAAAAAAAGGTAAACAATCTTGGTATGTCTTTTTATATTAAAGTAGTCGTATAAAATACATACGAAGGATAATTAAATTTAGTTTATTACCTAACATTAATTTAGGTAAATACCTAATTGTAAACATTTTTAGATACAATTTTTAAACAACTTTTAGATAAAAAGACATACCAAGATTGTTTACCTATTTTTAATCACCTAAACAAACGCACCATAGATAGAAAGAAAACAAACACAGTGAAAACTGAAAATGAAAAAGGTACATCTCATATTTAAATATTAAAAAAAAAACATGATACATTCCAATTTGGTAAAACGAAGTATTAAGCTGAACGTAAATAATTATCGATACAGAATAGTAGTAGCACGTCACTAAATTGCGGCCAACTCATGCGGCTTGTACCTAGAATTTACGCAAACGGCGATTTTTGTTTATTGCGTATGACTATAATTTCATTGCTGCTTTTAGCAGTAGTAATAGTAGACATGAATAAGCTTAAGCGTTAATGGTTATTGATTTGACAAAAAAATCGTTTTTTGTGATAAATCGTAGTAGTGATAGTGAAAATATTTGATTTGTCTATATTTGCTAAAAAACGACAATATTTCAAAAATTAAGTACTTACATATGAAATGTTATTCCTTTATTTGTTAAGTTACAAGTTTTGGACGAGTTTCCGCAGTTGGATATGCTGCAAAACACCATGTTTACCTCTCCGCGTCTCAAATAACACAAGAAACCGCAACAAACGCTCCGCGTGCACTTGTGTCCTCCAACACATAAGCGCGGCGACAAGGTCACGCGTCTATGCGACTTCTATTGCCTTATTATTAAGATTTCTGTGATTACTACTGATTTTCTTTATTAAGTGAGTCTTAGGCGATGATGTAGGGAGCAGCAGTGAATTTCTAGTAATACCTATTGTGATGACTTGATTTGGTGATGATGATGGAGGAGCTTGTGACTAAGTTATAACAGCCGCACGGGTCGTTCGATCAGGTTCAGCTACGCTTGCCGCGGTTGGTCCGTGGATGAGTGACCATCTTCATATACCAAGACCAATCCGTGCCTCGGAAAGTACGTTAAGCCGTTGGTCCTGGCTGTCATTCGTGGATCATTGACAGTGTTACGGGTAGTCAGAACCTCGAAAGTCTGACAACCTGTCTTACCAAATGGGTATCGCATTACCCAGTAACTGGGTTGTGGAGATCAAATTGGCAGTCACTCCATGTAAAATACGTTTTTGATCTCAAATTCAATTTCCGAGATTAGACAGATACGTCTTGTGAAGTCAGGGAAATTGATTGTTAAACAAATTGGCCACCGTCTTAAATTGCACGTGCCTATATTCAAATCTTAAATGTCATTCTTTGACAGTTGAATGAAATGGGTATAAATAAACAATCAAAATAATATTAACAATTAATTTTCCTAACTGTACACCAGTAAGGGTAATAATGCGATCATCAAATCTTCTTATCAGACAGCTTCGTACTTTTACTGAAACAGTTTTATTTATGGCCATTTAGTCTATTAAGGGCTGCTTTTTCAATCGACAGATATTTTTTGTTCGTAGAATAAAATTGACGTCTGACAGATTTTGTATGGAAGAACTGTCAAAATTTTAAATTATTCCTCGGATAAAATTATCTGGTTTTGGAAACATCAGCCCTTAGTAGAATATTGTTTTCTAAGCTGTCGGTACTTAACTTACTATAGCTTTTGTTACTTCAATTACTCTTCAGATAAAGTGAATATGCTCATCTGGTCTGAGCATATGGGCATCATCTGAATGATTTAAATAACGATGATGGCATGACCATAATCAGCATATAATGTTCCCACTGATGGGACACAGGGCTCCTCTCGGTGAGAGGGGGTGGGCAATAATCCAACACAAGACCCCAGTGCAGGTTGGTAGATGTTACATGTCTTAGAATTTTTGGTTCTAAGACCTCCTTCACTGTTTTGAGAGCAGTGGTGATGAAATAATTTACACAAAGTAAAGCGTCTGTCTGTGTTCGACTTACGACCTAGAACTTGTTAGTGACGGCCGTTACCACTGGTCCACCACTGCGTTCCGATAATGGCAGTATAAAAATTATATTTTAAACTTGATCTAAAAAGCGTGTCATAAGACAAAAAGATTATAACACATCGTCACTTTAACAACGTACTCTGAAAATCTACTTTAGCAAACCGGTGTGGTAGACAGGCGGTATTCATGCCGTGCAAACGAGAATTCCGGTCGGAATTTCAAAATATCATGGATATGCACATTGCTAATGAGCACACTGCCATCTCCGTTTAAACGAGGTTTTCTGGCATGAGAATATGGTCTTTAATTTGAATGATATTAGTTACAAGAGTAGTAGTATGGTCTGTATTGTAAAAGATATGAGTGATTTTGAAGTCACGTATTGAGATTTTTTTAAAACATCGGAATGCCGTTCAGAATCTATTTGCAATCTCATCTCAGCGACAATCAATGTCAAAAATGTAGGTAAATTAGAGGTATTTTTAACAGATTGAGACTGGGATCAGACTGAACATTCTAATTCACGGGCCCAGAAGGCAATTACGAAAATTGCCCTCTGGGCCCGTACCATAATCATTTAGAGGGCAGTGTAATTGCAGAGTAACTTAAGTTGACAATAATAGGGTTTAGAGGTATGAGGAACAGGGTGTAAAGTTCACTCATCCTCTATAGAAAAGGGAGGATCCTCCGACCAGATGGGTGTAATAAGTCGTACTTAAGTATTTGCACTTGACAAGGCTGTTCTATTGCACCCCTTTTTGGTTACTGCATTCATTTATTATGGACTTCATTTCGTATCGATGGTACTCTTGATTTTTTGGAACGAAGTTCCTTATCGCGCGTTGCGAAAGGGGGCTAGACGGAAAAAATTAAGACCAAAAGTTGGAACGACACTTTTTGCTATAGTTGTAAGCCGTGCGGAGTGCGCGTGTTTCTCTGTCTGTCTCTCTCTCTCTCTTTGAACTTCGTTCCATCCGGGTGTCCCTTGACACCTCTCAAGTATTTTTTTTTAATATAGTTTTTGTCCTGCAGGTTGCCACGTTGATTGCGGCATCAGTGGCATTATTTAGGACATGATTAATAATCGTATGTAGTGCCGATTTATGTCATTTAGTTTATAACATTTACTACTTTCAAATCCATGAATGAATGATTTTCACTTTTTTTCAGCCAGTCACTTTTCACAGTTACATTTTCATCAGCTGTAGGTACTGCTTTGAGATATGGCTTCAATCACTGGAGAATAGACTCAGACTGAATTCCAGAATGCGTTTTATTAAACCTACATTTATATAGCAGCGCAATTCGAGAATATCTTAGACTTGACTGCTGAAATGGCAAGACGCTTCGAGTATTCGTCTTCCAATCAATATCAGATTCCATCTTGATCTACATTCTATTTCAGTTTCTGCAAAGGTTCTGGTCTCTAAAATAGTGATTTAACTGACAATAATATTATATACTAGCTTCTGCCTGCGACTTCGTCCGTATGAAACAACTTTCTTTAAAAAAATCCGTAAGAATCTTCTACAAAGCATTCGAAATCGGTAAAGTCGTTCTCAAGTTATGGCGTGACCAAGGGAAATAGGGATTCATTTTTATATAGATATAGATACATAAACTTGGGCCAGATGTTCAGACCATGGAAATAAGCATTTTTCATTATGGACACATTAAAGATTTTTTTTTCTTTGTTATATTTTCACCTTGACGTAATTCACCCGATAAGCATGCCTCTTTACATCTTTTGCGAAATATTTGATAGAAAACCCAAATTAAAACCATTTCTTATTGCATAGCTCATTAAATGAAATTATAAATATCTTTGTAACAAAGCCTTTTTAAGTACTACTTCCTGTGTTAGATTTGATTTGTAAAAGCTATAGAAGCGTTTGCTAAAGTTTATGGATAACGTGAAGACATCATTTGGTGTTTCCAAATGATGTCTTCACGTTATCCCAACGTTAACTTTAGCAAACGCTTCTACAACAACAATAAAAGATTATGCAAAGAGATAAGAAAATGGAAAACGTTACAAGCCAGTATTTTTTTAATAACTGCCGATTACCAAAGCATGTTTTTAACTTACTGGCTTATGATATCAATCGTGCTACATAAATTGACCAAAAAAAGAGACATCATAATCTATCTGCCTAGCTATTTCCCAACTAAGTTGTTGTCGCTTTCCAGTCTAAGCGGATGGAGCTGAATACCAGTATTTTACATGGAGCGACTGCTTATCTGACCTCCACAACCCAGTTACTGGGTAATACGATACCCCTTGGTAAGACTGGTTGTCAGATTTCCGTATCCTTCACCACACAATCTATTTATATGTCCAGTTTGGCAATAAAACATGCTAACATTGGTAAGCATAACGATTCATTTTGTTTATAGGAGCCGACCATTAGGACTTTTGTCGAGAGGATGAACCTCCTGTGAATCACAGAGATACAGAAGGAATAAATAGAGATAAACAGAGATTTTCATACACAGGTTACTGTAAGCCTGCATCATTCCACTACTAGCCTCTCCCCATAACTTCCAGCTCTTTCGATCCAGGGCTAAAGTAGACCACTGGTCGTTTGTTTTGTCCAGCTCGTCTCGCCATCTTCTACGGGGTCTGCCGCGACGCCTTTTAGCTGTTTCGGGGCTCCACGTGGTGGTTATTTTGGCCCACAGCTCATTGGGCATACGGCAGACGTAGCCAGCCCAGTCCCACTTCACACTTCACTTAGCGTGTACTGTTACAGAATAATATACTAAAAATCCCAACAGCTTTAGATACCAACCTACTATCACAAACTATCATTGCAACCGCATCTGATATATTCAGAACCTCTTCTAAGTTCTAGTAAGTTCTAAGTCCACACTAAGAGGTGACGTGACAAGTTGCCGCAGTAAATTACAAAGTTTCTCAACTGAATCAGCTGCTGGTCCTATTTCTTTAGAAACTTGGCATAAAAGTGGGCAAAAACTTCGTCCTTGAATGAGTTAATGAATGAGAAAGTCACTAAGGTCTTGTTAAATTGAGGGCACGTAATTTTAGGGTCAGATCTTTGGTTGTTTTATTGTAGTGAAGTTTTTCAAGGAGGGAATTTATTGATGTGATGTACGATTAAAACGTGCCAGTCAGTATATCAACGAAGTATGATCAGTCTATAATGTTCCCACTGCTGGGACGCAGGTCCCCCTCGGTGAGAGGGAATGGGCCGCAATCTATCAAGCGGGCCCAGAGCAAATTGGTAGATATCCCATTTCTTTGTAGATTTGGTTCTAGGACATGGCGGTTTCCTCACGATGTTTTCCTTCATTGATTTTAGAGCAGTGGTGATGAAGTAATTTACACAAAGATAAGCAATAAAAAAATTGCTCGTTCATAATTTCTGCTGTTTATCTATAATATAGTAAAGTGCCTATCTGGATTTGAGACTACGACCTATAACTGCTTACAGATCTTTGAGATTTTAGCTGTTGATAAAACAATCAACCAATCACAGCAGTTTACGCGCGCTTAACAATTTCTCACTGTAATTTTGCGACCATTTTCGTTCGAGAAACTGGCCCCAAAAGATTTAAAGATCAAATTTGTGCTAATGAATGTTTCTGTGACCTTTGAGTAGTTCATTTATTTGCTGAATTAATTCGATTTTATCTTTGAATTCAATCATGCCATTCAGAGGAAGAATTTTAACCCAGACTAGTCTTAGGCTTAGTCTTGATGAGCATGAGGTCCTGGGTCCGATTCCCGTATCGGACAAAGTGTTATTGGATTTTTCTTAGTAGCCTTTTTTTTGGGATGGAAATCATCAAATGACATCTCCCGCTCTGGGCGGAGCGGGAGGACGTGACAGACTTTTACTGACTAAAACCCACCCGTGTTCCTTCAGTTGCCTGTGCCAGGGGCCGCGGTATCTCTTTCAAACAACCCACGGCCCTGGCAGGCATCGGCCCTAGCGGACCCCGTGAGTTATTGCTGACATCTCTTTGAGGCACGCGTGGAACACAACGCGTCATCGACCCGGGCCTGGTTCTTACCGGGCGGTGAGCTGTTAATAGCAGGCCTTAGTCTGGATTTGTGCCTGGTTGATGGCAATAGGCTCACCCCCTATAACATGGGATTTAAACATAACTGGCAAAAAGTGGGTGTACCTCTGCCTAACTCTTCGGGGAAGACATGCGTTATGTTAGTATTCTACGTACTTTACATCGTAGTTTCTTACAAGCAAAATAACGATACCTGCTATCATAGATATTGGTTACAAAAAATGACCCAAATCGAACACCATAGGATGTTGCTATTAAATGACATATTTTCATAATACTATCATTTGCCATAAAAGCGTCCGTCCCCTCTTCAACAACTGGCCAAACCCCAAAACAGACGGTCATAAATATCACTTTATTATGCGTATCTTTGATAACCGTTGGCATAGCTCAAGAAATCGGTATAGAAGGGAAACTCATATTGTACCTTCTTTTCTTTGCAATAGCGTCGAAATAATCAAATTCAGTCGAAAGAATTTTATGGAATGTACCTTTAACAAGTCGTTTCAACCTAAACAGATCATTTCTATGATACTCATATTGAACACAGTCCATCAATAAGTGATATAAGTCTTCCACAACTCCTCACAATAAGGTGAGTTGGTTTTTTTTTCATAATAAACGCAAACTTATTGCGCAGACACATGGAAAGTGCCCCGAAATTGTAGTTACTTAGAATGCGTTTGGTAGTAGAAGTGTGGCCAGCCGATGAGGTGGACCGACGACCTGCCAATCAATTCTGTAAAAATATCACCGTGAAAAGTTAGGTGAAGTGAGCTTAGAGTGATCTGTCAATAGTGTCATTCCCAAGCATCTGCCGATCGATTTTATAAAAATATCACCGTGAAAAGTTAGGTGAAGTGAGCTTAGAGTGAGCTGTAAATAGTGTCAATCCCTAGCATTAGTTGGAATGACAGCTCACTCCACGCTCACTTCACCTAAGTTTTGCCTTACCTGCAGTGTGATTCTGTAACCGTCTCACCTCACGGTGAGATGGTTACAGAATCACACTGCAGGTGGAATGACAGCTCACTTCACCTAAGTTTTCACGGTGAAATTTTACGGAATAGATCGACTGGTCAAGTTTTTTGGATGATTCTGGCCTAGGAAGGCTAGAGGCAGAGAAGAGTGGCGTGCATTACAGGATGCCTACACTCATCATTGGGTGACGAAGGGCTGAAGAAGAATGGAATACGCTTGGTTGAGTTTCGCTATTTATCTATACATATAATAAAATCGTAGGAAAGTCAAAACTGTACATTGAATATTTTTTTAAAAGAATACTTGGGGCGTGATCTACAATCGATATCGAAGCCAAAAATATAGTTTTTAGAATTTTTGTCTGTTTGTCTGTTTGTCTGTATGTATGTCCGGGGTAAACTCAAAAAGTACTGCATGGATTTACTTCAAATTTTGCATGAATATTACTAAGAGGTCGGGTCAACATATAGGCTACATATTATCACGCTATCACCTACGGGGGAGGAGCTGTGAATCTTTATTTTTCTTACGCATTCTGATTCTGACAGCGTGTAATCTAACGACGCATATTTAAATGTTGTTTTTGAGTAAGCCATGCTATTATCTAGCTTTACATTATAAAAACTACGCCATTTAAGTAACTTGGGCGGAGAAAAATAGTTTAATGAATGTTAGTAGTATAAATACAACTTTAAAGCAGCGCCATCTATGAGATTTCATAAAAATCAAATCAAGTTACATGTTAACACTTTTTGGAAATTAATAATTTAAATTTGATCATGTTGGCGAGGTTAGTAGTTAGTTATTCTTAAAATTCATAGATGGCAATGTGCATTTTCATAAAAGTTGTATCGTATAGTTCATTTTGACAAATTCAAGTTCCAATAAAACCCTCAAAATCTTGAGCAGAGTTGAGGAAGACAATTTAAAAAAATGCGGTATTAAGTAGTTCATTGATGATGATCATTTCTTCATCAATTTCATGTTGTTAGTACAAACTAAACATTGACTGTTAATACTTTTGTTCGCGTTGGGCAAAACCAGGATAAAATGTCTTTCTTGGATGCTCCTGGTGGAACAGGAAACACATTTGTTACCACTGGCATACTTGCAGAGGTCAGGATGCAAGGCAAAATTGCTATTGCTGTAGCGTCGTCGGGAATCGCTACCACACTGCTTCCGTGTGGCCAGACAGCACATGCCATGTTTAAAATTCCCATTGATTTAGAGAGCGCCGAAACGCCTGTTTGTGGTGTGTCACGTAACAGCGATAAGGGACACGTGCTCAAGGATTGCTCTCTGATCGAATGGGATGAGTGTACGATGGCCAATAGAAAGGTAGTTGAGGCCGTGGACAGAACCCTGCAGGACATTCGCAGGAACGGACATTTGATGGGTGGTGTCACAGTTCTGTTCAGTAGCGATTTCCGGCAAACGCTTACCGTGGTGACGCGGGGATCGAGAGCTGACGAGGTGAATACTTCGTTAAAACGATCTTCGTTGTGGTCACGAGTTCGTACGCTGCGCTTGACCATTAATATGAGAGCTCGGCACGGCGGCAATGCACGTACTCAAGAATTCTCCGATGTCCTTCTAAGTCTTGGCGAAGGCACTCTACCAGAAAAGAGAGATGGACTGGTGGTGCTTCCAGAGTCTCTCGGTAGAGTGGTATCCAGGTTAGAAGAACTCATTCGCTGTGTGTACGGAGACATCAGTCTTATACCGCACCAGCAGAATTCTTGGGTGTGTGAGTCATTCTCAGCCATTTTGACGCCCAAATATGATCACGCTGCAGCAATTAACGAATGCATTCTCTCAGAAATTGAGGGGAATGAAGTGGTCTACACCTCGATAAACACTGTTGTCGAGCAAGATGACGCCACACATTATCCCGTGGAATTTCTGAACTCCCTGTCAGCAAGTGGACTTCCAGCGCATATCATCAAGCTGAGGGTCGGTGTCCCGATTATGCTTCTTCGGAACGTATCTCCTCCCAAGTTGTGTAACGGGACCCGCCTTAAAGTCATCTCGCTCCACAGACACACCATTGAGGCGGAAATTCTTACGGGTTGTGGCGTCGGCGAGGCAGTATTTATACCACGCATTCCCCTCATACCTCATAACTTTCCGTTCCAGTTCAAGCGCGTACAGTTCCCCGTGAGTGTTTGCTTCGCGATGACCATCAATAAGTCGCAGGGGCAGACACTGAGGGCAGCGGGTGTCGACCTCAGGACAAGTTGCTTCTCACACGGGCAACTGTACGTCGCTTGCTCCCGCGTCACCAGTCCTGACTCACTTTACATTTTGGCTCCTGGCAGCATAACTACCAACGTAGTTTATAGGGAAGTGTTGTAAGGTATGATACCTTTGTACGTATTTGTACTCTTTTGTGCCCTGGAATGTATTCCTGCATTATTTTCTCTATTTCCTTCAGTCACATCTTATGACTGAACGCAGCAGGATTCCCATATAACTCTCTTCACTTGCTTTGCTTGCAAAAAAAACTTATATTTTAATGCTATTTTAAAAGTTGTTTACATAAAATAATAGCGACACTGGCATCTTAGGTATTTTTGGTGCTGTAGAGCCTTCACGCAGACGACGTCGCGGGCAGCAGCTAGTTCTTAATATATGCCAAAGGGAAGCTGTCATATCAAGATAAAGGGAAGTCTACTATCCTTAAGTTTTTATGACACACAAGGGTGCTATATAGTACATCGATGTATAGCAACGGTACCCAATACACTTTTATAGGGTTAAAATGTGACCTTGGCTGGTAGTTGCGTTGAATATGCAATGATATAGCGCTTTTACTGAATTTATTATTTAAATATTTGCATGGAGAGGCAGTTTAGAAGGTGTTGAATTGAAGGTAGCTTGAAAATGGGTTTTTGTAGGAGCAAAAACACATTTTCAAGCTACCTTTCAAGTACTCACACCGAAAAAAAATCTTTCAAACTAGGGACTTTGAGAGATTTTTTTCGTGTAAGTACTGATGTTCTTGTTATCTTGTAGCATTGTAGCAAAGCCTGAATATTATATACATTATCTACTACTTGGTTCTTATATGCGTTAGTAACAGTACGTTTTAACTACCAATCGTAACTCTTAAGGCAATTTTGTCAGTAAACGCTTGCAAATAATGATAGTGATGAAAACTGCCTTTTCTCTGGTTGTTGTCTGTTACTTATTCTTTAGGGCTCATGTTCTTGATACAATCACGACCTGCAGCTGCCGACTATTTCTGTTTTGTGCTCGTAGCTTTGGATCTATTTTCGATCTTTCGACACATATTTATACGTCATGTTGCAGTGTAAAACTGATTTACAACCGTCAACTCACACATCAAGTCCAGTTGAAAACCAGCGTCAGGCACTAGATGTCTGGCATTTTTGCTGAACTGGGCCTTTTTGGTGCAGCGTGACACTTTCCTGCTAATTTCTTACATCGGAATTTGCACTTTCTATTTTATTTTTATTTGTTGCTATCTGGTGAATTGTGTGTCTTTTAGTCTGTGCTAAATAAATGTGTATTTTTTTTTTAGTTTTTTCTTTATTTTTTTATTTTTTCTTATATTTTTGTATCATCGTCGTACCTATCATCGTCTACCTTTGCCCCTGAACGCTATCATCGTCTAGCAATACAAGTTATTTGTGTGTACTCACCAATCCATCATTATGCAGCTCTTCCCATGTAGGGTCACCGGGAGGCTCCAAATCCATGGCTCCTTCGTAGTGTAGGACACCAACTTGTTTTGCTTTTGTGAATCTGTATGAAAAAGAAGTTAATTTGAAGTATTCTACCATCGTTTAGAAATATGTAAGTATGAGAAAATATTCTAAAACTGCATGTAACAGATGGACATTTTAGTAAACGCATTGCAAGCAGGGATGTGAAAAGACTACAGTGTTATAGAACTCTCTAGTTTGTAGCATAGATGATAAGTAATAATAATAATAGCCTCCCGACCGATTTCGGTCACGGTGGCCAATGTCAACGGAGATTAGCCAGGTACGCAGGAGATATTATAGTGCACAAGTGTATGCGTAAACACAGGTGCACTCTCTGTTCCGCAATCCGACACGACCATGGAGAGATCAGGCGCAGGACCAACGGCTTTACGTGCTTTCCGAGGCACGGGGGTATTAAACCGCCAACTTCCAAACTCCGGGCTGCAACTGAGAAATTCCTAATGGAAAAACCCATTATATGATAAGTAATTAATGAACGATTATTTAAATGTAGTTTTATTTTTTCCTGCACAAACATTTTACGAAGTTCAAATACGAGCTGCCACAGTCGCAGTAGACCGGGAAAAGTAGCAAGAGGGAAGGGAAGCATATGCGCTGCAGTGGGACAACACAGGCTTTTAATAATAATAATAAAAATACCCAACTAAATGTAGGAACTGAAATACGAGACGAACTAAAACGGTGTGTACTCACAATTCATCACAATCCATCAGACCTCGGTACCTGATCCAGTAGTTGTCTATTTCATTGTTGGCCTCCAAGATGAAGTCGTAACGCTCACCCGCGTACGTTACCAGTGACGTTGCTGTAACAAAAAGGATGGTTTAATTACACATAACATAACATAATCAGCCTTGAATGTACCCTCTCTGTGAGAGGGAGTGGGCTGTAGTTTCCCACGCGGTCCCAGTGCGGGTTGGTAGATGTAACATGTCTTTGAACTTTTGGTTCTAGGACATGCAGGTTTCCTCACGATGTTTTCCTCACCGTTTTGAGAGCAGTGGTGATAAAAAAATGTACACAAAGTAAAGCGCCTCTGGGTTCGAACCTACAACTCGTTTTAATATTCTTTTTCTAATATATTGTGCTAAATGTGCAAGAGACTTGTAGCAACATTCTCAAAGCATCTTGGCGCGGGGTTTTTAAATTGGAATTGTAAATGTCTTGGTTTTGACTTTGTAGCAGTATCTACAACGCCACATGTGAACTATGCGTCATACTGACGTCATGCAAAATCCTGCATCGGGCAAGCAGAGTTTACCGCGCAATTAGCGTATATACAACAGCCCCAAATGGTTCATCGGGTAGTTCCCGCCAGACACAACACCCGTCTGGTCGTAGGTTCCTCCCTTTTCTATGGAGGATGAGTGAACTAACACCCTGATACTCATGCCTCTATAACTTCAACAACAACAAAATATTTGGAGATTGTTCCAGGGTTTCTTCTCAGTTTAAGTACATAAAATTGTGTTTAAAGTATCAATGTTTGTGATAGTTAATATTCTCAACAATACGGTAACAAAGGACGTCGAGAGTCGCTCCATGTAAAGTACTGGTACTCAGCTGCAGCCGGTTAGACTGGAAGCCGACCCCAACATATTTGGGAAAGGCTAGGCAGATGATGATGACGGTAATAAAGGATATGAAATAATTAAATGGCAGTGGAACACAAAATCCTCAAATAACTATGTGACTGTTCGTTTCCGTGTGGAAACGAACAGTCACATAGTTATTTGTATTTGTGTTCGTATTTGAAGTGGTTTTTAAACCACTTCTATATTTCCACGTTTTTTAGCACGAAATTGTCTATCAAATCTGTAATACTCCTAAACCCACAAGTTTAACAACGCAACGTCTGAACCATTAACCAGACCATCCGGTTCTCTCCCGTCACTATTCTCCGTGTAATTGAACTAGACAAAGCAACAGAGCTACCGCAATACCCACGATTTTGCTTCATCCAGTTTCTAGTCTAGTAGTAATAGATGTCCAAGGACTGGCCGGAATTACAGGTGCTCGCAATGCTCGGAATTAAGCAGGATTGTCCTGGGCTCCAATTGAATGTCGCGCTTATCTCGAATCTGATATAATAGGGATGGATTTGTTGGATCGTCTTATGTTTTGCTCGGGCTTAGATGTGGAAGACGAGGGGCGATATTGTTGGGTAGTTTACATATAGTTATATTTGTTCTTGTATTTCCGCTACTAGAGTTAAAATTTTTATTTCTGATGTTCTTCAGATGATTTTAAATAAACAAAGAATGATTTTATTTAATGGGAACTCGAAATTAAAATTTTATTTAAAACAATACAGGGCGGCAGGGACATCGACGCGCAAACTGTAACCTGGAATCCAGCATATGATTCTAGATCCCCTAGCGTAAAACAACAAAAAGCAGTTTCATAGAAAAGTGCAATACCTACGCGGTCAAAATGTTTGGGAAAGCATTTTTTTTAATAACCAACGAGATTTTTCATCACAGTGGGTTTTAGAATCATGTACTTGGATCCGTGGTAACAGGTTGAACGTCGGTATCTGCTGAATATTGAGATATAAGAAGGAGGACGCTGTCCATGTTACATGAACGATCTTTTTGCGGACGAATGGACGAAGATTTTGTCGGCATGGCAGAAGTATTGTGAGAGGGATTTATGAAAGTGTTGCTAACTTTTTAACAAACTGTGCCTTTAATTTCTGTAATTGGTTTTAAGTCGTTTTAATTACAGAAATAAATAAATAAAAATAAAAACCAAGTATGTACAGTCAACAGCAAAAGTAGATGATCAAAATCATAAATTCAGTACTAATGAACGGAGTTCGCAGCTATATGGCAGCTGTACTAGTAGTAAATGTTTGGTATAATTTACAATCACATACTTTTGAATCACTTCGATGCCACACAGTTCTGACGCGAACTCCGTTCATTAGTATTGAATTTCTGATTTTGATCATCTACTTTTGCTGTTGACTGTACAACCTCCATTTTGTTACTAGCAGCTAATTAAAAACCTACCTTTATTATCTTGGAACTTTAATCTCAACAGTAGCTTATAATATCCGATATCGGACTTTTGATTATTATCTCCAAATCCTGCTAAAGGAAAACAAAGGTAATACTTATTTTCTCTCATAGAGCGAATATGTACGATTTCCGATTTAAGGATACAAAAATACATCTACACGATTCTAAAAAAATATATCATTTATTCCGGTTCCATCCCGTTTTCCTCTTGGAAATAAGATTTGGTTCACGTGACGAAGCCAACAAAAACGGGACAGAATTCATGGAGCGATCTGAAATTGTAACGAAAAACTTTTTGCAAAACGACCCTTGATTTTTTCTGCAAAAAGATTCACGAGTCCCTACTCGTGAATCTTTTTACAGAAAAAATCAATGTATGCAGGCAAACAGAAATACTGGCTGGATTTGGAAGGAATACGTGGATGAGATAGACAAATTGAATTAGGAACAAGATGTAGGTAGGTAACAGTGATGAGGCTAAATGAATAACGGCTGTAATTCATCATCTGCCTAGCCTTTTCGCAATAATATTCGGGTCAGCTTCTAATCTGACCCAAAGCAGCTTATTACCAGTATTTTACATGGATCGACTGCCAGTTACTGGGTAATACGATACTTACTTAATACTTAATATCCCTGGACATTTCACACAGCGCCACCTAGTCCCAAGCTAAGCAACCTAATGCTTGTGTTATGGTAACAAGATGGCTGATAAACTACTTATATACACTTAACGTGTTTTCCGAGCCATGATGGAGTCTTGATATGTAAAGATGGTCACCCATCCACAAACCAACCGCGACAAGAGTAGCTTATCCCGATCGATAGACCCATGCGGCAGTTTTAACTTGGACAATTATGTCAACATAACTCAATTCGGATCGGAATGTTGATGGTTGAACTGACAAACAAATAGAAAAATAATTTTAAAACGTATACAAATATACCTACACAAAGTTACATTTACAAAATAGAAAATATCTCATTCTAAAACATTATAATAATTAAATTGATCATCACAACCTTTCGGTAATTACCCCAATTCTAAAAACTCATTGGTCTGCACAAACAAATCCGTGTGTTCCGAGATTTTTAATTAAAACATGGGATACCAATCACAAGCCTGGACGAATTTACAGATTTTTCTCGTAATTAACGGTTAACAACTTTAATAGCTCTGTCCTTTCATACTCATTTGCCGTTCAATTTTGTTTTGATTCGAAGTTCGGATTTCGAATCGCGGCGCGGTGCTTATTCAAACATGGCGGATTTCAACGAACTTCTAGGGAAAAAACTTCATAGGAAATTATTGTGAGCGGAATTTGAACTGCGTTCGGTAACTTTCGACGGAGACCGAGTTACGTTATTATTTAAAATGGTATTTCCTGTGGTGGTATTTTATTTTGTAACCGGGACTTGAAGTCAAGATTTCTTAGAACTGTTCGAGTTTTAAGCTTGGTTTTATTTCCAATCTGTTCTGTGATTGAATTTTTAATACTTGACCGCTTTTTCATATTTTATATATGCAATGACAGTTTGTGTAATGTGGATTTATAAATCCGCTTTGTTTACGTTTATTTTTATGTAATTCGATTTAAGAAAAAACACAAGAGCTTCCCAGGGTATTATATTTTTTACATAATGGCATACATCGACGCGCAAACTGTAGCCGTGAATTCAGCACAGGATTCTAGCGTAGAAAATTTTGGTCGGATATAAAAAAAAAATCTTGGTTTTATAAAAAAACTTTTTTGCAAAAAAACAACAACCGACTTCCAAAAACGACACCACAAAGTGAAAAATAACTTTAATTTCGGAAGTCGGTGGCAAACAACGAAAATGCGAACCCAACGACACCGACTTCCGAAATTAAAGTTATTTTTCACTTTGTGGTGTCGTTTTTGGAAGTCGGTTGTTGTTTTTTTGCAAAAAAGTTTTTATTTTTCACTTTTTAGTTGTAATTTTTACCAGTAATTTTGGTTTAAAAACCAAACTACTAGACCGTTTTTGATGAAATTTCTATGGGACCATTTGGAAAGTATACCCTTTCAAATCGGTTGGCAACCGACGGAGTTATGCCCGAACAAACATAAAAAAAAAAAAAATACAAACATCCGAATTGAGAACCTCCTCCTTTTTTAGAAGTCGGTTAAAAAACCTACGCGGTCAAAATGTATGAAACATCTGATGTTTTTTTTGATAACCGGTGAAAAATTCCAACGCAGGGGGGTGCATAATCATGTATAGAACCCATGGTTACAGGTTGTGCGTCGAACTCCCTGGCACCCAGTATACATAACCTTACGAGTTCGTCAAGGCCTTTCAAGGATGTACATAAAATATTATCAGCGAGGCTTTTTGAAAATAATCAAATTTAACAGGATGTAAACGCCCCCAGAAATAATCATTCTCCTGCCCTTATACCAGTTTATTTGGGGTCGACACAACATGTCTTTTTCTTCCATACTTCTCTATTAGTCGTCATTTCGGTAGTCACCCCCTTTATATCATCATTCACACATTCCATCCATCGTTTCTACTCTTCTTCTGGTCTTTAAACGCCCCCAGACATAGTCTCGATTAAAGTCCTTTAACCGATTAATAACTCTGACATTATTATTTCCAAATCAAACGACACAATGATAAGGAAAACATCAATAACCATCTTTAGAAAATGTTGGACTAACTTCCAAAAGCTTCGACATCCGCGTGTATTTCATTTCCTCATACGCTCCCTAGAGTAAACTGAATGGCGGTAACGTCATGATCTCAGAGTAAACCGCGCTCACAAACCACGGAATACTACAGAAGTACAGAAGAGCGGCTCTGTACAACGTGCGAAAATAGGCCCGCGTACACACTGACTAATTTTATAAACAGGTAAAATGTGTTTGTATATGTAGGGAGTAACCTCTGTAACTGCCAGTCGGATTAAAATAAATCTACTTGCATTTCATAGCCCAATTCATGAGGAAGGCCATAGGCTATTTAACATCGCGATATGATCCTTAGTCCCAAACAAAAAGGAAAAAAAAGGAAAGCTAAAACGAAGTGATAACACGGGCAGGTGATGCTATGCGACGGGGCCGGTCGAGGGAACAAGAAATTTCACGCAGATTGTGATCTTCATTCTCATTCTAATAACGTTGCTGTTGGGTTACTGCTACTGACAAGTCTGTCGAAATCATTCTGATCTTCATTCTCATTCTAATAAGGTTGCTTTTGGGTTACTGCCACAGGCAAGTCCATCAAAATCATTGTGATCCTTATTCTCGTTACTATAAAATTTCTGTTAGCTTGCCGTCAGCTGTCAGAGGTAAAATAACTGTGAACGGACTGTACATATGGCGATCTCAAAAAAATTCCAGTCGCGAGTGCACTTACACTCGCTGTACGTGAAGCGTGTCAATGTGTGCGTACGTTCTCGCTCGTTGTATAGACCCGACCTTCTGTACTGTACTCCCTCCAAACTAAATTTGTATGGAGTTGTTTAGTTAAGGAGGTACTGTTGTTAAATGGGAAGTAAATATACGAACAGCTAATATCTTAATGGAGGGAGAAAACTTTACTGCGATGAAAGGAATGAGAGCTAAAATTCTGGGAAAAAGGTACCTAATGAAATGATTTGCTTACGAAATCTAGCATTCGTACCAACGAAGAGGTGAAAGAGACTGTAGTCTTTCAAAAAAGTATTCGGTGTGTATTTTTGGAATTATAAGATTTACTTTCACAAGATGAACTAGCCTTTGCCCACAGTTTCGTCCGCGTGATTTTCGAAAAATATCCCACGGAAACGTGCAATGCGTAACACACTATATAGCAATGGGTTTCATTTTGACAGTTCAATAACCAATCCAGTACAAGTCCAATACAACAACACTTTCAGGATGTTGGTGGGGCTGGCCCGTTTTTGTAGCGCATCGGGAATGTTCGCGGACGCACATATAAATTGCTTTTACGCAACGATGCGAATTAGATGTGCATCCCTGGTGCTCAGAGTAACAGAACACCCAGAACATCCTTAAAATGATCGCTAACAGGCTCGATTGCATGTACATCAATCACTGCAGTGTCATCTCCCATGGCATGAAATCATTTTTAAATTTTTAAATACAATAAACTAACATAGTTCTTAAGTTTACTAACACAATGATTCCTTGTTACTTAAATAAATAAATAACATTCATTCCATTATTTACGTTGTTGACCAGGCAAATTTTTTCAACATATAAAGCAATGGATTAGCAACATCCTTCAAAATGATTTAGATTGAGATTAATAGTGCGTTACGCAATTAGGGTGCGGGATTAAAAGTACCCCAGACGAGGAGACCCTTCAGGTTTTCCCCACGGAAAAAAAAGGTTATAAACTTTCCAAATCCGTTCAGCCATTTTTGCTTTAATGTGGATCATATAGGTATCCAGACAAACGGACAAACAATCTAAAAACCATATTTTCGGCATCAGTCTCGTTCCCACACCTCGAAGAAATTACTTTTCTTCAAGAATATTCAATGTACACTTTCGACTTAGTTAATCTTTTATTATATTATGTATAGATAAATAGCAGAAATTATGAAAAAGTATTTTTTTTTATTGCTCATCTTTGTGTAAATTTTTTAATCACCAGTGCTCTCAAAACGGTGAAGGAAAACATCGTGAGGAAACCGACATCTCCTAGAACCAAAAATTCGAAGACATGACGTGACATCTACCAACCCGCACTGGGCACGCGTGGTGGATTACAGCCCACTCCGTCTCACCGAGAGGAGGCCTGTGTCCCAGCAGTGGGAACATTATAGGCTGATTATTATGCTTATGCTTATCTCAAATATTCAAAAAGTTTGCTTCTTCAAGTTGTATAATCACAATCGCCGGAGTCTTTGATAAACTAACTGTATAATGTCTTTTCTCTCGCACAAAATAAATCAGCTTTTCTCTCCAAGCTTACAATATCTCAATGGAATACCGCCACACTAAAACTCCATTTACTCTAACAACGTAATTATTTCACTAGACTACACTAATTCGTTACCACAGACAGTAATTGTTGTCGCTAAATAAGGACTTAAATTAATTAATTCTTAGTACTCTTTTCACTATTCGTGTCAAGAAAGTAAATTCTATACGAAGAGTTCTTCATTTTATTTGTGAAACAATAGTGATGGCTGGTGTTTTTGGGAGGCCGAAAGACGAAAGTCACTCGTACAATCACCGATTCGGAGGCTATTATCTAGGTACTGATTATATTCAAGGTTTCTGTTTTTCAAAATATTTGTTTCATAGATTTTTCTCCATAAAGCATTAATATTAAAAGTTTTATTTATTGTTGTATTGACTTTTGACTTCAATCACGTCTGATGGAAAGCGATGGATATGGTCTATGATGGAACGCGCGAACCCAGAAGATGCCTGTTCGCTCTTGCTTTGAAGGCAGACGTGTTAACTGTGGAAAGGAACACAGACGCTGGGAAAGATACTCGTAATTATTTAATAACATTACAAATCAAACAGAAAATCGCATTTTTAAAACACACTTTATGACATTTATATAAATAAATATCGACTTTCCCTTTCAAACATTCCACTTATGATAACTTACACCATTATAAAATATAAGGAAAAAATAAAACGATAATGTAGAAGAAAAGCTTGTATATCAATTGCATAAGCGTTTACGTGTGCAAACAAATCCTTTGTATGTAACCGAATAAATATAAAAAAGCCGAAAAATAACCGAATCGTCACGTCCTCGAAATTCGGTTTCGGCGTGAGTTCCACCACTAGCGTCGAGATAATCTTTTGGAGATAGCACGTTCTTTGTTCGCGATTTTCTTTTATTTAGCGCTGATTTGATTGTTTTCTTTGTGATAGGGCACTACAGATGATAATCTACCTACGCTTGTATGAAGTTCGTGCAACTATGAGTGTACGAACTTATTCTAAGACAATTGTTCCCCGGGAGTCCGGATGCTGGCTGAGTTTCGAGATGTTGTTTTGTTTTTCTCTGTGTGTGGAGTAGCTTTTGTTATGAGTTTATTATCTTGCTCGAGTATGTGTTGAACTAAAGGCTCATTTACACGAGGCAAGTTTCTTACCAGTTGAATACCATGAAGTTGAAGGAACTAATCTTCTTAACGTGTCGATGGCAAAAATAGCATGAATAAATTAATATAGTTTTTTTTTTAATTTGTTTGGCCTAAATTTCTGCAACGCGGATACCATTTGCTGATGCAGCCATTAGGTCCTTACGTGTGCAGGTGACAGGGCATGCGGTGCAAGATGGGAGGTGAGCCATTGTCTGTAGAGAGACACCGCATATACACCGGAGGTCTGAGCCTTCCATGGACTCTCCCACTTGTGGAGGTTGTCCTTGCTGCGGCTTAGTTGGGTTCGAACTCTGTTTAAGGATTTCCAAGTTAACCAAGGTAACTTGTGCCCGGATGACTGATGACTTTTACATTTGATGACATTGTTTAAACGCTGTTTAGACGGTGCAAGTTTTAGCCCACGTTCGCACGGACGTAAAAATATAGCGGCGGGATTTTATTGACCACTGAATTTTCAACTCTCAGTTTTGAGCCGAACATAGAGTATCCAACAGAGCGCATCCCAGCGCGACAAAAAAACACACTGAGGGATTTTCAACTTGGCGCTAAGCAATGCTTTAAAAATCCAGTGCGCAAAAAGGGCCGCGGGAAAAACGCGCCCGTTCAACCTGGGCTTGTTGTTGCTTCAACTTATGGCCTCATGCAAATCATTGTTAACATGCCTCAACTCATGTGGGTTAATTCGATCAATCAAATCTTATTGTATTAACATATGATGCGCCCCCTGAGTTGATGCAATCAACAACTGTCACTCTTTTCAAGTAGTCACTTAGCAAAAAGTTTCAAATTAAATGAGCTTTCACTTCTAAGCACAAAAGCTAAATCATCACCTGCGTAGCCTTTTCCTAACTATGTTAGGGTTGGCTTCTAGTCTAACAGCAGTATTTTACATGAAGCAACTGCCTACCTGACCTCCACAACCCAGTTACTGGGTAATACGATACCCCTTGGTAAGACTGGTTGTCAGACCGTAACGTCTGTCAAAGATCCACGAATGGCAGCTGGGACCAACGGCATAACGTGCTTTCCGAGGCACAGGTATATGAAGAAGGTCACCCATCCACGGTCCAACAGTGGCAAGCGTAGCTTAACCTGATCGACTGACCCGTGCGGCTGTTATTACTTAACCATAAGCCCTCGCATAAAAGCTAAATCATAAACATATTTCTAATACAAACTGCAGACCAATCACAAAAACGTCAAAAACAACTGTCCTTTACAAAAACCAGCTAGCCAATCACAAGTTAATAGACCAAATATTATTCCTAACTCTCACTTTTTCAACTCAATCCTATCCACATTAACTAATGTCCAGATGAGCTGAATTTTCCAATAAGCATTTTAAAATTTCCTATCTAGGAGATTGGAAAAAGTTAGTCGTCGAACGGAACGAAGAAGTAGATATGTATGTAGATGTTACTATGTACGTTGAGCAGGGGGAATTCAAACTAAATGTAGTTTGAATTTATTCAATCTAGTCCGTGTGTTTACTTCTTCCAGCTTCGGGGCTGTGGTTTCATTACAAATAGAACAGACTGCCAATTATAAGGGTTTTGTAGGAGTTTATTATTTATTTTATTTTACTGTCTTTGGGTGGCTTACAGCTATAAAATACAAAAGTCGTAGTGAGGTAATTGACGACAAGCTATTTACAAGCCTCCACAGTTAGCAATAGAGTATTGTTGTACACATTTTCAAATTTACTAATGAAATAAAAATAGTTAACGAATAGGTTAACTATAACACTAAGTGTAACATTAAATTACTTAACTAATAAATTAAATACCTAGAGTTGATATATAATAATTAATTATTATATAAATATGGGGAATGTTGGTCGGCCCGTGGCTAAATATTAACAGCCGCACAGATCGATCGATCATTTTAAGCTACGCTTGCTGCGGTTGTTCTGTGGACGGGTGACCATCTTTAGATACCGACACCCTTCCGTGTCTCGGAAAGCAGGTTAAACAGTTGGTCCTGGCAGTGGAAACATTATAGCCTGATATAATGTTAGATGAATAATTTTATTTACCAGATATTGTACATACAATACTAATTAGGATTTCTATCATTCAATAATTGTTTATAACCGAACAATGTTCCATGAATACAATTTGGTCGGAGAATAACAACTACATTCAGATGAACTGTTTTTGTATTTATGTTGGTGGTTACTATTATTTCCCTAAATGTATACCTAGGCGTATCAATCATTTTTGCTGCCACTAATTAATCTACTGTAATCAGACTAAATCTACACAAATAAATAAAATCGATGAGTATGTTCAAATTCAAAATAACAGCTTTTAACTAAATGCATATGAAAGTATCTACGCTACTTATAACATTTTTTTTTTGTGTGTCTGTTTGTTGGTTCCGGCTAATCTCCGAGACGGCTGGACCAAATTTGATTAGACTTTCACTGGTTGATATGATCTGATGTTATGGAGTAACATATAGGCTTATTTTTGTCCCGGTAGCACGTTCCAGTGGGATAATTTCTGACATTAATGAAAGAAAAGAAAGAAAGAAAAACTATTTATTGCAACTCGTACAGGAAGATTATAAAACTAAACTAAACACAATCAAAAATAAAAAAAAACAAAATATATAAAAAAGTAACAAAAAGAAAAATTAAAACAGAAAGTCCTATGCGAGGCCAAAAGGCTCCCATCTCAGCATGATGCTACGACATTTAAAAAAATAAATTACGCAGCGCTGGTATTCTGATAGGGCCCGCTGTGGTGTCACAGACAATTACAGTAATAAATAAATAAATAATCTACTTTTATTATTTATATATATTATATTATCAAATAAAATAAATAATTCATTCTTAATCCGCGCCAGACGTAACCAATGTAAAACAATGCGGGGGAAGCCACGAGCAGAAGCTAGTGTAATAATAATAATACCAGCCTGTTACTGTCCCATTGCCGGGTTAAAGCCTGTTCTCATACAGAGAAGGCATGAGCGCACTTGCTCAAGACGGGTTGGCGATTTCAGCCTTGTAGCTAGGATAATCCATCAGCAACTTGCTCTGAAATACAACCTTGTGGAATCGGAGGTGCCGTACTACAGGTATGTGCCCGACCCAGTTCTCGAAAATGGAAATATCACATTGTACTGGGATCGATCCATCATCACTGACAGGACTATTACTGCCAATAAGCCTGGTATAGTGGTGGTAGATCGATCATAGCGGCGCGCAATGATTGTTGACATAACCATCCCGCACGATGAGAACCTCCTAAAACCCGAGAAAGATTAACAAATCAAGTATCTTGACTTGGCTCGCGAGGTGGTCGACATGTGGGTTGTGGACTCAGCGATCAATGTGCCAATAGTCGTGACAGCCAATGACTATAGGTCCAGCTAATCCGGCTAAATGGGTCTCTGGCTAAATCTGTTATAAATCTATACTAATACTAAAGCTGAATAGTTTATTTAACGCGCTAATCTCCGGAACTACCAGTCGGATATGAAAAATTCTTATTCCATTTGATAGCCCAATTCTTGAGGAAGGCTATAGCAAAAACAATAAAAGTCGTAAAGAACGCTAAGCGGAAACGAATTATTAGTGCGGCTATGCGATGCGTTGACACGCAAGTCGCGTGCAGAAGTTAGTGAGAAATATAGTGAGGTTTTAACCAAACCTAAACATAAATACTAACTGCAAGCAAAAGACAAGCAACATCTAACAAACCGCACTGGGCACTCCTCTCACAGAGAGGAGGCCTGTGTCCCAGCAGTGGGAACGTTATAAGCTGATTATGCTTTCTGCAATCATAATTTCTAATCAACTCAGCCTATTGTAATCTACTGCTGGACATAGGGCTCTCCCAGGCTGCGCCACAACACCCTGTCCTCAGCCTTCCGCATCCAGTTTGTTCCAGCCACCTTCTGTAGGTCGTGCGACCATCTAGCTAGCGGGCGTCTCACACTACGCTAATATTAATATTATTTTCTAATAGCATCTTCTAAACCTATTTCTCTTCGTAATAGTGATCTTGCACTCGACGATAAGCTAATAATGCACTCCATTCTCGTATATCTTCCACATTTCCGTATTTGCATACAAATGCTTTCCACAAAATTAATTTCACATATCCATTACTTACTGAATCCACATTAAAACTGAACAAACGATCGTCGACAAACAATTGGCAAGGAAATTAAAATCCTATATTTGCTCAGACAACTACTACCGAATATCCTGAACCAATATTAGAATTAAAATCAACATTAAATTCTGGTAGGGCACGGCTACCGTTTAGTTGGGCAGCTTCGAACTCGTCCCCTTTTGAAATTTACATATTCAAATGTGCACGAAGGATCAAAGAGCCAGAGATCTGTAACACAGACGGTTGGTGGATATGTAAGGTGGATAAAAGCGGCGTTTCGTCCGACAAAATTGGCAGGCGAAGTTAAAATGTTAGATAGATTCGCTACTACGGCTTATTTGGTATATTGCTTGCTCAGATTTTGCGTTTTGAAGTTAAAAGTGTTTGTGTTGACTTTTCGAATGTAGAGGGAGTGAGACTGTGATTCAGTGTTCTTAGAAGTGTGTGTTTTGATTACTACTTAAAGGGACATAAAACTCCAGTAGCGCAGTATTCTGTAAAAATCTCACCGTGAAAACGTAGGTGAAGTGAACTCGCTAGCGTCGGGTGGAATGACAACTCACTTCAAGCAAATTATCACGTTGATATTTTTACAAAATAGTACAACAGGTGTTAGTTTATGGTTAAACAATCCTTATTTCTGCCGTCGTAGTTTAGTGGTGCAAAACTTGGCAACGCGTCAGGCCGAGACGAAGATGGCGGGATGAACTTGACTCCTACCAAAAGGACTGGCCACTCACAAAAGACAGAATTGTGTGGAAAATTGAGAAGGAGGCCTTTATCTTGCTATGGGACAATACAGGCTAGTTAGTTCTGCCATTCAAATAATGATTATCATCATCTTCCTTCCTTAGTTGTTTGGGCTCGACGCAGCACGTCTTCTAACATTCATTATAGCCGTTCGCATGGTAAGATATAACCCATGTTCTCACTATGACTTTCTGAGAAATAGGATGACTCTTAGACTATGTCCTCTTCTACAAAAACCCATCCAACGTTTTTTTGGTTCAATAATATATACAGAATGGCAGGGACATCGAAGCATAACCTTAGTACATACAGCCCAGCCACAGTACATACCTTAGTACGTACATGATTTTTAATAACCAACGAAATGGTTTAAAGCATTTCGGCGCTTAAACATTCAGTCGGTTATTTAAAAAAAAAAAAAATCTGCTGTTTCCTACAAAAGTGCAATACCTACACGGTCAAAATAGCAACAGCATAAAGAACAGCATTTTTTTTATAACCGACGCCATATTCAACGCAGGGATCCAGAATCATGTATTGAATCCAGGTTGTGCCACCTTACATAAAAATATGATAAAACAATCTGAAATGTCACACATTTCCTAACATAAGAATCCACATTATCAAGAAAAACTTCTAAATCCCCAAAAACATATGCCAACACCGACCGACTCCGCCAAAAAATATTCAAACCTTTTCGTGTTTGACCTCTGATTACTTTCGTTAGCCTATTTGTGTACCCCTGGGATGGTTCGCTACCTTTTGACTTAGACAACTTAACCCAAGGACAGGTGTGTCCGGGGAATATGGGGGGCGCAAAAATGTTCACTAATGGCAGGACCGTTAATGTTATTTTGGGTATGTTTTTCAATGTTGTGGAAACTGTTTTAATGGGAACCGGTGGGTTTAATACTCTGGAACGTAATTAAGAGAAGAATAATTTAGGGGTAGGTGATATGGGTGGAGAAAATGTGGGTTTGGATTGTAATATGGTTGATGAAATTGTTGTCTAATATAAAGTGATGATAGAAAAGATGAAGATAAATAAGAGGGAGAATTGATGATAAAACTGAGTCTAGAATGGTTATTCTAACTGATAAAACTAAATAATAAAGAGTTTGGAGACGCGACTTATAAAATAAGAAATTAGGTTCATTTTTCTTCGTTTTAAATTTCTAGAATACTAAATTTAGTCCGAAAATGTCCACAATTCTAAACTAGGCCACCGAACAAACCGAGCTAATATATTACCATAATCACTTCAATTGGCAAATGGATTGGCACGCTATTAAAAGACCAAGCTCATGCTGAAATTAAATTAATCCCTAATTGCAAACCCTATGTTTGTTGATCAAACCTAAAATAGCTCCTCTAACCATGTGTATAGACAATTGAACGCCGACGTTCCACAAAGCTTTCTTCAACGCTAAACACGAAACAATTGGCAATCTACACAATTCTATTACATATACCACAAAAACTTTGCTGAGAAATTTTGCAACAATTTATTTCTAACGAGTACTGTAGCTCCACATATTTCCGAGTGCAATAATAATAAAATAAAGAGCGTGTCATGAAATTCGTCGCATAACACCGACCGTTCTAGTGGCAAGCCCCATCTACAACAATCGTTATTTCAAAAATTCTCTCTAAACTTTATGAAAATATACACAAAATTTTTGGTGTTACGCAAACAAATTATAGTTTTGTATTGTTCTGAAGATGTACGGTGACTCGAATGAGGGAAACATTTGAAATATTACACACTATTTTTCCATATACGGAAAAATAGTGTGTAATATTTCTGTTATTATAGTGAGAGAAATCGGGAAAAATGGGTACAGAAGATGAATTGGATTCTTTCCGCTAAGATGCAGACTGAGCAAAATCTTACGTAAAAGCTAGCACACGAATGATCCCTAGATTTTGCTGGATTGCATCTAGAGAAGCTCCTGGATTGATAGAGAGCATCACGTTGTTAAGTCACGTCATCGAATAGATGCTAAAGGAGGAAGAAACAATGTTGTGACGATTGAGAGAGAATTTTAATCCAAATGTGGACATTTTGCAATAATGCCGTTAGGATAAAGCTTGTGCATAGAGTACTGGCCACGTTAATAATTAAGCTACTAGGTACTTTTAGATAAGGAGTAATTAGAGTCATTTCAATTAGTTTAAAGTCTTTTTACTGTCACGATACTAACATTTTATCTTGAAAGCAATAAAAAGTTTCAGTACCAAACGTAAAACGCTACACAAATTCAGACTGCAGTCTCGTTAAACTTAAAACTTATATAAATCTACAGTGTAATTCATCATTAAATTCTCATTCGAGATAAAATGGAGAATGAAGAAAACCTTCATGTAAGTCTGAAGTAAAAGCTAAGCAAACGAGACTTTGGTAGTGAATAATCAATGAATGTTTGATCAGCATCTCCGGGACTAGGGTGTTAGGATAATCCAATAAAGCAAAAGTGGACCGCGCTTTAATGTGAATAGGGTTGAACCTCGCTAAATGCAAACGGCGAATGTAATAGATATTGCAGCAGCTTGAAGTTTGGATATTGGGCGAAAATATCTTTTGAGGTTTTGGTAATATCGGAAACGATATCGAGATTAATTTAAACCCTGATCTAAGTGGAGGATTAAACTTTAATGTTAACAAAACGTTTGATAATATAGGGCAATTTAACAGCGGTGTAAACAATGATTTAGAAGTATCACTATCTAGATGACTAATTGAGGAACGTATTATAATTTCAGAACCTGTGAATTCGAATCTGATCAGCTTTTGTTACCATAAACTCTAGTCGTTAACATCGTTAAAGCTAGTCTATTTACACAATTGGTTCTCATCGTTGATGATAACGCCCCCTTGTGGGCATTTGAGACTTTCAGGGTAGAAGACAATATGAAAAAAGTGGGCAATATGTATCCTATCTTACGATTATATCTATTACACGTTTAAATTTTATCGTGGCAATAGCTGTTTCATATTCGCGACAGATCTGGGTTGAGGGGACTGGGGATTCTAGAAAAAACTATATCCTCAAAGTGGCCCAGTGGTGGTGGGCAAAATAAGGTTGAGAAACTATGATTTACTCTAAAAATAAAAGTTCTCCGGAATCTTCATCCACGTTTTTGAACTACCAAAACTGTCATAAAATCAGCCAACCCTACCACACAAGTTTCACACAGGAAAGTCAACGAATGAATCTATTTTGCATTTAATAACGAGACGACAAGAGTTTCAATTAAACTTTTTTACGTATTTTTTCCACTTCTGCTTTGTTAACTAGAAGTATGCATTTTTACAGCTTTATATTCCCGACAATTTGTTTCGCGCCACCCTTATCCCGACTTGAATTTCAGTTTCCAGTTTTCGATTCGCTTTTTTCCTATTAGCAGATTGGTTTGTTTGTTGATTGTATTATTTTAAATTTTTGATTGTGCTATGAATGGGTTATTGGTGTGTGTTTTTAGTTTTGGACGAATTTACATTCACATTGTTGTGGAAGTATATATCAATATTTGGATTTGAACTACTTAATTACATAGAGATTTTTTTAAATCATATTGCAAGAAAAGTAACTTTCTCAAGCTTTGTAATTAAAATTATCGAAAGCGTCAATGACACAACTGTCATTTGAAAACTAATTACAGTTTGATTGAATTGATCGTGCAGTACAGTCTATCATAGTTTCTGCAAAGTACAATCTTCTCCCAAATCGACCCACAACAATTCGCCATCCTTTTTTTGCATCCCCAATTCCGTTTGTTTTTCTCATAATGCGCAATGCGTCAATACCAAAATTTCAACCAATGTTTGACCAACAATCTTCAGTATTTCCGAATCCTAGAGGAAGCAAAGTGCGTTAATAATAATCCAAGCCAACAGTTCAACCAATGTTTGACCAACAATCTCCAGTATGTTTGAATCCTAGAGGAAGCAAGTTGCTAGTGTGTTTGCAAACGATGCGATAACAGCGCATCCGCTGCGACTGCACTAATGTGAGCGCAAATTATCCTATCTCTCGGAGTTTTGCTAGCTATGTGAGTGTGGATACTTAGTTAGGCATATGAAGAATGCGGTGGTAATGTGTATAAGATTGAATTTTACATTTGCTTCATGCTTGCTGCTAATGTGAATATTTTAGTTTTTTTTTTAAACCCGTGTAAACTGTAAGTCATCTGATGCATCTTTTCTGGTATATGCAGCTAAAAATCGTGTCGCGTCAAATGGTAGTACCTAGCATTGCTATTTGACATTATGCTGAGGCCTTTTTTAAGCAAAGTTTTGCCGTGTAACTAACATACATATTCGTATTACGTCCTGACATCAATCGTTGGACAGTTTCCCATCCTCCCTTTTCTCTGGAGGTTGAGTGAACTTTACACCCATTCCTCATACCTCTTTAAGATGACGATGATCAATACTCACTCCATAATACAAAAGTATTATTGCATTGGAATATAATACAAATTAATCAATAAATTCGTAATCTTAACCACATAAAGAACGATTTCCACAAGCATTTCAACATTCCACCGACCTAAATCTACTTCGAACGAGTCTAAGCTGCTGCAATCAAAATCAAAACGTTGTTAAATCCAGCAAATTTGCACAAACGATTAAAAAGCACTAATACTACTACACTGGCTCAAACAAAGCCTAGAGCTATTGAAGCTACGGTGATGGGACAGGATGGAGTGGAGCACAGAAGGCCAATGTACTGGAGTATATTTAATTAAATCGGTATTGTTGAAATTAATTGACTGATTGATTGTGTTTTGTATTCGATAGTATAGTGTCGAATCTACCGAGAGGGGCTTCTGGCTAAGTAATAACAGCCGCACGGGTCGATCGATTAGGTTAAGCTACGCTTATCACGGTTGGTCCGTGGATAGGCACACAGGGGTCTAGATATATAAAGATGGTCATCTTTACATACCAAGGCCCCTCCGTGCCTCGGAAAGCACGTTAAGCCGTTGATCCCTGCTGTCATTCGTGGATCATAGACAGTCGTTACGGGTCGTCAGAAGCTCGAAAGTCTGACAACCAGTCTTATCCAAGGGTATCTTATTACCCAGTAACTGGGTTATGGAGATCAGATAGGCAGTCGGTCTATGTAAAATATTGGTATCGGGCTGCATCCGGTTAGATTGGAAGCCGACCCCAGCGTAGTTGGGAAAAGGTTTGGCAGATGATGAGTGTCGAAACTACTGACTATTAATTATTTTTTCGAACAGTAAAGCACACTCGGGCCGTTATATTGGATAGTGACAGAGCATTCGAAACTAGGCATTAGCTCAACGACTCTTATCTATATACATAAAAAAGAATCCCTATTTCCCTTGGTCACGCCATAACTTGAGAACGACTTTACCGATTTCATCCATCTTTTTTTATAAGTTTTCTAATACTTTGTTCTTACGGAAAAAAAATTAAGAAGGTTGCTTCACGCGGACGAAGTCACGGGCTAATGTTGTGATAAAAATAATCATTGATCAATAATGGTTTGGTAGAAATATTAAGTGCCTTGTATGAGTGCACAAAAAATACCAGAGATCGGAGTAGGTGGCAGATCATGAGTCAAATCATATCAGCCCCTAGACAAGAAACTACATGAGGACCACGACCGCTTTGACAAGAGTGCTATGAAGATGAAGAAGAAGAAATATTGTGCCCGAGAGACAAACTAGAAACTAACCCATCATTAAACTGAAGAAGAACAACCTTAGCAATGTTACACAGTGCTTGTATTTGTATATTGTCATATATATCCCATATAATATAACGACTTGGGGTACCAAGTTTACAGTGTTAAGCAATTACCAAATAACATTCAACAAACTCTACTCTTTTCAACAAAAAAAGGTTTCATTACATCTCTCAAAAGTTTTGAAGAGGTCCTTCTGAATATACCCCTAACATGGAAACACTGGAAAGATAGGCGTGTAATGAGGAAAAAATAGCAGAGACAACCCCAGGCCAAGCGACAAAAGAAACCACAGATTTGAATGTAAATGAGCACAATAATGAAAAATATCAAAGCGCGAGTCCTGAAGGTTTTTGCGTCTTCTAATGGACGTTTCAATTCATTATGTTTGATATGCTCTGTGACCGTGGAACGTCTTTAATGTTTTCGGCTTTTATGTGTTTTTATTTTTAACGTTAAGGTTTTTACGTGATCTTTTATTTTTGATTTTTTTGCAGATCTCTAAGGGGCTCATCGACAAATTGTAATAATTTATCGACGAGCCCCTTAGACGCACGGGTCAATCGAAGGTTAAGCTGCGTTTGCTGAGGTCACTCCGTGGATGGTAACCATCCATCGAGAAAATCCGTGCTCGGAAAGCACATTTAGCCATTGGTCTTGGCTGTCAATTGTAGACCTTTGACAGTCGTTACGGGTAGTCAGAAGCCCAAAAGTCTGACAACCAGTCTTACCTAGGAAAATCGTGCTAGTAGTAACTAGAGGTCAGATAAGCAGTCGCTCCGTGTAAAATACTGGTATTCTGATCACATCTGATTGATTATTTATTACTAGCCCCGCGGTTTCACCCGCATAATTTTCGATCCTGTGGGAATATCGAGATAAAAAATATCCTATATGTTAATCCTGGGTATAAACAATCTGTGTGGCAAATTTCGTCCAAATCCGTTCAGTAGCTTTTGCGTGAAAGAGTAAAAAACATCCATCCATCCGTACAAACTTCCGCATTTATAATATTAGTAGGATAAGATATATATTTTAAAAAAGTAACCATTAGAATATATCAAGTCTGAGATTATGTTCTAAGGTTACTTTTTTTTTATTTAAACCAACTTTATTTGTTAACCACAATAAATACTCGTAATATTCTATTCTATTATGTATTTTTGCTCTCTGATCGTAATCTTAACTGGTACATAGTTTTCAGCGCTTTAAAATCGGAAGCTATCCAGAACCCAATTCTTCCTTTCGGGTAACTCAATACTTAACATTTCATCGTTGTTATAACTACTGCAGTCCATGAAATCAGTTCCAATTTACTCTGAATTTCCTATTCAAAGCTCTTCTTGCCTTACTATCCAAGCATTACAATAGCTTTTACATTGATCACTTACTTGTAATAGGCTGCAGGTCGTAACCGTCTGAAGCAATCACCGTAATGTTATGACCATCGACAGACAACTCAATGGGGCAGTTCAGGAACTCAGCGTTGATAACACGGAAACGGTACTTGTAGCCCTGGAAATAAGGTTGATTTTTAGTTTTGTAGGAGCTCGTAGGATCGTTAGGAGTTTCTTTGAAGTTAGTGCCTAAGCTTTTGAGTTTAAGTGATAGAGATTTAGGTGTTGAAGTAGAAAACGGATCAGGTTTAAAATTATAATGAAGAAATATGTCTGAATATGGTTGACATGCGGTCAACCATAGTCAAAATAATTTCTTCGTATATATCTATTCTAAACAGCTGCCCCGACAGACATTATCCTGTCCAAAATTCAATAAACTTTTTGACGAGCGTCATCCACCCGCTGTCAATATATCATCAAAAAAAACACATACAAAACATTCCATCAATAATATTTTTTCGTGAATTTTTCCCGTGTGTTAAAATTTATTGTGCTATTCGGGCAGAGATAAATCCAACAAATCATAAATCATAAAAATCGATGCAGCCTTTCTTGAGGTATAAATGGTGTAACTAACCCGACTTTGTTTTATTTATATAGATTTATCCAGCCAGCCAAAACCAAATATTTGCTTCCCCTAGAAATATAGGTACTCTAGAATTAGAGTAGCATAATTGTTCAATATAGTTTGAAGTTTATACATACTACGTGTGACCACTGGGCTACCACTGCTTTCCTGGGGTTTATATTATGTAAGTAATAAACTATGTCTGTAAATTCGCAAATATACCAAAGGAACGACAAAGAAAATCTCAATATACAATTTTTTATTGCATATCTCATATCGTATCGGTATTATAAGACGCAAATCTCTCCGAGATCCTTTTTTCCATTCTGGCGTTCACATCGGCAAGGGATGATCAAGGAATCCGACCGGAATAAATCAATTAAACTTCTATATTGATGTAAGATGTGTCGGAGTCATCGAGTTTTGTTTTGTTTTTTGTTCTAATTTATATCGAAGCCACCAACTGTTACCTCACAAAACTCCACCTTCTATTTTAATATGGGTGTTGTAGAAACAGTTCTGTCCTTACCCATTATTTTTTCTCTGCTTCTCTTCTTTTTATTTATTTATTAAAACTTTATCCACAAGTAAAAAAAAAATGCTGTACAAAGGCGAACTTCTTTTTCATATATTTATCTCTATCACCCACCATCTCAGTGTTTACCTAGCCATATCATCAATACCCACATCATCATCTTCCTGCCCTTATCCCATGTTACTTGGGGTCGGCGCAACACGTTTTTTTCTTCCATTCTCCTCTGTCAACCGTCACACTATCATTCACTCCCTTCTCTTTCATATCATTCCTCACACAATCCATCCATCTTTTCTTCGGCTTTCCTCTCCCTCTCCAGCCATCAACATGTATATTCATCACTCTTTTAGTCACATGCGTTTCGTCCCTTCTCATCATACCCACAAACACATCATATCTTTCTCTATCAATCAATCTGCCAAGACTTTTCCCAACTATGTTGGGGTCGGCTTCCAGTCTAACCGGACGTAGCTGAATACCGTAAGTAAAATTATGAGGTCTTACCTGCTCAACATTAAACCTTGCAGCCGGCATATACATAGGCTTCGAAGTATCATTGAAGACCTTGAACCGTCCAACTCCGTTGATGAGCAGCGTCGGTGGTTTGTTATCACCCTTCGAGTGATGATGGTCCGTGAACATGCCCATCGCTAAGTCGTGGATCCAGTCTGTTACCAGCATTACGTGTTCAGATCTGTGGGAAAAGATATTAGTTAGTATAATAGTTGAATATTTTAAGTACAAAATTGAAGGTCTTAAAAAATCTATATCTATACTTATAATAAATCTGTAGAAGTGAAAATTCTGTACATTGAAAATATCAAAAAAATAAATGGCATGGGTGTTACTAGACCGACACCGAACCCAAAAATGTGATTAAAAAAATTTTTGTCTGTCTGTCTGTCTGTCTGTCTGTCTGTTTGTTCAGGCATCACACAAAAACTACCGGTTCGATTACGATGAAACTTGGTATAATTATTCTTTAATATCCTGGGCACCACACTGGGTACTTTTTATCCCGGAAAAGTATATACAATAAAAAACAAACTTAATTTTGCGGTTCGATCCCTAGATCCGATTACTGTACCAACCGCAAATAATAAGTTTGTCGTAGGTTAGGTCACACGCAGCGGAGTTCATTTTTATTCCTTTTACTTTTTAGAGTTATTTAGGTTTATTTTTATATAAGTCTTAGGTATAGATTTTAATTTTAAAGTATAGGTAGTATATTTGATAGTGTACGTAGTGACCGTAGGTTATTTTATAATACTGTTAGGTAGGATAGTCATTCGTATAGATATTAGTTTTTAGAGATTTTGCTTATTTATTGAGTTTAGATTGAGGGGCCCGTGGCTAAATAATAACAGCCGCACAGGTCGATCGGTCAGGTTAAGCTACGCTTGCCGCGGTCGGTCTGTGGATGGGTGACCATCTTTACATACCGAGACACCTCCGTGCCTCGGAAAGCACGTTAAGCCGTTGGTCCCGGCTGTCATTCGTGGATCTTTGACAGTCGTTACGGGTAGTCAGAAGCCCGAAAGTCTGACAACCAGTCGTACCAAGGGTATCGTATTACCCAATAACTGGGTTGTGGAGGTCAGATAGGCAGTCGCTCCATGTAAAATACTGGTATTCAGCTGCATCCGGTTAGACTGGAAGCCGGCCCTGAACATAGTTGGGAAAAGGCTAGGCAGATGATGATTGAGTTTAGATTAGTTATCGTCATAAATAGGTTTATTTAGGTAGGTAGGTATTTTATTTTCTGTTATTGAGTTTATTTATTTTTTTAATTAGGTAGGTACTTAGGTAAAGATATCATATAGGTACCCTCTTAATCACCATTAATGAGACACAATTGGTTTTCTATTGTAATTAGCCACAAAGGGCCCGCGAGATAGATGGCATCCTGGTGCACATACATTTTATCCTGTTAGCACGTTCCCGTGGGATAATTTCCGACATCCACGCGGGCGAAGCCGCGGGCAGAAGCTAGTACTTAATAGTTCTATAAAAAAATTGAAAATTCTAATAAAACCAAAAAGCCGAATATGATTAATCAAACCTTAGCTGGACACACTTGAATCATAATCACCCTTAATAATCATATCACACGACCACTCTCACCCTCATCGACACACACCCACATATACTCACCTTCACCGACACACGCTCACTCAAACTCACCCTCGCTCACCGACACACACCCACACATACTTACCCCAGATCAAAATTTGCTATCTTGTTTTATTCTAGTTTTAATTTTCCATTTATGTTAGTATTAACTTATAATAATGTTTTATTATGTACAACCTGTATGTTCATTTAATACAGTCATAGGTCAATAAGTGAGTGTCCGATAGAGGGTAAGCCTCAGGTGATCTGTAATACAGGTTTTACCTACAACAGACACCAGTCTCTGTTAAGTGGTTACCTTGGCTTTGTACTGTGTTTGTGATAATGAGAGAACAATAAAGAATATTATTATTATTGTATCAACATTATCATGAAAGCAAGCATAACTAATACTAAAACATCCACCGCTTACCGTAATCTTCCAACTTAACCACTAAATAAATCAGACTATTGACCAACTAAATAGCCGAACAAATAAAACGAACTCTTTGACTTTTGCAGAACATTCACTAGATGTTTATTTGCCCACACCTTTCTCTGTATGTACTCTCAATATTGACTCAAACGAGACCTCGTGACGAAGCTAGCTAGGTAGGGCATAGAATAAGAAAAGATATTCTGTAGAAGCGAGACTGAAAATGAACATTTCCACCATACTACTCCAGCGCTGAGGCTCTGTCTCGCATAGCCTCTTAACATTATGCTGAACGATGGTCGTTTTGCGTGGATGTGACGCATAAATATTTTCCCCAGCTTATTCTATTTTGTGTTTGTGTTCTTTTTCTGCGTCATGTTTACCGCAAATAAACGTATTTTCTGTCTTTTTTCTTTTACTACTCTCAAAGCGATGAAGAAAACATTGTGATGAAACCGGCATGGCCTAGAACCAAACATTCGAAGACAGGTGACATTTACCAACCCAATGTGTTCCTGTGATGGAATACGACCCTTAAACAGAGAAAAAGCCTGGTCCCGTAAAGAGGGAAAACTACAGGCTTGCTTCCTAAGCATGACTTGCCTCAAAAATAACTTATTTTTGAGGCAAGTCATGCTTAGGAAGCAAGCCCATAGTTTCGAGGGTCGCGTAGTAGATTACAACCTTCTTAGAAAAGGGATCTGAGTCTAGCAGTGAGAAAACCGACTGATTATATTAGTAACTGATCATCATCATAAAAAAAAAAAAATACCGCACTAGTCCTAAGGTTCCGCAATCTCACACACCCTCTAACACTCACTCATGCGCGCCCCCTCTTACACAAAGAGAGGACTGTTCTCACACTTGCCATGCTATGTTACCTAACTTGTAAGTTTTTTTTTTTTTCTTAATTCATTTCATTTCTTTTTTCTCTATTATATTAGGCTCGTACATTCAGACATGGGCTCATTAAAATACATAACTTCAACACTTATATGTAACTCGGGGGGATCGGCGTTGAGGGCTGAAATACAGGCTATGCCTAGTTCGGCCCCAAATGCTAATACTTTTGTGTACAGTAACTGTAGACTAAGCACTCAATTTGTGAAATAATGTACAATTTTTTCAGTGAATAAACATTATTATTATTATTATCGACGAAAGTGACAACCCAGCCGATCTAGTCTGCAAAAATCCTAGGTGAAGTGAGCTGTCAATAGTGGCAATCCCTAGCATCAAGTGGAACGACAGCTCACTCCAAGCTTACTTCACCTAAGTTTTCACGGTAATTTTTTTACAGAAAATATTGTCTGTTTTGTCTTTATAGGCCAGTGGACACAAAAACACCTGAATTTTTTAGATGTTTTAGGATAGATACCAATAGTGTAAAACTAGTTTTGCAGCTTCGAAACAGACCTGTGCTAATTGCATCGTGATCGAAAAGCCACGAAATTGTTAGACTTCTTTCAGTTTTTGACTTGAAACTTCTAAAAGGTGCATCCGCCATACGTCACCCCGTACATTGTTAAAATGTACCAAATGTTCTACAATTTGAGCGTATTTCATAGTGAGCCATAGTTCTGTAGGTCCAATAAAACCCGGAATACAACCTAATATACACCAATCTACATGGTATTCACATGATCTGACCACGATTATGTCTGGACTTTAAAAGAGACTGTGACCTCTGAGTTCATTTCAGCCTTTCTCCTCAGAGTAGTCAGATAGGAAACGCCGAACTCAACTAGTACAAAAAAAATATATAATTGACGTGTAAAAACCTACTTGTTTGTACAAACCTACTTACAGAAAATAAATCATTTATTGCATTTATGCAATTTTTTGTGAACTACGAGCCTATTAGGTTAGTACGTGTTGAAGTGGGATTGTGGGAAGAGATAGATAACTAAATCGGTGAAATAAACGCACGATCAAAGAAAGGAGGAGGAGACAGGAGATTCGCTTCTATATGGCGAGCCTTATTCTATGCAGAAGATAATACAATTTGCTCCGTGGAAGATACGACCTTTACGGTAAACTAGTTGATACGCTTGATTTTATTATAGAAATCCTTTGGCTGTTGCAGGAGATTGTAAATAGGTTAATCGATGGGTTCCCTCTCACAAAGAGGAAGCCTATCAGTGGGAACATTACAGGCTGATTATGATAATCGATGTGCTGCTAAGCATAAGGCATTAATGATTTAGGTATTTTCTGCACACTATAATTAGCCCTTCAACAAAAGAGACGTTGTTCTTACCAACAGTTGTTTGGAACGCCTTCAAATCTTGAGATTTTAGAGGCCATTTTACTTGTAAACGGGTTCAAAGGGTGTGTAATGGATAAAACGATTCTCTAAGTTAAGCTTCTAAAATGACGCTTAGATGTTTGGCAAACAATTTAGACTAATCGGTTTTATAACCGACGGATATTACGGAATTACAAAACTACTACACGAAGAACATCGAGCAATTTCGGTGTTAAAGGGACTAGAATGAAGCCGGAAACTTCTTGGAGTTTAGTTACGTGGTGCGTAGTGCGAAGGCAAAATGCCTAGTACAGACGTCAGCAGGTCAAACTACTCGAAACTGTCCCAATCGACCTTGAACCTTAAAGCTTTTGCGATAAAGTTGAAAACCCATTAAAGAAATTTGACATATTGTAGTAGCTTGATATGTTGGCGTCTGTACATATTATTCTTCATTTTATAACTATCTTTGGGATCAAAGACTACAATCAAAACCAATCTGCCTAGCCTTTTCCCAACTATGCTGGGTTGGGTTACCAGTCTAACTGGATGACGCTGAATACCAGTATTTTACATGGAGCGACTGCCTATCTGACCTCCACAACCCGGTTGGGTAACACGATTTCCCTTGGTAAGACTGGTTGTCAGAATTTCGGGCTTCTGATGACCCGTAACTGTCAAAGATCCAGGAATAACAACCGGGACCAACGGCTTAACGTGCTTTCCGAGGCAAGAAGCGGTCTCGATGGTCACCTATCCACGACCGACCGCCTCTGGGATCCTATGACTCAAACTCAAAAAAACATTTTTTTTTCTAGTTTTAGTCTAATCTACATACAAACTATTGGTATACTTTATATAAAAACAATAAACTATCCTAACACTAAACCTAAAACAACAAACTCGTATCTCGAGAATACGGCGTCGAAAAATCCTACGTATCGCTGTTAACTGGTAGAAGAGACGTTGTATCATAATGCTTAGCCTCTCATTATAATCACCAGCCTTCAGCAATCCCCTTCTGGACATAGGCCTCGTCAATTTCACGCCATTCAAAACGATTCTCGGCAACTCTCATCCAGCTGCTACCAGCCACCCTGCTAAGATCGCCGCTCCACCCACTCTAGCCTGAGGGCGGCCTACCTTTCGCTATCCGATTTGCGGTTTTCACTCAAGAGCACATCTACTCCAACGGTCATCGATTCTACGGCTGATATTAGCTTCTGACCAAAAAAAGCCAGCTTAGGTCACGGGAAGTGTCAACCAAATGTTAAGAGATTTCTTTAAAGAAAAATCTTTGTACAGACTCTAGCACATCAAGCTAGCCGACACTGTCAAATTTTCCCAATCAATCTAACCTAATGCTTTAACGATAAAGTTAAAAATCTATTAAAGAAATTTGACAGATTGTAGTAGGTTGATGTGCTGGCGTCTGTACATTAAACTTACCTATCATAATCATACAATCTGCCGTGAGCGTCTTGGGATTTGGGTTTCCTCACGACGAAGACTCCGGCAGCGCCATCAGCTCGCTGCATGCCAGAGTGGGAGTGCCAAAAGTGGGTGCCAGCGTGTGTGGCGTTGAACTGGTACCTAGAAATGAAAAAGTTAAAGTGAGAAGATGTCCATTGGTTAAGATAACAATGGCGAAATTTAAAGATGTAGTGGTGCTACCTTGACGGAACGGCAGTAGGGTTTGATTGTGGAGCAGCGGGGTGCGGGGTTGTGGGGTTGGGTAGATAGGATAGCAGAGATAGGAGGTGTCCTATCCTGCCCTCTGTGACCCAAAACATGCAGTCAAAGTGACCTCTGCGCTGCCACCGACAGCGCCGTGGAAGTGGCAAAGTTTTGGGAAAACAAGATTTAAAATACAGTCGAGCCAGCGACATGAAGATGAAGAACGAAAAAGATTATTTGAAAATTGATATGGCTAGAGATGACGGCTAACAGAGATACAGAAAGGAAGGAAGAACGGTATTGAATAAAGATATTATGTCGTCCCCAAATAATAGAATACTGTTTATTATGTACACCATATTTATAGACATAAATATAGAAATTTTACAAAGGGTGACACAATGGTCGGCCTTATCGCTAACACCGATTTTTCAAAGACAACCTTTGGATGGATTAAAAAGAGGGAGGAGATACAAATACTATAGGCAGCCTGTGGTCTACCATTTACATAATATAGTAAATATAATATAATAACTAAATTAGAATAAGGGAAGAGGGTGATGACGAAGATAAAAAAAACAACGGCAGTGTTTCATGAAACTTATAAAATAGGCGTAAATCAACAGTTTTTTTTTTTTCTTTTTTCTAAACACAGTCGTGAAGTTTTTTTTTATTAGCTTAAGTAACTATGAATATAAGTTAAGTGACCTACCAAGAATCAATGTTGCATAGAAGGAATGATAATTAGGATTATGGATAATGATTTATTATTATATTTTTTTAATGACGTGCATCCCAGTGGGATAATTTCGTAACACACTATTAGTAGCAAAAGATTTCATTTTGACAGTTCAACAACATTCAATGCGTTATTTACGTTGTTTAGCAGATAAATTTTTCCAACATACGAAGCAATTGATTTGCAATATCCTTCAAAATGATTCAGATTTATAAAAAGATTCAGATTTATAGTATGTTACGGAATTAGGGTGCTGATACTATATAAATTATATTGAATGTATCTAGCTGGTTTTAGCACATTCCTCCTTTTGAACTAATTTCAGAACTCGATGTCAACTTTCAGTCTATTTGATTTGAATATCAAATTAGAATGCGGCTGCAATTTGACCTCTGTCCCTCGAACTAGAGGATATCGACATCTTAAGAATTATCGTAGCATTATTTGGAGTAATATAATAAGAACTGTTGAACAATGTCAATTAAAGGAAGAGCTATAATAAAACCTTTCCTTTGGTCTGAAAGGAATCAAAGGGTTACGACCTATTTAATAATAGTACTAAAATCCAAAAGTATTCATTTCTTTTTGTGATTCATTAAATTTGAAGTCTTCAAAGCTTAGACAACTATACCTATCTTCCATGATTGAGAAATACTCGTAGTATAAAAGAAAGTCGTTTTTCGTGTCTGCCTGTTTGTGCTTATTTCTTCCAAGCATAAACTGTACAAAAGATTTCGAGGGGGTTTTCACCATCATTTAGAGCATTTATTCCGGAAAGTGTACGTGTATAATTATTATTTAACTTGGATGTAGCACAGAAATCTCAACATTCTAACAAGTATTACATCAGTAAATGAACCCTGCAAGGGCCTTTGCACTCTTGCCTCTGTAAAGTTCCTTTAGCCTTTACAGTCACTTAAGTCAATTACATAATATGACATATCTCCATGGTATTTTTTTTTAATTATAACGACTTATGTACATACAATAAACTGGAAAAAGTCGCTCATCCTGATTTCAGATTAGAATTAATAATATACTACACATGTTAGCTTGTTTCATAAAGATTCCGATGACATAAGTTTTACATACAGGCCACATACAAAACTTTGGAGATATCGTCATTTTAATCACATGCGCCGATATCGCGCGAGTCCACCCAGAATAGCGCCACAGTTGCGTGGACTCGGCTGGCGACTCGCGCAATATGGCCGCCACAGTCAAGAGGATACCTATATCATACGTCAATCCTTTAGAAAGTGCTTGTAGAAATACGAAATAATTTGAAAGCGATTTTCACTTGTCCAAACCCTCACAGATCACTAGTAAAAAACAAAACCCGATAATTACCTGAATGTGGTCTCAGGTAATATAGGGCACTGTGTCACGTACGGCGTCCCATCCATGTATGGGGTTCCCTTCTGGTGCTGTCCATGCCAATGTACAGTAGTACCTTCCGTCATCAGGTCATTCTCCACGTCGACTATCACACGGTCGTGTTGGCACACCTGGAAATAATAAAAGAACTGAGGGGCAATTCTTGTAATTTTAAGAACGTTCACAGTCTGATCTCAGTTTCAATCTGTCAAAAAATACTTCTAATTTCCCTACATTATGACAAGCTTTTGACATTTTTTTGTCGCTGAGATGAGAGTGCGACTAGATTTTGATCATTTTAAATTACGAGAATTGGCCTTCTGGTTGCAAATGGTTCCTTGGTTTATAAAGAAAATATTTGATCAAAGGTTATGTGTGACCCAATGTTTGATTGTTTGTATCTGTCTAAGTTTTAGTGTTGATTGATAAATTATTTTAAAATATATAACATCTTAATTTTTAAAGTGCATGTGTACTTTAAGAATATGTAGACATATTAATTTGTATGTAAATTGAAGTACCGAACCGAAAAATAAATACAAATTCTTGAAATATCTGATCAGTTTTTATGTAATCAAAAAGTTCGATAAATACATTTTCTAAAATGATTAGATGAAAAGATGAAATGTCGTTTAATTTAAAATAATATTTAGTGGCGAACTTAATTTAATTTCAGACTTAAAATATCTGCTAAAAGCTTTTCAGCCTTTCAGCTCTAAAGCCAATAAAATGACGAGCATAAAACCAGTTCACATTTTCAAAATGTTTACTAACAATAGTGTTACCATACTTTTATTTAACGAGCGACCCAATTAAAACGAGTTCGCAATTTCACCCGAAATTAAAACTACAACGCTAATTGTCACAATATTGTCAGCTGGGTACAGGCTAAAATTCGTCCAACAATTTTCCGTGAAACAAAATGGGAGCACATTTTTTAACACCATACATTTTTCTAAAAATTAACATTTACGAGACTCAAACCGAAGTCTATAGACATAGCAGGAGTTTTGACTTGACATGTTCCCGTCTCTATCTAGCACTTGTAGTTTGACAGTTGTGCGACAGTGACAAGAACGCTTAACCGAAGTACGTGCGAAGTAATATTTTGTAACGTCTAACGGGACAAAAATATTTTTTTTTACATTCAGTCCTTCGATAATAGACGGCCGATGGCTTCAATCAAAGGATTGAATGTTGCTACGAATTCATTGATAATTTCCGCGCGTTGAGTAGAGTGTATATAAGTTAAATTTTTGTATTAGTTTTCGATATACTTACTTTTTTTATCATTTATTTTTTTGTTTTAGTATGAGAACTTAACTGCAAATAACTAATAGTATTTATTGATAGGTTAATTACATTCTAGGTTTTTCAAAAAAAAAAAAAGAAGTCATTTCTGTGTGTGTGTCTACTCCATTCACCTTTCATACCCTGTTTTGACCAGGCGGTAAAAAAAAGTCAGCCTGTATATTTTGGTTTTACTCACCTCCACGGCCGGTCCAGGCATTTTTCTATTAATCACGTTCAAGGGTCGATTCATACCATCAGCTGGGATACAATCAGGTCGAGAACAGTCAGTCAAATTGTACGGACAGTCGTAGCAAGCCTTGCTCATCGTCTGATACCATTCCAAGACGAAATGATAGTAACAAATCATTGGTTCCTCTCCTTCTCTACATTCCCTATGACAAGGATGGTCTCCATTCATCAATTCTCCTGTCACTTCATCATACCTTACATGAGCCCTTATCTTTGCGTCTTTTACATTTCTGCTAATGACTGTTTCTTTTTCATCTTGTAGCATTCTGATTGGATGCTTCGCTGGAGGAGTTGATTTCCGATTAGGTTCAATTTTCAATACATTTGTGCTGTTCGGTTTAGTTGCAACTAGCACTCTGGAGGCGCTTTCTGGTGCGGTGTGATGGAAATCTTTTGAGATTGTAGTGTTTTGTCCGTCATCGTCTATTACGAAAACGTATGAGTCATTGGTTTGTTGTCTGCTTTGTTTTGTATCCTCTGTGTTCTCTGTGTTAAAGTCAAATGTTGTCGTTTCAAAAGATTGTGCTGTTTCCGTCTGCGTGTTGATTCCGTTGATATCTGTAACAAAAATTATTAATTAGGAAGTTGCCATTATTAAAGCTTCACACATCCACTTTGGATTATCTCCTGTAGCCATTTAACATGATTATTCAATAACAAAACAACAGGATTGTATAGTGACATACATTAGTACAGAAAATATTGACTTATAAGGGTATGAGAAACAGGGTGCAAAGTTCACTCATCCTCCATAGAAAAGGGAGGATTCTCCGATCAGACGGGTGATGTGTCTGGCGGGCAGCTGCCCGATGATTCATGTCGGGCCGTTGTATATATGCTAGTCGCGCAGTAAACTCTGGTTGCGACACGCAGGATTTTGCGTGACATCAGTATGACGCGTAGTTCGCATTTGGGGTTGTAGATACCGCTACAAACTCTATACGAATACATATTTTATTCCCTCTACAATTAATCAATGGAAAATGTGAGATCAGAGGGCCAATTCTCGTAATTTAAAACGTTCAAAATCTAGTCGCAGTCTCATCTCAGCGACAAACAAATGTCCAAAACTTGCCAAAATGTAGGGAAATTAGAAGTATTTTTTGACAGATTGAGACTGAGATCAGACTGTGAACGTTCTTAAAGTTACGAGAATTGCCCCTCTGATCTCATTTAACTTTCAACAAAGTGAAAAAATTTTAATTAACAAACTTAACACACGAAGATATTCCAGCTTTTAAGGTATACAGAGTCATTTCACATTCATGTAAGGTTGAACATAATTTTCTTCTTTCTATTCATACCCAGCGATCTTCTAACTTTCGTATAATACTCCATTCACATTAAAACCTATAATTTTTGACAGCACCAACCCAACAATGATCCCTAAAATCAGTTGTCGGTAACACGGGGAAAATCCCGAACCCGATCACCGATCATTACAAGAACATTTGAATTGTAAATCTGGTCATCAACCGGGTGACTTGCCCACAAAATAGACAGGTACAGAAGGCTTACTTCATATCCCTGTCAGGGTCGCGGGTTGTTCGAAAGAGTCACCGTGGCCCCTGGCACAGGCAACTGAAGGACCACGGGTGGGTTTTAGTCAGTAAAAGCCTCCCGTTCCGCCCAGAGTGGGAGACTTACGCTTACTTAACACGTGCACGGATACAGACGCGTACGTACGGCGATCTCAAACAAATGCCGGTCGCGAGTGCGCTTGCACTCTCTGTACGTGAAGCCTGTCTATGTCATCATCTCATCATCTGCCAAACCTTTTCCCAACTATGTTGGGGTCAGCTTCAAGTCTAACCGGATGCAGCTGAATACCAGTATTTTACATAGAACGACTGCCTATTTGACCTCTATAACCCAGTTACTGGGTAATACATTACCCCTTGATAAGACTGGCTGTCGGACTTTCGGGCTCCTGATGACCCGTAACGACTGTCAAAGATCCACGAACGACAGCCGGGCCCAACGGCTTAACGTGCTTTACGAGACACGGAGTGATCTTGTTATATAAAGATGGTTACACATACACAGACCAACGGCGGCAAACGTAGCTTAACCTGATCAATTGATCCGCACCCTGATTGCGTAAGACACTATCAATCTCAATCTGAATCATTTTCAAAGATATTGCTAATCGATTGCTTCATATGTCCGAAAATTGTGTCTGCTCAACAACGTAAATAACGCAATGAATGTTGTTGAACTGTCAAAAAGAAAACCATTACTACTGATAGGTGGTACGCATTTAGCCCGCCGCGCACCGTGCGGCTGTTATTACTTAGCCATAAGCGTGACTATATATGCGTGCGATCTCGCTTGTTGTTTGGAACCGACCTTCTGCATCTAGATCTATTTTGTGTTGAAGTTGTCGGTTACCATTAAACATTTAACAGCTCTTTAGGAACCGATTTTGTTTTAACCCGACAAAAGGAAGGATTATGGTTATTCTGTAGTTACAGGGGTTGTTGTGAATTCTATGAGGGTTTTGGTTACAGAGTGACAGGTATTTTATCGATGTCTTTGGGGACGTTTATTAATTTCGGATAAGAACACTGGTGGCTTAGTGGTAACGACCGCGACTTACGAGTTGTAGATCGTATGTTCGAACCGGCGCTTTACTTTGTGTAAATTATTTCATCACCACTGCTCTCAAAACGGTGAAGGAAAACATCGTGAGGAAACCGGCATGTCCTAGAACCAAAAATTCGAAGACATGTGACGTCTACCAACCCGCACTGGGCTCGCGTGGTTTACTACGGCCTACGCCTTCTCACAGAGAAGGAGGCCTGTGTCCCAGTAGTGGGAACATTATAGGCTGATTACGCTAAGACCATTGGCATAATCACCGCTGATGGCAGAAGTAAGTATTGGCGATAACCAACTTTATTCATTAAATTAAGAAGTGATTATCGACTGTTACATTTTTGACGTTTAAACGTCACTTGACTTTAACCATCGTTTATAAATAAACCCCTTATTGCTAGACCAAGTACCAAAGTCTTCTTCTTAGCGTAAATATGTTAAATTTCCTGTTTGGTCCAGAACTCAAAGTAATAAAGGTACACTTAAGCCTTGTCAAAAAAAGTTAATTACTTATGTATATTAGGAATTTCAAAAAATTATTCAAAATCGGACATAGACAAAGATTTTGCGTTAAAATAATAGAGATAGGAGCACGAAATCAAAATTTTACTAATGTTACTACATACATTAACATTTATGGGATTAGGCGGGTTACATCAGCCGCAAGCACGGTGACCACTGGGCAAAACTTTCCACGCAGTGGGTACCTGAAGATGAACGGCGCCACCGCGGCGGCTTTCAAATCAAAATATTTTATTTCACATAAACCTACATGGGCACTTATGAAACGTCAGAAGCACCTAGCTTCTGACATTTTTTTCTCGGTTCCGATTGGTCGTTTCCTTTGGAGAAGAGCCGGCAAGAAACTCCACGGTTACTCTTTTAAAAATAATTGGCTTTTACAATGTTTTCAAATTACAGTAAGTATGGGAGGACAGCGTAAAGTACCGTGTACCGTGCGAGCTGGTTTGAGATGGCGCGGGAAAAGAGTTCCTAGAAGGATTTCGGGGAGGTCTTTGCGCAGCAGTGGGCCAAAAACATTTATAGTTTTATACCAGGCTCCCTCTCACAGACAGGAGGCCGATGTCTCAACAGTGGGAACATTAAAGGCTGAAAAGATATGTATGTATGTTATATACCATTTGAATAGAGTTGAATATTGGTGGTTTTGTAATCATCATAACTAAAATATTCGATACTATACCAGCTTCGTCCCATCTATATAAAAACGTTATTTATGACTCGGCATATCGTTTTAAACAACTTTATTTATCGACAGACCAGACATTTAGGAAATGAAACGTATGAACGAAATATTCATAATTTCTCTTTTTGACACTTTTTGACTATGTTTACTACGGCGGCTAGGTTTATTTAAATTGTGTTCAGCATTAATATTCGTGGTGTTGAGTGTGTTGTTTTTAAACGAGGTAGCAACAAGTGACCACGAAAAATAAAATGGGTGATAGGATAAATCTTAAACATAAAATACACTACTACAGGATAAAACTAAGACATAGAAGACATACAAATTAAATGGTGATTGCTGTAAGTATAAATAGCAGTGAATAATAATGACATACATGAGTATGTATGTACCCACATTTCACCTGTTATATTTAAGTCTCATGTAATGTGTGGCGGTGGCGAGCCTATCGCCATCAATCAGTCGCAAATCCAGACTTCAGGCTGCTCTTAAGACTTCCAGATAGATAATCCCAATAACACTTTAGCCGACCAGGGAATCATACTTTGTGCTCAGCAGTAACATTTGAGAGCAACGAGGCACTCTCTTTCAAATTCTCTAAGTTTCAAATCGAATCTAATTCTCGCCCATGATTCAATTTCTGACTCCTTCCAAAGGAACTCTACTAAGAAAATTCAGGTGGAAAACACCAATATCACTTGGCAACCTATGAATCAAAGCAAGCACTACTGCTAAGCATGAGGCAGTAATTTGTGGTATTTGTTTTCCGCCGACCACTTATAAGGGGTCGGCGGGCAGAGCTAGCACAATTTACCCCACGCTAACGCATTAGGAATTCCCTGTTAGTTGTTTGTGATAAATAAATAAATATTTTTTTTCTCTTTAATACTAAAGACAGGTTTCCTATATCAATGCTTATTCTTTCTCTCGGCATTGTTTGGGGCTTAGGGTTGCGCCTGTTTATTTTTTACGACTTAAGAGGCTCTCAAGCCCTTTTTTTTTCGTGGGGAAGTTCTCATGGATGCCCTCCATCCGGGAAGAACGCAGGGTTATGTCGGACTCCTACCGAATAAAACCCCACTGTTCCTTCTAGTACCTTGAGTCCGGGGCCCGAGAGACACTTGTACGCCGCACCCCCTAATGCCCGCCATGCCTAGCGGGCCCCATCACCAAGTGCGGCCGCCCCAAAATACAAAGAAAGCTCTCAATTAGAGCTTCTTGATGAATTTTGATTCGCTTTTCACCAACATATTTTAAGTGGCTGGTTCATAGAATCTCCCGTGCAAACGGAGCGGTCACAAGATAAAAAATATACACTGTAAAAGATTCTCCTAAGTTGTAATTAACACTGGAATCTTCTTTCGAAGAACTTAAACGTCCGGAAGTGTTTCGAAAATTTTAATTAAACAATTTTCCTCTCAACTGTTGATTAAGTTTTAAAAGTCGGGCGAACATCTTACGTGAGTTTGTTGATCGGTAGGTACTTCAGACTGAGTTTCAGGTTTAAATGGGCAACTTTACTTGGTATTAGCTGTGGCTTCATTCCTGAACTCATCAACAACAGCTTGAGTTTGTTTGATATAGAAAGTATGGATGTGGCGGCGCAGCAAGTGGCGCCGCCCCGTTTAGTTAAGAAGTTGCAAATTTAAGTACTCCATAGCAAGTTTAGACGTGATTAAAAACATGGCCACTAAAAATACGTCAATTTACGTCAGGCGCTGACTAATTTAACAGGACTAAACTAATATTTATCTTCTGTCCTTTTCTTAATGAAATAGAAAAAAAAAGATACACTAAACTAAAATTTAGTTTAGTTTGTGAACAAGCGAATCGGCGCCACTGGCTGATTGTCACTCTAGCAGAGCGTCGCATATATGGTTGATGACATCTTATGTCATCAGGAGCAACCATATATGCGAACCATTCTGGTAAAAGCTAAAGGCTATCCTGCGCCATTATACAGGGTGACAGGGAAACTCGAGGTATTCCTTGAAATGTGTTATACTAGAGGTCATTAGCAACAAAGTATAAGTACATATTTATTTATAAGTAGTTGATACCGTCTTACGTCTACTGATACCTATACAGGATTTTCCCTGTGTTTTTTCCTTGTAATGAAAATATTCTTATAACCTACATGATTCAATTATTTCAAAACATTATTTGCACAAACAAAATACTCGAATCTTGTAAATCCGGGTTCTTACATTAATTAACAAAACATAAACAAAGGAATCTAACATAATATTATTTCTCACAAAACGAATGAATGTCTACTATAACATTACTAAAAGAAAAACTGGTATTTTCTAATATTCCACATGTCATCACTTATTTTTATAGAAAAGGTAATGCAATATTGCTTACGTGCACATTGCAATGGTATTTTCAGTAGGCGTTAAGTAAAAAGAACCAGAGGTTTTTTTATCTCTCAATATTAAGCTCCACGAATAGGTATGCTATAATTAGCTATTGAAGTAATTATATTTTCTTTAATTGAGTATAATTGTTTATCCGGTTCCATTGGCTAGAGTTGAAAGTCAGAAGGGTGCATTTAAATAGCCAACTAATCTAATCGCTAGCTAATTTAATTCTATTTAATACTAGCTAATATATATTTTTTTTTATTAAATTAGCTAGCGAAACTCAGCAGATGTGATGGAAATCGATATCTAAAAATGATAAAACAAAAAAATATATATTTGATGATAATTTATTTTGGGCTCAACAGAAGATTGCCCACTAGTTTCCGCTAGAAAGCAATAACTATTACAGTATTTTTATCCCTTTATTCGCATAATATTAGATTCTCAAAATAGCAGATTCTCAAAATATTAGATTCGCTAAATATTATATTCTCAACATAGCCGAAATTGTTTGTGTGTGAAATTTTTGAATGTGTTTACTCGTGGTAACCAAGTGTTCAAACATGCTGTAAATGTGTGCGTGAAGACGAGTAGCGTTAGTACAGGCGCCAGCAGGTCAAGCTACCCGAAACTGTCAAATTTTCCCAATCAACCTTGAACCTTAACACTTTAGCGATAAAGTTAAAAATACCTATATTAAAGAAATTTGACAGTTTGTAGTAGCTTGATGTGCTGGCGTCTGTACATAACATACGATTCCGACTTCGCCATTTGTCTCAGACGGCACCGAGAGCTTCTGCGCTTACACACATATTCACATTGTGTTTATAAGCTTGGTTAACACAAGTAAAGCGCGTGTCGCTTCGTGAGATAAAACTGCTATACAGACCAAGACCACGTAACAGACTGATTTGCATCACTAAAATAGATCTCTCCCAATGCAATCCCGCCCTAAATTCTGCTAAATAAAAATAAGGAAGGTTAAAAACAAGCTAAAGTTGTAACCATTTTAATGCTTTTTCTTGTTTCTTGTCAAAATTGTGTAGTAACTGTTGCTCTGTAATTGTATTCTTGTTTGTTGTATTGATTGTGTTGTATTGTATTGTATGTGATTTATTGCATTCCTAGTTTGAACAACGTTTTTTTAAAAAAAAAAAATGGACACCACTTATGCCTATTTAATTTAGTCAGCATCTAACAGAATAGGCTTCTGCACCCTATTAGCGTTACATACGAGTACTTTTAATCACAATTTGAAGGATATTGCTAACCCATTGCTTCACATGTGCGACAAATTTGTATGCTCAAAAACATAAATGACGCAATGAATGTTGTTGAACTGCCAAAACAAAAGCCGTTGCTACTGTTAGAGCGGTTTCGCTCTACGTCCGATCCGAATCCAAATTTAAGATCCGAGTTCAATCCGAATTGGGAATGTTCTAAATTCGGACGGACTGAGTTCGGATGTAGTGCGCAACCCCTCATACAAATAGTAGTATGGCTACTTTGGACCGTCATTTCTCAAATTCGGATCAGACGTGGTGGGGAAACCGCTCTTAGTGTGTTACGCAATTACTTCTCTGGACAAACGTGAGCGAGCGAGCGATTAAGTTGATTTTAGAGTGACTAACACTATTGAAAAAGTTATAAAAATGTTTGAAGTTTTAGCGTAAACTGAACTTTATTGTGTACGAATTACATTAATTTTTCCCTAAACTCACATTTGTTTACATTTTTGGCAAGTAAATCGCGAATGCAGGGTAGGTATAAAAGTGTTCAAAAACGCGCAAATATTCGCGTGACTCCTCTCAATCGAGGACGATGCTCCCATACGCGTACCGCATCCCGCATCCCGCTCTCTCTCTCACTTCAGTTTATTCATAGCTTAATTTTCATAACCTTTTTCAATTACGGGTCCCCGAAACGATCAATTGCAATTGATCATTTGCTATTTTAGTAATATTGTCAATCGCTTCAATTGCATTTCGTAGACGCATTGCGTTTCGTTTGTACATCAATGTGTATCAATCACATTAAATTTCTTCTTCTTCGCGTATCGATGGAAAAAATTGTAAACATTTTTGGCCCAAAATTCAGCTGTGCGAACCCCACTCACTGACACAGTCATAAGATCATAAAGTGCACAGGTGATAGGGCTTGCGGCGAAGGATGCAAGGTGCGCCATTTGTCTGTGGGGAGGTGCCACATACGCACTTAAGATCTGAGCCATCCGTGAACCCCCATCTGTAGAGATTTTCCTTGCTCCGGCCGACTTGGGTTCGAAGTCTGTTTAGAGATTTCCAAGTCGGCCACGGTAACGCGTGCCCACGTGCCAGGCTCTCAGATGGTTCGATAAAATGGTTAAGGGGTTATACAGCTCCCGCCATAGATTGAAAAAAATAATTGTCAATCACAATTGATCGTTTCAGGGACCCTTTATTACCATCATGAACTAGGTACTATCGCCAAAACCTATATCTAACCATTTTGAAAACAAAACCCCGTCACATGATGACCACAGCTGCGTCCGTAAGTAAAACAAAAGAGGATCCTTTTTAGGTCGACTAATAATATGCGCTGAAAGCAGGAATAGTCCTTACGGAGGTCAGATATAGACTTTGGCGATGGTACATTATGCAATTTAACGTCAAAACACGCTATGGAGCGTTCAACCACCAAACATATAAATAATCGCAAATCTTTCAATAGAACACAAGCCCAACCAAAAACATAACAAATTCTTCGGCTCATCTTAAAAATCCAGTTTTGGCATGAAGTCATTAATACAGTCACGTGTTGCCAAGTATGGCAAGTAGGTAGCAATGCCATATATGGCACGGGGAATCCTTTAGTTTAACATATTAATAATATTGAGTAAATATTTTATGGTTGGTTATTTGACTTTGCAGTGACGCTAGCTAGTAGTGTGATGTTTAGTAGTGGTATTTTTAAATCGCGTAGACAATCAGGTTCTAGTTATTTAACCGGACAAGTATCTTTCAAACGGGTTATTCCGTTTATACAGCTCAAAAAAATCACCTTAAGGTAAAACATTAAAGATATAACATTCCAAACAGTGTTTCTTCATTAGGAAGTACTTCCTAATGAAGAAACACTGTTCCTAATTAATTTTCAATGTAGGAAATCTATTTATTCAATCAGCCCATAATGTCCCACTGCTGGGCAAAGGCTGCCTTTTCTAAACACGGCTGTCCTCTGCAATTGCGGGCCAGTCTCTTCATTAGGATTCAAGTTCCCTCCATCTTCCTGTCTTGTAGAACTGTCAAATATTTGATTTGAAACAGTTATTCCGTTTATCCACGCATGTCCGAGAACACGCCTTAAGTCAATAAATTCCGTTTATCCAACTAGGCCTAGGGTGGATTCTCGGAGACGCGTTTACGCGTATCCACCTTAGGGTGGATTTATGGAGAAGCCCAAAAAAATAACGCCCAATTAATTTGGTATGGGGGCAGGAAAATGATCAATGACGTTTAATCAAAATCAATAAAAAGTAATTTATTCAAATTAAGCTCAGAATTAGCACTTGTCGAACGTCAAAATTACATTAGACAGCCCCCCAAAACCACCCGCCCTTTGCCACTTCCTAGTGATGTAGCTGGGAAGAAGAATTGGCGTAACAAAATTCCCAGCAGCACAGCTGTCTGTTCAGTTAGAAAAACTTGCTTCTATAGAATAGTAGGTATCGAAGACACCTCGGAAAGCACGTTAAACCGTTGGTCCTGGCTGTCATTCGTGGATCTTTGACAGTCGTTACGCGTCGTCAGAAGCCCGAAAGTCTGACAACCAGTCTTATCAAGGGGTATCGTATTATGCAGTAACTAAGCTGTGAAGGTCGGACAGGTAGTCGCTCCTTGTAAGATACTGGTATTCAGCTGCATCCGGTTAGACTGGAAGCCGACCCTAGGCTAGGTAAATGATGATACAATAGTAGGTATAAGCCCTTACAGATAACCCCTTTAGGCGATGAGTGGAATGTAATGACAATGTAAAGCTCGGTTCGATATAATGCACTTTTATTAGGCTACGGATCCAAATGAAGAGGACCACCCACCAGCTTCTTCGAATACCAATAAATAACACTTCTGATAAATATTATATGCGTGGGTTAAATTTAACTCCCGTGTAATGAAACGTGAAAGAAAATTAAACATTTTTATATCAGCAAACTTAATAAAGTAAGTGCCATGGATATTATAAATAATAGGCACATAAATTATCTATATATCGTATATAAAATTCAAAGTCCTGACTGACTGACTGACTGATATATCAACGCACAGCCTAAACCACTGGCCCTAGAGATATGAAATTTGGAGGGTATATTCTTTGTGAACAGTAGGTATCCAAGAAAAGGTTTTTCTAAATTTCACCCCTAAGAGGGTGAAATGGGGTGATGAAATGGGGTGATTTTGTTTGTATGAAAAATCTTATTCCTGAGTTAATAAACTTGAAACTTTGCACGAATACTTCATCATCATCATCATCTGCCTAGCCTTTTCCCAACTATGTTGGGGTCGGCTTCATGAATACTTATCTAAGTAAATTATGAAATTTGCCATTTTTTATTTTTATAAACTACCTTCTAAAAGGGGATTAGAGGATTTTAAAGTTTGTATGGAAGAATTTTAGCGCGCGGTCCGATTAACTCGAAACTCAGTATTACCTAGGATCGAAAGTAAAGAATAACGTGTATCAGGGTTTTTCGAAAATTACCCCTGACGGGCTGAAAAGGGGTAGTCAATTTTACAGGAGAGGATTTTACTGCATGGCTTGATTAATTCGAAAATTTGTATAAATAATCTTGGAGTCAAGTTATGAATACATACCAAACGATTTTTTTAAATTTCACCCCTGTGGGGGTGAAAAGCGGGTAATACAGTTTATGTGAATAATCTTCTTCAATAAGTTAATAAACTTGAAACTTGGCAAGAATACTTGCGTAAGTAAGTAATAGTTTATTGTTATAAGTTTTTCGAAACTACCCCTCAAAGGGGGATATAGGGTTGTTGAAGTTTGTGTTGTAGTATTAATAATAAGTATGTAAAGTGTCGAAAATTGACCCCTGACGGGGCAAAAAGGGGTAATTCGGTTTTTAAGGGAAGGATTTGAACTTGAAACTGTATGTTACATTTTCACACCTAAACCACTGAACTTCTGATTTGGCAAAGAGATAGATGGCATCCTGGGGAAGGCATACTTTTTAACCTGGTAGCACGTTCCCGGGGAATTGTTTCCGACATCCACGCGGGCGGAAGCTAGTTTTTTTTATATAATAGGTTTGGCAAAAATCCGGTTGTTTGTCGTTTAAAAGGAAAAACAAAAGTTGTTTTTCTAAAATGATTGAAAACTGGTATATGTTTACCGGAGCTTTGATTTTCTAGTTCGAAAAATAACAAGCAAACGTTTCATTTATTTTTTAACTGATTTCCTAAAAATGCGTAGCATGAAATAAAAAGCATATATTTTTTATAATTTTGTTATTTAATTTTATTATTATTATTATGTCTTTGACATTTCTCGGGACCCTGGGGTCCCGGACCTTTGAAAGGCGTACTGGGGGCTTAAGCCAACTCGCAGAGGCCCTTTACATAATTTTAAATGATTTTTTATTGATTTTGATTCCGTTTCATCATCATTCTCCTAACCTTATACCAGTTTTATTTTATATATATATTTTTTTTTAATGTTACCCCACACTAGGAATTACTCCTGTGTCATGGGTGCGTTTACAAACATTTAAACTCACATACACAAACAGCCAGACCCGGAACAACTACCTGTAGGCAATACAAATATTTGTTCCGTGCGGGAATCGAACCCGCGACAGGCAGGGCAGCAGTCGATCGCTCAGCCACTGCGCCAACCGTGTCGTCATTCGTATTCTATGGACATTTCCATCAAATACGTGTTATGTCGCGCGTAATTTATGAATATTTATTAGTTAACCCTCAAAGACCAGCACCCTAATTGCGTAACACACAATCAATCGGAATCGGTTTCATTTTGACAGTTCAACAACATTCATTGCGTTATTTACGTGTTGAGCAGACAAATTTTTCGAACTTATGAAGCAATGGATTAGCAATTTGCTTCGAAATGATTCAGATTACGATTGATTGTGTGTTACGCAATTAGGGTGCAGTATACATTGAGCGACTGCCTATCTGACCTCCATAACCTATTTACTGGGTAATACGATACCCCTTGGTAAGACTGGTTGTCAGACTTTCGGGCTTCTGACGACCCGTAACGACTGTCAAAGATCCTGATCAACGACGTAATGTGCTTTTCGAGGCACGGAGGGGTCTCAGTATGTAAAGATACCATTCACGGACCGACCGCGGAAAGCATAGCTTAACCTCATCGATCGACCCGCGAGGCTGTTATTACTCAACCCTCCTCCTATTAAAAAAAGGAGCATCATCAATATACATTATGTATAGCCATTTATTTAGCTCCAAAAATCCTTTACAAAATGAAACCGTACGCACACTCAGTAACAGTCGTAACCAACAACAACAACCACTATTTACTGCGTTTAGTCGCCACTCAATCGCACGACAGTCGCGCGACTATCGTCCCCCACCAATCAAGGTTGTACCGACTCTCCAGTTAATCGCTCCATTCATCTCAGATTCGATACTACGACCGAACAATTTTGATACTTTTAATAAAACTAGCAACCCGCCATTGCTTCACATGGCTACATGGCTAGGGTAGATCCCTTTAGCGTGTCGATGGCAAAAATAATACGAAAAAATAAGTTTTTTAGGTTTGTTTGGCCCAAAATTCAGCAACGCGAATGCCGTTGGCTGTCCAAGCCATTAGGTCCGATCCATCGCGACCTACTGATGGGGTGACATGTCAAATTATAGAGATTTCTGTGTGTCTGTGCTATATATATATCCAAGTTATTTTTTTATGCATGAACCTGAACCTGCCGCAATAAATTATTTGAATTATGTGAATAACTAAGCGCAAACTACAAGTGCAAGATAGCGACGGAAAGATACCCGAGGGGCAATTCTCGTAATTTAAAGAACGTTTACATTCTGATCTCAGTCTCAATCTCTCAAAAATACATCTAATTTCCCTACATTTTTGACAAGTTTATGCATTACATCTTTAAATAAATAAAAAATAAATAATAAATCTTTTATTACTCCCAGAAATGCACGAACATTACATTGAACAAGAAACAAAGTAAAAAATTGGCTTAAGCTAAGTGATTCACTGTAAAAAAGACCCTGACCTCTAAACTAGGTAAAAAACCTGTATCTTAGAAGTCAGTGTACCTTCAAAATTATGCATGGATATAATAAGACTTATAATTTATACCTAGATAGGACACAATGATACAAGGTAAGATAGTAAAACAAAAAACATAAAAGATACAATGCAAAATTAGGCTGGTTTATAGGGAAATGTAATAAAAAGCAGGAACATAATAAAAGAGAGAAAAATAAAACAAAAACTTATTTTGATTAACTAATTGGTGAAGCGTGTGTTTCATATTGAGTGAGTGAGAGTATATGTGAGTAAGTGTATGTGTGTGAGTATGTATTTGTAAAAGTGGTTGTGAGCATCTCGCTCACAACCACTGTTGTATGTACATAAAATTTAAATTATGGATTTATTTAATTTTGAGCTATAAAAGCCCATCTGTTGAGGTTGGAATAGTTTCCAATCAAAAGATCCTCAGTCATACGGTAGGTAAGTTTTTGCAGATATTTTTGTAACTCAGATTTACACTGGTATTTAGTTTTAGGGAAAATATTTAATAATTTATTTAACTGGTTCTAGAGTTTCGTACTGTTGATGTAATAATGCCTTTTAGCGAAGGAAGTTTTATACGACTCTAGCGGGAAGACTGTGTGTTTGACCCTACCTTTTGGCTCCGATAACGGACGAGTTGAGACACTTGACTTTGACAAGTGTATACTGAGATAAGACAGCGAAAGATTTTAAACGTTTTAAGTTACGAGAATTAGCCTTCTGATCTAAATCTCAATCTATGTATTAAAAATACCTCAAGTTTCCCTGCATTTTTGACAAGTTTTTGACATTGATTGTCGCTGAGATGAGATTGTGACTAGATTTTGAAAATTTACTTTTTTAGTTAATTACGGGAATTAGCCTTCTGAGCCAAACCACGTGCTGACTAATGTTTATAAACGTCGGCCTCAAAGCCCTGATAGTTAAATGTGAAGGATGGATTTTTTTCTTACGTCGTAATTAGGTATGGTGTGTTGGGTAATTTGTTTTTTTCGCAATAAGAGTCAATTATTTGATTAGTTTTGAATTATAATAAAAAACTCGTGATTGTCCATGTTTGTTATTGAAGGCGTCAACGGGTTTTATGAATGTTTGTTTACTTTAAAGGATGTTTGCTTATTAAATTTTTTTGTATGACGTGTATGCAGCTAGCATGGTAATTTATTTTATTCGGGAAAAACTTTACAAAAATCAACAAACTTTTTAGCACCCTCTGTCTATTGTCCAAACACAGCTCCAGGAATATTAAATAAATTAAGATAAATATGAAAATGAACAAGTGAACTTTAAAAAATCTGGTGTATCAAAAATTATTGATACTTTTGGTTCATTTCTCTAGACTGGATCTAGGAGGTAATCTCCGAAACAATTTATTCGATTTAAAAATGCTTCCACTGATAAAAAGTTTCACTATTCCGAGTGCTATATTTTATGGTACACACAGCTATACATCAAGCTATATAATTCCAGTTTTAGCTGACCTCGAAATGTATAGGTTTTTCTTACAATCAGAAGTCAACTTATAATAGTTATGTATAGCTTGATGTGTAGCCGTAGGTACAGTTGGCTTCCACGTGGATGGAGTAGAATATTGTATTTCAATAAGTATTAATAATTATGAAATAAAAACATAATAAAAATAACGAAATTTGATGTAATTTTTATTAACGTTAAGGTGATGGTCATAATTATGATGATTATGTTTTAAAATAATTCGTTTTAATATTAAACATGAAGTCATATTAATAAAACAAGTATTTACCTACTTAAAGCGTTTTGTTCAACAATCTGAGCATAAATTAAACAGCAAGGTTAATATCTGAGAAATAGTATATCATGTCATAGTTTATTTTTTAATAGAATTTTGATGAGTATTTTTAAGAGGAATATTAATAATCATCATTCATTCTCTTACCTTTATTCCAATTTATTTTGGGTCGGCGTAATAATATGTCATTTTCTTCCATACTTCTCCATTGGTCGTCATCTCAGTAGTCACCCCTTTTTAGTCATATCGTATTTCTCTCAATCCATCCATCGTTTCTTTGATCCCTACGACTTACAGCGAACGAATATTACTCAATACGTTATATCCCAACTGCTCATGGCTAAAATGATAACAGGCCCACGGGTCGATCAAAAGTTAAACTACGCTTGCCGCGGTCGGTTCGTGGAAAGACACGAAAGGGTTTCGATATCTAATGGAGTGACCATCCATTATATATCGAAACCCTTCCGTGTCTTTCATAGATCTTTGATAATCGTTTCGGGTAGTTAGAAGCCCAAAAGTCAGACAACCAGTCTTACCAAGGGGTATCGTGTTACCCAGTAACTGGGTTGTGAAAGTCAGATAGGCAGTCACTCTATGTGAAATACTGGTATTGAGCTGCATTCAGTTATACTGGAAGCCAACCCTAACATAGTTGGGAAAAAGCTTGGTCAATTGACGTGATATTACCAACAATAATTATCATCGTTGGAACTGTCTAACTACATTTTTAAGACTATTGTTAGGTATGTTGAAGGACCTGTTAAACTAATGATAATTACATACTGCAATATCTGCGTCAAGTCAAAGTTACGTGACATTTCGAGTAATCTCAACATGCGGTTCATATACTTCAGCGACTAATTTGCAATAAAATTATTTACTTCTACAAAGTAGGTACCTACTTTTCAAACAAAGCATCGTAAACATATTCAGTGGTTTGTAGTTACCTCATAAAATGGCTAATGACTGAATGAATTTGTGAGTGCAACGTCAACAAGTAGACATGATGAAAGTTTTGTTCCCATACATTGATACAAAATGTATTACTTACTTTGACATTTTGTTCTTTAACACGTTGACTGTCAGATAACAGACACAATAGAAAATCTATTGTTGGCGGTCACCGGTGACCGCGGTGGCAGTTAATGCCTTAAATTAATGATTATTCCCACTCTCTCTCACAGAGCGGGGGCCTGTGTCCCAGCAGTGGGAACATTATAGGCTAATAATGATGATGTGATGGTGTTTGATTTATAGGCAAATCTAATTTTCTGTTTAAATATTCTCTGTAGCATAGAACCCACTTTTGATAATAGTATTGGAATCTACTTTAGTGAATCTTTTTAAATATCTAATGGGTCAATGATTCATTCATGTACAGACGCCAGCAGGTCAAGCTACCCGAAACTGTCAAATTTTTCCAATCAACCTTGAACCTTAATGAATTAACAATAAAGTTGAAAATCTATTGAAGAAATTTGACAGATTGTAGTAGCTTGTTGTGCTGGCGTCTGTACATTATTGAACCCATGTTTCACGCTATTTAAAATCACAGCCTCCCAGCTAAATTCCAAACAATACCTAGAAGTATCAAGACCTGGCAGTCCTTGTATATAGATTTCGCAATCCATTGAGAGACGAGACTCCCGCGGTGTCCGAAACGGTACTCGGGATAGCTCACGTGTCCAGTTATTGGCATAGCCCATGTGTGTTCAGTAGGATCACACAGTAGTACTAACCAGACTATCGAGAACCTACATAACTAAAGGCCTGCCAATCAATTCTAAACGAATTTTGTGATGCAAACTGCAGTGCGATTCTGTAACCATCTCACCGTGAAAAGTTAGGTGAAATGAGCTTAGAGTGAGCTGTCAATAGTGTCAATCCCTAGCATTAGTTGGAATGACAGCTTGCGTTATTTACGTTGCTGAGCAGAAACATTCTTCGAACGTATGAAGCAACTACCTGCGCCCCGCGGTTTCACCCGCATAAGTTTCGATCCCGTGGAATATCGGGATAAAAAGTATGCTATATGTTAATCCTGGTTATACACCATCTGTGTGACAAATTTCATCCAAATCCTTTCAGTAGTTTTTGTGTGAAAAAGTAACAAACATCCATATATACAAACTTTCACGTTTATAATATTAGTAGGATGGATTAGCAATATCCTTCAAAATGATTGAGATTGATAGTGTATTACGCAATTAAGGTGCAGAACGTTACCGTACGCTTAACGCTAATGATTTGTGGTAGAAATCTACCAACCCGCACTGGGCCCGCGTTGTGGATTACGGCCCATTCCCTGTCACATAGAGGAGGCCTGTGTCCCAGCAGTGGGAACGTTTTAGACTGATTATGGTGCAAATGGGCCTAAAGGTATACGTGACGTAATAAATAGTCCACGCACTTAACCGAATTTTTCACTCTCATTTCTTGTGTTACGCTCACATATACTCTTAGCTCGTGAGTCGAACACAAATGATTGAGAGCTCCTTTCGAGTTCGGGCAAATCTGAAATGAACACGAGTTCATTCGTCAACAAAGTTAACATCACACCTGTATTGGGGGTAGGCAGATGGGACTCATTTCACTATTTATATAACAAAGTCCCATGTAATAGGCGGAAATATGCAAATAACATATAACCTGTCTATTTTGTTTACCGTTTTTTGACAGCTGTCTTAGAACGTACAGACGCCAGCACATCAAGCTACTACAACTTGTCAAATTTCTTTAATAGATTTTCAACTTTATCGCTAAAGCATTAAGGTTCAAGGTTGATTGGGAAAGTTTGACAGTTTCGGGTAGCTTGATGTGCTGGCGTCTGTACATATTCCAGATTATGTAAAATTTAACTTAAAAATGCGTAATAAAATGAATTATATAAACTGCCTTATCTTATTTATGATTTTTTACAGACATTGTTTATACCGTACGTGTATCAATCAATGTATTGTGTGTTGCTGCAATCACTAGTTCCATCTGTCAAAAAACGGTTTACCTAATGGACAGAGTATAGCAGTTATAACTTTTACCCTGTAGACCTAGACCATGAATAGAGAATAATAATAATAATTATTTATTTGTCAGATCAGTACAATACACTACTAATGTTAGTAATGCATAAACAACTTTTAAACTAGTGTTAGTACATATACCTCTGTTAATTTATTAATAAATTCTAAAACATGTCAGAGACGATAATAATAATAATAATTCATCATTCAAAAAAAATATATAATAAATTAATAATAATTATATTGAGCAGGACCCAAACTCACTATGACCACGTAACGATTCCTTGCTTCGAAACCACATCAATTCCTTAGGTAATCACGACATCTGCCAGCTATTAACGTACTTATTCTCTATGACACAATGAACGAAACCGCGCGAAATGAACGCGAAGTTTTACGTGGTTCGATCTGTCAACATACATGTTGTCCGTACGGTTGACATTTCGATTCCTTGCCGGTTTGCACATGATAAGATTTCGCGTGGAATAATACAGATTTGGGGCCCGCTTTAAAATAACGTGAGCCTAAGTTGTCTATAAAACCGACCTTTTATTTAGGGAAACTGTCCTATTGTATTTAAATTTCATACCTATAATCCGAGTATACCCAATGATCCAATTTCGTATAGGTAATTTTTTGATCTACTGTTTCAACTATACTACGTCTCAACCAACATGATACTTTATCCATTGTTTAGATTGACTGCCTTAATCTTAGCCCCGATACAATTGCGCAGATCAATTGGTGTAAATTACACATTGGTACTGCCGCTGCAATCTGCAGAGATTCTGTGCGTTCCTGAATTGAATTCGACACTATTTTAGGGGTGTCATCTAAACGTAGATGTGTAGGGTGGCTAAGTGAATATGAGACTTAGTTAAGGTTGTAATAGGGGTTTATATTGCGTGTTGTGTGTTGTTTACGAGACGTTATTGTTTTGATACTTGTAGCTAAGCTACCTACATCAAAATGGCACTTGTAAAAGCTAATAATAATAAATCATTTAATTCAGACAACAGTGATCCATATTTTGTTAGTATTACACACAACTTATATTCTAGTGTTAGTAACACTGATATAGAAAAACAACCGACTTCCAAAAATGACACTACAAAGTGAAAAATAACTTTAATTTCGGAAGTCGGTGTCGTCGGGTTCGCATTTTCGTTGTTTGCCACCGAATTCCAAAATTAAAGTTATTTTTCACTTTGTAGTGTCGTTTTTGGAAGTCGGTTGTTTTTTTTTTTTTGCAAAAAAGTTTATATTTTTACTTTTAAGTTGTAATTTTTACCAGTAATTTTGGTTTAAAACCAAACTACTGAACCGTTTTTGATGAAATTTCTATGGGACCGCTTCAGAAGTATCTCCTTTCGAACAAAAAAAGAATTTTGAAAATCGGTCCATAATTGGTGGAGTAATCGCGTAACAAAAACACAAAAAAAAAACATACCGTCGAATTGAGAACCTCCTCCTTTTTTGAAGTCGGTTAAAAATAATATTATTAAAAACAAAGGACGATCAGGCAGAAAGACATGTTCCCTACCTAATCAACCTCCGCACAAAACGTCTGATATTTGGAGTATAGCTCTCCGCCACAGCTCTAAAATGCCTGTAAAATCTTAAGGGTTAGGAGTAGGTGAAGCTGTATAGTACACCCACATTTGGCCAGTTATGTTTAAGTCTCTTGTAATACCGGGCGAGCCTATTGCCATCAACCGGCCACAAATCCAATAATAATTACCAAATAATGTTCCAACGTAAAAATGTTATTTCAAACCTTTCATACAATTAAAATTAATCACTATCATCTGCCTGCCTTTTCCCAACTGTCTTGAGGTCGGCTTCCAGTCTAACCGGATGCAGCTGAATACCGTTATTTCACATGAAGGGATTGCCCATCTGACCTCCACAACCCAGTTACTGGGTTATACGATACCCCTTAGTAAGACCGGTTGTCAAACTTTTAGGCTTCTGACTACCCGTAACGATTGTAAAAATTCAATTAAAATTAATATTCATCGGAAAAATCACAATGAAAAAAGTTCAGTACAAAAAATATGAAAAAGCAGTTGAAATAATATCAAACAGTACTCCAGTAAGAATCATTGGCCCAAAAAATCTAAAGTTTAGCCAACGCAGACGTTTTAAGCTAATTTTTCGCTGAGCACTTATCAAAGCGTTTCAATGGAGAATTCTCGATACAAGTGGGGTCGATACTTAACCCCAGCTTCGAGGGGATTTCCATAATAATTTGAGAGGCCGATACTCTATATATTTTTTACGTTTTCTGTTAAAGATTTTTTAAGGTAAGTTGTTCTCAAATTGGGAACCGTTTTGTTTCCGCTTTATTTAATGGGTCAACAATGTTTAGACGGAAATTTTGAGTGCGCTGGTATTTTAATATGGATATTTTAAAAGGATTTTTCCTTTAAGGAAAAATCTATCTAAGGAAAAAGGGTAAATAATAACAGCCGCACGGTTCGATCGATCAGGTTAAGCTACGCTTACCGCGGTTGGTACGGAGATAGGTGACCATCTTTACATACCAAGACTCCTCCGTGCCTCGGAAAGCACGTTAAGCCGTTGGTCCCGGCTGTCATTCGTAGATCTTTGACAGTCGTTACGGTTCGTCAGCCCGAAAGTCTGACAACCAGTCTTACCAAGGGGTGTCGTGTTACCCAGTAACTGTGTTGTGGAGGTGAGATAGGCAGTAGCTCCATGTAAAATACTAGTATTCAGCTGTATCTGCTTAGACTGGAAGCCGTCCCCAACATAGTTGGGAAAACTTTTTAACAAAAAAATTAAACCGCCGAGAAAACTGAAAAGCAAAAAATAATAAACCTATTTTTATTGGACCTTAATAACTAAGTTCTTAAACTAATGTAAGTATACCTAAGTAATTTTAGTCGGCGCCAAACAATCAATAAACAAAGATCACTAAATTGCCTTAAATTTAAACGGCGCCGACTTAATTTATACCGACTTACTTTTTAACAAAAAAATTAATATATTATATTATTTTTTTGTTAAAAAGTTTATATTTTATAATTTTTTGTGGCTATAACCTACTAATTGTTTGCCAAAGGGCAGGCATATGTGGCACTGAGTAGAGTAATAATACACAACTCCGCATTCAAATCTGTGAGTGAACAATAAATCACCCCTATTTTCCCACCCTTAGGGTTGGATTTTTTTTCCAATTTTATATGGAATTAACTTTGGAGTGTACCCTTTCTAATAAAAAAAAGAATTATCAAAATCGGACGACTTTGTAAAAAGCTATGCGTGATCATACATAATTTTTTTTTTTTTTATATATTCGCGTCGACTTGAGAACCTCCTCCGTTTTTTTCGTTGGTTAAAAAGGTTAGGCAAATGATGATGATCTTTTAAAAGATGTTTTTATTATTCATAGCCATTTTATTTATAATTCATTTATTTTTCAGGCAAAGTCCATTACATTAAATTAAAACATAAAATTAATATAATAATCACACACAAATACTAAAATACTGAACATTTAAATCAAATAAAATATAAAATACATACAAATGTCATTCAAATAAATAAAATTAAAATAAATAAATATGTCATCCAAAACTAATAAATTAAAACACATAACACAGGTATTTAAATGTTCAATAATTCGAGAGGAGCCGCTACTGTTATTATTATTACATGTGAAATTAAAAACATTCAAACATTCATTCAATCATTAATTATAAACATTCTTTAACATTTTAAGTTATTATAGACTTAGCCATTTTTTAAAAATATTAACCAATATTATTATTAATGACAAACATTTACGTAATCCAAACTTTTTACAAACTTCTGACTACTTTAATAATCAAGTCTAGACGTTACAAAGAATACAGTCTATTGGAAAATTCTTCATAACTCTGTCGACAGCAGCAATAAATTATTATTTCACCAAAAAAACTAAAAAGGCAGGGAGGGACTCGTAGCTAAGTAATAACAGCCGCACGGATCGATCGATCAGGTAAAGCTAGGCTTGCCGCGGTTGGTCTGTGGATGGATGCCCATCTTTACATATCGAGACCCCTCTATGCCTCGGAAAGCACGTTAAGCCGCTAGTCCCGGCTGTCATTCATGGAATTTTCACAGTCGTCTAAAGCCCAAAAGTCTGACAACCAGTCTTACCAAGCGGTATCGTATTAGCCAATAACTGGTTTGTGGGGGTCAGATAGGCAGATCCACATAAAATACTGGTACTCAGCTGCGTCCGGTTAGACTGGAAGCCGACCTCAACAAAGTTGAGAACTGGCTAGGCAGTTGATGATGCCCAAAAAATAAAGAGGGAAATATTGTAGTGTCAATTTTCGAGCTGAAGTTCGCCGATTTGTACCGAGCTTAACTCGTAAGGCCGGACGTACTAAAAGAATTTTGTACGTGTTGTTTTACTATGGAACAAAGTATTAATTTAAAAGTTATAGTGTTTCAGTGAGTCCCAGAGAGTCGGGTACGTACGCTCGGGTCAGCAAAATCATTGGCTAAGTTCGAGTGTGTGGTACGCTAAACACATTAATGTATGATTATTAATTTTCCAGCGCACCAGCGCGATACCAGCGCTTCGACATTTATTTTTTAAATGTCGAAGCATCATGCTGAGATAGGAGCCTTTTGGCCTCGTATAGGACTTTCTGATATTTTTTTTTCCTTTTGTTACTTTTTTATACAATTTGTTTTATTTTTTATTTTTAACTCTGTTTAGTTTAGTTTTATGATCCTGTACGAGTCGCAATAAATACTTTTTCTTTTTTTCTTTCTTTTAATTTAAAAGTTACATTGAGTGTTTCAGTGAGTCCCAGAAAGTCGGGAACGTACGCTCGGGTCAGCAAAATCATTCGCTAAGTTGGAGTGTGTGGTACGCTAATCACATTAATGTATGATTATCCAGATAAAGCATAGCATAATCAGCCCATAATGTTCCCACTGCTGGGACAGAGGCCTTCTCTCGGTGAGAGAGAGTGTGCTGTAATGCATCACGAGGGTTCAGTGCGGGTTTGTAGATGTCACATGTCTTCGAATTTTTGTTTCATACGAGTTTCCTGACGATGTTTACCTTCACCGTTTTGAGAGCACTGGTGATGAAATAACTTACAAAAAGTAAAGTGCCTGGCTTAGAACCTACGACCTACAACTCGTAAGTCGCGGACGCTATCACTGGTTTGAGACTTAGTTGGTTTTATTGATATAGCATAAAACGCGTGAAGATAATTTTGTCATGTCCTAGAACCAAAAATTCGAAGGCATGTGACGTTATGTCACATGCCTTCGAATTTCCTATCCCTAAATATCCACCAACTCGCACTGGGCCCACGTGGTGGATTACGGCCCACTCCCTCTCACCGAGGCGAGGACAATGTCCCAGCAGTGGCGTTACAGGCTGATTATGCAAGTGTCAAACTGTCAAATAAACCCAAAACGCAAGCAAGCATATTATTTGATTTCAATAATTCAGAACAGTGACGTTCAATTGTAATATTTTAGTTAGTTTCGTTCACACACCTGCTAATTAGGTGCGAGTTTTAATTAATATGATAATTATTCACACCACTTTGCATAAACTCTGCTGGGAGTTATGCAATTTGGAATAGACGAAGTGCAGGGTAATTGTGTAACACACTGACAGTAGGAATGCCTTGCATTTCGACAGTTCAACAACATTAGCTCGTACGTTAGCAAAGCACAGTAAGCGTCGCAATGGTCCCAGCTGTCATTCGTGGATCTTAGACAGTCGTTACGTTACAAAAGCCCGAAAGTCCGACAACCAGTCTTACCAAGGGGTATCGTATTACCTAGTAGCTGAGTTATTTATTTATTTATTTATTCTCACACTGGAACGCCATACGGCAATTACACCAATGGACTGGTTGTCAGACTTTCGGGCTTCTGACTACCCGTAACGACTGTCAAAGATCCACGAATGACAGCCGGGACCAACGGCTTAACGTGCTTTCCGAGGCACGGAGGGGTCTCGGTATGTAAAGATGGTCACCCATCCACAGACCAACCGCGGCAAGCGTAGCTTAACCTGACCGATCAACCTGTGCGGCTGTTATTATTAAGCCACGCGCGTTATGGGCTTGTGGAGGTCATAGGCAGTTGCTCAATGTAAAATCCTGATACTCAGCTGCATCCGGTTACACTGGAAGCCGACCGCATCATATTTGGGAAAGGGTAAGCCAGATGATGATGATTGAACATAGCTATCCTTTGGGTGGCTTAGTGTGGACCAGAAAAAATAAAGATTCTAAATATCGTCTGATACTTCATTTACCAAATCAAGGCAAAATAAGATGATTCACTGTTTAAAAATATACAATGACCTCTTCCAATATGAACTCTGTGCTTTAGCAACAAGGCTATCTGTTTAGTTGAAGATTATCATGTTATTGCATCAGTTTGTTCAGCCATTTTGCATTACGTGAATGTTATTGTGAAATATTGACTATAATGTAGGTACAGTTGGCAAAAGAAATACGTCACTGTCTCAGCATTTTTTTGTTAAGATTTCCTACCCAAATAGAAAGAAATAAAATATTTTATTTCTTTCTTAAAAAAAAACTAAGAAGAAATAAAATATTTTATTTCTTTCTTTCTTAGGAAATATAAAAAAGAACATTTTATTTCCTTCTTTCGTACATTCTGGTGTGACAGATGGATTATAAATGGATATACGTAACGACTACGCCTTATGTCGGGAATCCTTTAACCTTTTTGCCTTTTGGTCCTTTTTGACCTCTCGCAGGTCAATAATGCTTTTAGTGTTATGAAAAGCTGGCCAGCGGTAGACAGTATAAAAAATATAGGTATATAAAGAAAAGATATTTTTAAAAATATCGTTTCTATATTATCGGGAACCCCTCGTAATTAATTCAAAAATACTGTCTTTTTACGTAAACGAAGCAACAAGGACCGTAAGGATCGCGGCAGATGGCTCCTGTAGTTTCTGCCAAACCCCATGGGAAAAAGACATGAGTTTATATACATAAACTCATGTCTTAAAATTATTAAGCTTAGTTTAATATCTATAAGAAAGAAGACTAGTTGAAATATCCACCGATTTTGTGATATTTATTTATTGACATATTACATTACATTTATAAAGGCGGACTGTAGCATAATCAGCCTATAATGTTCCCACTGCTGGGAGTGGGCCGTAATCCACCACGTAGGCCCGGTCCGGGCCGGTAGATGTCACATGTCTTTGAATTTTTGGTTGCAGAACATGCCGGATTCCTCACGATGTTTTCCATCGCCGTTTTGAGAGCAGTGGTGATGAAATAATTTACAACCTGCAACTCGTTAGTCGCAACTATTATTCCTGGGCAACCACTGCTCTTAGGGCGTACTTAATGTCTAGGATATTGTGGCCTATATTATTATTCTATTCTATTCTAAGTGTTGAATGACGGGGCCCGATAGGCCGAAGCCTGCCGGGGTAGCGGGATCGTCCGAAAGGGTTAGCGCTGCCCTGGAACATAAAGGGCTAAGGAAGGAACACGGGTGGGTTTTAGTCAGTAAGAGTCTGACACTCCCTTCCGGTCCACCCAGAGCGGGAGGGGTCATTGGATGATTTCCCATCCTCAAAAAAAAAAGTGTTGGCGTAAAAAAGTATTAAAAAAGTTTAATCTCAAAGGAGGCTAATGATAGAAAAACAGACATGCACGAGAGTTTAAACTTTAACAAACACAAACAAGCCTTTTATGTGTGTTGAACGATCAAGTTGTGGCCAAAGCCTGTTGCACTCAGACTTCGTTTAGTTGTTTGCATACTTAACTGTTTTGCCGTTTGTACGTTTAGTTTTATTACCCACAATAATTTTAATGATACATTAGATGTGATTTAATTGTGATTTGTAAGATTTAAAAACCATTGAGAGTTGTATTGGCCTTGTGGTTTATGGCAAACAATGACACCAATTTTCCTATTGTTGGTGCGTAGGAATTCCATCATTATTCCATTGCAAAAAAGAGATGGTGCTATCGGCCTTTTATAGCTCCGTCTCTCTCTCACACTGGAAAAATGATGGCATTAATACGTCATGATACGGTCCCTGCACCAAGCCGTTTGACAAATGCCCCTATGGTGCTTTGACTAATCTATGGCAATTTTGCCTTGCGACTGTACTGAGTACCGATCTTTGTTGAATCCCAGGCTTTCTACTGTAAACATTGACGATTTCAGCCAGCTTAGTGTTAAAGCTATCATTGTTTCGTTGCGAAAAAGGGATGGTGTTGGCCCATACTGGTTATGCTAGTGGTCGATGGTAGAGCCAACATTGTCCTACTGCATGAGAGAGATACAGGTCCAGTCGATCTATTCTGAAAAATCTCACCGTGAAAAATTAGGTGAAGTGAGCATGAAGTGAGCTGCATTTCCACCTGATGGATTGACACTATTGACAGCTTACATTAAACTCACTTCACTAAAGTTTTCACGGTGAGATTTTTACAGAATAGATCGGCTGTACCTGTATCTCTCTCATGCAGTAAGACAATGTTGGCTCTACGTTCGACCACTGACCTAACCAGCATGGGCCAGTGTGCATAGTCAACCTTGTAACTTTTGACAAACTCCCAGTAAATTGTATCTTCAATAAGGTTCACACTACGTAACTGCCACATTGTTCTTAAAGCAAAAAAATAGACCAAGACGTTTCATGCCGTGCAAGCAACATTCAACCTTAGTTAGGTCGACATTACTCGCAACACTTATTATAAATGCGAAATTAACTTGGTCAGTCAGTTACATACCTTTTCACGTCTTAACGGCTTTATGGTTTTAGATGTTTGGTACTCAGGTAGACCTGCACCATAATTTCGTAACACTCTTTCAATCGCAATCTGAATCATTTTGAAGGATACTGCTAATCCTTTGCTTCATATTTTCGACAAATTTGTCTGCTCAACAACGTAAAAAACGCAATGAATCTTGTTGAACTGTCAAAATGAAAGCAATTGCTACTGCATTACGCAGTTACCCCGCTGTACCTTAATTGCGTAACACACTTTCAATGAACATCTGAATCATTTTCAATTTCAACAACAATCAGCAGTGGGAACATTATAGCCACAACGTAAATAACGCAATGAATGTGGTTGAACTGTCAAAATAAAAGCCATTGCTACTGTCCTCTGGCTTAGGACATAGAATTAAGATATAGAACTTTTATCCCGGCAGTAAGGTCCCATGGGAGAGCTCCCGACCTTCAAGAGTCCAACACAAAAGCTAGTAATAAATAAACTTTTCACTTACTTATAAGAAGGACTAAGAAAATCGCCGAGGCGACCTGGTTGTATCTCCCGTGATTCATCTTGGCGGATCTGCAATAAAAATACACGTACATTTGTTATTGTATGTCGTAGGTAAGCTCAAGGGATAACATGGGGGGAGAAAGAAAAGCGTGTAGATATAGATATACCTACGTGGATTAATGTATTGGTTTTTAAAGATAGAAGATATGTAGTGAAGACTAGTGATTGTAACAGGAAGTTTGCTTTATTAAAAGAAAACCGCCAAAAAAAAGCCAGTTCGGTTTTTTTCTCGGTTTTTTTTTTTTGCCGCAAGTAAATGTTTTCTTTCTTTCTATTTTTTTTCTTTCAAAGTAAAATATAATAAAAATAAAGATAAAAAGTACTTGTGGATTTCTCGATTAAAATTTCCGTTGTAAAAGAAAAGATAAATAGATAGGTAGAATACTCTTTATTATGTACACCATAGAAATAACAAACATAAATGTAGAAATTTTACAAGGGGTGACACAATGGGTAGTCTTATCGCTAAAAGCAATATTTCAAAGACAATCTTTGGATGGATTAGGTGAGGTAGTGTGTGGTGGGTAATGTGTGGTCTGTGGTGAATCTTAACATGTGCCTTTTCTATAAATTACCAAGCTAACTTGTTAATAATGTCCAAAGCCTAAGCATTGCCATACAACGAGGTACCTAATGCCGCCAGTCTCTTGGGTTCATTACCAGTCGACAGCGATGCGGATGAATTTTTCGACGCTATATTTTAGTCTGTCAGTAGTTAGTTAAGTTAGGATATAATTTTGTTATTTTGATTAATTAATTAGGTTTTAAATATTATATTTGTTTGTCATAACTCATTAAAAATAATAGCTAACTTGATCTGAAGTCGAGTCGGTAGTTTACTTGACAAATGTATTATATGATCTATCTGGATTATAACCTAAGAACCAGCCGTAGTGACATAGGATTGGTCTCCAAAAATCGACGGTTTTTTGTAAGTCGATCTATATGAGTATATCAACAATATTCATATTTACAGTTTGCGCATCGATGTCTGCAACCCTGTATTTAATAGACATTACTTCATCATCATCGGTCTATAGCAGTCCGCTGTAGTTTGTATGTTTGAACGCGCCAATCTCTGAAACTACTGATCCGATTTGAAAAATTATTAAAAACAAAACAAAAATCCGGCTGCGTAAAAAAGTGAACTTTAAAAAAAGATGGAAAATTATTGAATACTAGCTTCTGCCTGAAAATTCTTGTTCGCCTGACTCACCCTGTCACATTGCATTGCCCTCTTACTGTCGCCTTCTTTAGGTATTATTTTTCTTTTTGCTCGGCTCCTAATGGTCATAGCGTGGTGTAAAGTAGCCTACAGCCTTCCTCAAGGAATGGGTTATCAAATGTAAAAACAATCCTTCAAATCCGACTGGTAATTTATTTATTTATTTAAACTTTTCGCACAAAAAGGCGCTGTGTGAAATGTCCAGGGATATTATTATTATTATAAAAAGGTAGAAAGGTTGACTTAATGCCTTAGGCATTCTCTACCAGTCAACTAAGGTAATTCGCAAGATTAGCGCGTTAAAACAAACAGCAGCTTTATTATTAGTATATAAGTAATATCACACCGAAGCTGTCAAATTTTCCTAATCAATGTAGCGATAAAGTTGAAAATCTATTAAAGAAATTTGACAGATTGTAGTAGCTTGATGTGCTGTGTCTGTAAGTACATTAAATATTCTCCCAATCCCTGACGTAAAAACCCACTATATTCATACAAAAAAAACAGTGGTTTATATCATCTTCCAAACATGGTAAGACAAGCCACGGGTGTCAACCGAAAAATGCTATCAGCTCGGTTCAAAAACCCCATAAAAATCTCGTCGTGTCCGCGTAGATTCCAAGGTGTTTCACATTCCGTATCAAAAGAGAAAAAACGCGTCAGTATCCCGAGAATCTTCGCTTTTGGTAATTATTAAAGCAATTTCAAGAATTGGCTTAAACCCGATTGTGTCCAACGAAGAGGGTAATGAGTTTGAAATTGTTTTTTTTTTTGTGCCAGATCCATTAAAGTGCGCTGGAGTTACTTATGGTATGGCACTTGTAGGTAAAAATAGTTTTTCCAATATTTACCTGCTTTTTCTTAACCATGCACAGGGCGGGTTCAAGCGTTGCCAGAATTTGACGCCACGGTTGGCGCAGTGGTTAAGCGATTGACTACTGCGCTGCGTGTCGCGGGTTCGATTCCCGCACGGAACAAATATTTGTATGACCTACATGTATTTGTTCCGAGTCTGGGCGTTTTTCTATCTATAATATGTATGTATTTACAAAAATAAAAAAAAAATTATATAAGTAGTTTATCAGCCATCTTGTTACCATAACACAAGCATTAGATTGCTTAGCTTGGGACTAGATGGCGCTGTGTGGAATGTCCAGGGATATTATTATTATTATTATTATTTATTCAGCTCTTTAGAATTTTATGTAGACAAACCAACATTTGTCCTCATTAATGTTATATGCCTGTCCTCTTCCATAAATCATTATAAAATCTGGTTAATTAATTGATTAGTAAATTGACTACCTACTTAAATTGTCCGTATATTCAAATCACAACTGTCATTCTTTGACAGTTGTTTTGAAATGACTATTAAACGACAAATTGACGTATGGGTTTGCCAAATAATTAATTTCCCTGATTGATTTATGTCAACCCGGATGATGCCCTCGAGCATTATCGATAAGTAAATATAAAAAAATAGTCACCCATCCAAAGCATGACTGAGGTAAGCGTTCCTTTACCTATATTCAAATTTTATTTATGTTTCAAATTGACTTTATTTCTAATTCGCAATTAAGTTAAACAAATATCAACTTTATTTTAATAGTAATTAAGTTGAATTCAGAGTGACTAGCACTATTGAAAAAGTAAAAAAAATGTTTGAAGTTGTAGCGTAAACTGAACTTTATTGTGTAGGAATTAATGTTATTTTTCCATAAACTCATATTTGTTTAGGTACATTTTTGGCAAATATGTCGCGAATGCAGATTAGAATAACCATCTTCCAACATAGTAGCACCATAGCAACAAGGCTGTTGCGTATGGAATCTCAAAAAAAAGGCTTCGTTATGTCAGGGTTTCCCCTAAGGAGTCGGAGATAACAAAAGGTAGACCTGTGGTTTCCCCGGTCGTTTGTAGTATCCGTTTTATTCAAAGAAACTGGTTGTGATCTCGTTACCAAGTTGCAGATATACAAGTTTAAGATATTATGTTTACACAAATATTTTGTTTTGTGTCAAGATTTTACAAAAGATAATTTTATAGAATAGAATAGGTACTATTTATTATGTATGTACACCGTATAAATTATTATTTTATTTTCCCCATTGGACATCCGAAGGACGAAATATACAGGGTGGCAGGGACATTGACGCGCAACCTGTTACCAACGTTGAAATTCTTCGCAGGTTATAAAAAAAAAACTTTTTTGAAAAAAAAAACAACCGACTTCCAAAAACGACACTACAAAGTGAAAAATAACTTTAATTTCCGAAGTCGGTGTCGTTGGGTTCGCATATTCGTTGTTTGCCACTGACTTCCGAAATTAAAGTTATTTTTCACTTTGTAGTGTCGTTTTTGGAAGTCGGTTTTTTTTTTTTTCAAAAAAGTTTTTATTTTTCACTTTTAAGTTGTAATTTTTACCAGTAATTTTGGTTAAACTACTAAACCGTTTTTGATTAAATTTCTATGGGACCATTTGGGAAGTACCTATACCTTTTCCAACAAAAAAGAATTTTTCAAATCGGTTGGCAAGCAACGGAGATATGCGCGAACAAACATAAAAAAAAATACAAACATCCTCCTTTTTTAGAAGTCTGTTAAAAAGCTGTTCCATACACTTTGATCGCGTAGGTATTGCATGCATTGCATGTAACAGCTGATTCTTTTTTCGTAACTGAAGTTTTTCAACTTCGAAAAATTGGTCGCAAAAATCGACCAGTACCTCCCCTCCTATATCATTGGGATCAAAATAAATAATTTTCCATAGAAGTTTGTTGCAATTTATGGAAAACTGGTTTTGAACGAAAAGAGCCAACAACCTAATCGTATTTTGACCTATTCTGACCTTTAGAAGTTGGTGGTTTTTATTTTATTTTACGAGTGCAATCATCATTAAACATTTATAATCACCTAGAAGGATTTATTGTGCAGTTTTAGAGTAATCAATTCTAGACTTTAATAGTCTAAAATCATCAGCGAGCAGTAAGCAAGATTATACTGGAAGATGTAGCGTTGGAAGGCCTCCCACAAGATGAACCGGTGACCATAATCTGGTGAAGGCCACAGAAATCCGCTGGATGCGAGAAGCACAAATCCGGTCGAAGTGGAGGTGCTTGCGGGAGGCCTATGCCCAGTTGTGTACGTCCACATTTCGCAATTGTGTTTAAGGCCCATTACATACATAAATCACCCAATTAATTCTTTACACCTCATAGATCACGAAACGAGACGAGACCTAAAAACGTAATTTATTCATATCACCTTGCATAAGTGCTAAAATAATTCTGTTACATTTTGACATAACGTCAAATAAAACATTCGACCGCAATTATGCAATGTTTGATGCGTTATATCATTTGTAACATTACACTTTGAACTGGTTTAGTTTTTTTGTTTAGCAGTTTATTATGAGCAGTATGAGTATTATGACTTCTGTGCGCGACTCCAACAATCAATGTGCGTAGTTAATCTTGGGGGTCTTACCATGTTTGGTCACCAAGTAGTAAGTTAGTAACTTCAGTTAGTAAGGCAAGTAAATCATGCAGACTCTCGACAGCTTGGATGATTTTGTGGGGGAGTCATGACCCCAACGTCCCCCCGGACCGCGCCTTTTTTTTTTGTCGCTGAGAAATGCTTTATGCATCCCCGCCTCGCGGGGGACGAGACGGGGTATGTGGGACTCCCTGTCGGAATGACAGTATACCCACTAAAACTCAGCGGTGTTCCCACATCGCCGTAATATAATAATAATAACGTTTATTTATAAAAATGGTGCAGATTTACAATAACTTATTTAAAAATTATAGATGACACAGTTGCTCATTTGCCTGAACTAGGTGGAGACCTGTGTTTCAGGCTAGTGGGAATGCTAATGTTGGAAGGCTAATGGGAGGGCCATGGGAAACCGGCATAGCCGTTACTTCCACAGCCCTCCCGGCGCACGCACACCTAGATAGTATGACGGGCCCCGCATGCCCCCCAGGTTGGGGGGCTACGGGAATGGCCGGGAACACCTGGCCATTCCCGTCCCACACTGGTGGAGGCCTGTGCGATGCAGGCAACGGTGCCCCCGCGCCCGTTGCCTGCTGGCCCCCACGCCCGCCTAGCTGGCGGGCCCCGCATGTCCCCCCAGGTTGGGGGAGCTACGGCCGCAGAGGATAGGGAAAGCGGCAACGTCACACCGACACTCCTCTTCCCCTGCGGCCCCACCGCGTCCGCCATCTAACGGTGGCGGCCCCGTCAAGGCCGCGGAAGGTAGGGAGAGCGGCAACCTAACACCGACACTCCTCTCCCGCCGCGGCCTCCAATCCTCAGCCGCGATGTCTCCCTCACGGGGGACATCGCGGCCCGCCTCAGGTAGGCTGCGATGTCGCCCAAGCGGCACCGCAACCTACCCGCTGGCCGGTACGTCGTCGGCTTATCCGCCAAGCCCTGACGAGCGGCCCCCGCTGGGGTTCCTCTTAGCTTCACTTGGTCCTGCTAACCACGGCTACTGAGCCCCCCCGCCTCGACAATGCGGGAACCCACCGGGGGGGCCCCCGGACCGCGCCTGATCGGACCTCTACAACCCAACTGGGTAACACGATACCCATTGTTAAAACTGGTTGTCAGAGTTTTGGGATTCTGACTACCCGTTACAACTCTCAAAGCCGTAATGACAGCCGGTACGGGTTAACGTACTTTACTTTCCGAGACACGGAGGGGTCACCCATCCAGGAACAGACCGCGGTAAGCGTAGATTATTTTTCAATCGACCCGTGCGGCTGTTATTATTTAATCACGAGCCTTACGAGGATCATTCAGTTTAGGCTGTGTAAAAATCCCCAGCAAAGCAAAAAACCTTCTCTGAAGTTACTACTAGAGAATGGAAGAAATAGCAATAACACCACCTCTCTCCCTTGATTTAGTATATGTATGTATATATATTATAAGTATATATTATAGTAATAGTATGTACGTGTATATAACATAATTGTGAAAATAGATTTAAAATCTTTTTTTTTTTTATTTTTTTCCTCTCAACCAAAGCACCTACCATGTAATCTCTTCACCACCCGTGGTTGACTGGTAGAGAATGCCTAAGGCATTAAGTCCGCCTTTTTTACTTTTTTTGTGAGAAAAGTTTAAATAAATAACAACTAAATTCAGCTTCATCATTTTCAAGAAATGTTCCACTAACACACATCTTTTACAGAACCAAGAAGATCTACATTTGCTGTAAACCAAAAGTCCTTTAGATAAAAGACATGATGTATATAAACAACAATTACATAGACAGGGAATTGGATAACATTCAGCCACTCGAATTTGCAGCTACAGTGCCCTCTGGCGGAGGCATTCAACTAACGATCGTAAGCTAGTAATCCAGCACAATTAAAAAATCACACTCAACCAAGTCTTAACACCGGAATAGCATAGTTTGAGTTGTAAACAAGACCAAACATTGCACTGTTCGATGGATGTTACGACACTAACTGTGCCTGTTCACTTCCACTCTAAGCCTTCGTCGGCATCAGCTCCGTGTCCGGCTATCTACGGACCGAGGGCATCCACGTCGCTACGCCACCGGTGTGCCCCGCAAGTCGGTCGGCCGTGCCGTTAACTGCCCGTGTGACGTCACCGTACAGCCCAGCATCTTCCTTCTGCGGCCAACTTCCATCTGCGGCCAGCGGCAGGATTTTGCCTGCAACTACAGGGGAGTACCTATCCCTGCAGAAGCGACAACAGTCAATTAAAACCCACGACCCACAAATCTTTGTGTGCCTCCGACTGGTTTTATTTCTATTATAGATTTTGAAGGTACACACCCGTATTTTATTTCAGCCATCATATTTTGTTAGGTGGGAATCAACGGGTGGAGGCTACACTGGCCACACAGGTATACCCACCTGTGTGGAAGTTTTTTAGTAAGTAAGTATGTTATGTCATCATCTCCCTAGCCTTTCCCAACTATGTCGGGGTCGGCTTCCAGTCTAACCGGATGCAGCTGAATACCAGTAGTTTACATGGAGCGACTGCCTATCTGAACTCCACAACCCAGTTACTGGGTAATACTATACCCCTAGGTAAGACTGGTTGTCAGACTTTCGGGCTTCTGACTACCCGTAACGACTGTCAAAGATCCGCGGATGACAGCCGAGACCAACGACTTAACGTGTTTTCCGAAGCACAGAGGGATCTTGGTTTGTAAAGATGGTCACCCATCCACAGACCAACCGCGGCAAGCGTAGCTTAACCTAATCGATCGATCTGTGCGGCTGTTATTACTTAGCCACGGATCCCTACTTTTAGTATGTTTTGTACTGATTAACAAGCATGGATCAGAGGTGGCCGCGTGGTAACGGCCGCGACTTACGAGTTGTACGTCGTAGGTTCGAACCGTGACAGGCGATTTACTTCGTGTAAATTATGTTAACACGACTACAGCTCTCAAAACGGTGAAGAAAAACATCGTGAGAAAACCTACATTGCCTAGAACCAAAAAACTACGAACTACTACTAAACTACTGACAACTACGAACCCGCACTGGGCCCACGAGGTCAGCCCAAGCCCACTCTCCCTCACCGAGAGGAGGCCTGTGTCCCAGCAGTGGGAACATTATGGGCTGATTATGCTTTAGCTAATATGCCTACAAGCATGTCCCATCTGATGGAAAGTAGTCAGGTACAATACCAGAGATATCGCAGATATATTGCCATCGTAATTTCAAGCTGAAATGCTTCTTCTGCCTATAACGACAGCCTCGGACATCAGCCCTGCCCGTTAAACCGGAATACAGCAACACTGTTTGATGGCAGAAATAGGAATGGTTGTAGTACTTCATCGAATGAATCTGCCTTCTAAGTCCATCAACGAAGATATGGGTCCGTCCGAAGTAGTTGATCCCGCAAAATAAGTGTCAAATTTCGGAGGGGATAAGTACGTATAGAGAGTTGGGACAGCTGTCAAATCGTGTTGTCATTCATTCTTAGTTCGGGAGTCGAACTAATATTATGTGTGATACGGAGTAGAAAAGGCATAGATTCGCCTGAAACTACAGATTTCGTTCTTAGGCAGTAGACCTCGAGCTCCTTGACAAAAAGAAACAAAACAAAACTTTAACTGCTTCTTGAATTTCTTGTAATATTTATTCGAGAATAAATTACAGTCAACACGGTTCCTTCCTTGAAGCTTGAAGCCAAACTTCCGCTCTTGACACCGTGTCAGCAATGCGGACACGACACGGAGATGACACGTAGAACACGTCCGCTGTAGACAGATGTAGCTTGCAGACTATTGCATTTGTAATAAGCAGCTCAGATGTTACCGCTCAACATATGGGGCCGTTTGGGCCCGTCATTGGCAGGGCAGTTTAAGCGCAGGGCTGGTCAAATTACCAGTAATAATAGGTATTTTAATTGCAACGCACAAGGGTCAAAGTCGCTTGACACTTGCCATTCTCTTATAAATATTAAAATATTGACCTGCACCCCTATTGCGTAACGTTCATTCACAATATGAAGATTTTTAAGGAAATTTCTAATCTATTGCTTCATAGGTTTAAAAAAATCGTCTGCTGTTGTCTTCGTAGATAACGTAATGAATGAATCTTAATATTATTGAACTGTAAAAATGAAAGGCATTGCCATTGCGCAAACACCCTGCTGATTTTTAACCCCCGACCGAAAAAAAAGCGGGTGTTATGAGTTTAGCATGTGTATCTGTGTGCCTGCCTGCGGCAGCGGCATGCCGCCACACCAACGATGTTGCTGTTGCTGTTTTCCCAACGATGTTGAGCTGCGATGCCGCGGCATCGTTGGGGAAAGGCTAGGCAGAAATAACTACAGTCCCAAGTGGGCCATCTGCCAATTTCCTCACTTTCACATTCCCATATAAACTCCCTTTTTTTGTTCTTTAGTTCTCATTGACAAAAATTGCACCACATTAACAAATGATTTTAGATATCGAACCTTTAACTTTGCCAAACTTGATAAATACTCGTATAGATAATAATAATTCCAGCCTATTTTTGTCTCACTACTGGGCAAATGCCTTTTCTCATATAGAGAAGGCACGAACATTGATCACCACGCTTGCTCAAGATGGGTTGGCGATTTCATACGTATATTAAGTCTAAGATCTGCAGCCCCTGCAGGTCTACTCTGGTAGAAATCTTACCGTGAAAGCTTAGGTGAGGTGAACTTGAAGTGAGCAGTCAATCCACCTGATGCAAGGGATTAACACTATTGATAGCTAACATCACCTTAGTTATCACGGTGATTTTTTGACGGAGTAGATCAGCAGTTTTCCTCACGATATTTTTCTTCACCGAAGTCATAACGTCCAAGATAAACTTGAAAGTACATATGAATTTTTCAAGCTACATTGGGACTTGCCCGGATAAGAACGACACAACCTCGTACTACATGGAAGTGCCTATAACCAATCGGCCATTACGACATTTAAATAATAAATACTGTTTAAAGTTTTAACTAATGAAGAAGACCTTGTCTTTACGGATGATAATAACTGAATAACCTCGGTAATTAAATGTTAAATATTTGACGTGAAGAATCACTTATTGATAGTTTACCTTCCTTATGATTGCTAAGGGCTGGCGCCCCCTGGTGGCACGGCACGGCAAGGGATTATTATGCAACTAATAGAAAATATAACTTAAAAGTATGACAATAAAATTAAAGTTTCATCGACAGCAGTGATGCCGAGGTATCCTTAGGCATACCGCGACCTCCTTTTGGCATCATCATTGAAATTTCAATTTTATTTTCATTCATTTAAGTTATATTTTCTATTCGTCGCATAAAAATCCGCCGCCAGTGGACGCCGGCCCTAAGTCTCTCGTTTTACCTACATGTTGGAATGTAAGCATATGTATACAGCGTGTATCAGAAAGGTGTGTGCGATGTTGGTCCCATATAGAAAGTTTGAAACTTTGATGGTCTGTATCACACCGTCAAATATGCCCACACCTTTCTGATGTACGCAGTATATTGACGTATGTGAATGTACTACTCTCCTCTTACAAGGCCTCCCACAAGGTGGACCGACGACCTTGTGAAGGCCGCAGGAACCCGTTGGATGCGAGAAGCACAGAACCGGTCGAAGTGGGGATGCTTGGGGGTGACCTATGTCCAGCAGTAGACGTCTTTCGGCTGAAATGATGATGATGATGATGAATCTTCTAAAATATCTTTGCGTGTGCTACCAGATGTATAAACACAAATGAAGCAAAAGGAGTATGTCTCCGCTCAAGGACTCTTATGCTCCACTTGCCATTGATAAACATGGCCAGCCCACTGCTACTTCAGCTTGCTTACTCTGCAAGCTATGTGGATAACTCCGGTTCCCACAAGGTTAGCCTTCTAGTTATCCCATTATAAATCTACCTATGCAAACGATAGTTCGAAACGACCTTCACCCAAATGACAGACGAAAACGTCATGGATGACAGCTAATAAATAATAACAAAAGAACCAACTCATTACATAGATTTACTTGCTATTAAACCTAAATACAACTGCAATAAAGACATATTATTTGATTGTGCGTCCCGTTGAATGACCTTTGCGCGTATTCTGAACTGCGGGTTAATTGCGTCGCACACTAACAGTACAAATGGCTTCGATTTTGACAGTCCAACAACATTCATTGCGTTATTTACGTTGCTGAGCAGACACATCTTTCGAACATAACAATCAAACTCAAACCATTTATTTCAAATAAATCATTTACAGGCACTTTTGAATTGTCAAATAGTCAGTCCTAGTCAGAAAGTTGAAGCTAGTTGCCCATTCCAAAACATAGATGTCTATAGAGAAGAACGAGCAAGAAAGTCCAAGGATATTTAAATCAAGATATTACAAAATCTGGGAACATTATTCTTGTTGCTTCTATATGTTAGAATAATGTAAAAAATCCAATGGATTAGCAATATCCTTTAAAATTATTCAGATTGATAGTGTGTTACTCAATTAGGGTGCTGCACCCTAATTGAATAACACACAATCGATATTAATCTGAATAATTTTGAAGCAAATTGCTAATCCATTGCTTCATAAGTTCGAAAAATTTGTCTGCTCAACACGTAAATAACGCAATGAATGTTGTTGAACTGTCAAAATGAAACCGATTCCAATTAATTGTGTGTGTAACGCAATTAGGGTGCTGTAGTAAGATTTAAAACCCATTAATTAAAATATAGAAGGTATGCGACTGAGTTGGATGTGGATAGATAACTATATGCTTCCTGTGACCATCGTAAGCGATGACTAAGGGGCCATAAAATAGGATGGACAGGCTCGTTCAAATGTATGTTGTAATAAAAAAGGTTTCATTCATAAGAATGTCGTGAATGAGGAGAAGTAACTAACCATTGTAAAGAAGGGCCGAGAAGAGCGTGTAAAGAGTCCGTGTCAAATGAATTTGGCAAATACAGGGTCAAATTAAGTTAGCTGCGAAACTCCGCAGACGAAATGAGTATCGATATCTAAACATGATAAAACAAAAAATAAATCAATTTGATGATGTTTTTTGTGGGGTCATCGAACGGAGTTAGTGTCATCATCTTCTGCCCAGCCTTTTCCCAACTATGTTGGGGTCAGCTTCCAGTCTCACCGGATGCAGCTAAATACCAATATTTCACATGGAGCGACTGCCTGCAGTTAATGTAGAGACTTGAAATATCTGTTTAAAAAAACGGTTTTATGTGTAAACTTGGCCTGATGGATATAGTTATTAAACAAAATAAAACAGATGTTCTCAATTCATACTTAAAGTACTTAACAAAAACGTTGAACACATAAAAAACAAAATATTTTTAGTTTTATTTTTTCGTGTTTAGCTATTTAACCCATCACTTCTACAGAGTTTCGCTAGCAAATTTAATTTGATCATGTATTTGAAATGCAGTAGAATTTACCCAAGAAATAGCAAAATTTATATTTTTTATCAAGTTATTGATGGTCATTTAGTAGAAGACGAAAGAGTTCAAATAATTACTATTCAACCACAAATCTATGTTAAGGCAATTTAGAATAATCGAAGTGTGCAATGTATTCATTATCAATTTAGTTCGGTAGTAAACATCAATTCCAACGCATCCTTTTGTCCCCTGACTGACATTAAAATGATCTATTCAAATTTTAAATTGTCCTTGCCTAAATTATTTGACATCATCACCAATAAAATTAATATCGTAATTGGATAGAAAATTATCCATACTAATATTATTTATGCCATAGTGACCTCTGCGCTGCCAGGGATAACGCCGCGGAAGTGGCGAACATTTTTTTTAATGTATGGTATCTGTTCAACATTATGATGTTGTCGGCTGCTTAACCGAGCTGCCTGTGGATGCCTCAAAACATATTGCCTAAACATATTTTTCTTCTTTCATTAAGAATTATTTATGCGAAAGTATCTCTGTCTGTCTGTCGGTCAATGCCTTTTCACGCCTGAACGGATCATGACCTGAGTTAGGTTAGATACATACGATACTTTTCATCCAGGTAGTAAGTTCCCGTAAGATAATTTTTGAATTAAATGCGGGCGAAACCGCGAATAAGAGCTTGTTAAAAATAAATACATATTCCTTATCACCATATTGCATTGAGACATGCATTAGTAATTAATTTAATTAAAATATAAAAACCATTAATTGAGATTTACATTTAAATCTTCTCCAATGTTTTCTAGGACATAGGTATTAATTTTAATTTCTTGCATCAAACGATGTTTTATATTCTTAGAATCACGTGAGTCAATGAAGATTTTATAAAATATTTCAATGATAAGCTTTAAATGAGCAAAATGCTTAGTCACGAAGTAAAAGAAAAATATTTTTTTGATAAAAACAGTATGCCCATTTGCCCATATAGGCAATAAGTCTTTGTTTTTCAAAGATAGGACTATATTCATAATGAATGTAAACTATTTGTATTTTTATTTGACTGTATGACAGTAAGTGTTGTGTACTGTCATACAAAACTTACTGTCATAAAAAATAGTGTAAGGTGGTACTCAATTAGCTGAGCAATTATTTCCCCAGGCCTTACCAATCCAATAACGATTTAACTGTAAGTAATGTCAAGCATAGATATTCAATAACAATTATTATAATTATTACAGAATAAACAAAATTTATTTTCTTTATTTCCTCAAAAAGCCGTATAGAAACGTCATCGCTTCCAAATCGTCACCAAACTCCAGAATAAGTTGATACCATCGACATTACATCAAATGCAATGTATGTCAATGACGTTAACAGCGATTACCGTTTTGAGAATACTAACACAGAATTTTATGCAGAAGGCACACATTAACTCATTTGTCTATCTGTAGTTAGAGTAGATGCAAACTTAAAGAATTATAAAACCAGTTTACTATGTGCTAGATGATACTGTCAAGAAATTCTAGAAATTATTTTAGTAAATTCTTTGATTTACTCCGCGTGATATTTCTTGTTCCCCGATTCAAACTTCTAAGTTTGATTTTATCACTGTTTCAAGGGCTTGCAGCCCTCGTATAAGATATTAATTTCAACTTAAAACTCCACGCTTTCCTGATAATAAGGATCTTAACAGACATATAAACATGCATATATAATATACAAAAAAAAATACAAAAATATTTATTACTTCTCAAACATTGTCATACATAAACTGAGGTAGCTCCAGTAAGTTACAATAGTACTTGTGTCGGAGGATATCTCTGTCTATTTTTATTATCTTTATATAACATCATTATTGTACCTATGTTCAACAAATTAATAAATAACTTATGACTTATAAGTTCCGTTTGTCCTTTTGAGGTACGGAACCCTAAAAATGAAATCTATATTTGACATCTACTACGAGTTCTGTTCATGACAACACATTCGGAATAGGCCTTCGGTACTTATTTGTGTAAATGCACTACTCCGTTATACAATAGAAAGTAATTCATGTTGACATTGAACTGATGCGCGGTAGACGTAATTTGTATAAAAGCCTACTTGGATTTAACGATGTACGTAATGTGATTTGTTATTACCTGTGTTTATTTTTAGACTAAAGATTTATTGTTATGAGAATTATAAGGATAATAGGATGCTACTAAAAATAAGGCTACATCCTTGAATCTATACTATATCTATGTATATGGCAGGAGCATTGACGCACAAACTGTTGAACAAACCATGGATTCGGTACATGATTCTGGAACCCCTTTTTTTGTTTTGGTTGTCATGAAATAACTTCTCCCGCTCTGGGTGGAGACATATATATGAGAGCTGAAATATCAGACTTAGTCTAACTAAAACCCACCGGCATGTCAGACTTTGAGACTGAAACCCACCCGTGTTCCGACAATTGCCTGTGCCAGGGGCCACGGTAACTCTTTCGAACAACCCGCGACTCTGGCAAATTCTGGACTCCCTTGCGTTGAAATTTTTCGTCGGTTCTTTCTGAAGTACTCACGCGGACCAAGTCGCTGGCAGATGCTAGTGATTATTACAAGATAACATTGCCAAGCCCAAGCATCTAAACGGTGGTGAAAACGGCACCAAAATCCGTTGCGTAGTTAACAAGAACAACGCGGCCACACAGACAAACACGAAAAGCGACTTTAATTTATTAATTAATGTAAAAATATAGATTACATTTATAACTGTATACACCGTTAAATTTTTATCGTTTTAATCCTAAAAAAAATCAGTTGATCTATAGGTTTATGTTCGCATAACTCCACATAATGTATGGATCAACAGACTTTTTTTTTCACGTTTTCGGGGTTGGTCCCGTAGTAAAAGTTGTCCATAATGATGAGTGCAATGACCCCTTTTATGGATTAAAACGATCAAATTTTAACGGTATATATTTCTGATAGGTTAAAGTAAAGCGGATCATACAAATGGCGGAAGAAACGCCAAGCCTAAATAAATCATAAAGAAAAGAAATGGAAGAATACCAACAGAAAACAAAGAAATAAACATCGTTACGATTCCGTGATGGTAGAATTGAAAAACAAATCATTATAATATATCAGTTGGTTAATATCCCGTGTCTTCCGTTGCAGCGGTAGACTGGCAAAGATCGTGAAAATATATTACATCTATTATATATTAGATATTAATCTATAGGCTTATTTGATTATTACAGATGAAACTATGTATTAATTGATTAAAAAAAAAACATTAATTGCATTAATATATTGACATTAAAACTCCGTCTCCGAGGCATGATCAGCCTATAATTGAGAGGCAGTGGGCCATAATCCACCACACGGGCCCAGTGCGGGTTGGTGGATGTCACTTGTCTTCGAATTTTTTATTCTAAGACCAAAAACGACAAAGATCAAAACGACAGCCGGGACCAATGGCTTAACGTGCTTTCGGTCTCGGTATGTAAAGATGGTCCCCATCTAAGGACCGATCGAGGCAAGCGTAGCTTAACCTGATCCATCGACCCCCTTGGCTTGTATCACTTAACCTTAGCTCCTCAGAAATATGATGATAATGATGATATCTTCTTTTTTTTTTATTATTGTTACTATTTTATTTGATTTTTTTCTTTTACACTTTTTTGACGCCATATTTGAAATTGTATTATATGACATTTTTATTGTTATTAATTGACTCTAAATTGTGTTTTCAATAATAATTGTAACTGGTTTCTGCATATTGTTATATTATTATGTAATCTTTATCAAGATAAGTTATGACGTCAAATTATTCAATGTATATGTTTAAGTATTAATTTCCAGTATCTTTAGTTTCAAATTATAATTTTTGCATGCCTACTGGTAAAATGTGGCTGAACCTACCTGTTATCACTCTATCACCATGTATTGTACCCACATTTGCAAAATAAATGACTTACTTACTTACTTACTTATCTTTTTCATACAATCACGGAAAAAGATACCCAACATCTTTCAGAGATTCGGTCACGTATTTTCAAGCACTTTACCTTTACGTGCTCAATAAAAGAGCATGACTGCATTGTTCAAGCTATTCTTTTAAAAACTTTGACTTCATTTACACCCATTCATAATCTTGAAGAGTCATTAATTATATCTCTTAAACGCGCTCGTTACCCTATTAACAATACGTGTAAATACAGTGTGTGCACATCAATATAGTTTTTTAAACCATAGAAAGATAGCTCACATGACTTTCATACTTGAAATAAATGGTAATGTCATGTCATGTCAGTGGTCAGTGTGATAAAGAGATAAAGAGAGAGATATCTATACATATAGTAAAAATGACTTCTCTCTGACTGCAGCCCTATTTTATTCTCTATAATATAATATTTATCATTCTTGACAAAATTAATGATAAATATTATATTAAAGAGAAATAAAAAAAGAGTATAAATAAATACTTATACTCGTAATATACTTACAACGACTACAATAATCAGCACAAGTGAAGGAAACACTCAGAAATGTTCAAGGAACAAGAACAAAAGAAAATTACGAAAATCCTACTAATATTATAAACGTGAAAGTTTGTATGGATGAATGGATGGATGGATGGATGGATGGATGGATGGACGGATGGATGGATAGATAGATGGATGGATGGATGGATGTGTGTTGCTCTTTCACGCAAAAACTACCGAACGGATTTGGATGAAATTTGGCACACAGATGGTTTATGACCGGGATTAACATATAGGATACTTTTTGTCCTAATATTCTCACGGGATTGAAACTTATGCGGGTGCAACCGTGGGGCGCAGCTAGTATCATAATATGTACAGGTGACGTTGGTACTTAAGTACAAACAGGGAACGGAGATAAAACTATTACAAATTTAAAGTCGCTTTTCGTGTATATCTTTGTGACGGCGGCGGCGGCGTTCTTCTTCTAAGCTGCGCAACGGATTTTGGCGCAGTGTTCACCAGTATTTAGCTGTCAGTCGTGGATCTTTGACAGTCGTTAAGTCGTCAGAAGCCCGAAGGTTTGACAACCAGTCTTACCAAGACGTATCGTATTACTCAGTTACTAGGTTGTGGAAGTCAGATAGGCAGTCGCTCAATGTAAAAGACTGGTATTCAGCTGCATCCTATTAGACTGGAAGCTGACCCTAACATAGTTGGGAAATGGCTAAGCAGATGATTTTTACCATCATTTAGAGAATTTATTCGAAAAGGCTTATGTGTATATATTAATGTATGTATATTTATTATGTAGAGTCACAAACAAAAGTTTGTATACACTCGGCTTTATTCAAAAGCGATTTACTCCTTTATTTTTAACGAAATTTTATGTTGTTATGAACATAGCATTTCTGAACCCATAGGTTTATGTAATGTGTTGTATTTCAACGTTGCATTCGTTATTTCATGAAAAAATCACAATTGAAAGTTGCCAAGTGTTGACATATTGGTGCTCGTGACTGTATATTTAGTAAGTATATTTATTATGTACTCGTACATATATTCAGATTAAACTTACGCATAGGCGCGAGCAGAAGCCAAGTCCTTCAAAATTTTAGAAGCTATTAGAATTCGGTACACAAAATGACTTCGTTATAAACACCTTGGTAACCAATATGTCTTATCATATCTGCCTTTACTTTAGTCACGCTTATCAACTTGGTCATTAAAGATTAACATGCTGCGGCAAATGGTGCCTGTGCCATTCATAAAATTAGACACGTCTATGAAATTTGTGTCCATTTTCCTTTTCTCGCAAATGTGTATTTAGATGATTGTATTATTGGTGCTAAATATCTTATAGCTTGTGACTGAGGTTTTTGAATCTTGAGGTTCTTGTCAATAGTGCTACTTTAAGTGCGTTTTCTTTTTAATAGGAACAGTCAGAGAAATCAATTATTTTTTAAAAAACCGGTCAATTTTAAGTCGAACTCGCACACGAAGGGTTCCGTACCACAAGGTACAAAACGCTGAAAAAAAAAAGCGTTCCGTATATGGTGTTCCCCTTTAATTTTATTAACTTGATTTTATTTTTATTATTTATATTATAGCGACAATAGAAATACACACTCTGTGACCTGATAAATGAATTTCAACTGTCTACCTATTACGGTTCATGAGATGCAGGGCGCTGAGAGACAGTCAGAGGGATGGACAGCGGAGCCTTAGTATTAATGGTTATAGCCATTTCATCACAACTGTCAAAGAATGACAGTTGTGATTTGATTATAAGGCCAAATTAAGTTGGAAGCCAATTTGCTTAACAATGAATTTCATCCTGAACAATTGTAAACTCTTCTACGAAAACAGTGTTAATAACGAAGTTATATTTGCGCTACTCAATGCCAAACAGCATTAATAAAACCTTTAAGTTTTCAGATTCCATCTATGCATAAATAATGACAGATACAGCTATTACAAGAAAATATTATCTTGTAACTATTAATCAGTTCAAGGGAACCAACACCTCAGAAAAAGAAACCTCTAATATAATCAAAGGTGTCTAAAGATAAACGAACGATGCGACACTATGTAAGACCTTTGCTAGGCTAACGCTAACACTGTCAAAGTGGCCGAATTCTGGTCGAAGCTTATAAAAAATTAATCAAAGGAAATCATCGATATGACGAAGAAGATGAAGAGGAAACGCGGTCACGTGGTCCTTGGCGTTTATTCCATACAAAGCTGCTGGTCGCAGCTCAATCGTAAAATAGCCGACAACCCGAGTCCTAGTAGTCACTAGGACAGCCACTCTCAACAGACGCTGAGCGTGGAGTATTTCATTAGGAATTTCTTAGTAACAAGTCCGAGTTTGGAAGTTGGCGGTGTGATACCCCCTGCACCTGACCTCTTTCCGATCGTGTCGGATTGCCGTTCCATCGTTTTATGAGATTAAGTGAAGAGAGAGTGCACCTGTGTGTGCGCACACACTTGTGCACTATAATATCTCCCGCGCCGAATGCTAGTCTCCGCTGAGATTGGTCGCCATGACCAAAATTTAGTCTGGAAGACTATTATTTGCTCTAGTGTGTATACAGAGACCCGTGGAGAATACAGAGGAATACGTTTGTATGGATTGAACACGTGACCTAGTTTCCTCTTAAGAAAATCCTTGTAAGAAAAAAAAAACTATTTCGAGCGTTTCACTTCTATCATTCCTATTACATTATCTTTTCGTAAGTGATGGTTAAGGAAAACCTTACACTCAAGGCTACAAGGGCCTTGTCATAGACATTGGTAGAAGGGAAGAGCGATGGCGCGTGACAAACATTGTCTTAGAATTGTGAATGAACATGTCGAAGGCCTTACTAAAATCTAAAATTGGCTAAAGGTCGAGTATATTATATATATTTGTCGCGCAGAAATCGTGGAATGTTTGATGCTCAACCGTTTATCAGTCAATGGTCTTAATGTAAGTATAATAGGGATGTATGTCAATAGTAATAGCTATGCCTATTAGGTACAATAGGTCTCAAGTAATAGAATTTTCCGTCCTGTCACTGAAGTTTTTGGTGATCGGATGGATTACATTCTTAGGAAGAATGTTGGGTTATATATAAATTAGAAGGTATCCAAAAAGTTTGTTTGTATATTCTGACCGCTTTGTTGGATAACATTCTTAGCAAAAATATTGAGTTAGAAGTTGTCAAACAAGTTTTCATAGTTTGTTTGTATTCTGGCCGCTTTGTAATGTTTTTCTTTACATTTCTCCGTCAGTGTCATATGTCATGCTTTAGAATACATTCCGTTCAAAGTTATTTTACCCCTGATTTTGCATCAATGTCGAAATCACAGTGATCTTCATTGTCATTTTAATAAGGTTGCTGTTGGGGTCCTGCCAGCACAAGTCTTTCAAAATCATTGTGATCTTTATTTTCGTTTCAATAAGGTTGCTGTTTGGTTGCTGCGGTCAGAGGTAAAATAGCTGTGAACGCACTGTAAGTGAGTCTTGGTTTACAAAGATAAAAGAAATCTTGCGCAATATTAATTTCATATCGTGATTCCACTAAAAATAAAATACGTATCTTTGTATTAATTAACAGCAATTATGTATCTACTCTTAATTATTCAACGTTTTCGAAGGTTTTTTAAATATTTAAATAACTACTAATGCAATTAGATCAACCACAAGAGTCAAATTTTAGGCACATACTCAGAAGGTCACTACGATAAGATTCTTTCTAAAAGCAACGAGCAAAATTGTAGTTAGGAGGCCTACGTTTAAGAAGGCTATTAAACAGCTTAAGTATGTAATAAATAAGATGATGATGGTGATAAAGCATCGGTAAGACCGGCAAGAACACATTTTGCAACTTATGTGCTTACTAGCTGCGCCCCGCGGTTTCACCCGCATAAGTTTCGGTCCCGTGGGAATATCGCTATATGTTAATCCTGGTTATAAACCATCTGTGTGATAAATTACATCCGCTCAGTAGTTTTTGCGTGAAAGAGTAACAAACATCCATCTGTCCATATATCCGTCCATCCTGACAAACTTTCGCGTTTATAATTGTAGTAGGATTAGACGAAACGGGCGAAACGTCACTTTTAAATAATATTATATTTTCTATGGGCGTCTCGTATATAGAAAGTATAAAAAAGGCACTAGCGCACAAAAGTGAGTTTATTATATAAAATCTGTACTTTTTCTTAACTTCTTTGCATAAAATTCAAAATGTGCCAATAGCCTAATACATCTTCTGGAGTTGCTGACCCTCCCACAAATAAATTAACTACATGCCAGTTGCCTAAATAAAAATATATTATTTAAAAGTGAGTATTTTCGAGTGAATCGACAAATAAGCCAACTTATGATATCCGGGATCAAAGGACCAATTTTTTGCCACGGAGGACCAATATCTTTTAGCATCACGTATGGTATGATAAAACAAAGAACAAATTCAATAGTTACTCGCTAAACGCACACCTTGTTAATAATACTGAAGGTCAGCAGTAACATTCAGCTGTTTCAGCAATCACAGACAATTTGTAAACAAATGCATTAGGTACCTTATTTGTTTAACACTTAGGCTTTAACTTCGAAGATGACACAACGCTTCGATCGAACCGACCCGGCGAGGTCAAGGTGGAGACGGTACTACGTACAATATTAACGTGAGATACCTACCGGATGAGATTAGGACCTTAGGACCGCTTCCTAATACTTCCCGAGTTGGAAGGAGTGAGTAAGAAATTGAATCATGGACGAGAATTAGATTCGATTTGAAACTTAGAGAATTTGAAAGAGAGTGCCTCGTTGCTCTCAAATGTTACTTCTGAGCACGAAGTCTGATTCCCTGGTCGGGTAAAGTGTTATTGGGATTATCCATCTGGAAGGGCTAATATCGTAATCGCGAAAAAATTTATCCTCTATCCCATAGAAAACTTCAATGCCTACTCGATCTAAACGTATGGGACGGCTGAATTTTTAATTCGCGATTACAATGAAAGAAAGAAAGAAAAATTATTTATTGTGACTCGTACAGGAAGATCATAACTACTCACAACCAAAACAAAAAAAAAACAAATTAAATTTTTAAAAAAGTTACAAAAAGAAAGATGATGATGTTGGTCTTGTGGAGAAAATGGTTCTGTCTGATGGTCTGGTTCAAAGACCAGCCAAATTTTATAGTGTTGTACACTTTAAAATTTGGCTGGTCTTTGAAAACTAACCCAGTATGTGCACCTCACCTTACTATATCTGCCTAACCCTTTCGTAAAACCATCTAACAACCGAGTAAGTTATATCTAATCGTCTAGACTGAAAGACAATCTCGAAAGGAAGCCAAAGAAAATTAAGACCTTGGCCTATATTATGTCAAATACGAATCACGTACCAATCCGGTAATAAGAATTGGTGTCAACCCAATTAACTTAGTTTTATCTAAGGAAGACCTTTGTTCGTTAAAGGATATACCGGCCAATCTGTTCTGCCGGTCGATTCTGTAAAAATCTCATCGTGAAAACTCAAGTGAAGTGAGCTTGATGTGAGTTGTCAGTAGTGTCAATTCCTAGCATTATTTGGAATGACAGCTCACTCCACGCTCACTTCACCTAAGTTTTCACGGTGAGATGGTTACAGAATCGCACTGCTGTTTACATCTCACCGTGAGAATATTGGTGAAGTGAGCTTGAAATGAGTTTTCAATACTGTCAATCTCTAGTATGAGGTTGAATGACAGTGCACTTCAAGCTTACTTTACGCTTTTAACGTGTTCGTCTTTTTTGCATCGTTCTCACCTGTAATTGAAAATTCTGTAATGCTGCCAGCCTTTTGGGCACTTATCCCATTGTCCGCATATATAATATGTATATTTTAGTGATAGCTTGTAAATTGTAATTAAGGCATTTCATTAATAGTGTTATCATTATATATTCAATATTAATGATGTAACTAATATTTTTGTAACAATATATAATTTTAAAGTGTCCATGGAGTCTCTTGCCCGATCTTCTTTATCAGTAACCCACTACGCTTTGGGATGGGCAACTAACTTCATATTTTCTGACTGACCAACTCCTTGACAGGTCAAAAGTGCCAGTAAATGGTTTTATTGAAACAAATGGTTTGAGTTTGACTTCACCTATGTTTTGAGTTTTTACAGAATAGACCGGCAATTTCATAATCAGCCTATAACGTTCCCACTGCTGGGACATAGGCCTCCTCTCTGTGACAGGGAGCGGGCCGTAATCCACCACGCGGGCCCAGTGTGAGTTGGTAGATGTCACGTGTCGCCGAATTTTTTGGTTCTCGGAGATGTTAGTTTCATCACGATGATTTCCTTCACCGTTTAGAGAGCAGTGGTGATGAAATAATTAACACAAAGTAAAGCCTTGTGTAATAGGTAACTAGCTTCATATTTTCTGACTGACTGACTTCTTGACAGTTCAAAAGTGCCTGTAATTTTAACTGAAATAAATGCGTCGAGTTTGATTTTGACTTCACCTATGTTTTGAGTTTTTGCAGAATAGACCGGCAGTTACTTACAGCAAATCGTTATGATGAAGAAATATATCTGAAGAAACATAATTACTCTAAGTGTCATTGACATTTGCTCTTTTTCTACAAAGTACGGTAAGTCATGTCAAACTAGGTAATTAATTTTACTATTGTTTTACATAAAACTAAGCATAATTACTCTTTTTATACCTACACAATAAAGATAAAACTAACGACTTAAACCAGTACTTTAAACAATGTAAACTAAAAACAGACAGACTTGGGAAAACCATTAAAAATTATAAGAAGAAAATATCCTTTAAAAATAGCCTTTTCCTAAATATGTTGCTTTCCGCTTCCAGCCTAACCGGATGCAGCTGAATACCAGTATTTTACATGGAGCGACTGCCTATCTGAACTCCACAACCCAGTTACGGGGTAATACGATACCCCTTGGTAAGACTGGTTGTCAGACTTTCGGGCTACTGGCGCCCCGTAACGACTGTCAAAGATCCACGAATGACGGCCGGGACCGACGGCTTAAAGTGCTTTCCTAGACACGGAGGGGTCTTGGTATGTGAAGATGGTCACCCATCCTCGAACTAACCGCGGCAACCGTAGCTTAACCTTATCGATCGACCCATGCGACTGTTTTTACTTCGCCACAAGCCGTATAAGAAAAAAAATTCAAATTTTAAATTTAATTAACCAAGTAAACCACATAAATAATTACGCCGTTGATTTCTAAAAACTTTGTGCAGCTACATTAACTATGTAACAAGATGCATCTATCAATTGTTATGCAGCTCTCCTCACCCAAGACCGGACCTAACTGTGCCCAGTGGGCCGGACACACTTGCGTAGAAAAAAATACAATAAAAAAAAATACACACCACTGCACAGTCTACTGACGTCTAGCGGTTACAATTAATCAAGTTGATGGCGAAGTGTTTTTTTTTATATAGTTGATTGTGGTTTTTTGTCTACAAGAAGCGATGACTGTACTAATAGGTACGGGTATTTTGATGATACTGGGTATATTGAAGTTGATGACTATGTTAATTATTATTAATCAGAAGCATATAGCAGTCAAACTGCTTGAGTTAATGGCTTTTTGGACACAAATATAAATGTAGCCCTGGCTTATGTACAGACGCCAGCACATCAAGCTACTACAATGTGTCGAATTTCTTTAATAGAATTTCAACTTTATTGCCGAAGCATTAGGTTCAAGGTTGATTGGGAAAATTTGACAGTTTCGGGTAGTTTGACCTGCTGACGTCTGTACAGGAAGTTCCTGTTTCACAAGAGCCAGATCTCTCAATACGCTATAGTTATGGCATGCATTAAAAGGTAGGTTTACAAATATACAAAAGGGAATAATAACAAAAGAGTTTTTATTGGACTTGGGCTAAGAAATAACAGCCGCACGGGTCGATCGATCAGGTTAAGCTACGATTGCCGCTGTTGGTCCGTGAATGGGTAACTATATTTACATACCAAGACCCCGCCGTGCCTCGGAAAACACGTTAAGCCGTTGGTCAGACGCCCGAAAATCTGAAAACCAGTCTTACCAAGGGGTTTCATATTACCCAGTAACTTGATTGTAGAGATCAGATAGGCAGTCGCTCCGTGTAAAATACTGGTGCTCAGCTGCATCCGGTTAGACTGGGAGCCGACCCCAACATAATTGCGAAAAGGCTGGGCAGATGATATTTTTTTTTTTATTAAGTTAATTGTTTTAAGTTAGTTGCGAAGTTTTAGTCGTTAAAATCTTCATAATTGGCATAACTGGTTCTAAGGATCCCACGGTATTTAAGAGAAGTTGGTCCTTACAAAAACGGGCGGCAAATCATTAAAAATAAATAAATTATGTGGTGTGAGATCAAAGTTTACATTTTACGCCTTAATTACATTAGGAGTCCAATTAAATCGCGTTGGTGATTATTTTTTTCCTTAATCTTAAGATGGCGAGTAAGATAAACTACTGATCGTGTTAGTCGGTGAACAATAAAAAAATCTGAGGCAAGAAAATCTTGATAAATTTAACAGTAATAATACCTACAATAGGATTATACTTGAGATAGACATTGACAATTTAATTGTAGTTATTTTATTAAAGTAAAACAATGATTGTATCCGGCACCCTAATTGCACAACACACAATTTGAATTTGAAGGATATTGCAAATCCATTGCTTCATATGTTAGAAAAATGTGTCTGCTCCACAGCGTAAATAACGCAATGAATGTTGTTGAACTGTCAAAATGGAAGCGATGGCTAGTGATAGTGTGTTATGTAATTACCGCTGGAGGTTTTAATTCACTGTTTATAAACATTTTACTGATGTCTACCAACAAAATTATCGTTTTGAGTTTAACATTAACAGAACGAGCTTCTAAAACAATCAAAACTTGACATGCATATTACTTCCTATGTGTTAATCCAGGTTATAAACTATCTGTGTGCCAAATTTCATCCACATCCGTTCAGTAGTCTTTGCGTATAAGAGTAACAAACATCCATCCATCCATCCATACAAACTTTCACGTTTATAATATTAGTTGGATTTAAAAACACAGAAACCTGCTCATAAACGCGACTTCACACACGAGGAATCCAAAAAAAACTTAGATTAAAATGTTGGAACAAAGGACCAGAGAATTTCAACCGTACATTAGGACCACATATTTCCGCAATCACAAAAAAACCAGTTAAACTACTAAAAGTGCATTCTGCGTCCACTTATACTGGTTCAAAAAGTCGTTTTGTCTTCAATTAAGATGCTTTCACTGGGAATTTCCTCCGCCAAGAGAATGCGAAATACAAGGAAAAATTAACGTTTTATACGAATGTCGGGTATTTTCCCAATTTTTTCTGATTTTTAAGACGCAAGACCACGGTTGTGAGAACGCAATAAATGAAAATTTACATAACTTCACGCCCGTATTCCTCGAATGGTTATCGGTGTGGCTGTTATTACTTAGCCACGAGCAAGAAAACCCATAGTAAAATGTAAATGAAGAATACACTTTTAAGCAAAAATACAGGGTGGCAGGGACATCGACGCGCAAACTGTAACCATGGATTCAGCACATGAGTTTAGACCCCATAGCGTCGCAATTTTTCGTCGGTTATTAAAAAAGAAATATTGTTGTTCCATACATTTTGACCGCGTAGGTATTGCACTTTTCTATGAAACAGAAGATTTTTTTTATAACCGACGAAAAATTTAAGGTAATAGTTTGCTCGTCGATGTCTCTGCCACCCTGTATTTTTAGACGAGTCGAAACGTATGATATGAATTGCCTTATACATTCGAAATTAATAAACGAATCGACCTTGACTTTGAAACCCGAAGAAGCTCTCAAGTAATAATTTAAAATGAATAAGAATCACAATAAAACGATTCCGTTAGTTTTTTGCTTCAACCGTATAATTGACGTTTAGCGAGAAAAATACTTAATTATCTCGCCGACTGTACTCGTAATCGATTGTAACAAAGAATCGATATAACACGCAAGTTAATTCAACTGATAACCGATTTGGACGTGTAGCCCTGGATAAGCTACGCTACTGGTATATCTTAGTCATTTTAAGACCACCGAAAGGAAATAGCATGGAACGGGCTTTGTTTGGGACTCCAAACAAAGCCCGTTCCATGCTATTTCGTGGTCGTTGTAGGTTGATCCCTCAGAGAGACTTCTCTGAGGGATCAAACCTACAACGAGGTGATCCGGCAGAGAACCAAACTTGTCGACATAGCTCACAGAATAAGCAAACGTGAAGTGGCAATGGGACAGCCATATTAGCCGTAGAACTGATGACCGTTGGGGTAGACGTGTTCTTGAGTGGAAACCGCGAATCGGTAAACGTAAGGTAGGACGCCCTCAGGCTAGGTGGAGCGACGATCTTCGCAGGATGGCTGGTGGCAGCTGGATGAGAGTTGCCGAAAATCGAGTTGAATGGCGTGCAATAGGGGAGGCCTACGTCCAATAGTGGACTGCTAATAGGCTAATGGTGATGATGAAAAATAGCCCACTATTACATGGGATTTAAATATGACTGGCGAAATGTGGGTGCGCTTCTGTATAACCCTTCGGGGATTACAAGCGTGATGTTATGTTTTATTATGTTTGTGTTTAAAAATAAGTGTGGAAAACTAACAAGCGATCCACTTAATAAAAACTTTTTAACAAAAAAATCAAACCGCCGAAAAAACTGAAAAGCAAAACCTAATAAACCTTTTTTATTTAACCTTAATAACTAAGTTCTTAAACTAATGTAAGTATACCTAAGTAATTTTGAGTCGGCGCCAAACAATCAATAAACTAAGATCACTAAATTGCCTTAAATACGACGCATATAAATATAAAATTGAATATTTATTTTATTATTTATTATTAAAGTAAAAATACAACTGAGTTTTTTGTGAATATTTCAAGTGCCTACTTGTTGCCATTATTGATATCGAGCAAAAAACGTGTTTGCTGTATGGGAAACCCCCTTAAATAACTATTTTATTTTGTTTTTAGTATTTGTTGTTATAGCGGCAACAGAAATACACAATTTGTTAAAATTTCAACTGTCTAGCTATCGCGGTTCTTGAGATACAGCCTAGTGACAGACATACGGACGGACAGACAGCGAAGTCTTAGTAATAGGGTCCCGTTTTTACCCTTTGGGTACGGAACCATAAAAACCGAACCAAAAAATCCAAGACATATAGGCCCGCGTAGTGGATTATGGCCTACTCTCTCTCTCATAGAGAGGGGACCTGTGTTTCAGCAGTGGAAACGTTATAGACTGATAATTTAATTGTATGATTGTGTATACTCTTCGAACAACCCCGGACGAGGACGATTACCTTCTCAAAGAGCTCTTCTACTTATGGTTCCAGTGTAGTTGAACAATCATTATAATTCAAAACACGAAAACAGTATTACGTAATATATTCTAGTATTGTATAATCCTTCTTCTACCATGTCGCCAGACTGGCTAGGGTGCTCCTAATGTGCGCGTATGTCACCTTGTTGAGGCTGTTTGAATGCAAATGATGTTGTATAACTGATAAAGAACAAAGATGGCTATGTTATTCATATCGAGACCTCTCCGTGCATCGGAATGCACGTTAAGCCGTTGGTTCCAGCTGCCATTCGTAGATCTTTGACAGTCGTTATGGGTAGTCAGAAGCCAACCAGTCTTATTAAGGGGGATACCCCTTAGAAAGACTGATATCTGACCTCCGCAATCCAGTTACTGGGTAACACGATAGTCTTCTTCTCAAAGGATAGTAAAGTAGTTCTTGCCAAAGGGTAAAGGGTGCTCGAAAGTCTGACAACCAGTCTTACCAAGGGGTATCGTATTACCCAGTAACTGGGTTGTGGAGGTCAGATAGGCAGTCGCTCCATATAAAATACTAGTATTTAGCTGCATCCGGTTAGACTGGAAGCTGTCCGCGACATAGTTGGTAAAAGGCTAGGCAGATTCGATCTTGTCTTAGACCAAGAACTTACCTCTCCATTTAATCATACATCATATCTATTATTATGACAAATCATCATTATAATATTTCATTTGGGAAAACCTATTGCTTTAAAACCACAATGAAAATAATGCCCTCAGGTAATTTCCTACTAACGAGAATAAAATGACTAATATACTAAACACACTTTTTCAGTCATACGGAAACTATAAAGCTACTATACTACTTAATCCAATGGTCGAGCCGTCAGAGCCGCCAGAGGGCTGGCCTATGCCTGTGCCTTTTGGGCACTTTTCCTGTTGATTGCGATGCGGACGAACGAATTTTGATGCCCTATGATTCTTTCCGCTCCCCTTTTCATATATTTATACATATCATTATTTTAAAACTGTTAGGTTTAAAATTATGTACAGACGCCAGCACATCAAGCTACTACAATCTGTCAAATTTCTTTAATAGATTCTCAACTTTATCGTTAAAGCATTAAGGTTCAAGGTTGATTGGGAAATTTGACAGTTTCGGGTAGCTTGTAGTTTGAATATAATATGTACAGGACGCCAGCACATCAGCTGGCGTCCTGTACATATTATATTCAAACTACTTGAATAGAACTAGGATATAGATAAGACCTAAATACTGAATACACTAATAAATCTTGACACTAGATAAGGCCCGCATTTCGATGATAAATTCATGCATAATTCCGAACTAAAGTTACCGATTTAACTCGTCAGCTCAGTATTTGTTACATTCGACTTATAATCTCACCATGCAGCAAAATATAGGAATGTTACAATGTTAGGCCTAAGCTAACAAAACCTGATCAGGTGTAAATTTACAGAGGTATGAGGAACAGGTTGGATCCTCCGACCAGCCGGGTGTCGTGTTTGGTGGGCAACTGCCCAACGATTGATGTCGGCACAATGTATATTTGCTAGTTGCGCGGTAAACTATGCTTGCGCGATGCAGGATTTAGCTAGACGTCACTGTGATGCGTAGTTCGTATGTGGCGATGTAGATGTCGCCACAGATTCACAGATGACCCCGCCTCTGGGGTGTAAATGTGGTGCTGTTCCACAAACAATTGTGCACTTAGTATCGTGTCCAGCATGTCCTGTTGCCTGCACGTTACTGGAACTGATGGATGCTAGTGAAGGTGCCAAACTCGTAGCCAAATTCTGGGCTGCATAAGCATAAGCATAATCAGCCTATAAATTTCCCACTGCTGGGACTCAGGCGGGCTCAAAGCGGTTTGGTAGAGGTCAAATGTCTTCGAATTTTTGGTTCTGGTGTTTTCCTTCACCGTTTTGAGAGCAGTGGTGATGAAATAATTAACATAAAGTAAAGCACCTGTCTGAATTTGAACCTACGAGCTACAACTCGTAAGTCATCGAAACGCTTAGGAAATGTTACAATATGAATAGGATATTACTGGCATGATATTTTCATCTTTCTATTTTTAGAACTACACGAGCTAACGATTTAGCAGCGAACCTTCCAACTGCATCACAATAAATACGGCAATTCGATGATGGATGATATCATTATAACATACCGATACAATTCTCACGTCGTCGGCAACATTTTATAATACTGCATACTAATCGACCCAAGCGGATCCTGGGAAAACACAACATATTGATACCAGGATACTACGCATTGATGTCACGACAATCGAATGTAGGTTGCTCTGGCATTTTAATTTGTAAGCGGATCTAGGAATTGAACACGTATTGTGTGTGATCCTACATTTTTATGGTCGCCTGGTAACGCGGATCCACTAATTTAATGTCGGATTGACCTTCAACTAACAAACAAGCATTTTTTTACGGCTTAAGTGTTAAAAACCCGTAGGTCAGTTTTTGTTTCAAGTGTGTTCGTTTTTTTAATACATTAATGGTCAGTTATTGTGGTCCTTAGTACTTAAAAAGGGTGTATCAGAAATGTGTGCTAAAATTTAAACTGAAGAACTTTCTCCATGTATCAAACATCGTAATCGAGAAAAAAATATCTGCTGTCCCGTACAAAACTTCAATACCAACTCGACCCAAATGTATAGGACGGCTCATTTTTTTTCTCGATTACGATATGGGTCCCATGAAAAAGTTTGTTCAGTTTGATGGTTTCTACCACACCTTTGACCGCAACTTTCTGATACTACCTGTATTTGGGACGACTACATAACATAATCAGCCTATAATGTTCCCACTGCTGGGACACAGGCTTCCAAAATCAGTGAGCCAGGCTTTGCATACTCCAAAGCCTACATACATATTTTATATAGGTACCACAGTTAATTGCCCTATTATTATCCTTATCATAAAATCAGTACTTATGACTCATTACCTCGCTTATTACCATACGCTTGATATCCATATGCATTTCAATTCTTAAGATGTACAAGTTTTTATGTTTCGGAACTAATTTATTGATGTAGGTATTGTTTATGCTGATACTCGTAATTATGTTTATATTAGTTGCAATATAGAATACCTATAAGGAAACTGCATAATATAATATGACTACATATATTTGAATTTGAGATAATTTTCAAGTTATGGAACAAAAAAATAATAACATAAATTCAAACTGGCTGGAAAAATTCAAAGTCACTGAGTCACTGAGATGACGACTAATAGAGAAATATGGAAGAAAAAGACATGTTGCGCCGACCACAAATAAATTGGGATAAGAGCTGAAGAATCATGATAAAATTCACACTGGCTGGTTAAGGCAAGCAATGAAAATAATGGAATAGAATAATCTTTAATATGTACACCATATAAACGACAGATATACATAAATGTAGACATTTAACAAAGGCTAAAATGAGGATGCACAAAGCTCGCAAAATAGTGGCGTAACCATGACAATATTTGTAAGTAAGAACGTTAATTTAAAGGGCAAACGAAGATTCACCAAGGATACTGACAAAAGGAATCTGAGAGGTTTTCGAACTTTAACAAAACCTTTTGAATGTACCAGTAAAGGTTCCCCTGTGTAGTTTTGTTTGATAATCGTCAAGCAATAGGCACTTTTACGAAAAGTCTAAAGATAAACTATCAATTTGACTGACTAAGGGCTGATGTTATCAAAGTCAGATATCTTTTATCCGTCCAATACAATTGATATCTGACAGTTCTAGTATGGAAAAACCATCAAAAATTCAAAATTTATTCGCAGTGTGGTATAAAAGGTTGGTGAAATACACCCTTAGTAATTAAACATTTTCAAAATGACGTGTCGATTTTTTTTAAACTTTTGTACCTCGTTAGATAGCTAAATCAAGATTCTCTTCGTTGTTTTCCCCGTAATTTGTACGCTTAATGTCATAGTAAAATTTTGAGATAACTGGTGTCGAAGTCAAAAGTTCATGTTCGTAGATGATTCTTGAAAATGGTTAATATTAATATTCTTATCCTTTTAGTTTTAAATAAAAATTGTATCGAAAGATTTTAATCTAATGAAAAAGCAATGAAGACTATTCAATTTGAGAGTTTAGAGAAAAGTGACATTTTGTGACGAAATCTTAACTTAAAAAAAAACATAAAAATTAAGTTTTCTCGAATTGTTTTAGTCAGCGCCTGACGTAAATTGACGTATTTTTAATGGCCATGTTTTAATCACGTCTAAACTGTCTATGGAGTATCTTAATTTGACAAGACTAAACTAATATTTATCTTTTATCATTTTCTTAATGAAATAGGAAGAAAAAGATGCACTGAACTTAAATTTAGTTTAGTTTGTGAACAAGGGAATCGGCGCCACTAAGGAAGGAATAAGTCACCCTGTATTATTTCAAATCATGGAGAAAAATTGAAATACCCGGCGAGTACATGGCACAAAATTCGCAAATCACAATCAAGACTAATAAAGAGCAGACATCTTTATAAAGAGCGATGAATCAAAAGGAAGTGCCCGTTTTGCGTAGGTTCTATAATCACCTATTTATTGTCTTGGAGCTCCAACTAAACATTATACTGGTTACGATTTCGTTGCAGCCTGCTTAACCTGGTTCGTTTACGGTCAAGGCAATGTGTGTTGAGCAAGATAGTAAACTGTTTAGAATACTCGGATCGAAGGACCAGTTTATGTTGGTATACGACAAATTATGGAACTAAGTTTAAATGTACTGAACTTTATGGAATTTTGACAGTTGGGTTCAATGACAGCGCTGCTGTGAAATGTCAGGTTATACTGGCTGTTTATATGATGTATTATGTAGATTAAAAAAGTGAGAGTAATTACGTTGTCGTATGATCTGCATTGTGCCTAATTGTTGTGATGTTGTTTTGTTTTTTTTTTTCAAATATTGTTCTATTCTAGATTGCATACCGAATAGTTAATTAAATTTTATCTGGGTGTTTTGTTATAATTATAATGGATGTATAAAATTAATTGAGGGAAAAAGTTGAGATTTAAATTTCAAGAAAAATATTCAGATTGATATTTACATATGTTTGATGTTACTAAGATTGGTGCCAATACAAAACTTAAATATTTTATTTAATGGCAGAATAGTTGACACCGACTCAATTACAATGAAAAAAAAAATTATCTTATACCTATTGAGAAAATAATGCAATTATTTTCTCAATAGGTATAAGATAGAATTAACGATAAATACGTCATATTTAAGAAAGTAAAAGTTAGTTACTTATTTAAAATGTTACATAAAAATATAATGTAACTTTAAAATAATAAAAGAATCAACTTGTAAAACCCACTGAAAGGTACCTATGTGCTACAACAAGACCTTAATGCCTTACAAATATGACTTGGACCTTCTTTTTCAAAAATAAACAAATATAAAACAAAAATGTGCAATAAAAACAAAAATAAACTTACAAAAAACTCCGAAAAAAACAAACTAAATCGCTATCACCAAACAAAATCACTCACACAAACATAATTATAAAAAAGTCACTTTAATTCAAATACCGAAAAGTCCAAATTCAACTGTTTATTTTTTATTTTATTCAACCGACACTCTTTACACTTTGAATTCCAAACCGCGTTCGCGAACGCTACATATGGTTGGTAGTCGGTAAATGACCATTCAGCCGTTCTGTATCACCTGCCGACGCTAGGGTTGGCACTTGTGACTATTATGGGGGACCAACAAACGTATTTACGCTTAGCATTTGATAGCGGATCATTTATGTATCATCTCTGTAGTTTAGCGAGATGTATGGGTGACGCGTTGTGATGACGTATGTACAGTAGAGGTTGAGGTTCCAGGTCATTGTGTAGTGAATACGGGTGGTTGATGGCTTTATGAATGAATGTCATGCAAGTTGTAAAGCATTTATATTTCACTCTGTAAGAGGGACACAAAAATAAAGAATGAATATTAATTGGAATAACAATTAAAACGTACAATTATTACGATAATTAGACTGGTAGTTCCCCCTACATACAAACTAACAAACAAATTTTATGATTTATAAGATTTTAAATTAAACGTCTAGATTTTAAGACTATACTAAGAAATGTACTGCCAGAAAATATGCCAATATTATCCAGTGATACATAAAAACCACCTGACTTAGGCCCTATATTAAATTCCCTCCATCGTTCAATTGAAAGGCCGAGTAACATCCCATGTGCTCTGCTCTCACTCCTAAGTAAAACCAGTTACGGGCCTGCACTTATGTGAAACAGAAGGTCACTAATTATACAATAGGTAGTAAATTCTATTTTAGTCCACGTAACAGTTGACGGTCGTTTCTCTTGCACCAAACATGGCATCTCGATCTTGCATGCTTAATTAATTAAGATGTATCTAGCATTCTATACCAAAACTAACCGCGTTCAAGAGCTGTCAGTGTCCAAATTGTTGTGGAATGACTCACTGCTGGGACACAGGCATCCTCTCTGTAAGAGGGAGTGGACCGTAATCCACCACGCAGGCACAGTGCGGGTTGGTAGATGTCACATTTCTTTGAATTTTTGGTTCTAGGACATGACGGTTTCCTCGCGATTTTTTCCTTCCCCGTTTTGAGAGCAATGGTGGTAATATTATTTACACAAAGTGAAGCGCCTGTCTGCGTTCGAACCCACGACCTACAACTCGTATGTCGCGGCCTTTACCATTGGGCTACCACTGCTCTTGAACGCGGTTTTTTTCTGCTGATCGCGATCAGTTTGATTACTGAAATTCCCCCTATGTCATTGGAATGAGGCTGTCCTTTGTTTGATAAAGACAATATATTGGTGTTTTGATACGCACTACTGAGTTTTTTCTTGTAAAATAGAGGCCTTCTTTCTTTTTTTAAATGCCCCGCGGTTTCACCCGCATAAGTTTCGATCCCATGAGAATGTCGGGATAAACGTATGTGTTAATCCTGGTTATAAACTATTCTATGTGTTAATCCTAGTTATAAACTATCTGTGTGCCATTTTTCATCCAAATCCGTTCAGTAGTTTTTGCGTGAAAGAGTAACAAACATCCACCCATCCATTCATCCATACAAACTTTCGCGTTTATAATAATAGTAGAATATACAAAAATCAAGAGCCTCGGATTAAGGCAATTATTATTTAAACATTTTTATGAACACTGGCGGAATTCAAATGATCTTAGAAGCAAATCCCTCCAGAATGTTTCAGAAACTTCAGTTCAAATAAAAGTGCTTTAATTTTAAGGTCCATTTACTACTTTCTCAGCTAACGAAGAGCCTTAGCCAACCAGTGCGCCAATCATAACGGGCTGATATCATTTGACAGCCAAAGCTAATTTTGACATTTCCGTTGCACAACTCATAACCGTGGAAGGGATCTCCTTAAGTAATTAAATTCAATATTTGTTTATTTATGGCAACTAGGCCCAATTGTTAGTAACATTGTTCTTAAAAACTATTGTTAGTAAACAAAAACACACAGAGAAAAACAAAAAGAAAATTGTAAGGTTAGCTGCCGTTGTGTCTTCTGACCAGCACCTCCACAGCGTACGACAACCAAGGTGCGTCATACTTTTTCATTAATATGTTTTTTTCATTAATGTTTTCTGATTTTGCAGGACTTCAAAGACAAAAAACAAAACCTTAAGCACACCTTATGTAAACGAAAGTTGGTAACCCTATCCAGTGCATCTCCGCTTGAGCCGCGCGTACACTCGCGACCTTGCCGCGTGAGAGGCAATTTTTGGCGCCAAGTATAGCTTGCATTTCTATCACGTGCCTACTTAGCTTTACGATAGTGTACTAACTGGTTTTACATAGTAGCAAGAGCATGGTTTTAGCCACGTGCATATTTTGATAAGCCTCCGGTGACAAACTGTACATGGTGAGAGAGACATCTACGCGCAATCTGTTACCATGGATTTAGTAGGTACCTACATGACGATTACGGTTGCCTCAGGATGTTTTCCTTCGCCGTTTTGAGAGCAGTGGTGATGAAGCATTTACGCAAAGTAAAGCGCATGTCTGGGTTCGAACCTACGCTACGACTTGTAAGTCGCGGCCGTTAAGCTAGCCGAATAAACATTAATTTCAGTTTGCAATAAGAAAAAAAAGCTCTTTTTAAAATACGATTTTCGATAGTATCAGCACCCTAATTTCGTAACACACTATCAATCAGAGTCTAAATCATTTTGAAGGATATTGCTAATTCATTGCTTCATATGTTCAAAAACGTGTGTGCTCAACAACGTAAATAACGCAATGAATGTTGTTGAACTCTCATAATGAAAGGCATTCCCACTGTTAGTGTGTTACGCAACTATCCCAAACGTTTCTATACCCATCTTCATCACTCACCCATCGTTACAAAGAAGACATCTTCAAATTGATGTAATAGATTGAAGCTCAATAAATAACACTTTCTTCCTAATACCATTAATCGCATTTACATAATTAGGTACTGACTGATATATTGTTTGTCGAAAGATGCTAAACACTCCAAAAAAGTCGGAAAGCAACTCCAATTGGCTATCAATTTACGTAATCCGCTCATTCCTATGCTAAGTTTGCATTGCTAACGTATTCTAATTTCGTGGATACTCCTATCACGAGAAACTCAAGTTGAAAGGCACGTGCTGACCTTCACTTAAACAGAACAACGTCAAAAAAACGGTCTAAAAATATTTACTGATAATCGAAATTTATCGACTTCATCTTGCGGATCATCTTGTCGACCAGTTTTTGAAAAAGATTATTGAACATAACCTCATAACATCACGCTTGTATTCAATGAAGGGTTAGGCAGAGTTGTACCTATAGTGCACCCACATTTCGCCAGTTATGTTTAAGTTCCATGTAATAGGGCTGAGATGGGATGTATACCATCAACCAGCACAAATTCAGACTCCGGGCTGCTACTGAGAAATTCCAGATGGAAATCCTAATAACACTTTGCCCGACCCGGGAATTGAACCCAGGACCGCAGGCTCAACAGTAGCGCTTGCGACCACACTGGACCGACGCAGAGCCATAGAAGTGAAGACGTGCATATAAAAAAAAACAAGTAATGGTCGAAGACTCGAATCAATTATACTTAGTATCTAAATTAAAACAAATCTATAAAACGCATTGAAAACATATTTTTAGAGTTCAAGATGGCGAATGGCGTACCTAGTCGTGTAGTGTACAAAATAAAGAGGATTCTGTACTTTTCTAATAGACCTTTTGAATCAAATAAAAGAATAATGTTTCATTTATAGAAGTGAAAACTTCTTTAGCGGCGTTGTGCACTTTTTTGTGATGGGTAAAAAATGTTAAACTCGCGTCAGGACACGTGACCTGGTCGAAAATTCGTAAGATGGTGCTCGCGTCAGGACACGTGACCTGATCGAAAATTCGTAAGACGGAGGGAGAGTAGACCGTATTCCAAAATATCAAAAATGCACAACGTTAATATTCAAGTTTTCACTTCTGCCGGCACTCCCGGAGTGCAACCTGTTTTTTTTTTTTTAGTGTAATCACCTCAAACGTATAGGTACTGTTCAACATAAATCTTACGATATTTTAAGCATGTATCTATACCGCGACATGCGAACGATGTCGTGCAAAAAATTCAATCAATCAGTATCTTTATTGTGGATCAATAGTAGGTACATAATACAGGTCTTAAATAATAAAAAGGGTATACAATATTTATATAAAAATTAATCTTACAAATTATTAAGATGTCACTTATAATATAAAAAAATGAGTAGGTACTCATCAGTGGGCCACTGAACGCATCATGACTGAGGGGGACTGTATTGGAGCAGTGATTTATCTGATAGGAAGTCTTTTATAGAGTAGTAGCATTTGTTTACTAACAGATCATGGAGATTCTTTTTAATTTTTTTCATTTCCGTATTTATTCTTAGAGGCTCCGGAATATGATTAAATATGCATGAAGCCGTACAAAAGATATACTTTTGTGCATTAGATGAGCCTTGCTAGTTACTGTGCGCAATTTGTCCTTACCTGTAAGTCCTAATCTTGTATTGCGCAAGCAGAGTTTACAGCGTGACTAGAATATAGATAATTATACAACATCCCGACAACAATCGCCGGGCTATTTCCGATCCAGCCTGTCCCTTACTGCCCTCTCCCAGCGATGCCCTAAGCCAAGGTCCGAACCCACAGGGGGTGCCCTTAGCGTGTCGTCGCTTAGTTTTTAAAGCCCTGGCTGGAGGCCTTAATTTATTGAGGCATCAACAGACAAGCCCGGTTAAGCAGACAACCTCCGAGGTTGAACTGCGAGATGCCATTAAAAAAAAAAAATAGTCATCGGGCCCACCAGACACAACACCCGTCTGGACGGAGCATCCTCCCTTTTCTATGGAGGGTGAGTAGAACTTTACACCCTGGTCCTCATACCTCTATACATGTACGGAAAAAACAGGCCGTATCTATTACGATACAAACATTTAAGTTAAAAAGATTTATGTACCCGCAAATATATACCACTTTAACGTTTACGTCTGCGTTACGTTTGTGTATGAGAAAATGTTATCGTAGAGAAACGCACACATTATTTTTCTTCGGAGGTTAAAATAATTAGTATCTCTAAGGTAAAAATGAAACAATGGTGTATATAAGTATACAGGTGTATAGGGATTAATAAGGGTCTACCAATCCCTATACGCCTGTCCCTGCGGGAAATACAGACGGCATGTGTTGACCCAGTTTAAGGCACACAATATACACACAAAAAAAAAAGGAAATACCTAGTTATAACAGTATAGTGCCTCACGGGTGGGCCAAATAGGCCCAGTTCAGCATAAATGCCTGACTACTATTATAGTGCCTACGATTCTGAACGTTATTTTTGTCCCTGTAAGTTAAGACGTACAGGGACAAAAATAACGTTTAAAATCAACCAGTATACTTAGTGACAGTTTCATATTATTATTATTTATTTCATATAGTTAAGAAGGTGAGCAAAGACGTCACTAATCGAACTGCGCTTTCAAACCCACATGCACTATTACAAAATTCTTTTTGAGGTTTACCTTTTAGATTTACGTCATCGGATTTATTTTCTTCAACGGATTTTCCTCTTATATTTCATTTACATTTATGGAGGGGTGTATGAACTCAAATTATATACTAAAATAGACTGATATAACAGTTATTAACACTTAATTATTTTGTGTTTGTGTTACCGGGTTTGTCTCAAAATTTTCACCGAAATAAATACAGTTATTCACATTGATCACTCTTTTTTTGTTAATGTTAATTCGGGGTTGTCATACTAGTTTTCGAACTAATCTCTCGTGTATAGGTTACCGATGACATCAAGTGGGTGCAAACCTCATTTAGGAACGTGAGTAAGCATGCATTTGAGGATAAAGGATGTTTCCAAAATGGAATTCGTTACTCTTGTTTTTTGAAATTGGTCTGTGTTATTAGTAATTAGAGTAATGAACTTGGAGGGTGCTTGATATAACATCTGAGGGGTAATTGTCGTAATATTAAGAACGTTCAATCAGAGGGGCAATTCTCATAATTTTAAGAACATTCACAATCTAATCTCCGTCTCAATCTGTCAAAAAATACTTCTAATTTCCCTTACATTTTGACAAGTTTTTGACATTTGTTTGTCGCCGAGATGAGATTGCGACTAGATTTTGAACGTTTTAAATTACGTGAATTGGCCTTCTGGTCTCAGACTCAATCTGTCAAAAATAACTTTGCTTTAATTTTTAAAAGTTTTTGGCATTGATTGTCGCCGAGATGAGACTGCGACTAGATTTTGAACGTTTGAAATTTGGCGAGAATTGGCCTTCTGGATATTAAATTAATTATTTTTTTTGGTAAACTCAAACGGCTGACTGAGAGTTAAGTTTCGCTGATAGAGTGATCGAACGAGTTGGTAAACGTAAATTTGGACGGATTTTAATTGGAAATACTCTTTTCGCAAATCTATTGAGTTTGGTGATTTTATTCATATTGATAGGTAATACGTTGTGCTCGTCTCTTAAATTTAAACCTTAATGCTATAGGATAGTTGTATGTTAGATTAGAAAATCTATCTATTAAGTTTACTTCACGCGTTTGTGTCAGGCCCTCAAAACGAAGAAAATATAGATAGGAATTCCTTCAGTAGCGCTTTTCACACCGATTTCAGTCTAAGTCAAATATAAAAAGTCATCCAGACCGAATTTCAGCCATGGCGACCAATCTCGGCGGAGACATTTCTCATTCATCGCACGGTTTTTACTTTACGACTTGACAGTATATCAGGATTTCTTTATTAACTGTAAGTTTAATAACAATGTATTAGCCATACAATGTCCGTGTCCCAGCAGTGGGAAAATTATAGGCTGATTATGCTCATACTATACACATAATTCTTCCAGAAAAAATTGTCTAAATGATGATGAAAACCGCATTAAAATCCGTTGCATAGTTTAGAAGAACAACACGGTTTTTTTTTTGGGTGGGAAATCATCAAATGACCTCTCCCGCTCTGGACTGAGCGGAAAGGCGTGTCAGACTTTTACTGACTAAAACTCACCGTGTTCCTTCAGTTGCCTGTGCCAGGGGCCACGGTATCTTTTTCGAATAACCCGCGGCCCTGGCAGGCATCGGCCCTAGCGGACCCCATCAGTTAGTGCAGACATCTTTTTGAGGCGCGCTTGGAACACAACGCGCCGTCGACCAAAACACGGTCACACAGTCAGACATGAAAAACGAGTTTAGCTTGTATATATATATATATATATATGATTTCTATGATTGCAATTCTAAAGAAACTGAGCAACGGTTTGAAAATATTTATTTCTCACACTCACTATTTCGTGGCCCTTGGGGCCTCGTTTATCTTAAACGGTGTGATGTGATGAAATGAGTTATAGATCTGGCCTTGACCGAATGAGTCAGCACATTTAACCAAACCGCAATACTCAGAGATAGCTTGCTAGATAAAAAAATGTACTGATAATATTTACATTCTGGTTGAACTTAGTTCGACAGGTACAGGGGATTTTTTATTTAATCGAAACTCAATTTTCCATTTTTTTGTCCTAAAAATATTAATGAACCACTCTAATATAATGAATCGTCTCTTTTTGTGAAACTCAAATAATTCCTATTTTGGTCTCCTAAAATTACTAAATAGTCAAGTAACTGCGACCTGCGTAACGATATAACGCTCGCTCGGCTCGCGCAGTTTCTGACTGATATTAGTGCCCTTTATTTTATACCTCGTGGTTGGTCACCCAACCGCTGGTCAGACCAAGTAACCGCCCTCACTGTACTCTCTGTTATGACCGTCCTGAGAGAAGCCGAGGACCGAACGAAGTGGAAGAACATCGTATATTAAGCCACGAAGGCCTTTCAGGGACACAACCTTCAGTAAGGAAGTACGCGACCAAGAAGAAAAGAGATGTTATACCCCGACTCAAACACACACACTACGTGTGCTACTACTACTAGCTATTCTCAAAACCTGGCACAAACTGAAACGCTAACAAATCCGATTCAGTTACGAAATCGCTACGTCTCGGCGCCGGATTTAATTAAGAACATGTTTTTAGCTACCTACTGGGTTTACAAAACAGGTCACATTCTTAAAGTATTTATTACACGCCATATCACTTACATGTAAATAAATATTTAACTTGATTATTGTGAATTATCTTTTTAACAAGGCCGCAACGAAATGCTATATAAACCACTCTGCTAGTAAAATTGGTGAATTCTCGGGTAATTTATTTCATCTTAATGAAGGGGCTTGTGACTAAATAATAACAGCCACACGGATAGATCTTCAAGCAATGCTTGCCGAGGTCGGTCAATGGATGGGTGACCATCCATTACATACCGAGACGCCCCGTGCCTCGGCAAGCACGATTAACCGTTGGTCCCGGCTGACACTCGTAGATCTTTGACTGTCGTTACGGGATGGTCAGAGGCCCGAAAGTCTAACTGAAAATCACTGTTTCCAAGGGGTATGTTACCTATTAACTGGGTTATGGAGGTCAGCACCCTAATTGCGTAACACACGATCAATCGGAATCGGTTTCATTTTGACAGTTCAACAACAATCATTGCGTTATTTACGTGTTAAGCAGACAAATTTTTCGAACTTATGAACCAATGGATTAATTTGCTTCAAAATGATTCAGATTCCGATTGATCGTGTGTTACGCAATTAGGGTGCAAATAGGCAGTCGCTCCATGTAAAGTATTGGTATTCAGCTGCAACCGGTTCGACTGGAAGCTGACCCCAACGTAGTTGGGAAAAGACTAGGCAAATTAATTGCCAGGGAAATGTGGTGAATTTTTATTTAATTTCTTTCATCATAATGATTCACAATTTCACAGTAGATGTCCACGTGTATCGAAAATAGAAACTTAACCAATTATCAGTTTACAACTTGTCATAGTTTTTGGTCCTTCGATAGGAAAATAATATGGTCAATTTATAAGCAAATAGGTTAAGTTTTAATTTATTCATACAGTTAAAATATGCATAAAGTGCGATATTTATAAGTACAAGTATTTTATAAAGGACTAGCATCGCCCAACGGTTCCACCCGCATAAGTTATGATCCCGTGAGAATATCGGGATGAAAAGTATCCTATGTGTTAATTCTGGTTATAAACTATCTGTGTGCCAAATTTCATGCAAATCCGTTCAGTAAGTAGTTTTTGAGTGAAAGAGCAACAAACATCCATCCATCCATCCATACAAACTTTCACGTTTATAATATTAGTAGGATTTTCCTAATGCGTAAACCTACGGAGCAAATAACAACCGGTTTTATAACTTATTGACAAAACATTTCAAGATTTTCCCTAATATTAATCACTGTCAATGTTTCATATAAATCATGTCACCTACTTAGGTGTCGTAATAAACACCAAGGTTTTGTAACGGTGAAGACATACCGACGACGCATAGATGCCTACATACCCGATGAGTCGTAAATGATCTTTTCCCTAAAATAAATACATTATATAATAAGGTAAAATTATTTGTAACTGACAAGATTGATTTTAAGAGAAAATTGATACTAACTAGCTTCAACTTTCTGACTAACTGACCGACAATTTAATTTTGACAATTCAAAATTGCCTGAAAGGGTTTAATTGAAATAAATTATTTGAGTTTGAGTTTGAGTTTGAATAGTCTGTAAGCGAAATAAGCCTAAATAAAGAAAAAAGAAGAAAAAATTATTTAAATTGTACATACCCAAAGAGAATATTAATTTGTTCTCCAATTTCTAGGACTGGCATTTTAACTATTAATTATTAGTTACTACACTCGAGAGCAATGAATCCGGGTCACTTGAAGAATCCTAAAAATCTCGGAAACTAAAAATGCTAGGTTAATGCAATAAATTGTATTTAATAGACAATGTAATACTCCTTAAATGAAGGTATTAAAACTTCTTAGTTATTGTAAAGTTATATCATAAAAAAATCAAATTTGAAAAAGGGCCACTTTCGAAGATGGAACTACGAAATTACAGCATTTGGTTTTGCTTTTGTTTGTAATCTGTCATTTATGTGGGTACATAAACCATGTTGATAGTGCTCTATATTCATTATTCAAGCTGAAATTATGTCGCTTACGCCTGAAGAATGCACCAGAATACTTACAATGCTGGAAACCGGCCGGAGTCAGCGCGATACAGCCAGGACTGTCGGTGTGTCCCTGTCAACAGTACAAAGAGTTCTCCGACGTTACGAAGAAACTGGTTCTAACCTACGCAGACCAGGAACGGGCAGAACCAGGTGTACCACAGCACGAGAAGACCGATACTTGGTGAACAACATGCTTCGAAATCGCTTTCTCACAGGAACTGAACTCACAAATCAGTTTCGACGCCTCGGAGGAAGTAACCCAAGTGCATGGACAGTAAGACGTCGGCTTGCTGAATCTAACTTAAAACCCCTTAGACCTGCAAACGGCCCTAAACTGGAGCGTGGGCATCGTATTTCAAGACTAAGATATGCCCAGAGCCACGTAAATTGGAGTATTGAAGATTGGTCAAAAGTTATGTTCTCCGACGAATCAAAATTTATGCTCTACAAGCACGATGGAAGACACAGAGTGTATCGAAGACCAGGGGAAAGATTCAAGCAAGCATGCATCGAAGAAAAAGTAGCCTACGGTGGTGGGTCTGTACTTGTGTGGGCCGGAATTTCTTCTGAAAGTCGCACAGAGCTGGTGATCATAGAAAACGGCTCTTTAACTAGCGTAAGATATGTGGAAGAAATCCTCAATGATCACGTTGGTCCATTTATGGTCAATTTAGGTGAGGATGCTATATTTATGCATGACAATGCCCGACCTCATACAGGTAGGATTGTGAATGACTACCTTCAAGAGATGAACATTACTCGTATGGAGTGGCCAGCGCGCAGCCCGGATATCAACCCGATCGAGCATGCTTGGGACGAGCTAGGCAGATGCGTAAAACAACGAAACCCTCCCCCAATCACGCTTCGTGAGCTCAAAATTGCTCTCACAGAGGAATGGGAGAATATTCCCCAAAATCGTATAAGGAACTTGGTGTACAGCATGCCAAACCGCGTAAACGCAGTAATGGAAGCACGAGGAGGCAATACGAAGTATTAAAATTCAAGAAAATCGTAATAAAGTTCAAAAATTTCATGTTTCCTATTTTTGTTTTAAGGAGAGATCAGCAGTTTTTTTCTTTATGTAATTTTGTGTTAATAAAATGTATGGTGACTCATATTTTTTTTACTTTCATTTAAGGAGTATTACATTGTCTATTAAATACAATTTATTGCATTAACCTATCATTTTTAGTTTCCGAGATTTTTAACATTCTTTAAGTGACCCGGATTCATTGCTCTCGAGTGTATTATAATTTGACAAATACTTGACACTTAATTTAAATAAATATGATTTAAGTACCAATTTTATTAGCTTCATTTATTTAATTCATGTAATCAGTAATTTTGCATGCTAGTTTTAGTGAATTGTTTTAGAAACTGTTTAAAAAAAGAGAGCCCCAACGTAACCTAAACTAAATTACATCCTTAATTTATAAAAGAAAAAGCAAAGGGCAAGACTCACTGGTGCGAAATTATATTTTCAACAATTGGTTCTGCTAATATGCTTAGGAATGCGCCTTGGTCGTATTTGTTTATATTAAATTTTTGCATTAATGCCTCCCTTCCATTCCCGTAGTTATATTTATATACTAGCTTCTGCCCGCGGCTTCGCCCGCGTGGATGTCGGAAATTATCCCACGGGAACGTGCTAACAGGATAAAATGTATGTGCACCAGGATGCCATCTATCTCGCGGGCCCTTTGTGGCTAATTACAATAGAAAACCAATTGTGTCTCATTAATGGTGATTAAGAGGGTACCTATATGATATCTTTACCTAAGTACCTACCTAATTAAAAAAATAAATAAACTCAATAACAGAAAATAAAATACCTACCTACCTAAATAAACCTATTTATGACGATAACTAATCTAAACTCAATCATCATCTGCCTAGCCTTTTCCCAACTATGTTCAGGGCCGGCTTCCAGTCTAACCGGATGCAGCTGAATACCAGTATTTTACATGGAGCGACTGCCTATCTGACCTCCACAACCCAGTTATTGGGTAATACGATACCCTTGGTACGACTGGTTGTCAGACTTTCGGGCTTCTGACTACCCGTAACGACTGTCAAAGATCCACGAATGACAGCCGGGACCAACGGCTTAACGTGCTTTCCGAGGCTCGGAGGTGTCTCGGTATGTAAAGATGGTCACCCATCCACAGACCGACCGCGGCAAGCGTAGCTTAACCTGACCGATCGACCTGTGCGGCTGTTATTATTTAGCCACGGGCCCCTCAATCTAAACTCAATAAATAAGCAAAATCTCTAAAAACTAATATCTATACGAATGACTATCCTACCTAACAGTATTATAAAATAACCTACGGTCACTACGTACACTATCAAATATACTACCTATACTTTAAAATTAAAATCTATACCTACGACTTATATAAAAATAAACCTAAATAACTCTAAAAAGTAAAAGGAATAAAAATGAACTCCACTGCGTGTGACTTAACCTACGACAAACTTATTATTTGCGGTTGGTACAGTAATCGGATCTAGGGATCGAACCGCAAAATTAAGTTTGTTTTTTATTATATATACTTTTCCGGGATAAAAAATACCCAGTGTGGTGCCCAAGATATTAAAGAATAATTATACCAAGTTTCATCGTAATCGAACCGGTAGTTTTTGCGTGATGCCTGAACAAACAGACAGACAGACAGACAGACAGACAAAATTTTTTTAAATCACATTTTCGGGTTCGGTGTCGGTCTAGTAACACCCCCTGCCATTTATTTTTTTGATATTTTCAATGTACAGAATTTTCACTTCTACAGATTTATTATAAGTATAGATAAGTATAGATTTTCTACAAGAATGTGTTATAACATCATCTAACTTATCACACAAATCACAATTTGGGTTTTTTCATTAAAAAAGCAAACTTCTTTGAAGGATAATGGCCAGAGCGTAATATATCTAATGTAACAATGTAGGATCTATTTAACTTACTATTGTAAAACCAAGGTACTCGAGGCTAACATTGTATAGTTTTAAACCATATACGCTTTTCTTTACTTCTTTCATAAAAGTATTCTTTAAATTTAAATAACATGTATTTTTGAATATAGTAAGAATTATTGAAACATTGTAGACGAATGTCTATACATAAAGATCTTAGTACAAGACAAATAACATGAACTACAGGTAATACCTAGAAGCAATGTCATATTGAAAATCAATAATTATTATTGCAGTAAGTATTTACCCATAGATGAGCTAACGGAATTGCAAATATGGCGGTACATACGTACCTGCAAACAATCGTCATCATTGTAGGTACATTACCAGTGTAGGGTAAGCCCCAGAAATATTTTCTTACGCCTACACAGTCTGAGATGACGGTGTCTCTTACACGACATCGCATCGGTGCAAGGGTCATGATTTCGAACCAAAAAACAAAAGACAACGCAATAGTTGCAAATGCCAAAATCATCACAGAAAACAGATCGGTGATCACATTTTTTTTACCGACTTCAAAACAGGAAGTTCTCAATTTGGATGTTAATATAAAAAATATGTATATTCGGGCATAACTCCGTCATAAATTGACAGATTTGTAAAATATTTTTTTTAGTGGATAAGATATGCCTCATGTTTGGTCTCATATAAATTTTATTAACTTTGCTTGAGTAGTTTCAATAAAACTAAGTGGAAAACATTTAGTGTCCTATAACTCTTCCTATCACTGATATTTACATAACAAGTAGTGTTATATGAATTTGTATGGGGTACAACTAAAACGTGAAAAATAAAGACTTTTTTACAAAAAAAAAACTTGAGAGGTGTCAAGGGACACCCGGATGGAACGAAGTTCCTTTCGATTAATTAGTGAAGGGATTGTAATAAAATTTTATTTTTTTTAAGTTATAATAATATTTTTTTATTATTAACAAATAAAAAAACACAGACAAAAAACACTGGCTTTTTTTTCAGGATGGGAAATCATCAAATGACCCCTCCCGCTCTGGGTGGAGAGGAGGGAGTGCCAGACTCTTACTGACTAAAACCCACCCGTGTTCCTTCCTTAGCCCTTTATGTTCCAGGGCAGCGGTAACCCTTTCGGACGATCCCGCTACCCTGGCAGGCTTCGGCCCTATCGGGGCCCGTCACTCGTGCTGACATATCTTTGAGGCGCGCGTGGAACACATACGTGCCGGGCCTGGTCCTGATCGAACGGTGAGTTACCCATTACTCTCCGCCCGCAGGCCCGCGCCTACGGTGGCCGGGAGTCGTCACGCGGCTCCCGACGCCCGGAGCGTCACCCGCGGCGGCTGAGGTGTGAGGTACGTTCCCTCGCCCACCCCGCCACCTCCTTCGCTAGCATGACTGCTTCGCAGAAGGAGGCGACTGCCTCCCACTCCCTCTCGCCCTGGACCATGGCTTGAACCAGGGCCGGACGCGAGAGGTTGCCGCCGCTGCCGATCGCCTCTACGAGGACACGGCGGTGCTCTGCCCAAGCAGGGCAGACCTCCACCGTATGCTCCACCGTGTCCTCAAAAAAACTGGCTTGCTTTCTATAAGAGAGAGAGAGAGAGACAGACAGAGTAACAAGTTGGAACGTCACTTTTTGCTATAGTTGTAAACTATAGCAAAAAGTGACGTTCCAACTTTTCGAGTTCAATGCGGATGTCACGTCTTCGAATTTTAGTGACACTGCAATTTTGATATATTGTAAAAGCCAATTATTTTTAGAGAGTAACCGTGGCTTTTCCTGTCCGCTCTTCTCCATAGAAACGACCAATTAGAACCGTACACCTAGCTTCTGACGTTCCATAAGTGCCCATGAAGGTTTATATGAAATAAAATATTTTGTTTTTTATTTTTAACGCAATAATTTCCTCGTTGGGATAACGATATAATAAAAATAGCTGGTAAAAACTGGAAGACAATTGGAAAAGTCTGATGGAGGCGTTCACCCTCTCATAAGAGGGGTTCTTGCATACCTGCCCTACATTGGTACCATTTTTAAATCTTATTTAATACAATTTATCAATTCAATTAATATTATACCCATTACATTATTTATTCTCATTACTATCTATTATAATTATTAAATGTAAACCGTAAATAACTTTAATTATACGAGAAATTCCTTTTTATTTTATTTTATTATGATAATTTCCAAAGGACCAGATACGTCCCAAATTGTTAACGGTCCGAACCAATTCTCAGCTCGGTTAAGCCAAAGGCAAATCGAATCGGATCGCCTCTTTGGCACTAAAATAATTCAATCCGGGGTTTCATCCAGGATTCTCCGTTGTAATCCTATAGAATAACAAGTCCCAACGATACCATGAAGTCATCATCTGCCTAGCCTTTTCCCAACTATGTTGAGGTCGGCTTCCAGTCTAACCGGATGCAGCTGAGTCATCATCATCATCATCTGCCTAGCCTTTTCCCAACTATGTTGGGGTCGGCTTATGCAGCTAAGTACCAGTACTATACATGGAGCGACTGCCTATCTGACCTCCACAACCCAGTTACTGGGTAATACGAAAACTATTGGTAAGACTAGTTGTCCGACTTTCGGGCTTCTGACGACCCAGAAGATCCACAAATGACAGCCGGGAACAACGGCTTTACGTGCTTTCCGAGCCATGGAGAGGTCTTGATATGTAAAGATGGTCACCCATCCACGGACCAACCGCGGCAAGCGTAGCTTAACCTGATCAATTGACCCATGCGGCTGTTATTACTTAGCCACAAGCCCCTCTCATACCACCCGATGCATACCATGAAGTACAGTCACGAGCAATAATATGTCAACACATGGAAACTTTCAATAGCGATTTTTGCGTGAAATAACGAAAACTACAATGAAATTGAGACAAATTTCAAAAACCTATGGATTCGAAGAATACTATGTTCGTAGCAACATATAATTTAATAAAAAAAACCCTCGACACAAAATAATAATAAAAATAGTATGAATGTAAAAAGCCTACCTAGCTTTTTAAAATTATTTTAGGCTTTCTACATTCATACTATTTTTATTATTATTTTGTGTCGGGGGTTTTTGTAAAATCTTAATTTAATTTTTTATTTCATGCTTTTTGTAGGGACTCATTATTATTTAATTTCTTTTATTTTCTTGCGTTTTAAGATTCCGGTAATTTGGTGTTTAATCAGGTTTTTTGTAATTCGCCATTTTGTGGTGGTGGCCATCTTGGATTTGAAATTTGTCATAGTGTATAGTATTCTACTAGTCAAGCCCTTTCATTTGCTACCCATATTGAGGGAGTTGTGAAAAAAAAACATGTAATTCGGCATTTTGTGGTGGCGGCCATCTTGAACCGATTTTCATCAAACATAGCTAAGAACATTTCCAACAAATTTATATTTCAAACAAAAACAAACAAAATCAAAATCGGTCCATCCGTTCGGGAGCTATACGATGCCACAGACAGACATATGCACACATACACACACACATACATACAGACACGTCAAACTTATTATAACACCCCGTCGTTTTTGCGTCGGGGGTTAAAAATAAAGGAATAAATCCCTTTTGGATAAAGCCAAGTGTATACATACTTATGCTCGTGACTGTACCTACGTTTAATTGCAAGAAACAACTATTTGCTGATTCACTTACAGTTATTTCTTCTTTGTGAATAAATTAAAACGTGACGTGGATTCAGAACCGTTATTCGCTTATACGGACCACGTACTTTTTCTATTCGTTTCGAAGGACAATGGAAAATAACAATAAGTACTAATATTTGCGACTTCTTTTTGAAATGCTTATAAGCCCGTTAATAATTATTCATATCCGAATATGAGCCTCCTAATCGGTTGCTATAATTATAATATATACTTATATATATAATAATAATAAAAATATACATATATATAAACTATAAATAATCATATTATATTAAATTAATGTTATATTATTATTTATAGCAAATTAAAAAATATATATATTCATTAAAAACATAATAAAAATATATTAGGTATACATATTTTTTTAAGAACCACATCCGTATGGTTGATGCTACAGTTAGTTCACTTTTAAACTTTAAACCAAATAAATACTGATAAAACAACAAACTAACGCCTACACCAAAAATATTTCAAAAAACTGTAGACAAATCTTCTCATCATCTGCATTTTCTCAACTATATTGGGGCAGCTCCTAGTCTAAGCGGATGCAGCTAAATACCAGTAATTTACATGAAACGACTGCCTCTCTTACCTCCACAACCCATTTACTGGGTAATACGATACCCCTTGGTAAGACTGGTTGTCAGACTTTCGAGCTTCTGACGACCAGTAACGACTATCAAAGATCCACGAATGACAGCTAAATGATGGTGAACACCGCACTAAAATCCGTTGCGTTGTTTAGGAGAACAACGCGGTCAGGCCCTGACATTTACAAGCTCTTTTAAACGTTAAAAGTAAATACAGGAAGAACGTACGTATAAAATTTACTAGAAAAAACTGCAAATAACTGGATTCTATTTATTAATTATATAATAAAATCTATGTTTAGTACCTCGACAAAGATCAAGGTGGTATTTCCTATGATTTCATAAGGATAAAACTTGGCAGAAAAAAACGTACGATTTAGTCACGTGGACGAAGGATGATTGGTATGATGTTTTATTAAAACTGTGCATATAATACTGCAAACTGAATATAAGTTGGTTATTAATAAATAAATAAAAATTATATAAGTACTAATTATCGCGGCAGGCCAAGACGAAGTTGGCTGGGTGAGCTTGACTCCTACCGTAAGGACTGTCCGGCACTCGCAAAAGACAGAATTGTGTGGGAAAGGGAGAGGGAGGCCTTTGGCCGAGCAATGGCACAATGCAAGTTAGTTTGATTAGGAAGATGAGCGAGAAACGTACGGTAACAGAGTTTGGTAAAAACATGGAGAAGTCTACAGAGTGGCACGGACATCGAGCCTGTTACCATGGATTCAGAAAAAAAAGTAAAAAAATTGCTGTTCAAAATATTTTCACCGTGTAGGTTGCGCTATTCTATGAAATAGCAGATTTTTTTTTTTACGATTTTCTTTTACGTACGTAATGTAACGAGCTTGAGGTAGGAGTAAACTTAGAGAAACTTGCCCCCTCCATGCGATTGGTATCCTAACTTAATATTATAAACGTGAAAGTTTATATGGATGGATGAATGGATGTTTGTTACTCTTTCACGCAAAAACTACTGAACGGATTTGTATGAAATTTGGCACACAGATGGTTTATAACTAGGATTAATATATAAGATACTTTTTATCCCGATATTACTACGGGATCGAAAGTTATGCGGGTGAAACCACGGGGCCAGTACATATAATTTTAATAATGAGAGTCAGAGAGAGAACGAAAGCTATTTTCATGGTTTTCGAAGGCGCTGAAGCCGATAGTAAAGTCAAAATGAAAATCCAAGATGGCGGCTGCAAAAATTTTCAAGTTTTTCGTCATGGGTATCGTTTTCATGGTTTTTGAGAGTGCTGAAGCCGATAGTGAGGTCAAAATGAAAATCCAAGATGTTCCATCGTCCATCTTGATTTTCATTTTAAACTTCGTTCCTGCCGGGGTCGCACAATATCCCAATACCGTATCTACGCTAGGTTATCTAGAATCATATGCTGAATTCATGGTTACAGTTTGCACGACGATGTCGCTGCCACCGTATATTGAAAGTATTGACTCTTTTAACAACGAAAATTAAAAAATGACTGAAGGATTTATTTGATATTTTACCTACACAACCCGCATTGCTAACATGATACATGCTTTACAAATTGCTAACGAATATTCTAAAGATGACCTTACATTCTGAAAGGTTAATATTGTTAAGAACTCGGTTCCCACAGATTTGGTGTTTGGCAAAACATAAACAATGGTTTTGTTTTACTGTAGGTATCAAACATGATAGAAAACCATAATGAAAATAGCTAATGACACAGCCATTACTAATATTTTTAATAAAGCCTTGGATAACTACAAAATCTTCTAAACTGCCAGTATTTTGCTGAGAAACCCAATAACATAATTGATTGCATAGTAAATCTGAACTCCCATCTCCAATTCCCGTTATTAAAAACGTTCAAAATCTAGTGGCAAATTGGCAATCTCATCTCGGCGACAATCAATGTCAAAAATGTAGGGAAACTAGGGGCATTTTTGACAGATTGAGACTCAGATCAGACTGAACGTTCTTAAAATTACGAGAATTGCGCCTCAGGTGTTTAAAAGTTGTTCAAGAAATATTATATATATTTTACCTATCCTCATGGCGACATGATATTCGTAACATCTTTGGCCGATTATTTACGGTCAAAAATAGATAATGATTACATTTTATATATGTACGAGTAGTCATTTAAAATATCAAAGTGATATTAAATAACTATAAAATAAAAAGGGTAGGTAAGTCTGAAAACTTCGCATTGATGTGGCGAAAAACATCTTGTTTTTCGGATTCTTTCGCGGATGTGTAGCGGTATCTACAACGCCACATGCGAACAACGCGTCATACTGACGTCACGCAAATCCTGCATCTCGCAAGCAGAGTTTACCGCGCAATTAGCATATATATAAACCTCCCAATATCAATCATTGGATGTTGTTTTAAAGTCGGAGATGCAGACTATAGAATGCTGCGTTAATTGATTCTACCCTACACAAACATTGAACTTAACTATCCACTCAGGGACCCAATTCTATAGGGTAATAATTTTTTCCGCGTAATCTTGCCAAGCGTGGTTATTTCAAAAGTTTCAACCACGCCAATTGCATGCCAACTTTGTGTTCATTTCGTTTATTGTGTCGTTATTAGCAGATGTCGTAATTAGCTAAAGAATTGACGTGGTTTTGAAGTAAGGAATCATTAAGTGGTCTTAGTGAATTAGGACCCAGGTACGCTAATCGGACTTCAGGCAATCGAGCTTACACAAGCTTTACACGCCAACATAATATTTAAGTACAATCAGACAAAAAAAAAACTCACCTTTATATCACAAGTTGAACTTGAAGGAGTAGGAAGTCAACTATAGACTTACGATCACGACGTCGACCAAAGCATTGTCACTTGTGAAGACTCTCGTGGACAAGTGAACTGCATCTCACATAATTAGACTTTTAAATGTTTTATGTAAACTAGTGTGGTGGTTAAGGGTAAGTTGAGTTATGATTTATGTAAAAAACTAGCAGCGCCCCGCGGTTTCACCCACATAAATTTCGATCCCGTGAGAATATCGGGGTAAAAAGTATCCTATATGTTAATCCTGGTTATAAACCATCTGTGTGCCAAATTTCATTCAAATCCGTTCAGAAGTTTTTGCGTGAAAGAGTAACAAACATCCATCCATTCATCCTCACAAACTTTCGCGTTTATAAAACTAGCTGCTCCCTGCGGTTTTACCTGTATAAGTTTCGATCCCGTAGGGATATCGAGATAAAAGTATCCTATGTGTTAATCCTGGTTCTAAACTATCTGTGTGCCAAACATCCAATCAGTGAAAGTGTAACAAACATCCATCCTTCCTTACAAACTTTCGCGTTTATAATATTAGTAGGAAGCTTAGATAGTTTTCGTTCTTCTGCCCACAATGTGTCACCATTCAAATCTATCTACAACAGTTTTTTTTTGTGCCTTTAATATGTGAGACACAGGCCTCCTCCATGAGAGGAGTAGGCTGTAATCCACTACCCTGTGCGGGTTGGTAGATGTCACATGTCTTCGAATTTTTTGTTCTAGGACATGCCGGTTTCCTTACGAGGTTTTTCTTTACCGTTTTGAGAACAGTGGTGATAAAATAATTAACACATTTTAAAGTAAAGCGCCTTTGCAAGCAAGCAAGCAAGGGTTCAAAGGGTTCAAACCTACGACCCACAACTCGTAAATCGCGGCAGTATCCACCGGGCCGCCACTGCCTTTAATATGTAAGTAGTACGAATTTTAAAAGTTTCTGCATCCTTTTATGTAACACTTAGAAAGCTTATCCTTCACAAAAAATAATTTGCAGTCAAACAATCATTTCTACTTTCATAACAGATCAAAAATAAACACACACACAGACAGACATAGAACAAAAAATAGATACACACACATACACCACACCAACAGACAAAAACAGATTAAAATCGTTTAAAGTAATCAATAAGCTGTGGGCCAAAATAACCACCACGTGGAGCCCTGACGCAGCTAGAAGGCGTCGCGGCAGACCTCTTAGAAGACGGCGGGACGAGCTGGACAAAACAAACGACCAGTGGTCTACTTTAGCCCTGGATCGAAAGAGCTGGAAGTCATGGGGAGAGACCTTTGCCCAGCAGTGGGGCGATGCAGGCTAACAGTAACAGTAAAAGTAATCAAATACCAACTCAAAATCAGTTGCTTTTAACACAAGGATAAATATTTTATTACACTTTGTTAAGGAAAGTCCAAAATTACAAACAAAATTTTTATAGTCCACTTCATCGAAGTGTGGGCTTTTTGCAAATTATTATTTTTTTTTTTTTTGTTACTCAAATTGGTGCGAGCAATTGTGGTGAAAAAACCGGTCGGACAAGTCGGACTCACACACGGAGGGTTCCGTACTGTCCTTATTGACCATTGCATATTTAAAAAAAAAAGATGTTTTTTTTTTGTAGCGGCAATAAAAATACACACCCTGTGACAAACGAGGTTTTCCACTCAGAAGCACTGATTTCAACAGCACTTTCCCGAACCGCACCTGACCTAACTGTTTTCCTATTACGGCTCATGAGACACGGCCCGCTGACATACCAATGGACGAACAGCGGAACCTTAGTAATATCACGGTAATGTTACCGTGGTAATATGGCTCCGTTGGCAACCTTTGGGCACGGCGAACCCTAACAAAGCGTAGCTAGCATTGATTCGAAGAACATTATCATTATAATTTGAAAGTTCTAATTTGAAGCTGAAAGAATTTCTAGTCTAATGCTATGAGATCTAGTTATATATAATGTATGAATAGTATCCGTGTAGTGACTCTTCCGTTCTTTTTCATAGGAACCTACTACACTTTGGAATGGGCAACTAGCTTCATCTTTCTGACTGACCGACCCCTTGTCAATTGAAAACTGCCTGTAATTGACGTAGGACTGAGTTTTCAATAGTCCGGTAACTTTCATCTAAAGAACAAATCTGACAGTTTGACATATTATGAAATCTGTCAAACCGCAATATTTATTTCTCAGATAAGTTATCTAACTTTTGATACATAACATTCAGACTTTTTTGATGATAACTTTTGATTATTTGAACTACTAACTTTGAAATAATTGCTTTGAGTTTCAGTTTGAATCAAGCACCAGTTACCAGATTTTTTGTAACGAATATTTTATATTAAAGAAGGCTTCACAAAGTCACAACCAACAATATACACTTGAAAGTGGTTTCATATAGCACATGTTAAATGTCGAGGATGAACGAAACTTTCCAAGGAGTAAAGTACAACTTGAAGATATAATCTCTATCGTTCATGCTAAAACAAACGATGAAACTCATAGCATAGCATAATTAGCCCATAACGTAACCACTGCTGGGACACAGGCTTCCTTTCCGTGAAACCCCCGTTATCCACCACGCGGGCCCAGTGCGGTTTGGTAGATGTCACGTGTCTTCGAATTTTTGGTCCTAAGATATGCCGATGCCGGTTTCCTCACGATGTTTTCCTTCACCGTTTTTGAGAACAGTGGTGATGAAATAAATTACAAAAAGTAAAGTGCCTAGAATTCGTAAGTGGTAACGGCCCCGGTTACCACTGATGGGCCGCCACTGCTCTCGACGAAACTCTTATCACTAAATTTTACAAACAAAATATTCCTGAAGCAGAGCAAACTAAAGCTGTAACAGACGAGCACGCTATCCCTTCATAATCAGCCGATAATTTTCCCCCTTCTGGGACACAGACCTCTTCGATGAGAGGGAATGGGCCATAATCCACCACGCGGGCCCAGTGCTGGTTGGTAGATGTCACATGTCTTCGAATGTTTGGTCCTAGGACATGCCGGTTTCCTCACGATGTTTTCCTTCACCGTTTTGAGAGCTATCCCTTAACACGAATCAAAAGAGCGTATCTCTAAAACACTGAAAATCCACCACGCTCATTAGAATAGCTTGCTAACAACGCAGACACACTGTTAACTAATTTGACACAGTCATGACTTTGTACGCACAGAAATATGACACAAGTATGACCAAGAAAAGGCTATTATGCAGAACAGAATATTTTTTGTCATTTTATTTTCAAGACTTTAATAAATGGGCGTCAAAATGGATGAGGGAAATTCACGTGGTATTAGAAACAATGGGATGAAATTATCATTAATTTCCTAGTATTTTCTCAGGTTTAAAGCGGTTGTGGAGTATGTATAACTGTCAGAAGCTTTTGAACGACCACAGCAACTCTTCCAACTTCTCTATGCTTTGACAAAGTGGGATGTTACTCTAGATAGAACAATTCAAAAGCAAAAACAATTTAATATCCTTTAGGGGAAACATTTTACTGACTTACTTTAAGGCAGACCCGATCTATTTAAATAACAATGGATCGGGTCTGCCTTAAGCCCAAAAAAACGAGATCTGAAATGAGAATGTTACAAGTAATTATAAGCGTAATATTTAAGAGTCAAAATGATTTCCCTATTTTGCGAGTATCAAAAATAATTTCTTAATTTCTCTCTTAAATTTGTAGTTTCTGCTTATACTTAATTGCAATTTTAAACTTTTATTATATCGTATCTTGACTCTAACCGATTTGTAAAATCCTTTAGTGGAGAACTGGGTGATCTGTAACTCAGAACCCTCCTATCTCAGACACCTTTCTCTACTTAAGTTTGTGCATTCTAATTAATTAATCAGTGCAACATTAATCAGTAAAAGAATTATTTATGATTATGATCATTTAGAATGTGCATCAAATATCACCCAAAATCTCAACCTCGTGTACCAGAAAACCAGAGTTCAAGTCCACAATACTGTCATTGACATTCAAACTAGATAGACGAACGTACACATATCCATGCTGATACATAAAATATCTCTAACAGCTCACCTCGTCTCGGCATTGTGTCCCAATCAAAGTTCCAAGCAATTGCCTTATTGTCGCCAGACGTACTCGTGCAAATGTAAACGTCTTGCCAACGGAAAGACACCTTTGTGAACTCAGGTGAGAGTTTGGCGGCTTTAAGAGAAGTGCTTTATGTAACTTTTCAGAATCCAAGTTGGTTTTCCTTCGTGCAAAACTCAACCTTCCCAACCAGCAATTCAGTCCTATTATTTCAGCTCATAACTCTAAAAAGCTCTATAAACGATTTATTAAGGTTTTAGCGGTGCCACAGTGTGGTATAAAAGCGTTCGACAGTACATTATTACTCTAAATGCTTAGAGAGCTAAAAATACCTATAAACAAAGAATGTAAACGTTTACTACGCCATTTTATACAACCGTTATAGTCAAGTACTATAAAGTATTAATATAACTAGTAAATAATAATATTGCTCTATAAAATTGTTAACAGGTGCCTTTATTTATCTGATTAACGTAATAAGGGTTCCAAACGAACTGCAATAGTAGTTTCGTTAAAGCAATAATGAACACTCAACTACAGGCGATATTGTGATATTGTGGATATTCAGATCGCTGCTATAGTACGTGTGCGTGAGTAGTCACAGACTTTACAATAGAGTGTTTTTGTGATGTAGACTACATCACAAAAACACTCTATTGTAAAGCGTGCCCTGAAATTAGACTACATCATGTCATTTGTAGTCTAATTTCAGGGCACGCTAATAGAACGTAAGTGTATTATAATAGTTTTTAAATGCATATTATAATTTTATCGATAAGCTTACCACCTAGCAAGGTTAAATTTGCGCGTATGTAAATTGCATGTCGAATATTTCAGATTCTTCGTCAGAGATTTCTTAAGGTTAGCAAGGACATGATTGGAGTTTCATGTTGAATGGATATTGATCATCATTTATTTATTCGTGCAAACACACAAAACACTTCATGATAGTCAGCCTATATTGTTCCCACTGCTGGGACACAGGCCTTCTCTCTTCGAGAGGGAGTGGGCTGTAATCTACCAGTGCGGGTTGGTAGATGTCACATGTCTTCGAATTTTTGGTTCTAGGACATTCAATTTCCGGTTTCCTCATGATATTTTCCTCACAAAACACTTGATAAATTAAAATACGGACTGTGTGAAAGATGATTTATGGCTAGAGGGGGGGGGAGGCCTGATTAAATTAAATGTCCTGTTAATATTATAAACGCGAAAGTTTGTAAGGAAGGATGGATGTTTGTTACTCTTTCACGCAAAAACTACTACATGGATTTTGATGAAACTTTACAGTACTAAAGCTTATACATTAGAATAACACATAGGATACTTTTTATCTCAATATTCCTACGGTATCGATACATATGCGGGTGAAACCGCGGGGCGCTTCTAGTTCAAATATAATCCTAATCTAATTACCGGACTAAATTCTACTAAAGTAGCAATTTAAGTTACTCTAATCTAAACTGACACAAAGATTTTTTCGCCAAGAGATAAGTGGCCTAATTATTTTATCACCGGTATGCGCTGAAAGCTATGAGTCAATTTCTTAGACTCGAGTGTTATGAGGAAACTTAAATAGACTAATCGTGAGGATGAAAGTCTTTTATACATATAGAGGCCAAAGTTTAAACAGAGGGGTAATTTTCGTAATTTTAAGAACATTCACAGTCTGATCTCAGTCTCAATCTGTCAAAAATACCTCTAATTTCCCATCATTTTGTCAAGTTTCTGACATTTGTTTGTCGCCGAGATTGCGACTAGATTTTGAATGTTTTAAATTACGAGAATTAGCCTTCAGTTCAAAGTGATGTTTGGGGTAGCGGAATTATATGAAGTCATATTATACAGGGTTGGTAGGGACATTGACGTACAACCTGTTATCATAGATTCAGTACATGATTCTGTACCCCATTGCATTGAAATTTAACGCATCTTATTGAAAAAAATAATACTGTTCCATACATTTTGAGCGCGTAAGTACTGCACTTTTATAGGAAACAGCAGTTTTTTTCTTATAACCGACTAATTAATGTTTTTACGCTAGGGGATCTAATAATCATGTGCTAAATTCATGATTTCAGTTTGCGCGTCGATCTCCCCTGCCACTCTTTATATTAGTCCACGTTTCTTCATGACATTTTATTCGTTTGAAAAATTCTAGCCCAATTCTTGAGGAAGGTTATAGGCTTCTTAACGTAACGCTAGGGCCCTAAGGAGCCGAGTAAAAACCAAAACAGTCACAAATAACGAAGGAATAGCGTGAGTAGGCGATGGAATACATAGGGGTAGGTCAGGAGAGCAAGAAATTTCACGGAAACAATGTCGCAGACAAAAGCTAGTGCTGTATAAAACACTCCTTAGTTTAAGTTCAAAACAAACCAACTAAATGTGTGAGCATTATACATACGTCTCTTTATACTCAAAAGGCGCATTATATTCCGAACTCTGTCACATTTGTACCCGTGGAGACCGGACGTCCATACTCCATTTTGTTCGGTTTGTTTTCATTGACACTTCGTGTAAATTCAGCAAACAACTCGGATACACCCGCGTGTCACTTGTTTGCATGTAAATGTTCTATTTGTTTGTTCTACTTTATTCGTTAGTTCACCTACACTAGAAATAGCGAATGGAAGCCTGAAAACTGTGACAAGTAGATGCAGTGGGTAGTCTTGATACTAGCTGTTAGAATTTGTTTTTCAAACGCGGTATTAAAATTTTTTGGTCCTTTGAACCGGCAAACCTATTGCGATCCGATGGGTCGTCCTACTATTGTTCCCTTCCCTACCCTCAAATAGATATCTACTCTAGTAACATAATCATTTTAGAATAAAGATAAAATAAATCATAAGTTCAATTATCAGTGAAGCGTAATCCTATCCCATAAAACTTTAGGTGATTAGAAACAAAAGATTAGTTTCCCATTGCCAATGATTTTCTTCAGGATAATTAATATACATAGAACATATTGAGCACTTACCAGTTAAAATCCCACAATACACACACATTACAATTAAATCGACATAACTATCGTTACATAACTTAGATCTTACAGAAAATCTTATTACTGACGGGGATTGGATTAACCTGCCCTGACACCTAATAGCGTTAAGATACCGATGGATACATCTCTTCAAGGAGAATATTTCTTATTATGGTGACTTCTCTCGATTAATTAGTACGTGAGGAGCTACATAGAAGTAAATGTAAGTTATGAAGTATTTAAATTCTGGTATTTCGTCAATTAATTAACTTTTAACGTTAATTAATTTTGTGCTTTTCAAACATCATGTTTTAAGCCTAAAAACTTCCATTTTAAGATATTGGCTTCTTAGATGCTGCTTAAGAATAATGTTTTTAAGCGTCGGTCGGCCGGACAGAACGATAAGCCTGCAGGACTCCCCAATAGTGTTCTTGCATTGGTGTTAAATTTAAAAGTTCTTTCCATTCCATCTTATGGCTTGGGCTTCAGAGCAGAAACTCCTTATATCGGTGGCCAATCTCCTTTAAACATCAATAACTAAAACGTCTAAAACTCAAAAACAAAAGAACGATGAAAACCCCAGCGTTTATTTGAAATTCGCGCCACACCGGGGTGGCACCCTACAGTTTATTGATGGTAAGTTTCATATTAGGCCACATCATAATATATATGCATTTACTAGTAAGTAGTTATCTTAATAATAATATACTGTGCACGTACTCCTACAACTACTGATATATATATGTTCAAATCATAGGCCAGGACGCTGGCACCCTAAGCACAAGTTAAATCTTACCTTGGGTGCCAGAGTTCATCGCAAACACTCCTTCTCTTAGTTGTAATAGTGTTTAGATAAGTGTTTTTATACAATTGAAGGTAATAAAAATTCTTTTTTTTTCCATAATTTGTAAAAGCTCTATACCTACTGATAGGAGAGCAGTCGGCGGCCCAGTGGCAACGGCCCCGACTTCCGAGTTGTAAGCTTTAGGTTCGAACCCAGAGCAGGCGCTGTAGCATAATCAGCCCATAACATTCCCACAGCTGGGGCACAGGCCCCCTTCCGGTGAGAGGGAATGGGCTGCAACCCACCACGCGGGCCTTGTCCAGGTTGGTAGATGTCACACGTCTTCGAATTTTTGGGTCTAGGACATGCCGGCTTTCGCACGATGCTTCGCCGGCGCTTTTTTTTTTATTAGCCATTAATGTCCCTGCCCTCAAAACGGTGAAGAAAAACATTGAGGAAAGCGGCATGTCCTAGAACCAAAAATTCGAAGACATGAGACATCTACCATCCCGTACTGGGCTCGCGTGATAGATTACAGTCCACTCTCTTTCACAGAGAGAAGAGCTATGTCCCAGCAGTTGGAACTCTATAAGCATATTATTCTATGCTTATACACAAAAAAGCTTATGATTGCATCACCAGACCGCAAAATAAAATAGTTTGTATGATGTTGATGACTGATCAATCAAGACCACTCATTCATACGCCCTGTACATGCTAAGGAAAGTGGTGAATGAGAGTGCACTATTAAACGCATACTATGCATATGTGGGCTCCACTCTGAGATATGGCCTTCTGTTCTGGGGAAACTCCTCTGACAGAGAATATGCCTTTAGAGCCCAAAAAAAATGTTTGAGAAGCATAGCTGGACTCAAACCGACAGACTCGTGCCTAGAAGTGTTCCGGAGGTTAAAAATTTTAACTCTCCCTTCATTATATATTTATGATGCGGCTGTAATGATAAAAGGTGATATTAGTAAATATGAAACACTTAGAAGTGCACGACACAAAAATGAGTTATCGGGTATTAGATGTAGAACTGTTAAATTTAAGTCTAGTATATTTGGAATGGGTATAAAAATTTATAACAAATTACCAAACCATGTGAAAAGTATTTCAGCGATCAATAGTTTTAAACATAAGTTAAAGGATTTTTTGTTAAACAAAGCGTACTACTCTATAAACGAGTTTTTTAACGACAAAAATTGGGTTAGCTCTATTTTGTTTTTTCCTTTTTTATAGTGACTATTGAATGTAATGTTATTATGACTTCTTTATTTTTATGCATAATGTGACATTTATAATATTATTAATGTATAACTTGACTAATGAATGCAATGTAATTATGACTTTTTATGTTTATGTAGTAAAATTTGACATGTATAATATTTTTAATGTATAATTTGAATAATTTATAAATTGACTAATGTATAATAACTTTAAATAATGTATAACTTGACTAATTCAAATTAAATTTTACAATAATTTATTACGGTACAATTTTATATTAATGTAAAAAATGAGTAAATCGACTGTAAGAATGTTTTTATTTAACGCAAGTAAACAACAAAGCTTCATAAATATTGTACACCTTATAGGTATGTTACATTGTTACTACAACTATAACTATAACATCTCTATTGACATGTAACAAACAATAAATGATTTGAATTTGAATTCATTAACAAGACAAGATTCCTTCAATAACATATAAATTTAAAGGTTTGCCTCATCGCACATTTTTTCCTCGTACCTAGATGATTGAATTTCCTAGATAATATCGCTTGGAACTGCTTATAGCAATAACGTAATAATAAACAATAATAACTTTATTTCCAATTTTACAATTTGCGGCAATAAGTTAATTCTATGACATTAAAATTGCATAAATCACTGATTACTCCACTGGCACCCAAGCTAAGATTAAACTTGTGTTATGGGTGCCAGGACTCTCTCTGTTAATACATTTCTCAATTTATACAAAACTAGTACGGAGTTTCATTGTAATCTGACTTGAGGATTTCTATGGAACAAGGAAAGATTGTTGGACTTGGTACGTTCAATAATGAGCTTTATAAAAAACACAACATTGATTTCTAGGTAGAGGTTCCTAAGTGGCTTTAGAATCAGATCGTTTAATCCAGGTTACTTAACAATTTTTGCTTGGGAGTTTCTTGCGCCACTTCTTCTCAGCGAAATCACTAGGAAGTGGTGGTAAAGGGCGGGCGTTTTGGGGAACTGTCTTTTGGTCGGCTTCCTGTCTCATTCGATGCAGCTGAATACCAGTATTTTACATGCGACTGCCTATCTGACCTCCACAACCCAGTTACTTGGTAATACGATACCCCTTGGTGAGACCGGATGACAGACTTTCGGGCTACTGACGACCTGTAGGTAGGTACAATAGATTCAAATTCTGTGATAAGGAAACAGATATTAATATAATTAAAACTACAAAGCATAAGACAGAAATAAAAACAAAAAACCTATGGTCCATAATAATTAGTTTCAGAAGATAAAAAACATTACTTTGTTGCATCATTAGAATGATAATTATGCTAACATTTCTAACGTGTTGTACGTTTGTTGTTGTAATTTAAAGGCTTTTGAATATTATCCATGCATGCATAATCAGCCTATAATGTTCCCACTGCTGGGACACAGGCCTCCTTTCGGTGAGAGGGAGTGGGCCCAGTGCGGGTTGATAGATGTCACATGTCTTCGAATTTTTGGTTCTAGGACATGACGGTTTCCTCGCGATGTTTTCCTTCACCGTTTGGAGGCATGAGGAACAGGGTGTAAAGTTCATTCATCCTCCATAGAAAAGGGAGGATCCTCCGACCAGACGGGTGTTGTGTCTGGCGGGCAATTGCCCGACGATTGATGTTGGGAAATTGTATCTATGTTAATTGCGCGGTAAACTCTGCTTGCGAGATGCAGGATTTGCGTGACGTCAGTATGACGCGTTGTTCGCATGTGGCGTTGTAGATACCGCTACAACCGTTTTGAGAGCAGGGTTGATGAAATAATTTACACAAAGTAAAGCGCCTGTCTGGGTTCGAACCTACGACCTACAACTGGTAAGTCACGGCCATACCGTACCACTGGACCACCACTGCTCTCTGAAGATTATACTACGTTTTTATTGGATTCCTATGTCTTTCGTCAAAATTGACTGCTCTCTAAATTCGAGAACATCGTGCTTCACAAAGGATCAGTTAGGCTTAGCTAAAGGACTAAATATAATAATTTGTGGACGGCTATAAGAGTAAGGAAAGACCAAAGAAACGATGGATGGACTGTGTGAAAGATGACATGGCGAGATGACGATTAATAGAGACGTATATGGAAGAAAAAGACATGTTGTGCCGACTCCAAATAAATTGGGCAAATAAAAGTGCAGGAGAATGATAATAATCATTCGTAGGAAAAAAAATCTGTAGTTGGTACCTAGTAACATAAGAATTGGGACTAGGAAAATACATTGTTAATGGATCTACACAATGCCAGGATAAAGATATGTCCGAGAAGGTATGTCTGTCTCTCGTTAACATCAGGCATATTTTAATTACTGTGGGCGTAGTATGGGTAGTGTTGGTTATAGCACAATAGAAAATCGGTTTGCAGTTGAAATCAGATTATAATTTACGAACAAGTTAGTCACACTAGCGAAGCATGCACTATAAGAACACAACTCAACGTTACGGAACGCAAGACAGTTTCTAAGCACATATTGTTCGTACGATGTCCAATGTTTAGATGGGGACCACCTTTCATTTTTACCTTTATTTTAGTGCTATTATTTGTTGGTATAAAGGCAATAGAACACACGCTCTGTGAAGATGATCCTGAAAGCTCTGCTCACACCGCTGTTGTAGCTGTAGCTCTCGTACCCCTCCACGAACTCAGGCTAGACTCTGTCTAGCGCCACGAGATGGCGCTAGCGTTCCGAATAGTCAAACGAATGACTCCGACAGATATAAAATTACTTTGTTGTAAAGTATTACTTTACTTTAATTATTGTAAATGCAAGAAACACAGAACCGGTCGAAGTGGAGGTGCTTGGGGTAGGCCTTTGTCCAGCAGTGGACCTTTTTCAGCTGAAATAATGATGAAAGATAATTGTAAATGTGAGGATTGTGTGGGTATTTTTTTTCTTTTTATCTTTGTTAGTTTTGTTGTTGGCTGGCTGTTTGAGTACAATATGCGCCCCACCCAAATGTACATTCTTTGTTATTGTTCGTCGAGTCATTGAGCTCAAGTTCTAAGTTGAACTAAACGATTAGGTACCGGTACAAATGCTTGCGCTGACTGAACTAGTCCGCGAAAATCTGTGTGGTACTTTCCTCAAAAGAACATTTCAGACATCAATCTACATGATCTGACCAAGATTATATCTGGACTTTAAAAGAGACTGTGACCTCTGAGTTTGTTTCGGCCTTTCTTCTCAAAGTAATAAGATAGGAAACGCCGACTTCATCTAGCTTATTTTTCTTTAATTATATGACGTGCAAAAGTGATTCCGGGTTCCTATTTACAGAATAAATAATTTCATTTCATTTCATTTGAAACGTCTATTTTCAATTTTAATAAACAAATCATAGCTAAGCTTATCCACTCCAAGCGAAGTCGCGAGAAAAGTTAATTGAAGATTGGAATTGTTTCAACGAAATCTCATGGAACCATCTCGAGTCTCGATTCCTAGAAAAAAGGACCCACGTGCTCCGGACATGCGAGAACTCGATTGTTATTACGATTATTTTATTCGATATTACATAGTAGCGCCCCGCGGTTTCACCCACATAAGTGTCGATCCCGTGGGAATATCTGAATAAAAAATATCTTATGTATTACTCTAATGAATATGCTATATTACTGTAAAGTTTCATCAAAATCCATTCAGTAGTTTTTGTGTGAAAGGGTAACAAACATCCATCAATCCTCAGTTCCTCACAAACTTTCGCATTTAATATATTACTAGCAGTGCCCCGTGGTTTCACCCGCATATGTTTCGATACCGTGGGAATATTGGGATAAAAAGTATCCTATGTGTAAATCCTGGTTATAAACTATCCGTGTGCCAAATTTAATTCAAATCCGTTTAGTAGTTTTTGCGTGAAAGAGTAAGAAACATCCATCCATCCATCCATCCTCACAAACTTTCACGTTTATAATGTAAGTAGGATAATAATAATAAGTAGGATACCTATACTAAACTTATATAGTACAGTGCAACCTCGATATAACAAATCGGAAGGGAACAAGTTCGTTATATAGAGTAATTCGTTAAACTGAAGTTTGTTATATTGAGGTTAGATTGGTCTAAAATTTGTTATAAAGAGGTGAAAACGTATCGAAACCTGTCGCGACTGAATCACATACTATTGGGAACGTTATATAAAGGTTTTGGGTTGACAAAATTCGTTAATTAGAGGTTTACACTTTTCTTTTTATAGTTGAAAACTCGTTATAAAGAGGTTGTACCCAAAAAATCTTCGCAATGTAAAGACATTGACTCTTAGGGACAATTCAAGGAGATTACGAAAAATTCGTTTATTCATAGTAAGAAATAGGAAGTAGGATTATAGTAGGCAGGACAAACGACGCGCCCTTGTTTCACACGGTTTTTACGACTTGACAGAACATTGAGATTTATTGAGAGGAAAGTGGTGGCGTGATGACCTGCGGGGTAATAGGGTAGTTTCCTGGGTAAAAAAATAAATTATTATATTTAGTCCGTCAGTTAGATTATCGAAAAATAATGGACATGTATTTTTTCTTTTGTCAATCAAATAAAAAATGACAAAGACAAAGCGCGTCAAAATCACGCGTGGGGAGGCGTTACGTCACGCAGAACTTTAACGGGCGATATCTTCATCATTTTTTTATATAATTGACAAAAGATAAAATACGGGTCCAATATTTTTTGATAATCTAACTGACGGACTAATTAGATTTTTTTAGGAAACTAGCCTATTGCTTAACACATAGTAGCAATGGCTTTCATTTTTACAGTTTAACAACATTCATTGCGTTATTTACGTTGTTTAGCAGACAAATTTTTCGAACATATTATTATGAAGCAATGGATTAACAATATCCTTCAAAATGATTCAAATTGTAATTGATAGTGTGTTACGCAATTAGGGTGCTGGAGGTGTACCGCGAGGGCTGGTTCGACGAGGCGTGGTAAAAGAGTTCCTGGATGGATTTGGGGGAGGCCTTTGCCAACCGATGGAAGTATATGATAATTAAACAAAAAATGTACAGACGCCAGCAGGTCAACCTACCCGAAACTGTCAAATTTTCCCAATCAACCTTGAACCTTAACACTCTAGCGATAAAGTTGAAAATCTATTAAAGAAATTTGACAGATTGTAGTAGCTTGATGTGCTGGCGTCTGTACGTTAAATATTAACGTACAAAAAAAAAGATTCCGAAAGGCTGATCTGTAATACAGATCAACCTTTCGGAATCTTTTTTTTTTAATATGATGTCTTGGAATAGGTTTGTCTGGACATAAAATGGGGTTGTCGTATTAATAATTACGTATTTATTCAGGGTGACAGGGAAACTTGACGTATTCCTTGAAAGAGGTTATACTAGATGTCATTAGCAACAAATTAAGTCCAGTGAACTAGGGGTCAAAACTGGATGGTTAAAAAATAAAAATTTTGCTATTAAAGACCTTTTATTTCTGAGATTATGTAAGTTTTGCAAGCATTTTTTTTAAATGATCACACATTTTTTCAACTTTCAGAAAAGTATCAATAAATTTTTGGAGTGGAGTAATTATTTGTTATAATTAAATGTTTTTGGCAACAAGTCAGAAAATTTCTAAAAAATCGAAGAACCGACACTTCTCAGTAACTAAATTACAGGAATAAATTTGTTGAACATTTGTTGACAACGCATTTCAAGGAATACGTCGACTTTCCCTGTCACCCTATTAATGTATGCGTATCCTTCAGGGAATACAGCCGTGAAGTTACAGGTATTATGTTAATCAAAAGCAAATATGCTTCCATTAAGTAATTACCGACCACTGTAATTATGTATGGAGTCTATCACGAGATCAAATCTTAACGTAATTAGCATAATCCTATCGTATTACAGGCTAATTATTAGGTAAACTTAGTGATATATTATTCCCATGTTAATGCTAATGTAACTGAGCGACAAAATAATATACATTGCGTTGTTTCTCATTAGTAATTTTATATAATACCTGCACTACATAATTATTAGGTATAATTATAATACCACAGATATATCCCACATCACATTACATCACCAGCCTACAGCAGTCCACTGCTGAACTTATGGCTCTATCCAACAGCTACCAGCCACCCTGCAAAGATCGTCGTTCCACCTAGCCTGAGTCTAGTCCTTCCTTACGTTTCCACTCTACTACGTCACACAACACGTCTACTCCAACGGTCATCGGTTCTAGGGCTAATATGGCCGGCCCATTGCCATTTCAGCTAGATTTTAATGAAACTCCTGTCTACTAAATATTAGTCGACGCCTGATAGTTTCTTACTAGCAATGTAGAGTATGTGCAAATGTAATTTTAACAATGAAATTCCATAAGGCACTCTTTAAAAATGAGAAAACATTGGTAACGCGAAACCTTCCTCAAAATTAGATGATCATAAATTATCTAAGAGAAAAGGTTTGATTTTTTGTATGTTCGTTTGTTACGCTAAAACGCCTGAACGGATATTGATAAAATTTTGTACATGGCTAGACCATGACCTGGATTAAGACATAGAATACTTTTAATCTTGATATTCCCACGGGATCGAGACTTATGCGGATGAAACCGCGGGGCGCAGCAAGTAATTAGGCATTAAAACTTATGTAGCTTTCATTTAAGGGTTTTAACATAGGATCAGGTACTTTAGAAATTAGCCCCGCCTCGAAAACCTTCGGACCACCCATTATAATACTTAACAGCCACGGCTTTTGGTGGAGCTGCGCGCTCGGACCAATCTTTTAAGTGAGGCGCCACTGACGCGTGCACTCCGCACTCTCAACCTCATAGCTAGTAACACGGACCTATTCTGTTGTTCTCTGAGTTCACAAATAATGCATTGTTTGTAATAAGTTACAAAATTTTATTATAATAAGGAGTTAGTAATAAGTTAGAATAAGGGTTTAGGTAAATGTACACTATCGCAATAGGTTTTCCTGTAAGTATAGATGTAAGTTGGAAATAAATAAATAAATAAACTTTTAAAACAATAAATCTAATATACGATTGAAAACTCTGAAAGCTACGGCTACCAAACGTGGTGTTTATTGCAATAACTAACAACTCCAATAACCCTACAATGTAGCATTTTACGACTCCCTATAGAGCACTACATCGAACGATTGCTATTTGTGATAGATACGTACGTGAGATTATATAGCCAACCTCGTAATGTCTTTATCACCTAAGGTTTTATCAGTAAGGTTGCATTTCGCCTAAGGTTTAGATTGAAGTTAACTGCCTGGTTGGTCTAGTGGTCGCAGGCGCTAATGCGAAGCATGCGGTCCTGGGTTCGATTCCCTGGTCGGGCAATGTGTTATTGGGTTTTTCCGTCTGGAATTTCTCAGTAGTAGCTCGAAGCCTAGGTTCAAGCCCGGTTGATGGCAATAGGCTCGCCCCCTGTTACATGGGACCTACACATAACTAGCGAAATGTGGGTGTATTTGTATTTATTATTTTTTATTCATGTACACTTCTGCTTAACCCTTCGGGGAATACTGGCATGATATTTATGTTGAATTTCACTTGCACGTCACAAAAGGACCAGGGGGTCTAGCCTAGCACGAGCGCACAGAGTAAACCTAAAGTAAATTCGAACAATTTTAAAACGAAAAACACTAGTTTCGCACATAATATTTACTTAGTTTTAAGGTTTTATTCATACCTTTTGACAGTCATATCATAAACTGACCAGTGGGTCTAGCCTAGCACGACCGCGCGTAGTACGCACGACGACACATCAAGCTATATATTCCCAGTTTTAGCTGACCTCGCTTTGTATAGGCTTATCGTACAATGAGAATTCAGCTTATACTGGAAATGCATGGTTTGATTTTGATATGTCGTTTAGATTTAAAAATGGATAATTCTCGTTTCGCACATAATATTGACTTTCCAGACTTAATCCAAAATTCTATAGGATAGTTGTACTTTTAACTGAATTTTACATTTACGTAGCGCGTTCGTAGTAGAGCCTAAGGTCTAATATTTTAAATAACAGTTAGATAGTTTCAACTTTAGTGAATTTTCAATTTACTGAAAATTTTCGTCAACATCATCATCACCTTCCTGCCCTCGTCCAATATTACTTGGGGTCGACAAAATACGTTCTTCCAGTCTTCCCTGTTAACCGTTACCGCTATTATTTACTCCCTTCTCTCTCATATAATTTCTCACATATACAATTCATGCATCTTTTCTTTGACCTCCCTTAACCACCCCCCTCCTTCCATCAACATTTATATTCATCACTCTTTTAGTCACATGCGTTTCCTCCCTCCTCGTTACATTATATCCTTTATATTTTATGTCATTTCTCATATAATCCATCAATCTTTTTTTTGTTGTTTGTCAATAGTGGTAAAGTATTTATGAGGTCGACTATAACTACATAGAGATTACTGCACCCTAATTGCGTAACACACAATCAATAGTAATCTGAATCATTTTGAAGCAAATTGCTAATCCATTGCTTCATAAGTTCGAAAAATTTGTCTGCTCAACACGTAAATAACGCAATGAATGTTGTTGAACTGTCAAAATGAAACCGATTCCGATTAATTGTGTGTTACGCAATTAGGGTGCGGGCTTATCTCGTTTTTAATGGTTATTTATCTTACTTAAACATTACAGATCAAAGGTCATGAAACTGGTGAAGGCTTAAAAGAGTTCAAGGTCATATCAGATGCATTTGCAACCGGCGCGCGTTTATGACCAGATGTATGAGCGTGGACGACGCAATATGAGCGAGTAAGGATTTTACTGTAGCACGTGGAGTTCTTTAGTTTCTGCCTAACACCGTGGGAAAGATACTTGAGTTTATGACAGTATGCGTGTATGAATATTCCTTTGAACTTTATCACATGGTGAGTTTATGTCGGGATGGATGTATATTCCTAGAAACAGATGTCTTTCGCCCGTTTCTCTTCACTCTATGTGTGAATAATTTCGCTAATGCTGTGTTAAAGAGATTAGACAGCCAGCAATGTTCGTACATGAACTGATTGTCTAGGTGGCACTAGATGTAGGTACCTACTGTAGAGATTATAGCCTATTTGGTGCTTACATGCAACCTCCGCGAGTTCCTCCTCTGTTTTAATAGTTATTGGCAAGGAATACAAGACAAACATTCATTTAAACTAAATGAAACTTTGTGTCGTATTTCTCATCATCATCTCACAAGTAGGGGTCTGTCTAGCTGACAAGCGGGAAGGCAAAAGATGAATCCTACTAATATTATAAACGCGAAAGTTTGTATGGATGTTTCTTACTCTTTTACGCCAAAACTACTGAACGGATGAAATTTGGCACACAGATAGTTTACAACTAGGATTAATACATAGGATACTCTTTACGAGTATCCCGGTATTCCCATAGGATCGAAACGTATGCGGGTGAAACCGCGGGGCGCAGAAAAAATACGAAACAATAAAAAAAAAAACGGTACGGTTACGGTTTTATATATAAATGTAAAACCGTAAATCCATTCTAGGAAACAGACGACCACCTCATAGGCCGAACTGCGAGATGCCATTCACAAAAAAAAACAAGTCCAGAAATATTTTGAGCTTACGTTTACACAGGCTCATGGACATGTGTATTCTTCCCGTCTTAACCTATGGTGCACAGACTTGGTCTTTGACTAACATCCAGAAGTCCAAACTCAAGGTCTGCCAACGAGCAATGGAGCGCAGTATGCTAGGTGTTAAATTAACGGATCGTATTCGTAACACAATACTGCGCTCCAACACAAAGACAAACTGTGGGCCCACACAGAACTGGTGCCCTGAGACAGTGAAGCGGAGTCGCGGCAGACCACGTAGGAGATGGAGGGACGAGCTGGATAGATTCCGTCAAACCTGGAAAGAGGACGAGCAGGCTCGAGGAAGATGGAAGGAGTGGTGGGAGGCCTTTGCCCAGGAGGAGGTGTAGGCTAGTAAAAAAAAAAAAACAATTTACTCACCCGGTACGGAAAGCTCGCATGAGTTCTCACAGTACCTATTACTGATATTTTCAGTCGAATTACGCTTTTCTCTCTAGGCAAAAGGAGGTTGGTTAATCAGTACATTATTTTAACAAAGACACATAATAAGAAATACCCTGGTAAATAATTAATTGAGTTATTGTGTTAAAACTAAGACATTTACTGCCTCTAATAAAGCGTAAGTCCAGATAACATGGGCGAGTTTTCCCTGCGGCGATTTTTTTTCGCGAACTCAATTTTCAACGCTCAGGTCGGCGCCAAGAGTTGAAAATCCAACAGTATTTTTTTGACGCTCTGGCATGCGCTCTGTTGGATTCTCAATGCTCGGCTCAAGAGCGAGAGTTTAAAATCCAATGCGCGAGAAAATCCCGCCGCGATATTTTTACATCCGCGCGAACTTGAGCTAAAACATCGTATAAGACCCTCACATCCGTTAGAAGCATCCGCAAGTGAAATTAGGTTACGAGTAGTTATTCTTATAGGAACTGACACTACTACTTGACTACTACTACTATAGGCCAACCGCTTAACTGAGACGTTATCTGAGGTAGCAGCGCGGTGCGGGAGGGGTGACGTGTTGCAAAAGCTCAGTGATTCATCGACTATCACCCCTCCCGCACCGCGCAGCTACGTCAGGCAACGTCTCAGTTAAACGGCCGGCCTATAGATCCTAACTTCTAACCGCGACTCCGCCCGCGTGGTAGTCAACGATACCATAAAACGTACCCAAAGACTCAACACAGACACAAAGGCAATAGTGTAGCTTTCTGCTGCGACCAAGTAAACCGATTTTAATATTTTTCATTTTAATAAAGACTAAATGTTAGCTCAATTTACTATGACACAAAAAAATAATATATTACATATGAATTTTAAAGTTACATATCTTATTTCACCTCCTTTTTTTTTTGGGTGGAAAATCATCAAATGACCTCTCCCGCTCTGGGCTGAGCGGAAGGACGTGTCAGACTTTTACTGACTAAAACCCACCCGTGTTCCTTCAGTTGCCTGCCAGGGGCCACGGTATCTTTCGAACAATCCGCGGCCCTGGCGGGCATCGGCCCCAGCGGACCCCGTCAATTCATGCTAACATCTCTTTGAGGCGCGCGTGGAACACAACGCGCCGTTGACCCGGGCCTGGACTTTACCGGGCGGCGAGCTGCCCATTACTCGCCGCCCGCAAGCCCGCGCCTACGGTGGCCGGGAGTCGGCTGTTGACTCCTGTCCAGGGCGTCTCCTGCGGCGACTAGGGGCGTGAGGGCGCAGCGATTGCCTCTCCCTCACGCGCTCCGCCTCCTCCTTTGCGAGCATTACTGCTTCGCAGAAGGAGGTGACGGCCTCCCATTCACTCTCGCTCCGTACCATGGCTTGGACCAGGGCCGGACGCGAGAGATCGCTGCCGCCGATCGATTATTAGCGATTTATTTTACCCCCTTGGGGGATGTTTTTAAGAGTACAAAAACGCTGTTATGAGACATAACACGTTATTTCTTAGAGAGAACATACATTTGAATTTTCATATGCCTAACTTACCTTTCTTCTCAGAGTAGTTAAATTGGAAACGCCGACCTCATCTAGTTTTTAAAATATGATTGACGTGTAAAAGTGTTAGTGCAAACCTACTTACAGAGAATAAATCATTTATCATTTAACAAATGATGAGCTGGACTCCTGTCATAAAGATTGGTCCTTGGCAGCTCTGGATAAAGAGAGCTGGAAAGAGTGTAGGGAGGCCTTTGCCCAGCAGTGGGACATTAAATACTAGTAAAAATAAACTTAAGTAATACTGAATTTCCCATACAAACTTTCATACCCCCTATAGGATTATTTTTTAAACAGTAGTAATACTCGTAAAAAAGTAGCCTATGTACTTTCCCAGGATGCCATCTATCTCATTGCCGAATTTCGTGGCGTTAATCACGCCTAAACCAATGAACGGATTTCGACAGGTACAGTCAACAGCAAAAGTAGATGATCAAAATCAGAAATTCAATACTAATTAACGAAGTTCGCGTCAGAACCGTGTGGCGTCGAAGTGATTCAAAAGTATGTGATTTTAAATTAGACCAAACATTTACCACTAGTACAGCTGCCATATAGCTGCGAACTCTGTTCATTAGTATTGAATTTCCGGTTTTGATCATCTACTTTTGCTGTTGACTGTACATACAGACAGACAGTTACTTTCGAATTTCTAATATTAAAATTATTATAACACATTAGTATTAGTATAGATTAGTAGGGATATTAAGCAAAATCTTAGACTGCGTCTTCAACCAATGTTATGTGTTTTTCATAACATAATAACCGATTTGTTTAAATGCAAAACAGCTCTATTGTTTTTCTAATTCACGCTTGTCTTTCGTGATAACAACGGAAAAATAGCGAAATATATTTGTCTGCAGCACTTGAAAAGATTTTATTTTTGATAACAACTACGACACTACCAAAACATACAAATGTCTATAACAAATGATAAGGATGATAAGGATGATAACAGATATTTTATACTGCTGTCATTAGAGAAATGTTATCATATCAGTAGGTGATAACATGTTTATATAAGTGTTTGTCACAAGTAACCTTTTCTACATTCCTTGACAGAACTCGGCGGGGTAATTGTGTAATACAATAAAAGTAGGAATGGCTTTCATTTTGACAGTTTAATAACAGTCATTCCGTTATTTACGTTGTTAAGCAAACAAACTTTTCGAACAAATGAAGCAATGGATTAGCAATATACTTTCAAATTTAAGGTGTGGCCCAAGTGTGCGTCTCCTTTTTAAGGAAATTTCTTGCCGACTTCAGGTCGAGACTTCACGTGACCAGAGGGCTGGCTCGTTCCTTAGGGTATGAAACTAAATAAAATTGTTTCACATGTGATCAAAAAAATCCAAACCCTAACCACGCCTACATAAATCCGACAGAAAAATATATACTGTTCCTCCATAAGATAGGAGTTGGTATCGCAAACGTGTCGTGGGATATCCTTGAAACTAGATGGGCTAAGCAAGTACGTTTTGAGAAGACTGTTTAGCAGGGGCCCCAGGTGGCCGTCTTCTAAAAGCATTTATATGTATTCATACCAATTTATTTTGACTAAGAATCTAAAAAACTTCTGAATACGCCAACGCTTCGAAAATATACTTAGAAATCATGCATTCAACTAAGTACATAAGTAATATTAAACATACCTTCAATGATGGCTCCAAAAACGTAAATTCGTCACTGTTGAATGTAAAAACACCTAACTTGAAACTAGTCAGTAAAATTTCAAAAAAGTCTAAACGTATCTCGACCCTATAGAAAAACGCAGCTTCTTTTTGAAAATTTTCATTTTTCTTTTCACAAATGGATCCACTGTGATGAATCGCTAAAATGTCCAACTAAATTATGAAAAAGAAAAAACTTCACTGAATAAAACCTCTTTTGAAAAAAATCACCGGCTGTAAGAGTCACGACCCGCGCAAATCGATGAAGCCATTAGATTGAACTTTCGCGGCAAAATTCAAAAATAGTACCGAACACGCATCACTTAACAACAATGGCGGCGACTACCGTACGGAAATAGTTAAGTGGTAGCTATTTTGACCGTTCCTCTACTGTGCATTATTTATTTCTATTGGAAAATTAGCCTTTAATGGTGTGATTGGTGCGTAGCATATCGTAGAGCATCTGTGCCCACGCGGCATTCGTGAACGACTGAGGCCCATACGTCTGAGTCGACAAATATTCAGTTTAATAATTTAAGACCATCGTATATATAATATGGGATTCTGTATATCGCGTTCTCGCATGTCACTCGGGTACATGTGTGACACAATGAGAACGACATTGAGGGGATGAAACGAACTGAGAAATAAATTAAATATTTGTTTGGAAATATACAACGCTTTCGCTTACACTCAATTATTAAGGAAAACAAAAATGAAATAATCAAATTGTTATTAAAGCGCTTGAAGAAGGTCCATATCATATATACGCACTAAGCGCTTCTCATCATCTTTTCTGATGCGCACAGCTAAGGAGTGGAATTGTCTGCCTGCGTCTGCATTCCCGAGTTCATACAACCCGAATCTCTTTAGGGCGAGAGTGAATAGGCTTCTTTGGGGCAAGCTCGTTCCACCGTAGATCTCATCCCTGCCTCTGGGCTGGATTGAGGTCAAGAGTGAGCCCATTGTCAATAAAAAAAAAATAGTGTCTGTTTAATTCATCATCATCATTTCAGTCGAAAGACGTCTCCTGCTGGACATAGACGTAACCTGTATAGTTATTTCCATCAAAAAGCCAAAGATCGAAGATTCGAAGACATATGACATAGGAGCCTTTTGGCCTGGTATAGGACTTTAATTTGTTTTATTTTTGTCTTTAACTGTGTTCAGTTTAGTTTATGATCCTGTACGAGTCTCAATAAATACTTTTTCTTTCTTTACATCCACCAACCCGCACTGGCACCACGTGGCCCACTCCCTCACGAAGAGAGTAGGCCTGTGTCCCAGAAATGGGAACATTCATATTCAGATTCAGATACTTTATTTGCTCAAACATGTGTGTACATACAATTAAATTATTAATTATTATTAATTATGCATGCAGGGTGTTAAAAGTACATAGAGTTGCGGTAACTATGTTTATCATATTATATACATATATTATATGCTTATTATGTTAACACAACTCCCGAACACCGCCTTGCCTTCTAGTAGTTCTTTATATCACGCATGTCAAAATCTCTATGACAAATGTACCAATTGTACGGTCACAGTTCAATGACTGCGGATATTATATAATTTCGTCTCTTGTGGCACAGTTAGCTTATTGCTCTATTTTAGTCAGTACAGCGCCTTACTTGAACCCTAGACTAAAACGGGAAGTCGATTTTCTGTCTGAATCGTTATTTTTCAAGAGTTCAAAGACAGCACAATCTACTGTACCTTGCTACTTGTTATCATCATCTTTTCCACTGCTGGACATCGCCAAAGCGTCGCCACTTCGACCGGTTTTATGCTTTTCGCATCCAGCGGATTCCTGCGGCCTTTATAGGTCATTGGTTCACCTTGTGGGGGGAGGTCTTCCAACGCTACGTTTTCCGGTACGCGGTCGCCACTCCAGAAACTTTCCTCCTTGCCACCTGTCTAACTGGAACAACATATCCAAAAACATTGAGTCCGATAGCCATTCTTGTAATTGCCAAACTAGTCTGATTTAAACATGATAATGTGCTCAAAGGATAACGAAGCTCATCTTTTGATTTTTCGAAAATCCGTATCTTCCGATGAAAAAAATACCCTGCAGTCACGACTTTGTTGTGTATATAGCCAGACTTGCTTCACAAAGGAGACTAAGATGAGCTAGCTAAACAATACTGAGGCCCGTTTGCATCACAAATCACTAAACACGTTTATCACTAAACGCGTTCTATAACATCGATCGCTCTTGTTCTTGCAATCGTTTGAAGATTACGGAGACAGAATGAAGATTTTAATGGCCCTGATTCCCTTGTTCACAAACTAAACTAAATTTAAGTTCTGTGCATCTTTTTCTTTCTATTTCATTAAGAAAAGGAAAGAAGATAAAATATTAGTTTACTCCTGTCAAATTAAGATACTCCATAGACAGATTAGAAGTGACTTAAAAACATGGCTGCTAAAAATACGCCAATTTACGTCAAGCGCTGACTAGTTTGACAGGACTAAACTAATATTTATCTTCTGTCCTTTTCTAAGTTAAATAGAAAGAAAAAGATGCATTGAAATTAAATTTAGTTTAGTTTGTGAACAAGGGAATCGGCGCCAATAATAATTTATTTCATAAGCCTAATACAATAAGGAGAGAAAAAAGGGTTAGCAATGCATTACTTAAATAACTTATATCCTTCCTTATAGGCTAAGTATATGCACATTGAAACTCCTGACATCCAAACTAGGACATGTCCTGTATCTCAGGTCTCAGCAGTCAATATGTTTAACGTTAGTGTTTACGGTTTAGACATACCATTTAATTATTTTTGGTGCAAGTGATCCTGCAAGTCCGAAGACTCTGATGGGTGTGATTAGGTGGTGAAGACATAGCGTAAAGAGGGGAGGTAGGCTATCTCCGGCCCAATCCGCGATATAATTGCCTACTGTCTCGGGGTTGTTCCTTTTAGCTATAATTCAGTGCCTATAAATTGGCAAGGGTAGGGAAGTTGTATTTTTTACTTGTATTGTCTGGATACAGGGTTTGTGAGGTCGGTTTTACCTAAACGATGATGAAATCTTTCACAATGAAAGAAAGAGCGACGGGCCAGCAGAAAAAAAAAGAATAAAACAAACCAATAAAATAAACACCCAAACACACAGCAATACGTTCTCCTGCGATTATCACACATTTGTCATTCATTTAGCGGTGCCGAGAAGCCGTGACGCGCCCACCTCGTGCGGTGTTAGCCCCAACTGGCGCACTGAGAAACGGGTCGAGATTTTGTTTAAGTATGCGTGCGGCGACGCATAGATACTTCGGCGCACACATACAAGCCGCGCGCGGTGCGTTTGTATGAAGATAACTTACTTCCCTCTTTAAACTATGGTGAAGATTTACCTACCTCCAATTTATTTGGTGTACATAGTAAAGACTATTCTATGTATCATTTTACGTAAGTTGATACGGCATTCAGCAGCAGCAAAATAATGATGATACGCCAAAAAATAATCAATATGCTAGTCTTGCTTTAAAAAGCCTTTGATCCCGAACTGACAGCGAAAATTCAGCCGGGAAGAGATCGCAGAAAGCGATAAGGCAGCCCGTTGTATATTTTTAGTGTTCGATCAATGTTTTTTTTGTTTTGTTTTGTGGTGTAAATACAATAAGGTACCTATATATAAATAAATAAAATGGTGAAAAACCATATTTTTGAGTAAGATATTCTCATTTTTACGTCATGTTCAGTATCAATAGTAATGTAAATTATATGAGAAACGTTATCTAAAGATAATAAACAATATCTTATCTAGAATTAAAACTCATACAGACTCCTTAATGTTGAGTAAGGCTGTAAAAAAAAATGTTGAATGTTTGAATGTTTTAGATAAAATTCGTCTTATTTTGTGATTGGGAAGTAGTATGATATAACATGATAAAACTGAATGCCAGTTAGAAAATATCATTCAACAGAAGATGACCTAGGGGAGAGGAAGGAGGAGGGGGCTAATCTTTGAATGCCAAAAAATCGTACTTCATACATATTCCACAGATGATGGACTGATGATGAGCTGTGGAGGTCAGATAAAAGTCACCTGAACCTCACTTGAAGTTTTGATACTGTTCCGTGTCATGAAAATTAGAAACATAGCTAGTCATCCTTTTTGTTTCTTCAGGGTTAATAACCAAGATAAGAACAGGAGAAAAGTAAGACGGCCATTGGGTAGGCCGAATGGCTTCCTTTCTTTCTTTCCTAGACGATTCCATGCGTTCTTCGTTTAGGTTCCCCGCTATTTTGACAAAGTCGTCAGCCAAACGCGCTTTCATACGCCCCTGGTTTCTTCGACCTAACTTTGACCATAATCTGGTCAAAACTTTACTCCTTTTGACTTCTCCACGTCTAGCGTCTAGCGTTACAGTCATCTACCTCTATTACTGGAGTTAGAAAATCTTCTAAAACTATTCGTTGACATGTTGAAGATATCTCAACGCAAACAAGGGACACATAGCGCTCTAAGGAGTTTCACCTTCCTTCTTCTTAGCGGGTCGACGGCAATCTAATTAGATTCAAACCGGAATTCGGCTACGATTTTGGTACCTTCAGCAGCGTCCAGCAATTCGTGCTACGTGCAGGCAGCAAGACATGCTGGACACGATGTTAAGTGCCCTATTGTTTGTGGGACAGCACAGCATTTACACTCCAGGGCGGAGGCATCTACGAATCTCCTGAACGGGTATTCCTTGCTTCGCCTAGCCTGCCTACCTGGGTCCGGAGTCTATTTAAAGACTCATGTCCAGGTGGGAGGTTTTCAGCAGGAGGGTTGGGTAGGGAAGCATTGTCTCGCCCACAGCTGTAGCCTCACCTACGTCTTCCTCTATTGCAGTATTAATCTCTCTAGCCTTCGAAAAGGCCTGACGACTACCTTTCATCTCTAAATCAAAATCTTATCCACACCTTCTATTATGATACACCTGACAGTTGCTATGTTATATGCATAGAGATAGTAACTACATACATAAGGTTTGACTTTCAACAATCACGATATGACTTGTCAGATTTGCATCTTATCAACTTTGTATGCATCACCCTCGAAGATATAATATTACATATCTGAGGGGCAATTTTCATAATTTTAAGAACGTTCACAGTCTGATCTCAGTCTCAATCTGTCAAAAAATACTTCTAATTTCCCTACATTTTGACAAGTTTTTGACATTTGTTTGTCGCCGAGATGAGACTGCGACTAGATTTTGAACGTTTTAAATTACGAGAATTGGCCTCTGATCTGACGACTAACTCTATAAGATAAGGTTTTGAAGGTCTGTAGTTGCATGTTTCCGGATCCAACTCTATTATCTTTGACAGTCTACGGGTAGTCAGAAGCCCGAAAGTCTGACAACCAGTGTTACCCTGTCACCAGGTTGAGCAGGTCAGATAGGCAGTCGCTCCATGTAAAATACTGGTATCCAGTTGCATCCGGTTCGACTAGTGGCCGACCACAACATAGATGGGAAAGGACTGGGCAGATGATGACATCAATGTCACTTCTTTAGTGTCAAGTATGACATTTTAAGGTAGAAACATCGAGAAAGGAAAATCATACATCAATAGTCTTGGGCCCAGAAAGAAAATGACAAGAATAAACAGCACCCTAATTGCGTAACACACGATCAATCGGAATCGGTTTTATTTTGACAGTTCAAGAACATTCAATGCGTTATTTACATGTTGAGCAGACAAATTTTTCGAACTTATGAAGCAATGGATTAGCAATTTGCTTCAAAATGATTCTGATTCCGATTGATCGTGTGTTACGCAATTAGGTGGCAGAAAGAGATGATGAGATGAGCTGGACTCCTTCTTAAATGATTGGTCCACAATCGCAGTGTAATATTATAATTATCATGGAAGGGAGGCCCTCGCTCTACAGCGGGACAACACAGGCTTCTAATAACAATAATGATGTGTCTTGGGCCGACTTTTAAGCTTACGTTTCAACGTTGTCCTATAACTCAACAAATGCTGACTGATGATCTGGATCTGTTAACCAGATTAATTAAGAGGTTAACTAGATTAATTAAGAGGTTAAAAAGAACACAAACACAAAAATAGAACAAAAATGTTAGTAAATTTTAACTAAAGATCGTATTAACAACTCTATTGCATATTTAACGCAAGAGCCTTGTTTCAATAATTTTATTGTACTTAGACTGAACGCCGCCTACGAGGTACGCCTTAGAATGTACCGTCAGCAACACAGATGTATACCGTCAACAAAACAGGCGCGAATGAACAGACCATTAAACACAGCTAACATAAAGACGAGTAATTATTGAAATGTACTGCTGGCAAAAAAGTGGGAGTTAAAATTGGGAGAGAAACAAAATGCAAAAATAATGTAAATGATGCTGGCAAATGGGTATGGTTAACAAAATAGGACTTGGAATGTAAATAGACTTAGAATGGAAGAGATTAACGCCTGTATTATAAGTAGTGAGAATATAATTTCGGTACAATTATGGCCTTTTGATTCTTGAGACCTTCCGATCTAAGTATTTTCTACTAAAAATCACATCGTGAAACATGAAGTGGTGGTGGTTGACGTGGTGAAGTGAGCTGTCAATATTGCCAATCCTTAGCATCAGCCCATCGATTCTGTAAAAATCTCACCTTGAAAAGTTAGGTGAAGTGAGCTTAGAGTGTGCTGTCAATAGTGACAATTCTTTAGCATTAGTTGGAATGACAGCTCACTCCACGCTCACTTCACCTAAGTTTTCACGGTGAGATGGTTACAGAATCGCACTGCTGGTTTAATGACAGCTCACTTCACCTAAGTTTTAACGGTGAGATTTTATCAGAACAGAGCGGCCTGACTATATTTCTGATAACATTTCTTTCAGTGATCACGTTTTCAGAAATTTATCAACTAGGTCTCATCTTGTTACATCAAACAAAAAGTTATAAAATTTTTACCCAGAGGTCAGTTATTTCCTAAACAGACATAGACAAACTCAGAACACCTCTTTCCATGTATTCAGCACAATAAGGATGAATTCTTAAATTATAAGCAAAGTTTCAAATAATTAACTAAGGTATTTAAATCATGGGTAGCGGGATCGTCCGAAAAAAATCTGAATCGTGATTAGGTACATGAAATCTTATTTATCTTCCCTACTTTTGTAAGGCACAAGGGGGGTCGGCCCTGGAACATAAAGGGCTTAGGAAGGAACACGGGTGGGTTTTAGTCAGTAAGAGTCTAACACTCCCTTCCGCTCCATCCAGAGCGGGAGGGGTCATTTGACGATTTCCCAACCTCAAAAAAAAAAAAGGAGGTATTTAAATCATCACATGATCTCGCTACAGTTCACAGTTATCTAAAATCATGTGCTGTATTCATGGTTACAGTTTGCGCCTCAATGTCACTTGTATTCTATTATATTCTACAAACTTATTCAAAATCAAATAAAGCCACAATTCCAAGCCAGACGCTCCACTCACACAAGCACAATTAATGACGTCACCACTGATTGGAGCAAGGGTTATGAGTTCATGACGTCACCGTCTCAATGTCGCCAGCGGACGCTCTGTAACAGGAACATTGGATGCTTGTCACTCACAATCAGTGTATTTCTACACTGATTTGCATGTGAATCTGTGTGTATGATTTGTTCTTGGTCAGGAATTTGCGTATTGCATTGATACTGGCAAGGCAAGTTGTGATTTTTTTCTTCTCTGAAATGGCTGTTTTCTTCTTGTTATTGGATGGCAACAAACAAATTGGCAGGCCACCTGAGAGGCAATTGTCAAAGGAGATCAGTCATATCGGGCCCGAAATCCAAAATGGCGGACCAACGAAAAAAAAGTATTACTTGGTCGGGGAAGTCCTCCTTATCATTTTTTACTATTGTGCCAAATCTCTACGACCATTTCTTCAGCTGTTTTTGAAGCTTGGTAAATCAAGCTTTCATGACTTTGGGTTTTGGGCGAACGTTCGGCGGGTTTGGAAAGAACGTTTACATTTTGATCTCTGAGAATTGGCTTTCAGAAGGCGAATTCGCGTAATTAAAAACTTCTAAAATCTAGTCGCAGTCTCATCTCGGCGAGAAACAAATGTCAAAAACTTTGCAAAAATGTAGGGAAGTTAGAGCTATTTTTGACAGATTGAGACTGAGTTCAGACTGTGAACGTCCTTAAAATTACGAGAATCGCCCCTCTGATGTTAAGTTTTAACGCCCATGGACTTCAAATGCACTGCCATCCCAGAAACAGAGCCGAAATGTTCCATGTGCCTGTAATTACTTCAATCTCCCCTTTTTCTATCTGTGGGTGCCATGAAAGCTGACTAAGGAATGAATGTGTCCTCAAGTCAAAGAGATTTAAGTAATTTAATGTCTTTGCCTCAAGTCTACTTCAAACACCAGCAATGACAAGACTGTCTGTCAAGACTATTTTGTGACAGATTATTATGTACCTACTAGCTGCGCCCCGCGGTTTCATTCGCATAAGTTTCGATCCCGTGAGAATATCGGGATAAAAGTATTCCTAGTTATAAACTATCTGTGAGAGCCAAATTTCATCCTAATCCGTTCAGTAGTTTTTGCGTGAAAGAGTAACAAAAATCCATCCATCCATAAAAACTTTCGCATTTATAATGTTAGTAGGATTATGCACCAACCCGCACTGGGCCCGCGTGGTGGATTACTACCCATACTCCGATAATCCCTCTGACAGAGAGGAGGCCTGTATACCAGGGGCTGCAGTCTCAACATTCATAGCGACAGCTTTACGACCGAATTCGGTCGCAAAGTCCTGTCACTCCATACATTTCACCTGTCAATCCGGGACTTTGCGACCGAATTCGATCGTAAAGCGACCGCTATGAATGTCGAACCTGCAGCCCCAGAAGTGGCTGATTATGTTACTATTGTTACCTAAACAACATTGACAAACCGCCTTGGGCTGAAACTGTGTGTGTACTTTTGATTAACTGTGTAAGTCATTTGAAAATGTTCAAGTGAGTTACACAGTTGATCAAAAGTCATGATTTTGATATTATTGAGGATCACAAAAAAGGCTCAAGTATTATATTAGCGTGTCCATTAATAATATTTTTAGAAAATTCAAAACTGAAGAGAATTATCTGGCGTTCGATTAAATATCTACGTGCCATTTACAAATCTTTGGAGCTCTTTAGAAAGACTTTAAAAGACTTCCTTCAATTGAAGTCGTTCTTCGTTTTACAACATGTTGAAGCGCATAACAAGTGATAGCGATCCCGACTTACGAGTTGTGGGTCGTGGGTTCGAACCCAGACAGGCGCTTTACTTTGTGTAAATTATTTCGTCCCCACTGCTCTCAAAACGGTGAAGGAAAACATCGTGAGGAAACCGACATGTCCTAGAACCAAGAAATTCAAAGACATGTGACATCTACCAACCCGCCCTGAGCTCGCGTGGTGGATTGCGCCCCATTCCCTCTCACAGAGAGAAGGCCTGTGTCCCATGGGAACCAAAAATTCGAAGACATGTGACATATATCACTGCACTCGCACTGGGGCCGCGTGGTAGATTATAGCCCACTCCCTCTCCTGTGTCCCAACAGTGGGAACAATATAGGCTGTTATCATAAGTCCCATTTAATAGAAGCAGCTTATTGCCATTGATTGATTTGATTTTAAAAGTCTTTATTATAAGATCTTATCCTTATTGTGTATCTACAACCAAATACATAACAAGTTCTTAGGTTAACTTACCTTGACGAACATTTTACACTGAGTTTACTATTTTACTATTCTATAAATATTCTCTAATAAGTCCATAAAAAACACACTAATATTCAAAAGAGGCACAAAAGTCTTAGCACTGACCCTAAACGCATACTACTGTTTACCTAAACTAAAGGATACTACTGTTAACGCATACTACTGTTTATCAACTATACTCACTGACTATTTAGAGCACAGGGTAAAACACAATAATATAATACAACTTAGATTTAAACATTTGTCATCGATGAGGCTAAACAAAAAATTATAATTCTAAACTGAGGGTAATTTGCGTAACTTTTCGCCGAGTAGTGAGGGCAGCACGGTCGGTCCGATGGGAGGTAATGCCTATTCAACGCTTCCAATTTATTTTAATTCAAGTTAAACAAATATCAACTTTATTGCAGTGTTGATTTCAAAGTGACAAACATTATTTTAAAAGTCTTGACAATGTTTGAAGTTGTATCGTAAACTGAACTCTAATGTGTTTGAATTAAAGTTATTTTTCCATAAACTCATATTTGTTTATATTTTTGGCAAATAAATCACGAATGCAGAGATTATATATTTTTATTCATTCGAAAAATAGTGATGTGGTAAACGTTATCGATTAGATATTGTTAAATACGATAAGTTATTAGATCTACTTTTGCCTATGGGTGAAATTCATGGGTTATCAATTTATCATGTTTGGGATTTTTACAAATATCTATAGAATTTTCGGGCAGATTTTAAGATACAATTTTTAATGGTTGGAAATTGAATATGTTCGTGAACTCGTTTTAAATTTGTACAGACGCCAGCACATCAAGCTACTACAATCTGTCAAATTTCTTCAATAGATTTTCAACTTCATCGCTAAAGCATTTAAGTTCAATGTTCCCGAAAACCCGAAAGGCAAAGGCAGTGTTAAAAGATATTTTGATTGCCTTGTTTTGAACAACTTACAAATTATTGTAGTTTTTATCAGTCAGGCTACTCCAGGTTAGCGCAGCATATGCCAGTCATAACATACACCGACATAACCTTTTGCCATTAAATAATCAGAAGCCATCCTCCACCACTCTAATTGCGTAACACACTTTCAGTAACAATCTGAAACATTTTGAAGGATATTGCTAATCCATTGCTTCAAATGTGGCAAAATGTGTTTATTCAACAACGTAAATAACGTAATGAATGTTGTTTAACTGTCAAAATGAAAGCCGTTGCTACTCTTACTGTGTTACGCGATTACCCCGCTGAATAGACTCTTCGCATCATCACCTTTTGGTCAAGACAACATTTTATGGAACACTAGCAGTGCCCCGCGGTTTCACCCGCATAAGTGTCGATCCCGTGGGAATACCGGAGCAAAAAGTATCCTGTGTGTTATTCTGATGAACTTTTATATAATCTATACTACTGTAAAGTTTCATCAAAATCCGTTCAGTAGGTTTTTGCACTTGTGACCACTAGTGCACCAAGAAAAATTCCCCTTTCTCTTTAACCAGAACTCGCTTCCCTTGAAGACGTCGTAAAGTTACACAACATTACCACTATACTATCTTCACCATTAAACCACTATCTTCCCTCCGTTCCACCCCCTAAGGGGTGTATTAATACCTTATCACGTTTACCCCCAGGTTTTTACCGAGCCATAATATGCAAACTGTTTATGACTATTCGCGATAGTACCAGATATCGAGTTTGTATACCAAACTAAACTGGGAACTTCAAAGGGAAGACTGATTTTGATATATATTAATATTTAAATAAAATTGAGAATTTTTGGCAACAAGACAGCAGCATCTATGAACGATCTTCTTCTTAGCGTGTCGATAGCAATCTAAATGGACTCGGCCCAGAATTCGACCATTTGATTGGCGCTATCACCAGCGTCCATCACTTCTTGTAACGTGCAGTTGACAGTATACGCAGGACACGATATTAAATGTCCCATCGTTTGTGGAACAGCACCACATTTACACTCCAAGGCGGAGTCGTCTATGAATCTGGACAGGTTTTCCTTGCTTCGGCCAACCTGGGTCCGGAGTCTATTTAAAGACTTCCAGGTTACCCAAGGCAACTCATGTCCAGAAGGGAGGTCCTCAGCGGGTGAGACGAAAGGTTTGGGTAAGGAAGCACAGTCTCGCTATGCACGATAACAAACTGCATTATATTATTTTTGTGCCAGTAAGGTAACTGGGTGGGGATGGGAGGGGCTTGTGGTTAAATAATAACAGCCGCTCGGGTCGATCAATGAGGTTAAGCTACGCTTTTCGCGGTTGGTCCGTGGATGGGTGACCATCTTCACATACCAAGATCCCTCTGTGCCTCGGTAAACACGTTAACTCGTTGGTCCCGGCTGTCATTCGTGGATCTTTGACAATCGTTAAAGATCCAAAAACCTTTATGTATTGTCTGTGGTTACAAGAGGAAGTCTGAAAGTGGCACCGGTATCTGAAAAGTTGTATGGAAATCGGTTGTCATGGTATGGGCATGTGTTACGGAGGAATGAGGAAAACGTTGTGAGGAGAGTTTTGGGTATGAATATTGATATCGGCTATAAGAATAGGGGAAGAACAAAAAAAACGATGGATGGAATGTGTGAATGATGATATGGTTAGAAAGGGGGTGACTACAGAGATGACGACTAATAGAGAAATATGGAAGAAAATAACATATTTCGCCGACCCCAAATTAATTGGGATAAGGGGAGGAGAATAATGCTAATATTTTTTTTTTTTAATCGTGCCCACACTAGGAATTACTCCTGTATCGTGGGTGCGTTCACAAACAATTAAACTCACATACACAAACACCCAGACCCGGAACAACTACCTGTATTCAATACAAATATTTGTTCCGTGCAAGAATTGAACCCGCGACACGCAGCGCAGCAGTTGATCGCTCATGCAGCCACTGCGCCAACCGTGTCGTCATTGGCGGCAAAATGGCGAACGAACAATGCGTCTTTTACTGAATCGTCCCTAACAAACTTGATAACTACCCAAAGTGCGCCGAAAACTGCGCTTCCTTCCAGAAAGATCCCTCGCAGAAAGTCAAAATTCCAACTTAACCACCCAATTAATGTCTCTAAACTGCTGGTAGCTTTGGAAACAAATCACAATATTGATTTTTCCCCTCGGCCCATTTCCTTCCAACATCCAAACAATCAAAACGAAAATAATTCTCATTAAGAACAGTTTACCAACTCAAGTTTTATGTGGGAACTCGGGGAAGCTGTTAAAGACATTCAAAGTGCCATTTTATGGTCGGCGTGACTGAAATGGCTGTATCATAGGGATAATTTGAAGGGTGACGCTGGTTTATGTCGTCATTAATTACACGTTCTGTTTTTGACGGGGTGCGAAATAATTTTAGTGATTGGTTCTTTGAATGTGTAATTTTGACGTTTGAGATGAAAGAATGTCCTTTGTGTCACTAAACATGCGGTCAAAATGACCTCTGCGTTACACCGACACGCACCGATTGCACTGGCGTACTGCAGCGTACCATCCACACTTGGTTGATATCCCGACGAGTTGTACTCAGCGCTTCTCCTCCAAATTTATTATGCGCACAGCCAAAATGTGGAACTCTTTGCGTTCTGTGTTCCCTCCCACATATAACCCGTCTGCCTTTAAAGCAAGTGAACAGGTATTTTCTGGGCACGCTCGTTCCATCATAGACCTCATCCACCACTTTTCATCAGGTGTGATCGAGCAGGCTCATGTAGCAATAAAAAAAGACAACGCCGTGGAAGTGGCAAAGTTTTTAAGATCTAAACTTCAGTCATGCCAGGGCAACGAAGAAGATGAAGATGCTTGAGATACCATCATGGACAGGAATATTAATGAGATCGTGGATATTAACTCGGTTTTGGTCCTTCCACACTACAGGGAAGTCAGGCTGATCCACAAATTTAAGGCCGCTCAGCGCGCTATGGAGCGGGCTATGCACGGAGTTTTCTTGAAGGATGAAATCAGAAACGAAGGTATCCAGAAAAGAACCGCTAACTTCCAGTCACCTTATTAAAATAATAAATATTATTTATTTATGTATTTTCACTTCAAGGCACAAACATCAGTGTAGTCTTGGCTCCTGTACTAGGAGTTCCTGTATTGCAAGAGTCAGACCTCTCAGGCGTTTTGATTGTAGTTATAGTAAGGAGAAACTTAAACAAAAACGCACCATTATAATTACTAATGTTTCTTTTTTATCGTGACGTAGATGTCGACGTCTACGTACTACGTCACGACCACAGGGAAGTAAAGCGTAAGACGCTTTTAAATTTTCGTCCGCGTCGTGTACGTTATCGACGTTAAGTACGCCTACATGTATTTTCATACATTTTATGGACGTGGACGTCGGCGATAATATTTATATGTTAGAAATGATAAAAGCGCACATCTCTCTTTTTCATAGCTTGAACTATATCTACTAAAAGAGCGATTCCGCCTAACTGAAATATTTCTATGAGAAAGTTGAAACGACGACTTGGCTTTGTCAAATACTCAAGCAGTGTATAAACACGGAGGGATCTAGTAAACGTATTTTTCCTCTCTTGTACCTGTGAAGAAGATCATTCAGGCGTCAAACTTTGTGTATGATCTGAATGATCTTCTTTAAATAGCACCCACTGGACATGCTTCAAACCGGAAATATCAATGCCGTGAAATATAGTGTTTCGTATTCTTAATTACTTTGCATACTATTGCATAGAATCAAGTCCTTCTAACTTAACAGACAGCTGTGCTGCTGAGGAGTTTGTTGCGCCACTTCTCCTTCCCAGCTGTAGCACTAGCAAGTGGTGAAGGGCGAGTGTTTTGAGGGACTGTCTTATGTAATTTAGACGTCCAAAAAGTGCTGATTTACATCCTAGTTTGAATAAAAAACTATCTAAGAAAAATTTAGACCTTCGTAACCTTGTAGCCATCTTTTATTTATTTATATAGGAGAACCAACAACTATAACAGAAGAATAACAATTGTATATGAGACATAAAGCCAATTAAAGGTTCTCACTGGTAAAAACAGAAAATCTAGTAGAATTCTTATGATCACTAACAAGCACGATAGAATAAAATAGATATACATAAGGTATATATGCACTAAATTAGTGTATTTTGGAACTAAGCAAATAATAGATATAAATATTATTATGGACTCACCTTACAGATCTCCAAACGCACAATTTTATTTCACTAACAATTAAATAAAACTCTCACTACATTAACTTAATAGAATGAAAACGCGGGGAAAACTGAAACAAAGTACCAAGATTATGTGGAGTTTGCTTGAGATAAGATAGGATGAATCTTGTCATACAACATCGATAAGTCTCGATCGTGATCATGGCATTCAAAGTGTACATAACACTTGAAGGAACTCTTGAAGTTCCTGATATGCATTTATTTTTCTCTAATCTATTGAGGCTCCTGCATAGTTGGCTCATTTGTTTCATCATCTTGCTGCCCTTGTTCCTTGTTACTTGGTCTAGTTGTTGCAAGCGCTACTACTGGACATGGGTTCGATTCCCAGGTCGGGCAAACTGTTATCGGACAAAAGTCCGATTGAGAAATTCCAGATGGAAGACCATCTGGAATTTCTCAGTAGCAGCCCGAAGTCTGGATTTTTGTCCGGTTAATAATAATAAATTTATTTCAGACCAGGCCCATAAACAACACACATTACAATTTTATACATAAAAAAAGACAAAAAACATACATACATCGTGAAAACACAAACCATCACAAAAAAATACATCAAAACAACTTATTTTAAATACCTATTGGAATGACGCACGATGAGTGGTCATCCATTGCCACATCATTAGACTATTTATCCCACAGAACAGATAAATTTATCTATTCTGTGATCTATCCTGTTGGCTACTATAGCCACCAAGCTGTTGGAGCTGACGCGCTCTCGCCGCATCAAGAATCGCCGCTATCCGTGTCCGCATCAGTGCGTAAAAATATGGCACGCCATTCTCCGCAAACATCCCCGATGCACTGCAAGGAAACAGGACTAAACTAACATTTATCTTTTGTCCTTTTTTTAATGAAATAGAAAGAAAAGGATGCACTGAACTTAAGTTTAGTTTAGTTTGTGAACAAGGGAATCGGCGCCAATGTCTTCACAAAGAAGAAAAATGTTAAGGCATATGATTTCTGAGGAATAATCTTGTGGATATCAGAGATAAATAATCAGGAAATCCCTCATTTAGATTACCATTTTGAGTGCATAATTTTATAGTCTGTTTATCTTGACATGATTGCCTTGTGGCAAGGATGCCACAAGACAATCATGTCAAGATAACCAGACTGAATCGGCCACCGTAGTGTAGGAACACTACGGTGCCGCGGTGACCGATTCAGAGGATCTACTCTCTAAGTCCGTTAACGAAGATACGGACCCGTGCGAAAGTAGTTGAGCCGTCAAAACAAATGCTTATTACGTTTTTTTGACGGACAAATACATATCGGGAAAAGGGACAGCTTTCAAATCGTGTTGTCATTTATTCTTATATGTCCGTAAGTGATACGGTGTAGGAAACGCCGGTAATTTCGGCCGAAGCTAAGGATTTCTAGACCCGCTGAGCTCTGTGCTCAAGCAATCGTCGGCTGCAAGAGCCATCAGTCCCCGAATAGAAAAGGTCGTACTTACCACTGCCAAACCTAGCGATTGGTTTAAACCATAGAAATGTAAAAAATAGGAGAAGTGGCAAGGAGGCGTGTCTGTGTCGTCGCGGCATGCCCGAAATGACCATGCACTAGGCAAATGGCCGTCTCCGCGAACTAGTGCGGTTTCGACCGTGATCGTGAAAAGAATGCCGTGTTGTTCAGTAGTTTCTTGTAAAAACCAAAGCCAAAAACATAACTTTGTAAATCACGGAGTCACTTACCATATACGTATAATTTTAGGTATTTTACTATATTTGCCTTTAAAATCATGAAAAACAACAAATTGTAAAATATTCCTTGCTTTTACTACGTTAATTTTGTTTTCAAATACCTACCGCAACGACAGCTATTACGACGGCTATTTTCGCAGTAAATACATTGCTCCTTAACCACTGCCTAAGTATGTCACTAAGTGACTAGACAAGCAATGTAAAAATCACAAAACGATACTTTATTTATGCGGTGCATCGCATGGTACGGCCGCTGCTGGTTGCGGCCAGTTAGTGATGTGGCTGTGCAAATCCACTAACGTAGGCTATCGACAGCAATGTCGATTACCCAATGAATATAATTATTATAGTTTATAATTTGTCAACCGTTTTAACCCAGTTGGAAGACATAAAAAGATGACGTTTAAATCCCGTTGAAAGACCCTTGAGAAGATATACAGACGCCAGCACATCAAGCTACTACAATCTGTCAAATTTCTGTAATAGATTTTCAACTTTATCGCTAAAGCATTAAGGTTCAAGGTTGATTGGAAAAATTTGACAATTTCGGGTAGCTTGACCTGCTGGCGTCTGTACATTAATAAATGGGAGAATCGATAACTTTCCGATTTAGTCAATCAATAGCCTAAATGTAAAAAAAAACCGGCCAAGTGCGAGTCGGACTCGCCCATGAAGGGTTCCGTTACGTTACGATTTATGACGTATTAAAAAAAAACTACTCACTAGATCTCGTTCAAACCAATTTTCGGTGGAAGTTTATATGGTAATGTACATCATATATTTTTTTTAGTTTTATCATTCTCTTATTTTAGAAGTTACAGGGGGGGGACACACATTTTACCACTTTGGAAGTGTCTCTCGCGCAAACTATTCAGTTTAGAAAAAAATGATATTAGAAACCTCAATATCATTTTTGAAGACCTATCCATAGATACCCCACACGTATGGGTTTGATGAAAAAAAAAATGTTGAGTTTCAGTTCTAAGTATGGGGACCCCCAAAATTTATTGTTTTTTTTCTATTTTTGTGTGAAAATCTTAATGCGGTTCACAGAATACATCTACTTACCAAGTTTCAACAGTATAGCTCTTATAGTTTCGGAAAAAAGCGGCTGTGACATACGGACGGACAGACAGACAGACAGACAGACAGACAGGCAGACAGACAGACATGACGAATCCATAAGGGTTCCGTTGCCATTTGGCTACGGAACCCTAAAAATGGCTTTTGCACAGCACAACGATGGCGACAAATATTTTTGTGCGAATAAGTTGTACGGTACATGGTAAATGCACGCTATGTATGATGAGATAAGGCTTATAATTGATTGTGTAGTACGTTCTGATTTATGAATTGCAAGTGTGTGCGCGACTTTGTATCTATTGCTTTTACTGAACTACATGTGTAGAAGTGGCGCGGTACTGGGATCGTCTTAACGACATGGAGTTCTGATACATTTTCTACTCATCATCATCATCTGCCTAGCCTTTTCCCAACTATGTTGGGGTCGGCTTCCAGTCTAACCGGATGCAGCTGAATACCAGTATTTTACATAGAGCGACTGCCTATCTGACCTCCACAACCCAGTTACTGGGTAATACGATACCCCTTTGTAAGACTGGTTGTCAGACTTTCGGGCTTCTGACTACCCGTAACGACTGTCAAAGATCCACGAATGACAGCCGGGACCAACGGCTTAACGTGCTTTCCGAGGCACGGAGGGGCCTCGGTATGTAAAGATGGTCACCCATCCACAGACCAACCGCGGCAAGCGTAGCTTAACCTGAAAGATCGACCTGTGCGGCTGTTATTATTTAGCCACGGCCATAAAACCTTGAATAAAATTAAGTTTTTCCAAAATGTGTGGATGTGACTTCGTAGTCCCGTCGTCCGGAAAGCTACGGTTTCCTAGAAAAGCGATAGCCGCCACATAACGGCCGTCATGAAAACGGCCACCGCAGTCTTAGGAGACTAGTTTTACTGAAATGGTTAGGTACAGACGCCAGCACATCAAGCTACTACAATCTGTCAAATTTCTTTAATAGATTTTCAACTTTATTGGTAAAGCATTAAGGTTCAAGGTTGATTGGGAAAATTTGACAGTTTCGGGTAGCTTGACCTGCTGGCGTCTGTACCATTTTAAACTGTAATACAATACAGCCACTCTCTGTAGGCGTGATTAAACATTCATGTTGCTGAATAAAGTAGCTGGTGTCCTATTAATTATTGTCAATCAACTTGTAATATTATCCTACAGGATCATTTTCTCTTCAGACGTATCCCAGACTTACCCACTCGTCATAGTAATTATATTCAGTTCCTAAAGTCATAGTATAGCATAATCAGCCTATAATGTTCCCATTGCCTCCTCTCTGTGAGAGTGGGCCATAATCCACCACACGGGTTCATGTCTGCGGTCACATGCCTTCGATTTTTTAGTTTCTAGTCTAGAACATGCCGGTTTTCCCACGATGTTTTCCTTCACTGTTTTGAGAGCAGTGGTGACGACATAAGTTACACAATTCGAAGACATGTGACATCTACCAACCCACACTGGACCCGCGTGGTGGATTACAGCCCACTGCCTCTCACTGAGAGGAGGCCTGTGTCCCAGCAGTGGGAACAGTATAGGCTGATTATGTACAGACGCCAGCAGGTCAAGCTACCCGAAACTGTCAAATTTTCCCAATCAACCTTGAACCTTAATGCTTTAGCGATAAAGTTGAAAATATATTAAAGAAATTTGACAGATTGTAGTAGCTTGAGGTGCTGGCGTCTGTACAGACGCCAGCACGTCAAGCTACCCGAAACTGTAGACTTTCCCAATCAACCTTGAACCTTAATGCTTTAGCGATAAAGTTGAAAATCTATTAAATAAATCTGACAGATTGTAGTAGCTTGATGTGCTGGCGTCTGTACCTATATTATAGATACTGTATGCCTTTTAGTCTACGCAAATTAAATGCATTTTCTTTATATTTTTCTTTCTTACATATTGCCAATCTGCATACCCCCTGTAACAGAACAAAGGCGTGATTTTAGATACAGAGTCGAATTAAATTAGCTAGCGAAACTCCGCATACGTGATGGGTATCGATATCTAAACATGAAACCCACATTACAATCCATGACCTTACAACATCTTTGAAGGTGCAGTAGGTTATGTCTATGAAAAAGTTACATCATGAACTTTAATTAATCGCAAAATAGCGTGCTACAATTCATTAGTGTAGTCGCGGTGCGCGCGCAATTTTCCAATAAATGATAAATATTTTTTAAATACAAGCATGTTGGCTATTATGCCTTTGCCACATGCAATGATCATCCTCATTAAATTTTATTATAGGTAATTAAAAACCAAGGTCTTTTCCATAAAGGATCACGTTTTATAAATAAAGTTAAGTATTAAAATATATAGGTACTTATAAGATTTAACTGTAAAGTATTCTTAAGTCAAACGCTGTTTTATTCTACCATAAATAAAAAACTACGAGCAAAACATGTTTGCAACACTCGCCGAACACTGAATTTTTTTTAAGCCGTGTGTCCCAATGTTACCCCAGCCTATAGGGTACTAACTATATGTATTGTGTCTGCACCGTGAACAAGCTTGTACACACGGCTACACATCAAGCTATACAAAACCAGTATTGGCTGACCGTTCATTGTGAGAAAATATCATACAAAGTGAGGCCAAGACAAACTGGTTTTGTATAGCTTGACGTGTAGCCGTGCGTACATACTATTTTTTTTTCTGTGACCGTGTGAGGCTAATGTTCAAAGTCAGTATTTATAATACTAATACTAAAACTATACTACGTTTAAATAAATTATGTAATTAGAACTCTGAATTAACAATCCTGGTTCTTTACAACATTTGTTTAAACTTCCATTGTGGAAATAATGTAGTAATAAAATAATGATAATTTATTTTGTCGAAAAAGAAAAACTATGAATATGAATAAAAAAGGCACATTTTTTTAACTAATATTTGCCATTTGGAAATTGGCAACACTTTGGAATCTATCTGTCAACGAAAAGTGACATGCGGTTCATAGATTTTATTATGAACTATTTTATTTTTCAAATTATTTGTGTCTAAACATTTCAATTTAATGTGTAATGTCGTTATTCGACAACGCTGTTTTCAATTCCACCCTTTACGAGGCCCTGTATCTTCAAATCGGGGATACTTTGTCGTTCGCAAGGGATTTCTTCGATTCTTGCATTTCATCGCTGCCGATTGAAAGTTTTTCGAAATCTATTGTTTTCACTGAGTTATCTTTCTACGACGAGCTAGTGGGGGTTTTATACTTCAACGAGTTCCAATTTCTGTTGTTAAAGACGTTTTTCCTGATTTTGTTGTTTACATTGTTATTGATTTTTATTTCGTGGCGAGTGTACGGTAAACGCATCTCGGAAAGGTTCATGAAACCGGGTGAGTCATTGTTTTCACTTGTTTTTGTTACTTGCAGTATACTGCACGCTTTACGTAATCTAGGAAGGTGTAACAATCGATTGCTACCATATTTTCTTTGTAAAACATTGTCACCTGCAATACTAACGGCTGTTTCACTCTGATCGTGAGTATTTCTATTATTATTCCCTCTCTAAGCCTTTCTTAGTGCCTAAACTAACAACATTTGAGGTACACCACTTTCTTTATACTCTTTTGTATCATTGCTTATAATCTAAACCTCATAAATGCCTGGATAAGAAGATATCTAAACTAGACATTTACATAAATAATATTGGATTAATTTATGTTCTTTATCTCCACAACAAAAGCAACAAATGAGTAGCTATTGATAAAAATCGTGTAATACCTACTATTTAGAAGAAAAACAATATCAGTCATCCATCCAGCTGCTGTGTCACATGATCTGATTAAAAAATATATCTGAACTTTTCAGATATCTTGATTTAGAGTGAGTTTTGGCGTTTCTTGTATATAAACTTATTTTAACTAGCCAATAAAATATTGAATTAAACTTCAGTTCATAATCTTAGATAATTTACATTCCATTTTATGAGAAAACCCCATAGCGAGCCTCCACACCAGTCTAATAAACCCTCCTGTTTGACTGAAAGGTTTAAATCGAAAAAACGACAAAAAAACCTGCACCTGAGTCCCTCATCAGTCAACTATCTACTTTAGCATTATGTATTCTAAGTTGATTTCTGAGTGTCCATTTTTAATCAAAATGTCCTCATTTTCTTAAGGCTGCAATAGAATTTGAACTTTATAATGTATGAAATTCAAGTTGGTTGTCCCGAAACTCATTTACTATATGAGATTCTCAATTGAAGTTTAGTTTGATACTTTGAAACGTAATTAACATTCAGAATAAATAATATGACTTATCTTGAGACAAATCAAAATATTTGTTGAAACTGTTACTGTTGCACTGTTTCTCTCAACTAATATTTTAAATGAAATGTGCGTTCACAAACCCCAGAATGGGCTTCAATGAAACTCAGTACATAGTTAGGTATTGTTACCCCTGAACCTACATATTGGAAATTTCGGATACAAAGGCATATAGGCACAATTAACAAAGCAAAATGGCTACCCAACTAGTACACTGAAGTTAGCAAACACAGTAATGTCACAATATGGGGTTAGGTCGTAGTGGTCAACCATAGGCTCATTTTAGTATGCAGGACCGTATGTTAACATCATGACTAACATATTAATAATTAGCTTCCATCTGCAGCTTCGCCCGTGAACAACCCTGGGGAAGGCCTCAGAGTACAAAGTATCCCCATACCAAATATCATCAAAATCAGTCAAGCCGTTACAGACACTTCAATTTTATTTATTCGTATAGATGTACAGAAACTATTGAACTTGATAAAATACTAAAGAGCTAAGCTGTCGGTCTCTACTGTCATTAGTTGACCTTCTTTTTCACAACTCTTTAGAAGGACTAAATTAAAATTTTCAGCCAGTACAGCCGGTTAGTTTTTTTTTTTTTTTTTGACAGCCATTAAAGAAAAAACAACTGAACACGTTTTTGTAAAGATGGAGAAAAGTGAATTTCGTGTCGTGATTAAACATTATTTTTTGGCAAAAAAACTATAACGCAAACGAAACAAAAACTTGATAAATATTATGGGGACTCTGCTCCGTCGATTAAAATGATTCATAAGTGGTTCAACGATTTTCGTTATGGTCGTACAAGCAGAAGTGATGCTGTGCGTCCTGCCCCAGCAGTCTCGACATTCATAGCGATCGCTTTCCGACCGAATTCGGTCGCAAAGTCCCGGATTGACAGGTGTAACGTATGGAGTGACAGGACTTTGCGACCGAATTCGGTCGTAAAGCGATCGCTATGAATGTCGAGACTGCTAGGGCAGGACGCCCACTTGAAGTCACTACTCTAGAGATGATCGCTAAAATCTACGATATAGACGCAACGAACGACCGAAGAGTAAAAGTGAGGGAGATAGTCGAGATAGTAGGCATCTCAGACGGACGTGTTCGCAATATCTTACACCACCATTTAGATATGAAGAAGCGATCCGCGCGATGGGTGCCGCGTTTACTGACTGTTGATCAAAAACGCATGCGTGTGACCACTTCGGAGGCAGGTTTGGCGTTGTTTCAACGGGATAAAAACGAATTTTTGCGTCGTTTTATAACAGTAGACGAAGCATGGATCCACCACCATACTCCAGAAACCAAGCAACAATCGAAATAGTGGATTGCTACCGGCGAACCAGCTCCAAAGAAGGCCAAAGCAGTTTTACAAGCAAATAAAGTGATGGCTACAGTTTTTTGGGATGCACGTGGGCTAATCCATATTGACTACTTAGAGAAGGGTAAAACGATTAATAGCGCATAATATTATGCCACTTTATTGGACCAATTTGACAAAAATTTACGTGAAAAAAGACCGCATTTGGCTAAGAAGAAAATCCTCTTCCACCAAGACAACGCACGAGTGCACACCTGCGCGATTGCCATGGTCAAACATCATGAGTTGTGCTATGAGTTGCTTTCTCACCCACCGTATTCGCCAGATTTAGCCCCGTGCGAATATATTCTGTATCCGAATTTTAAAAAAATGGCTTGGTTGGTTGGTAAAGATTTGGCTCCAACGAAGAGATCATGTACGAAACCAATGCCTATTTTGAAGGGTTACCTAAGTCGTACTTTATGGAAGGGATCGAAAAGCTAGAGAAATGCTGAATAAGTGCATTGAGTTACAAGGAAACTACGTTGAAAAATAAATAATGATAATTAAATAAAATTGACTCCTTGTTTAATTTTTACCAGGCCTACACTCCGCCCTCGTACATGTGACATTGAAGGGACCGTCCAAATGCTGACATTATAGCTGATAATCGTTATAAACAAACATATTTGTACATAGATCCTTATCGCAGGACTTCTACATTCCATCGTAATATCCGGTACATCGTACCTCTCAGGTACAAAGCTGGTACTTACAAATTTGTACCATTTGTGGTACACATGTGTACCAGCTCGTCCTAATGAACCTGTGCCTTGCTATAAACGGTTTTGACTGTAGTTGGGAAATACAAATTAACATGACTGAACTCCATACCTACTATTAATTGCTTACATTCTTCTTATGACAAATAAAGATTCTTTAAACCTAAATACTAAAACCTACATTATTTCAACAGCAACGTCAGCCACAATCGAACAACTGAAAGAAAGCGTTTCAAAACTGAAACTACCTAAAGAACACACACCAAGAATCTAACCACCATGACGGACCGAATAAAGAAGTTCTTTCAAAAGAAAAAGGTTGATGCCAAATTCAAGATGGCCGGTCCAGGCCACAAGTTGAGCGATGCAACGTTGAGTGGTAACAGTTCTAATTCATCAAAGAAAGAGGTTCCTGTAAAAAGGTCTGGACTGTCGGAGGAAAGTAAGGTGGCTGCAGAGGCAGCTTTGGCAAGGTTGGATCAGAAGAGAGAAAATCCGTCTTTTAATACTTCATTAGCTGCGATACAGGTTGGTTTTTATTAAGATAAAAATGTTTTTTTATTTGTTATATTAGCTACTAGCTGCTGCCCGCGACGTCGTCTGCGTAAAGGCTCTACAGCACCAAAAATACCTAAGATGCCAGTGTCGCTATAGCATTTTATGTAAACAACTTTTAAAATAGCATTAAAATATAAGTTTTTGTTGCAAGCAAAGCAAGTGAAGATGGTTATATGGGAATCCTGCTGCGTTCAGTCATAAGATGTGACTGAAGGAAATAGAGAAAATAATGCAGGAATACATTCCAGGGCACAAAAGAGTACAAATACGTACAAAGGTATCATACCTTACAACACTTCCCTATAAACTACGTTGGTAGTTATGCTGCCAGGAGCCAAAATGTAAAGAGAGTCAGGACTGGTGACGCGGGAGCAAGCGACGTACAGTTGCCCGTGTGAGAAGCAACTCGTCCTGAGGTCGACACCCGCTGCGACTTATTGATGGTCATCGCGAAGCAAACACTCACGGGGAACTGTACGCGCTTGAACTGGAACGGGAAGTTATGAGGTATGAGGGGAATGCGTGGTATAAATACTGCCTCGCCGACGCCACAACCCGTAAGAATTTCCGCCTCAATGGTGTGTCTGTGGAGCGAGATGACTTTAAGGCGGGTCCCGTTACACAACTTCGCAGGAGATAGGTTCCGAAGAAGCATAATCGGGACACCGACCTGGCTGGCTGGCTTGATGGTATGCGCTGGAAGTCCACTTGCTGACAGGGAGTTCAGAAATTCCACGGGATAATGTGTGGCGTCATCTTGCTCGTCAACAGTGTTTATCGAGGTGTAGACCACTTCATTCCCCTCAATTTCCGAGAGAATGCATTCGTTAATCGCAGCAGCGTGATCATATTTGGGCGTCAAAATAGCTGAGAATGGCTCACACACCCAAGAATTCTGCTCGTGCGGTATACGACTGATGTCCCCGTACACACAGCGAATGAGTTCTTCTAAGCTGGATACCACTCTACCGAGAGACTCTGGAAGCACCACCTGTCCACCTCTCTTCCTCTGGTAGAGTGCCTTCGCCAAGAATTAGAAGGACATCGGAGAATTCTTGAGCACGTGCATTGCCGCCGAGCCGAGCTCTCATATTAATGGTCAAGCGCAGCGTACGAACTCGTGACCACAACGAAGATCGTTTTAACGAAGTATTCACCTCGTCAGCTCTCAATCCCCGTGTCACTACGGTAAGCGCGGGAAATTGCCACTGAACAGAACTGTGACACCACCCATCAAATGTTCGTTCCTGCGGATGTCCTGCAGGGTTCTGTCCACGGCCTCAACTGCCTTCCTATTGGCCATCGTACACTCATCCCATTCGATCAGAGAGCAATCCTTGAGCACGTGTCCCTTATCGCTGTTACGTGACACACCACAAACAGGCGTTTCGGCGCTCTCTAAATCAATGGGAATTTTAAACATGGCATGTGCTGTCTGGCCACCCGGAAGCAGCGTGGCAGTGATTCCCGACGACGCTACAGCAATAGCAATTTTGCCTTGCATCCTGACCTCTGCAAGTATGCCAGTGGTAACAAATGTTTTTCCTGTTCCACCAGGAGCATCCAAGAAAAACCCTGGTTTTGCCCAACGCGAACAAAAGTATTAATAGTCAATGTTTATTTTGTACTAACAACATGAAATTGATGAAGAAATGATCATCATCACCGAATCTTTTTAAATTCCTCAACTCTGCTCAAGATTTTGAGGGTTTTGTTGGAACATGAATTTGTCAAAATACGATACAATTTTTATGAAGAAAATGCACATTGCCATCTATGAATTTTAAGAATAACTAACTACTAACCTCGCCAACATGATCAAATTTAAATTATTAATTTCCAAAAAGTGTTAACATGTTGATTTGATTTTTATGAAATCTCATAGATGGCGCTGCTTTAAAGTTGTATTTATGCTACTAACATTCATTAAACTATGTTTGTCTGCCCAAGTTACTTAAATGGCGTAGTTTTTATAGTGTAAAGCTAGATAATAGCATGGCTTACTCAAAAACAACATTTAAATATGCGTCGTTAGATTACACGCTGTCACAGAATGCGTAAGAAAAATAAAGATTCACTGCTCCTCCCCCGTAGGTGATAGCGTGATAATATGTAGCCTATATGTTGACCCGACCTCTTAGTAATATTCATGCAAAATTTGAAGTAAATCCATGCAGTACTTTTTGAGTTTACCCCGGACATACATACAGACAAACAGACAAAAATTCTAAAAACAATATTTTTGGCTTCGATATCGATTGTAGATCACGCCCCAAGTATTCTTTTTAAAAAATATTCAATGTACAGTTTTGACTTTCCTACGATTTTATTATATGTATAGATAATTTTTTTTGTGTTATGATGTATAGGTACTTGTGACTACTCCAAATTAAATATCCTAAAATATTCCTGGGAAGTGGATGGAGGCATATAATTAACCATATCTCCGTTATCTATTCACAGTTTCCTAAATACGCAGGGAGAGCCGATCTTAACTGTAATATTCTATATAATTAGGAAAAATGAAAATTTTATCAGCCTAGGGTAATTTAGGAACAGTCACATGATATACAAAACTAACTTCTGCACTAACTAGCAAGGTTCTAGGACATGCCGGTTTCACGATGTTTTCTTTCACCGTTTTGAAAACAGTGGTGATAAAATTAAATACACAAAGTGCCTGCCTGGGTTCGAACTCACGACTTACAACTGGTAAATCGGGGCTAAAACACAGGGCCACTGCCCTTCACCACTTATGCGTCAGACTTGAGTTGGGAAGAAGTGGCACACTGGGCAGTTCCCAGGAACATTTCTCTGTCCTTTGTTTATACATCAATATATTTTTATATTTCAGGCCCAAGTTAAGAAGGAGCTTGAAAATGAAAGAGCCAATGAGACGGTGGCGGCGTCTGCGTCGAAGGCGGCACCGTCGGAGAATCAATCACGCGAGTTAGAGGTAGACTTGCCTAGGAACTTTGCTGCCAGTGGCGTTTATTTCAAGTAAGATTTTATTTCATGTAACTCACTGACGAACATGGTCCTAGCTCCTTATTGATCACTTACAAAAACTGGCTTGATTTCGCGTCAAAAATACAATGGTTGGTTTAGGACCATAACATGGTGATGTCATTTTATACCGGCTGTAAATCATAACAAAAATAGATTTCCCATAGCACATATGAAATCTGAGCATCAGTTGCTCAAAAAGTGGTGGAGTCCAAAGTTACAGCATGTCAAAGTTGTGAAAAATCTTATACCAAAAGTAATTCTACCCCCGCCCAAAACTTCTGGGATGACTTTTAGGATCATCTTCAACCAAAACATTAATAGTCAGCTGCATGGAAGTGAGAGGAATATACAGTGTCCTCCAATAAATAGTAGACAATTTTCCACTGCAACTGTGATTTAAAATAAAAAAAAATAATCAGGTACTCCTAAGGGATTACTTGATTATTTTTTATGATAAGTCAAAGGTAGTTAAATTAGTCAATAGCAACGGTATAGCGGTTCAAACATTTGGATTCTCAGAATTTTAAATCGTAATGTGGTATTTTACAGCTGAAGTGTAAAAATGTCAACTAACTTTTGGAGGCCAAAGTATATTGAGTTTGAGTCACATAAATGAACATGTATTTTTTTTTAACTATAACCATTGTATACATGATCCTTATGCAGCTGTATTATCATACCTTTCTAATAATAAAAACATAGTCAGTTGCGTACTCAACAGGGGAAAGACTCCGGTAGTCATGAACATGTTATAGGATCAGAGCATCTGAGCGTTGCAAGTATCCTTGACAAACGATCAACGAACTGATGATCTTTACACTCAGGAATATTCTGCTGACGGAGATTGTTATTGTTGTTAACACGTTGCTTGCCATGGTAGGTCAAAATGATCAGCACCCTAATTGCGTAACACACGATCAATCGGAATCGGTTTCATTTTGACAGTTCAACAACATTCATTGCGTTATTTACGTGTTGAGCAGACAAATTTTTCGAATTTATGAAGCAATGGATTAGCAATTTGCTTCAAAATGATTCTGATTCCGATTGATTGTGTGTTACGCAATTAGGGTGCGGCACTTGAAAGACCCAATGGGGCCAACACTTCTTTCTGTAGAAAGCGCAACATCGCATGGTTATTAAACAATACAATATCTATTTCAGATGCCCGTTGATAAGCAACGACATCCTGCCACGAGATGAATGGAAGAGGAACATCAAGACGTTTCTTTATGAGCAGTTGGAAGAGGAGCGAGGGCTCACCGCCTGTCTCATCATACAGTCCTGTAACAACAATAGGGAAAAGGTATACTTAATAGAACTTCACTTTATTAATAGACTAGCTGCGCGCGGTTTCACCCGCATAAGTTTCGATCCCGTGGGAATATAGGCTCGGCGCAAACGGGCCACCAACCACAGCCACCGGTAGCCAGCGTCAAGCAGTTCACGCGCTTTTTCATACATTTTGTTGAAACTCGCCGCACACGTGTGGCCGGTGGTGGCCACTCGCTACAGCAGTGTCGGCGACTCGCCACTTGTGGTCGCTGCGGGCCACACAAGACGTTAAAATTGGATGTACCCAATATAGGCGGCGACGGCGTTGTCTACGTCGTCTGCGTATTAACAATAACGCGTGCAAACTTTCCGCGTCGGAGTCCATCGTAAGACTGCGCAGCTGAGAGCGGGTTATAAAATGTGGCGGCTTCACTGAACACCGGTGGCTATCGCTCGCTTCTGACACTTACAAAAGTGACGGTAGCGCGCGACAGCCACCTGTGGCTGTGGTTGGTGGCCCGTTCGCGCCGAGCCATAGGGATAAAAAGTATCCTATGTGTTTATCTTGGTTATAAACCATCTGTGTGTTGCGTGAAAGAGTAACAAAAATCCATCCATCCATCCATACAAACTTTCACGTTTATAATATTAGTAGGAAGTTCGATTTTTACCACGTTTCCCCTTTCTACTTAAAATAGTAGGTTAGTGCTATATTGTGCTTATTGGAATTTGTAACAGGGTCATGTAAGCATATTTGGAACTCAACAGAGGACCAATTCTCGTAATTTTATGAACTTTCACAATCTGATCTCAGTCTCAATCTGTCAAAAATACGTCTAATTTCCATACATTTTGACATTTGTTTGTCGCTGAGATGAGACTGCGACTAGATTTTTAACGTTTTAAATTACGAAAATTGGCCTTCAGTTGTCAACATCAAGCTAAAATAAACTGAGAATATCATGTAATAATAATGGTCCTCCAGACCGTATTTTGGCCTTAGCGCCCAACCTCAACGGAGACTAAACTTCGGCACGGGAGATGTTATAGTGCACAAGTGCGCACACATCTCTGCGCTATAATATCTCCCGCATAGACACAGGTGCTTATGCTCAGCAGTGGGTGAAGTCGAGCAGTGGGTGATGATGATGGTGATTAAATAAAAACGTGGTAGTGTCGTTTTTGGAAGTCGGTTGTTTTTTTTTTTTGCAAAAAAGTTTTTATTTTTCACTTTTTTGTTGTAATTTTTACCAGTAATTTTGGTTTAAAAACCAAAGTACTAAACCGTTTTTGATGAAATTTCTATGGGACCATTTGGGAAGTATACCCTTTCCAAAAAAAAAGAATTTTTCAAATCGGTTGGCAAGCGACGGAGTTATGCGCGAACAAACATAAAAAAATTAAAAAAAATCATACAAACATCCGAATTGAGAACCTCCTTTTGTAGAAGTAGGTTAAAAAAGAAATTTCACAAAATTGTAGCATGGTCACTTACTAACTACAAAATTCTTCCATTTTCAGGTTGACACATGTGTGGAGACACTGTGCAAGTATCTAGAGAACATCATTACAAGTCCTGAGGAAGAAAAATTCCAGAAAATTAGGATGAGCAATAGGTATGTAACTTATCTGCGGCACATTTAATTTCATTGATGCGATGTTACGATCCGTGACCCCGGCAAATGACCCTTGCGCTAAAGCTCTTTAAGTATGGGTTGCTCCAAGATGCTATTTTAGAAAATTGTAAATAGAATAATAATAATTAGAGATACGCCAAATAGTGGTTTCACCGAAAAACCGAATACCGAATAATATTCGGTTAAGTTCTTATCGAACCGAATTTACTGTCGGATAATTCAGTTCCCCGTTATTTAAATTTATTAGTGCCATAATTGAGAAAACAACATATGTATTTCATTTATTATGCCTAAGTAAACCTTTCCTATTTCAATATAATTGTAATTTGCTAGTGGGATTATTGCAATTAAAAATTACTGTTCTTTTAAGATACTTGATTTTATGTAACTATTAATGCTAGGTTGTATTTGATTACCTGTGTTTAATTATATATTATTTGAGTACCTTACAATAAACGATTTCTAATAAATATGATTGTTAGAATATGGGATTTATTTAATTAATTTTGCCCTGAAGGCTGATTTACAATGATCAATTAACCCGAATACATTCGGCATTTCAACCGAATGATTCGGCCGAATACGAATACCTCAAAATTCTGCCGAATACCGAATATAAATCGAATATTCGGCGCATCTCTAATAATAATGTTTAATGAAATTAAAATATGCTCATAAAACGAAAACGCAAAACTGTAAACGTGTGTTAAATTAAAGTCGCCATTAAAGCGCCGCGCTGTATATAGTAGAATGCAAATAATCTTTATTAAGGACTTGAAGATCCGTGGCATAGCTACATATCCGCCATTTTGATTTTTTTTTTCAAAATGGCAGCCACGTTGAAACCTGTATGAATTGAAAGCTGACATCAATGCAAACAGAAAACATTAAGACCAAACCCCGTAGTGGCATGTTTCCGAGATATTAATGTTTAAAGTTGATCATGTGACATCCGTAACAAAATGGCGCGACAGTAAGTATGCCAGGCTGCATACAAAAATCTTCAATCCCCTTTCTTTTCAGAGCATTCACCGAACGCGTGCAACCAATTGAAGGCTCTATGGAGTTACTGTTAGCGGCCGGTTTCGTTCAACAGAAGGTAACGAACGCAGAGGGTGTGGAGGAAGACTACTTGGTGTTTCAGAAGGAGAATGTGCCTTCTATTGAGAGTTTGGTGGTAAGTAGGACTGATTATTACCATTTTTAGATCGTAACAAATTTAGCTCAGCTGCATCCGGTTGAGACTGGAAGCCGACCCCAACATAGTTGGGAATAAGCTAGGCAGATGATGGTGAGTTTAGTATTGGCTGCTGTGCAAATGTATTGAACGAAAATAATGGAAGAAAATACGTTTATTTGTGGTAAATATGACGCAGCGAAAGAACACAAAAAAGGGAAAACACACACACGTCACATCCACGCAAAACGGCCATCGCTCAGCATAATGCTACGGCCCTATGCGAAGCGCCGGCTGTCGCTGAAAATCATCGCTGATTTTCAGCGATTGCCGGCGTTGACGTGATGGCGTCAACCGGAGCAGCATTCGATAAGATAAAAATAACCAAGTTCTAAATGTTTATATAAACATCAATCAATCAACTCAGCCTATCGAAGTCCACTGCTGGACATAGGCCTCTCCCAGGCTGCGCTACAACAGTCTGTCCTCCGCCTTCCGCATCCAGCCTACCCCAGCCACCTTCTTAAAGTTGTCCATCCATCTAACTGGGGGGCGTCCCACACAACGCTAATATATAAACATAATGTTTACGTTAATTTACGTTAACGCGCCACCGGCCTCTAATAAACTGTGCGCGCAGCTTTTATTATATGTTTCTATATATATATTCAGGGTCTAATAGAAGGCTTAAGAACAGCAGAGCCGATTCAGCTAGAACTAGACAGGAACCTGCAAGTGCTGCTCCCGTCACAAGCAGCCAATAAGGTGCAACTTCCGCCATCGTTCTACGCGCTATCGCCTGAAGAAATCAAGAGAGAACAGCAATTGAGGTAAGATGATTTAGGGCAAAATTCACATCAGTTTGACTTTACTTAGTAAACGTTTTATATGAATTTGAACCTTATTCTTATGCTAGTTATGTTCATATTCGTATGAGTGAATCTTGAATCTTATGATGCTGGTAAACAAGCATTTCAATCGAATATGAAAATTATTACTTACGAATAAAGTGCACTTTGTATGAGACGCTTACTTTACTTAGCATAATCAGCTTATAATGTTCCCACTGCTGGGACATAGACCTCCTCTCTTCGAGAGGGAGTGGGCTATACTCTACCACGCGGGCCCAGTTGGTAGATGTCACAAGTCTTCGAATGTTTGGATCTAGGACCGGCCTCACGATGTTTCCTTCACCGTTTTGAGAGCAGGGATGATGAAATTATTTACACAATTAAAGTGCGTGTCTGGGTTCGAACCCACGACCTACATACAACTCGTAAGTCGGGGCCATTTTTCAGTCATCGGTGCACCTACAGACTCCGATGTGGACTATCGAATAACGCAGTCTGGTCGCATCCTGTCTAATTACTGGAAATGGTTAATACGTATTTATTAATTGTTCTATTTATTTCATTTATCATTATATACTTTTTCAACAGGCAAGAAGCTATAGAAAAGAGTCAAATGTTGAGAACTAAGGCTATGAGAGAAAAGGACGAACTGCGAGAAATGCGCAAATACAAGTTTGCTATCATCAGAGTACGCTTCCCAGATGGCATTTTGCTGCAGGTAATATTAAAGTATTATATTCTGAGTTTATCGCGGACATTACTGACATCGGTGAAGGAAGAACACCGCGAGGAAACCCAGACATACAATTTGTAACTTACTTAAAAAAAAAAAATAGTTTAATTAATTCACATTACCTATGAAAGTAGTTTGTTCAGAATCGTTTACTGAATCGAATGCTATCGTTTTTAATAAAGATATTTTTTTTATTCCAAAAATAATTAATACTACGTAAATTACAGACACACTTCCGCTGTACAGTCAAGACAAACCAAAATTGACATAGTACCTACTACTCTAGACCCTTTTAACTCTTCTTGTCGTGTCGATGGTACTCTTTTTCGATATTTTATATTGTTTGAGCCCAGTAGGTGGCCACGTTGATTGATCAGTGGCGTTCATTAAGTCATCCGAGGTGCAGGTGAACGTGCACTTAGGGCACTCCAGCAAGTGGGGCATGGTCTGATTAGAGGCACCTCACTCTCACTGGGTACCCTTTTAAGTGTGTATGTGCGAGCGTAGATTTGTTAAGAGAGCACAAATTTTTATACATCAAAATAAAAAAAAATGAAAAGTGTTTATTCACATAACTAATTTTAACCTAGACATATTACCTCCGCCAAACTGCAAAGCAGTTCAAAATTTCTGTGTATGTATTGTGATTTTAACATAATATTCTTATTATTGGGGTATTTGGTGGTGTGCGTTAATTCCGGGACATGTATCGTCAGCTACTAACTAGGTAACTAACGGTATAAAGGTGATGATGTTTTAAACCTTGTATCATGTAAATATGCACGGTGACTCCATTTATGACTCTGAAAGTGTAGTTTGACTCCTAAGATACTTTTATTAAACCTCTAAATACTTCACTTTCAGGGAACATTCTCAGTGTATGAACGCTACAATGAAATCCACGAATTCGTTCGAGAGAACCTCGAACACGACCTACCATTCGTGCTAAACATGCCAACAGGGCACAAGTTAATCCCCGAAGAAGACGCAAATAAGACCCTTATCGACCTACGATTGGTACCGGCAATAATACTCACTTTTGCTTGGCATTCGTCGGTGGCCGAACAAATTCATAACAGCCCGAATAAAGACGTGTTTTTGAAGCCAGAAGTGATGGTTTTGGTGCGAGAAGTGTAAGGTATATTATTATTGATGATGTAATATACGGTTCTTGTGTAAAATGGTCCTTAAAGGTGGTCACAGATTAGTAAGGGAATGGAGTACTCACTCTCAAGCTTAGAATCCGTCATTCGAAAATTGTGCGATGAGAAAATATCTTTGAGTGCGTCTGAAATATTCAACCTATACTTTTATGTTAAGATTTGGTCAATGCAGGGATATCTTGGGGCCATTTTGTACCGGAGCCTTTGTTGTATGCAAAGAATTATTATAAGTACTCCTTTTAATGACTGTTAAATAATTGATGTTTAGAACTGCTGTAGTTCTACGGCTAAGGTTCTGCCTGAAAGTCAACTTACAGATATTAACAAATGAATTATTATTATAAAGTCTAACACTGAATTTGGGTCTCTAAATAGACTGCAAATATCCATTTGCTATTATTTTGCACGATTTCTTTACGGAACGGCGCGCTAGCCTCACCGTAGAACGGTCGTGTGAACTTGTATAGGACACGGCAAACCACAGGTTGTATGGTATACGGCGACAGCGCCGTGCCGTAATGCCGCCGTATCTGTCAACAAACTTCCATAGTGATCCATACAACACTGATGACTGTGCCTACACGCGGCAATTCAACCGTAGTTTTTTATGGCAAGAAAACGTGTGTGTACAACGGGTCTTACACGTTGACACTTCATTTGTTGATTACTCTTGTGTCCTAAACCGTGGAACTATCGTAGAGAGCCCATAGATCAAGCATTAACTTAGTTGGGTGAGCAGGGATATTAGTGATTTGCACCGCACGTTACTAGTATTCTGTAGTAATATACGCTGACTTTTAAATGAATGCCCCTAATATGGAAAACTTCGGAATATGTAACTAAGCCTTGGCTTAAGAGCAGTGGTGGCCCAGTGGTAACGGCCCTGAATTACAAGCTGTAGATCGTAGGTTCGAAGCCAGGCAGGCGCTTTACTTTGTGTAAATAATTTCATCACTACTGCTCTCAAAACGGTAAAGGAAAACATCGAAAGGAAACCCTTTGGTTATGAAAACCAATTTTTTTTTTTTGCGAATGACGTATCGCAGTTCTACCTAGGAGGTTGTCGTCTGCTTAACCGGACTTGCCTGTGGATGCCTCAATAAATTAAGGCCTCTTGCCAGGGCTTAAAATTAAGCGACTACACGCTAAGGGCACCCCTGTGGGGTACGGACCTTGGCTTAGGGCGTCGCTGGGAGAGGGCAGCTAGGGACAGGCTGGACCAGATTATAACGGAAACTTAAAAAGTCAGCGTGTATTAAATAGATGTATGTCACGCTATCCAGACATATTCTTATAAACAGCCTGAATAATTGAAAAATGTTGAATTTGTGATATCCGAACTGAAAGTTACATAAATGTATGTATGTAATTATTTAATAAACGTATTGTAATATGGAATATGTTTAGATATTTATTTAGGCCTTCACCTTTTATAATATTAACTCCGTTTCGTTAACTCCACGTTGAAGTCGAATTTCAACCTTCTGTCCTTTCAGTATCTAATATTATGGAATATGTTTAGATATTTATTAAGGCCTTCTCTTTTATAGTTAATCGTGCAAAATTGTATCCTTGTCAACTTTTACTTATAGATGTCGTTAACTCCACGTTGAAGTCGAAATTCAACCATATTTTCCAGATTTAAGATCGAGAATCACATAACGTAACTTTTAATGTGTCCTTTCAATATCTAATTGGACGAAAATCTCCTTTATAGCCGATTTTCGACTTTCGATTTTAGGCCAAACAACAGCGGCCAATATTTTACAAATGGCTTCCATAGTGCATATATTTGGAGTGTTACAAATTTGTTTAATCAATTGTCATAAAACTCTTAGAAGCATTTCCTCACACCCTTTCCTTCCTTCTTCGCACTTGCATGCATTTAAATGTAAGAAATTCAATCATATTTTTCTTATACGTGAGTAGAACTATACCCTGTCCATTAATTAAACCGTTTTTTTGACAGATAAAACTAGAGATTGCAGCAACACACAATACATTTATTGATACACGTACGGTATTATAATGTCTGTAAGAAGCCATAAATAAGATAAGGCAGTTTATATAAGTATTTATTTTATTACGCATTTTAAAGTTAACTTTTACGTAATCTGGAATATGTATCTAAGACAGCTGTCAAAAAACGGTTATCCTAATGCGACAGGGTATAATGGGCTAAATGGCCAAGATCGTCACTATGGTCAAACTTACATAGGACGAAGGAGTAGGGTTAAAAAAAGTGTTAGGACCATCATTTCTATTAAAGCGAATGCGGCACTTAAGAAAATTTAAGATTTCGCGGGCTACCCCGCGAAATTTGCAATTTGCAGGTCAGTCTCAGGCTGTATGTTGATCTAAATATGATTCGCGGCCGTAACAAATATTTATTTTTAGAATTATAATAATAAATTTCATCAAGACGCCAGCACATCAAGCTACTACAGTCTGTCAAATTTCTGTAGTCGATTTTCAACTTTATCGCTAAAGTATTAAGGTTCAAGGTTGATTGGGAAAACTTGACAGTTTAGTGTAGCTTGACCTGCTGGCGTCTGTACAAGCTTATAATAATAATAATATCCTGGACATTTCACACAGCGCCATCTAGTCTCAAGCTAAGCAACCTAATGCTTGTGTTATGGTAACAAGATGGCTGATAAACTACTTATATACATTTTTTTTTTTGTAAATACATACATATTATAGATAGAAAAACACCCAGACTCGGAACAAATACATGTAGGACTTACAAATATATACCGTATTGAATGAGTATTTCATGAAATCATGACATTTGAGGCCAATTCTAACTTAGGAATTGTATTGCTGACTAGTGGTTATAATTCTGTAATAACATAGTTACGATCGCGAATATTATTTTAATCATCATACAACCTGACACTGACCTGCGAATTGCAAAAAAAAACGTTTGTATAATTGAATTTCGCGAGCTACCTTAGCGCATCCCCTATAAGAAAGACTTCCTCTCGGATTAGAAAGAAGTGGAAGCCGATGTTTCAATCATCAGGGGACCTACTCCGAAGTGCAGAGTGCGAATGTTCGGATCGGACCGACACATGGCCGAACCGAATTATTGAAAAATGCGAAAAAAGTTCGGATCGGCTCAGTTGGGTCGGGACCATAGTCAATATTCGAAAGTGTAGGATCGGAACCCACCGAACCAAATAGTAACTTCGTAGCAGGAAAAGGCCGATACCACTTCGGAGTAGACCCTCAGGTTTCTTTATGGAAAAGAGGCGGTTTGACCGCTGTTGTGTAAAAAAAAAATTAAACCTGAAAATTATCTGACAATTGAAAAAACAGTTCTAACAAAACTTGCCGCGACAATGGCGACATTAACACACGGGTAGGGCTAGTGGCCAGTAATCATAAAAATTATAAGAACTTAAATAATTCATAAAAATCCTGCATCGCGCAAGCAGAATTTACCGCACAACTAGCATAGCGGACAGCTGCCCACCAGACACGACACCCGTCTAACCCCCCCGGGGGTGATAGGTGTGCGAAGAACTCCCACCTCTCCACGGGAGGGGGGGAGAAACCCAATGACGGGTTCCCATTTCTGGGGACAGAGACCCACGCCTCGGTAAAGGGGCCGAAAGGAGCCCCAACACCGACCCCTCGACCACGACCACGACGACACCCATCTAGTCGGAGGATTCTCCCTTTACTATGGAATATGAGTGAACTTTACACTCTGTTCCTCACACCTCTATAGGGTAATTTGACTTAGAGAGTTCTATTAATAATTTTTTACGCTCGCAAATCATATTACGAGTAGGTATGATCAACATGCAACCTGAAACTGACCTGACCTACAAATTGCAATAAAACGTAAGAAAATTAGAATTTTGCGGGCTAACCCCGACCCTATCGCCCTTAACCTTTTATGCAGGGGCCACACCCTACATAGATGGTCCAGAGTTTCAAGTTAATCCATATACTGCGACAGGACTGCGGTGAAACAGCTGGTCAGTGCACTTAAGGGCGAGTACATACGCCGGTCGGTGCTTCGTCCCGCAAAAGTTGTTGCGCTCCGAGCATTGTTCGCGTTTCTAAGAGAATTGTATAATTTATGTTAATGTATATTGAAAAGTTCTGTAACAATAAATAAAAAGACAGTTGTTTTGGTGTATTTTTTTTATTTTAGGGCTGATTTTTCAATCGACAGATATATTCTATTCGTGGAATAAAATCTACGTCTGACAGATTTTGTATGGAAGAACTGTCAAAAATTCAGAAAACTAGTGTGAATAAACTCCATTCAAAGATGAATATGGCTTGAAAGAGGGTGACTGTAGTTGAAAGACAGCGGTAGACGACGGATATTTATCCTAAGTAGCCGATAGCCTGTAAACAACGGGTACCGCGGGGTAAATGCCGTCGTAACACACAATCAGTAGTAATGGGTTTCGTTTTGACTCATTGCTTTATTTACGTTGTTGACCAGACAATTTCGAACATACAGTACAGCAATGGCTTAGAAATATCATTCAGATTACGATTAATTAGAAAGCAGGGATAGTTTATATGAAAAATCGTCTTTAATAGGTTAATAAACTTGAAACTTGGCAAGAATACTCGCCTAAGTAAGTAATAAAGTTTATTATTATAACTTTTTCAAAACGGTGCCGGTTGGGACTAAATTTTTTATTTGTGCTTAACTTTAAAGTTTTTCCACGATTATGAAATGTTGTTTGTTGCCTACCAGAACTCGATTTTATTTTTACTGATTTAAAATGAATTTCGTCGCCGCATGGTGCTTTCAACTTCCCAGGACGAGATAGGTACAGTCAAGTTCTTTAATATCTGAGCATGTTCATGAATCAAAAATATATGGGCAATGGTAAGTTTCATAAAACTCTAAACAGATTTGCCTTACAATAATTGAATATTCAAAGCTGTATAGATATTTAGGAATCCTAGGTTGCACCAAATATATTGAAATCTAGAGTATTTAGATATTTATGTTCCGAAGAGTAGTCGGATATTTCTGCACTACCGTAACATACTTCTGAACAGTTTATATGATAACATTTTATTGATGTCTAAGTTTGTATAGAACTTTTATGATCATTTTAACGCTTACAATATTTTGAAACATTGTCACTGCCAATATATGTATTAGTGAACTCGACTGTACATGCTAGAATGAAGTAAATAAATACACATTTTAAACTACTATAGATCTTTATTAAAACTAAATCTCTTTAATCTTTTTTTTAATTACAAAATAACTTACAATAAGTGACCTTATAAGGAACGCATGTAAAAGTACACACTAATTTTTCAACGCGTTCTTTTCAAAACTCACAAAACACAGGAAAAAAAATCAAAAATCCAACGTCACGCAGTGTTCCCAAGCGGTCACCCCTCCTAGTACTAATCGCGATCGATGTTGCTTAACTTCGGTGATCGGACCAGGGACGGACCCTAATCACGATATCCTTAGTTTCACCCGAAGATACGGGTGTTTCCTACTCCGTATCACTTACGGACATATGATTAAATGAACGATACCACGATCTGACAGCGTTCAGGTTCAGAATATCCGATTCCTAAAATGTCCAATTCCCGAAATTACCAATTCCCTAAATGTCCAATTCCCAAAATCTTTGATATGTGGCAAATTTGTTAAGTTACGACCAAACAATAAAAAAGTAGTCCTTACTCCCGATATGTATTTTCCCGTCCGTGAAATTGAATTTGTTTTAACGATGCTACTATCGGAAGGACCGTCTTCGTTCACGGACTTGACAGAGTAGAACCCAAGAACCGGTGTAATCAATTTAGTATGGACGTTGGCGAAAGACAACGAAAATAACAAAGGAAGGAAATAAATTAATTTGACCCAGGTTAAGTAAGGCACACAATATTCACACAAAAACAAAAAAAAAAAATAACCTAAAATTATAGTATTGTGTGCAACACGGCTGCGCCAAATAGGCCCAGTTCAGCATAAATGTCAGACAACTAATGCCTGACGCTGGTTTTCAACTGGACCCTAATAATCGATCTTTTTTGGTTTGGCATGACGTCACAAATTACTACAAATCCTATTTCAACACACAAAAATGAACCTTACGACATAGTAAAACAAAATTGCTGTTTAAATAACAAAAATCTCGTGTGACATTAGCTTTATAGGGAATATGGGGAGTTTGTTATTAACGGTAACAGAGTGGGTGCAGTCCTCTGTCTTGTAAATGCCGACGAGACGGTTGCACACCTCGAACATGTTGTAACGTAGTGAGATTATTATGAACTGGGCGTTTTTGGTGCGTTCCTGAAAGGAGAAAATAGAAAATTTTAATCAAGAGGATCGTTGCAATTTGATTGACTGCTCGAGGCGGGTATCACATCTCCGCCGCGAAACCACAATAGTTCCAACAAGACTTGTCCGTTATACGACAAGCTAAGCAGAAGCGAAACTGCCTGTTCTAGTGAACATATTTGATTATGATTCCATACAGATAAGCCAGAAGCCAAATACAATTCAGCGCTGAGCCCGCTATTTTGTTGCGGTGCCGCGTTTGTTTCGCACGTATCTGTAGCAGTCGACAAGTTTATAAAACGAAACAATTTTTTTTTTCAAATGGATGTTGAATTTACGGAAAAATTAATCTAAGAGGTCCGAAGTAGACCTATACTGTATTTCGGTTTAAAGACATTTATTTTCTCAAAGAACATACAGTTCACTTATAGAGAAACTTAACTAAATTAACAATATGTTGTAGATTACATTACGACGTCGAGCCATCCAATAAACAGCTCCATATTAATATTTTCTTTTGTAAAAAATAAAAAAATAAATAAAAAAGTAATTATGTTGTTAGGTAGGTAACTAAAATACGAAGCAACTCACGCTAAACTTGTCTAATAAAAAAAAAATAAAAAAATAGTGAAAATACGAACCAATCTTATGTGTCTAACAAATGATTCCTTAGGCATTTTTTAAATGTTGGTATGCTTGTGCACTCTCTGACTTTTTTAGGTAATTTATTATACAGCCGAACCCCCTCATACTGTATAGTTTTTCTACCGTGCAGGGTTCTTACTCTTGGTACTTCCAGGTCGTCTTGATTACGGGTATTATATCTATGAGTATTTTGTGTGAATGAAATATTTGTGTGTATGTTGGTCTTAAGGATCTTTCGGATTGTCATGCATGTGTGGTATGTATATAATTGTTGTAGGTTAAATAATTTTGTTTTTTTGTAGAGTAATTCTGTAGGAGTGTAGTAGTTGTAATTGAATAGGACTTTGATGGTTTTATTTTGTGTTCGTTGTAGATGTTGTTGATTCGTTTTTGCAGCTTGTCCCCATACTTGGATCAGATATTCCAGATGTGGCTTGACTAGCGTGTTGTAAATAGTATGTCTTAGCTTGTAGGGTACGCATTTTGCAATGTTACGTATGGCTCCGGTTAGTGGGATTATTCGAGATCTTACGTAGTCAATATGCGCTCTGAATGTCAACTTGCTGTCTACAATTAGGCCCAGATACTTTTCATGCGTTGATTTTCGTAACGGTTGGTTATTTATTGTAAGATTTGGAAATGATGGTATTTTTTTATTCTTTGCGGCAAAAACGATGTAAGCAGTTTTATTAACATTCAAAGTCAGAAGGTTTTGACTAAGCCATCTATTCAAAACATGAAGATCTTTCTGTGCTTCTGAGATAATTTCAGTGATGGAATTGCCAAAATAAAAAAGACAAGTGTCGTCCGCATACAGTGACACGTGTCCAGTCAGTCCAGCGGTACTAATGTCGTTAATATATATGAGGAAGAGTAATGGACCCAGGACCGATCCCTGAGGTACTCCGCACTGAATATTGGCCGGGGTACTTGTAAATTTTTCAAGTTTGACGATCTGTTGCCGATTGGTTAGATAAGACTCAAACATTTTGTGGGCTGTAGATGTAATTCCAATGATTTTTAGCTTTTTCAGAAGGATAAAATGGCTAACAGTATCGAATTAAGTCAATGAAAACACCTAGAGCTAATTGTTTTTTGTCTATATTATCTTTTATTTTAGTAATTAAATCAACAGTAGCCGAAAGTGTATTCGAGTGTGGACGAAAGCCATATTGGTATGAGTAAAGAAAGTTAGTATTGATTAAATGCTTAGATAAGCGCGTGTATAAGACCTTTTCAAATAATTTGGAAATAACAGGCAACACTGAGATTGGCCGGTAGTTTCCGGGGTCAGTCCTGGTTCCAGACTTGTATATGGGAGTCACTTTAGCTATTTTAAGACTGTCCGGAAACACGCCACTGTCAAAGCAGCTGTTAATGCAATTCGTTAGGTTAGTTAGGATTAGGTTCTTGATGCATTTTATAGATTTTGTCGTTATTCCATCAATTCCACAGCTGGTATCATTATCTAAATTATCTATTATTTTGGATATCTCATCCTCAGTGCAATGTTCTAAAGTGGTAAGTTGAAGGTCTATATCTGGCGTATGTAGTGTAATTTGTGGGTTAGGATTAGTTTGTATGATATTCTGGGCCAACAGAGAGCCAATAGTAGCAAAGTAGTTATTAAACGCGTTACAGATTTCTGTGCCGTTCGTTATTTCTTTGCCGTCAAGCGTAAGTTTGGGAAGAGCACAGACATCGTTTGTCTTATTTTTAGCTAGCGTGTTTATCAATTTCCACATTTTTTTGGGGTTCTTACTACATCTTGAAAAAGCGTCAAAATAGTAATTCTTTTTATCTTCTTTTATTTTACACTGTACTCTTTTTCTGGCAGCTTTATATTTAGATTGCAGCTGTACGTTTTCTTGGTCTGTCAAACAACCACGCCATAATTGATTTCGTTCGTTAATATAATTAATTACTGTTTTATTGATCCAGTCCTCTTGTGGTAGGTTTAGTATTTTGTATTTTATTATTTTCGAGTCATTTATGTTCTTTATTATATTTTGTTCAAGAATGCCATAGTGGTTTCCTACTTCTGTCGAGTCGTATTTTAGTATATTTTCATACAGAGCTTTGTAATCAATGGCATCATATTGAACTTTTTGTTTTAGGGTCTGTTTGTATTGTTTGAGTTCCAGGTAAATTTGTTTGTGGTCTGATAGTGTTGATTCAATTATTGCCATGTGTACCTTAGCGTTCCATATATTAGTACATGCATGATCGATTATGCTTTTTGTGTGCTTGGTTTGTCGAGTGCAGTAATTTTCGTGTTTGTTGTTTAGTATATAGTATCCGGATTCTTGTATAGCATCTGTGTAATCGGTTGTTTTACGCTCAGTACTTAGTAAGTCGATATTAAAGTCCCCAAAAATAATTGTCTTGCGTTTGCTCTTTTCCAAACGTTGTGTGTAAATATTAAGAAAGTCGCTCAGGTTCGTATTTGGGGGTTTATAAATTAAGCCTATGGTCAGAGAGTGTTTTAATAAGTTTATCCATAAAAAATTATTACCACATTCATATTGCTCCTCTTTTATATCAAATTTTAAACTTTTGTGTATGTACATTGAAATACCCCCGCCTATACAACCTTTCCTTAAATTAAATATATGTGTGTAGTTAGGTATGTCCAGCATATCGGCATCAATTTTAGATTTAATCCATGTTTCAGTTATCAACACAATGTGTATGGTATGATTAAAGCTTCGTAGGATACATTTTAACTCATCAAGCTTACCTGGTTTTACCAAACTACGCACATTAGCATAAAACATTCTTAGCGAGGCTGGAGATGTACATATGTTCTGGTAGGTATCCACATATTGATAGGTCACGTTATCTAAGTCTGAAGTGTCGTAGTTGCTTCGTCGAGGGATTTGTTTTTGGGGTAGTTTTTTGCTGCATTTTTAATTATCTTCGGTATACCGTTTATGTACCTTATCGTAAGATCAGATTCACCACTTTCCGTTCGTCGTAACAATTCCGCACGTTGATCCTTCATGTATTTTATTTGCATTGGTGTTTGATCCGGTAATATGCGAACGTTATCTATTTTGAGATTTGATTTGTTACGCAGAATGTGTATAACTGTTTCTTGTTGTTGGAAGGTAACCTTAAGGTATCTAGTTTTTTCCGAGTTATACTTGCCAAGACGCATGCACCTTATAGGGGAGGGACATTCTTTGTAAATTGTTTGAATTATGCTAAGCGCTTGATTTGTATCATATTCACGCCTCGTTGTTGAGTTTTTGTCACTTATTTCACCAATACCTCCAATTATTACATTATACTGTCGCTTTGCGCGGTCTTGGATTTCTAAGGCCATGTACTCACAATCGAACTGTGGCTGATTTTTGTTTACATCGCACAATGTTTTATTATCGGTAGATAATTCGGTTTTGAGAAGGGTTATCTCTTCTTGGAAAGTAAAGTTTTGGTTTTTCAGCTTTTTCAATTCTTCCTTAATGTCATTCTGCTCAGATGTAAGAGTATTGGTTACACTTTTTATGTTTTTTATTTCATTTTTTCCCTCAACCATTTCTTGACATAGATTATTCGAAATTTCATTTAGTTTTTCGCTGAAGGCTTGGAAATAGCTCTTCATTTCAGTTCGCAGGTCGGACATTTCTTGCATAACCTCGGCCTCAAAATTCTGCTTTCTTTTTCGCAGTGTAACTTTGCCATCTTCTTTTACTAACGTACGTAGGTCAGTAAGTGATCCACTTCCTTTGCTGCATAGGTTCACATTTATTTCGTCGGACAATTGTTGTGCACTCATCTTTACAATATGGGAGTGACTTTGCACGTACACACAGGGGAAATAGTCCGTGAGCGAGCGAGTTGAATAATCTGTTTGTTATGGTCTCGTCTCTTTTCCCCGAGGTGGTGAAGAGCGGTCGCGGCAACTGTCACACACGGTACGTTGTAAATTTAAAAGAATTAGTACGTAGCACTGACACTTTAGTTCACGCTATTTTGCGCGTAAGTTTTATTGTTCTTAGTATCACTTTTGTTTGTACATTAGATGTATAACGTTAGTTAAAATACGGTGTACACGTCTGTTCTCTTCGATAGTCGAACGCCGAAAAAACTACTAGTATTTACGTTTGAAGTCGAAAGCTACGACAGTTTTCTCCGATTGCTACAATTTAACTGACTCTCATGAAGTTCCGCTACTCAATCGGGATATAATCCAGGGTCAAATAGCTAAGCTAGCGAAACTCTACAGACGTTATGGGTATCGATATCTTAACATGATAAAATAAAAACAAAAATATTTCAAGTTTTTTTTTGGGGTCAGTTTCCCTCAGTCGTCAGTTTATTTAATTCGCCAGTTCCGTGGATCAGTCTGTTTCACTGATTCGTCAGTTTTGCCGATTAGACAGTTGCTGCCAGTTACCGCACTGGGTAAAACTTTCTTCAACCGCGCATGCGCGTTTATAGCACCACACGAAAATTATTTGAACGCGTATGAGCGTTTGTCGCACAGGGTTAGTGAGCTATATATTTAGCATTTGCGAAAAGTTCGCTAATAATTTAGCAGTTAATGCGTTAACAAACAGCAGGAGCGCAGTATTCTAGGCGCCAAATTGACCGATCACATTCGCAAAACCTCACTGCGTTCCAAAACAGATTACTGACGGTGCTCAAAAAGCCGCTAAGCTGAAATGGGACTGGCAGATGATGACTCACCTTAATGTAGTTAGCGACAATGGACACGTTTTTGAAGTCCAACGCGGCGTCGATCTCATCCATGACATACAGGGGTGTTGGTTTATAGTAATGTAACGCAAACACCAACGCTAGCGACGACAGTGTCTTCTCGCCGCCGGAGAGATTTGAGATGTTCTTCCATGATTTGTTTGGGGGACGGACACTGGAAGAAAAAGAGGTTTGCTCATTATTGGTATTGTTTATAACTTAAATGATATAATAACCCCCTGACCGGTTTCGGTCACGGTGGCTAATCTCTACGAAGATTAGCCAGGTTCGCAGGAGATATTATAGTGCACAAGTGTGCGCAAACATAGGTGCACTCTCTGTTCCTGAACTCTCATAGTCCGATGGGACGCAATCCGACGCGACCGGGGAGCAGGCGCAGGACGCGACACGAGCGCGACGCGCGGGGTATCACTCCGGGCTGCTACTGGCAAATTCCTAATGAAAAACCCAGTAATACTTTGCCCGACCTGGGAATTGAACCCAGGACCCCATGCACAGCAGTCGCGCTTGCGACCACGAGACCAACGGAGCAGTTATATGACATAAAGATAACATTAGGCTTGTATTCCCGAAGGGATGGGCAGAGGATGTAGTAGATGCACACTTTGCCCGCTAAACATATGTTTCTACTTAAATAAATAACCGCGTAAATAATAGCGTTACCCATTTGGACGTCATAGTTTTTTTGAAGCTAGAGGATAGAGGATGCATCGTGTTACCCAGTAACTGGGTTGTGGAGGTCAGATAGTCAGTCGCTCCATGCAAAATATTATGGTATTTAGCTGCATCTGGTTAGGCTGGTAGCCGACCTCAACATAGTTGGGAAAAGGCTATGCAGATGATGATTTAGGAGCTATTGATGATGCATTAACAATGAATACTTCATACCTCTACCCATAAAGGGGTAAGACAATGATTTTAAAGGAACAAAAAACCTGACCAACTAAAAAGTTGGAATTCAGTTGGATGCAGCTGCTGGCAGTTATTTTAGTTCAATCCCAAATTTGATCCTACCATCATCAACGTACAAAACGTGCATCATCATGGCATCAGACTTAGGATTGCCACCAACAACTTCTTGATTTAAGAGTTACTAGCATCAAAAATACGGGTTTTAGTTTTTTTTGTGAAGGAAATGTTTAATAATCTTTACATTTTAGCTAAAGTTAGAGTGTTGTTTATCCTGTAAATTATTAAATATATATTATTGTATTTTTTTTTTCGTATATTATTATTGTATTTTTTTTTTTATAATGTAAACCCGGAAATACGGGGTAACCCGTAAAATACGGGGCATCTGGCAAGCCTAATCAGACTGCTTGAAAAGTTAGGACACCTCATAGATTCAAATCCATCCAGCCAAAGGGTCCAAAGATACATAAGAAAGTCTTTTCTGTCGTGCAGTCGGGAAAAAAAGCACTTTTACTTGAAATATCATTTCTTTACCTGAAAATGATACCCTCAGTGAACGGATCGAGCGAATCAACCAGCTCCAACTCGGCGTCACCTCCCAGAGTGATCATTTGGTACATTTCCTTCAACTTCGCTGTTATTGTGTTGAAACCTGTAATTGAATAAAAATCAGGTTTAATTTTCCATAATTCAACAATATTTTGTGCCCCGTCTTTTATTATTTGTCGAACAGAAGTATAAATAGTTTTTTTTTTTTATTCAAAGTGAAACCTTTCCCATACCCCCTCCCTTCCCCTTCTACCTCCACCTTTTCTTTCCTTCCTTTACCGTTTTTAGGGTTCCGTAGCCAAATGGCACGGAACCCTTATGGATTCGTCATGTCTGTCCGTCCGTATGTCACAGCCACTTTTTTCCGAAACTATAAGAACTATACTGTTGAAACTTGGTAAGTAGATGTATTCTGTGAACCGCATTAAGATTTTCACACAAAAATAGAAAAAAAGACAATAAATTTTGGGGTTTCCCCATACTGAAACTCAACATCTTGTGGGGTATCTATGGATAGGTCTTCAAAAATGATATCGAGGTTTCTAATATCATTTTTTTCTAAACTGAATAGTTTGCGCGAGAGACACTTCCAAAGTGGTAAAATGTCCCCCCCCCCCCCTTTCTAAAATAAGAGAAAGATAAAACTAAAAAAATATATGATGTACATGTAGGTTTCACTCCTACCAGATACCTAGTACCGTTTACCATATAAACTTCCACCGAAAATTGGTTTGAACGAGATCTAGTAAGTAGTTTTTTTTTAATACGTCATAAATCGTAAAACGGAACCCTTCATCGGCGAGTCCGACTCGCACTTGGCCGCTTTTGCCTTTCTTATTTTTTGGAATCCCTCCTTACATAGAAGAAAAAATATCGCCCAAGTGCGTTTCAGACCATGCATGAAGGGCTCCGTAGTTGGAGAATGTGTTATGTGACTCTTGTATCATTAAGATATAAATTGCAACACAACATGACTGCACGCTTACCACACAAGAAATCAGTAGTCCTCTTCTTTTTCAGTTGATCGTAGAGAGCTCTCATATCATTTCTTCGAGTCGTTATATCATCAAGTTCAGCCGCCCTACGAAGGTACAGTTCCTCTTTGGCTTTGTATTCCTGAAAGGAAAAACATCTTCCTGTTAGCGTGTCGATGGCAATCTTAATGGAATCAGCTTAGAATTCGGCTACGTGTTTGGCGCCATCACTAGCGTCCGTAACGTGCAGCTGACAGGACACGCAAGACAGTATAAAGTGTCCCATCAAAAATCATTTATTCAAACTAAGCTGAGAATCAGCACTATTCGAACGTCGAAATTACAAAAGACAGTCCCCCAAAACGCCCGCCCTTCACCACTTCCTAGTGCTATCGCTGGGGAGATGTGAATAAAGAGTACATCGTTTGTGGAACCACATTTACACTCCAAGGTGGAGTCGTCTATGAATCTACCAGAAAGGGTAGCATGCCTACCATAAATATGGGTTTTGTCGACGAAAGAATAGACAAAATGACAGATTGAAGAAATATTTCTAACGTCTTCAGCATGGCGACGAAGAGAAATGTTTCTATTCTTATGTCGACAAAAGTCTACAATGACGCCGATTCCCTTATTCACAAACTAAACTAAATTTAAGTTCAGTGCATCTTTTTCTTTCTATTTCATTAAGAAAAGGACAGAAGATAAATATTAGCGTCCTGTCAAATTATGATACTCCATAGACAAGTTAGACGTGATTAAAAACATGGCTACTAAAAATATGTCAATTTACGTCAGGCGAGGACTAATTTGACAGGACTGAACTAATATTTATCTTCTGAGGGCGTAGTGCGAGTTTTTTACCTACTAGATCGCGTGAACGTAAACGCAGATTTGTAGGGTAGTAGAGCAGCGCTATCTAGTGGAAACTCGATAGCACTGCTGTCATTACATACAAATCTGAGTTTACGTTAACGCCATCGAGTAGGTAGAAAAACTCGCACTGTGCCCTCTGTCCTTTTCTTAATGGATGGATTAAAAAAAGGACAGAAGATAAATATTAGTTCGACACTTGGGGATAGAAACATTTCTTCTGAACAAGTGTCAAATAGTTTACATCACATTTTACTTAGACAAGAATCTATATTGATTCTAAAATTTGCTCCCCATTGAAGAAGAAAGAATGTCTTTGTCTTCATAGAAACGCGAGTCTACAGGTAGCCCCGTGCTCGGGCAGAAGAAATATCGAGATGGAATGAAAGAACTTTGTCTATTATTGGAAGAATATAGATAGAATTGGTCATGCTACGAGAACCGAACAGGTTTTTTTTTTTTTTACTAGCCTACGCTGCCCCACTCCTGGGCAAAGACCTCCCTCCACTGCTTCCATCTTTCGTGAGCCCGCGCGTCCTTCTTCCAGTTTTGACGGAACCTATCCAGCTCGTCCGGCCTTCACCTACGTGGTCTGCCGTGACCTCGCCTCGCTGTCTCAGGGCACAAATTCTGTGCTATTTGGGCCCACAGTTTGTCTATGCTCTGCGGCAGACATGTACTGCCCAGTCCCATTTAAGTTGGGTAGCCTTTTGAGCCATGTCAGTTATCTTTGTTTTGGAATAGGTTGAGTGATAAAATGACGATTCGTCCGTCGAAAGTCTATCCTTCAAGATATTACCTGGATAGCCTGTATATTAGGCTTCTTATCTCCGATCCTGTTCTTCTGCGCAGTCAGTCGGGCCCTCAACTCCTCTACTTCTACCTCTTCTAACTCTTCTGCAGTGTGCTGGGCCAGAGGAGGAATGGGCTCGAAACCAGGGATGCCTTCGATGCCTGGGTCTTCGAGTTTTAGAGATCGTAGCTGAAAATAAAATGGTAATTAACTGTAATCATAATATTGATGGATTTTTTTATTTATTTTTTCTTATACATTTTGTTCCTATTACTATACACAAACCACTATCAGTATATTGGTTTTGCTCTTTTCCTGCAATGGAATACTGTTAAATATTTTATTTTATTCAATTCAATAAGGCTAACGCATATGAATTCGCCGCTAGAGGCGCTAGTGTAGCGTTGAGGTTTACGAAATGTCAAATGTCACTGTTTGTGGCTAGGATACGCTTTTTTCCAATAATAGGTATTAGTTCTTAGGTATATAAATTATCACTCTGTAGCGGTATCACGGATATCACCCGAGCGGTATCTACAACGCCACATGCGAACAACGCGTCATACTGACGTCACGCGAATCCTGCATCTCACAAGCAGAGTTTACCGCGCACTTAGCATAGATACAATTTCCCAACATCAATCGTTGGGCAATTGCCCGCCAGATACAACACCCGTCTGGTCGGAGGATCCTCCCTTTTCTATGGAGGATGAGTGAACTTTACACCCTGTTCCTCATACCTCCAAACTGGTGACCCCGAGTATGAACGTCAGCGCAGCCTTCGTGCAAACACTTCAGCGTGACGTCATCATCATCACTCCCGCAAGCTTCAGCAGCGAGTCACCCAGCCAGCCAGCATCCACGGCTTCAACGGGTATCCTGACCACCAGCATGCAGCGTCCGCGCATACCTGGTCATCACCCACAGCCTCATCAGCAACCTTGGCACAGCACACTGCACCTTCGGCCGGTCAACAAGCAGAGCACCCTCTCCTGGTCGACGCAGCAGCCAGCCTCAACCCGGCGCTGTACGACATCCGACGCACTGGAGTATAACGCAGCGCCACCCCGACTCACTGGGGACATCTCCGCAGACAGTTCCGACTCACCGTGAACTATGCGGCAACCGGTTCCGACTCACTGGAACCTCAGCTGGCCTGGCAAGTATCGCAAGATTACAAGACTCAGCCCACTATCGACCTCCGGTCTCCGGAGGGGAGTGATGTAGCGGTATCACGGATATCACCCGAGCGGTATCTACAACGCCACATGCGAACAACGCGTCATACTGACGTCACGCGAATCCTGCATCTCACAAGCAGAGTTTACCGCGCACTTAGCATAGATACAATTTCCCAACATCAATCGTTGGGCAATTGCCCGCCAGATACAACACCCGTCTGGTCGGAGGATCCTCCCTTTTCTATGGAGGATGAGTGAACTTTACACCCTGTTCCTCATACCTCCAAAACTCATTTATTTATTCTCTGAATATAATTTGTGTAAGTCAATCTATTTATTTATTTTTTGTATTAAATTATATACAAATTTTGCACATTATTAATTAATTTACTAGCACTTTAATGCAATCATTAGTCATCTGAGTAGGTACCTGAAGATTTTTTTCCTAGAAAACGAGTGAGACCGTGAGCAATAAATAGTTAAGAGAAACATATTTACCTCTCTCTCCCACAAAGGTGTTTTGCCCTGACACTCTTGAATAGATTTCTCCATCTTCATCACTGCATTGTTATGTTCCAAACGTTCGGCTTTAATTTTGTTTTCTTTGCCCTGAAGTTTCTGTATCTCTTGCTTCAGCCCCGAAAACTCTCCAGTACCTTCGTTTATTTGTTCGTCGAGCTGAAGGTGGAAACAAAGTTTATAAAATTACATTGTGATTAATTAGAATGCGAGCCTAAAATTAAAAGTGCGAGAAAGGGAATGGTGAGGTTCGCCACTTTGAATTTGTTTTTTTATTGACACACTGCGCTTGCGCAAGTGAAGCTACTAAACCGATATGGTTATGGTTGGTATAGCTTGGGAGCTGATGAAAGGCTTAGCGATATGGTCATGGTTGGTATAGCTTGGGAGCTGATGAAATGCTTACATTTAGATTCCTAGGTGATATTGGGTTTTGCCATCTGAATTTTTTCAGTAGCAACCCAGAGTCTAGTTTTGTGCCCAGTTGATGGCAATAGGCTGGGACTAAAACATAATTAATTTTTTTCCATCTATAATATGTATGTATTTACAAAAAAAAAAAATGTATATAAGTAGTTTATCAGCCATCTTGTTACCATAACACAAGCATTAGGTTGCTTAGCTTGGGACTAGATGGCGCTGTGTGAAATGTCCAGGGATATTATTATTATTATTATAATTGGCGGAATGTGGGTGTACTATAGGTACAGCTCTGCCTCAAGGATAACAGACGTGATACTTATTCAATAATAGATTTAAAACATGACTGCTACTGAGCGATGGCCGTTTTGCGTGAATATTGTGCATACATACCATCATCTGCCTAGCCTTTTCCCAACATGTTGGGGTCGGCTTCCAGTCTAACCGGATGCAGCTGAATACCAGTATTTTACATGGACCGACTGCCTATCTGACCTCCACAACCCAGTTACTGGGTAATACGATACCCCTTGGTAAGACTGGTTGTCAGACTTTCGGGATTCCGACTACCCGTAACGACTGTCAAAGATCCACGAATGACAGCCGGGACCAACGGCTTAACGTGCTTTCCGAGGCACGGAGGGGTCTCGGTATGTAAAGATGGTCACCCATCCACAGACCAACCGCGGCAAGCGTAGCTTAACCTGACCGATCGACCTGTCCGGCTGTTATTATTTAGACATACCATACATACATAATCAACCTTTAATATTCCCACTGCTGGGACACAGGCCTCCTGCAAGTGAGAGGGTGTCGGCCGTAATCTACCATGCGAGCCTAGTGCGGGTTGGTAGATGTCACATGTTTTCGAATTTTTGGTTCTAAGACATGCCGGTTTCCTTCACCGTTTGAGAGCAGTGACTGCGGTGATGAAATAAATTACACAAAGTAAAGCGCCTGTTTGGGTTCAAAGGGTTCAAACCCACAACTCGTAAATCGCGGCAGTATCCACCAGGCCGCCACTGCCTTACATATGTAAGTAGTACGAATTTAAAGTCTCTGCATACTTTTATGTAACACTTAGAAAGCTTATCCTTTCGTTCGGATTCGAACCTACAAGTCGCGGCAGTTACCACTGGACCACCACTGCTCTCCATGTGATGCACACACAAAAAAAATAACAAGTGATGATGATGATGACACAAAAAAAATAACAAGTTGGGGGATAATAAATCCCCCAACTTGTTATTTTTTTTGTGTTCTTTCACTGCGTCATGTGTGCCGCAAATAAACGTGTTTTTTTTTTTTTTTGCTTTTATGACTTACGTCTTCCAAGTCCTTCTGTAATTTTGCGCTCTCCAAACTGTATTCTTTCTTCTGATTGTTCAATGTTTCCAAGGTCCTCTCCGTCTCTCTCAGGTCAGCTTCCATCTGCTGAATTTTTTCTTTAGATTTCTTTGCGTTCCTGTGAAAAATTATTTATTAACAAAGCTGAAGAGTTTGTTTGTTTTTTTTTTTTTTGTTTGAATCCTCTGTTCTCTGGAACTACCAGTCGGAATAAATTTTTATTTGTTAGTTGAATTCTTAAGGAAGACTACAGGCTATTTAATTATACATACATTACCTACATTAGTCTCTTACGAGCGACACTATATGTGACGCACATAAGTGTCGCACATAAGGACAGTCCAACCTACTTGCTATCATACTCAGAACGATATTGGAGCTGGCCCGCACTCTGCGCACAAGAGACGCGCAGCGCTTCCGCACAGTCGCATGAAAACAGTCCACGTGCGCCCATGCAGACATACCTGAAGCGCTGCAGTAGCGAGGCAGACCCAAAATCGCTCTGAAAGCGTTGTTAAACAATGCGGAGGGTGCTGTAGCTTTTCTGCGTGCAATTAGCCCACAGGCTGCAGTTGTACATGGATGTGCAATATGCTCGGAAAAGAGTTATAACATTACGCCAAGACCCGGACACGAGTAAAAAGAAAAAGCCATAAACAACGCTAAGTGGAGACGAAGTAATAGCGAGGGAAGGTGATGCAATGCAACGGGGTGGGTCACGGTTTCAGGCAAAGCTAGTTTTTTAGTCTTATTATAAATTGAAGTCGCTTTCCGGGTCTGTCTGTGTGACCACGTTGTTCTTCTAAGCTGCGCAACGGATTTCAATGAAGTTTAAACTATAATTTGGGGAATTTATACCGACAGGTTTATGTGTATAAACCTGCTTCAATAAATTTATATTAAACTTACATATAATAAAGAAATTCAGACTTTTTTCCAGTCGTAATTACCGTACGTAGCAAGAGTGAGCAGGAGCGGGTCGCAAAGTTTAAATCAAATCATTTATTTCAAATAGGCACATAAAAGGCACTTTTGCACGTTCCTCAACGGTCCAAACCTTCGCTCAGATAACTTACATGTAATGCCACTTAATTAACTATACAGCGTTATAGGAAAAACACCAACTACCTCTTAAGAGGTCATTGTACACATTAGTATGAACAACTTATGGGACCACACCTGAAATCGCGAAAAAAAAAATCTGCTGTTCCCTACATTTTGACGAGTTATACGAACATAAATGTAGGTAACAGCTGATTTTTTTTCACGATTTCAGGTATGTCCCATGATTATAAGTTGTTCATAATGATGAGTACAATGACCTCTTAAGAGGGTGTTGGTGTTTTTCCAATAACCCTGTATACTTTACGTTGTCTAGGTTGATTTTTGATCAACCGTTTGTAATAAAAGATCTCAAATAAATTTCAGTTGCAATGGAATTTGAACTTTGTCATGTATGACATTGAGTTTGTATTCTCAAAACTTGATATATTTTGTCTAAGATTCTGAATTCGAATATCGTTGTCGTATCGTTGAATAGATTGACTTGGAACTTTACTTGCTTTGGTCTAGCAGTAGACGTCTTCCGGTCGAAATTATGATAATTTTATTTCTAAGATTGTTCGAACTAACCTCTTGCTAGTATTGATGCCGACCTTCAGCTTGGTGATCTCCGAGTTAACTTTATCAATCTTCTTAGTAAGATCGTTAACAGTTTTCTGTAAGTCCTTCACTTTTCCGCCGGCGACCGCCGATATTTGTATATCCACTTGTTGCACACTTTCATCCACCTGTAAATAGAATTTGACTTTCGTGCAGGCCTTTAACCACGTCACGTCAACGCCGGCTACCGCTGAAAACCAGCGCTGGGGCTGTCTCGTATAGGGTCTTAGCATTATGCTGAGCGATGGCAGTTTTGCGTGGATGTGAAGCATGTTTACCCCAACTTGATATTGCTTTTTTGTGTTTGTGTTATTTTTTATGCGTCATGTTTGCCGCAAAGAAAATACATTTAATTTTCTTTCTTTCTTTCTAACCACTGAGACATCACAACATTAACATACAAATAAAATAAGAAAAGTTGATGATGATTATGTCAAATAATGTGTATTGTCTTTGGTCCCTGGCCCTGACATTAAGCAATGGACAAAATTGACATATTTTTATATAAGCTTGAGTATGATGCTCTTGGCTACTTTGTAATTGTAAGTATATTTTATTTAAAAAATTGTAATATGCGTTTTGTTGGTGAAAAATAATCAATTTTTCTTTCTTTCTTTCTTCATATAGGATAAAATTGTAACCAGTGCACAAACTGTAACCATGAATTCAGCACATAAAATAGAAAATGATTATTAGCAACTATTTATGTGAGGATAAATATCGTGATGGAACGGCGATTGAAAAATGGCACAAGTTGATTCGCGGTCTGTTCTACGTATTTTTTATATATAAATGTTATTTCCTTTATTTCATTTAAATACGTATAAATTACATTTTTAAAGATTTTTAAAAAGATAAAAATACTTTTAAAAATAAGGTATCGGGAACAGGGTCCAAGCTACGGCCGGGTCAGGGCTCCAGAGAGGAACCTCCTATGCGGGCCGTGTCCAGAAGGACCGCTTTCTGAATCAAGCCCTTGATCCAGCTGCCCAACGAGAGCCACTTCAGGTTTTGGTCGAGGCTGTTGGTTATTAACTCATAGGCCGTCACGACTATTGGTACGTTGAGTGATGATCGTTGAGTCCACATCCTACATGTCGACAACCTCGCGAGCCAAGCCATATAAATATTATTATTATGTATATTAAACTTTTTTTTGCCTTGGCACCATCCAGTGAAGCCACCCCTGGTGTAGCTAAACTCAGAACTAAAGGAGATAACATACCTTGCTAGCGGTATCTTTGGCTGTATCAAGTTTTTCTTGAGTAGCTGCAAGTGTTGCTTCCAATTCGGCTTTCTGTACTGGGTCAACCTTACTAGCTACCACCGTAGCCTCTTGTTGTTTTATTTGATTCTGTTGACATATTCATCACATTTACTTACAAAACGAAAAGATGACGTATACAGAAATTTTAATATTGAAAAAAAAAAAGAGCACGTACATGTTGAGTGCCTGATAACAGACACAAAAGAACATACGTATCGGGTCGAGCGACCCCTGGCAGGAACGAAGTTCAAAATTTTCATCTTTCTAAAATTTTCGCAGCCGCCTTTGACCTCACTTTTGGCTTTAGCTTCCTCGAAAACCATGAAAACTATCTCACTCTCTCTTCCTATTATGTATAAATAAACATTCGCATGGATTCACATAACCCTTTTTCGTTACGCGACGATTTCAACCAGTTTACTCCTACCGCAAGTTGCGTTAAAGAACTTCGTTCCAAAAAGTAAATGACAGCACAGAAAAGAGATTGCTTTTTTTTTATTTATTTATCATTTATAGAAAAGAATACAGGATTATTCATATTAAATTTAATAGCAACCAAAAACCACTAAGGTTTAAACTTGTGCTATCATGAGTCTAACTCAATATCGAACTGTACAATGAAGCATTTTATATGTATGCGTTATTGTCGATACAATAAATTAATAACATCTTTAGGTCTTTAAATACTTCTGAATTGAATTGCTACTTAGCTCGCTTCCTCTATCCTAATTTTGCTGCGCCCAACAGGGTCCCTATTGATCTATTTTTGTTTTACCATGTATGTAATAGAATTGAGTATTGAGCTCGTATACATCTCCAACAACTACTATCGTGAAAAGATGACGTGTTATGGAAAAAGGTATGCAATTTTGTAAAAAAAAAAAACATGGTAAAAATTAACCCCTCGTATGATACTAAGTTCTGTAACAATAAAAAAGTAATTGTGTCTCATTAGTGACAGTTGAGCCTTAAGCAATGATGTATGTCAAATTTTGTGCCCGATGGCATTTCCCATTGGCCAAAATTATCATCTTTCATACAAACATTCATTGCTCTTTTACCCTTTAGGGGGATGAAGGGTGTTTGGAAGTCTACCGAACAGCCTGTATGACGAACAGTTGTGCATAATTTCATGCTTCGAGACCCAACGGTTTAGACCATGCTTTCTGTCAGTGAATAACTGAATTTAAGATTTTTATTAACTAGATAACCACAGATATTTAATTACCTGCATGATTGGAATTTGTTCGGCCAAATTCTTAAGGTCAAGTTTGAGTTTGTTTAGCGTAATTTTTCCTTCGCGTACGCTCTCTCCTAGGGCTTCTGACGTGCTTTGTAGTTCTGGTAGTTCTCTGGTTAGCTGTGCTAACCTGCAAAGACGTTTAAAAAAAATTAATTGATGTTGAATTTATTTCATCGCCTAAAATTACCCGGTAAAGAACCACAGTTACCGACATAGCTTGTAGAGTAAGCAACTTGTGGCAGTGGGCTGGCCTTGTTTTTCGAAGGACCGATATCCGGTGGAGCAGACGAGTCCTGGAGTGGAGACCGCGTATCGGCAAGCGTAGTGTGGGACGCCCCCAGCTAGATGGACGGACGAGCTAAAGAAGGTGGCTGGGGTAGGCTGGATGCAGAAGGCAGAGGATAGGGTGTTGTGACGCAGTCTGGGAGATGTCCTATGTCCAGCAGTGAACTGCAATAGGCTGAAGTGATTGATATAGAATTGGGGTAAGTTGACATACCTTCGTTCCATTCTGTCTAATTTTTCTTCATTCGCCTTCAAAACAGCTGGATCTTGTTCACTGGTGTCTTGTTGTACTGAAGTGGACATTTTACCTCGCATTTGTGTCCGTCCACCACCGGTCATAGTGCCTAAAATTTTATAAATTAGTTATCATTTTCATTAGTAAATAGTACTTCGTACTAAAGGTCAAATTAAATCAGGTAGCAAAACTCCGCAGAGGTAATGGGTATCGATATCTAAACACGACAAAACAAAAAAAGATTTGATTTCTTTGTTTTTGAGGTTAACGACCGCTGATAGAGATTACTTGAAGAATTACTTAAAATAGTTTTTTTTTTTTTTGTTTTACACTATTTAGATATTGACTCATCACGTCTGTGAAGTTTTCACAAAAAAAAAAAACGGATATTTTAAGTAACTACTCTACCACGATTGTTGACCGAAACAAATCCAGGGTCAAATTCAATTAGCTTGCTAAACATCGATATCGTGGTTCTCCATACGCAATGCGCGACGCCTGTATGCTTAGTGTGAGTTTGACAGCATTGTTCGAATGACTTAACCATCGCGTAAATCGAGTTAACGTCAAACGTATCGAGAACCGAATGCATGCGAGTGTGAGTTACCATCGAATCTAACCATCCGATACGCGTTTGCTCGCCGTGAATTGCGAGCATTATTTTTCTTATGTTGGTGTCACGTAAGCGTCCTCCGATAAACCGACCAAATAGAATGACATTTATATTCAGTGTTCCTAATGAAAGCGGCTGTCTATCAAATTTGTGTTGGTTATAAAGACTTTGTTTATGTTTCGTGTTTGTGTGAAGTTATTGTGATTTAGAATAATATTGGATTCTATTAATTAAAAATAAAGAAAAGTTCGTCCCAATTATGTTATGATAGTGACATTTATGGAGCAGTAAGTGGAATTTTAATTATTTGGTGATTAGCGAGCTTGTAATCTGTGAACTTTGCAGAAATAAAACTAAGTTTATTTATGTACGTTTGCCCCGCACGGCCCCCCAGAATTTGTGTTTTAGGTGTGCACTAATGCAATGTACTCGCCTCTAGGAGTATATGTACCGTTTTCTTTTTCAATGTACCTCTGTACTTTTGAAGATATTTGCAAAAAAAGGGGGCCGTGCCAGCCAAACGTTTTCAGCACGGCCCCCGTGTAACTTGAAAAATATATAGCGTATTAAAAAGTTTCTTAAACTCAAGGAATGTACTCTATTAACACGCTATATGTACCGCAACAGATATTGTGAATTCGTAATGACAAATAATATATAGAAGTGGATAGGGGGCCGTGCTGGAAAAAAAAAATATAAGAAAATATCTAAAAAAGACAAAACAATCTTAGCCAAAAACTATTAAAAAATAATTGATGTTTGGCAAGTAACATATGTACCGCATTGGTTTCTCATACAACTTGCTAAATTTGAAAAATAAACCAATTTTAGTTCATGCAGCACGGCCCTCTATAGTTGCCTATATCTTTTTAAATATGACATGTTTGTTTACGAAATTCGTCTTTCTGAATTATGTATAGGAGTACATTCGTTCCAAATAAATTGCGAAACTGCAGTATTAGTACTTTAAGAAATAAATAGGATCAAAAATATCATATATTACAACTGATAGGGTGACCATGATTCCATATATTAGGTACATATTTTCTATCCTACCTATGTATACGTTTATTAATTAAATTATGTGACTACATTGAAATAATAGTAGATTGTACAACTAATGCATAAAAGATGGGATAAAATAGCTCGTTTATGCCCGAGTTAAACACTGCTTTTCACTTCGATTGCTAGAAAATGAAACAGGCATAAAGTATATAGGTAACAGTATTTTTACTGTTCAAAAATGTTGCTAAATTGAAGATGAGAATAGCTAATTCCCGCCACGAAACTTTATAAAAGATTTTTTTTTAATTTTCATCATGATTTTGTTGTGTCATTCGACTTGGGTACCTACTTCATACTGCCAAGTCATAAAAAATGTTTCTTTGCGTTTTTAAATAATAAATGACCACTATTTTATCTGGTTTTATTAAATTAACGATACAAAACACGGAAGTAGAACAAAATAGGTGTAAACGTGAAACTCCAAAAGAAAAAAATAACGTTACGTTACTCGTCGGGGGACCGCTACTATTTTAAACTTTAACAGAACTTTAGGCTAATAATTAGAGCAGTCCCCCGACGGGACAACAATAATCAAAAAATTTCATACGTACTTACGTAGGGTCATAATCTCAAGGTTATTTTTTCTTTTTATAGGGTTTCACGTTTACAACTATTTTGTTCTATTTGTGGCTATTTTCCAATAGTTTTTTTTAAATTGTTTTAGGCTTTTTTATATTCGTACTATTTTTATTATTATTTTGTGTCGAGGGTTTTTCAAAGTTTTAATTTCATTTTTTTATGTTAGTAAAAAACGATCAATATAATGTAGTAATTATTTTTTATACCCTAATAATTATTCCACATTTTTTTATAATTACTACTCATTATACACAAATACTCGAAACGCAACAACAAAGTGATGCCCTACAAGAGAAACAATAAGCAAGCAACCGACTATTAGTTAGTACAAATAAATTATATTATAACGTAAAACTTACCTGTTTATTTTAGCAATCCATTTCCGTGCTAGTTTTTTTTTTTCTAAGCCAAGATAATCAAGCCTAACAGCCACACGTGAATTAAAACGTCGCAGATTAATTCGTTATTTTATTTCATTTGCTTTAATTTATATCACTTCCGTGTTTTGTATCGATAATTTAATAAAACCAGATAAAATAGTGGTCATTTATTATTTAAAAACGCAAAGAAACATTTTTATGACTTGGCAGTATGAAGTAGGTACTTACCCAAGTCGAATGACACAACAAAATCATGTTGAAAATTAAAAAGAAATCTTATATAAAGTTTCGTGGCGAGAATTAGCTATTCTCATCTTCAATTTTGCAACGTTTTTGAACAGTAAAAATACTGATATATGGAATCATGGTCACCCTATCAGTTGTAATATATGATATTTTTGATCCTATTTATTTCCTAAAGTACTAATACTGCAGTTTCGCAATTTATTTAGAACGAATGTACTCCTATACATAATTCAGAAAGACGAATTTCGTAAACAAACATGTCATATTTAAAAAGATATAGGCAACTATAGAGGGCCGTGCTGCATGAACTAAAATTGGTTTATTTTTCAAATTTAGCAAGTTGTATGAGAAACCAATGCGGTACATATGTTACTTGCCAAACATCAATTATTTTTTAATAGTTTTTGGCTAAGATTGTTTTGTCTTTTTTAGATATTTTCTTATAATTTTTTTTTCCAGCACGGCCCCCTATCCACTTCTATATATTATTTGTCATTACGAATTCACAATATCTGTTGCGGTACATATAGCGTGTTAATAGAGTACATTCCTTGAGTTTAAGAAACTTTTTAATACGCTATATATTTTTCAAGTTACACGGGGGCCGTGCTGAAAACGTTTGGCTGGCACGGCCCCCTTTTTTTGCAAATATCTTCAAAAGTACAGAGGTACATTGAAAAAGAAAACGGTACATATACTCCTAGAGGCGAGTACATTGCATTAGTGCACACCTGAAACACAAATTCTGGGGGGCCGTGCGGGGCAAACGTACATGTTTATTTGGTCTTTTAAGCATGGAGACCTCAGCAAGCTATCTGCAACAAATATTATTGGTGTCCAAGTCGCTACGGGCTTGGCAGTAGAAGAAGCTAGGTTGTCACAGGTTTAAACTTCTTAAATAACACCAACCGGTAGTACAAAATTATGTTACTTTATTGTGTCTCATAAATTGTATTCTCTTACAGGAGATTCACATTCAGCCCAATTCCACCTGTTACTTGTGCCCAACCTGTGAAGTGTTTTTGATGAAACTTGGAAAAAAGTTAGCCTGAAGTATGGTTATGTTGTGTCGTGGCATCAGCTGAAAAACTTTAAAGTCTGAAGAACATACAATTTTTATGTTCTATGTATCCAACCTAATTGGAATGAGCCAGGGCCATCAAGAGGCATTGCCCCAGCACAGTTGCCACCTACCATGGCTCCTACACCTTTTTTCTTTTGTGGAGATAAAGTGGAAGGTAAGAAAGTAAATTTTTTTAAAAAGCTCTATAAGATGACAACTCACAATATAAATAACTTTTATTATTTTTTCTAGAGACGGGCATGCTCTCCCCAACTAGACCTTCATCTCATGTCCGTGTAGTTCAGCCAGAGCCTGTTACATCTGTGCAAACTACTTACTCCTCATCGTGCAAGAATTCCAAGCATATTCGTTTTGGAGAAATTTTAAAGAACAGCAACATAAAGATTACATGGACTCGAGGAGAGAGCAAAATAGGATTAGACAAATGGAGGTGCAGGCTCAGAGGGAGTGGCAAGCTGTAGGCCACAGAGGATTAAATCTTTTAGAGAAAATTATTGTGGATACATTTTTTAAAGACTAATTAGATATATTTAGATCATATTAAGTACTACTACTGCCCACCACCTTTTTTGGTATTATTTATGTAAGTTAGTTTTAAGTTAAAAGTTGAAATTTCATAAGAAGTTGTGTTATTTATAATATGTACCTATTTACTACTTGTTATATTATTATAATATGTAAGACTGGTATCATATTACCCAGTCACTGGGTTGTGGAGGTCAGATAGGCAGTCGCTCGATGTAAAATACTGGTATTCAGCTGCATCCGGTTAGACTGGAAGCCGACCCCAACATAGTTGGGAAAAAGGCTAGGCATATGAGGATGATGATATTATTATATGTAAATAATTTGTAACAATAAAGTTATCTCAAACCTCAAGTAACTAGTTAAGAATTCGAAGAATTGTTATAATATCAAAATAAACTTCCTAGTTTGTGACACAATTTAAGACTGATTAATGATGAATAAAAGTACTGCAACCTTCTTTGTGGTTGGTGTTTCATTACTTCTAATTAAAGTTGAATAACTTATCTTACTATGGTCAGATTCACTACTCAACCTTTCTAATTCTAAACAAATAATTCATAATTATTTTACATGCATATTATACACTTCCTGTCTCGGACACTCACTACACCGAAAGTCAGCATGGTCACTATGGAGAAACTGCCTATCTTGTCAGATAGGCAATTGCTCCATGTAGGATCCTACTGGTATTCACCTAAATCCAGTTGGGATAGAAAGCTGACCCAAATATGGGAAAGGAATAGCAGATGATGACTGTAAAGAATATGCAATTAATAACAATCATAATTGATTATATGATTGTTATTAATTTAGAAAATACTGAAAGTAGGTACCTACTTATTAGATTTGATTAGGAAAAAAGTAAAGATTTTGTTACAAGTTTGCTAAAAGAATTTTATTTATTGTAGAACTTTCTTGACATAGTAACGACTACGTAATTATAATAATATTCTCAAACATCTTCCAAGCAAAATATGAACGTGATGCCATCTTCCAACCAAAATATATTAGTTATAATGAACCCACACAACGAATTAAAATAAAATAACTTTGAAAATTCACCACGCTCACAAGGTCTCACTATAAATCCTTCAGTGAAGGATTAATGTATTCGAAAGTGAACGCGTTTCTCAAACGAGCTGTCAAAAATGTCAAAATTGTAACTTACACTCGCGATAACACAGAGTCACGCTAGTTTACGAGCTCACTATCGAGTGGGAATCGATCGTCACCATCGACAAAGTAAAATAAAAAACTCACACTCGTTTTTTAGTTCTCGCGTATGGCACCAGGTGGCGCTAATTCGGCGCCATACAAATCAGAGTAAACTCTAACGCGATGGTGAAGTTAAAAAAACTCACACTAAGCATACTGTTCTCACTCGTCACAGACTAGAGTATCACGCAACACGTAGTAGAACACGCGAAGGACATTATTATTTACTAGCTGCGCCCCGCAGTTTCACCCACTTAAGTTTCGATCCTGGTTACAAACTATCTGTATGCCAAATTTCATCCAAATCCGTTCTGTAGTTTTTGCGTGAAAGAGTAACAAACATCCATCCATCCATACAAACTTTCACGTTTATAATATTAGTAGGATTACCTGCTATCTCAATAAGATCCCCTCTAAGCGTCACAACTCTATATCGTGGTTCTCCATAAGCTATTCGCGTCGCTTGATCCAAAGTGTCACAGACCAGAGTGTCGCGCAACACGTAGTAGAACGCGGGAAGGACACGTTCGTCTCTCACGGTTACCAGGTCGAAAAGACGCTGGGCGTTCTCGGGGCTAAAAAGAAGGGAAAATAATGTGAAAAACTGTGCATAGCATAGGCAGAAATGAAATGGTTTATTCTGTAAATTGGACATCGGAATCACTTTTAAATAATAAAAAAAAAACTAGATGTCGGCGAGGTCGGCGTTTCCTATCTGACCACTCAGAAGAAAGGCCGAAACAAACTGAAAGGTTACAGTCACTTTTAAAATCCAGACATAATCTTGGTCAGATCATGTGGATTGATGTGTGAAATGGTATTTTGAGGTACCACACAGATTTCAGTGGACCAATCCAGTCACATTTGTCATTTACTATAATTACTATACTAGCACAAAACTTGAGGGAATAAAAATTCAGCCATCCCATACGTTTAGGTCAAGTAGGTATTGAAGGTTTCTATGGAGATATTGGTCCCATGGAGAAAGTTGTTTAGTTTGATGGTCTGTACCACACCCTTAAACATGGCTGTTCATTGAAAATAAACCCCTACCTAAAACGTTGAAAACATAGCGGTGTGATGACGCAACGCACCGACAACGCGCACTGGATTTTCAACTCTCGGGGTTGAGCTGAGCATTGAAAATCCAACACAGCGATCCCAGCGCGTCAAAAAAACCGCCGCGGGAAAAACGCGCCCGTGCGGACCTGCGGTCTAATTGCGTCACACTATCAGCAGCAATGGGTTTCATTTTGACAGTTCAACAACATTCATTGCATTATTTACGTTGTTGAGCAGACACATTTTGCGAAAATATGAAGCAATGGATTAGCAATATCCTTCAAAATGATTCAGATTGAGATTAATAGTATGTTACTCAATTAGGGTGCTGGGCTTAGGAACATGAACTTACAAGGTTTTCCTTTCCATGTATTTCGCAATGAAATGATCTTGCTGGTCGAGCGCTATGAACGACCACCGTCCGATGTTGTTGTTCTTCAAAAACATGACGCAAGCTTGTGCCGTATCCACAGTGTCAACGACTATGTTGTCGAGAGCGGAGCAGCATGTTGATATGGGAACGTCGAACTTTGAGGCTATGCCTCCTAAGTCACCCTGGAACAAGTGTTTGATGTTAGTTTTGAGTTCTTTACTTTTTTAGTCTAAACTTAGTTATTTTAGTCTAAACTAAGCGCAGTTCGATTGTAGGTAAATTAAAATAAAGTTTGGGTCAAAATTTTCCAAGCAAAAACCCGAATAAAGACTGATTTTGCCATCGCCAGATAACTTTTATTCGAGGAATAAATTTGACGTTTGACTGTTTTTGTATGAAATAACTGTCAAAATTATTCCTCGAATAAAGTTATCAGATGATTGAAAAATCAGCCCTAAGTTACTAATTACTTACAAACATACATACACACATACGAACAGTGCAAGTTAAATAAATGTAAAAAAAATTGCTTAGTTTTTTTTAATTACTTCTCATAAACTAGGACTAAAATAATTACGTCGTCATTACGTCGTCGTTACGTCGTCGCTCTATTTTAACACAGAGCGTTGACTTCGTTTAATTTTTGATACTAAAGTTTTTGGCAAATATATCGCGCTGTATTTTTATATTTGCGTGGCGTAAAAAAAATGCATGCTAATAGCAAGGTGCTTGGGGGTTTACCTCGATGGCTAGCATGTGCGTGCGTGTCTATTAGCATGCATTTGTTTTACATGTAAGTGACGTCGAGGTAGCGAGCTAAACCGGCGGTCTATTCTGTAACAATCTAACTGTGAAAACTAAGGTTAGGTGAGTGTGAGTGTCGTACGAAATGATGACAGGGGATCACGCTCACGTCTTAACTTAAGTTTTCACGGTGAGATTTTTTTACGGAATAGCACTGCTGATGCTGGGGAATGACACATAGACAGCTCACTTCACCTAAGTTTTCACGGTGAGATTTTTTACGGAATAGCACTGCTGATGCTGGGGAATGACACTATGACAGCTCACTTTACCTAAGTTTTCACGGTGAGATTTTTTACGGAATAGCACTGCTGATGCTGGGGAATGACACTATAGACAGCTCACTTCACCTAATTTTCACGGTGACATTTTTTACGGAATAGCACTGCTGATGCTGGGGAATGACACATAGACAACTCACTTCACCTAATTTTCACGGTGAGATTTTTTACGGAATAGCACTGCTGATGCTGGGGAATGACACTATAGACAGCTCACTTCACCTAATTTTCACGGTGACATTTTTTACGGAATAGCACTGCTGATGCTGGGGAATGACACTATAGACAGCTCACTTTACCTAAGTTTTCACGGTAAGATTTTTTACGGAATAGCACTGCTGATGCTGGGGAATGACACTATAGACAGCTCACTTCACCTAAGTTTTCACGGTGAGATTTTTTACGGAATAGCACTGCCGATGCTGGGGAATGACACTATAGACAGCTCACTTCACCTAAGTTTTCACAGTGATATTTTTACAGAATAGCACTGCTAGTGTCGCAATGAAGCATCTTCAGCATTAACATTAGATCCAGGGACAAAGAGAGCAATAGCACTAGGAAGTGGTGAAGGGTGGGCGTTTTTGGGAGACTGTCTTTTATAATTTTGACGTTCGAAAAGTGCTGATTCTCAGCCTAATTTGAATAAATGACTTTTGATTTTGTTTTAGTGGTGACCCAGTCGTAATGGCCCCGACTTTCCGAGTCGTAGGTCGCGGGTTCGAACCCAGACAGGCGCTTTCATCATCTGCCTAGCCTTTTCCCAACTATTTTGGGGTCGGCTTCCAATCTAACCGGATGCAGCTGAATACCAGTCATTTTACATGGAGCGACTGCCTATCTGACCTCCACAACCCAGTTACTGGGTAATACGATACCAATTGGTAAGACTGGTTGTCAGACTTTCGGGCTTCTGACTACCCGTAACGACTGTCAAAGATCCACGAATGACAGCGCTTTACTTTTGTAAATAATTTCATCGCCACTGGTCCCACAAAGGTGAAGAAAAACGTCGTGAGGAAACCTTATTACCTTATAAGAGGATTACAGCCCACTCCCTCTCATAGTGAGGAGGCCTGTGTCCCAGGAGTGGGAATATCATAGGCTAATTATGCAGAGGACAAAATACTCTAATATGGCCTGTATTTAACTTACCAGTCGTCCATATATGCCTGGTAGTCTTCCACTCCTGTATTCATTCATAATCGCGTTAAGCACTCTATGGCGAGATGTGTCAGCACTCAAGTCTTGGCGAGATTCTTCTACTTGATTTCTAAAAGGAAAAGACGTTGGCATTTACAATCATCATCATTATAAACCTATAGCAGTCGACTGCTCGACATAGGCCTCTCAATTGCACGCCATTCAGCACGGCAACTCTCATCCAGCTGCTACCAGCCACTCTGCGAAGATCGCTCCACCGAGCCTGAGGGCGTCCTACCTTATGTTTGCCGATTCAAGGGCTCCACTCAAGAATACGCCTACACGCATGCGGCGGGTGGCTACTGTAGCGGTATCTACACCGCCACATGCGAACTACGCCTCATAATGACGTCACGTAAAATCCTGCATCTCGCAAGCAGAGTTTACCGCGCAACTAGCAATGTCCCGACATCAATCGTCGGGCTGTTGACAACAGAACACCTGTTTGGTCGGAGGATCCTTCCTTTTTTTATGGAGGATGAGTGAACTTTACACCCTGTTCCTTATACCTCTAACACGATACCTCTTGGTAAGACAAAGGCACTGCGCTATTTTTTCGTATACAGAAAGTAAAATTAGCTAGCAAAACTCTGCAGTCGTGCTGGGTATCAATATCTAAACATGATAAAACAAAAAAGAAATAAATTTTATGATTTTTTTGTGGGGGTCATCTTAAGCGTTCGGTGACCTCCACGCTTGTCGCTCGGTTTCTTGAAATACCAGAGGGGCAATTCTCGTCATTTTAAGAACGTTCACAGTCTGATCTCAGTCTCAATCCGTCAAAAAAACCTCCAATTTCCCTACATTTTGACAAGTTTTTGACATTTGTTTGTCGCTGAGATGAGACTGCGACTAGATTTTGAACGTTTTAAATTACGAGAATTTGCCTTCTGTTTAAAAACTTGCCTACGCTAAAATTCAAGGGATTCGAGAAATTCTAATTTTAATATATTTTTTTTGGAAATTTCCCAGAATTCGTCTTTAAACATCACTTTTCTTTAAATCCTCTAATTGAATGGCTTTTATTGCTTATTCCGTTGCGTACCCAATACGTTAACACACCTTTTGTTGTAACTAAATTTTCTAAAACATCAAACAGGTAAGAGTTAAAGGAAAAATTCACCCTGTATATACCCATTTTTTTTTTGGGTGGGAAATCATCAAATGACCTCTCCCGCTCTGGGCTGAGCGGAAGGGCGTGTCAGACTTTTACTGATTAAACCCACCCGTGTTCCTTCAGTTGCCTGTGCCAGGGGCCGCGGTATCTCTTTCGAACAACCCGCGGCCCTGGCGGTATCGGCCCTAGCGGACCCCGTCAGTTCGTGCTGACATCTCTTTGAGGCGCGCGTAGGACACAACGCGCCGTCGACCCGGGCCTGGTCCTTACCGGGCGGCGAGCTGCCCATTGCTCGCCGCCCGCAAGCCCGCGCCCACGGTGGCCGGGAGTCGGCTGTTGACTCCCGTCCAGGGCATCTCCTGCGGCGACTAGGGGCGTGAGGGCGCAGTGATTGCCTCTCCCTCACGCGCTCCGCCTCCTCCTTCGCGAGCATTACTGCTTCGCAGAAGGAGGTGACGGCCTCCAATGCACTCTCACTCCGTACCATGGCCTGGACCAGTGCCGGACGCGAGAGATCACTGCCACTGATCGCCGCCACGAGGACACGGCGGGGCCCCGCCCAAGCCGGGCAGACCTCCACCGTATGCTCCACCGTGTCCTCCGGGCGATCCACACAGTGGTGACACCCTGGCGTTTCCTCCCGCTTTATCCTGAACAGGACCCTCCCGAAACAACCGTGTCCGGTGAGGACCTGCGTCAGGCGAAAAGTGAGGGCGCCGTGGCGCCTCTCTAGCCAGTATATACCCATAACGTGTGCAGAGTTTAACTAGCTAACTTAATTTGACCCTATAAAGTTACAAAGTTAAGGCACTTAAAAAGTAAATAAAACAAACCTCAATGCTTCGACTTCTTTTCTAAGCGGCCCCTCTTCTTGCTTATATTGACGGAACTTAGTGATAACCTCCTTCAGTCTAGCCTCATCTATTGGCAGAGTGCGTGTTAATTCTTCTTTTAAACTGAAAATAAACAATTGATTTTAGGAAGCCTTCGGGCAGGTTGTTTCACGTCCACTTGACGCACGCGTATACGTCAAAAATTGAAAGAAAGAAAAGAAAGAAAAACCGTTTATTTGCGATAAACATGACGCAAAAAAGAACATAAAAAAAAACAATAAGAAATGGTTGACATGCGTCACATCCACGCAAAACGGCTATCGCTCAGCATTATGCCGTGACCCTATGCAAGACAGAGCCCCAGCGCTGGTTTTCAGCGACAGCCGGCGCCGACGTAATGACGTCGTCCGGTGCAGCAAACAATTATTCATCAACAAGTATAAAACGATTATTTTTATTTTTAAAGTAAACAGTTATTAGGACGCTGTACTGGTACAGCGTACATAAAGCAAAATAATACAATCAAATTTAAGTGTTATAGAAACAAACAGGAATATAAAAAAGAAACAAAAAGGAGGATATACATGCTAAGAGAATATCATCCTTAATAAACGTTTTACGCTTTATGTAGTGGCAACATTTCCGAAGCGTCCTATTCGACGTACGCGACGCGCATCCAACATGCATCAAAGAAATTATGATGTAAGGAATTACAAAATGGCCAATGATATAATGTGTTATGCAAAAGTTATGTGCCAGTGCTGTAAGCGTTTGTGAGTGAATTTCAAAGATGAAAGATGAGATGGACCCGATAAAAAGACGAAACCTTGGATACTGGAGGGTGACCCAACATGCTACACACTGTACAAGGAGCTTTGGCACAGAGTACATTTATAAATACTTACTAGCTTTGGAGAAAAACAGGAAGGCATGAAAAATATGAAAGGTACAAAATAGAACAACACAACTTAAATAAACAATACGATTATTGGAATTCAATTTGATTATTGGAAATTAATTTGAAATTAGATTGTCATTGGATCATTAATAAATATTTAGCAATAAACAAATATGTATTTCAACAAATAGTTAATTGCGCTAACTAATGTCAAACCAAAAAAAGTGTTGTTTCAAATTACAATTACAAAATTATGGCCTTGACACGCATCAAAAATATTAATAACGTTAGAACGATCATCATCATTCTCCTCCCTTATCTCAATTTATTCGTGGTCGGCGCAACATGTCCTTTTCTTCCATACTCCTCTATTAGCCGTCATCTCGGCAGTCACCCCCTTTCTAACCATATCATTATTCACCTCAGACTAAGGAAAAGAATAGACATGACATACCTATGAAAAAAACGTACATCCCTTAAATGTGAGTCTGGCACAAAGATGGCGGCTTGCGGCATGCGGCAGCCTAACACACTGCACCTACCCATAATAAATGCAGTCTTATGCAAGTTCGAACACTCTATACAAGCAAACTTTTCGCCTATTAACACAAAATTTTCTTCAAAACACTGAAACAAACAAGTCGCGATGACAACTGATGTACTTGTTGTTGAACTTGTTGGCTGTGACAAAACATGGCGCACGGCCGCAGTGAGATATTTTGTAGATAATGTTGCCGTTTTTGGTAATGATAAAACCACTGTTGTCCTTTTTTAAATATGATTACCCTCATAAGATAAAAAGAGATGCCGTTATGTCAGTAACAATGCCGTCGAAATACATCACATTCCTATAACTATTGTTCGTTATGCCGAGTCCTTTCTTCCCTTAGTCTGAGTTATTCACACTGTCCATCCATCATTTCTTTGGTCTTCCCCTACTCTTATAGTCGTCGACATTCATACTCAACTCTCCTCACGATATTTTCCTCCTTCATCCGTATCACATGCCCATGTCGCAGCCAACTCGTTAAACTAGCCGTTTAGTCAACCGCCTGGCCTATGGAAGTATTGCTTGCCTCGCTTCGCTCTCTCGGGTCGCACGCGGTGGATCACAGTTCTAAGCTAACCGTTTGGTCGGGGTGCCCTGGCTTAGTTACTGCGACCAATTCGGCTCGCACGTAATTGGTTAGAGTTCCAACCTAAACTATAATTTATTGAATATCATTCAGGCCGTTAGTTGAACGGCCGCCGTTTAGTTAGAAGGCTAGGTGGTTAACTAAACGGCTAATTAAACCAGCTGGCTGCGACACCGATTTTCACACAACTTTTCAGTTACCGGTGCCATTTTCAGACTCAGACTTCTTATGTCAGAACGATATAAACCAGAAAAATACTCACGGTCCTTTCTGCACCAAGTCGACCTGTACCTTCTCATAAGTTTGCTTCATCTTCTCCAACTTCTCAACCTCTTTATTTTCTGTGCTTAGATACAACTTGAGTTTAGATTCCGCTATCTTATGATTCTTGTTAGCTTCGTCGACCGCCTTCTTCAAATCAATGAGCTTAGCTTGCAGTCTGTCTTTAGTTTCTTGCAGGTCCTGGGTTTTGTTTCTGTGAGGAAATAGGGGGTAAGTTAGTGGATTTTGAATGTTAGTGTTATGGTGATATGATTCAGTTTCTAATGCATCTGAATCTCGGAAAAAAATTGTGTTTGTATTTAAATAAAAAGTGATTTTTTAGTCTACCTCGTTTGTTTTTTTTTATGATGATTTTAAAATCTATGAAAGCTGTTGGCAGTATCTTTAGAATGGTCCACTTTCCCCAAAATTTTGTATACCTAACTTTTCTTTTTCGTAGCCAAAAAAGCGCTTTGAGGGTGCTATTTCAAACATGTCGACCTTAAAAAAAACTATTTACTAATAACAAAGCTGAAGAGTTTGTTTGAACGTGCTAATCTCTCCAGTAGTATTTGGAAAATTATATTTGCATTTTATAGCCAATTCTTGAGGAGGCTATGTAATATCACGCTACGACCCTTAGGAGTCGTGCAAAAGTAAAACAGTCAGAAAGAATCAAAGAACGCTTAACTAAAAAGAAATAACAGCGCGGGCTGGCGATACGAAGTACCCTAAGCTGCTCTATTCAAGTACTCTGTGTATCTTTAGTCCACTAACTCACCTCACGCTAGCGACAACTGTCTGTAGTTCCTCTTCTGCCGTTTCCTTCTGTTCTGTATGTCTTGCAACAAGCCCCTCACAATCTTCTATCTCCCTCTGATTTTTCTCTGGAATCTGTGAAATGATTGCCATTATAATTATGTTTTAAGATTATCATGACATATGGTGCCGAAACGTGGACACTGGGCGGTCGGGCTGGTCCACAAATTCAAGGTCGCGCTATGGAGCGAACTATGCTCGGAGTCTCTGAAGGATAAAATCAGGAATTAAATTATCCGGGGGCTCTGTCTCGTATAGGGTCTTAGCATTATGCTGAGCGATGGCCGTTTTGCGTGAATGTGACGCACGTTTACCCCCAACTTGATATACTTATTTTTTTGTGTGTTTATGTTCTTTTTTATGCGTCATGTTTGCCGCAAATAAATGCTTTTTCTTTCATTTCTTTCAACCTGAGTTATACCGACATAGCGAAGGACCGATGGCTGATGGAGCAGACGAATCCTGGAGTGGAGACCGCGTATCAGCAAGCGTAGTGTGGGACGCCCCCAGCTAGATGGACGGACGAGCTAAAGAAGGTGGCTGGGGTAGGCTGGATGCGGAAGGTGGAGGAGAGGGTGTTGTGACGCAGGCTGGGAGAGGCCTATGTCCAGCAGTGGACTGCAATAGGCTGAGTTGATTGATGGATGGAAGATTATCGGGATGACACTGTATTTGTCGACATAATTCAGCTTACAGTTTACAGAACGTGACTGGTAATCAGTTTTTTTTTCATGGAGCAAATTTCAAGCTCAAAACTTAGATTATAGGCACTATTATAGAACTGTCAAGGGATCGGCCAGTCAGAAAGATGAAGTTATGTGCCAATTCCCCTTAGTGAGTGATTGCGTAATACACTATCAGTATCAATGGCTTTCATTTTGACAGTTCAACAACATTCATTGGTTTATTTACGTTGTTAAGCAGACACATTTTTCGAACATATGAAGCAATGGATTAGCAATATCCTTCAAAATGATTCAGATTGAGATTGCTAGTGTGTTACGCCATGCTGAACAGTTTGTTTACACTTTTATCAGATAGTTTTGGGACAGACTATAGGTAAGTTAACATTCAAAAGCAGTCTTACCAGTTCCAAATCAATAAGTTTTCCCCTCTCCTGTTCAATCAGTTGGTCCAAATTCTTCCTTTTCTTGTTACTCTGTGTGAGGTCCGCTTGTGTGGTCACAGCCTTCCTCTTGCAGCCTTGAAGCCTTTCTGTTATTTCCTCTTTCTGTTTGCGGAGGACATCATATTTTCTAGAAAGGAAATGATGGTGGAATTTACTGAAGTAGCTCTCTTAATATAATCAAATCCCAGTCCCCCATGCTCAGCAGTCAGGCTTGCGACCACGAGATCAACGGGGTAGTCCTCAGGGGCTGCAGTCTCGACATTCATAGCGATCGCTTTACGACCGAATTCAGTCGCAAAGTGTAATGATGACAGGACTTTGCGACCGAATTCGGCCGTAAAGCGATCGCTATGAATGTCGAGACTCCAGCCCCTACTAGGGAAAAGTGTTATTGGCTATTTTCATTCGGAATTTCTAAGTAATAGGCCGCAGTTTGGGAGTTGTGCAGTGTGATACCCCTGTGTCTCGGGGCGCACGTGTCCCTTTAGGCGCGATTGGTCCAATGTTCAAGAAAAGGTCCAATTCGCAGTTGGTCCAAAATGGATAATGGCGCCGATTCCCTTGTTCACAAACTAAACTAAATTTAAGTTCAGTGCATCTTTTTCTTTCTATTTCATTAAGAAAAGGACAGAAGATAAATATCAGTCCTGTCAAATTAAGATACTCCATGGACAAATTAGAGGTGATTAAAAACATGGCTACTAAAAATACGTCAATTTACGTCAGGCGCTGACTAATTTGACAGGACTAAACTAATATTTATCTCATGTCTTTTTCTAAATTAAATAGAAAGAAAAAGATGCATTGAACTTAAATTTAGTTTAGTTTGTGAACAAGGGAATCGGCGCCAACGTTTCCGAAATTATACAATATATCTGACGACTCCAACGTCAACTTTCGAAAAGATTTAGTATTTTTTAATCTAAACTTTTTACAAAATTGGTGTAGTTTTAATTATTGACATTTAAAATTCCTATTCATCATCTGATGATTCAACTTGTCCAGTTAATATTGCACATCATGTCCTTTTAATATTTTGTTCGGGGTGGCAGGGACATCGACGCCAACCTGTTACCAACGATTCAGTACATGATTCTGGACCCCTCAAAAAAATCTGCTGTTTCCTACTGTAAGGCAATAGATGGCGCTCGAGAACTAACATAAAGTTGACAAGAGCTAGCTGGCATAATGCACCGAGGCTTACGTCCTCTTTTCTCGCGAACACCGACAGCTTAACATCTACCTAACATATTGATGTACTACATAATTGTATTTTTAATTAAATATTTAATCAAACTATTACTTACCTTGTTTTTCTGAGCTCTTACAATACAAACGTTGGTCATGTATTCAGTTGGTAAGCGTATCCCATTACACTCATGCTGAGTGTAATGTTAAAAATTACTTACTTTGTACCCTCTTTGAAAACATTAGTTTTCTCTTGCAACTCATCCTCGACTTTCTTCAGCTTGTCGTCAACGGCTGCTAGTTTCTCTTTCAAATCTGCAAGATCTCCTTGCTTGGTTCCTATTATTTTGTTTGTTTCGTGACTAGAAAAGATAAAGAGAAAAGTTTTAAAGTGTCTGTACTAATAATAAAGCTGAAGAGTTTGTTTGTTTGAACGCTCTGATCTCTAGAACCTGCCAGTCGGATTTTAAATATTCTTTTTGCACTTGAGCCAATATCTGTGACTGGGACACAAGCCTCCTCTCTGTAAGAGGGAATGGGCCGTAATCCACCACAAGGGCCGAGTGCGGGTTGGTAGACGTCACATGTCTTCGAATTTTTAGTCCTAAGTAATGCTAGTTTCCTTACGATGTTTTCCTTCACCGTTTTTGAGAGCAATGGTGATGAAATAAATTACACAAAGTAAAGCATTTTATACATATTTTTTTTTTATATATATTTTTATGATTTTGTTTAGTTTGTGATCATCCTGTGCAAGTCACAATAAATACTTTTTCTTTATTTAATTCTGAATAGGTCAAACAACTTACACATATTTCTGCAGGAGCATATTCCTGGTCCTCATCGTGGTGTTAGTTAAGTTCATGAGATCAACGGCATCTCTCATTGGCTGTTCAAGCTTGATCTTCTCTTGTTCAACCAATCGCACTCTGTTCAGTTTGTCTTTGCGCATCTCACTGTATTCTTCTACTTTCAAGGCTAGCTTTTCGATGGGATCCTGTGGTAAATTAATAAAGATTACAGTTCTTCGGGTTGGGGACATGTTATTGGGTTTTTGTTTTCATCTGGAATATCTAAGTAGCCCGGAGTCTGGATGGGCGCCCGGTTGGTGCCAATTTACTTATTTACTAGCTGACCCGGCAAACTTCGTTCCACCTCAGGATCATTTTCGAAATCAGTCAATCCGTTCTCGAGATATTATCTAAAAAGCCGTTCCTTACAAAATGTATGAGAAAATTAATTATCTTCATATTTTCTTTCGTGAATTTTTACCATGTTTTAATAGTTATTCTGCTATTCAGGGTGAAATCTAACAAATCAAAGATCATAAAAATCGGTCCAACAGTTCTTGAGTTATAGTGATGTAACTAACCCGACTGTCTATAGGTATAGATTCATTATTTCAGGCGACGCAGCTCCATAGATAAATACCTTAACCTAACATACATATTTTTATTATAAAGTAGTACAGAACAGACGCCAGCAGGTCAAGCTACCCGAAACTGTCGAATTTTCCCAATAAATATTGAACCTTAATGCTTTAAAGATAAAGTTTAAAATCTATTAAAGAAATTTGACAGATTGTAGTAGCTTGATGTGCTGGCGTCTGTACAATAACAGGGGGTCGAAGTGTCGGTCGTCTGGCGGCGAGATTTGCAGACGACATTGTTACCATCGGGTAAAACCCGGATGAGGCTGGCACAGGAGCGTGGGCATTCGCACATGAAAAGAGAGGCCTATGTCCAGCAGAGGGTAAAGTCGCGCTGTGGATGATTATCATCTTGACATATTCCTTTTGCTCCATTTATATTCATCAATGTAAAAAAGCGAGGAACCCTTCGTGTTCGCTAGACAACAAAAGGCCGAAGAAAACATGTTTCTTGTATGGAGACCCCCTTTTAAATTTCAACTTTATTTTATTTTTATTATGTGGCTTTGAAGATCCGTAGCGTACTATCTGTCGCGCCATTTTGTTTTTTTTTTTTTTTCTAAGTCTCGGCCACGCATAAGAACTTTATAAATCGATAGCTAACATCAATGCAAACAGAAGACATTATAAGACCAAACCCCGTAAAGTGTTACGTTTCCGAGATGGCGCCGATTCGACCGTTTCCGACAGGACTAAACTAACATTTATCTTCTGTCCTTTTCTTAATGAAATAGAAAGAAAAAGATGCACTGAACTTAAATTTAGTTTAGTTTGTGAACAAGGGAATCGGCGCCATTAACGTGCAAAGTTAATCACGTGACATCATTTTTTTTTTAACTTGCTTACATTTTGTTGCTAAGATGTTTGATTACTTTAAACTTTCAGAGTGATTATTTCATTAGCGTGGAAGCGATTTAGAAAAAAAAAAAAACAAAATGGCGCGATAGTAAGTATGCCAGGCTCCATATAAAAATATTCAATCCCCTTTCAACTGAATACGCACGGCTACACACCAAGCTATACATAACCAGTACAAGCTGACTTCTGATTGTACGAAAAACGTATACAATGCGAGTTCAGCTAAAACTGGAAATGTATAGCTTGATGTGTGGCCGTGTGTACCTATTACGGTTCATGAGATACAGCCCGCTGACAACAGACAGACGAACGGATGAACGGATGGATGGATGGATGGATGGACGGATGGACGGATGGACGGACGGATGGATGGACGGACGGACGGACGAACAGCGAAGACTTAGTAAAAAGGTCCCGTTGGCACCCCTTGGGTACGGAACACTAAAAACGACGACGAGATTCGCCTTTTTTTTTTGTTGGGAAGTCATAAAATAAGTTCTCCCGCTCTGGGCGGAGCGGGAGGGCATGTCAGACTTTTACTGACTAAAACCCACCCGTGTTCCGTTAGTTGCCTGTCCCAGAAGCCACGGTAACACTTTCGAACAACCCGCGACCTTGTCGAGATCACAAAAATAAAAAAAATCAATGAAATACATACCTTGTATCTGGAAGTGCCAATAATATCTTCTAAATACTCCAACATTCCTGACTCATGTTCCGTCATAGCTTTTGGCTTCATCATGGCAATTTGTTCTACCTCACCCTGGTAAAGAGAAAGATTTTTTTTTATTGTTGAATTGGCCTGCTTTGACCTCGATCACACCTGATGGAAAGCGATGGATGAGGTCTATGATGGAACGAGCATGACCAGAAGATGCCAGTCCCCTTGCCTTGACGGCAGACGGGTTAAATGTGGAAGGGAACACAGACGCCGGCAGAGAGTTCCACACTCTTGAGTTTTGACGGCAAATTGCCGCAATATTTTGTGACTTTATTTCACATGACATCATTAAACAGAAGCCCGAAAGTCTGACAACCACTCTTACTCAAGGGGTATCGTATTACCGAGTAACTGGGTTGTGGAGATCACATAGGCAGTCATTCCATGTAAAACCGACCTCATCTAGTTTATGTGCAAAGTGTTTGTACAAACCTACTTATAAAATAAAAACATTATCAAAACACCGGTATTCAGCAGCATGCAGTTAGACTGGAAGCCGACCCAACACCTTTGGAAAAAGGCAAATTGATTTCACATGACATCGTAGCACAGGTCTATTGCTTAAAAAACTTGGCTTATTGTAACCACTTGGGCCCTCAACATAACTGTTTAAAATTAACAGGAGGCATTCGAATCAAGTCTTTGAACTCACTTGTAAAATCAAGAACCGGTTATGATCCAAATCAATGCCATTTGACCGTAAAAGCCGGGCCACTTCTTTGAACTGCACCCGTTTTCCGTTCAAGGTGTAGAATGATGAGCTGTCTCTGAAAGCTGTTCTAGCTACCACAATCTGACTGCCAGGTACTATAGTGTACTCATCTCCTTCCTGTAAAAAAAGACAAATTTATTTATTTAATACTTAAAATTTTTTTTTATAAAAGATGATTAAAGTTGATGGGGCTTCTGGCTAAGTAATAACAGCCGCACGGGTCGATTGATCAGGTTAAGCTGCGGTTGCCGCGTTTGGCCCATGGATGGGTGACCATCTTTACATACCAAGACCCCTCCGTGCCTTGGAAAGCACGTTAAGCCGTTGGTCCCGGCTGTCATTCGTGGATCTTTATTAGTCATGCGGGTCGTTACAAGCCCGAAACTCTGACAACCAGTCTTACCAAGGGGTCTCGTATCACCCAGTTGACTCTGAAAAGCTCCAAGTGGTCGTAGTAAGCTTACAATAGTACGAAAATAAGCGAGAGAGCGCGCCACGAGCACGTCAGCACGTGACAATGCACGACTAACGAGCGCCGCGCAGAACTAGCTTGTGGAGGTCAGATAAGCGGTCGCTCCATATAAAATACTGATACTCAGCTGCATCCTTTGACTGGAAGCCGATCCCAACATCGTTGGCAAAATGCTAGGCAGATGATGAGGATGATTTGTACATAAATCCTAATACATTCGGTGTTGGTCCGTTACGTTGTTATAAGCGAAGTCAGAAAAATTGATTACAATTTTTCAAAACAAAATCTAATTGAAATTAAACATACCTCTTCAATAATCTTGGTGAAGTGCACCTCAACAGTTGCGCTCTTGATATTTGGATACTTGCTGGACGAGTGTATCAGCACGGATATCTTTTTAGACCTGATCTTTGTGGCTCGGTACCCAAACACGAAGAGCATAGAGTCTATTACGTTACTCTTTCCGCTGCCATTTGGGCCTATGATAGCGGTGAAGCTCTAAAAAGGTTTAATACAGTTAGTTTGACCTAAAAATATATATACTATCAATTTAAATTGACACAATGAATAAATATTGACAAAATACGTTGCAAATAAAATGAAAATAATGTTTATTAAAATATTGGAAATGTTACAGGAACGGTCAAAAAGGATTATGTAAAGAGAAAGTGAGGAAGGCGAAGGTGCCTGGGACATACTGGATGCGGAAGGCAGAAGACAGGGTGTTACGACGCGGCCTAGGAGAGGCCTGTCTCCAGCAGTGGACTGGGATAGACTGAGTTGAATGAGAAAATAGGTCTTCATCCAAATTTATTTAGCTGCCGAAATGTTTGTTTACAACATATGATCTTAAAACTATAATGGCCCTTTTAAATTCTACTATTACATATTAGGGCGCGTTCCCACTTTGTCGTGACGACAGATAATCGTGTAGTTTTAAGTGTCGTGGCTTATATGTTTAAATGGAGGTGTTCACATATGGGACGACACGATTAACTGTCGTCCACGATTTTTTTTGCAGTGACGACAGATTGTCAAGTCAATATGAACGGCTAGCACGACAGTTATTAAACGATAATAAAACGACGGCAAATGATGTGTCGTTGCGACTATGTATCGTAGCTACCAAAAGAACGTAGAGGCAAGTGATGTGCAAACGACAAGGCGACTGCCGTGAACAATAAAAATGTCGTCACGTTCCAATGGGAACAGCTGGATGCGACAATCGTTCAACGATAAAATATTTCGACGACACAGTGGCGATAAACAGTCGATATAATGGGAACAGCTAGATACGACAGCAGTCGAACGATAAATTAATCGTCACGACATAGTGGGAACGCGCCCTTACTGTTAGCCTGCATCATCCTACTGCTGGGCAGAGGCCTCTCCCCATTACTTAAAGTTCTTTGGATCCAGGGTTATAGTGGACCACTGGTTGTTTGTTTTTCCCAACTCGTACTGCCATCTTCTACAGTACAGGGTCTGCAACGCCTTCTGGCTGTGTCAGGGCTCCCTGCAGTGGTTATTTTGGCCTACAGTTCAGTAGGCATACGGCATTACGTATGGTGTACAAATATTTATTTTTATCTTGCACAAGTTTATCTTATCATCGCAAGGATACAAGTTTTTACCCATACACAAGCGAAAAGCTGTTTGTCACAAAAAATATGATGGTTCTTTTCGCTGATGACAGTACAGCCCTAATCAAATGCACAAATGAATATGAAAATGACATAAATAATTGTTTAATTGACATTATAAAACAAAAATAATGCACTTTCATCAAAAATGACACATTCCTAAAGTTTGCTGTGCCTATAATAATATTAAAAATAACTAAATTCTTAGGAATAATGATAGACAATCCCCACATAGAAGAAATATGCAATCGACTTCGTAAAACTACTTATGCACTTTACCAACTCGCAAAAAAAGTAAATATTGACACACTCCTAACGGCATAGCATGGACTTGTAGTTTTGGTTTTGAGGTTTGGCATCATTTTCTGGGGCTACTACTGGTAGGGAACAAGCATTTAAAATACAAAAAAGATGCTTAACTTACACTTGCTTTGCTTACATTTTGGAAGTGGCACTGTTTATAAAACAAAATGTAAAGTGGCAATGTTTATAAAACAAATATTATTTGACAATCTCTACAGTACGAGAAGTTCCCCTTCATACCCAATACAAACATAAATTATGCACTGTGAAATGCAAAACAGCATTAATGAAAAAAAGTAATCTTAGTATGGCACCTCGTATCTTTAATAAAATTCCAGATAGTTTTAAGGAAATGACTTTGTAAAACTTAAAAAAATACCTGATTACTACTACTTATAGAAATATGTTATTATAACTATTGACAAATTTCTAAATGAATTGACAATTAGATGTGACTTTTTAAATTTATTGTGATTTTTTATGTACAAACGACAGCACATCAAGCTACTACAATCTGTCAAATTTAGATTTTCAACTTTATCGCTAAAGCATTAAGGTTTAAGGTTGATTGGGAAATTTTGACAGTTTCGGGTAGGTTGACCTGCAGCTGGTGTCTGTACATACCTTTTTTTTTATGACATTTTTTATTATTTTATAATTTCTCAAAACCTAATTTTAATTTTATATTACTACTTATGTTGTATTTAAATTGAGTATGATTGTTTATATATTTGTATGCTGTAATGGCAAAACATGGAGACCTATATAAATATGTAATGCAAGAACCCAATATATGACCTATACCTATGTTTGACAAATAAAATTCTGATTCTGTAAAAAATATAACAGCACAGTACATTTTCGAATTTACTTTATTATGTTTTATTGCATATATGCATCCTATATGTTTTATTGCATTTTATGCATCCTAAAAATTATCTTCCAACACGTTATTTGCGTCAGAAAGTCTTATGAAAATACTTTCCTGTCGTCTAAAAGCGTAATATTTTCATTAAGGCCTTTAAAAAAAGCTTCTATACTAGCTTGAAAATGCATTAAAAGCATCCTAACATATTATTTGTGTCACTTGAAAATATTTTTCTATTGTCTAAAAGCGTAATATTTTAATTAAGGCTTTTCTAAAATAATAATTAAAAAAAAAGCTTCTATTCTAGCTTGAAAATGCATTAAAATTATTCATGCACAACCAGTCTAGTTCTACAATGAAATTTGTATTCTCATATGCAATCACACACAGTCACACACAACTTACTCGCTCTACACACACCACAAACCACAGAATACAATTACACAATTAGTTTTTCTAACACGCTCAGCGCCATGTGTATCTTTTGCGATACACACTGTCTAACTCTCAACACTTATGTATCCTTTTTGATACACAAGCACCATTCCAGTCTAAGCGCCATGTATCGCTAATGCGCACACTTTCCATACATTTTGTATACAAAAAATGTTGCCCTGGCCTAGGGAATTTTCCTGGTGTAGTGGTATTGGCATATGGGGCTTGGCGCTGAGCGTGTTAAATACAACTGTAACCTTAGTTGACATTTGCCATTATTGTATTATTGTGACATTTTTACTATAATTCAAAGGATTAGACATTAATTTGTATTTTGTATTATTTTATTCTCCTAATAGTTAGTTGGCATTGACTGCCACCGTGGTCACCGGTGACCACCAACAATTGATTTTCTGTTGCCTGGCAGTCAACATGTTAAAATTATAATATCTTAAAATTTGTGTAAATTATAGTAGATTATTAACCAAGGGGATAAAGCAGTGTCTTCTGTCGCGGGTGACGATTTAAATCGCGAGCGTAACGAAGGACTCGAGGTTTACTCCCGAGCGTAGCGAGGGTGTTAAAAACCTAAATCACGAGCGAAGCGAGGGATTTAAGACGAGTCCTGAGTGTAGCGAGGGTTTTAAGTTCACCCAAGACTAAGACAGCTTTATCACCGAGGAAAATACTCTACTTTTCGTACCTACCATTTGCGAAAAAATAAACTTAACGTTTATGTATTTGAAGAAAACAAAAGCGCGGAAAATTCCTAGACTAATATTTTTTTGTCGGAAAAGCAAAGGCATCAAGCCCATACGGCCTCGTCGGTTTTCGTAATTTTATTTAATAATCATAACTTAAGTATTCCAAATTTAAATCACATTCTCCCCCTAGAGGATGAATGAAATTCAGTACAATTTTCTTTCCCTGTTTTTAACAGATTAAAAATGACTATTGTTATGTTCGCTTTTTGTGGCATAGAATGTCACTTTTTTGAGCAAGTGGTATGAAAAATAATAATATGTTTGGTATGCCCAAGTGACGGTAGAGCATGGAGGACTCTTGTAATAAAAGAGCTATGTACTAAATACCCATATTTGCAAACCAATGATTTGATTTGAGTTGACAACACACATACACAACAGCACACTCACACCTAGTTACTTTCTTCTAACTACTAACTTGGTGCTATTTTTTCATGTATCTTTTTATTACCCATTAGCATTTCCTTTTCCTGGTTTAGCTTTTCTACCGATTATTCTTTCGATCCAGGGCTAAAGTGGACCCTGGTTGTTTGTTTTCTCCAGCTCAACCTCCCATCTTCTACAGGGTCTGCCGCAACGCCTTCTGGCTGTGTCAGGGCTCCATTATTATTTGGTTAGACACACTAGCAGCTAATTTGCTGATACGTGTGTATAACCAGTAGATTTTTGAAGCAGTTCAGTGGGGGAGCCGTCACAACATGTAAATGTAGTGGTTATTTTGGTGCACAGCTCATTGGGCATTATGTATGGTGTACAAATAATTAATTTTATCTTGCAAGAGCTTATCATCTCAAAGAAACAAGTTTTTAACAATACACAAATGGGTTATACGAACAGCAATGTGAAGACAATGCTTTTATCCCTTGTTCGCTTTAGGACAGATTTGCTTTAAGACAGATTCGCTTTGGCGAATCTTGTTGTAAAGCGAATCTCGTCTTTGTGTCTTGCCTTTCTGTCTTTGTATCTTGTCTTTGGCAATCCTAATGTGAACAAGGGGCTTTTATATGCTTTTACATATAAATACATAAACTCACACCATTTTCCCATAGAGGGGTAGTCAGAATCTAGAGCACCTGCTACGCCATACATACTAACCTGCTTTTATATCAAACTAGCTTCAGCCCCAGCTTCGCCTGCACTGATGTGGATTTCATGGCTTTTATTTTGTTGTGTGGAACCCTAATTCTTTTTCTAAAATAAAAGTAAGTAGCCTATGTTACTTCTTATATATATATAACATCAGTTATCTGCCACCAGTCAAAGACCTGTCAAAATCCTTTCAGCCCTTTCAGAGATTAGCCGGAACAAAGAGACAGACAAAAAATCTTCTATGGATGTATAGTTAAATCCGCAAATGCTTAGAATTATTGTTTTAATATGACCCTGTATTTTTGTTGTTGACTTCTTTACCTTATGAAACGGTCCCAACGCCTGAACGCCAGCATAACTCTTGAAGTTTTCATTCAATATGTGAGTTATAATGAGCCTCGGTCCCGTGGTATCGAAAGTCAATGCCGGTTTCGGCGCCGGCGGTATATAGATATCACCAATACGAATTCCACCTTCTTCATCATCAGATATGTGGTCTATGTCGCCGCTCACTAAATGGTCTTGTTCCTGATCTTCTTGATATTGTTGTGAAGTCGAAGGTCCGGCAATCGGAGCGTCTTCAACATCCATCGCCTCGTCCTGCGGCCTTCTCTTTTTTGGCCTCTGCATTGTTTTCACCAAAACAAATACTCGTTTTAATTGTTACAGAGCCAGCCAGTTCCGCCCAAAGAGTAATATAATTAATATAATAAGACCAAACGAAGTATTAAAGTAGACAGACCGACCGTTTAAAAAACTTAAGCAGTGTTGCCAGCTTTAAAAGTTTAAATTATCCCTCGAATTTCCTCGTCGAAATGACCGTTACGAACTTACGACAAAAATAATGATTGTTAAAATACAAAAAACCAGTCAAGTGGGAGTCGGACTCGCGCACCGAGAGGGTTCCGTACAAATTGTAGGTATTAACTATAAATTTACGGTTTTCGGATTTTTTCCTTTACTTGTGCTACATTGCTTCTTGCCAAAAGGTCAACGGGACCCCCTCTATGAGTACTGTATAGGTTTTGATTCCCTTTCGAGTGTCAAAATATGCGGATAAACGGAAAATAAACGCCCGTATCTTTTGATTGCGTTTACTTAGAACTTTGGTTTTCTTCACTGCTTCAAAGTATTGAGTATTTGGTATTAATTTCATCTTGATAACTCCTCATTTTCCTGAGAAAAAGGGTCTTGACAAATGGACGGACAGACAGATGGACAACGAAGTGATCTTTTAAGGGTTCCGTTTTTCCTTCTAAGGTACAGAACCCTAAAAAACATTCGTTTTTTGGTAAGTTTATTTTCGTTTAGCATTCTTATTTTTCGATTTGGCATCTCGCAGTTCAACCTATGAGGTTGTCGTCTGCTTAACCGGGCTTGCCTGTGACTGCCTCAATAAAAAACTTAAAAACTAAGCGACTACACGCTAAGGGCACCCCCTGTGGGGTACGCACCTAGCTTAGGTCGTCGCTGGGAGAGGGCAGCAAGGGACAGGCTGGATCGGAATTAGTTTAGCCATCGTCGCGCATCATGGTTATACACCTAACATATGAACATATACAGTCATGCTAGTGGCTGGCAATGGTGGTGGTATGTACAGACGCCAGCACATCAAGCTACTACAATCTGTCAAATTTCTTTAATAGATTTTCAACTTTATTGCTAAAGCATTAAGGTTTAAGGTTGATTGGGAAAATTTGACAGTTTCGGGTAGCTTGACCTGCTGGCGTCTGTACCTAAACCATGTTCTCTCTTAGTTTGAGTAGTGGCGATTTTGTCCCAACTCAAAGCAGCAAAGTAGTAAAAATTTGGACCGTGACATAATTAACAATAAGAAAATTTAAAAAATGCACTGTTCGAATTATCCCCGACTTCTATTATTGAGCAGTGGTTGCCCAGTGGTAAAGTCTGCGACTTACGAGTTGTAGGTCGTAGGTTCGAACCCTAATAGGTGCTTTAATTTGTGTAAATTATTTCATCGCCATGCTCTCAAAACGGTAAAGGAAAACATTTAGAGGAAATCGGCATGTCCCAGAACCAAAAAATCAAAGACATGTGACATCTACGATCCCGCACTGGGTTCGCGTGGTGGATTATGGCCCATTCCCTTTCAGAGAGAAGAGGCCGGTGTCCCAGCAGTGGAAACATTAAAGGCTGACTAAGCTGTGTTATGGTATTAGCGTGCCGAGGTGATTTTAAGTGAACAGTGCCACAACTGTTTGAACAGGACAGCTATCCCCGTCATGAGTTCACAATATAGTTGGGACATTCGTAAGCTCACTTACACGCGCTCTTTTTTTAGTTATTTAAGAAAATCTCCCAGCCATTTATATTCAAACTTCAAAATTATCGTAGTTAAATGTATCGATAAATGTGAGGTTTGAATCCGATTGTGCGATCATTTGACTTAAGCGTCCGTGTGTAAATCGTATTTCTACGCCAGCTTCATCCAGGTTCTACCCGCGATGGAAACAATGTCATCCACCCATCTCGCCGTCAGACGACTGATATTTCATCTGCCAGTGCTTGGATGCCACTCGGTCACTGCCTTACTCCAGCTGATGGGTATTCACTGCACCTTGCCTGGTGTCCCGCCCAACTCCATTTGAGTTTCATATCTCATAAAATATCATACGCCCACATAATTATCGTACGGGTTGGCAACACTGATTTAAAGCGCGTTTTTTGACAATGATGACAGTTTGAGTTGGTTCTGTCAATCTCAACAGTAACTATACCACAGATTGTTGATAATCGCTAGAGATGAGCTCATGAGCGTCACGCTAATGTAATCTAATTTTTGTAACTGATGAGTATTCGAAGTGTAAAATAAACATAATGGACGTAAATTCACTTTTTTTAAGCAAAGAAGCATTTGAAAATCACACGACACAAGCCACTTCACGCCAAAAAGTACAAACAAGGCGCGTGAAGCGCTTTTTAAAATCCATCGCTCCAGTCGGAAGCGGAAAGGTTTCATAGCTATTGCACTGAAGACGAAGAAGGGAATAATTTTGAAACTCCACGGGCACTTTTAAATCATGATTTTGCTACAAAATCTTGTTTGTATTTACATCATACATTTTGAAATTATGCTTGTGAGAACGATGAGACAATCAAACTGCCTGACCTTTTTCTAGGCAGAATAATGTCAAAAAACGTGCACGTTAAAAGCGTCCATAATAAAAATATTAAAAAAGAACCATTTAAAAAATAAAACAAATAAATAAATGTGTCAGTCCAGGCATAAAGGGTCCAGTAGTGGGGTATTGAGTTAAGACTGGATTCGGTATCTAGAATAGTCAATTGATAGTATGGATTGAAAAAATAATCAAAAAGTAGCACACGTTTTTTTTTTATCAGACATTTGAAGTTGAAATTCTGAAAAAGCTTGATTTGAGAAAAAGCATTTTGAAAGTTTGAGTGAAAAAAAAACACACTTTTACTTGCTTGTTACGTAGATTTTTATTCATTATTGTAGATTGATATGTTTTCCATAGAATCAACTTATAATTATACTTTTGACATCAAAACTAAAACAATTATTATCAAAATAAAAGAAGGATACACAGTCTAGTAAAAAAGGTCCACTTGCCGATATTTAATAAAAAGTTAGTTATTGCGATAGTAATTAACAATAAAAAACTAAAATTAAGTATTCTTACTCTATTTAGGAACTAACAAAATAACAAGACAGGCTTTTTTCAAACATTACTGCAACAGAATAATGATTATTTTAGCCACTGGTACCTTTTATGTAATGTCATAAAAGGTACCAGTGGCTAAAATAATCATTATTCTGTTGCAATAATATTTGAAAAAAGCCAATACAAACATAAAAATAAAACTTATTCTATTTGGGACTCCAACTTACGTTTTGGACAAAAATAAATTCCTCCTCGCACCTGATTCCTATGACCAACCTGTTTGCAGTACGAACATGTTGGTTTTTGTCGAATACTCTTTTCAATTGATGGTTTCTGAAAAGAGTACTCGACAGATGTTGTTGGGACAGAGTTGTGGTCAACATCAACATTTGGAATGGGTTTCGGGCATAAAATGTCTTTAGATTCTTCACGTACAAATTCACGAATCTTATTATAAAGATACGATTTTCTTTCGTACGTCATGCCTGCAGGGGATTTTTCTAAAGGAAAACCGTATACTTTATTCGGGTTCAAAACCTTTGATACAGTTGGTTGACTGTCAGTATATTTTTTGTAACATAACATGTGCCCTCTATTATCTTCATTTGTTTCAAAATGACTAAAATGCAGAAGTTGGTTAATAGTTACACAATCAGGTTGAAAAAAATTGGCCCAGTCGTAAGTTTTCACAAAAGTTTCTCCTTTCTCATCACCAGTTAGAACAGCTACTATAGATTTTGTTTTCGGACAAGCTTGAACAGCAGCTGCAAGAATATCCTTTAAGTTATTGCATTCCCATTTTCTAAAACTTTTTTTGAATAGACCGAAATACATGTCGGGTGCAAACTTCGTATGACCCACGGGAAGGAAAGATATACGGAAACTTCGGTGTCTGCCTGTTAAAACTCGCCATGTTGCATATTGCATGACATAGTTCCCCGCTTTAAGGGACCTTTTACACGTAGTTTCAACATTTTAATCTTAAAATATAATTAAATTATTAGAAGTGATCAGTACGGGGTATTGAAACGTATTTTATTCCCAGAATATCGACATGCCACCCACTGGTACCTTTTTAGTAAACTTTTTTCATAAAGTTTCTGGTACTTAGAAACATCGTATATAGTCATTTACTATATGAAATTGTAGATAATTGAGCATTTATTTATAACCAATTAAAATCGCGAAATGCAATTTTTATACCCAACTTTACAAAACCTCTTATATCTCGGAAACTAAATGCCGCGCACTGGACCCTTTTCGCTTGGACTGACACAAATATTAATTATAAACGTGTGCTACAGCGAGCAATCGCCGGCCGGTGAATACTTAGTTACAATATTTTTTTTGTATTTAGTGAGGAAGAGCAGCTCTAGCTTGCTCGTTTTTTTTCAACAACTGTCAAATGTCCTTGTCAGTTCTGTCACAACAAAAATGGCGAACCGCACGGTAAAAGACGCGAAGTCAATACGAGGCACAAATCCTCAATATTTGATAGAAAAGATCATCAGATCGCGTATATACGACTCCAAATACTGGAAGGAAGAATGTTTCGCTTTAACTGCAGAGTTACTTGTCGACAAGGCTATGGAATTACGATACGTCGGCGGCGTGCACGGAGGTTTCATATACCCGACGCCGTTTTTGTGTTTAGTTTTAAAAATGCTGCAGATCCAGCCTGAAAAGGACATTGTGGTTGAATTTATAAAGAACGAGGAGTTCAAATATGTACGTGCCTTAGGAGCATTTTACATGAGGCTCACAGGATCGTCAGTAGATTGTTATAAATATTTGGAACCTCTTTACAATGATAATAGGAAGTTGAGGAGACAAAACAGGGAAGGTCAATTCGAGATAGTTCATGTAGATGAGTTTATAGACGAGCTACTTCGTGAGGAGCGTCTGTGTGATGTAATTTTGCCAAGAATTCAGAAGCGTCATTTTCTCGAGGAGAATAATGAGTTGGAACCCAAAGTATCCGCCCTGGACGACGATTTGGACGAAGATATGCCGTCTGATGATGAAAATGTTGATACTGAAGTGAAGGAGAACAAGAGGGAAAAGGAACGGAGGGGAGACAGAGAGAGAAGAAGGGACAGGTTAGTTTGTAAACAAACTTTTTAGCATATTTATATTTTGTAGCTATAGTCCCCTAATACACCAAACTGTGTTTATTGCTAAGATGATAGCAACTGCTTATCAGTTACCTACTACCATTAAACGGAGTGAATAGGGATGCAAATGTGAATTGGGACAAAACTTTAAAAGGGATAATATTTAAATGTTAAAATCCATTTTAAAGTTTCGTCCCGATTCACCCCTGCCTGCTATTCACCCTGTTTGTAGGTTGTGCCACCTGTTGATAAGATTTTAGTTTGAATTTTATGGGAACTTGAACCTAATCTTACATGGTCCACACTGGGCATAAGTGTGTATTATCAATTTATCATGAAAGAACATATATTTAATTTTGCTAACTATTTACTCTAGGTACTAAATTAAAAGACTAACTGTATAAATAAATACAAAAAAAAGGATATTTAGTCCTCGAAGTACTTGTTCACATCTCTGTCATCCAGAAATGTGCCCAGAAGACTGGCAGCATTGTCACAATGAATGGCAAGGCTAATTCTTTGGCCAAAGAACGACCCATCCTGGGATTAATTTTGCTTGTACCCACAAACCAGTTTTCAGTTTCCTTTAACTTAAATTATGAATGAAGCAGCACTGCATGTTCTATTTTCAGCTGATTAAGTAATCGTCACAAAATAGTGAAAAATAAATACTTTTACTCTTCCAGGTCAAGAGAACGGGACAACAGACGTGAGAAACGTGATGTGGACCGTAAAAGAGACCGCTCACGAAGCAGGGACCGTGACCGCAGAAGAGAGAGGGAACGTGAACGAGAAAGGGAAAAGGAACGTGAGAAGGAAAGAGAGAAAGAACGGTCTAGAGAACAAAGGGAACGAGAGAGAGAAAAAGATAGAAGAGGAGACAGAGGGGATCGAGATAGACATGATGTTGATAGAAGGAGAGATAGAGGGAGGTACTGATAAGAATAAATGTTTGAAGTTTATTATGTGGTTGTTTTATTATGAAGTGGATGGTCTGATTACTTACCTTCTTCATTTATTTGCTGTCTTTTGAAGCACGTAATGATCAAGATAATGATAAACTCACTGAGAAGGATACAATTGTCAATGTAAATAACGCGATCTCTAAAGTAGTACACTGGTTCAATGTTAATAATTTACTGTTAAACGAGAAAAAAACCAAATGCATTAAGTTTACGCTACCTCACGTTAGGCAGGTGAAAACCAATGTGTTGATAAAGGGCGAAGAATTGAATCCTGAAGACAGCACAGTATTCTTGGGCATAACTTTGGATGCTAAGCTTCAGTGGGGTCCACATATAGATAAATTGTCAAAAAAGCTAAGTTCCGCAGCGTACGCTGTTAGAAAAATTCGTAATTTAACTAATATAGAGACAGCCCGCTTAGTGTATTTTAGCTATTTTCATAGTGTAATGTCGTACGGTATTCTATTGTGGGGAAATGCCGCTGATATTCAGACTATCTTTGTTTTGCAGAAGCGAGCTGTTCGATCAATTTATAAATTAAGTCCGAGACACTCGCTCAGAGATAAATTTAAAGAGATTAATGTTATGACTGTGGCTTCTCAATATATTTATGAAAATCTTTTATATGCCCATAAAAATATAAAATTGTTTAAAAAATACAGTGATATCCATGATATAAATACTAGGAACAAACACAAATTTGTTGTACCTACAACAAGGCTCAAGAAAATAGGTGGGTCGTTCAGATGCCAATGTATACGCTTTTATAATAAAGTTCCAAGCCCCGTTCAAGATCTAAGCCTTAATAAATTCAAATCATTCATTAAACGTAAGTTGTGCCAGAAAGCCTTTTATACCGTTAAGGATTATATCGAGGACAAAAAGGCTTGGGATTGAGCTGCTTCCAATTTTTTTTTTACATATTGAATGTTTTTTTTTTGCTCTATTTTGTTGTTGTTTTTTTTATATACACTGACATTAATGAATTTTACATATACTATGACATTTGCTTACTTTGTTAAGTATTCTATTATTTTAATTATTGTGAATGTGAAGACTACGTGGGTCATTTTATTTATATTATTTTTCTCTTTGTTCTCTTAGTTTTTGTCATGGTCTGGCAGTTTGAGTAATTAATGTGGCCTACCCAAATGTCCTTTCTTTGGTATTGTTCGTCGAATCGTTGAGCTCCTTAAGTTTTGTGAGTTGAGCTGCACAATTTCTGACAAATGCGTGCACTGACTGGACAGGTCCTCTCAATCTGTGTGGTTCTTTCCTCAAAAGACCATCTCAGACATCGACCTACATGGTCTTCATATGATCTGACCAAGATTATGTCTGGACTTTAAAAGAGACTGTGACGTCTGAGTTTGTTTCGGCCTTTCTTCTCAGACTAGTCAGATAGGAAACGCCGACCTCATCTAGTTTTAAAAATATGATTGACGTGTAAAAGTGTTTGTACAAACCTACTTACAAAATAAAATCATTTATCATTTATCATTTATCAATACTATGATAAAGCTACGGGAAATTTAAAAAAAAAAATCTTTTGAAGCAATTCTTGTCTATCTGAGTTGTGACAACATGGAATAGGCTCCCGGAAAATGTGATGGCTCCCACCCTGAACTGCTTCAAGGATCGACTGGACAGATTAAATATCTTGCAAGCTATATGATACACACGCATCAGCTAATTAGTTGCTAGTGTGTCTAACCAAATAATAATAACTGTACTAGCTGTTACCCGCTACATCTGTGTGTATTTTGTATTTCATCATTTTTTATACAAATATCCAGGATGTAAAGTAGCCTGATGTCCTTCTTTAGTAACAGATAGGTAGTTACTTTCGCAATTATAATAGTATGCATTCCTACATTTTAATAGTGATGTACAGACGCCAGCAGGTCAAGCTACCCGAAACTGTCAAATTTTCCCAATCAACCTTGATCCTTAATGCTTTAGCGATAAAGTTGAAAATCTATTAAAGTTTGAAAGATTGTAGTAGCTTGATGTGCTGGCGTCTGTACAAAATATTACTCGCTAAAAAATTATATATGTTCGCGACGAGGCGTCATCAAAAAACTTAATAAGATAGGAGTATTTGTTAATGAATTATCCTAACTCGATATGCCAATATTAAAATGTGTGGGTAGCCGGCGTAGCACTACTTGTGCCTACGGCGACGTACCCAGATAGGGTCTTAATATCGAAATTTTATAAAGTAATTAAGTGTTGAAATATTGTGTTTTTATATATCTAGGTTTAAATCTAGCCTGGACATTGTTAAGAATGTACTAGATAGGTAATAAAGTTATGTTTGAACCGTTTTTCATTTACCATAGTAGAGTAGGCACAACTTTCTGAGCATCAAATGGGTGAGCTATTTATGGCCAACCTATAGTTTTTTGGTACGTCCAGGTAGGCTAGTCCTGGGCCTAAATTTGGTCAAATAGTTAATTTTATTGTGTCAACAAATAGCAAAAGTATGTTGGCGCGTCACGCCCTGGAAAGTCTAGACTTAGGTTTTAAAATATCAGCTTTCATTCATTTGGTAGACCTACTTAAGGTACAGACGCCAGCAGGTCAAGCTACCCGAAACTGTCAAATTTTCCCAATCAACCTTGAACCTTAATACTTCAGTGACAAAGTTGAAAATCTATTAGAGAAATTTGACAGATTGTAGTAGCTTGATGTGCTGGCGTCTGTACCAACTTATAGTTTGAGAATCGATTCAGTGGTTTCAGAGAAATTTCACCTGGAAAATAGTTTTATTTAAAATTCTCACCCTTTTTTCCCTTTACACTGAAATAGTGCTTCAGCTGAAAGACACACAATCACCCCTGTAGTGTCAATAGATAGGGAATTTCATGAGGAATCCAGTGATGTATAACATGACCGGATAGGGTGCCTGAGTTAGGGAGTTTAGCTTTAAGAACGAATGTAAATAGTGAATTAAAAAAAAGCAAAATCTGGAAGCAATTCGCGGTTCTCGTTGAGGTAAAGTTTCGACCGAGCTAAGCGCACGCATCAGAGCCGCTAATTCGTAGTCATCGGCAAGGAACTTTAACGGCTAGAATACGTCAACAGTGACCCCTCAAGAGTACCAGAATCGCTTCCTGAGTATTTTGAAGATACGTAAACTTGGTGTTATTATTTCAAATTCCTCAAAGTACCCCTGCACATGAAGACTTCAGTACGTAGCCGCAGACTCCCGAACTCGTGAAGAAACCCGGAATCTATAGGTGCAGGACGTCAACGCCGCTGTGGACTGGGAGAGACCTGAAGGTCAATTCTCTTAATTTAAAACGTTCAAAATCTAGTCGCAGTCTCATCTCGGCGACAAACAAATGTCAAAATTTAGGGAATTTAGGCGTATTTTTGACAGATTGAGACTGAGATTACGACTGTGAAAGTTCTTAAAATTACGATAAGTAATTGCCCCTCTGACCTCATACCGGTTAGGTTTACAACCTCCCGTACCCTTCGTGTCCAGCGATCACACCCGTCCGGCACAATATACATTTATTTAATATTCTAGGGGATGTCTTTTAAAATAAATAAACAAACATAAATTGATGTGTATATTTAAAAAAAAGTATTGCTATGTATAACAATGTCATAAAAATAATTCTCTGTATACTGAACAATTAATCTAATTTCATTGACAAGTACATTTATTTGTATTATGTACGACATTTTAGTACTTTTTATTTACTACATACATGGTTAAAACGGACAATCTCGAAATTTATAAAGTTCAAAATCAATTCTATTCTATTTTTCTCTATGGCAATGGTGCCGATGTCGACAATTCTGCCAATTCAGACGTGATATGAGAAAACATGCACAGAAAAAAAAAACTCAATTCCAGATCCAATAATAGTTCATTAATAAAACTGAATTTAATATGAAACTTGTTGAAGAGTATTAGTAGGTACAGACGCCAGCAGGTCAAGCTACCCGAAACTGTCAAATTTTCCCAATCAACTTTGAACCTTAAAGCTACAGCATTAAGTTGAAAATCTATTAAATAAATTTGACAGATTGTAGTAGCTTGATGTCGATTGGGAAAATTTGACAGTTTCGGGTAGCTTGACCTGCAGCTGGCGTCTGTGCACTGGTTCAAAATAAGTCATCTCGGCGACAAAATGTCAACAACTTGTCAAAATGTAGGGAAATTAGAGGTATTTTTGGCAGATTCAGACAGATCAGAATGTGAACGTTCTTAAAATTACGAGAATTGGCCCTCAGATACGCGGAAACTGCGGAAAGGCAAAGCATGAACGAGAAGTATAGGAACACAAATAATATTGTTTTCGCAAGATTTAGTACAGACGCCAGCAGGTCAAGCTACCCGAAACTGTCAAATTTTCCCAATCAACCTTGAACCTTAATGCTTTAACGATAAAGTTGAAAATCTACTAAAGAAATTTGACAGATTGTAGTAGCTTGATGTGCTGGCGTCTGTACCTACAGTTATAAAGAATCAATGAATCAAACTTAGAATGTCAAGTTTTGACATTCTAAGTTTTGTAACTATAGAACTTTAGCATAAGATAAGATTCAAGAATAAGTTTCATTTTTGAATCTTATCAAAATTATTTTATGAAACTAACCAAAGTATCATTTACTTCAGATAAAATATAAAACAGCAGAATAAAAAAAAGTTAGAAAATTTTTAATTTCGCGGCTATTTACAGACCGCGCTTTGACTTTGCTAAGTAAATTAAACGTTTCATACGAATGAAATGCAAGCGTTCAAATAGACAAGAATAAGGTTTCGGTAATATATTAATATTATTCGATATGTTAAAATAAAAGAAATTATATTATGCTTATGGATAAGGTTCACATTCGTATGAAACGCTTAGGTACTTTGCAAGGTTTTAATAAAATCAAAGTGCGATTGTGAATCTGGCCACAAATATCTGCAGTCTGTATCTTGGTTTGCCTACAAGTAAAAGATACCTACCTAGCAATATTTTTAGTTGGTGTTTAACACGTGCATCGTGTAAGCGTAACTTTGTGGCGGCTCGGAATATGAGACGAGTCCCTGCGCAGTAACAAATTCACGTTTCAGCGGGGGTGAGGGGTGAGGTACTGCGCAGCGAGTAGCGCACGTCAGAGTCGCTATCAAGTTTGAATCGAGCTATACACGCTGTATTACAAAATTAGCGCCACATAGTTTTAATTTATAGCGCCTATTGGGAAGAACAAGTTAAATTCTAAATACCTACATGAGCATAATATTATAAAATATTTCGACTATCTACATAATTATGTACAGCATATCATTTTCTTTGAACATCTATCTATTATTGTGTTAGGACTAAAATGCATTTTAAATCTCTCCTGGGACACAGGCCTCCTCTCTTCGAGAGGGCTCTAAACCACCACACGGGCGCAGCTGTGCGGGGTGGTAGATGTCACGTCTTCGATTTTTTTAGTTCAAGGACATGCCGGTATCCTCACGATGTTTTCCTTCACCGTTCCACCGCACCTTCAAGTAAAGCGTAACGTCGTCGGGGCCGTTGCTACTGGGCCAGCACTGTACCATGTTAAATGCATTTCCATAAATTCATTAGTTAGTAAACAATTTAAGGTTTTTTTTCCTAAACTAGTGGCATAATTTAACACACGATCAAACTAAAACTAGCATATCTTCACATACGTGATGGTTATCAATCTTCATTCATTTCCCTAGCCAATTCGAACTACGTTGAGGTCGGCGTCCAGCCTCACTGTATGCAACTGAATACAAGTATTTTACATCAACCGACTGCCTATCAGAAGGCCAATTCTCGTTATTAAAAACGTTAAAAAATCTCATCGCAGTCATCAGTCGCAGTCTCATCTGTCAAAAAATTTTCAAAAATGTAGGGAAATTAGAGGTATTTTTGACATATTGAGATTGAGATCAGACTGTGAACGTTCTTACAATTACGAGAATTGCCCCTATGACCTCCACAACCCAGTTATGGTTTCGCAAGAGGTAGGTACGTCCGATCTCGAATCCGAGAAATAACGGTCCGAAGTAGCCATAGTAGGTATTATTTGTATGAGGGGTTGCGCACTATATCCGAACTCAGTCCGTCCGAATGTAGAACATTTCCAATTCGGATTGAACTCTGATTCGGATCGGACGTGGTGCGAAACCGCTCTTACTGGGTAATACGATACCTCTTGGTAAGATTGGTAGTCAGACACTCACGCTTCGGCTACCCGTAACGACTGCCAACGATCTATAAATCTATAAATGACAGCTGGGACCAACGGCTTATATTGCACGGAGGGTTCTAGATATGTAATGGACGGTTACCCACCCACGGACCGACCTCGAGAAGCGTAGCTTGACCTTCGATTGAGTCGTGCGGCTTTTTTAGATCGTACCCATGACGTCTGTCAAGTAATTTTAATTTGATCTTGTTTAATTTAGATTAGATTTTACTATACAATTCAATAACTCTAATTTCATAAATAATACGTCATTTTATTGTTCATGTTATTAAAATAGGTATTATTTTAGTCTATTTGGAATGAGGGCTAGCTAAGTTATTGATATAGTAAAGCATTAATTAAAATATAAAAACATTATTCTGTATTTGGAAGCAGCAAGTTGAAACTTGAATATGAGAATGACCAACATCTAGGGGACTAACCACACTTATTTAGCTCTGTTCAGCTTTTGTCCATAGAAAACAACGATTTTGTATGAAATGTGTTCGCATAAAGCTGAACGGATGCGTACGCATTCCATACAAAATCGTTGTTTGTTGACAAAAGCTGAACAGAGCTGAATACGTGTGGTTAGTCCTTAAGCCGACGTTCTCACAGACGTAAAAATATCTCGGCGGAATTTTATCGCGCACTGGATTTTCAACTATCGGTGTTGAGCTGAGCATTGAGAATCCAACAGAGCTCGCCAAAAAAACATACCGTTGGATTTTCAACTCTCGGCGCTAAGCAGTGAGTTGAAAATCCAGTGTGCGAATAAAATTTACCGCGGGAATAACGCGCCCGTGCAACTTGGGCTAAGTGTTCATACATACGAGCGGCAGGGCACTGCCGCTGTCTACTACTGCAGCTGTCGAGAACGTGCCGCTCGTGTATTTGAGCACCGTACGCAAATACACGAGTGGAGTTGTCGATGGCAGGCGCCGAAACTTCGACGGCCGCAATTGCCTCTGCTGTTGACGCGTGCTGCTCGTTTGTATGCACACTAAGGTTTCCATCACACTGACTTGAACGTAAAAAACGTTGCTGCTAAAACAGCAGTGTGATGGAAACCTCAAAAATGGTCCTAATGAGTGGAGAAAATTTGGAGTTTTCAAGTTCATTCGAGTGGATAAGATCCCTTGCAAAAGACCAAAGCTGTGCTTTATGTAGCAACGTAAACCACAGCTAGTCTGTAGGCTTTGATCAACAATAGCATTAGATTAAGGATTAGGAACAAAAACACATCGCTCAACTGCCCGCGATTTCATATAACTTGATTATAAACCTTAACTTTCAAACATAAAGTTTATTATCGTTTGCAATACATTAAGTAAATGTATTTTTTGAATAAGAATAAAAATATTTATGGAAATTTAAAACATAATTTCTAAGCAATAAGGTTGAAAAAACTATGTTGCAAAATAATACCACAAAATTGTTTGTGGTATTATTTTCTCGGCCGCTTTTGGAAATCTAGTACAATAACTGTTGATCGTAGCCTATAGGCTATGAATGCTCATAATCAATTTAATAAAAAGAACGCACCAAAAGTTTTAATGTGGCACTTTCGGGAGATACTATTTCATTAAGATCAGCACCTTAATAGGGTAGTTGCCTGGGTAAAAAAAATATTATTATATTTATTAGTCCGTCAGTTAGATTATCGAAAAATAATGGACACATTTTTTCTTTGGTCAATCAAACAAAAAATGACAAAGATAAAGCGCGTCAAAATTTGGGAGTAGGAGGTCGTGACGTCACGCCTTGTTAAAGTGTAGCAAGGCGTGACGTCACGCGGAACTTTAACGGGCGATATCTTCATCATTTTTTATATAATTGACAAAAGAAAAAATACGGGTCCAATATTTTTTGATAATCTAACTGACGGACTAATTAGATTTTATTAGGCATCTAGCCTATTGCGTAACACACTATCAATCTCAATCTGAATAATTTTGAAGGATCTTGTAAATCTATTGCTTCATATGTTCGAAAAATGTGTCTGCTCAACAACGTAAATAACACAATGAATGTTGTTGCAACTGTCAAAATAAAACCCATTACTACTGATAGTGTGTTAAGCAATTACCCCGCTGATTATTTCAGAAATAAGATGTTTTGATCATGGTAATTAGATAGAATAGCGCACTAAGAGCCCTTTAGGCAAAGCGCGCACGGCGATGCGATTTTTTAATCGCCTATTCAAAATAAAATCGCGAACGCTAATATAATTTTCAAGTGATTATTTTCCGTATTACGCGGATTCTAGCATTGTTCAAAGATTGGCGATTATTTTCCGCAACGAATGAAATTCCGTGGTGCGTTCTTAGCCTAACAGAAACTAGACAACAATATTTTATGTCCAACTGCGCAAGTGTGCATGTGAACATGCGCAGTTGCGCTAAACATGAGTAACAATTTAGCGCGCATGTGTTTATGCGAGCTGAGCCTTCAGCGTGGCAAAAAAGGTCGCTTTCTATACACATTCGTACGTCTCTAATATCAATTTACAAACTCAGCATTAAAAACCATAGATTAACAATTTATCATTTACAATAATCATAGACACTCCTCCGCACTAGAGTTTCGGCTCAAAGAGTTTTTAATCATGCCACTGATTGAAGGCACACTGAACTTTGGCTAGAAGGTCGGGGCGTGCATTATGAAGATCCTTTGCTCTTCCTTCTTTATCCATTTGAGGAGACGGTCGACTGCTTTGATCGCTTGATCTTTTTCCATTAGGGGGTCGAATGTAACGTACAGTTCGAAGCCGTTGGTTACCTGAAAATGTTGATAATTACATTTTTGAGAAACGAAAGATGGTCATGACAATCAAACACTCTGGCTAGCCTTTTTCCGACTATTTAGAGGTCGGCTTCCAGTTTAACCGGATGCAGCTGAATTACTGAGTATTTTATATGAAGCGACTGCCTATCTGACCTCCACAACCCTATGACTGGGCAACACGATACCCCTTGGTAAGACTGGTTGTCAGACTTTTGGGCTTCTGACTACCCGTAACGACTGTCAAAGATCTACGAATGACAGCCGGGATGAACAGCTTAACGTGCTTTCCGAGGCACGGAGGGTTCTCGATATGTCATGGATTTCTGCGGCCTTCACCAGTTCTTTCGTCCCCCCTGTGGCCTTCCGACGCTATGTCTTACGGTTTGGGATTGCCAGTGCAAAAGCTTTCAGCCCCATCGACCATGTTCTGCGAGCAATGTTTCCTGCCCACTGCCACTTAAGTTTGACAATTCTTCGGGCTATGTCAGTTACCTTGGTTCTCCTACGGATCTCTTCATTTCTGATTTGATCACGTAAGGAAATTCCAAGCATAGCTCTTTCCATAGCCTTTTGGGTGACTTTCAGCTTTCTCAATGAGGCCCATTGTGAGCGACCATCATCTACTTGGTTTGATATCATCTGCCTTTAACTAACATACCCAAGCGCCATTTAGCCAGCCAAATATCACCCTACCGTCTATTTAAATAAACTTCTAGTTCAAAACAAAAATCAATTACAAGAAACACTTACCCAAGCCAGTATAGTGTCAATAGAATTCGACCGAAAAATAAGCTTCGCCGGCGTCGAAGTACAATGTATGGAACTGCAAAAGCTCCTGTAATTCCTCACATAATCTATATCCGATAATTTTTCAACCTTCTTCACACTGATATCACCCCCAACTTTATGTCTCATTCTATAATCCTGTAGCTTATCCAGGCTTATAGGGTCTGAAGTAAAGAGTTGTGCCGTTGATTTACATTTGTACATGAAGTGGCGGATTTCAGGTATTCCTATATGCTTTAAAGGGTTCGTCGTTGGTAGTTCTTCGTCTCTGTTCAAGGCATCGTTGATAGCGACCAGGCAGTTCGAACGGCGTAGTTTATCGGCTATCGTGTGCTTTGCTTGGGAGAGAGGGAAGAATGCGTCACGTTGTACTGTGAGTAAAAGGAGGCAGGCTTGGCAGTCTTCTGAAATGTATGATACGTGGCCGTGGAGGAATCCTCTGTGAAATAAACATTATATTGCGTTACAGGAATAATAACATTTTAAATATTAAAAAAAAAACAACCGACTTCAACTTCACTTTTTAGTTATGGTGCAGTCAGCGTCAAAAATATCGGGACGAACAGACTGTTCAATATGAACTCAACAACTATGTAAGAAAATTAAACTTCATCACAACTGGATAAAGTTCTTGTCAGAATGACAGTTGTCGTGTACTGTCTTCATTCTGAAACATTCCTTGTGTCATTGAGTTAATATTTCATTTTCATGGTTGTTTAGATCATTTTGAATAGTCTGTTCGTCCCGATGTTATTGACGCTGGCTGTACCTACCGCACACCAATTCGCATACCATGGTTGCTTTTTAAACAACAGTGACAGGAAGTATTATAACATCATCAAGATGCACAAAGTGGATTAAATACGTATTATCGACGCTAACTCAAAAACTACTCATGCAAAGTTAATAAAATTCATTGGGGACCATCCCTGAGGCATATTCTAACCATTAAAAAAAGCATTTTCAAAATCAATCCGCAATCACCGGAGAATTGAGCACCTCCTCCTTTTTGAAGTCAGTTAAAAAGTGGCAAAAATGGGTACAATTATTATATGCACAGAAAGATTACCACTGAGGCACTTCTATAACACCCACAGGTAAATAAGTGGCAGCAATTTTTGAGTATTGAACAACATTTTCAATAAGTACATGTGCTCTCATTGAACGCTGTGACCAAACCGCGCACTGGATTTGGAACGCACTGCTCATCGCCGAGAGTTGAAAATACAACAGTGTATTTTTTTGACGCGCTGAAATGCGCTCTGTTGGATTCTCAATGCTCGGCTCAACAACGAGAGTTGAAAATCCACTGCACAGAAAAACACCGCCGCGATATTTTTACGTCCGTGCGAACGTGGGCAAAGAAGCATTCCTTTATCTACTATGCATTCACATTAACAACAAAAAATCAACTCACGTAGAATCAAACTTCGGTAAACAGATCGGTGTCCAACTTTCAGCTGTTTTGAAACTTTCGGAGCTCCGAACCAGATTGAAAAGCAGGTGTATGTCGGATGGATGTAAGGTGTACTTCTTCATTCGAACCAGCGTGATCAGTTGGTTTCCAGCCAACATTATAGCGAAGACCAAGTCCCGTATTTTGTTGCAAGTCGATTGAATCGCACTTGTAATATTCTCTCTTGCTTTTTCGGGCAGAGGGAGGCAGCGGACGGCACCTGTAGAATAAATAATTTATATTTAGTATGCTTGTTGCTCAGCCAGCTATAGAGCGGGCTATGCTCGGAATATTTTAAAGGGATAAAATCAGTAATGAAATTATCCAGAACAGAACCGGAGTTACCGACATAGCTTGCAGAATAAACAAGCTGAAGTTGCAGTGGGCTGGCCATGTTTATTTTTTATTGTTTGTTATGTTTATTTATTATTCATGTAAGGACCGATGGCCGGTGGAGCAGACGAGTTTTGGGGGCCTACTCCGAAGTGCAGAGTGCGAATGTTCGGATCGGACCGACACATGGCCGAACCGAATATTATAGAAAAATGCGAAAAAAGTTCGGATCGGCTCAGTTGGGTCGGGACCATAGTCAATATTCGAAAGAGTGTAGGAGTGTAGGATCGGAACCGACCGAACCAAATAGTAACTTCGTAGCAGGAAACGGCCGAACACTCGGCCAATACTACTTCGGAGTAGAGCCCTGTATGGCTCAGAGGTAGCCAGTTAGTTAAAGTTGAGTTGTTGGATGGATCACTAGAATTTTAAATTATAATGTGGCATAGCAGCTGAAGTGGAAACATGTCAACTAACTTTTGGAGAGCACTGTACACATTTTTATTTAACCATTTATTTCAGGCATCAAGGCCCATATGTGACGGTCTTCTCAACTTACCCAATAAAAATGCTGGATCCTTCTCCATAAAAATAAGTAAGTGATCAATAAGTCGCTCGGCTCCCGACAGTAGTCTTCGTAAGTCATAGTTCCTTCTTTGTTCAAATATTCTGTTCAGTTGCGTTAGAGTAAGTACTGATACTATTTGATTAAATGCATACCTGAAAGTGTTGATTGAGTTAAATTATTATATTTTTCTTTTTTTTTAATCTTTATTTATTTAAGGCATTTTTGTACAGACTCCAGCAGGTCAAGCTACCCGAAACTGTCAAATTTACCCAATCAACCTTGAACCTTAATGCTTTAGCGATAAAGTTGAAAATCTATTAAAGAAATTTGACAGATTGTAGTAGCTTGATGTGCTGGCGTCTGTAAACACACGCGACGATGTCCGACATTCCACCAATACCATGCTGTGCATCCTCTATTTTACCACATACCTCACAGTTAGGAGAATCTGATTAATTATTCTATCTTATCTTGTATTTGTTTAAGTTATTGTTGAATAATAGCTTTATAAGTGTCTGTGGTTATTGATAGCCTTGGCTTCAAGTCTCAATTTAATGTTTAGCATAATCAGTTTATAATATTCCCACTGCTGGGACACAGGCCTCCTCTCGACGAGAGGCGTAATCTACCACGCGGGCCCAGTGCGGGTTGGTAGATGTCACAAGTCTTCGAATTTTTGGTTCCAGGAAATACCGGTTACCCCACGATGTTTTCCTTCACCGTTTTGAGAGCAATGGTGATGAAATAATTTACACAAAGTAAAGCACCTGTCTGGGTTCAAACCTACGACCTTTAACTCGTAAGTCGCGGCCGTTATCACTGGGCCACCACTGTTCCTTAATCATTTAAGTTATTGATAAAATGAAGTGTGCCTGTGGTTATTGATAGCCTTGGCTTCAATTTTCAATTGGATAGTCTATTATAATATTTCTAATATTCTGATTTATAATATAATAATCTAGGCAAATGATGGCAAGAGTCATAAAAATAATGACAAACACCGAAAATGTCTGTAGGGAGAGAACCAGTAATTTATCCAGAAAAGAACCGGAGTAATTGACATAGCTTGCAGAGCAACTAAACTGAAGTGGCAGTGAGTTGGCCATGTTTCAGATCTGAGATCAGATTCTGCATAATGTGAAATAGATGAGGAGAGACAGTTGAGGGAAAGTACGCGCAGGAAAGATTTTAAAAACAAGTTATTACCCCAACATCATATTGTTCAACATAGTCCTCAATATCAAGCAATGCGGATTTTTAACAGGTTGCCATTGGAATTAAAAACTATAATTTACAAGAGCTCATTTAAGTCAACACTTAAAGCATTCCTATTGAGGAAATGTCTGTATTCTATAGACGACGACATATCCATGTTTTAAAAATTTTATTAGTTAATGAGAGATTGAATAATATTATTATGTAATAGCTTGTAATGTTATTGTTAATGTTTTTTTTTTATTTTTTCTATGATTTATTGTATTATGAATGTGTTAGTTTTATAATTTTATTGATTTCAAACACAATGTGAATTGTTCCTGAATAAATTGAATTGATCAAAGAATCAAGGTGATCTGGTACATACTGGTCCAATCAGTAATTTAACTTTGTACAGTCAACAGCAAAAGTAGATGATCAAAATCAGAAATTCAATACTAATGAACGGAGTTCGCGTCACAACTGTGTGGCGTCGAAGTGATTCAAAAGTATGTGATTGTAAATTATACCAAACATTTACTACTAGTACGTCACACAGTTCTGACGCGAACTCCGTTCATTAGCATTGAATTTCTGATTTTGATCATCTACTTTTGCTGTTGACTGTACACTTGTGTGCTTACAATATTATAAAATGTTTCCTTGTCATATAGAAAGCACTTCTCTATATTTTAGCTAAAATATATATGTAAGTAATACCAACTTACGTTAACTGTAAAACAAGTTGTGTTTCACTCTCATTTGACTTGGACAAGGCAACCAGTATCAAAGGTCCCTTCACCAAGAACACTGCCTTACAATCCTTTGTTGTGATAGATCTCAATATATCCTGGTTTTGTTCTTCTACCACGCTTACCAATGCTTGGATGACACCGCAAAGACCTGCTAACTTATCCTCGTTACCGTACCTGAAATATTTTAGTTACTGTAGTATGATTTTTGAAAGGTATTGATTATATTTCATTGATTTTAATTATTATAATTCTGTGAAGTGATACAGCCTAGCAGTGGTTTTAAGGACGATTCAAGTCAAATTTCAAATTCATTTTGTGAACATAGGGTACAATTATACAGATGTTATACATAAAATGTTGGTCCATGCTATGTCCCGCCAAAAATCATACAAAATATCTTAGGTAAGCGAATGTCAATTAATAAAAAAAATAAACTCAATAGGTAAGTTTAGATGCCACAATTTCATGCAATAGTTAATAATATGTCAATAAATTACGACGTCACATAAACAAAATAGGTAATAAGTACTTGATTTCTCCTAAAAACCGGTAACTGCTATCAAACCTTGCAAAGTACTACACAAATTTTACATACTTTTTTTAGACATGCTAGATGAAAAGCAGATATAAAAAAGAAATACTTGCCTAGAATAAATAGGTTTACCAGCAGAACTGAGTATAAACACATGTTTCTCTTTGTTCACCAGCTCAGGAGTCTGAAGATAATCATCCTTCTCGTTGTCTGCGTCATCACCATTCTGTTCTGTCAGGTTTGAGTGGCTTGTTGATGCTGATATTGACTCCTAGCAAAGTATAAATCAAATTTAAAACAATTTTTTATTATTCCTCGATTAGGCTGAAGAAGAATGGAAAAGAGAAAATACATAGATCATTAAGAAATACAAAAAAAACTTACATCTTTCGTCTGCAAGTCATCACTAGATTTTGTAGGTTTTATTGGCGCAGAATTTTCACCAATTTCACTTTGAATCTCACTAATAGTACTATTTATTTTCGCTAACGATATATTGCGCTCTTGAAGACTTGAACTCATCTCAGAAGCAAATTCCTCGAACGAATCTGTAGGATTTAGGATGCTGTCGTAACATGCACCAGGTTCCAAATCATCTGGAGGGTTCTCCTCTATAATGACTGTAGGAACATCTTTGGATGTGGAAGCCATTACGAGTGATTTTCAATAAATAAATAAACTATTACAAAATATTTTACTACTGGAAAACGGCATCAATAACGTTGGAGATTCCACTCCGTTCCAATGCAAATTTATTATGAAATAATTAGTTCTTGGTTATCTCTTTTACACTCGGTAGTTTTCTATCGGTTAACTCGCTTTAACGCTCAAAAATAATTTTGTACGGAACGCGGAAATATGGGGTGGGTGGCTTGTCACTGTGACAGTGTGTCATTTCTTGGACTGCAACTTGACACAGTTGACACCTCAGACTAAGGAAAGAAAGGACTCGGCATAACGAACAATAGTTATAGGAATGTGATGCGGCCGATCGCCATGTTTTGTCACAGCCAAAAGTTTAACAACAAGTACATCAATTGTCATCGCGACTTGTTTGTTTCAGTGTTTTGAAGAAAATTTTGTGTTAGTAGGCGAACATTTTGCTTGTATAGAGTGTTCGAACTTGCATAAGACTGCATTTATTATGGGTAGGTGCAGTGTGTTAGGCTGCCGCATGCCGCAAGCCGCCATCTTTGTGCCAGACTCACATTTTAGGTATGCACGTTTTTTTCATAGGTATGTCATGTCTATTCTTTTCCTTAGTCTGAGGTTGACACTGACCTAATCTATGAATGTTGCCCAATTTTCAATTTAAAATTCTAACAAATAGGCACGTCAAAACGAAAAAAAAAATACCCTCGTGGTTTTTAATCTAGTGGCTGCTTCGAATACAGAAATAAGTACCAATCTTTATACAATAAGGACAACATTTAACATGTTTAAATATTTGTATGCCAGTCCATGGTGAAACATGTAAGATCATAACTAAACTTTATTTATAAGACCATAATGTTGTATGTACATATAGACGCCAGCAGGTCAAGCTACCCGAAACTGTCAAATTTTCCCAATCAACCTTGAACCTTAATGCTTTAACGATTAAGTTGAAAATCTATTAAAGAAATTTGACAGATTGTAGTAAGTATAGTTTGACCAAAACCGTTGTACCGCGCGGGGCAGTGCAGGCCGCTCATTCGTCATCGCTCACGGCGTCCCGCCCCCCGCCTCGCCGCGCATTCCTAATGCCTCGCGGTACAGCAGTTTCGGTCAAACTATAGCTTGATGTGCTGGCGTCTAAAGACGCCAGCACATCAAGCTACTACAATCTGTCAAACTTTAATAGATTTTCAATTTTATCGCTAAAGCATTAAGGTTCAAGGTTGATTGGGAAAATTTGACAGTTTCGGGTAGGTTGACCTGCTGGCGTCTGTACATACAACTCCAGAGAAACCTCACCCCCTAGAAATGTATAAAAGTGCGCTATCTCTGTATCAATGAAACTGCTAAGATATTCTAATCTATCTATACATATAATAAAATCGTAGGAAAGTCAAAACTGTACATTGAATATGTTTTAAAAAGAATACTTGGGGCGTGATCTACAATCGATATCGAAGCCAAAAATATAGTTTTTAGAATTTTTGTCTGTTTGTCTGTTTGTCTGTTTGTCTGTATGTATGTCCGGGATAAACTCAAAAAGTACTGCATGGATTTACTTCAAATTTTGCATGAATATTACTAAGAGGTCGGGTCAACATATAGGCTACATATTATCACGCTATCACCTACGGGGGAGGAGCTGTGAATCTTTATTTTTCTTACGCATTCTATGACAGCGTGTAATCTACCGACACATATTTAAATGTTGTTTTTGAGTAAGCCATGCTATTATCAAGCTTTACACTATAAAAACTACGCCATTTAAGTAACTTGAGCAGAGAAACATAGTTTAATGAATGTTAGTAGTATAAATACAACTTTAAAGCAGCGCCATCTATGAGATTTCATAAAAATCAAATCAAGTTACATGTTAACACTTTTTGGAAATTAATAATTTAAATTTGATCATGTTGGCGAGGTTAGTAGTTAGTTATTCTTAAAATTCATAGATGGCAATGTGCATTTTCTTCATAAAAGTTGCATCGTTTAGTTCCTTTTTGACAAATTCAAGTTCCAACAAAACCCTCAAAATCTTGAGCAGAGTAGAGAAAGACAATTTAAAAAAATGCGGTGTTAAGTAGTTCATTGATGATGATCATTTCTTCATCAATTTCATGTTGTTAGTACAAAATAAACATTGACTATTAATACTTTTGTTCGCGTTGGGCAAAACCAGGGTTTTTCTTGGATGCTCCTGGTGGAACAGGAAAAACATTTGTTACCACTGGCATACTTGCAGAGGTCAGAATGCAAGGCAAAATTGCTATTGCTGTAGCGTCGTCGGGAATCACTGCCACACTGCTTCCGGGTGGCCAGACAGCACATGCCATGTTTAAAATTCCCATTGATTTAGAGGGCGCCGAAACGCCTGTTTGTGGTGGTAACAGCGATGAGGGACACGTGCTCAAGGATTGCTCTCTGATCGAATGGGATGAGTGTATGATGGCCAATAGGAAGGCAGTTGAGGCCGTGGACAGAACCCTGCAGGACATTCGCAGGAACGAACATTTGATGGGTGGTGTCACAGTTCTGTTCAGTGGCGATTTCCGGCAAACGCTTGCCGTGGTGACGCGGGGATCGAGAGCTGACGAGGTGAATACTTCGTTAAAATGATCTTCGTTGTGGTCAAGAGTTCGTACGCTGCGCTTGACCATTAATATGAGAGCTCGGCTCGGCGGCAATGCACGTGCTCAAGAATTCTCCGATGTCCTTCTAAGTCTTGGTGAAGGCACTCTACCAGAAGAGAGAGATGGACAGGTGGTGCTTCCAGAGTCTCTCGGTAGAGTGGTATCCAGCTTAGAAGAACTCATTCGCTGTGTGTACGGGGACATCAGTCGTATACCGCACCAGCAGAATTCTTGGGTGTGTGAGCCATTCTCAGCCATTTTGACGCCCAAATATGATCACGCTGCAGCAATTAACGAATGCATTCTCTCGGAAATTGAGGGGAATGAAGTGGTCTACACCTCGATATACACTGTTGTCGAGCAAGATGATGCCACACATTATCCCGTGGAATTTCTGAACTCCCTGTCTGCAAGTGGACTTCCAGCGCATACCATCAAGCTGAAGGTCGGTGTCCCGATTATGCTTCTTCGGAACCTATCTCCTCCGAAGTTGTGTAACGGGACCTGCCTTAAAGTCATCTCGCTCCACAGCACACCATTGAGGCGGAAATTTTTACGGGTTGTGGCGTCGGCGAGGCAGTATTTAAACCACGCATTCCCCTCATACCTCATAACTTCCCGTTCCAGTTCAAGCGCGTACAGTTCCCCGTGAGTGTTTGCTTCGCGATGACCATCAATAAGTCGCAGGGGCAGACTCTGAGGGCAGCGGGTGTCGACCTCAGGACGAGTTGCTTCTCACACGGACAACTGTACGTCGCTTGCTCCCGCGTCACCAGTCCTGACTCTCTTTACATTTTGGCTCCTGGCAGCATAACTACCAACGTAGTTTATAGGGAAGTGTTGTAAGGTATGATACCTTTGTACGTATTTGTACTCTTTTGTGCCCTGGAATGTATTCCTGTATTATTTTCTCTATTTCCTTCAGTCACATCTTACTGAACTGGCTGAACTGACTGAACGCAGCAGGATTCCCATATAACTCTCTTCACTTGCTTTGCTTGCAAAAAAAACTTATATTTTAATGCTATTTTAAAAGTTGTTTACATAAAATGCTATAGCGACGCTGGCATCTTAGCTATTTTTGGTGCTGTAGAGCCTTCACGCAGACGACGTCGCGGGCAGCAGCTAGTACATATAATAAAATCGTAGGAAAGTCAAAACTGTACATTGAATATTTTTTAAAAAGAATACTTGGGGCGTGATCTACAATCGATATCGAAGCCAAAAATATAGTTTTTAGAATTTTTGTCTGTTTGTCTGTTTGTCTGTATGTATGTCCGGGATAAACTCAAAAAGTACTGCATGGATTTACTTCAAATTTTGCATGAATATTACTAAGAGGTCGGGTCAACATATAGGCTACATATTATCACGCTATCACCTACGGGGGAGGAGCTGTGAATCTTTATTTTTATTACGCATTCTGTGACAGCGTGTAATCTAACGACGCATATTTAAATGTTGTTTTTGAGTAAGCCATGCTATTATCTAGCTTTACACTATAAAAACTACGCCATTTAAGTAACTTGGGCAGAGAAACATATTTAAATGAATGTTAGTAGTATAAAGACAATTTGAAACAGCGCCATCTATGAGATTTCATAAAAATCAAATCAAGTTACATGTTAATACTTTTTGGAAATTAATAATTTAAATTTGATCATGTTGGCGAGGTTAGTAGTTAGTTATTCTTAAAATTCATAGATGGTAATGTGCATTTTCTTCATAAAAGTTGTATCGTATAGTTCGTTTTGACAAATTCAAGTTCCAACAAAACCCTCAAAATCTTGAGTAGAGTTGAGGAAGACAATTTAAAAAAAATGTGGTGTTAAGTATTACAAAAAAGTTATGTTCATTGATGAGGATCATCTCTTCATCAATTTCATGTTGTTAGTACAAAATAAACATCATCTGCCTAGCCTTTTTCCCAACTATGTTGGGGTCGGCTTCCAGTCAAAACCGGATGCAGCGGAATACCAGTATTTTACATGGAGCGACTGCCTATCTGACCTCCACAACCCAGTTACTGGGTAATACGATACCCCTTGGTAAGACTGGTTTGTGTTTGTTTTTGTTTTGTTAGTACAAAATAAACATTGACTGTTAATACTTTTGTTCGCGTTGGGCAAAACCAGGGTAAAATGTTTTTCTTGGATGCTTCTGGTGGAACAGAAAACACATTTGTTACCACTGGCATACTTGCAGAGGTCAGGAGGCAAGGCAAAATTGCTATTGCTGTAGCGTCGTCGGGAATCGCTGCCACACTGCTTCCGGGTGGCAAGACAGCACATATGCCATGTTTAAAATTCCCATCGATTTAGAGAGCGCCGAAACGCCTGTTTGTGGTGTGTCACGTAACAGCGATAAGGGACACGTGCTCAAGGATTGCTCTCTTATCGTATAGGATGAGTGTACGATGGCCAATAGGAAGGCAGTTGAGGCCGTGGACAGAACCCTGCAGGACATCCGCAGGAACGAACATTTGATGGGTGGTGTCACAGTTCTGTTCAGTGGCGATTTCCGGCAAACGCTTACTCACGTGCTCAAGAATTCTCCGATGTGCTTCTAAGTCTTGGCGAAGGCACTCTACCAGAAGAGAGAGGTGGACAGGTGGTGCTTCCAGAGTCTCTCGGTAGAGTGGTATCCAGCTTAGAAGAACTCATTCGCTGTGTGTACGGGGACATCAGTCGTATACCGCACCAGCAGAATTCTTGGGTGTGTGAGCGGGGCATTTTGACGCCCAAAAAGGCTGCAGCAATTAACGAATGCATTCTCTCGGAAATTGAGGGGAATGAAGTGGTCTACACCTCGATAAACACTGTTGTCGAGCAAGATGACGCCACACATTATCACACACATACCATCAAGCTGAAGGTCGGTGTCCCGATTATGCTTCTTCGGAACCTATCTCCTCCGAGGTTGTGTAACGGGACCCGCCTTAAAGTCATCTCGCTCCACAGACACATCATTGAGGCGGAAATTCTTACGGGTTGTGGCGTCGGCGAGGCAGTATTTATACCACGCATTCCCCTTATACCTCATAACTTCCCGTTCCAGTTCAAGCGCGTACAGTTCCCCGTGAGTGTTTCACGATGACCATCAATAAGTCGCAGGGGCAGACACTAAGCAGCAGCGGGCAGCGGGTGTCGACCTCAGGACGAGTTGCTTCTCACACGGGCAACTGTACGTCGCTTGCTCACACGTCACCAGTCCTGACTCTCTTTACATTTTGGCTCCTGGCAGCATAACTACCAACGTAGTTTATAGGGAAGTGTTGTAAGGTATAATACCTTTGTAGGTACGTATTTTTACTCTTTTGTGTCCCTGGAATGTATTCCTGCATTATTTTCTCTATTTCCTTCAATCACATCTTATGACTGAACTCGGCAGGATTCCCATATAACTCTCTTCACTTGCTTCGCTTGCAAAAAAAACTTAAATTTTAACGCTATTTTAAAAGTTGTTCACTTATAATGCTATAGCGACACTGGCATCTTACGTATTTTTGGTGCTGTAGAGCCTTCACGCAGACGACGTCGCGGGCAGCAGCTAGTTAGAAATAAAAAACTGACGGCGCTCAGAACAGAACACTAACTTCCTTACTGTCACAGAGATGGCGCGCACGTAAACATCGTAGTGTATCATCCTTTGATAGATGTCGCTTTTTATACATTTCTAGAGGGTGGGGTTTCTCTGGAGCTGTGCAAATAAATATTCTATTCTAACATATTTCAGCTTACCAATTGTTGCTTGACTGGACTGAGCTCATAACAGAGTAGACAGGCCATGCGCACATTATACGTAGCATAACAAATTGATTACAGATTACTCGTAATTAATTTGAAAACAAAATTGTAATAAATACTTAATTAATTACCTATATTTCATGTTTGACCATTTTTTTAAAATGTATGTTTACTTTATTTTATTTCATGTTTTGATTGTTGTTTTTTTTATTTTTGTTTGTGTCGAATTATATGTTGCAATGGTTTATTTTATTTCTTGTTTTGATTGTTGTTTTTATTTATTTATGTGCATGCTGCATTTGTTAACGTTATCAAGTTAACGGCAGCTGTCGCTGAAAACCAGCTCTGGGGCTCTGTCTCGTATAGGGTCTTAGCATTATACTGAGCGATGGCCGTTTTACGTGAATGTGACGCATATTTTACCCCTAACTTGTTATTTTTCTTTTTTGTGTGTTTATCTTCTTTTTTATGCGTCATGTTTGTCGTAAATGCATTGTCCTTCTTCTTAAATAAACCCTGTAGTAAAATTTTATCCACTGTTAGAAAACACTACATTATTCCCAAATTAATGAACTAATTTCGTACTTCATTAATTATTAACAGATACTTAACACTTGCAAAGAGAATAACGAACTTAGTTTAATCTCATGGTCAGAATGATGTAGGTTTGTTAATGTTAAGTTCAGGAAATATTAAAATAGCGTCTTTAAACTTATTAAGCAACGTGTTACAGGACTGCCACCTATTGCTATTAAAATAATATTTTAACCTACATTAATTTGGACATCTCGCTGCGATGTTTCCATTCCGTTTCATGCAATAAAAGAAAACAGTAGTGCCCTGAATCGATCCAGTAGTGATCCTATTTTCTAATTTTGCCTATAACATACAGTAAACTGGACCAGCACCGTAATTGCGCAACACACGAACAATCAGAATCGGTTTCATTTTGACAGTTTAACAACATTCATTGCGTTATTTACGTGTTGAGCAGATAAATTTTTCGAACTTATGAAGCAATGGATTAGCAATTTGCTTCAAAATGATTCAGATTCTCATTGATCGTGTGTTACGCAATTAGGGTGCCGGTCGTTGGTACGTAAGTATTTATTAAATAATACGAGTAGGTACCTATTCATAATTTCCTACTAATTATCGGATGTAGGTACTGTTACACAATCCGAGAATTTTAGGTATTTCAGGTAGGTAAGAAAATTAACCCCTCAATCATACACTTAGGTATAAACGATATTCGGTAATTCGGTTATCTTCAACAAGAGTATCTGAGAGTGGAAATGTAAAAAGGAATTCAAGCAGAATAATGTACCTAACAAATTGTCGGCGATTGGACGCAGGGTCTCGCAAGCGATGCCTCATGGTCGACCATGCGGAAGGTGCTGATAATTCCTCACTCTTAGGTCCTACGGCGCTGAAGGTACTTAGGTACCTACTCATACAAACGATCTTTCGGCTTTCGGTAATGTTCCGTGAGAAAATATTGGAGGAAATCTTGTACGTTTAATCGGAGTTTTGGTGAAGTAGTATGCATCGTTCGCTAGCCGATTGTTCGGGTGCATTCCTAGAGTTTGTAAACATACTTACCTATTATCCAAAATTAGCTGAACCGAAGAATTTCTTACCGCCTCAGAATCATTATCGAATTTGGTCAATCCATTCTCGAGCTATCACAATGAATTACAAAATTACAATGGTTAACAAAATGAATTATCTTCATTATCTAGAATTTTTTCCGTGAACTCTTCTCATGTTTTAATAGTTATTCTGCTATTCGGGGCGGAGGCAAATCTAACAAATCAGAGATTATAAAAATCGGTCCAGCAGTTCTTGAGTTATAAATGGTGTAACTAACCCGGCTTTGTTTTATTTTTAAATATAGTTTGATTAGAATGCAAGAGAAAGTGGACGAGCAAAAAGTCTACATTTTTAGGGTTCTGTAGTCAAATGGCAAAAACGGAACCCTTATAATTTCTTCATGTCAGTCTGTCCGGATGTTACACACCCACTTTTTTCAGCTAACCCGGCTCCAGAGCTCAGACTCATTGATAAGGAAAAATTGCAGACGGAAAAACCCCAAAACTTCACTTCAACGTTCTCTTACGGAAATGGTGTCATCATCATAAATAAATAAATAAATCATACTGACTTTCTGCATTTCTGCAAGACATCCTATGAGGGGCGTTCAATGTATTTTCGGTATTGGCATGAAAAAATACGTAAATTCAATTAAAATAATTTTTATTTTAATGTTATCTCCCCATTACCCCAATGTATTTATTACATCTCGAAGTTAACTTTTTAATACCCTGTAAAAAAAAAGTCTTCATTTATTGCTGCCTTGAGCTCTTCATCGTTGGAAAATCGTTTCCCACGAAGGACTTTTTTCAAATTAAGGAAAAAATAATAATCACTCGGGGTCAGCTCCGGGCTATAGGGTGGGTGGTTAATTTCTTCTAAACCACAATCTCGCACAGCAGCCTTGGAAACACGCGCTGTGTGGATCGGGGCGTTGTCGTGAAGAAGGAACACACCGGTGGTCAGTTTACCCCGTCTTTTTTCTTTAATTCCGTCCCGTAAATTTCGCAAAGTGGATGCATAGGATGCTGCGTTTATAATTACACCTTTTTTGTGTAGGTACTCAATCAGCATAATTCCCTTGGATTCCCAAAACACTGTGGCTATGATTTTTCCGGCGGACGGAACGACTTTGAATTTCTTATGGGGCGCAGTACCCTTTTTGTGCCACTTCAGGACTCTGCTTACTTTCAGGGCCATAATGATGAGCCTACGTTTCATCTTCAGTAACAATTCGATCGAAAATACTTGATGGAACTTCACCACAGAGCTCTAAAAACTCTCTACAGCACTCGATTTGCACTTGCTTTTGAGGCGCGCCACTGTGAGTATTCGCGGCACCCATCTTACACTGACTTTTGAAAAGTAAAGAAGGTAATGAAGAATAGTGTGTGTAGAACCAACAGAGAGGTGGGTTATCTCTGCTATCATTTATTTAGATCTTCATTCGGGCATCCTTCAGTATGAGCTTCTCAACTTTTTTCACGTTTTCACGCCGAGCGAGTGTCGTCTTCAATGCTCTCTCTGCCCCTTTTAAATTAACTTGATTCTGCACCTTCATTATCTACGGTTCAAAAGTGGTTTTTGCACCGTAGATGAAGGTGCAGAATCTTGGTAAACAGCCACCATCACTTCTTGAATAGTTTTTTTTATTTTTTCCTTGTTTGGTAACGAATTTAATAACAGCGCGGTGCTTGGTTTTCTTCAGCATTGTCACGTTAGCCATTCCAGTTGTCGTAGACTAAGGATAACTAGCAAAGTAATTATCACAACTATATGAAATTTTACCTTTGTGCTCTTAGATAATGTCATTAGTTATTTAATTAGTCAAATTACCCACATCATTAGTAAATCACCCTGATACCATAAATACATTGAACGCCCGTCGTACACTCTAATCTTCGATACATACATAACTACCATAATTATTCTCTTCCCACAGAAACAACTCGACAAATACCTGAACCCAATTCTATTTCTTACTTAAATAGGGGTGTCTCGCTTTATATTGCGCCCTGTACTGCACCCTTGTTTAAGTAAACGTCTTATTTGTCCCCCATCCCTAATAGGTACGTGAGATGCAAGTTAATTCGCGGCAGGAAACTTTTTCTTTGACAACCCTTGGAGTGTCGAAATGAGGACAAGTCATTATTTTATTTTTTATTAGCCATTGTTGTCCCACAGCTAGGCAAAGGACCTACTTTCTTTGGCCAGAGCTGCCACGGACCAATCTTTGTTCAAGTAGGTATTCCAGCTCATCCCGCCTTCTCCGTCAGGGACTACCGTAAGTTTGGGCCATTGATCGTCTGACATGCGGCAGATGTGTCGAGCCCAATTTCATTTAAGCGTGGTAGCTTTCCGAGTGACATCAGTCATTTTAGTGATGGATATTATCATTTTGTCATTTTAGTGTCTGTCGCTCGTTTATTTGAGTACGGTGCTCAAATACACGAGCGGCATGTTGTCGGCGGCAGCCACAAACGCGTCTTCGTCTGACGCCGCGCCGTCACGCATTCACGGCAGCCGCCGACACGAAGGTTGCAGTCTGCCTCTGTCGTCGACGCGTGTAGCTTGTGTGCACGCACACTTACTGTGGAACAGGCAAAAAAAGAGGTGTAAAGACACTGCTTCCTTTTCATTTCGAGTCTATGCAAAGATATTTTATTATGCCCAGAAGGTGGCCCACACTAATTGCGGCATATGTGGCGTTTTTTAGGTCCTCAGAAGTGCAATTGCTCTAAAAAATGGTATAGGTTTCAATTTTCTGTACCTGAAGCCTAGGTTCCAGCAGAGCGAACATTAGAGAGTAATTATGCTATGCTTATGCAGCAACTTTCGGTTAGTCTATAGGCCCTCTCCACAAAGATCAGTCAAGAAACCCCGACTACAAATGCCGCATTGTTATTACCAACCGAATCTCTTTCCAAGATCCGTGTTACAAACTCCCGGTATCTAATTTATTCGGCCTCCAAGAGAATTATTGTCATTCATGAATATGAATTGCTTTGTTTAAACTGATCAAATTTTTTATTAAACCTCTAACTTGCGACCTTTGAAGAGTTTGAGCTATATTCTTTATGGTAGATATATTAATATAGAGGATTATTAGCTTGGGTCTTTTTTTTGTCTTTTTGGTTGAGGCCTTAAGAGTCGTCATTTTGTTTTATATGGTGTGTTTATGGTATATACATATTTAAAAAAAAAAAAATATTGCTAAATGGGCCTGCTCTTGACCTCGATCACGCTTGATGGAAAGCGATGGATGAGGTCTATGATGGAACGAGCGTGCCCAGAAGATGCCTGTTCACTCTTGCTTTAAAGGCTGGGTGGGTTCAATGTGGTACAACAAAAAAAAAACAGGATGAAATTTAATAGGTGCGACAAATTAAATTTCTAATTCAACATGTTATAAAGTAAATTTAGAGCATTTCATTAAGAAAATGGATAGGCGAGCTATTTGGCAATGTCGTCCCACCCCTTTTTTTTTTCGCGGGAACAATCAAAATTAGGTACGCCAACACATCAAGCTACTACAATCTGTCAAATTTCTTTAATAGATTTTCATCTTTACCGCTAAAGTATTAAGGTTCAAGATTGATTGGGAAAATTTGACAGTTTCGGGTAGCCTGACCTGCTGGCGTCTGTACCTAAATACAGCTAGTTCAACGCGTTGCCGTGCTTCATGTTGTGAACTCAGTGATGAATGGATTGTTAACAGGGCGCGCGCTAAAATTGGATAATTTTTATTTTCTTATTAGTTTTAATAATATAGAAAAAAACTAGAACTACGATAATTCGTATCTAATTGAAGGCAATGACTTAGTTTGCACTAACTAAGGCGATAATTACATGATTTTTTTCAAGTATTTATATTTGGGAAATGACAATTTATAGGTAATGATTATGTAACAGTTACTGCACCTCCTATTTCGATTTGTCGCAAGTTTTCAATTTCATCCTTTATGCAAGTGACAAAGAAGATGAAGATGTAGTGACAAAGACTGAAAAGAGTAGGTAGGTATGTATGGTTTGGTCATGTTGAGAGGATGAATGAAACACGACTAACAAAAAGTATTTACAAGTACTTTTTGATGAGATGTGAGTGGAAACGCCATGAGGGGATGCCCTACGAGGTCGTACACCTGAAGGCCAATTCTCATAATTTTTTAAAACGTTCAAAATCTAGTCGCAGTCTCATCTCGGCGACAAACAAATATCAAAAACCTGTCAAAATGTAGGGAAATTAGAGGTATTTTTGACAGATTGAGACTGAGATCAGGGGGCCTAAAAAGGCCACTTTGGCAGAATCATAATAGGATAACAATATGAATCATATTAAAAATCGTAAAATGGTCACATACTGAAAATTCATAATATGATCTGTGTGCAATTCATATCACAATGAAATAACATTTAAACTGTAGAAATAAAAAATAAAAAACTAATTTGATTAATAAAAACTGTAATGAAAAATTTACCGATAAAATTGCGGTTTTTATTTTTTTCTTTCCAATGTGAAATGTTTTACGAAAATTAGAGGAATTGCTAATGGTTTGCTGGGAAGGAGGTAAGTTGCTTAAAGTGGCCTTTTTAGGCCCCCAGACTGTGAACATTCTTAATATTACGAGAATTGCCCCTCTGATTGGAAAGGTCAGGTGCGTAGTAACCGGCGGCGTACGTGTATATAGGGTGGCATGGGCATCGACGTTCAACCCGTTACAATGGATTCAGTACATAATTCTGGACCCTACTGCGTAGAAATTTGTCGTCAGTTATTAAAATAAAATAATAACAATACCAACGCGATCAAAATGTATGGAAACTACAATAAAAAAAAGAATAAACGACTAAAAATATCAACTTTGGGTGCTCTAGAATCGTGTAAGACAAGTATAATAAATCAAAGCGTGTAAGTACTGAATCCATGATAACAGTTTGTGCGTCGATGTCCCAGCCACGCTACATTTATATTGTAGCCACACAACCGACTGCGACTACGGCGGTTACTCAGCCACGAGCCCCTCACTATCACTAATGAGCATAAAACCAGTCTGTTCTATTAATTAATGATGATATGTAAAGTACGCGTGTGTAAAGTATGTTGCGGTGTGGCAATTATTTCCATGTTAAAATTAATGGAAGCATACTTAGCACATGTTGGTTTTCGTGGTAAATCGTTTGGTTTGTGTTGTGTATTGAGAAACCTCCCTATGTGAGTAATAGTGAGTTATTACTAAGGGCTGATTTTACCAAAGATGGCCAATCAGCAGTCTCAGCAGTGTCAGATGGCCAATCAGCAGTCTCAGCAGTGTCAGATGGCCAATCAGCAGTCTCAGCAGTCTCATCTCGGCGATAAACAAATGTCAGAAACTTGTCAAAATGTAAGGAAATAAGAGGTATTTTTGTCAGATTGAGACTGAGATCAGACTGTGAACGTTCTTGAAATTATGAGAATAGCCCTCCCTATGATATGTTTCATCCTTGGAATACAATTGACGTCTGACAGTTCTAGTATGGAAAAACTGTCAAAAATTCAGCATAAGACATATTCTATGTATAAAAGTTTGGTGGAATGCGCCCTTATTAATAACATATGGTACCCGTCCCACCGCTGACGAGGAAGCGACTACTAGCTATAAACGATTTACTTGTCAAGATCGTGCGAAAGATTGTAAGTAAAAGAGATACTGTGACTGTCTTATTCTTTTTTCTCACTTTTCTTTAAGAACATGCATTCTTTATGTAATAACAAAATATTATATTTATTTAAAAACCGGCACATGATTGGGGTCACTTAAGCCGTGTCTCCTGCGTGTGTTTTTTCGAAACATTACACAAAAAACCTTCCACATAAACATTTGTTTTCATACAACTTCATATACTTGTCTACTGCGTATTAAAATATTTTTAGATTAGTGTCAACTATTCACAAGACAATATAACCTCAAAACCTGTGTCAGTTGGAATTAAGCTGTTAAAATGTTAAATGCTAGATGTGCGCGGTGCATATGGCGGTTGAAAATGAAAAAAAACCTTTCCACTCTTCACCCGCGCGGGGAAGTTTTCCATGCAGATCGGAAAACAAAAACATGGTGCTTTCATACACAAATGTGTATAGCAACGCCTCTTTTTTATGACGTTTTTGTGCGATGTTTCGAATAAAACACGGCTTTAGAAACAGATAAAATCTCTATTTAATAGGAAACAATCTAGACTCTAGAGACATTAGCAAATTCTAAAGAAACTAGTGAAATGCCCGATTTCTAATCTTAACAAACAATGCTAGTCGCACATCTGGTTGCCTTAACTTGAGCCGAGGCAAAACCCAAAGCGGACCCTTGAGACAATTTAGAAAGTGTACAAAAAGGCAATAAACTGATTCTGCGAAAGTATGGGACTTTGGGCTAAGCATGGTATTTTTCAGGAATTGAGGAGGCTGGTGTAATTGAAGGACAGTCGATTTGAGACCACCAGACCTTTTGTCTATTCCTCCGTCGACAAAACCCGTTTCTGTGGAGGTAGCTACCTAAACATGCGCGCGCGTACCTCAGTCGTGGATATACTATGTTATTTTTTATATATTTTATGGTCGCCTAAACACGCGCGTGCGCACCTCAGTCGTGGCTAGTACGTTCCGCTGTGTTCACGTTGTTTATCTGTGCGTCATCGGCCATGGAAGCTAGTATGCCACATTTTGAAGATTTTCCTTTTACTCCTACCAACATGACCAAAGCATCGTCGGCTCGTTCGCAGAATACCAGATTCTCAAAATTGTAAAAGGGAAGGATTGGGAGGAATGATGGCGTTAACTCTTCGGTGCCAACCTTCTACGGCATTAGTCGTTCTGTTTTTTTCACCGTAACAGCTGTACGCTTCATTAGTTATTTTTTGTGTCCATTGAGCATTGAAGTAATCCAGAAATTTTGATGAAATCTCATTGACTGGTATCATTTCACTTATAGCGAGATATGCTTCGGGAATAATTACTGGAGGAAGTAGTGCTAATTGTGAGCAAAGATGTGTTATTTCGCGACCTTTCGACAGCTTTCCAAAAATGGTAAGACTTGTTCTTTAAACAGAAATTGTACCCTGCGTGCAGTAACGCTGGTTTGCCTTTCTGACTTACTATCAATTTTATATGACTTTGATCCATTTTATTTAATTATGTAGTAATAAAATACATAAATGTGAAAAACTTAGGAGAAGACTTTTCAACGTCATGACAATGTTAATAAAACAAAATGGTAATATAGGAAAGCCAAACAGTATTTATTGCTAAATGTGCACTATGCAATTTATTTGCTGCAAAAAGTAGCTTGGGTTTTTTTTATAATATAAATATTTAGATTCCGACTGTCCGAAATCTGATATATTGAAAATCTGATATTTTGAGAATATGGTATTTTGAGAATCTGGTATTTTGAGAATCTGGTATTCTGAGATCGAGCCAAAGCATCTAAGCATACTCTTTTTGTCACTGCAATCTTGTTTTAAACCAAAGCGTTTTCTTATCACATCATTCCGTTAAAAAAAATATATAATTTCCTCTTTCATCATTCCTTATAATAATATAATTTCCTTCCTCCAATAAATTCTACCATTGATGATAACAATGGAACATTTTAAATGCGTATCACAACGCATTCTCATTTGTTACCAACTGTATGACATGAGGGAAAGGCATCACGTCCCACAAATTTGTCTTCTGACAACTTTTTAGACGGTGTTGCCACCAGTAAAAAAGCGATGGCAATAAAACAAGCATTTGTAAGAGTTCACGACTTGTGATAGTGAAGTTTTAGAATTCCGTGATCCACGTATGAAACGGCCCTACTATTGGTATTAACTCATAAACTGACAATAATTTACAATTTTATTTAAAATCTAGCGACCTGAAGGCCATTTCCCGTGATTAAAAACGTTTAAAATGTAGTCGCAATCTCATCTGATTCTCAGCGACAATAAATGTCAAAAATGTAGGGAAATTAGAAGTATTTTTGACAAATTGAGACTGAGATTCGAAGGCCAATTCTCGTAATTAAAAACACTCAAAATTTAGTCACAATCTCATCTCAGCGACAATCAATGTCAAACATTTATCAAAAATGCAGGGAAATTAGAGGTATTTTTGACAGATTGAGACGGATCAGACTCTGAACGTTCTTAAAATTAAGAGAATGCCCCTCAGTTCCATGCTTTGCATGGTTTTTACGATTTGACAAAATATCGAGATTTATTTATTATTATGTGAGTTATATAAAAAAAAAAAACAAATAAACCTTCCTTAGTAAATTCTCTAAATAATCCTGAAAATCGCATCAAAATTCGTTCCGTAGCTTAGAATAGACAAGAAAAGCGACTTTAATTTATATGTAATGTAATGAGTGACTGTTTAATAATGCTGCTGAGCTCAATTATGCCTTTATCCAAAGTTATAATTAATATTAATTTGAATTAATTTAATGTGTTCCCGCGAAATTTATTGGGCGGCAGTATACTGAATCATTAATTGAGCTGTGGTTTCATCTCCACTTAAAAAATACACTATAATGATACAGGTGTTAAAAAGTTCAGTCAATTGACACGTAAGAAAAGAAGAAAAAGGAATAACAAAGTCTCAAACACAAAAAAAAACTAAATTCACAGAAAACAGAATTACATAAAATGACTTTCGACTCGACGTAGCCCGTAGCGAACTATCTACCTGCTACGAAACCGTAGTCACTATAGACAGAATTCCTAACCCTTCGCAACGCTACGCTACGCCGTAGCAACGGTGAAATCGTTTGAAATTCCCTCAAGATGAAGTTATTCTCGACTCTAAGGCATCCCCTATTAGATTTTATTGAAGTGGATAAAACGTGGGATGCTTTTAATGTTTTAGGAAGCTCATAATCAAAACGGTTACCGCACTTGTGTCCGATGGGTACTTCACATTGTAACGTCTTCATATTTTTTGGAGAGTGAAATGTAAATCAATTCAGTTGGTGTAATTATTTGGTATTATTTTAGAGATGGAATATTATTATAAGTAATTAGTCTAGAGCTTATTTTTAAGAACATTCAACCTGCCTAGCCTTTTCCCAACTATGTTGGGGTTGGCTTCCAGTCTAACCGGATGTAGCTGAATACAAGTGTTTTAGCGTTAAGTACCTACACCTCTGTAAATTTATGTGCTTGAAGTATTAATAAAATAAATAAAACAAGGCTCAATAATTTAAAAAAGTGCGCTTCATTATAAGATCAAAAAGTTTCTAGAAGGTGCATTCGTTTAAAAAAGTGCCCATCATAAGAAGGTTGATAGTAAATGTTTTTAGAGCATCTGTTAAATATTTCCCCTTACAAAACAAGTGCCTTGGTAGTGGTGCTCCAGAGTTTGCGACAAGTTATGAGCAAGTGAGTGAGTTTTGAGGAGTTCAGTGACGGAAAAAGCTGTGTGATGTTGTGCGCCTCGTGATTGAGTGGTGTCGACCTAATGACTCTAGGATCCCGAAAGTCTGACAACAAGTTTTACCAAGGGCTATCGTGTTACTCAGTAACTGGGTAGTGGAGGTCAGATAGGCAGTCGCTCCATGTAAAATACTGGTATTCCGCTGCCAGCTAACCGCTAGTAGCTTTACTAATAGCTTTTTGTTTAGTTTTATTAAGTGAATTGTTTTCGATTTTATGTATTATTTTTTAGTCTCCTTTACACTTTCACACGCTGTCTACATCTCTCTATCTATTGTACTATCGCGGGTATGCTGGAGAGCTGGAAGAGAGCACAAACCAATCCAAGGGGCATTGGTTTGTGTGGCCTTTGACACCATGAGCCGTCTGAGCTTTACGTATAAATTTTCAGACTATGATATTTGATTTGTAAGGACACTGCTATTAAGTATGTATTCTAATAAAAGGCATGGTAGTAACGCAACTTCCTATTAAAATGCTTATAAAACTATCGACAATCAACAAATCAAAGTGATTTACAAATATAAGTAGGTAAAATAAAAATGTTGTAACTTGTATGCGATATGTAAATGTGATTTGCAAGTTGTAAATCTGTATTTTAACAACAACAGTTCATTCTGTAATCACTATACCTACTCTGTCCATTAGGTTAACCGTTTTTTGTCAGCTGTCTTAGAACGTACATATTCCAGGTTACGTACGTTTAAAATGCGTAATGAAATAAATATATGAACTGCCTTACCTTATTGAATTATCTTATTTATGACTTCTTACAGACATTATGTATAATACCATACGTGTATCAATCAATGTATTGTGTGTTGCTGTAATCACTAGGTTCATCTGTCAAAAAACAGTTTATCTAATGGACAGGGTATAGAACTACTACTCCACGTATCTATACTGGTTGATAATATTATACCAAAGATAGATTACGTTACATGTTTATAACATCATACCACGGTACAGTACAACTTAGAGAACTTGCAAACTGATGGTGAATATTATTCTGCTAATGATCGGGACATCTGCCTGGGAATGGAATTTATAGGATCGTATAATACAATTTAAAGAGAGGGATATATTAAGTGTAGGAGCGTTCCTCAGCCTTAATATAAAAGGGTTTAAATCCCACGTGTTGCAATCGTAATTATAAAAAACAAACAGTTTAGGAGGTCAAAACAAAAGCTTGTGGGTTCAAAAAAAAGTAGATTTATATTGTTTTATGGTGAGCTATAACCATGAGCCAACTTATTGAAATGAAGAACAAAAGTTGATAAAGTACCAAGAAAAAATTTAGTATCAGTATAGTAAATAAGATAAAGTAGCTACATATAATTCTCATTTTACCCATTACAAGGGTGACAAATTTAGGTATCTGGGCCACTGGGTCACCGAAGATCTGAAAGACAATAATTGTGCCATTGAAAGGGAACGTAGGTCACTGGCTGTCCGTTGTAACATGCTGGCCCGCAGGTTTGCGCGATGTACGAAGCCAGTTACGATATTCAAAGCTAACTGTCAGTCCTACACGTGCAGCCTGTGGGTCAACTTCACTCAGCGGGCATACAGCGACCTACGCGGTCAATATAATAATGCAGTGAGAGTACTGTTGCGGCTGCCGTGGCGTTTGTAGTGTGTCAGGGATGTTTGCGGATAATAATATTAATGGTTTTGCTGCCATTATTAGGAATAGATGCGCATCCCTGATGATGCGTGTTCGCAGCGGCACCAACAGTATTCTCAGTGTGTTCGCAGATCGGTGGGATTCCCCAATGTTGCGGAGGTGGATGCAGCTCCACGCTGCGTTTTAATTTTATTGTATGTATATCTGTGTCTGTAACCTACTAACACTAGAAGTTAAGTAAGAATGTTACTAACCCTATGGACTCCTGTCTGAAATAAAAGTTTTCTATTCTATTACAAAGATATGGGCTCAAAGTACTTTGGTTTTTCCTATTTTGAAGAAGAGAAAGAGTAAGTGCCTGTAAAGATGATTAATGCTGCTGAAAATACCTACATATATACCTACGACCCCACTTGAATATCGCAAGCACCTGTGATCTTTGTAAACTGACACTTATCAGAATCGAGTCGTGTTTTAGTACAACTTTCGCTGTTAGCTAAGAAGATTTATTTACATTCTTAACGAAATCACCAGTCGCCTGTAAACACCTTATAATATACATAGTATTTTAAATCACTGTCCATTCTAAGGTTGCCTGGAAGAGATCGCAGAAAGCGATAAGGCCGCCCTTTGTATATTTTGTAGTGTTTGATGTATTTTTTATGTTATGTATTTTTGTGGTGTACAATAAAGTATATATTATAAACAAATAAATATAAACATATAAGTATAAATATAAAAATATAACATATAAGACATGTTGCGCCGACCCCAAATAAATTGGGATAAGGGCAGGAGAATGATGATGATGATGATGATATAAGTATAGACATGGTATTAAATATCGGCGTTTGGTTAAATACCAGGAATTATGTTTCTGATAAGTGACATACCTGAGGGCACAGCATACAAACATAATCCTATTAATGTTGTTTCATCTGGAGGTAGGCAGAACAAAAGTTAAGCCTTCACAGGTACCAAACCTTGAATATACATAGTTGTAGACAATAAGTAATAAGTTCGGAGAAATTTAAAAATATTTACTTGTTTTACCTGGGTGGACCTTAGCCAGCGTGGTCTTTTATTTTATGACCCGTTGAACCAACAAGCTATATGAACAGGATTATTGCCAAATTTTCGTCAGTATTCCTTGGGTTCATGTTTTGTGTGGTTGCGTTACTCTCATTGCTAGTCAATCAGTTATTTTGGACTAATTGCTGTGTGAGTGAACTGCTGTGAACAAAATCAAATAGAACGTGAGTATTTGTTTGATTATAATCGGGTTTGAGATGTCTTTACTTTCCACTAGCACCGCCCACGACTTCGTCAGCGTGGGTTTCATATTTTCCAGTTAATCAAGTGAGGCAATAAAATACTGCTCTGTGAAATTGACTACCCCTCCTCACACCGTTAGGGGTTGATTTTCGAAAAACTCTGCTACACTTTATTATTTATTTTGGACTTAAGTATTCATACTGAATTTCGAGTTTATTGGACCGCGCGTTAAAATTCTTCCATACAAACTTTGACACCCCCAATCTCCCGTTAGGGTAGTTTAGAAAAACATAAAATGACAATCTTTGTAATTTACTTAGTATTTGTGCCAAGTTTTAAGTTTAAATATATTTATACAATTTTTAGAGTTAATCAAGCCACGCACTATAATTCTCCCCTTAAAAATCGAATAACCACTTTTTGCCCCGTCAGGGATCTATTTTCGAAAGAACCATATACTTATTATTGTTTCTTTTCTGTCAACAGTTGTACTCTTCAATTTAGCAACGTTATTAACGAATTATAACGTTGCTAAATTGAAGAGCACAACTGTAACGTAGCATGACAACTGAAGTGACTGGTATTACGTTTAGTCGGTTAACTGAGTCACGTGGTTTTTTTGTTTACTTGACGTCTGCAAGGTTTGTAAAGACATGTTCATAGTTGTCGTTGTGGCGGTTTCTCGCTCTCCTCGACTTTGTTTAGAAGTCTATAGCCACTAGCTTGTAGTTAATGGCTGTCTGATCCAAATTCAGCACATTAATATTAAAATCCTCCAGTATTATTACTCATTTCCACTTTTGCAATTGCTTGGTGTATGTTTCAAGGATATTTTTGTATATTTTTTATACAAGGTGTCGTTTTGTATCCTCGTCAAATTCAAGGAGGTAACTATGCTACTGATTCTCGACACGAATCAATAATAAAATATGTAGGTCTTTTTTTTCTTCTAATTTTCGGAAATCGTCATGTGTGGGACACGCATTTTAAAACGCGGCCTGTGCTAGACCGCACTGTAACTGCCCTTTTACAGACACAAAAAAACGCGGCCGCTTATACGATACCATAACGCGATTCTGTTCTTTGAAAGTGGTGTATTCTGAAATACTGTCAAACTTAAATAACTATAAAAACAAGTATGTATTCATTATTTACCAGGGATCGCAATTTTATTTGATTATTTATGTCTTTCAGAACAGCCTCCTGAAATTTGACGAGGATGCAAAACAACAGCTTGTATTAGAAGGGCCTGGTTTACGATAGCTATGTCGAGGGAATACTTATCAAGATGGAGCCATGCATAGTGGTTGTCATTTAGGCATAGATCCTCGATTAAGTGGAGTTTTATGTTGTTGTGAGCGAAAATTTATACTCCACCATCCCTTACGCAGTGTCTGTAGTTATAGTAGTGTGTGTATTGAGGAATTTGAAGTCTTTTAGCTTCATCATCATTTTTTATCCATGTTGCAGTAAGTATAATAATGTGTATGGTACTACGAAAAGATTTCACTACACACTTTAGTTCGTCCAATTTCCCTGGTTTCACGATGCTGCGCACATTTGCAAACAAGAATTTTATAGATTTGTTGTACGTGGTAAAATCGTCGTTGTTGTCACTTATGTATTTGGTAAGTTATAATGTCCTTTGCGTAAGAGTTTTGATTATGGCTGGTGTCTTTTGACGTCAGTTTTTTGCTGGAATTTGAATTATTTTGGGCATACTAAATTTTCTTTTTTTATAAAACGTTGCCCCACACTAGGAATTTCTCCTGTATCGTGGGTGCGTTTACAAACATTTAGACTCACATATTCATACACAAACAGCCAGACCGGAACAACTACTTGTAGGTAGATCATAGAAATATTTGTTCTGTGCGGGAATCGAACCCGCGACACGCAGCGCGGCAGTCAATCAAAATTTGTCTGTCATACTCAATTCTCGCCATTTTCAGATCGGCACTTAATTTCATCCTTAACATTTTTCAGAAATTCTTGTTGTTAGGGTGTCTGATCGAGTATATTTTAATACTAGCTGCGCCCTGCAGTTTCACCCGCGTAAGTTTCGATCCCGTAGGAATATCGAGATAAAAAGTATCCTATATGTTAATCCTGGTTATAAACTATCTGCGTGCCAAATTTCATCCAAATCTGTTCAGTAGTTTTGGCGTGAAAGAGTAACAAACATCCATCCATCCATCCATACAAACTTTCGCATTTATAATATTGGTAGGATTGTTAGCTTAGAGACTATCAGTATCATTTTTGCCACGTAAGATAGATATTGTCGTTTCTGATGATTTGAAGAATACTTTTGTAGGACAATTTTTGTTGGGGTTATACTTCTCGAGACGGAAAAGTTTCTCAGGTAAGCAATTTACACGTCATCCTTATAATTTTAACAGTTTGGTTCATGTCCATATATTATGTTCTTTCGTCTTTAGATACTGAGACTGTTTCTTTTATTCCAACGATTATAATATTTTTGCTCCTTATTTCATGTTCTCTGACTTGCGTCATAATAGATTCATATTCATTCGATGTTACGAGCGATGGTGGAGTGGACATTAAGTTCTTCTTAATCGTGTCAATTTCAGATTGTATTTTTTCGAGCTTTTTGTCAGTGGCAATGGCTTTATAATAATCAACATTTAATTTAAGAATAATTATTCGAAAATTCACGTAGTCACACGTATCACGTCACGGACGTGTCGTATTCACGTAGATTGTTGTCACGTAGTCTGCCTATCTTATTTCTTTTAACCGATTTATAAGGTAAACATGTCTTGAACAGTTCAAGTTTTCTAGTACATGGTTAAAATATAAAATATGTCGTGTTATTTACAGAACAACATTTTCAAAAATGTCGACGGTTGGCATGAGTAACGCCAACATAGAAAACGACGATCCGTAGGCACTTTTGGATCTGCAAAGTCATGTTACAGAATTGAGGAAGGAAAGATGTAAGTTTGAAACGATTTTTTTATATCAGATTCTGATTAGCATAAAAAACTATTGCGTACCTATGTTAACCTTCATTTCTTATTCGCAAGTGACCGTAAAGAATCTGAAGAAGCTGCACATATATTATTGAGCTGTTTTAAAGCATCCAAAGTAGCGGTAAGTTATGATAATTCTATCTATAAATTTTAGAAATAGCAGGTCACAGGTCAAGTAGATGGTCAAGAATTGACACGTGCTCGCCGTAATCGTACATACCTACCACAGTGAAGAATCCAGTGACGAACGTTCGAAAACATTCAAAAGGAAACTAATCTGTTTTGTATCAAGCAGAGTCTCTAACTCAGCCAAAAAGGATAACGTGAGCAAAGTTTCAGTGACTAAAATAAAAACTTGTGATGTAGGAACACAAACCGAGGAAAAGTATCAGCTTCCAATAATAGAGACAATGAAGCAATCTCCCAACTTTGTGGGAAGATTAAATCGTCGGAAGGAGAAATCAAATCAAATTCGCAGCTAGTGGAAACGATTGACCATGATGTGTCTGGCAATGATAACGATTTTGACGATGATTTTGATGTCCATGTAGTGCCGGACTTAAAGAATAGCACCACCCTACTTCCCGTGGGTGTTGTAAAAGGCGACTAAGGGACGCACCGAAGAATGGGCAGCAGCGTTCTCTAAGCATTTTACCACCATACTGCGGCGATCGCCAACCCGCCTGCCAAGCGTGGCTATTATGGCAACCCCCCCCCCAAATGACAAGCACAAAAATGATGATGATGGGTCTTATAAAGTTAACTCTCACGAAATGGTAAGCACAGTTCTTACAATTAATTTTTAAATAAAAAAATGAGCATATTGATAATATGAGCATATGGACGACAGTGATGCTTCCGATTCAGAAATACATAAAACATTTACCGATTGAGAGACACCCGAAAAAGTTAAAACAAAACATATATAGAGCTGGCCGATATAATGAATATAATAATCCAACATAAGTACTAAGTAACAGAAATGTTAATGCAAATGCTGATGATCATTGGAAAAATGGGGAAATTTAGACGGACAACTTACAGACATACATACGAACAGTGCCAGTTAAATAAAATTACTACGTACCACGAGACGTCCGGATTATTTTTTTCGGTGTTTTAATTTCCTTGTATCCTTGTCTATATGTCTGCCAAAAATATTTTTTCTAGTTCAAACGTCCAACTCACAAAAGTCAATGTAATTTGTATTACCTAATGCATTATATGTAATACACGAACGTCATAGCTGAGTCGGAAATGTATTACATATAATGCACGAACAGTCAACGTGTTAAGTCCCATGGGGCGAGCTTATTGCCATCAACCAATCCAGACTGTTACTAAGAAATTCCTGATGGAAAAAGCCAATAATACTTTGCCTGTCACGTGAATCGAACTCAGGACTTCATGCTTAGCAATAATGCTTGCTACCACTCGGCAAACGAGGCAGTGAGAAGAAAATATTGTAGTTAATTAAAGAAATATACAACTGTAATTTTACAATACACAAGGGCAATTCAATTCCCGTAATTAAAAACATTCAAAATCTAGTCGCAATCTCATCACAGCGACAATCAATGTCAAAAACTTGTCAAAAAATGTAGGAAAACTAGAGGTATTTTTGACAGATTGAGATAGAGATCAGGCTGTGAACGTTCTTAAAATTACAAGAATTGCCCCTCAGTTATTTTCAAAAAAAATTCAAGTTAATTCACCGGCCTTTATCGTCTAACATTAGCAGCTACAGGCTCTTTTATGTTCTTGTATAGACACCAGCACATCAAGCTATCCGAAACTGAACCTAATGCTTTCAGCGATAAAGTTGAAAATCTATTAAAGAAATTTGACATATTGTAGTAGCTTGATGTGCTGGCGTCTGTACAACGGAATTCTTGTATTACTGGTAATTAAAGTATAATGAAGATAAGCCCATTAACAATCACAAGGCCTAATCCAAAGCTAAGACTTTCCAGGAATCTCTAAATCCTAGAGAACCTATTAGAAAGTACCAACTCAACCCGAAAAAGTTCTTAAGCATAAATTCATACCATTACAGAAATAATAAAGACAATATAAATTGTCTTCTATAGCTGTAATAATAAGGGTCATTTGATACCGTCTCCCCTCGCATATTCTCCAAAAAATAGAAAGGATTGTAACAAATTGTCAGTGACAAAAATCTCGCATAGGTAGGTCGCCAAGCCGATGGGTATTACCTTTCTCGAATGAGCTACATAATTTCCCTAAAATATATTCATGTCGGAGTGGAAAAGACGGGGAAAACGGGAAAATATATTACTTGATATTTGTAGCTTACTAGCTTTACCGGTGAGTTCTCTCTGGGTATCATTTTAGTGTCGTTTTTGGCGGGTTTTGTGGAGTTGCGAAGATTGTATTCCTTTGGTTGACTTGATCCATTGTACTGAAGCCGGATATAGGTATTAATGTTAAACTAGCTTTGTTCTGTATGGTATTTTGCGGCTTTAACTGCTTCTATACCCTGTCTCTGTCCCTGTGTGTGTTAACGGTTTTTTGACAGCTGTCTTAGAACGTACATATTCCAGATTACGTAAAAGTTAACTTTAAAATGCGTAATAAAATGAATATATAAACTAATTGAATTATCTTATTTATGACTTCTTACATACAGTATAATACCGTACGTGTATCAGAATTCGTAATCAGGGCCCGTATTCCCGTAATTTAAAACGTTCAAAATCTCGTCGCAGTCTCATCTTGGTGACAAACAAATGTCAAAAACTTGTCAGAATGTGGGGAAATTTGACGTATTTTTGACAGATTGAGACTGAGATCAGTGGGATAATTCTCGTAATTTTAAGACCGTTCACAGTCTGATCTCAGTCTCAATCTGTCAAAAAATATTTCTAATTTCCCTGCATTTTGACAAGTTTTTGACATTTGTTGATCGCTGAGATGAGACTGCGACTACATTTGGAACGTTTTGAATTGCGAGAATTGGCCTTCAGACTGTGAACGTTCTTAAAATTACGAGAATTACCCTTCAGATTATGTCCCCACTACTGGGACACAGGCCTCCTCTCGGTAAGAGAGAGTGGGCCGTTGTCAACCACGCGGGCCCTGTGCGGTTTGGTAGATGTCACATATATGATAATCGATGGATTATCATATATGTGATATATGACCCATCGGTCATTGTAGCAGTCTTTCGAAGGCTCATATTCAGGAGTGAACCCTTCTTTATTTGCTCTACTCGGCTCCCTTTCCCCTGTCTATCTCTCCTCATCTGCCTAGCCTTTTCCCAACTGTATTGGGTTTGGCTTCCAGTCTAACCGGATGCAGGTGAATACCAGTATTTCACATGGAGCGACTGACTATCTGACCCCTACAACCCACTTACTGGGTAATAAAATACCCCATGGTAAGACTGGTTGTCAGACTTTCGCGCTTCTAATGACCTGTAACGTCTGTCAAAGATCCAAGAATGACTGCCGGGACCAACGGCTAAAAGTGCTTTCCGAGGCAAGGAGGGGTCTCGTTATGTAAAGATGGTCACCCATCCACGGACCTACCGCGGACTGGTTAACAGACCCGTGCGGCTGTTATTACTTAGCCACAAGCCCCTCTAACGCTATCCTACTATATAAAACAAAAGTATTACAATACCTAAACGAACACACAAACTTACTTGTTTGTTTACCAAAGACGCGAAGATTCTACAATGTGGTGACGCATAATATCAAAAGTTATATTCGAAGCGGAGTCGTCGGACGATTCAGCAATAATCTTACATTGTACAGAATGTTATTAAAGACGAACAGACTCGATTTTCATTATATTATGGAGTATAACTTTTTGTAGCTAAAACTTAGAAATACTGTGGCGGCATCTACATCGCCAACTGACGTCACGTAAAATCCTGCATCGCGCAAGCAGGGTGTACCGCGCAACTAGCATAATAGTCGGGACGTTGTATATATGTATACAATGTCCCGACATCAATTGTCGTTGTCGGTTCCACCCCGACCCTTGCTCGAGCCATCCCGCGCCGCTGAGTCTTGTAGCCTTAAATTTGCCTTCGCCCTTTACAGCCTGTTTCTTGCTGCCCTCTCGCAGACGCCCTAAGCGGAGGTTCAACCCCACAGGCGCCCTTAGCATGTAGTCACTTAGTTTTTAAGTTTTGGTCCACCCTCCGCCGACGCCCGGTGCGCCTACTGCGGGCCGGGTGAGTGGATGATATCTCCCTCTCCCTTTCCGCAGCCTCCTTCTGCTAGACGTCTGTTTCGCAGAAGGAAACCACCGCGTCCCAGGACTCTTCGCTGCCAACCAACGAGTTGACTACGGCCCGCAGCGATAGGTCACTGCCCACTCCTGAGATGAGGGCACGGCGTGGCTCCTCCGAAGCGGCACACTCTGCCAGCGTTTGCGCCGTGTCCTCCCGACAGATGACAACATCCTAGATGGACCTGCGAGATTCCATTTCCAATAAAAAAAAAAACAATCGTCGGGCAGTTGACAAGACAGAAAACCCGTCTGGTCGGAGGATCCTCCCTTTTCTATGGACGATGAGTGAACAGCCTGTTCCTCATATCTCTTACGAAGATAAAGTGACTATTGTTTAAACATAAGCTGTAGTATTTTCGCCTGAGCACGCGTTACCATGGCTGGATAAATTTCTTAACAGACTTCCGACACAAGTCGGCCGGAGCAAGGACTTATTGTAGATTGTTTTATCTTTCTCTTTTTTGCTTTCTTGTTTTTGTTTGAGCATCTGTGTAGCAAATGGGGGTTCACGGACAGCTCAGACCTCAAGTGCATTTACGGTGTCTCCCCACAGACAATGGCCCACCTTCCAACTTGTGCCGCATGCCCTGTTACCTGTGCACTTGATGAACTTAACACACTGCGTCAGTGGTTAAGTCCATCAAGTGGTAGTGTAGTTAGTTAAAAGTTCATTTAATATGTTTGGCCACCCCAAACATATTAAATGAACTTTTTGCCATCAATCAATACGTTAAGAAAAAAAAGTAGTGTCCTTTTCTATAGTAAAAACAAACACACGACACGGGGATTCACATCGCCAACTTCTAAACTCCGGGCTGTTACTAAGTAATGTCTAATGGAAAAACCCAATAACACTTTATCCGACCTGGGAATCAAACCCAGGACCTTCCATATTATTATATTACCTACTGAGCTACTAATAACAATCAAATTGGGTAAGTATTCTGTTCGTGAAAGAAAAAACAATGACGAATATATTACAAAAGCATTCCTAAGTACACTCATATACTTTGCGGTACATTCTCACCTCTTTCGAGTATTTCGAGAACACCTCGAGTATCATATGAAGATGACAGTTTTATAACGCGGAACGCATTCGCTAGCAAACAACGCTGGCGAATTTTAAAGAAACTTTATTACTGGTTATGAGACGAAATTTTGGAAAATATATTTAGTTGCACAACAATAGTAGCATTTTTCGTATACCTTTCACCTCTTTTGAGACGACTTTAAGGCTTACAAAAAACAAAAGACCAGGAAAGCATGGTTAAAAGTAAAAAAAAATGGTATCTAAATCTCAAAAAGATGCAAAAATGAGACATAAATAATTTAAAAACTACAGTTTATTAAATCGTACTACTACTACCGTATTAACATGCAACCATAGACGGATAATTACAAACCAATAATGTTTGATCCCAGTACAGTTCATTGGGGCATTTGAATTCTGCAGGTATGAGTCCACCAGCGCCATCTTTCCTGCAATGTAAAAATCTGGAACAGTCTCCAGGCTTTGGTGCATAACCTTCTTTCATACAAACCGCATTTGGTGCAGAAGTAGGAGGCTTTGTAGTACTAGAAGTAAAATTTCTAGAAGGCTCAGAGGTATCAGGACCCACAGCAGTACTAGCAGTAACATCACTAGAAGGAGTACGAACTGTTTCATCATTTTCAATTGCTCCGATACCTAAAGCGTCATTGATAGCGTGTAGCAAAGGATTGACCCCATCCCCACACATTCCGTGGAAGTCGTCAGTCTCAATACTCCAAATCATGATATTTGTGATGTTCAACTGTTTGGCGTATTCGATTTTGGCAGTAATCGACTTGGGATCGTCGTACGAGACCCAGTTTTTGTCCTTGACGGCATAGGGTACTTTAGCTTTGGAGTCGAAGCGTTCGGTCCAGGATTCGGTTTGGAGTTTCAGGCAAAACTGGAATCAATAGGATTTTGTTAGTTTTTAATATTGGTTCACATTTTAAATCAACTGTTCTACATAGGTACATACATACATAATCAGCCTTTTAATTCCCACTTCTGGGACACAGGCCTCCTCTCTTCGAGAGAGAGTGGGCTGTAATTTACCACGCGGGCCCAGTGCGATTGGTAGATGTCACATGTCTTCGAGTTTTTGGTTCTAACACATGTCGGTTTCCTCACGGTGTTCTCCTTCACCGTTTTGAGAGCAGTGGTGATGAAATAATTTACACAAAGCAAAGCGCCTGCCTGGGTACGAACCCACGATCTACAACTCAAAGTCGCGGCCGTTATCACTGGGCCACGACTGTTCTAATATTACAAAATTCGCATATTTCTGTCGAGAGAAATTAACTGAAAGTAAAACAAATATTTGTGCAAGGAGCAGCAATAGCTCAGAAACCAATTCAAGCATATGAAACTTGTGTTTGTAAACACGATAGAGAAATGAACGAACCACAGAATTCGGCGCAATATTTTCCACTTCCATAGTTCTATATAATACGCCATCCCGACAATGCGACATTAAGTGTATCTCATCATAATCAGCCTACATGTGTCACCGAGAGGGAGTGTTGTAGGTCGTAGGTTTGAACCCAGACAGGCGCTTTACTTTGTGTAAATTATTTCATCACCACTGCTCCCAAAACGGTGAACGAAAACATGGCGAGGAAACCGGCATGTCGTAGAACCAAAAATTCGAAGACATGTGACATCTACCAACTCGCACGGGACCCGCGTGGTGGATTACGGCCCTCTCCCTCTCACAGAAAGGAGGCCTGTCTCCCAACTATGGGAGCATAATACGTAGGTTGATTATGTGATAATGAGTAAATCCCATTTTTCTCTCATTCATGAAGTCAACACTCGATTAGATTGTTTTAAATAAATCTGGAATAAACTTTGAAATAATCTAATTTGTTTTCTTTATGGGAGAACGTGCCGTCGTGGGATCGGTGGGCTATCCCTAGGCTCGCGTGGTAGATTATAGTCCACTCCTTCTCGAAGAGAGGAGGCCTGTGTCCCAGCAGTGGGAACAATATAGGCTGGTTATGAAAGCGCCTGTATGGGTTCGAACTTATAACCGACAACTTGTAAGTCACGGCCGTTACCACCACTGCTATCTATCTATAGAAAAAATAGAAATGAAAATCTATTTCAGTAACAAGTAAAGTCAGAAACAATCCTAGCGAAATAGACACTGAATAATCTTGATTGCTCGACAAAGGTAATCCTAGCCCTCCTTGTGAAACGAAACACCAAAATTTAATTTATGCCATCTGCAGCTTTGAGTTGGACAAAGTTTTCAAACTTGAGTGTCAGTTGTTCTTATAAAGGAATAAGTTTGATGTGAGTGGGGTGTGTTGCCGCTCTTTCTTCCTAGTTTAATGGTAGAACCGCATCATAGTACAGTTGTGGAAGCTGCAAATGTACTTGGTTATTGTTTTGATGTTCGGCCACATATGTATGAAGATACTTTGACCCGGTATCGTAGAAGGAAAGTTTTTTATGGGTGTTGTTGCAATATTTGCTTCGTTTGGCATTGTGGTTGTAATGGATAACTTTTTTAAAGTTATTCTTGGTTTGAACTGCATCTGTACTTGTAATTTCCGCTAAGGAATATTTTAGTCGGTTTTAGTGTTATTGCAGGGATGATTACGTAAGCACATAGGCATGACTCTGTGGCGCTTGGTGATGATTGAAATATCTTATGACCTTCATTTTGATGATTCATGAAAGGTCATACAAAGAATCAAAGTACAAAATTGTGGGTTGAAATATATTATTTTTAGCTCTATTGGTATTATTGACTTAATCCAATAGCAAACGCAGGTATAATTTGATTTATCCTTGATAACCTCGTTTTTGACCACCAGGCAGGCTAAGTTAGTTTTTTTTTATACATATTAATTTGAATCGCGTGTTGTTTCTTACTTTCGGGTTGTGGTTGTATTATTTCCTGGTTTATTTTCATTTGCGACAGTATCTGCGATTTGATAGAGATACTGTTTTTATTGCATGTTTTACTCGCGATGATCATAATATAAAGTGATAAATAAAAATAAATAAGAAATAAACTTTAGTTATAAATAATATACACCGTGTTCTTCACGTTATCCGTAAAATTTCGCAAACGCTTCTATACCTTTTACAAATCAAATCTAACAAAGGACATAGTACTTAAAAAGGCTTCGTTACAAAGATATTTGTAATTTCATTCAATGAAATTTAATTGAGCTATGCAGTAAGGAAGGGTCTTAATTGGAACGATGTTGCCGCTTAATGCAATAAAATGATAAATCTATAAAATTCTTCGCATATAGGGATAAAGGGGCATGCATATCGGGTGATTTACATCAAGGAATTTATTAATGTGTTCATAATGAAAAATTCTTATTTCCATGGTCTGAAAATCTGGTCGAAGTTTATGTATATCGTCCAGAACACGGTGTATAATTATGCTAAGTTAGTTGAAACTCTAACTTACTTCATTGTATCCTATAAAACCATTTGTAGCAGTATATGGTCCATTTATACCATCCCCGGATGATGGGGCTCTCACACCGTTCTCGGTAGCACTCGTCAATGTAAATGTTCTACCGTAGAATGGAACACCCACTGCTATTTTCTCTGGAGGACAACCTGAAAACAAGAGAGGAATAAGAATTGAATGAAGAGGATATACCCGTAATATAAGGAGTTAGGTTAAGTTCTAAAGGAGTTATGAGAGGGGAAATTCTCATAATTTTTTTTTTTGTTTTGTTTTCTCTTTTTTTTTTTTTTTTTTTTTAACGTTCACAGTCTGATCTCAGTCTCAATCTGTCAAAAATATCTCTATTTTCCCTACATTTTTGACAAGTTTTTGACATTGATTGTCGTTGAGATGAGATTGCGACTAGATTTTTAGGGTTTTTAATTATGGGAATTGGGCTTATGTTCTTTTTCTGTTATCAATCTGCATTTGAAAACCCTAAAAATGGAATGCAATTTAAAATGGTTTATTATGTTGACAAGTAAACCTTAGCAACTATTGATTGGAGCCTCTTTTTAAGTAAAAAAGCCTTTGTTAGGAGACTCTAAAGATCAGTCACAAGTCACATGATTGTTGTGTAATAATAGTAGCTAATTATCTTGTGTGAAAAGCTAAATAACGGTAGCAGATATCATTTGTACAGACGCCAGCACATCAAGCTACTACAATCTGTCAAATTTCTTTAATAGATTTTCAACTTTATCGCAAAAGCATTACGTTCAAGGTTGATTGGGAAAATTTGATAGTTTCGGGTAGCTTGAGGTGCTGGCGTCTGTACTGAACAATGACAATGATTTTCATTTTGACCATTCAACAATATTAATTGCGTTATTTATTTGCGAATTTTTCAAACATATGAAGCCATGGAGATTTTTTCTTCAATACCCTTTGGATTGTTATTGTAAGTGTGTTACGTAATAGCGTAGCCATTTCCCAACTATGTTGGTGTCGGCTCCAAGTCTAACCAGATGCAGCTGAGTACCAGTATTTTACATGGAGAAACTTCCTTTCTGACCTCCACAACCCAGTTACTGGGTAATACGAAACCCCTGGTGAGACTGGTTGTCAGACTTTCGGGCTTCTGACGACCCGTAACGACAGCTGGGGCCAACGGCTTAACGTGCTTTCCGAGGCACGGAGGGATCTTGGTAGGTAAAGATAGTCACCCATCCACGGACCAACCGCGGCAAGCGTAGCTTAACCTGATCGATCGACCCGTGCAGCTGTTATTTCTTAGCCACAAGCCCAAACAATTCCCAGGATAGATGCTCAGACTAAAGTGACTTCGCACCTAACAACGGTGGTTGCAGTATTTTCTTACCTGCACCAATCCAATACTTCAAAGATTGCTCAACTGTGTTCATATCCTCTGCAACCAAACCCTCATCTCCTTCTCCTTGATAGAGGGGAGCATTGTGACCAGTGACAGGGTCCCAAGCACCGTTCATATCATATGACATTATATTTACCATGTCTAAGTACCTGGAATTTATGGTTAAAGAAATTTAATTCTCAATAAGAAATTACAAATATTTCACTTATTTGAGAACATTTTTATAACTTAAATATAATTATTATAAGAACTTTGACACACAAACCAAGCAGCTATTGTTTTTCTTTACAACAAGATCATTTACGCAATAGCATTTCACTTTGCACGCAAATAACTTAAAAAAGTCCTTACTTCCTTCCGTGAACTTACTTCGAAATACCCTTAACATCATAAGACTGCGAAGCGGCTGCCTTAACCGATGACACTGCAACTGTGAGCAGCAGTCCTTTCTTGTCAAACACTGCTCTGATCTCTTTCAAGAGTGTGGTAAAGTTATCAATGTCTGCTACTCCATTTACTGTATCTCTTCGGTTAGGGTACTCCCAGTCGATGTCCAAGCCATCGAAGCCGTGGGTAGTTATCATCTTTAGAGCGCTGTTTATGAAGTTCTGTCTTAGTGAGGGACTTGCTGCCATCTGAAATGTAAATTTAAATATTGGTAATTTTATTAATTGGACGAGTGAATTTGTAGTTGTGGTCACGACAGTGGATGTGATTTCCTTTAAGAAATATATTTTCCATCGACACGCTAAGAAGAAGAATTGGTTAAGTGAATTATTTTGGTATTGGGGTTAGTAATAAATCAGAGATATTGCGATCTTAAATTATCTCTTACTTTTAATGTTTTTTGTGTTGATATATTGTTCTCCGGTTTATATTCGGGCAGACATGTACTTAGGTACAGAACTTTTTTGACGTTTGGATAGGCGACGTAAACAGACCTTTGCATACAAGTAGGTGAAATATTACACACAAAAGTTGTTATTACATGGCCACTAAAGGATCAATAAAATAAAGTGATATTCGTGTACACGGTGATATATTCGTATATTACTGTAGCGGTAACTACAATCTGCATCGCGCAAGCAGAGTTTACCGCGCGACTAGCATATATACAACAGCCCGACATGAATCATCGGGCAGCTGTTGCCTACCAGACACAACACCCGTTTAGTCGGAGGATCGTTCCTTTTCTATGGAGGTAGAGTGAACTTTACACCCTGTTCCTCATACCCCTATATTATTTTGAAATTAAGTTCTATACAGGGTGGCAGGGACATCGACGCGCAAACTGTAACCATGAATTCAGCACATGATTCTCAACCCCCTAGCGTAGAAATATTTGGTCGGTTGACATGTGCAATACCTACGCGGTTAAAATGTATGGAACAGCGATTTTTTTTTTTGGGTTCAGTATCATGTACTGAATTCACAGTTACAGTTTGCACGTTGATGTCACTAGCAGCTGCCTAGCTAGATAACTTAGTCATACCTTACCCCTACCGCTGAAGACTTATAGCAGAAAGGCTTCGCTTTGACCGCGTCAGAAAAACTGGATCAAACTTAAACTCATTATTAGATAAGTCAACTTACGGTCGAGAACTTTGCGGATCCTTCACTCCACCCGCCGACCGCCACAAGTGTTTTTAAATTGCGATTTTGATTTTTCAAAGCGTTGAATTTTCCGAAGTTATCTGTAAAACGAGAACCTTGGATGTTGACACGGAAAAAGGCCGCTGTTTCATACATTTTTTTTGATCTATATGATCACGAATGTATGGAACGGCTGATTTTTTATCGGGATTTCATTGTAAGGTCCCATAACAAAAGTTGATTGTAATGATGTGTACAATTAAGTACCACATTTCGGGTATTGTGTTAAAAAAAAATCAGCATCATTCTCCTGTCCTCTTCCCAATTTATTCGTGGTCGGCGCAACATGTCTTTTTCTTCCATACTTCTCTATTAGTCGTCATCTCTGTAGTCGCCCCCTTTCTAACCATATCAGCATTCACACCATCCATCCATCGTTTCTTTGGTCTTACCCTACTCGTAAAACTATTGACATTCATGCTCAAAAATGCGTAAACAAAAAATAACGTTACTTTTGCCATGGAACTGCAATTGTTTCTTTTCCCAACGGTACACACGCCAGCACATCAAGCTACTACAATCTGTCAAATTTCATTAATAGATTTTCCACTTTATCGCTAAAGCATTAGGGTTCAAGGTTGATTGAGAAAATTTGACAGTTTCGTGTAGCTTGATGTGCTGGCGTCTGTACAATAATATGAGCAAAGCCTTAGCTCTTACATTTGACACACATTATTTTGATGAATGAAATCAGAATCTCAAGAGTTCTTCAAACGACAATTCTAGATTGATCTATAAAGCCCCGGTTTCATATTACGCAAATGTTGTGTATGTAACTACTGCAGAACCAGCTGCATTCTTGTTAATAGCAACTTGTTATTTACAAAGATTACGGGGCTTAAGAGCTCTCCAGCGGTGTTATTGCGTAATAAACTAGCAGTAGCAATGGGTATTTCATTTTGACAGTTCAACAACATTCATTGCGTTATTTAAATTGTTGAGCAGGCACAATTTTTGAAAATATGAAGCAATGGATTAGCAGTAGGTATCCTTCAAAATGATTTAGATTGAGATTGATAGTGTGGTACGCAATTAGGGTGCTGGAGACAAAGCTGAAATGCCTCATGGCAGTAAGCTTGTAACTACACCGGTAGCCTTTGTACCAAGTTTTTGTTATCTTGTACCATTGCTGGGCATAAATGATAAATGATAAATGATTTTATTTTGTAAGTAGGTTTGTACAAACACTTTTACACGTCAATCATATTTTAAAACTAGATGAGGCCGGCGTTTCCTATCTGACTAGCCTGAGAAGAAAGGCCGAAACAAACTCAGACGTCACAGTCTCTTTTAAAGTCCAGACATAATCTTGGTCAGATCATATGAAGACCATGTAGGTCGATGTCTGAGATGGTCTTTTGAGGAAAGAACCACACAGATTGAGAGGACCTGTCCAGTCAGTGCACGCATATGTCAGAAATCGTGCAGCTCAACTCAAAACTTAAGGAGCTCAACGATTCGACGAACAATACCAAAGAAAGGACATTTGGGTAGGCCACAATAATTACTCAAACTGCCAGACCATGACAAAAACTAACAGAACAGAAAGTAAAAATAAAAAATAAAATGACCCACATAGTCTTCACATTCACAATAATTAAAATAATAGAATACTTTACAAAGTAAGTAAATGTCATAGATCAAATTCATTAATGTCAAATTGTATATATAAAAAAAAAAAAAAAAACAAACAACAACCACAAAAAAAAAAACATTCAATATGTAAAAATTGGAAGCAGCTTAATCCCAAGCCTTTTTGTCCTCGATATAAGCCTTAACGGTATAAAAGGCCTTCTGGCACAACTTACGTTTAATGAATGATTTGAATTTATTAAGGCTTAGATCTTGAACGAGGCTTGGAACTTTATTGTAAAAGCGTATACATTGGCATCTGAACGAGCCACCTATTTTCTTGAGCCTTGTTGTAGGTACAACAAATTTGTGTTTGTTCCTAGTATTTATATCATGGATATCACTGTATTTTTTAAACAATTTTATATTTTTATGGGCATATAAAAGATTTTCATAAATATACTGAGAAGGCACAGTCATAACATTAATTTCTTTAAATTTGTCTCTGAGCGAGTGTCTCGGACTTAATTTATAAATTGATCGAACAGCTCGCTTCATAGGCGTCCCCCAAGTCCTTCCAGGAACACTTTTGCCGCTCCGCCTTGAAGCAGCAGAAATAAAACAACGCTGTTTGTTGACAGTAATGGTCATTGGACGACACGGTTAGCGCAGTGGCTGAGCGATCGGACTGCTGCGCTGCGTGTCGCGGGTTCGATTCCCGCACAGAACAAATATTTGTAAGTCCTACATGTATTTGTTCCGAGTCTGGGTGTTTTTCTATCTATAATATGTATGTTATTACAAAAAAAAATGTTTATAAGTAGTTTATCAACCATCTTGTTATCATAACACAAGCTTAGCTTGGGACTAGATGGCGCTGTGTGAAATGTCCAGAGATATTATTATTATTGGAAATTTGTCATAGAGGTAGGAATTACTTCACAAAGTTCTACTATCTCATTACTCTCCTGCCTTTGTCCCAATTTATTTGGGGGCGCAACATATCTTTTCCATACTTCTCCATTAGTCACCGTCTCTGTAGTCACCCCCTTTCTAATCATATCATCATTCACACAGTCCATCCATCGTTTCTCTGGTCTTCCCCTACTCTTATAGCCATCAACATTTATACTCAAAACTTTCCTTACGACATTTTCCTCATTCTTCCGTAACACATCCCATACCATCACTTACCGACTTTTCAGTTACCGGTGTCACTTTCAGATTTCCTCTTATGTACTCATTCCTTATTCTATCCATTCGTGTAACACCACACATCCCTCTTAGCATTCTCATCTCAGCTGCATGCAATTGCCTTTCAATCATCCTACCATTTATTTATCTTTTACTAGCGGACCCGGCAGACGTCGTCCTGCCCGGTTGAGTCATCATATACCAACAGCAGCGCCACCTACCGGGTCCAATTGTGTTTTCAAACCATCCAGGAACCGGTTGAAATATACACACAAAATTTCATCCAAATCGACCCAGCCGTTCTCGAGTTTTAGCGAGACAAACGAACAGCAATTGATTTTTATATAGATAGATAGATTAGGTCCACTAACAATTGATTACACTAATACAACCAAATAATACCACCAAAAAACCACCAATAATAAAATAATGTCAACTTACCCCGTCCATTATTATCGGGTAGATCTAAATAAGAGTCTAACGAGACAACATTTCCTTCAGTATCAAGTCCCACAAAGGCGTAGATCAAGTGTGTGCAGAGATGAGGATTAATGTCTGCAACGTCAAACTTTCCTTGGCCAGATCTGTAAGTGGCCCACGTTCCGTAGTAACATACTACTGCTTCTGTAAAATTACGAATAGTTTGTTACTTTTAGTTTTTTGGGGCAATAAGTGAGCTGAGCGGTGGTGGCGCAGTGGTATCGGCCACGACTTCTGAGTTGTAGGTCGTGGGTTCGAACCTAAGCAGACACTTTCATCATCATCATCATTTCAGCCGAAAGACGTCCACTGCTGGACATAGGCTTCCCCCAAGCACCTCCACTTCGACCTGTTCTGTGCTTCTCGCATCCAACGGGTTCCTGCGGCTTTAAAAAGGCATTTTACTTTGTTTTAATTATTTCATCACTACTGCTCTTTAAACGGTGGAGGAAAACATCGTGAGGAAACCAAAACATTATTCTTGTTGTTTCCATATGTAAGAACAATTTAAAAATAAAATGAAGAAACAATTTAAAATATAACATTAAAAATAAGCCTATAACCATTTTAATTAACTAAAAGCGGAATTACAGGGATAACAATCAATCCGTAATTAATACTCTAAATCTCCGAAGAAGTGCGACCATAATCATCACTCTTTTCGCCACTACAAAAAATATTTCTAATTTATTTCTACCTACTTTCACTCGCCACTATATGGCCTAAAGCCACCACCACGAACACGCACAAATTAAAAGCCAACATTTTCCTGATTCATAACTAGACTGTTTATTTTACGAACACAATACTTCCTTTATAGTTACTTTCTTATCTGAATTACCTAAATAGATATAAGTAGATAATGATAGCAATTCTCAATCGCGTATTGTGATTGTTTGATAATTGCTTTTATCTTGTAATTTGTTTTTCAGACTCATTTACATGACGAGAGTTTCTCGCCCTTCGAGAAGCGAGAATTTCCGTGCGAGTATCGTAGGCGAAAATGTTTAGAAGGCCAATTCTCGTAATTTAAAACGTTCAAAATCTAGTCGCAGTCTCACCAGGACCTCAGCGACAAAAAATGTCAAAAACTTGTCAAAATGTAGGGAAATTACAAGTATTTTTTGACAGATTGAGACCGTTCACAGTCTGTGAACGGTCTTAAAATTACGAGAATTGCCCCTCAGGTGATTGTCGCCTTCGTAATATTAAGACGCTTAACGAAGCTGAGAGTCACTTATTGTTATTCCCATCATTGTAATTTTTTTTGCACTCGTCCAGAATATTTTAATTATGGAGATATTGAAGGTCAAACGTTGTTGTTCCAACATTTTATGAAGTTTGAAAAAAAAAATAAGTTGGAAATGTTATAACTCACCTTAAAGTTAAGTTATAACATTTAAACCTTTTTTCTAATTAACCACCACAACGTACATAAACACGATGTTTTGTACGTTACATTTTTCACACTAAATATAAAATTTATTTCACGGCTAAAATGTTTGTACAATGTTACTTAGTTTGACGTAGAGAATACATAGACGACAGCTATGTCATGGGTCTTTATACATCTCATCATCTGCCTAGCCTTTACCCAATTATGTTGGGGTCGGCTTCCAGCCTAACCGGATGCAGCTGAGTACCAGTATTTTATATGGAGCGACTGTCTATAGACCTCCACAACCCAGTTACTGGGTAATACAATACCCCTTGGTAAGACTGGTTGTCAGACTTTCGGGCTTCTGACGACCCGTAACGACTGTCAAAGATCCACGAATGACGGCCGGGATCAACGTGCACTGACGTGCACTGACTGGACAGGTCCTCTCAATCTGTATGGTTCTTTCCTCAAAAGACCATCTCAGACATCGACCTACATGGTCGTCATATGGTCTGACAAAGATTATGTCTGGACTTTAAAAGAGACTGTGACGTCTGAGTTTGTTTCAGCCTTTCTTCTCAGACTAGTCAGATAGGAAACGCCGACCTCATCTAGTTTTAAAATATGATTGACGTGTAAAAGTGTTTGTACAAACCTACTTACAAAATAAAATCATTTATCATTAATCATTTAACGGCTTAACGTGCTTTCTGAGGCACGGAGGGGTCTTGGTATGTAAAGATGGCCACCCATCCACGGACCAACCACGGCAAGCGTAGCTTAACCTGATTGATCGACCAGTGCGGCTGTTATTTCTTAACCACAAGCCCGTCTTCTTCTTGGATCTTTATACACACTGTATGTAGAAAAATAATTTGGCATACGAGACTCGCCAGGCAATTTTTTTCAATCTACATTTTCGATCACTTATTGACACGGAAGGTTCTAATTTTGAAAGTTGAAGCTAGTATCGGCTTGCGAGTAGGTGTCGGTACGTACTGCCGATCGATTCTGTAAAAATCTCACCGTGAAAAGGTAGGTGAAGTGAGCTTAGAGTGAGCTGTCAATAGTGTCAATCCCTAGCATTAGTTGGAATGACAGCTCACTCCACGCTCACTTCACCTAAGTTTTCACGGTGAGATTTTTACAGAATCGATCGGCTGTTTACCTACAAGAGTCAACTTTACACCTTTGCGAGGCGAGGAACTCGCCCAGTGAAAATTAACCACACTTAATTGTGATTGTATGTTATAATCATTATCTTATAATTTGTTATCGTCATTCATAATTTTAAGAGCTACAGTGATTTTGGATAACTTATCTTGAAATTATTTATGAGAATTTGAATCAGTACCCCCCCCCCCCCCCTCCCGGCCACTATTTTTCATTCAAAACAATGAATCGATAACTAATCTCTGCTTAACATAATGACAGAATTATTTGTCCTTTTTATTATCTCGGTTATCTTTTAAGACTGTAGTCGTAGCGGTTGTTGTTACCTAGCGGTTGTTGTTACCTAGCTGTTGTTGTTAGCTAGCGGTTGTTGTTACCTAGCGGTTGTTGTTACCTAGCGGTTGTTGTTATCTAGCTGTTGTTGTTAGCTAGCGGTTATTGTTACCTAGCGGTTGTTGTTACCTAGCGGTTGTTGTTACCTAGCTGTTGTTGTTAGCTAGCGGTTGTTGTTACCTAGCGGTTGTTGTTATCTAGCTGTTGTTGTTAGCTAGCGGTTATTGTTACCTAGCGGTTGTTGTTACCTAGCGGTTGTTGTTACCTAGCTGTTGTTGTTAGCTAGCGGTTGTTGTTACCTAGCGGTTGTTGTTACCTAGCTGTTGTTGTTAGCTAGCGGTTGTTGTTACCTAGCGGTTGTTGGTTCATCAAGACGTTTGCTAAGTCATGAGGTCTCTATGTTATCTTCGTATATATCCTCAGTTTCACAACACAGGATAAAGAAAGACTAAAGAATCTTGTGACCTTGAAGTCAAGGGTGCTTGACTCATGCCAAGCCGAGTCGCTGTGTAAACATTTCTCAAAACAAATGACGACTGTTTTCATAGTTTTGAGCTCCGATACCATGGAATAGAGCCGGACGACATTGTTGCCATCGCAGATGGAACCAGGATGAGGCTGGCACAGGAGCGTGGGACTGAAGAGAGGCAAAAAGAGGCGTATGTCCTACAGTGGGTGAACTCGGGCTGTGGACGGTGATGATGACAATCAGAGGCTGTAAAGGGGAAACGTACAAACAGCACTTTTTTTCACAACAGAACAGTGTTTACTTTAACACTTCAAAGCAGCAGTAGTGGTTCAGTGGTAACGGCCCCGACTTACGAGTTGTAAGGTCGTGGTTTCGAAACCAAGCAGGCGCTTTACTTTGTGTAAATAATTTCATCACCACTGCTCTTAAAACGCTGGAGGAATACATCGTGAGGAAACCGGCATGTTCTAGAACCAAAAATTCGAAGACATGTGACAGCTACCAACACTCGCACTCGCACTGGGCCCGCGTGGTAGATTACAGCCCACTCCCTCTCGAAGAGAGGAGGCCTGTGTCCCAGCATGCATTGCATGCAGCATGCAGCATGTTTGACACTTCAAAGTGCATTCTAACATTATCTACTTTCATTATAAAGTCAGTAGTTTCATCAATCAGAACAATAGGACTTATCGTTGATTTTAAGTGCAATGTACTTGATTACTGTTGCAATTTTAGTCCAGTTACTGATAAATATATGAGGAAAGTAACGATGACGATGATGAATTACAAACTTTTCCGACAACTCGAATGATGGCAGGGTTCAATATAGAAGGATCTAGGAATATCTTTGGAGGTAATGAGTCAGCAAGTGACGATATGTACAGACGCCAGCACACCATCTACTACAGTCTGTCTTTCTTTAATAGATTTTCAACTTTATGGCTAAAGCATTAGGTTCAAGGTTGATTGGGAAAATTTGACAGTAAGTCTCGGGTAGCTTGATGTGCTGGCGTCTGTACTATCATGGACACTTCCGCCTGATCACCACTAAGTTCATTTTTGCTTGCACTCAAAAAATAGAAGCGCTCTCTAGCCCCGCCCCGTTGACCTTGAATAGACGAATGAAAGATAAGACGGGCCGACTGCACTGTCGATCGACGCGGTGACGCACGCGCTGTTCGACATTTATTTTTATTTTCAAACTACTGCTATTACCTATTTATTATATTATGGACTAACTTCTGCCCGCGACTTCGTCCGCGTAGATTTCGGATTTGTGACAGGATTGCGTATCTCAAAAGGAAATCAAAATAACCCATGAAAATACAAATATTTTTTTTTAAATTTATTGAAGTAACAAGATGAATTTTTTAAACTTTGCGAAAAAGGAAATCAAAATAACCCATAAAGATACATAATATTTTTTTTTTAAATAAATAGAAGTAAGAAGATGATTTTTTTAAACTTTGCGAAAATTATGAAAACTTTATAACACTACAGATCATGGATGTGATGTAAATAGTTATATTATGACTTGATTTTTGATTTTGTAAACTTATTCCTGCACGTGCACGGCCTTGGTGACGCCCACTTCGCAACGGGCCGTGCAGCAAAAATCGTAATATTTTAATTTCGCCATAACTTCAAAACCAAACGTCCGATTTTAATCATTCAAAGACCAAATATTATCTACATAAACGGTACTTACTGATGAAATAATTTATTTTGATAAGGATTAATAGCATGAGTAAAATAAATGCGTTTAAATGTAGTCCAAAAAAAATTCAAGATTTTTAAATTAAAAAATGGTTGTTGTGCCTCACTCGACATAGATAGGTATAGTGTGTCGCGGACTTTTTTGTAGATATTTATAAGATCTACAATTAATTTGAACATTTTATGGTTCTATCTTTTATAGGTTAGGCAGCGTACGCAAAATAAGTAACTTTTCTGGTTGATTTTTTACACCTTGTGTCCGAAAAACCCAAATATCTTACGGAACCCTATTTTTTTCCAAAATAAAATTTAGCCTATGTTACTCGTGGATAATGTAGCTTTCAAATGGTGAAAGAATTTTTTAAATCGGTTTAGTAGCTTTTGAGCCTATTCATTACAAACAAACAAACAAAGTTTTCCTCTTTATAATATTAGTATAGATAGATCTGGGAAAATTCGTTGAGATAAATAATACATTTTGTCTTTATTTTTCTAATTAGAAATTTAATTTGATAAATCCTATTGTCGGTTAGGCATTAATTAAAAAGTAAAATAAAATTTTGAAGTTTTATCAGTTTTATTTATTTATTAACTGAACTGAACTAGGTAAAACACACAATTTACAATATTCAAATTTTCTTAGGCTTTTTGCAATTTTCAGTTCAGTATAAGGTTGTATGGTAATAAAAAAATTCAAGAACATATCATTGAACACGTTAGAACGCGGGTTTTTTAAATTTAGAACTAGGAAGTTGGTGTGGCCTAGCCTTCATTTCATAAGCCGTTGGCGATTAAGTCGCCAAAAACTTAACGAGAAAAACAATGTCCTATGTAAAAATAAATTCCAGGAGCTCTGCTCTCGGATAAACTGTGAGCACAGTAGGCACCATTAAGTTTTGTAATAGTTCGCGGTAACTTTCGCCATTTACTCGCCCTGGGAAATGGACAAGCTCTCCGGGACCATCAGCACTCATCCTGCCCCACATATTAGCGCATATCCTTCTAGAATCATGATTAGGAATCACGTTTCTAGGTAGACATGTGTAAGTAATGCGAGTGATGCATCACGCGTAATATCACCCGAGCGCGTACTGTAACATCACATCACACATTACTCGACAAAAATAAGCATCACACCATCACACTAAAGATTACGCGCGCGGTAGCAGCGCAGTGGCTCGCGACATGACTCGCAGACTCGCTCGAACCGAGCCCTCCCGAACGCATCGCATCGGCAATGTTCGGTTTATATCGGAAGTCCGGAACTAGGCGCGTGCGATTTCGTATTTCGCCCGGTCAGGTGACTTATTATGTTATTTTAAACTCTATTTTTATTATAAAAGGGTTTATATTTCCTTGACACTATGTCCTATTACACTAGAACATTGCATTACATTAACGCGCGATGGTGTGCTATCGCATGGCGCAACATCCTATCATCACGCGTGATGTTTGAAGTGATGGTGTAATGTAATATTACGAAATGTAATAATGACATATCACATCACTTCGTGGTGCACTGTTTTGCACATGTCTATTTCTAGGTTCGTAGCATGTATTCATCATGCGCCACAAGTGTCGACGACCATGTTGGCTCGACGTAAAACATTTCTCATCTGAGAATATAGCGCTTGTGAAATAGTGTCTACCATACGTTGGAGGTTATCAGATATGGACGTGGTACCCGCGGCCTATCCTCTAAGACACCCTCTTCTTGATGGCGTCTGATCCACAGCTGGACAGTGTTTCTCTACAAGGAATAGTCTAATAACAAGTGGCATCATTAAAAAAAAAAACTGACTTGTTTCAAAAACCCGACCGCAACAGTTCATCATTCAGTTGTAAATCTGCACCATTTTTATAAATAAACGTTATTATTATTATTATATCACAAATCACAGTCTGTATATAAATTAATTTAAACTCTCGTCTGACATGTTGCTGACACACATGTTACTGATACATAAAATGACTTGTTATCAGTTGCACTGGGGCATCATTGTAATGTCATACAAAGAGATGCTTCTTATCTTATCTCGCTTCTTATCTTATAAATGATGAGAGAAAGACCTCTATGTAATTACCGAAACCCGCTAGGTATATCAAAAGTATCAAAGGATGCTACCGACTTTTGCCCACTGCGGTTATTGAATTTTATGACTCTTTTGTTCGGCTTAGGCTTATTGTAAAATTTCTAGAAATTAATTATTTAATAATTAGTCACTACCTACTTATTTGCACGGAATTTAAAGTAGGTTATTATTAACCAACAACAACAATGGCAAGCATTTTTTTACTTAAAACCAACTATTTTTATTTATTTATTCATATAAAAATTCGCATTGTGTTTGAATTATGCACATTCATTAATTTATAACGGCTAAAAATATAAATTATGAATTTCAAATAGTAAATTTCACTGCAAATAAATATAATCAATAACATTGAAACAAATAGTGCGTGTGTGAGCGAGAAAGTATTCCGAATTCGCCCGTCACAACAAAGCAGTATAATACATACCACTCTCATAAAGGTATAAGTAATTGCTTTACCAAGTATATAGTGATAAGTATAACCAAGATGTAAAATCTAAATATTTGCACGGCAGAAATGCCGAATATAGTGAAACCTATAGATCTTAAGAACGTATGTTAGCTACCTATATTCTTGCAAATAAATCTGTCATTCATTCAAGTTTAAAAACTCTGAATATTTTTTCTGCATGTTTCTCCTTTAATTATTATACTAAAACACAAAAAAATGCAAAAAAAATTAAAAAAAAAAAATTAAAAAAACAAAAATTAAAAAAAAAAACAAAACAAAAAATATATATTATTATTATTATTTTTTTATTTGTTTATTTTTTTTTTGTTTGTTATATTTAAGCAAAACTGTACTAATTTTTATGCCTTATGATTTTTGGAATAAATATATTATATTATTATTTATTTATCAAATACTTTTATTGATGTAAAACAAACTAGAAAGTATTCAATTACACACAAGATAACATTTGCATGATAAACTTTGCACTGTGCATCGTTAATAAAGTTTTATTTATAAATTAAGGTATTTTAAAACCACACAATTTACCATGACAATAATTAAAATAATTTACTCAAGTAAACAGCTCAATGGTCAATATTCAAAAGGTCCGGTAAGCGCGCCCATGTCAAATAGTTCGTCCGTAAAATTAAAAAAAGGAGTACACGTGATACGTCACTAAGCTGCGCAGTGCAGGTTGCAACTAATTGCGTTATCGCTTTCCTAATAGGCCAAAACTTTTAGGGGGCGTGGTTTGGCGCCGCCGCAGGATTTAGGCGAAAAAATTTTTAAGTGAGCAGGCGGAAAAGACCGCGATAGTACCTTCTTATAAAATGGCTCTGCTACTATCTAGCGAGGTACCTATAGGTACAGTCTGCAAAGGAGTTAAGTAACCAGTTTTGTAGCGTTTTGTAGTGTGCGTGACAAAACTATATCGCTACTGTACGTACTGCTCACAATGTCAGCCACGCACACACCGCATTCGTAGAGTGAGTGAGCTAACGTCTTCTAAATGATAGTATAACATAATTTCGCATCTAAACTTAAAGCGTTTGTAGCCCAACGCAAAACCCATATACTTCTGAATCCAACGGCGTGAGTTCGAATCTCGGAAATGGTGAATCTTTTGTGATTTAAAATTTTAAGCTAATAATATTTTTTTTTGTTAAGGAATGGTTTTATTTATTTAAAATAGCTTAAATAAGTAAAACCATTTTCAATAAAAATCTTTATTTAAAAAATAAAAGAACATCACAAGTTCGGTCATAACTTTATTTCTCATTAAGACTCACTTACATCAGAACAATAAATCTTATTGCTAATTATATTATATCAGTGCGGGTAGAAGAAAAGAAAAAAAAAATAAAAAGTATGATCATTGTCAACAAAATTGGAAGCGAGTTTACCGCATTCCTAAGATAAGGCGGTGGCGCAAGTTAAAAGATGTTGCTGTTTTGGACAAAAATAAACACAACACAATTAATATAGTGTTTCGACGTTGTAAATAAAAGTAAATATTTCTTTTTAAATATGAAGTCAATTATTAGTGAAGTCAATTCTTTTGCATTCTTTGGAATTTTATACAATTATGTAATAAACAATGGGCGGAGTGAATAAACATGTCACATAGATGAAAAATATAATCCTGATCCAGTAACAATAACATCACTCACACTCCAGTACCGCCGACTTATTTTATTATGGCTAAATATGCTGTGAAAGTATTGAAGATGTAATAGTATTAAGTATTTCGTTTATTCAGTTATCAACCATCCGGTATCGGGAACAGTATTACCAACACAGTTTCTAGGATAATTATAGATTTAAATATGTTAAAATGTCTGAAATTTTAAGGTTATAAATGTTACGATAAGTCGGCGATGATTTTCAATATTACACTTTGTCAAGATGATCCGTAATTAATAATATTAGTGGATATTTTATATAGTAATAATTATTGTTATTATTACAATAATTATTCATTTTTGTCGTTATTTTAATAATGCCGGTCTGCAACATGCCAAACCGTCCGCTCGCAGGTGGTTCCGTACAGTTTGCTTAGTGATGTTGTATGCTGCTGCTGTTATAGCAAATGGATCAGATGTATGAGTGGCAACAATCTCACGGTGCCGAGGCGAAGCATTTGTGTAAGGTAATGGTTTCGGTCTAGACTGGCGACGGTTTATTTCACCTGTGTCAGCGTGACGATGCACCCACAGTCGAACGGTTTTTCTCTACAAAAAAGGGAAAATATTAGCATTAATAATTAAGAAATAAAAATGGCACAATATAAATACAATGCGGAGAATATTTTTTTTATATATTATTTATATAAACACAATTCATATACTTATACACATATAGGTATATATAGTTTATACAAATTATGTAATACATATATAAAAAAATGTAATATTTATATAATATGATTATTATAACACTTATTATTTACTTTATTTGCACATATATTTTTTTTTACTTTTTTCTAATAAGTATTAATCAATATGTATACATTATTTAGAGTTGTTATTTTATTATTATTTCCTAATCATTTACAAACATTATTCATTATATTTCTGAATATTTCATTTAAAAATACAGATAAAAAAACTATTATCATAATACTGTGTAAAAGATAATGGTAATTATTAAATATCGATACCTATAGTGAGTGGCTTTGCAGTTAATAAATAAATACTCCGGTGTTATTTCATATTATTTTCAACGATTCATATCCACAGAAAATCTCATTGGAATTACTGGGTCACGGTGACATAATAAATTAATACATTATTATTAATAATAATTTTACTCACCGATATCATTATGCGCCTTGCGATTTCACTAACAGAAATATTCTGCTCAGACAAAACAATAATCTGAGCTTTTTGGAATATTGTCAAATGATGCATGGTTATTCAATTTATCACAATAACAAACTTCGTAAAAGTGCAAAAGATGGAGTATTAGAGGTGTGTAGTTGCTAATGCAGACTGACTCATACACAAGTTCACAATTAAAGGCAGGAATATAGTTTTAAAGCAGGTAGTTAGCTTCTAAACCGGCAAATAATTTTAAGTAATCGAGAAACTTGTGGTAGTTTCTCAAACCGGTCAGAATATCACTTTATTCAGTTAGTATATTAACTCTAAATTACAAAATCTCAAAAATAATATTGTAGTAAACTCGCGACTCGAACTCAAATCATTTACCACTGCAGGTTGAATGCTTACCTGTTGCGCCACGAGAGCAATTATCCTATATTGCCAAATAATGTTGTAGTATCATTTAGAAGACGTTAGCTCACTCACTCAACGAATGCGATGTGTGCGTGGCTCACATTGTAAGCAGTACGTACATTAGCGATATAGTTTTGTAGTGTGCGTGATTGGTTACTTATCTCCTTTGCTTTGTGTACCTGCCGAGATTGGTCACCATGGCTGAAATTTGGTCCGGAGGAATTTATTTTATAAAACGGTGTTTTTCCAGAAACCAAATGCATTAAGTTTACGCTACCTCACGTTAGGCAGGTGAAAAGTGAAAACTAATTTGTTGATAAAGGGCGAAGAATTGAATCCTGAAGACGGCACAGTATATCGCCCGGAGGACACGGTGGAGCATACGGTGGCGGTCTGCCCGGCTTGGGCGGGGTCCCACCGTGTCCTCGTGGCCGCGATCTCTCGCGTCCGGCCCTGGTCCAGGCCATGGTTCAGAGCTAGAGTGCATGGCAGGCCATTACCTCCTTCTGCGAAGCAGTAATGCTCGCGAAGGAGGAGGAGGAGCGCGTGAGGGAGAGGCAATCTCTGCGCCCTCACGCCCCTAGCCGCCGCAGGAGACGCCCTGGACGGGAGTCAACAGCCGACTCCCGGCCACCGTAGGCGTGGGCTGGCGGGCGGCGAGCAACGGGTAGCTCGCCGCCCGGTAAGGACCAGGCCAGGGTCGACGGCGCGTTGTGTTCCACGCGCGCCTCAAAGAGATGTCAGCACGAACTGACGGGCTCCGCTAAACAAAAAAATATATAAAATTGTTTAAAAAATACAGTGATATCCATGATATAAATACTAGGAACAAACACAAATTTGTTGTACCTACAACAAGGCTCAAGAAAATAGGTGGCTCGTTCAAATGCCAATGTATACGCTTTTATAATAAAGTTCCAAGCCCCGTTCAAGATCTAAGCCTTAATAAATTGAAATCATTCATTAAACGTAAGTTGTGCCAGAAAGCCTTTTATACCGTTAAGGATTATATCGAGGACAAAGAGGCTTGGGATTAAGCTGCTTCCAATTTTTACATATTGAATGTTTTTTTTTTTTTTCCGTTTTGTTGTTGTTGTTTTTTTTAATTTTTTTTTACATTTTGACATTAATGAATTTTATCTATATTATGACATTTGCTTACTTTGTAAAGTATTATATTATTTTGATTATTGTGAATGTGAAGACTATGTGGGTCATTTTATTTATATTATTTTTTATTTCTCTCTGTTCTGTTAGTTTTTGTCATGGTCTGGCAGTAATTAATGTGGCTTACCCAAATGTGCTTTCTTTGGTATTGTTCGTCGAATCGTTGAGCTCCTTAAGTTTTGAGTTGAGCTGCACGATTTCTGACAAATGCGTGCACTGACTGGACAGGTCCTCTCAATCTGTGTGGTTCTTTCCCCAAAAAACCATCTCAGACTTCGACCTACATGGCCTTTATATGATCTGACCAAGATTATGTCTGGACTTTAAAAGAGACTGTGACCTCTGAGTTTGTTTCGGCCTTTCTTCTCAGACTAGTCAGAAAGGAAACGCCGACCTCTTCTAGTTTTAAAATATACTGACGTGTAAAAGTGTTTGTACAAACCTACTTACAAAATAAAATCATTTATAATTTATCTCCCTGGGCTCTCAACCCTTGTGATTGAATCGTTTCATCACGTGATAAGCTATGCTCTATCGCAGTAAAGAAAGGACGCCGGAATTTTCCACTGAGAAGTGGGCAATTCCGCGCTGAAATTATGATTATGCTGAATATTCTCATGTTAATTATTTTACAAAGAATTAATAGAAAATAAAAAATAAAACGGACGAGCTGATATGTATTCCTATACGCATACGCTATACGCAGCATTAACAATTAATACCACAACGATATTATCTAAGAAAACATATGAAAATACAATAGGGAATCACATGCATGTTGCATGTGATTCAAATAAGGGCCAATTTTTTTTTTAATAAACTGTATTAAATCAGAATTATACCTCGATCAATATTTTTGGTTAGGTACAATTTCTTTTTGAGCAAGAAATTAATTCGTAAAAAGTGCAATAGAACTGTTTGAAATTAAAATATTTGAAAAGAGACGTCATTAGTCAGAGTGAATGTGATGTGTGATGACAATAATTGTCGAAACACCATGGACACTCTTTTAAAAAATGAAAATTTTATGAAATGATATTGTTATAAAATATTAGTTACTTATTTTTTTCCAACAACATTCTTTTCTTACTAGAAAACACTTTATTATCATCACTCTCAATTATGAGCACGAACGAACACTCTAAAAAATAAACAGAGCCTGCATACAAAAGGCACATTTTCTTAAGCCTGATAAAAAATAGAAGCAAAACGCCAAGTTAAAGTGCAATAAACAACAAAAGGCACGCCTCGTATTTCTCCTGCAACGAGAAAAAAGAAAAAAAAAAAAAAAAACGTCAAGGAGAACTAAATTTTTAAATTCTCATTAGTTTGCTTACTTGAAGGGCATTACAATTTCATTCCTACCCAAACACGATTGTTCACGAGCATTTCAGCGTGAAATTGATTACTGAAAATTCAAACGGCCCGAAAACTCGCGAGAGAAAATTGAATTTTTAAAACCATACAAGGCTTTTATGCGAGGATATGGTCTAGTTTTATTTCGAAAAACATAGCAGTAATAATTTAGCCAGGCCGACGGCCAGCCGTTCAAATAAAAGTCGAAAAAATGTCTCTGCCCACATGTGCTTTTTCGGCCTATGTGGAACGGTGTCCATGTATTTGCTATCTACGACCACTGTGGCTACGACTAAATGGATTCCGTGTGGGTTTCTGTCTTTTGTGCCGATATTGACTTTCAAGTGTTGTGTGACGTTTTGTAGCAATTTTGCTATAGTTGTGTATAGGTATCGTAATTTTTAATGGCGTCGGTTCTTGTTTGTTGTCTATACAATCGATTCTTTTTTGGCTATTGTTTGCATAGGAAAACAATTTCAACTTTAGTTATGTGTATAATTTAACTAACTTTTTATTTTTCTTTTATGCACAGATCACAGTAATACACAGTTTCATTGTAATCTTCTATAAGTTTCTAAGATTACTCAAATGGACGGGTAATTAATTCATACGTTGCCCTTGTAATTCATATTATATTCTTTTAATTATTGTATTTTTAACCAATTTCAAAAAGGAGTAGGTGGAGTTACGCGATATCTCCGGCAATTGAGAATCACTTTCGAAAATTCTCTTTTTAATGGATAGGGTATGTCCCATATAAATTACATGAAAATATTCTACCTCTAAGGGTGGAAAATTAGGGAATGACTTAATTTTCATTGATTTTCACCCACTTTATGATGCGATATCTCCAGCATTCTTTTTTATTAGTTGTGGTGACAACTAAAAACATTCTTACAAAAAAAAAAAAAAAATCAGACTTCCAAACCAAACTACAAAGTGAAAGATTACTTTAATTTCGGTAGATGGTGGCAAAAATCGTAAATACAAAACCAAAGACCAACTTTCACTTTGTAGTGTTTTTTTGGAAGTCGGTTGTTATTTTTGTTTTTTTTTTTAATATGTTATAAACATCATTCAGATCTGTAAGTAGGTACCAGTAGTCAATTCATTAGATAATCATTATTGGTGCTTATCACTCTTATCGGATTGATTATTACAGGCAAAAACAATGTGTCAATAAATAATAATTAATAGTGAGAGTTTTTGGATATAGGACTAAAGAGTCTAGAATAACAGTCTAATGGCTTGCTCCAGCAGTCCCAGGCGTCTGGTAGGGTGGTTACCTAGAACCAAAGAGAAAGAAGAAGAGTAGTATTCTATGCTATTAGTATGGAGTGTTTGTGTATGTCTCTGCTGCTGTCGCCGGCAATGCTGATGTTAATAAAAATCTCTTACCGGTGCAGTTGTTTAAGAGGATGGTGTCTCCTTAGAAAAGGCACGCACCGGATGCGTACAGGTTGGACACCACACTGGTCCCACCTTGGGCGCCACATCGGTCCCACTTTGGGCATCAGTCTTGTCCCACGTCGGGCGCCAAACTGGTCCCACGCTGGGCGCCACTAAGTCACGCCATTAAAATCTCAATCCTCAACTTCTCTTATCCAGTGTCTACCAGAAGCCCTAGCATGAACGCGCAGGGTAAACGTTACATAATTTCGAATCATTTTAGATTCGAAAATACAACTATCTTATAGCATTTTGGTATACATTTTTGCGACAAATACAAAAAGTATCACCCATGGATAAGAAGAAAGTCTTTAAACTAAGTAAATATTATATGCAAAATCAGTATTTTTATGTTTAAAATTGCTCGGTTTTACGTTGCGTTTACTCCGAGCGTTCGTCGGTCAACGGCTCTTTAGCTTAGTGCTTCACAGTGCCCATAATATTGCAGGCTGATATTTACTCTGTCTTTTTAAAGCACAATGCAATAATCAAAATCATTGCACATTGTGATGCGACAGTTAAAATATCAGTAATCACATGTAGTGATCTGTGCAGAGCAGTTAGATGTTCATGCTCGCTACACTTGAATCGATGCTAACAAACTGGATTACTGGGCAATGTCGATTGAAAATCGAGATGATTTTTATCATTTACGATTTTTTTACTATAATTGTTTTGGTGTGTAGTTTCAATTTTGCAAGCGCGATTGCTGAGCGAGAGGTCCTAGATTTGATCCTAGGTTCGGGAAAAAGGGGGGGTTGTGCTCTAATTCTCTGTAGCGGAGAAAGAAAGAAACCTGGAGTCTGATTTGTGTCTTTTAATGGCAATAAGCTAATAAGCTTATTATCCGGACATGACGGATCCCTGTATGCAAAAGGAGGCTTCATGTTTTTTTTGTTATTCCCTGTAAGCAATAGGATACCTCTATTGCATACTGGGAATATAGAAAACCGTTGAGCTGCCTTAAATAAATTGTTAAAAAATATTTTGGGTATAGCTTTCAACAACCATTTCAGTGATTCCAAACAAGGTATTAAAATATTATTTTTACACCAAAAGCCTAAACTACAATAAATATTTTTATGTGCTCGTAAAACCATAGTATATCCTCTAACTATTGAATATTTGATATGTTTGGAGTACCGAATGCACAGGACGAACAGTTCTCAAATAGTATATTTGAAACGTAAATTTTTGTTTTTATCTAGGGTTTGATACCATATTTTAGGGTTCCGTATCCAATGGGCGCCATCGGGAATCTTATTATTTATTAAAGGCTCCGCTGTCCATCCGTTCGTTAGTCACAGGGGAACTGTAATAGGTAGACACTTAAAATTTCAAATTCATTTCACAGGGTTGTTATAGCGGTCATATTACCATGGCTGCTATAATAACAATTAATAAAAATAAAATAATGTTATAAATAAAGGAGTGCTTTTTTCGGCGTTTTTTACTCGATCTTAATAGTAAGTAGTGTTAAATATTGTACGGTGGTCCTATGACAGCCCCGGACAGACCGCCCTGCCGCCGTTGAACAGGAAGACCCGACCCCAGATAGAACTGGGATTAAGGTATGGAAGAAGAAGAAATATTGTACGGTGGTATGGAACCTTTCGTATGTGAGTCCGACTCCCACTAAGTCGCATTTTTGCAAGAACATAACTCTTGCTGTCGTGTCAGCCATTTATGACGTAAACGTACACCAGAGCGTCGATGCGAATAAAAAATATTTTTAAACCATTTTCCAGTATTATTTTGATGTTTGATGAATCGTTCTAAACTATTATACTACATACATACAATGCTTGTGTTTTTTTTTAGTCTATCCGGTGTACGCTATGTTTTTGATGGAGTATTACGCGAAATACAGAATATCGGGTATATTGCGTTAAAAAATATTGGTATTTTTTTGAACTAAGTACCTAAATCAGATATTTTTAATATTATTGAAGTTTCAATTTTCGCTACTGCTGAGCATTAAGCGTTAACCAATAACCCTTTGTCTGACCTGGGAATCAAACCCAGGAGGTTTGATTCCCAGGTCAGACAAAGTGTTATTGGTTTTTTCCATCTGGTATTTCTCAGGTTGATGGTTATGAGCTTGCCCCTATGGCATCCCGCATCCCGGGACCTCAGGCCACCTCTCAGTGAAAGGAAGCGGGCCATAAACCACAACGCGGGCCCAGTGTGGGTTGGTAGATATCACATGTCTTCGAATTTTTGGTTTTAGGACATGTCAATTTCCTCACGATGTTTTCCTTCATCTTTTGAGAGCAGTGGTGATGAAAAAAAAATCAAAGTAAAGTGCCTGCCTGGGTTTGAACTCACGACCTTACACCTCGTAAGTCAGGGCCACCACTGCTCTCCAGTCATACTGATATAATTCAAAATCAGACATCGCACTCCATATTCCTCAACATTCACAACTTCGCGACACAGGTGCTTATCAAAGTAATATATTACAAACAGGAACAGTCGCTGACTGAAGAAACATTTATTAATCCATTACTACAAGCAGAGGGCGTCATATTGTTACTTTACAATCGTAAGAAGCTTTTGTAAAGCTGGCTGTTCTCTGCGATTCAGAATTGGGAATTGAGGGCAGACAATGTTCAAAAGCACATATAAAAACACTAGCTTTTTCCCGCGGGTTCGCGTGGCCAACAGACAAAATTTTTTTTTTTCAGAAACATTCATTATAAGCTCTCTCACTCCCTCTCAATTGAATATACAAACTGATAATATTTGACCCAAATACGGACGTGTAACGTAAATAAATGAATTTTGAACATGTCTCCATGTTTCCGTCACTTTTGGGGGGCTAATTAGAAAATGAATAAAAAAGTTTTGCCGACAAACGCAACATGAATTCAGCCAGCTAATAGGGGGCTAGAATATTGCCATCAACCAGGCATAAATCCGGACTCCGGGCCGCTACTGAGAAATTCCAGATAGAGACACCCCATAAAACGCTTTAGTCAACCTGGGAATCGAATCCAGGCCCCAGCAGTAGCGCTCGCTACCACTAGAACAACGAGGCAGTCAGGCATTCAAAACAAGTCCAACAAGATGTTATTTATTTATTCATTTATTCCAGGCGACGCAGGCCCATATATAAATACCTTAACCTAAACATACATAAGATATGCTCTTATACGGACTATGTCTTATCTATTTGTATCCTAATTTTTCTTTTGTTTTGTGGGTTCCGTTAAGAGTGGACAGAAGAAGAGAGAGTAGATACAATTATAGTCGCTTTTCGTGTCCGTCTGTGTCATCGTGTTGTTCTTCTAAACTACGCAAAGAGGTCTTTTTTTTAGCCAAATCATAAAAACCATGAAAATCAGCACCCCAATCGCATAATAAAATATCAATCTCAATCTGAATCATTTTGATAGATATTGCTAATCCATTGCTTCATTTGTTCGAAAAATATGTCTGCTAAACAACGTAAATAACGCAATGAATGTTGTTGAACTGTCAAAACGAAACTAAAAACGTTAAAACAAATAAAATTCCAATAATCGTCTCTTTAATTAAATAAACGTTTATCTTTCTCCATTACGAACAGCACATAAACAAATGAAAATCGCTAATGCTACAGCAATCCTTATTGTATTTGCACAGCAAGAACGATGCTTGTTTTAGGACGTTCGTACGTGAGCATTTGAAAACACGGTACATTTTTGTCGTGAAAGATTTATAGGAACATTATGAGTCATTTTACGAATTTGCTTGTAAATATTTGTTCTTTATTTCTGCGGAAATGTTTATTCAGAAGGCTCATTTTCGTTTAATTTCCTTTCTATAGGTAACTCTTCTATTTTATTGATGTTTTCGAAGATAATAAAAGAGTTTGTTGAGGTATTCAAGGTTTATTCTTAACAAGTTGTGAGTGTCTCTCTGTCAGGGACGTGGGCGGACAGGGAAGTGCTCAGTGTGGCAAATAAACCTTGCCACACTGAGTTGATATGTGTTGAATAATTAGTGTTGTCAGACTATAACTGGTGTTGCCACTACACCTACAAACTACCTATAGTTGTAAGAGAGTGAAATGAGGAAAGAATTAGACAGGGAAAGCATTACTACCGGTATACGTATTATGCGTCATTGCTATAGTCAGACTTTTTAACTTTAACTTTTATTTTTGTTACTAGCCATTACTGTCCCAAAGCTGGGCAAAGGCCTCTCTCTCTCCTTCCTCCTCTCTCTGTCCAGAGCTGACAAGAACCAATCTTTATTAAAGGAGTCCAGCTTATCCCGCCGTCTCCACCTGGGCCTGCCGCGATATCGTTTGCCATTAAGCGGGACCCACTGGGTCGTAAGTTTGGCCCATTGTTCATCTGACATGCGGCAGCTATGTATCCAGCCCAATTCCATTTAAGCGTGGCAGCTTTCCGAGTGACATCAATTATTTTAGTGATGGAACGGATTGTTGTATTCTTAACCCGCACCCTAATTGCGTAACACACAATTAATCGGAATCGGTTTCATTTTGACAGTTCAACAACATTCATTGCGTTATTCACGTGTTGAGCAAATAAATTTTTCGAACTTATGAAGCAATGGATTAGCAATTTGCTTCAAAATGATTCAGATTACTATTGATTGTGTGTTATGCAATTAGGGTGCTGGTCCATAAGTTTAAGACCCAGAATACTCCGTTCCATAGCTATCTGGCAACTTTTAACTTGCCAAAAAGTTAAAGGTACAAAAACAAACCTAACCTATGTTTTAGGGATTACTTTTATCATGAAACAGTCAGATGGCAATTACTACTCGAACGTCAAATAAGTACCATATAGGCCAACCGCTTTACTGAGACGCTGCCTGAGGTAGCAGCGCGGTGCGGCAGGGGTGTGGGTGACGTGATGTGAGAACTCAGTGATTCGTCAACTTGTGAAAACTATCACCCCTTCCGCACCGCGCAGCTGTCTCAAGCAACGTCTGAGTTAAGCGGTCGGCCTATAGTTTGGTAACTCAGAGGGGCAATTCTCGTAATTTTAAGAACGTTCACAGTCTGATCTCAGTCTCAAACTGTCAAAAATTACATCTAATTTCCCTACATTTTGACAAGTTTTTGACATCTGTTTGTCGCCGAGATGAGACTGCGACTAGATTTTGAACGTTTTAAATTACGAGAATTGGCCTTCTGATAAGATTGAAAGATGAGCAGCTTAAAAATCTGTGACGCACGTCTACTGATAATATTAAAACTATTTAGAACATATCGCTAATTATCAATTAATAGTGTAGCCCTCGACTATTTGATAATGAGCGATATGTTCTAAATAGTTTGAATATTATCAGTAGACGTGCGTCACAGATTTTTAAGCTGCTTACCTTATAGGTTATAAGTGCCAACCGTTGCCTATAAACACCTGGGAGAGAGACCGATACATTTGGCAACCTAAGAATGAATCGAATGCGAAATTAATTTGCTCTTCGAACATTACAACAGCCTACTTGACGGCAGAAAATTGTGTGGTTATAGATAAAGATATTTTTATTTGCAAATATGGGTACATGGTGTTATAGGGAAATAGGTTCAGCCATATTTTACTAGTAGGCATGCCAAAATTACTAAAATAAGAACTAATTCACTAAACTATAACTAAATACTAAACTTTAACAAACAAACGGAACAAGAAACAACACAAAACCAAAAACATTATTGTAAACAGTCTTTTTTTTTTTTTCAGGATGGGAAATCATCAAATGACCCTTCCCGCTCTGGGTGGAGCGGAAGGGAGTGTCAGAATCTTACTGACTAAAACCCACCCGCGTTCCTTCCTAGCCCTTTATGTTCCAGGGCAGCGGTAACCCTTTCGGACGATCCCGCTACCCTGGCAGGCTGCGACCCTAACGGGCCCCGTCACTCGTGCTGACATCTGTTTGAGGCGCGCGTGGAACACATACGCACCGTCCGGCACGGGCCTGGTCCTGATCGGACGGTGAGTTACCCATTGTAAACTGTCTAAGTTTCAATTTTTTTATCAATCAGGAATTCTGTTACACTCTAGTATGCTTTGACTGTCAAAAAGCTTCGCAGCCTCTTTTTAAATAACGATAGCGGCAATTCTTTCCAACGTTTAGGTATTTGGTCATATAGGTATGACCGGAGCCATGTAATAAGCACTTTTGCGCATTAGTGATGCCTTAGCGAACTGATGACACGTAAGGTATTATCATGCCTATTACGTGAAACTACATCGGCAAGACGTTTAAAACGATTTGGGTTTAACTTAACAAACACAGCAACTTCTAATATGTATAAACAGGGCATTGTCAGTATTTTATACAGTTTAAAGAGTATGGTATGCAACTCTCGGTATTTTTAAGCTTAAACATTGCCCGTATGCATCTTTTTTGAGCCTTAAAAGCTGTTTCTTTTTTGGTTGAGTTACCCCAAAATATTATTCCGTATCGTAGGTGCATCCGTATATGCAGATTTACAAATTTTCATACATAAAACATTAATGTGTGATTTCCCGTTAAGATGTTTATCTATTTCGAGACCCAGAAATTTTGTATTCTCAACTTCTTCTACAACATTATTATTATAGTGTACATTAAGGCTCATGCTAGGAATCCGTTGACTGAAATGTTTTGTTTTACTTAAGTTTATTTTTAAATTGTTTTCGTCTAACTAGTTTACAACAAATTTTAAAGAGTTATTAATGTCACTTTCATAGGTCTCTACACTTTTACAGGGTGTCACGGTGCTATCATCCGCAAACAGTGTTACTGGTTGTTCAATGCATTTAAGTAAGTCATTAATATACAATATAAATATAAAAGGACCCAATACATTCCCTTGTGGTACTCCAAATTTAACTTCACGCTCATCAGAGCGCCAGAGCCAAATTAATACAGCAAATAAGAAGGAAGAGATAATTCGATCATCAATCGAATTATCTCTTCCTTTTTATTTGCTGTATTAATTTGGCTCTCTTTTTGCTGTATTATTGCCTCTAATACTATGGTATTAGAGGCAATGTTCTTGGCTACAAGTTTTTTTAACAGAGTTGTATAATGTACAGACGCCAGCACATCAAGCTACTACATTCTGTCAAATTTCTTTAATAGATTTTCAACTTTATCGCTAGAGTATTATGGTTCAAGGTTGATTGGGAAAATTTGACAGTTTCGGGTAGGTTGACCTGCTGGTGTCTGTACGTAATCAAATGCCTGGGACATATCGCAAAATATACCACAGACAGGTTTACGTTTATCGTCATTGTTAATAACATTGTATATAAAGTCATAAATGGCCATATTAATTGTCCTATGCAGTCTAAATCCTTTCTGTTCCTCACACAAAATTGTATTTTATTTTTCAATAAATTTATACAATTTCTTGTAAATATATTTCTCAAATATTTTTGAAAATACGGGAATAAGTGAGATCGGTCGATAATATTCCATTAATTCTCTATTTCCCTTCTTAAAAAGTGGCTTTATAATTGATTTTTTTAATGCATCTGGGTAGATACCTGCGCTGATTCTTAGGTTAATTAGATGAATTATATGACCGCATATTTCCATTGATACATGTTTTAATATTTTTGTAGTAATACCATCGTATCCCATACTACTTGTATTATTTAACGCATATTATTGCCGTTAAATAATAATACGCGCCATGAACATAGATTTACTAATGGTATTTATTTTTAGGTTTGGTGATGACATCTAGATTCGCCTGAGTTTTATCGATAAAATAATTGTTAAATTCCTCAGCGATGCACTTGGGATTTGATAAAATTTGATTATTTACCTTAATTTTATTAATATTATGTTTAGGCAAGCTATACTTTGCGCGATTAATAATGTGCCAAGTAGTTTTAGACTTACTTTTGATACTTTTATTTTGTGCCTTTTGTGTCAAATGAATAATTTTTTTATGTAACTGTGAATAGTTTGAAAATCTGATTTTGTTATTTCTGTTAGGTTTAATCTTAACTGCCACAAAAGTTTTCTTTTCTTTCAACTACATAGTTTGATTCCTTTAGATATCCACTTCGGCTTTTTTTTATTATATCTACTTTTATTAATTTAATTGGAAAACATAAATCGTAAATAAGTTTGAATGTATCAAGAAATTGTTTATACGCTACATTTGGATCAGCCATGTTAGACATCTCCGAAAATGACAGACTTTTTATATAATCTTTAAACGCTATATTTTCGATATTATAATCCCTTCTAGCCGTATACCAATAGTTTATTGCATACTAGCTTCTGCCCGCGGCTTCGCCCGCGTGGATGTCGGAAATTATCCCACGGGAACGTGCTAACAGGATAAAATGTATGTGCTTCCCCAGGATGCCATCTATCTCGCGGGCACTTTGTGGCTAATTACAATAGAAAACCAATTGTGTCTCATGAGTGGTGATTAAGAGGGTACCTATATGATATCCTTACCTAAGTACCTACCTAATAAAAATAAAATAAACTCAATAATAGAAAATAAAATACCTACCTACCTAAATAAACCTATTTCTGATGATAACTAAACTCAATAAATAAGCAAAATCCCTAAAAACTAATATCTATACGAATGACTAATCCTACCTAACAGTATTATAAAATAACCTACGGTCACTACGTACACTATCAAATATACTACCTATACTTTAAAATTAAAATCTATACCTATGACTTAAAAAAATAAACCTAAATAACTCTAAAAACTAATAGGAATAAAAAGGTCGCACTGAATAACACGGTTTAGAATTGCAAGTAGCAGTTAAAATAAGAACGAACGCTCGCCACTCAACACGTCCGTTCAAATCAAAGTTCAAAAAATGTCCTTATATACGGTAGCGATCCGTGGCGGCCGCGCGCCACGCGTGTGCTGCGAACGGTGCAAGCCAAATTCAACCTTCAGCACTACATTTAGAGCATAACCTTAGTGAACTCCACTGCGGGTGACGTAACCTACGACAAACTTATTATTTGCGGTTGGTACAGTAATCGGGTCTAGGGATCGAATCGCAAAATTAAGTTTGTTTTTTATTGTACGAGTATATACTTTTCCGAAATAAAAAGTACCCAGTGTGGTGCCCAGGATATTAAAAAATAATTATACCAATTTTCATCGTAATCGAACCGGTAGTTTTTGCGTGATGCCTGACAGACAGACAGACAAAAATTTTTTTAATCACATTTTTGGGTTCGGTGTCGGTCTAGTAACACCCCCTGCCATTTATTTTTTTGATATTTTCAATGTACAGAATTTTCACTTCTACAGATTTATTATAAGTATAGATTAAGGTTATTATTATTATTTTGAATTTTATACAAGTAGTGAGACTTCTGAACAAAACTTTTGTTTGGGAACAGCATTATTAATATGAGGACCTAAATAATGTAGTACAGACGCCAGCAGGTCAAGCTACCCGAAACTGTCAAATTTTCCCATTCAACCTTGAACCTTAATGCTTTCGAGATAAAGTTGAAAATCTATTAAAGAAATTTGACAGATTTTAGTAGCTTGATGTGCTGGCGTCTGTACATATATTTTAAGCAGTTATTTTGTCCTGTTTTACTAACAATAATGATCGTGTTTATGTGTTATTGAAATAAAGCTTGATTCAATATGTGTTTACGGTTCGTAAACCTTTAGGAAATGTGTTTTGCTGTTGTAGTCTGCGATATATTACAATTTAATAATGTATCATAATTCCTTTTTCCTATTCATTTCTATGACGATTTGGGTCGATTTTGTCTTTCGATTAATTCGGTCAAAGCATATCAAAAATATTGTTGCCTGTTACAATTCACTTTCTTAGTCTTAGTAAATATACTGACAGTCCTTCCGTGGTTTACGTCAGAAATCCGTGGTCTAAGTACGTAAAAGCAATACATGGATTATACTAGCTGCGCCCTGCGATTTTACCCGCATAAGTTTCGATCCCGTGGGTAAGAGATAAGTTAATCCTGGTTATAAACCATCTGTGTGCCAAATTTCATCCAAATCAGTAGTTTTTGCGTGAAAGAGTAACAAACATCCATCCATCCATACAAACTTTCACGTTTATAATATTAGTAGGATTATGAAGGTTTTGACAGCAGCCAGCATATAGATAGAAGAACAAAATCTTCTCACTTCTAATAACAACACATTGCTATCCGAAATCCTTTATATAACTAGTGAAATTGGCAGTATCATACCTAACACAATAAATATAACATCATCGCCATGCCTAGCCTTTTCCCAACTATATTGGGGTCAGCTTAACTGGATGCATCTGAATATGTGGAGCAACTGCTTACCTGACCTCCACAATCCAGTTACTAGGTATAATAAATATATATCAGAGAATATCTGGGCTGGACACATCTGCCGCATGTCAGACGACCAATTGGGCCAAATTTACGACCCATTGGGTCCCTCTTGGTAAGCGGCATCGCGGCAGGCCCAGACGGAGATGGCGGGATGAGCTGGACTCCTTCAATAAGAACTGGTCCTTAGCAGCTTTGAACAGAGAGAAGTGGAACAGGGGTAGGGAGGCGATTGCTCTACAGTGGGACATCACAGGCTGATAATAAATATCTCAGAGAAAAGTATATTCGCAGGAACTCTCGGATATTGTGTCTGCTATTCAATCTCCTTCACAACCCTAAAACACCATCCTATCTGCGGGAGCGTTTTTCCTACGCCCATCCTTCAGATGCACCTTGCAGGTCGCATCTTAAAAACCTTCTCAAGTCCCCTCCCCACTCCACCGACTTGTACTCCTACTCCTTCACAGTGCAAGCGGGGCGATTGTGGAATTCACTACTGCCTGACATTAGGGACTGCCAAACTGTTGCAGTTTTTAAAAGAAGAGTGAAAGAACACTATCTGTCCACTTCATCATAGTTATGTAAGAGTATGTGTTTTTTATTTTGAGTATGATATAATTGTTATTATTCTAGTAATATTTATTTTAGAAGTATTTATGTATGTTTATTTTTATGTTTGTTAGTATATTCTCGTAATTTTTGTTTAGTTTTTAAGTGAATTGTTTTTTGATTCTATGTATGTATTATTTTTTGTCTCCTTTGTTCTATCACACGCTGTCTACATCTCTGTATCTATTGTTTATGTCTATCTCAAGTATGCTGGAAGAGATTTCTTATGAAATAAGCATCACCTCTGCACCTGTTTTCTTTTCTGTTTTTCATTGTCTGTTTATGTATGTGTGTACATAAATGGTAAAATAAATAAATATTTAACCATTAAGTATAATGAAAATCTACAAGACGAAACGCATCTACACGAATACAACTGTAACCCGCATAGTATTCGCTCATTGATACATACGAATAATGAAGTAAATTCTACTTCACAACAATAAAATGCTGCAAAAGGAATTTGCATGCCAACGCTTGGCAATCATCAACGTTGGAAAAATTCCATTGATTCCTTAAACTATGGAAATTGGGCTTTTCACTTCACATTCTGAATTGGATGAGCAAAAAGAGTTTTACACAGTTTTTGGTGTACTTTTTCATGGAATTTTGTGAAGTAGGTACGGTCACCAAAGGTTCTTACTAAACTTCAACTATATCCGACGACCCTGGTTGCTTGTCTCTTTTGGTGAGCATCGCCAAAATCTATATCTGACCACCGTAAGGACTATTCCTGCTTGTTGCGCATATTATTAGACGACCTAAAAAGGATCATCTTTTGTTTTACTTACGGACGCAGCTGTGGTCATCATGTGCACGGGATTTTGTTTTCAAAATGGTCAGATGGTTTTGGCGATAGCAGCACATCAAGCTACTACAATCTGTCAAATTTCTTTAATAGATTTTGTTCAAGGTTGATTGGGAAAATTTTACAGTTTCGGGTAGCTTGACCTGCTGGCGTCTGTACCTATTTTACTGGGTAACATGATACCCTTCAGTAAGACTGGTTGTCAGACTTTTGAGATTCAGACTATCCGTAAATGACAGCCGGTACCATTGGCTAAACGTGCTTTTCGACCGGAGGGGTCTCGATATGTAAGGGATGGTCAACCATCCAGTACATATGACTATCGAGATGACGATTTATTAGTCGAGAAGTATGGAAGAAAAAGACATGTTACCCCAAATAAATTGGGATAGGGACAGGTGAATAATGATGGTCAACCATTCACGAACCGACCACGAAAAGCAGCCATGCGGCTATTATAATTAAGCCACGAGCCCTCTACAAGTTTAATTGATTTGTTTGTGAATTAATCAGCATATTTAAAAAAGTTGAGGATTTTCTACTTCGTTTTTCTACTTTTAATTATCTTACCATCTTCAAAGGTAGAAAGACGCCTATGTTTTACCAGTAACGATATTTAGGCTTTTGTGGAACATAGATATAGCGTGAGACCCTACAATATTGACCAAGGGAAATAATCATTCCAAACTTTCGAGAATTTCTAAAAGTAAATAATTTTCGTCGTCACTGAAATTTATTTTAACCGGGATCACAGAGAAAAGAACTTTATTAATTAAACCTTATTTTATTAATAAACAATCAGAAATGAGCAGCCAACATGGCAGCAAAAGTAATAGAGTACGTCACAAACAAGATCCTATCTATGACTTCTGCGAACTCTTTCTTGTCTCCGAACGTTCTTTGGGTCTCACTCTCCATTTCTTCTACATCTCTGGTAATCGGAGTAGCCTGAGAGTCATCGTCTTCTTGGGGAGAATATCCTCCATTCCTGCCTGATGATCTCTGTAAGTATACGGAAAATTAGTACCTAACAGTCGTATGGAGAATGAGTGAGTCAAAGTCAAAGAATTTATTTCAAATAGGCACATAAAAGGCATCTTTGGATGTCAAAATTTACAGTGAAATAGAATTGATTCTAGACGCAGGGGGGGGGGGGGGGGGGGCGTCAATAGGTAGTTTTCGTATGGAGAAGAATGGGCAAGAAACTCCACGGTTCCTCTTTTAAAATGTTTATAATATTTTGTATAAACATGAATTATATAATTATATATGAAGACGATGCATCTAGGATTAAATTACTGTACCACAAGAGGCAAAAGAATTAAAAATGAAACCATGACAGATAAATTAATTATGTGATAGAGACAAGGTGCTCACAATGGTATATTGTCGTAAGCTAACCTGAGACTGAAAATCTATAACCCGCGGGGTAATTGCGTAAGACAATATCAGTAGTAAAGGGTTTCATTTTGACAGTTCAACATCATTCATTGCGTTATTTACGTTGTTGAGCAGACACATTTTTCGAACATATCAAGCAATAGATTTTTCCCTTCAAAATGATTCAGATTGTGATTGATAGTGTGTTACGTAATTAGGGTGCTGGTCAAAAGCTCTTAGCATGGGATTTCAGGGAATGGAAAATTATTATCTGATCTAAGGAAACCAACTTACTACTCGTATTTTTTTACTTATCTTATGCTTACATAAGCAGTCTATAATCCCACTGCTGGGACACAAGCTTCACCTCTGTAAGAGGGAGTGAGCTATAATCATAGCTCACTCCCTCTTACAGAGGTGAAAGGTGGGAATTATAGCGTGATTACGCTATAATCCATCACGGACCACGCGGGCTCAGTGCGGATTGGTGGATGTCACATGTCTTTGAATTTTTGGTTCTAGGAAATTCCAGTTTCTTCACGATGTTTTTGTTCACCGTTTTGATAGTAATGGTGATGAAATTAATTGCACAAAGTAAAGTGGCTGCCTGGATCCACGACACAAAAGTTCCTCGGAGGCATTACAGTCAGGTGACAATTTTTTTCTTTTTTATATATCAATTGTAAACACTGAAACCCGAAACCATGTAAAGACATTACAAAGACATGTTATAACACAAAAAGTTAATCTTCTTAATGTTAATCCTCAGGGCCATTACCTCGAGGAACGATTTTTATTTTTGTTAATACTTTCTTAGCCTTAGCCCATCCCACTGTTGGGCTAAGGTTACCCCACTCTCTTTCCACCTCTCTCTGTCCAGAGCTACCAAGAACCAATCATTATTAAAGGAGTCCAGCTCATCCCGCCATCTCTGTTCGGGCCTGTCGCGATGTCATTTGCCACTAAGCGGGACCCACTAGGTCGTAAGTTTGACCAATTGATCAACTGACATGCGGCAAATTTGTCCAACCCAATTCCATACACGTGTGGCAGCTTTTCGAGTGACAAGCATCAGGAATGAAACTAGAATCGGTTAATTGGAATACGAAATATTACTTGTACGCAAGGTTTTAGAATAATCTGTTAGAGATCTGTTTGAGATACTTTACCAAATAAGCAGGCAAGCAGAAAATCGTCCTGAAAAAGTATGCGGTCATAAGTTTCTGCATCGTCTCTGTGTTTCGGAGTTTATCCGTTAGAGGCATCATCAGCATGGCTTGGATCAACATTGCTAGCAACACACCCATCAGAACGGTTGTATAGAGTACCACTGGAAACAGAATAGAATAGAAGAATATCAACAAACAAAAGAGAAAAGTAGAAAACCCCCACCGTCTGGATCAGGAAGAGAGATCAGTGTGTCTGTAGTACTTTTGCAAGTTTGTTACGGAGAAGATAACCAGGATTTTACGAGGATATTATATAATTAAAAATAAAGAAATAAATAGTTCTTTAAAATTATTAACAGGCTCACGTTTGACCACTATCTCATGTGATTGTACATGAAGAAGCGGCCATTCATTACACGCTTGCCAAGAATTAACTTACTTATTTGAAAACTGCAAGGTCATATAGAGGGAACACTGACGTCTTATGAGGTTTTCGTCTTCGAAGCGTTGGAGAATAGCAAAAAGACTTTTCAGTCTTCTTGCAAATCTCCAATACTTTTATTAACATTGCCACTTCCTTTTAGAGGTTCATTTCTGGAGCAGTTTTATAGGGACAGGAGTACTAATTACGCTTGTCATCTCCTTACCTCATGTTTAAATACTTACAGATAGAAGGCATGGTGTGTGAAGGTACTAAGTAGTCAATATAGCAGAGTCCCATAACTATAACGATGGTGCAACCGGCGAGGAACCAAATCCTGTTCATGGTAAGAGGCTCACTCCAGAAAGACATAAGCACAAACATTAGAAGAACTGGAAAGATAAAAAGTTCGCGCTTCAGTATCCATGGAAAAAGTACATAGATTTATAATACTTCAGATTTAAATGAAAATGAAGAACATTAAAAGTAATTTAATCTACCAGTGGTAAAGTCAATGGCGAGTTTTTAGTTTTGGTACCTCCCAGGGAACTGTTTTGGGACCATGTTGAAAAATATAATTTTAAGTTGTATACATGCCATGATGTTCATCTGTTATTAACTAGAACTGATTTCTAGTTACATCGATATCGGTTTAACAAAAAACCTAAGTAAACAAGACGTAAAAGTTTCCTCTTGAACGTTTCTCAAAAACATGAAGAAAGCAATATTCATTGATTTGATGATTACGTAACACAATAAAATTCCATTACCTATCAACGGAGTATAAAACACGATATTATAAGCAGTAGCCCTCCTCTTCAGTTGAATATTGATGATCAGTCGATCACTCTGATGCGTTTGATTGTCATCATTGATGTACACTCTGCCCCAGACTGTACTGTTTATTATTATTTGCTTCGTTGTTACTTCCCATTCGTTATCTATTACGTCATCGATGTCTGAAAACTAGAAAGGGGTGTCAGGTATTTTTTTAGCAGCTGACGGTAACAGGCTGATAATAATGCTACCTACTAACTGCGTGGTGCGTGATCTCGTGGAAATATCGAGATAAAAAGTATTCTATGTCCTAATCCAGGTCATTGTTTACTTGTTTATCCATGTGTTTCATCCAAATCCGTTTTTGAGTGAAAGCGTAATAAAGAAACATACAAAAAAAAAAAAAAATCAAATTTTTTCTCTTTATAATATTAGTTTAGATGTGGATTTCAAAAGGAGTTTTCAAAGTTTTTGTGGTTGTCTTGCAGAATAAGAAGATTAGATGAGATGACTACTTACAATATGCATTTTGCTGTCCTTAGAATTTATGGGTTCAATATTAATTTTCTCGTGAGCTTCCCATGGTTGGATTACTATGGAACACGTGTACTCATCACGGGGCCATCTGTGTTCAGAAATAATAGTTTAAGCATCGTATTAGATCCATACAGTATGTGCCAGAAAGGTGTGGTCATATTTAAGGGTGTGGTACAGACCATCAAATTGAACAACATTCTCCATGGGACCAACATCGTAATCGTGAAAAATTATCAACTGTACCGTACAAAACTTCAATACCTACTCGACTCAAATGTATGGGACGGCTGATTAGTTTTCCGCAATTACGATGTTGGTCTCATGGAGAAAGAGGTTCAGTTTTATGGTCACCACACCTTTCTGATACATACTGTATAACTTTGTTTAATGAGATGTTATGTTATATAGTGCTCATTCCTACAAGGTAAAAACTACGACGAAACAGAAAAAATCATAAGTGATTTAAATTGATTCACTTGGTTAATTACTACAAATATGTTTTAATGCACAATGAATAAAATAAATTAAGAATTACTATAAAGATGCACATCGAAATCTCACTGACATTCGTTACGGTCATACATTTTAATCCGCTACAGGTTATGACTTGTAACCTGTAGCGGAAATACTACTTTTTCGCACAGCATAACTATTTACCTCAACTAGCTTGTAACAACAAATATTCACCTACCCACTAGCTACATGATTTACTTTTAGTTTATATACTTACACTATTATTCTATTTTATTTACTTGTTTTTTGCTGTTGTGATTTTAAGCCATGATAGGAAGAAAATAATCTTATGGTTATACACCGGAATGTTTGTAGTAAGCACATCATAATGTCCTATGTATACTGTGTACGATATTATTGTTTCTTTCCTTGGGGACCGGCACTGTACCTCTTAACACAGGTTATCTTTTAACCTAGCTAGGAATACAGCACCTCACCCACCATTTTTTTTTAGTCTTTGTACAGTATAAACGATTCTGTAAATTGTCATCATGTACCTACTACAATGTTTTTGATGAATAAATTATATTATTATAGTGTGGACGTTCGTACGAGTAGGTTCATGGGACGTTTTTCGAGATATATTAAGATTTTAGATTCTTCTTCTTCTTCTTCGTGTCGCTGGTAAGACTGCATGTTAGATCTTGTTGGCCCAAAACTTCGCCACTTCAACGGCGGCGTCGGTGGCTATCTTCTTCCCATAAGCATCCCATAATATAAATCAGTTAAAAGAAATACCGTCAAGCATCTTAGAATAATTTTTCCGTTCCTATAATTCTTTCTCATCAATTATTTATTTCTACGAGTTCTCGTAGAAATAAATGATTAATGAGAAAGAACGAGATTATCGAGAATCAACGAGGTAGATTGTTTAATCTACCTCGTTGATTCACGATAAAACAGAAAGCCATAACTGTGCTATTTCCTGAAAGTCATGTAACTTAATTGAATTGCAAACTTACTTGCTGTATTCCGGAGAGAAATGGACGCACCAAGTGTAAACCTTGGTCTGGAAGTGGAAAGTCGCTTCACCGCTGTACACCATTGATATTAGATCTGAGTTTCTGGCGTCAAACGCTGCGGAGTTGTCCGAACTGGAATAATGCGGTTAGAACAATTTGTAGCGTTCCAACGTTGTTACGGATAACATTGTTGTTGAAGCATTAGGTGTATAAGTTTGAATTAAAGTATCGAAGTATAGGAGAATACAAGATGAGATTTAATAGGTGCGCCAAATCTATACTTAATATACAGGGTTACTTGTAAAACACCAGAAACCTCTTAAGAGGTCATTGTACTCATCATTATGAACAACTTTTACTATAGGACCAAACCTGAAATCGCGAAAAAAAAATCAGCTGCTCCCTACATTTTGACGAGTTATGCGAACATAAATGTAGGGAACAGCTGATTTTTTTTTTCGCGATTTCAGTTTTGGTCCCATAGTAAAAGTTGTTCATAATGATGAGTACAAAGACCTCTTAAGAGGTTTCTGGTGTTTTACAAATAACCCTGTATAAGGAGGTAAAATTTGCTTGTTTGTATGTATGGGGGTAATCTCTGGAACTACCAGTCAGATGAAAAAAAAAAACTTATTGTGTTTGATAGCCCAATTCTAGGCTATCTAACATCACGGTACGAGTCTTAGGAACCGAGCAAAGTGAAAAAAAGTCAGAAAGAGCGATAAGCGAAAATGAAGTAGTAGCACGGGCGAGCGATGGGATGCCGAAATTTCACGCGGACGTAGTCGCGGGCAGAGGCTAGTCTATACATATGAAAATCAATTGCTGTTCGTTAGTCTCGCTAAAACTCAAGAACGGGGTAACTGATTCGATTTTTGTTTTGTTTGCCCTATTACAGTGGTGGTTTAAAAGAAACAAATAATAATAGGGAAAACCCCAAAAAAAAAACAGCTGAGAAATCGATAAATTCAAAATTGGTAATTCTGTTTGGGAATGCTAATTGCAAATTGATCATTTGGGACGAATACTTTTATTTTCAAGTACACTGAAAATAAAAGAATTTCACCAGCAGACAGAGCCAGAGACATAGCTAGTCTCCAAAAAGCGAAAAACTTATTTATTTATTCAAGTTGTCGAACTCAAGACGTCGGCATCGATAATACTAATTCCAAAGTACCAACAAGACGATGGTACGTTAAAGAATTATATATTCATAGTATATTCATGAGACTGTGATAGCTTCGAGCTCCAGGCTATCGCAGGCATACTGATGTGTTAATGAAATATAAGAACTTCAAACGGCTAAGGAATATAGCTTGTAATTAACTCAGAGACGCTGGGGGACAGGTATTTTGAACGGAGAGATATTGAAGAATTTGCTAATGATTTTCTGATGAGGTTCAATTTTTTTGGAGCTCTGCGTTTTATTCTTAGTTTTAGGTTCGTGTGAGATAGCTTCCTTTTTGTGTAGAGTAAGGAACAGAGGATGTCATAATCAGCCTTTAATGGACCCACTGCGTGGACACAGGCCTCTTCTCGGTAAGAGGGAGTGGGCCGTAATCTACCACGCGAGCCCAATGCGGATTTGTAGGTGTCACATGTCTTTGAATTTTTGGTTCTAGGACATGTCGGTTTCCTCACGATTTTTTTTTCTTCACCGTTTTGATAGCAGTGGGGATGAAATTATTTACACAAAGTAAAGCGCCTGCCTGGGTACGAACCCATGACCTACAATAAGGATGTATTCTGTAAAAATCTCACCGTGAAAACTTAGGTGAAATTGAGCTGTCAATGGTGTCAATCCCTGGCATGACAGCTCACTTCAAGCTCACTGCACCTAAGTTTTCACTGTCAGAATTGTTCACAAACAAATCCGCCTGGACTTCATGTTAACGTATACGGAGTCAAATTAAATTGGCTAGCGAAACTTCACAGACTTGATAGATCGATATCTAAACATGATAAAACAAACAAAAAAAGGTTATTTTGAAGTCAACGATCGTACGTAGTGTATTTGCTTGAAATATCAGTTCAAAAATCTGTTTTTGTTTCTGTAGGTAACACTTCGCAAAGTGATGAGTATCGATGTCTAAATATAAAAAACTAGTTTTCTCAACTTATACTTCTTCGCCCTCTCTGACCCCAAAAATAAATTATCATCAAATTTTTTTTTGTTTCATAATTTTTTGATATCGATTCCCATGACGTCTGCTGAGTTTCGCTTGCTAATTTAATTTGACCCTGTATTGGAGATATCTTAGTTTTTTAAGCGTGTATTAACGCGCGGCCATGTTGAACAGTTGCATGGCTCGTAGAAGTGTCTCTAAGACCGCATTTAGTAAACACAGTGCTCAATTTTATCATGGGATCTGGGGCTTAAGACTTTGGGTTCGTTCTTTATAGCAATGGTAGCTGATGTATCCATAATCAGCCTATAATGTTCCCACTGCTGGGACACAGGCCTCCTCTCTTCGAGAGGGAGTGGGTTATAAGCCACCACGCGGGCCCAGTGCCGGGTGGTAGATTACACATGTCTTCGAATTTTTAGTTCTATTATGACATGCTGGTTTCCTCACGAAGTTTTCCTTGTGATAAATTGATATTCGACAGATAAATGAGTAGTGCTTACTTGAATACGTAGAATTTTGGTCTCCATATCTGACCTTGTCTGAACTTGAGGCTAACGGTTCCGTTGAATTTCACTGGATACCATGCCATGCTGTCGTCTGTCCAACTCTGAAATGATATTAGTAAGTATAATTATGAAGTATCAATCTGCTTAGCTTCTCCCAACTATGTTGGGGTCAGCTTCTACTCTAACCGGATGCAGCTGAATGCCAGTATTTTACATAGAGCGACTTCGATTTGACCTTGACAACCCAGTTACTGGGTAACACGGTACCCCTTGGAAGACTGGTTGTCAGACTTTCGGGCTTCTGACGACCCGTAACGATTGCCAAAGATTCACGAATGCCAGCCGCGACCATCGGCTTAACGTGCTTTCCGAGACACGGAGGAGTCTCGGTGTGTAAAGATGGTCACCCATCCACGGACCAACCGCGGCAAGCGTAGCTTGACCTGACCGACCGTGCGGCTGTTATTACTTAGCAACGAGTCCGATTAGCAGTCATATTTTCATTTAAATTATGTGGTTTTATTATACGTACAGTAACAACCGACATTGCAGTAATAAGCTTGGACTGGAACGCATCATACTTGACATTTGTGACCTTGACACCAAGTTTCACGTCCATTGTCGGTTTTGGCGGTATCCATGGCATCCGATATAACAGACGAGACCTCCTCAGTTGGTCAGACATTGAGAGAGGCCGCTCGATTTCCTTGGAGTCTGGTGAAGCTGGAAATTATAAAGATTTGTTTAGCAGTGGGACTGTACAGGCAATTAGAACGGCTAACACGCTATTTTACTTTATTAATTTATTTAACTATACTCATTATTAATTTATTACATTAAGTATTTATGCACAAAAAGTGTTCAGGCAAATTAGCAACTGTGCGCAATTTTAATTGTAAATGTATTCCCTTTTTATAAATAAACGATTATATTTATATATTTTTTTATTATTAAAAAAAATACTGCTGCTACTTTTCTCCTTTAAGAGAGGTTATATCGAAGCTAGATGAAATACAAAAATAAAGGAAAGTTCTATCTAAAGCAAATTATGCAAAGCAATTTCAACAATCTGCAATGAGATGAAATTGCGTTGAGCGATCGTTATTGTGGCACAGAAAGATGCAGCTCATCTTATTTAATATCCCAGCATTCCCAGCGGCCTTACTCATATACAACGTGCCGCTACAATGGCGACATTAATTTAACACACGGGTCCTAGTGGCTAGTAATCATAAAAATTATAACAACGTAAAATTATTCGTAATTTCTCTCTGTCTCTTTCCTTCAATTCGCCTACTTTTTGCACGTTATTCATTTTAATTTCATTGATGCGATGTTATAATCCGTGACCCCAGCAACTGACAATATTTTTAAACATAAATGGACGCAAAAACCTATTAAAACTATAAATCATAGTATATGTACAGACGCCAGCAGGTCAAGCTACCCGAAACTGTCAAATTTTCCCAATCAACCCTGAACCATAATGCTTTAGCGATAAAGTAGAAAATCTGTTAAAGAAATTTGACAGATTGTAGTAGCTTGATGTGCTGGCGTCTGTATCTTAATTCTATATAAAAAAAGCACAAATAAATATATATAAATACACGAACATACTAAAAACAATAGGGAAATATTACTGTTGTGATGATACTGCCAGCTTCTTGCGAATATTTTATCGTGTTTAAATATCGATTCCCATCACGTCTGCAAAGTTTCGCTAGCGTATTTAATTTGACCCGGTTTACCCACCAATAGGCAAAATCCAATAAGGCAAGCCATCTTGAACCAGCACCCTGATTGCGTAACCCACAATCAATCACAATCAGAATCATTTTGAAGGAGCTAATCCATTGCTTCATATGTTCGAAAAATGTGCCTGCTCGACAACGTAAATAACGCAATGAATGTGGTTGAACTGTCAAAATGAAACTCGTCGCTACTGATAGTGTCACGCAACCCCGCTACTATAGCTTCAATTTTAAATTTCACAGAAATTCTCCGCTTCCAACAACCAGAAATTCTGTACTCAAATTTTATTATACCTAAAATAAAAAATAAAACTTACATTCCGTTCCATTTTCAGCCGGTATTGGACAGTCGTAGAGAAATTTCGCTTCGACTCCGGTCCACGCAGCGAAACTAAAGTATTTAATTTCAAGGGGGTTCACATCTCTAAAGGACAGCAAAGGTAGAACTGCTCCCTCCTTGCCAAATTCTATTTCACCATCTGTAATTGAATATTGGAGAACGTTGGTAGTTTTTAGATCACAGAGGCTACTATACGCTGTCCACAAAGTTAGCGTTTTTTGATAGATCGAACTAGTGAGCAATTATATGTTTTTTGTCAAAACTGATACACGTACGGTATTAAAATGTCTGTAAGAAGTCGTAAATAAGATAATTCAATAAGATTAGGCAGTTTATGTATTTATTTTATTACGCATTTTAAAGTTAACATTTACCTACGTAACCTGGAATACTTCGTTAAAAGGCAGCTGTCAAAAAACGGTTAGCCTAATGGACAGAGCATAGAGGCACATGGTTTATATGAAATAAAATATAAAAATCGAAATATTTTATTTTATATTGACTTTGATTTCAAATAAACCTACATGGGCACTTATGAAACGTCAGAAGCTAGGTTAGGTTGGCGGCATTCGAAATCAAAGTATTTTATTTCACATAAACCCACATGGCTACTTATGAACCGTCAGAAGCTAGGTGCACGGTTCCTATCCTCCGTTTCCTATGGAGAAGAGCCGGCAAGAAACTCCACGGTTACTCTTTTAAAAATAATAGACTTTTACATTGTTTTCAAATGACAGTGTTAACAGCATCCTAATTGCGTAATCACAATTTGAAGGATATTGCTTGCCGATATCCATTGCTTGCCATGTTCGAAAAGTTTGTGCGGTCAACCACGTAAATAACGCAATGAATGTTGTTCAACGGTCAAAATTAAAGCGATTGCGAAGCTACTGATAGTGTGTTATGCCATTACCCTGCAGGTATGGAAGGACGGTGTAGGCCTGTCAACAAGTACCAGGTACTTAACAAAATAGAAAATGGTCTACAAATTATCTACTGTATACAAGGACTACAACGTTCTTACATTCACTAAATATAAAAGAATCTATATCTATCTACATATGCGTGCACTGACTGGACATGTCCTCTCAATCTGTGTGGTTCTTTCCTCAAAAGACCATCTCAGTCATCGACATACATGGTCTTCATATGATCTGACCAAGATTATGTCTGGACTTTAAAAGAGACTGTGACGTCTGAGTTTGTTTCGGCCTTTCTTCTCAGACTAGTCAGATAGGAAACGCCGACCTCATCCAGTTTTAAAATATGATTGACGTGTAAAAGTGTTTGTACAAACCTACTTACAAAAATAAAATCATTTATCATTTATATATCATTTTCATCATTCTCCTTCCGTATCCCAATTTATTTGTGGTTGGCGCAACATGTCTTTTTCTTCCATACTTTTCTATTAGTCGTCATCTCGGCAGTCACCCCCTTTCTAACCATATCATCATTCACACAGTCCATCCATCGTTTCTTTGGTCTTCCCCTACTCTTATAGCCATCGACATTTATATTCAAAACTCTCCTCATGACATTTTCCTCATTTCTCCGTAACACATGCCCATACTATGACAACCGATTTCCACACTATATCTATATATATAAAAAATAAACACTATTTCCCTTGGTCACGTCATAACTTGAGAACGACTTTACCGATTTCATCCATCTTTTTTTTATTAAAGGTTTCTAATACTTTGTAGAAGGTTCTTAAGAACCTAAGAGAAAAAAAAAAATAAGAAAGTTGCTTCACGCAGACGAAGTCGCGGGCAGAAGCTAGTAAAAGATAAATCTTATTAGTATAGATAAATAATAAAGCTGAAGAGTTGGTTTGTTTGTTTGAATGCGCTTATCTCTGAAACTACAACTCGGATTTCAAAAAATATTTTTGTATTAGGTAGCAAAATTCTTAAGAAAGGCTATATGCTATTTAACATCACGCTAAGACCATTAGGAGCCAAGCGCAAAAGAAAAAAGTCAGAAAGAACGCTAAGCCAAAACGAAGAAATAGTTCGGGCAGGCGATGCGGTGCGATGCAATTTTATGCGAACAAAGTCGGCAACAGAAGCTAGTAAAATAATAAAAATATAAGCCTATTTAAACCAGATGACCTGACGTTGTCAACATTCTTCATACAAACCAAAGGTGTCACCGTTAACACGCGTTAATACACGAATGACGTAAAGAAACTGACGGTGACGGAGACACACGCTTAACGCATTTTCGGCGTCACGAATTTTATTAGTTCTGCTATCTCTAAACGCTGCCGGCGCGGCGTTTCCGTGCTCTGTATAATTCAAGACTTGGTCATTACTGTCTTGTTTTCGTAGAAAAAAAAAATACGATTTTCGCGGAATTTCTCAAAATAATGACAGTGTGAATGTTCAGTTTCAAATTGAAGAAAGAGAAGAGAGAGATTGATTGAAGTGGCAGTGGGCGTGGCATATTGCTCGCAGAACAGATGACCAAAGGGGCCGAAAGGTTCTAGAGTGGCGACCGCGTACCGGAAGACGTAGCGTTGGAAGTCCCCCCCCACAAGGTGGACCGACGACCTTGTGAAGGGCGCAGGAACTCGTTGGATGCGAGAAGCACAGAACCGGTCGAAATGGAGGTACTTGGGGGAGGCTTATGTCCTGCAGTGGATGTCTTTTGGCTGAAATGATGAATGTTCAGTTTGGGGTGCTAAGGAAACTTCAGAAAATGGTGAGTGATATATTCATTGCCTTGTTGACCATGAGGTCCTGCCGGTCGATTCTGTAAAAATTTCACCGTGAAAAGTAATGTGAAGTGAGATTAGAGTGAGCTGTCAAAAGTGTCAATCCCTAGCAATAGTTGGAATGACAGCTCACTCCACGCTCACTTCACGTAACTGTTCACGGTGAGATGGTTACAGAATCGCACTGCTGGATTCGATTCCCATGTCGGGCAAAGTGTTATTGAGTTTTTCCATCAGAAATTTCTCTTATATCTACAATCTAGATTTTTTTTCTCTTTTTTTTTTCTTTCTTAGTACAGAGCCTTCTGGCAGATTTGTGGCCGGTTGATGGCAATAGGCTCGCCACTTATCACATGGGACTTAAACATAACTGGCGAAATGTGGGAGTACTATAGCTGCACCTCTGCCCAACCTCCCGCTCTGGGTGGAGCGGGAGGGCGTGTCAGACTTTTACTGACTAAAACCCATCCGTGTTCCTTAAGTTGCCTGTGCCAGGGGCAACGGTATCTCTTTCGAACAACATCGGGCATCGGCCCTAGCGGACCTCGCCAGTTCGTGCTGACTTCTCTTTGAGGCGCGCGTGGAACACAACGCGCCGTCGACCCGGGTCTGGTCCTTACCGGGTGGCGGCTGATTTATAGCAATAGGCTCACCCTCTATTACTTGGGAGTTAAACATAACTGGTGAAATGAAGGTGTACTATAGCTACATCTCTGCCTAACCCTTCTAGGATTACAGGTGTGATGTTATGTTATGTGTTATATACGAGTATATTCAATGTGTAGTTTGTTTGTTCGGCAGACTATCTTCTTCGACTACCTCGTTCGTCTGGTGATTACAAACACTACTATTGAGGTCCTCGGTTCGATTCACAGGTCGGGCAAGTAGAATAGGGTAGTTTCCTGGGTAAAAAAATAATTATTATATGTAGTCCGTCAGTTAGATTATCGAAAAATGATGGACACGTATTTTTTCTTATGTCAATCAAACAAAAAATGACAAAGATAATCGCGTCAAAATTTGGTAGTAGTAACGTCACGCGGAACTTTAACGGGCGATATCTTCATAATTTTTTTATATAATTGACAAAAGAAAAAATATGGGTCCAATAAGTTTTGATAATCTATCTGAGACGGAATAATTCGAATTTTTTAGGAAACTAGCCTATTGGTTTTTTCCATCAGAGTTGATTAATGGCAATTACAGGCTCGCCCCCCATTACACTAGACTTAAACATAACTTGCGAAATATGGGTGCATGGGTCACCTTTACCTAACCCTTTGGGAAAAACAAGCGTGATGTTTTGATATCTTCTTATTCATACAAGTTGTGCAATTTAATTAACTTATGTAGAAACTAGCTAAAAGAGTATAATTTTATAGTGTATTCCAAAGTAACCTTGAGGGGGTTGTGCTTTTGCAAAAAGCTTTTGCAACGTGCAGTGTTTGCATAGGTGTGTTTTCATTAAGTTTGTATTGAAAAACTTATTTCGATGAGAGGATTGTTAATGCCCAAAAATTATAATGAAATAAAGGTCATCATCATCTGCCTATCCTTTTCTAAACTATATTGGGGTCGGCTTCCAGTCTAACCGGACGCAGCTGAATACAAGTATGTATAATGAATTAAAGGTTTACATAGGTAAACCACACTGCCACATTTAATGAGCCCACACTCAAGAGGTTTAGTAGTAGCAATTCAAGGATTCCGTTAGCATCCAGGTCCATAACCCGATGATGTATATATGAATGCATACATTTGAAAATAATCAAACAGCAACCACTAGAAGTGACTACTTATTCAAGAGTTCCATTATCTAGCGTCCGGTCAGTCCAAAGAATCATCGCCATAACTTTTTTCACACATCGATTTGAGATGTAGTAGTTATTGTACTATATTAAAATACCTATCTAATGCCATATGTGTCGTTGTTATTGGTGCTAGGACCAGCTTCCATATATTTTTGCCGGTTCTCTTTTGTGTATTTCATCCACCTTTTAACTTTTGGTAGTTAAAAAGCGGGCGCAGAAACTCGATCAAAATGTCATAAATATCGGGAAACTTTTTAAAAGAGCGTAACCGGCTGTTGTATTTATCCTAACTGCTAAAGTATTGAAGTAAAATTACTTATTCACATTAGTTTGAAACTTAACAAGAAAATTTCGACCCGAAAGACCACAAAATCTATGTCCACGGTGTTATATTTGTATCACAAGCCCAAAATATCGGTTAAAGGGTTCTCTGATACTCAATGGCCTGTTAATACGAAGCGAACGGTCCAAGTTGATGCATTCTCGTCACGTATGCTGGTAGTTCACACTCAATGCGACAGGTGGCGCTATTAGGCTATTATCGTGAAGCACTACAGGTCGGGCTGAATGCGCTCCGATACAGACACGACCACAAAGTTGAAAGGGTAGTTCTTTTTATTCTTGTGCGGCTGTCGGGACTGCCGTATCTATCATAGCTTTCGCTCGTGTTAAATGATGCATCTTTTCTATTACTGTCCAGTACTGGTTATTTCGTTTTGTTCTATATCAAATGGTTACATACTTATTGTACTACACTAGCTTTTGTCCGTGACTTCACCTGCATGGAAGACGGCAATTATCCCGCGGAAACTTACTGTTGGGACAACAAAGTATCTTATGTCCTAACATAGGTCATAGTTAACCAGTGGTAGCCGCAGCCATAGCATAACAATTTGTATGTCGATGTCCCTTACAGAACATAAACATTGTAGAAGCCCATTATTTTTTTTGCCGGCTCCATAGGCAACGACCAATTGGGACCGTGCGTGCAGCTTCTGACATTTCTTAAGTGCCCATGCCGGTTTATGTAATGTCAAATATTTGACTCCAACTTTAGAATTTATATGTATAGGATGAAATTGAAAACTTGCGGCTACTCGAAATAGGAGATGCAGTAACTGTTATATAATCATTTAAATAGTCATTTCCCAAATCAAAAACCCTAAAAAAAACTATGTAGGTAATTATCATCGTAGATCGTGCAAACTAAGTTATTGCTTTCAAGCAAACACGAATTATTATCGTTCCAGTAAAAAGAATTGTATCAAAAGAATAAGGAAATTAAAGCATACATTTTAGCGCGCGCCCGATATGCAATCCATTCATCGCAGAGTTCACAACCTGAAGCAAGTTGGCAACGTATTGTACAGACGCCAGCAGGTCAAGCTACCCGAAACTGTCAAATTTTTCCAATCAACCTTGAACCTTAATGTGTCAGTGATAAAGTTGAAAATCTATTAAAGAAATTTGACAGATTGTAGTAACTTGATGTGCTGGCGTCTGTACTAGCGGTCATTTATCTAATTTTGACCGTTCCTACAAAAAAAAAAAATGCGCGACGGCATTGCCAAATCGCTTGTATTCGCGCACGTATGTGCATCCCTTTCCGTTATGACATACCTACTCTAAATTTTCTTTATAACACATTGAATTTGATGTTTTAATTTGGCGCACCTATTCAAATCATCCTGTGGAATGTTGATTTTTTATTTAATTAATAACACAATAACATACTTAAAAATATTGTCTAATTTACAAGCTAACACTAAAATGTACAGGGTGACAGGGACATCGGCGGACAAACTGTCACCATGGATCAACAAGATCACAACGACAAGTTAAGTAGTGCTCCTTTACAAGTGTTTTGAACACCTGTAACGACTGCGCGCGTTTTATTTCAACTGGCAATGCATTCCACAAACGAGCGGCCTGGACAGTAAAGGATTTATCAAGGAAAGTTGTGGAATGCATGGGCAATTGAACTTCAAGTTATCTGATGATCTTAAGAATTTCGTGTGGGATTCGTAAAGAAACTGAAAACGTTTCATGAGACAGAGAGGGGTGGAATGGGAAAAGAGCACATTAAATAGACGGGAAAGAATATGAGCATTCCGGCGAAGGCGAGATGGTAACCACTTGGGCTTCACACGAAATTAGGAAACATGGTCATATTTGCGCAAACCGAATATGTGTGCTCAAGTTTATCCAATTGGTCTTGGGTAAGATCAAGATAGCTGGCGTCAGCATAGGCAAGGATGGGTAGAAGAAGCGATTGTGCAAGCGCAATCTTGGTGGCAGTCGGTAGGAAATTACACAATCTCTTCAAAGACGCGGCGGATGCAAATAGCTTTCAGCTAACTTCCTGTAGTTGGGCAGTCCAAGAGAAGGTCTTATCAATAAATATCCCTAAGTTTTTAATTTTATCGCTTATGGAAACCACTGAGTTGTCAAAAGAAACTTGGGGAAGGGTCGTCCAGTCGATTCTGGAGACCATCTTGGAACTGCCCACCACTACAACCTGCGTCTTTATGGGGTTGACCATAAGTCATAAGTGGGGTTGGCCATATATATTATACTATAAAAGTAGGTATATAATAAAAAATAAAAGAAAAAGGGAGGATCTTATTGGGCATCAAAAAAAATCGTCCGCATCGCAGTCAACGGGATAAGTGTCCAAAAGCACAGATTACTAAATAGTTACTTCCCAAAAGGCAGCATCATAGAATGTTTAAGTTCTGCACCCTAATTGCGTAACGCACTTTTAATCTAAATCTCAATCATTTTCAAGGATATTGCTAATCCATTACTTCGTATGTTCGAAAAATGTTTCTGCTGAATAACGTAAACAACGCAATGTATGTTGTTGAACTGTCAAAATGGAACTAACATTGCTACTGACAGTGTGTTACGAAAATAACCCGCAGAACTGTGTTCAGCTATCCAAAACGCAATACATTCTCTATCAGCAGTGCGATTCTGTAACCATCTCACCGTGAAGACTTAGGTGAAGTGAGCGTGGAGGGGGCTGTCATTCCAACTAATCCTAAGGGATTGACACTATTGACAGCTCACTCTAAGCTCACTTCACTTAACTTTTCACGGTGAGATTTTTACAGAATCGATCGGCTGGTCCACTGAATTACAAGGCAATCGTTCAGACCTTACCTAGTGAAATCTTAATATAGAATCCTCTGAGTTCGAAACTGGATAATATTGTCGGTGTTTTCTTTGAGGTTCGGGCGTTTCTCTTCAAGTTTCGACGCAGCTCTGTGAACTGGTTGCCACCACCGCCGACCACTGCGGAATGAGGTTTGAGATTATTTAGTTAGTGTTAATGTTGGATGGCGGTGATTAGCGCTTGTTTAGTTTTGGAGATGTTTTGAATGTACAGGTAAATGTCGCTGATTTTGAATAAGGTTGTAATACTGGAAGCCCCAGCTAAGACTGAATATTGGATGGTTAGGGTCATGATAAATATCAATTGATATTTTATGTGGGTATATATCAATTGATATTTACGAGTATGTGGATTTTATCAAATGATATTTATGTGGATATATTATACCAATTGATATTTATTGTCAAAACTATAAAAGCCGATTTAATGTTTACTCTAACAACACTTGACAAAAAACTAAAATTTGGACTACCTTTCCCCAAGTGACAATCTAATGATATTTTTCGGGGATTCGCCACAAACGTGCAAGTACGGTTAGCTTTTTATTGATATTCAAACCATGTATACTACATAGTAAAATCGCGTCTTTTTTATACACGATATATCGTTTGTTATCGATATACGATATATCGTATCGTTTTTATATCAAATATCGCATATTTTGATATTTGTTATACATATCGAATTTTTACGAACCCTGGAATATTGTCATAAGGGAAGTTGGTTTAAAACCCTGTGCTAAAATTTTTACGTCCATATACCTACATGGGCTGACTTTTGACTTCGCCACAGTCGGATAAAAAAAGGCGCTAAATGTTTTAAATGAAACTCACCAATCTCATAAACAGGATCGCTAAACCCAGGTTTCATGACCGGGGACAGCAAAATATGTCCATTGCTAGAAGCTTGTATTCCAAGATGCATCTCAAAGACGGTGTCTGAGTCCTTCCTAACTGCCTTCAAGTTATCGCTGTCCACCCTGTAGAATTGTTTGTAGGTGTACCCATCCTGGCATATGTGTTCCTTGCATTTTAGAGCCACTGAGGAGAAAAAAAGGAGATTTAGCTATAGCTAATCAAGAAATTATATACGAATTGTAGGTCGTAGGATCGAACTCGGACAGGCGCTTTACTTTGTGTAAATTATTTAATCACCACTGCTCTCAAAACTGTGAAGGGAGACATTGTAAGGAAACCGACATGTCCTAGAACCAAAAATACGAAGACATGTAACATCTACTAACCCGCACTGGCCCGCCTGGTGGATTACGGCCCACTCCCTGTCACGGAGAGGTCTGTGTCCCAGCAGTGGGAACTTTACAGGCAGATTATGTAATCAAGAAATTGACAGTTTCCAGAAATCAAGGGATTTCCCCTTCCCCTTGATTTCTGGAAGTTTGGTCAAATGGCTAATTAAAGTGGTTTGTTGATCTTTGACAGTCGTTACGGGTAGTCAGAACCCAAAAGTCTGACAACCTGTCTAACAAAGAGATATCGTGTTACGACGTAACAGGGTTGTGGAGGTCAGATAGGCAGTCGCTCCATATAAAATACTGGTATTCAGCTTAATACCAAAATTGGAAGCCGACCTCAACATAGGTGATCAGGTGATTTAAATCTTTATTGCCACTTTAAATATTTTTTCAAATAAGTACCTATAGAAAGAACTTCTATTTAGCAAATATCTAACTTATAAAGACCAAATTCAAAAAGGTGATGGCGAGACTATGCCAGGATCCACATAAAAATGCTTAAACCTCTTTGAATTAATAATTGGTAACTAGGTACTCAAGTATAATTGATTTTTTATCGGGATATAATATTTTAGGAAACATGAATAATATTTCGCCGCCGCCCTACTATATGGGCTTAATCATAACTGGCCAGTAGTATGTGTACTATATGTAAACCTCTGCCAAACCCTTCGTGAATTACAGGCGTGACGTAACGTTGTGAATAATATTTTACTCAATAGTTTTAGGACAATATTATTCATGTTTCCTTAAATATTCTATGTCATATGCATTATGGAATATTCTGACATTCAGCTATAACACAAAAAATACTCACTTTTTGGCGTAAACACGTAAGTCTGATTTTGAGCCTCCCCATATTTTATCACTAAACAAAATACAACAATAAAAACAAACGTCTTTAACATTGTCACTTAATGAAAATAACCGGAAAAAAACAACTTTGCTAAAACACAACCAAATGTGATGCTTAAAATAAGCTCAAATAAAAACATCGGTCAAATGTGTGCGATATGCGGCGGGACCACTTCAGTTATAACTTGTCATAAATGTAATTATTGTTATCTATCATTTCCTGAATGTACAGATGATAACTTTAAAAATAGTTGGCGCTTATGCTCGGTCACTGGTGCTCACCAGCTTTAAAATGTATCCACTGCTTACTAAGTGGATTGGACTAGTTAAGTACATTGCATCATCATTATCATCAGCGTATAGCAGTCCACTGCTGGACATAGGCCTCTCCTATTGCACGCCATTCAACTCTCATCCAGTTGCTACCAGCCATCCTGATATCATCATTCATCATCATCATTCTCCTCCCTTATCCCAATTTATTTGGGGTCGGCGCAACATGTCTTTTTCTTCCATTCTTCTCTATTAGTCGTCATCTCGATAGTCACCCCGTCTTATCCTCCCCTACTCTTATAGCCGTCGACATTCATACTCAAAACTTTTCTCACGACATTTTCCTCATTCCTCTGTCAACACATACAACCGATTTCCACACAAGTACATTGAATGGTAAAGAGTGGATACTACCAACATTATAATCATCGCTGTTTTTAGAAATAGAGTGATTCTTACTATTTCAAAGTTTTTGTGAGTATTTAGCATAAGCATAATCAGCCTATAATGTTCCCACTGCTGGGACACTGGCCTCCTCTCTTCGAAATGGAGTGGGCAGTAATGTACCACGCGGGCCCAGTGCGGGTTGGTTGACGTCACATGTCTTCGAATTTTTGGTTCTAGTATGTGGCGGTTTCTTCACGGTGTTTTCCTTTCTTTTTTGATAGTGGTGATAAAATTATTAAAGTACATAAAATAAAGTGCCTGTCTGGGTACGAACCCACTAACTACAACTCATAAGTCGGGACGGTTACCACTGCTCTCTAGTCTGTCTTGGTTATATTATAAGCTGGGTCAAAAAAATATAAAAGTTAGTTGAAATTTTTCCACTTCAGCTGTAATGCTCATTATGATTATTATTACATTATGATTTTAAATTCTGATTAAAAAGAATAATAATAATCAGGGAATCTCTTATCACAGGTCGTTGAATTAGTCAATTAAAAAGTAATAGGGTTCAAACATTTGAAATTGAAACTAAAATTGACAATATACATTTAAATGACTCACTAATAACCTCCCATTCAGCAAATCACCTTGCCATACTATATTGATTGAATATCAATTCAACAAAACATTTTTGCATACAACAAAGCAGAAGCGAGCTCCCATATTATCAAACAGAGCAGATCACGGAGGAAACGACACTCCGTTATCAGCCGGACGCGAGATAAAGCTGCAGTAACATAACTAGAACTAAAATACCGTTATTTATATCATGGCTTATCCTTACTTTGTTAGCATATAAACTTTGTTTAATGCTTCATTAGAGGTTTGTGTATTTTGAACGTAGTTTTCGTAGATTTTGTTATCTGTAACAGGAATTATGTTCTATTAGAATATTCAGCGCTGAGAGGGGCTCGTGGCTAAGTAAGAACAGGCTGGTCGAACGATCAGGGTAAGCTACGCTTGCCGCGGTCGATCCGTGAATGGGTGACCATCTTTACATACCGAGTTCACTCCGTGCCTTGGAAAGCACGTTAAGTTTGTCCTGGCTCTCATTCGTCAATCTTTGGCAGTCGTAATGGATCGTCAGAAGGCCGAAAATCTGACAACCAGGCTTACCAAGGGGTATCGTCTTAATCGGTAACTGGGTTGTGGAGATCAGATATTATGCAGTCGCTTCATGTAAAATATTATGCTGAATCCGGTTAGACTAGAAGCCGACTCTGACATAGTAGGGAACAGGCGGCAAGGCTCTGCGGTCCGTCGTGCTGTCACAGGGCAGTATATAGGTAGACACTAGAAATTTATTATTTAATTCACAGAGTGTGTGTGGTACATGAAATAAAGAAAGAAAATACGTTTCCTTGCGGTAAACATGACGCAGAGAAAAAACACAAACACAAAAAAAATAACAAGTTGGGGGAAAATATGCGTCTCATTCACGCAAAACGGCCATCGCTCAGCCATCCATCGTATGTTTAATTTATTTTCTTTGTAATGTATTTTTCTGGTGTATCAGAAAGTATTTATAAATTAATAAATACATAGCTAATAGGTACCTATACTATGTATTGATGATGTATCAAGTATGGGCCGAACTATGATCATTCAAGACATAATTTTGGGAACGTGCTACCCGGACAAAAAGTAGCCTGTGTCCTTTCCCAGGATACCAACTATCTCCTTGCCAAATTTTATCGAAATCCCTTCTTTGGTATAGGCTTGAAAAGGTAACTTGCAGAAAGAGTTACTTTCGAAATTATAAAATTAGTATGAATGTAGATTTATAAATAAATACAAATCAATTGAACGAAATATCTGAAATGTATAACACAATTCGCCACAGACTATTATAAAGTGTCGATTGATCTTCCCCGACGACGCGACGGTATAAAAGCGACTCCAGACTGCAATTTGGAATTCAATCAGCTTTTTCTTCCTTTCTCCGCTCCGGTGAAAACTGTGTAAATTTATACCCATTTTATTAATGCTATTCCATTATTTCACCGTTAATATTCTGTTGGTATAAAACGAATCTGTTCTTTTTCCATTTTGTTGTTATTTTTTGTACTTTGAAGTTTTTGTTGAAAGTATCAGAGGTAGGTTTGATTGGTTTTTATTGAAAATTCGTAGTAAAAACTTCTACAATGCTTTGGCAGCAAAAAAAATAAAAACCGGCTGTAACGTTGCCTGATTGACGATTTGTGCATTCGAATGGACAGTCCGTTCAGTTATTTTCCTCAGATTTTGCGTCACTGTCAAAATCAAAGTGATCTTCGTTCTCGTTATAGTAAGGTTGCTTTTGCATTGCTGCTGCCAGAGGTAAAATAACTGTGAACGGAACGTGAGCGGTGCTTTTATTTCATCCTATGTTTTTTATAACTGCGTGTAGTTATAAAATAACACACGTAAATCGAACATACAACACACAGAGACGTAAATTAAACACTTCCGTGGAAAAACTATATGTACCTATTGTACGATTTTGTAATTGCTACGAGTCCGGGCGTCGAGAGAATGCACTTCTGACAGCTGTCAGTGCGACAATTCTACTAACTAATAAAGATTAAATTCGCAAAACACGTATTCGTGTGTATGAAACTGACAGTCCGGAGTCAAAAACGCATTCTCTCGTCGGATGCACTGTAACGTGCAGTTATTATCGTGGAAGTAAAATGTATGGAAATATGTATATTAAGACGCTTTTAAATTTCCGTCCACAATAATTTCTATACATTTTATGACTGTACCATTAAATAAAAATAGGTTTATTTGTCACAGAAAAAAGTGCATACAAAAATATGAGTTGAATCATCATAATAATCAGCCAGGGAACATTATGTCCCACTGCTGGGACACAGACGTCCAATATTCAAGAGGGAGTGGGCTTACCACACAGGCAAAATCACTATAACCTGACTTCTTCTATTGAAACTCCGTACAATGCTAGGCTAGCTCAAGGTCAAAGTGCCACACACGTGCGCTCGCCTATACAAATTCTCACATTCTTCTTCTCTCAAAGAGCCAAAGCTCTAACTATACAAGAGCACCTCATGCTTAAAAATTTTCCAGTCCGCAAAGTTGTTAAAGGACTCGATTCGGACGTAGGGACAGTGTAGACAGTTGGACACCTGCATAATCTTTCGTAAAGTTTATTGTAGGTATTTGTGGCTAAGTAATAACAGCCACACAGGTCGATCGATCAGGTTAAGCTACGCTTGCTGCGGTTGGTCCGTGGATGGGTGACCATCTTCATATACCAAGACCCGTCCTTGCCTCTGCCTAGCCTTTTTCCAACTATGTTGGGGTTGGCTTCCAGTCTAAACCGGATGCAGCTGAATACCAGTATTTTATATGGAGTGACTGCTTATCTGACCTCCACAACCCAGTTACTGGGTTTTTACCCTTTGGTAAGACTGGTTGTCAGACTTTCGGGCTACTGGCGCCCGAAAGTCTGACAACCAGTGCGACTGTCAAAGATCCACGAATGACAGCCGAGACATGCCACGGCTTAACGTGCACAGCCACCCACAGACCAACCGCGGCAAGTTCAGCAAATTACTTTCACATTTACAATAAAAAAATGTATTGATTCCTTCAAACAAAGACGTACACATTAGTAGATATCTCATCGCTCTTTTCATGAACCACATACTCACTTAATCACTCCATAATTCACACAAGTCTTAGCTCTACCGTCATTCCTACTACCGAACAAATCCGTCGTTCAGTGAGCGCTGCAATTAGCGTCAATCATAAAGCTGTAAGCGCACCGTCTTGAGCGACGAGTATTTACACCGTCAGTCACTATGTACTTGAGGTAAAGCGCTTGAAGCGATTTGAGGTCGAGTTTTGAAGGAAAATTGGTGAGTTATTAATTTTTGTTTGTGAAATTGATTCGTTTATTTGGGACACTATTGTGTATTATATCGGTTTCAATTTGATGTTGCCCCAAATTAGCCTGTTTAAAAAGGAATCAGTTCAAGATTTTTTTGTTAGAAATGTCTTCATATAATCAATAATAAGTTTTATTTTTAAATTAGATTCTAACCAACCTGCTTTTAATTAATATTTTCAGTTTTTATTAAGGCCAATCGTTCAGGGGCTCATGGCTAAATAATAACAGTCGTACGGGCCGATCAAAGGTTAAACTTACTGCTGTCATTTCGCGGATGGGTGACCACCCATTACATACGACATCCCTCCGTACCTCGGAAAGTACGTTAGATCTTTGACAGTCGTTACGGGTAGTGCGAAGACCAAAAGTCTGACAACCCGTCATACCAAGGGGTATCGTGTCATCCGTGGGGTTGAAGAGGTCAGATAGGCAGTCGATCTATGAAAAATACGATATTCAGCTGCATTCGGTTAGACTGCGCGCTGACCCCAACATAGTTGGGAAAAGGCTAGGCAGATTTAATCGTTCAATATAATATCTCGACATGTTTCTAAACCCTGGGTAGTTTATTTATAAGCGCAACACGCAAAAAAATAATGGCTGGCCAAGTCTTGTTTGAGCAGTTCCCAAACCTTTTTTCTTTGGGCGTTCAAAATCCTTGACGTAAATGTCCTACACTTGTTTCGTTCTCGAAATCTCGAAGCTTTAAACCGTGACATGTCTAACAACTCGTTAATGAGGGTCCGTACAGCCATTGGCTTAAAATCTTTGCAGGATTTGGTTTGTGAATTAGGTCTGCACCTAATTGTGGAGTAGGAATAATTTTTTGCTGTCAGGAAATGACAGGGATTGGTTTAACGGTGTCCAGTGTAGTAATAATCAGCCTATAATGTTCCCACTGTTGGGACACAGGCCTCCTCTCAGTGACAGAGAGGATTTTTCAATAGTCAGATGTATTTTATCTGAAGAATAATTATGACGGTTTGACATATTTTCTATACAAAAGCTATCAAACAACAATATTTATTTCTCAGATAAAATTTGTCCGACTATTGAAAAGCAGCATAAGCATGGCATAATCAGGCTGTAACGTTCCCACTGCTGGGACACAGGCCACCTCTCTATGAGAGGGAGTGGGCCGTAATCCACCGCGCGGACCAAATGCGGGTTGGTCGATGACACATGTCATCCAATTTTTGGTTCTAAGACATGCCGGTTTCCTCACGATTTTTTCTTTCACCGTTTTTGAGAGCAGTGGTGATGAAATTATTTACACAAAGTAAAGCGCCTGCCTGGTTTCGAACCCACGACCTACAACTCGTAAGTCGGGGCCGTTGCCACTGGGCCACCACTGCTCTCCAAAAGTAGCCCTTGCAGAAATAAAATCATTTAGCACCAACGAGAAATTAAATTAACTTATTTTCTTCGCGCTTCCCATTTATGGAATCATACTCACCTTTTAATCAAAATGGACCAAATTATCAGGCATAATGTATGCCTGATAATGTGTGCCTAATGTTTTTTTGGTAACTTCGATTTTAAATGTGGCCATGGACGACCGAGCTTGGGCACAAGCTACTCTTCCCATTCGTATGGGAGGCCTCGGCGTCCGTAAACTTTCTACTATTATACTTCATAACCTCGGTTCACGGCGCTGAGAAATTATCAGGAAAATACTAGCCTCCACACTAATTAATTTTGATGTGCCGTGCTTCACCAAGGCTATGGATGCCTGGAGACTCGCTTGCCCGAACTCAGATCTACCTGATAATCCATTTTCCCAGAGACGGTGGGATGAGCCGCTCTGCAGAGTAGTTCAGGATAATTTACTTAAGACGTCTGTTACTACTGCGGAGCGTGCGCGCCTGCTGGCTGTGGGTAAATCGGAGTCGGGTCTGTGGCTTTATGCACTACCGTCGTTGAACATAGGCACTTTGTTCGACGACAATACTTTCCGCCTCGCTGTTTCCCTACGACTAGGAGCACCGTGTTGTTCTCCTCTTCGCTGTCACTGTGGCGAAGTTGTCAACAGCCTCGGACATCACGGCCTGTCGTGCAGCCGAAGTGCGGGTCGCTTAGCGCGGCACGCATACATTAACGACATCATTCGACGAGCTCTTGTCACCGTCGGCGTTCTAGCTGTATTAGAACCCAATGGTTTGGCACGCGACGATGGCAAGATCCCGGACGGCATGTCTTTATTTCCATGGAAGGTGGGTAGGCCTTTAGTGTGGTATGCAACTTTTGTCGATACTACCATCCCATCAGCCATGGCCATCCCATCTTCCAGGGTCGGCGTGCTGCGCTGGTGCTGCTGCTGCGGCTGCAGAAAACCACAAGCGGCGTAAATATAATGACCTTATTGATAATTATATATTCGAGCCGTTAGGGGTTAAAACCCTCGGGAAGTGGGATCCGAGTGCGCATGGTCTTTTTAAGGAAATTTCGAAACGACTGGTTGACACTTACCATGACTCAAGGGTTGGCTTTTACCTTGGCCAGAAGCTAAGCATTGCCATACAACGCGGCAATGCCGCCAGTGTCTTGGGTACATTACCAGTCGACAGCGATGCTCATGAATTTTTCGACGCTATAGTTTGTAAATAGTTTTAGTTAATTTAGGATAAACTTTTGTTATTTTAGTGTAAGCTTGTAAATTGTAATTGGTACCCTAAATACCAATGAGTAGACGCAACTTGCAAAGGCGAAAAGAAATCCAAACACGACTCCAAGGACCAAAATGTAAGTGTCATTAAATCAATACCCCAAACGTATAGGAATATCTCAGTAAAGGAGGTAACCAATTAATGCAGGCGGCCAAGCAAGCGAGACCCAATTTATAAGGGATGAAAAGGATACACTCGATATTATCCCTTACCGTTTCTAGTAAGTTATAAACTTTAAGTATGTTATCTTTGATATACACCTGGGATTGGATACGATAATCAGGTTATGTATCCCGAAAGGGCTAAGGTTAAATATGATGTTTTTCTTACGTTCACATAAATATTGAGTAGATATTAGGGACGCTTGAATGAACTAATGTACGCGAAAACCGACCTAAAGAACAATCTATAAATTAAATGCAACAATCACATAGTTCTTCAGGTATAACCACACTAAGTGGACATACACACGAGCGACATGCGCCAATGGCAGAGTCAACTGCTGTCGTCGCATGCCGCTCGTCGCCCGTGCCGTGCCGCTCGTGTATTTGAGGACGGCGTTGTCGGTGGCAGCGCAGAGGTCCCTTTGACTGCATGTTTTGGGACAAAGAGAGCAGGATAGAAGGTGGAGAATGATAGCTTCACAATCACACCCCACTGCCGTTCGTCAAGATAGCCCCATTTTACCAGATTGGACTTATATTTAGGTACCCACTTGTGTCCGGAGATGGTTCAGAGACTTCCAAGTGGACCACAGAAGGTTACCAGGCGCGGTCCTGTCGTGGGGATCATGACCCCCCCCCCAAATCATTCAAGCTATCGAGAGTCTGAATGATTTACTTGTCTTACTAACTTAAAACTGTACTTGAGCCACAGAGACCCTGATGAACATAGGAGACTACTATGAAATGACAGTCGGTTTTTTAACGCGCCTAAAAAAGTTTTTACTTTAATAAGCCTGTTATAAAATATAGAATGTAGGATGCAAGAGCGAGCGAAGCAATTGGACACTCCACTTGTACGTAAGTTTCGAAAGGCTTAGGTTCAGGCCTGATTCCAAAACTTAAACTGCTGTAAAACGAGTTTAAGCTTTTCGTCATAATTCGATAAAGTAAATTCTCTTTCTTTATAATGGTCAAAAGAAAACCGAACCTATTTCAAAGAGGGGTGCAATAATTTTCAGGCTCGTTACGCTCGCTCACATTCTGTTGGCTTTTCTTCATAACTCATAAGTTGACAAAGCAAGTAATTTCTACTCCTTTTGGAATGATCAAAAATAAATCGAACCTATCCGAGAGTGTGCAAAATTTTCGAGCTCGCATCGCTCGCTCTTGCATTCTACATTCTCGTAGTTGCTTGTGCTTGCCTGGATAAGTTGACAATGATACTCCTATTTCTGCTTGAAAATATAAAACCAAACCGAGGCCGGTTGTTTAAACTTTCGAGCTCACTTCACTCGCTCTTTCCACCCTTACGTAGGGTGGGCTCGTTGATTCTTGAGCTTTTTTTCATAAATTGACAAAGCAAGTAATTCCTACTCCTTTTGGAATGATCAAAAGAAAATCGAACCTATCCGAGAGTGTGCAAAATTTTCGAGCTCGCTTCGCTCGCTCTTGAATTCTGGATAAGTCGATAATGTAACTCCTATTTCTGCTTGAAAATATAAAACCAAACGCGGGTTGTTAAAATTTTCGAGCACGCTTCGGTCGCTCTTCCCACCCTACGTAATCTTTAGTCCCCGAAGGGTTAGGCAGGGGTGTACCTTCATGTAGTACTAATACCCCATTTCGCCAGTTATGTTTAAGTCCCATGTCATAGGGGGTGAGCCTCCTGCATAAATCCAGACTCCAGGCTGCTTCTGAGAAATTTCTAATGGAAAAACCTGATAACACTGTACCCAACCTAGGAATTGAACCCAGGACCTCTTGCTCAGCAGTAACGCTGGCGACCACTAGAACAACGAGGAGATGTATCTCCCTTATTAATATTCCTCGGCACCCATGGTGACCCCCCCCAAAATCTTGGGCTGTGACCGCGCCTGAAGGTTACACCCTGCAGGGAGATCCTCCTTTGGTGGTAGGTAGTAAGAAGGAGGGGGAAGAGTGTCCTGCCACAGTTCGCAACGGGCGTCGACCGGGTTTCCTGATTGAAGGCTGGGTTGAAGGCTGCACTTGCCACTGCGGTTGACGCGTTTCGCTCGTGTGTGTGAACACTAAAAGACAGGCATTCGCATTCATACGTTATCTTGCACAATATTTAAGACCATAAAGTGAAACTCAATGAAACCTGATTCTTATCACTATGGAAGTTATGCGGCGAGCCTGAGTTTTGAAGTTATAAAAAATTTAAAAAAATTGTCTGTTACACATCCTTGATTATTGCATCTTACTCTGATAACCCACATCACTCATGGTATACATCAAAATACTAAAACATGAAGCTTAACAAGCTAAGTACCTAATCCTATTTCTTGAAGATTTTACTGAAAGCGCTTCAATTGCTCTCCCCGCTTAACATAAGTGAATGCTGTCATAAATTATGTCATTTAACAGAACAACATACCGCGGCACCACCGTCGACACACGATGTTTACCAGCAATTAAATATCAATTTTGTAAACATTAATCATCCAACGAATTGTTTTAAACGTGGCAATGTTCGGAAGCTGTAAACACTTTCGTGTGACATAGGGGCTTCGGTGTCAGCCAACTTCGGAAGTGTTCGTAGGTGTTCGTGTATCGATATGTTTCGATGAAGTGGATTTGTGAGGGTGTTATATCGATATGGTTGATACGCTTACCGACTTCTAAAAAAGGAGGTTTTTTATGTTTGTTCGTGCATAACCCCGTCGCTTGCTAACCGAATTAAAAAATTCTTTTTTGTTGGAAAGGGTATACTTCCCAAATGGTCCCATAGAAATTTCATCAAAAACGGTTCAGTAGTTTGATTTTTAATCCAAAATTACTGGTAACTGGACTTCTAAAAACAACACTACAAAGTGAAAAATAACTTTAATTTCGGAAGTCGGTGGCAAACAACGAAAATGCGCACCCAGCGACACCGACTTCCGAAATTAAAGTTATTTTTCACTTTGTAGTGTCGTTTAGGGAAGTCGGTTGATTTTTTTTCAAAAAGTTTTTTTCGATTCTTGTACTTGTTGAGCATAGTATACAAGTATCGCTAGAGGTATAGTGTTGTTCTTCTGCAAAAGATCTATCAAAAGCCAATTCCGCGCCCGTCAGCGTGTGTTTTCTTTTACTCACCATCTAGCCTAGCCTTTTCCTAACCATGTTGGGGTCGGCTTTCAGAGTTCCAGTCTAACCGGATGCAGCTGAATACCAGTATTTTTCATGGAGCGACTGCCTATCTAACCTCCACCAACCCAGTTACTGGGTAATACGATACCTCTTGGTAAGACTGGTTGTCGGACTTTCGGGCTACTGACCCGTAACGACTGTCAAAGATCCACGAATGACAGCCGAGACCAACGGCTTAACGTTGTTTTGCGAGGCATGGAGGGGTCTCGGAATATAAAGATGGTCACCCATCCACATACCAACCACGGCAAGCGTAGCTTAACCTGATCGATCGACCTGCGCGGCTGTTATTATTTAGCCACGGACCCCACCCGGACACGGACCCGTTGTGTTTTCTTTTACTATAATAAATTATTCATCAGAATACAGTTTCCTGCGAAAAAGTAATTGAAACCGATTGTCATTTATCTATGCCTTCTGGACATAGGAAATGCCACAAACAGAAAAATGAGGTAAAGGGGAGAAATATGAGTTATTCTGGTCGGATCTGATTCCCTGTTGTTATTATTATGTTTTAATTACTCCCTGATCCACTATAAACTTGTCATTCCGGCGTAATCCGCTTCCTCTTTTTTTTTTGTTTTATTCCGGTCGGATACCTAGTTATCAACAGCATGGCGTGATATTCCATGAATTCGGTCCCTTATTTTAGATGGATATAGCTGTCTTGGTTAGACGCTCTCCCCACCACTGAGTCACAAGATCTACCCGTTAAGAGGTCTTATTTTAAGTACTGATGTAGATTGATGGCACTTCCTAATGTTTCGCTTTACGTAACACAATTATCACCCCTATTAATATACACATCAAAGTATGAAATACGAAAACACGGAGGTTTTGGCTTTCCCCTTTTAAGCGGGAAGAGCCACGGTAGCCCGCGAAATTCAAATTTTCTTCCGTTTTCTTTACAATTTGCAGGTAGTCATCATCTGCCTATAAGTCTAACCGGATGCAACTGGATGCCAGTATTTTACGTGGAGTGAGAGCGACTGCCTATCTGACCTCCACAATCCAGGTACTGGGTAATACAATACCCCTTGATAACTGACTCGACTCGTAACAACCGTAAAAGATGCAAGAATGACAGCTGGGACCAACGGCTTAACGTGCTTTCCGAGACACGGAGGGGTCTTGGTATGCAAAGATGGTCACCGATCCACGGACTACCCGCGGCAAGCGTAGCTTAACCTAATCGATCGACACCTGGTCGATCGATTAGGTTAAGCTGCAGGTCAGTGTCAGGATGTACTAGTATGTTAAACAAAATATGATTCGTGAGCGTAATAAGAAGTATGTATTTACAGAATTATAAGAATCAAAATCATCTACTTATACATGTAACCCTCTAACTTCATATTGTAATCTTATTTAATAACTATTTCATGAAATATCAATTCTTCTACAAAAACTTTATCATTTGATTTTGCACCCTTTGACCAATTAGACCTAATTAATAATCGAATCTTTGTGACTATAGTAAAGGCTATATTCCTAATTACGGCCATCTGTTTGCATCTTACAGTTTTAATTAAAAACTGTATTCATTAAAACCAGAAAATAGGTTCAGAAGGTTGGTTCGTGGGGAAACAGAAATTATATTAAATCAAATTACTTCAAATTGAAATAATACATACACACAATATTGTGTGTACATAATATTGTGTATTATTTTTTTATTTTGTATCTAATTTTATGCTATACTGATTGACGTCATCACTTCAACGCCGGCTGTCACTGAAAACAAGCGCTGTGGCTCTGTATCACACAGCACTATGCTGAGCGACGGCCGTTTTGCGTGGATGTGACGCATATTTTTCCTCAATTTTTTTTTGTGTCTTTTTCTTTGCGTTACCTATATCTTTCCGCAAATCAACGTATTTACTTTCTTTTTGTCTATGTGCGTGCGGTTTCGCTCGTTGTAAGTGGCCGACCTTCTGTACCTTTTTTCTGTGGCAAAACTGTCGGTATTCGAAAGCGGTCGTCGGCAATTTTGAGCTTTCCACTTTGTACGAAACGGATCAAACAAATTAAAAGCTGCCCTTTTGTTCTATAATTTATTTGACCTGTACCGATAAATAGCGTTTTTTGTTTGTTTTTATTTATCGACGGCTTATTGCAAATGTTTCCAGAAATGATTTATTTGAGTTCTCGAACTTTTTGATTATCGGTTACTGGGGATTGTTTTGGGTGCCTCGTGGAACGAGTGCTTTAGGTACAAGTTCAATGATTTCATCACTGTTCGGTTCCAATGTTAAATGACGAGTTTTTGTTTTTGAATTGGTCGTTTTTTGTTTTTTTATCCTTAAAGTTACGGTTGTTTAGAAGACTGGTGACTGCTATAATTATAGCTTCCGTAAATTGCCGGTGAATGACGTCGCTGAAACTTTATTTATGAAAGTAAGTTGGTGAGTTTTCCTAGTGTTTTTTGAGACTGTAAAGTCAAATAATCATCATCATTTTTTGCGTGAACTTCACAAACGTGATTGGCATCAATATCTAAAATCGATAAAACACATTTTCTCAACTCAAAATTTTAGTTACAACCACGGATATCTATGGTTACAACACTACCAGCGGTCGTTGACCTCTAAGAAAAAACATGAATTCTTTTTATTTTATCGTGTTTAGATATCGATACTCATCACATCTGCGGAGTTTCGCTAGCTAATTTAATTTGACCCTAAATATGTAGATATATTGTATCTGTACGACAATAAAGCATTCACTTAGCTTGAAGTTCATTCCACACAGAACAGAGGGTAGGAACAAACACAGCGTAATGCATTGTTATTGGTATACCTTGTAATTAAATTCAATGTGTAATTAGTTGTTATTGCGTCTTTGTATTCTAACTTTAGCTTATACGGCCACTAAAACAGCGATCGCGATAACCTTTGCATTTTGTTTTTAGCTTGAAAAGGTCCGTAGGTTTCCTTAGCATTCTGTGGAAAATGGTTTTGTTTTCTATACCTGGATTTCTGGAAGAATGGAAGAATAAAACGGGTTGCACTGCCCCAAGTAACTTGAAGGAAGATGATAATGATGAGATATCAATACCCATCTGCGGAGTTGCGCTAGCTAATTTAATTGATAAATGATTTTATTTTTGTAAGTAAGTTTGTACAAACACTTTTACACGTCAATCATATTTTGAAACTAGATGAGGTCGGCGTTTCCTGTCTGACTAGTCTGAGAAGAAAGGCCGAAACAAACTCAGAGGTCACAGTCTCTTTTAAAGTCCAGACATAATCTTGGTCAGATCATGTGAAGACCATGTAGATTAATGTCTGAGATGGTTTTTTGACGAAAGAACCAAACAGTTTGAGAGGACCTGTCCAGTCAGTGCACGCATTTGTCAGAAATCGTGCAGCTCAATACAACACTTAAGGAGCTCGACGATTCGACGAACAATACCAAAGAATACTAATAATTTGACCTTGTGTAGTCGATCGACGAAATATACTATACTAACTTCCCACGACTTCGTCCGCGTGAAATTTCTTGTTCTCCGACCCACCCCGTCGCATCGCATCGCCTTCCAGCTAGTATCTCTTCATTTCCGCTTAGCGCTCTTTTTTTTTACTTTTTTCTATTTATTTGGTTCCATCTCCTAGCGTGATGGTGATGTTAAATAGTCTTTAGCCTTCCTCAAGAATTGGGCTATCAAATGCAAAATATTTTTTTCAAATCCGACTGTTTGTTCCAGAGATTACCCCCTACATACGAACAAATAAACTTACTTCTTTAATTTATTAGTATAGATTGTGTTTGACCATATTTCGATATCGAATAGTATCGTCGTATGTATAGTAGATCGTGTATAGTCTATCGTCGAAAGTATCGGTTGTATATACACCGTTCGCGATTTATTTGCCAAACATGTAAACAAATATGAGTATTTGAAAAAAAGAACTTTAATTCCTACACAATAAAGTTCAGTTTACGTTCCAACTTCAAACATTTTTATAACTTTTTAAATACTAAAATAATGTCGATATTTGTTTAATTTGAAATAACAACAATTATTGGAAACATACATTTGAATAGACCTTAGGTACAACACAAAGAAATTTGCGTCTTCCTTCGCTTCCGTTCGCTTAGAGGCCTTACCTAGTAAGATCGAGAAATAGAGACGCGCCTAGACGATTATCGACTACGCGGCCTGACAGATCCCTTAATGGGATCGAAGGGAGTACCACTCAATTATCCAAGAGAGGATATTGCCAATATTCCTACAATGCTAGGAGATCCTTCAGGCTACATTTTGGGGGACATTGAGGTTATATTTTTGTTGTTAATCGATTGTATTGAGAGATTGTATGGTTTTGATTCTAGTGAAGGATCGTTGAAATGGGTCACATATGGTTTGAGAATGGAATGTATTTATTGTTAATAATTTTAGCTAAGTTAGGATATTATATTGTTATTTTTTTTATTAATCTACTCTATACTAATAATAAAGCTGAAGAGTTTCTTGGTTTGAACGTTAATCTCTGGAATTACCAGTTGGATTTTTTTTTTGCGTTTGATAGCCCAATTCTAGGAAAAGAAACTTAACTGCATGCTAGGACCCTAAGGAGCTGAGCTAAAACAGAAAAAAAGGCAGAAAAAATGCTAAGGAATCGGCGATGCAATGGAGTGCGTCAGTAGAACAAGAAATTTCACGCGAATAAAGTCGCGAGCACAAACTAATTAGGTATAAGTAGGGACGGGGCCCGATAGGGCCGAAGCCTGCCAGGGTAGCGGGATCGTCCGAAAGGGTTACCGCTGCCCTGGAACATAAAGGGCTAAGGAAGGAACATGGGTGGGTTTTAGTCAGTAAGAGTCTGACACTCCCTTCCGCTCCACCCAGAGCGGGAGGGGACATTTGATGATTACCCATCCTCAAAAAAAAAAAAAAAGTATTAGTTCTTCTCCTTTTTTTAATATACTTGTAGGTACAGCAGCGGGTAGTTGCGTATCACATATCAGTAGCAATGGGTTTCATTTTGACAGTTCAACAACATCCATTGCGTTAGTTACGTTGTGGAGCAGATACATTTTTCGAACATATTTGTAGCAATGGATTAGCAATATGCTTCAAAATGATTCAAATTAATAGTAATAGTGTGTTACGCAATTAGGGTGTATATTATACAGGAAGGCAGGAATATCCCCCTGCGTAGACATATCTTTTCGGTTATCAAAAAAAAAAAACAGCTGTCTTGAACTTGATTTCAAGAGTGTTCCAATGAGCATGAACCTTGTGTAAGCACATCACATAAGTGATGTGCTTATACAAGGTACCGTTTTGCATCCTCGTCAAATTCAAGGAGGTAACTATGCTACTGATTCTCGACACAAATCAGTTATGAAATAAGTAGGTATTTTTTATTTTCTAATTTTCGGAAATTGGCATGTGTGACCATTTTAAAACGCGGCCTGTGTGTGACCGCATTGTAACTGATAGAGATAGAGATAGTCGTGCTCCGCTGCCTACCGTATACGCAACGGGGCGATTCTGTTTTTTAAACTAGTGTATTCTGAAATACTGTCAAATTTAAATAACAAAAAAAAAAAAAAAACGTGTATGTTTTACCACATTATTTACCAGGGATCGTAATTTTATTTGATTATTTATGTCTTTCATAACAGCCTCCTGAAATTTGACGAGGATGCAAAACAACAGCTTGTATAACTAATATTTTGTAATAAAAGAATGTCCATGAAGTTTCTTGCCCGTTCTTCTCCATAGCTACGTACTACGCTTTGAAATAGGCAGCTAGCTTCATATTTCTGATTGACCAACTCCTTGACAATTTAAAATGGCTTAATTGAAACAAATGCTTTGAATTCGAAGCAAAAAAGGCCTTTTCCGATGAAGTTCTTCATTTCTGTCAAGTTTGGGGCTCACTAGCAAATAATATATTGTAATCTAGCTGTAGGTAGTATTCATATCGTAATATATGTCGTCTCAACTTGCTGTTAAACTGTGAACCTGCTTACTGTGTTACCTGGACAATAACTATTTTATTTTATTTTATTTGATAGGAATAACAAACAGCAGTATATTACATAGTAGGCACACAATATATATATATATTTTTTTTTTAAACTTTGGCCCACACTAGGGTTTTCTCCTGTATCGTGGGTGCGTTTACAAACATTTAAACGCACATACACAAACAGCCAGCCCCGGAACAACTACTTATAGGCCATACAAATATTTGTTCCGTGCGGGAATCGAACCCGCGACACGCAGCGCAGCAGTCAATCGCTTAACCACTGCGCCAACCGTGCCGTCAAATATAAAAACTTATAATAAAAGTAACAAATATATATTTTTTTTTGTTCTGCTAATAGCTAGCTGTTAGCAGAACAAATTAAAGAGTACTTATTAGCTAATTAGCTAATAAGTGCTCTTTAATTAATTATGACAATGTGTTGGAACGTGGAAGCTAGGCATCGTTTTAAAACCGGGTTATGTTGTTCTGGTCGTTTCGAAGAATTTATTTAGTTACATACTAACGAAGGTCTATCACGCGGCCGTCTCATTACATTTGTCAGTATTATTTAAGTTTGTTTTTGCAATATTACTCAACTCACACTATTTATGTACATATTCGTTACTATTTTTTATTTGTCACATATTTATCTTATTTAAGTATGCATACACACGTCACGTTGCAGTTTAAAACTGATTTACATCCGTCACCTCACACATCAGGTTCAGTTGAAAACCAGCGTCAGGCACTATTGTCTGGCATTTTTGCTGAACTGGGCCTTTTTGGTGCAGCCGTGAGGCACACTTTCCTGCTATTTTCTTACATCGATCTTTATACTTTCTATTTGTTTTTTTATTAGTTGCTATCTGATGATGTATCTGGTGTATTGTGTCTTTTGGTCTGGCCTAAATAAATATTTTTTCTTTCTTTCTTTCTTTCTAATTAATGTTTCTATCTAAAAGAATCTGGTCGAAAAATAACCAGGACTATCCCACTATCCACAAAACCCTGGCTATTCTATTCGTTCCAGTATCTACGTCAATCAAGTGTATCGTAACATTAACTTTATACTGACCCCTGAATGGATATGCCCTCACAAATACAACGCTATCTGTTTAACTTATAAATGAAACTAGTGATCCGCCCATCCTTCGCACGGCTTGGCAACTTGACTAAATACGAAGATAAAATATTATTTTATTTACTTATTTATTATTTTTTAATTTATTTTTTAAATATTATTTTATTTACTCACAGACAGACGCGAAAAGTGACTTTAACTAATAACTTTGTTTTCACTCAGCGTTCTTTCTGACTTTTTTTCTTTTTGTTCGGCTCATAAATAATAGCGTGATAGGGCTATCAAAAGCAAAAATATTTTTTCAAATCCGACTAGGACTTCCAGAGATTAGCGCATTCAAACAAACAAACTCTTAGGCTTTGTTACGAGTATACTACTAGTTTCTGGCCGCGACTTCGTGCACGTGAAATTTCGGCCCCCACCCCACCGCGTCGCATCCTATCGCCCGCGCTTTTACTCCGTTTTCCGACTTTTTTCTTTTTGCTCGGTTTCTAAGAGTATAAGTACCTTCCTCTTGAGTAAAAAAAAATCTTTTTTAAAATTTTTAAATTTGCATTTCTATTTGCAATTTTTTAAAATCCGACCGGTAGTTCCAGAGATTAGCGCGTTCAAACAAACAACAACAAACTCTTCAGCTTTATTATATGTATTAATATATAGATGAATGAATAGATGAATAGACAACCTTTGTGTAATGTTCGATATAAACCAAAGGGAATGATGTCTTCCTGCACATAATCAGGCGGGAGGAGACGCCCGGGTGTCACCACTGTCAGGATCGCCCAGAGGACACGGTGGAGCACACGGTGGAGGTCTGCCCTGCTTGGGCAGAGCACCGCCGTGCCCTCGTAGAGGCGATCGGCAGCGGCGGCGACCTCTCGCGTCCGGCCCTGGTTCAAGCCATGGTCCGGGGCGAGAGGGAGTGGGAGGCAGTCACCTCCTTCTGCGAAGCAGTCATGCTAGCGAAGGAGGTGGCGGGGTGGGCGAGAGAACGCGCCTTGCGCACCTCACGCCTCAGCCGCCGCGGGAGACGCTCCGGGCGTCGGGAGCCGCGTGACGACTCCCGGCCACCGTAGGCGCGGGCCTGCGGGCGGTGAGTAATGGGTAACTCACCGTCCGATCAGGACCAGGCCCGTGCCGGACGGCGTGTTGTGTTCCACGCGCGCCTCAAAGAGATGTCAGCATGAGTGACGGGGCCCCATAGGGCCGTAGCCTGCCAGGGTAGCGGGATTGTCCGAAAGGGTTACCGCTGCCCTGGAACATAAAGGGCTAAGGAAGGAACACGGGTGGGTTTTAGTCAGTAAGAGTCTGACACTCCCTCCTGCTCCACCCAGAGCGGGAGGAGTCATTTGATGATTTCCCATCCTCAAAAAAAAAAAAAAAAAAAAAAGGGAATGATGTCCATTGCTGGTTTATCTGATGGTACAATATAGCCTTTGTGTGTTAATATCAGGTTTGTAATTGTCACATTGCAGGAAAAACGTGTCACCGCGTAGACAAAAGAAATGAGTATTGAATACCACCGTGTGTTGGAGATTTATATAAATGAATAAACAGAATTATAATACATATGTACAGGTATATAAAAATAAAACAATAACAAAACCAGATAAAACAATACATAAATTATAGATAAGCGAAATGTTAGTATCTTATTCGCAGTCTCCTGACTTTGATTATAACATGTGAACTAAAACTTGTTCCCACAAAAGCAACTTAATTATCTCCTAAAACAGGGCTTCCTCTCTTCTACCCTTTGCTGTGCCCTCCAGGGTCCATTACCACCTAAGTACACATTATGGTATAGCAATAGATATTGAGTATTTAAAATCTTTAACGGCTGTCTATGGTGGCGATATGACCTGCCCCAGCAGTCTCGACATTCATAGCGATCGCTTTACGACCGAATTCGGTCGCAAAGTCCCAAATTGACAGGTGAAATGTATGGAGTGACAGGACTTTGCGACTGAATTCGGTCGTAAAGCGATCGCTATGAATGTCGAGACTGCAGGAGCTGGACGCGTACCGTAAACACATTCACGCAAAACGGCCATCGCTCAGCATAATGCTAAGAACCTATACGAGACAGAGCCCCAGCGCTGGTTTCAGGTCACAGTCTCTTTTAAACTCCAGACATAATGTTGGTCAGATCATGTGTAGACCATATAGATTGATGTCTGAAATGGTCTTTTGAGGAAAGAACCACAAAGATATTTTATAATTATAATATAAGCTAACATTTAAATGAATAATATGTACAGACGCCAGCAGGTCAAGCTACTACAATCTGTCAAATTTCTTTAATAGATTTTCAACTTTATCACTAAAGCATTAAGGTTCACGGTTGATTGGGAAAATTTGACAGTTTTGGGTAGCTTGACCTGCTGGCGTCTGTACATGTTTATGAAAAAAGAAGCAAAATAATCATAGGGCATCAAAAAATTCGTCCGCATCGCTGTCAACAGGAACAGTGCCTAAAAGCCTGTCAGAATTTCCATGTTGTATGGCGATGCTAATTCTTTGGCCAAGAAATAGGCCAGCCCTCTGGTCACGTGAAGAGTCGACCACAAAGATTGAGTGGAACTGTCCAGTCAGTGCACGCATTTGTCAGTAATCGAGCAGCTCAACCCAAAACTTATACATACAACAAGATCACAGTTACAATGACCCACAAAAACAATTTTCCCTCGTTAAATCCCCTTAAAATTTTCATCATTTCTTAATTTTATTACTCATAATGCAATTAAAGCTTTATATTAAGCTTACACGTCACATTTTTCAATGACGTTTAACAGAAGCTCGTTTTACCATGATATTCGATAAATTCTGCTCACAGACAGGGGAACCATCAACGAATATATTATTCGTCCAATTAGAATGGTGCTCTGTGATTGGTCAACGGAGATTTCAGTCTCAGGCCAATCATGGAGACAGAATAAGAAGGATAAGACGTTGTTTATAAGATCAATCAATCTGCCTAGCCTTTTCCCAATTATGCTGGGGTCAGCTTCCAATCTAATCGGGTGCAGCTGTATTTTACATAGAGCGTCTGCTTATCTGACCTCCAGAACCCAGTTCCGGGGGTAACACGATATATCTTGGTAAAACTGTTTGTCAGACTTTAGGTCTTCTGAATACCCGTAGCGACAGTCAAAGATCTACGACTAACAGCCGGGGGCCCAAGTCTGCTAATTTACAAATGCTTCAATTGAATCTCAATTGCATCTCGATTGAATAGTTTGGCACATTTGGTATTCTACTACTTATTTAAGACCAATGGTGTTCCATTGACATATCATCGAACTGCCACTCAATCGCCATTGAACAATTTGCTATTCTGCTCTTCAATCGTGTCACAGTTGTGTCTCGATCTTACAATTATTGATAGTCCGCTCGTTATTTGACATTTATGTGAATCGTCTCTCAATGACAATCTTACCATTGAAGTACAATTCAACAACGATAGATCGTCACGCGTAGCGTTTCAATTGTTGTATAATTTAAAATAATAATGAGGCCATCACCAAGTTTACGTTGGCGTATTTTGGCTTTAGCCAATTCTAATGATCGCCTTGGACGACAGCGATATTAGAATTGGCTCGGCAACGTCGCAAATCCCGAGCTACAATGAGGTGGTGCTTAGATATAAATTGTCTAAGTATTGAAGAGGTAACTATTCTATTTTAAGTAAATACAATTTTTGTAATATCAAATTGAAATATTAAATAATTGCAGTCAACGAATTTGAATTAACTTTAACAAAGATTTTAAGTACTTACTTATTTAATTTGTCATTTTGCAAATACTCGTTTTTAACTTTTAAAAACCTTTTTTAAGTACTATATAGAAAAATTTAAAACACAACCAACAGTCACTTTATATTTTGACAAGTTGGTTGAATTGAAAGTGACATTTCCGTGACAGCAACAATTTTTTGCTTTGGCAACACAACACAGTCCCCGTATTTTAAGTAGTGTTTTTTACAACATTTGGTCTTATTCTATCGAGAAGGCATTTCATTATAGACAATATATTTATTATGAGTCTTAATTCAATCACAGAAATGAAAAAAAAACCTTCATTTAAAATAAATTATAACTCATTCATTCATTCAGTGTCGTGGTAGATTTTAATAGGCAACACTGCGAAATATTCAACTGACACCATTGCAATCCAATTACGATTCTATTACAATTCAATTGACACCACATTTAAGTTTTAGCAGAATACGCATTTTGTCACAATGATAATTGAATTATAATTGACTCTCGATTGAATCGTAATAGTGGGACATGTCATTGAAATTAGCAGACTTGGGGCCCGGGACCAACGTTGTGTAATGGATGGTCACCCATCCACGAACAGACTACCGCAAGTGTAGCTTAACTTTCGACCGACCCGTGCGGCTGTTATTATTTAGCCACGATAGTATGATCTTTTTTGCAATCAGCCCAGCATCATAGATCGTTTTGGCTTATATTTTAATTGGTTTGAATTAGAAATACACTATTGAAAAGGATGAGAATATTGGAATGTATTCGGTCCGAGTAAGCTGCTTCCAGAAATTTTGGTTCTAGGATCAAATCAATTACGCATTAACTGGGGCTAAACTCCTGGACCTGGCGCCTGTCAATCAATAATCAGCTTATAATCTTCCCAGTGCTGGGACACAGGCCTCCTCTCTGTGAAAGGGAGTGGGCCGTAATCCACTACGCGGGCCCAGTGCGGATTGGTAGATGTCACATGTTTTCAAATTTTTAGTTCTAGAACGTGCCGGTTTCCTCACAACATTTTCCTTCACAAAGTAATGCGCATACCTGGGTTCGAACCTACGACCGCACTCGTAAGTCGCGGCCGTTTCCACTAGGCCACCACTGCTCTCACACCTCTGCCTGTCAATCACAACGTGGAATCCATTTAAGTATAATTTCTTAAGACATCATTATTATGTTGATGAGAGCCGGCAGGTAACACAATGGAAAAACTTTTGACAATGGAATAAACTTTTAATTAAGTATTATGTTGAAGATTAATGAAAGTTAAGTCAAGAAAGCAAATTCATCAATTTTATTTTATTTTATTTATTTATTTTGTGACCATATACGCAATCAAGGAGGGGTAATGGCTAAATAATAACAGCAACACGGGTTAATTGAAGGTTAGTAACTGCGTCGTCGAGGTCATATAGGCAGTGAGTCCAAGTAGAATACTGGTATTCATCTGCATCTGGTTAGACTGGAACCTGACACATAGTGGAAAAAAGCTGGGCAGAAACACAACCAAAGAGACGACAATTTACATAACAAAAATATCGAAAAAATATAAAGCCTTATCCACGCTATCCTCTCGCCGTCTTCGGCCCATTACACACATTCGTGTAATCCTAACGTGACACCCAATGCATTGTAATGCGGCATTATTCGCTCCAGTAGTTTTATCTCGGTCGGACAGTGTGAACCAGGCTTTAGGGACTCCCTGTGGCCTAAATGTAGGAACGTGTGTAAGTACATGAAAAAGGTAAAAATATGGTTTCATTTTTTCAGATTTGTAGAGCAATTTTGTTTTGGTTGAGCGATTTTTAGTTGAGATGGATGGCAGAGAAATAAAAGTAATAGTGTACAGTAAATGGTACGAAACTGTTTGACCTCGAGGGATGAGATTGTTTAACTTTACATATAACCCCTGCCGGGTTATTTGTAAAGTAGATTTCTAAAGAAGACTCTTAAAAAGTAGATCTGGTCGGATTTTTTTGTAAATTATGTTGACGTGGCTAAATAATAACAGCCGCACAGGTCGCTCGGTTAGGTTAAGCTACGCTTGCCGCGGTTGGTCTGTGGATGGGTGACCATCTTTACATACTGAGACCCCTCCGTGCCTCGGAAAGCACGTTAAGCCGTTGGTCCCGGCTATCATTCGTGGATCTTTGACAGTCGTTACGGGTAGTCAGAAACCCAAAAGTCAGACAACTAGTCTTACCAAGGGTTATCGTATTACCCAGTAACTGGGTTGTGGAGGTCAGATAGGCAGTCGCTCCATGTAAAATACTGGTATTCAGCTGCATCCGGTTAGACTGGAAGCCGACCCCAACATAGTTGGGAAAAGGCTAGGCAGATGATGGCAGATGATGAGGGTTAAAGGGGACATAAAAAAGAAAGGTCGTTCCAAGGATTTTAATAACATAACATACTATTAGGCACACATATATATTCCCCAGTTATGTTTGAGTACCATGTAATAAGGGCCGAGCCTATTCCCATCAACCGGGCACAAATCTAGACTCCGGCCTGGTACTGGGAAATTGTAGATGGGAAAACCCAACAAGACTTTGCCCGACCCGGGAATTGAACCCAGGACCTCATGCTCAGCAGTAGCAATTTTTTTTATTTTTTTATTTTTCAGGATGGGAAATCATCAAATGACTCCTCCCGCTCTGGGTGGAGCAGAAGGGAGTGTCAGACTCTTACTGACTAAAACCCACCCGTGTTCCTTCCTTAGCCCTTTATGTTCCAGGGCAGCGGTAACCCTTTCGGACGATCCCGCTGCCCCAGCAGTAGCCTTTGCGATCACTAGACGTGTATTATGTTGTGTGTGTTTGTGAGTGTCTGTAAGGGTGAAAGTGTGAGAGAGGGATGTTTTTGGTGGCACTTTGACTTGTCGACAAATGTCACGTAGAAAGACTATACTGCTGATGAAGTATTAATTTTTAGCTATACTCCAACAATACCTACATCCACAAATGCTACCTTATTACTACTAAATACCATCACGTATTATACTAAATTTGCCTGTAGATAAGTGCAACATCAAGGGGTTTTCCTGTTTTGGAAACTTGATAAAAAAGTCTCGCGATTTGTAATTTCGGTTTAATTAAAAGCAAAGCACTGCAACTGTGGCTGAAATAAAATGTGTTCAATTCTCTGAGAAAATTACCATAAGAAGAATCTTGAGAAAATACAATTTTTTTATGGCTGTGATTGGCCTCACCACTTATGAATAAGGTAGTGGGTTCATTTCCTGGCAAGTATCAATGCGGTATTGTCAATCCATATGTACAGCTTGTACACAATTCATATGTGCAAGTAATAACAGTCACATGGGTCGATCGATCAGGTTAAGCTACGCTTGCGGCGGGCGGTCTGTGGATGGGTGACCATCTTTACACACCAAGACCCTCCGTGCCTCGGAAAGCACGTTAAGCCGTCGGTCCCAGCTGTAATTCGTGGATCATTGACAGTCTTTACGGGTCGTCAGAAGCCCTAAAATCTAACAACCAGTCTTACCAAGGAGTATCGTATTACCCAGTAACTGGGTTAATTAAAGATGGTCACCCATAGACCCGTGCGGCGGTTATATCTTAGCCACAAGCCCCTCGAAAAAGATTCTCGTCCTGTAACTCTAAAATTGAACTCAATAGAATCTACTCCAACAAAACAGCAGACGATGAAAAATGGATATCCGTTTCACTGTCGGCCAAAGAAACTCAATGAATGAACAGCCGATACAGCAATAATTAGGAAGTGACCGACCGCTGCAATTGTTAGCAGAATAATACCGACAGTTGTCCTCCATTTGTCAATCCGACTTCCTTCATTGGCTTTGTTAGAGGTTTCTGCCATTTTCTAGCTACGGATTGTGGTTTAAAGGTTACATTGATCTATTTTCGACAAAAAGAACTGCGTTATAAGTTTAGACCAGTCTGGATACTGATTTTCTCGATTTTCCTTTACGGCTCACAGTCGTAGACACTGACCTGGATTAAACAAATACGCTGGCCTTCATAATATCGATTACAAAATGAAAACATTTGATTTTCGCCATTTTGGCGCTGACAGCAACGTGAGCGCCCGTGGAACTAATATTTTTGATAGCGAGTCTTACAAAATGCGCATACTCTCATGATAAAAATGTTCTAAATATCTAGTAGTAAACACAAAATACACAAAAAACTCTTAATCCACGATTTAGACCTAAATCATCAGAGACGTACCAAAACAAAACGACGGCCATTTGCAAAATGTATCAATTTTAGTTCCTGAGACGTTCGAGCGGGGCGCTTTGAATCGGCACAAAAAACAACTGTTATTTCGTATAGCATAGGTATTTAGTCCAGCGTACTTGTATAGGAATATAGGTCAGTGGTCGTGAACGAAAACAAATACAATTTTAGTAGACATCATAACTTTGCACCGTGGAAAAAAATTATCAAGATAAATGTAACAAAAAACAGCCCCGTTCCATATGCATAACTATCTTCTTGTGACGCCGCGAGTAATAAATGTCATGCTGAGGCGGCGTGAACGACATTGAGGATCTTTACATGTCTTCCATTTTATTTCTTATTAATATGATGGTAAAGTAGATAATATTATGTGCGTCTCTGTGTGGAAACTATGGGGCTATGGGACCTACTTATAAAAAAGGGAAGGTTTTCAATCGGTTGTAATTTGGTCCAGTTCTGATGAGTGCTTTTAGAGTTAGCTTAAATAATACGTATTTTAACCAACTTCCTATCACTGTTATTTACTTAGCAAGTGAAGGTATACGAATTGTTTTGGCACAACTAAAAAGTGAAAAATAATTTTTTTTTTAAAAGTGAAAGAAAAAAACAACAGACTTCCAAAAAAAAAAAACACTACGAAGTGAAAAATAACTATAATTTCGGAAGTCAGTGTCGTTGGTTTTGTATTTTCAGTTTTTGTCGTTGGAAGGCCTCCCACAAAGTGGAACGAGTACTTTGTGAAGACCGCAGGAAGCACAGAACCGGTCGAAGTGGTGGTGCTTGGGGAGGCCTATGCCCAGCAGTGGACGTCTTTCGGCTGAAATGATGATGATGATGATATATCGCATCCGGCAATGGACGTTTGACTGTGAAGACTAGAATTGACGTGCTTTGACTGAGTCGTGGCGTTTCTCCTGTCGATTTCGAGGTTGAAGGGAACGCGCCAGGTCGGGCATATTCCTTATCCTGGTGATCTAGCAGTGAAGACGCTACGGAACTGTCCTACGTTGTGTTGAAACCATTGTTGAATAAGTTGGGTTATTGCGGCTGTCGAAGGACCAATAAGCGTTGTGTAATTATTTGGGAACGAATGTCATGTCGCCTGCACACAAGGGGGTAGGAAACAATTAAGGACTTACTTGGTGGTTTTGCATGTGCCGTGCTAATATGCAGACCGGCGTCCGGTAGCTTTTGTTTCTCTGCTTCTTCCTGGTTCTGTGTCGGCCGACACTCGTGAATTGGTTTAATTTAATTAAAGCGGTTTGGTATGTTCCGCGGCGCGCGCGCGTCGCGAAGCTTAGCGGTTAGCTTGCGGTGCGGTTAACTGTTCGATTGCAAGTGAAGTTGAATCTCTGTCCCTCTGCTGGTGTTTTGTTCCACGTAGTCCGGAAACGGTAGTCGGTTGGCGCTTTCTCTTTCTGTCGCGTATGGACGTAATGATAGGGAGAGGGATAGATGGATAGGCACTTGGCGACATGACGTTGACGTTTTCGTTCGGATATTTAATAGAGAGAAACTTGTAATATAGAAACTTGCGTAAGCATCCTGCCCGGGTTTGAGGATATGTAGTATTCTCAAAAAAGGGAAAGGAATTGCGTTAAAGCGGATTAAAAGAAAGAGAGAAAAAAAACAATTGAAATATATTAATTACGACTAAAATTACGTGATATTAATTACGCGGTGAAATCATTGGGAAGGCAACGGGCAGAGTTTAACAATGGGTCGCTTGAAAGAGCCACTGCATGTCTTCACCATAGCAACGCGGGTTGTCCCATCTTTGCCGGGGAAAACCTCGGTGATTATGCCCATTGGCCAACGTAAAGGAGGGACATCATCTTGATGCATGAGAACCACTGCACCAATCCTAACATTGTCCACGGCATCCAACCATTTTTGCCTAACTTGTAAGTTATGTAAATATTCTATCCGCCATCTTCTCCAAAAGCTGCAAACCATTTGGTCAAGCAATTTTTTGCGGCAAGTTAGAGACTTCGTTGTTTCGGGAACGTTCACGACAGGCAACGAAGTCAACGGAGAAGCCATTATAAAATGAGCGGGAGTAAGCGGTTCTGGGTAAGGATCCTCAGTCAGGACACAGAGCGGTCTCGAATTCAGAACTGCCTCAATTTCAGTGAGAACAGTCGAGAGTTCCTCATAGGTAAGAAGCTGAGAACCGATAACACGGTATAAATGAGTCTTAATAGATTTAATATTAGATTCCCACAACCCTCCAAAGTGGGGGGCGCGGGGTGGAATCATTTTCCACTCTATGCGGTAGCGGTTAGCAAGTAGTTCTTGCAACTGAGCCTTGGCTCCAACGAAATTTGTTCCATTATCGGAGTATAAATTGGAAACAGGTCCCCTTCGGGAAATGAATCTTTTAAAAGCGGAAATGAAAGTGTCCGATGACACGTCAGTAACCAACTCAATATGAACTGCTTTGGTAACGAAACAAATAAATAAGCAAATGTAAGCCTTCTGACTTCTTTGACCTCTGCGTCTACATAACGTGACTTTAATGGGACCAGCGTAATCCACACCCGTGTGCACAAAAGCTTTAGTCTCTTGTACGCGACAAGCGGGTAAATCAGCCATCTTTGGGCTGGGGTGAGAAGGTGACACTTTAAAGCAAAAGTTACAAGCGTGTACTCTTTGTCTGATGGCACCTCTAGAAGAGAGGATCCAATATTTTTGTCGTAGCAGACTGCTAAGAAGGCTTACACCAGCATGACAATAAATGCGATGGTAATAGTCTATTAAGACATGTGTAAAATTATCATGTTTAGGTAAAAGAGCGGGATGCTGAGCTTCATAAGGAAGGTTCGCATTTGACAACCTGCCACCGATTCTTATTATGTCATGCTCGTCTATAAAGAGATCTAGTTTTTTAAACTGCGAGCGAAGTTTTTTACCTTTAATTTCGACGTAAATATCTAAAAAGTGAAATTGTTGAATGCAACGAATTAAATAAATTTCAGCGGTACCTAGTTCCCGGACAGTAATTGTCTTATTTAACTTGTCATAAGGAATAAAATGCAAAAATCTTAAGATGTAAACAATTATGCGCAGTATCTTATTTAATGATGTAAATTTTTGACTAACACTATATATTAAGTTAGGTTCTGATACAGTAGATACTAAGGTTAGCGATTTATTATTAAACTCAGGCAACTGCTCGCTACATGAGGAAACAAACGGACTGATAGGCCACTCAGCAGTTGGGCGTAGAAGCCACTCAGGTCCATGCCACCACAAATTGTGATTTAGTAGCTGCTCAGGTAGAAGACCTCGAGACAAACAGTCACTAGGGTTTTCTTTTCCGTTAATATGGAAAAAATGCTTAGGATCAAGGTTTTCTTGACATTTAGCGACGCGGTTGCTAACAAAAATATTCCATTTGTGCGGTGAGGAATGAATCCATGAAAGAGTAATTGTAGAATCGGAAAATGCAAATATTTTATTAATAGCGGTACGAGAGCGGTAAGTGTCATAAACTAACTTAATTAAGCTTGACAAGAGTACAGCGGCGCAAAGCTCTAGACGAGCCAGAGATACGACCTTGACAGGTGCAACCTTGGATTTAGCACACACCAAAGTTACGTGTGCGTTGCCATTTGTGTCAGTAACATGTAAGTATATGACGCAGCCATACGCATTCAAGCTGGCATCAGCAAAACCTACTATATTTGTCACGCAACCCATAGTAACGGCTACATGACGCGGCAGTTTTAAAGAGGAAAGTAAAGGCAGTTGCTCTTTAAACTTTTGAAAGAGAAGTACAATAGAATCGGGTGGAGTTTCATCCCAATCTGTGTTTAATTTCCATAATTCCTTTATGAGTAATTTCGCGAATAAAACCACGGGAGCCACTAGACCCAGAACATCCCACAGACGGGCAACAGTGGAAAGAATGGAACGTTTAGTACAACTTTTATCCAAGTTAGATGTAGTAAAGGTGAAACAATCCTCGGAAGGAATCCATTTGAGTCCAAGAATCTTTAAGTTATCCCCGTCAGAAAAGTTAATAGAAGAGCGGTTGGAGTGTGGAATAGAATCTAGTAGTTCCAAGGAATTACTTGCCCACTTAGTAAGGTCAAAGCCCCCAGCCTTAAATAAGGCGATAAGTTCAGCGGAGAGAATCTTGGCTTCCTCCAGAGTGGAGGTCGAGTTAGCCAAGTCATCCATGTATAACTCATGCGAAGCGACAATGGATGCGCGCGGGAATCGATGTTTTTCATCCTCTGATAGTTGACGGACTGTCCGCATTGCTAAATATGGGCTGGGCTTAAGGCCAAACGCCACTCGGTTAAATTGAAATTCGCGAACAGGTTCAGCGGTATTAAACCGAAACAATATTTTCTGATATTTTCGATGCTCATCGATAACAGCAATTCGGAGATACATCTGTTTTATATCAGCTGTGACTGCAATAGGGAATAATCGGAAATTTAAAAGTAATAAAAATATGTCAGCCTGTAGATTAGGCCCTGTGTGTAACAAATCGTTCAATGACACGCCATTATGAGACTTGGCGCTCGCGTCAAGGACGATGCGAACTTTAGTAGTTTGTTTATCATTCCTAATAACAGGGTGATGCGGTATATAATAACCTACAGTCTGATCAGCCGCACTAGGTGTAGTTTCAGTTAAATAATTTTGATTAAGGTATTCTTGGATTATTTCGTTATAACTAGCGCGCAAAGCAGGGTCGCGAAGCTTAGTTTTTTCCAAGTGAATAAAACGTCGATAAGCGACAGCATAAGAATTTCCGAGTGAATCTGGATTCTTACAAAATGGTAACGCAGTACAGTACCTACCGCTGGAGTCACGTGACACCGTAGAAACGTACAGCTGTTCACATTCCCGTTCAGCGGGACTCATAAAAGATTTTGAGGGTATTTCTTCAATGTTCCAGAATTTATGTAAAGATTCGTCTAACGACAGAAAACAATGAGAATCATCTATATTCAACGCGGTAGAAAAATATGAAGCGGTATTTAAATCAGCGATATTATTTTTATTATTAAACGAACTAGTGGGTACTTCGTTTTTATTATTAAATAAACTAGCGGGTACTTCACCCATAAGAATATAACCGAACACGGTTTCAATAGCGGATGGCGCGGTAGGTGAAATAATTTTATTGTTGAGTAATAAATATGGGAACAGCTTTGCCCCTAGAAGTAGTTCAACATCACCAGGCATATGCCACAGGGGGTCGGCTAGCGGTAATTTGAACAAATGTTGCACTGCAGAGGTATCAACAAAGTGAGATGGTAATTTGTCAGTTATGCAGTCAACCACAAGAGCGGTTATTTTAAAGGAATTATTTTTATTTTTAGCAGTAACTGTTATCTCAACGTAACCTATAATAGGCCGCGAAGAGGTTCCTACTCCTTTTATAAATGAATTTGAAAGCGGTATAATATTTAATTGAAGTCTCTTACAACAAGCTGACGTAATTATGTTGTTTTGCGAAGCGTTATCGATCAAACATCTTACAGAAACATATCTATTATATCTGTTGTCAACGTATACTTGTGCGGTCGACAGTAATATGGTTGTGCGCGGTAAATCTGTACCTACGCGTGAACATGCACACAGCGCCACCTGTTGTGAATGCGCGGAACTAGGCACAGCGTCGCTCGATCCCGACCGTTGAGTAATTTGCTCCAGATGTAAAAGCGAATGATGTTTCTTGTTACATGTCCTGCAAGTATGTATTGACTTACACTGTGAAGCCGTGTGTGTTGAGCTAAGACAGTTTACACATCCACGTTTGTTTTTAATAAAGTCCAAACGTGAATTGGCTGATAGTGCTTGAAATGTTGGACACATATAAAGCTTCCAATGATCACTTCCACTACAGTGTGAACAAGTTTGGTTATTGTCACAAGCAACAAAGGTATGCACCGTACTATCACGTGACTGATTACGATAATTATTTTTGTTCACTGATACAGTTCGAGACGAAACAGTTCTATCCAATATTTTAACTTGCGATTTTATGAATTCAACGAAATCCGTATAAGTTGGAATCTCCTCCTCTCTCATATGCATCTCAAATAAATGTAAGGTAGCGGGGTCCAATTTTTTCAAGGCTAAATTTAATAGTATGAAATCCTTTAAGTCGTTAATTTTTAATTGTTCTAGTGCCGAAACAGACGCGTGAAAACTTTCAATAAAACTATTTAAAGAGGTGGAATTATTACTTGCAGGTTTAATGTTTAATATGTTAGACATGTAATGTGACCCTAGTGTTCGTTTATCTTGATACTTTTGAACCAAACTGTTCCAAATGGATTTATAATTTTCGCCCGATGGAATAATTCCGGCAGTAATTTGTAATGCGTTTCCTTTCAGATTACCCATTAAGTATTGCACTCGTTGAGAATCTGTAAGATTTATATTACTATGGATGTTTGACTTAAATGATTCGTAGAAAACAGGCCAGTTTTCAATCCTACCATCAAAAAATGGGATCTGAATTGGGGGTAGTTTGATCGAGTATTTAGATTGTTTCACGATATCACAAGTTGAGTCATCCGTTGACCTTGCAGACCTCGCGGCGACAAGTGAACGAACTCTTTCGACACGGGTGTAAACGCCGTCAAATGATATTTGACTGTTATAATCGATTGTATAATCAGGATTTATTTGTACAGAATATGTATTTATTTTGTCTAAGTTAGCACTAAATTCCTGACGAGTGATCGAGAGTATTTGAGTGTCCGCCATGAACGTTTCCGCCGAACGAAGCTCAATATTAATTGTATTTATTTTCTTTGAAGTTTCATACAATGACGATAAACGCTCAAAGATTGCTTGATTTTTAGCTTGAAGTAATTTTATCTTCATTTTTAGTTCTTCCATAATGGGTTATTGTTGAAAATACAACGGATAAAAATTATTAAGTATAGCGGGTAGACTTACAACAAATATTTTTATTGTAAGTGAGTAAGAAGTAATTGGTTATAAATAAGTTAGTAGGCAAGTTTGCCGAACTAACTCACGATAATAAGCGGTTTTTTAATATTGACCTATGCTATTGTAATGCAGTAGGAGCAATATTAAGTTGGCACAATGGTTCTCAATGAAATATGTACCTAGCGGAATGAACGAACGTTAGTACGCGTTCGTTTAATATGGCGGTTTTACGAACTTAGGTATTTGCCTAAATTCTTAGGTATGGGACCTATGAATGCTGATTTTTTGAATCCGACTCGAATGGACCAAAAACTTATGTTGAATAAGTTGGGTTATTGCGGCTGTCGAAGGACCAATAAGCGTTGTGTAATTATTTGGGAACGAATGTCATGTCGCCTGCACACAAGGGGGTAGGAAACAATTAAGGACTTACTTGGTGGTTTTGCATGTGCCGTGCTAATATGCAGACCGGCGTCCGGTAGCTTTTGTTTCTCTGCTTCTTCCTGGTTCTGTGTCGGCCGACACTCGTGAATTGGTTTAATTTAATTAAAGCGGTTTGGTATGTTCCGCGGCGCGCGCGCGTCGCGAAGCTTAGCGGTTAGCTTGCGGTGCGGTTAACTGTTCGATTGCAAGTGAAGTTGAATCTCTGTCCCTCTGCTGGTGTTTTGTTCCACGTAGTCCGGAAACGGTAGTCGGTTGGCGCTTTCTCTTTCTGTCGCGTATGGACGTAATGATAGGGAGAGGGATAGATGGATAGGCACTTGGCGACATGACGTTGACGTTTTCGTTCGGATATTTAATAGAGAGAAACTTGTAATATAGAAACTTGCGTAAGCAACCATCATTATCATATTGTCTAGTAGCAGTTGATTGTAACAAGATATTGAAGTGTAAAGTGATTATTTGCCTGAGTAATTGTTATTTCTTTGCACGATACCCACATAAACCCGCCCGATGGTTGATCGTAGCTCGAACCATCCTGATGATCCGTCAAATATATTTTCATGCTAGCTAAATTAATCCATTTTTTACTTTCCAAAGATTAGAGCTAGTTTATCACAGGAGATTACCATTTAGCTGAGATTTTCTTCCAAACAGAACATTCTCAAGAGAAATGGCAAGTGCTCTGCAGGTTGCTAAAATAAACTATGTAAATTGTGTCCTGCCCCAATGGACATTGTCAAACCTTTAACTTTAAAGGTTTTGAATACGAGGCTTTTGCCTACTTTGTATTAGTGTGTATATTGTTTTTTTTTTTGTAAGGTTCGCCTTGTATATGCAGAAATAAAAATCTTCCTTTCATTCATTGTGGTGCATTCACCGCGTGTCGGGAGAGGTGATAAGGTCGATATCTCTTATGGCTGTTTATTGTATCAGCTAAAAGGAGACCTATATAGGATGGCAGGGACATTGACGCGCAACCTGTTACTGTGGATTCACAGGATTCTGAACCTCGAAATTTTTCGTCGGTTATTTAAAAAATACATGTGCGGTTGTGGGAACCCCGTGAGTTCCTTATACGAAATTCACACGCCCGCACACTCGTATGTAATAGAAAGAGACAGAGAGAGCGAAAGCATAAAAATATGCGTTTTTAATACAGAGCCATATAGTATATGTAAGTTAGATAGAAGCTTTCATGAAGTTTTCGACATCTTGGAATTTTATTTTAATCTCGCTAAGGCTTTAGCACCCTCAAAAACCATGAAAACGACACCCATGACAAAAAAATTTGAAGTTTTCACAGCCGCCATCTTGAATTTTCATTCTGACCTCAATATTAGCCTTAGCACCCTCAAAAACCATGAAAATGACACATATGACAAAAAAAATAAAAAAAATTGCAGCCGTCATCCTGAATTTTCGTTTGAAACTTTGATATTTTTCGTCATGGGTGTCAGTTGAATTTTCATTTTGACCTCACTATTCGCTTTAGCACCCCCGAAAACCATGAAAACTATCTTTCTCTATTCTCCATTCTCAATCATCATTCATTAATTCTTCTTCTATTTCATCTCTATCTCTTTTTGAGAGAAAGTCGCATAGAGGGGGCAACCGCTTTTTCGTTACGTGACGATTTCTACCAGTTTACTCCTACTGCAAGCCACGTTAAAGAACTTCGTTCCAAAAAATTCCCCTGTTACCCTGTATAAATAGGAAGGAACTTTTATGGGCTGTGAGAATCCCCTGAGGCTTCCTGTCTTATCTTGTGCAATACGCCAAACACATATACTATCACTTACAAAAACAAGACCCCTGTCCCTTTACGCTTCTTCAAAATAAGTCTTAACAGCATTGTGGACCAATAAACTATTTATATAGCACTTACGAAATAAAGAAATCGAGTCATTCAAGTCTGTCTCAAAAGCTAGAGGACCCAAATTTCGGGTCCGTTCAATAGCAACGGAATAATGAGCCTTGAAAAATACGATGGAAAAACTCTTCAAACCACTTGGGACGCCTCTATTAAATCGAAGGGATATTTATTTTGAAGTTGCTTGAAACATCTTTAGTTAACCGTGCCGGGAATTGACTTCGGTTTCTTTCGGAGATGTTCGGGTGAGGTCGTGGTTATAGAGTGGTGAATCCTGTTACGTTTGTGCGTAGGGGAAGTATAGATTTTATGGTGTTGGAAATTTTTGAAACGAAATTCCTTATAGCACATTGTACTCTGCATACTTGGCGACGACACGTTTTTTACGTAAGAAAAGTGTCTTCTTCGTGTCGCTGGCACGACTCTATTGTTGCGCGTCACAATTAATGCCTGGTACACGGTGACATTAGTTAACACTAGCGCCATCTAGTATCAAGTAGTAGAACTAATTTACTACTAGCGCCATCTAGTATGAAGTAGTAGAACTAATAGATCCTTCTAGAAATTTCGATACTAGAACTATCGACATCTGGTCAGTCGGGGCCGGTATGTACTCGAACATTCTAGATGTTTCTACAATAGAAGGTTCTGAAACTATCTGCGGCACTATATAAGGCCGGGACTAGCCGCGACCAGTCAGACTTGGGTCGGCGATACAGGCGAATACATCGTAAGCGATCTTCAAGTGCGACTTAAGAGCGATTGTGTTTTATAATTAGTGTGTTTGAGTTGCTATTAGAGTTGTTTAATTAAAGTGTAACCTTTGGTAATTTTTATCGGCAGTTTTTATTGTCACGAACCCGAAGCTCGTAACAGTATTTTAGATCTTGTTGGCCCAAAACGTCGCCAATTCCACGGCGTCGTCGGTGGCAGCGCAATGTTCACTTTGACTGCATGCTTTGGGACACGGAGGGCAGAATAGGAGGTGGAGCATGGTTTGCGACATAGCTCCACACATCAAAGTTGTTCGCAGTTAATTGGCCATTTAGTATTTCTAGGACCCAAAATAGGAATTATTAGAGGTTTAATTTAGTATAAGTATAATCAGCCTATAATGTTCCCACTGCTCGGTAGATGTCACATGTCTTCGAATTTTAGATTCACGATGTTTTCCTACACCGTTTTGAGAGCAGTGGTGGCCAAGTGGTACTGACCGCGACTTACGAGTTGTAGGTCGTAGGTTCGAACCCCACTTTACTTTGTGTTAATTATTATATTAGTGTTGAATAATATTTTTAGGACCGCAAATAGGGAATTATTAGAGGTTTGATTAAATATATGCCATATTTTAACAGTTTTTCATGTAAGATGAAACATTAACCAATGCATGTAAACCCAAAGACATATAGGTCTTTAGCAGACATTTCAATTTCACACCATTCGGGAATAGGAGCTATTTCTCACGTAGCATTCAATTTCTTAGAGGTGAAAAGTCTAATTTATTACGTACGAAACGCGGAACTATTTCTGGATGCGATACAAATACTACTTCGGCAGGTCGAATCTAATTTGTTAGTTTTGAACGTAATAACAAAAGTTGTAGCGGAAATGAAGAACAAATTGAGGAAATAGAAAAACAGAACTGAATTTCTATTATTGTTTCAACATATCAAAATACCACGCCTGTTTTTCTCGAAAGATTAGGCAGTGATGTCAAAACAACACACACAAACAAACCAAACTCAACAACAACAACAACAACTCAACATCCAAATTTCGCCAGTTATGGTCAAGTTCCATGTAATAGGGAGGTTGACATCTACTGGACACAAAACCAGACTCCGGGATGCTACTGAGATGTTCTATATGGAAAAACCCAATAACACTGAAGGATTAGGCAGAGGTACCTCGACCCTCATTCCGCCAAGGGGTCACCCCCTTGGCGGAATGAGGGTCGAGGTACCTACCTATGGCAATAGGCTCACGCCTATTGCCATCAATAGGGCACAAATTCAGACTCTTCAGATTATTGTTGATGTTTAAGTACGTTACGGCACGTTGATAATTATGTTTGTAAATTCAATAACCACAAAGAATATGGGTACTTTATCGTAGCGACATGTTGATTCAGTATTGAACATCAATTATAGACAATCAAATGATTTTTTGTCGACAACATACATACATCTTGTTGAGGCTGACTGTACCTAATTTATTTTATTTTTTTTAAATACGTTGCCCCACCCTAGGAATTTCTCCTGTATCGTGGGCGCGTTTACAAACATTTAAACTCACATACACAAGCAGCCAGACCCGAAACAACTACTTGTAGGTCATACAAATATTATTTTGTAAAGTGCAGTTTTAGTTTTCTTGCTTTGAGTTGTATATAATATGCATAATATATAACAGAATACATATTTAGTTATATCCCCTTCATGAATAGCATTAATATCATATTCAGATGTATTTCCGAACGAGGGACAATAAATCTCAAATATTGACTATTTAAATTTATATATAAACAGTACATATTATACAGTTTATTGTATATTATGTATTAAATTATGTAAATAAAGCATTAATGTACATTTGTGAAGTATTTTTTATTATTTACCCTTCAGGAAAATCTCATTTAATAAAGTACCTAAGGTATTTATGACTGCGCTTGCGCTTAGACCACCGGGGCATTGGAAAGAGAACATGAAACGGGGCTCGAGGTAAATGCTGAATAATATTTATTACTGCAAATTGGTTAAAAAAAAAAACGTTTAGACAATAAAAATAGTTTATGTTTTAAAACTAGATGAGTTCGGTGTTTCTTATCTGACTACACTGAGAAGAAAGACCGAAGCAAACTCAGAGGTCACAGTCTCTTTTAAAGTGCAGACATAATTTTGGTCAGGCCATATGAGAACTATGCAGGTTAACGTCTGAGATGTCCTTTTGGGGAAAGAACCACACAGATTTGAGTGGACCTGTTCAGTCAGGTGTGATTCAACCAACTGTGCTTACTTATAATGTGTGTTCACTGCTGGACATAAGACTCTCCACAACACTAACTTCTGAACTTCTATTCAATTTTATCTGCAGGCCAATTTCCATTAACGTTCAAAATCTAGTAGGAATCTCATCTCAGCGACAATCAATGTCGAAAATGATGGTAAAGGTATTTTTGTATAAGTAGTATGCATAGCACAGCGTGCATAGCATAGCGTGCATACATACTATGAGGTGTTGGAACGAGTATAATACCAAAAATATAGTTTTTAGATTTTTTTAATCCGTGTACTAATAATGTGTATTATTAGCCTTTTGTACTTCTTCTCAACAACACATATTGCTCCTAAAAGTATTGTGAAAATAGTAATATCTTGGTTCCACACTTCACTGTAGAAGACCTGTCACAATGAAAGTAAAAGCCTCCAATATAATGTACATTTAGTGAAGGAACTTTCCAGAAATATCCAGAAAAAATGTGCCACTACATCGTTCCCAATATTGACAGACATATTGGACAAAAAGTGTCATGTCACTCTACGTAATGAATTTTTGGGCACGTTTTCACTTTGGAGTGGCAAGTTATGTCATTGTTTCGTCAGGTTTTATGCTGGGTAATTTCTGTAGTTAGTTGTCGAAGGCGAAAATGGGATCACGTTTAGGAGATGAAAAGCGGTAACGTCACATTTTCATAATATTACGCAATCTCCAATCTGTTTTCCAAACTTGGCAGGGTTATTAAAATTGATAGAAAAGAGGGCTGGCTCGTTCTTTGGATAAAGAATTAGCATTGCCATTCAATGTGGCAATGTTGCCAGTCTCCTAAGCAGTTTCCGGATGACAGCGATGCGGACGAGTACTTCCACGCCTAAGTGTCGTTTTGTTTTTTTATTTATTTCTATAGTTATTTTGTTAGTCATTTAATTTAGTACTCAGTGAAAATAGTTAATTTTTTAAAAGATTTTTTTAACCGGTACGGTGTGCAACTTGTTATCATGAATTCAGTACATGGTTCTGAATTCCCAGGCGTATTTTTTTCTCAATTATTAAAAATGCTCTGTTATACATTTCGACCGAGTATGTTTTGCACTTTTCTATGAAAGAGTTGATTTTTTTTTTTTGATAACCGACGAAAAATTTCCACGCCAGGGATCTAGAATCATGACTGTGTTCAATTCATGTTTACAGTTTGCGCACTGGTTATTTTTTTTCCTGAATTGTATATAAGCATTTTATTTATTTAGTTTATTATTTATGTATACACAGTAAAATACATATTGATATGACATAATTATAATATGAGTACAAAGTTACTGCTTATTTCTTAAGAAATTTCTTCCAGCAGACCTGCGAAAGGAGAAGTAAAAAAGAAATGTAGACAATAGTGTGTGAGAACAAGAGAAAAATATGAATGTGTGAAGTCTAAAATAAAAATATTAAATATATTTACACATATAACGCAAAAAATAATATATAAGTTTACTTAAATAAATAGATAATACAAAAATATATAAACATATATATATATATAAATACTCACAGTATAGAGGAAAGGTCTCTTTTAATCGACGTTTTAAATCACGAATGCTAGGCGGAAATGAGTTCCACAATCTTACAGCATGGACAGAGAAGGAATGAGAATAGTAACTCGTTTTATGAGGATGAGATTTAAGGATGGTTAGGTGTCATCTACACGGTGCGGCGCTAGAGCAAGCGTAAGAAAAACGCTCACGCAGGTAGGATGGATAAGACGACTTGTGTAATTTTTAATGTAGGTATATAAAATAAATACAAAAGTAATCTTATAAAAGTGTTTTAGATTTATTAAATAGAATGCTATATAATAAAGAGTGGTTGATAAAGGCCTAATTTTACTATTGCGTGGGATGTGCTCGGAGAGGTCACGCACGTTAGCTGCTCGTGTTCATTGGTAAGTTGTGTGACTCCGCCTACATATTCATACAGAGCGAGGCTAATTAAACGTAGGTAGCGTGGTGGGCAGAAGTAGAATGCTATTGTAGGCCCACGTCAATAATGTAAATAACTCTCGACTGCCCTCTCACCAGCCTTGTCTTTGGCTTCTTATGTTGGCTCCGCAGTGTATATCTATACTATATATATCTATCTAAAAAACTTAAATTAAAAATTTAAAAACCCCCGACACAAAATAATAATAAAAATAGTATGAAAGTAAAAAGCCTAAGACGAAAAAAAAACTATTGATAAAATAGCCACAAATAGAACCAAAAAGGTAAAAACGTGAAACCCAATAAAAAGAAAAAAATAACCTTGAAATTATGTCCCTACGTAAGTATAAAATTTTTTGATTAAATGTTGTCCCGTGTCGGGGGACCGCTCTAAATATTAGCCTAACGTTCTCTTAAAGTTTAAAATAGTAGTAATTTTTATTTCATGCTTTTTGTAGGGACTCCTTATTATAGCAAGCTGAAGTGGCAATGGGCCGGCCATATTAGCCGATGACCGTTGTGATAGACGTGTTCTTAAGTGGAGACCGCGAATCGGTAAACGTAAGGTGGGACGCCCTCAGGCTAGGTGAGCGACGATCTTCGTAGGATGGCTGGTATGAGAAAGTATGAGTATGAGAGTTGCCGAAAATTGAATTGAATGGCGTGCAATAGGAGAGGCCTATGTCCAGCAGTGGACTGCTATAGGCTGATGATGATGATCTATTTATTTATTTATATTACTAATAATAAAGCTGATGAGTTTGTTTGTTTATTTAAACGCACTAATCTTAAGAACTACCTGTCGAATTTGAAAAATTCTTTGCATTTGATAGTCCAATTCTTGAGGAAGGATTGAGGCCTTTCTAAGTAGCCTATGCTACTTAATATGACGCTACGACAGTTAGGAACCGAGCAGAAAATCTGAAAGAGAAAACGAAGTAAAAACGCGGGCGGGCGTGTGATGCGACACGGTGGATCGAAGGCCGAGGGAGTTTAATAAAAATGTGGCTGTTATTTTAGTATATTGAGTATTTTACGACTTCCACGCAAACGAAGTCGCGAGCAGAAGCTAGCCTGATATGAAATGAAATGACCCGCTACAAAAATAGGCCACCCCAATTTATTCAGTAGGTGTCTTTAAGTCTAAAGCCAGCCAAGGGATCACTGAGTGCTTACGTAACCTCATCTACCTTTACATTGATAACATGATACGGCAAAATCCTGATTTCCCTAAGGACTGCGCTTTCTGGAACCAAAGACCACCATTCGTTATATACAGCTCATTTATTATGAGCGAAGCTAAGGAATGAAAATTTTCGGGATTTTGTATTCCAAAAGTTGGTTTGGCAATGTAAGATTGTAAGAACTATGATGTCTTAAAGAGACTGCAACCATCTCGTCACTTTTTGTACTGGAAGAGACGGAGACTACTAATTTCTAAATTGAGTCGTTTTGACAAGTTATCCGTTACCACATTTTTTCGATCTAAAATTACATTCATATTTTCCTGGTACTAGACACGACTTTAAGGCTAATTTTTGTGGTTTAATTCAATCCATATACGAATAGGCACACGAAAAAAAAAATGGTTCTACCTAGAGAATGGCAGCAAGTCGGCAGAAAACACTTAAATGCTGTTGTGTTTTTATCTTCATTATGTCAACAAGCTTTTCTAATTAGGTTCCTCAACCTGGTTTATCGGTCATATCTTCAATGTGTGTTGAAGGACGGATGGCCAGTGGAGCAGACGAGTCCTGGAGTGGAGACCGCGTATTGGCAAGCGTAGTGTGGGACGCCCCCCAGCTAGACGGACGGACGACCTAAAGAAGGTGGCTGGGACCGACTGGATGCGGAAGGCCGAGGACAGGGTGTTGTGACGCAGCCTGGGAGAGGCTTATGTCCAGCAGTGGACTGCAATAGGCTGAGTTGATTAATTGATTGATCTTCAATGTGAAAAATTATATGTTTTTTTGAGCTTCTTTTTACCCTCCATGTCCCATTCATTTGGTCTTATATTATCACCATAAGAATTTCTAGTATTCGACTTGTGTTGAAATATTCAAATTCCTCAACAATCGCATCAACTTTTCACACCAAAGGTAGTGCCGGTGTATATTTTCTATTTCATATTATTATCATGATATATTTTCACCATAAGACTTCGACCAGCGCCGAAAATTTCAAATTCCTAAACAATATCATCAACTTTTCACATCAACGGTAGTGCCAGGTCGTATATTTTCTATTTTGTACTATTTTCATGATATATTTTCACCATAAGACTTCGAAAACAGCGCTGGGGCTCTGTCTTGCATAGGGTCGCAGCATAATACTGAGGGATAGCTGTTTTGCGTGGATGTGACGCATGTTTCCCCCAACCCTTACCTACTTATTTTGTTTTTTGTGTTTTATGTTCTTTTTTGCGTCATGTTTACCCAAATAAACGTATTTTCTTTCGAAAAATCCCATCAACTTCTTAAACCAACAGTAGTGCCAGGCCTAAGTATCTAAAAAACAGCAATACATTAAGTGAAGTGACGTCGGCATTGTCTCGGCTGCTGGAGCAGTTTCCAAGTGACCTGGTTGCAGCGGACCGGATACACTTGTGTACTTTTGTATGATGAAGGTTATGATGCCGACGTTTTGAGTTTGACCTTAGCTTGTTTGAGAACTTATCTGAGAAGATCTTGGAATAACGTTTAGTTTTTCTTGGATGTAAAGGTGCTCGAACACAGCAGTTATATAACGTTATAAAACATTGTTTAACACGATAACATTTTATAACAGTGTGTAACAACAAAAGAAAAAAGTTAAAACAAATGTTATGCAACATTCTCTAACGTTATATAACTGCTGTGTGGGAGCACCTTTACTGATATTGGTGAAGGAAAGCATCACAAGGAAACCTGCGCCCTAATTGCGTAACACACTTTCAATCACAATCTGAATAATTTTAAAGGATATTGCTAATTCATTGCTTCAAATGTTTGAAAAATTTGTCTGCTCAGCAACGTAAATAACGCAATGAATCTTTTGGAACTGTCAAAATGAAAGTCAAAGTCAACTAATTTATTTCAAATAGGCACATAAAAGGCACTTTTGAACGTCAAAAATAAAATTAAAATAAAATTGATTCTAGTCGCCCCTTCCAAAAGGGAGAAGAATGGGCAAGAAACTCCACCGTTATTCTTTTAAAATGTTTTACAATATTTTGCATACATTCATTATATAAAAGCTATTGCTTACCACGCTTGAGAAGCTCAGCGGGATAGTTGCGAAACAACTGTTAGTGTCTTTCGTAATTACCCCGCTGGACTTATCTATATACATATAAATATATATCATATCTGTAGTATATAAATTAATCCCTATTTCCCTTGGTCACGCCATCACTTGAGAACGACTTTACCGATTTCATCCATCTTATTTTTTTAAGTTTTCTAATACTTTGTAGAAGGTTCTTATGGAAAAAAAATTAAGAAAGTTGCGCAGAAATTTGAAAATTTCAGAATTACGCTTTTACACTAAAACAGCTGAACGGATTTAGATAAAATTTGACACATGGGTAGACTGGACTGGAGAAAGACATAGGCTACTTTTCATCCTGGATCCCAGCCGAAGTCGCGGGCAACAGCTAGAAGCTTATAATGCTGTGGATAACGGTGTGAGTTTCACATTTATATAATATCTTTGTTTATGTTATTTGCGCAGATATATCTAATGTGTTACTGTTTGTTTGTCCCAAATAAATAAATAAATACATTATAGGTCTGAAATCGTCAACCCGTCTTGAGCAAGCGTGGTGATCAATTCTCGTGCCTTCTCTGCATGAGAAAAGGTCTTCGCCATGCTGTGGGACAATAATAGGCTGGAATTATTTATTTTTTATAATGTTTTGATATGGAACTTGATAGATTTAAACTTGAGATATTCTGACTTTCTCCTTATGAAATATCTATATCTCTCTCTCTATCTTTCTTGTCTGTTCCTGTGCGTGTCCAAAATACAATATTTTTATTTCTTTTCTTTCTGTTCTTTATTTTTTTACTTTTTTCTTTTCTTTCTTTTTTTTCTTTTCTTTCTTTTCTTTAAGACTTTCTAGGAAATAAAGCTGGGATCAAACGATGTTCCTATGCATATAAGGAAGAGGATTAGGTTAAACTAATATTTAGTGTAAATGGCAGAATTTAATTAAGAAAGAAGTTTACAGTTTTCAAGTTACCTTACCTTCTCACTGCTGGGATATAGCCCTCCTCTCTTTGAGAGGGAGTGGGCTGTAATCCATCACGCAGGCCCAGTGCAGGTTGGTAGATGTCACATGTCTTCGAATTTTTGGTATTAAGACATTCCATGCTAGGTCAATGTCATGTGACTTTACGTTGGACAAACGAAAAACATTGAACAACATCATAAATTACACATGCGCACATAAAACATGATAAAAAAAGAAAAATAAATGATTCAATAGAACTGGATCTCGTGTCGAGTCGGTGAACAACCCGAATGAGTCTACATGTTTAGAAAAAAAAACCCGACAAAAACAAAAACCTCTATAAAGTAAAAAAAAAATGTATTTTCCCTTGTTGTTTATTAATGTTGTAGGTATATTGATCCAAGCGTTCGATGTGTCGGGGACGGCCAATGAAAACTCAAAACAAACGAGACTTTTTAATTTAACTTTTATTTCCTGCTTTTAAAACTACGTGTATACGTAATAGCTGCTTGTAAACCACCTGTGTGCCAAATTTCATCCAAATCCGTTCAGTAGTTTTTGCGTGAAAGAGTAACAATCATCCAGCCATTCATCCATACAAACTTTGATGTATATTAATATTAAGGATAAGAATAGTACTTTTTTTTTTTTTTTTGAGGAAGGGATGTCATTAAATGACCCCTCCCGCTCTGGGTGGAGCGGAGGGAGTGTCAGACTCTTACTGACTAAAACCCACCCGTGTTCCTTCCTTAGCCCTTTATGTTTCAGGGCAGCGTTAACCCTTTCGGACGATCCCGCTACCTTGGCATAAGTATAGTACTTAGGATATGACGGAGAAGGTACGTCTCACTCGTTGTCATGAGTCATATTTTAACTGCTTTGGGCGTACTATGGGTAGTGTTGTTTATTGCAGGAGGGATCAGGTAACCTTTTAAATAAAACATAAAAAAACAAAATCGCATCAGCCGTTTGGGAACTACGATACCGCAGACACACACAGATAGACATGTTAAACTTATGACACTTAAAGGGGTGTTAATTTTAACACGCAGGAGTTAAAAATAATCAAAGCCATCAATATCAGCACGTTTTAAACCGCAGTATATTAGCTATCAAAGACCACCGTACGTGTCATGAAACCAAAACATATTTTAAAACAGAATTAAAATCCAGACGAACAACAAAATTAAAATAATTTTAGTACCTACAAAGTCCTTTAAAAAATAAACACGCCCCTGAAAATTTGAATAACAAATCCTAAACAACAACAAGGTAAAAAGAACACAGGTATTAGAAACTAATGCCCGAGATTCACGAGGCTCGTTTTTCAAAACTAGGGTGGCAGGCTAGAATCTCGTCGTCATCTCTCTAGGTCCAATTGAAAACCAGCGTCAGGCACTAATAATAATGTCTGACATTTTTGCTGAACTGGGCCTTTTTGGCGCAGCCGTGAGGCACACTTTCCTGCTAACTTCTTACATCGGACTTTACACTTTTTTATTGAACTTTTATTTGTTTTTAACTGATGTATGTCTCTGGTGTACTGTGTGTCTTTTAGTCTGTGCTAAATAAATGTATTTTTTTTCGTCCTTGGCTTAACTTTCTACAGCTCTTTCACATAAATATTTTACCTCTAACAGCAGCAACCGAATAGCAACCCAAGGAACAATTCTCGTAATATTAAGAACTTTTACAGTTTGATCTCAGTCCCAATCTGTCACAAATACCTACCTGTAATTTCCCTTAATTTTTGTCAAATTTCTTGACATTGATTGTCGCTGAGATGAGATTGCGATAGATTTTGAACGTTTTTAATAACGGGAATTAGCCTTTTGATACCAACGAAAATGAAGATCATTGTGATTTTGACAGATATGGCAATGGCAGCAACGCAATAGCAACCATATTGCCACGACATTAACGATCACTGTGATTTTGACAGTGATGTCAAATCAAAGGTCAAATAATTGATGATCTTGCGCCTAATCTCTCTCCGGTCGTGTCGAATCGCTGTCCCATCGGAATATGAGAGTGAGGGAAGAGGGAGTGCACCTGTGTTTGCATACACAATTGTGCACTATAATATCTCCTGCGCCGGAGGCGAGTGTCCGTTGAAATTGGCCGCTATGGTCTGGAGGACTAATACTAGCCTAGAAAAGAAGCTAGTTCAGTACACACAAAGCCAGAGTTAGGTACTAGTTTGCTAGCTTACTAAAACTAGTTTACTATCCTAGCTTGAAAAACTGGCCTCGTGTATCTCGGGCATAATGTTTTCAGTATATCACGTTTGACATTTAAAAAAACGGTTCGAACTTTAAAAGTCGATAACAGGCCGTTTACAGAGTCCGGATTAATCCTAATCCCAAAGATAAGCTTTAGAGTTTATCAGAAAATTTCGAATTTGGAACCTCGAGAACCCCATTTCATCTTAAAGTGAGATACGCTTGTGACCGTGAACGAATTGAAAAGGATCTGAATGACTGATTGATCGCCGTTTATGCTAATGTTCGAGATTATTATTTCATTAGTAAGGATAGTCATTTTAATGGTTTTGAGTTCTTGTTTAAATCCCTACATCAACTGGTGGGGTGATTACGTAATACACTAACAGTACGAATTTCTTTCATTGTGACGGTTTAACAACATTCATTGCGTTATTTACGTTTTTAGCCGATTTTTATTTATATGGCAATTAACATACCTGGTGAGGTGTAAGTGGTCTATGCACCTCTGCTGAAGCCTACAGGGTATGCAGGGTAAAATTAAATTAGCTAACAAAACTCCACCGACGTGATGGGTATCCATATCTCAACATTATAGTATTTTGAGTTAGTATAGTCACTTGAAATATCTGTTTAAAAATCAGTTTTTTGTATGTAAACTACACTGACGTGATGGTTATCGATATTTAAATACGATAAAACAAAAGAGATTTTCTGAACTTATATTTTAAGTAACATCATTAACAGAGGTCGTTGACCCCCAAAAACATTATTTTTTATTTTAATGTATTTAGATATCGATACCGAACAAATCTGCAGAGTTTTGCTAGCTAATTTAATTTGACGCTGATTTTGCTGTTTAAAACTAACGATGTAGTTACAGGTACCACTCTATTAAAAAATAAAAATAAACCTTCATACACCCCAATAAAACTCACAGCCACACCAAAAAATCGAGATACTCACTCAAATCTACCAAATAGAAAAGATAAAGCGATGATAAAACTCCTTACTTTCATACGCCACCATGTTTTAGTCGTCACGTTGACTCCTATTTGTAAAACAGTGCAGGTAACGTGCCCAGACGTGCGTTGTGACCGCGAGTGAGTTTGGAACTGACTAAAAAGTGATGCGGACAAAATACCGACAAGGTTTTTTGAAAAAAGAACAAGTGACTAAAAAGTTTGAGGTGCTACGTGATGTTTTGGTCGCTGAAGACAATCTTTAAGTGTTGGGAACATTGTTTTATTAAGGATTTTAGAGTAGTTAAGTTACAATGCTTTGGGAGCTTAGGGAAATTGCGTTGCGAATATTGGTGAGCTTTACAAATTGTTCTTAGCGTGTCGATGGCAATCTAAATGGAGTCAGCCATGAATTCGGCTACGGGTTTGGCGCTATCAGTCCATCAGTTCGTAACGTGCAGATGACAGGACACGCAGGAAATGATATTAAGTGTCCCGTGGATTGTGGTACTGCACAAATTATAAATACTAAAGTGTGTAACTGAGGTTTCACGTCAGGAATTTCTCAGGAGCAGCCCGGAGTCTTCGTGAACTATTGATGGTAGTAGGCTCCAACTTTTTTACATGGGACTTAAACGTAATTGGCTAAATGAGGGTGGAATATAGGTATACCTCTGCTTAACCCTTTAGGGGTCTATTTCAAGACTGCCTGGAAGAGATCTCGAGTAAGCGAAGACTTCGTCAACCCTCCTCCACATACACATATACGCACCCTTCCCACACACACAGACACACCTACACACCCTCTCCCACACACACACTCACTCACACACATACACCCTCACCCTCTTATACTGCTACTATTACTAACTATTATTAACAAATGTCTAGTTCTAGGTTTATTATTATTAATGTTTGTGTCTAGTTTTTACCTATAAGTATAACCAAATTTGTTGTTATTGGAACTCAGTGGTCTTTTGCTCCTGGAGTGGGCGCTAATAACTGCGACACAGTTACTGAACTAACGCAGTATTAACGTACACAAAAATTGTATTATGTTTTTGTTTCAATAAAATATTTGATTTGAGCCCAACGCGCTTTGGATGGCCCTGGTTTGTTTGGCCTAACCTTGCCCACCATTCGGTTACAGCTTTACTCCATCAGCCATCTAGTAGTCAGCTACGTTACCTGTCTAACGGCACGTAGACAATAAGTCGTCAATAAGAAGTGATTGAAACAAAATACAATCGTGATTTTCTTCAGAAAAATTAAGCAGAGCACAAAATAATAAAACAAAAGAAAAAACAACACAATGGAATATTAGAATAATAAATATACCTAACATCGCAATTTTCTTTAGAAAAATTAAGCTGAGCACTAAATAATAAAACAAAAGAAACACATTAAAACAATTGTGACTACTAAGTACTTGAACAATTCTTTTAATTGTCCGTCGAACTCAGTCGCAATTTGTATGACTTTCATAAATACTTCGGAAAAACTTTGATTCGTAAAAACTTATTCAGTGATATACGAGTTTACGAATTCTTAGTAAGTAAGTTGTTTTGTTTAATGTTCTTAGTTCAGAATTTAATATTTTTGGAATAAATTGTGACTGAAGGTGATGAAAAACTTTGTACTGCTTTTAATTTGATTAAAGGTTTAAACAAAGACATGGTCTTGCAAACTAAACGGATTCATTTGTTTTTATGCATTTTTCGAATAATCAGAGACTTTGTAGTTTCGTTAGAATTTAAGTTTTTAACAACATTTTACTGAATTTAATTTGAGCTGAAAACTATGACAGTGTTTCATGTATGGATAGGAGTGGACTATAATCTACCACGCGGGCCCAGTGCGGGTTGGTAGATGACACATGAACCCCGACAGGCGCTTTACTTTGTGTAAATTATTTCATCACCACTGCTCTCAGAACGGTAAAGGAAAACATTGTGAAGAAACCGGCATGTCCTAGAACCAAAAATTCGATCACATGTGACATCTACCACCCTGCACTGGGCCCTCGTCGTGGGTTACGGCCCACTCTCTCTCACCAAGAGGAAGCCTGTGTCCCAGCAGTGGGAACATTATAGGCTGTTTTTTCTTTTTACAAAAAAAAAAAACAATAAAAGACATGCAAAAAAAATGCTTCATAAAAAAACCCAGAACATTGTATCTAGAATCTACAAGACAAAATCAGCCGTAGTGATCCCAGCTACAAAATAAACAGGAGTCGCGAAAGCGTAGAATAAAAATAACCGCACTGTGACACTAGTACATATGATTGTTGCTGGAACAACGAGGGGCAAGGATACGGAGAAATGTGTTCTACGAAGGAAATATTAATTTGACTGAATTTTTCGTGCTCGTCTCTATTTCAGAGAAACTTGTTTGTCAATTTAATCAAATCAAATCAAATCAAATCAAATTCATTTATTGTTTGCTACAGGTGAAAAAGCAGTTCTTACCATGATAATACAACGATCGCTGTAACATACCCATAGGGTGTACAATATCTAGCAGTCATTTAAAATTCATTTTATCATTATTTATGTCAAAATACATTATTATCAATTAATATTACTCATGCCTAAATACACAATAACTAATTAATACTATCACTCATGTCAATATACATTAATTTTATCATTCATTTAAATATATATTATCATTAAATATAAATGTAAAAATACACATAAACCAACTTTAATTTAATATTCACATACTTTATATCAATGTTTTTATGTTGACATCTTTATCATCTAAGAAGTCATTGATCGAGTAGTATGCTTTACTTATTAAAAATTCTTTGAGTTTAGCTTTAAAAATATTCAGTTCTTCAATGCTTTTTATACTATTTGGTAGTCTGTTATAAATTTTTATCCCTATCCCAAATATACTCTTTTTAAATTTAACTGTCCTACATTTAATAACATTCAATTCATTTTTATGTCGCGCACTTCTTAATGTTTTATAATTGCCAATATCGCGTTTCATCATCACCGCAGCCTCATAAATATATATTGACGGAAGAGTTAAGATTCTCAAACTAGAAAACACTGCTCTACACGTCTCAGTTTGTTTAAGTCCACATATACTTCTAATACATTTTTTTTGCGCTTTAAACGCAGATTCCCTGTTGGGAGAATTACCCCAAAAAAGGACACCATATTTGAGCACAGCACCCACGTATGCATGGTAGGCGCTTAGTAATGCACTTTCGTGTACAACCTTTCGTAGCATATAAAGTGCATAAGAGGACTGATGCAATTTTTTGCAGACATCATCGACTTGCATTTTCCAGTTCAGCCCAGAGTCAATGTGAATGCCTAGAAATTTTGTGTTGTTAACTTCTTTCAATGTTTCGTTTTTATAGTTAATGTGAATTTTTGTTGTTTTTGAGTTTTTGTTATAGAAAGTCATGTAGCTTGTCTTTTCTATATTTATTTTTAGTTTGTTTACATTCAGCCAGTTTATTATATCTTTAAGTGATTTGTTAATATTTGTTTCATGGTCATCTTGTTGGCCTTTAGTAAAAATAGCTGTGCTATCATCTGCGAACAGTATTAGTTCCTGTTTTATGGATTTGGGTAAATCGTTTACGTAAATTATGAACAAAAGTGGTCCCAATATACTTCCCTGGGGCACTCCATGTTGAACAATTCTGGAATTCGACTTATATGTTTGTTCATAATTTGTGCCATTTGTTATTCTAGTTATTTGCGTTACTTGTAATCTGTTTGCTAAATATGATTTTAAAAGATTTAATGCAACTCCTCTTACCCCATATTTTTCTAATTTATTAAGAAGTATTTGATGGTCCACATAATCAAATGCCCTTGTCAAGTCCATGTAGATCGCAGTTACTTGTTGTTTTTTATCAAGTCCTGTCATTACTTGTTTTAAAAATTTAAAGAGAGCGGTACTTGTAGACCTACCTTTTCGAAACCCGAATTGCTCATTTGCAAATATGTTATTATTTTCAAAGTAATTGTACAAGTTATTATAGATAACCTTTTCAAAAATTTTTGCAATAACTGGTATTAATGCAATTGGCCTATAAAACTTCAACTCTTTTCTGTCTTCTTTTTTGAATACGGGAGTTACGAGTGTTAATTTTAATTTTGAGGGAAACACCCCATGCTCAAGGGACAGGTTTATTATGTGGCTGAGCACTGGAGCAACGAGATGCGATATTTTTTTAATTATTTTTACGTTTATGTCATCGTAACCTGTACTATTCGTATTTTTAAGCATTATAATAATTTTTTCAACCTCTTGTGGATTAGTTGGGTTCATGAAAATAGAATTAGGATTATTATATGTCACTATTTTAAGAGCTGTACCATTGTCATTGGGTTTTGGGTTTATATCGTCAATAAAGTAGTTGTTAAATGCTTGAGCTATATCTGTCGGTTTGGTTATTAATTTGTCTTTAAGTTTTATTTGGTTTATTTCTTCTTTAGGTGTTACTGTCTTGCTATTATTTATAATTTTCCATATCGCTTTACTTTTGTTACTAGCCGAATTAATATAATAGTTGTTTTGAGATTTTTGAGTCATTTTAATAATAGTTCTTAATCTTGCCGCGTATTCTTTAAAGTTTAACTTGTCTTTTGTATTTGATGACAGTCGATACTTCCAAAGTAAATGACGTTTCCTTTTAGAGCATAACCTTATTCCTTTACTCAGCCATTTAGGTCTTTTAGCAACTGTTATTCTAATTCGTATTATAGGAAAACATAAATCATAAAATAATTTGAATAGCTCATAAAAACTATTGTACGATATTTCAGGATCATTATTTGAAAAACATTCCATAAAACTAAGGCTTTTAATGCAACTTATAAATTTAGAAATATTATCCTCACAGTAATCTCGTTTAGATTTAAACCAGTGTGTTATGGTGTAGCTTTTCTTCACAGGGCATGTCAGCAATTGTGCTGTATGATCAGAAAGCGAAAGTTCCAAAACTGTAGATTTTGCTCCTCTAATATTATGAGCTATATTATCAATGCATGTCATGCTACTTAACCTGGTCGGTTGACTTATAGTTAAATTCAGGTTATAACTGGCTAACAAATGTTCAAACTGTTGAGATACTTTGTTGCTTTTTACCCTGTTAATGTTGTAGTCGCCACATATTATAATTTTTTTGTTTGTGAAACTTATTTTGCTCAACAATTCCTCTAGTCTCGCAAAAAATAACTCGATTTGGTCATGTCTACTTTTAGGTGGTCGATAGACGCACAATATAATAATTTTATGATTAATTAGTTCAATGCCACTACTTTAAAGGTATATACGTGTATAACTTCATGGAAATTGTGTCTATCAGAGGAGTCGAGCCTGTCTACGAGAACTTTTACGTGAACATAAGTAGGTATGGAGCAGGTGTTAATTTTCGTGACTAAATATTATAATAACAGCCGGTTGATCTTTGAAGTTAAGCATCCCTTGCCAAGGTCGGTCCGTAGATGGGTGACCATTACATACCAAGATCCCTCCGTGCGTTGGAAAGCACGTTAAGCAGTTGTTCCCGGCTGCCATTCGTAGATCTTTGACAGTTGGTACGAGTAGTCAGAAGCTCAAAAGTCTGACAACAGTCTTGCCATGGGTATATCGTGTTACCCAGCAACCAGTTTGTGGAGGTTTGATAGGCAGTCGGTCCATGTAAAATACTGGTATTCAGCTACTTCCGGTTAGACTGGAAGCCGACCCTAATATAGTTAGGAAAAGACTAGGCAGATGATGTTGACGTGTAGTACTTCGTATAGTCCAGTGCAAACCATAGGCATTCCAAATAATGGACTTTCAGATTACTTACCTCTGTCTTTGGAGACGGATTGTAAGGTGGAGAGAAACTCAAATGTTTCATAACAGAAAGGCTCGAGCAAATTGGCGTTGGCATGCGTTGCTTAACCTCGAAGACTGACCCGAGTTGCTGTTATTATTTAGCTACAAGCCCTACGGAGCACGGAGTAAACAGGACACAACTACAATTAATATTATTGAGACAACCACTCCACAACCACCTATATTCTATAATCTTGGAGTTCGACAGCGAACACCTCTCGAAACATTTTCTGCGGCGAATATTGGAAAATGTTTGCCTGCCGTGTCGATTGATTTGATTTGCGCCGCCCGCCAAAGGTTGCCAACAGTAGTTCTCAGAATCAACACCTTGAATTTGCTGTCTAACAAATGTGCATAAATTTACGAGAGGTTGTGGGTGTTTTACATTTTGGTTTAGATGGTAGAATGAGGTGGAATTGTTGTGGTGAAGCTTGCAATCTGAAATTATGCAAGATTGAAATGAGTACCTAGTACACGGTTCTGAACTTCTCTGTGTGACTTCAGTAGTTATTTTTAGTTTTAGGCTTTGTTTAGTGCAATTTAAGCTTTATTTCTGTTTTTAATAATTTACGATTTAAGTTTTACTTTCACTTTGATCTCAATATTTAATTTAGTTTTCTATAATCATTTGTAATTACTCACCTATTCTTACAGAAACTGCAGTGGTAAATAGCATTATGTATCACAACTCTGGTCCCCATGATACACGCGCCGCCTAATTTGGGGATCGCCGTAAAGATCCAAAAACGACCCGAAGATGATCGCTAACGGTTACAGACCGGTGTTAAGTTAATTTTATGGTAATAACTGTAACATTGGTTCAATAAATTTATATTTAATTTGTATTATATTTAATTGGCCACTTCTTTTAGTATGCAAACACACGAGTGACACGCGTCAATGGCAGAAACCACTGCAACCGTCAACGCGTCTGCGGACGACAAATACACAAGTGGTATGTGGTAGACGGCAACCGCTAACGCGTCTGCCGACGACAAATACACAAGTGGTATGTGGTAGACGGCAGCCGCTTACGCGTCTGCCGACGACAAATACACAAGTGATATGTCGTAGACGGCAGCCGCTTACGCGTCTGCCGACGACAAATACACAAGTGATATGTCGTAGACGGCAGCCGCTTACGCGTCTGCCGACGACAAATACACAAGTGATATGTCGTAGACGGCAGCCGCTTACGCGTCTGCCGACGACAAATACACAAGTGATATGTCGTAGACGGTAGCCGCAGACGCGTCTGCCGACGACAAATACACAAGTGGTATGTTATAGACGGCAGCCGCAGACGCGTCTGCCGACGACAAATACACAAGTGGTATGTTGTAGACGGCAGCTGCAGATGCGTCTGCTGACGACAAATACACAAGTGGTATGTTGTATACGGCAGCCGCAGACGCGTCTGCCGACGATAAATACACAAGTGGCACTCGTATGTTGTAGATGGCAGCCGCCAGCGCGTCGTTCTCAGACTCGTCAACGGCTGCAGTTGCGTCTGCCGTTGACGCGTGTCGCTCGTGTGAATGAGCACTTAGAGTATAATTAGTTTTAAAATGGAGAATGTAATGGGAAGGCGTAATCAAACTGACCGTGGTAAAATAATCAGAGCTGAGATCGATCGTAGACTTTTACTTTATTGAATTGCACCTGACACAGCAAATAAATAGAGATAGTTAGTGTCTTTCAAGCGTATTTTAGGCTTTGTAATCAGAATCAACACCTTGAATTTGCTGTCTTATAAATGTGCATACATATGATGTGAAGTTGTGAGTATACATGTTAGAATGAGGTGGGTTTGTTGTAGTAACTCTTGCATAATCCATCTGGGTGGATTTGCAAGAATTGGGTTGGTGTGGTACACGGCTTAGAACTTACCATATAATTTTCGGATAAAAATACGTTCTATTATGTTTAACATGAGAAACAAGGAGGTGTTTAGTCAAAGGGTACCAGTGTTGTCAACATACGCATAGAATTTCTGGAATTTATTCATCTAACTTGTTTAAAATATATATCACAGAACATAAAGGTTCCATTATTCTGTTAAAAAGATACAACTATCTACATTTATGTTACTTGTCTTAAAAATTCTTCGAAAAGAGGCTCAAAAGAAATGAGAGAAGCTATCGAGGTAATTATTCATGTAAATGTGAAAAGTTTCCAACTAATTCTCAAAATGTTGCGGTCACAATGCTGTCATAAGTTTGGAGAGTTTTACTTTAAGGAACCTGAAACAGCATATAAATGGAGATAATTATTGTCTTTCAAGGTTATTTTAGACTTTGTAATAAGTTCAAATGAGTTTTATTAATAAATAGCTTCTGTCCGCGTGAAATGTCTCGTTCCTCCGACCCACGTAGTCGCAACGTATCACCCGCGCAGTCACTTCATTTTTGTTTTTTCGTAAGCAATCTTTCCGACTTTTTTTTATTTCTGCTCGGCATCTAAGGGTCCTAGCGTGATGTTAAGTAGCCTGTAGCCTTCCTCAAAATTTGGGCTATCAAATGCAGAAATAATTTTTCAAATCCGACGGGTAGTTCCCGAGATTAGCGCGTTAAAACAAACAAACATAGGTAGAGATTATAAAGATTATAAAATATTACAAAACAAAAATGAAGCTAAAAGATGAGCAACGCTTCTGTGCCCAAAACTTCTAAAACCGACATGAGAAAAAGAGAGACGCCATTTTAAACCATTGCCAATCAATCAATCCAAATCTCAAGGCTATCACAATTCTATTTGTCCCTCGAGAATACAAATCAGGGACAAACTCTGCTTGTCCCCCAAACGGAACAAAGTTTTTGTTTTCCTCAGAGGTGATCCTAAAACTTAGCGAAACGTTAGTTTGGCTATAAATCGTTCACTACATTGACAATCGGGATCCTCCAACCACGAGGTATATAATTTATTTAGATCCTGGCTGACGCATAGTTCCAAAAGTATCGGATGAAAATGTAAACTTGCGTAAGGTTAAATTCTTACGCAATCACTCACTAAAGAGTAATTTGTAATTAGAAACTTTCAACTTTATATGTCCCACTTTTTCCAACAATAATTCAAGTCGAACAATAATCATCGACGAAATCTAGGTTATAAAAATAACCTCAATTTTCAAATGAAAAATATTTTTGAGGTAAACCCGAAATTCAAATGTTACATTTTAATTTCGGGTATAATTTTTCAAATAATCAAATCAAAGCACGCAAGCAAATGGCACTACAAAATGGCATTCACAGGTACGTTTTCTGATCCATGTGTTTACATTTTCACCAGATATTTTTGGAACAGATCATGCGTTGTTGCTGTATACATTATTAGAACTACATGGATGACTAGCTTTTCTTTAGCTTCACTTTGGAAATAAATTATTGTAGGTTTGACTTTGATACCGAAGGACCTATCAGCCTGTTTCTTCCTAACTAGCGAACCACCCCTACTTCGTACAGTTGACAAAATATCGAAATTTCTTCATTTTATGTATGTTAAATATTAATGTAATAAGCATTCTTCAATTCTCTAAAAGATTGTGAAAGCCACATCAAAATCCGTTGCGTAGTATAGAAGAACAATGCGGTCATACAGACAGACACGAAAAGCGACTTTAATTTATAATTATGTATGTAAAGATATTCTTGAATCTTTGCTAATATTTTGTCCAACTGTACTTTCGGGCTGACAGCAAAGGACAACTGTCATAAACTCATAAATATTCATAATGACAACAAAAGGCCAATTCCCGTAATTAAAAACGTTCAAAATCTAGTCGCAATCTCATCTCAGCGACAATCAATGTCAAAAATGTAGGGAAAATAGAGATATTTTTGTCAGATTGAGACTGAGATCAGACTGTGAACGTTCTTAAAATTACGAGAATTGCCCCTCAGAGATCGCAAGTATGATATCTTCTTTTAATCAAGCTGAAACTCAAGGCATTTATTTAAAACTAGCTGCGCCCCGCGGTTTCACCCGCATAAGTTTCGATCCCGAGGGAATATCCTGTAATACAGGTTGTTGTACATACCTACATCAGGCACCAGTCCCTCACAAAGTTAGCTCTAAATCTTTAGTTATTAAGTATTAAAATAGTAAAATGAAACTTTTGTGATGGGAAAATAAATAAAAATAAAATAAAAAAAATATCGGGATAAAAAGTATCCTAGTTGTAAACCATCTGTGTGCCAAATTTTATCCAAATCTGTTTAGTAGTTTTTGCGTCAAAGAGTAACAAACATCCATCCATACAAACTTTCACGTTTATTATATTAGTAGGATAAACAAATTACAAGGCACCTTTGAATTCAAGTCAAGGGGTCGGTCAGTAGGGCACGCCACGATAGCGGCGGTAAGACCCCTCTTTGAGGAGTGGCTAGAGAGACGTCACGGCGTTCTCACCTACCGCCTGACGCAGGTCCTCTCCGGACACGGATGTTTCGGGAGGTTCCTGCACATAATCAGGCGGGAGGAGACGCCCGGGTGTCACCACTGTCAGGATCGCCCAGAGGACACGGTGGAGCATACGGTGGAGGTCTGCCCTGCTTGGGCAGAGCACCGCCGTGTCCTCGTAGAGGCGATCGGCAGCGGCGGCGACCTCTCGCGTCCGGCCCTGGTTCAAGCCATGGTCCGGGGCGAGAGGGAGTGGGAGGCAGTCACCTCCTTCTGCGAAGCAGTCATGCTAGCGAAGGAGGTGGCGGGGTGGGCGAGAGAACGCGCCTTGCGCACCTCACGCCTCAGCCGCCGCGGGAGACGCTCCGGGCGTCGGGAGCCGCGTGACGACTCCCGGCCACCGTAGGCGCGGGCCTGCGGGCGGTGAGTAATGGGTAACTCACCGTCCGATCAGGACCAGGCCCGTGCCGGACGGCGTGTATGTGTTCCACGCGCGCCTCAAAGAGATGTCAGCATGAGTGACGGGGCCCCATAGGGCCGAAGCCTGCCAGGGTAGCGGGATTGTCCGAAAGGGTTACCGCTGCCCTGGAACATAAAGGGCTAAGGAAGGAACACGGGTGGGTTTTAGTCAGTAAGAGTCTGACACTCCCTTCTGCTCCACCCAGAGCGGGAGGGGTCATTTGATGATTTCCCATCCTCAAAAAAAAAAAAAAAAAAAAGGGGTCGGTCAGTCAGATGAAGTTGTCCGATGATATATGCAGAGGAACGGGCAAAAAACTCCACGGACACTCTTTTAGATCAAAATATGGTTACAAAATATTGGTTACATCAATGTCGTATGCTTCGAAATATGTGAAAAATTATTACCCACAGATTGATTACGACCAGCAACGATTAAACCCACAGATAAAAATAATCCACGAGCCCTTGAACCTCCGAACCTTTATTGTTATACCACTTATTTACAAATTCTCAGTAGTTAGATCCAGCTAACAGTTCGGTTAGGAGTTCCAACTACTCAAAGGATGAAACTTTATTGGTTTGTGCTCGACGTTGACATGAAACAAACATCTATAAATTGTTCAGTATGCTCGCTGCGGTAGCTATTCTGAATTGACAGATATTGACTTGAAGTAAATGTTTTAGGCATAGAATTGGCAGCTAACTTGGGTGTCGAATGTGAATCTATGATATATAACAGTAGCGAAAAACTGTTTTCTAATAAAAAATAATACTGCAAACGGAAATCTTCCCAGGCGCGGTACTGTCAGCTTTCTCTAGATTTATATTCTTCTTCTTCGTGTCGCGCTGGCACGACTGTATTTTAGATCTTGTTGGCCCAAAACTTCGCCACTTCTACCGCGTCGTCGATGATAGCGCAGAGGTCATATTGACTGCACATGCAGGACACGAGGTCGAGCATGGTTTGCGACATAGCTCCATAACCACACCCTACTGCCGTTCCGTCGAAGTAGCCTCACTTTACCAGGTTAGGGTTACATCTTCCCACTTGTGTCTGGAGATGGTTCAGAGACTTCCAAGTGGACCATGGACGGTTGCACCCTGCAGGGAGATACTCCTTTGGTGGTAGATAGTAAGTAGGAGGGAGAAAGGTACCCTGCCACAGTGCAACGGGCGTCGCCCAGGTTTTCTGGTAGACACGCTGTCGATTTTAAGAAGCTGTGCCTGCTTTTTAGCCGTTGCGTCGGTAGCTGTGTGCCAGATAGTTTGAGTGGATTTATATGATGTATCCTAGATATAGTTACGTCGTGTTATCTTGTGTAGTTGTCGTTGTTCGTGTCTCTCTGTGTCGGTCAGACAGATAGACACGAACAACGATATTTTAAACACTTGGATCTTCTTAACTATACAATGGATTTTGTTGCGGCTTTCAACATCATTTAGAGCATTTATCCAGATGGTTTACATGTGTAATTATTTTGGTGATAGCTTGTATAATGTATTTAAGTAAACACTGTAAATAAATAAATCGGTGTTTTACACAACTATTTAATTTAGATTTAGCAGAAATCTCGATGGTCTTGTTGCCATTGCATACGTAAAAAGTAGGGTCGAACGAATTTGAATGAAATTTGGCTCATGGGTAGATCTGGTTTAGGACAGGACAGTTTTTTATCTCGGTAGTATGTTCCCATGGGATAATTTCTGACCTCCTCGCGGGCGAAGCCGCAAGCAAAAGCCAGTATAATATAGTAAGAAGCCAATAAGATTGGTAGCTTCGCTGACCGCTTATTAGGCCGATAGTATATAAAAGTTTCACATCTGATAGTAACCGTGATCATGAAATAAATGAAAATCTAAAAACGGCATACCGATGTTTTTGCATTTTAACTCCCATTCGTTTTCAACATCCTGGAGGAGCCCGTGGCTAAATAATAACAGCCGCACAGGTCGATCGATCAGGTTAAGCTACGCTTGCCGCGGTTGGTTTGTGGATGGGTGACCATCTTTATATACCGAGACCCCTCCGTCCCTCGGAAAGCACGTTAAGCGGTTGGTCCCGGCTGTCATTCGTGGATCTTAGACAGTCGTTACGGGTAAGCCCGAAATTCTGACAATCAGTCTTACCAAGGGTTACCGTATTACCCAGTAACTGGGTCAGATGGGCAATCAATCCATGTAAAATACTGGTATTCAGATGCATCCGGTTAGACTGGAAGCCAACCCCAACATAGTTGGGAAAAGGCTAGGCAGATGATGATAGTTTTAGTTTCCAACATACTTTTAACTTTTTCAAGATAAGAATCGCATTCAAATCCTTTAAGAAAATGCAAACAAAACTACTTTCAATATTATTATAACAGCATCCGTTTCGTCAGTCTTTCCACCATGTACGCCTGAAAACGGGGGTAAACGATAAAGCGATTTAACGGCACTGAAATGCAAATAGTATATCTTAGTTTGTGGAGTGCCAACAAGACTTAGTGAAGCTTAATTTGATATAGGACCCTATTCTAATTGGTGTTAACAGGAGTTCTGGGAAGGCGGAACGATGTGAGACGAGGTTTGTTTGAGTTCGAGGACGCTGCCTATCTTTTTGGCATGGTACTGTGTGCCCGGTACCTAAAGCTGCTCTATGCTACACGGAAATTTAACATCTGCGTGCGCAATCTCCATAGATTAATTCTGTAAGTAGGTTTGTACAAACACTTTTACTTACAAGTCAATCATGTTTTAAAAACTAGATGAGGTCGGCGCTTCGTATCTTAGTACTCTGAGAAGAAAGGCCGAAACAATACAACGTGTAACTGAATTAATGCACATTATGAAAGTAGTTTGTTCAGAATCGTTTACTGAATCGATTTCTTTAATTTTTAATATAGGTAATATTTTATCCAAAAATAAATAAAATTAAACTACGTAAATTACTGTCACACTTCCGCTGTACAGTCAAAACAAACCAAAATGTAAGCTAGACCCTTACACGAGTGCGACTGTGTGCATGCGTAGATTTGTAATTTGACCATAATTTTCTCCCACAACCAGTATAACTAATTTATTAAAAAAACAAAGTTTTTTACATAATAATTAAAATTCAGTGTATGTATTATGATTATAACATAATATTCTAATTGGGGTGTCTGGTAGTGTGCGTTAATTCCGGCAAACTTTGTATATGTAGGTCACAGTGTCTTTTAAAGCCCAGACATAATCTTGCTCAGATCATGTGAGGACCATATAGATTGGTATCTGAAATGATCTTTTGGGGGAAAAACATACAGATGTTATGTTTTTTCCTGTTTATCAATTAGTCAGCGGCTGACGTAAATTGACGTATTTTTATTAGCCATGTTTTTAATCACGTCTAATTTGTCTATGGAGTTTCTTAATTTGACAAGACTAAAATAATATTTATCTTCTGTCCTTTTCTTAATGAAATAGAAAGAAAAAGATGCACTGAACTTAAATTTAGTTTAGTTTCTGAACAAGGGAATCGGCGCCAATATCAAAGAAAGCACATTTGGGCACAAAGTACATCGTCACTCCTAGATCTTCGATGGTTGTTACGGGTAGTCAGAAGCCCAAAGATCTGACAACCAGTCTTTTCAATGGGTATCATGTTACGAGTACTTAGTAACTGTGTTGTGGAGGTCAGATAGGCAGTCGCCCCATGTAAAATAACTCCATATATTCAGCTGCATCTCGTTAGACTAGAAGCCGACTGCAACATGGTTGGGAAAAGGTTAGGAAGATAGATTGAGAGACGTAGGTAGTGGTTTATAATATTCAAGTATTCATGTTTCACCTGGATATTTCAAGTCGGCATGAGGAAATTCCCAAAGATAATGCTTCGAGAAAAGAACTATAAGTAATTAGTTTTTTTATCTATAACTAACACGATTGATATCGAAAAGATTTTCAACTTAAGATTTAAATAGACTATACAATTGAATTAGGTAAGTTGTTTTGATAAAGCGATAAATGCTTTCCTAGAAATTCAGTTTCAGTTAATTGAATCCTTGTCATGATATTTTCATGTTCTGGCGGTGTTATGCAAATAACTATTGTTTTTGCTTCTGCAGGGGTTTGTGTGCAACTAAGAAATAACAGCCGCACGGTACCGATCGATCAGGTAAAATATGTCCCAAGCCTATGAAATAACTACCGAAAATCCACTCATAAAACTTTCCACACTTAAATAAGTACTCCATAAATCTTTTGTTCGACGATGCATATGAGATATTATTATTGAAATTGATGATTGGCTGAGGTCATTTCAATAAGTCAGCTGGCGGATTCTCGGTGTCCACACCCTAGTGCGCTTTGATTTAGTAGTTCGTGGAGTAATGGGGAAAAAGATATTGGTAGAGGAGGGTTTTCAATGCTAGTAAACCCTGTATGGGCACTGTTCTTTTATTCGAATATGATGTGAAAATAACTAAATTTGAATCGCGATATATTCGCCAAAAATGTAAACAAATATAAGTTTATGGAAAAATAACTTTAATTCCTACACAATAAAGTTCAGTTTACGCTACAACGTCAAACATTTTTGTAACTTTTTCAATAGTGCTAGTCACAATGAAATCAACTTAATCACTATTAAAATAAAATTGATATTTGTTTAACTTTAAATAACGTCAATTTACGAAACATAAATAAAATTTGAATATACGAAGTTTGTGCTTCGTTGGTCTAGTGGTCGGAAGCGCTGCTTCTGAGTATGAGATCCTAGGTTCGATTTTCAGATTTCGACGCTGTTAATGAATTTTTGTATCTGGAATTTCTCAGTAGCAGTCCACAGTCTGGATTTGTGCATGGTTGATCGGGTTATTCGAAAGAGATACCATGGCCCCTGATATAGGCAACTGAAGGAACACGGGTGGGTTTTAGGCAGTAAAAATCTGACACGCCCTCCTAAAAGTTATTTAATGATTTCCCACCAAAAAAGAAAACAAAATGACAATAGGCTTGACCCCTATTACATGGAACTTAAACATTACTGGCGAAATGTGGGTGTGCAGTCACGAGCACCAATATGTCAACACTTGACAACTTTCAATAGCGTTTTATTCGTGAAATAACGAATGCAACATTGAAATACGACACATTACATAAACGTATGGGTTCGACAATGCTATGTTCGTAACAAATTAAAATTTCATTCAAAAATGAAGGATTAAATCGCTTTTGAATAAGGCCGAGTGTATACATACTTTTGCTCGTGACTGTACTGTAGGTACAGCTCTGCCTAACTCTTCCTGATTGCTATTGCTATCTCAACGATCGGCAAAACAAAATTATTTTCCAAAATATAAACATGGATATAAAAAAAAAATCAGTTGATCCATAGATTTATGTTCGCATAACTCGACATAATGTATGGATCAACTGATTTTTTTTTCACGATTTCAGGGTTGGTCCCGTAGTAAAAGTTGTTCATAATGATGAGTACAATGACCCCTTTTAAGGATTAAAACGATCAAAATTTAACGGTGTATATTTAGGGAAATTATGTGGTTTTGAAAGGTCATGGAGTTATATTTGGCGAAATGTGGGCGTACTATAGACGGTCTCTTTTGCTTAACTCTTCGGGGAAAACTGGCGAAATTTATGATGTTATGGATACCATAATTATGTTAGTGTTAATGGAGGAAACCAAAGGAACAGCCGTTCTCGGCACACTTACCTGCTAATTTCTTGCATCGGTCTTTACACTTTCTATTTGTTTTTTTATTAGTTGTTATCTGATGTATGTATCTGGTGTATTGTGTGTCTTTTGGTCTGTGCTAAATAAATGTTTTTTCTTTCTTTCTTAGAATTTCAATAATACCTACGTTTATTATCCTTTTATCCTTATATACTAGCGGACCCGGCAGACGTCGGCGTCGTCCTACCCGTTGAGTCATCATATACCGAGAGCAGCGCCACCTACCGGGTCCAATTATGTTTTCAAACTATCCAGAAACACATTGAATTATACACACAAAATTTCATCCAAATCGGTCCAGCCGTTTAGGAGGAGTTAGGTGACAAACACACGTACAGAAGAATTATATTGTATACTAGCTGACCCGGCAAACGTTGTTTTGATTTCTTTTTCCATATTTTCTTACCATTTAAACCTCTGAACTACGACAAACATTTCAAAACCAAAATCAGCTAAATCGGCCTAGCCGTTCTCGAGTTTTAGCGACTCAAACGAACAGCAATTGATTTTTATATATATAGAAGATTAAAGATTGGAAGGTGTGTTTACTAATATGACGAGAGAAGTGTGATCCCAGACAAGGCTAACAGAGTAGTACAGTCACTACTTTCAAAACAAATCCACCAAAATACCATCTGCCACAATTTCACACGAGCTTTCCACAGCGTCTTTCAACATTCACATAGTTCACAATAGAATGACGACACAGCATTTTTATTTCCTTGTAAATATCTCTCGGGTGCTTAATATTCGTCTCATAAGGCATGAGTCGGGACGTGGTATGTGTTACGTATATATAGACGAAGACGTAGGGAGAATGGAAAGTGCAAGTGCAAGATTTTGTGTCTCTTAGGATTTCTTTATTTATTTAGGTCAGATAGTGATTACCCATAGGACAAGACATGACACCTTACTAAGAGACTGGATTGAAAGAAACAATTTTAATAATGCTTTTGGTCTTACTAAAGAAGGTGACGTACTGCGGGGTAATTGTATAGTACATTAACATAGGGATGGCTGTCCTTTTGACAGTTCAACAACATTCATTGCGTTATTTACGTCGGTGAGCAGACAAATTGGAACATTTATGAAGCAATGGATTAGCAATATTCAAAATGATTCAGATTGTGTTTGTTAGTGTGTTACGCAATTAGGGTGCTAGTCGGACAAAATTTGAAAGACCCGGATAAAGTCCCGGATTGACCAGTGTAATGTAAGAAGTGACAAGACTGCGACCGAATTCGGTCATAAAGCGATCGCTATGAATGTCGAGACTGCAGCCGCTGGTGATGCGATGCTACCGTATGGGTCGGGGGAACAAAAAAAAATCAATTTAAAGAACTGTAGCGCGACTTGCCGGGGTCACGAATCATAACATCGCATCAATAAAATTAAAACGAATAAAGTGCATAGAGAAGCGAAGTGAAGGAAAGAGAGAGAGTCCTATGTTGGCGAGCGGCGCAGGCGGTTGTTTTGAAATTACGAATTATTTTCGATTGTTATATTTTTTATGATTGCCCCTACTCAAATTAATGTCACCATTGTAGAGGCACGACGTATATTGTGATCTGTTATAATACTTTTCCTTCTAAACAAGACCTCTTTTCATTATAATATAGAAAAATTCTGAAATTCGGTATCATACTTAAATTATGTAAGAACATGAAAAAAATTCGTCCTGAGAATTACTTGCGTCGAAAACATGAATTTATCTAGCAAAACCTACGCAGTTCTTCAGTAAGACTCTATGTAAATTCCTTTTTAGGGAAAGTTTTTACCGAGATAGACTTACGATATTCAAATACATTTACTTGGTTATTTCTAAAGTTGTCTTAGTGTCCTAGGAGAAAACATTTAAATGTTTTCAGGACAGGATTAGAGCTGGAATCTTCACCGTTGAACATTTTACGAAATATGTAAGTACATAACACACATACATAATAAGCCTATAGGTTCCCACAGCTGGGACACAGGCCTCCTCTTGGTAAGAGGGAGTGGGCTGTAATTCACCACGCAGGCCTAGTGCGGGTTGGTAGATATCACATGTCTTCGGATTTTTGGTTCTAGGACGTGCCGGTTTCCTCACGATGTTTTCCTTCACCGTTTTGAGAGCAGTGGTGATGGGAATAATTTACACAAGTAAAGCGCCTGTCTGGGTTCTAACGGCCTGCACCTCGTAAGTCGCGGCCGTGTGTAATAAAATAAATGAATATGTAAGTGAATCTTTGTAATTGTTATAAGTTTTTTACTGTCCAAGCTTATTTTATTTAACCATTGAGAGTTGACTGGCTACAATTATTTGATTACTTAATTACAAGCATTTGTACGCCGTCTGGTATAACAAAGCGTTCTCTTTGTCCTAACTAATATTCTAATGCGCACACAATATTCACACATCATTAAACTGATTTACATCCGTAAGACGTCCTCGTAACATAAGGAGCAGTTGAAAACCAGCGTCTGACATTTATGGTGAACTGGGCCTATTTGGCGCAACCATGAGGCACACAATACAATTTTTTTTTTGTGGTTACTGTGTACCTTAACTAACCTGGGTTAAATAAACTCATTTTCTTTCTTTTCGGCAATGCGAAATTGAGTTTATTTGTTACACTTTCACGCTAAATCAGATAAACGGATTTGGCCCATGGGTAGACAATGACCTGAAGAAGGACATGGGCGTCTTTTCATCCTGGATTGCGGATAAAGTCACGTGCAACAGCTAGTTATCTATAACTACCAATTTGATTGTACAGACGCCAGCACATCAAGCTAGTACAATCTGTCAAATTTCTTTAGTAGATTTTCAACTTTATCTCTTAAGCATAAGGTTCAAAGTTGATTGGGAAAATTTGACAGTTTCGGGTAGCTTGATGTGCTGGCGTCTGTACCTGAAACAAATGAATACGACGGCGTATGTCCTGATTTATGACGTTTGCGTACATATACGTAGATGTATAATAGTAAACATGATTTAGACATTTTCAATACCGGTATTTCTCGGCTTAAGCATTTGTTCGTGAAAAGCTTTTATACTGAAAGTTATTGTTTGCGTCTGAATGATTTTTAGTTTGTATTAATCGATCGTGTTGTTATTTTGTTTCCTAGTTTATTTATTAACCCCCGACGCAAAAACGACGGGGTGTTATAAGTTTGACGTGTCTGTGTGTGTGTATGTCTGTCTGTGGCATCGTAGCTCCCGAACGGATGAACCGATTTTGATTTTGTTTTTTTTTGTTTGAAAGGTGAATTTGTCGCGAGTGTTCTTAGTTATGTTTGATGAAAATCGGTCCAAGATGGCCGCCGCCACAAAATGGCGGATTGCATATTTTTTCACAACTCCCTCAATATGGGTATCAAATGTAAGGGCTTGTCTTGTAGAATACTATACACTATGACAAATTTCTAATCCAAGATGGCTGCCACCACAAAATGGCGAATTACAAGAAAACTTGAATAAACACCAAGTTACCTGAATCTTAAAACGCAAGAAAATAAAAGAAATGAAATAATAAGGAGTCCCTACAAAAAGCATGAAATAAAAATTTTAATAAAAAATTGAAAAAACCCCTGACACAAAATAATAACAAAAATAATATGAATTTAAAAAGCCTAAAACAATTAATTAAAAAACTATTGAAAAAATAGCCACAAATAGAACAAAAAAGGTATAAACGTGAAACCCGGGGGACCGCTGCTATTTTAAACTTTAACAGAACGTTAGGCTAATAATTAGAGCGGTCCCCCGACGTAACAACATTATTTTAATCAAAAAATTTCATACCTACTACGTACTTACGTAGGGTCATAATTTCAAGGTTATTTTATTTTTTTTAGAGTTTCACGTTTATACCTTTTTTGTTCTATTTGTGGCTATTTTTTCAATAGGTGTTTTTTTTTTTAATTATTTCAGTGTTATAGGCATTTTGTACTGAACTTTTTTTTTGTCTGTTTTGTTTCAAGTGTTTATCAGTGGAAACTTGTAAATTACCTTCAAATGCATACTGTTTAAGAACACTGTTTATTATAAGCACTGTTTATTATTTGAGCTGTAAGTTTCCCGAACATCCGGGAGCAGTGATGGCCCAGTGGTAACGGCTCAGACTTACGATTTGTAGGTCGTGGGTTCGAACCCAGACAGGTGCTTTACTTTGTGTGATTTATTTCATCACCATTGCTCTCAAAAACGATGAATTCGTTCATCGTTTTTGAGAGCAATGGTGAAAACATCGTGAGGAAACCGGCATGTCCCAGGACCAAAAATTCGAAGACATGTAACATCTACCAACCCGCACTGGGCCCGCGTGGTGGATTACGGCCCATTCCTTCTCACAGAGAGGAGGTCTGTGTCCCAGCGGTGGGAATGTTATAAGCTAATCAGCCGATAACATTCCCACTACTGCTGCTGTTTATTTAATTATATTCGGGAAGCATAATATAATCATGTTTGCTTCCTGAATAAAATAAAGTAAAAATAAATAGTTGAGGCCACTTCCATTGATCCCTATGGCATATGCATAACTATTGTACGTGGAATATAAGGCAAAATGTGGTTAATCAAAATACAAATGTCGTGTCATACGCCTTATTATTATTTGCCACTAGCACAAAATGGCGGCTGGATGCAAATGTTGAACACTTCTAGTTATACATTTTATAAATTAAAGTCGCTTTTCGTGTCTGGCTGTGACTGCGTTGTTCTTCTAAACTACGCAACGGATATTAATGCGGTTTTCATAATTATTTAGATCATTTATTCTGGAAGCAGGACAGAGAAGATCACGACTTACGAGTTATAGGTTCGAACCCAGACAGGCGCTTCACTTTGTGTAAATTATTTCATCACCACTGCTCTCGAAACGGTGAAGGAAAATATCTTGAGGAAATGTCTTAGAACCAAAAATTCGAAGACATGTGACATCCGCCAACCCGCTCTGGGTCTGCGTGGTGGAGTGTGGCCCACTCCCTCTCACCAAGAGGAGGCCTGTATCCCAACAGTGGGAATATTTATAGGCTGATTATGATTCCGGAAGGTTTATGTGTATAATTTTAATACATACAATACATATTATACTACTTAGATGGAGCACAAAAAAGTGGATGTTTTGACAGTCGCTATTGTAGCCGTGCGAAGCAGGGGCGTGTCGCTAGTCTGTATTTTATTTGTTGGTTTGTTACGCTTTCACGCTAAAAAGGCTGAATGGATTCAGATAAAATTTGGCACATGGGTAAACCATGACGACACGGTTGGCGCAGTGGCTGAGCGATCGACTGCTGCGCTGCGTGTCGCGAGTTCGATTTCCGCACGGAACAAATATTTGTATTGCCTACAGGTAGTTGTTCCGGATCTGGCTGTTTGTGTATGTGAGTTTTAAATATTTGTAAACGCACCCACGATTCAGGAGTAATTCCTAGTATGGGGCAACGTTTTATATAAAAAAAAAAATTACTCGATTAGAACATAGGATACTATTTATTTCGATATTTCCACGGGATCGAGACTTATGTGGGTGGAACAGCGGAACTGAACTACTGAACGCATCATGACTGATTTCCCCACGTAAAAAAAGGGACATCGACGCACAACCATGAATTCAGTAAATAATTTTAGAGCCTCGCGAGTTGATATTTTTCGTCGGATATAACAAAAAAAAAAAAATGCCTTTCTGTACATTTAGACCGCGTAGGTACCAATAGCACTTTTATATGAAGCAGCACTTTTTTCAACTTTCTAAAATCATGTACTGAATTCATAGTTACAGTTTACGCGTTGATATCCTTGCCAACCTGTATATATAGTCGTTTTCAATAGTATCCGAAAAAAGTGTAAACACAAGTGTGTTCAGGTTAGATTCTCACGTAGTCACTAAAGGCAATTAGCAAAACGTTCATCTCTATGTAGAAAGTTTAAGCTTTATATCTCACTACTTTTTCAATAATTATTGTTTGAATAACATTATATTGTATAATGTTATTCAAACAATAATGTATGAACCTAATTAAAAAAATATCGATGAAAATGAGGTTATAAAATTTACTTCAATTGGTAAATAATAATAATAATTGATTAGTATACCACGCAATGATTGTCGATGTTACCATTCCACATGACGGGAACCTCGTGAAAGCTGAGAAAGATAAACAAATCAAATATCTTGACTTAGCAAACGAGGTTGTTGACATGTGGAATGTGAGCTTGACTGTCATTGTGCGAATTGTCGTATCGGCCAATGGCCTGATGGCCGAAAGCCTCGATCAACATCTATCGAGGCTCTCGTTAGGCGGTTGGATCAAGGGCCTGATTCAGAAGGCAGTACTCCTTGATACGGCTCGCATTGTGAGGAGGTTTCTATCTCTGGAGCCCTAACCACCGGTAGCTTGGACCCTGCTCCCGACACCGGTGGATCACTATTTTTTTATATTTTTTAATGTTTTTTATTTGTTTTTATACTAATAGGATACTGCTGATAGGATAGATTTATTTAATTGCTCTCTGAATGAATTCACAAAGGTAACATTGTTTGTATTATGTTATGCTAATATATAACTAGTAGCTTTAATTGTAATTTAGAATGTAACTAAAGACCACGCTACCGCATTAGGATTATTGCCTGTAATGATAGTTGTGTTTGTGATAAATAAATAAATAAATAAATAAATAATATTTAAAAATGTAATAAAATAAGACAATTAAATGAATAAACGACATAATAATAATGCTTTATTGAAAACAAAGTAAGTACACAGTTACATAAGCGCACTGCCTCCTAAACTAGGTTGTAAGCCTGTATCTCAGGAGACAGTTCCCTTCCAGTTTACATAATTACTAGATTCTTACAGCGTTCTCTTGAAACTAAACACAAAAAGGTAAATTTAAATAAAAGTAAATTATACAGTACAAGGTTAATTTAACTGAGTGCACACGTAAATGAAAAACATCTAACAAGTTTCGGGACACTAAACGCCAGACGTAATAACAATAAACTTCTATTGTGTCTCGTTCGGTGTCCTTCAACGGCGAATTAAGGCGATTTTAAATTAGAATTTCGGGTTAAGTATTCAAATAATCAAATGATAGTAGGTACTCAATTTATAAGTGGCACTACAAATGGACACCTATGGATGCTAATTTATAGTGTTATCAGCATATTTTTCGTTGATTATCAAAAAAAAAACAATCGGCTGTTTTATACAAAAGTGCAATACCTACGCGGTCGAAATCACGAACAGCAATTTTTTTTACGGACGAAGGATTTCAACGTAAGGTTTCCAGGATCACGTACTGAATCCATGGTAACAGGTTGCGCGTCGATGTCCCTGCCAGCCACTATGTACGACTACAAACACAAAGTAAGTTATTGCTACGTTCAACAGCCTATACCCAGATCTCCCCACCACAACAACATCAAAGCAAGATACTTCCTAACATCTTTTAACAGACGATTTCCCAACTCCCTGATCAAACACAGGGGCGTTCACGATTAAGCACTGATAACTCAGTACCAATATTGATATGCCGGGAGCACATAAGCGAAGGTGAATCGGTAATGAATCAACACTTCTAACTGTAATTTAACGCTGTCTTATTTGAGTTCCACAAATTGTGTTTGTCGAATTGTGATTGTTGGTTCTTCGTCTGCTTGAATGTAGCTTTAGTTTTGTTAAAATGTTTATTGTGTGACTCCTTCGTTGGTCTAGTGGTCACTAGCGCTACTACTACACTAGTACTACGCTTGAAGATAAAAAGTCTGCTCCATCGTGTTTTTAGATGTGGTACAAGCTTTTGATAAAGTTTGGCATAAGGGTTTGAAATACAAGCTAAGACTAATACTGCTCAATGATTTTGCCGATATCCTGCAATCATACATTACAGATAGAATATTCAAGTAAGGCACGAGGATGCCTTTTCCGAGTTAAAAGTTATTAAAGCTGGCGTGCCTCAAGGTAGTGTGCTGGGTCCAGTGCTCTACCTGTTGTACACGCATGATATACCAGATCTGGAAATACGATTGCAACCTTTGCGGACGTCACTGCCATTATAGCTACAGGGTCATGCTATACGGAAGCAATCAAAAAGGTATAAGTCTATGACTGGGCACAGAAATGGAGAATCAAATTAAATGAATCGAAGTCACTTCACATTGACTTCACCAACAGGAATTGTGATTACCACCCAATCTTCATAAATGGCCAACAAGTGCCATACGCAAATACAGCCAAACACCTTGGCATAATGCTTGACGCGAAACTGCGCTGCAAAGCGCACAAAAAGAAAAGGCAGGAACTAGACATGCGTTTTAAAAACATATATTGGTTGATTGGACGGAATTCCTGCCTATCGATACATAAAAAAATTTTATTATATCATAAGCATATCTTTATGCCGATATGGACATATGGCGTCCAACTATGGGGCTGTACTAAGCCGACCAACATCAAAATTATTCAAACATTCCAGAATAAGGTACTCAGGAGTATTGTTAATGCGCCCTGGTATACATATAAGAAATGACCACCTCCATCTTGACTTAAAAATGGAACGCGTCACCAATAATATATATATCCAAAAAATTTTCAAAAAACGATCACCGACTCCACCGACATGTGAAAACGGAGGCAATTCAGCTGTTAGACCAAACAAATATAGTGCGAAGACTAAAACGGACAAAACCTTTTGAGTTAGTGTAGTGTAAAAAGTGTAAAAATAATAGTGCCAATGACACACATAATAACATATATACCAGTGTTGCGCAAATTGTAATTGCAAGAACAATTCAAGACTAATAATTGATTAATTGGTAAATGTAACCACAACAACTAACAATGAATCAATTGTAATTGTGGAATATTACAATTACCAATTATCTATTGGTTAACTGTAGTAGTAACAATTAAAAATTAATTAATTGTTAATTGTGATTTACTACAGTTAACAATTAATTAATTTTCAATTGTTTTGTGAATTTTAATTAAAACTAACTATTAAAAAAATACTGCTGTATAATGTACAGCCGGTATATATAAATATATAATATACCCGTATGGCTCAGGGTAGTAGAATAGTGCCCCCCATCTATTCCTGTGGTTAAATACGTCTGAGACTTACAGCTTAATTTTCCTAAATCTTTTACTAATTTCGTTTTGATACAGTTAATTGTTAGTTTTAATTGTTTCATAAAACAACTAAAAAAATTAATTGCAATTATTTTAATTGTGAGTTACAATTGACATACGTTAGTCAAATTAATTTTATTGCAAGGTGCAATTAAAAGTTTAATTGTGATTAATTTAATTGTAATTAATTTAATTGCAATTACTTTTTTAGTCAATTAACAAGATAATTACATACATACACAAAGTGCATACATATACAAAGTGCTTATATCATCATATAAGTAAAATTAAACACCACTAATAACAACTCAAACACTAATTATAAAACACAATCGCTCTTAAGTCGCACTTGAAGTTCGCTTTCGATGTATTCGCTTATATCGCTGATCCAAGTCTGATTACTCGCGGCTAATCCCGGCCTTATATAGTTCCAGAACCTTCTATTATAGAACCATCTAGAATGTTCGTGTACATACCGGCCCCGACTGACCAGATGTCAATAGTTCTAGTATCGAAATTTCTAGAAGGATCTATTAGTTCTGTTACTCGATACTAGATGGGGCTAGTAGTAACTAATGTCACCATGTACCAGGCATTAATTGTGGCGCGCAACAGTACTAATTAAGCTACTTTATCCCTTTTAGCAGACGGTTGTTATTATTATTACATTAGGTTGTTTGAGTGTATTATAACAGCATGAGGTCCTGTCGTATGAGGACTGACCAGGTGTCAATAGTTCTAGTATCGAAATTTCTAGAAGGATCTATTAGTTCTACTACTTGATACTAGATGGCGCTAGTGGTAACTAATGTCACCATGTACAGACGCCAGCACATCAAGCTACTACAATCTGTCAAATTTCTTTAATAGATTTTCATCTTTATCGTTGCATCATTAAGGTTCAAGGTTGATTGGGAAAATTTGACAGTTTCGGGTAGCTTCACCTGCTGGCGTCTGTACCAGGCATTAATTGTGGTGCGCACTTTATCCCTTTTAGCATACGGTTGTTATTATTACATTAGGCTATTTGAGTGTATTAAAACAGCATTAGGTCCTGTCGTGGCTCGATTCCCAGATTGTGTAAAGTGTTATTGAGTTTTTCCATCAGGAATTTCTCAGTAGCAGTCCGGAGTCCGGATTTGTACCCGTTTGATGGCAATAGGCTCACTCTCTATTACATACATACTTACACATGAAAATACACTCAACAAGTACTTTAGTAATGTCAGTTAAAATATATAATCAATTACCAGAAGCAATTAAAAATGAACAAAAATTGAATATATAATTAAACTAAAACAATACCTAATCCATAAATGCTATTATAATATTATGAATATTGTTATGATAAATAAAATGAATATTTAAAAATGAATACCTAAAATAATAAATAAAATTAAAGTCGAAGTGTAAGTGTAAAATAATAATAGTCCTCTTCCTCTATCCTATCTTGCTGTGCCCGACAGGGTCCACAATGATCTAAAATTATGTCATGTTTTATAATGTACCTACCAACTAAGTTCACATTGTGGAATGCAAATAAATGTATTGAGTACAGACGCCAGCACATCAAGCTACTACAATCTGTCAAATTTCTTTAATAGATTTTCAACTTTATCGCTAAAGCGTTACGGTTCAAGGTTGATTGGGAAAATTTGACAGTTTCGGGTAGCTTGACCTGCTGGCGTCTGTACATGGGACTTAAACATAACCAGTGAAAAAAAAAAAGAAAAAAAAAAGAAGAAATGTGAGTGTACTCTGAGTACACCTCTGCCTAACCCCACGGAGAAATAAAGCGTGATGTTATGTTATTTTTTTCATTTCATTGAATTCGATTAATTTGATTCAGGGCTGATTTTGCAATCGACAGACATTATTTATTCGTGGAATAAAATTCACGTCTGACAGTTTTTGTACGGAAGAACTGTCAAAAATTCAAATTTATTCCTTAGATAAAGTTATCTGGCGTTGGAAAAATCAGCCCTTTGTCTAATTTGATTAAAAGAACTTGGTAGTGTGTTTATGTTTTTGAGAAGACCGTAGAAACGATTGATGGACTGTGTGAAGGATCAAACATGGGTAAAAAGGGAGTGACTACCGAGATGACATCATCTGCCTAGCCTTTTCCCAACTATGTTGGGGTCGACTTCCAGTCTAACCGGATGCAGCTGAATACCAGTATTTTACATGGAGCGACTGCCTATCTGACCTCCACAACCCAGTTACTGGGTAATACGATACCAATTGGTAAGACTGGTTGTCAGACTTTCGGGCTTCTGACTACCCGTAACGACTGTCAAAGATCCACGAATGACAGCCGGGACCAACGGCTTAACGTGCTTTCCGAGGCATGGAGGGCTCTTGGTATGTAAAGATGGTCACCCATCCACAGACCAACCGCGGCAAGCGTAGCTTAACCTGACCGATCGACCTGTGTGGCTGTTATTATTTAGCCACGGCCCCCTCTGACTACCGAGATGTCGACTAATAGAAAGTATGGAAGACAAGACATGTTGCCCCGACCCCAAATTAATTGGGATAAGGACAGGACAGTGACGAGTGTGTTTATGTTTTGTCCATATTTCTTTTTTTTTGTTATGTTATTATTCCATATTGTTCTTATTTCGCTTGCAACCATATTTGTATGCCTCTCGGCATAACATACTTAGCGACCTATGAACTTTAATTTAACAACTGTATTCACTACCTATCTTACACAAATATAATTGTCCTTTCCTCCTTAATAGAACCTTAGAACGTATCTACGTATCCAGGGTAGCGGGATCGTCCGAAAGGGTTACCGCTGCCCTGGAACATAAAGGGCTAAGGAAGGAACACGGGTGGGTTTTAGTCAGTAAGAGTCTGACACTCCCTCCTGCTCCACCCAGAGCGGGAGGGATCATTTGATGATTTCCCATCCTTCCCAAAAAAAAAAAAAAGAACTTATGTAGGTACCTATATGTCGCACTCAGAATATAATTCTATCCGCCATTCATTGGTGGGTACACTTGTTTTAAATGTTTTGCAAACAAATGGAACTAAAAAACTGTTGGGTTGAACATTATATAAGATAATAAATAGCGCTGTTCTTCTAAAACCCTGATCTGCTCATCGCCGAATAGAATGTTAAAAGTCGTAACAGTCAATTAGCAACTTAACATAATCAGCCTATAATGTTCCCACTGCTGGGAATAGAATAGAATAGAATATTTTATTCTATTCTATTCTATTCTGGGACACAGGCCTCCTCTCGGTGAGAGGGAGTAGGCCGTAATCATTTCATTTCATTCATTTCATTTCATTTATTCAATAACAACACATATTGTATCTGAATGCCACGCGGGCCCAGTGCGGGTTGGTGGATGTCACATATCTTCGAATTTTTGGGTCTAGGATGTGTCGGTTTCCTCACGATGTTTTCCTTCACCATTTTTAGAGCAGTGGTGATTGAATAATTTACACTAAGTAAATGTCTGTCTGCCTGTTTGGGTTCGAACCGACGACCTACAACTTCTAAGTCGCGGCCATTACCACTTGGCTACCACTGCATTAGCAACTTACGGTGTAAATATTATATAACACGTACTCTTAATTTCGATCACACCAATGATTATTTATAGGCCAGTTTTAAAAGTTTTGGAAGTAGGTGCAACGTTATACTGGTGGGTTAAAATAAAATGCAGCAAGTATTTATTTATTTATTTAATAAGCAAGGCACACCAACGACAAATTTACAATGATATGGTTATCAATGTTATGATTATAAACATATCTGCCATGGTTTACAATGATATGGTTTTAAACATATCTGCCTTCATAAGCAGTTTCCATATTTAGCCTTTCATTGAACTATTAAAGTTGCGTAAAAGTCATAAGCACTACTAACTATTCCTCTTAATAATACCATCATTTCCTTTTTAACTATGCAAAAAAACTACAGACTAACTAAGTAAATAACATTATTAATAAAGAACTCAGTTAAAACAGCCGGTGTAATATTCTTCCTCGCCTCAATTTCCATGATCACTACTACTAATATACTCATACCGTATATGAAATTCTCCAATTTAATATATTAATAGTTCTACGAGAAACGCAGAAGTTCAGGCCACAAAATGTTTAAGTTCAAAATGAAGTTCAACTCACGTGCTTTAGGTAAATTAATTAAACTCTGAAAGCGCTATACTGGGTATCTTCAAGTCTACTGATGAATTCAATAAAAAGTTTGGTAAGGTTGGCTGTGGGATGTAACTGGCCTGTGCGATTTGGGTTGCTTGTAGTTGCAACAGCATACATCATGTCTGGTTCAGCAGTCGGTGTCGCTGGGTTCACATTTTCATTGTGTGCCACCGATTTCTGTTATTTTTAATCGACGAAAAAAAACTTTTATTTTGTTATGTATGACCACGCTTAACTCTTTACTATTCTTTTTTTATTGGAAAGGGTATACCCCAAAGTTCGTTCCGTATAAATTTGGAAAAAAAATTCCAACCCTAAGGGAGGGAAAATAGGGGTGATTTACTGTTTACACACAGATTACTCTACTCAGTGCCACATACTCGTATGCCTGCCCTTTGGCAAACAATTAGTAGATTATAGCCACAAAAAATTATAAAATAAAAACTTTTTAACAAAATAATTAAAACGCCGAAAAATCTCAAAAAATAATGTCTTTTTTATTTAACCTGTTTTTTCGGCGGATTAATTTTTTTGTTAAAAAGTTTTTATTCACTTTGTAGTGTCTTTTTTGGAAGTCGGTTGTTTTTATTTTTCACTTTTAAGTTGTACTTACCCCAAACAATTTCGTTTACTTGAATTTTTACTAGTAATTTTGGTTTAAAAATCAAAATACCGAACTAATTTTGACAAAATTTCTATGGGACCAATCTAAATGATAATTCCTTTCATATTAATTAAGAGTTTCGAAATTAAAAGTCACCACTGATTTCTTTGTGCCGTTTTTTGGCGTTTTTACACTACTATTATACTCTTGGGGGTTTAGAATCATGTGGTCAACCAGGGTCAACCTACAAACAAATAATGGCATCAGTAACAGGAAATTTATTTAATCCTAAAACTAACATTACTGTATTTGTAGGTAACAGTTCTAATGTCAAAAAACATGAAATCACTGACTGTGTAACTGAGTTGTTAAAGTTAAATTGTAGAAAAATAATATTGTGTGCTTTCCCATATTTTGAAAAATTGACAGATAGACAAAACAAGTATATTCATATGCTTAATAAACATATGCACTTTTTAGTTAGTCATCACAGTGACAAACTTGTATATTTTGACACCAACAGTTTTGTGGAAACTTTAAAGTCGACTAGGGATACTGTGTATCTGCCTGTTAGTTTTAGACACATAATAGCAAGGCTATTAGCTTCTTATATAAACTCAGACATAAATAGTATGTCGAAGTCGTGTATTATTAACACCACATTGGTTAGTAATAATACTAATAATAAGGTGGTGAGCCTGAATAAATGTAGCTCAAATGCTATAAATACTTATACAAATTGTACGAAAGGGGTTCCATGTCCCTCACTTAATGTGAGCTCACCGTCCGGTGATGACATTGAAGTCTTGGGGTTAACTCCGGATAATCTTTTAAACTAGTTTGTAAGACAACAGAAGGTACCAGTAAGAATATCCTTATAACTAACAACAACAAGGTATCTTCTTGCTCCAAATTAATAAAAGGAAATCAGCAGAATGCCTTGAAATTATTTCATCAAAATATTCAAGGTATTTCTTCCAAATTATTAGAAATTGAAATCTTTTTAGAAAAAACGAAGTTTGACATTGTTTGTTTAACTGAACATTGGTTAAAGGATTACCAAATGCTGATCAATTATGAGAACTATAGTGTTTGCAGTTATTTTAATCGTAAATCTATGCTACGTGGAGGTTCTCTAATATTAATAAAAAATTGTTTAAAATCCAAGCAACGAAACGACATAGTGGATTTATCAGTTGAACATTGTATCGAACTGTCCTGTGTTGAGCTAGATAAGCATGTTGTAGTGTGCGTTTACAGACCCCCTAATTATCAGAACTTTTCTTTATTTGAGTCAATAATGGAAGATGTCCTAGCAAAACTTGCATCCAGTAACAAAACCACAATTATTTGTGGTGATTTTAATATTAATATTTTGGAAAATAATTCAAATAGCAGTAGATTATTAAGCCTTTTTAAATCGTTCAATTTATTTAATGTTTTTACAGAACCGACTAGAGTAACCCCATCTTCTGCTACTTGTATCGATAATGTCTTCTGCGATTGTGATTATTTGGATAAAGCCATCGTAAATTATCTGCCGTCCGATCATAGTGGACAAACGGTAACTTTTAAGTTTAAAACACCTTTGCAAAAAGTGCAAATACAATTTAGACCAATAACGACTGGCAAATTAAATAGATTTAATAGTACCGTAAATAATAAGTTAAATGTTCTGGATCATAATATGAACGATGCAAATAAATTGTATGAGGATTTCTTTTCAATAGTGCACACTGAATTCAATAAAACTTTTGAAAAGAAAATAAAAAATATCTGCCCTAATTTTATATTTAGTGACTGGGCAACTAGAGGTATTAGGATTAGTAGGGAAAGACTGTTCGAGCTGTACGGCCTTAAGCCTTATATCAACACTGAAACTTTCAACAAGTATGTTGCTATGTATTCCAAAACTTTTAGAAATACCTGCAAGATAGCTAAAGCCCTGTTCATTAGTAACAAGATCAAAACGGCGGAAAACAAAATAAAAACTGTTTGGAAAGTTATACACAACGAAACTAGTGCGAATAAAATACGAAACAATGATTACGCATTGGAGACTTCACGTGGGGCCATAAGCTCTAACTTAGAAGTAGCTCAGGAATTTGTAAATTTCTTTACTAATATACCATGTAAAACGACGGAAGTTTTAAATTCCTCACCCGTTGTCTCAATTGATCTATTAAGAGCTAACGTTCCAGGCTGCTCGGTTGAATTTCAATTTAAACATATAAACCCTATGATTGTTATAAAAGCATTTCGGCAAATCAAAATCAAATTGACCGAAGACTTATGGGGAATGTCTATCAAAGTTTGTACATCCATAATCGAAACTATAGCGCCATACTTAGCTTTGATATTTAATTTGTGTGTAGATCAAGGAGTCTTCCCGGATTTAATGAAATACAGTAAGGTTATACCGCTTTTTAAATCTGGGGACAGCAAAGACACCAACAATTATAGACCAGTATCCGTGTTGCCCGTATTCAGCAAGGTGTACGAAAAGGTAATGCTCAATCAAATGCTTAATCATTTTAACACCAACAAAATCTTACATGATCAGCAATATGGTTTCACCAAAGGACGTTGTACGACTGACGCCGGTGTAACCTTATTAAAGCACATCTTTACAGCGTGGGAGGAGGCCCAAGATGCCATAGGAATCTTTTGTGACCTCTCCAAGGCATTTGATTGCGTCAATCACGAAACCTTACTTTTTAAACTCGAGCATTACGGACTAGGTCAACTTGCGCTCAGATTAGTAAAATCTTATTTATATGATAGACAACAAAAAGTTCAAATAAATGGTGTCAATTCTCTTGGTTTAAAAGTAAAAATGGGTGTTCCACAAGGCTCGATTTTAGGTCCTTTCCTCTTTTTAGTATATATTAATGATCTACCCCATTTATTAAAGAACCAACCACAAATGGTGTTATTTGCTGACGATACTTCCTTAATTTTTAAGATAAATAGGCGTGCATCAAATCTTGACGACGTAAATAACGCCCTACTGCAGGTACAAAATTGGTTCACTGCTAATAATTTGGTATTAAATGGGAAAAAAACTAAATGCATAAGATTTGCTTTACCAAATGTTAAAAGTAGTGATTGTGACATAGTATTGAACAAAGAGAAACTAGAATTCTTCGATAAAACTGTTTTCTTGGGGATCACGCTCGACTCAAAACTGCAATGGGGTCCTCATTTAACATCTCTTGCAGGACGGCTAAGTTCAGCAGCTTATGCTGTAAGAAAAATCCGTCAATTTACTAATGTAGATACCGCGAGGCTAGTCTATTTCAGTTACTTTCATAGTATCATGTCTTACGGTATTTTACTATGGGGACGGGCTGCAGATATCGAGTCCATTTTTATTCTGCAGAAAAGAGCCATCAGAGCAATATATGGCCTCCGCAGGCGCGATTCTTTAAGGGAACTGTTTAAAGATATTAACATCATGACGGTACCTTGTCAATACATCTATGAAAACATCATGTACGTAAGAAAAAATTTAAATCTTTTCAATAAAAGAGGTGAAAGACACAACTATAGGACTAGAAATAGGGACCAATTAGTTCAAACAGGTTTCAGACTGGCTAAAGTAGACTCATCCTTCATGGGGTACTGTTTAAAATGTTACAATAAAATTCCTCCCCACATACTCCAACTGAATGAAACGAAATTTAAATCTTGTATTAAACGCACACTATGTAGCCAAGCATACTATAAGTTAGGAGATTACATAGCTGACAAAAAAGCTTGGCTCATTGCTGGTCCTGCTCCACAGAGGCGCATAAACTAATTAGCATTCGGAAACAATGTTGGAGCTGCTGAACATTGGAAAAGAAAAACTATATTTGCATTGTATAAACTCAATTGCTTAGAATTGTATAATTGCATAGCACACGTGTGAGCACTATGTACTTTCTATAAAGCTACCATTTACTGGGTACGACTTTCATTGACTTGAATGTGCCCTGGCAGCTGTGAGTATGTCATGCTCACTCAAATGTCTCGCTGGTGGTGGCGTGTGTGTTGGATCATTAAGTTCCCTCCAAAATGGTTGAGCTGAATGGTGCTGATCCATACGTCATGTTCGTGAACGGGCGCCGCCAGTAGGGACTGGTCATCTCTTAGCTGCCTCGGCTTATTTTCATTTTTAATTTCTTAATTGTTTTTGTTTTTTTATAACGGACGCTTTTAACGTGCACGTATTTCTACATCGTTCTCACATGGTTAATTTCAACACGAATGATGTAATCAATTATTTTGTAACAATTTTATGATTTAAAAGAGTGTCCATGGAGTTTCTTGCCCGTTCTTCTCCATAGGTACCTACGCTTTGGAATGGGCAACTAGCTTCATCTTTCTGACTGACCGACCCTTTGACTATTCAAAAGTACCTGTAATTGGTTTAGTTGAATTAAATGATTTGAGTTTGAGTTTGAGTTTGTGCTGAATTCATGGTTACAGTTTGCGCGTCAATGACTTTGTCACCCACTGGTAATGTAACTGGGAAATCAAACACTGCTTACTGCGTCGTCTTTTGCTTACTGACTGCTATCGAATAGGTAGCCCGTACCTATTAGATAGTAGTCAGTATCAAAAGACGACCAATTCAATCATAAACAGTTGACAAACGCATCGAAAGAGTGCAGGTGCCCCAGGTCCATGGGCAGAGGCAACATTGCATTTGACCGAAAATCCCAGGGCTACGCCAGGCCAGGCTCCTGCTAATGGGCTGATACGCCACACACAGTCTTCACCAAGCAGACCGTTCTCAACAGTATCTACCGACGATCACCTAGTCTCGGTTGTATTAATAAATAAAGGTTTCTAAAAATGAGGTAAGTAATAGAGTCCGTGAAGGTTTCAAAACAAGAATGCATTGTCTGCAGTTCAACTTTGTGAAAATATACTATCACTTAAGATTACAATCGATAGTTTCTTCGTTGGTTGCACAAGATTGCATCTTATTTATTTATCATGGACGCACCTTTGGGATGCATCCTCCAACAGCTGAAGATTGTTATAAATATTGTGTTGAGTTCAGACAGGTACATAAAGAATACATTGCAACATCTTTGGGTGCATGCAGTTTATGGTAGCGTTTGGGTTTAGATACCGTTAATACTTAATTTGGGGCTCGAGGCTAAGTAATAACAACCACACAGGTCGATCGATCAGGCTATGCTACGTTTGCCAAGATTGGTCCGTGGATGGGTGACCATCTTTACATACCCTTCGTGCCTCGGAAAACACTTTAAGCCGTCAGTCGTGGCTCTTTGCCAGTCGTTACGGGTAGTCAAAAGCCCGAAAGTCTGACAACCTGTCTTACCAAGGGGTTTCATTTTATCCAGTTACTGAGTTGTAGAGGTCAGAAAGGCAGTCGTTTCATGTAAAATACTGGTATTCAGCTGCATCTGGTTAGACTGGAAGCCGACCTCAACATAGTTGGGAAAAGGTTAGGCAGATGATGAATACCTAATTTGGTAACTAAAGATAAGGAGTGTTTATTATGAAGATTCAACTGCCAATAATACGCAAAGTAAGCTAAGATGAGAGGCTAATTTACAGAGTCAAATTAAATTAGCTAGCGAAACTGCGTAGACGTTATAGGTGTCAGTCAGACTCATGTGATGATTCCACGGTAACAGATTAGGCGTCGATGTATGCCACCCTGTATAGATGATGTCTAAAGCATGTATAGGTAGGTACACAGGTACACACAATACGGACGAACGTAGACGAAGCAAAAGGATTATGTATAAGGTTCGTCGAACGTTGTGTTCTGCAATTTCTGTGTGCAAACATTTAAATAAACCACTGTTTGGACGCAAGCCTCCTCTCTTTTTGAGAGGGAGTAATCCACCACAAGGGCCCAGTGCGGGTTGGTACTCGTAGATGTCACATGTCTTCGAATTGTTGGTTTTAGGACATGCCGGTTTTTTCACGATATTTTTCTTCACTGTTTTAAGAGCGGTGGTGACGAAAAATTATAATCAAAGTAAAGCGCCTGCCTCCACGTTCCTCCTGTTCGAACCCACGACCTGCAACTGGTAAGTCAAGGCCGTTACCACTGGGCCACCACTGATCTTTTCATCATACATACGTAACAACAAAGAAACTGGTGTCCCTATAGATTTTGAACTATCATTAAAAGCAACTAGTTGCACAACTCCTAGCAGTCGTAACATCGACAATACAGCTACACTGTTCGAAAAGCGAGAAAGTTGTACGTTCGAGCCAGCGAACGTTTTATCTTGGTTCTCAATTATGAATGCCGTCCTTACATTAATATGCATGTGTGAATATCATTTAGAATCGTTAGAATGTGGATGATTTATGTGATATTGCAACAATCTTTTGTTTTGGTGAAAGATTTTTTTATTTGTGATGGCAAACCGTACCACATAACGTTTTTGAAAGCTAAATAGTATTCTTTTCCGTGTAAGACTCAAGTGCTCTTTAAATCAGCACCGAATTAAGTTTTGTAAGTGGAATATAATAGAAAGAAAGAAGAAGCAGAAAGAAGTAAATACAATTATTTGCGGCAAACATGACGATGCGTCATGTTTGCCGCAAATAATTGTTAAAAAAAGAAAAATTACAGCGACAGCTGGTGTTGATGTGATGACGTCAGCTAGTGCAGCAGATATAAATAAAAAAACCACAATCAAAATAAGAAATAAAATAAATACACACTACAAAAATATGGTATAAACATGAAATATATGAAGTGGTAACATTTGGGAAGCATAGTATGGGACGCCCCCCAACTAGATGGACGGACGACCTTAAGAAGGTGGTTGGGGTAGACTGGATGCGGAAGGCGGAGGACAGGGTGTTGTGCCGCAGCCTGGGAGAGGCCTATGTCCAGCACTGGACTGAAATAGGCTGAGTTGATTGAATTCTACAACTATTTTCATATGTTGTCACACTTGTATTCTCCAAATGATTTGACAAAGGTGATAGTAGGGTAGCGGGATCGTCCGAAAGGGTTACCGCTGCCCTGGAACATAAAGGGCTAAGGAAGGAACACGGGTGGGTTTTAGTCAGTAAGCGTCTGACACTCCCTCCTGCTCCACCCAGAGCGGGAGGAGTCATTTGATGATTTCCCATCCTCAAAAAAAAAGAGGTGATAGTATACCACAGTTTGCCAGCTATGTGATAAAACCAAATGGTCGAAGCTGTTAAACATCAAAAAATTAGCTGACCAAATGACCCAATTCACTTCAATACACCTTCCACAAAACCCAAGCTATTGAAAACCAGCTCCCCTTTAAACAAAAACCAAACCTTTTAAAGCAAACAGCTTCAAATTTCACCGGACCATGCGTTCTATTCTAAAAACGATATACAATTTTCCTCTCGCTGTCCGTAATTCATAGTAACTCTGGTTTACCCCGTGGCCGTACAAGCGACATGCGTCCTGTGACAGCGAGTGCGGAGCATTATAAGCATAATCAGCACATACTGTTCCCACTCCTGGGACACAGGGTTCCACTCTGTGAGAGAGAGTGGGCCGTAATCTAACACGTTGGCCCAGTGCGGGCTGGTAAATGTCACATGTAATCGAATTTTTGGTTCTAGAACATGCCGGTTTCCTCATGATGGTTTCTTTCACCGTTTTGAGAGTAGTGGTGATGTGTGAATTTACACAAAGTAAAGCGCCTATCGGGGTTCGAACCTACGACCTACAACTCGTGCGTCGCGGCCGTTACCACCGGGCTTGCTTTGAACTGACTGCGGAGAAAACAAATGAATGAAGTTGTTTAGAACATTTATTTATTACTAGCTTCTGCCCGCGGCTTCGCCCGCGTGGATGTCGGAAATTATGCCACGGGAACGTGCTAACAGGATAAAATGTATGTGCTTCCCCAGGATGCCATCCATCTCGCGGGCCCTTTGTGGCTAATTACAATAGAAAATCAATTGTGTCTCATTAGTGGTGATTAAGAGGGTACCTATATGATATCTTTACCTAAGTACCTACCTAATTAAAAAAAAATAACCCACCTAAATAAACCTATTTCTGATGATAACTAATCTAAACTCAATAAATAAGCAAAATCTCTAAAAACTAATATCTATACGAATGACTAATCCTACCTAACAGTATTATAAAATAACCTACGGTCACTACGTACACTAACAAATATACTACCTATACTATAAAATTAAAATCTATACCTACGACTTATAAAATTAAACCTAAATAACTCTAAACACTAAAAGGAATAAAAAGGTCGCACAGATAATACTGCGGGTGACGTAACCTTCGACAAACTTATTATTTGCGGTTGGTACAGTAATCGGTCTAGGGATCGAACCGCAAAATTAAGTTTGTTTTTTATTGTATATACTTTTCCGGGATAAAAAGTACCCAGTGTGGTGCCCAGGATATTAAAGAATAATTATACCAAGTTTCATCGTAATCGAACCGGTAGTTTTTGCGTGATGCCTGAACAAACAGACAGACAGACAGACAGACAGACAGACAGACAGACAAAAATTTTTGTAATCACATTTTTGGGTTCGGTGTCGGTCTAGTAACACCCCCTGCCATTTATTTTTTTGATATTTTCAATGTACAGAATTTTCTCTTCTACAGATTTATTATAAGTATAGATTTATTATAAGTATAGATATAGATTTACTAGCGGACCCGGCAGACGTCGTCCTGCTCGGTTGAGTCATCATATACCGACAGCAGCGCCACCTACCGGGTCCAATTTTTTTTTCTGTTTTCAAACTATCTAGGAATCCGTTGAAATATACACAAAAAAATTCATCCAAATCGGCCCAGCAGTTTTCAAGTTTTAGCGAGACAAACGAACAGCAATTGATTTTTATATAAATACTAGCGGACCCGGCAGACGTCGTACTGCCCGGATGAGTCATCATATACCGACAGCAGCGCCACCTACCGGGTCCAATTGTGTTTTCAAACCATCCAGGAACCCATTGAAATATACACACAAAATTTCATCCAAATTGGCCCAGCCGTTCTCGAGTTTTAGCGAGACAAACGAACAGCAATTGATTTTTATATATATAGATATAGATAGATCGATTTGTCCTCACACTGGAACGCCATACAGCAATTACACCGATGGAGCAAAAAAGCACTTCATGTGCTGCTTTAATCCATTCTGTGCGCGGTGGACATCGAACGAGTGGCGATGGATCACGTACACTCACGTAGCGTACAAGTGCAGCATTTCTCCATAGCCCCATCACTCCCTTTTAAATCATAAAATTATAAAGTGACGGATGGAAACAAGTGAAGCTCGCGCGTGTCGCTTGACGCAAGTCGCATCGCATTGAGTCTGTAAACGGAGCCTTACCAAACGAAAGTTAGAGCTGGCAGTCGGTGGCAAGAGTCAAAACTATGAAGTTTCAAGTGTAGTTCCTCTCAGGACATTCAAAAGCCCTGTGTATCTGTTTCTGTAATATTTGTAAAACTGCTTGCAATTGTTTCTTGATGCGTGTTTTGTTTTAAGTTTTATTTTGAAGGATTTAAAGTATGGGCTAGCCAAAAGTATCCTTGTGGAAGGCAAATAATAAAATCGATCGCTGAGTTTATTTAGGAAACTTTGTAAAGTAGTGCATTTTTATCCAAGCGTTGCTTAGTTTCTATTTAGGTTTGTACTTTGTCTTAACGTAGAGCAGTGGTGGCCCAGTGGTAAAATCCTCACCTTACGAGTTGTAAGGTCGTGGGTCTGAACCCAGGCCGGCGCTTTACTTTTAAAATGGCCAAGTGCGTGTCGGACCACGCAAACCCACATTTCGACAGTTTTTTTTGGGTCCCATTTATTATAGGGGGCGAGCCTAGTGCTGTTAACCGGGCACAGATCCGGAGCCCGGGCTGCTTCTGAGAAATTCCTAACAAAAAACCCTGCCTACATATCCTTTACCTATTTCAACGTAACTCCTACAGTGTCCAAAACATGAACAACTGAATACAAACAAAACCATGTTTCATACTAAAAATGATCCTAGCCCTAATTACCCCTTAGATACTATTGGAAATACAAAACAAATAAAACAATGTGTAGGCAGAAACATTTCGCAGGTACCAAACCACAGTTTAATCCCACCCAGCACCAAGGGATTAGTACTGTAATCGAATATTTAAACAACTTGGCGAGGGTCACTTAATAAATGAGATGCTGCCATACATAATTTATTTATAGAACACAAAGTTACGGCTACTGATTATGTTTTGTGAACTATTTTAGGCTGTGGTGTGGTAGATTTGTTAAGGTATGAGGAAAAGTTCACTAATCGTGTCGTGTCTGATAGGCAACAGCCCGATGATTCATGTCGGGCCGTTGTACATATGCTATGTAGTTGCGCGGTAAACTTTGCTTGCGAGATGCAGGATTTTGCGCGACGTCAGTATTACGCGTTTGCTGTGTTAAAACCGGTATGAGGGTCGAGAAAAAGTGACATCATATGAGCTGATGATAGAGAAGTCAAAAATGTATTGAATTAACATAAGCTTCTATCATCATCTGCCTAGCCTTTTTCAAACTATGTATGTATGTATGTTTCCAGTCTAATCGGATGCATCTGAACACCAGTATTTTACATGGAGCGACTGCTATATTACCGCCACAACACGACACGATCAATCCTACCGGTTCTGTGCTTCCCGCATCAAACCAATTCCTACGGGCTTCACAAAGTCATCGGTCCACCTTGTGAGAGGCCTTCCAACGCTACGTCTTCCAGTACTACGACCTGGGATGCTTACTTTATGTCCCGCTAGTAGGAGAAAAACTAGTCTTACATATTTGTGTACAGATTTAGCTAACATTCTACCAAGATATTTCTTCACAAACTGAAATAAGTTTAAAACGAAACCCAAAGAGCTACAAACCACTACATTAACGCCATGTACGGCTCATAAAAGTGCAAGGAGCGTATATGTAACAGTATGATCTAATTAAAGGGTGCTATTCTATATAGTGCCTATATCGCTCAAGTAGACGAGAAGCAAAAGTCTTGTATCAAGTTATGATTGCCGCGAGCGAGGTGCTCGATGTTGCTTATTTTGTGGCTAGGAAATATGCGGTTTTAGGAAAGAATTGAGATATTGTGAAGATTGGTCAGACAAAACATTTTTGTTCTGCTGAATAATACCAGATTTAGCGACTTTAAAGAGAGCAGGAAGTGAACAATTAAAGTCAAAATAATGAAAGCAATATGTCATATGAATACTGTTTAAGAAAAGACGGCGAACGGCACCCTAATTGCGTAACACACGATCAATCGTAATCTGAATCATTTTGAAGCAAATTGCTAATCCATTCCTTCATAACTTCGAAAAATTTGTCTGCTCAACACGTGGATAACGCAATGACTGTTGTTGAACTGTCAAAATGAAACCGATTCCGATTGATTGTATGTTACGCAATTAGGGTGCTGGACGGTATTACTTTGACAACAAGAAAAGCATAATATTTTACTGTATAATATTGTACTGTTTGTTCTATCTAGATTTACGAAATTTAGCAACCTAAACCTCGGAAAAGCATTTCAAATCCAAGCGACCCAAGAATGTGAAAGGTTTTAGTATTTTTCCGCTATGATCTTCTTCATTGCTTATACAACCAAATTATTTAATAAACAACTATTTCTATTTTTATTTTTACCATTTATGTACAGACGCCAGCAGATCAAGCTACCCGAAACTGTCAAAATTTCCCAATCAACCTTGAACCTTAATGCTTTAGTGATATAGTTGAAAATCTATTATAGAAATGTGACAGATTGTAGTAGCTTGATGTGCTGGCGTCTGTACACACATATATAAACAGACAAGAAAAAACAGAACAGTAAAATAGGTACAGAGGTGATGCTTATTTGATAAGGAATCTCTTCCAGCATACCTGCGATAGGACAATAGACAGTGTGTGAAAGAGTAAAGGAGACAAAAAATAATACATAAAATCATAAACAACTACATACTATGTAGCTGTTATCCATGAGTTTGTCTGCGTGTATATTGTATTTCATTGCATTTAACACAAAAATCCAGGATGACCTTTGTCATTCTCTTGGTCCTGTCACAGACAGAGTTACTTTTGCATTCATAATGATTAAGAATGGATTAATACTCTCACGTGATCAGCAACAACTAACATTGCAACAACAAATCAATCTTAATCTGATTAATTTTGAAAGGTATTGCTAATCAATAAATAAAGAGTAATAAATAAAGAGGGAAAGTACGCGCAGGAAAGACTTTAAAAACAAGTTAATACCCCAACTTCATATTGTTCAACATAGTCCTCAATATCAAGCAGTCCGGATTTTTAACAGGTTGCCATTGCATTTAAAAACTATAATTTACAAGAGCTCATTTAAGTCAACACTTAAGGCGTTCCTATTGAAGAAATGTCTGTATTCTATAGACGACGACATATCCACGTTTTAAAATTTGATTAGTTAATGAGAGAATAATATTAGTATGTAGTAGCTTGTAATGTATTGAATTTTATTGTTAACTAGCTTCTGCCCGCGGCTTCGCCCGCGTGGATGTCGGAAATTATCCCACGGGAACGTGCTAACAGGATAAAATGTACCTATGTGCTTCCCCAGAATGCCATCTATCTCGCGGGCCCTTTGTGGCTAATTACAATAGAAAACTAATTGTGTCTCATTAGTGGTGATTAAGAGGGGCCCGTGGCTAAATAATAACAGCCGCACAGGTCGATCGGTCAGGTTAAGCTACGCTTGCCGCGGTTGGTCTGTGGATGGGTGACCATCTTTACATACCGAGACCCCTTCGTGCCTCGGAAAGCACGTTAAGCCGTTGGTCCCGGCTGTCATTTGTGGATCTTTGACAGTCGTTACGGGTAGCCAGATGCCCGAAAGTCTGACAACCAGTCTTACCAAGGGGTATCGTATTACCCAGTAACTGGGTTGTGGAGGTCAGATAGGCAGTCGCTCCATGTAAAATACTGGTATTCAGCTGCATCCGGTTAGACTGGAAGCCGACCCCAACATAGTTGGGAAAAGGCTAGGCAGATGATGATAGTGGTGATTAAGAGGGTACCTATATGATATCTTTACCTAAGTACCTACTTAATTAAAAAAAAAAACTCAATAACAGAAAATTAAATACCTACCTACCTAACCTATTTCTGATGATAACTAATCTAAACTCAATAAATAAGCAAAATCCCTAAAAACTAATATCTATACGAATGACTAATCCTACCTAACAGTATTATAAAATAACCTACGGTCACTACGTACACTATCAAATATACTACCTATACTTTAAAATTAAAATCCATACCTACAACTTATATAAAAATAAACCTAAATAACTCTAAAAACTAAAAGGAATAAAAATGAACTACATTGCGGGTGACTTAACCTACGACAAACTTATTATTTGCGGTTGGTGCAGTAATCGGGTCTAGGGATCGAACCGCAAAATTAAGTTTGTTTTTTATTGTATATACTTTTCCGGGATAAAAAGTACCCAGTGTGGTGCCCAGGATATTAAAGAATAAATATACCAAGTTTCAACGTAATCGAACCGGTAGTTTTTGCGTGATGCCTGAACAAACAGACAGACAGACAGACAGACAGACAAAAATTTTTTTAATCACATTTTTGGGTTCGGTGTCGGTCTAGTAACACCCCCTGCCATTTATTTTTTTGATATTTTCAATGTACAGAATTTTCCCTTCTACAGATTTATTATAAGTATAGATATAGATGTATTTTCTTTTTATTTATATTTTTTTTTTCTTTTATCTTATATGATTTATTGTATTATGAATGTGTTAGTTTTATAATTTTAATGATTTCAAACACAATGTGAATTGTTCCTGAATAAATGAATTGAAATTGAAATCCATTGCTTCATATTTTCGAAAAATGTGTGTCTCCTCAACAATGTGAATTACGCAATGTATGTTGTTGAACTGTCAAAATGAAACCCAGTGTGATAGTGTGTTACGCAATTGGGCTGAACATCCACAATCGCTTATACTTAACCATTAATTCATGGCCACATATTTATAAATTAGAATGTCTACCGAGACTACAGTCATAGTTTGTTTGTTATGCCTTTGTGTCAGTAATGGCTTGTTAGCTGGCACTGAACGATGGAGACGATTCCGTTGCTACAGTAACTTCATGGAATTTCTGGATTGTATGTCAAAAGCCAAGAGGTAGCTCGGACGGTTGAGGAGAAGTATTTGCTTTTACTTCTTGTTTGTCTTTGGTAAATTCGGTTTTGAGTAAAGAGGTCGCTACTTCCAGACATAGACTTACTATGGGCAAATATAAGAAAATTCAAATCGTTAGACTCACCCGACCGTGTCAAACGGTGGTAACATAAAAAGCTGATTTTGATTTATTGCCCAATCACAAAAACACATGAACAGGCGTCCTTTCTATTTATAAAAAGAGGCCTGTACCCTGCGTAGGAAAATACAGGCTGGAAATAATTTCGTGACATTATAATCTGCCCACATCCTATTTACGAGACTATTCAAAAACATGTTCTTCCATTCGAAATATTCTATTGAACCGCTACTCTATTCTGTGAGGTAGTAGCCGTAAGTACATTATATATAAACCAATATTCTATAATATTAAAGGCAGTATTGTAACAGCATTCGTTGTATCATTTACTCCTAGAATCTGCCCTCCGTATATGGCGACCGCGACAGTAAAATAGGCGCGAATAGTATTTACATTCCTTTGACCAAAACGGAACAAGCGGTGTTATAATGTATTGCATCAATACCAATCATCTGCGCGCAGTCGGCCTGAACAATGTACTTTTTGTGAAAATTTTATAATTTCACCTCAAAATGGGTACTACTAACAGCAAGGAGGAAATCATAGTTCCACAAAACGCAGCAGCAGGCAGTAACATAGCTAACATCAGACAGCTGGCAGTGCACGCCAGCACTACCAACATTATATTGTTTGTGGTACTCTTGATTACATCGCTGGCGTTTTTGTATGGTGTGTACAAAATATATAAAAATTGTCACCAGCAGTGGATTAAAAACGAGATTAGAAATGACAGACAAAGATATTCCATACGGAGGCGTAGTGTCGATGAAGAACCAGAATTACGAGCCAACACGAGGAGCTACCGAAAAGACACCGAGAACATTGTTTGAACCGTCACCGTTGCCCGTAGCTGATGAAGAATAGTGTGCAGTCATGTAGTCGGTGTATCATGTGTCTGTGTGCGAAAATTCTATGGGTTAGTATCAGTGCGCGGTCATATAACGAGTATAAAAATTGTACTATCTATTCGTAATATACGTGTGATCGCATATACGTAAATATAAGTGACATTATAATGGACTTAGTTAAGTGAAAAATATAACTAACATAATTACAGGATGTATGCAGAATAATACAAGGGTATGAAATTTGATTCAAACAAGATAATAGTATTTTCCATGGCTGAAAAATTTAAAACATTGTATGACAATTTATTTGAAATCAGAAAATATTTAATAAAGATGAGGAAGGCCCAGATAGGTGGAAAAGTAATATTGTTGTCGTAAAATTAGCAGTAGAAGCTGATGTTATGTAGAGGAGTACAACTTATTATTAGAATATTATTCTGAAACTAAATCCACTATAAGTAAAAGTGAGTGTTCAATTATCCACGAGCTTTGTTCTAATTTTGACAAGTTATAAGAAAATTTTAGATTTGTGTTCACAAAAACCCATTACTTCGATCAATATGACGAATACTTGTAAATTTGATTTAAAAACCGCTTTAAATTTATTGCCAGTTTGTTCCGACGATGAGGCTAGCGTAAAGCAACTAATAGACGGGATAGAATATTATACATCAGAGCTAAACGAAAATTCTTAAGAACAATTATTAAAATTTGTGTTAAAAACTAAACTAGAAACTCTCACAGGCCGCAAAACTGAAACTATCTCCATCTTATGCCAACATTAATGAATTGATAACCGATTTAAAGACCCAATTACTGCCTAAAGAATCAGCTTCTGCAATTCAACGAAAATTGTAAAATTTCAGGCAAAATGATTAATCAATTGATTAATTCGGCAAACAGATGACTGAATTATTTTTTCACAATCAGATGGCAGTGATGCTAATTTTAAAATATTGAAATCAATAAACGAGAAACAGGCCATCAAAAGCTTTGCAGATGGATTGAGAAGTAGACGACTAGGCACAATAATTTCAGCCCGAACTCTTATATTATTAAAAGACGCTGTACAGGCGGCTATTGATGAAGATATCTCAATTCCAACGACTTCTTCTGATATCTTAACCATGAATTCTAGAGCCAGAATTTCGTATCGTATCGTATCGTTCGGTCGCAGAGGAGAGGCCGCTTCGCATTCACAGGTAGAGGACGTGGACTTAGTTAACGGCAGCCTCCCCAGAACCCAGATGAGCAACAGGATCACGTTGGGCGAGGATCGTATGCAGGTCGGCGCGGGTCGACCCGATCATTTTATGGAAAAAAAGGTACGTCCAATTTTAATAATAATAGTGCAACGGGGTACCAACATGTACATATTTTGGTAAATTCGGACTTGTAGGAAAATTCAACAAGCGAAGAGCAAAACGTAAATCAGTTTTTCGAGACTGAAAATTTCATTTTGACATGTAATAGCGTAGGCTATGTTAATATAAGCTCACTTAATAATAACTCATACCATTTATTAGTTGACACCCGCGCATCCATTTCTGTCGTAATGTATAAACATATTTCCGATCAAAACATTCCAATCCATAACGAGAAGACTATCATAAATGGAATTGGGGGCAACGTCCAGAGCATTGGGTATGTTTATTTAAATTTACTTATTGGAAATCATACTCTGCGCCATAAGTTTTTTGTTTTTAAAACATTACCTTGTAAGGGTAGTGGTATATTGGGACAAGATTTTTTGAGCAAGTATAAATCAGTGTTAAATTTCGGAAATCAAACTTTGTTGCTTTGGAATACACATTTGAAGGTGTTTATACCATTGATAATGGCAAACAAGCATATTAATATACCAGCGAGGTCAGAGTCAGTTCATTTTATTTGGACAAGTGAGACGGATAAATGCGTAGTTAACGCGACGGAACTACAAAAAGGGATTTTTATTGCAATACTTTACTGAAGCCTACGAATTGGAAAATACCCATTAGAATCTTAAACACCACTGATTCAGATTTAGTAATAAATTCAATAAATCTCACTACTCATAAAGCAAGCGACTATGATGTTTGTACATTTCCAGCAATTAATAATAGTGCTGATCGTGTGAATAAACTATTTAATTCCTTGTCGTTTAATCAGCTAAAAAAAGAGGAGCAATTGTCTATAGAGTCGATATGTGCAAGATATTCAAACATTTTTTTCCTTCCGGGAGACAAATAAGGCACAACTAGATTATACGAACATACAATAACTTTGAAACCAAACATGGCCCCAGTATAAGTTAAGCCTTCCAGAATGCCCTATTTGCAGAAAGACGAATTAAAAAAACAAGTGGATAACTTATTAGAACAAAATATTACTGAACCCTGTTCCAGTCTAGTCCAGTTGTACTAGTGCCCAAGAAATCTAATACCGGAGAAAAGTAATGGCGGCTAGTTATAGATTTATACATAATGATAAATTCCCCCTGCCAAATATTACGGACATACTAGATTCTCTGACTGGCTGTATTTACTTCACACATTTAGATTTATGATCATTCAAGGATTCATAAAACCAGCGTCTCAATAAAAAAGTACGCGAGCCGAATTTGCGAGAGACCTGAGTGCTTTATGTAAAAAACTTAATATAGGTATTTGAAGTATACTTTATTAAAAATTCTAATAATAATATTTTTGTCGAAAAGCTTACTAGCGAAATAAGTAACTGGAAAGGACCCAGATTATGTAGTTATCCTAAAAGACGTTGAGAGAATAGAAGACAAACATGACAGGAAGGTGATACTTAACGATTTTCATCTTTTGCCCACTAGTGGTCACGCAGGCGCGAGAAGTTGTTGTTGAATGTTGACTAATATAAAAAAATATTATTTTTGGCCAGGTTTGGAAAGTGATGTCAAAAATTTTGTAAAAAAAATGTATGCAATGTCAAAAACAAGTAATAATAATAATTTATTTTCATAAGCCTAATACAATAAGGAGAGAAAAAGGGTTAACAGTGCATAACTTAAATAGCTTATATCCTTATATAAATAGGCTAGGTATATGCACGTTGTGTGAAACTCCTGACACCCAAACTAGGACATGTCCTGTATCTCAGGTGTCAGCGTTCCTCCCGGCCCTTCACCTTTGTGAAGCCTAACATTCCGTTCTTCACAGATTTCCACAGATAAAAATAATTATTATAATCTAAACTATAATCTAAGTTTAGTTTTATTAAGATACATAGAAGAAAATAATCATAAAATAACCACCCTATTTTCATCTCTGCTGTAATATGTGTGGAGTAGTGAGTGTAGCGTATGGGTGAGTGTAGTGTTAGGGTAAGAGTGTAGTGTGTGGGTAAGTGTAGTGTGAGGGTGAGTGTAGTGTGTAAGTGTGTTTGTGTGTGTGTGTTGGTAAGTTGCGGATGCGTGTGATGTACAACTTAGCCAGTGCTGCTAACCAGCAATTCCTCAGTTTCCCGATAAGTTAAGGAAGCAAGCCAATCCTTGACCTTCATTTTGCAGTTTATTCTGTTCAGGTGAAATATATCTAGCTGTTTGTTTGTCTCATTATAAAGTAGTATAAGTATACAATACAAGTCACAGAGCCAATGGTGATCACGACGATTGCTCATTCGGCTTTCGATAAAATAATCTTAGACTTGGTAGGATCATTAGATAAAGACAGTAATGATTTTTCCTATAAACTAACACTACAATGCGAGTTGACAAAATATGTGTGTGCTCCCCTTGTCTCTATAGCCGCTACAGAGGTAGCACGCACTATCGTAAATAACTTTAACTTCAGCGTGGTGTACCGAGAGAAATCGCTACCGACAGGGGCACGGAGTTTATGTCTGAGACAGTTAAACAGGTTTGTGAATTACTTCACATTAAGAAATTAAATTAATAATAATAATAATATCCCTGGACATTTCACACAGCGCCATCTAGTCCCAAGCTAAGCTAATTCAATGGCGTATCATCACCAAAGCATCGGAGCGCTAGAAAACTCACACAAAAATTTAGAAGAGAAACCCGAATTGTGGAGTGCTTGGTTACCGTTCTGGACCTTTGCGTATAATACGACTGTTCACACGTCAACAAAATTTTCACTTTTTGAGTTTGTGTATGGTAGAAAATGTAACCTACCGAATAATTTGACAAAATGCGTAGAGCCTGTTTATAACTACGAGAATTACCCCCTTGAACTTAAGTACGGCGGTACTTAAGTACAAGGGGGTAATTCTCGTAGTTAAAAAATAAAATAAAATTAAAGTTAAATTTGATAGCCAGTAAGATAGATAGGAAAAGTAAATACAATCAATATGTCAATCCAATACGCTATAAGCCAAATGATCAAGTCTTAATAAAAAATGAAACTGGCAATAAACTTCATCATCTGCCTAGCCTTTTCCCAACTATGTTGGGGTCGGCTTCCAGTCTAACCGGATGCAGCTGAATACCAGTATTTTACATGGAGCGACTGCCTATCTGACCTCCACAACCCAGTTATTGGGTAATACGATACCCCTTGGTAAGACTGGTTGTCAGACTTTCGGGCTTCCGACTACCCGTAACGACTGCCAAAGGTCCACGAATGACAGCCGGACCAACGGCTTAACGTGTTTAAGCAATAAACTTAAACAATTATGTTCTGGACCATCTACAAAGTGATTAGAGATGTGTCGCATAATGTGGAAATTGAAAAAGGGTTACCGCTGCCCTGGAATATAAAGGGCTAAGGAAGGAACACGGGTGGGTTTTAGTCAGTAAGAGTCTGACACTCCCTTCTGCTCCACCCAGAGCGGGAGGGGTCATTTGATGATTTCCCATCCTCAAAAAAAAAAAAAGGGTAAAAATAATACTATTCATAAAAACAGAACTAAACCATTTCATGATTAAACAATAATGTTATATAACTACAAGTGTTATAATTATATATAATTTTTTTTTAAGTATGTACAGACGCCAGCACATCAAGCTACTACAATCTGTCAAATTTATTTAATAGATTTTCAACTTTATCGCTAAAACATTAAGGTTCAAGGTTGATTGGGAAAATATGACAGTTTCGGGTAGCTTGACCTGCTGGCATCTGTACTTAACAAACACTTACACAGTTATGATAGATACTATAATTGCGTACACGCCACTGATGACCGTGTATGACATCAGTGTAACCATATTCTATAATATTGTTTGTCTAAGCAAGCACCTACTTATAATGCATGATTTATATTTAGTTAATACGAATCAATGTTTATTTCTTACCCATTGTTATTATAATTTATATTTTAATCTTAACAATAAAATAAATTGTAACTTTTATTTTATTGAAATGTAAGGGGGAGATGTGAGTGCCGGACGGCGTGTACGTGTTCCACGCGCGCCTCAAAGAGATGTCAGCAAAAGCGACGGGGCCCCATAGGGCTGAAGCCTGCCTGGGTAGCGGGATCGTCCGAAAGGGTTACCGCTGCCCTGGAACATAAAGGGCTAAGGAAGGAACACGGGTGGGTTTTAGTCAGTAAGAGTCTGACACTCCCTTCTGCTCCACCCAGAGCGGGAGGGGTCATTTGATGATTTCCCATCCTCAAAAAAAAAAAGTAGATTATATAAATCAATGTTCTATCATATTAAAGGCAGTATTGTAACAGCATTCGTTGTATCATTTACTTACTCCTAGAATCTACCCTTCGTACAATTCATACAACACAACTACACTCCCCAAACATTACTCCCCGATTCTCGGAAGACACTTCCGAATTCAATTCTGTAATTCAGTTGATAATGACGTCATTTACTACAAGCGTTCCGGCCGTTAACCACGGCACCGTAACAATTAATGAAACAATAATAATGTTGCTGGCATGTTGCGTCTGGTCAGATTTTGTTTTTGAAACTCTGCAGCTAACAGTGTGTCAGTGTGTGAGCCTTTGTCCAACCACGTTGGGGTCAGCTTCTAGGCTTCCAGGCTAATGAAACCGCCAAACAGACGAGGCTTAAACCCAGCAATAATAATTGTAAGCTATTGTAGAAAAGATAGCTGCTGTGAACTTCCAATCTTCACTAGCCGTCCCCCGACGCAAGGACGCTTTTTTTTTTATTAGCCGTTCATGTCGTATCTGTGTGGTTCTTTCCTCAAAAGACCATCTCAGACATCGACCTATATGGTCTTCATATGATCTGACCAAGATTATGTCTGGACTTCAAAAGAGACTGTGACGTCTGAGTTTGTTTCGGCCTTTCTTCTCAGACTAGTCAGATAGGAAACGCCGACCTCATCTAGTTTTAAAATATGATTGACGTGTAAAAGTGTTTGTACAAACCTACTTACAAAATAAAATCATTTATCATTTAATGTCCCACTGCTGGGCAAAGGCCTCCCTACTCTTTTTCCACCTCTCTCTGTCCAGAGCTGCCAAGGACCAATCTTTATGAAAGGAGTCCAGCTCATCCTCATTAAGTACGCTTGGATCATAATATTTCCTACAACTTATATTAAACTGAAGGGGCCAATATATATATATATATTTTTTTTAGTTTTTAGAGGTAAAAACCTAAAAAAAAACAAATATATTTTTTTGTATGTATTGATTTAGAAGTTTTTCATATTGCAACTTATCAGAAGGCAAATTTTCGTAATTTAAAATGTTCAAAATCTAGTCGCAGTGTCATCTCAGCTACAAACAAATGTCAAAAACTTGTCAAAATGTAGGGAAATTACAGGCAATTGACAGATTGAGACTAAGATCAGACTGTGAACGTTCTTAAAATTACGAGAATTGCCCCTCTGATTAAACTTCAGCCGTCGCCTCTAACAAATAGAGTCTTAAATAATTTGGGACGAAATCAAAACACATACATGCAATTTATTAAACTTTCTTCAACAAATACGAAAAAATGTCCTCTAGAAAAAAAAAACAGTGAATACATTTCAAAAAAGGTTTCCGAATCTGGCCAGTGACCTTGTCAACGACAAAAGGGGTTCACAAAACTCCTAGTCATGAGGAGAATGGCCTGTACCGATCCAAGATGTATGAGCTACCCACTTTAATATTCTATTTCCGAAGGTTCGCGAGATATGTACCTCCCTGAATTATTTCTGGACGGATTCTTCTTTGTGTGTTAGTGAAGTAATAGTGCTAGTTTCTTTATACTTTGATAGATGTCGCTACTGTCTCGGGGACGTGCTCTGGTGATGAATCGAGTTGAGAGTGAAAAGTTTTACAAGGTAAGTGGAAAGTTCTGTTGGTAAGAATCAATTGAGCGTGGGCGAAATATTTCTGGGTGAAAATGTTGGGAATTATTTACGACTGTACAGCGTGCTACTCCCTTTCTTAATTTTGTTTTTATGAAGTTGCTTTTTGTATCTTTTAACTTTTTTGTTTCAGATTGTAAGTCTTCATTTACATAATGCAGTCTTTGTAGAATTGAAATTAAAGAAAACGTCTTTGAGTCTAGGATTTCACATTTAGTAATCTTGTTTAGTCCTGCTAAACAGATTACGCTTAAGACAATTTATTTCACTCAAAAATAATACAATTATTAAATTGAATGAGGAAAAAACATTATGATTAGGTTAAGCAAAGATTCTGCTGGGTTTTTTTTGTTAGCCTTCATTGTGTCCCACTTCTGGGTAAAAGCGGGGTGTAAGGGGTCCTATTAACATAATTAGAAAAGACCCAAGCTAACCTCACCTGCCCGTGGTGCACCCTGCTGACCAACGAACAAGGCTCTGGCGCAACGTCCACCAACCCACACTGGACTAACGTGGTGGACTATAGTCCAAAATCCCATTTCTAAACTTCCGCTGGGTTATAAACTAAAATTAAGTTTAACAGTAACAACTTACAATTCAAACATTAGTCAGAACCTCTTAAAAGTTGGAAGTTATTTCGATTCCTTAATTATTACTTTAGGTATAGAGTTTTAGAGTTGAGCCCCCTTATATACGTCTTTCTACTGTAGATTGTCCTCGATGCTCTTAAAGATATTGTGGTTAGCCTGCTTCTTATGCGCTTCTGCGATTTAGGTTAACTTCATTAATTGAAAAACAAACATACGTACACACCACATTACCGCACTTCTTGCCTTATCCTAATTTCCATACATCTTTATCAGCTAGCATGTTAGTATTCACCCCTTTTCTTGTCACATCATCTTTCAAATCACCATCATATCTTTGGTCTTGTCCTACTCTTGTAGCCATCCAAATCCATACTCAAATATTTCCTCACGAGATTTTTCTCATTCCTTAACACTATGACCACCGATTTCCAAGTAAGTAAAAAGATCCAAGTAGGTAAAGACATCTTTGTCCACCAATTCTTGCCCCCTTCATTACAATTTTATATCTACCTAAACCTTATCCGATTAAGTACTAAAAGGGACGTAATAACATCTTTCACACAGTCCATCTATCGTTTCTTTGGTCTTCCCTTTCTCATATAGCCATCCACATTCATATTCAAAGCTTTCCTCAAGCATTTTCCTCATTCCTCCGATCTCCTTCACACAATATCTAAGTAAAAAAATCACTCTAGAAACCTCTTTGTACACCAATTCATTCCCCCTTCATTACAATTTTATTTCTACCTAAACCTAATGTAACGTAATTTATTGTTGCTACCAATGTATTGGCAGTTCCATATAACCATACTGCTGCCCTTATCCTCATTTGACCTCCTCCTAAGTATACCGTGTCTTCTTGTTCAATACATCTTTATCAGCTGTAATGTCAGTATTCACCCCTTTCTAACCATATCATCATTCACACAGTCCATCCATCGCTTCTTTGGTCTTCCCCTACTCTTATAGCCACCTACATTCATACAAAAATCTTTCATTCGAGACTCTTCTTCATTCCTCCGATCTCTTTTACACAATTTCTATGTTAAGTAAAAAGATAACCCCAAAAACCTCTTTGTACTTTCCCCCTTCATTACAGTTTTCTATCTATCTAATCCGATTACCAAAAGAGTCTTATTTTAGTGCTGGTACCTATCTATTGACAGTTGCATATCACCATACTCCTGCCCCATCTCCTTAGCATAGCGTGTCTTCTTGTTCTATAGGTACATTCATACTCAAATGTTTCTTCAAGACATTTTTCTCATTCCTCCGATCTCCTTCACACAATTTCTATGTTAAGTAAAAAGATCACAAAAAGCCACTTTGTACACCAATTCTTTCCCCCTTCATTACAATTTTATATCTATCTAATCCGATTACCAGAAGGGACGTAATTTAGTGCTAGTTTAGTGATAAACATCCGCCGGTCCTTTCTCCATTGTGACGGGGTTAGTTCAGAATTAATTATCCTGTTCTATTTATTCGGGAATTGCGCTTGAATATTTTATAAGTGGGCTGTCGTCACGTGGTACGAGACGGGTTCTGTCTTGAAATAATTTTGTGAGACACATGTGTTGTGTTGCTTGCTACTTTTTCTGGGGTTCCTTTTATGTGGGAGGGATTGAATTTGAATATGTTTTCGTTTTTAGGTTGGGTAGAATTGCTTGATTCTGGTTATGGTAAAATTTCGTGACATTTTCGGTATCTGTTACCTATAAGAAATTATGACTTTATTTTGGAAATTATGAATTATCGACAGATAATTTTTATTCGTGAAATAACATTGACGTCTGAGAGATTTTGTATAGGAGAACTGTCAAAAATTCAAAATTATTCCTCGGATAAAATTATCTGGTGTTGGAAAAATCTGCTCTTAGAATAGTTCAGATAAATAACTGGATGGCAGGATGACAGCAGACGCCTATGTGTGTTTTTGTTTTTGTATTGAGTTCATTATTTAATTTAAAACATGGTGTAATTAGTTAGTTTTATTGACTATTATTAAAAAAGTTAAATAAACATTTTTGTAATTTTAGAAGTAACTTGAGATGGTGACAGGTGCAGGGGAGGGAAGAAAAATACATGATACTTTGCCAGTGCCAAATAATTTACCTACTGTAAGGTCAGGATGAAAATGACGTGTGGTCCGAGGAGGCTCCTTTATTCGGAGAGCTGTTTGTTGCAATGCAAAATGACTAAGCATTTAAAAGCTTCACTATCTAAAAACTCTTCGTAAGATTTCGAAATCGCAACTACGTCACTGCGGTACGAACAATTAGGGTTCAGCTAAGCGATACAAATACTCGTAGTCTGGCTGTACGGCGAGGTGAAATGCAACGGCCGAAAGTCGACAATTACAACCCACTCAATTGATGAGCGAACCGGGGTTGTTACGCCCTCCTCAATATGCATGAAGTGTTGAGTTCTAGGGCTGGCACTTGTGAAAAAATGTGCGAATATTAATTGTTTTAAAACTATTAGGTACCCTGCGTACTGACAAAAAGCGATGGCCGCACGAGTACGCGATTACGCGCTCGTTTACCCAGCATGGCAGGAATAGGTCCTGAAGCAATCTTTTAGAAGGGAAAAATATTAAATTATGGCTGAGACGTCATATTTTGTTAGTTTTTAAGTAAAATTGAATTTATTTCCTTATCAGAAAGTTTTGCTGACTGATATTATAAAGAGAATAGATTTGATTTTTTGTGTGTGTTGTTTGTGGAGCTTTCACACTAAAACGGCTGGACGGATTGAAATTTGACACATAGATAGACCATAATCTGTGACAGGACGACCAAAAATTGCGATAGGGTGAAACCGCGGGATGCATTTTTTTTAGCGGTCTGTGAGCGGGTTAGAGAAGCAGTTTTGATAATTACTACAAGTCTATTTTCAGATTAATTTCATATAGCTTAGCCTAGACTTTTTCTAACTGTGTTACGATATAGATAATTATTTAATTTGATAAAATTTTGCACTAAGCATAGTTTACCTAGGTTTCTTCACGTGCAGAGCTGTACGTTACGGGAACTGATAAACGCTAGTGTTGGCGCCAAACAAGTAGCCGAATTTTGGGCCGCGTCCATTTAGATTGCCATCAACACGCAAAAAAGAAGAAGTTTTGTGTCACGCACGAGCTCATGTCGTAGTACAAGGGCGGAGTGATACCTAAGTCTGGTAAAAATCTATTTTGGAATAAAATGATCGCAAATTGCATGAAACGTAAAAGGTTTATCAAAGAGGTTGGTAACATCCTGGACTGCACCAAACACACTTACTAAAGTATCGTCACCCAAGGGGGCTCTTGAGTGCAGAGTTGTTGAAGACTTAGAATCACTTATTGATGGACTGTGTTTTCGATACGTCAAAGTAAAATCATTTATTTCAAATAGGCACGTAAAATGCACTACTGATCGTCGAAATTAACAGAAAAAAAAAAATTTAGTCGTCCTTTCCAAAACGGGCAAGAAATTCCACTCTCCACTCTTATGATAAAAATGGTCTTGAGGTTTAACAGACTTTATTTAGCCATATTACATAACATTCTGTCTCAACTAAATGGTTATGCGAAGAGTCTGTTCCGGTTCACAGTCCAAATATAATTCGTAGTAGTATGTTTTTAGAGCATGATGCAACTGTCATACGTATTGCGATTATAAAAGTCCCTTATTAAATTTTTAGGGGTCCGTATCTTAAAAAAACGGAACCCTTATAAGATCACTTCGTTGTCCGTTTTCTCAGAACGCGTGGAGCTATGAAGTCAAAATTAATATCAAATACTAATATCAAATACAAAATTAAACTCCTAAGTCAACGCAATCACAAGATACGGGTGTTTATGTTCCGTTTATGCCGCATGTTTTGACACTCGCAAGGAGTCAAAAGGAGAGGAATCAAAACATAGAGGGTACTCCCCGTTGACCTCTTTTACTCATACAGTTTCTTTTTTTTTTAAATCAAAGAGGGCCCTTTTACAGTAAAAAAATAGTAAGCCCAGCAAATATGGCAACATTCTTTTTCATTTTACTAGAACTACAACAACACCAATGAAACAACCTTCAAAGATATACCAACTGAAACTTCTCATCTCAACATTGAACAGAAACTTTTCCTCCTTTCTAATACATCGACGGACCAGCCCAATAAAACGGTTCCCGTCAATAGAACCCAATCGGAAAAGAAACAAAGAAAGCACTCGTGTGTAAGTGCATTGTGCCAAGAAAAATACACCCTGTTGTTGCTATTACAAGAAGTTTAGCGTTCAAATTGAATGACTTGACGGGTCATGTGTGATTATTTTCTGATCAGAAGGCCAATTCTCGTAATTTAAAACGTTCAAAATCTAGTCGCAGTCTCATCTCGGTGACAAACAAATGTCAAAAATTTGTCAAAACTGTATGGAAATTGAAATGTATTTTTGACAGACTGAGAACGTTCTTAAAAATTACAAGAATTGCCCCTCTGATCTTGTTAAACGATTTTTTTTTTATTGAAAATAAATGATATACGAATTTTTCTGTTCTTTTCTTCTTATCTGTTTATATGTGTGTGTGGAAGATTTTTAATTCTAATTTTGTGATATATGTTATCTGCGACCTTCACAAGGTCGTCGGTCCACCTTGTGGGATGCCTTCCTAACGCTACGTCTTCCGGTACGCGGCCACCACTCCAGAATCTTTCGGCCCCATCGGCTAACTGTTCTGCGAGCATCCGTTGGATGCGAGAAGCACAGAACTGGTCGAAGTGGAGGTGCTTAGGTGAGGCCTATGTCCAGCAGTGGACGTCATTCGGCTGAAATGATGATGATGTGGTTCAGCTTAATAGAGGAATTCAGCCTGGGAATCAAAAGCATTAGCGAGAAAAGGTATTGAATACTACGCCTGCTCACTGTTGACACTTCTGGGCTGGAAAATCCTGGTTACCTACCGATGTTTTCGTTAACGGTCTGTGAAGTCAAGGCCATGGCGCTTTGGGCGCTTTAAGTTAATCGAATTGCATGAAAATCCGTTTCGTAGTTAAAAAGAACAATGCAGTCACACGATTTTGCGTTATAGGTACTTTTTATTTCTAAATTTATTTTTTATGTAGATAATATGCACATATTGGTTATTTATTTTAGTTTTTCATTAATTACAATACAACACACACACACACACATGTATAACATTTTATCATTTGTTATAACATTTTATTTGATTTTGTATGAGCTTTTGTATAATTATCATATTTAATTAATTCTCTTAATTTATTATAACGGACACACACTTCCCTGTGTGTTTGTTATTCCACTCGTGGGTTGCAGCTGAAAATCAGCATTAGATGGTACAGACGCCAGCAGGTCAACCTACCCGAAACTGTCAAATTTTCCCAATGAACCTTGAACCTTAATGCTTTAGCGATAAAGTTGAAAATCTATTAAAGAAATTTGACAGATTGTAGTAGCTTGATGTGCTGGCGTCTGTACCTTGTGTTGTCATTATTATATGTAAGTACATATATTATTATTATTATTTATTTTGCTTTAATACCAATAAATGCATTTTTCTTTCTTTATGTATGAGTCTCATATTATATAGGGGCCCGTGGCTAAATAATAACAGCTGCACAGGTCGATCGGTCAGGTTAAGCTACACTTGCCGCGGTTGGTCTGTGGATGGGGGACCATCTTTACATACCGAGACCCCTCCGTGCCTCGGAAAGCACGTTAAGCCGTTGGTCCCGGCTGTCATTCGTGGATCTTTGACAGTCGTTACGGGTAGTCAGAAGCCCGAAAGTCTGACAACCAGTCTTACCAAGGGGTATCGTATTACCCAGTAACTGGGTTGTGGAGGTCAGATAGGCAGTCGCTCCATGTAAAATACTAGTATTCAGCTGCTTAGTCTGGAAGCCGACACCAATAAAGATCGGATTAGGCTAGGTAGATGATAATCATTATATTACAATAGCTATTCGAATTGAGAAAAGTTTAAAAAAAAAAATCTATCCATTTATAGAAAAAAAAAAAATACCTTAATTTGGCCAACCCTGCGTCGCATCATGACGAAGCATTGTGACCGTACCGAGAAGATCGTCGGTTCGATCCCGCGACGATCAATTAGTCAGCTCTTAATGCATTTATTAACCCTTCTTCCAACCTGGAAGCTAAAGAAATATTTACTTGACACCTTGTTATTTAAGTCGAGGAATTTAAATTAAATAAGGACGTCTGTAACTTCTTTTTTTTTTTTTTTTTTAAATAGACAGTATTATTCTTTTTAAAATTTTATTACCTTTTAAAAACAAAAGCGTTGCGTTATTTACAAAGCAAAGCAAAGCAGGAGACCCTCAGGTCTCCTTCTTTGTGAACTTGATTTTCATCTTCAGCGGCTGGAACGAATGGTTTGGGTAAGGAAGTAAAGTAAAGTCTGGTCAGCTCAAAGCTATAGAATCATTTATATCACAACATTCCACAAAAAGCACACAATCACACATAAACACATCCACGTAACATATCTATCCAATGACTGATGACGCGTTCGCCTCGGACCGCAGTCGTAAACAGCGCTGAGTGTGACGTCTCAATGATGCGTCTCCGAGTAAATCACGGAGATTGATGGACCGCCCGTGACTGATTGATACTGGGTACACGATATTATCAGTTGTAGTTTGTTCAGAAGCTTGGCGGCTTGGGAAACAGGGTAAATGCAATATACAAGGGGTAATTGAATTAACAGAAAAAAAACTGGAGTGCACTCGCGAAAAAAAAAAAAACAACTGCTCCATTCATGTTTGCATAACTTGACAAAATATAGGGAAAAGCAGTATTTTTTTCACGATTTAAGGTTGGTTCGCACAGTATAGTTGCCTGTAATTACGAGTACAATGACGTTATACCCTGTCTATTAGGTAAACTGTTTTTTGACAGATGAAACTAGTGGTTGCAGCAACACACAATACATTAACTGATACACGTACGGTATTATAATGTCTGTAAGAAGCCATCAATAAGATAATTCAATAAGATAAGGCAGTTTATATATTTATTTTATTACGCATTTTAAAGTTAACTTTTACGTAATCTGGGATATGTACGTTCTAAGACAGCTGTCAAAAAACGGTTAACCTAATGGACAGAGTATCAGTGGTTTTATTTCATTTTTTTTTAAACGTTGCCCCACACTTGGAATTTCTCCTGTATCGTGGGTGCGTTTACAAACATTTAAACTCACATACACAAACCTAATTACATGCTTATGTATTATAGCTACAAGCGAATTGAATTGAATCTGAATTTCCCATAAGGGTAGGGAGAGTATTTTACTTCTTTATCATATTCCAGAGTCAATTGAAGACGACACAAGACAAAGGCATGTTATTGAGTACTAGCAGCGCCCCACGGTTTCATCCGCATAAGTGTCGATCCCGTGGGAATATCGGGATAAAAAGTATCCTATACGTTATTCTGATATATATTTGTATAAGCTATATTACCGTAGAGTTTGATTAAAATCCGTTCAGTAGTCTTTGCGTGAAAGAGTAACAAACGTCCATCCATCCTCACAAACTTTTGCGTTTTATAATATTACTGTAGTTTGACCGAAACTGCTGTACCGCGCCTTAGGAATGCGCGGCGAGGCGGGGGGCGGGACGCCGTGAGCGATGACGAATGAGCGGCCTGCACTGCCCCCCCCCCCCCCCCCCGCCTCGCCGTGCACATACCGAAGGCGCGGTACAGCGGTTTTGGTCAAACTATAGTAAGGTACTAGTAATAGTAGGATAGGATTTTCTAGCGTGACATCACCGACTGTGCCGAGAAGGTTAACCAGTACTGTCTGAGCAATTGAGTTGTGTAGAGCAGATGGCAGTTGCTCTGCGAAAAATACTATACCAATTAGTATACTAAAGTAATCCACGATTTTAAAGCAAGTCACTATCTTTACTAACCTGCACCAAGAAACATAATCAGCCTTTAATGTTCCCACTGCTGGGACACAGGCCTCCTCTTTTCGAGAGGGAGTCGGCTGCAATCCACCACGCGGGCCCAGTGCGTGTTGGTAGATGTCACATATCTTCGAATTTTTGGTTCTAGGACATGCCGGTTTGCTCACGATATTTTCCTTCATCGTTTTGAGAGCAGTGGTGATGAAATAATTTATACAAAGTAAAGCGCCTGCCTGGGTACGAAACCACGACCTACAACTCGTAAGTCACGGCTATTACCACTGGGCCACCACTGCTCTCCAAAAAAAAACTGGTATATTATTCCCCAAAAAGGGATCCTGCCGTTTTGCCAAAATTATTTTGACAAAATTTCATTTTCCAAACTTTAACAATCTTTTTTTATACCAATGCAATATTTGGAATGATCTTAGTACGCACATTTTCATTTGGTCAAATTTTTATTCGGCAGAATATTACCAAAGATAGTGTCAATAAGCATTTGGTCTTTAATCAAATGATTTATTACAGCAAACAATCTTTTGACAGTAAAACATTTAGTCAAATGATTTGTTATGAGAAAAAATGTAAACACAAAAATAAGATTTTTTGGGAATTATATAATTAAAAAAAAGCGCTTTTATTTGATGTCATTTGCGTACTTTTATGAAAGTTTATCATGTGCTTGAATTGGTCTGAAACAAGTCAAATTTATATTTACGAACGACGAACGAAAAACGAACTGCTACCAGAACTGTAGGTTAAGTTAGGTTAGAACTGTGACCAAACAACCAGTGTGCCAGAAACATATTTTATAATGTAAAACCAAACCATTGTACCAACACATTGTAATTTAATTTGTACGAGTATATTTTCTGCAACTGACATAAAGATGCAAATCTTTTGTCATAGAAGTGGTAAATTGAAAACTGACGATACAAAATATGTATTTTTCTTATTTTATTTTGCGTAAAATATTTTATACCAACTGAAATATTTGACTAAGATTAAAATTGGTAAAAGTACTAGTTGGTAAGCAAGCTATTGTTTAAACGTTCACTTGCCAAACATTAGGTTTGCGTTACAATTATTTGTGAAGAGTTTATTTGCTAAGTAATAATTTGGCAAATGACATTATGCGGAAAATTGTTTGGGAAGTGATAATTTGTCATTTTTTTTTTGATGAAACAAGGGAGACCCCCAAATCCATACCACAATTTCCTTACATCTTGTCTTGTCCTTTATAACTAATGCAAATAATATAAAGTTAACCTTAAACCATTCCTCCTAACCGTCCCAATTCTATGAAAGAGGGGGACTAAACGCATGCCTGCGTCTTTTTGTCTATAAACGTGCTCAAACTTGGGCACTATCTAAAGCTTCGGCAACAAGAAGCAGATTGCTCGCAGCGATTTTATTGCAGTAAGTGACATTGAAATTACGCAGTGTTTATTGTGTATGGTATGGATGTAACCAATACTGGGTCAAATTAAATTAACTAGCGAAACTCCGCAGCTATAAAAACTAAGAGGCTATTCCCTTATTTTTAAAAACATTCGCATTCTTATCTTAGTCTCAATCTGTTAAAAATACCCCTATTAAAAAAAAAGTTTTTGACATTAATTGTCAAGCCATTTTGACAAGATTTTGAAAGTTTTTAAATACGGCAATTGGCCTTCTGAACAAGTCAGGCTTTATTCAATTCGCGAATTGGTGTTTGGAGATTTAACTCATGACAAGTGGGTTTTCCCACAGAGAGGAGGCCTGTGTCCCAACAGTGGGAAAGTTATAGGCTGATTATGCTATGTGGATTTTAGTCGCAGCGCTGGGGAGTTTGTTGCGCCACTTCTTCTTCCCAGCGAAAGCACTAGGAAGTGGTGAAGGGCGAGCGTTTTGGGGGACTGTCTTTTGTAATTCTGACCTTAGAAAAGTGCTGATTGTCAGACTAATTTGAATAAATGACTTTTGACTGATTTTGCTTTTGTGACGTCATACCAGGCGAGTTTGCCCTCGCAATTGCATTCGCAGAGAGCATTCGCTTCGTGTGACTGCAGCGTTACCAAGTTTCTGGTTGAGATAACCCCAAAGCTGGAATGTAAGAATTTTCAAGTTTCCCGGGCCGCTACTGTTTGAGTAATGTTACCGGCAGCTTTAAACTTTGGGGTAGTTTGGATCACGATGCTTTGACATAGGTACGTGAATAGTGATTTTAACAACGGTTTTTGGAACGAAGTTCCTTATCGCGCGTTGCGAAAGGGGGCTAGACGGAAAAAATTAAGACCAAAAGTTGGAACGACACTTTTTGCTATAGTTGTTAGCCGTGCGGCGTGCGCGTGTTTCTCTGTCTGTCTCTCTCTCTCTCTCTCTCTCTTATAGAAAGCAAGCCAGTTTTTTTGTCTGTGTTTTTTTATTTGTTAATAATAAAAAAAATATTATTATAACTTAAAAAAAAAATTATTACAATTCCTTCACTAATTAATCGAAAGGAACTTCGTTCCATCCGGGTGTCCCTTGACACCCTCAAGCTTTTTTTATTTAAAAATATATATTCTCAGTCACATTCGGTTGGTTTCGAGGTTAACTCTAACATAATGAGAGCGATAATACCATGATGACTAAAGAGCAATAAGGTCGTAAGTACGAACCCCACTCCTTGCTCCATTGAAGTGTGCCTTCTGTTGAATTTGAAAAACTTTTAAAACATATTTACATCCGTAACATAGGGTCCAGTTGAAAACCAGCGTCAGGCATTAGTTGTCTGGCATTTATGCTAAATTGCAGGGTAATTAAATATGACGGCACGGTTGGCGCAGTGGATAAGCGATTGACTGCTGCGCTGCGTGTCGCGGGTTCGATTCCCGCACGGAATAAATTGTACGGCCTATAAATAGTTGTTCCGGGTCTGCTTGTTTGTGTATGTGAGTTTAAATTTTTGTAAACGCACCCACGAGACAGGAGAAATTCCTAGTGCGGGCAACGTTTAAAAAAAATAGAGTAGCATTGCAGTAGTAATTTACGTTGTTGGGCAGCCAAATTTTTCGAACTTATGGAGCAATGGATTAGCAATATCCTTCAAAATGATTCAGATTGTGTTTGATAGTGTGTTACGCAATTAGGGTGCTGGGCCTATTTGGCACAGCAGTGAGGACACAATACTATTTCATGTTTTTTTTTTTAATTTTTATAATATTGTTTGCTTTAAACTGGGTCAAATAAATATACAGTCTTTCTTTGGTTGTTTTCTTTTACTTATTTCGTATGCTTTATTCGTGGCAGTAAAAATGTATTTACATTTGCAATAATTCAATATTTCATCGTACAAAGCAAATCCTAATTATTACGTCAATTCTGAGGTACACCATACAGAGCCTTATAAATAGAATAATATCGAGTTTTCCTAGAAAACATTATTCAAATTTATCAAAATTCGAATAATACATCTTTGATTCGAATAATCATCTTGTTAATATTACATCTCATTATTATCAAATAATGAGATGTAATATTGTGGTAACCTACCTACGTAATATTCCGAAAAGGAAATGAACCCAATAGGAGTTAAAATGTAGCAAAATACCACATCACAGGTATATATTTCAATTTTTTTTCCTTGTAAAAGAGTTCTTCCAAGAAGGTAATGCTATCAGACTTATTTCTGCCTTGCTGGGTAAGACGCAATTCAATTACGTTAGACCACTAAGCTATCGGTCATCCTCAGGTGGACCACAAGCCAGCTTACTGCATTCTTTTTTTATGTTGAAATACATGATGATGATGTGGACGCCTTCTTTTTGTAGAAGGCATCGAATTGAAATGTATTTCGCGTTTCGCTCAAAACATTCGAAGACATGTGACACCTACCAATCCGAATTGGGCCGCATAGTGGACTACTGCCCACTCCCACCCCTCTCACCGAGAAGAGACCTGTGTCCCAGCAGTGGGAATATTATATGCTATTGCTAGAACCAAAAAGAATAATGATATCGCCAGATCTAATAAGAGATATTCTAAGTTTTTTTAAATATTCCTGAGAAGATTATCTCCCGTTAATAAAGCGATACCGTTCTGCAGCCATTTAAACGACAAATGAAAACGTCAAACTCTTCCCAACTGTGAAACGAGGTAATGAAATAAAAAAACATCGAAGACACACTAGTTGCAATATTGTTCTTATTTATTTAGCAGCCAGCATGTGTTTTCTTACAAACTTACACGTTACTGTCCACCAAATAAAAAACACAACCTTAGCTCGGTGAAATAGAGATCAATTTTCAGTGAAAGTTGTTTTAGTCAAGTGTAAATTACTGTGTGTCAGGTATGCCTCGGTAGGAAGTAGGTAGTACGGAACCACGCACGGTCCCAAGGAAATTGCGATGTTTTATTCTATTTGTTGAACAGTTGTCGGTCGATAGGAAATATAGTGAAGGATTTCTGAGCAGATGTAATATCAGAATGGCTTAGGGATGCCCGTGTGGAGCAATATGAACGACTTTTCTGCGGAAAATGGTTTTAGGTTGACGATACTTTAAATGTTTTGTGGTACACATGAGTAACTAGAGTATACGAGGGAAAGGAAATCGTTTAATGCCTTATTGCCGAAGATTTATTATTATTACTAGCTAGCTAGCGTAGAAATTTCGGCCCTCGATCCACCGCGTCGCATCCCGTCCGCCCGCGCTATTATTTCGTTTTCAGTTAGCGTTCTTTCAATCTATTTTTCTTTTTGCCCGGCTCCTAAGGGTCGTAGCGTGATTTTAAATAGCCTATAATCTTCCTCAAGAATTGGGCTATCAAACGTAAACAATATTTTTTCAAATCCGACTGGTAGTTCAAGAGATTAGCGCGTTCAAACAAACAAACTCTTCAGCTTTATTATTAGTATAGATAAGCCGTTTATATCTCACTGCAGGGAAAATGCCTCCCTTCCCTCATCCTACCTGTCTTCGGCTTTATATGCCCAGTCCGTATGAAATAGGTCGAGTTCGTCCTACCATCCTCCTCCTGTACCTGTAGCAAATGGCAACTTGCTGTTGTTTGGGACCCACTGTGTGATTATTTTAGTCAAAGACTTGCTGTAAAATACTAGTTGTTACTACAGCTAAGAAAACAATTTGTTTTTAGATACGCAAGAAATGGACAAGTGGGATTAATGGGCTAAAAGATACAAAAGCGAAAGGGTACGGGTTCCCAACTAATCGAAGACTGTCCCGAAAATGAAATTCTAACTAATGGAGAAACGGTCAAATGAAGGAGAGATTATGTGGGATGATCAGCATCCGAGTGCTAATTATATACAACTATTAATTCCGTTAAGTAGTGCTGGCCCAGTGGTAACAGCCCCGACTTACGAGTTGGTCTTAGGTTGAAACTCAGGCAGGCGTTTTACTTTGTGTAAATTATTTCATCCCCACTGCTGTCAAAATGGTGAAAGAAAACATCGTGAGGAAACCGGCATGTCCTAGAACCAAAAATTCGAAGACATGTGACCTCTACCAACCCGCATTGGGCCCGCTTGGTGGATTACGGCCCACTCCTTCTCACAGAGAGTAGGCCTGTGTCCCAGCAGTGGGAACATTATATGCTGATTATGATTATTTCCGTGAAAAGTCATGAAATAGTACAATATAAACATGGAGGAGGATGCCTTAGGAGGACATATGACCTGAGAGTGAACATTTGCGATGTTCTTCCGAAAGGTCAGGCGCGTAGTACTTAAAACCAGCATGCGTGTATGACTTGCATGGCGTACCGAACAATCTGAATCATTTTGAAGGGTAGGGGTAATGGTCCGAAGCCTGTCAGGGTAGCGGGATTGTCCGAAAGGGTTACCGCTGCCCTGGAACATAAAGGGCTAAGGAAGGAACACGGGTGGGTTTTAGTCAGTAAGAGTCTGACACTCCCTTCCGCTCCACCCAGAGCGGGAGGGGGGTCATTTGATAATATCCCATCCTCAAAAAAAAAAAAAAATGGGTAGGGCTAATTCATTGTTTCATAATTATGTTCGAAAAATTTGTCTGCTCACCAAAGTAAATAACGTAATGAACGTCTTTCGGTTGAATGAATCAATACTTATCATATGTAAGTATTCACTCATTCAGCCGAAAGACGCCTACTTCTGGTTATAGGCCTCCCTCAAGCATGATTCCTGCGGGGTTCACGAGGTCATCGGTCCACCCGAAGGGCAATGTAGAGGGCCATGCCTGGAGTTTCCCTACAAGAAGGTCTCTTCTTCTTCGTAGCACTCTTGACAGAGCGGTCGTGGTCCTCATATAGTTTCTTGTCTAGGAGCTGATGTGATTTGCCTCATGAACCGCCACCTACTCCGATTTTTGGTATTTCTAGTGCACTCATAGGTAGGTATGGTAACAAAAACCATATAGTAATATACTGGTTTAAAGTGACAGATTCAACCTATTTATTGTCATAGTAATCTTAAAAAAAACACACACTTGAAAAACAGGTACTTTCAATGTAAAAGACTATAATAATTGCCCATCTTTTACCAACCACAAGAATGAAAACATTTATAACTTACAAAGAACAACACACACAATAAACAATCCTAGGAACAGCTGACAAAAACGTTACGCCGTCAAATCCCTCATTTGTCAGTTGTATGGTAGCTCTACTAGGTGACATGAAACAAAGAAGAAGGACACAGAAGGTTAACTGACATATTTTCTTTTAATAACAAACAATTGCAATTGGATAGTAGTGGTTGCCCAGTGGTAAAGGCCGCGTTATTCGAGTTGTAGGTCGCAGGTTCGAACCCAGACAGGTGCTTTACTTAGTGTAAATTATTTTATCACCACTGCTCTCAAAACGGTTAAGGAAAACATCGCGAGGAAACCGGCATTTCCTAAAACCAAAAATTCGAAGACATGTGACATCTACCAACCCGCATTGTGCCCGCTTGTTGGATTACGGCCCACTCCTTCTCACAGAGAGTAGGCCTGTGTCCCAGCAGTGGGAACATTATATGCTGATTATGATTATTTCCGTGAAAAGTCATGAAATAGAACCGGAATGTCCTAGAACAAAAAAAATCGAAGACATGCGACATCTACCAATCCGCACTGGGACCACGTGGTAGATTATAGCCCACTCCCTCTCGAAGAGAGGAGGCCTGTGTCCCAGCAGTGGGAACATTATAGGCTGATTAAGATTATGCTGAATTGCAATTAGAAACTACACATGTTTGATTATACATGACTGTTTAAAAGATGATCCAGAGTAGCCAAATACTAGGCAACTTATTCTGGCAACAATTTGTGGCTTTACTGCAAGAAATGGTGAACTATTATAATTTTATATTTTCTGTGAAACCTGTATCTGGCTGAGCCACAATGGCGATGCCCCAGCCGATCTATTCTGTAAAAATCTCACCGTAAAAAGTTAGGTGAAGTGAGCTTAGAGTGAGCTGTAAATAGTGTCAATCCCTAGCATTAGTGGGAATGACAGCTCACTCCACGCTCACTTCACCTAAGTTTTCACGGTGAGATGGTTACAGAATCGCACTGCAGATTTATGCAATCGCACTCTCGACGTCAAAAACAAATCACAATCACTACTGGCCGAGTTCAAGACACTACTGGTCGCGATATGCTTGTCAGTGTCTAATAGAAGCTGGGCCTAGCGAACGATTTCAGACTAAGCCAACATTGACAGAGACCAGCAAACACTTGCTCAAAAAGCTGTTTCTCTAATAAAGCGACTACGAACGACGCGACTAGTAGGACAATTTCTATGAAAACTTCATGGAAATTGTTCTGCTAAAATGGCGTCGCTCCGTCGCGTCGCGCCTGACTGCGGGAGCCTCATACAGTACAGAGGAATGCTGGAAGTTGTTTTTCTGCACCTCCCTTTAATGTGACAGTGGGGAGGATTTGTGATGTCACGACATAATACTACCTACTTACTTTATTTTCGGGAACACGGTTACGTGCGTATAGATTGCATCTGGAATATCTAGTATTACATGGAGAGGGTTCAATGTCTTTATCGAATGCCCTTGATTCTGGTTGTTTGGGCATCGTGAGAAAGTTGTGTACTCTCAAGATCATTGGAATGTATTAAACCATAAATATTGATTTTATAGGCCAAGACGGAAATACGATTTTTCTTACAATTTCAACCAATTAATACTGATGCTCGAAAATCGAAGCTCGTCTATGAAAATGTATCTTATGATATTTCAGGACAGGCTTACAACTCTGGTAATTACAAATTACGGCACGGGCTGACCGTGCTGTAATTTGAATCTTATTATTATGTGAACTAAGAGTCATTCATTGTATCAGTCTGTTGTAAGAACTGTGTATACGTACAGTGTGACGACATCCACGCGCAAATTGTAACCATGATAGGCACTAGCGTAGGAGATCTAGCGTAGAACTTTTTCGTCGGTTAACAAAAGGAAAATCTGCTGTTTCAAAGAAAAGTGCAACACCTACGCGGTCAAAATATACTGAATAGCTAATTCTTTTTAAAATAATCGAAGAAAAATATTAGCGCAGTGGGTCCAGAATCATGTAATGAATTCATGGTAACAGTTTGTGCGTCGATGTTCCAGCCACCCGTATTCTGGCCCAAACACAAGATGAGACACACAAGGCTTTAAAGAATTTCATACCAATACGCTGTTTCTGTATACAGCATAATCTCATAAATTTATTTAATTTAATTTATAATTAGCCTATTACGTTCCCACTGCTGGGACACAGGCCTCCTCTCTGTGAGAGGGAGTGAGCCATAATCCACCACGCAGGCCCAGTGCGGGTTGTAGAGTTGGTAGATGTCGCATGTCTTCGAATTTTTTTGCTCTAGGACATGTCGGTTTCCTCGCGATGTTTTTGGTTCGAACCCACGCAGGCGCTTTACTTTGTGTAATTTATTTAATCACCACTGCTCCCAAAACGGTGAAGGAAAACATCGTGAGGAAACCAGAATGTATCTCTATGAAGCCCCCAAAAATATCAAACCACAAATAAAACACAAAATTTTCACCGCTACCCCATTTGGAGCAGCAACATACCCATAACTCATAACTAAATTACTTGACAATTAAGTTTGTCGCGCCAAAACCACTTGGCACCACAATGGTACCAAAAGTAGCGTCCAAATGCAAATGTTACGAGAGAACGTCACAGGCCATAATGGTGTAAATAACTATGGAATGCATCTTACGTTATTGTGCTGGCACAATTTTGGGCTGGAATTTATGGAATTGATACATTGGTAGTGAATTTTATTTTTGGTCCCGCTTGATGGCAAACGACATCGCGGCAGGCCTAGACAGAGATGACAGGAGAGCTGGACTGCTTTAATGAAGATTGGTTGTTGGCAGCTCTGGGCAAAAAGGTGGAAAGAGAGTATTGAGGCATTTGCCCAGCAGTGGGACATTAATGGCAAAAAAATATCTTTAATCATTGTAATACTACCTCTGCCGCACGTTTGCAGGTCAAAGGGCGAAGAAATGAAAACTATGTTGTGTGGTCTTGATAATAAAGAATCCATTTGTATGCTCCATCTGGAGTAGATTGCAGGTCAATTAAGTCCATTTGCCCTCTGTTGTTAAATGAGTTTGATTGTATAGGGCGGTTAATACCTTTCTTTGGAAACGCTTTCTTGTTTTGACACGTTGCACACAGTTTGGCGAAACTGACAACCACAGGTGTAGTCACTCGTGTATTTGAGTACGGTACTCAAAGGTTCGAGCGGCACGTTGTCGACGGCAGACCTATCTGTATCTGCGGCTGCAGTTGCTTCTGCCGTTGACGCGTGCCGTTCGTGTATGAGCACTTAGTGAAAGTTGAAAGGAGATTGGGGTACTTTGTTAGATTCTATCTAGAAAAATATTAATGCAAGACATGTAAGTCTGTTTTGACCACATTAAGGCGCATATAAACCTGAGCAACACTTCATGTATAAGTATAGTATAACCAGCCTATAATATTCCCAATACTGGGACACAGGCCTCCTCTCTGAGAGAGGGAGTGGGCCGTAATTCACCATGCGTTCCCAGTGCGGGTTGGTTAATGTCACATGTCTTCGAATTTTTAGTTCTAGGACATGCCGATTTCCTCACGATGTTTTCCTTCGCCGTTTCGAGAGCAGTGGTGATGTAATAATTTTAAAGTGACGCGCCTGTCTGGGTTTGAAACTACGAGCTACAACTCGTAAGTCGTGGCCGTTATCACTAGACCACCACTGCTGCAAGGCTTCATGAGCCGGTTGTAATTCGTAGATCTTTGACAGTTGTTACAGGTAGTCAGAAGCCCAAAAGTTTGACAGCCAGCCTTACTAATGGACATCGGGTTACCCACTGGGTAACGGAGGTATGATAGGCAGTTGCTCCACGTAAAATACTGGTATTCCACTGCATCCAGTTAGACTGGAAACCGACCCCAAAATAGTTGAGAAAAGGCTAGGTAGACATTCACTTTATTAGAGAATGTTCTGCTAGGATTCTCATTTATCAAATTGTAAATGAATACCTCGTTGGCAGTACGACAACATTTAAAAATGGCGAATACTTGTTGTTCCGTTACAAAAGAATGCTTAAGTTTTATCTCAAGAAGAGGTAATAACGCAAGACCCTGCATTGTATATTACAAACCGAGGATGTCAAGCATAAACTTTTAGTGTTGAAATCGTAGTTCTGAAATACTAACCAAGAAAAAAACCGCAATGGGACAAAATTGTTATCAGAAGTCGACGCAGAAGAAGAGAAGAAAAAAAAAAGCTTCAGTTACACGCAGGATGCAGTTAACATTCCATAATGACTTACCTGCCTTCATTCCCAAGCAACAATGTTGCACCAAAATATGTTAATAGTCAGAATCTCTCTAATTCATCCAAATAATTTCGTCCATGCCTCGCAGAATTGTTCCAAGAGAGAAATATTCTTGAAAGCCTCAAATTAAGGCAATAGTCTCCGAACAATTATTCCCGTTTAGAGGCCATTCGTGAAATATAATTTTGTTTATATACTAATTAAGGTGGAATAACTCAGGAAGGAATTCCTTCATCTCTTCAACGACATTACTGAGTTATTTTTAAGTTTGTTTTAGACTAAGTATTAACTCTTCATTATTTACTTTAGAAAGAGACTCGAATGGAACTGGATGGGTCACATCAGCCGTATGTACGATGACTGCTGGGCAAAAGTCTCCACACAATGGATGTCTGAAGATGGATGGCGCCGCCGCGCCGATACCAACACAGAAAGAGATGGCGAGATGACCTGGACACGTACCGCGGGGGCTGGGTCGAGGTGGTGTGGCAAAAGAGGTCCTAAAAGGACTTGAGGGAAGCCTTTCCCCAGCACATGAGACATTACAGACTAAATAAGAAATAAAGAACACTGGGAATATTCTGCTTCGTCTATAATCGAATATTTAATATCAATTCGAGTGATTTACATTTGTTAAAATTCTATTATTTATGTACAGACGCCAGCAGGTCAAGCTACCCGAAACTGTCAAATTTTCCCAATCAATCTTGAATCTTAATGCTTTAGAGATAAAGTTGAAAATCTATTAAAGAAATTTGACAGATTGTAGTAGCTTGATGTGCTGGCGTGTGTACAGACGAATTTCGAATTTCTTTAATGGATTTTCAACTTTATCGCTAAAGCCTTAAGGTTCAAGGTTGATTGGGAAAATTTGACAGTTTCGGGTAGCTTGACCTGCAGTTGGCGTCTGTACGAACTAAGAAAAGAAAGAAAATACTAATTTATTTAGAATAAAAGAACACAATACACTAGATACATACATCAGATAAAAACAAATAAAAAGTGTAAATTCCGATGTAAGAAGTTAGCAGAAAAGTGTGCATCACGGCTGCGCCTAAAAGGTCCAGTTCAGCAAAAATGCCAGACAACTAGTGCCTGACGCTGATTTTCAACTGGACCTGATGATTGAGGTAACGGATCAGCGGTAGTTTTTTTACATCATAAAAGTCATAATGGTGTTACAATCAATCATTCATATTCATTCATAATTTGTTTCTGCTGCGTATATATTCCTGAAATATTTGATTCTTCGCTCAGTATCGTAAAAATGGGAGATGGAAATTCATCCAATGGGGTTGTCGCATAAAATGTATTATCGAGGATGAAGCCGGACCTCTGATTTCATTTCACGATATTAAGTGGGCCACTTTTATGGGCAATAAAACTTTCTTTTGAATACGTGGCCGGAGAAATATTATATGGAGTTTTGAATTAGATGTGTGGCTACTTGTATTCATATTTTTCTATAGCGAGCCGTAGAATTTCAATTTGTTTTTATTTTATCATCATTTACATTGACTGCATCTTCATTAGCTAATCATCATCGTCATCTGCCTAGCCTTTCCCCGATTATGTTGGGGTCGGCTTCCAGTCTAACCGGATGCAGCTACTAGCAGAATACCAGTATTTTAAATGGAGTGACTGCCTATCGGCACCCTAATTGCGTAACACACGATTAATCGGAATCGGTTTCATTTTGACAGTTCAACAACATTCATTGCGTTACGTGTTGAGCAGACAAATTTTTCGAACTTATGAAGCAATGGATTAGCCATTTGCTTCAAAATGATTCAGATTCCGATTGATCGTGTGTTATGAAATTATGGTGCTGGTCTCCATAACCCAGTCACTGAGTAACACGATACATCTTGGTAACACTGGTTGTCAGATTTGCGGGCTTCTGACTACCCGTAACGACTGCCATAGATGTACAAATGACATTCGTGACCTTCGGAGACAGAGGATTCTCAATATGTAATTGATGGTCACCCATCCACGGACCCACGGATTTGAAATTTATCTTAGTGTATAGTATTCTACTAGTCAAGCCCTTTCATTTGATACCCATATTGAGGGAGTTGTGAAAAAATATGTAATCCGCCATTTTGTGGCGGCGGCCATCTTGGACCGACTCTCATCAAACATAGCTAAGAACACTCCCGACAAATTCACCTTTCAAACAAAAAAAACAAAAGCAAAATTGATTCATCCATTCAGGAGCTACGATGCCACAAAAAGACACACACACACACACACACACACACAGACACGTCAAACTTATAACACCCCGTCGTTTTTGCGTCGAGGGTTAAAAATGAAATATGTAGGTCCTCATCACAACACATCTTTAACATAACACATCACACGCTGCATCTACTTGGCTTCGGTCTGTAAATGTTGCAAAAATCGGCCAAAGAGCTGAGAAGAAAAACACTACAAAGCAGTAATTAATTTAATTTATACAATGTGTAACCGAATTAATACACATTATGCTTTAATAATGTGCATTAATTCGGTTACACATTGTATTAATTATTTTGTAATTATTTTTGATTAAAACCACGTAAATTACTGTCACACTTCCGCTGTACAGTCAAAACAAACCAAAATAGATGAAATACCCACTAAGCAAGACCCTTATACGAGTGCGACTGTGTGCATGCGTAGATTTGTAATGTGACCATAATTTTCTCCCACAATCAGTATAACTAATTTGTTAAAAAAACAATGTTTTTTTGCATAATAATAGAAATTCAGTGTATGTATTATGATTATAACATAATATTCTAATTGGGGTGTCTGGTGTTGTGCGTTAATTTCGGAACATGTTGGATACATATAGTCGAAGTTCGAGAAATAGAAGAACGCACACATGAGCAATGATGGCCCAGTGGCAACGGCGCTGACTAACGAGCTGTAGGTCGTAGGTTCGAACCCAGACAGGCGTTACTTTGTGTCAATTATTTCATCATCACTGCTCTCAAACCGGTGAAGGACAACGTCGTGAGGAAATCGACATGTCCTAGAACTAAAAATTCGCAGACTTGTGACATCTACCAACCCGCACTGGGCCCGTGCGGTGGTTTACGGCCCATTCCGTCTCACCGAGAAGCCTGTCCCAGCAGTGGGAACATTATAGGCCGATTATCTATTCTCTTTTAAAATCTATTTTCAACCTAAATTACAAAATTATGCTATGTCCATCCATTCATTCTCCTCCCCTTATCCCAATTCATTTGGGGTCAGCGCAACATATCTTTTTCTTTCATACTCCTCTATTAACCGCCATCTCAACAGTCACCCCCTTCAGAATAGGTTGAGGTTATTTTGACAATAGTTTCAAAATAACCTCAACCTCTATTTTTGAACAAAACTTTCGGTACGTTTCTACAATTTGCAAGAACACAAACAACCGATATTGAAGTTTTCTCACATCCCAAATTTCCGGCGAATCAATTTATTTAATTTAACAGAAACGTTTACAGAACTCGCGTAATCAAATATTTTTGGTTCAAACTTTTGAAACAATTCAAGTCAAACTGCGCAGACTAAATCTTGGTACGGACGTACGATAAATTTATTTCCGAACTTTCAGTTTAGTGTATTCCATGCAGGTCAATACATTTGAGCGCGAGCTAAAGTATCTGTGTTCAGGGTTTGAATTGAAGTGATTTAGGGATCGTGCGGAGTTTTGTGTCTTTTGCAGATGAGGTTTGGATTATTTTGTCTGAACTGTCGCAGGCTTTTGTGATTCTATTAAGTGAAAAGAACTGTCATCTAGTGCATAACGCATAATCAGCCTATAATGTTCCCACTGCTGGGACACAGGCCTCCTTTCTATGATAGGGAGTGGGCTGTACCACGCGGGCCTAGTGCGGGTGGGTAGATGTCACATGTCTTCGAATTTTTGATTCTAGGAATTTCCGTTTCTTCACGATGTTTTCCTTCACAGTTTTGCAGTGGTGACGAAATTATTTACATAAAGTGTCTGCCTGGGTTCGTACAGACGCCAGCACATTAAGCTAATACAATCTGTCAAATTTCTTTAATAGATTTTCAACTTTATCGCTAAAGCATTAAGGTTCAAGGTTTATTGGGAAAATTTGACAGTTTCGGGTAGCTTGACCTGCTGGCGTCTGTACCTATGACCTACAACTTATAAGTCGGGGCCATTACCACAAGGCCCCCACTGCGAGCTCTGTCATCTAGTGCGGGTATGGTTAATTTTGACCATTGCTTTTCGTGTGGTCTACAAATTATTTAAAACTTAATCACCTGCAAATATAAAACATTTGCAAAATGTATTGAAAAGAATAAAACATTTGACTTATGAAACAAGCAGTTAACTTTGTAGAAATTGTCTGCTACACGTGTTACTGTAATTAATATAGCGATGAAAACTTACAGTAGCTCTAAGATATAATGAGTAAAGTACTTCAAAGAAATAATTCCCTAAGGCCTAAAATATAATGATAACAAAGAAATAATGAAGACAAACTGAAAGGAAGCAAGATAGTTTAGAAGAAAATGCTACTAATATTATAAATGCGAAAGTTTGGATGGATGGATGTTTGTTACTCTTTCACGCAAAAACTACTGAATGGATTTGGATGTTTGGCACACACATTTTTTATAACCAGGATACTTTTTATCTCGATATACCCACGGGATCGTGACTTATGTGGGTTAAACTGCGGGGCGCTGCTAGTAATATTATATACACGAAAGTTTGTGAGGATGGATGGATGGATGTTTGTTACTCTTTCACGCAAAAACTACTGAACGGATTTTGATGAAACTTTACAGTAACATAGCTTATACATCAGAATTACGCATAGGATACATTTACATTTTATCCCGATATTTCTACGGGATCAACACATATGCAGGTGAAACCGTGGGGCGCTGCTAGTAATAAATAAATAGAGAGAATTAACTTTATATAAATCACTCAAAAAATGCTTCCAAATATCTAATGAAAGTGCCAAATTAATAGACACGATTTCTGATTTAACATTCAGCATAGCAAACGTTTCTGTGAAAAGTAACTGAACGATTTCTTTTGTAGCCAACTTGTGCATTCCAGTTGGGTGCAGTAAAGGATGTATTGCAAGACAAATTGTAAGTCCGGTACTATACGTAGAGGGGTACTCGCTGTGAGGTTGGAGCTTGTGAAATTCTTTAGATTTTGTGAAGCAGATTTTGGAATTTGAATACGTTTTTTTTAATGTTTGAAATGTTTTCTATAAATAGGGAGGAGTTCGCTGGGACTCCAATCTACTTATTTACAAACGTTGTGATTTTTCTCGTCATTGTGAGTTTTTGACAGATTTTGTTTGCCAAATCCTGTCAAAAACTCACAATTGAAAGACTTGGCCCCCTGGTGTATCTCCTGTTGAATCCAATAATAGCTACAGTTACTTTTAAAATTATCACTATTGTCTGGACGGTATTTTTATCTATATAATATAATAATTTATAATTATTATATATAATAATTTATAATTATTATACTAATAATAAAGCTGAAGAGTTTATTTGTTTGAACGCGTTCATTTCTGGCACTGCCAGCCGGATTTGAACAATTCTTTTAACATTCAATTGCCTGCCAGACACAACACCCGTCTGGTCGGAGGATTCTCCCTTTTCTATGGAGGTTGAGTGAACTTGACACCCTGTTCCTCATACATCTATACAATCATTGCTGAGTTAGACTTCTTTTCTACTTTATTGCCTTAGCTATTTCCAATTTTAGTTATTTCTAGCCCAGTTATTTCTGCAGCATAGAATTTATCTACACGAACGAGAGTGCCAAGCTCCTCATCTCGGACACTGCAATTTATGTGAGATCTTTTGTAAAGGTTTTGTGTTCATACTCGAAGCTCTAGCGGTTATGATTTCTCTTATTTCATAGTTTTTTTGCTCATTGTCATCAACGATGAGCTCATAAATTGGTTGTATTTTTTTGTAAAACTAATTTACAAAAAAATACAACCAACTTTCAAAAAAAAAAAAATATTACAAACTGAAAAATAACTTTAATTTCGGAAGTCGGTGTCAAAAAACGAAAACGCGAAATTAACGACACAGACTTCCGAAATTAAAGTTATTTTTCGCTTTGTAAAAAATACAACCGACTTCCAAAAGGATCACTGTAGTGTTTCTTTTGCAAGTCGGTTGTATTTTTTGTAAAAATATTTTGTAATGACTGTAAGAAGTCATCATCTTCCTGCCTTACTTGACTATTAGTGAAAGAGTACACTTACTTAATACCTGATGTTGCCTGTTGTAAATTCAATAACAAGTAATACTTTTGGTTGAATATGGATTTAAAAAGTTAACTAAAATGGATGCATCGCTATGATGAGAATCAATTATACCAATATTTTTATTCGTTCCGATGATAAATGAATGATTTGGGTACCTGAGTTGGATGAAATATTCGTTGAGTGTTATTTAAAACAGAATGTCGCAGTAACTGAACGTTAACACTGTATATTTCTCTTTAAAAACCAATTTATCACTGATAGGGATTAATATTTTTGTATGCAAAGTGAGGTTCGGGAATTTTACAGAGGCTTTTTTAATAGAAAAAAAATTAAGTCGGCTTTTGAAATACACGCTTACTAAATAAATAAAGTAGTACTGAAATAGAAACTAAACTTAAAAAAATTAATACATAAACTCAAGCCTTTTGACGTTCAAAAGTGCCTTTTATATTATCCTTATATATTTGAAATAAATGATTTGACTTCTTCCCATAGGAGTAAGTAGAAACTACAAACCGCCACCTGCGACGATCCTTACCTCCTTTTGCCTCGTTTACGTTCCCGTATTTAAAAATCGTTCAAAATCTAGTCGCAGTATCACCTCGGCGACAAACAAATGTCAAAAACTTGTCAAAAATGTATGAAAATTAAAGGTATTTTTGACAGATTGAGACTGAGATCAGACTGTGAATGTTCTTAAAATTACGAGAATTGCCTCTCAGGTCTCGTACGCACGCCGGTTGCTAGTACTACGCACCTGCACTTTCTGAAGAAAAAATATTTAAAAGAAACAATCAATAATTTTATTTAATAATTTAGAATAAATCATTGTAAAGTAACTAAACTTACGAATTTAAAATGTAACGGATACTTAAAAAAAACTAATTCAAAAAAATGATTCATCGCAAGAGAAAAAGGTCTCTCAACGATATAAGAACACAGCTTAAAAAGTCGTAGTTAGTTGTATTATAGTAGGGTTGACACCTTGACACCATTTCTAACAATAGTAGAAAATGACAAAACCAAGGCATTTAGAGGGCTTATCCCCGCGTTTAGACCATACAAGTTGTGATACTTGTTGACAACAAGTAAAAGGTTTTCCAAAAACTTGTCGTGTGTTATATAAAACATATTACATTACATTATGTTGATTTTGGACATGTTTTATTAACTATTTCGTTCAAGTTTTTGCTACAAGTTCTGTACAGAACTAATATTTTGGACTGGTTTTAGGTGTAAACAATACATAAAAACCGTAGACACAACATGTAGACTACATGTTTTATATTTTGGTGAAAACGTGGGCCTGGAAAAACATTACTTGGAATGTGCTGTCAATCAATGTTTTGATAGTGGAACAACTATAGACCTCTATGGAATGTCCTTGAATATGATTATTCATTTAAACTTTTCGCACACAAAAAAGGTACAAAGGCGGACTTAGGCATTCTCTACCAGTCAATTTGGTATGATTGGTCATCATCATGCTCTTGCTTTGTTCCCAAATTATTTGGAGCCAGCGCAGTATGTCTTCCTCTGCCAAACTTCTCTATTAAGTCCTTATCTCGGTAGTCAACCCTTTTCTAGCCATATCATCTTTCAAACATTCCACCCTTATTTTCTGGGATCTTCTTTGGACATGATACAGAAAACAGTACCTACTCCAAAGCAGTTTCTCTGAACTTGATCACTCATCACTTAAAAATTGTTCTCAATACCGCAGATGTCTGAAAAATCCTTTTGTGGTTGTAGTGTTTTCAAGCAAACCTTTTTGAAAATGAATAGGATTTAGCTTTCTCAACGAAATAGCCTATAAAACATAGCCATAATAAAGCTGAAGAGTTTGTTTGAAGACGCTAATCTCTATACTACCATTTTAACAGTAAAATAGTCGGATTTGAAAAAACTATTGTTGCATCTGAGAGCTTAATTTTTGAGGAAGACTATAGGCTATTTAACATCACACTAGGACCCTTTAGAGCCGAACAAAGAGTACAAAAGTGAAAACTAACAGCACAGCACAGCACGGGCGGGCGATGCAATGCGACAGGGTGGGTCGGGGGAACAAGAAATTTCACGCGGACGTAGTCGCTGGCAGAAGCTAGTTATTTATTTAAATATTTGTTTATTTATTTATTTATTTATTTATCTATTTATTTATCTATTTATTTATCTATTTATTTATTTATCCTCACACTGGAACGCCATACAGCAATTACACCAACAGAGCAAAAAATCACCTCATGTGCTGCTTTCCATCCATCCTGTGCGCGCTGGACATCGAACGAGTGGCGATGGATAAATAACATAAAAAGCTTTAAAGCACACTTCCAAGGTTGTATCTCGATGGATAGGCACGATGACAGTAAGTCCTGTATGTTATTGTGAGTCGTAAGCCCCGCTAAATACTCTTAAATTAAATTTAAAGCTAGATAAATCTGATGCCATTAAAATATTCAAATCTTGTTCATAATGTTCCTGGGACCTTAAATGTGGATCGTTAAGTAACAATGTCGGATTTACTTTTGCTATCGCGATGATTGGGGTATATTAACGTGGAGGTGGTAACAATTGCTTTGAGGAGGAAGGAGATGATGGGTTAGTTTTAAGGGTTACGGGAGTACCAGGTAAAAGTGATCATCATTTACCTAGCCTTTTCTCAGCTGTGTTAGGGTCGGCTTTCAGTCTAACCAAATCAAGCCGAATATTAGTATTCAGTATTTGCGAATGATAATGATAACGCCAAACCGGTTTTACTTAAAAACCTTGCAATAAAGTCCAGACCGAATCTTGGCCACGGCGACCTATCTTAGCGGATATTGCCTTCAGCGCGGGAGATATTATTGTGTACAATTTTGTGCGCAGATACAGATGCACTCTCTCTTCCCTCACTCTCATAGTCCGATGGGATGGCAATCCGACACGGCCGGAGAGAGATCAGATGCAGGGCCAACGTATTACTGTGCTTTCCGAGGCATGGGGGTTTCACACCGCCAACTTCCAAACTCTGTTACTGAAAAATGCTCAATGGAATAACGCAATAACACTTTGCCCCACCCGGGAATCGAACTCAAGACCCCACGCTCAGTAGTCACGCTTGCGACTACGAGACTAACGGCGCAGTTAAACTTTGCAATAACAAACAAAATTAAAAACTAGTATTAATAAAATAATTTCGATTTCCGGTTCAATTTTCATTCCATTATTTAACTAGAGTTCCTTTGATGAAATTCAGAAAGACATACAAATTCAACAAAAGATTTAAAGCTCAAAAATGAGAAGTGAGCACCCCTAACTTAACACGCTTAGCGAAGTCTCATCCGGACGAACTACAATTAAAATGCTTAATTAATGGCTTGATCTCCTGAATATGTAAAACTAGAAGCTAACGCGGACCTTATCTTACTTTTAGAAGTTCAAAAAACATTTTTCATTAACAAAACGGTCGTGGCTCAAACAGTTTTATCGTGAAAGGAGGGGGTGGAAGCAAAACTCACAATTAAGGACTTGTACAACGCAATTTTGGAACAATGACGACTGTTTGACAATTCACAAAGTTTACCGTTTACTGAGAACGCTCTAGATCTAGGCTAAGAGTCCTTCTAAACACGTAAGTGAGTGTTTGCTGATTCTCTTAGACAAATATGTTGTGTATTGTATCGGTATAATTATGTTGTCCTGATATCTTGGGGTGCTGTGTGTCGAATGGGGCGGTCTATTGTAAGTATTGTTTAAATGTAGGCAGGAGGTGTCATCTATATGTACTTCTATACCTACAGAACTGTTTCATAGAAAAGTGCAATACCTGCGCGGTCAAAATGTATGTAACAGCAAATATTTTTTTGTATAACACGGAACCGGTCGAAGTGGAGGTGCTTGGGGGAGGTCTATGTCCGGCAGTGGACGTCTTTCGGCGGAAACGATAATTTATTTATTTATTCAAATCTTTCCTACAACTACCATTACAGATCAGCGATCCAATGCCACAGCGAGGCCTTACATACTAAATCCTTAATCTACATCCTATAAAATTACATACAATATCCTAAATCTTAACCTACATCTAAATAACATATTATATATGTCGGAGTTATTCATTTATTCGGAACGCCAGCGCCATCTCGTGGCTCTAGACGGAGTCTAGCCTGGGTTCGTGGGGTGAATGGAGAGGTACAGCTACAAGAACGGTGTGAGCAGAGCTCTCGGGATCATCGAACCATTGGACATCATACGAACAACATGTACTAAGAAACTGTCTGGCATTCCGTATCGTTGAGTTGAGTACCTATAGTGTGTGATTCGCTAGTGTGGCTAACTTGTTCGTAAATTGTAATCTGATTTGAACTGCAAACCGTTTTTCTATTGTGCCATAACCAACACTACCCATAGTACGCCCACAGTAATTAAAATATGCCTGATGTTAACGTGAGACAGACATACCTTCTCCGACATATGTAATGTAACTGATGATGTGATAACACGGGAAAAATTTCTACGCTTGGAGGTCTTGAATCATGCTGAATTCATAGTATCAGTTGGCGCACTGGTTATTTTTTTTTCCTGTATATGCATAATTATTACACAGAGCTATTTTTTTTTCCCAGTGCGGGTCGGTAGGCGTCACATGTCTTCGAATGCGTTCTTTATGTCTTTGAGTTTGTATGTAGGGCTTAATCTTCGGAACTACTGATCTGATTCCGAAAATACTTTCACTAATGGGATGTTACAGTATTGCCGAGTGGATAGGATATATTGTATGTTAAGACAAAAAAAATCACACGGTCAAAGTCGCGGACATAAGCGGCTGAGCATTGATGCAAGCAAGAATGACGGCCACCTGATGAGACACCTGTACGCAGTGCATGTATTGTTGCCAGGATTCTCAAAAAGATGGCATAATAGGTATAGGATTTCCAAAGTTGTATTATATTGTTATTATCTCCTTTATTTCAATTTCCGGCTCCGCTGTATCTGGGTCAGGCGGTGAAGGGCGTCTTGCCAAATATACCGTTGGAACAAGGTTGCTGCGTTTTATTCAAAACCTTCGGATGGTGCATCCGAAGCCCTAAGCAGACCCTGGTTGGACGTCATCAGGTCGTACAAATAAATTATATTTTTAAATATTAGAATATAAAAAGTATGAAAACAAATATGTATGGATCTTAAAGTTGTCAAAAAATAAAATGCCCGTTTTGACATTTGAGAATGCGTTCTTGACACCCCGGTCAGTTTCATACAAATACGTGTTTTGCGAATTTAATCTTTATTAGTACTAGAGCTGTCAATGTCAAAACGGGCCTTTTATTTTTAGACAACTTTAGCAGGTGGGTGTCTGTAGTTTTTGCTTACCCCAAGGGAAGAAGGCGAGAGATTATGTGCGTGATAGTTATTGGCCAATGCATATTATGTAGGTATGCAATTGAACTGAAACACGATATTGAGGTAGATCAATATAATTACGGCTTTGTGTTTATGATCTTATTCGACTGTAAGATCAAACAAGACACCATTAATTGAGTTTACACAATTCAGTTTTTCTTTAACAGTCTTCATCTTGCTATCGATACTGATAGCAATCTAAATGAACTCGGCTCACGAACGTGCAGCCGACAGGACACGCAGGACACGATATTAAGTGTCCCATCATTTATGGACCAAAAAACAACACAAAACAACAACAATTAACAATAAACTAGGAAGGTGTAATTACTGCATTGCAGATATAGGTGCTAATTCAGTAATTTATTTGATTGTATTGACTTTTTTTTGTAACCTATTCCAGTCCAATGCTGAATACAAGCTTTCCCTAATGCGTAACAGTCGCATAATAATTATTAATTTAATAGCTTAATGATTAATCAGTGATTGATTGATGACGTCACGATGATTGCTGTAGCGGTAGGGATCAGTAATTACAATTAAATCATTCCGATGTTGACCTATTTTTGTTTTAATGTGAGCATTTGTACAGTTAATTGGAATGGAATGATGTCTGTAACATGCATAAACTTTTATAATGTTGATATCTATGGTTGGAAGAAGTTTTACTATTGTTGGTTAGTTGTTGTGGCACAGTTCGTAGTTCGTACTTCGAATTCATCGTCATCATCACCCATTTCAGCCCGGAATAACCAACCACTGCTGCGTATAGGGCTGTCCTTTCTTCTATCATACTTCCCGGTTCCGTGCATTCCTCATCTCAGGTGTTTCCCGCGACTTTGAGGATATCATCAACCTAACGCGCTTTTGGACGGCCCTGATTTCTTTGGCCTAACCTTGGCTACCTTTCCGTCAGAGCTTTACTTCATCAGCCATCTCTTCGTCTAGTTAAATATGCCCTGGCCAACTCCAATTGTAGAGGCGTATTGCACCGAAACTTTACTTTGCGTAAATTATTTCATCACCACTGCTTTCGAAACGGTGAAGGAAGACGTCGTGAGCAAACTGGCATGTTCTAGAACCAAAAATTCCAAGGCATGTGACATCCGCCAATCCGCACTGGGCCTGTGTGGTGGATTACAGCCCACGCCCTCTTACAGAGAGGAGACCTGTGTCCCAGCAGTGGGAACATTATAGGCTGATTATAATGATGATGAAATGGAAGAGAATGGAAAGTTCGGAAAACTTAATATTTTATTGGAAATACACACTTTAAATAAAAATTCAGAAAAATATGAATTCAAAAACTAGAAATACGCAAATGAATTCACATGCAAAAGCTAGCAGAATGGCTTATAAATACTATTGTCAGTGAAAACAACGTCGAGCCAAAAGTAAATTGTGTTATAACATTGTTACGAGCGCACTCATTAAAATAACAGACGAGCCAAACCAAAGTTAACATCACATTCGCAAAATAAATAAACTGCAAACAAAATTTTAATCATCCAAATATATTTAAACAATGTGGCGAACAAATATTTCACGAAGTTACTTAATGAAGAAAGCCAGGGGTAAGGAACTTCCTCAAAGTTCAGGTAGATTAATATAAGTATTTTACTCAAAACCCTGTTTTCTTTGATATACTGGGCGCGCAACTTGTGTATTTATTCGGGACTTGTTGGTATACGGTACGCTGTGGAATATAAATAAAATAAAAACTTCTTGGAGACATATCTGTTGGTAGCATTGTTTGTTTGGGTCTGTAATGTTGGTAGTAATTTGTCATGGAAGGGCTGTCGCCATTGCGGTGACGCGTCAGCATTGCGTTGGTTTGGCCAGGTTTATTAGTTACTGCTGTTGACACTGCCGACACTGTAATAAAGTGCCAAATACTGTGTGTTTGACGTGCTTTTTGAAGGCTGGTGAATGTTGTCCTGATGCTAACAAAACGTCAGGATATTATTCCCTGACGGGTCAACATGATGTTTAGGTAGGGGTTAATTGCATATCGGCCGTTTGCCGTACAGGAATAGGGAAAGGTATTTCCGCATGCTTACGATTTATTTGCGTTGCAAAAGCCATCATCTGCCTAGCCTTTTTCCAACTATGTTGTGGTCGGTTTCCAGTCTAACCGGATGCAGCTGAATACCAGTATTTAACATGGAGCGACTAGACCCTAGACTAGACTTTTGGGCTTCTGACTACCCGCAACGCCTGTCAAACATCTACAAATGACAGCCGGGACCAACAGCTTAACGTGCATTCCGAGGCACGTAGGGGTCTCGATATGTATACAGGTTGTCCCAGAAGTCGACGTCAAGTTTTTTATTTTTTCTGATGACTATTATGACTATTATTACCCGATTCCGGCTTGACGTCGACACTCTGTATGTCACTTATCCACGGTCCGACCTCGGCAAGCGTAGCTAAATATTCGATCGACCTGAGCAGCTGTTATTATTTAGCAACGCGAGCCCCATTGCCAAAACAAGTTTATTTGGCCCTATGTCAATCTATAATTCAATACTGTATCACTTCTTGGGGTGGCGCACCAAAAACTAATTTGCTTCCTCTTGAAAGAGCTCAAGGGGCTTACCACCAGCTCTTATAGCAGGGCAGACATTGAACTGCACTGCTTTTTTGTTCTATGACTAAGTACAAAAAAATAGTGCAGTTCAACTTCTGCCCTGCTATAAGAGCTGGTGGTAAGCCCCCTGAGAGCAATTTTAAAGGTAGCAAACTTCCTTCCCTTTTTTTCCCACAGATCTGACGAACAGATTCAGATTTGGCGAACAGTTAGTTAGTACTGTTCGCTAGCTTTTCATAATGCACTTAGTATTAAAACAGCACACCTTGCTTGCCTACAATGCCGACAACAGTAACAAGAGACGGAATGATCTAGTATGCATGTCTAATGCAGTCCCAAAACATGTCTTTGTAGAAAGATTTTTAACATTCTTAGGTCCATTCCTGTACAATAGATTAAATAGAAAACTAAGTATCTATAAACTAAATTACTATGTGTAAAAAATATACTTAATTATTTACTAACCATCGATTATGCACAGACAGAAGACCTACTTATTGTCTGCAAATAAAACTACTAACATATGCTAGTAGGTTTGACGTTATATTTATTGTTAATTTATTTCATTAAGTATTTATGCACTTTCTAGCCTGAAGCACAGATTCAACCTAGTTCAGGCAAAAATAAACGATTTATTATTATTTTTATATTATAACCATAGGCATGCGGAAATACTCATGTGGTAAGTTTCCATCCAATAAAAACTATACTGAACTTTACACATGCAAGATTAGTTTCCGAAACTACTAATTTTAATTTAGTGGACTTAAGGACCAAATCCCACCATGCATTGCTTACAGAACTGATGGCCGATGAGTACAAAAGGTGTCTGGAGTTGCGACCGCGTAATGGAAGACGTAGCTTTGGAAAGTCTCCCACAAGGTGGACCGATAAACTGGTGAAGGCCGTAGGCATCCGCTGTATGCGAGAAGCACAGAACCGGTCAAAGTGGCGGTGCTTGGGATATGCCTATGTCCAGCAGTGGACGTTTTTCGGCTGAAATTATGATGATGGTGATCATATCTCAAAATTAAATTTCCTACTGCCTACTACAACAAATTACGATGATATATACAGGATAATTTTTTATTCAGTGCGTAAATTTTTACAGGGTGTTCTACCCATGAATATGAACAACATTCACTATGGGACCATCTCTGAAATCACGAAAAAAAAAATCAGCAGATTCATACATTTTGGTCGAGTAGGTATTGAACTTTTATAAGAAACAGCTGATTTTTTTTTGTGATTTCAGAGATGGTCCCATAGTGAAAGTTGTTCATATTCATGGGTAGAACACCCTGTGAAAATTTACGCACTGAATAAAAAATTATCCTGTATAAATGTTTGTGATACCACAATCACGGTATAGGCTCGTCAATACCGGTATTGAAAAAGGCCAATATTTATCCGTGAATACGCTATTATGGGATCCCGGTATTGAACGCCCGAGTTATATCTAAGTCTCTCAAAAGCTGACCCAGCAAAAAGCTGCTCAGTCATTTCTAACAGTACAAAATGGCTACCATTCCACTTTCAAATTTCATAGCCAAACAGGGAGTCGTTTTCTAATTACCTGTGAAAGACGGAAACAAACTTCCAAAACCAACCGACTGACCGCACGATGTAAAACATTCACGTAAATTGAACCGGTAATTACCACTTTCGCAAACAGGATGGAACCAGTTCAATCCGGTTTCTGTAAACGCTATCTAATAGACAATCCGGTTTTTGTTGGTGTTCGGCGTTTAATTTTAGAGAACATTCGGTCATTGGAGTTAATTAATCAAGTTGTTAAATTGGATTTTGCTTTTTGGGTGTTTTCTGAGAGAACTGATACGAAAGAGGTTTCATTAGTGACTTGGTGCTTCGTAGGTGTATCCCGAAATTCGCTGGTTTGGTCCTTTTTGGTGTGTACATAAAAATACCAGCGAATTCCAATTTATCAGTCTGGACGAGACAGATCATGATCATCTGGCTAGCCTTTTTCCCAATTAATAATAATAATAATCGTTTATTTATAAAAAGAGAATACATTAACATTTGATTGTGGAACCTGTGCTTCAGGCTACAAAGTGCTTATATACTTAATGAAATAAATTAACAATAAATATACCGTAAAAACTAAATTAAAAACTTAGGTAAATAAAAGTAAAATAGCATGTTAGCAGTTTTATTTGCAGACAATAAGTAGGTCTTCTGTCTGTGCATAATCGATGGTTAGTATATATTAAATATAATTTATATTATTATTTATTATAATTATGTTGGGGTCGGCGTAATTTGCAGGGATTAATAATTAACTCAAGACAATGTTCATGTTCTTTCTCCAGAATTAGCTTAGGTACTGACAGGTTACTGTTATTAGTATTAACTCACTTATTTATTTCACATCGATGGTCCTAGTTCATCATCTGTGACTGCAAGTGACAGCTATGTGACGAACCCAGCAATGCATAAATATGTAAGCTGTCACGCCCTTTATGCCTGGAGGCTTTTATTTAGGTAGTGAGTTTTTATTTTAATTAATTATTTTTTAGCTTGAGTACGTATAGTTTTTATTATATTTGTTGGTATATTGGCGTGGCTAGCTGACATATGGCAAATAATGTAAGCTTCTTGTAATGTTCATTACTGAACATAGGTTCCTAGTATTGTATACATGCAACTATATTCTAACTAAACAGACAGCTGTGCTGCTGGGGAGTTTTTTGCGTGACTTCTTCTTCCCAGCGATAGCACTAGGAAGTGGTGAAGGGCGGGCGTTATTGGGGGACTGTCTTTTGTAATTTTGACGTTCGAAAAGTGCTGATTCTCAGCCTAATTTGAATAAATGACTTTTGATTGATTGATTGATTAAGACCTGCATTACATATAATTTCGAAACGGCTGGTTGACACACCTCGTGCCCCAAGGGCTGGCTTTTACCTTGACTAAAGGCTAAGCATTGCCATTCAACGAGGTAATGCCGCCAGTCTCTTGGGTACATTACCAGTCGACAGCGATGCGGGTGAATTTTTTGAAGCTATATTTTAGTTTGTGAAGAGTTTTAGTTAAGTTAGGATATAATTTTGTTATTTTTTATTAATTAATTAGGTTTTACAAAATAAATAAATAATTTCGATGGTAAAAAAAAAATATTATGCTTATACTCATAAGTCTTAATTATAATAATTTCAGAATTAAAATCATAAAACTCACCAATACAACTCTCTAAGTTAACATTAACCTATTGAACGACTACTTCATGAAATCATGACATTTGATGCCAATCCTAGCTCACGGAGATGTATTGCTGATTCCGGACCCAGTTTGGTCAAAACAAGGAAAACGTCTGCAGGTGGAGATTCATAGACGACTCCGCCTTGGAGAGTAAATGTGGTGCTGTTCCACAAACGATGGGACACTTAATATCTTGTACTGCATGTCCTGTCAGCTGCACGTTACAGGAACTGTTGAAAACTGGTTAAAATTCTGGGCCGAGACCATTTAGATTACTATCGGTGTCGAAAGCAAGAAGAAGATTGTTAAAGAAAAACTGAGACAATAAACTCTCATGAATTTTCTATATTACTATCAATACAGACCTTTGTGTGGGTGCCACACAATATAGCTTCGACAAAGCCCCAGCACAAAGACGTAGAAATAAATACTCATCTAAAATGTACCGGATAACATTTTTTATTGTTGAAAAAGCGGACAAGTGTGACTCGTAGTCTTACAAAGGGCTGCGTATCACTGTACAATATTTAACACTCATCACCTGCCTAGCCTTTACCGAATTATGTTGGGGTCGGCTTCCTGTCTAACGGGATGCAGCTGAATACCAGTATTTTACATGGAGCGACTGCCTATCTGACCTCCACAACCCAGTTATTGGGTAATACAATACCTTTTGGTAAGACTGGTTGTCAGACTTTCGGACTTCTGACGATCAAAGATCCACGAATGTCAGCCGGGACCAACGACATGGTATGTAAAGATGGTCGCTATCCATCTACGGACCGACTGCGGCTAGCGTAGCTTAACCTGATCGGTTGACCCATGCGGCTGTTATTACTTATCCACAAGCCCCTGATTGTAGTGATAGTTTAATAAAGAGAACGCCGAAAAACTCGTTTCTTGTATGGTCTCTTTAATTTTCTACTTAATTTTATTTCTATTATTTGTTGTTACAGTGGATAAAGTAGTGCACATTCTGTGAAAATTTCAATTATCTGTCTAGCTCTGTGACCGACGGCTGGACAGCGGACCCTTAATAATAGGGTCCAGTTGTCACTCTTTGGATACGGAACCCTAAAAAAGGCACCTTTGAAGCCCGGTCGATAGTTCCAATAAGTTCGAATTTCGAATACTACGAATATGTCAGCGCGTGTTTACGCATCGGGTACAAAAGCGATTTCGTGCTCGACTGTACCGGCCGCGGCTTGTCACTTTTGTGCACGATTGTACGGCACTTGTTCGTCATTGTTCGTAGCTAGACTTATATTGAAATTGTAAGGAACCGTTTGGCTGAAAATGTCAAGGGCATTCGTGTTCTTTTGTTTTGTATTTAGTCTAGATCGTAAACCTTGAAGCTTTTGATTTCTAGGATGCCTTATTAATCTCAGGTTTTTGTATTCGGAAAATAAAGATTTTCACTCAATGATAAAATATTAATTTCCCTAGCACGGACTCCAGTCTCTCGCAAAGGAGCTTTTGTCTTGTACTTATTGTTTAGTCCTAAGGTGTTATTTATAAGCTAACCTTTGTGGAGAGAGAAATAAACTATTATTATTATTATTAATTTACTGATAACTTGCTGCGCCCAAACAGGGTCATCTTTTCATTAGTTTAGCCTAGTTAACTTTGTGTATGTGTTATGAAATCTATGTTTATAGTAATAATAAAGCTGAATAGTTGGTTTGTTTGTTTGAACGCGCTTATTTCTGGAATTACCAGGTGAGGTGGCTATAGGGTATTTAATATCACGCTACGACCCTTAGAAGCCGAGCAAAAATAAAAAAGTAAGAAAGACTGCTAAGCGCGAACGAAGGAGTAGCGCGGGCAAGCGATGCGATGCGACGGAATTGTCGGAGGAAACAAGTCACGCGAACGAAACCGCGGACAGAGCCTAGTTAAATAAATAAACTGAATCATGCATCTATACATTTTTAAACCTTCTTGTATCGTATAGTCCTTTTTTGCAAAGTATATGAAAAAGGACCAAATGAACCACAACTCAGTATAACTGTAGCGGTATCTACAACGCCACATGCGAACAACGCGTCATACTGACGTCATGCAAATCCTGCATCTCGCAAGCAGAGTTTACCGCGCAATTAGCATATACACCGTTAAATTTTGGTCGTTTTATTCCTAAAAAGGGGTCATTGTACTCATCATTATGAACAACTTTTACTACGGGATCAAAAAAAAAAATTAGTTGATCCATAGATAACATGTTCGCATAACTCGACATAAATTATATATACACATAGACATAATTATATGGATCAACAGATTTTTTTCGAAAACGATCAAAATTTAACGGTGTATACAAACTTCCCAACATCAATCGTTGGGCAGTTGCCCGCCAGACACAACACCCGTTTGGTGTATGGAGTATGAGTGAACTTTACACCCTGTCCCTCATACCTCTGTATAACTATAAATAACGCTGCATTTAACCTGAAAAAAAAAAACTCCCAACAATCCATAGATCATTCTCCACATTAACCAGCCACTACGCACATTCGCTACCAACATTTCCCGGCAAAAGCTAGTGAGTATTTATGGTATTATTGATGGGCGTGCTTGTTTACGGCAGGAAGACTTATGTATTGCATTATTGCTGACGCTACCCTGTCGAGCACTATACTGTATTAACTATAGGCGCGCATACAGGGTGTTTGGGAAAACATTTTTGGTAAGTTTAACTTGGTCTGAGTTCGTGTGATCTTGGAAAAAATCTATTCGGAAATACTTGAATTTAAACTTTTAAAGATTTTGTTTTACCTTTTGTTTGGAAGCCGAATAAGGAGTAAACTTTAATACATTTGATCCTTATATCTTCTCTCTCTCTCTCTCTCTCACTTCCTCTCGTCTCACATGGAAAGCTGTCAGGCTAAAATGGAGTTGGTCTGGACACATCTGTTCAATGCTAGACGACCAATGGGCCAAACTTACGACCTAAAAATGTTAAAGTCGCGTCTAGACACGTGACCTGATTGAAAATTCGTAAGACGGAGGGAGAGTAGACCGCATTCCGAAATTTCAAAAATGCACAACGTTAATATTCAAGTTTTCACTTCTGCCGGCACTCCCGGAGTGTAACCCGTTTTTTTAAACTATATGAGGTCGGTGTTTCCTATCTGACTACTCTAAGAAGAAAGGCCGAAACAAACTCAGAGGTCACAGTTTCTTTTAAAGTCCAGACATAATCTTGGTCAGACCATGTGAAGACCATGTAGATTGGTGTCAGAAATTATCTTTTGAGGAAAGAATCACACAGATTGAGTGGACCTGTCCAGTCAGTGCACGCATTTGTCAAAAATCATGCAGCTCAACTCAGAACTTCAGGATCTCAACGGTAGTACTGAAGTAAGAGGTACTAACTAAAACTCATTAAAAAAAAATTGTTTATTGGCATTAAAAAATGTGTACAAACAATCTGAAGCCCTGACTCCTGCGCTAGGTAACAACACCTATGTTACAGGAGCCAGCGCCTTCAGTAGGTTCTGGATTTAATGCAATATACATACATACATCGTTTGTTTTTACGACAAGCAAAAACCTCACATCACAGTACTGCGTGAGAACGCGTTACCTTCACTCAAGCAGTCTGCAACGGAATAGAATATTTTGCAGGTTATTGACTCGAACCTGTTATTCTTTGTGAAGTAAACAGGATCGTAAATACGTGTAGATTGAATTGCTTGTAGGGAGACGAGCTATTGTGTTCGCGTATTATGCGTCGGGATTGAAATTCTTTTTTATAGGGTTCGTGGTTTCCTTGAGTGTGTGAAAATGCCGAGTCATCAGAGTAGAATTAGCGGGAATAAAGAGTCATTTTTCACTTTACTTTATCGTTGCTTTATTTATCCTGTCCTTTTATTTATTTATGTATTTTTATTTATTTATGTATTTTTATTTATTTATGCCCTTTTATTATTTATTTATTTGCTTCTGGTCGCGGCTTCACCGGAAATTATCCCATGTGAAGTGCTACCGGGACAAAAGGTCACTCCATAACATCAGCTATCTGCCAAGTAAGTCTCAGCAAATTTGGTCTAGTCGTTTCAGAGCTTAGACGGAAGACACAAAATTTAAAAAAAAAAGTTTTTTTGTTGTTGTAAGTACCGTATACACTTTCAAATGCATTTAGTAAAAAGCTGTTATGTTTTATTACAAATAGACACTTCAATTTTTCACCATTTAATTTTATGCTCACACAAACAGACAAGAAAAAGGAAATTCATTAAAGAGACTACGGAGACAAACGACTTCTACAAAGTAGGCTCTTCAATTTTATTCAAAAGACAGTTCCTATCTTTTCAAATATTAGGTCTTATCTTGTCACGTAATAATCTTTAGCAATAAATCACTACCCAATATAAAATAGCAATAAATTCTATATAAAATAAAATAAAATGATTTTGTTTTTGGTAATTCGGAAGCATTTAGTTATCTATTATTAAATCAAACCTCTAAGAATTCCAATTTTGCGCGCCTAAAAATAGTATTGAACACTCTAATATAATGACTGTGCCTGTTTTTTAAACTTCAAATAATTTCTATTTTGGGAACCCTCAAAAAATATCTACTAAATAGCCGAGCAACCAACTTGAATGTAGCGCTTGCCGGCCGCCACTGCGGCACCGCTCGCTTCCCTCGCTCGGCTCGCTCGCGGTTGTTCTCGGCTCGGGGGGCTCTAGCTTATTTACGGCAAACAATTCGGTTCAAGCGTGATTGGTCCCAATTCCAACCCAACGTAACCCGTTGGGTCAGGTACCCCAGCTTAGTTACTGCGACCACCTGTGAGAAAAAACCAGGGAGTTATAAAGAGGCTCAATCATTTAAAAAAGTGTCCATCATTATAAGTGCAAAGTTTAAGTTAAATATTTCCCTTTAGTTATCAACACTATAGTTACTTAGCAGTTACAGGGCTGATTTCTCCAACGCCAGAAAATTTTGAATTTTTGATAATTTATCCATACAAAATCTGTCAGGCGCCAATTTTATCCGACGAATAGAAAATATATGTCGATTGAGAAATCAGCCCTAAGTTATATTTAAATTACTTATTAGCTAATAGGCTAGTTTGTAATGTGAATAAAGTACCACCGACTGTGATAATTTATACAAAAAAAAAAAAAAAGTTATCAACAGCCTGTATAAAGAATTATAACAAATGGCGTTTACTCAGTGATGTATGTAGGGATGATGTGGCATCAATCTAGGAGATGTTCGATTTGGACATAAAACTATTAGTTTGAAGGGATATGAGTTATTTCGGCACTGCGATTTGATGAAGTAGTCAACTTTTGTTGAAAACTTGAGGGATGATGTGTTACTTTGGGATTTATAGACAAGTATTTATATTGATGGGATCCAGGGAACTGGGATGAGGATAAACTAACGTTTCGGATCAAAGGAACGAACGCTGCATCTGCGATAGTATGCAGTTCGTTGACACGACGATAGACCGCCAATATCTGGTCAAATTAAATTAGTTAGTGAAACTCCGCAGACGTCTATACCTAATCTATGTATTAATTTGATGTTTTTTTTTGTGGCATCATCGACTCGTATTTACTTGAATAGCAGTTTTAAAAAACATGTTATTTTTTGTGTATATTTCACAGACGTGATCGGTATCGATATCTGCAAACTATAAAACACATTTTCTTAAGTCACACTACCAGCGGTCGTTGACCCCTAAAAAGAAAACATCAAATTCTTTTTTATTTTATCGTGTTTAGATACCTACTACGTATCTGTAGTTTCGCTAGGTCATTTAATTTGACCCTGTATACATATGTATGGTCTGTTCCAAAAGTATTTAAAGAAAATGTAAATTAAATGTAAACTATATTGATGATGTTTTAATAACTTCCTATCACTATTTCTATTTCATATTATATACTCGTACATATATTTGTATTTTAGATATTTTCCATAGCAAGTAGTGTTAAATGAACTTGTGTGGGGTAGGTACAACTAAACAGTTAAAAACAAAAACTGTTTTACAAAAAAAAAAAAAAAAGCAACCGTCTTCCAAAAAAAAAAAAAAACTACATGGTAAAAATAACTTGAATTTCGGAAGTCGGTGTTACAAAATGGAAATACGGAACCAACGACACCGACTTCCGAAATTAAAGTTAAGTTATTTTTCACTTGGTAGTGTTCTTTTTTTGGATAGAGTTTGTTTTTTTTTTAATTACCTTTAAAATACGTAATGTAGAACGTGATAACCTAATGACACTGTATTAATGAATGAGCCAAAAAAGACAGACGTTTAAAATTATTAGCCAAAGTCAAAGCATTTATTTCAAATAGGCACATAAAAGGCACTTTTGAACGTCCAAGTCTCAGCTCGAGATGTAATTTCAAGTATTATCCTGTGGTACAGACGCCAGCACATCAAGCTACTACAATTTCTACTTTAATAGATTTTCAACTTTATCGCTAAAGCATTAAGGTTCAAGGTTCATTGGGAAAATTTGACAGTTTCGGGTAGGTTGACCTGCTGGCGTCTGTACCTCACTGTAGGACAAAGGCCTCCCTCTACTTTCTTGTCACTTCTCTGCTCAAAGCTGCTAAGGACCAGTCCTTGTGAAGGAGTCCAGCTCATCCCGCCATCTCCGTCTGGGCCTGCCGCGATGTCGCTTACCAAAAACTGTAGCATAATTTAAATCATTACAAACACATAGGTATAATTACTTCCCACAAGCACAAATGGTGGCAAACTTTTGTTTTTCCTCATATAAATCAACCGAATTTGCAGTGTTCCTAACAAAATATAGGCGATGTGTCGTGGAAATCCGCTGGCAGTGTGAGCTGCATTCGGTATGCAAATTTTATTATGCCAGATGAAAATATACGGCAGTGGCTGGCTTAATAAGTTTTGTATATGTGGATTATCCTACTTTGTAAGATGGAGTGGAAAGCATTCCAACTGCGTGTTGATGATCTGGTTAGCATAATAGCTTGTAATCTTCAAGAGGGGTGGGTAATAATGTACCACACGGGCTCTATGAACCGGGAACAGATCCAGGCTTCGGGATGCTTCTAAGAAATTCCAGATGGACATACATTTTGCACGATCCGGGAATCGAACCCAGTACCTCCGGCTCTGCAGTCATAATTATTATATTCATAATCAGCCTACCGTGTTTCCACTGCTGGGACACAGGCCGTCTCTCTTTGCGAGGGGCTGTAAATTGGGCTGTAATCTACCATCACGCGGGCCCAGTGCGGGTTGGCTCTGCAGTAGCAATCAAGATGCGGAGAGTAGAGTAGTGAAGATGATTCGTGGAGTAGGTACTTTAGAATACTAATTGGCACTATGTTTTGCAGAGCGACTACCTATCTGCTCTACAGAACCCAATTCAACTCAGTCAGTATTATTATCACTTACATAATAAGGCCATAATGTTCCCACTGCTAGGACACCGGGGGCCTACTCCGAAGTGCAAAGTGCGAATGCTCGGATCGGACCGACACATGGCCGTACCGAATATTATAGAAAAATGCGAAAAAAGATCGGATTGGTTCAGTTGGGTCGGGACCATAGTCAATATTCGAAAGAGTTTAGGGATTGTAGGATCGGAACCGACCGAACCAAATAGTAACTTCGTAGCAGGAAACAGCCGAACATTCGGCCGATACTACTTCGGAGTAGACCCCCAGGCCTCTTCTCTTCGAGAGAGGGTGCTAGGTATAATCTACCACGCGGGCCCAGTGCGGGTTGGTAGACAGCACAATGTCTTCGAATTTTTGGTTCTAGGACATGCCGGTTTCCTCATAATGTTTTCTTTCACCGTTTTGAGAGCAGAGGTGATGAAATTATTTACACAAAGTAAAACGCCTGCCTGGGTCCGAACCCCTACAATTTGCAAGTCAATGGGCCACCACTGCTTAATTGCTTGTTTTGATTTCCTATTTACTTATATTATATTTAGTTTGATTTTATTTTATTTTATTCGATTAAGGGCTGATTTTTCCACCGCCAAATAAATTTTATTCGTGGAATAAAATTGATGTCTGACAGTTTTTGTATGGTAGAAATGTCAAAAATTCAAAATTATTCCTCTGATAAAATTATCTGGCTTTGGAAAAATCAGCCCTTATTTGGTTTATATCTGATTTCATTTGATTTATTATAAATGCTTTGAAATAAACGAATTATTATTTACTTATTTTATTTACTGCTCTGTCTGTGGTGGTGCTGATATTTTTTTTGGTTATGGGTTCTGCAATCTCTTTCTGCAGAATTATTGTAAACTCATGCTTTCTTCCATGGGGATATGCAGGAACTACAGAACGCTACAAACTACGATCATTACATACTCATTTTACTTTGTTTACGTTCACACAAGACTGCCTGGCCCGGGACACGCGGGTTGCGAGTCCGATTAAAAGATTCTTAGATTTGGATTCCTGAGCTATAGGGTAACTGTGTAACACACCAACAGTAGGAAAGGCTTTCATTTTGACAGTTCAACAACATGCATTGCGTTATTTACGTTGTTGAGCAAACAAATTTCTCAAACATATGAAGTAATATCCTTCCAAATGATTCAGATTCTGATTGATATCAGGCTGATGGTATTCATGACTGTATTCATTGGTTTTGGATTTTTCGTTATTTTTTTAAATTCTGTTCAGTAAATAGTGGCGCAAATAGCAAATAGCGGTTTTGCGAATGTGCCTTGATAAAGTGAAAAAAAAACCTGTATTTCCATTTGGTTTATTGAGAAGAATGTACATATTTGTTTATTAATATTTGGATAGGATCCAGAATTTCCAATGAAACGCACCAATAGGTATTTAATATAAGTGAAAAAAATGGCATTGAAACCCTCGGTCAATTGTTCAATTAAATCTCCAAACGGCTGGTTGTCACGGTGGTTCCGTGACCCAAGAGCTGGCTATTGTACCTCAGTATTGCCATACAACGTGGCAATGCCACCAGTCTCTTGGGTACAGACGCCAGCACATCAAGCTACTACAATCTGTCAAAAACGACAGTTTCGAGTAGCTTGACCTGCTGGCGTCTGTACATTACTAGTCGACAGCGATGCGGAGGAATTTTTCGACACCATGTTTTAGTTTGCTTACTCTTAGTGCGTTAGCATATTGTATCGTTATTTTCAATAATATATATTAGTTATATAGGTATAAGTTGTTATTAATGTATATTTAATTTGAATTTTAATTAACATAATATTTTAGTAGTAGTACCTACTAGTGTTGGCAGAACCATTCATCAAAGTGTTCAAGAAACCATTCAATTATGAACTTTATATCGAACAAAATATGTAGCTGTTCACCTCGTAATTTCAGGCCGGAACACGTCGTTTCCATTCATACCTTTGAAGCTTTCAGCTTTGACGAATTGGCTTTGCGCTTTTAAAAAAAAAAAGGTCGAGTTTTTTTTTAGTTCAACACAAAGCATTTTTGGCGAAATATTTTCACGGTGATTGACATCTACACCTGTTTTTTTTCAATAGTTTATTGTGTGAGCGGCGGTATTATTTTTCATCAGTTTCGTGCGTGAAGTGACGCGAGCGAAGCGAGCTTTTTTAATATACGATTTATAAAAAAAAGGATTTAGTGGGGCTTATCATTTTTAATGTTACGTTGGAATTTAGAGTAGCCTGTGTATAATTATTGGAAAAAAATCCTATTGTCGTGTGTCTACTGTTTATACCCTGTCCCTGTGTGGTAAACCGTTTTTTGACAGATGGAATACGTATAGCATAAATATAATCAGCCTATAAAGTTCCTACTGCTGGGACACAGGCTTCCTCTCTCTGTGAGAGGGATACGCATAACAATTATATATAGTTTTTGGTCAAAACTGATACACGTACGGTAAGAATAATGTATGTAAGAAGTCTTAAATAAGATGATGAGATAAGATAAGGCAGTTTATACATTTATTTTATTACGCATTTTAAAGTTAACTTTTGCGTAATCTGGATATTCTAAGGCAGCTGTCAAAAAACGGTTAACCTGCTAACCTGCGGTTAACGGCTAACCATCCATTACACATCACGATGTGTAATGAATGGTTGGGTGACTCGGAAAGTACTTTAAGCCGTTGGGGCCGGCTGCCATTCGTAGATCTTTGACCGTCGCCGCGTCGTAACGGGTAGTCAAAAGCCCAAAAGTCAATTATTTAAAAAAAAGTGTCCATCATTAGAACCGCAAAAAAGTTTACAAAGGATCAGTTAAAAAAATTACGTTATATAAGGAGATTACGAGCTTTTGGCAGAATGGTAATGGCGTCGTCTTAGTATCGTTTCCAAATGACCTATCATTGAAAGAAAATAGCTTACTTTTCCCCAAGTCTAATCCGTAACCTAGGACCAATAGGAAGAAGGACCAAAATCTTTTCGAATATCCGTAAACGGCTTTTTATTTAACCCTTCATGTCCCACTGCTGGGCAAAGTCACGGACGGCTTGACGGCACGGTTGGCGCAGTGGTTAAGCGATTGACTGCTGCGCTGCGTGTCGCGGGTTCGATTCCCGCACGGAACAAATATTTGTATGACCTACATGTATTTGTTCCGAGTCTGGGTGTTTTTCTATCTATAATATGTATGTATTTACAAAAAAAAAATGTATATAAGTAGTTTATCAGCCATCTTGTTACCATAACACAAGCATTAGGTTGCTTAGCTTGGGACTAGATGGCGCTGTGTGGAATGTCCAGGGATATTATTATTATTATTATTAAAGGCCTTCCTACTCTCTTTCCTCCTCTCTCTGACCAGAACTGCTAAGGACCAATCTTTATCAAAGGAGTCCAGCTCATCCCGCCATCTCCGTCTGGGCCTGCCGCGATATCGTTTACCAATTACCATGTAGCTTTAAAAATATTAACGAACAAAAAACGCGTTCCTATATATTTGCTGCGTTTTTTTATTCTCTCTTGAATATATTTGTTAAAAGTGTTGATACCCTTCTTTACAACCGTAACATGTGCAACGGAAATTAAAATTTTATTTGCATTGTTGAAATTTATATTGAAAATGGAAATCCACGAAACACTTGTTTGGTTTTGTATTCATTGTTTGCCGCAATTCTGTTCTGAAAACTTTATAATACCGTAAGATTATAAAACGGCGCAGAATTGCCTTTACCAAAAGTGGTCATCGTATTAATGGTTCGGCAGCTTTTATGTTACCAGGATTGTTACAGTTCAACATGAAGGTGGTATGACAGCGGCTCCCCTGACATTTCTGTCATCAGAAAACAGCCGCCACGCATCTGTCGATACGACGCTCTGCCAGAGTGACTATCGCCAGCCAGTGTCACTATTATTACACCTTTTCGGTGCAAACGTATTTCAAGTCTTGTTGGCCACTTCCACGCGTGCGACACAGCTCCATACACACCCTGCTGCCGTTCTGTCTAGGTAGCCCCATCAGACAGAGTTTCAATAGATTGCGAGGTCAGTTTATACTCCTCTTGCGTGCATGTGATGCGGAGGAATGAGGAAAATGTCGTATGGAAACTTTTGAGTATGAATGTGTAAGGCTAATAAGAAAATCCCTACTTCTTATAACCCTCCACAAAGTTTTGAGTATGAATGTGGAGAGTTAATAGTGTTGTCAAAAAATATAAGGCCCGTTTTGACATTTGGGAATGCGTTCTTGACACCTGTCAGTTTCATACAAACGAATACGTGTTTTGCGAATTTGATCTTTGTTAACTACTAGAACAGCTGTCAATGTCAAAACGGGCCTTTTATTTTTTGACAACTTTAAGAGTACTCTACTCTTATAGCCCTCTTTCCTTTTTCTCATCTGTCTGTATCACATTTCCGTTCCATGACAACCGATTGCCACACTATGGTCGGGCTTCGGACGCTCCGTATCGACTGTCAAAGATCCATGAATGACAGCCGGGACCAACGGCTTAACGTGCTTTCCGAGTTATGGAGGGGTCTTGGTATGTAAAGATCACCTATCTCCGGACCAACCGCGGCAAGCGTAACTTAACCTGATCGATCGACACCGTACACGAACACCCGTACGGCTGTTATTATTTAGCCACAAGGCAGATACATATAACATTTCTCCTCCTCATCTCAAATAACCTTTGACGTACTGTCAAATTGTTACTTCTGGGAAATCTAAAGAAATCTATTACCGAGTTGAAGGAAAAAACGAATTTGTGTACAGAATGGTACTGGTACAGGCGCCAAAGTAGATAAGTAACCAGGGTCGCCGAATATAGTAGAAGTTTAGTAAGAAACCAATGGATTTTTTCGAATGAAATTTAATTTAATAACTGAACTGTTTGTTTTCTGTTAATTAAATTAAATTTTATTCGAAAACAATGAAATGTAATTTGATGAATGAACTGTTGGTTTTTTATTAATTAAATTAAATTTTGTTCGAAAACATCCATCGGTTTCTTACAAAATTTCAACTTTCTCCGATGGCCCTGCTTATTTATCTCCTTTGGTGACCGTACATAAGAATAATAAATAATTCATCTGTTACATTTGAGATCGCTACAGGTTGTCAAGTACCAATATCTCCCAAGGTGGTTTTACATGACCTCAAATTGAAAGCGGTTCTTGACTTCTTAAAGGGATCCCCAAAGGCGGTCCGTAAGGGCCATAAATCAAAAGAAATCTCGTAGCTATGTAGGGCACTGTATATCAGAAAGGAGGGTAAAACAATCTACCGGTAGGTTGCAGATGAACTGACAGTAAGTTAGGGGAGGGTTATCGCTTACTGGGAAATTATGGATGGTATTTTGGTAAGCGTTATGGCTGTTGAGTTCTGATTATTTTGATATATTGTAGACGACATAGGCAAAGATAACCTCTATAGAGCAGACAAGATCTAAAACGTAGAAAAATAACACAATATATACCTACCACGAGTAAAGTAAAGTAAAATTTATTTGCATATATGTAGGTTCTATCACCAAAATCTATATCTGACCACCGTAAGGACTATTCCTGCTTGCAGCGCATATTATTAGTCGAGCTAAAAAGGATCCTCTTTTGTTTTACGTACGGACGCGGCTATGGTCTTCATGTGCACGGATTTTGTTTACCAAATGGCCCATTGAACACACACACACTATCGTACATAACATACGATGAAAGATCACGCTTGTATTCCCCGAAAGGTTAGGTCACATTTCACCATTTATGTTTAAGACTATGTTTAATAGGGGGCGAGCCTACTGCCATCAACCGGCCACAAATCCAGACTCCAGGCTGCTACTGAGAAACTCCAAATAGAAAAACCCAATCATCTCATCTGCCATGCCAATAACTAAGTTGAGGTTGACTTACAGTCTAACCGGATGCAGCTGAGTATTAATATTTTACATGGGGCGATGGCCTATCTGACATGCACAGCCCAGTTACTGGGTAATACTATACTATATAGAAAAACTCAATAACACTACTAATGATGGTGATGACATTAAGCCGCGCAAACTAAGCTGACAAAAAAATAACCACCAAAAGTGCACATTCTTAACTTGAACGAAAACAAACTCTTTACAATTCTAGAATACACCAAGTGAATATATCTATGTGAATGCTTAACGTTCATGCAATTGCAGTAATATAGTAGAAATGCCAGTATTACAAAGAAAGTAGGAGTTACGGCGGTAAGTGATATTATTTGATATTACATTTTTGTTCTTTTTGACATTTTACTTGTTCTCTTTGGGTTTATTGAAATGTTTTTTGAGATTTATATATTATAGTATTTAGTAGAGCAGTGGTGGCTCAGTGGTAGCGTCCCTACTAACGAGTTGTAGATCGTGGGTTCGAACTCAGGCAGGCGTTTTACCTTGTGTAATTTATTTCATTACCACTGCTCTCAAAACTGTGAAGGAAAACATCATGAGGAAGCCGGCGGCATATTATTATCCTATAACCAAAAATTCGAAGACATGTGAGATCTACCAACCCGCACGGGGCCCGAGTGGTGGCCGACTCAATCTCAAGTGACACAACAGCACAGCTGTATGTTTAATTAGAAGAACTTGATTCTATACAATGGAAGAAAGAATTAAACGAAAGTATAACAATTCTACTAGATTAAACAAAAAAATTAGATCCTTTTACAAAGTAATACATTTACAAAATTATAAATACTTAGTAGTACCAAGTTCTGACAGATTGGCTTAAATACTTATATAAAAGCTAGTTTAATTTACACGTTTTTAATTACCTATGAAAGGTGCGATGGTACTGACATTATAGCTTGTGGCAACCTGCCTGAGCTAGGTTAATAAAAACCTGTGTTTCAGGCCATCCCCATACTAAGCGATCAGCTGATTATTTGTCCATAGTTAGTTAATTAAATATTTTAAATAATAATATCCTACTTATAGTAGGTACTAAATACAAATAAAAAAATAAAAAAAACCAATTTAATAACTACATCATTATTGAAGTACTTCTAGAAGTGTTTCTATATCTGTGTAATCAAGTTTACCCAAATAGTAGTAGTAGATAGTGAATAAATAGCATATAAACAATGTTCAAACAAAAGAAAGTAGCATATTTTTTTAAACTCGTTCAAAAACAAATGAGAATAACAACAAAATTCAAATTCACCTCTTCACAAAATGTTCAGAAATATTTAACAAGTTTTGTTCGCCTAAATAATAGACGAACAATGCAATGCGAAAGAAAATGGCCACCCAGGCTAGCAATGCAACAGCTAGATTCCTTTACAAACGTAGGTATTATTTCAACTCGAAAATGAAGCAAAATAAAATAGAGTTTTAACACGAATGTTCGTTATCTTGCCAAATTAAATTCTGAGCCAGATAAATAATGATAACATTAAAATATTCATGGCGAATGAAAAGAGCATTTTTTGGGGTTCCGTTTTAAATGCCGTTAAGGGACCTCTCCATCTCCGTCTTTCGTCATATCCGATAACGGAATGTATATATTTTTTCCTATGTCGCGGTTGACTTCCATTCTAACCATATACAAGTAAATACCATTAACCATTTACGCTTTTTTTTATAAATGTATTTTTTATTTATTTGTTAACTTTGGATGACTTACAGCTAAAACAAACAGATTAATAATTGTTTCTATTATTTTTATTTTATTTACCATCTGTAATTATACATTATGGATTGCAATGAACGATTTGAGATTTAAAAAATAGTATGTGAGTCTGACAGCTAATTAAAATTATCAACATAAATATAAAATAATTTGACGCCTGGGCGTCAAATTGACAAACCATCAACAAAACACCGCGTTGCTCAAAAAGCCGCTACGCTGAAGTGGGACTGGGCTGGCCACGTCTGCCGTTTGCCCAATGAGCTGTGGGGAAAAATAAACACCACGTGGAGCCATGACACAGCTAGAAGGCGTCACGTTAGACCTTCACGTTTCCACAAGAAATTTCTCAAGGTCGAAATTGCGGCAGTAGCTATGGTTATTATGTAGGAGTTGAGATTACTATTCCGTGTGCCATGCATGGTGATTATGGCGATTTCATTTCGCTCAAGTAATCAGATAGAAATAATATCTTTAAGGAACATGTACCTAAATACATTTACTGACTAGAAACTTCGCCCGTTGATTAAAAATATAATTATCTAGCATGTCGTTGGCTATCTAGCTACTGTCGGCCCAGAATTTCGCTACGAGTTTGGAACCTTCCGTAGCGTCCATTAGTTCCTGTAATGCGCAGACAACAGGACACGTGGGACACTGTATTAAGTATCTCATTGTTTGTGGAAAAGGACCATAATAACATAATTATCAAAAGGACAAGACACATAAATGTGGGGACTACGGAACCCAATCTCTTAATAAGCTTTTATTTCAGATTCCACTTTAATTTTCGGCAAGACTCGGTAAGATTACCATAATTAAGTAGAAATTTTATAATGAATGAGTATTCTAGAAATTTTTCTTAAGCATTTACTATTGAAATGTTAGCAAGAGGAAATTAATTAAATTGTTCACTATTTTGAGACCTCGAAACTTGAATGCTTGTTCAAATACTTAGTTTACTTAGGCAAGAGGAATTTAGGAACTATTAAATTCTGTTAGGCATAAATTGAAATAAGATAACTATGAAATGAGAAATAACCCAAGCATAATCAGCCTATAATGTTCCCACTGTTGGGACACAGGCCTCCTCTCTGTGAGAGGGAGTGGGCCGTAATCCACCACGCGAGTCCAGTGCGGTTTGGTAGATGTCTTCGAATTTTTTGTTCTAGGACGTGCCGGTTTTTTCCTTCGCCGTTTTTGAGAGCGGTGGTGATGAACGAGAAATAGGTGGGAGAAAATTCAACCAGCTATCAAATGTGAAGGTATACAATGTGGAGACGACACACATGGAACACTGAGAACATTGAAAAAACTAATGCAAAGGAGTATTTTGGAACTATCAAATAAATAAATCATACAATCTGCGTAGCCTTTTTCCAACTAAGTTGAGGTCGGCTTCCAGTCTATCCGGTTCCACCTACATACAATTATTTTACATGGAGCGACTGCTTATCTGACCTCCTCAACCCAGTTACTGAGTGATACCCCTTGGTAAAACTAGTTGTCAGACTTTCGGGCTACTGAAGACCCGTAACGACTGTCAAAGATCTACGAATGACAGCCGGTACCAACGGTTTAACGTGCTTTCCGAGGTACGGAGGGGTCTTGTCCTATATGTAATGGATGGTCACCCACCCATCCACGAATCAACCGGGGCAAGAGTAGCTTAACCTGATCGATCGACCCATGCGGCTGTTATTATTTGGCCATAAGCCCCTGCTATCTAAAATGATGCATGACCTTTTAAGACTCTTACCAACCAGCTACAAAAACCAACAACATCTTCATATTTTGTCGACAAATTCAGTTTTCACGTCGCAGAAGTCAAGGACTATAATTCATCTGTACAGACAAAAGGGCTGCAAGACTTGCTTTACATTTGAATGGAAGGTTTATTACATTAAAATAATAATCTCGGCTCTCTTCGTATTAGGGTCGGCGCAGACAGAGCGAGATGCTCGAGCAGTTTTCATTAGTTGGTCAGTCTCTCACACTTCCCAACTATGTATGTTGGGGTCGGATTCTAGTCTAACCGGATGCAGCTGAATACCAGTATTTTACATGGAACGACTGCCTATCTGACCTCCACAACCCAGTTACTGCGTAACAAGATATCCCTTGCTTAGACTGGTTGTCAGATTTTTGGGCTTTCGACTGCTCGTCAAGACTGTTAAAGCTTACAAATGACAAGCAGTCTTTCCAAGGGGTATCGTATTATCCAGTAACTGGGTTATCCAGTTGTTGGGTAATACGATACTCTTTAGTAAGACTGGTTGTCAGACTCTTGGGCTACTGACGACCCGTAACGACTGTCAGAGGTCCACGAATGATAGCCGGGACCAAGGGCTTAACCTGCTTTCCAAGGCATGGAGGGGTCTTGGGTATGTAAAGATGGTCACCCATCCACAGGCGAACCGCGGCAAGCGTAGTTTAACCTGATCGATCGACCTGTGCGGCTGTTTTTATTTACCCACGGGCTCCTCTCAAAATCAAAAGTCAGTTATTCAAAATGATTTTTGAATTATTCTGGTAACGATAGCGCACGCGAGCAACCGCGAGACTGCAAAAGCCTGAGTTTACACGGCGGATTTTGCTCGACCATGTTCGAGCAGTCGCCGCTCTGTCTGCGCTAACCCTTAAGGGAGTCTGGGTTCGCAGTGACCTATATACGATAAAATGGTGGCTGAAGTCGTTAAAAGTGCGGCTTTTGTACTGCAGTTATGTTGCGTTTGAAGTTTCGAGCAACAAGGTGAGACATTATAGGTGACTTTGAGTGTACTTGGAGACTTGACGTAATCTTTCGGAGCTTGAGGTGTGCTGTTACCGTAGTTTGGAATTAAAAGGTGTTAGATGTGTGGTTGTGGTTATAACGTACCACCTCAGTTTAGAAATAACACCAACTCATCTACTTTTGTATTTAATTTAAAGATTGTAGATTAGTCCTACTAATATTATAAACGTGAAAGTTTGGATGGATGGATGTTTGTTACTCTTTCACGCAAAAACTACTGAACGGATTTGGATGAAATTTGGCACACAGATGGTTTATAACCATGATTAATGTATATGATACTTTTTATCCCGATATTCACACGGGATCGAAACTTACGCGGGTGAAACCGCAGCTAGTATAATTATATTTCTTTAAAAAACCAAATTGTTTACATTTAATATCGTAAAAATTGCCGTGTCGTCACAGGGTTCATGTCATTTGCTGGACCCTTAAAACTGTAATACCTTTTTCCACGTGAGAACAGTAAATATAATTAGAATTTTTTGGTTTTGCAAAGAGTGGTTGATCTGTTGGTAACGGAAGAAGTGTCTATGCGATGATGTAACGAGGAGAAAGCCATATTACGACACAAAATAATACAGTCAGCCTCGAAATGGTGTTCTCATCGATAAGATATTTTTTTTCTCTTAAATTTATGGAATCACAAATGTGTTTTGTTCGGAAAATGGTAATATTTGATGGACTTTTAGGATTATTAGGTTGAGAAGGTCAGTTAGCTAGTTTAGACTAATTTCATGCTTTGATGCCTCTTCATAGTAATCATAGTAGTAGTACAGTATTTTTAACTCACTAAGCGATGCGCGCTTTATTTGTGCTATGCAAGTGTGCAAACACGCTGTGAATGTATGTGTGAAGACGGGTAGTGTAGCAGCACATAACACACACACACTTTCGATACCACCATTTTCTCGGATGGTACCGAAAGCTCTTGCGCTTACACACATATTCACAGAGTGTTTGCAAGTACACTTGCATACCACAAGTAAAGCGAACGTCGCTTTGTGAGATAAAAATACTATAGTAGTGTGGTGTTATTGGCTTTTTCCTTCTGGAATTTCGCCGTAGCAGTCCGGAGTGTGGATTTGTGCCAGGTTAATGGCATAGACTCGCACTCTATAAAATGGGACTTAAACATAACTGCCACCTCATTTTGCCCACATTTTGCCTCTGCCTTCCCCTTCGGGTAATACAGGGCCCTAATTCACTATGACAACTTAATGATTCCCTACTTCGACCGACGTCAATTTCTTAGTAAACACATAACGTATTCTCTATGACACAATGGCATGGTTTTAACTGTCAAAATACATGTTGTCCGTACGGTTGACATTTCGATTCCTTGCGGTGAACAAGACAGGATATTGACGTGGTTTGCCCGTGGTGTGATTTCGTGGGGAATAATACAGAATCGGCGCCCAAGCATGGTGTTATGTGTAATCAGAAAACTACTAAACGCCCTGCATTTGTAAATCAATAAGAAAGAAAGGGACAACCATATAATATTATGGTGTTTTCATAGTAAGGGTGCTTCAACGATGACCGAAACTTGGCCATATTCATATAAAGTTGTAGCAACTGGTAATTTAATATGCATCAGTACCTCTCTAAGATGGAAACTTGTTCAATATGCGTCAGTTCGGCTTGACGACAAAAACTTCATTTGACGAAGATATCAATGCAGACGTGGTGATGGTAATTCGTGTATTTTCACATTTATATGTAAGTTGATAATGTTTTGAGGAATGGTGCAGTAAGAAAACGTTGAGATTTCAATGAACATGTAGTGACAAAAAATTAAAAGAGTATGCTTAGATAGTTTAGTAAACTTGAGAGAATTAATCATAGGCGAATATGAAAACGTATTTACATTAACAAGGCAGATGTGAATGGACCCGCCGGGAGGGGGACGCACTAGAAGGACATATTATAGTGACCTTTTTGGGGATGTTCTTCTAAAAGGTCTGGTGAAAAGAAAGAAAATACATTTATTTAGCACAGTCTAAAAGACACAATACATCAGGCAAAAATTAAATAAAAAGTGTAAGTCCGATGTAAGAAATTAGCAGGAAAGTTTGCCTCACTCACGGCTGCGCCAAAAAGCAAAAATGCCAAAATGCGCAGGTGTGTAGTACTCACAACCTGCGTGTGTGCATGGCCAGATGTATGAACGTAAACGAAGCAAAACGAGTATGCAAGGTTTGTAGCAGATGGCGTTCTTTAGTTTCTGCATAGACTCACGACATTTTTCCATGGGGGACCCGTGGGAAAAGGCGTGAAGGCGCATCTATGTATGTATGTTGGTTCCCTTCCTTAAATAGATCTTTTTTTAACTTTAATTATTGACAATAGCTTTTTTAGCTGCATCTGGTTAGACTGGAAGCTGACTGCAACATAGGAAAAGGCAAATGTTGAAAATCAATTAATCAACTCAGCCTATCGCAGTCCACTGCTGGACATAGGTCTCTCCCGGACTGCGCCATAACACCCTGTCCTCCGCCTTCCGCATCCAGTCTACCCCAGCAACCTTCTTTAGGTCGTCCGTCCATCTAGCCAGGGGGCGTCCCACATGAAAATCAATAATTTTATCATATCTCTCTAAACCAATTTATTTATTTAAACTTTTCGCACAAAAAGGTACAAAGGCGGACTTAATGCCTTAGGCATTCTCTACCAGTCAACCAAGGGTGGTGAAGAGATTAGATGGCAGGTGCTTTGGTTGAGAGAGACAATGATAATTAAAAAAAAAACTCTTAAAACTAGGTACACAAATACATAAATAGGTTACATACACATACTATTACTATAATATATTCTTATAATATATATATATATACAAAATCAAGGGAGAGATGTGTAGAGATGACTCTACGCTATTTTTTTAAAAAATTTGTTTTGAAAATAACTCTGCAATTTCCGCTTAAATGCATACCGACTGGTGGCCGTCCTGATATCAGGAGGAAGCGCATTCCATAGAAGAATGGACTGTATATGAAAAGAGGAATGAACAAAGTCAGATGTATGAGAAGGACAAAGTAAGAGAAGATTGTTAGAAGAACGCAGATTCTTAGCGTGTGAAGAACATAGATATTGGAAGTGAGATACGAGATAAGAAGGAGGAGTGGGAGAGTTGAGAAGGGAGAAAAGTGTAGTCAAAGCGCGCAAATTTCTTCTTTGGCGAATGGACATCCATTTGAGCTCAGACCTATAGCTCGACACGTGGTCATATTTCCTAAGGTTGAATATGAACCGAATCCCATTGTTGAGCAATCTGTTGAGCTTATCCAGCAAAACCGCATTCAAGTCAAAGTAGCACACGTCACCATAGTCGATTATAGGGAAAATCAAAGTCTGCACAAGCATGGTTTTCGTCTTAGCGGGCAAAAAGCTCCTCAAACGATACAGGGATCGCAAAGTACCGTTGACCCTTTGACTAACACTAGAGACCTGGCGTTGCCAACTAGGCGTTGAGTCAAGATGCAAACCGAGATCTTTCACGGTAGGTGTAATGGGTATGATGGTACCATTGAAAATAAGAGGTGGAAGAGAGCTAAGCGTCACCCTAGCCATCATGCGTGAGCTTCCAATTACAATGGCCTGACACTTCGAGGGGTTTACTGACACCCCGAAACTATCAGACCACTTTTTGATAGCATCTAAGTCTCGGTTTACATCTACTATAGCGTTCGACAAACCTTCTACCCGCTCAGCTGTGTATAATTGAAGATCATCGGCATATAGATGATACGAACACCGAAGACAGTGAGTTATAAAATTAATGAAGATGGAGAATAATAATGGAGAAAGAATACCGCCTTGTGGAACGGCATCCAGGTCACGCCAACTCGATGACCTCTCATCAACGCGAACCGACTGCCGACGTCCTCGAAGATAAGAAGAGAACCATTCCAGGGCCTCCGACGAAACCATAAGGTGAGAGAGGATAGAGAGGAGAATATCGTGGCTGACGGCGTCATGGATGGAGAAATCAATTAATACCAAAACGGTAATTTTAGTATCCTCCATCGCCTCTCTAATGTCATCAGTCACTTTAAGGAGAGCGGAGGCTGTACTGTGCCCGGGCCTGAACCCAGACTGAAAGGAGCTAACGAGGTTGTTCCGATGAACAAACCCCGCAAACTGCTTGTGCACGCAGGCCTCGAGCACTTTAGACAGGAATGGGAGAATGGAAATGGGTCGAAAATGACTGGGTAGGGAGGGATTTGAAATTTTAGGGAGTGGGCGGACATAGGCCATACGCCACAGGGATGGGAATTGTCCGGAATCAAGAGAGAAGTTAATGATGTGGGAAATCGGAGGGAGAAGGCTATCAAGGATCCAAACGACCATACTACGACTGATGCCATCATAGCCCACAGCCTTGGATTTTATGGACAGGATGATCTTTTTAATTTCGTCCAAGGTCACCGGAGAGAAGTGAAATGGTTCTATGATGGGACTCACTAGGCCAGTAATGAAATCAACCGTCTGGGACAACATTTGGGAATCCAAATGGCAACCAATCGCTGTTGTCTTTAAAATACTGGTGATAAGAATAGTTTTTACAGATCCTCAATCTTCTCACTACATTACTCATTGGTGTCTTTTGATTCACGCAGATCTGCGGGGTAATTCTCGTAATTTGAAGAACGTTCACAGTCTGATCTCAGTCTCAATCTGTCAAAAATATGTCTAATTTCCCTACATTTTGACAAGTTTTTGACATTTGTTTGTCGCCGAGATGAGACTGCGACTAGATTTTGAACGTTTTAAATTACGGGAATACGGGCCCTGATCATATTTTTAAACCAAATACTGTCTGCAATAGCACACAAAGTAATCAATTCCATATTCAATCTCAGAAGTCTTTTAAAATAAACTAACCAACAAACACTCAGACAGCCGGAAATGAGCAAATAACGCGACGCTGGCGTCTGACAGGGTTGGCAGACCTATAAAATAACAAACATAACTATATCCACCTCCTACTTCCTCTCTCTGTTTGTCTCTCCCTTGCCAGGTTTCATCCTTACTTGATGCTAGGGTTAATAATATCAACCTGTTTATACTACAGCAGGGCAAAAGCCTAGGAACAGGGTGTAAAGTTCACTCATTCTCCATAGAAAAGGCAGGATCCTCCGAACAGATGAGTGTTGTGTCTGTTGGGCAACAGCCCGACGATTGACGTCGGTACCTCGTTGTATATAATATGCTAGTTGCACGGTAAACTCTGCTTGCGCGATGCAGGATTTTGCGTGACGTCAGTGTTATGCGTAGTTCGCATGTAGCGATGTAGATGCCGCCACAAGCCTATTCTCAAACAGAGAAAGAACGAGTCAATTATTCTTCAGGCTAGCTGATTTTGCGCGGACCATACAGTCCAGGTTTTCTCACGCTATTTGCTTTTACTTTTCCGCCAGTCAGTGGATGCCTAAGATTAACAGATCACCAGAACATAGTAACTTGAAATTAGTCACATTGATTAGGTACCAGGCTTGTACGTACAATTCCATATTTGAGAAGTGAGTCTCATAGGGTAATTACATACCGAAGATGCTTCACTGCTATACCTCGCGATCGCAGTTTAGCTTGCTACCTCGATGTCATCTCCATGTAAAACAAATGCATGCTTATAGACTCGCACGCACGCGCCGGCATCGAGGTAAACCCCCAAGCAGTCCGTGTATCGCAGTGAGGTATTCTTCGGCAAGTGCGGGCGAGTCTATTAGCATGCATTTGTTTTACGTGGAGGTGACATCGAGGTAGCGAGGCATCGCAGTGAGGCGTCTTCGGAATGTAATTCCCCTTAAACCCTGACCAAAATAGTCTTTTGATATCATAAAAAATGCAAGTTCCTGATTAAAGCTTGCCATCCCTAACAAACAATATTTCTAAACACGACATGACAAATCAACCTTCCAAGTTCAAACGTCTGTGTTTGTGATGTATCGCGTTATTCAGTTCCGGTGGCCGGAACTTCCGGCGAACCAATAGAGCGACCAAGTACAGTCACGAACATCGGCGGAATATGTAAGTAGTGTGGTCTTTAATAGCAACATGTGGGTAGTTTGTAATCAGGGATTCCTGTGTTGTGTTTATAGTGGAAATATGGTTGTATACTTATGGGTAGGCAGTTGCCGGATTTCCGTAGCTTATTGGTTAAAGTAACGAGTAGTAGGCTAAAAACCTTCTGGTAATTTTATGGATATTAGCTTCTTATTTTTCTTCGTGTCGCTGGCACGACTGTATTTTAAGCCTTGTTTTGCCAAAACTTTGCCACTTCCACGGCGTCGTCGATGGCAGCGCAGGGGTCACTTTGACTTCATGTTTTGGGACACAGAGGGCCTGCCCTCTGTGTCCCAAACAATGCTCCACCTCCTATCCTGAGGAGGTGGAGCATGGTTTGTGACACAGCTCCACAATCACACCCTACTGTCGGTCCGTTGAGTTGCCCCACTTTACCAGGTTAGACTTACATCTTCCCACTTGTGTCCGGAGTCGGTTCAGAGCCTTGCAAGTGGATACTAGCAGCAAAACGAGACGTTCGTACACAAATTTGAAAATAATGTCGTATTGATTTTAAATTATAGAATCCATTAAGTCATCCAAAACCAATTTTTCCCCAGTACTGAAACTGCTGCATATGTGTCCAAAATTCAACGAACGATTATACTACCATAACTCATAACATAAGTACATTAAATCATGCTTGTAATCCCCGAAGGGTAAGGCAGGAGGTGTGCCTACCTACCTATAGTGCCAGTTAATTTTAAATCCCATGTAATCTTTACTTAATCCTACTATATATGTATATTAGTATAATAAATGCGAAAGTTTGTAAGGATGAATGGATGCATGTTCGTTACTCTTTCACGCAAAAAGTACTGAACGGATTTGGATGAAATTTTTTATCCCGATATTCCCACGGAATCGAAATTTATGCAGGTGAAACCGCGGGGCGCAGTAATTTATAAACGTTGCTCAATGTTAAATAATGATAAGCGACTGTTCGACCATAAAGACACATTTTGACGTTTAAACGTATTTTAATTTTATGCAACGTTTATAAATCATCATAATCAGCTTATAATGTTCCCACTGCTGGGACACAGGCCTCCTCTCAGTGAGAGGGAGTGGGCCGTAATCCACCACGCGAGCCCAGTGTGTGTTGACAGATGTCACATGTCTTCGGATTTTTGGTTCTAGGACATGCCGGTTTCCTCACGATGTTTTCCTTCACCGTTTTTAGAGCAGTGGTGATGAAATAATTTACATAAAGTAAAGCGCCTGTCTGGGTTTGAACCTACGACCTACAACTCGTTAGTAGGGATGCTGCCACTGAGCCACCACTGCTCTACTATAATATATAAATCTCAAAAAACATTTCAATAAACCCAAAGAGGACAAGTAAAATGTCAAAAGAACAAAAATGTAATATCAAATAATATTACTTACCGCCATAACTCCTACTTTTTTTGTAATACTGGCATTTCTACTACATTACTGCAGTTGCATGAACGTTAAGCATTCACATAGATATATTCACTATAAGTCCCCGACTGTGACCTCTAAGTTTGTTTCGGCCTTTCTTCTCAGAGATAGTCCTAGGAAACGCCGTGCTCATCAAAGCATAAATAATAAAAATAATTCGATTCAGCCTGTCCCATCTTGCTGACCTCTCCCAGCGACGCCCTAAGCTGAGGTTCGTACCCCACAGGGGGTGCCCTTAGCGTGCAGTCGCTTAGTTTTAAGCCCTGGCTGGAGGCTTTAAGTTTACTTAAGGCAACCACAGGATAGCCCGGTTAAGTAGTCACAACCTCTCTAGGTCAACTACGAGATGCCATAAAAAAAAACCACTTTTGTAAGTAAAGGTAACCGTATTTTTTTTATAACTGCCGAATCGCTGCTAGAATCATGTATCATGAATCGCGTATATGTATTTAATGTTAAAACAAGAAATATCACGCGGTTATAAACACTGCCAATCAGCTTTTGTCGCGACAAGCTTTTTAATAAACAAAGGACGAGCAACTTTTCCCAAGACCACCTCAGCCCTCGGTGTATTCTCGAGAATTCCTTTGTGACATTTCTGTGCGTCGAGTAACCATGCACGTTTATAAGCAAAAAGGCTGTATATCGCATAATAAAGAATGGAAATTCATACTTCGTTTGATCTCAATCAGGTGAACGGAATTCCGGATCGGAATTTCACTAATGTGTATTCATGCCCGGGTTTCAATATTTCATTTAGGGTCTCTCTTTGGCCTTTCAAAAATTGCATTACATAGCTGTTCAATGGAATGACGGATTAGTACAGTCACTAAAGGAGATAAGTAACCGGGGTCGTCTGATATATTTAAAGTTTAGTAAGAAACCGATGGATGTTTTCGAATGAAATTTAATTTGATAAATGAACCTTTTTGTTTCTCTTAATTAAATTAAATTTTATTCAAAAACAGTTATTTCAACAAATAGGCCAATTTATTGCCAAAACGTGATAACGTCGCAATGTATCAGTACAGTATGTTTGTCTCACGAAGCGACGCGCGCTTTACTTGTGGTTAAAAATAATAATAATCCCCCTGACCGATTTCGGTCACAGTGGCCAATCTCAACGGAGATTAGCCAGGTACGCAGGAGATACTATAGTGCACAAGTGTGTGCGTAAACACAGGTGCACTCTCTGTTCCTTTACTCTCATAGTCCGATGGAACGGCAATCCGGCACGACCGGGGAGAGATCAGGCGCAGGACCAACGGTCTTACGTGTTTTCCGAGATACGGGGGTATCACACCACCAACTTCCAAACTCAGGGCTGCAACTAAGAAATTCCTAATGGAAAAACTCAATAACTCTTTGTCCGACCCGGGAATCGAACCCAGGACCCCATGCACAGCAGTCGCGCTTGCGACCACGAGACCAGCGGGGCAGTTATGGTTACCGAGTGTACAAATACGCTGCAAACGCTGATAAGGGCAGGCGAATGAAAAAATTGCAATGCTTGTAAAAGGCTGCTAAGTCATAAGTATCTACTAACATAACATAACACCAACATTGTACACTTAGTTTGCAATAAACGTTTTGACTTTGACTTAAATGTGGGTGTAAGTGCAGGAGCTCTCAGTACCAGTGGCGAAGTCGGAAGTGTGTGTGTGTGTGTGTTATGTGCTGTCACTACTCGTCTTCATACATACATTCACAGCGTGTTTGTACACTCGGTAACCACAAGTAAAGCGCGCGTTGCTTCGTGAGATAAAAATACTGTAACAGAGTACGGAGACACCTTGGAGGCACTGTCAAAACTTACCTTGCAAACATGTCACTGTTAACTACAACAGAAAATAATGGGCGTATAGACACCGACGGCTAATAGTGCCGGTCCGTGACAGAAGTTGTGCGCTTAACGTACTCTTGGTGCCACCATTTTTTTTAGTACTTCCGTGTCTAGACGCTGCTAGTGGCAAAGGCGCGGAGATGCCGTGCCTGTAACTGTACTATCGCTTAAACCTATATCTGACCATTTTGAAAACAAAATACCGTGCACATGATGACCACAGCTGCGTCCGTAAGTAAAACAAAAGAGAATCCTTTTTAGGTCGACTAGTAATATGCGCTGCAAGCAGAAATAGTCCTTACGGTGCGGTGGTCAGATATAGATTTTAGAATCATTAACATACTAGCTGACTCAGCAAACGTTATTTTGCCATATAAATTATTTCTAGCTGCCCGGCGCTACTTCGTTCGCGTGATGTCCTACTCCCTACACTAGTCCTACCCTACTCCTACACTACTCCTACCCTACTCCTACCCTACTCCTACCCTACTCCTACCCTACTCCTACACTACTCCTACTCTACTCCTACTCTAGTCCTACCCTACTCCTAACCTACTCCTACTCTAGTCCTACCCTACTCCTACCCTACTCCTACCCTACTCTTACCCTACTCCTACCCTACTCCTACCCTACTCCTACCCTACTCCTAACCTACTCCCACACTCTTCAAAATCTTTAATTTAATACATGCTTCAATTCGAGTGGACCCTAGTCTGCCGTACCGAAGGGACGATCGTCAAATGTTTGTCAGGAAAGTAGGTAGAACAGTTTATATGGGAAAATGAAATTGTTGTTTTTACTATCTTCCTCGCAATTTTTCCATATTTTTTCACCGTTTGAACCTTCCCTGGACTACGACAAACTTTGAAAACCAAAATCAGCTAAATCGGCCCAGCCGTTCTCGAGTTTTAGTCACTCAAACGAACAGCAATTGATTTATATATACACACATCAACACGGTCTAGGGATATTTCATACTCAATTAAATAACTCAAAAAGTACTGGCCGCATTAAAAACTTTTATACGCCAATTTGTTCGTCATTTATCTCGGAGTTGTACTAAATTCAAATTTTTGAAAAATATTTTGTTTTTGTGGCAAAAAATGTCTTTATGTGTCGGAGAGCGAATTTTCATATAAGCGAGATTTAGAAAAAAATACAATTTACATTGAGTATCAGTTTTTTTTAATTTGAATACTTAAAGATAAAGCGCAAATTGAGCCGTTCTAGCCATGCAACGCCGCCATTTAACTAGGGAGGAAATGTTACGGGCTGTAGGAATGCTGGAAGCTGGATCGGTTCAACGTGATGTTGCTGAAGCAATAGGGACGCACCAAAACGTGATTTCAAGATTGTGGTCACGCTATCGTGTCACAGGTGAAGTAGCGGAGAGGCATCGGGGGCCAGTCGCATCACTACTCCTAGACAAGACCGATTTCTGCAAATTTCTGCAAGAGCACAACCAAATGTAACGGCGATTCAATTGGTCCAAAGGCTGCAGGTGGAACACCAAGTGCTTGTGAGTGACCAAACTGTAAGGAGACGACTGCATGAAGCCAATCTACGCTCTCGTAGACCACTCCGGGTCCCATCCTTACGGGGAGGCAATCGTGGACGACGGTTGGAATGGGTTCGGAACCACGTGGACTGGGGCCGTGAGCAATGGTCCAATGTGCTGTTCTCGGATGAATCCAGGTACGGTTTCCATCCAGATTCACGCAGGACGCGTGTTTGGAGAGTTCCTGGGCGATGGAGCCGATTCCAGCACCCCCAGGAAGTCCACCCATACCAAGGAGGAAAAATTATGGTTTGGGCAGGAATTCGCCTTGGAGTACGGACGGACCTCGTTTGGGTGCGGGGCACTATGACGGCAGAAAAATATCGCCAACAGGTGCTGGGGCCCATAATCTTGCCCCACAGAATACAAATGGGGCAAGATTTCTTGCTCATGCACGACAATGCCCGGGCACATACGGCGGGAACGGTAGCAGCTTGGTTGCAGGAACACAATGTTAGGGCCTTAGAATAGCCTGCTCAATCGGCAGACCTAAATCCCATTGAGCACGCATGGGATATGCTTCAAAGAGCTCTGAGGGAAGCCCCCGAAAATCTGGCAACAGAAGACCAACTTTTTTCGCACCTCAGAAGGACCTGGGACGATATTCCGCAGCAAGTCATTGACAACCTTGTTCTGAGCATGCCAAATCGTTGCCGATGTGTTATGAACCTCATGGGCGCTTTCTCAGATTATTAACTCCAAGTTCATTAACACCAATTAAATGACTTTTCTTTTTTTCTTGATTTTTCTTAAAAAATAAAAGTTAATTCAAATACGGTTTCGGTCTGTTATTCTTTTTCTTTTCATAAAATCCTGAAATTGTAAACTAAGTAAACGTTTATTTAAAAAAATGGTAGAGTATTAAATAACATTTCTTTTAATATATATATGTCATATAAAATTATTAACACATTAATAGTAATTCGCATTTTTTTAAAATATCCCTAGACCGTGTTGATGTGTGTATATATATATATATATATATATGGATAGATAGATAATAATCTCCGTTATTTCACGATAAATACAAAGTAATGTAATCTATTTACCATTTACATCTCCAACTTACTCTAAAATATAGCATTTGGCCGTTACTTTCCTATGTAATGCTATGTGTGATGTGTGAGGGTGTATGTGTAATTTGTGGTGTATGTGGTATGATGTGTGTGTGTTTGTGTATGTAATGTGTGTTCTGTGTGTGTTGTCTGTGTAAAGGAGGAGTAAGAAGTATAGGAGGAGTTACTAACCTCAGAGTAAACTAAAATGTTAATAAATTGTCATTAATTATATAATTTACAATTAAGAGGTGCTTGTGGCTAATAACAGCCGCACGGGTCGATCGATCAGGTTAAGTTACGCTTGCCGCGGTTGCTCCGTGGATGAATAACCATATGGGTAACCATCTTTACATAGCAAGACCCCTCCGTGCCTCGGAAAGCACGTTATGCCGTTGGTCCCGGCTGTTATTCGTGGGTCTTTGACAGTCGTTACGGGTCGTCAGAAGCCCGAAAGTCTGACAACCAGTTTTACCAAGGGGTATCGTATTACCCATTGACTGGGTTGTGGAGGTCAGATAGACAGTCGCCTCATGTAAAATACTGGTATTTAGCTGCATCCGGTTAGACTGGAAGCCGACCACAACATAGTTGGGAAAAGGCTAGGCAGATGATGTCCTACAAATTTCAAATTGACAGTTAATTTATTTAGTGCCCTCTAAATAATGAACAGTTTATTTGAAATTCCTTCGACTCTCAAATGTCGCCGATGTTTAACTCCAAGAATAGCTTAAATCGCTCTTTGAACGGTTTCCGTTGAAATATGACAAAGTTCTGAGTTAGGTAAAATTCGCGGCACCTTGCGCCCTTGTCCAAATAACGGTAAGGGTACAATGGATGAGAAGAGCGGGAAGCGGGCGCGAATTTTTGCTTGGGCAGCTTCACCCTATTCATTACAACATTAGACAAATAACGTTCATCCTTCATTTCCTATGTTGGGGTCAGCTTCCAGTCTAACCGGATGCAGCTGTATACCAGTAATTTACATGAAACGACCGGCTATCTGACCTCTACAACCCAGTTACTGAGTAATACGATACCCCTTGGTAAGACTGGTTATCAGACTTTTGGGCTTCCGACTGCCCGTAGAAGACTGTTAAAGCTAAAAACAAATGACAGTCGGGATCAACGGCTTAACGTGTTTAAATATGTAATGGATGGTCATCTATCCACGAACCGACCGTGGCAAGCGTATCTTAACTTCTGATCGACCCATACGGCTGTTATCATTTAACCACGAGCCCCTTTATTTCATGATACAAACAGCAGTTACTATGAAAGACAGAGACAATCATTTTAATAATTTCAGGTAGATAAATCGCAAGTTCCAAAGTAAAGTAGGTTTCGTTTTGCATGGCACCAATGACAGCCCGATCGAAGCGGATCCCGGCTGTCATTGGTGCCTAGCCGAATTACCATTTAGACGTGCGCTTATAGTCACTTGTGTAAAACCAGCATAAAGCCTTCATGGTATCAACACACAATGAAGATAGTTTACTGCAAAAAAAAACAACAAAACTTTACGCGTCCACAAATGTTTTTACTCGACCTCCTCAAAGACAAGGTAAAGCTTTTCTCCCCTACATTTTGAATAACCGCTCCCGCCTCCTCTCTCCCATTGTCCTCGCCAAGAGTACTTCCAAGCTAAAGTGAGTAACTTTGACGCGTGGTAACTGTTGGAACATTAGCCGTGTTCGCTCAAAACTTGAGGAACTCGAGACCTTGACAAGTTAGGCTTCAGTAATTGCTGTTGCGTATTTTGTTCCATTTTTGACGCGACGTTTCAAAGTTAGGCCTGAGCGGGAAGCTTCTATCTTGGCGGACGCGTCCTTTTTGAGCGCTAGCATAATCAGCCTATAATGTTCCCATTGCTGGGTCACAGGCCTCCTCTTGGTGAGAGAGTTTTGCCGTGATCCACCACCCGGGCCCAGTGCGGGTTGGCAGATGTATATGTCTTCAAATTTTTGGTTCTAGGACACGCCGTTTCTTCACGATGTTTTCTTTCACCAGCTGCCTCTCCCAGGCTGCGCAACAACACCCTTTTCTCCGCCTTCTGCATCCAGTCTGTCCCAGCTACCTTTATAAGGTGTTTTTAAAAGTATGTTGCACTTACAGACACAAATCTCACATCATATTAGTTCACACTTGATATAAGTGACCCTCTATAGCAGGAATTGAACTGTCGATCTGTTTTGCAAAGCTAACCACTCAGTCACTACGCTAGCCATGACAATTCGAAAATCACCACGCTTAAGATATGTGTTGGCAAGGAATGTTACTTGCCGATAGTCCCAAGTCTATCCTACAAGTCTCATGCTGGTACACAGAGGTGTCATTCAATAATAATCAATCATTTACTTCATGTGACCAGTAATATCTCTCGAGTATATGTTATCTAATATCTAATCCTAATTAATATCCTAGCTACCCTAACGAATATTATAAAAGCGAAAGTAAGTTATGTAGTTTGTTTGTTACGCTTTCACGCTAAAACGGCTGAACGGATTTGGCACCTAGATACACCTTGATCTGGATAAGGAAATAGGCTATTTTTAATCCTGGTTCGCAAACGAAGTCGCGGGCAATAGCTAGTGAGTATATATGGGAAAGTTTGAATGTAGCTGTGACAGAAAAGTTGAAAGGAAATCGTTTGGCTTGGTATGGGCATGCGATGAGGAGGGAAGAAACGCATTTGACTATAACAGTGATGGATATAAATGTTGATGGATGGAGAGGTAGAGGCAGGCCAAAGAAAATATCGATAGATTGTGTGCAGAATTATATGAAAGAAAAGGGAATGAATGATAGAGTAACGGTTGACTGGGGAGAATTGAAGAAGAAAATGTTGCTCCGACCTCAAGTAACATGAGACAAGGGCAGGAAGATGATAAGAGGTTTAATAGAAGATGGCATCGTCTCCCACAACTTTGATATGATTGGTGAAGATAATAGGGTATGAGGTCCATGTGTGGGGGCACTGTTTGCAGCAAAGCGAGGAGGCTTCCGCACGCGGATGTTGTACCTTCAGCTAAATATGATGATGACCTCTTGAGTCTTTGTTACCTACTTGTAAAAATAAATAGAAGAAGCAAATGTCAACAATTCACTCAATCTGTCATTTTTTTTTACTACACTTTTTACCTCATCCCAAGATTTACAAGTCAATTAACGTAAATGATTAATTAATTGATTATTATTAAGTGACGTTTCTAGGAGCGGCAGTCAGTCCTTACTTCTTACGTCACCTACAGAAAACAAGGCATAACCTATCCTTGGTCATCAATAAAGTTATTTATCATCATCATCATCAGCCTATAGCAGTCCACTGCTGGACATAGGCCTCTCCTATTGCCCGCCATTCAACTCGATTTTCGGCAACTCTCATCCAGCTGCTACCAGCCATCCTGCGAAGATCGTCGCTCCACCTAGCCTGAGGGTCTTACCTTACGTTTACCGATATTCATGTATTAATTAATTGCTAAATTAGTTCTTAGCTCTAGTACCTACTGATCCAAAGTCTAAATTCCCTTGAGGAACAAGAGGTTTAAAACTCTCAATTCCATTCTAATTGCGGTCTAAACATCACCAAGGATTTATGCTAGGACACACGGGATAGCATAAAATTTATTCAGATTTAATAATGTAACTCAGAATGAATTTATTTTATTTAATTCAATGTCCTCTAGCAGTTTCCTTCATGTGAAGATTGCCAATGAGGCTAGGAGTCTCACAGACCCGACTCATTTTTTAATAAAAAAAAAAAAAAAAAATGAATTCCTATCTTTAACGGCGGACCTATTTTGTGCTCTCAAATAACAAGGACCAATATTTGAGGTCTAATAAAACAGAGTTTTGGTTTTTATAAATAAAAAAATAAAATAAATTTATTTCAGGTTCTCCCGTATTAAAATCACAAGTTACGAAACACGAGAACGAGATACATAAAAAATCACAATATAAAAATAAATATAATGTCATCAAATCATAAAATACAATGTCAAATAAAAATAAGCAACTCAATGTCAAATAAGAAATTAAAATTAATCGGAAATTATTAATATAAAATACAAATAAAATAAAAGTTTAACAAATTTTGGATAAAAATAATAACATAAATGAATAAAATCCAGCAAATATCACGTCGTTAGTTATTTGTTTTTACAGTACCCTAATTCACTATGACTGTTTAACGGTTCTTTACTTCGAAACCAATTCCTTACTTTATCACGACATCTGAGGGGCAATTCTCGTAATTTTAAGAACGTTCACAGTCTGATCTCAGTCGCAATCTGTCAAAAATACCTCTTATTTCTCTACATTTTGACAAGTTTTTGAAATTTGTTTGTCTCCGAGATGAGACTGCGACTAGATTTTGAACGATTTTAATTACGAGAATTGGCCTTCTGCTATTAACGTATTTTCTATGACACGATGGCGTGGTTTGAATTATCAAAATACATGTTGTCATACGGGCAACATATATTTTGACAGTTCAAACCGGGTGTCGGTTGACATTACTATTCCTTGCCGTAAACAAGACACGATATTGACGTGGTTTGCACGTGGTAAGATTTCGCGGGGAATAATACAGAATTGGGGCTCTGTTGGGAACCCAATACAACAATGTAGTAACAATTTACATACTCGGAACCGTCATCAAAAAACAATTTTATTTACTTTAATCTAAAAAAATATGTAATAGAATAGAATCATGGAAGTTGTAGTGTGGCAAGTTTCCTCTTTTTTGTGAAGACGATCAGTTCGTTTTTTGTTTGGTGATTTACAAATTAAGTCGGTCAAAATTTAAAAAAAGTATGAAACGATACCATTCCTATCTCCTACCTTCGTAGCTCTACACCACTCCTGTAGTAATAACTCGAGGATAGGTCGCTCCACCGCTTTCAGACACATTTTGAGGAAATCCCTCCATATGCAATGAGAAACTCATTCCGGGTGCACGAAAAACTTCCTTTTTTTCCATTGCAAAACTGATTTAGTGTATGTAATATATTTTGCATATTTCCTGCGGAGCCGACCGCCCGGCACTTTTAACTGTGCTCGTTGAAATAACTTTATTTTCGGGTTAACGTTCGTTTTAATAGTTATTTTTTATAAAAAGTTGGCCATATTAACTCGTGAAGTAATGTATCATGGTGACTTTTTTATGGGAAGACCAAGCAATCTGGAATAGGCTAAGTATTTGATTAACTCGCGTGAACTTGGTCCAGCGGGGTTTTTATGGGAGCTCTGTTTCTGTCTCTTTCTTGTTTCATATGGGAGTACGAGATAGCATTAGTTTAAGTTTAGTTGGTGCGCTACAGAATCTATAGCGCGTTTTGCACCACTAACCACTAATTTACATACAGTAAAACACGCCTTCCTCTCCAGGGGGGTAGGCAGATACACAGAACGCCACCTGCTTATGAATCGGCTTTCAGATCTGTAAAGATCCGCCGGCTGTTCGAAAGAGATACCGTAGCGCTTGGCAAAAGCAACTGAAGAAACACGGGTGGATTTTATTCAGTAAAAGTCTGACACGCCCTCCCGCTCCGCTCAGAGCGGGAGAAGTCATTTGATGATTTCCCACCCAAAAAAATAAAAGATCTGTAATGTCTATGCATAGCATGCCTATGACTGGTTGGAGGCGCGCGGTGGCTGCGAGGGTGCGCGGGCAGCGGCATCAGCATCGGGCGTCAGCGGCGGCTGAGGGGGCAGCCGCCGCCGACGGCGCCGACGCCGACGCTGCTGCTGATGCTGATGCCACGCACGGGCGGCGCGGGCGCTAGCGCGTTGACCTCCCGCTCCGAGCGCCAAGTCTTTCAAATTCTTACCTGCGAAGACACTGCATCTCTTGTATATTGTATTACATCAGATTGTACACACCACGTATTTTATTTATTCGCTCCTAAAACTAAGCACCCGACATATCAGCGTCAACATATGATCCGGCTCGAAGGACCATGTGTTGACGCGCATAGACAGTAAAGACAGTTGAAAGAAGTAAACAATAGGAAACAAAGGACATCATTCAAGTGTCGAACATTTTATACCCAAAAAATAAAGTATACCAGAACTAGCAAAACTTAAACAGACTAGTAAAAATTAAAACAGAACTAGTAAAAATTAAAGTATACCAGAAAAAAAGTACTATTTTGTTGTGGTAATGGTATGTATTTCTTTTGTCTCCTTTACTCTTTTACACGCTGTCTTCATCTCTCTGTCTATTGTCTTATCGCAGGTATGCTGGAAGAGATTTCTTATGAAATAAGCATCACCTCTGTACCTTTTTTCTATTATATTTTTTTTCTTGTAATTTTATATATGTCTGTACATAATGGTTAAATAAATAAATAACATCATGGGCATTTTTTAGGCGAAAGTGAAAGTCTATAATGAACCCCCCGGCTATTAGAGATTCAAAATGCCAATAATCATATTTTAGTGATTTAGCATACGTAATATTAAAACATACCAACTATTAATTGAATTTAAAATCCTGAACATGTTTTAACTATAAATTTGTTATTAGAATAGAATAGAATATTCATTTATTTGCTCACAATGTAGGTATTTACAATAAGGTGGTTACAATAATATGAAAGAATCCTTGTACATTCTACCATTTTGGCATGCAAACATTGATGCAGTTCATCAACAAACATACAGACATTGATACAACTAAAATTTTTCAGCTAGAAAATCCAATACGGAGTAGTAACATTTATTATATTATAATTATTAGTTTTGGGTACGAAATTAATGATGTCCTTTGCGCTTAACGTATTTAAAATATCATTCTTTCTGTCATTTTCAAACGATTAACAGAAACAGAACGAATATTTTAATTCATTTAGCTATAATGTCGTATTTAGTTATTTGTGAGGGGCTTGTGGCTCAGTGATAAAAGCCACGCGGGTCGATCGATCAGGTTAAGCTATAGGGTCATCAGAAGCCCGAAAGTCTGACAACCAGTCTTACCAACGGTTATCGTATTACTCAGTAAAACTGGGTTGTGAAGGTCAGATAGGCAGTCGCTTCATGTAACATAATGGTGTTCAGCTGCATCCGGTCAGACTGGAAGCCGACCCCAACAGAGTTGGGAAAAGGCTAGGCAGATGATGATGTATTTAGTCATTTGTGGTGCAAATGGGCCTAAGCCTGTACGGAACTAATTATTTAGTAAAAAATAGCGTAAACTAATTAGCATTTTAGAAAGTTTAAAAATAAAGTAACATTAAAATTGCTTATTAGTCTTATGGGCTAGATTGTAATTAATCATTAAGCATCTGGTTCATTTTGATAAAGGGTTTAAGAATGTACTGAATAATAATGAAAGTACTTGTCGATATGTGGGATATGGACTCAGCAATCATTGTGCCGATAGTCGTGACAGCCAATAGATTAATAGCCAAGAGCTTCGACCAACACCTGAGGAGGGTCTCGTTGGGCAGCTGGATTCAGACTTGATTCAGAAAGCGGTACTTCCGGACACGACCCACATTGTTAGGAGGTTCCTCTCTGGAGCCCTAACCGCTGGTAGCTTGGACCCTGTTCTCAATACCGGTGGGTTACTATTTCTTATATTTTCTTAATGTACTCTAATATTTAAAAATATAATTTATATGTAAATAATGAAGGTATTCAGTTGCATCCAGTTAGACTGGAAGCCGACCCCAACATACTCGTAAATGGGAAAAAGGCTAGGCACATGATGAGTCACACGTACCGTATACTATTTTATACCACACACCACACCACCACATCACCACACCACACCACACCACCACCTTAAGTCACGCTTTTCTGTATAAAAATGGACTACAAAACTACTAAAAGTAATGGACAGCTTTAGGTCACACAGTACTATAAAATGAAGTATTCCACTTAGAGCACTAATTTCAACATCACTTGCCCAAACCGCACCTGAGCACTTCCACTAATCGCACTGAAACAAAATTACATCAAAATGAAACCACCAGTTTTCCTACCCTATAAAGTTCAATTACAGAGAGTACTTAAAGGACATCCCGTAATTGAGTAACTCAGATGATCAGTAAATGGGTCCCAATAAATACTTGCCCAAAATTAATGTATGCCCGCACCGGACAAATCTATCCATCCAGGTTAGAGATATGCAAACAGCATTCGATTCGATTCGTTCTAATTTCCCATTCGAATAAACAATCGCCATGTTATTCGAATTATTCGATTTGACTGAGTTTGAGCTCATGGACTTAATTGGCTTAGTTGGCCATTGTCGCACCCGATTTGTTTAGAACCAATTTAAACATCTAAACGATATTTTTTTAATGAAAATTGCTGTGTGACCTATCTGTATCAATAATAATGAGTCTTTGAGCATAGTTGACCTCATAAAGAGCTCTCTCTAAACTATTGAAAATATTCATGAGCCAACTGTGCCTGAATTATTTCTTTGTAGACCTGATAATGATTATGTATACACATCATTTCTTTGCAAACACGCACAACTCGTATTCACAACGAAAAATCGATTAAATTCGGATTAATTTGTTTGACCAATCGAATAATGAGAATACGCACATCACTAACTAGGATTACTTGCTATAAAATATTTAAGCAAATCGGGTGCCATTACTGATTCATTAGTCAAATTCCGTAGGGACCGGACTTAATTCATTTTAAATCGAGGTTAGAGAAAATTTTACAAGCTGTAAAGTTTTGGGGCTCAGAGTTTGACGGTAAGAGAATGACAGCTAAGAATCCGTTTTTCATTTCGAAAATGAACGGAATTTACTCCACTGGGTTCCAAAAGGAATTTTTGTCATGGAATTGTAGGGGTTTAACTTTAAGCAGCTTGTAGGTTTTAAACCTGCAGAGTACCCGTATGACGCTCGCATATGAATTTAATTCGGTCAGAAATAAAATTCTAAAGAAACTAGACCGTAAGTACCTAAGTATAGAGATCAATTCTTATTCCTTCTGTTTGTGAGAAGAAGCCTTTATCCAAAGCTATAGATATGCGCAATGTGCTGTGCATATTGTTTAAGAACACTGTTTATATTAGCTGTATCTAAGTTTCCCGAACAGCATAGAATAAAGTATATAAATAACAATCTTAATCATCATCATCATCATTTTAGCGGAAAACGTTCATTTATGGACATAGGCCTCCCCCATGCGTCATCACATCGACTGTGGTCCTGTGCTCCTTGCATCCAGCAGATGAAGAATTTCTTCGTTAGTGTCAATGGTGCTCGTTGTGGGGCGATGAACGGATATAAATAAAAAGAAGGGAACCATTGTTTTTATTTATTAAAAAGAATCATCATCTGCCTAGCCTTTTCTCAACTATGTTGGGGTCGGCTTCCAGTCTAACCGGATACAGCTGAATACCAGTATTTTACATGGAGCGACTGCCTTGTAAAATACTGGTATTCAGCTGCATCCGGTTAGACTGGAAGCCGACCCCAACATAGTTGGGAAAAGGCTAGGCAGATGATGATAACATGGAGCGACTGCCTATCTTACCTTCACAACTCAGTTCTGGGTAATACGGTACCCCTTGGCAAGACAAGTTGTCAGACTTTCGGGCTTCTGACTACCCATAACGACTGTCAAAGATCCACGAATTAAAAGTGTGTTCCACCGGTTATGCATGATTCCACAGCATTTTGTGTTTTCGGAATAGAATAAGTGCGATTAGACACTGACCACATAGCTGGTGGGAACAATGGTGGATTTTTGCTCAGAATTAACTTCGTCTCTGGGCCAGATTTTTTTCATCATCTAATTTGTTTCCGTAACCAGTTGCACATATATCAATTGTTAATGCATTATTAAGAGAAATGAATGGAAATAGCAGTTAATGCAATTTAATCGATGTCTGTCAAAATTGTATGAGCGAGAAACTAAAGACAATTATTTTGGATCGGCGGTGTAAGAAAAGGTGCTTTCGATGCAAATAGCTATCGGTAAAGGATTCTTTAGTTCAAGCGTGTTCCGGCGAACCAAGACATCGGCAAATCTTGGTATAGGCCAACCATTCATTCTATGTTGCGTTTTTCGGCGAAACGTGCTGTCGCTAAATAATGGTATCGACTAATAGTTTTTTCGTATTACCGTTCGTCGGTGAACCATGCTTTCTGTAGACAGTTATATCGTTCAAGGGTAATTCGATATAGTAGGTGACCATCCATTACCTTTCGAGACCCTTCTGTTCCTCAGAAATCACGTTAAGCCGTTGGTCCCGGCTGTCATTCGTAGATCCTTGACGGTTGTTACGGGTAGTGAGAAGCCCAAAATTCTGACAGCCAGTCTTACCAAGGCATATGGTGTTACCCAGTAACTGGGTTGTGGAGGTCAGGTAGGCAGCTACTCTAAAATACTGGTATTAGACTGGAAGCCGACTCAAACACATTTGGGAACAGGCTACGCAGATTAATTGTTAAAGAGTACCGGAGTAGTATATTCAAAAACAAACAAAGTGATAATAGGATGGCCACCCATCATTGCACTGATCCCTGTAGGCGTACCTTAACCTCACCAATCGATAAAACTCCTTCTTCAGAAAGTCATTACCTTTAGCATAATCAACCTATGATTTTTCCACTGCTGGGGCACAGGCCTCCTCTCTTCAAGAGGGACTGGGCTGGACTGGGGCTGGCTGCGCCCCAGCGGGCCCAGTGCGGGTAGGTAGATGACAAATGTCTTAGAAATTTTAGTTCTAGGACATGCTGGTTTCCTCACAATGTTTTCCTTCGCCGGTTTTTACAGCAGTGGTGATGAAATGATTTACACAAAGTAAAACGCCTGCTTGGGTTCGAACGCACGACCTACCACTCATCACATTACTCCTTTTATTTAGTACCATAGTATCTTTACGTAGCCTTTAAAATAAATATCCTTACCAGACCAGTCGATACAAAGTCCCTTCCAAACTACCAACCTTGGTCCAAACATTTGGCAGACTTATAGATTCCCATCACGTGCTGCTAAAGTAGTTAGAGTTGTAACTTTGATGCAAAGCTCAAACTTTGGTTTAGTGCTGGTTCAACTTGTATATGTTGTTGTTATTGGGGGCTCGTTCGAGGTTCATTTGGTCTTTAATCTGTCTGGTTTCAGTAGCTCTAAGTTTGAGGTATGTTTTAGACATGACTTTGTTCGCGTAGCGTGTGGATTTTTCCGTTTGAACTCAATCAATCAACTCAGCCTATCGCAGTCCACTGCTGGATATACGCCTCTCCCTGGCTAGACCTAGATTTAATTGCATCTTATCTTTCGAATAGAAAACAGTGTACCCAAATAACACGCTTGTGTCCTAAACTCAAAATAGAAACACATTTCAAGTCAGAATATAGAGAAACTAATCTGGGAATACCACAAGGAAGTGTACTAGGGCCACTCTTATTCAATATTTTTATTAATGACCTTCCTAAGGTAACACAACACCCAACTATTTTATTCGCTGACGACAGCACAATTGTATTTACAGGCAAAAATAAATCACTTATTGAATCTGACATTTTAAATACACTTAATAATGTAATACAATGGTTGACATCAAATAATTTAAAGCTCAATTTAAGTAAAACAAAATTAATTACATTTAAAAACAGAATTCCACTAATGACGAAGATTAATATTAATTATAAAGACGAAACTATTAGCGGGGTGGACACTACAAAATTTTTAGGACTTAATATAGATGGCAACCTAAACTGGAAAGCACATGCAGAGATCCTTTGCTCAAAACTGAGTACTCAATCTTATGCATTGTATATGCTCACTATAAACCTTGACCGAACCGCAGTACTTACGGCATATTATGGCAACGTAGAAAGTATGTTAAGATATGGAATCATATTTTGGGGTAACTGTACGGAAAAAGAAGAAAAGTGCATAAGGGCAATATGCAAGCTCGATCATTTAGATAGCTGTAGACCATTCTTCAGGATACTAAATATATTAACAGTACCGTGTTTGTACATGTAGTTGGTGTTATTTGTCCGGTCGAACTGAACTTTGTATGAACAATACAAAAGTAAACGCCACAATTTGAAAGTTTGCTGCCCTCAACGCAAAAGTGCACTGATGGCAAATAGTGTACTCTGTATGGCGCCACGAGTTTATAATTACCTGCCAAAGTTGTTATTAGAAAGTGTGAGCATTAATGTATTTAAATGTAAAGTTAAACAGTTACTTGTGCAAAAAGCGTACTACAGTGTTAACGAGTTTATGAATGACATACAATCTAATAATGAGAGATGACATACTGTAATTCTTTATTTATTGACGTCAATTATTTTAATTTAATTTTTGATAATTGTTTGACATACATAAATTCTTAATTGACATAATATTTATAATTATTTAACATTTCCTGACATTTCATATTATTTATGACGGAGTTTTGTTTTATATAATTGATTAATATCATTTGATAAATCAGTAGAGTCATAAATTGTAAAATTGCGTGCCTTCAGGCGGATTATGGAGAGACTAATATATATTTTGTATGTTACCTACTTATATTACCCATTTTCGCAATAAACGAATATGAATATGAATATGGCTGCGCCACAACACCCTGTCCTCCGCCTTCCACATCCAGACACTTTTGCAGCGGTATCTACAACGCCACATGCGAACAACGCGTCATACTGACGTCACGCAAATCCTGCATCTCGCAAGCAGAGTTTACCGCGCAATTAGCATAGATACAATTTCCCAACATCAATCGTTGGGCAATTGCCCGCCAGACACAACACCCGTCTGGTCGGAGGATCCTCCCTTTTCTATGGAGGTTGAGTGAACTTTACACCCTGTTCCTTGTGCCTCCAAACTTTCTTAAGGATGTCGGTCCATCTAGCTCGGGGGCGTCCCACGCTACGCTTGCCGATACGTGGTCCCCACACCAGGACTCGTCTGCTCCATCGACTATTTTTACAAAGTAAAGTCATTTTCCCCGTTATCCGCAAATTGATGGAATGGAATGTAAACAATTGCTACAAAATAGTTCAACTAAAATAAACTTACCAGTCCGACCGACGGAAGAATGCGCTCCTGATACCTGTGAGTGTGACAATTCTAGTAGCTAATAAAGATCAAATTCGCAAACCACGTATTCGTTTGTATGATGACAGGTGTCAAGAACGCATTCTCTCGACGGCCGGACTGTTGTGAGTTTATTTAATATTTTTTGAAGTACTATTTGTTAATTGGTCCTTCGATTCCCAAGGCGGGCAAAGCGGTATTAGGTTTTCCTTTAGGAATTTTTCAGCAGCAGCCTTGAGTCTGATTTGCGCAAAATGTGGAAAACCCTATTTTAGGTACACTTCTGCCTAACCCTGCAGGAATTACAGGCGTGATGTTACGGTATGTAGTTTTATTTCCATTCACTTTTCATAACACCGCGTTGCAAAGCCAATATATAATGTATAGCCATTTCTTAAAAACACGTCCCATGTGCAATACAATACTTTGAAACCTGCAATACGCCCACAAAGCCATTTCGTCCTCAAAAATAAATCCTTCCGTATCTGAACCATTGACCTCGCACTACCACAGCACTAGTTTTAAAAGTCAATAAGTCAATAACTTAAAGAAGTCTGGTGGCTTCGCGTACGATGGAAAACTTTAAAGTTACTAAACAAGATACATTACTGTTTGTTGTTGAAAGTACAACTCCGGTACTCCTTACCGCGGCGACTTAAATAAGCAATTACTCATTTAGATCGCGTTCTTTTGTGTTGTCGTTCGTAGTTCTGTTTTATGGAGCTACATTATGGTTTTTATGGGTTTTAGAGAGAGTTGTAAAAGCTGTTTCGGGTTATTTTTGTTGGAGTTATTACTTGTAGGGATAGTAAGTTTTTAATCTATATATCTATAAGTGTCTGTTTGTAATGGCAAAATAACAGCTTAGACTAAATGTAAGTACATATACAGGGTGACTGGTAATTTGACATATTCCTTACCTTACCTACCTTACCTAGGACGTGACAGTGGGACCCATTTGCATTAAGCACCCCATAATGCCTAGGCGAAAATTCATGGGATTCGAGAAAAAAACAATTTTAATATGTTTTTGTAAATTTCCCAGAATCCGCCAATAAATATAATTTTTCTCTAAATTTTCTAATTGAATGACTTTTATTGCTATTCCGTTAGGTACTTAATTCGTCAAAACACCTTTTGGTGTAACCAAATTTTCTAAAACATCAAACGGTTAAAAGTTTAAGCAATTTATCAACCATTTTCAAAAATCATATGCGTAGACGAACTTTGACACCAGTTATCTCAAAATTGTACTATGACATTAAGCGTACAAATTACAGGGAAGATATCTCTATTTCATCAGCTATCTATCGAGGTAAAAAAATTTAAATAATATTTAAAGGTGTCAATGAAACCGGCGATAATGCTGGCGAAGGTCGAATTTGCAAATTGTTGAAATATTTAAAAAATGTATGATAATCGGACATCGGATAAACCGGCTTATCTCCGAAACGGCTAGACCGGTTTTGACGGGACTTTCACTGGTAGATAGCTGGTGTTATAAGGAGTAACTTAAGTGGACTACTACTACAACTTAAGCAATATTTAGAAGAAAAAAGTTACGCGCAAAAAAAAAAAATACTTTAAAAGAGAAAAAGATTCTTCCTTTCCAATGGAGGACTGGTACAGACGCCAGCAGGTCAACCTACCCGAAACTGTCAAATTTTCCCAATCAACTTTGAACCTTAATGCTTTAGCAAGAAAGTTTTAAATCTATTAAAGAAATTTGACAGATTGTAGTAGCTTGATGTGCTGGCGTCTGTACCTTGTCTAACAAACGAAGCGAACAAAGTCGTGGGCACAGCTAGTGCCTACTGCAGCATTGGCAAATGCTACATTTTAATTTTATCGCGAACAACCTCCTTTTTTAACAAATTTTACCTTATTTACAGTCAGAAAGGTTTTTTCTTCATATTGATTTTTTTGAATTTTGAATCGAAAACTGTCATCGTCTTTTCTCTTGCCGTGATTTTTTATTGGAAGCTTTTATTTGGGCACAGGACGGTCGTCTATATTACTATTTTTCCCGTTTGACCATATAATTATTTGCCACTATAAAGATTTGAACGACCGAGTTCGTCCGTTGTGCGACCGGATCAAAGGGAACTGTTCCCGAAATTACAGCATCTAAAACTTGCGAGTCAGGTTTCATCTTTCAGGACTTGGTATGTAATTTAACTTTACTTCATCTCATTTGTTATAAAAGATTCTGCCTGCGTCTTGGGATTATCATTTTTTTCGTTATTTTCTGTAGATTTATCCGAAGACTATAGGCGAATCTTGAATTCGCCCCCACCGCTAGCCTGGGACCAGACGGCTGCAAGCTTTTATTGGAATTCGAACCCCACGCTGGTGGTTTCCAGTACCAGCCAGCCAGTGAGCCTTCCAACTGCCATTCTGGAGTCTAGGACCGGATTCACGTATTTTTTTAGTAGTTTTTTTAAATTTCTCGTTATTTTGTCTTATATTTAATTTAAAACTTTCTTCTAAATTGTTGTCTTACGATAACAGATTGACCTGGTGCGTGTTACCCATTTTAGGATTAGCAAATATTTTTTTAATTGCGGAAGTTATAGGAACGTTTGCAAACGGATCGTGACCGACGCGTACCTAACAGTGGAATTTATAGGGCTCTAACACCAGGGACGTCGCCTCAGAGTTTTACTTAATTTTTTTAATCGTGCTGTGTCCTACATAAGGTTTTGTTTACAATATTTTTTTACCACTAAATTAAACGTATTTATGTGAACATCAGGATTTTATTTCGCTACAATATGGCGCCCGAACAGGGACATCTAGTAGTTCCAAGTGGAAACAATTTGTCGACAAACTTTTGTTATTTGTCAGTTCTCTCATATGCGCTCAGATGACGTAGATTCCTTCATAGAGTTAATGACGGGTCTAGTGTTGGGACACTGTCGATAAACTTTTCTCGATTATTTAACACTAGTTTGGTTTTTTAAACACCATCTCTTTTATTGATCGATTTAATTAATAATTTCCCTATTATTAGATTGTTTGCTTATCGTTATTTCCTTTTCTTTTGAAGTCGTTACTTCATCTGTTGTTCTTACCTTTGATTATTATTACGTTTTTTCTTCTATAACTTAATTGTTTTTTCTTGGAAAGGGGGTACTGCAGCATTGGCAAATGCTACATTTTAATTTTATCGCGAACAACCTCCTTTTTTAACAAATTTTACCTTATTTACAGTCAGAAAGGTTTTTTCTTCATATTGATTTTTTTGAATTTTGAATCGAAAACTGTCATCGTCTTTTCTCTTGCCGTGATTTTTTATTGGAAGCTTTTATTTGGGCACAGGACGGTCGTCTATATTACTATTTTTCCCGTTTGACCATATAATTATTTGCCACTATAAAGATTTGAACGACCGAGTTCGTCCGTTGTGCGACCGGATCAAAGGGAACTGTTCCCGAAATTACAGCATCTAAAACTTGCGAGTCAGGTTTCATCTTTCAGGACTTGGTATGTAATTTAACTTTACTTCATCTCATTTGTTATAAAAGATTCTGCCTGCGTCTTGGGATTATCATTTTTTTCGTTATTTTCTGTAGATTTATCCGAAGACTATAGGCGAATCTTGAATTCGCCCCCACCGCTAGCCTGGGACCAGACGGCTGCAAGCTTTTATTGGAATTCGAACCCCACGCTGGTGGTTTCCAGTACCAGCCAGCCAGTGAGCCTTCCAACTGCCATTCTGGAGTCTAGGACCGGATTCACGTATTTTTTTAGTAGTTTTTTTAAATTTCTCGTTATTTTGTCTTATATTTAATTTAAAACTTTCTTCTAAATTGTTGTCTTACGATAACAGATTGACCTGGTGCGTGTTACCCATTTTAGGATTAGCAAATATTTTTTTAATTGCGGAAGTTATAGGAACGTTTGCAAACGGATCGTGACCGACGCGTACCTAACAGTGGAATTTATAGGGCTCTAACACCAGGGACGTCGCCTCAGAGTTTTACTTAATTTTTTTAATCGTGCTGTGTCCTACATAAGGTTTTGTTTACAATATTTTTTTACCACTAAATTAAACGTATTTATGTGAACATCAGGATTTTATTTCGCTACACTACCTAATATAGGTAGCTTATTCTTGACGCTTTCCTCGACATGCTACATCTTTTGATGTAGATGATATCCTAGAATAATGCTTCTAGAATGCTCTAGAAGTTTCGATTCACTCTCATTAGTCGGGCGGGAACGAGAGGCGTTAACGCCAGAAACGCGTGGATTGTAGCGAAAGCGGTTAGTTATAACTTTGTTTTAAAGGTTAAAGTTACCTAAAGGGTCCATTATCTGTGGTTGAATTGTTATGAAAAGGGTGTGATAGCGTCACGGTTGACAGGGAAGAATTGAAGAAGTAAACGTCTTGCGCCAACCCCAAGTAACAAAAAGGACAAGGACAGATGATGATACCATGCATCATAACATAATCAGCCAATAATGTTCCCACTGCTGGGAAATAGGCCTCCTTTCTGTGAGAGGGAGTGGGCTGTAATCTACCCCGCGGGCAGTTGGTAGATGTCACATGATTTCGAATTTTTGGTTCTAGAACGTTTCCTCACACTGTTTTCCTTGACCGTTTTGAGAGCAGTGGTGATGAAATGATTTACACAAAGTAAAGCGCCTGGCCGGGTTCAAAACCACGACCTACGACTCATAAGTCGGGCCCGTTAGCACTGGGCCATCAATACTGCTCGCAAGCATAATATTATTATTACAACTTCCTAACGTATGTATTTTTATAATTTTAATACTATGTTTAAAATATGCAATTAATTAGCTTAGAAGCTTCCTGTATCTCAACCGCGAAGGTTTCCTTTTAACTTTACTGCTGGTTGAAAATTCTCAGTATTTCAAAGTTGTATGCCCTGTTAGACTGGCAATCCTTTTAGATTCTCCGTAATGTTGGTAGCAAGTGTTTTTATGTGGAGTTTGCTTTCAATTAGGGGCGTTTGAAAAAATGTTCGGTTTCTGCTCTTGTGAGTGGGAAATTCCGTTGTTGTCAAGGAATAGGAGTAATTTAAGGATTATAAATGCGTGGAAATTAAAATTTTCTGTAAAACTTTCGTCGAAATTATACATTATGTCATCATCATCTGCCTACCCTTCCAGCGACTAGCGACTGCCTATCTAAACTCCACAACCCAGTTACTGTGTAATAAGATTCCCTTCCCTTCGAAACGACTGTCATAGATCCACGAATGACAGCCGGGACCAAGAGCATGTGCTTTCTGAATCATGGAGGGGTCTTGGTATGTAAAGATGGTTACCCATCCACGGACCAACTGCGGCAAGCGTAGTTTAACCTGATCGATCGACCAATGCGGCTGTTATTACTTACATACAACCCATTTGACAAACGAGACACATCATCATTCACAAACACGCAACAACCACTAGTGATGCACCAACAAAACATAGACTAATCATCGACAACTCGAAGCCCGCTCATTTCGCCGATACATCCTATAATCTGCTGATCTCAGCATTGGCCTCAAGCATATGGCTTGCGTAAACCGTTGTCATTAGTCAAAGTGACCGCCGCATAAATTATATGCCCAATTAGTTACATTGATGGCCGTCGGCGATTAGAGATATCTGGATCAAGTGTGGATTTGATGTAGGGGAGGGAACTTTGAGCGGGGACGCTCAGTTTTCTCTGGAGATGCAGTTCCACAGTGTGGTGGTTTGTCAGTCCTCAATAAAGTATATTCATATAAAGGTATTATTGGTTTTCTACAATTAATGTCAAAATCAAAATCAAAATCAAAAGTCATTTATTCAAATTAGGCTGAGAATCAGCACTTTTCGAACGTCAAAATTACAAAAGACAGTCCCCCAAAAACGCCCGCCCTTCGCCACTTCCTAGTGCTATCGCTGGGAAGAAGAAGTGGCGGAACAAACTCCCCAGCAGCACAGCTGTCTGTTTAGTTAAAATATAGTTGCATGTATACAATACTAGGAACCTATGTTCAGTAATGAACATTACAAAAAGCTTAAATTATTTGCCATATTATGTCAGCTAGCCACGCCAATATACCAACAAATATAATAAAAACTATACGTACTCAAGCTAAAAAATAATTAATAAAAACTCACTACCTAAATAAAAGCCTCCAGGCATAAAGGGCGTGACAGCTTACATATTTATGCATTGCTGGGTTCGTCACATAGCTGTCACTTGCAGTCACAGATGATGAACTAGGACCATCGATGTGAAATAAATGAGTTAATACTAATAACAGTAACCTGTCAGTACCTAAGCTAATTCTGGAGAAAGAACATGAACATTGTCTTGCGTTAATTAGGGCGACCAACTATTCTTATCGTGTAAGTAGTCGTTGATGGAATAGTAAGCCTTTGAACAAAGGTTGGATTTTACTTGAGCTTTAAACGCATTAAAAGGCAAGTCTAGCAAAGAAGACGGTATCTTGTTATAAAAGGTTATACCAAGCCCAACAAATGAGTTATGAACCTTATGAAGCCGGTGAAAGGGGGCACGTAGTTTGTCCTTGTTTCTAGTGTTAACACTGTGAATATCACTGTTTTTAGTGTACAAGTGCAAATTTTGCCTAATATATAGGATGTTGTGAAGATAAATTGTGAAATTGTGTCAATTGGTACATCATCATCATTCTCCTGCCCTTATCCCAATTTATTCGTGGGCGGCGCAACATGTCTTTTTCTTCCATATTTCTCTATTAGTCGTCATCTCGGTAGTCACCCCCTTTCTAACCATATCATTATTCACACATTCCATCCATCGTTTCTTTGGTCTTCCCCTACTCTTATAGCCATCGACATTCATACTCAAAACTCTCCTGACGACATTTTCCTCATTTCTCCGTAACACATGCCCATACCATGACAACCGATTTCCACACAACTTTTCAGTTACCGGTGCCACTTTCAGACTTCCTCTTATGTACTCATTTCTTATTCTATCCATTCGTGTAACACCACACATCCCTCTTAGCATTCTCATCTCAGCTGCATGCAATTGCCTTTTGGTACAATAGTATAAAAAAATTAATAACTTTCAAATGTATCGAGCAGGAGATCTGAGGGGCAAATTCCGTATTTTACCCTTAGCATTCATTGCAGACAATCTGTCAAGAATATAATCAATTTCCCTACATTTTTGACAAGTTTTTGACACAGATTGTCGCTGAGATGAGATTGCGACTTGAACTTGTAAGCTTTTTAAGTACAAAAGTTGGCCTTCAGGTGTGTTTTCAATTCACGACTTCTCTGTCATTTTCCTGCAATAGCCACTGATTTTCGCGAACGAATTGGAGTACACAGCTCTATCTGTTTTTAAGTTATGAAATAACTTAAGTTTATACCTAAAACAGCACACTTTTTTCACAACAGTAAGTCTTGATAAAATTATCAGAATCTTGCGATCCTGTCCTGTAGTTAACCTCTTCCGACTGAATTGGCAAAAAAAAAAAACAAAATCTGAAATTAACAATGCCGTCCTCGCTCGTAATATTGACCTGTATGTTTCCAAAAACCGCGCTATATCTTAACTTACTGAGTCATCAGCCTGCTTACACTGTGATGTATAGTTGTGTAGATTATTGTTATACACACTAGTCCTGAATAATTTATTATTCATATTTATTCATCGTAATCCTCGAAGCTGATTGGGCGCAGGGTTGATGTCTTCAGTAGATATTGAGTAACACTGCTACATCTTCATTTTGCGGAGAGGAAAATATATCCTTATCAAAGATAGACAACCTCACTAGAAAACCTTCATCACTTTTGAAGGATGTATTTTCCTCTCAGAAAAACAATAAGGCTACGAAGCCTGTCGTCTAAATACATAATCAGCCTATAATGTTCCCACTGCTGGGACACAGGCCTCCTCTCGGTGAAAGGAAGTGGGCCATAATCCACCACGCGGGCCTAGTGCGGGTTGGCAGATGTCACATATTTTCGAAATTTTGGTTCTAGGAAACCGGCATGTCGGTTTCCTCACGATGTTTTCCTTCGCCGTTTTGAGAGCAGTGCTGATGAAATAATTTACACAAGGTAAAGCGCCTGTCTGGGATCGAACCTACGACCTACAACACGTAAGTCGTAAATCGTCGTAAAATTTAAATTTATCTGAAGCTACAGATAGATAGAAATCATATTCCAATGGGTTCGTTCAGTCCATTAAAAATAAAATTTGAGGTTAAAACATGCGTATGCTAACGAAGTTGTTTTTTATTGACTAAATAAATTGTAATTTACTTACGACTTTAAGAAAATGCAAAGGCAGTCATGTTTGTTATTGTATTGTGTAATTACATATTTTGGTTTCGTTTGATTGTTTGTTTACATTCGAATTTTGGCTTAGTGGAGGTCTGACCTGCCAGGGTAGCGGGATTGTCCGAAAGGGTTACCGCTGCCCTGGAACATAAAGGGCTAAGGAAGGAACACGGGTGGGTTTTAGTCAGTAAGAGTCTGACACTCCCTTCTGCTCCACCCAGAGCGGGAGGGGTCATTTGATGATTTCCCATCCTCAAAAAAAAAAAAAAAAGTGGAGGTCTGAAAAAAAAAATTGCGCATGCAAAACCGCACACGTGAAAGAAGTGGAACTTCTAAAAAAATTAAGAATAAGGGGGATTCAGTGTAAGAGACGAGAGAGTTATAAATATCTTTCTTCTCTCTCATGTAACGAAATGCGTCTAAACGTGAAGCGTCCTTGAATTTTGACTCTCAATTCTTATCCAATTATCGAATCGCGACGGCCGCGGCCGCGAATCATATTTAGATCAATATAACACCTGATAAATTACCTACAAATTGCAAATTTGAATTACGCGGGCTACCCTGACGCTTCGTCCCTAACGGAGATCCCCCGAACGCACACGTTTTTGTATAAATTTAATACCAGGTAAGGCAAGTTTGCAATGCAATAAAATTGAGCGCACTGAAGTATGCCTCGTTCAAGTTCTGTTGTAAGAACGCGATCTACTATTTGCACAAGAATCTAGGGAATAGCTCACAGCTATTAGCGAATAATCGGTGTATTTACTAACAAGGAAAGTTAAGAAGTCGCTGAAGTTAATGTTTTAGTGTGCTATCTATATAGCATAAGCCGTGCCACTGGGCCAGCACTGTTCCTTAACATTGCTGGCCCAGTGGTAACGGCCGTGAATTACGAGATGTAGGTCGGAGGTTCGACCCCAGACAGGCGCTTTACTTTGTGTGAATTATTTCATCTCCACTGCTCTTAAAACTATGAAGGAAAACGTCGTAAGGAAACCGGCATGTAAAGAACCAATCATTCGAAGACATTTGTGTCATCTACCAACCCGCACTGGGCCCGCGTGGTGGATTACGGTCCGTCTCACCGAGAGGCAGCCTGTGTCAACATTCATTGCGTTAATTACGTCGTTGAGCAGACAAATTGTTCGAACATACGAAGCAATGCATTAGCAATATCCTTCAAAATGATTCAGAATTTAATTGATAGTGTGTTACGCAATTAGGGTCGGTCCATCTAGCTAATTCATCCGAATCGTTCATTTAAATTTAATATAAGTAGCATATAATACATTATCATCATCATTTCAGCCAAAAGACTTCCACTGCTGGACATAGGCCTCCCCCGAGGGGGGAGGGGGAGGTGCCGTAATCGCCACGCTTGGCAGGCGGGTTGGCGATAACAGTATGGTGGTAAAATGCGTAGAGAACGCTGCTGCCCATTCTCCGGTACGTCCCTTAGTCACCTTTTACGATACCCACGGGAAGTAGGGTGGTGCTATTCCTTAAGTTAGGCACCACATGGACAAAAAAAACATGTGGAACGCTTCACGATTTTGCATGTCCTCCTTGCGCAGGGGCCATGCTAAGATGACTCTACTTGCTTCGGCAGTACATATACTAAAATTGGAACGATACAGAGAAGTTTACAACATATAAGGCAGATGCAATTTAGGTCGTAGCATAACAGAAAATAGTACCAACAACATACGTAAGTACTTCATGGTTGAATAAAATTCTAAATGCTGACCACGAGATTTTTTGGCACCATTTCAAGTCATACTTCGGACGTGTTGTGCATACTTGAGAAACCTCTAAAGACCCTGGTTGAGCTCTACTTACGGGGAAATATATTATACAAAGTATCTTCAGTAGGATATTACACGACCTACTAGGGACGAACTGCAAGGTTGTTTTTAAATTGGTTAGATAAACTCTAAAAACGCGATGGGTATCGATATCTTAACACGATAAAATAAAAATATACCCAATTTAATATAACCCTATATAAAGCCAGATGCTGCCACGCACTGTCATTTTCAATTATCTTCTCAAAAAATCTCAAATATATATATAATATTTGACCACTACCGATTAGTTCTTTAGTAAAACTGTTTTCTTTTTCATAATAATTTTGATTTTATCATTTACTTTCGGTCACAAGCCCAATAATAACCTTGATAATATTAAAAAAATAACCACGCACGTTCATTGACAGGTGTACATTTGGGCCCTGTCAGTGAAACTATGACCGTTTAAAATCATTTCATTTTTGTAGATGGTGGTGTTTAATTGGTTTTTGGATGACATTTCTCTGAGTGTAGAAATTGTGACTACATTGTTGTATTGGGTTCCCACCTAAATAAATGTAAGTGGTAACAGTAAATTAATATAAAAACATACATATGTCACACGTTCTTCTTTTTGACATCTATAATTTTTTTTTTTACAGATCACTAACATAATCACAGAACTATCTTTGCATAACATTATTTTAGTTTTTTTTTTTTTTCGTGATGTGGCTGCGAGAAACACAGAACCCGTCGCAGTGCTTGAGGGAGGCCTATGTCCAGCAGAGGACGTCTTTCGGCTGCAAATAATATAATGATGTTGACGGCCTGCTCACCACATTATACTGCAACACGATCTCGCCAGATGGAAGGCGATCCTTATTTTTACGAGACTTTTCGCACCTTTGTGTGTGTACTGCTAATTGGGTCCTGAACACCACAACAAAAACTAGAATTCATACTCCATAAATATACCTGTTTAGTAGTACTAAAGAACTGTTTAGTACTAACTAAACAGTTGTTTACTACACCACTCACACTGTCAACTGTGAACGGTGAGTGGTGTAGTCAACATTTACCTCTATTCGGGCCCTAGACCTCCAAAAAAAGTACATAATTTTCCCGTAATACACCATCATCACAAAATTATCTCCCATTCACACCCCACATGCCCTAACCAGCAATAGTTCTCAGTAAATTGTTTCCCAAACCACAAAGTAACGGCGCTTAAGACTCCCCAAGGCTCTAAGGAAACGGTAAATAAAAACTACCGTAATTCTGTGAATGTTTCAAGTTTTCTCACTGTTTTGCAGTTAAAATAATAGCAACGGTACTAGGTTCCACTTTTGTACGTCAAGTTTCTGAGAAAAGAAAGCATGATTTATTTAATTGTGTCCGGACTCGTCTTGGACTCAAGAAAAATGTCTGTTTGTTGTCCTAGGTAAGTTTCATGAAGCTAGTGTAGGAAATAATGCTTGTTATTTTTGGCTAGTTCATTACGCGATAGTGTACCTGGGCAGCTGTAAAAAAAATATTTATTTTTTGACAGCGAGTGATTATTCAGTCGATTTATTGTGTCATATATATTTTTAAAATGGAATAATCGATTTTTTTAACTCTGTGGTTAAGAATTTATTTCTTTAATAGTATTTTTAATTTAGAGCTGCTAACATCGATTGGAGTAGTGAGTGTCATGGCGGCGGTGGCGATAATTTTTTATTTGACCGTCACGCGGTGCACACGCACAAATACGTTCCTCTCTAAATGCAAGTTTAACAATTATTGTGATTCGACTTAATCAGTGATAATCATTGTAACTATTCAACTTTCTGGTTAAGTTTTGTTGCGATATTTAGGAGTAAATTAAGTGCGTTATTTTGCAAGACAAGTATTATTTTCCAAACACCTCCACTAATTAAAATGTCATCCCATTGCCATAATCGGTTGTATGATAAAGATTCAACCAGACCAGACCAGACCATTCAATTATTTATTAAAAAGTACTAATACCAAAATAAACTACTTCCAATAATATCAACAACATTGCACATCTGAAAATAAAAAAAATCTTATTAAATTCAGCACTGCTTGCAATAAATTATTATGAAAAATAAATTGAAATCGCAGACTCTAAGTGAAATGCAGGGCACACCAGGATTTACTAGGTAATCCGAATTAATTCCGCACCTACTTTACTCACAAAGACTTTTAAGAGGTAAAACTTGAGTGTGTTTCGCAGAATTTTAGTTTTAATTTTGTAGGATATATTAGCTCTGAAAAGATCCTTATTTTAAGCTCTTAATAACGTCTACGTATTTGAAGAACGTTGAATAAGTGAGTTGAGAATATGCAAATGTTTATAGTCTCTTAGAAAATGATAAAATGGAAGATGCAAAAAGGGAAATAGCTCAACTAAAACTAACCGTTTAACTGCACCAGCGGGGTAATTGCGTAACACACTATGAATCTCAATTTGAATCATTTTGAAGGATATCGCTTATCCATTGCTTCATACATTCGAAAAATGTTTCTTCTCAGCAACGTAAATAACACAATGAATGTTGTTGAACTGTCAAAATGAAACCCATTGCTGCTGATAGTCTGTTAAGCAAGACACGCAGAATTCTAGAATTAAAATCTTATAATGATTGAAAGCTCATTATAACTAACTACACTCGCGAGCAATGAAATAGATCCACCAAATTACTCCTAAACGGGATAGGCTAGCTTAATGACGCCATCTGCAATATTGAAGTAAATTTAACAGCGCATCAGAATATTACCAACTAAAAACGTAAATATTGTGTTCAAATTTGTAATATTGTGTTCACCTTACAAACACCAACCGACAAACACCTTAAAAAGGTGTTTGTCGGCATTTTGTGGGTGGAACTTTTTCATTGCTCGGCAGTGTATATTATCATTATTAGGCACTTATCCTACCACCGGCGATTAACGAGAAGCGAGTAGCGCTAGCAACTAAAAACGTGTAGGCGAGCAACGAGCAGCGACGAGCGGCTATTCGCTGGTATGCGTACCTAAGCATACCAGCGAATTATCGCTGGGAGACTCACGCTTGGTACACACCAAGCGTTAGTCTCTCAGCGAGAAGGTACTCTCATTGATAACTCCTCACTATCTGCGACAAACGAGTACACGCCGGCGCGCGGTGTGTACAATCACCGGTCAATTATTAATGATTTATTTTCTCTTTTATTTTCACGGGACCTATGATCTTGTATATGTTTTGTGAGCCAGAAAATTGTTGATAGCTAGTCGCTTCCCCGTCGGCGATGGCCAAGTTGCTTTATGCCGAACCCTATTTTATTGTAAACACGTCATCATCATCTAAGATTAGTCTGCAGGAATAGGCCACATTAAACTCCTTATTTGTTAACTAATGTTGCTTCTTTTAACAATTTTATGGTAGACATAATGAAATAGAATACATAAAGGTCAGTGCATGCCTCTCTGGGTTCAAACTCGCTACCAAAAACTCGCAATCTCAAACCGATGGGCCACAACTGCTCTATAATTATCTTCATCATCATCATTTCGGCTGAAAGACGTCAGTACATCACAAAGCATCGCCACATCGACTGTTTTGTGTGTTCGTATTCAGTGGATCTTCAGGCACTATAGAGGTATGAGGAATAGGACGTAAAGTTCAGTCATTTTCCATAGAAAAGGGAGATTCCTCCGACCAGAGGGGCGTTGAGTCTGTTGCGCGGTAAACTCTGCTTGCGCGATGCAGGATTTTGTGTGACGCTAGTATGATGCGTAGTTCGCATGTGGCGGTGTAGGTGCCGCGACAGTACCACATTATCATCCAAAGAAAACTTATTAAAAAAAGCTCTACGATATAACCACCGTTAAATTAACACTTTACGTCAACAAAATGTCTAAAATACACAATTTGGGGATCCACAAAGATTTGTGACGCATTTAGGTTAAATTTTAGTATCACTAAAATAGACCTGTGGGTCGAAATTTAGGGGGTGCTCATTAATTTGGCTTGGGACCCGCGACGACAGAGGATGGCTGTTACTCGTATGTTTCAACATTAAAATGTAAGTAAGACATAGGGACGCGTGGGTGAAGATTGAGAGCTTCTTGTAAACACACTAACACATAAATAATAGTAGGTATATTTGTATATTTTTATTGGTAGTAATTTTTTTTTCATCTCTTAAATAAATTGCAAACTATAGTTTTGTATAATTTAGAAGCATTTATTAAATTTTGTAAATGTAAGAACCACGGATCCGTTTATTTTGATATTGACTTCAAAGAGCATGGCAGTTGAAAATATGTCATGCTCACTTAAATGTCACACTATAATTGGTGGCGCGTGTGTTGGATCATTCGGTTCCCTACAAAATGGTTGAGCTGGGTGGTGCTGACCCACGCGTCATGTTCGTGAACGGGCGCCGTCGGTTGATACTGGTCATCTCTTAACTGCTAAGGCTTATTTTTAATTTTATATTTTAAATTGTTTCTTTTTACATTGTTCTCACAATATAGAAGCAATAAGAATAATGTACCCAGAATCTTGTAATAATATCTTGATTTAAAAGAGTGTCCTTGGAGTTTCTTGTCCGTTCTTCTCCATAGAGATCTACGTTTTGGAATGGGCAACTAGTTTCAACTTTCTGACTAACTGACCGACTATTTAATTTTGACAATTCAAAAGTGCCTGTAAATGGTTTAATTGAAATCAATGATTTGAGTTTGAGTTTGAATAAAGATTTAGAACTTGTATTGTGTATTTATTTTATTTGTACTAGCTTCTGCCAGCGGCTTCGCCTGCGCCGGATGTCGGAAATGATCCCACGATAACATGCTACCGGGGCAAAAAGCCTTTATGTTACTCCATAACATCAGCTATCTGCGAGTAAAAGACCCGCCAAAATCGGTCCAACCGTTTCGGAGATTAGCCGGAACAAACAGACAGACCGACAGACAGACAAATATTTAAATTATTGTATTATGTAGCGTATATACTTTCATGCATTTAGTAAAAAGATGTATGTCATTTTCGAAAAGTAGTGTGCCAATAAATAGCCAGTAATAAGTATTATAAAATAACATCACGCTCGTTTTCTCCGAAGGATTAGTCAGAGGTCTAACTATAGTTCACTCACATAATGGTGCCATAGTGCAATATTTCCCTATTAAGCTTCAATTTAGAACCAAGAATTTTCTCCTCAACTTTAAAACCTAGGTATTATTTGTCTCCAAAACACGTCCACTTATCACATACTTCGCCATTTGCATAAAACTCCTCCAAAGAATACAACTTAAATAAAGGTTCGCATTTTAAATTTTTAACAAAAAAAAAAAAAAAACTAGAAACTGTTTTAAACCCGTCTCGCTATAAAGCTCTTTTGTTCAGCGCCGCAAATGGCTGAAACTGCCAACTCGTGATTATTTTCAAGAAAAACATTATTCAAATTCGCTAACAGTCTCAGAAGGTATTAAATTCTTTTTAAAACGAAATGATACGGTGAAGTATCTGCTTTGCAGTTGAAGCTTAAATAATACGCTATTTAGCTGTTTCGTTTGGATAAAGGATGTTTCCAAGTTTGTTTTCTTTTTTATGTTTTTGTACGCTAGCGTCTTTGCTTGCATCAATCATGTCCTTTGTTTAACCGTGGCTAAACAATTAAGGACACACTTTAGAATCTTTTGTCTGCATGCAATTTTGCTAACACCAATGAACTTGTGAGCTGTGTCGATAGAGCCTAGAATCGAATGCAGTCTAGGAGCGACTGCCTATCTGACCTCCACAATCCAGTTTCTGGGTAACATGATACCCCTTGTTAAGACTTAACACTCCACCGTAGATCTCATCCCTGCCTCTGGGCTGGATTGAGGTCAAGAGTGAGCCCATTGTCAAAAATAAAAAAAATAGACTGGCTGTCAGACTTTTGGGCTTCTGACCCGTAACGACAGTCTTTCTGAAAATGACAGCCTGGACCAACGGCTAAACGTGCTTTCTGAGGCACGGAGGGGCTTTTGAAGGTAAAAATCACTACTCATCCGCGGACCAACCACGATCGACCCACGCGGCTACACGGTCACGAGCCCCATTGCACAATATGAGACACAAAACTTTTCTACTATCTAAAGTAAAATATAAAACTCAACTTTATGTTTTACTTTGGAACCCTAAAAAGTTAAGTGTTTTTGTGTAAATAACCGTGAGCTTCAACTTGTGGCGCATACATCTAGTTACATGATGTCTATTTTTGCAAGTAGGTTTGTACAGACGCCAGCACATCAAGCTACTACAATCTGTCAAATTTCTTTAATAGATTTTCAACTTTATCGCAAAAGCATTAAGGTTCAAGGTTGATTGGAAAAATTTGACAGTTTCGGGTAGCTTGACCTGCTGGCGTCTGTACAAATTTCAACTCCTCAAATGATGTTTCCTACCTGACTACTCTGAGAAGAAACACCGATACAAACTCAGTGGTCACAATCTCTTTTAAAGTCCAGCACACTTTGCGTAATACACTACCAACCTCAATCTGAATGATTTTATAAAGGACATTGCTAATCCCTTGCTTCATTTGTTCGAAAAATTTGTCTGCTCAACAACGTAAATAACGCAATGAATGTTGTTGAAATGTCAAAATAAAACCCGTTGCTACTGATAGAGTGTTACGCAGTTACCCGGCAGAATGTCTGCCGGGTAACTGCGTAACACTCTTGGTAAGATCGTGTGATAATCAGGTGTGTGTGTGTGTGTGTGATGTGTGGGGGTGCGTGTGTGTGTGTGATGTGTGTGTGTGTGTATGTGTGAAATGTGCTGTGCCCGACAGGTCCATAGTAAAATTGTTTCTATTATTTTTCTTTTACTAACCACCTGTAAGTACAGACGCCAGCACATCAAGCTACTACAATCTGTCAAATTTATTTAATAGATTTTCAACTTTATCGCTAAAGCATTAAGGTTCAAGGTTGATTGTGAAAATTTGACAGTTTCGGGTAGCTTGACCTGCTGGCGTCTGTACATTATGGATTGCAATAAACGATTTGAGATTTGATTTGATAATCTATCTTTTCTTTAAAAAACCTTTGATTACCGACGCGTAAAGTTCATCTATTTTATTGATGGCCCAGTGGTTAGGCCGCGACTTACGAGTTGTAGGTCGTGGGTGAGAAAAATAGCTGTTCCATACATTTTGACCGCGTAGGTATTGCACTTTTCTATGAAACAACAGATTTTTTTTCATAACGGCTAACAATTCCTTCGCTAGGGATCTAGCGAAGGAATCTAATCAAGAAGAATGAAGAATGTGCTGAATTCATGCTTACAGTTTGCGCGTCGATACATGTCCTTACCATCCTGTAAAATAATTATCCTTTTGATGATAATACAACGAAAATAAATGATAGTATTAGCTTTACAAAACCCTTTTACATATAGCCAAACTATTCACCCAGACTAGATTCAGCACCCTTCTTGCCACTGACTGGTTGATTTGGGTCATGGGTTCAACGCCAGCAGACACTTTAATTTGTGTAGGTAAGTTATTTCTTCACCACTACTCTCAAGACGGTAAAGGAATAAAACATCGTGAGTAAGCCTTGTGAGTGAGTATATCCTTGAACCAATAATTCAAAGACACGACCTCCGCCAACCGGCACTGGGACCGCGTGGTGGATTACGGCCCACTCCCTCTCACAGAGTCCCATCAGTGGGAACATTATAAGCTGATAATGCTATGCTTATGCATGAAAAAATAATACTAAAATTAACTCATCAATAAAGGACAATACTCATGGATGTATGGAATCCTGTACCATGCTGCATCAAAATCAAACTTTGTTTTTTATACAGACTACTCGTATCATATTAACTCCTACAAAAGTTTTTTTTTTTGTAAACAAAACCTGGGTTTCGGAGATTTTCAAAAATATCAAAATAACCTGAAAACTAGGTACTTTATTTGGTTTCACATGTCATTCACGAACGGCCATTATTGATGTAAAAAAATGATAACCGTTTAAATAAAAATTCTATTCTATTTTATTCTAGTTATTTTTAATTAATATAGAATCAGCAAAGTATAATTTTTTTACATTTTTTTTTTTAAAGACGTGATCGTGTTAATCATATCATTTGAAACGGAACGTCATGTTAAGGGAATACAACAAAATCAACACTTTTTTACTTTAAATTAAATTCCCTGTTCGAAAATCAAATCCCCGACGCGTAATGTCGTAAAAAATTATAAAAATAATTACTATAATATTTTGATCTTGATGCATGAGACTTTTTGGTACGACTTTTGGTCATTGTCTTTTATTTATGTTCATTTATTATTTAATTACACGTAACATGAAACGGTGACATGGTAAATAACTGCAATTATAGCTTAACATGTATTTAATAAAGTGTTTAAAATAAAACCTTAATACCTGGAAGCGTCACACAAACCTCAAATCTGGTCCCTGGAAAGGCCAAATGAAAAGCCAACATTTCCCTCGCGGTGTAATTACTACCGCCAAAGGTGCGGCTTGCATTGGCGTATGCGTATTTTATATAAAAATGGCCGAATGCAGGTTACCGCAATCGGGGTCATGGCTGTGGGCGCGAAATTTTGTAGGTAATTTTTTTTTCCTTTTATTGGACTCTTATCAGGGAGAATGGATAACGCTTATTAAAATATGTCTTGGGGGTAGGCTCACTATGGTTCGCGGTATCTGAGACGAAATTAAAATAACAGGAAATAAGAATGTAATTGTTGGTTTAAATTTTGCTTTTTTCAATGTAAAACCACTTTTTACATTGGATTTCACGAAAACCTGTACCGTAACTACGTTACACATTGCCAATCACAACCTTCACATGTTCAAAAAAAATATCTACTCAACAACGTAAATAACGCAATGAATGTTGAAGCTATGTATTTTTGTGGTGTACAGTCACGAGCATCAATATGTCAACACTTGACAACTTTCAATTGTGTTTTTTTTCGTAAAATAATGAATTCAACGTGAAAATACGACTCATTAAATAAACCTATGGGTTCGAAAATGCTATGTTCGTAACAACATAAAATTTCATTAAAAAATAAAGGAGTAAATCGCTTTTGAATAAAGCCGAGTGTATACATACTTTTGTTCGTGACTGTACAGTAAAGTATATATAAATAAATAAATGTTGTTGAAAAGTCAACATTAAAGCAATTGCTACTGCTAGTTTGTTACGCAATTGACCCACTGGTCGATTCCCAATCTTATTTTTGTCAAACATAAACCTAGATTAGTCTTATAACTATGTAAATAAAACATCTAATAATCTCGTGATTATTTCTTCAGGGATTCGATGGCAAGAATCAACAAACTGTATATAACATACATAGTATGAGGCTTGAACTAGCTTCATTTTTCTGACTGACCGACCCCTTGACAATTCAAAAGTGCCTGTAATGGTTTAATTGAAATAAATATTTTGGGTTTGAGTTTTGAGTTTGAGCTCTCAAAAACTTGACTACTAATTCTATAGTGAGCTGTGGGTGTCCAGTACCCTAATTGCGTAACGCACTATCTGAATAATTTTTAAGGTTATTGCTAATCCATTGCTTCATATTTTTAAAAAATTGACTGCTCAGCAACGTAAATAACACAATGAATGTTGTTGAACTGTCAAAATGAAAGCCATTCTTACTGTTGTTACGTGTTACGCAATTATCCCGCTGTTTTAGTCCCAAGTACATTAAATAAATTAAAGTACGTACATAAACTCACACTTTCTTCCCAAGGGGGTACGCAGAAACTACAGAACGCCTGCTCCGATCATTCCATCCTCCTTTTGCCTCGTTTACGTTCATACATCTGAACGCCAATTCCCGCAATTTAAAACGTTCAAAATTTAGTCGCAGTCTCATCTCGACGACAAACAAAAGTCAAAAACTTGTCAATATTAGACGTGTTTTGACAGATTGAGACTGAGATCAGAAGGCCAATTCTCGTAATTCAAAACGTTAAAAAACTAGTTGCAATCCTATCTCGGCGACAAACAAATGTCAAAAACTTGTCAAAAATGTACGGAAATTACAGGATTTTTTTGACAGATTGAGACTGAGATCAGAATGTGAATTACGAGAATTACCCATCAGACTGTGAACGTTCTTAAAATTACGAGAATTGCTGCATGATACACGTCATAAATGAAATGAAAAATTGTTTGAAATTGTTTATAAAAGTGGGTAATTGATTTACATAAATATTTACAAAATAGGGCCTTAATACTAGGTGTAGGTAAAAATATTTGGATTCTACCTGAACTAGGAATAAACCTGTATCTCAAGTATCTCACTCAAGTGCTTATACATAGGTAGTATTTACAATTCCTTAAACAAATAGTAAATAATTTATCTACTATAAATTATGCTATGTGCAAAAAAAATTGTGCTATGTGCTATGTGCTTGTGTTGTGTGTTGTATGGGTGTGTGTGTGTGTGTTATTATGCTATTTATTATTATTTATTGTATGTGTTTATATGGGCCATGATGCCTGAAATAAATGAATAAATAAATAAATAAATGGTTATATTCTAATTGACAGAAATGTGATACTCTTGCATCATCGTAAGACATTTTTGCAACAATGTTCTACTTATTATGATTTTTGCAATGTTACATTTTTAATAAGGTTGTGTTTACTTTGTCATACTTGAAAATTTTACCGTGTCAACAAAATATCAAGATTGCATGTTTATTTATAACACGAGTTGTAATAACTAAAACTGAAATTATTTTTACGTAGGTAGGTATTATAACTAGTAAAAGACAATATAATAATATTTATAGACCATAAAGTAAAAAAGGCTTATAGATAAACATTGGCGGCCTTAACCGACGTCATTATAATCTATAGAATTGATGTATCTTGTCTCAGCTATTTTCTTTGCGGGGCATTCTTGGTCGCCTGTTTTGTGGTTGCTCGGTTTTTTTTTAATCGCAAGCATGTTGTACAATGTGACGGTTCAGCAAGTTTAGTGCATTCATTCGCCTGATGACCTTGTTCTCCAAATTGTCCACACGTATAGGTAGCCTCCCGACAAATCTTTGCAGCACGTCCATACTGTTAACATTTAAAGCACCTGGTCACAAGCGTGATGTCCCTCACTGGGCAGGATGTCCACTTAATGAACACTCGATTTTGGTTTATAAGCGCCTTTCTTATGCTAGCAGAAACTTCAAGAATAAAATTGCACGTTGGTCCTTCCTTTTTACCTGATTTGTGACTTAAATTTATAGAGGCCAAAAAAGAGTCACGGGACAAACTAGGCAGCTTATCGGCTATATTCTGCTCATAGATGAAATCATAAACTTCTTGATCACTTAAAATAGTCGGTACTCCTATAACTACAATTCTTGGTCATCTCTTATGGGGCTCTTCCACTTTTAGACCGGAACTACTTAGCTGAGATGATTTCCTAAATGAAACTACAATTCCCCTAAAACTAATTACAATAACGCCCAATTAATTACACATACATTTTTAAGTAACAAAAAAGGTCCTCCTAACACAAAATAAACCACATTTCCACAGACCTTTAAATCCCATTCTTTTTTTTTAACAAAAAATTCTACAGTAAACGAAATTTAATTAGCGACGATTGTCCCTAGACACTGCCTAAGCAAAAATCTCGACGAGTAGCCTTATATTTATTTAGGACTTGGGATATTTAATCGTCTTATTATTTCGTGTTTTTTCTGTTCCGTTTTCAGGGAAGAATAGCCTTTAATTGGATGTTGCGGTAAAGGGAGAGTGAGGAAAAAGGGTTTGTTTTGATGACATAGATTTTCAGAACCTTTTTCCTGAATCATCGTTTTCTTTTCGGTTAGTAAGAGGAAGGAGGGTTCTTGTTTACAGCACGAGCGACCCCGCCTCTGCTTCACACGCCTGTTACGAGTTGAAAAAACATCGAAGGTTCTTTATTTTATGTAAGTTTAATGTTAATGTATCAGGCGCGTTATTATTGGTTGATAATATCGGATGCGTTATTACGATACCTGTTTTCAATACATTTTGTTTTAGGACGGCCACAAAGTTACACACTGCTGCGTGTAATTTTGTGATATAGATAAACACATAGGATATACTTTTTATTCCGGTATTCCCACGGAATCGAGACTTTTGCGGCTGAAATCGCGCTTTTAGTACTAATATAATAAAGCTAAAATTACCAGTAGGATTTGAAAAAATCTTTTTGCATTTGATAGTCCATTTTTTGAGGAAGTTAGGCTTTTTAATATCACGCCGCGGCCCTTAGGACCCGAGCAAAAAGCTAATGCTAACGAAAAGGAAGTAATAGCGCGGGCGGGCGATGCGACGCGATGCGATAGACCAGGGGCCGAGGGAGCTTAAGAAAAATATGGCTGTTATTTTGTGTAGTATATTGTGACGAAGTCGCAGACAGAACCTAGTTTATTAATAATTATAGCGTTGGAGACAGTGCTTTTGTTATCACAGTTTAATGTTATGCCACGAAAAACCTTTCTATCAGTATTGATTGAAACACACGATGCGAACTCGGTTTACCCTGAATGCGTTTTATCGATATTGTCGGCGGTACAAGCTAATCCTGTAATGGAAATGGACATCACTATTTAGGTTTTATAAAATGTATTATCGATATTTTGTGGTTAGTATACACCGTTAGTTATAAATCGTGAAAAAAAAAATCAGTTGATCCATAGATTTATGTTCGCATAACTCGACATAATGTATGGATCAACTGATTTTTTTTTTCACAATTTCAGGGTTGGTCCCGTAGTAAAAGTTGTTCATAATGATGAGTACATTAAAACGACCAAAAATTAACGGTGTATTGTATAGAAATGTATTTGTTTATGTTTTATGATTTTTGTTACTTAAAGGGAACTTAAAATGCAAAACAGAGGTGTTTTTTAACCGACTTCAAAAAAAGGAGGACGTTTTCCATTCGGATGTCTAGGTATATATATATATATTTTTTTTAATGTAGGTATTTTCATAAAGATCTGATGATGAGTTTTGGAGACAGACAACGGAACTCTTCAATGCCAGCAAATCAACCGCGATTGCTGCTATCGCTTATGTATGCATTGTTTACGCAATCACATAATGTAACATCATGCCTGTACCCTCTAATGGTGTACGCAGATGTGTTCAGTATACCACGGTACACCCTCATTTCTGTCAAAGTTGTTATTGGTGTACCTCCAATCTTGTGAGTAGGTATATGAATTTGTGTGGGCTAGGTACAATTAAAAAGTGAAAAGAAAAACTTTTTTACAATAAAAAAAACAACCGATTTCCAAAAAAAAAAAACACTACAAAGTGAAAAATAACTTTAAATTTCGGAAGTCGGTGTCAAATAACGAAAATGCGGAACCAACGACACCGACTTCCGAAATTGTTGTACTTAGTGTTCTTTTTTTGGAAGTCGGTTGTTTTTTTTTTTAAGTTTTTAGTAAGATTATTCATATAAATCTTAAGAACTTAACTGATAAACTGGCAAATAATTCGTAATTGTGCTGCCTTTATTTTCCATAAATCCTGATATCTGAACGTATCAAAACGAAAATCTTTCATAGTTTCCAATAGTTTGGTTCTTTTCAAATGGAGCATTTACATGGAACAACAAATCAATACGACAATATAAGCTATATAGGCCTATAAACAATATCAGTATCTATCGATAAACAAAAAAAAAAGTTAACGGTCACACTTGGCCGCTTTTTGTTTTTTTTTCAGATTTATTCCTCTATCTATAAACCATAATAGCCTCGTCTTCAGAAGTACAATCACGAGCACCAATATGTCAACACTTGGCAACTTCAAATTGCGTTCTTTTCGTGAAATAACGATTGCATCGTTGAAATACGACACATTACATAAACCTATGGGTTCGAAAATGCTATGTTTGTAACAACATAAAATTTTCTTTAAAAAATAAAGGAGTAAATCGCTTTTAAATAAAGTCGAGTGTATACATACTTTTGTTCGTGACTGTACGGTCACTAAGGTCACTTTGACCTTTTGAGGAAGTTGAAGTTTGTTTCGTCTCCTATCTAAAACCCAATATAATGAAATTACCAGCCAATACATCACTTATTGATCCCTCTTCTAGTAATCCAATTATCTGTAATTCAATCCAGCGACTTGATTCCACTACTAACGTTACAGAATACGCTAAGCCTCGAAGAGTGATACTCTGAACCCCCAACATACGGATTGTAGTCTTGGTAAAAACGACTGATTGGAATTTATCATTAATGTAGACTCCGGTGAAGTATATAAATCACGTCGTGAGGAAAGTTTTGAGTGTAAATATCGATAGGTATAAGAATGGGGGAAGACCAAATAAAAGATGGATGGACTGTATGAATGCTGATATGGTTAGAAAGGGGGTGACTACCGAGATAACGATCAATAGAGAAGTCATCATCTGCCTTGCCTTTTTCCAACTATGTTGGGGTCGGCTTCCAGTCTAACCGGTTGCAGCTGAATACCAGTATTTTACATGAAGCGACTGCCTATTTGACCTCCACAACCCAGTTACTGGGTAATACACCCCTTGGTAAGACTGGTTGTCAGACTTTCGGGCTTCTGACGTCCGTTGCCGTTGGTCCCGGCTGTCATTTGTGGATTTTTAACAGTCGTTACGAGTCGTCAGAACACTATCACTCACGTAAAAATTGACAAATACAATTGGCCGTTTCGGGGAACCTTAACTCGCAACCGGCATGCGTGTATGACTAGCTGTATGAACGTAAAAGTAGCAAAAGGAGGTAGTTTCTGTTTACCCCCATGGGAACAAAGCTTGAGTTTTGTTGTACAGACGCCAGCACATCAAGCTACTACAATCTGTCAAATTTCTTTAATAGATTTTCAACTTTATCGCTAAAGCATTAAGGTTCAAGGTTGATTGGGAAAATTTGACAGTTTCGGGTAGCTTGACCTGCTGGCGTCTGTACCTATGTATGTTGTCCATCCATTCATATTATGAACTTCACATACAGGTCATACGCTTGATGAAACAATTTCGTAAAATTAAAAACAAAAAGAAAATAAAAGTAATAATTTTCCCAGACATATCTTCAACACCACTGCACAGTATCTCCCCATCTTCGAAACTCCGAAAACACAGTCTTTAGGAAACACATCTTTCACGGTTGTACCCCCAAAAACAAATTGAATTTTATGGCAAAAGTTGCCCGCCATCTTTTATCCGATGCACCTTGTTTGACGCACTCAAGGACAGCCATGCATGAATGTTCGCAAGATTTTTGGCAAAACAACTGGGACATGTCTGACATAAGTATTCCATTCAACGTGTAAGTTTTGAAGAATTCGAAGTTGAGTTTGTTGTAAATCATTTTCTGAATTTGAATATTGAAAAGTTGCAAATGCTTGTCATATATTGTTTTGTTTGATTCTAGGGCTGATTTCTCCATCGCCAGATAACTTTATTCGAGGAATAATTTTGAAATGTTGACAGTTATTTCATACAAAAACGGTCAAACGTGAATTTTATTCCTCGAATAAAGTTACCTGTGCAATGGAAAAATCAGCCCTTAGTTATAGAAGGAGGAAGAAAACAGCACCTTTTTGGAGATAATTCCAAATCCATTGCTTCATATGTTTGAAAAATAAGTCTGTAATTCAACGGAAAAAACGCAATGAACGTGGCTGAGCTGTCAAAATAAAAAGCATTATGATCAATGGTCATTTTATGTATATTACGCAGTTACCTCGCAGGAGGATCATAGCAGATTCTTTTTAAGAACCAAACAATTTAAAGTTTATAAACAGGAATGGTGGTTGCTTAGAGTAAAATTAGGAACTTGGTTTAGACTTTTTCTATCCGAAATAATTCTAAAATAGGACGAAACCGTAGTCGGACTAACTACCAAAGCTACTATGTTTTCTAATGGCAACAGTCGTATTTCAGCTATAGCCTCTGTCCATTAGGTTAACCGTTTCTTGACAGCTGTCTTAGAGCGTACATATTCCAGATTACCTAAAAGTTAACTTTAAAATGTGTAAAAATATAAATATATAAACTGCCTTATCTTATTTATGGCTTCTTACAGACATTATAGTACCATACGTATATCAATCAATGTATTGTGTATTGCTGCAATCATTAGTTCCATCTGTCAAAAAACGGTGTATCTAATGGCCAGACTATAGTAAGAAGACGGCTAAGATAAAACAAAAAATCATCACCATTCTATTCTCCTACTGCACGGTAAAGGCTTCTTTATTCTCATACAGAGAAGACATGAGCATTGATCACCACGCTTGCTGAAGACGGGTTGGCGATTTTAGACTTATAATAACTATAAGTCCAGGTTTCTTCACGATGTTTCCCTTCACCGATGTCAGTATTGTCCAAGATAAACTCAGAAAGTGTATAGGTATATGAAAAGTTACATTGGTATTTGTCCGGATTCAAGCCAATACCCTCGTGCATAAACTAAAAATCTTGTTTTTTGTGGCTAGTCAAGACAGTATTGTGTTTCACGATGCTGGCGCCGCTAAATCTCGAGCCAACTTCTAAACTGCTCCGGCAAAAGGTACAACGATAAATAAACAGAAAATTCAATTATTGGCCAAATCACCAATCGGGACCTAAGATATATTGTAATTACCCAAGTTTGGGCTTGATATTTATCAACATAAAACATTATAACTACGCATGCTGGGTGAAGTTGGCCAAATATACCAATAACATCGATAAAACTCTTAACTTCTCATCTTAATCCTTTCTCCAGCGGGATGGAAAATTTCGCCCCCGAGTGGCGAGTTTCGGAAATTTTCGGAAACATTCGTTCCCATGTTTGGCTAAATTCAGACCCAAGTTTACGTCATAAATTAATTGGAATAAGATGCGAATACACTCTGCTTGTAGATTGTGAAGCAGTGGTGGCCCAGAGGTAGCGGTGACTTATGAGATGTCGAGGGTTCGAACCCAGACAGGCGCTTTACTTTGTGTTAATAAATTCATCGCCACTGCTCTGAAAAACGGCGAAGGAAAACATCGGCATGTACTAGAACCAGAAATTTGAAAACATGTGACATCTACCAACCAACCAGGTAGATTACAGCCCACTACATCGCTCGGGTGGGTGGGTAACCATCGATTGTATACCGAAACCCCTCCGTCCACGGAAAGCATATTAAGCCGTTGATATCTGCTGTCATTCATACATCTTTGACAGTCACTACGGGTTTTCAGAAGCCGAGCCCAACATAGTTGGAAAAAAACAAAATCAAAATCGGTTCATCCGTTTCGGAGCTACGGTGCCACAGACAGACATACACATGCACACACACAGACACGTCAAACTTATAACACCCCGTCGTTTTTGTGTCGGGGGTTAAAAATACAAGGCAGACAATGATGCTTCTACATGATTATAACTGCAACTAACTGCTAATCTGTTTTATAAGCAATGAGAAGGGACAAAATACTGTAAAAGGGAAGCGTTATATGACAATCCATTCTAACCTAACATAGTTAGACGAAATGAACCGAGAGGAGTTAAACCAAGTAACATTCTACTAGCGAAAACTATGATAAAAAGGTTAAAAATGTATGAGACTGACTTATGCTACCGAAAAAATTATGTCAAGCGAAACGCTTTGGACTCGACTGTCACTTGTCTAGCCCCCCTAGAGCCATCGTTTCAGTTACGTCATCACCGATGACTGGAACGTTAGCCAGAGTAAATGGGCATCCCTATTTATTCGTCCTATTTATATCAGCAATACGACTACGTGTGACTTTGGGGTTGTGTGTGAGTAGATGTAGACACATGTAGCTAAGGAAAACAGCCAGTTCTTCTAAATAAAGAGATTATTCTCACCAATCATGTAAGAGAGTCTTCGAAATAAATATATATATTCTCACCAATCGTGAAAGAGTCTTCGAAATAAATAGATATATTCTCACCAATCGTGAAAGAGTCTTCGAATTAAATACATATATTCTCACCAATCTTGAGAGTCTTCGAAATAAAGAGATATATTCTCACCAATCTTGAGAGTCTTCGAAATAAAGAGATATATTCTCACCAATCTTGAGAGTCTTCGAAATAAAGAGATATTCTCACCAACCCGTTTGATGCGAGAAGCAGGAGACCGGTCGAAGTGGAGGTGCTTGAGGGAGACTTATGTCCAGCAGTGGACGTCTTTCGGCTGAAATGATGATAATGATGATTCTCACCAATCACGAATAATCACCATCAATCAAGTAGGCGAGGCAGCAGGTCGTTGGCCACCAGTCGCGGCCCGACTTGTGGGGAAAGTGAACGAAACATTCAAATAGAAATGGTTACTGAGAGCGCACGCTATTAATGTTCGTATTATTTAGTTATTTAGTAATATTTACTGCTGGGAATCCAAAAGAGCCGATCGAACAGGCTGTCAGACTATAAGTCGTCTGAGAGTCAATGTCGAGTGTCAATCTCCTGTTACTCGTGCCACAACTTGGGTTGCTAGTACCCCAACATCAGCACTCCTTGAGCTTCCATTGAAAAAGCCGTCAAGATGAAGAGTACTGCCAATATTTTCTTAAACTGAAATATACCGTCGATGTTAAATGAATTCACTTGATTGTTGCACGCTTCCCTAACAACCCGACGTTCGAGTTAATCTCCGAATAATTGGTTTTCGAATACGATTTTCCGAATCGCTCACGGAAATTTTCGTGGAATCCCTTGTCCCTTTAATTTAAATGAATAAAAACGTTGTTGAATACCTCTTATTATCATAATTTGTACAGATGGAGAAAAATAAATTTACCTTCAAGTGGACCGCCTTCCTAAACAGCCAGGACTGTTTCAAAGCAATGTGTCTAAAAAGTTTTTCAATAAGAACAGTCGAAAGGTAAATAGAAAGGTTGGCATTTAAACAAGCCCCCTTTGAGGGGAAGCAAAGGGTAGCATGTAATTATTTCTGTAAATGTGGAAACTTGGCTGCGTTGAGAGTTAACCCTTAACGATTAGTAGTTAAGGGGAAGTTTCCGAGATAATTGCCGATTCTCTCAGGCTTTCTTTATCACGGAATTTGGGTGTTTGTTTTTTGTAGGATACTTTAGGGAGAAACGTGTTCTTTACCTTTATAAATTTAATTAAGGTTTAATTAATGGAATCATTCTTCAATTGTTACGAGCTTGTTTTTGGGGAGTTGTAGCGTTCAACTATTTTGAAATGAAGCAGTAAACTGCACTCCTAGTAGCTTGGTTTACGATTGCAGCTTGATTAAAGAAGATACTGTTGTTTATCTTCTGTAATTTAAGCTTTTTCTACTCCCCTTCCCGATTCATTAGTCGAATAAAATTTACTTTCTTTCTTTTTTACTGTCGTTACCGACGTTATTATCAAATGTCACAAAGTACTGTTATTTATTGAAGATTTTTTGAATCTCCGAAATTTAGATTTGCTAAATCATCACTCTCTGCTGATATATTTATAATCCAATTTATTTGGGGTCGGCGAAACATATCTTTTTTTTCAATACTTCTCTATTAGTCGTCATCTCGGTAACAACCATTTCTAACCAATGTCATGTCATCTTTCACGCAGTCCGTCCATCGTTTCTTTGGTCTTCCCCTACTCTTATAGCCAATTAGCCATCGACATTCATACTCAAAACTTTTATCACGACATTTTCCTCATTCCTCCATAATACATGCCCATACCATGACAACCCGATTTCCACACAACTTTCAGTTACCGGTGCCACTTTCAGACTTCCTCATAAGTACTCATTTCTTATTCTATCCATTCGTGTAACACCACACATCCTTCTGAGCATTCTCATTTTCAGCTACATACAATTGCTTTTCATTAATTCCTTAGATTTGCTAAATACTGTGCGTACTTTTTTTAACGTAACTTTAAGATATTATAATTTTAATGTCAAGGCTAAAAGTATGGGACGGGGTGATTCTAAGACTCCAGTTTGTTTCATAGAGTTCAAAAAAGTCTGATAGATCGCTAAATTATTCTTCTATTCTACAAAAGAACAAGCATATTTTAGCAACCCATTAGCCAACCTACGCGTACAATGATATGAGATATTAAATAAAATACACAATTCATCCGTAATGTGTCGTTCACGTGATACCGAGCGATTTAGTTGCGAGAACCCATAATGATTATGTGAATGAGTGGAAAGAACTGTGGTTCTAGTGACAGCGGAGAATGCATTGAAACTAATGACACAAAAAAGAAAGTGAGCTTATGACCAAACGATAGAAGTGAAAACTAACGACTGGAGTCGAAAATTCGCAATTCAGCGCCGAGTATACGCTATTCAGCGACCGATTGGAGCCGAGTGTACCCGATTCAGCAGCAACGACCCGAGCGTGACGGTTCAATTTCATTCACTGTTCAGAAAGAGAGCAAAGTGAAGTGAATTGAAGAAGTTGAAAAGTTATAAATCCACAGGAGTTTTAGTTATGTGATGAATGCTGCGCAAGTCTCTAAGCACTAAGTTTCCTCACAATCTCCGTTTGTGCCCAGAGCATTTGGTCTGCTCTCATGGCCCTTTCCCATTTTATCCGATAGTCCGTAGGTTTATTGGTAGAAAATAAGAAATAAAAAAATATTAGGTGTGTATATATACTAAATATTTTAATAAAATAAAAATAAAGCAATAACAGTGACAGTGACAGCCAATGGCTTAATAGCCAAGATCCTTGACCAACACCTGAGGAGGCTCTCGTTGGGCAGCTGGATCAAGGGCTTGATTCAGAAAGCGGTACTTCTGGACACGGCTCGCATTGTTAGGAGGTTCCTCTCTCTGGAGACCTGACCGGTAGCTTGGACCCTGTTCCCGATAGCGGTGGGCTACTATTTTTTATATTTTTAAATGTTTTTATACGTTTTATATTCTAATATTTAAAAATATAATTTATATGGCCATGGGGTCCGAGTGCCCATTCGGTGTTTCGAGATATCGCCAAGCGGTTAGTCGACTCTTCACGTGACCAGAGGGCTGGCCTGTTTCTTGGCCAAAGAATTAGCATCGTCATACAACGTGCCAATGCTGCCAGCCTTTTGGGCACTGTTCCTGTTGACAGCGATGCGGACGAATTTTTTGATGCCCTATGATTCTATTTTTCACTTGTACATATGTATTATTATTTTAGACTTAATTTGAATCAAAATGTATTAATTAATTGTGTTACTAATAAAGAATTTATATGTATTTATATTGAAATAAAGGAAATAAATAAATAAAGAAAGTATGTTATACATGGTATATGCGTGTGTGTTGTTGTTGTATAGGTTTGTGTAGCTTCAAATTCAAAGGGAGCGAAAGTTAGGATGAAAGTTCGTAATTTTCATTCCAGTATAAAATTGGCTTAAATGCTACGTCAACTGAGTTAACACCTCTCATTGTTGTTATTTCGGTCAACTAATCATAACAGCATTGAAAACTACGTATTCGACGGCCGGTTTATTGATCAGAGACTTAGTTCTAGAGTAATAAACTAGTGACTGGCTTGGTAACATGATTGCGAGCCAGTGACGTCTTTTTTCTCGAATACCTTTTAGTAACAGTTTATTGGTGATGTTCTTCAGAAAGATCAGGTGCGTAGTACTTGCAACCGGCGTACGTGTATGATCAAAAGGCCAATTCTCGTAATTTAAAACGTTCAAAATCTAGTCGCAATCTCATCTCGGCGACAAACAAATGGCAAAAACTTGTCAAAATGTAGGGAAATAGAGGTATTTTTGACAGATTGAGATTGAGATCAGACTGTGAACGTTCTTAAAATTACGAGAATTGCCCCTCAGATCTATGAAATTAAACCAAGCAAAAGAAAAGGAGTACATATGTAAGGTTTGTAGCAGGTAGCGTTCTATAGTTTCTGCCGACCATGGGAAGAGAGCGAGAGTTGCTAATGGCCTGAACAAAGAATACATACGTCCCATCACTACAAACTGTATGCAGGTGCTATTCGGGAACTGAAACCAATAACGATAAACTGTTCCTCCGAACCGCACGTTACGAAATTTTGTTTCAGTGCGGTTAGTGGAAGTGCTCACGTGCCGTTCGCGGAAGTGCCGTTCAAATCCGTGCTATAAGTGGAATACCTCGTTTTTTTGGTTTTGCTGGGTGGGCCTGCTGTTGTTAGCTGATGGAAAGTATGGATGAGGTCTGTCTGTGGTGCAACGAGCATGCTCAAAAGACTGTTTACTCTGGCTTTGAAAGCGTTTGTAACAAATAATAATAATAATAATATCCCTGGATATTTCACACAGCGCCATCTAGTCCCAAGCTAAGAAACCTAATGCTTGTGTTATGGTAACAAGATGGCTGATAAACTACTTATATACATTTTTTTTTTGTAAATACATACATATTATAGATAGAAAAACACCCAGACTCGGAACAAATACATGTAGGATTTACAAATATTTGTTCTGTGCGGGAATCGAACCCGCGACACGCAGCACAGCAGTCCGATCGCTCAGCCACTGCACTAACCGTGTGGTCAAACATTACATAACACCTGTATTCTCCGAAGGATTACGCAGAGGTATACCTAGAGTGTGGGTGCAGTCTAGGTATACCTCTGCGTAATCGTTTGCGCTAGTTATGTTTAAGCTCCATGGAATAGGGGGCGAGCCTATTGCCATCAACCGGCCACAAACAAAGTGAGTACAAGTTTATGTATGTTTTAGAACTGCCGTGGAACGGAGCGGAAGCGTTTTTATTTGTACAAAGCATAATTAACTTTATGTCAAAAGAGTAGCGCACAAATTAGATACACACATATGCACAGGTCGCGCATCTTCCGGAGAATTATCGCGCATTCTCGGGAATGCCGGCAGTAATAAGCTCGTATCTAGTTTGTACGTTAGACAATTGACATAAAGTTCATTTTGCTATGTATAATATCGCTACCAAAACTCGCTTCCACTCCGTTCCGCGGCAGTGTAAATTGAGCCTTAAATCGCTGTCACTCAAACGGAACCCAAATCCCGTGCCCACGGAACTTAAGTAGGACATTAAACTATTATTACAGTGTTGTATTATGAAAATCATTAGTATAGGTAATAGCTTTTAGGTTGTTACTTATATTCATACCTGCTGTTTACGTTGGTAAGCCGTTTTCAATTAGGCGCTAAGTACTTTCAGAATATTATGTTCAACATTACGCCTGTATTCACTGAAAGGGTAGGCAGCACATTTTGCCAGTTGCGTTGTATGTTCCAATTGGAAACGAGCCTTTTCTTATATAGAGGTATGAGGAACAGGGTGTAAAGTTCACTCATCTTCCATAGAAAAGGGAGGATTCTCCGACCAGCCGGGTGTTGTGTCTGGCGGGCAACTGCCCGATGAATCATGTCGGGCTGTTGTATATACGGCCTGAAACACAGGTTTTTCATAAACCTAGATCAGGCAGGTGTACATTACAGTTAGAATTTAATTTTCCTCGATTGCAATTAATGTAAATCATATTTTTACTTTATACTTCAATGAAAATTGTATTTATTTATTTATTTTATATATGCTAATTGCACGGTAAACTCTGTTTGCGCGATGCAGGATTTTGCGTGACGTCAGTATGACGCGTAGTTTACATGTGGCGTTGTAGATACTGCTACACGTATAACCGAAACGAACCGGCTTTTCCTGAATACTATTTACCTCTACACCGAAGGGGTTGTCTCAGCCAACGGCAGGCGGGCGGATAGGGGGGTGTTTTATTTTAAGTTTATCCCAGTGGTCCTTAAGGCAGCCTGTGGCTAAATAATAAACAGCCGCACGTGTCGATCGAAGGTTAACGTGCCGTTAGGAGGTTGGTCCGTGAATGGGTGACCATCCATTACATATCGAGACCCCTCCGTGCCTCGGAAAACACGTTAACTCGTTGGCCGGACTCCCGGCTGTCATTTGTAGATCTTTGACAGTCATTACGGGTAGTCAAAAGTCTGATAACCAGTCCTACTAGGAATATCGTATTACCCAGTAACAAGGTTGTGGAGGTCAGATAGGCAGTCACTCCATGTAAAATACTGGCATTCAACTGCATCCGGTTAGACTGGAAGCCGACCCCAACATAGTTGGGAAAAGGCTAGACAACTGAGATGATGATTTCAGTGGTCATTGAAAGTCACAAACATTGAATGTCATGTGGTAATTAACTAATTGAACTAAAACATAGTAGGTATATCCTAAAACAACACTATACAATATTAATTGTCAACCAGACAACAACTAAAAAATTCAAACGCAAGCAATCCATTCACAAATATTACCACAGACCTAATCATGTAAATACCGCTTTAATTAAACAATTCACACCAAACCACATATTCCGGTAACAACGTGTTGATACAAACACCCAGTACTAAGTAATACTATTATTAATAGTACCCACTATTAATAATAGGTACCTACCACATTGCTATCTGAGTATTGAGTTCCGGAATCGCAGATAACTTTGTTTGTTTGACCGGTTTTGAAACAGTGATTTTGATTGGAACGTTTAGTTGATAATAGTGTTGTGGTTTTTTTAATATTAGTATTTTCATGGACCGATAGCCTATCTGATCTGTACAACCCAGTTATTAGGTAATACGATAGGTACCTCTTAGTAAGAGTGGCGGTCAGACTGTCGGGCTTCATCGACTACTCGTAACGACTGTCAAAGATCACATAGATCGATGCTGTCAAATGACAGTCAGGAACTCAGGACCAACGTTTTACATTACTAGAATGTGAATTCAATATATCATTACGTCTGTATTTCCAAGGGGGTAGAGAGCGGAAGGGGGTATACACGTAGAACAGTAGCCATGCTTGCAACCATACTAGACAATTTTTAACAAAACCATTTTTTTTAAAATCTGTGTCGAGCGTAATTTTTGTTCACCGAAAAATTTTTCCTTTTTCAATCACTCAAAAGCTTTTAAATGCCATCGTTGTACAGCAGTACGTTACTTTATCCTCAAAAATAATTGGATAGCCTCTTCCAAGGATTACTCGAATACTGGTGATATTTGCCTGTTATTTTAATAACGATTTTTCCGGGAATCACTGATACTGTCAGTCAACATAAAATAACTGAATATATTTATCATTAATACTAGCTTTTGTCAGCGCCGTCGCCCGTGTTAATAAAAAGTATACTGTGTCCTGGCCCGGATCATGGTCTATCTGTGTCTACATATCATCGAAATCCGTTCAGCTGTTAGAGAGGAAAGGCAACAGAGGGGGCAATTCTCGTAATTTTAAAAACGTTCACAGTCTGATCTCAGTCTGAATCTGTCAAAAATATTGGAATTGGAAACGAGCCTTTTCGTATATAGAGGTATGAGGAACAGGGTGTAAAGTTCACTCATCCTCCATAGAAAAGGCTGGGTCTTCTGGCGGGCAACTGCCCGAAGATTCATGTCGGGCCGTTGTATAAATATGCTAGTTGCGCGGTAAACTCTGCTTGTGAGGTGCAGGATTTTGCGTTACAACAGCTGTATGACGCGTAGTTCATATGTGGCGTTGTTGATACCGCTACAACTCTAATTTCGTTACATATTTGACATTGATTGTCGTTGAGATGAGATTGCGACTAGATTTTGAATGTTTTTAATTACGGAAATTGGCCTTCTGATAAACTAACAGACACAGTGACTTTCGCATTTTTTTATAATATTGGTATGTAAGATGGATTGTTTTTGTTTTCATCTGCAATTTTTGGTTTCAAAATAATAATTGTTATTTCGATATTCCCAGAAGAGGATACCCACCCCTTCTGGGAATATGTTGGCAAACATGATAAAAGAATAAAGATTTTTTTTTGTATAGGCTTATGGACCGCTGTTTGTGTAGTCACTTGAAATATCAGTTTTTTTTTTCGTAAACTTCACAGACGTGGTGGGTATCGATATCTTAACATGATAAGACAAACAAAACAAAAGCAAATTTTATCAACTTATCCTTCAAGTAAAACACTACCAGCGGTCGTTGATCCCCCAAAAAAAAATCCATCAATTTTTTTTTTTAAGGTATCGGTTCCCACCACATCTACAGACTTTCGCTAGCTAATTTAATTTGACCCTGTGTATTTTATCAGTTAATAATAATAAGATAGTTGGCTCACGTGGTTTTTCGTTAGTGGTTAGTTGGTTCTAACCTAATTGGTTTACGCTAACTGCGCCACGAAAAAAAAATACAACCGACTTCCAAAAACGACACTACAAAGTGAAAAATAACTTTAATTTCGGAAGTCGGTGTCGTTGGGTTCGCATTTTCGTTGTTTGCCACCGACTTCCGAAATTAAAGTTATTTTTCACTTTGTAGTGTCGTTTTTGGAAGTCGGTTGTATTTTTTTGCAAAAAAGTTTTTATTTTTCACTTTTTAGTTGTAATTTTTACCAGTAATTTTGGTTTAAAAACCAAACTACTGAACCGTTTTTGATGAAATTTCTATGGGACCATTTGGGAAGTATGCCCTTTCCAACAAAAAAATATTTTTTTAAATCGGTTGGCAAGCGACGAAGTTATGCGCGAACAAACATAAAAAAAAAAAAAAAAAAAATACAAACATCCGAATTGAGAACCTCCTCCTTTTTTAGAAGTCGGTTAAAAATAGTCCTGAGCAAAGCCATATTGATATTTCTCCGTTCATTGTACGGAAGGAAATATCAATTCCTTTGTTGGATTCATTCCAATAGTGTTGTCTGCCTTTGACGAGATAAAGGCTTGCTGAAACAATGAGGGGTTCGCGATTGGGCAAAAATCTAACTTTGATTTGGTGGCTTCGAAGTTGGATAAATTGTTATTGTGTTGATGTTACTTTGAGTATTACTGTCTATTATCCTATTATCTTACTTAACAACTTAATAATCTTACTTTATATCCTACTATAGTAATATAATTAACGAGTAAGTTTGAGTGGATGGATAGAGTTTTGTTAGTCTTTCACGCAAAAACACGGATTTGGATTAAATTTGGCACACAGATAGTTTATAACCTGGATTAATACATACACTGACACTTTTATCTCGGAGCAAGTTCCAGTTGGATAATTTCTGCGCAGATGTAGATATTGCTGTAACTGGAAACCTTTTAGGAAACTCTAAAAAAGTTAACAGTTTCGTCATCTAAAGTTGCTACGTATGCGAAGCGCCTTATAGCTGTTGATGTTAAACGGAGTAAACCTTAATGTTTTAACCTACAAGCAAAATCATTTCTTGTGATTAAAAACTTGGACCAACACGAGAATCTCACTCTTTCCCTAAAATCGAGAGCCAAATCGCAATTATCGGCAAAATATCTGTCACACCCGAAATCTGGACCGCGTATACCTGATATCAACGCCATCATGGAATGCCAAAGTAAACAGAGGTAGATGATATCGTCAAAGAACACCACATCACTAGTAGCCGATTGCTTTGGCGTCTATTTTTAACCAATTTAAAAGTGGAGGAGGTTCTCGGATTCACATATTCATTCACATTCATATGTTTTCTATCTAACTCTCATAATACGTAACTATGATTTTTCCAACGCCCGAAAATTTTATCGGAGGAATAATTTTGAATTTTTGACACTTCAGTGCCTCCAGTCAAAAACGGCATAAGTCGACCCTTTTGTTTTTATAGCGCCATTGTAATCTACGTGTTCTGTTACATAACATATCAAAAGGACATAACTGTAGCTGTATCCTAAGATATTTTTTTTTTGTAATATACTCGTATCAAATGCATAACTCGACTGCGTGTAAAAGCACATCTATCGATGGCTAAGGAAGGAACACGGGTGGGTTTTAGTCAGTAACAGTCTGACACTCCCTCCTGTTCCACCCAGAGCGGGAGAAGTCATTTGATGATTTCCCATCCTGAAAAAAAAAAAAAAAAAAGAACTGTAGCTGTATCCTAACATATTTTTTTTGTAATATACTCGTATCAAATGCATAACTCGACTGCGTGTAAAAGCACATCTATCGATATTAAGTAAATTTAACTACTTAATAGACATAATTACAAGAAATCCCAAAAGACAATAGAACAGTTAATTTAATTACAAAAGGACACAAACCATGTAAAGGGTCTTTCAGTAAGTGCTTCCTACCTTTAAATTTAAATAAAACTGTGTGTGAGAGATATCATCGAATTTTTTTATTTGTTTGAAAGGCCTATCGATGCCATTATGTATGGAATATGAAATCGTTCAAATGTCCGCCGCGGCTTCGCTGGGTGGCGCGCATCCGCAATGTCCAATTTTCCATGAGTCTAGCGCATAAATCAGGCTGAATTTGACCGATGGTATGGGTTATGTTGGCTTTGAGGGCCGCTGTGGTTTGTGGCTTATTCGCATAGACCTGCAACTTAAGAAAACCCCACAAGAAAAAGTCTACCCCCGTTAGACTTTTTCTGTGTGATTTGAACCCTCAAATCACACGCAGTTTACATCACCTCCCCGTGAGACGACCATGCTCTCAAATCGCTCGTGTAGAATGGACCGATGACGTCGCCAGCCCAAAATCCACACCTAAAAGTTACTTTTTCGGTATGCATTGGACGCTCTTGGATCTCGTCGATCGTGGATTGGTATCATCACCAGTGCACTGAAATTTATCCACCATCCTGCAAATAGTCCTCTTGGTGAGGCGATTATGGTGACAGTAAAATGGGTGAAGCGCGCGGAACGCTGTCCGAATAGAACACCCATTTTGATAAAAGAATTTTATCATTTTCACGTGTTGTTGAACTCTATATCCATCCGTGGTGATTTGGCGAGACAAACTGAATAAATGATAGCCAATTTGACAGATGTTGCTTTAAAAAAAAAAAAATTAAAATTCATTTATTTCAGATAACTAATTGATCCATAATTCTATACAGTCCGACTTAAAATAAAAATAAATAAATATAAGATTAAATTAAATAAAAAATTACAAATGAAAGATTAAAAATTAAAAATAAAAGAGATTAAAAATTAACAAAATAAATAAAAAAATACAAAATTAAATTACATTGCAAATTGCTTTAACAATATGGTCGCTATCAACTGTCAAAGTTCGGAAGTCCCTATTAGAAGACCCTTTAGTTCCAAAGTTTTTAATACACACTAAGAAATAAATGCAGATAATCCATTTGGTAAGCATGTTTGAAAGAACACAACTGCATTTATTGCGTTTGCTTCAGTTATTGTCACTGTATCGCTAGTGGTGGATTGCCCCGTGGTCTAGGAATAAGTCGTTTCATTTCTTAATTTGTAATTTTCTAGTTTATTTTGTAATGATTAAATTAGTGATAAGCGTATTAAATTTACATTTTCTAGACAAACTTTTAGAAGTAATATCACATTTTGTTAAACTAGTATTCAATTAAATCGATAATAAGACTTTTAACGTGCGATCTGCAACAATGTCTTCCCTCACCGGTTCTATCTGCTGGAATGGCGTTTTATAAAAGAAGTTTTTGGACTTATAATTTATATTAATACACGATTGCAAAGAAAAGAAAGCCACTTGCTTCATGTGGCACGAAGCTTCTGGTAAACGTGGCGGAAACCAAAAAGGATCATGTCTGTACGATTACATAAAAAAACTACCAGTGACAATCAACAAAATTACACTGTATTTGGACACTTGTGATGGGCAAAATGAAAATTCATTTGTGAGTGTTATGTTTTTGACAATCATGCAAGAATGCCCGCCCACATATTCAGTGCATAGATCACAAGTTCCTTGTTCCCGGACATATGCATATAGAGTGCGACTATCGACGACGAATCACTCGGTCATCAAAAAGGCAAAAAAGAAAATTCAAACTATTCACCTTCCGAGAGATTATTACCAGATGGTAAGATCTGCTGGCAGAAAAGGTCAATTTATTGTCAGAAAGATGACTAATTTATTGTTTTTATTGACTTTTCTAAATGTATTTAATGAATATTATTTTAATTGTAATCTAATGTTATTGAAGTAAAAACTTCTTTAGCGGCGTTGTGCACTTTTTTGTGATGGGTAAAAAATGTTAAACTCGCGTCAGAACACGTGACCTGATCGAAAATTCGTAAGACGGAACTCGCGTCAGGACACGTGACCTGATCAAAAATTCGTAAGACGGAGGGAGAGTAGACCGCATTCCAAAATATCAAAAATGCACAACGTTAATATTCAAGTTTTCACTTCTGCCGGCACTCCCGGAGTGTAACCCCTTTTTAGGGTTCCGTAGCCAAATGGCAACGGAACCCTTATGGATTCGCCATGTCTGTCTGTCTGTCTGTCTGTCTGTCTGTCTGTCTGTCCGTCCGTATGTCACAGCCGCTTTTTTCCGAAACTATAAGAGCTATATTGTTGAAACTTGGTAAGTAGATGTATTCTGTGAACCGCATTAAGATTTTCACACAAAAATAGAAAAAAAACAATAAATTTTGGGGGTCCCCATACTTAGAACTGAAACTCAAAATTTTTTTTTTTCGTCAAACCCATACGTGTGGGGTATCTATGCATAGGTCTTCAAAAATGATATTGAGGTTTCTAATATCATTTTTTTCTAAACTGAATAGTTTGCGCGAGAGACACTTCCAAAGTGGTAAAATGTGTGTCCCCCCCCCCTGTAACTTCTAAAATAAGAGAATGATAAAACTAAAAAAAATATATGATGTACATTACCATATAAACTTCCACCGAAAATTGGTTTGAACGAGATCTAGTGAGTAGTTTTTTTTTAATACGTCATAAATCGTAACGTAACGGAACCCTTCATGGGCGAGTCCGACTCGCACTTGGCCGGTTTTTTTTGAATTTTTCAACACATTGTACCTAAAATAAAATTGCGAAATATTCGCCAAAAATGTAAGCAAATATGAGTTTACAGAAAAATCATTTTAATTCCTACACTATAAAGTTCAGTTTACGCTACAACTTCATATATTTTTATAACTTTTTAAATCGTACTAGTCACTCTGAAATCAACTTAATAATCATTAAAATAAAGTTGATATTTGTTTAACTTGAAATAACGTCAATTTGAAACATAAATAAAATTTGAATATATATTGTTATAAAAAAAACTATTTATGACTTACCTATACTCAATTTTTATAATTTTGAGAAACTGCTGAAAGGACCAACGATTTTAATGAAAGTCAACACCAACAAAGAAAAGGTACACTGGCCGGATATAAGCTGGTTCAGATACACACAAACCGATCAGCTGGTTGTCAACTATAAAACCAATCTAAATTGTGAAATTCATGATTTTAAACAACTTTCATTCCAAAGACATGGAAGAGCCAGAAATAGCATTTCATTGAATGTCATCTCCGATACACCTCTCCCAATAAACGCGGAGAAAAATTATATATAAAAAAAAAAATATATATATTTATATAAATATGTATATAAATATATATATGACACTTCTACCATTTATAGACGGGTCCGGGTATCACTGGTCAGTTTCCAGTATTTGACAGTTTTCGTCGATTCGTCAGTTTTGCACAATCAAGGGTAAAAGTTTTTACGTGTTTAAAAACACATATTGCGAATAATTTATGCATGTAAGGAATACCTAACCTTATTGATATCACACTTTTTTTTTTAATACTTACCCTGTAAGATTACGTAAGTGAAATCGAACTATAAATATTTGATACCTAACGATATATCGTAAATTCAAATGAAATAAAATAAAGGAAATGAATGCGACCGAAGAATTATAAAAAAAATTTTAAATCTCGGATTGGAGTTTATTTATTATTTTTAACATATTATTTCTATCAGCAGCGATGGCGATGAATTTTTATTGTTATATTTTAGTTTGTAAATAGTTTTATTTAATTTAGGGTATTATTTTGTTATTTTAGTGTTATCTTGTATATAATTTATTTTATCTCTATCTACGTATAATAACTGTTCTTCCGTACTAGAACTGTCAGGCGTCAATTTTATTCCACGGTTAAAAAAATATCTCTCGATTAAAAAATCAGCCGTAAGAGAAATTAAATGAAATTATTTATTCTGTCAATAGGATATCGGCTTGGGTAGGGATCAAATTATTATAAAAAATATAAGATAAATGAGGTCGGAGTTTCCTATCTGACTACTCTGAGAAGAAAGGCCGAAACAAAACTTTTTTTTTTGTTGGTCAGATCAGAGGGGCAATTCTCGTAATTCTAAGAACGTTCACAGTCTGATCTCAGTCTCAATCTGTCAAAAATACTTCTAAATTACCTACATTTTGACAAGTTTTTGACATTTGTTTGTCGCCGAGATGAGACCGCGACTAGATTTTGAACGTTTCAAATTACGAGAATAAGCCTTCTGATCATGTGAAGACCATTTCGATTGACATCTGAAATGGTCTTTTGAGGAAAGAATCACAAAGATTTGAGTGGACCAGTCCAGTCAGTGCAAGCATTAGTCAGTAATCGTGTAGCTCAACTCAGAACTTGAGGAAGTCAACAAAAGTAGGTGGTAAATAATAATAATAATGTTTATTTTTCACCACAATATTATACAATACATCACTTAAAATGTTATGATAATAACTTTAACATTGTGGGAGACTGGTGCCTGAGCTAAGCTGCAAGCCTGTGTTTCAGGACACCAGGACTCCGCCAAATAAGATTACGTATGGTTGCTGTTGGCCTAGACAGTGGGTAACAGTAGTTAAGCTTGCTTTACCTTATCGGTACTAATCTTGCGCCAATCCAATACATTTTAGACATTTCCAGTATCGTTGTCGCTAAAAGAAAGTCACTTTGTCCAGGCCCTCTGGTCAGTTTTCGCGAATCACTAACGCAAGCCATCGAAAAACATGTTCCTAAAAAACTTAAACCCATAACATCCATCCGATAGCCTACAGGACAATGCCGTCGTAATACAAAGTATCTCATGTCACTATTCGCCTCGCCGCCTCTTTTGTTCCTGGCTTGATCAATCTAAACGCGATGTTACTCGCTTGGCCGGCGCCCAGTAAAAGAATCCTGCTTTTATTTTAGACTGAGTCTGATTTTGTCATTGGACACGTGCTTTCGTTACAAGCGTATGTTGGATAAGTTTTTTGGGTGTTTGACGTGTTATTCTGGGGTTCTGTAAAGTGTGGGTGAATAAAAATGCCTAGCTTTTTCACTAACGATGTTGAGGTCGGCTTCTAGTCTAATCAGGTGCACCTGAATACCAGTATTTTACATGGGCGACTGCCTATCCGACCTCGAGTTACTGGGTACGTGATACCCCTTGATAAGACTGGTTGTCAGAATTTTGGGCTTCCGACTACCCGTAACTGACATAGATCTACGAATGATAGCTGGGACGTAGGATTTAGCCGAAAGTGTAGGTGAATGTAGGATTATTTAGGATGTACTGATATCGTCTATGCGTTTATGTAAACAAGATTACACTGAAATTTGCTTGAGCGATGTTTGCTTAAGTTGGAGTTTTAAAATGTTTGGAAAAAATGGTATAAATACTGGTATTGAATGGCGCTAAAGTAAATATATATATTTTTTGTAATTCAAACAGCAAAAAAAATATATAAATACTGCACATAATATTATATTATTCTTAATTCATAATTATTTTTTATTTTTTACTAATTCATTAAAGTTTACTATAGATATATCAAATGGATAGAGCCATTTCATATAGAAAGAAAGAAAAAGCATTTATTTGCGGCAAACATGACGCATAAAAAAAGGACATAAACACACAAAAAATAACAAGTTGGGGGTAAACATGCGTCACATTCACGCAAAACGGCCATCGCTCAGCATAATGCTAAGACCCTATACGAGACAGAGCCCCAGCGCTGGTTTTCAGCGGCAGCCGGCGCTGACGTGATGACGTTAACCAGTGCAGCATGCAATTATACATAAATAAATAAAACAACAATCAAAACAAGAAATAAAAGTAATATAGATATAAGTAATATATATATCATACATTGTTTACACAGGACGGAATCTTTAAACCTAATAGCAAAAACTTTGTAGGTGCCTATGTTCAGACATGCGTGTTGAAATTTTTCGTAAATATTTTACAGCTGTAAAGATTGTATAGGGTTATTAAAAGTAACAACAAAACCCTATGGAACCCATCGCATGTTCTCGTAGATTTTCATTTTGTATTGGGTTACGTTGGCAGGTGATGGATTACTGGCGAAAATCTGATGAAAAATGTATAAAAGAGAGGTGTTGTGTCCCGTTTACAAATTCAAACTCAGCTTTTACGGTAATCTGATGATAGGAAAGCCAAATCAAATATGTATGAAGTTTTTGATTTATAATTATTATTTCATCTATACAAATAAATAAAATTTAAGTATCTGTTTGTAATGTCAAAATAACAGCTTTCAACTAAATGCATAATATGAAAGTATATACGGAACTAAACACAAAAAACATTTTTTTTTTATTTGGTCTGTCTGTCTGTGTGAATCGGCTAATCTCCGAAAAGGCTGGACCGTTTTTTATATGGGGATACTTTGAACCCTGGGGAAGGACATAGGCTACTTTTTATCGACATACCACGCAAAGCCGCGGGTAGAAGCTAGTAATATCTATACATATAATAAAATCGTAGGAAAGTCAAAACTGTACATTGAATATTTTTTAAAAAGAATACTTGGGGCGTGATCTACAATCGATATCGAAGCCAAAAATATAGTTTTTAGAATTTTTGTCTGTTTATCTGTTTGTCTGTTTGTCTGTATGTATGTCCGGGATAAACTCAAAAAGTACTGCATGGATTTACTTCAAATTTTGCATGAATATTACTAAGAGGTCGGGTCAACATATAGGCTACATATTATCACGCTACGGGGTAGGAGCTGTGAATCTTTATTTTTCTTACGCATTCTGTGACAGCGTGTAATCTAATGACGCATATTTAAATGTTGTTTTTGAGTAAGCCATACTATTATCTAGCTTTACACTATAAAAACTACGCCATTAAAGTAACTTGGGCAGAGAAACATAGTTTAATGAATGTTAGTAGTATAAATACAACTTTAAAGCAGCGCCATCTATGAGATTTCATAAAAATCAAATCAAGTTACATGTTAACACCTTTTGGAAATTAATTATTTAAATTTGATCATGTTGGTGAGGTTAGTAGTTAGTTATTCTTAAAATTCATAGATGGCAATGTGCATTTTCTTCATAAAAGTTGTATCGTATAGTTCATTTTGACAAATTCAAGTTCCAACAAAACCCTCAAAATCTTGAGCAAAGTTGAGGAAGACAATTTAAAAAAAATGCGGTGTTAAGTAGTTCATTGATGATGATCATTTCTTCATTAATTTCATGTTGTTAGTACAAAATAAACATTGACTATTAATACTTTTGTTCGCGTTGGGCAAAACCAGGGTTTTTCTTGGATGCTCCTGGTGGAACAGGAAAAACATTTGTTACCACTGGTATACTTGCAGAGGTCAGGAGGCAAGGCAAAATTGCTATTGCTGTAGCGTCGTCGGGAATCGCTGCCACACTGCTTCCGGGTGGCAAGACAGCACATGCCATGTTTAAAATTCCCATCGATTTAGAGAGCGCCGAAACGCCTGTTTGTGGTGTGTCACGTAACAGCGATAAGGGACACGTGCTCAAGGATTGCTCTCTTATCGTATAGGATGAGTGTACGGTGGCCAATAGGAAGGCAGTTGAGGCCGTGGACAGAACCCTACAGGACATTCGCAGGAACGAACATTTGATGGGTGGTGTCACAGTTCTGTTCAGTGGCGATTTTCTGCAAACGCTTCCCGTGGTGACGCGGGGATCGAGGGCTGACGAGGTGAATGCTTCGTTGAAACGATCTTCGTTGTGGTCACGAGTTCGTACGCTGCGCTTGACCATTAATATGAGAGCTCGGCTCGGCGGCAATGCACGTGCTCAAGAATTCTCCGATGTGCTTCTAAGTCTTGGCGAAGGCACTCTACCAGAAGAGAGAGGTGGACAGGTGGTGCTTCCAGAGTCTCTCGGTAGAGTGGTATCCAGCTTAAAAGAACTCATTCGCTGTGTGTACGGGGACATCAGTCGTATACCGCACCAGCAGAATTCTTGGGTGTGTGAGCGGGGCATTTTGACGCCCAAAAATGATCAGGCTGCAGCAATTAACGAATGCATTCTCTCGGAAATTGAGGGGAATGAAGTGGTCTACACCTCGATAAACACTGTTGTCGAGCAAGATGACGCCACACATTATCCCGTGGAATTTCTGAACTCCCTGTCAGCAAGTGGACTTCCAGTGCATACCATCAAGCTGAAGGTCGGTGTCCCGATTATGCTTCTTCGGAACCTATCTCCTCCGAGGTTGTGTAACGGGACCCGCCTTAAAGTCATCTCGCTCCACAGACACATCATTGAGGCGGAAATTCTTACGGGTTGTGGCGTCGGCGAGGCAGTATTTATACCACGCATTCCCCTTATACCTCATAACTTCCCATTCCAGTTCAAGCACGTACAGTTCCCCGTGAGTGTTTGCTTCGCGATGACCATCAATAAGTCGCAGGGGCAGACACTGAGGGCAGCGGGTGTCGACCTCAGGACGAGTTGCTTCTCACACGGGCAACTGTACGTCGCTTGCTCCCGCGTCACCAGTCCTGACTCTCTTAACATTTTGGCTCCTGGCAGCATAACTACCAACGTAGTTCATAGGGAAGTGTAAGGTATAATACCTTTGTACGTATTTTTTACTCTTTTGTGTCCTGGAATGTATCCTTGCATTATTTTCTCTATTTCCTTCAGTCACATCTTATGACTGAACTCAGCAGGATTCCCATATAACTCTCTTCACTTGCTTCGCTTGCAAAAAAAACTTATATTTTAATGCTATTTTAAAAATTGTTTACTTATAATGCTATAGCGACACTGGCATCTTACGTATTTTTGGTGCTGTAGAGCCTTCACGCAGACGACGTCGCGGGCAGCAGCTAGTAATATATAATAATGACTAGCTGCGCTAGATCCTGGTTATATAACATCTATGAAGTAGTTTTTGCGTGAAAGAGTAACAAACATCCATTCATCCATCCATCCACACAAACTTTCACGTTTATAATATTATAATAATAATATAATAGGAAGGATATTGTACGCAAAATACACGATTTGACGTGGAGTTGCGGACACAAACCAGTGTTACATATTTCATAGTAACAAATTGTTGTTGTGTTTTGTCTCGCTACGGAGCGTTTCATGCTTGGCATACGGCAAATAAGACTAAGTTCTACATGTCGAGATCCGATGATCACTCCGCGTTTATCAATAAGGCTCATAATGACATCTTTATGGGCCTCTCATAATGTTTCAAGCTCTGAGTTTACCTACACGATTACTGACAATGCTAGCATTTGTCAGTAATCGGCTGACGGGACTGGTCCACACAAATCTGTGGGGTTCTTTCCTTAAAAGACAATTTTAGGCACTAATCTACATTGTCTTCTCATGATCTGCCCAAGATAATGTCTGGACTTTAAAAGAGACTTCGACCCTTTTTTTTTTTGAGGATGGGAAGTCATCAAATGACCCCTACCGCTCTGGGTAGAGCAGAAGGGAGTGTCAGACTCTTACTGACTAAAACCCACCCGTGTTCCTTCCTTACCCCTTTATGTTCCAGGGCAGCGGTAACCCTTTCGGACGATCCCGCTACTCTGGCAGGCTTCGGCCCTATCGGGCCCCGTCACTTATGCTGACATCTCTTTGAGGCGCGCGTGGAACACATACACGCCGTCCAGCACGGGCCTAGTCCTGATCGGACGGAGAGATACATTACTCTCCGCCCGCAGGCCCGCGCCTACGGTGGTCGGGAGTCGTCACGCGGCTCCCGACGCCCGGAGCGTCTCCCGCGGCGGCTGAGGCGTGAGGTGCGTTCCCTCGCCCACCCCGCCACCTCCTTCGCTAGCATGACTCGACCCTTGAGTTTGTGTCGCGTGTAGCCAGATAGGAAATGTCACATCCACCTACCTTATTTTTTTATAATATGATGTGTAAAAGTGATCTCAATATCTTATTTGCAGAATCATCATTTCAGCCGAAAGACGTCCATTGCTGGACATATGTCTCCCCCAAGCACCTTCATTTTGACCGGTTCTGTGCTTCTCGCATCCAAGGTCGTTGGTCCACCTTGTGGGAGGCCTTCCAACACTACGTCTTCCGGTACGCAGTCGCCACTCGCGGTCGTTAGTGATGACCTATGCCACTGAAATGTGTTCGCTCACAATGGGTCTTATTAGAAGGCTTAAAGTCATCCAAAGTGCAATGGAGAGGGCTGCTTGGAGTTTCTCTGTGTGATTTACAGAATAAACAATGTCATTTCAAAATATGACTATATGGTGTACACAATAAAGAATTTTCTATCTTTCTTTTAAAAGGAGCGTTAGAGTATTGAACTCAAGGCACTACAAAATCAACACAAACTAAAAGTATCGACTCCACAAATACTTACTAACACAGAAACCTCAATTGATTTTTACAGCAGGGCGCAACTCGAAGCGGTTTTTAACGCTAAGTGCGCTGGCACCCGGCACTCACCAACAATAGCGACATTCAGTTTGAAGAAGCTTGGTCTAGATTCTAAGAATATATTTATGTTGTTCAGAACGGGATGGTTGTCTAATTATTGCCATAACTGGAAAAAATAAGAGTTTATTTTCATAAAACTGGCAGTTTATTTATTTAAAGTTGAAAGAATAACTATTTACACTAGGTACTAAATTAAAAGACTAATTAACTAAAAAAATACAAAAACAAAAGGATATTTAGGCATCGAAGTACTCGTCTTTATCGCTGTCATCCGGGAACGTGCCCAGAAGACTGGCGCCATTGCCACGTTGAATAGCAATGTTATTTCTTTAGAAAAAAGCCACCCAGCCCTCTGGTCACGTGAAGTGTCGATCAGTCGGCGAGAAATTTATTTAAAAAGGAGGTTCGCACTCGGGCTCCACGACCCGAGCGTTTCGACCCCCAGCGGCTGATAGCTGTAGTAAAATAGACAAAAATAAAAACTTCCAAAAAATACTACAAAGTGAAAAATTAGTTTTATTTCGGAAGTCGTTGTCCTTAGTTTTATATTTTTATTTTTTGCGACCTAATTCCAAAAGTAAACTTATTTTTCACTTTGTAGTATTTTTTTTAAATTTTTGTTGTGGTACCTACCTCACGCACATTCGTATACCAATACTTGATATGTAAACAACAGTGGCAGGAACTGATAATAACGTCTTCAACATACACAAAGTGAATTAACTCGCCACCAGTGACGTCAATTTGACTTGCATCGTGGTGACACCGGTCTCACACACCAGTACTTTTAACCTAAGATTTTATCAGTAGTTAACTATGCATGCTAATTTTAGTTGATTTAGGACGAATTTTCCCTCGCCAGATAACTTTTATTACAGGAATAAAAAAGTCTGACAGTTTTTGTATGAAATAATTGTCAAAATTTAAAAATGATTCCTCGAATAAAGTTATCAGCAGTGATAGGAATAGGTAGTGCCTATTTGCCTAAACTTCGAAGAACAGAGACAAGAAACGGAGACTTCCTTAGGACGAAATTTTTTCCGGGACACTTGTCCCGAAAAAAACACAACGTCGTCGTCGTCGTCGTGTCGTTGTCGTTTATTGTTGTAAAGTTACAACAATATTCTGTGTTTTTTTCGGGACAAGTGTCCCGGAAAAAATTTCGTCCTAAGGAAGTCTCCGTTTGTTGTCTCTGTTCTTCGAAGTTTAGGCAAATAGGCACTACCTATTCCTATCACTGGTTATCAGTTGATTGAAAAATCAGCCCTTAGTTTAAACAATAGTTGCTTTATCGATAATAAAACACAGGTATTTCATAAATCATACTTCGTTTATTAGACATAATACAATGGCATTGGGAACTCTAAATTACCATGTTTTAAGTTATCTTTATAAAAATTTTGAAACACAAAATTTTTATAATTTTTTTGACTTCGTGAGAAGATGGTCATAAAACAGCACGCGGGCCGAATACAGCGGGGTAATTGCCTAAAAATCAGCTTTTTTCAGTCATTTATGACGTAAGGAACTTCTTATTTTATTTTTATTAGTCGTTAATATCCCACTGCTGGGCAAAAGCCTCTCTTTCCAGCTGCGAAGGAACTATTATAAAATAAATAAAAACTTAGTATCCTACTAACAAAAAAAAAAACCCTTTCGAAAATTGCTCTTCTTCAACAGCTTAGTTTCTGCAAGTAGGCACTACGTGCTCAAGAGACAAATATTTCTTGCAAATGTGGCAAGCGTACTTGGTTTTTCAAATTTTACGTCATACACACTATTTGCACCGACCATTTCTTGAAGGAGCAGTGGTAGCCCAGTGGCAACAGCCCTGACTCACGAGTTGTAGGTCGTGGGTTCGAACCCAGGCAGGCGCTTTACTTTGTGTAAATAATTTCATCACCACTGCTCTCAAAAACGATGAAGGAAAACATCGTGAGGAAAACGGCTTGTCTTAGAACCAAAAACTCGAAGACATGTGACATCTACCAACCCGCACTGGGCCGCGTGGTAAATTATAGCCCCCTCCCTCGCTTAGAGAAGTGGCCTGTGTCCCAGCAGTGGGAACAGTATAGGCTGATCGTGATTTCTTGAAGGACCAGCCGACCCAGAGACATCATTGATATTAAAAATTTCTGAAAGTCTTTGCTCAACGATCGAGGCAAAATCGACTATGTCTGTCGTTCTCCTATGTGTGGTTCAATCAAATTCATGGCTACATTTTCGATGAAGTGACGGCGTTGAAGTTTTGATTATTAGCTGTATGTATTACCTGACCGTTTACGGTACCATTTGACTTACGTAGTCGGTGACGCACGTCTCATACACCGGGTTGGCGCTAAAACTCCGGAATGTGCACCCGCGTCGCTGTCGCGGATCGACTATCGGTGGGGAATGCGCAATTAGACAGCTATTTGAAATCACAACACAAATTGACAGCAGGTAAAAAGTTATTCGACTTTATTAAACCACCTGGTCTCACAGACATATACGTCACCAGTGGCGGGTTAAATACGTATTTATTAACTAGTACAACATAAGTTTCGATCCCGTGGGAATATCGGGATAAAAAGTATCCTATATATAAACCATCTGTGTGCCAAATTTCATCCAAATCCGTTTAGTAGTTTTTGCGTGAAAGAATTACAAACATCCATACATCCATCCATCCATCCATCAAAATTTTCACGTTTATAATATTAGTAGGAAGTTAACTCAAGAACTATCTAAGTAAAGTCAAGTCGACAAGCTAGGTTAACCTTCGATAGACCCGTGTGGCTGTTATTATTTAGCCACAAGCCCCTTTGAGTATTCTATCTAATAATCAAAACGTTATTTCAAATTAAATAAATATCAACTTTATTTTAATGGAAATTAAGTTGATTTTAGAGTGACTAGCACTATTGAAAAAGTTATAATTTTTTTTGAAGTTGTAGCGTAAACTGAACTTTAATTGTAGGAATGAAAGTTATTTTTCCTTAAACTCATATTTGTTTACATTTTTAGCGAATAGTATGTTATTCTCCCTATGCTCGACTCCGCTATGCACGATTCCAAAAAACCTATTAAAAACTCCTTTGCAAGATTTTTTTTGGTTTTACGTATTAGGAAAAAGAAAGTAAATACGTTTATTTGTGGTTAACATGACGTAAAAAAGAACATAAACACCAAAAAAAAAAAAAACAATAAGAAATGGTTGACATGCGTCACATCCACGCAAAACGGCTATCGCTCAGCATTATGCTGCGACCCTATGCAAGACAGAGCCCCAGCGCTGCTTTTCAGCGACAGCCAACGCCGACGTAATGACGTCGTCCGGTGCAGCAAACAATTATTCATCAACAAGTATTAAAACAATGATTTTTATTTTTAAAGCAAACGGTTATTAGGACGCTGTACTGGTACAGCGTACTTAAAGAAAATAATACAATTTAATTTAAATGTGATAGAAATAAACAGGAATATAAAAAAACAAAAAAAGGAAATATACATGCTAAGAGAATAAAAAGAAATTGTGATGTAAGGAATTACAAAATGGCCAATGATGTCACAGTTGGAGAGAAAAGTGTTGTAGCTTTGGTGGCATGAGGAACAGGGTGTAAAGTTCACTCAACCTCCATAGAAAAGGGAGGATCCTCCGACCAGACGGGCGTTGTGTCTGGCGGGCAATTGCCCAACGATTGATGTTGGGAAATTGTATCTATGCTAACTGCGCAGTAAACTTTGCTTGCGAGATGCAGGATTTGCGTGACGTCAGTATGACGCGTTGTTCGCATGTGGCATTGTAGATACCGCTACATCACTCCCCTCCGGAGACCGGAGGTCGATAGTGGGCTGAGTCTTGTATCTTGCGATGCTTGCCAGGCCAGCTGAGGTTCCAGTGAGTCGGAACCGGTTGTCGCATAGTTCACGGTGAGTTGGAACTGTCTGCGGAGATGTCCCCAGTGAGTCGGGGTGGCGCTGCGTTATACTCCAGTGCGTCGGATGTCGTACAGCGCCGGGTTGAGGCTGGCTGCTGCGTCGACCAGGAGAGGGTGCTCTGCTTGTTGACCGGCCGAAGGTGCAGTGTGCTGTGCCAAGGTTGCTGATGAGGCTGAGGGTGATGACCAGGTATGCGCGGGTGCTGCATGCTGGTGGTCAGGATACCCGTTGAAGCCGTGGATGCTGACTGGCTGGGTGACTCGCCGCTGAAGCTTGCGGGAGTGATGATGATGACGTCACGCTGAAGTGTTTGCACGAAGGCTGCGCTGACGTTCATACTCGGGGTCACCAGTTTGGGGGCATGAGGAACAGAGTGTAAAGTTCACTCAACCTCCATAGAAAAGGGAGGATCCTCCGACCAGACGGGTGTTGTGTCTGGCGGGCAATTGCCCAACGATTGATGTTGGGAAATTGTATCTATGCTAACTGCGCGGTAAACTCTGCTTGCGAGATGCAGGATTTGCGTGACGTCAGTATGACGCGTTGTTCGCATGTGGCGTTGTAGATACCGCTACATAGCCTTACTTCTTCAACCTAATCACTGGACAATTTGAGATCAACCAAACTAGAATCGATGCTGCATCGATCGTTAGGATCGTTACTAGGTATATATATTTCATTTCTTATTTTGTTTTTTTTTTATCTTATCGTATACTGCACCGGTTGACGTCATCACGTCAACGCCGACTGTCGCTGACAACCAGCGACAGTCGGCTTTATCTTGTATAAAATCAAGTCATTTATTCAAATTAGGCTGAGAATCAGCACTTTTCGAACGTCAAAATTACAAAAGACAGTCCCCCAAAAACGCCCGCTCTTCACCACTTCACAACGCAACAAACTCCCCAGCAGCACAGCTGTCTGTTCAGTTAGAAAATAGTTGATATAGGGTCTGTTGATGTTTACAGCTGATGCTGAGCGATTGCATTATGTCTAACAGTGGACGTGTTTCGGATAAAATGGTAATGATCTGATATCAAAATCGTAATAGTCAGACTTTTGGCCGCCTGATACCCGTAATGAGAATCATGTCAGTTGTGACAACGATGACATGATAAATTATCGCTGCCTGTCACAATAATAAGCAACCAAATTGGTCACGTCAGATCCAGAACTCTCTTATTATGATTTCAAAATTTATAATATGCTTTATGTATAACTTCTACAATACATTGGAATCTCGAAAACATGTCCGAACAACAAGGACTGAAATAAATCTGCGCTCAACGAATTGCTTATTTGCTGCTACGGCGTAGCTCGCGTAGCGGCTACGTCAGCTACGCCGTAGCAACCGCGTAGCTATTCGTTGTTTAGAAAATGTTTGTAGCGTTTTGCTTTGTTCATTCCTAAGTTTGTACGGATTATAAGATTAATTGAAAGGCCAAATTAGGCCACTGAGACCAAGACTAGCTGTTTCCCGGGCCTTCATCTGCATGTATTTACAACAAAAAATGTAGTTTTTCAGGTGCCAGGCTATCTGTCTATCTGTCTTTCATAATTGCTTCAGTGGTTTGTCACAATTTATAACGATTGAAGCGAGAAAAGGTAACAGACAGACAGACAGAGTTATTTTGGCTTTTATAATATTACTAGCGACCCCGTTCGCACGGTTTGTACGACTTAATAAAACATTGAGATTTCTGTATTTAAGTAACTTTAATGTTAATGTAATATACACATAAACCTGGAATCCTGGAGTGGAGACCGCGTATTGGCAAGCGTAGTGTTGGATGCTTTCCAGCTAGATGGACGGACGACCTAAAGAAGGTGGCTGGGGTAGACTGGATGCTGAGGGCGGAAGACAGGGTGTTGTGGCGCAGTCTGGGAGAGGCCTATGTGCAGCAGTAGACTGTGATAGGCTGAGCTGATTGATTGATTGATCGATACATAAACGTTCCGAAAGAAATTTACTAAATAGTGGTGAAAACAACGAGCAAGAACAAGAACAACGCTGTCACACAGACAGCCACGAAAGGCGACTTTAATTTATAATAAGTGTCGTTATAGATTAGTATGAATTCTCTTAAAAAACCATGGACGCAAATCGTAATGGGCAATCTGACAAACTATGGTACTCATGTCAAAAGCATAGAGAACATAGTTACCTAACTACTATACCACTCTATCACACAGTGTTAATTACTCTCCTAATTTATTCATCTACTTCCCAAAAATATTTTCGCCCCAAAAATGCACATATGAAGAGAAAATTCTACCGCGTTTAAACTGGGGCGCTTAAAAATAAAGCTGATGGCAGACAAATGATTTACCTAAGCGCTTTCAGATCAGAACGGACACGGTTGCTCTGCCCCCAGACTCCATTACACTTATTGCGAACCTTTAAACCTGAGTGCACATGGTCGGTGGTTTTTTTTTTTGCATTAAAAATGCTGAGGTTTATTTGTCGAGTGTTATTATTTATAGTTGTTTTGGTGTTCTGTGTTATGTATATAGCGGGGTAGGAACATCGACGCGCAAACTGTAGCCATGGATTCAGTTCATGATTCTGAACAACCCTGTGCTAAAATTTTTCGTCGGTTATAAAAAAAATTGCTGTTCCATACGAGTACATTGTCACCGCGTACACAGCTGCTCTATGAAACAGTAAATATTTTATTTGAGAACCAACGAAAAATTTTAACTTAGCGTGCGTTCAGAATCATGTACCAACCTGTCCATTGTAACAGGTTGCGCTTCGATGTCCCTGCCACCCTGTATTATCCTGTTCTACAATCGATAATAATCACATGGAAAGCAGTTTATTTTTTTGTGAAATTAACAAAACCAAAATCTAACAAAGGGCACTCGCTATACCATTACAATATGTTTGTCCCAAAAATGAGTACTTGATAGTAATAATTATATTTGATCAGATGATAATTTAAGAGCGTATAAAAATGTAGAAAATGCTTTGACGTTCAAATGTGCCTTTTAATTGCCTACTTGCAGTAAATGATTTGACTTTGCTTACATTACAATGTTCTATATTTTGGCTATTTTCCTAAAAACCTTTTGTTTTACCTAGCACTATCCCAAAAACTCGAGGACATGTGACCTCTACCAACCTACACTGGGCCCACGAAGTGGATTACGGCCCACTCCCTCCCACAGAGAGTGGAGGCCTATGTCCCAGAGCAGCAGTGGACCATTATAGGCTAAATATGCTTATGCTACACTGTCCCACGGCTGAGCAAAGGCCTTCCCCAAATTCTTCCAGGCTTCCTTTTCTAGAGCCACCTCGACCCAACCCTGGCGGTACACTAGGTCTAGTCTAGGTTTATCAAAAAAACTTATCTTAAGGTAAATAATATAGGTAGGTATGCTAAGTATGTGCCCAGTTCAATAAAACTATTAATATGATTGAAGCCAATTAATTAATAAAATCTCGCTCAAACCAATATTATATTTATTTGCACAGACCTCGATTGACTTCTTCAATATAAAATATAAACATAAGACCCGCAACACAAACTTTAATTTAATTACCAGCACATCGGATTTCTAGCGGTAGCTCTGAACTGGCCAAAACTTTGGCTAATTTTAGTTTGTATTTTATAATTTACCGGGTATTCAGATAAGTGAAACAAGTTTAATAGTTACTTATTTAAACTACCGAACTGTCTGGTAATCAAAGGTTGGTGTCGGTAAAAATGTATCGTGTCCAACTTGGCTGTTATGTAATTTTGCTATATTATGCTAGATGTCAACCCCAACTTACGAGTTTATAGGTTGTTGGTTCGAACCCAGGCAGGCACTTTACTTTGTGTAAATAATTTAATCACCACTGCTCTCAAAACGGTGAAGGAAAACATCGTGAGGAAACCGCCATGTCCTAGAACCAAACATTCGAAGACATGTGACATCTACTAACCCGCACTGGACCAGCATGGTAGATTACGGCCCACACTCTCTCACAGAGAGGAGGCCTGTGTCTCAGGAGTGCGAACGTAATTGACTGATATTTATGCTAGATGGTGTCATGGTGTCAGTTTTTCTCATTTCTTCTGATAGCCACATTTAGCCACTTCTAATAGTCTCTCTGTAGAATGTTTTTTTATTAGTTTATATTATGTCTATATCTTTTTCCTTACAAATCCTGTAGTATAATAAAACTCATTGGTTCCAAGTTATGATATTTTACCCCAGCTCGAAGTTCCTCTTCAAATCCAAGAGTTGTTTAGTTGAATGCAACGTGCCGTTAAAATTGCGGGAAACCACTTTGTGAGTAACCGCAATAACATCTTCGTACACAGGAAATATAGGAACACGAAGTGTCTAGTCGCAAACATAACGCACTTTGTATGCCCGAAGATGGTAATGGATGCTTGGATGGATGGATGGATGCTTAACTGATTTACATTTCTTAAACTTAGACCATTTCAGACACCGAACTAAATGGTCCTCACATGATCTGATCAAGATTATGTCTGGACTTTAAAAGAGACTGTGATCTCTGGGTTTATTTTGGTCTTTCTTATCAGAGAAGTCTTTCTTCTTTCTCTTTCTTTTTTTTTAAAACGTTGCCCCACACTAGGAATTTCTCCTGTATCGTGGGTGCGTTTACAAACATTTAAACTCACATACACAAACAGCCAGACCTGGAACCACTACTTGTAGGCCACACAAATATTTCTTCCGTGCGGGAATCGAACCCGCGACACGCAGCGCAGCAGTCAATCGCTTAACCACTGCGCCAACCGTGCCGTCAAGTCGGATAGGAAACGTGTAAAAGTGTTTGTACAAACCTGCTTAGGGAAATAAAATCATTTGCGTTGCAATTCCTGAGCCGCGACGGACAAAAATGTAGTGACGACTTTCACGAAAATGATGGCAGCGGGGTTTGAGTTTACGGTGTCAAAAAACACTCTAGGAAAACTGCAACTTATTTTCGTAAATAACGTTTCAGTAACGTCATTTACCGGTAAATGTCGGAAGCTATGTGGCGGCCACCACTCTTCTAAGAAACCGTAGGTTTAGCGCAAATAACGTTCTTTTTTAACCGGAATGCGTCGGCTATTGTGGTTTACCGCTAACAAAAATTTTGGTCAAGGGTGAATGTTGATCCTTGAGTAAAATATTGTAGCCGCAATGTGGCTTATAAGTGGGTCGTCTGAACATAGCCTTATCGGTAGCGGAATGCGCGAAATCTGCTTTACAGTTTCAATTTCGTGAAATGAAAGAGTTTCAGGTTATTCGTACATTGCTTAACTATCGGAAGTCTTTTAAGTGCATACGTTAAATCTAAGAGTGACTTGATATGGAATGTAAAGGCAGAATCGTTTACGGAAAAAGGTGAATGAACAGTCTGTGTTCTCTGTAGTGGTACTTTTCAAAATCAGACTCAGAATTTATTTATTCGTAAGAATGTAGTTTTATATCCAATCAATATTTTCATCCATATTTTCCATATTTTTATCCATTGTATATTTTGTAGTGTTATAAATATTTTAAAAGTAAGAAATAATAAACAAAAGTTTAGCCTTTTTTCAACTATGTTACGGTTGGGTTCCTCCCTAACCGGATGCAGCTGAATACCAGTGTCCACCCCAGGCACGCACTTTACTTTGTATATTTAATTTCATCACTGTTCTCAAAACGATGAAGGAAAACTTCGTGAGGGAAGCGGCATGTCCTAGAACCAAAAAAATCAAAGACATGTGATATCCACCAACCCACACTGGGCCCGCGTGGTGGATTATGGCCCAGTCCCTCTCCAGAGGGGAGGCCTGTGTCCCAGCAGTGGGACTATGGGCTGATTATGATGAAGATGCTGTGATTTATAATCCGAAGGTAGACAGGCAGAGAATGACTTGTCTTATGTACTTGTACATACCACGTTTTATACATGAATTATAAGTAATTTAATAAATGGTGTGTGTTGTGTGTCATCACTGTGCTTTGAGTTGATCCTCCGACCAGACGGGTGTTGTGTCTGGCGGGCAACAGCCCAATGATTCATGCCGGGCCGTTGTATATATGGTAAGCTCTGCTTGCGAGATGCAGGATTTTTGCATGATGTCAATATGACGCGTAATTCACATGTGGCGTTGTAGATACCGCTACATTTCCAATAAATACTTTACCAAGTCCGCTTCAGTCTGCTAGAATTTCTTATTTTCGTTCGTTCGGCAAAATACCAAAAAAATAAAAACTCTCCTAAAAGCTAATACACCCTGGCTCCCTGAATATTCAATATCCGACCCACACGCCTACCGTCACAGTTGGGCTGACAGCGTCCAGCGTTTAGCATCAGCATGGAAACGAAAGAATTTAAAGTCACGTTGTGGTCGGTCACGTTCATATTGTTTTGCGGCGAGAGAAATATTACAATAATTGTTTAATTAAATGTATGTGGTTTTGAGTACATGACTGTTGTCCTACATGACGGAACAAGGACGGGGTTTATTAATTACTCATCGTAATTATTATAAGTTGGAACTTAAAATTCATACCATTTATGTTCCATCAACTCAGCCTATTGCAGTCCACTGTTGGACTTAGGGCTCTCCCAGGCTGCGCCACAGCACCCTATCCTCCCTGTCCCAGCCACCTTCTTAAAGTCGTCGGTCCGTCTAGCTGGGGGGCGTCCAACATTACGCTTGTCGATAAGCAGTCTCCACTCCAGGACTTGTCTGCTCCACCGCCCATCGGTCCTTCGACAAATGATTTTATCCTCTAAAGAAACTCAGAGCATAGCTCGCTGCATCACTATGCAGCGGGCTAAGCTCGGAGTTTCTTTCAGTCAGGCTAGTCAGAAAAACAAATGTCGCCTAACGTCATCATCGTCAGTCAGTCAGTCGTCAGTCTTTAAATATGGCGGGATAGGTGACGAGAAGACTTGACCTTAGCCTTAAAGATCAACTGCTATTATTAATAGCCACGAGCCCCACATAAGTATACAATTCAAATACCAGTCCAGCATGTTTATTATAGTTCAAACAGGCCTTCTTTCCCTACCTCCTCAGTGACATAACCTCACACATTTTTAACACAACATCGCTTAATAGTTGTGGGCAGGTCGACCTAACTAATGGTTCTTGCGGTCTCCTTCAAGCATTTTGTTAAAACAAGGCATTTTAAAAACATTTTTAAGCTACCTTTTACGGTTTTAGTGGTTTTCAGAAGTTTGTCAGGAATGTGTTGTGATTTTGATGACGCAAGATGTGGGTTGAAGATGCTGTTTATTTTATTTTTTAGGGTATTAAAGCTTTCATCTTTCTAAAGTTATTTCAGTTATTATCGAATTTTATTTTTATTGTTTTTTATTCTGGATGTTCTCATGTTAACGTGATCATTTTCCTTCAGAATATTATAAACGATAACATAATATCACGCCCGTATTTCCCGAAGGGTAAGGCAGAGATGTATCTTTGGTACACCCACATTTCGCCAGTAATATTTAAGTCCCATGTTACTAAGGCGGCGAGGCGACATTTGCGCCGATTCCCTTGTTCACAAACTAAACTAAATTTAAGTTCAGTGCATTTTTTTCTTTCTATTTCATTAAGAAAAGGACAGAAGATAAATATTAGTTTAGTCCTGTCAAATTAAGATACTCCATAGAGAAATTAGACATGATTAAAAACATGGCGACTTAAAATAGGTCAACTTACGTCAGGCGCTGACTAATTTGACAGGACTAAACTAATATTTATCTTCTGTCCTTTTCTTAATGAATTAGAAAGAAACAGATGCACTGAACTTCAATTTAGTTTAGTTTGTAAACAAGGGAATCGGCTCCAATAATTAATTTAGATAAAAAAGTGCTTAGGACAGTATTTTAAAACTATTAATAAAACCTAAACAATCACAAAATATTTACAATAACAAACCCCTAATTTACATAAATAAATACTTAGGATAGTATTAAGTGAAGTTGGGATTAAGCGCCGAGTTCTAAGTGTTATGTAAAGCGAACTGAATAAAATTATTACTTTTCACTTTTGAGTTCGTGTTTTTTTCGGAGGCGGTTATTTTTTCTTTGAAAAACATTTACATATATTCTGAATAAGTTTATTAAATCAGTATTTTTGTTTCTTTCTTTCAAATGCAAAGAACTAGTTATCGTGTGTAAATAAAATATATTGGGAGTTTTTAAGGCGCAAAATCCTTCATAGCCACCCTTTATATTTTAACACATATATCCCCCACACGTTCTTTGTAACATAATATAATAATAGAACTTAGTTGAATCTTTGTTCGTCTCACAATGCGTTCAATTGCATTAGGAATCGGGCAACACATAAATTGTATCACTCGATCTTGCGACCTCGATTTATCTCTTTCTCTAAGAACCAAGCAATTCTGTCTTGAATTGAAAATCGTTTAAAGTTTTATTATACTTCTGATTCCATTGTGGTTTAATTTTATTGGTATTCGTCAGCGAGTCTCGGGTTTTGATACGGTTTAAAGGGAATTTCGAGATTGGTTTTTCTACCTAGAGTTCATAACTCGATCTAGTCTTATTTTAATAGCTTTCTATAATAAAATGAATGTAATATTACTTTTGTCTAGTAAGTAGTAAAGTAGCTATCATAATCTAAGCCTCTTGATTTCCAATTTAAAGGAGATAGTTTTTTTTGTTCGGTGAATAGGCCCAACAAAAATTGTAGCGTCTACCAATGAAATGCAGGTTAATTTGTTGCTTCAACATGCATGTATGACATTGATGACCTTCTGGAATTGAATCAATTGAGTGATTTATCAAAACAATTTCTTTTTATTACGATTTCGTGATTCCGGTTAGACTTTATTGAAAAAATCGACCATTTTAAATGATAAATTGGTTACGTTTTTTTAAGTGTACTACGATTAAAAGACGTTACAAGACAGTGGGCCCAAAAAGCTATCTCTTTTAGGTTTAATTTATTTTACTGTAGACTGAACAAAAAAAGTATAGAAATCGACATTATGTAATGTTAAGTATAGAAATAAATGCGATAAGTCATGAATTCATGATACATCCACAGGCTATGTTTATAAACAGACTTCAGGAACACTCGTGCCGTTCGGGAACTAAAAACAATATTGAAAAACTGTTCCTCCGAACCACACGTTACAAAATTTTGTTTCAGTGCGGTTAGTGGAAGTGCTTTTTTTTTTTTTTTGAGGATGGGAAATCATCAAATGACTCCTCCCGCTCTGGGTGGAGCAGGAGGAAGTGTCAGACTCTTATTGACTAAAACCCACCCGTGTTCCTTCCTTAGCCCTTTATGTTCCAGTGCAGCGGTAACCCTTTCGGACGATCCCGCTACCCTAGTAGAAGTGCTCAGGTGCGATTCGGGCAAGTGCTGTTGAAATCAGTGCTCTAAGAGGAATACGTCAAACTTTCTGTTTAATTTGCCTTTTTGCTCTATTCGTTAAGCACTACTGCTGTGCATGAGGCCTGGGCTTGATTCCTGGGTCGAAAAATGTGTTATTGGGTTTTTTCATCAGAAATTTGTCAGTAGCAGGCCAGAGTGTGAATTTGTGCTTTGTTGATGACAATAGGCTCTCTCTTAATTATTACATTGGACTTAAACATAGGCAGTCGCTCCATGTAAAATACTCGTATTCAGCTGCATCCGGTTAGACTGGAAGCCGACCCCAACATAGTTGGGAAAAGGCTAGGCAGATGATGATGATGATGATGACTTAAACATAACTAGCGGAATGTGGATGAACTAGGTTAACCTCTGCCTTACCCTTCTGGGATTAAACGCCTGGGGGACAAAGCCCGTATTTTAAAATAACGTTCATATTCTAATCTCAATCCCATATTTTTTGTTTTTGACATTCATTATTGCTGAGATGAGATTGTGACTATCATTTTGATCGTTTTTGAATACAGGAATTAGCTTTCTGAGGGGAAATCTCGTAATTATGGGATCTCAGCTCGATCTGCCAAAAATACCTCGTATTTCCCTATATTTTTGAGAAGTTTTTGACATTGTTTGTCACTGAGATGAGATTGGGACTAGATTTTGAACGTTTATAATTACGGAAATTGGCCTTCTGATGTCATGTTGGAAACCTAAAATTTTCTGCCACAACCTAAAACTTTATTAGGCTGTCTGCACACATGTTTATCGGCCGTAAACTTGAAAGACGGCCGAAAGACGCCGAATCGAAAGTTGTGAGTGAATAATTTAGACTGAGTGAGCTATTCCGTTCACGTGAACTGTATGCGTGCTTTTTACTGCCGAACCACACTGGCTGTCTCATTTATAAGGGTGTAAGGGTCTGTTACATGGCCTGTTGATTCGAAAGATAGCTTCGTTTTTTTATGATTGTTGAAACTTGCTGTGGCATGGAGTGTTTTCAAAATAATTATACTGGGTGGCAGAGACGTCGACGCGTAACCTGTTACCATGGAGTCAGTACATGATACTAAACGCCCCTGCGTTGAAAATTTTCGACGGTTATTAAAAAAAAAAGTTTTCTATGAAACAGCAGATTTTTTTTTTTTTTGTTAACCGAAGAAAAAAATTCTATGATCATGTGCTGAATTCATGGTTTCAATTTGTGCGCCAATGTCCCTGCCACTCTGTATACCTACGACTTACAAATAATTTCACCGAGTGTGTATAAACTATAAACCCTCTGACGAAACGAAAACATTCCCAGTACAACGGCTTATAAAACTGAGGGAATCAAAAATAAATTTTCCAAAGTTACCTAGAGCGATTTCATCCCAGTGTGAACGTACTTTATATGGCTCATACAATTTTTATTACATGTGTATGCTATAAACATTTGTAGGGCCGGCTCTAAGTTGTTTATGAGAATTTATGTACTAACTGTCCGATTTTATGGGGCTCTTAATATCATTATGTTTAGTATTTTACCTTTAAATTGGGTTAATAAATCATCCTGTAAATTTTCCGCTGGCTTTTGAAAAGGTAAAGCTTATACAGGATGAAATTGAAAACTTGCGACAAATCGAAATATCCCAAATCTAAATTCTTGAAAAAAATCGTGTAATCATCGCCTTAGATAGTGCAAACTAAGTTATCGCATTCGAGTAGACACGAATTATCGTCGTTCCAATTTTTTTTCTGTGTTATGACCTAATAAAAAAATAAGAGTAGGTATCAATTTTAGCGCGCGCCCGATATGCTATCCATTCATCGCTGAGTTCACAACATGAAGTAAGGTGGCAACGCGTTGAACTAGCGGTATTTACCTAATGTTGACCGGTCCTACGAAGACAAGGGCGTGCGACGACGTTGCCAAATCGCTCGCCTCCATGCATGTATCCTTAATGACATCCTCTAAATTTATTTTATAACACGTTGAATATATATATATATTTTAATTTGTCGCACCTATTCAACTTCATCCTGTATACACAGAATGAATGAGCTTTGGTGGCATGTTTGCTCACTGGTTATTGGCGATTTTAGGCATTTATAGCATAATCAGCCTGTAATGTTCCAACTGCCAGGACAGAAGCCTTCTTCCTGGGGGGGGGGGGGCTTGGTAGATGTCACGTGACTTCAATGTTTTGGTTCTAGATTATGCCGGTTTCGGTTCGGTTTTGAGAGCAGTGGTGATGAAATTGAACACACAAAGTATAGTTCCTGTCTGTTTGGGTTTGAACCTATGACTTATAACTCGTAAGTCGGGGTTGATACCACAAGGCCACCACTGCTCTCGGTTTGCATGCTTGCTCAATGGTTGTTGGTGATTTTAGGCTTTTTCGTCCGGTAACGGCAAGTTTTAATTTAAATTAAATTGAGTAGTTGCATATTTTTAGTCTTTTTTCGTCTTGCCAGTGGCCAAAAAGGGACATAGTATAATTAATTTCACAAAATTGACAGCAAGATTTTTAACCTATTTTTCATCCTATCTTTCCTTCTGTTAGTTTTTGTAATAATTATAACAACCACAATCAGCAACGCTGGACATAAAAACATAATAATTATCATTCTTAATAGACAAATTGGTAATCCAAATTGATTGATATGACATCTACCAACCGGTAACTTGGAGTAACCATGCAAAATTCAACAACCAAACAACATTTTAGTAATAAATAAATTGCAATAAACCGATTACAGAAAAATTTGAGACCTTAGAGAATTTAGAGTACCTACCTGTATTTCAGGAGCCAGAAATTACCTTCCCCGCATAAACATCCCCATTAAAAAAAAAACAACAAACTCCCTCAAATCCAATCTTATTTAAATTAGATAAACATGCTTAATAAAACTGCAAGGCCTTGGCAAGAACATCAAGACACTGAACGAGAAAAAAATCCGTCCCAAGTTTGTGGAGGCCAGATCATTACCGAAATACTCCAACCGTAAAACGAAGTTATAAAACGGAGGGGCAGAGGGGGGAGGGGATCTCCAAATTATGTGTTTACTTTTAAACGTTAGCCACAATAGGTTTTTGGGGCCTTGTTTTTTGTTCGAGATTTTCAATGGGTTTTTAGTTGCTAAACTTAGCTTCATATATAATATTATAAAGTTATAGAAAGTTACACAGGGTCCAGTTGAAAACCAGCGTCAGGCATTAGTTGTCTGACATTTATGCTGAACTGAGCCTATTAAGCTCCGTGTGAATATTGTGAGCCTTACTTAACCTGGGTCAAATAAACTTATTTCCTTTCTTTTTCTATATTATGGACTTGACGTTGTGTGAGCGTGCGTGATCCATCGCCGCCAGGTCGATGTCCATCGCGCACAGGATTGATGGAAAGCAGCACGTGAAGTAATTTTTGGAACGAAGTTCCTTATCGCGCGTTGCGAAAGGAGGCTAGACGGAAAAAATTAAGACCAAAAGTTGGAAAGACACTTTTTGCTATAGTTGTAAGCCGTGCGGCGTGCGCGTGTTTCTCTATCTGTCTCTCTCTCTCTTTGAACTTCGTTCCATCCGGTCCCTTGACACCTCTCAAGTTTTTTTGCTCCGTTGTTGTCGTTGTTGTATAATAGCAGCGTTCCAGTAGGAGGATACATAAATAATAAATAAATTATAGGTATGTGGTACATCACCAGAAAATGTGATATTGTTTAGTAAAACATCAATATTCAATCACGGTGAATGGGACATGAGCTTATTGTTTATTATCGTGCTAACTTAATTTTGCCGAATGACCAAGAGATTAATTGCTCACTCTCAATCTTAATAAATTGTAATTTGACAGTCACAATAATATTATTTGTCGATCTCTGATGTGAAAAAGCTTTTATTTTTAAAAAAAGGTACCGACTTCCAAAAAAAAACACTACATAACTTTCATTTCGGAAGTCGGTGTCGTTGGTTCCACATTTTAATAATATCGGCAATCATTTTAATTTTGAATTTAGTGCGGGCGCTTTAGTAAAATTCCAAGTGATGTTAACAGTTTACCGAGTCACTGAGTTTGATCTAGGTCGCATCTTAATAATCTTTAATAAGTGGCCAAAATAAGAGCTATAGTTAATTTTAAGATGCTATTTAATTGAATTAAATGATGATTTTTATAATTTTAATTTATTTTGTTAATATTATTAATCAGATTTATTTTATATTATTTTTGTTACGCATAAATTTTCAAAAATATTGAATAACTTTAGTTATAAATATCCTTTTTGGCTTTGTAATATTATGTAAAACCATAAATGGTGCATGCTGTGCTAGCCTGTAAATAATTGTTGCACTTATAAAAGTACTATTAAGGATATTATTTTTAATAAATAAATAAAATAAAATAAAATCAATTTATTTCAGGTTCTCCCATATTAAAATCAAATCACCGAAACACGAGAACGACATACATAAAAATAATTACAATATAAAAATAAATACAAATACAATGTCATCAAATAATAATAATAATAATATTAATGTATTGTGTAAACAATTGTTGTTTAACCTAAATAAATAGAAAACAAAGGCCGGGATGATGACACGTTTCAAAGTCAACCACGCACACTACCTACACCCATCCCACTTCCCTACACTACATCACTACATACATAAATATACTGGGAACAGTTTTTGACAACTCGTTTGGCATAGTGCAGTAGCTAACAGGTTCGATAGGCCGCACATAATATGTGTTCCGGTCGCGGAAACGGAACAAATATTTGTATGGCCTACAGATATTTGCTTTGGGCTTTCGTTACGGCATTGAACATTTGTATTGAAATACAGGAGATGTCATACACTTATGAGAAATAAAATCGTGTAACTGTTTGGTTATTTTTGTCGTTAGTACAAGCTTTTTAAATTAGGTATCGACAAACGTGCCATACGTAACATACGAAAAAGTGATTTTAATATACAGGGTTTTTCAATAGGGACCGGGCGGGTATGTAAAAAAAAATATATTGATTGTTTACAATCAATGTGTTTTTAATCGTCTCCTTTTTAAAGAAATTTCTCGCCGGCTGATCGATACTTTACGTGACCAGAGGGCTGGGTCGTTCTTTGGCCAAATAATTAGCATTGCCGTTTAACGTGGCAATGTTGCCAGTCTTCTGGGCACGTTTCCGGATGACAGCGATGCGGAAAAGTACTTCCACGCCTAAATATCCTTTTGTTTTTGTATTTATTTATAAAGTTAGTCTTTTAATTTAGTACCTAGTGTAAATATTTTTTTTTTATAATTACATTATATTTTTAACCGATTTCAAAATTCGGAGGAGGAATTTCAAAATTCAGTTGTTTTTTTTTCCTTTTTTTATAGGCTTACTTTTTGGCTTTATATGGAATACCATATCATTTAAATGACCACCACGGCTTCGTATATGGTAGCGTGAATACGAGAGGTCCAATTTTCCATAGCTTTTTGTCGTAATGACACCTCTATCTCATTCGTGCCGCGTGTGATGTTACTCTTTAGGTCTTCGAAATAATCAAGAGGCGTTAAATCACATGATCTTGGAGGACATGTCTTGTCCCCGAACCTAGAGATCAGGAACCCGTTGAATTTATCTTTCAATAAATCTCCTTTGACGATTTGATAATACACTTTAATCATTTCAACGCGCTATTTAACTGTATAGCGACTCATCTTGATAAATGTTGAACATTAACAGACTCATCTGTCAAAAATTCGCGCCAATAGACAATCTAGTATGGCCGTCATCGGCTGTCAAACATACCTTGTCTCTATTGAAAACCCCTTTACTTATTACGAAGTTACTGGAATCACTAAAAAGGTCGGATAAGAGTAACACTAGCTGGTAACAATCACTTTAGCAGAGCGTCGTATCGATGGTTGCGTGGCGGCTGTCTTCTGAAGACAGATGCCAAGAGCCGCTGTCGTACCAAATCCACGACGAACTGCTATATTCCAGCACAATCCTGATGATATTGAAGTGGCTGAACTACTAGTACGATGACCACTTCTGGTAAAGGCTATCCTGTGCCGTTATACAAACATAAGATTTAAATATTTTCATTTATTTCATTATTGAAATATATATTTTTTAAATTTAAAAGTTGATGAATTGTATAAATGAAAAGACTAATTAACTAACTATATAAATAAATACAAAAACAAAAGGACACTTAGGCTTCGAAGTACTCGTCCGCATCGCTGTCATCCGGAAACGTGCCCAGAAGACTGGCAACATTGCCGCGTCGAATAGATACTTTTCTTACGTAGCCATACACCCGTGTGATTTAGAATTCCGCCATTATTTTTACTTTTATAGTCTAAAACGGTTTGACGCCTTTACGGTGTTTTTAATACGTTCTTTAGTGCATACATAGAATATTAATGCTTAAAACTATATGAAGAAAAGTTTAAAATATGTGCTGAAACAGCTGAATTTTCTTCATCGTGACGGAAACATTTAAATCTGCGTTTAAAAACGTCTATAGCCACAGTTTTATAGCATCAATCCAATAGCAACCTTATTGTCAACGGTAATAAAGATCACTTTGAGTATGATAGACTTACCATTGGCAGCAACCCAAAAGCAACCTTACTGCACGACATTAAAGATCATTGTGCTTTTGCAAAATCAGAGGTAAAATAACTGAGAATGGACTGGAGGTAGGTACTCGAGGGTGGTTGACAGGGTTTGCGTATGTGGTTTGACAATTAACAAATCTGTGTAAGGTTTAGTTTAGAATCACGTGATTTATTGTCTCCAGGAATACGTAGAACGACTATCACCTAAACTCCTTACCACCTCAACTCCTTATAAACGTACTAGCTTCGCCCCGCGGTTTCACCCACATAACTGTCAATCCCGTGGGAATATCGGGATAAAAATTATCCTCTGTGTTAATCCTGGTTATAAATTAACTGTGTGCCAAATTTCATCCAAATCCGTTCAGTAGTTTTTGCGTGTGTCGTGATCCTTCCATCCATCCATACAAACTTTCGCGTTTATAATATTAGTAGGATTACCGAGTGGTACAACCCAGTTACTTGCTAATACCCCTTGGTAAGACTGGTTAGCCGTAACGAATGTCAAAGATCCAAGAATTACAGCCGGGAACAACGGCTTAACTTGTTTTCCGAGGCATGAAGGTTTCTTGGTATGTAAAGATCCACGGACCAACCGCGGCAAGCGTAGCATAACCTAATTGATTGACACGTGCGGGTGTTATCAAACTCAAAGCATTTATTTCAAATAAACTAAACACAGGCTCTTCTCTACGCTTTCCACCACTCAAAGTGACCGTCCAAAAATATTTTATCTTCTCCCCATCGCACGATAAACCTCCAAAGGAAGCTGCAATATTAAATCTATCTGGCAGCCTTCAAAGCGTTTGAGGTCGTTAAAATCCCGTCAGTTTTACGACAGTACATCGAATCCATATTTTGAAAGATCATAACTCGTACAGATATGAAATCGCTTTGACGTTAAATTTACTACCGAGCTAAATGTACCTACTTATGTTTAAGAAGCGATATGCCTGCATTGGCGTTTCTCTATCAGATTTCAGCTTTTTAAAGGTGCTCAGTTTTAGATCAAACAGAGTCTGCGCGCTGTCAAAATCGGAAATATTCTTTTGCCGCCAAGGGTGTGTGCTGAGTTCTGTGTTTTCCAAAGTAAATATTATTTGCCATCATTATGCCCAATGTGATTACAAGCGCTGGCAGGGATATTATTATAGTCTTGAAGTTCAAACACGCGCGCAGACTTACGCGCACTCTATGAATGAAACTGAACGCGATCAGCACATAAACCGCGTTCAAGAGCTGTCAGTGTCATCATTGTTGTGGAATATTGACACTTACGGCTCTAAAACGCAGTCAAATTTCTTTAATAGATTTTCAACTTTATCGCCAAAGCATTAAGGTTCAAGGTTGATTGGGAAAATTTGACAGTGTCGGGTAGCTTGACCTGCTGGCGTCTGTACTGATCACGTCTTTAGCAAGAAACTTATGTTATCTTTGTGGTCTTGTCAACGCTACTACAAATTTTCTTTAGTATCAGCTTGCACTATTTGCATAGCATAATCAGTCTATAATGTTCCCACTGCTGGGACACAGGCCTCCTCTCTTTGAGAGGGAGTGGGCCGTTATCCACCACGCGGGCCCAGTTATAACCAACCTATATTGTTTCCACTGTATCTACCATACCATACCAGGGCTATAATCTACCACGTGAGCCCAGTGCGGGTTGGTAGATGTCACATGTCTTCGAAGTTTTGGCTCTAGGACATGCCGGTTTCCTCACGATGTTTTTCATCACCGTTTTTAGAGCACACGCGAGCCCAGTACGGGTTGGTAAATGTCACATGTCTACACTATTCATGCACTACTGGTATACCTGAAATCCAAAGTAACATAATCAAAGGACAATGTCCAAATTGGCCCTGTGCAATAAAGAGTATCAGATTAAACGATAATTAATCGCCTATTTTATTATTTAAGTTGCAAATACTTCTGTATCACGGACTAGCTGTATTCCAAAATGTACTTTTAATAGAATTTAACGCGACTAATAACATTAGATCGCCATCTTCGCCTAATGTCATGTCGTGTCAGAAGTGAAATAGGGATGTCCAATCAATTATAATCGATTGATTGAATTATTATTCGATCGATTATGTTTTCTTTTCTAAAGTGTATTTTTAAAAACCTAATAAGAATACTTTATGTATACAGTCATACTCCAATTTAAATAGGTAGTAAGAATAATATTATACAGTAATCAAAACTTTTTATTTTGATTATCTAATTCATTTTTTACGACAACTAATACAAAAATAACATTTCTCTTTCGGCGTAAAATAAACCATTGTCATACATACTTGTAATGTTTATATGACAAAGGTGATGTAACAGACAGTTTGAAATAATTTAAGAACACAGTAAATCTTAATCGAAAAAATCGATTATTGGTGTGGTGTCGTACTACATCCCTAGTTTTGCTGTGAACGTCACGTCGCGTCGTTAGTTTAAATGCATTTTAATTTTGCACTTGCATCCACTTTTTAGAAAAACAACTGCATAGGTACCTAATTATCTAGGTAGGTATTATGATATTACCTACTTTTCAGTTTCTTAAAAATCACTCAGAGCTATGAAAAATCGTAGGTACCTACATTTAATATTCGTTGTTATGGTTAGATTATAACCTCAAAATCTGATACTTTTTTTGAAATATACCTTTTTTGGAGCTAGTCCGCTACAAATACAAGATCTTTTAAGAATCTACTAATGATAGAGAATACAATACATAATTATCCGATGCTCTTGGCTCCAGGGCCAACAATGTATGGACGCAGAGCAATGTCCTTTCTTATCTAATAAAAAAGTATATACCTAATATTTTTGCTGCTTCAGAAGTAGGCTTAGTTAAAATAGCATGGAACATTCCAACATGCATCACCTGCAATTTCAATAAGTTGAGAAGTGCGTTTCTTTTGTTTGTATAATATCGGACACAAATGCTGTGAATCCTCGATTTCACTACGCATACGAGATACTAACAACAATAGGTATATGAACAAGAATATCATAAAAAATGTTTATTAACATTTCAACGCGTCACAAAAACAAATGACGATTAAACTCGTAGTTTAATCGTCATTTGTTTTTATGAAGCGTCGAAGACTTGGTACCGACCCTTTTCTGTTTATGTTTGTAAGTGGCTAAGTCTTACGTATTCCATTAGGTAATCAGTTCAATGTGTAATTTGATCGCTCCATTAATCTGTGTTCAATTCTTATACTCTATTTGTTGTGGTTAAAAGGAGATGGATAGGTTCCAAAAATATATCGTATGATGTTTGTGTTTACTTTTTTTTTCTAGAACTCTAGATAATTCTGGATTAAAGTGATGTCGATGTTGCGAGTCAGGCTGAATATGAAAAGGGCGAATAGATTTCATAATTATGGATTCGTTCTAGCAGGAACATTATAAGGCAGCTTGTTCATTACTACTTGTGGTTGCTCATCAAATAACTTTGGTAATATTAGACACTTAGCTAAAGGAGACTGATGGAAACATTTCTGGCTTAATTATAAAAAAAAATATTTACACTAGGTACTAAATTAAAAGACTAACTATATAAATAAATACAAAAACAAAGGGACACTTAGGCTTCGAAGTACTCGTCCGCATCGCTGTCATCCGGAAACGTGCCCAGAAGACTGGCAACATTGCCGCGTCGAATAGATACTTTTCTTACGTAGCCATACACCCGTGTGATTTAGAATTCCGCCATTATTTTTACTTTTATAGTCTAAAACGGTTTGACGCCTTTACGGTGTTTTTAATACGTTCTTTAGTGCATACGTAGAATATTAATGCTTAAAACTATATAAAGAAAAGTTTAAAATATGTGCTGAAACAGCTGAATTTTCTTCATCGTGACGGAAACATTTAAATCTGCGTTTAAAAACGTCTATAGCCTGTTCACAGTTTTATAGCATCAATCCAATAGCAACCTTATTGTCAACGGTAATAAAGATCACTTTGAGTATGATAGACTTACCATTGGCAGCAACCCAAAAGCAACCTTACTGCACGACATTAAAGATCATTGTGCTTTTGCAAAATCAGAGGTAAAATAACTGAGAATGGACTGGAGGTAGGTACTCGAGGTTGGTTGACAGGGTTTGCGTATGTGGTTTGACAATTAACGAATCTGTGTAAGGTTTAGTTTAGAACCACGCGATTTATTGTCTCCAGGAATACGTAGAACGACTATCACCTAAACTCCTTATAAACGTACTAGCTTCGCCCCACGGTTTCACCCACATAACTGTCAATCCCGTGGGAATATCGGGATAAAAATTATCCTATGTGTTAATCCTGGTTATAAACTAACTATGTGCCAAATTTCATCCAAATCCGTTCAGTAGTTTTTGCGTGTGTCGTGATCCATCCATCCATCCAAACAAACTTTCGCGTTTATAATATTAGTAGGATTACCGAGTGGTACAACCCAGTTACTTGCTAATACCCCTTGGTAAGACTGGTTAGCCGTAACGAATGTCAAAGATCCAAGAATTACCGCCGGGAACAACGGCTTAACTTGTTTTCCGAGGCACGAAGGTCTCTTGGTATGTAAAGATCCACGGACCAACCGCGGCAAGCGTAGCATAACCTAATTGATTGACACGTGCGTGTGTTATCAAACTCAAAGCATTTATTTCAAATAAACTAAACACAGGCTCTTCTCTACGCTTTCCACCACTCAAAGTGACCGTCCAAAAATATTTTATCTTCTCCCCATCGCACGATAAACCTCCAAAGGAAGCTGCAATATTAAATCTATCTGGCAGCCTTCAAAGCGTTTGAGGTCGTTAAAATCCCGTCAGTTTTACGACAGTACATCGAATCCATATTTTGAAAGATCATAACTCGTACAGATATGAAATCGCTTTGATGTTGAATTTACTACCGAGCTAAATGTACCTACTTATGTTTAAGAAGCGATATGCCTGCATTGGCGTTTCTCTATCAGATTTCAGCTTTTTAAAGTTTTAGATCGAACAGAGTCTGCGAAAACTGAGTCTGCGCGCTGTCAAAATTGGAAATATCCTTTTGACAAGACAGTGTGCCGAGTTCCGTGTTTTCCAAAGTAAATATTTGCCATCATTATGCCCAATGTGATTACAAGCTTGATAATAGCATGGCTTACTCAAAAACAACATTTAAATATGCGTCGTTAGATTACACGCTGTCACAGAATACGTAAGAAAAATAAAGATTCACAGCTCCTCCCCCGTAGGTGATAGCGTGATAATATGTAGCCTATATGTTGACCCGACCTCTTAGTAATATTCATGCAAAATTTGAAGTAAATCCATGCAGAACTTTTTGAGTTTATCCCGGACATACATACAGACAAACAGACAAACAAACAAAAATTCTAAAAACTATATTTTTGACTTCGATATCGATTGTAGATCACGCCCCAAGTATTCTTTTTAAAAATATTTAATGTACAGTTTTGACTTTCCTACGATTTACGATTACGATTATTTTACGATTATATGTATAGATAGCATGGAACATTCCAACATCCATCACCTGCAATTTCAACGAGTTGAGAAGTGCGTTTCTTTTGTTTGTATAATATCGGACACAAATGCTGTGAATCCTCGATTTCACTACGCATACGAGATACTAACAACAATAGGTATATGAACAAGAATATCATAAAAAATGTTTATCAACATTTCAACGCGTCACAAAAACAAATGACGATTAAACTCATAGTTAATCGTCATTTGTTTTTATGAAGCGTCGAAGACTTGGTACCGACCCTTTTCTGTTTATGTTTGTAAGTGGCTAAGTCTTACGTATTCCATTAGGTACAGTTCAATGTGTAATTTGATCGCTCCATTAATCTGTGTTCAATTCTTATACTCTATTTGTTGTGGTTAAAAGGAGATGGATTGGTTCCAAAAATATATCGTATGATGTTTGTGTTTACTTTTTTTTTCTAGAACTCTAGATAATTCTGGATTAAAGTGATGTCGATGTTGCGAGTCAGGCTGAATATGAAAAGGGCGAATAGATTTCATAATTATGGATTCGTTCTAGCAGGAACATTATAAGGCAGCTTGTTCATTACTACTTGTGGTTGCTCATCAAATAACTTTGGTAATATTAGACACTTAGCTAAAGGAGACTGATGGAAACATTTCTGGCTAGACCGGACAGTAAAATGTGCTTATCAGGGCAAGATGACAGCGGGATCAATCGTGCAAGACCGTGTCTGCGCTAGGCCGAACAAGTGATACATTTTTGCACATCTCCATTAGGTACTGCTTATCATAAACTACATTTTTTTTTGGAACGAAGTTCTTTTTTCGCGTTGCGAAAGGGGGCTAGACGGAAAAAATTAAGACCAAAAGTTGGAACGACACTTTTTTTTTTTTAAATAAAATTTCATTACAATTCCTTCACTAATTAATCGAAAGGAACTTCGTTCCATCCGGGTGTCCCTTGACACCTCACAAGTTTTTTTTTTTAAAGCGTTGTCCCACACTAGGAATTACTCCTGTATCGTGGGTGCGTTTACAAATATTTAAACTCAAATACACAAACAGCCAGATCTGAAACAAGTACCTGTAGGCAATACAAATATTTGTTCCGTGTGGGAATTGAACCCACGACACGCAGCGCAGCAGTCGATCGCTCAGCCACTGCGCCAATCGTGTCGTCAAAATTATACTGATACACGGAAAATGTATGTTCCCTTGCTCGTTCCTTCGCTCTCGTTATTGTTAGAAACGAAACAGATACACCTTTAGTACCCCTAATGAATACAAATTCCATTAATTCTTCCATTTCTCCAACTAAATCACTCAAAACAAAACGATCTCCTCCACAAAGTCAAACAACAGTGCCCGTCTTAACCCGATTTCGTCATAAAATATAGAATTCCACTCGTAACCGGGAGCAGTGATCACCGGTATAAATGATACCCATTACGTTGGCGTGGGCGACGTGTTTGAGAAATAACCCTTTAGATGCAGCTGCAGACGTGGCGAGGGAAATATTACTTCCGGACACACGGACGGGAGCATTCTGGTTAGGTTTTTGTTAGAGTTGGTTTTTGTAAGTGCACTATTTTATTGTAAGGTGTTAGAAATAGTAAGTGTTTAGTTTTTACTTTGTTACTGTGTACTACTTTGTATTTTCTGTGAATGATTACTGTCAAAACGCTATGAACCGAAAATTAAAAAATATATGACATCCAACCCGCACTGGGCCAGCGTGGTGGATTACGAACCACTATCTCACACAGAGGAGGCCTATGTCCCAGCAGTGGATACATTATAAGTACGCTGATTATACTTAAAAACATGCTATTTAAAATTTTTTTTTTTTCAATCGTTAGATTGTGACATTGTTTGTATACATTTTGCTGGCTTTGCTTACCTGTTGGTCGGCTTTTTCCCTCAATGTTAGTTGGCTCATATCTGGCACTGTATGATGAGATTCGCTCTGCGTCGATAACCTTATAGCGGCAATTTTGGTTCTAACAAAATGTATAGAAGGACTGTCGTGCATATTCAATGTAGTTGCCGCCCAGTTTTTTAAGATGAAGGGTACACATCATCGTCGTCACCACCCATTTCAGTCCGGAATCACCCACTGTTAAGTATAGGGCTCTCCTTTCTTCTGCCATACTTCACGGTTCTGTGCATCCCTCATCTAAGAAAGAAAGAAAAAGTATTTATTGCGACTCGTACAGGATCATAAAACTAAACTAAAAAGAGTTAAAAAAATAAAAAATAAAACAAATTGTATAAAAAAGTAACAAAAGGAAAAAAAAAATGAAACAGAAAGTCCTATACGAGGCCAAAAGGCTCCTATCTCAGCATGATGCTTCGACATTTAAAAAATAAATGTCGAAGCGCTGGTATTCTGATAGGGCCCGCTGTGATGTCACGGGCAATCACAGTAATAAATAAATAATAAAATAGATATAATATTATGTAAACTATTAGCAATAAAATATATATTATTTATTTTTAATCCGCGCTAGACGTAACCTCATTACTTGTCATTGTACATCTCAGGTGTTTCCCGTGACTTTGAGAATATCATAAACCTAACGCGCTTTTGGCCAGCCCTGGTTTCATCCATCGGTCATTTAACATAAAGCACACAAAGTTAATTTAGCAGAACTAAAGAAACAAACGGCTGATAAAAAGAACCTCTTTGAAAAATTATGGCCGGATTAAGTTACCAAAGCTTCCAAACTTTCGCAATAATAACAATAACCAGTAAAACTGTAAATATTACACCAAAAAAATAAACATTATTCCAAAACTGAAAACAAGATTAGATCCATTAAGGTCCAACAAAAATGTAAAGTTCCGAACACACCTGTTAAATTCCGAGGAATTATTAGAAAGCTGAAAGTGGTTTTCTTAAAGTCTCCGAAGAATGACCTTAATAATTCGGGCCTAGATTATTCTGGTCCAAATGAGGGAATGGCAATGGACTCTCATTGTAAAAATTGTGGCTCCCTAGCGAACAATCTGGAGTTTACGTTTCGCGTAATCAACTTGGAAGATTTTAAGTCTTAGGGACTTTTTGTTTGTTTGTATTATCTGTGTTGTGAATAACTTTTTTACTTGCTGTGGCATACGTTTTGTCTGCGAATATTGTTCCTTAAATTCAAGTCTTTTAGGTGGCAAGCGTGGCATGATCGGCGCAGAAACGCAAGACAAAATGACAGATTGTAGAAAGATTCTGCTACGACGCGCGCGCGTGTAAATTTCTACATTTATATCTAGGGGCTTACCACCAGCTCTTATAGCTGGGCAGAAGTTGAACTTAGTCATAGAATAAAAAAGCAGTGCAGTTCAACTTTTTCAACCCTGCTATAAGAGCTGGTGGTAAGCCCCTTGTATTTTTATAGTATACATAATAAAGAGATATTCTATCTATCTATCTACCGTCCGTTTATACTTATTTTAACTCTGCAGCAACGTAACAGCAACCTTATTGTGACAAGAATAAACTTGTCAGTGACAGCAACTCAACAGCAACCTTACTAGAATGAAAATAAAGATCACTGTGAATTGGACAGTGGTGCAAAATCAGAGGCAAAATAACTTTGAATGGACTGTATCTACAGCGCGATGTAAAAAATGAAGAAATATCACGTCAGATAGAAGAGATACGTCTATTATTTGTAGAATTGAGGAAGAAAGGTAATTACATAATGTTTTGACTGCTGGGACACAGGCCTGCTCTCGGTGAGAAGGAGTGGGCTGTAATCCACCACGCAGGCCCAGTGCGGGGTGATAGATGTCACAACATCTCTTAGAATTTTTGGTTCTAGGACATGCCGGTTTCCTCACGATGTTTTCCTTCACCGTTTTGAGAGTTGGTAATTATTTCCAACTAATTTCATTAGGAGTTTTAAGACAGTTAAATCAATCACGTCTGTAAATTCTGGCTTAAATTAGTTAGTGGTTAGGAATACTATGGCGAGAGTTCTCCAAATACCAGCTTTGAACTAAATAATTAACACTGAACAAGCCTTGAAGAAATTATAATCTGGCAATTCTCTTCCTAACTATGTCGAGGTCAGCTTCCAGACCAACCGAACGCCGCTGAATACCAGTATTTTACATGGAGTGACTATCTGACCTCTACAGTTAATCAGTAAACCGATACCCCTTGGTAAAACTGGTTGTCAGACTTTCGAGCTTCTGAATGCCCGTAACGACTGTTAAACATCTACCAATGACAGCCTGGATTGACGGCTTAACGTTCTTCCTGAGTAACGGTCTATATAAAATGAATCATCAGCCATCAATGGAACAAAGTTCAATTACTTAAATAATTCATTTAAAATAATTTAATTCAAGTTATTCGCCAGTGTGTCCCGCTAAGCTATTAAGGCGCCCTGTAGCGCGGTGTTTAGAATTGTTGCTAATGTAAAAATGCATTTGTTCTTTGTTTCTTACAGCGAAACATTGTGAATTTGTGATATTGTTTCTGGTACTATTTGGGTTCTTTGATTTCCTGGTAGCAGTGTTTTACAATAGAATTTTGGGAACCAAGAAGCTTTTTGTAGGAATTGAACTTATGAGATCGTTGAGTTTTGGACTTCATCATTCTATTTCTGCGTTAAACTAAAGTCCTTGAAAAAAAGAAAGAAAATACATTTATTTGCGGCAAACATGACGCATAAAAAAGAACACAGACACAAAAAAAAAAAAAACAAATTGGGGGTGCGTTACATTCACGCAAAACCTTGCACAGTTATTTTATATTATAGTTAAAATCAAAATCCCCCGTGCCTCGTAAAGCACGTTATGCTGTTGGTCCCGGCTGTCATTCATAGATCATTAACAGTCGCTACTGGTAGTTAGAAGTCCAAAAGTCTGACAACCAGATTTACTATGTATCGTTACCCAGTAAATGAGTTGTGGAGGTCAGATAGGCAGTCGCACTGTATAAAATACGGATATTCAGCTGCATCCGGTTAAACTATAAGCCGACCCCCACATAGTTGGGAAAATATACGTCAAAAGCTAGGAGCATGGTTCCAATTTGTCTTTTCCTATGGATAAGAGACGGCAGGAAACTCTACGGTTAGTGATCTTTATTCTCATTGCTTTAAAATTGTTGTTAGAGGTAAAATAATTGTAAAAGGATTGTAGTTCAATTGAAAACCACATTTGTTGGAATTAAAAACAAAGTTTTGAAGACCTAATCGTTCTTGTTTGTTTCGAACTTTGTCTGTAAAAAACAAAAACTAAGAGGGATAATTCTCGTAATTTTAAGAACGTTCACAGTCTGATCTCAGTCTCAATCTGTCAAAAATATATCTAATTTCACTTAATTTTTGACAAGTTTTATTAATTTATCATTAGCAGGTGGCGTTCTGTAGTTTCTGTCTACCTATGGAAAAAACGCCTGAGTGTATCTATGTATCCTGCCGGGGTAGCGGGATCGTCCGAAAGGGTTACCGCTGCCCTGGAACCTGGAACATAAAGGGCTAAGGAAGGAACACGGGTGGGTTTTAGTCAGTAAGAGTCTGACACTCCCTTCCGCTCCACCCAGAGCGGGAGGTTTCATTTGATGACTTCCGATCCGCAAGAAAAAAAAGTGTATCTATGTATAGCGAAGTAATCTTCTCTAGTAGAATGGTCAGCGTAGCACTACCCAAAACAATGCAATAATTCATCACTACCCACTAAAATACCTACAGAATTTAGACTTGAAAGGACTGAACTACTATACGATTCTATTTGTGAGTCTCAGGTCAGTAAGCGGCCACGACACCTGAATAATTCACGCAGTCAACCGCACAGGAATGTTATGTTTTAACTGATTAAGTTATATTGGATGTACCTTCTTTGAAGTCGAGGGAGTGAGGGTCACATTTTAAAGAGATAAAAGAGACAACCCTCTATGTTCATATAATACTATTGAATGACTATTTCATGAAATATCAATCAATAGGATTGTAAGTGTGAACTTGGAGGGGCTTGTGGCTAAGTAATAACACACGGATCAATCAACCAGGTTAAGCTACGCTTGCTGCGGTTGGTCCGTGGATGGGTGACCACCTTTACATACCAAGACCCCTCCGTGCCTCGGAAAGCACGTTAAGCCGTTGCTCCCGGTTGTCATTCGTGGATCTTTGACAGTCGTTACGGGTCGTCAGAAGCCTGAAAGTCTGACAATCAGTCTTCTCAAGGGGTTTCGTATTACCCAGTAACTGGGTTGTGGAGGTCAGACAGACAGTCGCTCCATGTAAAATAATGGAACTCAGCTGCATCTGGTTAGACTGGAAGCCGACCCCAACATATTTGGGAAAAGGGATTTTTTTGGGATTATATAAACTTAGAGGGTTGTATTGATGATTTTAACTATGAATAAATACTTGTTACGCTCGCGAATCATATTTTGTTCAACATACAACCTGACACTGACCTGTGAATAGAAAAAAAGTTAAGAAAAATTTGAATTTTGCGGGTTACCTGGCGCACACCCACAAACGCTATTCATAAATAATCGAATTTTTGGTTCTAGGGCTTGCCGCCGGTTTCCTCACGATTTTTTCCTTCACCGTTTTGAGAGCGCTTGTCCGGGTTCGAACCTACGACCTACGCCTCGTAAGTTGCGGCAATTACCACTGAGCCACCACTGCTTCTTAAAGATGCAATGGTTTTAGATAATGGAAAGTAAACAAATCCTATAAGACGTCCCGATCGATACTTACCTCCAATGACAGCTGATAATTAAATTAATTTATTTCCCGTTAACGCATCAATAATCCATTCATAAAATATATAACAATACGAGTATTATAATTTATTATGGATATGAAATGAATAACAACAATGTACTGAATACTGTCATATTCAGTGAATTGTTGTTATTTGTTTATGCCAACGACGACCTTATACTGTCGTCTATGGCCGTCGTTCTTGTAAAATTACATAACATAATACCTTACCTGTAACCCCGATGGGTAAGGCAGAGGTTCACCTAAAGGACGCCAATATTTTTCCAGTTATGTTTAAGTCCCTTATAGGTGGTAGGAAGCGAGACTAGTCCCATTATCCGGGTGCAGATTCAGGCTCCGGACTGCTACTGAGAAATGCCTGTTAAGAAAGCCCTATAACACTTTGCCCGGCTTGAGAATCGAACCTAGTACAGACGCCAGCAGGTCAAGCTACCCGAAACTGTCAAATTTTCCCTATCAACCTTGGACCTTAATCCTTTAGCGATAAAGTTGAAAATCTATTAAAGAAATTTGACAGATTGTAGTAGCTTGATGTGCTGGCGTCTGTACCTCAGTTAATGCTAAGGGAGTTGACCCCTGATCATTCACGCACACCGATTGCGAATAATACGCACCATACCCTAATCACCTTCTAATTTTAATACAAATTTTTATTTTTATTCAATTTTGACGGCACGGTTGGCGCAGTGGTTAAGCGATTGACTGCTGCGCTGCGTGTCGCGGGTTCGATTCCCGCACGGAACAAATATTTGTATGACCTACATGTATTTGTTCCGAGTCTGGGTGTTTTTCTATCTATAATATGTATGTATTTACAAAAAAAAAAAAAATGTATATAAGTAGTTTATCAGCCATCTTGTTACCATAACACAAGCATTAGGTTGCTTAGCTTGGGACTAGATGGCGCTGTGTGAAATGTCCAGGGATATAAAAAAAAAGGAACATTCAATGTACCCTGTCCATTAGCTAAACCGTTTTTTGACAGATGCAACTAGTGATTGCAGCAACACACAATACATTGATTGATACACGTACGGTATTATAATGTCTGTAAACCATAAATAAGATAATTCAATAAGATAAGGCAGTTTATATATTTATTTTATTACGCATTTTAAAGTTAACTTTTACGTAATCTAGAATATGTAACGTACAGACGCCAGCAGGTCAAGCTACCCGAAACTGTCAAATTTTCCCAATCAACCTTGAACCTTAACGCCTTAGCGATAAAGTTGAAAATCCATTAAAGAAATTTGACAGATAGTAGTAGCTTGATGTGCTGGCGTCTGTACATATTCAGACAGCTGTCAAAACAGTTAACAGTTGACAGGGTATAGTGCAGTAGAGTAACTGCCGATCGATTCTATAAAAATCTCACCGTGAATAGTTAGGTGAAGTGAGCTTAGAGTGAGCTGTCAATAGTGTCAATCCCTAGCATTAGTTGGAATGACAGCTCACCTCTCGCTCACTTTACCTAAGTTTTCACGGTGAGATGGGTACAGAATTGCACTGCAGATCTTTGTCAATAAACTCTTAACTATCTCCACAGGAAGAACAGTTTCACAAAACGAAAACAAAACGCGATTCAGCAAGACGCTAAAATAAATTAAACACTACAAAGTTCAAGAGCTAACTTATTAAATAAAAACATAATAGAAGATCCGTAGATTAATTGGAGTGAAACAATAGTGCAACTAGCTGAGATAATTAAAACAAACTTTCGCGAAGTTACAGTTAAGTTCAGGCAGGTGATGATGCGTTTGAACTTAGTCGGGTACTAGGACAGTAGGCGAGAGAGTACAGTAGATAAATCATCACTCGTCATCTAATACTAGTCTTTTCTCAATTATGTTGGGGTCGGCTTCCAGTCTAACCGGATGCAGCTGAATACCAATATTTCACATGGAGCGACTGCCTATCTAACCTCCACAGCCCAGTTACTGGATAATACGATACCCCTTGGTAAGGCTGGTTGTCAGACTTTCGGGCTTCTGACAACCCGTAACTACTGTCAAAGATCCACGAATGACAACCGGGACCAATGACTTGACGTGCTTTCCGAAGCACGGAGGGGTCTTGGTATGTAAGAATGGTCACCCATCCACGGACCAACCGCAGCAAATGTAGTTTAACCTGATCGATCGATCCGTGCAGCTGTTTTAACTTGGCCACAAGCCCCTCTAGATATTTCTACATTATTCTAGGAAATGTATTTTTGATGTGTAAACTTCTTCAGGCGCACTTTGCGCTCTTTATGAACAGTGAACGAAACTGAACCGTCGCGTTCGGGTCGGGGACGCTGAATCGGGTATACTCAGCTCCAGTCGGTTGGTGACGCTGAAACGGGTGTACTCGGCGCTGAATCTCGTATACTCAACTGCAGTCATTAGTCTTAATAATATAATAATAAACACACATTCTTTTTTATTTTTCATGTTGATACTCAGATTTGGAGAAAAACATTGCGAGCAATTGAATTATTTTTACAACTTGAAGGCAGCTCATTAACTTTAGACAAAACGCACACGCTGACTGTAGATTCATTAGAATTGTGATTTATTGTATAAACTAAAGGTTGCCATACAAAATAGCGTGGAATCAGTTACCACACACACGTTTGGAATAGCTACTCTCCAGCTGTGTAATGGCGTATCACAATAACAGTAGGAATGGCTTTCATTTTGACAGTTCAATGATATTCATTGCGTTATTTACATCGTTGAGCAGATGCATTTTTGGAACATAATGAAGTAATGGATATGCGATATCCTTCAAAATGATTCAGATTGTGTGTTACGTAATTAGGGTGCAGTCTTGTCTCTGATTGGGCTAATATTACGTGCTTATGCTTACAAAGTACCGCTCAAACGAGGTCAGTTTCGAGCCAGTTACTGGCCTCCCAACTATGCTAGTGTACTAGCTTTTTGACCAACGAACATTATGGTACCGAAAGATATTTTAACTACGTATCGAAGTTACAATATCTTTTTCTAGGAGCTCTTGCAACAAGTTTTATAGGCAAAGAGAGCAGTGAGCTGGAAAAGTAATACATTCTGATAGCAGTGAGTGTTTGAAATAAGGAAATAAATAGTGTTGAACGTTACAGTGTGTCGTGTGTGTGAAAGTACGGGGGTTCCTTAAAGTAAGGATAGCAAAGTAGGTATGCTTGTATCTGTCAGATACTTAAATTTTTCAATCATCTGATAACTTTATTTGAGGAATAATTTTGAAATTTTGACAGTTATTTCATACAAAAACTGTCAAACGTCAATTTTATTCCTCGAATATAAGTTATCTGGCGATGGAAAAATCGGCCCTTATCACAATAATTTATTTATAAAAAAATTACACAAGTCTTTTATTTAAAAATAGGCCCAATAAAACCTTTAACAAAACATTCTGAAAGTAAAGTTTATTAGTGCGGTAATTAGCCTCGTACGCCTTCCAAAGGTCCGAGATACTAGGATTCCAAAAATGTCAGAGACGTAAGAATAATAATAATGCCAGCCTTTTCCTGTCCCAATACAGGGCAAAGCCTTCTTTGCATACAGGAAATCAGGATTTATAGTTAAAGTAAGTCTGAAATCACCAACCCCTCTTGAGCAGGTGATCAACAAAAAATGTCAATTGACCCAAAATAACAAACAGACAATTCGAGGAAATTATAAAAAGATTGTTATCTGAAGTTCATTACAATCATAATCAACCTATAATGTTTTGGGACAAAGGCCTCCTGTCGGTGATATGGAGTGGGCTGTAATGCGGTCCTAGTGCGAGTTGGTAGATATCACGTGTCTTCGAATTTTTGGTTCTAGGACATCTTTCACTGTTTTGAGAGCAGTGGTGATGAAATAATTTACACAAAGTAAAACGCCTGTCTGGATTCGAATCTACGACCTACAACTCGTAAGTCGCGGCCATTACCACTAGGCCACCACTGCGTTATATAATAAATCAAACTAGAAATCAAGTGGAGTGTTCTCATTTTCTCTGCACAAATTCATTAAAATGGTATTCGTTTAAAAAAATATTCATATTTGCACTCCATTTCCTTATGACTCCGTGATCACAATAAAAACCAAAATCACTGTAGGTATAATTATAACAAAACAATTCTTTCCTTGTCTACTTTTAAAGACACAGCCAAGAAAATATCCCACGAAACAAATTATTGCTAACGGCACAAATATACGACGATATTTTGCACCTACAACCGGAAACCGAAAATTTAATAACTCCGCACTAAGAAATGAAATAAATTCGCGGAATGCCGCGCTACGTCATATATTTTTCTTAAATTCTTCCACGAAATTTAACAACTAGGTTAGTGTACTGTGAACCTGCTTATAGCAGGGATGGTTAACCTTTTCAAACATGGGTGACACTTATAAAAAAAATGTGTGGGGGTCGGCTGCGAAATTTAAAAAAAAATATAGCCGCCATCTTGGATTTTCATTTTGACCTGACTATCGGCTGCAGCATCCTCAAAAATCATGAAAAATATCTCTATCTCTGTCTGTCTGACACTCAGAAAAAAATCGCATCGCTTTTTCCTTGTGTCATAGAAGACAGAGAATGAACGGTAATACTATTGAGGTTTATTCATTTAACTTAGTGATTACCGATTGTTTAAATTTTTGACGTTTGAACGTCACTTAATTTTAATCATTGCTTATGAATAAATCTTAATAGTTTTTATTATTGTTCATTCTCTGTTGAAATTGACATTGTTAATTCTTAATGAGTAACTTCTATTTTCTTCATTTATTTTCTGTCTCGTGCAGTAAAACCGCAGGTTTGCCATTCCTGTCATCTATTATAGTTCTTTACAAACTGTGGTCGTTTGGAACTGAAGCCGTTTGACTGAAAATCGGCGCAAGTTCGCCTTGATAACTTATATTGTAAAATTCTTGGATAACATGTTTTGAAGTATATCAACAGGTAATGTTTGGCGGTTTTTGGTTTGTCTTGATGATAGGTAGTGTGTTATGTAAGACAACCTTTCTTACGCTCTACTGGTCTGTAAAATATAGTAAGAAATGCAGCCTTAGCGACCTCTGCACTGCTATCGACGATGCCGTGAACGTGGCGAAATTTTGGACCAACGAAATTTAATACACTCATCTGCCTAGCATTTTCTGAACTATGTCGAGGTCGGCTTCCAGTCTAACTGTATGCAACTGAATACCAGTACTTTACATGGAGGGACTGCCTATCTGACCTCCACAACCCAGTTACTGGGGCTATACGATACCCCTTGGTAAGACTGGTTGTCAGACTTTCGGGCTTCCGACTACCCGTAACGACTGTCAAAGATCCACGAATGACAGCCCACACCAACGGCTTCACGTGCTTTCCGAGGCACGAAATTTAATAAACTGTCGTGTTTAACTATTGGCACGACCAACAAGACTACGAAATACCTTTTTTTTTCTTTGGGGAGATCCTCCTGAATAACCCATGTCTCGGGAAAATGGAGGGTTGTGTCGGACGAGCTCAGAACAGTATAGCGAATCACTCTTCGCCGATGGTACGGTTCGCCGAAATCATTCTTAGTCGACGGTTGGCTCCACGAATTCGGACTCCTACCGGCTAAAACCCCACTGTTCTTTCTACTACCGTAAGTTGGGGGCCTGAGAGATATTTGTACATTCTCTGCACCCCTGACTGGAGTACGAAACACCTACTTTAGCGATACTACGATATACTTACTTTAGCGACTTAAAATACAGCGGTATTTTTTCGATCTAATTCGGGAATGTAACATATTTTCTGCATATTGCAACCAATTTTTTCAATTCTCTAGAGAACGACCAAATGACCTTTATAAATGTTAATTATAAAAACGAAAACCGGCTATAAAAAAAAGAATTGAACGTTAGGTTTCTTGTGACCAGAAGGCGTATTCTCGTAATTTAAAACGTTCAAAATCTAGTCGCAGTCTCATCTCGGCGACAAACAAATGTCAAAAACTTGTCAAAATGTAGGGAAATTAGAAGAATTTTTTGACAGATTGAGACTGAGATCAGACTGTGAACGGTCATAAAATTACGAGAATTGCCCCTCAGGAATTCTTTGACGAAGCTTGTTTCTAAAATAGTTTAGTAGGTTTACCGTCATCTAAGATTTCAAAGGTAAGAAATTCTACTAGAATAGGCCCAACCTCGGATAAAGCCAAGTCATTAAAATAACCCAACAAGCTTCGGCCCTCGACTTTGTTCACGTGGAAGTCGTAAGATACACAATATTCTTAAAATAACAGCTACATTTTTATAAAACTCCCTCGGACCTACCGCTTCGCATCGCATCGCGCGCTCGCGCTGTTACCTATTTTGTTTTCTTTTAACGCGCTTTCTTACTTTTTTTTTTTAGATCCTTAGATTTTTTTAAATTTTAAACTCCTCAAGAATTGGGCTATCAAATGCAAAAAGACTATTCCAAATCCGAATGACAATTCCAGAGATTAGCGCGTTCAAACAATATAAATAACTAACTCAAAGCATTTATTTCAAATAAACCAATTACACGCCCTTTTGAATTGGTAAGGGGTCGGCCAGTCAGAAAGATGAAGCTAGTTGCCCTTCCAAAGCGTAGTAGGTACCTATGGAGAAGAACTGGCAAGAAACTTCATGGACACTCTTTTAAATCAAAATATATGGTTACAAAGTATTAGTTACATCATTCATGTTAAAAATTATGCATGTGAGAACGATGCAGAACGTTAAAAGCAAACATAAACGAACTCTTATATATACCTTACGTTTATATATACCTTGTTTATTAGGATACTACCAAACGTTCTTGATAGTTTCTACATTAATCTATGAAATAGGTCTGAAGAACAATAAATGTATCGGTAGATACAGTTTGCCTGCCCCATGCCAAATATGCTATCAATTCCATAAAAAGTTTTCATATAAAGTCAACAAATTGATTATTATGAGGTCGTCTGTTGTTTATTTTATATATTTAGTATTGAGCTGTAAGGCTGTCGTTGCCAACTTTGTAAATTAATGGATGTATTTAAAAAGTTATTTGTTTGTTTGGAATGGGGCGGCTAATTGAATGTAACGTAAAGTTTCAGTAAAGGTAAGCTTCATGCTTTTTTTCCACTTTCAAATAAATAATACAACATACAGGGTGGCAGGGACATCGACGCGCAAACTGAAATTATGAATTCGGCACATGGTTCTAGATCACGAACAAATTTCTCGTTGTTTATCAAAATAAAATCTAATCGGTGAAAATGTAAAGAACAGCAATTTTTTTTTTATTAATTTTCGCCGAAAAATTTCAACGCATGGGGGTTCGGAATCATGAACTGAGCCCATGGTAACAGGTTGGGCGTCGATGCCCCTGCCGTCCTGTAGGTACAGACGCCAGCAGGTCAAGCTACCCGAAACTGTCAAATTTTCCCAATCAACCTTGAATCTTAATGCTTTAGCGATAAGGTTGAAACTCTATTAAAGAAATTTGAAAGATTGTAGTAGCTTGATGTGCTGGCGTCTTTACATATATACGAAATTTAACTCATTGTCGTATTGTCATCTCCACCTTGTAGAATGATTTATATATTCACTAGCTACTTATCCTATAGCCTTTTGACAGCCTTGTCTCCTATCCTGCAATCCTGCAGAGTTTGTGCAGAGCAGTTATGGCCCAGTGCTAATGGCCGCGACTTACGAGTCGGTGGGGCCGTGGGTTTGGTGAAGGAAAACATCGTGGGGAAACGCGCCATGTCCTAGAACCAAAAAATTCAAAGACATGTGACATCCATCAACCCGCCCTGGGCCCGCGTGGTAGATTGTAGATTACGGTCCACTCCCTTTCACAGAGAGGAGGCCTGAGTCCCAGCAATATCGGGTGATTATGCTGCATAGCTCCTTGGAAGTGCACCACAAGGTCCAATCTTGTTACTATTATTTCGATAAATTACTAATAGCTTGTGTTATGCTGCATGGATACATAGTTAAAGTTCTTGATAGCTTTAGTGGCAAAATTGTAGTTCAGGAGTTGGTGACTAGAAAATGATTGGTATAAGTTAGATGATGACAGCGATTTGTATAATCATCATTGCCGCACATGGTTATCTCATCAGTTTAGCCGAATGCTAGACATAAGTCTCCCACAAGCACCGATTCTGTGCTTCCAGCATCCAGCGGATTTCTAATCCTACGTCTTCCGGTTCGCGGTCACCACTCCACAACCTGTCGGCCACAACGGCTATCTGTTCTGCGGATAATGTGCCCTGCACACTGCCACTTAAGTTTGGCAATTCTTCGGGCTATGTTGGTTAACTTGGTTCTCCTGCGGATCTCTTCATGGTTATCTAAACTAATATAACTATTAAGTTATAAAACTAAATAAAAGATTTGTTTTTTTTTTTGTTACGATTTCACGCCAAATCGGCTTAAGGAATTTGAGACTGTGACCTCTGAGTTTGTTTCGGTTTTTCTTCTCAGAGTAGTCAGATAGGGGTCGGCGTGACCCCAACTAGTTTTTAAAATATTATTGATGTGTAAAAGTGTTTCCACAAACCTACTTACAGAAATAAAATTATGAATCAATTAAAAAGCTCAATTATTTTAAACAATTATATACCAATAACAAATTCGAGTACCAATACTATGACTTGCACCACACACAATTTGAATCTAAACTCAGTGAACGCCAAATATTTAGTTCCACTATTTGTTTTGGCATACTGATATTTCAAATTGCGGTAATAAACATTGCTACCATAATTTGAATTCGGCTGTAAATTAAATTTAAATTGGTAACACTTCCTGCTTCAATAATGTTACTCGACAGTTATTAAGCTCGTTACTTTAAATGTGGAGCAACCAGTCTTAACCAAGGGGTATTGTTGTACTAGTAATTGGGTTGTGGAGGTCAGATAGGCAAACGCTTCAAATAAAATACTGGCATTCAGCTGCATCTGACTCGACTAGAAGCCGACTCTAACTTAGTTGGGAAAAGGCTAGACTGGCTGATTGAGTACTGGACACTCTTCAAGATAGCTAGATTGTATATGCACCTGCCAAGTGCTTAGTTTCAAGTTAACAATTCATCCAAGTCAAAGAATTTCAAATTGATTACGAGAGGATCATGATGTCCTCTTCTTTTCTCATATCGGCACAAGTTAAACGTTGTAACTTATATCGTGGTTAAAAGGTAAGCCTGACAGCCAGATTGGTAGGCTGGGCTGCTATGGAGAAATTCTTGATGGAAAAACTCAATACGTGCATGCCTATAAGTGATGTATTTACACAGTACTGAAAACTCGTGATTACCTATTGCTAAAATCCTTGTAAATATAATTATCATTTGTGTGCCTTGTTTTTTTACAGCAAATAAACGAATAAAACTTTGACCTGAAGACCTGGAATCGAACCCAGGACCTCATGCTGTTTTAATGCACCCAAATAACCTTCTAATGCAGTCTGCTAATAGGGATAAAGTAGCTTAAATTAGCACCTAAAACCTAATTTCCAAAGCATTCATTTAATTTATATCACAATTTTGCCGATCATTCTGCAAATACAATGGCAGAATTTACAATAATCAGCAAATATATCTTCATTTGCGTTCACAGCTGTTGGGACTGAATCTATTAATAATACAATAATAGCAGGGATTTTAATGGCTGCTGCGAACACGTTAAATATATGTTAGTTTACATTATTATGTAGATATGTATTTAGTATACCAACATACTGCGGTCTTTGATTTATTTTGCAAGACACACATATGCATAAATAAAATGTGTTACTGCAACAATACGTATCATCATTTTCAGCCTACAGTAGTCCATTGGTGAACATAGGTCTCTCCAATTGCACGCCATTCGTTTCTCGGCATGTCTAATTTAGCTGCTGTCACCCTCCGAAAATCGCGATGAGAGCGTCCTACCTTATGTTTGCCGATTCGCGGCTTCCACTCAAGAACACGTCCACCCCAACGGTCATCGGTTCTACGGCTAATATGGCCGGCCCATTGCCACTTCAGCTTGCTTATTCTGTGAGCTCCGTCGATAAATTAGGTTCTTTGCTGGATTACATCTTTCCAGATTCTATCCCTCAGAGAGACTCCAAGCGTAGCTCGCTCCATAGCTCACTGAGCGACCTTGAATTTATGGACCAGCCGTACCGAGACTGTCCACATTTCGGCTTCGTAAGTCATAACAGGCAGGACGCACTGATTGAAGACTTAAGGAGTTAAAGTATACGCTTAATGGCACTATGATCAGCAAGACAACCAAAAAAAAAAACATTTTGGGGCAGACAATTTTCCAAATTTTTTTTTCGTAAGTCTGAAAATTTTATTGCAGTTTCGGGTTAACTTTGACCAAAGTAACTATTTAGGTTCTGAGAAGCATGGCCCTACGACGCACCGTTTCCGAATGCCGAAAAAAAAGTCATCGCCTAGTCCTTGCCCCGCGGTTTCACCCGCATAAATTTCGATCCCGTAGAAATATCGGGATAATAAGTATCCTATATGTTAATCTTGGTTATAAACCATCTGTATGCCAAATTTCATTCAAATATGCTCGATAGTTTTTACGTGAAAGAGTAACAAACATCCATCCATACAAACTTTCACTTTTATAATATTAGTAGGATAGTAGTAATGAGCACCGTAATCAAATACACAAGCAGCACTTTGTCCACGGCTGCAGTTATCTTTGCCGTTGACTCGTGCCGCTCTTGTACAGTCAGCGTCAAAAATATCGGGACGAACAGACTGTTCAAAATGATCTCAACAACTAAGAAAATTAAACTTTGCCTCAATTGGATAAAGTTCTTGTCAGAATGACAGTTGTCGTGTACTGTCTTCATTCTGAAACATTCCTTGTGTCATTGAGTTAATATTTCATTTTCATAGTTGCTTAGTTTATTTTGAACAGTCTGTTCATCCCGATATTATTGTCGCTGACTGTACATAAGCATTTCAACACATTCATACAGTTTTCTTAATTCTAAAACAAAACACGATCCCATAACAACAGACACCAAAGAATTAGCCTATAAGAGAAATCGATTCAATCCATAAGCAGGAACTTCGCAATCCATAGCCTAATCATACAACTTACTATCACAGATCAAAATTGTTAAATGGCTAGCATTTCCACTTGACGGGGGTAGCAAACAGCCATAAATTTGAGGCGCACTATACCGGAACTACTATCTCAGTATAAACGTCCCGAAGCACTATGTCACACCTAGGGAGGCGCTTTGGCGATGTGTCATTCGATTTTTAGTCGATTATTATAAAATTTATGGAATATGTAAGGATCGTAGCAGGTCTGCCTACCCAAATAGGAAGAGAACGTGAGTTTACGTTATTATAAAATCTCGATATTTTTTTTTCAAATAACTTGAGTACATTTGTCTGATGTGATGACAAATGCATCGACAATACAGAATCAGCCTATAATTTTCCTACTGCTGGGACACATGCTTCCTCTCTTTTTGATAGGGTATTGACAATATTACGAGTATAATACGATTAGTATTTGGTCGTAAAAGTAAAAGTAAAACAAATTATTATTATGTAAAATGTCGATTGAACACCAGAATCGCAATCAGTCAACAAAAAATGCAAATCATCGTTTGGAATAATTAAACGACCTTTAATAACAACCGCATTGCGATCAAATTCATAATTTCGAAGAAAAACAATTTGCAATTTAATTTGTCGTTCGTGTTCGTGCACCGTTTCTGTGTTTTGTTTTGACTTAAAATAATTGAAAATCATCTCGATTTAAGTCCAAGTCGATTGTTGACTCGACTAAACTTTAAAACTCGATTATTTCAATAGTAAAACATCTCGGTTTCCCCCAACGCTTGTTACAACCGGTGGCAACTTGAAACAAAGCCGGGAATTCCTCGTATTTTTAACGATATACGAGGCTTTTTGTATGAATTGCATTCGGATGTGCTACCAAGTGACGGCCGTACAGATAGACATGTTATAAAAATGTTTCCTTTTTCCCACACAACTATTCGGGATCTGTGTGAAGTTTTCGCATGATATGGGATGTGATGTTTTTATTTTGGCGAGTTGTGGAGTTTGTAAATTTTATGCAAAGTGAATAAAACAGCATTTTACGCTACACATTCCTCATAGGGGTTGGCTTCTAATATAGCCAAATGCGCTTCTAATATAACTGAATTTTACATGGAGTGATTGCCTATTTGACCTCCACAACCCAGTTACTGGGTAACACGACACCCTTTGGCTTACCAAGGGCTGTCGTGTCTGTCAAAGTCTGCCAACTAGTCTTAACTAATTGTCAGACTTTTGGGCTTCTGACCCGTAACCGCTTAACGTGCTTTCCAAGGCACTAAAGGGCTCGTATGTAATGCGTCCTCATGGTGTAGCATAGAATGCTGTGCTGTTTTAATTGTGAGCAAGCAAAAAAAGGCTTTATACTTCTACACAGTAAATTGGTTAGTCAATCTTCGATTCCCGGAAAAATATTCCCAAAACTTCCCCAAAATTGGTGACAACTGCAAATACAAACATGTACTGTGAAAGACCGATTAGAAAAAGAAAACCCATGAATAAAAGTGCAATAAAACATTAAACCTCTTTGCAAAAATGACAACAGATTAACACGGGCACATCACAAAAGAGTATTGTATCCTCAGAAAACCACCAATAACGAGCGATTCATCATTTAAAAAAAAGAACGCCCCATTCGGCCGCCCTGTTAGTAGTAAACAATCGATGAGTTATTATCACTCGCTCGCAGGCTTCTATTCACTGACGCACAGGCAATACAAAAAAGAAAAATAATGTTCACCTGTGCTATTATTGTTGTGGTGAAAAATATGAATTATTCAAACGGTAGGCACCTACCGTTCGTGATTTGTACCTGGGTTTTGTTCCTTCAGAAAAAATCACGCGGTTTTTACGAATTTAGAACGCGCACTTTTTCTTTTTAATTTTTTTGTGGATGGCGAAGGTTTGGTAACGAACTGGACGGGCGATACTATAGTAGATTTATTGGTGGAATTTCAGGATTTGTTTGTCTGTACAGTAGATCCTGGTAAAGAATAACTTTCTCTTTATGGGGGATTGTTTGCAGTATTTTTTTGAGCTAACATCTATCTACACGCTGCGATTAACAGATAATGGTATTTTTGAGACTGTAAACGGCATTATTTAGTATGCATCTCTAGTTTTAAAATCAATCTGCGCCAGATCGGTGTGACCGGATGCACGAAGTATTCTGAGTATATCCACCCCAAAAAATCCACGATAAACGGAATTTATAGACTTAGGGTGGACACGCGTTTTCTCGTCACCTTAGAATGGATTTTTTGGGGTTGACCATTATGTTATGAAATCCATTTATTCACTGCAAACAGTTAGGTACATAAGCCTCTTTCTTTTTTTCTAAAGGTCTAGGTATTGTCAAGAAACGGGCAGAAACTTATTTAAAGGTTATAACGTTGTATTTATCACAGGAGGTCTTTGCGTGGGTATGCGGGCGAGGAGTTGAAGTAAACGAAAGTCAATAATATTCTGAATAATCCCAAGTCAGTCTCCAAACACATTAGTGAATGAAACGAATAATGTAAACGACGTTCCACCGAGTAATTGTGCATATACACGAGCGAATCACGTCGACGACAGAGGCAACTGCAGTCGTCGACGCGTCAGCTGCCGGCGACAACATGCTGCTCGTATGTTTGAGCACCGTACCCAAATAAACGAGTGACACGTTGTTTACGGCGAGCGTCGACGGGTGTCAACAGCTGCCGTCGACGCGTGTCGGTGGATGCAGTTGCCTCTGACGTAGACGCGTGTCGCTCGTGTGTATGAGCACTTAGTGAGGCGCGAGCGCAAATCAATCAACTCGCTGCACTGCAAGGGTAGTCACAACACAACGATCACAGATATCATAATCACAATAAATCAATGCCGGCTTTTCTATCGATCTTCATTTCCCCGATCTTCATTTGTTTTCATTTTAGCGGGCCGCGGCCTCAGTTATACCCGAGTTTACGTCAATTTGACAGCTGTCAAATTAATTCTAAAGTCAACTCTGTAAATTTAGCGTCGTAAAACCATGATGGCCGATGGAGCAGACAAGTCCTGGAGTAGAGACCGCGTATCAGCAAGCGTAGTGTATAACGCTCTCTAGCTCGATGAACCTTACCTTATATAGGTGGCTGGGACAGAGTGGATGCTGAAGGAGTAGAGGGTATTGTGACGCAGCCTTGGAGAAGCCTTTATCCAGCAGTGGACTGCGATAGGCTGAGTTGATTGATTGGTGTTTAACAAAGTTTTGACGTCTTATTAGATCTTTAGGTTTCACCTCTGTAATATTTAATTTCTGTAATGTTTAATTTTCTACTCAGCGTAGATTACTTATTTGGTGTGGAAGGGTTACTAACAATAAGAAAACCATTTTACAATTATTACCTTCTTTATTTTTTTATTTCCCGTTTATTTTATCAATACATTATCAGCTAGAATTATGTTCAATTTAATGCACAATTAGGTGAATATATTGTAGATAAGAATGTAGGAAATGTCTTTAGTTTAAAAATAAAACTATTATGGAATGATGTTTCCCATTACATAAACACACAATACAGGTAAATAGTATTTTAAAACTAAAGAAAATATTGCAAAAAACATTCATTTCGAAACGGAAAAACACAGAGTAGATAGTAAGCAGATGGATAACTAATCAACGATGTCTATTTTTTTACAATTTGTTTTTTTTACTTTTGATATATTTTAAAAGCTTAAAACTTCATGAGGTGATTTCATTTCAATGGAATATGAAGGGTTAGTTAATTATTAATCCAGGGAAAAAACCAGACGACAAGAGAATAGAGGTGATTTTTTGGTAATTTTGCAACGTGGGCTGACATGACGTATGAATAAGACAAACTATTGAGCGTTTTTCTTGTCAATTATATTGTGTAAATAGTTTTGTTGTCTTCATAAAAAACTATTGTTATTTTAGCTATTCATCATTTTGAATAAAGTATGAATGTTACTATAAAACAATATTATGTACAGACATCTGTTTTATAAATTAACGTTACACTCTGTAGCTTGTCTTTTTAATACTTTATGGTTTAATACTTATAGGTAACATAGGTCACACAGTTTTATGTTCTAGGATTACAGTTTTAGAATAAAAAAAAATATCATGCACTTATCCTGTCCTTGCAAACATAATTCTTAACCAATTTTATAACTATATACAATTAATAATATTGTTCGTAATATTTAACATTGTTTTATTATAATATTAATTATTTAATGCACCATCAATTTTAAAGTATTGCAAATCAAATTAACTAATAACATTTTCATAGCTCGTTTTTTATTATTTTAGACACAGCCTTGTAGCTACTTTTCAATGTATTATAACGTTTTGTTTTATATTTAATAACCTATATAAAATAATATTTATTGACAAACCCAAAAAAATATTTTACTTAGTATGTAATTAATTAAATTTAAATAGGTTTAATAAAAAAAATATGGATTATTATTTTTCTGACATGTATAATGTTTACGTTGGAATGTTGTCTGATAATTTAAAACTGGTCGCTTAAAACAAAATTAAAACATTTTAAAATATAAATTATTGTATAAAACTTCATTATTATTTAATAAAACAGTATACTGAAATTTTCATTCCTTTCGCATACATTAATTATTTGGACTAACACTTATTTTAAGAATTATTAATATTATTCTGATTAAAAATGAACATTATTAATAATTTAGTTTGTAAATATTTACAAACAATTGTGTTTGTTGTTATTTAGTAATTACTATAATAATTATTTACACAAATTATTCTATATAATCAGTCTATGTTAACAGTATCTTTCCTAAATATGATTTAGTAATATTTGAAGCGCGCATTATTTTTACAAATTATTTTTTTTTCTGGGGAACTTATGGGAAACGTTGTTTTAATACAAAAAGGTATTGTTTTTAAAAATGCGCGCTCAAATATAACTAATTATTAATTAATTAGACATTAACTATAAACATCGGAACAGTTATTCATAATTTTTACTTTCAATTCCTTAACTCGGAATGATAAACGGGCAAAAATACAAAAATAAAAAGGTAGGTAGGTACACACTTCCTATTCTTATTCAATTCCATTCAAACATCGGGTTATTTTGTAAGGGAGCGGTGATAACGAGACAAAGTTCGTAGTAGGCAACTAGGATTGGCCAATCAACTTACCCACTTCATCATGCTCCTGCCCTTATCCCAATTTATTAGGGTCGGTGCAATACGTCAATCACCTTACGTACTTAGTAACGCTAAACGCTCGGGACACAGATTGTTAAGCGAATGGAGTGCTATGCTCATTTCCAGCTGAAGACAATTTATGTTTCCTGTGTAACAAACGGTTTAAGTGAGTGAAAATTTCACATAACACAAGTTCAAGGCTTGTCGTTTGTGACATTATCTTGCAAATTCCTAGTGTGGAGTTGAGAATAGCTGAAATATTTTTTTCATTATTTATCGTGCACAAAAATGACAAAAACTAAAAAGCTATACATTTAACTTTTCATTTCAATCGAATTGTTTCAAACCCTGACATTTCTAAATACCATTATTTTGCGTACAAATTATTTATTCTAAAACACATAAGCGTTACAGCTATCTTATTGAAGTCCCGCTGTATCTCTGAAGAAGAAGTTGTAGGAAGAATTGAAGAAGCAACACCATTATGGTTGGCAGGCAGGTTTCTGTCGCGGCACCTGTGAAAAAAATATTGTTGATTATTTCTTTATTCCTCCAATAAACAAACGAAATACTATGGTTAATTTTAGTATTTATAAGAACATTCGTTTCTCAGACTCGCCCGCTAATTTCCTACATTTTTGACATCGACTGTCTCAGATATGAGATAACCTACATTTTGAACGTTTTTAATTAAGGAGTTGGCCTTCTGACCCTAATTAAGTAAAAACGTAAAAAATACAATTATTTTAAACGTTGTCTATACCCACGCAGTGATCATGCTTCCAATTATCTCTGGACCAAAAAAATATGCCCACTTAGAAATGCCAATACTGTGATTCTGCCCACATAAAAATCTTCAAAGAGCCCTTTGTTTAGCAGCTTTTATTGTTCCCCCGATTTTTCACCTTGGTCTATTTGGTATATCTTTGATAAAAACTACAAAGAAAAGTTTTTGTTTTTTGTTTGTTTGTGGTTTCCTAGTACATTGCGCCGCCCCCGCAGAATAAACGCGTAAGTGCTATTGCGGCGGTTTTAATGTTTATCTATATTCGTAATGTATTGGTCAAAATAAATCACATCAATTTTTTTCCAGATTTTTAAATCAAGTATTTACAAAGTTTCGAAAAGTTATTGCTTTATTCTCTATTTAAAACCAAAATAAAAAAATGTGCAATATATATATGCGTACCATAGTTAAAGTCTCTACATTGTGTGAAGTATATTACCGTACTTATCAAGTGCAACTGAGACCTTACTTTAACGCCGATGTCCATTGCGCATTTGTTCTGGTGCAGATTTTAATACTATAATTTTGCAACGTTCAATCACAGAAAACTTCAAGTATTTAATGGTACGATAATATCCTTTACATTTCGTTTACGTCTTATATACCATATTATTCCTACCGATAAACCGTCAATCAATCAGTCAACTCAGCCTATCGCAGTCTACTGCTGGACATAGGCCTCTCCTAGCCTGCGCCACAACACCCTGTTCTCCGCCCTCCGCAACCAGTCTGTCCCAGCCACCTTCTTTAGATCGTCCGTCCATGTAGCTGGAGGGCATCCTACATTACGCTTGCCGATACGACTTACGCGGTCTCCACTGTAGGACTCGTTTGCTCCACTGCCCATCGATCCTTCGACAAACGTGTCAGCCTATTGCCACTTCAGTTTCCTTACTCTGCAAGCTATGTCGGTAACTCCGGTTCTTTTCCGGATAATTTTATTCTTGATTTTATCCTTCAAAGAGACTCCGAGCATAGCTCTCTCCATGGTGCGCTGAGTGACCTTGAATTTGTGGAACAGCCCGACCGTCCACATTTCGGTGCCATATATTATGACAGGAAGGACGCACAGGTTGAAGACCTTAGTCTTCAAACACTACGGAATAGGCGACGAGAAGACTTGATGGAGTTTTTCAAATGCTGCCCAACCCACCTGAATCCTTCTGTTGGCTTCTTTCTCAAAGTTGTGTCTACCGAGCTGGATTACTTGTCCTAGGTAGATATAATCCTTCACAACTTCGAGAAGCGACTCTTGGACTGGACTCGGCAAGACGTGCGAATTGTACATGACTTTGTCTTGTCCAAATTCATGCCGAAGCCAACCCGCTGAGAGGCTCCATTTACGCAATGCAGCATGTGGTCTACCTGTTCCAGCGTCTCTGAAATTATGACGATGCCATCGGTAAATTGAAGATGTGAAATCTACGCACCCTGTCCAGTCCAGTCAACTGTCTTGAAGACGTTCTACAAGTAATTTGTCAACAATTTAGGGGATATGATCCCCCTGTCTCACCCTCCAGAGCAGTTTAATGGGGCTGGCTTCGTTGCAGAGAGGCCAGAACTGCCTATATTTTAATGGAGTCGAAGGCTTTCTCGTATTCCACAAATGCCATACACAGCGGCTGATTGTATTCCTCGGTCTTCTGTACAATTTTCCAAACAGTATGGATGTGATTTACGGCGCTAAAGCCTTTTCGAAAACCGGCTTGTACTGGTGGCTGGAACTCGTTAAGTCTTCTGGCGAGACAGTTCGTGACGACCCTCGAGATCAGCTTGTATACATGGCTCAGAAGTGAGATGGGTCTATAGTTCTTCAGCAAGGATTTGTCACCTTTTTTGAAGAACAGAAAAACCGCATATCCGCTCTCCCTCCCTCCCTCTTGGATGACGGAGTTAAAGAGAGCTAGCTCTCTCAGGACCCCTACCCGCTTTAAGGAGCTTTGTCGTTATTTCGTCATCCCCAGGTGCCTTGTTGTTCTTTAGCTGCTCTAAGGCCACCCTAATCTTGCACTGGTCGATATCCGGGATGTCCTCCGTGTACCGTCGCGTTAATTTGGCTCCATGGTCATCTGCACTATGTCCCGCTGGCTTCACCGTCCGCGTTGAATATAGGTGCCCATAAAAATCCTTGACTTCCTCGAGTATCTCGGATTTCGAAGTCACGATTCTGCCATCCGCAGTTCTTAATTTCGTCATATGGGACCTCTCTAATTGCTGGGCGAACACTTTCGACCCTCGGTTCTGCTCAATCGCAACCTTAATATCGCGGGAGCACAGAAAGTCGCGTCGCGTCAGCTTCCTAATTTATAGATTTAAGGCCATCTTAACTGAGCCTTCACGGCTGCATAGATGGCAACTCTCATCTCCGAGGAAAGTTTGGACACCTTACTTTTTTGCTACGACGGGAAAACAACATGTCAAAGTCGGCGCATAATGATACCTGTATCGTTTTCAGGTAGTACCTGTCGGTGAGTTTCAATTCAAGGTACGCTATCCGTGTCGCCACACTTCTGATTTCCACAACGCTGCTAGTGAGTTCCTTGTTGACTAGAAAACCGACACCGCCTTGGGAGAGGTGATCTTGATTACGTTCGCGTTACTAGAATAGGTGGCCTGACTCCAGGTTTAACGCGTCCTCCTCCCATCTTCGGACCTCAGATAACCCCAGTATATGCCAGTTAATGCGACCTAACACTACCTCAAGTTCGGTAAGGTGATGGTCCAGCCTCATCGAACGTCCGTTGTATTGTATATTCGTCCGTAACCCGGGCATTCTTTGCACTTTGCACCCCCCGTCCCACCGTCACCGTGAACGCTACTTTGACCAGGAATAGCGGAACCACCAGGAACTGGGGGCCACTGTTTTAGCATTTAGATCATGTCGGAGGTTTAATGCCCATAGTCAATACACTGGGCATGTGGGTTGGTGACCGCAGAGCCAATCCTTTCACAACGATGACGCTGCTGCCCGTCATTATTCTGGAGAATTTAGGTTAGCTTGTGAGATGGTTATACCGCCATTGGTCGGTCGCCAGCGCCTCGTCTGTCAGTGGCAGGGTGCACCGTAGGTGAGGTTGACGTTTGAGGAGTCCGGGTGTTCTCTGCTCCCCCTTACATCCCGTATAACGTAACATAATGTTATAATTTCGACCTTGATGATATATTTTCCAGAACTAAAACTTAATCACCTATTACATTATCAAAAACTTTTCGACTGTACTGTTATATTACATTGCAAAACAAAAAAAAAAACAAAAGTTGACAATAAAATAAACTCAAAGTAACATTAACGATAAAAAATAACTAAAATATTCTGTAAAATGTATGTTTATCAATAACTCAAAAATGGTACCTACCTGTTTAACACTTAATATTAATTAGACTATCTACAAAAAAAAAAAAAATGTTTTAAACGACACAAAAAATAAACTTCTATTATAACCATAACTTTATGACTACACCAGTCATAAAGTTACGGATCAATTTGGATTTTTTAGAAATAGTAATAGCGACCCTACACGATAATACTTTGCACGGTTCTTGACGAAACATCGAGATTTATTTATTACTCATGTAAGTTATGTATTATGCATACACTTAAACCTTCCAGAATCAATTTTCTAAATGATGGTAAAGCAACGTAGTCAGACAGCCATACAGGAAAAGCGACTTTAATTTATAATATGTATTGATATAATACAATGTGTAACTGAATTAATGCACATTATGAAAGTAGTTTGTTCAGAATCGTTTACTGAATCGATTTCTGTAATTTTTAATATAGGTAATATTTTATCTCAAAAATAATTAAAACTACGTAAATTACTATCACACTTCCGCTGTGCAGTCAAAACAAACCAAAATGGATGAAATACACACTGAGCTAGACCCTTATACGATTGCGACTGTGTGTATGCGTAAATTTGTAATGTGACCATAATTTTCTCCCACAATCAGTATAAGTAATTTATTAAAAAAACAATGTTTTTTACATAATAATAAAAATTCAGTGTATGTATTATGATTATAACATAATATTCTAATTGGGGTGTCTAGTGGTGTGCGTTAATTCCGGGACATGTTGTATATGTAGATGTACAAATTTACCTGTAAAACTTCTGCCTAAAGCAGAAGCAGGGTTAGCATTTCGCTCCCGTAACACTATCGTGTGACTAGTCGATCTCCAAACGTCGAAAATCGATGCTTCACATCTGCAACAAGGAAATAATAAGTGCTTATATTCATGAGAGTTTCGCAAATGTTGTCGCCGGTGCAGATAATTACAAGCCTATGTTGTCGCTGGGCAAAGCCGTCCCTTCCCTGTTTTCAGTTTTCCCAGTCTACTCCAATCGCGGGCCAATCCTTTAGAAAGATCTTTTTGGGCCTGCTACGTAGTTGTTTTCTGCTATTAGGGATCCTCTGAGTAATGGTTTTTGCATTGCTCCTCCAACATGTGACAGAGGTGGGTGGGATTTAGATATAATTGATAATAAGTTCATAAACCAAAGATGTTCAATAAACGATTTAATTTGAACAACCAATCTTTTTGAAGTCAACTTGCAGAAAAACGATGTATATGATAAAAACCATCAAGGAGTTTTGTCAATGGAATTGATTTGAACTCATCCTTTGACCAAAGGGTTTGTAGAAAATAATAGGAAAGCCTTTTTTCTATTCATTCGTGTAATTTATGCTTATAAGGTAGTATTTATAAGGTAGTCGTAGGTTACTTAAAAGAGGAGGGGAGGAGTGGCTCGTAGCTAAATAATAACAGCTGCACGGGTCTATCGATCAGGTTAAGCTACGCTTACCGTGGTAGATCCGTGGATAGGTGACCATCTCTATCTTTGTACCTCGGAAAGCACGTTAAACCGTTGTACCCGGCTTTCAATCTTTGACAGTCGTTACGGGTCGTCAGAAGCTCGAAAGACTGACAATCAGTACCAAGGGGTATTTATTACCTAGTACCTGGGTTTTGGAGGTCAGATAGGCGGTTGCTCCGTGTAAAATACTGGTATTCAGCTATATCCGGTTAGACTGGAAGCTGACCCTAACATAGATGGGAAAAGACTAGGCAGATGATGATGGTAGTAGTAGCTTACCGACTTACCGTATCATGAGTGTAGGCACTGGCGAATGCACGGCTGCCTCCAATTCTAGCGTTGCTAGGCTGGACGCATACCCATTGCTGAAGTTAAGCACATGGTTGGCAGTGAAGCCGGGCACCTGAAAGTTAAGTATTATTAGGCGTATTCATGTTTCGATTACTTTAAAATTGTTTTTATAGTATTGCTTGAAATATTAAAATCGGTATCAGGCGCGTATCAGGCTGTTCGAAAGATGTGCTGTGTGTTAGACATGTCATTTTTGACGCTGATTCAGTAATACTACAAAGGTTTCTTTATGGTAAATTAAGTGAAGCAATAACTCGACGTCAAGGTTGGGGCAGTGGTTAAGCGATTGACTGCTGCGCTGCGTGTCGTGGGTTCGATTCCCGCACGGAACAAATATTTGTATGACCTACAAGTAGTTGTTCCGGATCTGGCTGTTTGTGTATGTGAGTTTAAATGTTTGTAAACGCACCCACGATACAGGAGAAATTCCTAGTGTAGAGCACCGATTTAAAAAAAAAAACACATATACACTACATTAATTTTAAATTAAATTGATTAATTGGCTCTTTTAAAATTATTTTGGACCATGGTATAGTAATATTTCATTATTATTGTTGGAATAATGTTGACCGATTCATTTTCCAACCCAAGTTGTGTATTTAGTCTCTGTCCACTACATACTCTGTGGTCCCACACTAATTAGCTGACGTCATAACTCACCATTTGCTCGTTGACGTACCACGTGACGTTGGCAGCGGGTAGTGACGGTGGTGACGAACAGTTCGCCCTTATGTGGTCCCCGCCGATGTAGGAGATACGATCTGATGTGACGTTTGGACTTGTCAGAGGCGGTTCTGTAGGACGAAGAGTACAGGTTTTAAGGCATTTTTTGAGCGACGAGTGTGTCTTGGCACTAGTTGTATTCAAGGTGGGTTTAGTATCTTAAGACTAAACTTTCGCCGGTTACAAAAAAAAAATCTGGTGCTCAATACATTTTGATCGTGTAGGTAGGTAAATATATTGCATTTTTGTATGAAACAGTTGCAGCAGAAGTTTTTATGTTGGGAGATCCAAAAATGTTCCCACTGCTGGGACACAAGCCTAGTCTCTGTGAGTGCGACTGGGCTATAATCCATCACGCGGGCCCGTCCGGGTCCTCGATTTTTTGGTTCTCTTTCCTTCACCGTTTTGAGGGCAATGGATCACCATTGCCCTCAAAACCATTAAACCATAAAATTTCACCAAAAATTAAATACAAAGTGCCTGCCTGGGTTCGAACTCACGACCTGCTCTCAGTATTGAGGTGAATTCTGAGAATCGTCTATTGTGCTGAGTTCATGGTAACAGTATGCGCGTTAATGTCCATTACACCATGAATATTCTGTCCATTGGAGCGAAGAAGTGCAACGCTAGGATAACGCCATAATTCTATAGAATTCCGCTAGCATCGCGGCGTCATGTGAATTTAGTAGGATTTAATCAATTACGGTTTGCATTTCTCGGTTAACTCCGCACCAATGGGCAGGCAGCCTTAGACTTTAGTTATTATTTGTATCGTAAAACAAGTACTAAACATGCTATTTTACGCTTCAAATATGTACTGTCAGGGAAATCTATATTAATAATAAAGCTGAAGAGTTTGTTTGAACGCGCTAATCTCTGGGACTACAAGCCGTATTTGAAAAATTATTTTTGCGTTTGATAGCTCAATTCTTGAGAAAGGCTATAGGCTATTTAACATCTCGCTAGGACTCTCAGGAGAAGACCCAAAGTAAGAAAGAACGCTTAGCTAAAATTAAGTAAGAGCGCGGGCGGGCGATGCGATCCGACGGGGTGGGTCGGAGGAACATGAAATTTCAGAAGCTAGTTAATTATAAAGAAAATTGTCACCCTACGTCAATTTTACCGTGATATAGCCATTTCAGAAGAATCAAGGTAACCGACATAGCCCGAAGAATTGCCAAACTTAAGTGGCAGTAGGCAGGGCACATTGCTCGCAGAACAGAGGGGCAATTATTCTCGTAATTTTAAGAACGTTCACAGTCTGATCTCAGTCTCAATCTGTCAAAAATAACTCAAATTTGGACAAGTTTTTGACATTTGTTTGTCGCCGAGATGACACTGCGACTAGATTTTGAACGTTTAAAATTACGAGAATTGGCCTTCAGATGGCCGATGTGGCCGAAAGGTTCTGGAGTGGCGACCGCGTACCGGCAGACGTAGCGTTGCGAGGGCCTCTCACAAGATGAACCGACGACCTTGTGAACGCCGCAGGAACCCGTTGGATGTGAGAAGTACAGAACCGTTCAAAGTTCTTGGGAGAGGCCTATGTCCAGCAGTGGACGTCTTTCGGCTGAATGATGATTATAATGATTCATAGCCATTTCATTCTACCTACTGTCACAGGATAACAGCTGTGATTTGAATATACGAACAATTTAAGTTGGTATCTAGTCAGTTTGCTTATCTAGTTAATTAAGTTTCCTGAATGTAACTAACTAAGAATGTTCGCATAGAAATAGCGACTTTACTGAAGGATAAGAATATTTCATTGAACTTTTTGTGGAAATGGTAATAAGCTCCTACAAGAGCTTTTGTGCCATTCTATAAATATAACAATTCTTCGAAATAGGTATTTATGTAGTTTATTAGATTAAAGCTATACTGTTGCTTCTTAGAAATAATGTTACCCATTGAAAATACTTTTTTTCAATAAGGATCGTTGATATTAAAAGAGGATAGTAAAATATAAAAGTAATGTAAAGTAATATAATGTTGGGACAGATCATCTCAAAACTGCAGTGACTCTTTCTTCAAACGGTCCTTCCAGACATAGCCCTGCATTGTAAGACTCACATAAAAACCTAATAATATATGTGATAACTCAGCGATCATTGTGCCGATAGTCGTGACAGCCAATGGTTTGATAGCCAAGAGCCTCGACCAACACCTGAGGAGGCTCTCGTTGGGCAGCTGGATCAAGTGCTTAATTCAGAAAGCGGCACTTCTGGACACGGCCCGCATTGGTAGGTGGTCCTCTCTCTCTAGGGTCCTGAGCCCGAAACCGGTGGACTACTAATATTTTTAAATGCTTTTATAGTTTTTTTTATATTTAAAATTATAATTTACATAGGACGTGTTTAATGAAATGAAGTAAAGGATAAATGATTTTATTTCTTTATGTAGGTTTGTACAAACACCTTTACAAGTCAATCATTTATTTCAAAAACTAGATGAGTTTTGCATTTTCTATCTGGCTACTCTGAGAAAAAGGCCGAAACACACTCAGTTATAATGTTTGTACTTTAAAAGAAACTACGACCTCAGTGTTTGTTTCGGCATATTTTCTTCTCAGGGCTCATTCAGCTAGGATTTCCTAGCTGAATGAGCCCTGAGAAGAAAATATGAAAATGAAAATATCGGCTAGGAAGTTTTAAACTATTGATCAACAAAATATTGATGTGTAAAAGTCTTAATAAATTTAGTTACAGAAATAAACATTTCGTTTCATTTCAAGTGACGCCTTCAACTTATTTGACCTTTTTTATAAGGTCCTGGGATATGACATTCATAATTACGACAGTTCATCATCATCTGCCTTGCCTTTTCCTGACTATGTTGAGGTCGGCTTCCAGTCTAACCCGATACAGCTGAATAACAGTATTTTACATGGAGCGACTGCCTATCTGACCTCCACATCCCAGTTACTGGGTAATACGATATCTCTTGGTAAGACTGGTTGTCAGGCTTTTGGCGACCCGTAACGACTGTCAAAGATCCACGAATGTCAGCCGGGACCAGCGGCTTAACGTGCTTTCCGAGGCAAGGAGGGGTCTTGATAGTTGTTAAGCATATTACACATACATTTACTTTCGTGGATAACTCAAACAAAACCGATTCTAACACAAACGCCGTTTATAGAGAACATTCGTGAACACTTACTAATGCATATTTCGGTCGGTGTGTTGAGTCGGCGCAAAATCGGACGATTTTCACCGACTATAGTCGACCGTTCTCGTATAAAGCTAAGTGCTCATTGCAGCCGCTTTGGGCCGCCGCGTGTTGCATATCAGTAGCATTGTGCGATGGTTCGTAACATCTTCATTATCATTTCAGCCAAAAACACGTCCACTGCTGAACATAGGCACTTCGACTGGTTCTGCCTGGTGTTCTAGCATCCAACGGATTTCTGCGGTCATCACAAAGTCATCGGTCCACTTTGCGGGAGGCCTTCCAACGCTACGTCTTCCGGTACGGTTCCAGAACCTTTCGGTCCCATCGGTCATCTATTCTGCTAGCAATGTGCCCTGCCCATAGCTACAAAAAGTTCGTATAAAACGTACGATAGCTATGTAGGAGGATTTCTGCAATGCTGTGCAACCCGCCCAAATCTGCGTCAGCCTTTAAAAAAAACAGTTACTGACAAAAAAGGCGACCATCTGCGTTCGGCCTGCGTTTACTGATTGCTGAAAACTGAAAGCCCCGTGCTCTCTCATTGAAATCGAACCGGTCGGTTATTTTTATCGACAAAAAGCCAGCTGTATTGTGAATATGCAATATTTCAGGGAAGTTCATAAAAGATTTAGCGAAAGGGTACTGGTGGCAGATGGCGACCGGCCCTTTCTCACTGATAACTGGACGCTTTTGTTTGAAACTATATAATTTTGGAGGTGGAGTTCGATGTGAATGATTATGCGGATTTGTTTTCAGTTTTGATTGAATGTCAGATTATGTTGTAATAAATAACTAACTACCTAAATGATTTTATTTTTGTATGTAGGTATGTAGTTTGCACAAACACTTTTACACATCATCATCTGCCTAGCCTTTTCCCAACTATGTTGGGGTCGGCTTCCAGTCTAACCGGAAACAGTTTTACACGTCAATCATAATTTTAAAAACTAGATGAGTTCGGTGTTTCTTAACTGACTAATCTGAGAAGAAAGGCCAAAACAAACTTAACGGTCACAGTCTCTTAAAGTCCAGTCATATTATTTGTTAGATCTTGTGAAGACCATGTAGATGTGTTTTGTTTTTGCAGAATAAATTATTTTTCTTTATTTTCTGTCTTACTAGATTGGTGTCTGAAATGATATTTTGACGAAAGAACCACACAGATTGAGTGGACCTGTCCATTCAGTGTACGCATTTTTCAGTAATCATGCAGCTCAACTCAGAACTTAAGGAGCTCAACGACTCGACGAACAATACCAAAGAAAGGACATTTGAGTGGGCCGCATACGAGTTATAGGTCGTAGGTTCAAACCCTAAAATGCCCTATACTTTGTATGAATTATTTCATCACCACTGCTGTCAAATCGGTGAAGGAAAACATCTTGAGGAAACCGGCATACCCTAGAACCAAAAACTCGAAGACATGTGACAACTACCAACCCGCACGGAACCCGCGTGGTGGATTACGGCCCACTTCCTCTCACAGAAAGGAGGCCTGTGTCCCAACTGTGTGAGCATTATAGGTTGATTATGTGATAATGAGTAAATCCAATTTTTTATGCTACTGAACTCATTCACGAAGTCAACATTTGTGTCTACTCGATTACATTGTTTTAAACAAATCTGGAATAAACTTTGGAATAATGTAATTTGTTTTCTTTATGGGAGAACGTGCCGTCGTGGGATCGGTCGCACTTTATGACGGCGCTCGCTAAATATGTATACACACGTGCGACACACGTTAACGGTAGATGCAACTGCAGCCGCCGACGCGTCAGCGGCTGCCGCCGACACGCGTTGACGGCAGCCGTCGACGGTCGCAGTTGCCTCTGCCGTTGACGCGTGTCGCTGGTGTGTATAAGCACTAAGTATGGCGGGCTGATACCAGTTGGGGATGCGGCGAATGTACCTGTATCTCCCGGGGCCGACTTATGGTAGTAGTAGAAACAATTGGGTTTTAGTCAGAAGGTATTCATGAGAACTTCCAGGAAAAAAATGTCACCTGAGCCAGTCTTTTAATCATAGAATGTATTTTATCAATATATTAACAAAATCACAAGTGAAATGAAACAGCTCGTCCATTAAACTTTACATAGGACAGTAGTCTGTTCATAAGTCGTTAATCAAAAAGTTTGCCCCTGGCACTGCCAGATTAGCAACAGACCTAATTAAACAAAATAAAGCGAAATGAACATTATTAAATAAATAACCCCTACCTTTTATTACTCTCCAAAAAGCTGGCAAATTATTCAGAGAAACTAGGGAGGAATTTAAAAGAAAATTTGTTTCACAAGACATTAACCCTAGTCGTTGGTAAGGAAACACTGCAATTTATTTATGTAAATGCTGGTTAAAGGACTTTTGCATATTTTTCCTCGAAAATTTCCAACGGAATGAATTAAAATTTGGAGGTTTTTGTGAACAGCTGCTGGGATTAGGTGTAGGCTTGAATAATGTTGTTTGTTGTCTTTAGATTAAGCCAAATCTGAGGATTATTGGAAAGGAGGAGGTAGGAAGAAGGAGGTTTTAATTTTCAAGGATCGATGGTTTTTTTAAATCTATTTTAATCAAAATAATAATATTATAGTTCTTGAGGAGAGGCTTGTGGCTAAGTAATAACAGCCGCACGGGTCGATCGGTCAGGTTAAGCTACGCTTGCCACAGTTGGTCCGTGGACGGGTGACCATCATAATCAGCAGGTACTCTCTTCCGATTATGATGAACATCGATTCCTTAAAGAAGTTCAGAATGTTCATACCAATAGGACCAATTTCTCTTTGCTTAACTATACAAGGTAGCAGGGACAGGTACGGATTCAGTAGGCATTTATAAGTTCAGTGCTTCGAAATTTGAAAAAAATGCTGTTGAGTATATTTTGACCGCGTAGGTATTGCACTTTTCTATGAAACAGCAGATTTTCTTTAGAATCATATGCCGAATTCATGGTTACAGGTTGCGCATCAATGTCCCTGCCACCCTCCTATATGTATAAATCAGAAAAAATCATTACAGGTAATTGATAGTACACTATTTATTTATTTATTTACTTTTTTCCTTTACAATTTGAGTTTAATCAATTTAAAATTGCTTCTCAATAACGCAATGAATGTGCAAGATAACACTAAAATAACAAAATTATGTCCTAAATTAACTAAAACTATTTACAAACTAAAATATAGCGTCGAAAAATTCATCCGTATCGCTGTCGACTGGTAACGTACCCAAGACACTGGCGGCATTGCCACGTTGTATGGCAATGCTTAGCCTCTGGCCAAGGTAAAAGCCTGCCCTTGGGTAATGGGAAGTGTCAACCAGTCGTTTCGAAATTTATTTATTTACTTCGCACAAAAAGGTACAAAGGCGGACTGAACTCCTTAGGCATTCTCTACCAGTCAACCAAGGCTGGTGAAGTGATACTAACTACTACACTCACTATTTCCTCTTTCTTATTATAATTAAGGTTAAGAAACTCACCGACTACTACCATCATAGCCGCCTTGATGTCCGTATGGAACAATGGCGCATCAGCTGAAACTTCACACTGGTACTCTCCAGTCAAAGTTCGGTCCACCTCTGTTAACACCACCCGGTTTTGGTCTGAAGCTGCTACCTGTATGACAAAAAGTAGATATTATTATTCGGATGATTCTCTATAAGAAATAAACTATAGGCCGACTTAACTGAGACGTTGTCTGAGGTAGCTGCGCGGTGGAGGGGTGATAGTGGTCAGAAGTTGAGCATCACGTCACCACACCCCTCCCGCACCGCGCTGCTACCTCACGCAATGTCTCAGTTAAGCAGTTGGCCTATAGTACCACTCTTCATTATTTTTCGTAGATATGGCCCCTAATCACAGTGTAACAATGATATATAAATTATTCCATTGTGAATGTGTTACAGTGCGATTCATCCTGTATGCCCAATTGAGGGTTCTAAATCATAATTATATACGTAGAGCTTCGTCAGAAAGCATTGAGCTGATACATTTGTGCCTTTAGTCTGCATCGTTTCTTTAAAAGGCTTTTTCAAAAATTACCTATCATTAATAATTTTCACACAGTCTGATACCAAAAATATTGACTACTGTTAAAGTAGTTCTTAATGAATATGATAATCTACTTACATCAACTTTAATTTCAGCTACAGGAAAGACCTTCGTCGCAGGCGATTCTTTCGGCACAAACCGATAGAATTCGATCATATTTCTGTACCATCTGATGGAGTACAACTGTGCTCCTTCCAGTTCATAGGAGCAAAGTAGTTCCGCGTCGTGGCCCGTTAGCACCGCTTTAGGCACGTGAATTTGAAGCGATTTGAGTGAATTCACTGTACCTGGGGACAAAATTGAAATTGTTAGTGCCTTCTGGCTTCACAAAGTATTAGTCAGGTTGTATGGTAGAGGTAAGAATTTGCATTGTTGTATTAGTTAAAATTCAATTATTTCTGTAATTATAGGTGTACTGTCAATACAGTACACCTATGATACAGTATGAGGGATTCTGAGTAGCCGTAGAAAATAAGAAACATTGTTGTAATGATATATAAGGGATGATGGGTGTTTTGGTACCCATGTCCAATCAAAATGAATTTACCATCGTTGGATAGCTCTTTTCAAGAGCACAAAAAACTACTATGCCACCAATCCCGTATAAATTGTCCGTTTTGAAATATAGTCTTCAGAAGATACTGGATATTTAGTTCGAAATAGAATTTAAAAAAATCATATCGCTGGTTTAGCTTAACAGATTTTGATGATGCTTTTATTTGCTAAATAAAATTCAGTTACCGGATGAAAATCACACCAAAATCGGTTTGGTATTTTTTCAGTTAGGGATGATCTATCTATTAAACATTATACATACAAATACATCAATTGATATTGATGCATGATATAATAATAATAATAATATCCCTGGACATTTCACACAGCGCCATCTAGTCCCAAGCTAAGCAACCTAATGCTTGTGTTATGGTAACAAGATGGCTGATAAACTACTTATATACATTTTTTTTTTGTAAATACATACATATTATAGATAGAAAAACACCCAGACTCGGAACAAATACATGTAGGACTTACAAATATTTGTTCTGTGCGGGAATCGAACCCGCGACAGGCAGCGCAGCAGTCCGATCGCTCAGCCACTGCGCTAACCGTGTTGTGACTAATTTAGAATTACGCTAGAATCCTTAGGAGCCGAGGAGAAGAAAAAAAAAATATAAATAATAAGCGAAAAGGAAGTAATAGCAGGGGTAGACGATGCGATGAAACTACATAGTTTCATCTTAGTATACATATGTCGCATCCGGCAATTGACGTTTACAACAAAACAAGGCACGCCACCTAGCGGCAACTATCAGGACTAGGATTGGCGCGCTTTGACAGAGTCGGGGCGTTTCCGGTCGGTTACGAGGTTGAGGAGAACGCGCCAGGTCGGCTTTCTTGATCCTGGTGATCGAGCAGTGAAGACGCTTCGGAACTGTCCTACGTTTTGTTGATCCATCATCCTTATACCTGCCTGCCATTGTCTTACAGCAGGGTAAAAGCCATAATAGTTGTTGAATGTGTACCTATAGTGCTGATTTGAAGTGCAAACCGTTTTTCTATTGTGTTAACCAACACTACCCAAAGTACGCCCACAGTAATTAAAATATGCCTGATGCTAACGAGAGACAGACATACCATCTCCGACACATATATCTTTTTTATCCTAAACGGATCGTCTTAGTTATCATTATAACTCGTTCCAACATGAAAGAATAAGCCTCTTCTCCACTGGCCTTTACCTAACAGGAACTCATTTAAGGAAAAAAAAAAATACCAGAACTTCCCAAAAAATTAAATGTATGAAGGAAAAAGATATTGCTGGACTAAATAATAAATTCAGTCGTAATAGGCAATTTATTTTCATTGTCACTTCTCTGACACTACGTATAAAAGTTAATAACTTACTTCGAGGTACTGACAATGATGAAACAGCTTCTTCGTTACTTTTTTTGTTTAGTGCCACAGAGTAAAAAGTAACAAAATTCAGAGGTGCGATTTTTTTTTACGTGAGAACTGTTGTGTCATTTTTATGTTGACTGTGTTTTGTTTTTGTGACGTTTTACTTTCCTTATTAGGTTTTCCTTACCTCAAAAGGAAAAACTGTACCCTTATAAGATCACTTCCTTGTCCGTCTGTCTGTCTGTCGGTCAAGACGCTTTGGCTCAGGAACGCGTGAAGTTATCAAGTTGAAATTAATATCAAATACTCAAGGTGCAATGTGAGAAAATCAAATTTATAAGTCAACGCAATCAAAAGATACGTGTTCCGGAATCAAAACCTATAGGGTACTTCCCGTTGACCTAGAATCATGAAATTTGGCAAGTAAAGGAAAAAACCCGAAAACCGTAAAATTGTAGTAACATTATAAAGAAAAAACTTTTTTCCGTGATAAACTATTTGCATATCTACAAATTTGTACGGAACCCTCGGTGCGCGAGTCTGACTCACACTTGACCAGTTTTTTGTTTTATTTAGTGCCACAGAGTAAAACGTAACAGAATTCAGAGGTGCGAATTTTTTTAGGTGAGAACTGTGAAGTGTCATTTTTATGCTGACTGTGTTTTGTTTTTCTGACGTTCTTATTTTCTTTTTTTAAGGTTTCGAGTTGATGGAAATTAGTGTACTGGATAATATGATTTTTTGTGGCCTGTAACATCATTATCATGCTAATTATTATACTATGGAAGGGAGGTTAGATACCCCGAACCGAGAACATTGAGGATTAACAGTTAGTAGGTAATAAGGTATAGAACATTCGGATTATTCTGGTTACATGTATTACTTTAGTTATTTTCATAAACTAATATTATAAACGTGAAGGTTTGTATGGATGGATGGATAGATGGATGGATGGTTAGATGGATGGATGGATGGATGTTTGTTACTCTTTCACGCAAAAACTACTGAACAGATTTGGATGAAATTTGGCACACAGATGATTTATAACCAGTATTAACATAATTATAGAATACGTTTTATTCCGATATTCCCACGAAATCGAAACTTATGCGGGTGAAACCGCGGGGCGCAGCTAGTTCAAAATGAAGCTGAAGAGTTTGTTGGTTTGAACGCGCTAATCTCTAGAACTGTCAATCGGATTTCAAAAATTCTTTTTGCATTTGATAGCCTCATCATTAAGGCCAGGAAGGCCATACTTAACATCAAGCTAGGGCCCTTGGAAGCCGAGCAAAAACAAATAAAGTCAGAAAGAATGTTGAGCGAAAGCGAAGTGATAGCGCGGACAGTCAGTCAGTATCATCAGTAGATACTTAATTATAAAAAAAAATAAAAAATAAATTCAAGTTTTTTTTTTTAAATAACGTTGCCCCACACTAGGAATTACTCCTGTATCGCGGGTGTGTTTACAAACATTTAAACTCACATACACAAACAGCCAGACCCGGAACAACTACCTGTAGGCAATACAAATATTTGTTTCGTGCGGGAATCGAACCCGCGACACGCAGCGCAGCAGTCGATTGCTCAGCCACAGCGCCAATCGTGTCGTCAAAGTTACATATATTATCCATCAATCAATATTCAGAAGTCTCTGTATTTTGCAATCTAAAGGGATATGAGAATAATGTAAAGGCTAAAATATTCATCATCATCATCAGCCTATAGCAGTCCACTTCTGGAAATAGGCCTCTTCTATTGTACGCCGCCATTCAACTCAATTGAGAGACGATCTTCGCAGGATGACTGGTAGCAGCTAAATGAGAGTTACAGTAATATTGTACCACCAAAAATCTATGAGTCAATTGAACATTCACAGAGTATAAGTTGAAATACGTATTTAGTTAAAATCCTTCGCCATCGACAAACACGGCAACTAAAAATGCACTAAAATCATAATCTTCTCTCAACAAGATTCCACAAACACGAATTAACCTAGAAAGCACGCGCTATCAGCTATCCAGACATTCCCCCACATTACCGTGGCTTAAAATTTTTCTATACACTTAAACACTTCCTTCTTGGTACCAGGAGACTAGGAGAAGCAAGGAGGTAACATCATAAGGTTTTACGATAGCGCTCGTACAGTACATTTTTACCTTGAGCACTTTTGGAGGTGCGTCAAGTAAATACCTACTTTATGACAGCTCGTTAGAAGTTGGGCTATAACACTAAACGACGTCCCCGCTGTTATCGTGGCTTTTTGCTCTCCAAATCTGCCACTTAATACTTCTTCAACTTATTATTGCCTGGTAGTTCGTCCGTTTTAGTATTGTAATGTATGCGTCGGTATTATCTAAAGAGAGCAATTTTTTCCGTTAACGACTTTAATGAATTTCACATTCATTTGAATAAAACCACTTATTAAAAAGGTATTTATCGCTGAAGTAGCTAACCTCTTCTCAAGGCACACATAAAAAGTGGAACGTATTCTATGTAGTGCTTAAATGGAGTATGCTGATTGGCCACATTTCATTTCGTGATGGCACATGCAATCAATCAACCGATGAGTGAGCACGCTCGATTTGGTTCAAAATCTCAAACGTGTCTTCGAATAATGGTAACCTCAAAGTACCTTTTCTCAAAATTTTATCGCTACCACCAATATGATAAACGAGCTATACATCCTATGATTTCCAGCTCAGGTTTAAGATATTCATATCAGAATTCGCAGTTAAGCATATCCCACATTGAGGCATGATATTTTAAGCTCGACTTTTATATTCAACGTGGTATTGCGCCAAACAGCAGGCAAACAAAGAGATAAAAGCTTTTTAAATCTCCGAATTTATGGTTTGTTTGTGCTAACGGAATACTATTTGGTAAATCCTAGCGTTTGTGGACCGATATTATTTTAATATGGAGGGTAGAGCACATATTTTATGCCAAATCACGCGTCTGATCACTATGTAAAGTTTTCGTACGAAAATTCTGTCTAGAAAATGTGGATAGATGAGGTTTTTTCTAGTGTTCTGATATGTTTGTGTTCAGTACGAATTTGTTTCTGTCTTTTTTCAAAGGAAGGGGTATAAATCTTTTAGGTTACGTAAGTCAGAATGAAAAGATTGTAGTTTGTTACCTTGTGTAGTCGAAACTATTGAACCGGCTAAAAGAAATGACGTGTCAGTGAATTCTTTTTGATCTGAAATTACGGCACAGGTATTCAAAATGGCGGACAATAAATTTAAGTATATGAAGAAGATACCTATTATAATTTCATTTTTGTCTAACTAGTAAAAGCGTGAGGAGTCGCTGAATTCTTTATTGATTCAAAATATCGCCACAAGAAATTCAAAATCGCGGGCACTATAGCATGATTTCAATTAACGTAGTTTTGTGCAAGGTCGAGTAATTTTTTTTGTTCTATTTCACAATGAGAGCCATTTGGTAGGAATTTGCCCCCGTTTGGAGGCAAATACCGCCATGATTCGACATGCCGCCAAGCGTTGCGTTTGACAGTTGACACTGACGGGTCTGCAGGCTGCCATTGCCTAGTTCGCTGTCGCTAGCAAAGTGCTTTCCGCTCCCAAGCGCTCTAAAAGTCATTAAGGTTTTAATTTTAACCAATTTACGAGTTTGTCTTTCGTCCTTCTAATGATTTCTAATTAGGTTATTCTTATACATTTATAAGTACGTAGTATGTATTTGACAGATGTCTTATTTCCTTTTCACTCGCGAAGATCAGAGGGAAACATAATAGAATGATAGTCGAGACTCAAGAAGTCATTTTTTGGAGACAAGCTGCCTTTAAAAGACCGTTGGTAAAATCTATTCTACAAGAAAATAATTGCGTGATAATGAAAGACTCAACGTTGAACGAAACAGGGCGAATGAAGAATAAGAAGGAACGGAGACCACGAGACGGATATAATAAAAAGAATTGACGATCACAATAACCACACCTACATTTCTAACCCAACAAAAACAACAATTACCGGGAACCATTAAAACAAAATAAAACCGGACCGTAACCGGAGCACATTCAGTGATCTGTAAAGGACCGATACTGTTCAGCATGGAACACTATCGTTTAAATTTACGCGTATACAATGTGAAATAAATACTGGACACAGATTAGATAGGGCCAGACAAGCGGGTACAGTACTTGGCCAGTTTTACGATTGGTATAGAAGGTTTTTGGGTAAACAGTGGCTTTCGAGTAAGATAACTTCTCCATTTTTGCAGTGGACTTCGTGATTTGGACAATACACAAAGTCGGAATGGACCACATAGCAGTACATAGATACATAAACTCACAGCTTCTTCCCATGGGTATAGTCAGAAACTTTAGAATGCCACCTGTTACGACCTTTACATATTCCTTTTGCCTCGTTTATGTTCACATATTTGGTCATACACGCACGCCGGTAGCTAGTAGTACGCACTAGCAACGATATATAGCAACGTACATGATGAAAAAAAAAATCTGCAAAAATAAAATGCACATCACAAAAAATATACACGATGAAATGTTGATGGTGACTGGGCTTTTGGCTTTAGCTTTAGGCAAAAGCCCACCATCACACACCCGATCACATCAACCACCTAGTCTTTTCCAAACTAAGTTGGGGTCGGCTTCCAGTCCAACTGGATGCAGTTGAATATCAGTATTCGAAACAATACAAAAAGCTCAAAAAATCTGCCATCTTCGATGCCCCAAAAGTATTACGTCAAGGGAATATGCAGCAGCATCCTTCAGTCTGCCAACAACGATAAATCTGCAATGCGGAGAGCGTAATGATCAATTTTTTTTTTCTCGTAGCCCAAGCCAACATCATCAACTGCTCCCAATAATTGGTACTATCCGCTTACCCCCTTCATTAAAAAAAGTCCGTACAGCCAACATTTAATTCCCAAGCCTCTTTAACGAAGCACCGTACGCCCGACAATGCGCTGACACACTCGGGCGTCAGTTTTAACGAATGAAAACAAAACAGGCCGATGCGAAACGTGGGCTCAAAAGTGGAAACCCAATTTCGCTCCGCCGTCCACCAACCGAAGCTCGTTTGACACAAGTTTTAAAATAAAAACTCTCGACGCTTGAATACGTTTTCAATCATGATTTTGGATGTTAGGCAAAGGGAGAGGAATCACGGTTTTATTTTCAAGGGGACTCGTATGTTTTGTAGTTGAATGAAACAAAAGAATATTTGACTCAAAATCAAAAGTAATTTATTCAAACTATGCTGACAGCCGGCACTATTTGAACTATTAAAATTAAAATAAAATAAAAGTCCTCCAGACCCTATTTCAGCTAAGGCGGCCAAACTCAACAGAGACTAGCCTTCGACGCGGGATATATTATAGTGCACAAGTGTGCGCGCAGACACAGGTATACTTCCTCTTCTCTCACTCTCATAGTCCGATGGAACGGCAATCCGACACGACTGGAGAGAGATCAGGCGCAGGACCAGCGGCTTAACGTGATTTCTGAGGTACGGGGGTATCACACTGCCAACTTCCAAACTCCAGGTTGTTACTAAGAAATTTCTCAAGGAAAAACTCAATAACACTTTGCCCGACCCGGGAGTCGGACCCAGGATACGAGATGCCGCTCGTGTATTTGAGTACGGTACTCAATACACGAGCGGCATGTTGTCGACGACATGCGTTGACGGCAGCCGTAGACACTCGTCGTTGCTTGTGTCGTTGACGCATGTTGCTCGTGTGTACAGACGCCAGCGGGTCAAGCTACCCGAAACTGTCAAATTTTCCCAATCAACCTTGAACCTTAATGATTTTGTGATAAAGTTGAAAATCTATTAAAGAAATTTGACAGATTCTAGTAGCTTGATGTGCTGGCGTCTGAACTTCTAAAACGCCCGCCCTTTACCACTTCTTAGTGTGGTTAGCTGGGGAGAAGAAGTGACGCAACAAACTCCCCAGCAGCACAGCTGTCTGTTAAGTTAGAAAAGACTTTATCCTAAAACCTGAGAAGTAGTCTTAAATCTAATCTACCAAAGTTCCAAGATAGGGAAGATCCACAAGTTTGTCTATAAAAAAAGCTATCAGCTTTTGAAGAAAAAAGATCGAGCCAATAACAATTTGTAATGCGTAGGCTCTGAAGCACATTTTGAGGATTTGTCTGTGACTTGAGATCACAAAATACATTGCTCTTTGCAGTTGTATTATATGACTAGTGGAGCAATTTGGAAGGAATAATATACTCAATGGATTACCAGTTATTCTATATATTCTTCAAACGTTTCACAAAGCTGTCCCTTTGAACAAAGCTGCTCGACATAATTTTATATTACTAGATCATTTTATATTTGCCAGCGGCTTCACCCGCGTGGAAGACGGAAATTATACCACGGGAACGTACTCCCGGAATAAAAAGTATTCTATCCAGATTATAAACTATGTGTGTGTCAAATTTCATCAAAATCCGTTCAGGAGTCTTTGCGTGAAAGAGTAACCAACATCTATCCATCCATCCATTCTCACAAAATTTCGCGTTTATAATATTAGTAGGAAATGTAGGATTGAAAAACTAATTGAAAGTTATCAAATTATTGAAGCCTGAATACCTTCTATTCAATCAGACTACTAAGTTATTTCAAATGAACCGTCGTATACCTATACAAAGCTGTCTTACGTAGTCTTATGTCAGTCTAGACAGCGTACCGCTTTAATAGCTACAATAATTTAAAACACGTATACGGTTTCGTATTTTACATGGACCGACTGCCTATCTGACTAATTTCATTAATCGTTATTATTTACTAGCTGCGCCCCACGGTTTCACCCGCATAAGTTTCGATCTGATATGGTAATCCTGGTTATAAACCATCTGTGTGCCAAATTTCATCCAAATCCATTCAGTAGATTTTGCGTGTAAGATTAACAAACATCCATCCATCCGTACAAACTTTCATTTTTATAATATTACTAGGATTTACAATTTTCTAAAATAGCATCTTGGGGCAACCTGTGCTTAAAGAACTGTACTGCAGGGTTACGTATCATAATACCGCATCAATGAAATTAAAACGAAAAACGTGCAAAGAGTAAGCGAATTGCAGGATAGAGAGAGAGAGGCCTAAATTATGTCGGCGAGCGGCGCAGGCGGTAGTTTTCAAATTACGAATTATTTTATGTTGTTATAATTTTTAAGATTACTGGCCACTAGCCCTACCCGTGTGTTAAATTAATGTCGCTATTGTAGCGGCACGTCGTATAATCTTACTTCTTACTAATATTACGAGTATAAACGCGAAAGTTTGTATGGATGGATGGATGGATGGATGTTTGTTACTCTTTCACGCCAAAAATATCAGAACGGATTTTGATGAAACTTTACAGTAATATAGCTTATACATGAGCATAACACATAGGATACTTTTTATCTCGATATTCCCACGGGATCGACACTTATGCGGGTAAAACTGCGGGGCGCTGCTAGTGAGTCTATAAAACAATGACGGAGCAAAAGAGTCCTGCCGATTGATTGTGTAAAAATCTCACCGTGAAAAGTTAGGTGAAGTGAGCTTAGAGTGAGCTGTCAATAGTATCAATCCCTAGCATTAGTTGGAATGACAGCTCACTCCACGTTCACTTCACCTAAGTTTTCACGGTAAGATGGTTACAGAATCGCACTGCTTTTTACAAAATGAACTGAAAATCTATTTTTACTAGGTCTGCCCACGGCTTTATGTACAAGAAAATGTGCTCCACAATTTTAAGCCACCCTTCACATATATGTAAGTAAATACTTAAGTATATTAACGCTATAAGCAATAAACTCCCCTAAATAGCAGAATATATAATTCCAAGCCATTTAACCGACCGCGGAGGCAGCGCGAGGGGTTCTTTGATTCGAATTGATGTTTGTCTGTGTGTTCGTTCAAGTATGCTAAATTCGGAGAGGAAATTTTGTATAGCCGAATCACGGGTGATTTGAAAATTGGTCCGTTCATAATGTTTATTTTTGGCTTATTTTTGTTCTGGATGATGAATATTTTAAGGTTTGGCTTGCGTTTATTGATTCAGATATTACTTCAAAGGATGTTTTGGTTCTTTGTTAATTGATTCTGTTTTATGAATTAGTTGCGTATTTCGCTCTATATCATCCTGTTAAACTTCGTGTCCCGTTATTTACTACGTAATAAAAATGACATGACAGTTTACACAAGACTTCCTTATAAATATAGCAAAAATGTGCACTAAGGAAGGATTTTTGAAAAATCAATGGGTTTTGCCAATGTTTGAGTAGCTATAAAGTGACTAAACTATGGAATATAGCCTGATAGCTAGAGATATATAAAATAATACTTTATTTTATCAACCCCACCGTGTATTTTGGTAGAATTAGAGGGCTAAAAAACAACAAATACACAAACCTCTCTCATATTTTTCCGTATTATTTAGTTGCTCGTATACCAAGTGGAGTTTTAAAAACATCGATGGTTTCCACGCCCCCGATATTATTTTCAGCAAAAACAGAACAACCGTACTGAAACGCTTTAGTGGTAAAAGGGGTAAAAACCGTTAATTGTGGAGCGCAGCTCATGTTTCTCTGCTGCACTTTTTTCCCTCGTTTCTTGCTGGTTCTTTTAAATAAGCTTATCAAAGATATTCTTAATGGATTTTTTTATGTGAATACCTGTGTGAATTGCTTTGATTGTATTTAAATTCTTTAGAATGTGTAAACCCAAAGGCTCCCGAGACAGGCACGATGCAACAGCGCGACGCGACTCTTGTACAACAATTTTTATGAAAACTTTTTTTTTTGTTCTAGGACATGCCGGTTTCCTCACGATGTTTTCCTTTGCCGCTAGCTACTCACATAACATAACAGAATCAGCGCCGCACTGCTGGCACAGGCCACCTCCCTGTGGCCCAGTGCGGGTTGGTAGATGTCACATGTCTTCGATTTTTTGGTTCTAAGACATGCCGGTTTCCTCACAATGTTTTCCTTTACCGTTTTAAGAGCAGCAGTGATAAGATTATTTTACACTAAGTAAAGTGCCTGTCTGACCTACAACTCCTAAATCACGGTCGTTGCAACTGGGCCACCAATGCTCTCATTCGCTAGCTACTCGCTTCTCGCTAATCTCCGGCAATGGGACAGGTGCCTACGCCCGCGTCCTAAACAAAGGCGATCGTCGAGCTCTTTTAAATGAATACGACATACGCGCCATTAATCAAGTTGCGTATGTACCTACGTTATTATTCGGAAAAGCGATCGCGCGAATATGCGATTACAAAACAGCGTATTCGCGCGACAGTCGCTTTCGGTTAGGAAGATCGACTTGTATGGAGGTGTTAGAACTGAAGCAAATAGTCAGATGACTGGTTAATCATTAAAACAAAGGACGCGCGCAGTAGTGTCATGTAACATCGTGCTATACATGACACCACTGCGCGCGTCCTTTGTTTCAATTCGAGGTATTCCACTTAGAGCAATGAATTCAACAGCACAATATTTTGTTTCAGTGCGGTTAGTGGAAGTGCTCAGATGCGATTCGGGCAAGTTCTATTGAAATCAGTGCTCTGAGTGGAACCTTCGAGATTCGTCTTAGTATGGACAGACGATGATACATGAGAGGGGCAATTCTCGTATTTTAAAAACGTTCACAGTCTGATCTAAGTTTCAATTTGTCAAAAATACCTTTAATTTCCCTACATTTTGACAAGTTTTTGACATTTGTTTGTCGCCGAGATGTGACTGCGACTAGTTTTTGAAAGTTTTAAATTACGAGAATACTGGGCATACAGTACCACAAATCTAGCAGACTATTTAGTCTGACTATGTAGGTGAACATACCTACTGCGTAGGTGACGAGGGACTAGTGGCTAAGAGCCGCACGGGTCGATCGATTAGGTTGCTGCGGTTGGTCCGTGGATGGGTGACCATCTTTACATACCAAAATCCCTCCGTGCCTGGGAAAGCACGTTAAGCCGTTGGTCCCGGCTGTCATTCGTGGATCTTTGTCAGTCGTTACGGGTAGTCAGAAGCCCGAAACTCTGACAAGCAGTCTTACTAAGGGGTATCGTATTATCCAGTAACTGGGTTGTGGAGGTCAGATAGGCAGTCGGTCCATGTAAAATACTGGAATTCAGCTGCATCCGGTTAGAATGGAAGCCGACCCCAACACAGTTGGCAAAAGGCTAGGCAGATGATATGTAGGTGAACAGACTTGTTCACCTACGCGTTGGTAATTATCGAAACTAATTCCGAAAATGACAACAGACTATTTCTTTCAAATAATTTATGATAATTTCTACACAAATGAAAAAACAAAAGAAAATTGGGTAGCCATTGAGCGAGCTAACCCTTATACAGGATAAGCAAACATCAATAGATGAGCTTACCCTCATACAGAATGAACAAAACATATATCGATGAACATATATGAACAGGTATGGGATGCAAGCTGTGTCGACACCCTCGCGCCATTCCATCTTCCTAGCACGGTGGGCTGTGCTGGGGCTGCTGCTGCTGGAGCAGAAAACCTCAAACGGCGCAAATATAACAACCTTATTGGGAGCTATATGTTTGAGCCGTTTGGGGTTGAAACACTGGGGGTCTTGGGGTCCGAGTGCTCATCGAATTTTTCGGGACATCGCCAAGCGGTTGGTTGACTCTTCACGTGACCAGAAGGCTGGCCTATTTTTAGCCCAAAGAATCAGCATTGCCATCCAACGTGGTAATGCTGCCAGCCTTTTGGGCACTTATCCCATTGACAGTGATGCGGAAGAATTTTTTGATGCCCAATGAGCTCCTGCCTTTTTCTATATTTTTTGTATTATATACTTATATTATAATTGTATATATATATTAGTGTCAGCTTGTAAAAATAGTAATTAATCAGTGTATGTTAGATAGAACATATGAATAATCTAGAAACTGACATCTTCACTGTAAAGTTTCCCCCAGCATTTTTGTGTCACGTTAATTATGGTCCCGCAGGAATCGTGTGACGGTTTGTGCAATTTATTTGTTAGTGACCTCGCTTCATACTGCCTGTGTTAGGGTGAACATCCTGTAAGAATTAGTGGGATGATCCCGACGCTGTCGTCGGGCCAGGAAGAGTAGTAAGTCAGCGTTGGGCATCTGCACCCTAAATGTGAAACTAGACAGGTTTTTGTCTTTGATCAGGTTCTTGTTGTTGAGCTAATGAATTTTTCAATCAATATGAAGCAATGGATTTTGGTGGATTGGTAAAATTAAAGCTATTGAGATTACAGGGAACGTTGCATTACTTTTATAAGTAAATAATTATTAATCTAATGTTTTTTTATTTAATTGTGTGGGAGGAACTTTATTTATAAACGTTACTTAAAGCTACATTTATAAATAAACCCTGTCATGTTCACGCAAAGAATTTATTAAGAAAAAAATGTGGGCTGCCGAGAAGATACGTAATAATCTCCGAGAAAATTTAACGCCAACGTGAAAAAGACAGCCTTTTGATAAGTTTTTAATTATCAGGACAAGCGAGTACTTCCTACTAATATTATAAACGCGAAAGTTTGTATGGATGGATGGATAGTTTGATCATTGAAGTTGGTGGAGAAATATCACGCACACTTGGTTATTCTAAATCCTATCCTACTATCCTATCCTACCTCCTACTATCCTACTAATATCCTATCCAATATTCTATACTACTTCTTATTAATCCTACTTAATATTATAATCGCAAAAGTTTGTATGGATGGATGGATGGAAGGATGTTTGCTACTCTTTCACGCATAAACTACCAAACGGATTTGGATGAAATTGAGCACACATTATGGTTTAACACACAGGAAGATTAACACATAGGATATTTTTTATCCAAATATTCCCACCGGATCGAAAATTATGCGGGTGAAACCGCGGGGTGCAGCTAATATTACATAAGGACCATGTAATAAGTAGTCGCTTTTTTATCTCAAAGTAAATATAAATTATATTTTTGGACCAAACACTGCTAGGAAAAGTACGATTCCCAAAATAGAAGAACATACTCCTCAGTAAGCTTATTACCTTCCCACAATTCTTTCTAAAAATACATCTTAAAGATAACAAACGGATACGTTTTCCCGAACTCAGCACAAAATATGGTATCTCCGAAATAGCTACAGGAAAACGGGACGTTGTCCATTATTGTCTAATATATTACATTCACATGGTAACCCTACCGTTTCGATGTCACAAAAGAGAAATTTTGTTGGGAAGTTGTGATAAACTGCCTTGGTAGAGGAAGTTCCGTTACTGATTAGCAGAAAAGAATTTTCTGTAATGTTGTTTGTACGTCGGCTTATTTCTACTTACGGCGTTTTTCTCGCGCGTTTATACTTTTATCAAGTCGGTCTTTGTATTTATCTTGTCTGCAATATAAATGTAAATAAAATAGTATCTTGTTATTAATGTTATTCCAATTCTGTCTAATTTTATCTAATGTTATCGAATTTTACCTATTTAGAACGCTAATTGTAAACGGAGTAATAGCTTGGACACCGCGATGCAATGCGATGCGACGGGGTGGGTCGGGGAACAACAAATTTCACGCGGACAAAGTCGCAGCCAGAAGTTAGTCTCTAAAATAATTATTTAAACTCTGAAAAACTACGAGCGATAATTTACAAATCTAATCTATTACAAAATAAAGATATACTTAGCAAAAAGCTAGATCTTCATAAACTTTTCTAAAATGGCTGCTTATTCAAATAAAAACCTCCGAAATCGTTTGATTCTCCTAATCCTTAGAACTTTATCCACATGAAAACCTCCGAAACAATTTGATACTATTAACCCTTGGATCTTTATCGTACTTTTTTTTAAATAAAACTGCCAGCAGTGTAGGTGGAACCTTATTACCCCTTTTACTTTATACATAAATCTACAGAATCTTTCATTATTTCCAAACCAAGATCCCTCCGTGCCTCGGAAAGCACGTTAAGCCGTTGGTCCCGGCTGTCATTCGTGGATCTTTGACAGTCGTTAAGGGTCGTCAGTAGCCCGAAAGTCTGACAACCAGTCTTACCAAGGGGTATCGTATTACCCAGTCACTGGGTTGTGGAGGTCAGATTGGCAGTCGATCCATGTAAAATACTGGTATTTAGCTGCATCCGGTTAGACTGAAAGCCGACCCCAACATAGTAGGGAGAAGACTAGGCAGATGATGAATCTTTCATTATATCGTAGTCCCAGATATAATATTATAACAGGTATTTCTTTTCAACAACTATTTATATACGTCTTGTCTACAGGCCTTGAACTAAACGAAGTTTTTATCATGTTTCCATTGCAAGAAAACATTTTCGTATATTTTGTTTTGCTCATTGTTTTCTAGTGTCGACAATTTTGTAGTGTCGCGTGTTTGGAAGTTTTTATCTAGCTACGAGATAGATTTGTGGCGGCACTACGTCACACACTGACGTCACTAGTTGGTATATGTACAATGTCCCGAAATCAATCGTCGGGCAGTAGCCCACCAGACTCAAAAAACTTAGACAAAAACTCGCTCACATAGAAAAAAGTGTAGTTCCATACATTTTGACCGTGTAGGTGTTGCACTTTTCTATCAAAAAGCAGATTTTTTTTTATAGCCGATGAAAAATAGGAATGTTTTGTCGGCTGTCTTGACTGTGCTTGGAAGTCATATGCTGAAGTCATGGTTCCAGTTTGCGGACTTGTTAAAATTATTACTGAAATGCTAAACAAACAACTAGCTTCTATTTTGTGCCCCGAATACCTACTTATAAATGGACAACCTTGTAAAAGACCAAAATCCTCCGACCATTATTATTATTCCTAAAACCTTAATTACTTTAATTGAAATCCGTATTCCCAAAACGAATTTATCTAACAAGATTATTTTAATTTTAATCTTTTACCAAGCATTTGCATAAATTGCTAGCGGCATAAAATAATCAGTTTGTATTCTATTTCGGTATTTTAAATTGAAATTTGTGAATCTAAAATTAAAAGGGAAAGTTTTAGGAGCTTTATGATGTAGATTGGTTGCAATGATCGTTATCAATGGAAACTGTTCTGTTTTGTCCTTGATTGAAAACCTGTATTCCTGTGAGACTTTGAAAAAACATACAAGGGATTATTTCAGAAGGATGGAAAGCAGAATTCACGTCATCATCATTTAAGCCAAGAATCACCCAGTGCTAAGTAGCTCTCCTTTTTTCTGCCAAAAGAAAAAAACGTTTATTTGCGGTAAATATGACGCACAGAAAGAACACAAAAAAGAACAATTTGGGGGAAAACGTGCGCCACATCTACAAAAAACGGCGATCGCTCAGCATAATGCTTCGACTCTATGCGAGACAGAAATCCAGCGCTGGTTTTCAGCGATCGCGGACAGCCAGCGATGACGTGATGACGTCAACCTGTTCAGTATACGATAAGATATAAACAGCACAATAAAAAATAAAATGAATAGACAATACCTAGTTCTAAATGTTTATACAGGCTGTCCGGTAATAATAATTAATGGATAACCTCTTAAGGGGTCATTGCACTCAAAATTATGAACAACTAATACTATGGTATCAAACCTGAAATCGCGAACAAAGAATCAGCTGTTTCCTACATTTGGTCAGTTATGCGATCATAAATGTAGGGACCAGCTGATTTTTTCTCGCGATTTCATGTTTGTCCTTAAGAGGTTATCCATTAATTACCGGACAGCTTATATAAACATAATATTTATAAAATGGTTATATTCCGGACAACGACTCATGCACCGCAGACGAATTGCTTGTCTGCGGTGCATAAGTCGTTGTCCGGAATGTAACCATTTTATAAATATAGACGGTTAAACTTTGATCGTTTTAATCCTTAAAAGGGGTCATTGTACTCATCATTAGAAACAACTTTTACTACGGGACCAACCCTTTTTTTTTTGGGTGGGAAATCATCATGTGACTTCTCCCGCTCTGGGCTGAGCGGAAGGGCGTGTCCGACTTTTACTGACTAAAACCCACCCGTATTCCTTCATTTGCCTATGCCAAGGGCCACGGTATCTTTTCCAAACAACCCATGGCCCTGGCGGCATCGGCCCTAGCGGACCCCATCACACGGGACCAACCCTGACATCGTGAAAAAAAAAAAATCTGTAGGTCCATAGATTTTTCGTTCGCATAACTCGACATAATGTATGGATCAACTGATTTTTTTTACGATTTCAGGGTTGGTCCCGTAGTAAAAGTTGTTCATAATGATGAGTACAATTACCCCTTTTAAGGATTAAAACGATCAAAATTTAACAGTGTATATTATATACATATATGCCATATTTGTACGCGTGATTATTAACTTGTAAGATTTATCGTCTAAAAGTACTTACGAGTAATAACGTGCGAAGAAAATACTATAATTAACACCAGCCTAACTCTGACGTCAGTTGCTGTCGTCAGGTGAACCAATATATATTCACAATATCATAGAAACGCACACTACATCTTAAACGATCATGGAGGTGCGAGTCATATATTGCTACGCATGACCGGCGTTGGTAACAATATTATAGCCTTCACAAGTGTAGATACTTAAATGTACATCAAGCATACAGCTTACACCATAGGCAGCCAGGTTTGCTACAACCCTCTTCACTGGCTACTGTTTACAGAGACATGATCAATTCTCATATAGTTCATTAACACGACTGAAAACGACTCATCTTTATAAGATCCTTAATAAACACTTAATAAATTGATTAATCTCAATAATTTCGATTCATTTTAATCATCATGAAATGCACTTTCTGCAGGTATAACTTTAAGAGTTGTAAGTTTTATACTTTTTGAGAAAATCGAATCAGAGTTCCAAAGTGACCCGGTTTATTAGCTGTCCAGTGTAGTTCTTGGCAAATAAGAAGAATATGTCCAGTCTCAAGAAGGCCAAGTGGTAACCGTTTTCAAACATTTCATACTTTTACAACGATTTCCAACAGTATTAACATACGCTGTTCGATAGCTTACGTCAATCTAATATATTTTTGGCTAGCTACACCCCGCGGTTTCATCCGCATAAGTTTCGATCCCGTGGGAATATCGGGATAAAAAGTATCCTATATGTTAATCCTGGTTATAAACCATCTGTGTGCCAAATTGCATAAAAATTAATTTAGTAGTTTTTGCGTGAAAGAGTAACAAACATCCATCCATGCATCCATCCATCCATCCACCCACCCATACAAACTTTCACGTTTATAAAATTAGAAGGATAGGATTTTTCTATATCTTTATCGCTAATAGAGAGTCCTTCTATCTAGGCGCTGTTAGCAGTCTGACCGCTACCACCTTTTTGACTGGTATTTCTTAGAAAAGTTAGGCAATGACTGCTAGGGATCAGATTCCAAAGCACTCAATATACGAAAGATATAAAATGCAAAAAAAAATGCAAATAAAATGTAAAAGCATACATTGTTCATTGTTTAACAATCATGATATTTCACACAGGAACACTCTGATCTATAGACTGTTCGAGACCTTTCGTCTCGAACGCCTCCTAAGCGGCCTATTTTCCTGCCAGGGTAGCGGGATTGTCCGAAAGGGTTACCGCTGCCCTGGAACATAAAGGGCTAAGGAAGGAACACGGGTGGGTTTTAGTCAGTAAGAGTCTGACACTTCCTTCTGCTCCACCCAGAGCGGGAGGGGTCATTTGATGATTTCCCATCCTCAAAAAAAAAAAAAAAAGCGGCCTATTTTTATGTTACGAGCGTCGGGATCGTGACAATAAAAACTGCCGATATAAATTACTAAAAATTACACTTCAATTAAACAACATTAATAACAGCTCAAACACACTAATTATAAAACACAATTGCTCTTAAATCGCACTTGAAGATCGCTTTCGATGTATTCGCCTGTATCGCTGATCCAAGACTGACTGGTCGCGGCTAATTCCGGCCTTATGTAGTGCCGCAGATAGTTCCAGAATCTTCTATTGTAGAAACATCTAGAATGTTCGAGTACATACTGGCCCCGACTGACTAGATGTCGATAGTTCTAGTATCGAAATTTCTAGAAGGATCGATTAGTTCTGTTACGCGTTACTAGATGGCGTTAGTGGTAAATTAGTTCTACTACGTGATACTAGTTGGCGCTAGTGGTAACTAATGTAACCATGTACCAGGCATTAATTGTGGCGCGCAACATTTATATACCACACCATGAGGAATTCTGATATTATAATTGAAGAACAACCGTCAACCCGTCTTGAGCCAGCGTGGTGATCATAGCTTATGCCTTCTCAGTTTGAGAAGACGTCTTTACAATGTAGTGGGACAATAATATAGGCTGGTATATTATATGTCCAGTTTCAAAGGCATTTTTTTTAACATTTGAGAAACAGATTCGAAAGTCGCATTTATATACTAAGGAAACTATATACCATCTAAAAGTGTTCAATCTAAAAGAGTAACTTTGTTAGAGAGCAACTTATCCAAAGAGCACCTAAATTCTAGTATAATTCCCAAAGTTTCCATTTAAAATTCAAAAATCCTCCAATAAACAATAGGTAAGTGAGTCTTTAATCATGATATTTCACACAGGAACACTTTGAATGTTCGAGATCTCTCGTCTCGAACGCCTCCTAATTTATCAGCTTTCCACTTCGATTACTTAAGCGCACCAAAATGATTCGCCCCATTAAGTTCTTGTCTTACATTTGAACGCTGTGATATTTTATTTTAAGGCACGAGGTGAATATTTTATGGATTAATATCGTTTGTTGAGATATTGGGTTTCTAGGTCGTGTTTGTTTCTTCATGAGTGCTTATATTGGAGAGGACACGGTGAGTAATTCTAATGAGAGATATAATTCTTGGCAGTTAATACGAGATAATAATATACACCGTTAAATTTTGATCGTTTTAATCCTTAAAAGGGGTCATTGTACTCATCATCATGAACAACTTTTACTACGGGACCAACCCTGAAATCGTGAAAAAAATTTTTTTTTTCACTTGTTCAGGGCTGGTCCCGTACTAAAAGTTGTAAAAAACACCATATGAGTAGGTGTAGTGTATAAATAGCGAATGAATAATATAATTAACAATGCTCTGCTATCATGTAACACAAATGAACAAAGTAATTTTATTAATTATGAGACTCTAAGAAAGTGCTACGAAATTGGGATAAAGGTCAGATTGACACTTTTCTTAGTTATAACATAATCTATCTCGTAAAATAATAAGTTAGAGTTAAATTTCTTATTAGGCTATTGGGTGACGTCGTTAGTGGCAGCGCAGAGGTCACTTTGACTGCAAGTTTTGGGACACAGAGGGCAGGATAAGAAGGTGGAGCATAGTTTGCGACATAACTCCACATCTACAACCTTCTGTCGTTCCGTCGAGGTAGATCACTTTACCCGTTGGAGTGGTGTGGCGAAATTTTGGTCCGACAAGACCTGAGAGAACTCGTGCCAGTGACATGAAGAAGAAGAACTAGGGTACATTGTAATTAATAAAACAGTTCAAAAAAGAAGTTGATATTTTACTACTAATAAATCACTTATTTATGCAATCTGCAATAGTATATAATTCCATTTTATAATTCCAATTCCATTCCCAAATTCCATTTTGAGCAGTAGAACTAATGATCTTCACTTGTTTCTTATCATCATCTCAATCAAATGGAACCAATAGGACTTACTTTCAAACCAATAAAAAAAACTGCAGAAATATTTTCATGCACTTCTTTTAAGTTAGAAGACACTATGTTTAATCCAGATTTACTCTTAGATAAAGTACCGTAGAAAATTATAATCTTAGTATTATAACTTTCTACGGTACTTTGTTTGGTAATAAAATCGATAAAGGCTTGTCCAATGCAGGTCAGACTCACTCACTGGAAATTGCAATCTCTAGAAACAAGAAATAAGGAATTACAAAATGAATACCTGACTGGTTTAGATAAGTAACTGGATATTGCAATATTGGATACTGATGTTTTAAACAGTTAAGATTTTTCTCTGTAGCGGATTATGTTCCGTTGTCTGTACTGTCTTTAGAATATTGGTGTTTTCAGTTTGAGACAACGTGGTGACCTAATTGATATTTTCATCTTTGATGTTAGTAGATGTGGCACTTGTATCTTGTCCCTCCTCTTTTATCATATATATTATCATATTGATTTTCAAGTCGTATTTTAGGACTGGTTTTCTTTGTTAACTGGCGAATGTGGGTGTTATTACAGGTACACCTCTGCGTAGTCAAAATATATACGCATAAGGCATATACGCACGTATGCACGCGTATATATATTCGTACTTTAACCCATCCAAAGGTTGTGTTTAAAAGATCGCTCTCAGCGATAAGACAGCCCATTGTGTCACCCTTTGTAAAATTTCTATATTTATGTCTGTAATTTATATGGTGTACATAATAAAGAGTATTCTATTCTAATCCTTCAGGCGTGATGTTATGTATGTTATTTCCGTTATTATGTTTTCCCAAAATAGTTTCGTTATAGTGGTCTAAATCATGTGATGGTATCTACATCGTCACTACGAACTACGCATCGCACTAATGTCACGCAAAATCCTGCATCGCGCAAGCAGAGTTTACCGTGCGACTAGCATATTACATACAACGTCCAGACATCAATCCTCGGGCATATGCCCACCTGACACAACACCCGTCTAGTAGTAGGATCTTTCCTTTTCTATGGAGGATGAGTGAACTTTTCCTCGTACCTCTATAAACAATTAACTTGTATTGATTGAACGAGTTACTTTATTTAGGGAAAGCTGAATATTGGGATTCACTAAGGTAACCTGTCAATCCTTTTCCAGCTATTCGAAAACTCACCTCTAGCATAAAAAGGATCCGTCCCTCCTCGCCCCTTTCCCAAACAATATAAAGATACCAAAACAACCTTCTAACTCACAACTTTCTTCCTATATTTAAAGCCCTCCCTTTGTGAAGTCACGTGAGCTAAGTGCAAAATCACATTAGCATTCTAAAATATGCGGATAGCCCAACTTTTCGTCTATTGTACCTCCGTCTTGGTAGCGGCAACTCTGGAAAACAGTTAATCACTTAAGTTTTCGATAATGTCTTATACGAAGTTGTGTTCTCGTGCTCTGGTGTAGCGTGTAAGAGTTGTAATGAGTTTGATAGGTGTGCGATTTTTTTTGGTTCGTTGTAACCCAGTTTGGGTTTAGCCTTTCGATTTAAATTAGGTTTTGTTGTACGTACCTACAGTAAAGTAAGAAACACTTGCACTGCGAAAATCATCCTTTCTGCGAAGACTTAGAGACGCTATCAATTTCAAATTAATACCACTGATATATGGTTGACTGTACCTACTACAATTAAAGCAATAAAAATACAGCAGCAGCTGTTACTTTGTTCTAAATTTTCTGTGGTCTTAGTGTAGCTGAGAAAAACCAAATGATAGGTAAAATTAAAACTTATGGTCAGGCCAGGTTGGAATTGTATTTTTTTAAATAAAGTTACCTACATAATTATGTTGGTCAAAATTTTTCGCTTAAAAGGTATTTACAATGAATTTGAACTCAAGAGTTTCCTTACAACAAACTGTGTCGTTGAGCTAAGTCGCCTACCTTAAACTTTTCATCAGAGTCTCAAGAACTTCGTTAAATTTAAATTATAATTTGGCAGGAAATTAAACTTGTCTTTCGCAACCTATATTTTATTGTGAAGTTACTCAAATATCTAAATATTCGCACTTTATAAAGACAAGTTATGCCAATGCTAATGGATAAGTACAAATTCTCAGGAGTAGGCTTGATATTAATAGCAATGATGACAGAATATTTTTCATCGCTTGCCATGAATATACGAAAATTCTGTTTTAAAAATCTCTCAAAATTGTTTTTACATTAATATCGAACATAACACCGAAACGACCATTAAAATATGACAACATATTTCACTTTGCTGAACAAAAAACCGCAGGAACAAATTCTACAAGCATCGTTATTGACATTTATCACGGATACCTGACATGATAAATGGGATTTCGGCAATAATAATAAATGTAAGAAATTACTTCTCGTCTCTTATAATAAAGTGATAAAAAATCGTGAAGGGGAAGTATGTCCTGGCTATGGAAACTTCGTTGCGTTGCTCGAGGCAAAGATTTTTATTATTCAAAAGCTTTGCCCGTGACGGCTTGATGAATGTTGTAAAGAAGTTCAAATTTTATTTCTCGCTAAAGCGAATGGAAGTTATAAAATTTACGATTCGACTGTGAATAATATAATTCTGTTTGTTGTACGCCAAGAAACGACACTTTTAATGACTTTTTTAATTTTTTTGAGAGGTTGTTTCGTGATTTTATGAAGACGTAAATCGCTTTTGACTTTAATGAATGTTTCAGTTGCATTAAACATCAACAGAGATACATATTAAAGTGACATTTACTTTGTCTAGACATAATGTGGCATCTTGTTCATCGATAAGAAGTCAACATTTTTACCTCTAACAATATTATTTTAGGAAAAACTCGCAAACCTGGATTCCCAATTATCGACCGGATCCTGTTCGTTAGAGTCTTCGCTGATTTATTTCTTCTCCATCTCAAGACACATTACAAAACACACCCTTAATGAATTGTACATCTTTTTGGTGAAGTTGTACCAAAGTCGGCAGGCGTCGGCAGTTCTGAACAGATTTATTTGTGGTCCAAGATCCCAGGGTCCCCAAACCTCACTTATTTTCTGAGTAACAACATGTGTAAAGTGTGTAGAGATAGAGTAGTGTTAGTAGATAATTAGGTACTTTGTACGTATGCATACGTGCTAGCTTGGGTCAGTGGATCACTTGAAAAAGAATGAGATACCATTTTACGAAAGGTAGGTAAAAAATTTACTTTCACTTCAAATTACTTTTATTTTGTAGTTATTCAAATCACAATTATACGCATCTGACCCACTCAACCATAAATGACCAGTTGCTTATCCATTGCAACTATAACAGACAGTCCTAGAAGCTCTTCGGATTATGTTCACGGATATTTTCAGCTGAATTATCAAGCATTATTGTAGCAGACAGTGAGCCCGACATTAGAGGTTTTGCCTACCATCCTTTGTTCTATTAATGGTGACTGTACGGACTGTTAAGGACCCTATTGTCGTTGTATAACCGTTGAAGACTGGGGCTTTTGTGTTTTAGTATTTTTGGCTTATCTCGATGACATCTTCATATTGACTCGTTATGTAGCTTAGCGGGGTATTATGAAGTGTACACTTGGTGTCGTTTTGTTATTAATGGAGTATTCTTAAGCTCGTTTCTGGTTTTATGTTTTTGTGAATTGACTATTTGTTTTGACTATATTTTGGCTGTATTTAGAATGAAAAATGTGGATAGTAGGAACATTGTATTTAAGGTTTTGTGTTGTGTCCTTTATATAATAAGTAGGTACTAATAAAAATATTTTCAAAGCATGGTATTCATTTGGGAGTATTCAGAGCTGAACTGAGGATGCTAAAAAAAATAAATGAAAAATATAAATTTTTATAAATAAATAGCTTTGCGCATGAAATTTCTTGGTCCTCCGATCCGCGCCGTCGCATAGAATCGCCTGCCCGTGCTATTACTTCGTTTTTGCTTAGCTTTCTTTCTGATTTTTTTTCTTTTTGCTCAACTCCTAAGGGTTGTAGCGTGATCTTAAATAGCCTATAATAACCTTTTTCAAAAATGGACTATTATATGCAAAATAATTTTTCAAATCCGATTGGTAGTTCCAGAGATTAGCGCGTTCAAACTAATAAACTCTTTAATTTTATTATATTATTTAATAAGTATACGACGATAGGTCCCGTCATTTCTGGAACATTCCTGATTTTCGTCGCTTACGTCCCAGGCAAGCTACCTTAGTCGCTGCACAGACGCCGTATCGAAAGGTTATGTCTGTTTTGCCTCACCAAAATCGTGTTAATTTATCCAGATCAAGATATGTAAAGTTTAAATTGTTTGACGGCACGGTTGGCGCAGTGGCTAAGCGATTGACTGCTGCGCTGCGTGTCGCAGGTTCGATTCCCGCACGGAACAAATATTTGTTTGACTTACAAGTAGTTGTTCCGGGTCTGGCTGTTTGTGACGCACCCACGATGCAGGAGAAATTCCTAGTGTGGGGCCAGCGTTTTTATTTCAAAATAAATAAATAAATGATAAATTATTTTATTTTGTAAGTAGGTTTGTACAAACACTTTTACACGTCAATCATATTTTAAAACTAGATGAGGTCGGCGTTTCCTATCTGACTAGTCTGAGAAGAAAGGCCGAAACAAACTCAGACGTCACAGTCTCTTTCCAGACATAATCTTGGTCAGATCATATGAAGACCATGTAGGTCGATGTCTGAGATGGTCTTTTGAGGAAAGAACCTCACAGATTGAGAGAAATAAATAATAATAGGAATAAATTATCTACTGAAATGTTCATGATGTAAATTAAATAATGATTAGTAGCTAAATTAGACTGATAAAACTACAAACGTAGGTAGGTACGTTACTTAAGAACATTTTACCTAGACCAATTAATTCCTAAGGAGGTCGTATCTAGCTACATAATTAAACTTTAATAAGGTAAGTATCTACCTACCAACAAATCTACATGATACCTACCTATCTTGGGGAGCTAGGTAGAATCTTACTACACCAATCAATCGATGTAGTAAATTAATCAAAGTCGATCGATTGGTGTGGTTTAATAGGAACGTTAAGCAGAGAAAAAATCGATGATAAGTTAATACTATTTGCCTATTTCTAAACACCTTCTAAATTAATAGTTAAGGTATTTGGTAGGTAAGCATTTTAATGATACATAGAAGTTTAGATGACCTTATTATAACCTAGGAGGGTACGTGTGATGAAACCTAATTGACATAATATCAGGGTGGCGGGAGAAGTGACGTCCAAAAGCAAAATTTAGATACCTATCATCAACGGTTGTCTGAATCACCCCATGTATGTACTGCGATTTTTTCATAATTTTCACCTGAAATCATTTTTTTGACATGATATTTTTTTTGCTTTTTACCGGACGTCTATTGATGTTTTAATTGTAGGAATGCATTACAATAAGAAGAAGAAGATTACAATAACATCAAATACCACCTCAAAATTATATTAAAAAATAAACAGAACAATAAATTGAAAAAAATAAACATCCTTAAACGTCCAATACGTACAAGGATGTTTTTTTTTTTGTGGGAATTCATTACAATAACTTCAAATACCATCTCAAAAGTAGGTATATTATAAAATAAATAGAATAAATAATTGTATTGATTTTTTCTTTTCATAAGCTTCACTGTTGCTTCTTACTATATCTTTGGCATCTAAATTTTCCTCCTCAGTTACTCCTTGTTTACCACTTTTTTTTTTTTTTGAGGATGGGAAATCATCAAATGACCCCCTCCCGCTCTGGGTGGAGCGGAGGGAGTGTCAGACTCTTACTGACTAAAACCCACCCGTGTTCCTTCCTTAGCCCTTTATGTTCCAGGGCAGCGGTAACCCTTTCGGACGATCCCGCTACCCTGACAGGTTGTTTACCACCTTGAAGTATAAAAGAATAAACGAAAAAAGTGTATATTCACTTTTTTCATTTATTTTTTTTATACTTCTAAGATGATAAACAAGCATATGGCCCGCCTGGTGGTAAAAGGTTACCGGAACCCATAGTCGTTTTTCTGTCTGTTTGTCTGTCTGTCCGTCTGTACTTATGACACAGCCACTTTTTTCTGAAACTATAAGAACTATACTGTTGAAACTTGGTAAGTAAATGTATTCTGTGAACCGCATTAAGATTTTGAGACAAAAATAGAAATAAATCAATAAATTTTGGGGGTTCCCCATACTTATAACGGAAACACAAAACTTTTTTTTCATCCAACCCATACGTGTGGGGTATATAGGGTGGAGAGGTCTTCAAAAATGATATTGAGGTTTTGAATATAATTTTTTTCTAAACTGAATAGTTTGCGCGAGAGACACTTCCAAAGTGCTAAAATGTGTCCCCCCCCCCCCGTAACTTCTATCATAAGGGAATGTTAAAACTAAAAAATATATGTGGTACATGACCATGTAAACTTCCACCGAAAATTGGTTTGAACGAGATCTAGTTAGTAGTTTTTTTTTAATACGTCTTTGCTCGATATCAATAATGGCAACAGGTAGGCACTTGAAATATTCACAAAATACATATCATAAATGAGGATGAGCCTGTGGCTAAATAATAACAGCCGCACAGGTCGATCGGTCAGGTTAAGCTACGCTTGCCGCGGTTGGTCTGTGGATGGGTGACCATTTTTACATACCGAGACCCCTCCGTGCCTCGGAAAGCACGTTAAGCCGTTGGTCCCGGCTGTCATTCGTGGATCTTTGACAGTCGTTACGGGTAGTCAGAAGCCCGAAAGTCTGACAACCAGTCTTACCAAGGGGTATCGTATTACCTAGTAACTGGGTTGTGGAGGTCAGATAGGCCGTCGCTCCATGTAAAATACTGGTATTCAGCTGCATCCGGTTAGACTGAAAGCCGACCCCAACATAGTTGGGAAAAGGCTAGGCAGATGATGATGATGATGAATAAATCATAAAAATAAAATAAACATTTAAGGGGGGCTCCCATACAACAGACGTGATTTTTATAGATAAGGGTACGGAACCCTTCGTGCGCGAGTCCGACTCGCACTTGGCCGGTTTTTTGTTTTTAGATGCGCAAACTGGCCAAACGAAGTAAATGGATAGATGATCTAAAACAAATACAAATGACGAGGAAAATAACCGCTTAACCAAATAGTACCTGTCTGTTACAAATATACCTGTGAAATCATATAATCACATCATTCACATCCCTAGACACTATTGATGTGTGTAACTGCTGTAGTAAAGTTATGGACAAATTCGTTATTAAGTTGTTTGATTATCTTAAGATATAAGTTTTTCAATGTCTACCAACTTAATGTTTAACTACCGGTGAAGTTCGTTTTTAACAAATTATAGTTATTGCCGAGTTAAAATAAGATTTGCCACATGTTACTTTTTAAATTTCAATCGTTCAGAAAAGCTTACTTCATTTTATCAAGATCATTGGATTTGTAGAGGTTTACATTACGACCAATTTTCTAGGCTTTGTTTGTATTGTTAACATGCTTACACCCCATTCCTAACAGGAAATTAAAACAAAAAGTAGTATATAGCTTTTTGAGGTTAGCAAATTTGTTATAATTTTCTGATTGAGTACAAACATCACGTCAAGATACGACATTTTTGAGGTCTGTAATTTCTATAGACAAAGGTCGTCACTCGAAAAAAACCTATTTCTAACAATATGAAATTATTGATTTGAAGACAATTTAATACGGATTTATATATATACATATATTGTTTTTTTTATAGTTATGATATAAAATAAAACGGGTACGGGTAGTCAGAAGCCCGAAAGTCTGACAACCAGTCTTACCAAGGGGTATCGTATTACCCAGTAACTGGGTTGTGGAGGTCAGATAGGCCGTCGCTCCATGTAAAATACTGGTATTCAGCTGCATCCGGTTAGACTGGAAGCCGACCCCAACATTGTTGGGAAAAGGATAGGCAGATGATGATAGCTATGATATAAAAAATATTAGAAGATATAATTTAATTTCCCATTTTTTTCTGTTTTTTGACTCTGGTGTAAAGTAAGGTTTGCCAGGGTTAGCCCTTATTGTTTTCCGTCATCGTATAGATAAGTTAGATAAAGTACCTCTGTAGTAATATCCAAACCTACATGTAACGTCGATCCCAAGATTCCGTCTAAGTACTGACATATTACACTAGCTCATGCTTAATATGACAAATGACGCTAGCCATTGCCGCAAGGGAGACCTCAAGGAGGCAGATACAGACTAGCTAGATTATTATAGACATGATAGACAGATTAATGATCATACAAAGATTAATGACGTCATCAATCTACCATGTCTTGCGACATATACTTCAATTTCTTAGTAAATCAGAGATCTAGTAACTAGACGATTGGTTCCATGAAACAGCAAAAGAAGACGGTAATAACTTAGATATTATTTTTCTCAGTATCTGGATGGTAATAGAAAGGGTACCTACATATTTTCCTACACGTGCCTATTAGCGTTCTATACAATATTTTAATCTTAGAGCAACTAAATTATATTATGAAATTCTAGACGTAATTCTATTGTAAGTAATTATTTCACAAAATATTAATAAGGGCCTCTGTTATAATATCCGTATAGGCACTATCTACAGGACAAGATCAAAAATAGAACTGAGTTTGTATGAAATTATTAATTTTCCAACAACCTAATTACGTAACAAAACGAAAAGAAAGAAAGAAAAATCCGTTTATTGGCATTACAGCAAAATAAATACACCTTAAAACTATAAAAACAGAAAGCAAAGATTATAATGCCAAACCTCAGCTCAGCATAATGTCAGATGACAGCACACGGTGTACAGTCAACAGCAAAAGTAGATGATCAAAATCAGAAATTCAATACGAATGAACGGAGTTCGCGTCAGAACTGTGTGGCGTCGAAGCGATTCAAAAGTATGTGATTGTAAATTATACCAAACATTTACTACTGGTACAGCTACCATATAGCTGCGAACTTCGTTCATTAGTATTGAATTTCTGATTTTGATCATCTACTTTTGCTGTTGACTGTACCACCTGACGCTGATTTTCAATCGCAACCCACGAGTGCTATACGCTCGAACAACACGCTCTTAATGACAATCTGAATTATTTTGAAGGATATTGCTAATCTGTTGCGTCATATGTCTGCTCAAGAAAGTAATAACGCAATAAATGTTGTTGAACTGACAAAATGGAACCCATTGCTACTGTTAGTATGTTACGCAATTACCCCGATGAACTTATACGTAGGGGTGAAACAGGTCAGAAAGATATCACATGTATAATTAATGAATGTATGTTTTCAAAACACGAAAAGAACCGAACATAATAATCATTCATTCTTCTCAAATGAGCTAATTAAAACGACGTGATTTAGGATGCAATTAAACATCAGCAAACAGTAATTAGCAAACAGACAGTGCCATACGGAATTGTCGAAAACACATTTCAGCAGTTTTCATAAAATTGTCTCCCACGGATTGAAAAATGGTAGTTACAGTCAGCTTCCCATTCCTGCAACTGAAATAAAATTTCAACTTTGTTTAAAACATTAATCAAGACGTCGAGTCTTTTATGAATAATGATAGCTTGAGATAGAAATATTATAACGTTCCTTTGCTAAAATGCAACCGTTGCAAATGGCCTTGATGGTGACAGTTTCTTAACTGAATGTTGGTGTGTGCGATTCGTCACCTTCCTGCCCTCATTCTGATTTAGTTGGGGTCAGTGAATCATGTTTTCTTCTGCCATATATCTCTATCAGCCGTCATCTCAGTATTACCCTGACGGCCATACCAACTTCCACAAAAAAAAAAACTGTTTTAATATTCAAAGTATTGAATGAAAATATTTATTACAGTTCACGGATCACTGCACAAAAAAGGTTAAATCCAATTGATTTAAATTAAAACTAAATAAATGACATAAAATATACACATATAAAGTAGCCAAAAGCCTCGTACTCTAGCAATAAAAGGCTGGCAGGCACTTTCGAATTGTTAAGGGATCGGTCAGTTAGGAAGATGAAGCTAGTTGCCCATTCCAAAGCGTAGTAGGTACCTATGAAGAAGAAAGAGCAAAAAACTCCACGGATACTCGTTTTAAATCAAACTAATATGGTTGATGATGCTAATTTATTTGTACATACTCGTATGTATATACTTTATTGTACACCATAAAAAAACGAACGAAAACTAGACAATGGCTTTCTGTGCGATCTGTTCAAGGCAACCTTGGAATGGTCAGTGATTTGCCAGGACTTAAAATTGGGTTGTCGTTGGTGCAATGATTAGTTTACAAAAATAGATACACAGAAATAATCTGCCAGCCATCTGTAATAATCTGTCATGAGCTAATCTGCTTGATGATTTTTTCGCAACATATACCTACACCTACAAACACAACTTGTAACACTATATTAACAGAGAGCCTAACAAAACCTCCAAGTGTTCACATAACAGGCAACAACATACATTCGTAAGATTTTAATTCACATTGAAAATGAACGCGAGAAAAGAACGGCTGAGCTTCAGTTCCGAGCAAAACTCCCAACTTTTCACTTCCATTCTTTAAGACTTAAAAAGGAGGACAAAAAGGGGTCGAAATAAGCTGTGAATAGCTACTGCGTCTGTATTTAGTACTTGTGTACACTTGTGATTATTGGAGACGGGAACTGTTACGTTCTATTTTGTTAGGATTTTCCAGATTAGAGAATTCGTATTAATTGGCTTGAATGAGACGTAGATCCAGGGAGTACGTTAGTAAAGGAAATTATTTTAGTTAGTGACGGTTACAATGAGATTCTGTATCTACAGAATCTCATTACTCATCTCTAGACTATTATGTTCCAGAACTATCTGGTTCTGGAACATAATAGTCTAGGGTTATCTGATGATGATATATGATGAGAAAGACAAAATTTTCCTAAAAAGAGTACAAATAGATAGAATATATTATGAGAGTACGGCCGGCTGTGCTGGAGTGGCTGCTACAGATACGGCAAACCAGAGCGGCGCAAATATTCTAATCTTATTGGAAGTCACATGTTTGAGCCGTTTGGGGTTGAAACTAATGCCCACTTAGTTTGTCGAGACATTACCAAGCGGTTGGCCGACTCTTCACGTGATCAAAGGGCTGGCTTATTATTTGGCCAAAGAATCAGCACTGCTATACAACGCTGCAATGCTGCCAGCTTTTTGGGCACTTTTCCTGTTGGCGACGATGCAGAAGAATTTTTTGATGCCCTATGATACTTCCCCTCCCTTTTTATATACTTGTACATGGTATTATCATTGTTTTAAGACTGTTAGCTTCAAAATGATGTATCTTCTTACTTAGCTTCGCTACTTAACGTACATAGTGCTATCGAGGTTTATTCGTAGAAAATTTTGCACAAAAAAGAATCTTGTTGCTTAACACGAACCTACAAGCAAGTTTTGATCAGTGATCCAATGAACTAGAAAATTGGTATTCACTAGCTCTCCGCTTTAACAAAACATTTTCTAAACTTAAAGGCAAGACCTTTTCAAATAGAAATGATAAACAAGATCAACTTGGGTGAACCAATTAACTTATACTACACAACAAGAACTAGAGAACGAATCCTTGAAACTTGTGAACTATAAAACTTCTAATATTAAATTTTCAAACACTAATTAGCTATAAAAGGATGTAAACTTACATTAATTAAACAACTGGTGCGGCCAACTTTATTCGCTCTTAGAACTTTATTTAATTTAGTCTTTAAGAATGGAAGAAACAAAGTTGAAACAAAATAAGTAAACGTTAGGGAAGTTCCTCGAAGTATCCTCGAATACTGCAGTGTGATATGGAGGCCTCACTACGCAACCCACTCGCTGCGGATAGAACGTATCCAAAAAAGGTTTATCCGATACCTAGGGTACTCAAAGGGAAGGCAATTTAAATATCTCTCCTACCTTGATAAACTAGGCTGCTACAAAATGTGTACCCTGGAATCTCGAAGGGAGCTCTTGGATCTGAGATTCGCGTATAAACTGCTCAATAACGCCATTGACTGCCCACAATTGTTATGTAGGTTAAATTTCAGAGTACCCCGTAGACCACCTCGCAAACCTATAACACCCTTAGCTCCACCTGTTCGCCGTACAGTGTCTGGTGCTAATTCGCCTGTACCCCGCATGTGCAAACTCATAAACGAACGCAGCGACCTGGTTGACGTCCACGCAGACTCAATATCGACGTTTGTCAGACGCCATTAGTATTATTATTTTATTTTATTTAATATAACCTAGAATTTTAGTAAATACATTGGGTTCTATAAGATTGAATTTATAATTACATGAGCATTTTGCATGTGGTGTTTGCCTGTAATTGGTTGTGCAGTTAGACTTAAGACAGTTACCTGTATATAACTATATACCTATATAATGTCTGTAACAACTGTTGGTGAACCTTAATTAAATAAATAAATAAATAAATAAAGTTGCCGAAATATCGGAGCGGTAATAAATCCAAGTAAATGCTGGGACTTAAAGCTAGCTGCCAGAGGTGTATTGGGGGGTATTGGGTAGCAAATAAAATTGCCAGTGAGTTCGAAAGCAGCTTAGCAAATGCCGACACGTTAATGCCAACTATCACTGTGTTTTTCTTCAACGGTTCGTTTGCGTTGTGTCCGTTGATTCTTTTGTTTGCTTTCGTTGTTCTGGAACTAAATGAATAATGAAGTGTTCAGTGTTTGTCTCGTGTCATTTGTTTTTTTTTTGTCCAATTTGTGACTACACTGATTTTGTGTATTTTATCTGTGTCATGGGCTCTTATCTCAAATTATTGTATTCCTTTCTTCCAATAATGCACTGCTGTTAAAACATACTTAAAAATAAAATGCAAAATTAACTACCTTTTTTTTTGCTTTTTTTTATTTCTGAATGGACCTGCTCTTGACCTAGATGACGCCTGATGGAAAGCGATGGATGAGTTCTATGATGGAACGGCCATGCCGAGAAGATGCCTGTTCATTCTTGTCTGTCCGTTTGCTTGTTTGTGTGTTACATGACTTGGGTTAAGTGATAGGATACTTTTTATCCCGAGAGTATATTCTCGTGGCATAATTTCCGACCTCCTCCCCACGGTTGAAGCCGTGAGTAACAGCTACTCTACTATATATTTTCCGTATCCCTCCAGACATTTGGTATAATCTTACTGTATATCCGATTCTTTCATCTTTTTTATTCGACTCATTTTTATTTAATCCAGAACTCACTTGAGTGTTTAAATTCACTCACCGAGAAAATCCAAAACACTTAAAACAAATTAAACGCAATTTTGTACCTACTGATTTGGTTTTTGAGACAAACTGCTTACAAGATGCGATTCGTTTCCCTCTTACTTATCAGACGTTTACTCGTATACACGATTTATCACGAGTCCCAAGCGTGAAAGGAAAATATTCTGAAAAACCGACACGTGCGCAATAAAATGTTACGCGTGTAATAGTTTAAAAGCCACGATCGAATGCACTGAAGTCCATGTTAGGTTGGAGTACGTAGTAGCTGAGTTGATCGGAGCTTCCGAGAAATACGATCATTAATTTTTTTGTGCACGACTATTGGTAGCTGGAAAACCCGCCTGTGACTGCAGTAGGATTAGATATATTCAATTGTTATATACATAAATCAATAATAATAAAGAAATCCTACTAATATATTATTATAAACGTTAAAGTTTGTAAGGATGGATTACTCTTTCACGCAAAAACTACTAAACGGATTTAGATGAAATTTGGCACACATAATGATTTATAACCAGGATTAACATATAGAATACTTTTCATGTCGATATTCCCACAAGATCGAAACTTATGCGGGTGAAACCGCGGGGCGCAGCTTGTAATAAATAAATAAGAGATCATTTTGGATGTCGTGTGGGACGCTCCCTAGATAGATGGATGCTTGGACAGATTGGATGCGGATGGTGGAGGACAGTGTTGTGGCGTAGCCTGGGAGAGGCCTATATCCAGCAGTAGACTGCGATAGGCTGAGTTGATTGATTGTTAGAATTTTGAAGGAACTGTGCCTACAGTTTGGTATACGATTCTCTATGGAAGGAATTATTTTAATTAATCATTTAATACAAATCCGTAGCGCTGAATTGTGGTCTAGATTTTATATAATAAAATCAAGAACCTCAAGGTTGTTGTTTTTAAACCGATTGCATCGAGCCTCCTTAGGCCTTCCCCTTAGTTTCCCGTAACTTTCAAATGAGGACCTAGACTAAGTAGTGACATTCTATCAGCGATAACGAAGATGGAAAAGTAAAAAATGTGCATGGAATATTACGGCCCCAGGGTGGCCATGTCAACAGCTTATCGTATTTCTCGAAAGGTAATCATTTAAATATCTCGAAATGCCTGCACCAAAGTCATCCTTTCAGCGCCAAAATCAAGCCTTTACTTATTTGATCGACGAAAGGCGACGTTCAAATGAGTTTAGTCAAATATGTGCATGTTCAAAGGAACTGCTTAATGAATATGCAAAATAACCCTGTATGACGTTCTGTACCCACAAGCCGCTACATGATTTAACTTGGAGCTTGTCACACCGCTGTGTAATATTTTTAGTGTAATGTTTTAATTGGGGCTATATATGTACTACAGATTGTTACCCTGAGACAGTCAAGTGGGGTCGCGGCAGACCACGTAGGAAATGGCGGGACAAGCTGGATAGGTTCCGAAAAAACTGGAAGGAGGACGCGTGGGCTCGCGAAAGATGGATGGGGTGGAGGGAGGCCTTTGCCCAGGGGAGGGATAGCGCAGGCTAGAAAAAAAAAATATTTAGGGATAAAATCAGGAATGAAGTTATCCGGAAAAGAACCGGAGTTACCAAAATAGCTCGCAGAGTAAGCAAGCCGAAGTGGCAGTGGGCTGGCCATGATTGTCGAAGGGCCGCTGGCCTTTGGAGCAGACGAATTCTGGAGTGGAGACCGCGTATCGGCAAGCGTAGTGTGAGACGCCCCCTAGCTAGATGGACCGATGACTGGAAAAAGGTAGCTGGGACAGACGATGCGGAAGGCAGATGTCAGAGTGTTGTGGCGCAGCCTGGGCTTATGTCAAGTAATAGATTATGATAGGCCGAGTTGATTTATTGTTTTAATTTCTTAGGATTATGAGGTCTGTGTCCCAGCAGCAGTGGAAACATTATAAGCTGATTATGCTCGTGGTTATGTTTTAATTTATTATGTTTTTTTTTATACCTGACTGCAGAGACGAAGTGTTATGTCTCACCGGCTATTTATATTTACATACAGTCCAAACTACTGAACCGATTTCTACAAATGAGGTATCCTTGGATTGATAGTGATCCAGAGATATTTTGCAGCTCCTGGAATTTGGTGACACAACAAATTAATGTCTGATTTCCTGAGAAAGACGTTTTTGTACGGAGGTTCTTTAATACTTTTTCACATTTTTTTTTTTTATATTTTGCCTATTTTTATTGAAAAAGGACTCAGTAATTGGCTTGTTCATCTCAAAAAACTTTCCTCATTGGTCTGGCAAAGTATTTTTTCTCAGGAGAAATTCTCAGAACCAAACCAAAAATAATTAATTTTATGCACCGGGTACTTATCAATTATAGCTTGAATATTCATATATAGTCTGTGTAGCTATTAAACATTAATAATTATCAATCTGTTTTTCCTTTCAGAGGCAACGAAAGCAATACTCATTTACGGTATTAAAGCGAATACGCCTTTCTGCATTCGCAAAATTAATTGAATCGCAATTGCATTAATAATTTTCTCCATTTCGTAATCATCGAGCTCAGTACTGTTATCATTGCTGTACCATAACAGTTATTTCCCAGCATCACTATCTAACCTCACCCCATCTCGTTTACATTATGCGCTATCAGGGAATCTGCCTAACTATTTCCTACCATCGTTAATTTTAATCACTGCACTTACATTAGTATCTACTTAATATGCATCCTCTATGGGCATATGTGGCTATATATGGCCCATTCAAAGTGGTCATCTTACGTTGTTTATTGAACGCATAGAGGTGGATTTTGCGTGGCAGGTGTAAGAGGAAAATTATGATTTTAATTATCATTTGAATTGAATAATGATTTTCATTTCAGAAGTGGTTTAAATTGAAAAAGACGGTGTAATTACTTTAAAGGTTAACTTTCGTATAACGATAATGATATTGAAATTGGTTTACGAATTTCTTTAATCAATCAATGGTATTTATCAGAATATTGCAGTTTAAATGAACAAGAGCTAACGAGCTTGTGCAAGTGATAACACTTTAAGACGTCCTGGCTCATCTTTTATTATTTATTTATTTATTTAAACTTTTCGCACAAAAAGGTACAAAGGCGGACTTAATGCCTTAGGCATTCTCTACCAGTCAACCAAGGGTGGTGAAGAGATTAGATGGCAGGTGCTTTGGTTGAGAGGGACAATAATAATTTAAAAAAAAAACTCTTAAAACTAGGTACACAAATACATAAATAGGTTACATACACATACATATTATTACTATAATATATACTCATAATATATATATATATACAAAATCAATCAATCAATCATTTTATTCGTGAAATTAGTTCTTTAGGTAAAGCTCGTGAGAATGACAAGAGAAGAAAAGTTACCACAGAATGAAACAGCACCCTAATTGCGTAACACACAATCAATCGGAATTGGTTTCATTTTGACAGTTCAACAACATTCATTGGGTTATTTACGTGTTGAGCAGACAAATTTTTCGAACTTATGTGAAGTAATGGATTAGCAATTTGTTTCAAAATGATTCAGATTCCGATTGATCGTGTGTTACGCAATTAGGGTGTTGGCCTTAGGTATTTTAATGAGGAGAACAAAATACGATACTTGCTTCTACCATAATTATGTAAAAGAAGAAAAAGTAAAGACAAAACATACAGTTATCAAGCCAGGTATCTTAAGTCAATTAAAATTTATTTTTCAAATTCTTGTTATTACAAGTTAAACAAAAATCAACTTTATTTCAATCAAAATTTAGTTGATTTCAGAGTGACTAGCAGTATTTAAAAAGTTATAAAAATGTTTAAAGTTGTAGCGTAAACTGAGCTTTATTGTGTAGAAATTAAAGTTATTTTTCCATAAACTCATATTGGTTTAAATTTTTGGCAAACAAGTCGCGAATGCAAAAGACCACACCGATATTTTAGTGAAAGCTTAGATTTTTTTTTTTTAGCAGAATAACAGTAGTCGGGTTTGGTGCCCAGTTGATGAAACTAGGGTCGCCTCTTTTAACATGGGACTTAAACATAACTGGCCAAATGTGGGTATATTATAGGTATAACTGACAACACGGTTAGCGCAGTGGCTGACCGATTGGACTGCTGCGCTGCGTGTCGCAGGTTCGATTCCCGCACAGAACAAATATTTGTAAATCCTACATGTATTTGTTCCGAGTCTGGGTGTTTTTCTATCTATAATATGTATGTATTTACAAAAAAAAAAAAAACATATGTATGTATGTAGTTATCAGCCATCTTGTTACCATAACACAAGCATTAGGTTGCTTAGCTTGGGACTAGATGGCGCTGTGTGAAATGTCCAGAGATATTATTATTATTTATTTTATTATTAACTCTGCCCAACCTATGGCCCCAATTATTTACAATTAATTACCAATTGGAAAGACAGTAACAAGAGTAGACTACGTACATTTTTATCAGAGAAAACAATTGCCTGAATTGCTCTGGAGTGGTGTATCTGGCTTTTGGTTAAACTTAAGTAAATGGTGAGCTTTCATATATTATAAGACCTATTACTGTTACTGTTAACCTGCATCATCCCACTGCTGGGCAAAGGTCTCTCCCCATGAGTTCCAGCTTTTTCGATCAAGGGTTAAAGTGGACCACTGATCGTTTGTTTTGTCCAGCTCGTCCCGCCTTCTTCTACGGGGTCTGCCGCAACGCCTCCTAGCTGTGTCAAGGCTCCACGTGGTGGTTATTTTGGCCCACAGCTCATTGGGCACTTATTATGTAAAATATATGCAAATGGTATATTTACAAAATATTTTTTTTTTTTTTGTTTATCATCTATACAAAAGAACACAGGATTATTCATATTAAATAGCAAACAAAAACCACTAAGGTTTAAACTTGTGCTATCATGAGTCTATTTCAAAATCGAACTAAACAATGAAGTATTTTAAATGTCTATTCTATTCTAACGCTTCGGTAATACAGGCCTGATGGTATATTATGTTATGCTAAGAGGAATATTGCCAACTTAATAATCATCCCTGTCACTAGAGCACCGCTCACACCAAGCATAACCCTAAAAATAAATACCCTATACACTTAAACCCGTACTAATAACGAGTACGGTGTAACAAACGACCACGATTACGCCCTTAAAGCAAGCGTAACGCGGAGCGCGCTTTCATCCGATGTAGGTTAAAAGCAAGTTGCATTAAGGTGCCTTGATGTGGCGATACAGTCAGTAATGTGCTTCAGTATTCCCCGTGTGTTATAGACACATTCAATGGCAATGTTTAAGGTTATTGTCACATTGAATGGCAATGTTTACTACGCGTTTTGTTCAAGTTTGTCTAGGGACGGTTGTTATTTGTTTTGGTTACGGAGGAAGAAAAAATTTAATTTGGAATATTGAGCCAAATATAAGGTGGCACGCACAAACTGTTACCGTAGAGTCAATACATACATGATTTTGAATCCCGCTGCGATAAAATGTTTCGTTAGGTATAAAAAGAAAAAAAAATGCTCTGCCATACATTTTGAGCGCATAGATTGTAGGAACACTTTTCTATGAAACAGCTGTTTTTCGTTTTTGATAACCGACGAAAAGTTTCTACGCTAGGGGGCCCAAAATCATGAGCTGAATTCATGGTTTCAGTTTGCTCGTCGATGTACAGTGTCAGTCAACATTATCTGACCCACCCTAAAAACAAACGACTTTGGACCCTCTGCCTGTAACATGAAGGTTTATTCAATTTATATGAGCTTAACAGACAAGTGCTCGAGGACTCGATGAATAAATACAATCAATACAGACACGCAAATTTCATCTTTAACACGTAACGTTAAGGTAAACCCACCCAACATTGTCGGAGCCACCGGCATTATATATCATTTTGTTAAGCTATTTTAATCATTATCTCGTTGACATTAAAGTTGAAAAGCTTATAAGTCACACTACATAATTACAACCCAATCTTTAATTTCGCGTATTTCCAACAAGTTCTTGTGGCTTAGCGGTTTGATGCTGGATTGGCGACGAACAACATGTGGGTTCGAAAATACAGTCCACCTATATTATCAGTTTCTTTTTTAATTTGTTTTCATTTCTACAATATTACTTGCATTATTAAAGAACGACCAATATGATTTACGCGTAATAACTTATCTTGTAAACGATGGGTAAATTGAAAAAATTTAAGTTTACAGAATTTATATTTACCAAGAATGATTGGATACGAAGTAAAAAATATATTTGCTTCGTGAGGTAGATAATAAATTCATCTATATAAAAAATGGTAAAGAGACGTTGTTTTTGCAATTTAGTAAGGCAAGGTAAAATATGTTTGAGCGTAGTCACTGCATACCCTTAGTAGCATTTGAATATCAGTTTTATAATAAATAATATTTATTTTTCAACTACCTACTTATTACAAGTTAAGCGAAAATATTAGCATTTTACAAAGTTTATATTTGAAGATTACCCGTCTATAGTTCTTTATTATAATACAAGAAATAGTTTTGGAATAAATTTAAATTGAAAGCAAAACAATATCATCGTTGCAGGATTTGATCTCGCACCTTGATTTTCTCAGTCTTATACACAGACCACGAGAACAGAATTACTTGAACGCAATGATTAAAATAAGCTATTACACTAATTATATTATAACAAGTAGTTATAACATATAACCTAATGCTAACGTTATAAAGATCAAATTTGCGTGTCTGTATTGTTATTGTATTGTTCATCGAGTCCTCGAGCACTTGTCTGTTAAGCTCATATAAATTGAATAAACCTTAATGTTACAAACAGAGGGTCCAAAGTTGTTTGTTTTTAGGGTGGGTCAGATAATGTTGACTGAGACTGTACCTGTCACCCTGAATATTCTTCTAATGATATAGTGTAGTGTGGGACGACCTAAAGAAGGTTGCTGGACTGGATGCGGAAGGCGGAGGACAGGATGTTGTGGCGCAGCCTGGGAGAGGCCTATGTCCAGCAGTGGACTGCGATAGGCTGAGTTGATTGATATATGTGACAATTCTCTTTACTAAGTTCTGATACTAAAGGTACTAAGACTGTAAAAGCAAGAAATACTGCAGAACATGGTCATGAGAGTTTATTGGGTTTCAATCAAATAAGATGAACTGATAGTATGTCTATCCGTAGCTGTAAATAGCCTGGACAGTTTTCATTAGGTTTAGATTATAATAATAATATCCCTGGACATTTCACACAGCGCCATCTAGTCCCAAGCTAAGCAACCTAATGCTTGTGTTATGGTAACAAGATGGCTGATAAACTACTTATATACATTTTTTTTTTTTTTTGTAAATACATACATATTATAGATAGAAAAACACCCAGACTCGGAACAAATACATGTAGGTCATACAAATATTTGTTCCGTGCGGGAATCGAACCTGCCACACGCAGCGCAGCAGTCAATCGCTTAACCACTGCGCCAACCGTGCCGTCATTATATTTATGTTCTATTAGTAACTTCTTGTTTACTACACACTATTATATTTGCTCCATTATTATTCACGTCGTTCACCCATTGCTGCAAGGCTGTTTTACTCCGCAATTTTATTTCCCCTTATTTCATGCTCCCGTACGAGTTCCTTTGTACTTCATTTATTGAAGCGTAAATCTATAAATATCAGTACATGAGTAGTAATTGACTGTAATTCCTGTTACTCTGTATCTCGGTAATTATGGTAAATGAGCTCCCAAATATACAGGTAATTATGACATTAACCACGTTCTACCGCATATGGCTCCAACGGGTGTCATTCAGATCGTAAAGAGAGCGAAAATAAATGGTTCATACCATCATGGATGCCATTCATAATGATGTGAGCTGTTGCCACTATTGTTACTGAAACTATGTAGTTAAAAGTAGTGTTTACAAATTGTATATTTATAGTATTTAATTACCTAATTAGTTTGACAGTCGTTACGGGTAGTAACAAGCGCAAAGGTCTGACAAACAATACACAATCAATCGATCAACTCAGCCCATCGCAGTCCACTGCTGGACATAGGCCTCTCCCAGGCTGCGCCACAACACTCTGTCCTCCGCCTTCCGCATCCAGTCTGTCCCAGTCAACTTTTTAATGTCGTCTGTTTATCTAGCTGGGGGGCGTCCCACACTAAAAAACAATACATCGAGGTATCGTATTATCCAGTAAATGGGTCAGGGCAGGTCAGACAGGCAATCGCTCCATGTAAAATCTTGGTATGCAGCTGCATCCAGTAAGATTGGAAGCCAATCCCAAAGTAGTTGAGAAGAGGCTAGGAAGATGATGATGATAGTAGTTGGAAAGTACTTTATAAATAGGAATGAAAAGTGAGAATAGAACTGAGAGGCCTATGTTCAGCGGTGGGTGAAGTCGGGCTGTGGACGATGATGATGGTGACGAATGATGAGTAGCTTACGAGCTCAGTTGTTTTTATGACCAATAGAGTTGAGTATGCGAGAACCTATTTACGCGAGAAATTCAATGAAACACTAATTCGAAGTACATACAAATTCAGTACTTCCAAAAAGATATAATCGGCCTCCAGATGAATTCTAAACGGAGGTATTTGTAAACGTTAATTCGAGTGCTAGACTAGTTGAGATTCGGGATTGTATGTATGACGTAAGTTATGGACTGTAGCTGGTCAACATATCAAAAGAATAGGATCAGCTCATTGTTCAAATCAAACATTGATAGAAGATGCAGATTTATTTGATTACGAGATCTAATAGATAGTATACACAGAATAGGATCACGAACGAAAACGCAAAATCGTCGCCATGACACATTAGTGAAGTATATATACTATCAAAAAGTTGTGTAAATGAAAGAACAAGATTAAACAAAGACAAACAAGTGAAAATAAACGATATGATACTGGAAAGCGACACAACATTTCCAAGTTTACAAGAAATTCTTCAGACATAACTGAATGCTACCAAAATGTACATTTGAAACAAAGTACATCGCCTCAGTTCACAAATTGTACTATAAAGCCAGCTAGAATATGTAAGGATTGCACACAAGAGACCGAACGGGCTTGGCGATTTCTTCCTGTAAATTGGAGAAATAAGTGTTGGTACGTATATCGGAACTATTACGAACAAATATTATTAAGTATTGTATGGATTGGAAATATTCGAACATGAACGCCCAGAGGCGTTGTGATTACAAAAGGAAACGGCTAAAATTAGGAAACAAGTTGAAGTTGTTAGTAAGTTGTCGACATAGCTCACAGAATAAGCAAGCTGAAATGGCAATGGGCCGGCCGTATTAGCCGTAAAACCGATGACCGTTGGGGTAGACTTGTTCTTGAGTGGAGACTGCGAATCGGTAAACGTAAGGTAGGACGCCTTCAGGCTAGGTGGAGCGACAATCTTCGCAGGATGGCTAGTAGCAGCTGAATGAGAGTTGCCGAAACTCGAGTTGAATGGCGGGCAATAGGAGAGGCTTATGTCCAGCAGTGGACTGCTATAGGCTGATGATGAAAATTAGGAAATAAAATATGACTATAAACGTTGAAGGCAATGTCATGAAATTCATATGAAGTCCTGTTAATTCAAAAGATGATAATAATATTATTATTAATTACGCAGCAGAAGAAGAAATAGAAGTATTGTTTGATGAAATTTAAAGTATCCTTGAAATACTACTGGATTTTCTAACTTGTAAGTCTGTAAAAAAATCTAAGAACCCACTCAATAAAATTACTCCAGTAGACATTATCATGAAAGAAGATGAAAGAAGAACCGTCAAAGATTTCTATACGTACTCTTATAATAAAAATAGTTGAAGTGATTTCAAACGTAAATACTTTAATGCAAATATAACGACCACATTTCTTAGATTGAGTGGAAGGCGATTAAATGTCGGAAAAGTATAGTAAGAGTCTTTTTTCAATAAAACGTAAATGGTTTTCTTTGAGACCATGATTCGTTTTAAATCATATTAGAAACAATAATGGCTGTTCAAGGAACCAGATGAAAGCATGAGATGAAGTTGAAATTTATTAAAAATTAAAATTGTCATAATTAATATATAAAATGAACAATGTCGTAATAATGGATAATAGTAACAATTTTGTAAGAGATTTAACGACTAAGAACAATAATGTTGAAATGTTACTAAATATAAAATAAAAGTATAAAGTAAGAAGTAGTATAAATTCTGGATCAAAACAATGTATATGGTAATAACGTTAGAACTAGTGGATGGACCAAAAAAAAACTAAAGCTGATGGTAAACAAAAAAAACAATTTATTTAATACAAACAAAATTTCAAATAGAAGTTTCAGAATGAAATCACAAAATTAATATAACATCAAGCCAAAACAAATTATGTATATATTCTTAGGTTCAAAATCAATCTCGTCAACTTGCGAATTTTATTTCGTGATAATTAATCACGAAATAAAATTCCAATTAATACTATAAAACAAATGAAGGAAACAGAAATATACTTTCTAAGCAACGAAGCAATAAAGAGGAATACAAAAACAGAACAAAATAATGAAATACTTACTTCAGAGGAACCGAGCTTCAATTCTGTTTTGATATTGGTAAATGGAAAAAACAAGAAGTAAGTGGTGACTTGGGATTCGATGATGCTTTTAGTTGGGATTAAAATTTGCTTACACAGTGTGCCGAAACTTGAGTTGCCATAGTCACCGATATTTCTTTTGCTTTTGTTGGCAACGTCAAATTAAGGAAATTGACTGACACAGTTTTATACTAAAAGGTATTAGACGGTGGGAATATTTTTGCTGACTGATGTTGTTATCCATTCGTTTGTTAAGGCAAGCTTATTAAGTTTGGTATCAATAGAAAACCCGCCCGTCGGTCGTCCGGCATGGGGCCAGTAGCTAAATAATTACAGCCGCACAGGTCGATCGATCCTGATCTATCGACCTGTGCGCCTGTAATTATTAAGCTACGCTTGCCGCGGTTGGTCTGTGAATGGTTGACCATCTTTGCATACCGAGACCTCTCCGTGCCTCGGAAAACACGTTAAACCGTTAGTCCCGGCTCTCATTCGTGGATCTTTGTCATTACGGGTAGTCAGAAGCCCGAAAGTCTGACAACCAGTCTTACCAAGGGGTATCGTATTACCCAGTAACTGGGTTGTGGAGGTCAGATAGGCAGTCGCTCCATGTAAAATACTGGTATTCAGCTGAATCGGTTAGACTGGAAGCCGACCCCAACCTAGTTGGGAAAAGGCTAGGCAGAAGATGATGAATAGAAAAAGTATTTGAGTCTCAATAGTGACAGTTGAGGTCATAAATAGAATAATATTATTAGACTAACGACCCGCTCTTGATTTGCATGATTAATTTATACAAAAACACATCAGCTTTCGGAATAAATTCTCTAAACGACGGTGAAAACTACATCAAAATCCGTTGCGTAGTTGAGAAAAACAGCGTGGTCACACAGTCAGACATAAAATCCCACTTTATTTTTAAAACCAGCTCCAGCCCACGACTTCGTCCGCCTGAAATTTATTGTTCCCCGTCCTACCCATTAGGTACTTTGTTTCTGCTTAGCGTTCTTTCTGTTTTTTTTTTTGTTTTCGGTTGGCTCCTATTGGCTTTAGAGTGATGTTAAGCATAGCTTATAGCCTTCCTCAAGAATTGGGCTATCAAATGCAAAAAAATATTTTTTAATCCGACTGGTAGTTCCACAGTAGCGCTCAAACAAACTCTTCAGTTTTATTATTAGTTGAGATATGTATATACGGTCTTTTGATTTCATATTAACTAAAACAATTAATCATATGGTTAGAAAAATTAAACCATTTATCCTTTTCAAAGCCAGATCAGGAGAAAAAGAAAGGATGTGTCAAAAATTTGTCCTCATCCGAATTTCACTTCGCTTCACACAAAATCAAAATACAGGCTAATGATAAGTTATTCTAAAATGAACATATAATCCCAAAGAGGTAACGTAATGAAACTTAAATTAAGTAAATACACGCTAACATTCCCTAAGATTATAATTTTCCAAGCTCCCAAGGCTAAATCTTTTCCCAAACGCAATTATGTAAGAAAATCTTCTCAGAAAGCCGGCGAAGCTAATTACAGGATTGTGGCTATGTTACAGGTTACTTACCTACTGTAAGGAGCAAAACCCACCTTGTTATAATACAATTTCGTAATGGTTATTATAAAGGTGAACAAGTAGAGCAAACAGATAAAAAGAAATTTAAGGAAAGTATTGATAATAATAATATTTTTAAATCAAGTATCTTGACAGGGCTCGCGAGGTTGTCGACATGTGGCATGTGGACACAGCAATCATTGTGCCGATAGTCGTGACAGCCAATGGGTTAATAGCCAAGAGCCTCGAACAACACCTGAGGAGGCTCTCGTTGGGCAGCTGGATCAAGGGCTTGAATTAGAAAGCGGTACTTCTGGACACGGCTCGCAGGTTCCCCTCTCTGGAGCCCTGGCCACCGGTAGCTTGGACCATGTTCCCAAAACCGGTGGGCTACTATTTTTTTTATATTTTGAAATGTTTTATATTTTTTATATTCTAATATTTAAAATGAGCGGGATGAGCTGGACTCCTTCAACAAGAACTGGTCCTTAGCAGCTTTACACAGAGAAAAGTGGAAATAGAGTAGAGAGGCATTTGCCCTGCAGTGGGACATCGCAGGCTTTTAAGATATAATAATATTTAAAAATATAATTTATATGTATACAAAGAAAAATAAATTAAAGGAAAATATATTTTTAAAAGACTTAATGCTTTAAAGCTCCTAGTGGATCTTGTTTTATATTGTAGCTAACCAGTTTTTTCTTCAAAATAATCAACAGCGTATCTAACAATCGATTAAAATGATATTTCTTCCAAAAGTGACGTCGATCCCGTGAGCATGTAATATGACCACGTTTACGATAAGCTACCTAGTCCGCGGTTGGTCCGGGGATTGGTGACCATATTTACATACCGAAACCTCTCCGTACTTCAGAAACCACGTTAAGAGGTTCGGCTGTCATTCGTGGATCTTTGTCAGTCGTTATGGGTCGTCAGAAGCCCGAAAGTCTGACAAACACTCTTACCTAGGGGTATCGTATTACCCAGTAACTGGGTTATGAAGGTCAGATAGGTAGTCGCTCCATGTAAAATACTGGTATTCAGCGGCATCTGGTTAGTCTGTAGTTGAGAAAAGGCTTGGCAGATTATGAGGATGACTAATCATGCTCATCGTGCAACCCCTTCACCTAAACTAAATACTCGTATGCATATAAAAGTAGGTAGTGTAAATTTTTATCTGGTGTATTGTGTGTCTTTTAGTTTGTGCTAAATGAATGCATTTTCTTTCTTTCTTTCAAGGCGGGGTTAAATCTCAAGTTAAGTCTTACATGTAATTATGTCACAAATTCTATCATCAACCTAAGATTCGACATTAATATGACATGATTTCTCAACAGTGTTAGTAGGAATAATTGTAAATGCATTAGAATTTCCAAGAGGTACGGTGAGAAGTTCTAATACCCCGAACACATGTAAGATACATACAGGAGTACGTATATAATCCATTGTTCGTAAAGTAACTTCGAAATTACCAACGGATAGCTTGTGCCTTCAACTTTGTACGTGGTTTCAGATATAAAGTCACCGGTTGATTTTACCGTACTAATACCACGTTGCATTTCTCATGAATGGTTTTTTTTATTATGTGTTTTATTATTTCTACCTTCTCAGTTGACTCGTAAATTTAAGTATTCTGTGGTATATACAACGCCATATGCAAACTACGGATCGCATCTGGAGTTACGCAAATCTTGCATCGTGACATAAACGCAACATCAGAATCCTGATAACAACAGTAGGGCAGTAGCCCATAGACATAGCACTCGTCTAATCAGAGGCTACTACTGGATCAAAAGTTCCTCATCCCATATGGAAACCCATATGGGATGAGGAACTTTTGATACTTTTCATCATTTAGCTCTATACAAGATTCGCATATTAAACACCATGTAGTACATATGTGCACTTGCGGAAGCTATTTTATTGAACCCCATAAAATCAAGGTTGAAGACGATAAACGCCGGGAATATGTTTTTCTATAAAAGCTCTAACTTTCTGTTGCGGTTCTAACTTAAAGGATAGTTGGAGTTTGCAGGGGTTTGCTCTTTCTCAAAATGATAGCAATATTCCTTAGAGAGTAAAGGAATATAAATTATCAATTTTTTTTATGTGCCCACTGCAGATATATATTTTTTGACCGTATTTTGTCTATCTGTAGGTCATGGAGCTGCTATTCTATGTGATATATATATCTATCTATATACATATAATAATATGAATAAAATAAAGTCGCGCTAGTTCCATTTATAACTCAATAATGACTGGACCGCTTTTTATGATCTTTGATTTGTTGGTTGTTAGTCTCCGCCCGAAATAGCAGAATAACCATTAAAAAATTCACTGAAAAAAAAATCACAAAAAAATGAAGATAATTCATATTCTCGTTAATTTTGTATGGATAGGTTTTTTGATGAATCAGTTAGCACAAAGTTTATTGATTCTGAGGCGGTACGAAGTAGTCGGCTAGTTATATACAGGATGAATTTTATATATATAGATGACAGGGAAACTCGACATATTCCTTGAAAAGGGTTATAACTAGAGGTTATTAGCAACAAATTAAGTCCAGTGAACTAGGGGTCAAAACTGAATGGATAAAAAATAAAAATTTTGCTATTAAAGACCTTTTATTTTTGAGATTATGTAAGTTTTGCAAGCATATTTTTTTTTAAATGATCACTCATAAATTTTTTAACTTTCACAAAAGTATAAATTAAATGTTTGGAGTGGAGTAGTTTTTTCTCATAATTAATTGTTTTGGTAACAAGTCAGAAAATTTAAAAAAAATCGAAGAACCGACACAGCTCGGTAACCATCCAGTTTTGAACCCTAGTAAACTGGACTAAATTTGTTGCTAATGACCTCTAGTATAACGCCTTTCAAGAGTTTCCCTGTCACCCTGTATAGATGATAAGAGAGTAGAATCTAGATCAATTTATTTGTTCTAATAAACTTGGCAGTGGAGTGTAGGAGCGCTGTGGACATTAACAGAATAAATTTTTGCAATTCGAAAGTTTTTATTGGTAGCAATTTGTTCGGCAGTAACGGTTCGAAGCAATATGATTCTTCAGATGCAATTACAGTCGTAGTTTCAAAGTTTGGCATTCAAACTTTTATGTTCATTAGGTAGTCATTTTATTGGTTTTATTCTTTATCCTAGTATTCTATAATCCACTTTTGCCTCTTGAGATACAAATATTATAAATACATAGTTTGAAATTAATAGTTTCAAGGTCTCTATCATATACAATATTATAGCATGGCACGGACATCGACGCGTAACCATGGATTCAGCACATGATTCTGGACCACAAGAAATTTTTCCTCGGTTATTAAAATAAAAAATAAAAGCGTGTTACATTTTGATGGAACATTAAAGAGTATTTTAGCATACTACACCTTCATTATTTTTCTTTTACAATCGCAATGTAACACGCTTTTATTTAGTAGATACCTATATAATGGTATTTTTCTTGTCAAGTTTAAATTATTTTTAACTTTTTAGTTCTTTTTATTAACAAGCAATAAAAGCTTGTTTATTCGTTTTTTTTTTTCTTTTAATTTTATTTTTAACTTTTTAGTATTTTTCATGCGAGGTTGACTATGGCATAGTTCGTAGCGCGTAGCAGTATTTTTCCGTTAACGAACGAACGAACTTATTTTCCCAAAGATCACATATTCACGTTCACCAAACCACCACTACTCACCACCCATCAAAACGGTCCACCCATCAAGACGAATCAAACCTCAACGCGGTTATGTCGCTTAATTATTGAGTTCCTATGTTCACCTTCCAGCTCTATCATCAGACCCTGATTATCGTCTAGCACCAAAGTACTCGTCAAGACGGATCAAAGGAGTCCAAACTTGATGGGGTAGTGTCGTGTAACTACCGAGTTCCTATGGTCACCTTCCGGTTCCATCATCAGATCAGCTCCATATCATAATCATTTTACATTGTCATCCGATTTACACATGTATGCATAATTTCAGCTCCATCGGTAACCGGGAAGTGGATCAAATTTAACTTGCAAAATTTGATTACAGACAAACATGTACACAAAACAGGGACAGATGAAACTATATAAGTTTGTAATAAAAAATAGCTGTTATACATTGTGACCACGTAAGTATTGCACTTTTATATAAAACTGCTGATTTATTTTTTGATAACCGACAAAAAAAAATCTACGCTAGAGGGTGGGACGCGCAAACTGAAACCATGACTTCACCACATGATTCTAGCATGTGCTGAAGTCATGGTTACAGTTTGCGCGTCGATGTCCCTGCCACCATATATACTTTCATTGTGTGGAATGGCGTTGGCACAAATTCTAAAAATATCCAACCAAAAATAGCCTTTTCCCCCACGTCTTGTTCATTACAAAATTCCCGAAGAAAATACCAAACTCGATTCTCCACTGACTTGAACCAAAACTTTGGGTACACGGCTTTGTGCCAAATTCCACAAAATTTGCTTAACTAACGCTGGTACTCGTTAGGTATCATATGGGGAGGGCTAATACTCATACCCGTATTGCGATTCACCCAATGCAGTTCGACTTCGATACTTATTGATTTTGGCAGAGTGTTGTAAGTCAACCTTGGAGATAGAATTATCTCGGAGAAGTTATGGTGTTACATCTAGAGCTGTGTCAGCATTAACGCTTGAACCAAGCTCAAGGAAATTGAGCAATGCAGATGTTTGAAACTCCTTTGTTTATTGAGCACGAGCAGCAATAGGTAATACTAGTAAACATTCAATGTTTGATTATTGCAGCTGTGGTTTACTGATTGGGTTTCTTCGCTTTCAATTTTGGACTCGATTGCATCACGTAGTAGGTATTTATTTGAATAACTTACAAGTAAATTAAAGTTTAATGTACAGCCATTGTATCCTTTGTACCTTAGTGTAGTGTAGAGCATATTATGTGAATTATTGTGTAAGTGATCACAGTGCCAGATTAATAAGGGTATAGACTAAAAACAATGAAAAACTTTTTACAAACTCAACAAGTCTGGCAACTATTTATAAACGAACTCCAAAACAAGGAAGGAAGCTCTCAAAAATAAAGTTACCGAAATTAATATTCAAATTCCAACAGGCAAACTTCGTGACAATATTGATGCTATAGAGCCCGAAGTTTGAATTAATAGTGTATAACGTGTAACAATAATCAGGCTAGTCCCGAGCGAGTGCGCTGCCAAATTAAATATGAGCAAAGTTTTAGCAAACGCCCCGCGGTGGGGTGAATTGGCTCACTTGGACCAACTCGTGCAATTTACTGGTACGGAACCGCTCCTGATAGTCGAGTGTGCGTTTCGTTGAATATTAATTATTGCTTGTCAGTTTGTTGCTACAAAATGGAATTTATACGGCTAAGCTTGGTTAGACGTTGTTTGGGCCGCCACCAAATATTAAACATACACTTTAGTGTTGTTTGCGGAGTTGAGACTGAAATGAACTGTTGTTGAGTTTATTATTTTTCAGTCTAAACGTTGATAATCCTTAGGACGTGGGCCCTTTCAAGTACTTTCGTATTCCTAGAACGACTTTCAACAGGGCCCTAATTCATTATGACCACTTAACGATTCTTTACTTAGAAACCACGTCAATTCCTTAGTTAATCATGAAATCTTAAGGTTTAAAATAGAAGGAACGTTCAAAATCTAGTCGCAGTCTCATCTCAGCGACAAACAAATGTCAAAAACTTGTCAAAATGTAAGGAGAGAGGTATATTAGAGGTATTTTTGACAGATTGAGATTGAGATCAGACTGTGAACGTTCTTAAAATTACGAGAACTAGCGTATTCTCCATGACACAATGGCGTGGTTTGAACTGTCAAAATACATGTTGTCGTACGGTTGATATTTCGATTCCTTGTCATTAACAAGACAGGATATTGACGTGGTTTGCACATGGTAAGATTTCGCGGGGAATAATACCGAATTGGGGCCCAGGACTCCAGCATACTTATATCAATCAAATACACTTTAGATTTTTCCATCATGGTTATCGCTGATAGGACATCACTTTGTCTAAGTCCTCTGGACTTCTAGCTTAGCTGCCTGGTTTGTTTTATTTCGTTCAAACAGAAACACTCTGGTTAATGAGATTTTAAACCATTTCGAAATATTGTTTAACAAACCGGGTTAATTTAAACTTTTTCTGATCCACAACTACCGCGATAGTATCAACTATATTTGCTACTATAAGAACTTTACTTTAGAATCCGTTTTAAAGTACATCATCCGGTTTGTCTGTATTATTAGCATAATCCACTAGAATATTTGAACTCGAATTCACCTCCGACCATCACCATGATTATCACACATGTTTAATATTTCAACACATACGCTACAAGTTCAGGTGCAATATTACCTAAAACTAACTCCAACTTATCACGAATTAATTCAACTACGAACGCGAACAATCTCGACTACTTAGGCAAGTTTAGCACATTGTTAAGTTTAAATGAGTCTAAGCTTATCTTAGAATCTCTGCAAACCGCATGTTAGCGGCCCCGGTTTAATGTTGGAAAACATTTTGGGAACTTCATTGCGCTCGTCTTAATGATTGAAGGTTTTAATTTGGGGCTCAATAGCATTAAACGTAGAAAGTTTTGTTGATTCATTACGGACACTAAGAATTGTTTTAATTATTTTTTTACTTAACCCAGTTATATTGTTGAACTTCAGGATTGGTTTTACGACTCGCTTTATTTTCAGTGTATTGTTCGTATTCTTGTTCAACACATTTTTAAGAACAGTTAGGTAAAACGTCTTACCGTAGGATTTATGGGTCTTTTGCAGTTCAAGTTTTGAGAATAGTATGTTATGGGTTCTGGCAGTTTATAAATAAAATTATACCAAAAAAATGTCTCTGCCACTAGTCTAGGGGGATGTGGCAGAGACATTTTTTTTATGTAACTTTATTTATAAACTGCCAGAACACTTTTTACACTTTCAAGGCTTGGAGTGTATAATAATACAAATAAAAGAATATTGTAGCATGGCTACCATATTTCTAGAAGGCTACGCTGATAATTACTGAGTAATAAAAGGTGAAAGATACATAGATAAGATAGAATATCTTCCATGATTTTTAAGAGGTCGCATATGCGTCAATTCTATAGTGTGGTTAACCACATTATAGAATTAACGATTTATATAGGTACATGTATATGTGTGTACAGGTTATATGTGTGAGTTGATTTTGGTACCTATATAAATAGTCTTTAGTCCCAAAGTCTGACAACCAGTCTTACCAAGGGGTTTCATATTACCCAATAAGTGGGTTGTGTAGGTCAGGTAGGCAGTCGTTCCATGTAAAATACTGGTATTCAGCTGCATCCGGTTAGACTGGAAGCCAACCCCAACATAGTTGGAAAAAGGCTAGGTAGATAATGATATAAATATAGTATTTTGCTTAAGTTTTGGCCCAGTTCTACAGGGTACAGAGAGGTACGATTTAAATACTAAAGTAATAAAGTACTATACAAATTACTTTTGCGTACAATGCCCTTATAATAAACGTTAATAATTTCTTCAGCTAAGCCAAGAGGTATAATTTGAATGCGAATTTATAGCTTGGCAGTCACATTCCTTTCAGTTATTTCTGACATGAAAAATGTACTCTATGTAATTAAAACGTACAAGCTAGTGATGGGACAAAATATTTTTTTTTATTTTTTCTTTATCCTATATTGTGTACCATTGATAGGCAAAGGCCTCCCGTTTTTCCTTCCAAACCAAACTGTTTTGAGCAATCTCTGACCATGTTTGGCCATGGCTCAAGTAGCTGATTTTGGAGAAAAAACAGTCAGGCTGAAGTCGGAGTGGGCCAGACGCGTTCCGCAAATGCACCCGGGGAGTTGTACAAAGATAGTCACACCACCTTCGCCGTGGTCTACCTCAACGGCGATATCCTCCTTCAGACCTCCAGTGAGTGATGGTCTTTGTCCATCCCACCGGGTGGATTCGCGCAACTTGTCTAACCCACTCCACTTTACCCTGGCTGTTTTTACTTTGTTGCTTGAGCAATTGATATAAAAATAAAATTATCATATTTTTAAGAAATGAGCTTTTGGTGTGTACAGCGAAAGGCTGAAGGGCCAGAAACTTTGTTAAGAGTTGACAGGCAACTTTGAAGTTATAAGATGATTGGAATTAAAGGAATTTTACAAGAATTTACAACTTTTACGACTTGATGAAATTCGGTTTGGGTAAAGATATTTAAATAATAATGATATTAAATAATAATTCTAATAATTAAACTCTAAGTGTGTGTAAATAGGTGATAAAGTGGTGGTGACCTGTAATACAGGTTTTGATATAAACCTACCTCAGCCACCAGTCTTTTCTGTCAGAGCAACGAGTCTTGTTCTTCCATACTTCTCTATTAGTCTTCATCTCAGTAGTAGAGATAGATAGATAGATAAACCATTTATTTGGCGCACACAAAAAAGACAGCACCACACACAAAAGTACATTATCACCCCCACCACCCCCTTTCTAGCCAATAGCCATCTTTTCTTTGATGTAGGTACCCTACTCTTATATCAATTCCCATACTCAATACTTTCCTCACGACTTCTTCCTCGTTCTTCCGCATCATAATTAATAATAATAATAATTATTATTATTATTATCATATGCCCATACCATGACCATCGAATCCCACCCAACTTTTCAGTCATGATGACACAAGATCAACAAACTTTGAAATAGAAAACCCTCTGGAATTTTTTGTTCTTCATCCCACCACTACGAAATAATGCAGTGGTTTCCCAGGGTTTGTCAACTTGATTTATTAAAGCTTATAGTTTTTATATGGTCTTAATAATACCAGTATTCAAATTATACATTTCACCCTCTTTAACTTACTGTAATACCAAACTTAATTACCGTTAATAAAGTCCAAATTACCATGTAATTGCTTCAAATTTTTCTGTCACAAAGAGTAATGTGCCAGTTACAAATTATAAAATTTTAATTGGCCTTTACATGTTAAGTCAAGAAAATGGTATTCATGGCATTAATTATGCTTAATATTGGTACTTAAAGTGTGATTAAACGTTGGATAATGTCAAACGATAATTTTGTTTGACATGCAAAGTGCTTTGAAAGTTTAAATGTTTTTATGTTATTGAACACACACACATAAACTAACGAACGATGACGATCCTTACGTACTCCTTTTGCCTTGTTTACGTTCATACATAAATGATCTACTAAGTATATACCGTTAAATTTTGATCGTTTTAATCCTTAAAAGGGGTCATTGTACTCATCATTACAAACAACTTTTACTACGGGACCAACCCTGAAATCGTGAAAAAAAAATCAGTTGATCCATACATTAGGTCAAACACGCACGCCGGTTGCGAAGAACATCACTAATAAGGTAATATGTCCTCCAATGCATACCTGCCCGGCGGCGTTTACCACAAAAAAAAGTTTCATGTTTTTTTAATTTAATTAAATTTTAACTATACCTATTTTATTCTTATAATTTGTTGTTATAGCAGCAATAGAATTACACACTCTGTTAACATTTTAACTATATACCTATTACGGTTCATTAGATACAGCCCGCTGACAGACAGATGGACGAACGGATGGACAGCGGAGACTTAGTAATAGTGTTCCGTCGACGCCCTGTGGGTACGCAACGCTAAAAAGAAATACATGAAATTAGAGATCTCTACAACTAAAATCCCATCAATAACTTCACAGACTAATTCAATACAAAATAATCATTTTCCAATACATTCTAAAGATCCACGCCATTTAATACACCGTCGAACCAAACAAAAAATAAATTAAAAGACCCACGAAAGATATCCTCAGAGCTTAAATATTTTCTAGTAACTTCGTCGTCTCATCAAAGAGGTACCACAAAAGTGCATTTCATTTGCCGACCGCCAATAAATTGAAGGCTTTCAGATCAAGATATTACCGTAATGGCATCCTGTGGATTAAAAAATAAACTATCACCAGCAAGCAAGCTAATGGGATTGAAATCGAAAAAAGTGTGGAAGTTGTGGTGGATATTAGAGATATAAGTGTTTGTGTTGATATGGCGAATTGTTTGTTGTTTTAAGCTGTTTGCTGTGGTGTACTGAAAGGAAGTGATGCGTTTCTGGATCTGGATAATCTTTGGTAATCATTTTCCCCTATATTCATAAACGTTGCATCAAGTTAAGTAGTGATTAGTGACTGTTTAACCATACATTTTTGACGTTTGAACGTCACTGAACTTTAACCGTCGTTTATAATTAAATCTCAAATGTGATTATTAACCTGTCAAATAAAACAATGAGATTATTTTTTATGCATTACAGAAAGGCGTCGTGATAAGCTAGATTTGAAAAATTTACAGAACAAGATTAAAAAATAAATTATCACTAGCAAGCAAGGTGTTGTAGAAAAAAGTGTTGTTGAAAAGTGTTTGTGGTGAGGGTGACTTGTTTGCTGTTATAAGCTGTTTTCTGTGGTGTACTGAAAGTAGTGTTACGTTTCTGGATCTGGATAATAATCTGGTAATCACTTTGTGATTAATAATCACCTGTCATCTGACAAGTTTGAAAACGAGACAATTTAAAACAAAAAAATAGGGACGACGTAATTAGCATTAATAATTTGAAAATTGTTTGGGTAAATGAATTTGAGTTTTTACCAAAATAAGAAAAAATTAGTCAAACAGGAAAGTAAGATAGTAACTTTCATAATGTGATGGAGAGAGAGATAAAAACACTAGTTGAAAAGAAAGAAAACATAGTTAAAAAACTAGCACACAAAAGTGCAAAAGGCAATTATATGATGAACATGACACACTATACGTCAAATCCCTAATCTCTGCGGTAAGTAGAGTCAAATTCAGACATTATTAGACAGCCGATATAAATGAGGAATTGAAGAGCTTGCAACCACAAATGCAAAGACAATTTCAGGATTTGAAAATTACCATACACTAAACGCTAACCCCAGTCATCCCAAATGTCAGCGTTAAGCGGAATCAAACGCTTACAATATTAGAGGGCCGGTATCAATTATATGAAACAATATTTAGACAGACGCAAACTGCGTTAAAATGCAAATCGGAATCAGAGCCTATTGTGCGACTGCGTATGTATCTCTGCCGTAATAGTATTGTGATATTGTGGGGTAAGGGCTTAGTTATAAGCGGATGGTAGCGGAGCAGAATTTGTTTAAGGTTATCATAAAACAAAACCTTGCAGAGAATGTGAAGTGAAGTGTGTGTGTGAACAACTTGTGTCTGTGGTGACGCCCTCGCACCATCCCATCTTCCTAGCATGGCGCGTTGTGCTGGGGCCGCTGCTGTAGGAGCAGAATCCTCAAACGGCGCTAATATAACAACCTTATTGGGAGCTATATATGTTCAAGCCGTTTGGGGTAGAAACACTAGGGCCTTGGGTCCAAGTGCTTATCGAGTATTTCGGGACATCGCCAAGCGGTTAGTCGACTCTTCACGCGAACAACAGTTCCAGAGGGCTGACCTATTTTTAGCCCAAAGAATCAGCATTGCCATCCAACATGGTAATTTTGCTAGCGTTTTGGACACTTATCTCATTGACAGCAATGTGGACGAATTTCCCCTTTTTTATTGTATACTTGTAGATAATGTATATATTTTAGTGTTAGGTTATATATTAAATAAAATGAAGGCTTTTATTAGTATTTAAATAAAAAAAGTTTAACTTGTGACTATAGGTTGTGAAGTTTTAGGTTCCACTTTCAGTGAAGAAAAGACAGTAGCCAAAATGGGCCCAGTTCCTGCAGCCGCTGCTAACAGTACTTCAAAAATTAATACAGCAGTAGACACAACTTTGTTTAAGACTGTATATAACCAAATAATCAGCGATGATGATAATACCATTCATAACGATACTTTAAACAATATAACCCAAGATATAACCCCTTACCCTTACCCTTTACCTAAAGCCTTAACGACACATCTCTTTTACGACGGGTAAAATGTAACCTAGCATCTAGAAATCAAAGTGATAAGCTCCTCTATGACTAGACAGAACGCTGCGGTTGTATTATGTTGAATATTAAATCTGGCAATCGGACTAAGGACCGAAGGACCAAAGGTGACATTACTCTGTTCGTAGATGTTGAAAAGCTGACATTTGACAAAGTGGAGATTAAGATTGGGTTGATGGCTTAGACTGATCCTTGCAAGGAATTGGTGGCTTAAGTAACATGACTGTGAAGACATACGTCTTTGTATACGTGCTTAGAACTGTATGCAATGCGATGAATAGGTCAAAAAAGTATTACGGGGTTCAATTTTATTGATTTCATTAATTATACGTAATACTGATATTGAATCATTTTCTTCATCATTAACCACCTCTATTGCTAGTTATAACTCATTTGCAGAAGAATCTTCACCAGCGATCAGCGCTGGGGCTTTATCACGCATATGGTCGTCGCATTATGGTGAGCGATGGCCATTTTGAGTGAATGTGGTGCATATTTTCTCCCAACTTGTTCTTTTTTGGATTTGTGTCATGTTTACCGGAAATAAACGTCTATTCTCTTTCTAAGAACCTTTAAGTATTCGTCATCTTCTTTATAATCCTCTTAACTCTTTTCAAGAATCTTACTAGCAAAATTATTACTTGCAAGTATATTCCTCCCTTTATTCCCATATAATAATCCCAGTCGACAAGATTGGGTTATAAGCCCGACGACGTAATCAAAACAAATAGGCGTACGTTCCGACTCGCTAATCTGAGTGTCGTGTGTCCGCACCATATTTTCCGCATATAAATTAACTCATAACTCAACGGGAGTATTCAGGTCAAGCGATCCTAAATCATTTGCGGGGGTTCACATTACTTCTACGCAAAATGACCCTGTTGAAATTATTAATAAACTGCCTTCTGGTATTGTTATGGAGTGGTTATATAGTTGAGGAGTTTAATCTAGATTTTTGCGAGAGTTTTTGCCTTAATTTTGTCAAACCTTGCTAAATTAGATCTGTCAACGAACAGTTAAGCTTTATTACTTATTTTTTCTTAAGCTTTTCAGATAAAAATCATGTCTAAAGTTTCGTTGACATCTAAAATGTTTATAGGGACATTAATTTATGTTTATCCTTCTGATTTATAATTCGTTAGACTTTACATAATATTAAACATATTTAGTTTTAAACTATCATGTCTTAAAGGACCAAAATTTAATGTGGTTAAATAGGACCATAAAATACGGTACGAGCTCATCATAACCATAGTTTTAAGTTACCTTTGAGACTATTAGGTCTTAAAAGGATCAAGAGGGGCTTGTGGCTAAGAAATAACAGCCGCACGGGTCGATCGATCAGGTTAAGCTACGCTTGCTACGGTTGGTCCGTGGATGGGTGACCATCTTTATATATCACGACCCCTCCGTGCCTCGGAGAGCATGTTAAACCGTTGGTTCCGGCCGTCATTCGTGGATCTTGGCAGTCGTTACGGGTCGTCAGAACCCCGAAAGTCTGACAACCAGTCTTACCAAGGGGTGTCATATTACCCAGTTACTGGGTTGTGGAGGTCAGATAGGCAGTTGCTCCATGTAAAATACTGATACTCAGCTGCATCCGGTTAGACTGGAAGCCGACCCCAACATAGTTTTGAAAAGGCTAGGCAGATGAGGCCCTAATGGATCAAAAATACATTAAAAAGGACCACAAAATATGGTACGAGCTCATCATAACCACATATATTTTCCAGTAACATTTCTAAGGCCTTTAGTCCTCTCCTGTCATTTCTAGACCATTTAACGAAATATTATCTACGTTGTTTACTTTCCGAGACAAAGATACGCACTTAAGTCAGGATTAACCATAATTTATTACGGTCATATAAAAAAGGTGCTGAAACGGCCTAATAAATTGAGTCATATTATTTACATTCTCATTAGAAAATTAAATTAGTATGAATGTAAGTAAGTAATTAATTAATGAAGACAGTAAAAGAGTGTTAATTAGGGCCTCTATTTTGGAGTTATTTTCGGTAATTCTACTGCACTAGTATGCAAAATACTTGAAGAATTATTTAGAAATATATACTTAACAAAATGGTGCTTTCGAAATAGTGAAGGAAAGCATCGTGAGGAAACCGGCATGTCCTAGAACCAAAAAAGATCGAAGACATGTGACATCTACCAACCCGCACTGGACTCTCGTGGTAAATTACGGCCCATTCCCTCTCACCGAGAGGAGACCTGTGTCCCAGCAGTGGGAACAAAAATTATATACCAAGCAAAAAAAAAGATCAGTTCTGTAGTTTCTGATCACCCCCATGAGAAGAAAGCGTGAGTCTATGTATGTTTGTTGATAATATTGATTAAGTACTAACACTTGTAATTTTCATAAAATACTTATTCTTATTTGATTCAAATATGAATACTCCTAAACCTTATGTATTGAGAAAATTTACCTGCATTATTCCAACAAAGCCTTCCCATAAAATATGAAACTAGAACTCCATACCACGAAGTAAGCGTAAAGTCTATAAATCAGAGATAGGAATCGGTAGTGAAAACTTGTGAGCAAATTCCTATAAGCTTCGCAATAAACCACTTCCTCGCAAGTTGTGGACGGGATCTATCCACGTCATTCAAACAATTATGTTCACCATGATCTCACTAGTTCGCAGCCCGTAAAACCAGTAAAACTAATTTCATTCGCCTGACCTATTTCCTCTAATATTAATCTTTCACTTTACGCGGACAAAAAGACCACGAAATCAAATCAATGGCTATCCTAAAGCAGCTTAAAGGTAGGTAATTGTGCCATTATCACACTTACTGTAATGTCAGGTCGCAAAAAAATGGCCAAAAAGGACTCAGTGCAAACAATGAAAACGCTGTGTTGCAAATGATATACTCGAAAAATAATGAAGGCTGGACCTCACTTGAGGAAACGACCCACATTATATGGTTGGGAGTAAAATGTGTACGTGCTACGGACATTTTAAAAGGATAATATCTTAGAGAGCCTTTGCGGCACTTTTGAAGGAATTATAGGGTTTTTACAGAACAAAAATATTAGTTTAGTTCTGTCAAATTAGTCAGCGCCTGACGTAATGTACTTTTAGTACCTAGCCAATTTTTTAACCATGACTACTGGTTTTTCGAGATATCACCAAGCGGTTAGTCGACTCTTCACGTGACCAGAGGGCTGGCGTGTTTCTTGACCAAAGAATTAGCATCGCCATACAACGTGGCAATACTGCCAGCCTTTTGGGCACTGTTCCTGTTGACAGCGATGCGGACGAATTTTTTGATGCCCTATGATTATTTTGCTTATTTTTTCACATGTACAAATCATTATTTTAAATGTTAACTTAAATAAGGTAAATAAATATTGTTTAACTTGTCTATGGAGTATCTTAATTTGACAGGACTAAACTAATATTTATTTGGGTCCTTTCAACACACTGGTAACATACACACTACACACACATTACACCCCACATGTACTCACCTCAACAGTAACTGTTTTGTATGTTTATTCTATGTAGTTAGCTTCGTTTTAATTAATTATAATGAATTTGTCATTACGAATCTTCTGTTTTCTGAAGTTTTCTGTTTAGAACTGCATGCTAATTCTTGTATGTTTGTGAAGTATGTGTAAGTTTTTAATTTGAATTTTCTTAATGAAATAGAAAGAAAAAGATGCATTGAACTTAAATTTACTTTAGTTTGTGAACAAAGGAATTGACGCCAATGAAGATTTTTATAAACGAATATTTCTATAAAAAATACTGAATAAATCAAAATGACATCGACATACGCAATGCGACAATTAATACTGATAAAAACCACGACAAAATCTTGTTAGTGCCGCAAATTACAATTTAACATCAATAATCATAGGTTGCTTTGAGTATAACTCGCTACCCGTTGTTGACTTAACAAACTAGTACTTGTAACGAGCTAATAGGTACACTTTATATTTTTCTTTTGATACGAGATTAGTATGGAAAATTGCAAAGCACATAATTAAGCTTAGACATGCTTTAGCTGCTCTATACCGTTTTGCTGGGGTTTTGCAGACGATGTTGATATAATAGAGGATGAAGATAAATCTTCTTTAATACAGGAAGAAAGGAAAAAACAAAATATATTCTAAATTTTTTAACAAAGAGATATTTTATGATTTTTTAAATATATAATGGAGACTAGAAGGCCAATTCTTGTAATTTAAAACATTCAAAATCTAGTCGCAGTCACATCTCGGCGACAAATAAATCGCCCCTAGCCGCCGTAGGAGACGCCCTGGACGGGAGTCAACAGCCGACTCCCGGCCACCGTAGGCGCGGGCTTGCGGGCGGCGAGCAATGGGCAGCTCGCCGCCCGGTAAGGACCAGGCCCGGGTCGATGGCGCGTTGTGTTCCACGCGCGCCTCAAAGAGATGTCAGCACGAACTGACGGGGCCCGCTAGGGCCGATGCCGCCAGGGCTGCGGGTTGTTCGAAAGAGATACCGTGGCCCTTGGCACAGGCAACTGAAGGAACACGGGTGGGTTTTAGTCAGTAAAAGTCTGACACACCCTTCCGCTCCGCCCAGAGCGGGAGGGGTCATTTGATGATCTCCCACCCACAAAAAAAAATGTCTTGACATAAATACTGTTAGAAAGTGGAGTAGTGGTGGCCCAGTGATATCGGTTGGACTTACGAGTTGTAGATCGTGGGATCGAACTCAGGCAGGTGCATTTTATTTCATAATTAATTAATTGGTGTATTTTCTTTCATCACCACTGCTCTCAAAACGGTGAACGAAAACATCAAGAGGAAACCGGCATGTCCTAGATCGGAAAATTCAAAGACATGCGACATCTCCAAACCCGCACTGGGCCCGCGTGGTGGATTACGGTCCCGTCTCTCTCACAGAGAGGAGGCCTGTGTCCCAGCAGTGGGAACATTATACGCTGACTGTTAGAAATAGTGTCAGCTGTAACTTAACCAAGACATGATTTAAAGCTGTTGATTGATTCAGTTAAATAAAGAGAGCTTTTGACTTCTGAGGATGCAAGTAAAGGCTTATAAATTGATAAATGGAAACAGTTCTACTTACTTAAAATGTACACCACGTCCCACTCACAATAGTATTTCAAGGAACAGCGTCGTCTTCCAATCATTTTTGTGACCCGTCCAACCGAATTATTTTTTTATTTCTATCTGATTGCCTTTCAATATACTTACAATATTATTACATTCCACCAGGCGAAACAAAAACACAAAATTAATCCTTGGAGCCTTAAAAATATTTTTTGAAGAAATCTCATCCATGAAATTATATTGAATTCTCTACGGGAACGGTATGAATTCTAAAGTGATCGTTATTAATTCAATTAAAGAAATAGAAGCGAGAGAGAAAGTTGAATACTAAAGTTAGACTCAAGACAGGAACGTCGTTATCGTATCGACGACGACGATTGTTGAATGCAAAAAGGAATAAGCGACAAAGTTAGTTTTAAAGGAGAAATAAGGAGAACGACATCTACATTTAATTCTTTCAGTAAGGCAAGTAAAATTTTGAACTATTTCAAAACAACGCTAACATGTAACATTCAGTCATGTGTATCTATTAATTACTTAAAATATCGTAATTAATTTGAGTAAAATTATCTTCTTTTATGTCGTTCCCTCACTTCTGACGTTCGCAACCATATACAACGTGGCTTCAAACTATGCGGTCTTCCGAAGTGTAGACCGCTCATTAGTTATTTAAGTACCACTAGCATAATAAGCATTATCAGCCTATAATTTTCCCACTTCTGGGACACAGGCCTTCTGTGTGAGCGGGTTTGACCAATAAACCACAAAGTGGACCAAGTGCGGGTTGCGCGAAACCCTCAACTTTCATATAAAATCAAATCAAATCTCCTTTTCATATAATCTGCATAATCTGAATCACAAGAAAATCTTCTGACCCTACAATTAATATTTCTATCACAAGAGCCAACGAACGATATAATCTTAATACACCAGGTTTTCATAAAGAAGTTTTTATCCAAATGAAACTGAGAATTTCAATCAGGCTATCGTCGCGCGACCGCGGTTTTAACAAAGGAATAAAAATCATTGTTAGGTAGAAATTGGAGTCCAAGTAATACTTTGGAGATGCAATTTTTACTTAAAAGCGGCGCCTCGGGGTCGAAATGAAGAGAAATAATATGGACACCGGGGTGAGGCTTGGAATAACAAGCATTTATTAGGGAAGAAATGTCATTTTTTTTCAATTTGTTATACAATGTTGAAAGATATTAAGATTTGTACAGGGATTCTATTTACATAATCAGCCTATAATGTTCCCACTGCTGGGACACAAGCCTCCTCTCGGTGAGAGGGAGTGGGCCCTAATCCACCACGCGGGCCCAGTGCGGGTTGGTAGATGTCACATTTATCTTCGAATTTTTGGTTCTTGACGAAGAACTGTCAAAGGTCTATGAATAACAGCCGGGATCAACGCATGTGACTGTTCCTAAATTACCCTAGGCTGATAAAATTTTAATTTTTCCTAATTATGTTAATATATATTAGTATTTAGGTCGGTTCCCCCAACTGCTTAACGAGCTTTTCGAGCCACGGCGAGGACTCGGTATGTTATGCACGCATTGCTTAACCTTGAAGATCGACCCATTGTGTTATAACCACTTCAACTAAACGGTAAAACGGTTAACGGTAATAACCAAACTTCCACCCCTTTTAATTTAATACTTCCACTTTCCCACCCTTTTAATTAACGACAAAGTTTCAACTAAATCATGTGTCGTAACTTCGCTTACAGGGTTTCATGTAAGCTTTTCCTTATACAAGGTCTCACTACAATAAGTTTACACACGGGTATGGTTAGTGGCCAGTAATCATAAAAATTATAACAACATTTACTAATTGTAAACTATTACCTGCGCCGCTCGCCGACATAGGGCCCTATGTCGGCGAGCGGCACAGGGGCTGCAGTCTCGACATTCATAGCGATCGCTTTACGACCGAATTCGGTCGCAAAGTCCCGTCACTCCATACATTACACCTGTCAATCCGGGACTTTGCGACCGAATTCGGTCGTAAAGCGATCGCTATGAATGTCGAGACTGCAGCCCCAGGTGGTAGTTCAAACGTCTTTTAATCTTTCCTTCAATTCGCCCACTCTTTGCACGTTATTCGTTTTAATTTCATTGATGCGATGTTATGATCCGTGATCCCGTCAAGTGACCCCTGCGCAACAGTTCTTTAAGTACAGGTTGCTCCTAGATACTATTTTAGAAAATTTTAAATAAAAAACAACGTTTAATGAAATTATATAATAATGTTCATAAAACGAAGACGCGAAATCGTGTATGTGTTAAATTGTGCCAGTGAAACAGCACGCTTTGTAGCCATGTACTTACGTCACAGGCATATACAGCATTATTGGTAAAACATTAACAACCTCAGGACTATAATTTACTAACATCATAAATAACAATTTTTGTTCTATGACTTTCATTAATTCATCAGATTTTATTTCATCAAATTCCCATACAAAACGAATTGAAATATTCGATTATCTGTTACGAAATCAAAGCGAAGCAAAAGAAAGCTCTAGATAGTTAGGTAAAAAAACTGCCATGTATAGTACAAAATGCAGCGGAGGGGAGCGGGGATTAGATAGAACAACGAAACCTTGAAAGTTTCTTTTTAGTAAATTATTATGTTTTGTAAAAAGTCATATAATAAATAAATGCTTTTGCTTACGGTTTCGGATCCACAGTGCCTTTATTGTGAGCGCACTGTTTTACAATTCAATTTTAATCTATTTATTGTAATTGTAAGAATGTACTTTGACATAATTTATTTGATATCTATAATCTGTTTGATAACTGTAATTCATTTGTTAATATTTTTAATTTAATTTTTCTATTTATTGTTAATTAAGTTCAATGTTCAATTTACTTTATTTAAATTTTCTGTTACTCATTGATTTAATGTAAATTTTTAATTAATTTCAATGTAATTTAAATTGATTTATAAATAATGTAATTTATCTATTTTTTATTCTTAACTATGTAAGTGCTGTGCACACCTATAAGTGACGAGTTCACCGCAAACTATTTCCGTATAAACCAAAATTGTTATGTAATAGTTAATAAGTCGTTGGTGTGTCCATAAATAAATAAATAAATATAACAAAAGCAAGCAAGGTTGTTAGTGTTTTACCAATAACCCTGTATAGTTTGTCAACAAGCGTTTCTCCAACACGTGAACTGTCATTTGAAGTGAATGGTGCCCGACACCCTAATTGCGTAACACACGATCAATCGGAATCGGTTTCATTTTGACAGTTCAACGACATTCATTGCGTTATTTACGTGTTGAGCAGACAAATTTTTCGAACTTATGAAGCAATGGATTCGCAATTTGCTTCAAAACGATTCAGATTCCGATTAATCGTGTGTTACGCAATTAGGGTGCGGTCTTAGTTGCTTGAAGGTGTTTGTAATAATAACATAAGGCGGAGTACGGTATCGATTTCATTAAAATTTATGCGATAACCCGTTTGCTTTGATATGGTGTGACGAGCTACGAGACATACATACAGTGTTTGTTTTGAGTTTGCCGGCTTTGCTGTAAGATTCCTTGTTACTTGATTGTAATTGTAATTGATTTGTTGCATGTGTGGGTGGGATAGTCAAATTAATGTCGGTTGATTACCTACTTGTTGATATATTGAACTTTTGTACTAACATAAAGACCAAGTTTAAAAGCATGATTATCAGGTACTGAAATAATATTGTGTACTGAATTGTTTTTGCTATTTGGGCATTTACAAGGCAGTTGTGAGTGGAAACGCCGGGAGAGGACGCCCTAGGAGGATATGATATAGTGACCTTACTGGTGATGTTATTCGGAACCGGAGTGCGTATATGAGATGTATGAACGTAAACGAGACAAAATGAGTAATAAGGATCGTAGCAGGTGGTGTTCTGTAGCTTCTGCATACCCCAATAAGAAGAAGGCGTGAGGCGATGTTACTATTACTTAAATCCTAATTTACCCATTAAAGGACAGTGAACAGGAGACAACATATTAAGTGTTATTGTTATTTCTTCTAGGGGCGTTTACATTGTACAGACGCCAGCTGGCAAGTGAAGCTACCCGAAACTGTCAAATTTTCCCAATCAACCTTGAACCTTAATGCTTCAGCGATAAAGTTGAAAATCTATTAAAGAAATTTGACAGATTGTAGTAGCTTGATGTGCTGGCGTCTGCATAATGTACATACACTTACACTTTGCATACCAAAAACTTAATACTCTCATAAAAATCTACGGAAATAAAGATTTAGCATAATCAGCCTATAATGTTCCCACTGTTGGGACACAGGCCTCCTCTCTGTGAGAGGGAGTGGGCCCTAATCCACCACGCGGGCCCAGTGCGGGTTGGTAGATGTGACATATCTTTTGGGAACTTTTGGTTCTTGACACTATTTTGGTTTTGTCACGATGTTTTCCTTCAACGTTTTGAGAGCAGTGGTGATGAAAATTAAGTAATTTACACAAAGTAAAGAGCATGTCTGGGTTCAAATCCCCGATTGGGGCGTTTAGTGTCCTGCAAAGTATTAAGTGTGCAGTGTACAAAAAGTTCCGACACTTAAACTTTTCATACCAAAAAGTTAATAACCGCATAAAAATCGACGGAAAAACAGATTTCATTATATTAAAACCGTGAAACTGAATCCGGAAAACGATTTAAACACAATCTTACGGTAAATGTGTGTAACACAATATCCCTGTGAAGCTGTGTAATTTTTTTCTGAAGTACTTTAGCGTAAGGACAAAGCGGTGTGGGCCCGTGCCACGGAATTAATGAGGTGATTTGTCTCGTGGCAGAGTAAGGAAGAGTCATAGTCTTAAATTGAATAGAATTCAATTTATCGGTGGAATGTCGGCCTCTCAGTTAATGGGCTCTTGGAATGTTTATTTGCTTTTTATACGCCTTAATGCAAAGATAGAAGACTCGACCGAATTCACTGATAGCATTCTTCATTCCATAACCAGCCTATAATGTTCCCTCTGCTGGGACACAGGCCTCGTCTCTGTGAGAGGGAACGGACCTTAATCCACCACGCGGGCCCAGTGCGGGTTGACAGATGTCACATGTCTTTGATTTGTTTGGATCTAGGACATGCCGGTTTCCTCACGATGTTTTCCTTCTCCGTTAAGAGAGCAGTGGTGATGAAATAATTTACACAAAGTAAAGCGCCTGTCTGGGTTCGAACCTACGACCTACAACTCGTAAGTCACGGTGTGTTACCACTGGGCTATCACTGCTCCTTCTTCATTGAGTACGGTTATTAGATTGAACACAATGTTATATAGAAAATTTTCCGTTTATTGTTCATCATTTTCTAAATGATGTCGCTCTTTCCTTTTATAAACTGAACTTCTTATTGAAGAAAATCTCGTTAAAAATGAGAAAGCCCCTGGCTTAATAGCGATCGCACGGCTTTTTTCAGGAAAGTTATGCCTCGCCTGAATAGGTAGCAGTTTTTTCAACAACATCAACTTTTTTATCCCGATCTTGTTCACCTTATAATCTTTAACTAGCTGAGCCATAGTAATCTATGGATAACACGAATTTTAACGACTTATCCTTGTACATAAACTGAGATTCAAGTAATTTTCGGCGCTATTTTAATAAATACGGAGTAAGGCCCTTTGTACACACATTTTTCTTGCCATTAAAAACTAAGGTTTATTCATCGTGTGTAGGCAGCGTAGGCACGGTCGTCGGTGTGGTATTGATCATGACGGAAGTTGGTTGAATATAATATAATTAACCCTAAATGTGATGTGTTTTCGGATGAATGAATTAAAATTATGCGTAGGTATATGTTTGGTGTTCTGTGAGAGAAAGTATGCAAGGGAGTCCACTATTCCATATAATTTTAAATTAATTTATATTATTGTCAACGTAATAATTGTCTCTATGTTAATTTATATAAATTGGTGTTGTACAGTTTTAATCAGGCGCGGTCGCAGCCCAAGACTTGGGGGAGGGGGGTCACCAAGTAGTAAGTTAGTAAGGCAAGTAAATCATGCAGACTCTCGACAGCTTGAATGATTTTGGGGGGGATCATGACCCCACGACACACCCCGCGGACCCACTGTTCCATGTTTGTTTTAAACTAAATTATATTATTGTCAACGTAATTATTGTCTCTATATTAATTAATGTAATTGGTGTTGTACTGTTTTAATAAACTATAAATAAATTAAAAATTAATAAGTTTACCTCTGAGTCTGCCTAACTCTTCGGGAAACAAAGCGACATGTTGTGTTACGTTATGTTATACTAAAGTCGAGGTAATACAAAAATAAGACTCATAGGATAAAATCGTACTGTCAAATCATCATGAAAGTCAACAGTTGGTAAGTAATCCCTAATAAAGTGTCAGTATGAATGGTCTGGTCCTTGCATCCAAACGCTGGGACGGTAACAGAGAGTAATGGGGCCATCTTATGCTTGGCGTCATCATTATTTTGGCTTCATTCCAAATGTATTTGGAATTTAATACTATTTATATGACGGATTTTAGTATTTTACACTGTGGGAGTGTCGTTTGACTTTTGGAACAATGGTATTATAATATTATGTCCTTCTGAATTTGTCAGGAAGGCCTAGATCGGCCGCCCATGCCGTTAAAAAAATCGACAGATAACTGATGTGTATGTGTATACACATAAGTTAAGTATATGTCGAATTGTTTATTTAAATTATTTTCATAGTCTTATGTCATATGGGATTCTTTTCTGGGTAACTGTAGCTATGGTCATCGTTTGTAGCAATGGTAAGTACATTTTTATTCTGTTATTTACTGTGCTCCGATAATTGTATAATGGATGATTTAAGAGACTAAAACCAATTTTACATGCCTTTTGATCAGCGTTTAAAAGGCAAGATCATTTGGTACACATTGTTGAATCAATTATGTTTGAAGACTAAGGTCTTCAACCAGTGTGTCCTCCCCGTCATGACATATGGCGCTGAAACTTGGACACTGATGGTCGGGCTGGTCCACAAATTCAAGGTTGCTCAGCGCGCTATGGAGCAAGCTATGCTCGGAGTCTCTGAAGGATAAAATCAGGAATTAAATTATCCGGAAAAGAACCAGAGTTACCGACATAGCTTGCAGAGTAAGCAAACTGAAGTGGCAATGGCCTAGCCATGTTTGTCGAAAGACCGATGGCCAGTGGAGCAGACGAGTCCTGGAGTGGAGACCGCGTATCGACAAGCGTAATGTGGGACGCCCCCCAGCTAGATGGACGGACGACCTAAAGAAGGTTGCTGGGACGGACTGGATGCGGAAGGCGGAGGACAGGGTGTTGTGGCGCAGCCTAGGAGAGGCCTATATCCAGCAGTGGACTGCGATAGGCTAAGTTGACTACTACTTACTTTTTGTGCAAGTATTTTTTTTTTAAAGTTCAATAAATCTGTGCGAATTACTCGTACAAATATTTGAAATGCGACGCCTAGTGGCGTCACATTTCAAATTTTGTCAGAGCGAATGTGACGTAAACGTCGCTGACAAAAATAAATGCCAATGTGTTTTAGAGGAGTGTTGTGTACGATTCAGTCCGTTATCTATGGAGGGCGTTTTAGGTGCCCATATTGTCGGTTGGCTATTTTTTACTTTTTTTTAGTACCCATCCCATTGCTTTTTTGGCGTTGAATATTTTTTATTGTTATAGGGCGATGTAAACTATCGAATAAAAATATTTAAATAATACATGCATATTGTTGTTTGCCTTAAAATTGAATAAATGTATTTTCTTGCTTTCTTTCTTACGTCAATAAAAACCCACGAGGTCTTGTTCGACTACGAGTTCTAAGAAAATGAAATACTGCCGTGTGTAAACAAACTTGTACAAAATATATATATTATACATACATATACAAAATATATATAATTATATATAAACAACTATGTAAACAAACAGTATCTCAGCCCCTAAGAACTTGTTGCAGTTCCGATAACAATTAAGACATAGTATCACGTAGGTAATGGTACCCACAGGTGGTAACTACATCGATGGTAAAGCCCTTATAAACTGCTATAACTTATTAGGGTTGTGGGTTACCGTGAACCCATCGACAGTTATAATGCAAGTTGCGCATTCCTGAATAACCGTTATAATTAACATTAATAATGAACTACCCATGTGTTTATGCTTGAATTTAAACAAATATACAGAATCCTGTGTCCTACATAACAGCATTAATATACACTGTGTTCTTTACGTTATCCTTAAACTTTGACAAACACTCCTATAGCTTTTACAAACCAAATCTTACAAAAGAAGTAGTACTTAAAAAGGCTTCGTTACAAAGATATTATTTTGTAACTTCGTTTAATGAAATTTAATTGAGCTATGCAGAAAGAAAGGGTCTTAATGTGGCCTATGTTGCCGCTTAGAGCAATTAAAATGATAAATCTATCAAATTCTATTTGCATTTCATTTGCACGTACGAGAGGAACCCGAGAGTAAGCGAAGAAGGGCGATCATTTTCAAGGTATTTAGTTTGTATGAAAATAAACAAAAAATAAAAATTAATTAATGTGTCCATAATGAAAAATGCTTATTACCATGGTTTGAACATCTGGTCGAAGTTTAATATGTATATCGTCCGTAATACGGTGTATTTCTAACACATTAATTGATCTTTTTGAATCTTGATAAATTGATTATTGAGATAGCACCAGGACTTCAGAGCGAAAACCGAACTATGGTAAAAATATAATACAAAGTGATTCCCAAATATACCTTTTTTTTTTTTTGAGGATGGGAAATCATCAAATGAGCCCTCCCGCTCTGGGTGGAGCAGAAGGGAGTGTCAGACTCTTACTGACTAAAACCCACCCGTGTTCCTTCCTTAGCCCTTTGTGTTCCAGGGCAGCGGTAACCCTTTCGGACGATCCCGCTACCCTGGCAGGCTTCGGCCCTATGGGGCCCCGTCGCTTTTGCTGACATCTCTTTGAGGCGCGCGTGGAACACGTACACGCCGTCCAGCACGGGCCTAGTCCTGATCGGACGGTGAGTTACCCATTACTCACCGCCCGCAGGCCCGCGCCTACGGTGGCCGGGAATCGTCACGCGGCTCCCGATGCCCGGAGCGTCTCCCGCGGCGGCTGAGGCGTGAGGTGCGTTCCCTCGCCCACCCCGCCACCTCCTTCGCTAGCATGACTGCTTCGCAGAAGGAGGTGACTGCCTCCCACTCCCTCTCGCCCCGGACCATGGCTTGAACCAGGGCCGGACGCGAGAGGTCACCGCCGCTGCCGATCGCCTCTACGAGGACACGGCGGTGCTCTGCCCAAGCAGGGCAGACCTCCACCGTATGCTCCACCGTATCCTCTGGGCGATCCTGACAGTGGTGACACCCGGGCGTCTCCTCCCGTCTGATTATGTGCAGGAACCTCCCGAAACATCCGTGTCCGGAGAGGACCTGCGTCAGGCGGTAGGTGAGAACGCCGTGACGTCTCTCTAGCCACTCCTCAAAGAGGGGTCTTACCGCCGCTATCGTGGCGTACCCTGCGCTGGGTTGCGATAGTTCCCAAATATACCTTCAGTTCGGGTTTAGGCAAAACCAATACTGCCTGTGCCAGTTTTGTTACTATAATCCAGCCCATTGGATACAAACATTATATAAACAGCCAGATCATTCCAGCAATTCGATTCGCTAGAATTTCATCACTAAAAGCGACACACTAAACCTACACTTTAATCAAATAAAAAGCTTCCTAAGCCCACATATTATATACAAAACACTACCCATACATTAGTCCAGCATACTCATACATAATCTGTAGCAATAAACACAGAAAATTGATAGGTACAGAATGCCGACTCCTTACAACGAGCACGCACACATAGACATGCTTCACGTACAGCGAGTGCGAGCACATTCACGACTGGCATTTGCCCAGAGCACGAAGGCTGCATTATCAACACTTTCCATACTAACCAATCGTGTCACGGTCTTATCACACTACACATAATGGTGTCCACGACAGAAGTTCTGTTGCGGACACCATTTCACGCCTCAACACACTTTTGGCGCCACGAATTTTATTAGTAAACTAGCTTCTGCCCGCGGTTTTGTCCGCGTGAAATTTCTTGCTCCCCTGTCCCACCCCGTCGCATCGCATCGCCCGCACTTTTACTTCGTTTTCGCTATGCGTACTTTTGTATATATATTTTTATTTCTTTTTGCTCGGCTCCCAAGAGTTCTAGCGTGATGTTAAGCCTATAGCCTTCCTCAACAATTGGGCTATCAAAAGCAAAACGATCATTTAAATCTGATTTGTAGTTCCAGAGATTAGCGCGTTCAAAAAAACAAACTCTTCAGCTTTATTATTTGTATTTGAATACACAGTTGATTGCTGAATGTACATACTGGTTTTTGTACTGCCGTCTCTAAACGCTGCTGGCATTTGTTAGTTTGAAATCGCTGTTCGACCGTGTTTATGTGTGCGTGCGTTTTCGCTCGATGTATACATATTATTTGTGTGTTTATGTGTAAGTGTTTCGTTGTCCATTGTGTTGATGCTGATAGAGCCGGCCTTCTGACATGTCTATTCTGTGGTAAACGGCTATAATAATAAAGTAAATAACGTATAAGGCTTCGTATGTATTTTTTTTTTTGGATCGTTTTTACGGTAACCAGTTCTCATAAACCCAGTTGGTAATAACCAGTCAATATTAGTGGATTGTCTGAGTGTACCGTTTTGTTTGATAAAGTATTATGGATATTGTCGATTTTATTTTTTTATTTTTGGACTCATACAACCAGAATTATAATAAGTGCTTGACTTGATGAACAATTACAAAATTACTCCTATGAGCTTGGCAAGCAAAATTATTAAAGTAGGCCTAATTCCTAGTAGTAGAAATATCGATACTTGTATTCTGTCTACTAGGTTAACCGTTTTTTGACAGCTGCCTTCTAACGAACTATTCCAGATTATGTAAAAGTTAACTTTGAAATGCGTAATAAAATATGTATATATACAGGGTGAAATTAAATTCATGGGCATCCTTCTAAGGGGTCGTTGTACTCATCATTCATCTTCTTTTCATATTTAGTCCATTCTTCTTTGGAATGCGCTTCCTCTTGATATCAGGACGGCCACCAGTCGGTATGCATTTAAGCGGAAATTGCAGAGTTATTTTCAAAACAAATTTTTAAAAATATAGCGTAGAGTCATCTCAACACATCTCTCCCTTGATTTTGTATATATATATAAATATATATATTATAAGTATATATTATAGTAATAATATGTATGTGTATATAACCTATTTATTTATTTGTATACCTAGTTTTAAGAGTTTTTGTTATTATTATTGTCCCTCTCAACCAAAGCACCTGCCATCTAATCTCTTCACCACCCTTGGTTGACTGGTAGAGAATGCCTAAGGCATTAAGTCCGCCTTTGTACCTTTTTTTGCGAAAAGTTTAAATAAATAAATCATTATGAACAACTTTTACTATGGGACCAAACCTGAAATCGCGAGAAAAAAATCAGCAGTTCCCTACATTTATGTTCGCATAACTCGTCAAAATGCAGGGAACAGCTTTTTTTGTCGCGATTTCAGATTTGATTTTTTTCAGGTTTGATTTGATTTTTTATTTGATTTTATTGTATTTGTTCATAATGATGAGTACAACGACCCCTTAAAAGGGTGCCCATGAATTCAATTTCACCCTGTATAAACTGCCTAATCCTATTGAATCATCTTATTTATGACTTCTTACAGACTTTATTACGTGTATCAGTTTTGACAAAAAAACATTTAATAAAATTGCTCACTAGTTCGATCGGTCAAAAAACGGTTTACCTGGTGGATAGAGTATAGTAGGAGTTCAATGCTACTTTGTATTTTGAAATGTACTAGGAAAGCACTGTATCAAATAACCTATAGTTAATCGCAGGACCAGTTTGATGAGACATAGGAGGAAAACCCATGACTATGCTGAGCGATAGCCGTTTTGCGTGGATGTAACGCAGTTTCCCCCAACCATGTTTTTTGTGTGTTTTATGTTTTTTTTTTTGTCATGTTTACCGCAAATAAACGTTTTTTTTTTCTTTCTATACTACATGTCTCTATTTAATCTATTGTCGTAATTGTAGACTAAACAGTATTATTTTGTGGATAATAACCTGAGTATGGTATAATACTTTTTCATCACACACAGCTTTCTCAAACTGCCAAAAATCCTTGCACTGTTATTCCTTACCTTTATGACTGCCTTGTTTTTTTTTTACCATTGCGAGCCACTGTCCATAAGCAAACACTCACAAACCATACAATAACATTTCATTTTTTTAACTCTGTTTTCTATTACCACCTTTTTATCACCAAGATAATGGCGGCCGAAGCGTGAAAAGCCCTCGACTCTCTCGCAATCCAATAATAATAAAAAAGCAATAAAACCTATATTATTTATTGACGTCTTCCTATTTCAAGTCCAGACTAGCGGTACCACAAATTGACTGATATATTGTTCCGTTTTTTCGCTTTCTCAACAAGCAGGTTTAGAAGAAAACCACAAAATGTCTAAAATGAGTTCAATGTTTGGCGTAGAAACCATGGCGGAGATTTCGCAGGATTTTGTTTTGTGCGAGCTGATTATCAGATAGTCAAGTTACAGTGGTGGCTCAGTGGTATCAGCCCCGACTTACGAATTGTAGGTCTTGTGTTTAAACCCAGGCAGGCACTTTACGTACTTTGTGTATTTAATTTAATTACCACTGCTCTCAAAACGGTAAAGGAAAACATCGTGATCTTCGAATGTTTGATGTCATCAACATTCGAAGAAATGTGACATCTACCAAGCCGCACTGGGCCCGCGTGGTGGGTTCTAGCACAGTCCCTCTCACAGAGAGAAGGCCTGTGTCTCAGCAGTGGAAACATTTTAGGCTGGTTATGACATGGTAAGCATGTTGAAGCTGTTTTGTATGAGATTCTTCTTAGACTTGCTACAGCCACATCAAAATTGCTTAGAAGCTGGTCATAACAGGCTTAAGAAATGGTTAGGCCGATGATCCGCAGACCTTAAAATACCAGAGTTTGTGGCGCAACTTGAGATGCATTATTTTTTCTATCAGGATACTGCAACAGTTCATTATATGCTCAGGCATATGATGAACCTTTCCCCAACCATGTTGGGGTCGGATTCCAGTCTAACCGGATGCAACTGAATACCAGTATTTTACATATAGCGTAGGCAGTCGCTATATGTACTCGAAAACCCAGTTACTGGGTAACTGTAACTGGGTTTCTGTAATTTAATCAATTTTGACATTCCTGTATTTTTATTAATTTTGACTTGCCTGTATTCTTATTTTGACATTTGTAATTGCTTTTTTTTATTGACATTTTCTAACATGATTTTTAATGAATACTATCTATGAATCATGGCACATCTAAAATTTGCATGCTGAATTTAGTAGGCGGAATATGAAGTACTATGAATTGTATTATGACATCTGTAAGCACCATATTTCAGGCAAATAAACAATTATTATTATTATTATAACACGATACCCCTTGGCAAGACTGGTTAGATAGACTTAGTTGATTGAGGCTAATTCTGTGAAAATTTATAAGTTGATACGATGTTATATAAGAATTATTTTTATCTTAAATTGATTAACCAACATTTTCATTGGAATTTTCCAGACCCAATTTTCCATTACAAGTAACATTCTACATATATACTCATACTATTAGTTTCCTCTCAAACAATTTGCGTAAGCCCAAATATCTTGCAAAAAAAGACATGTTTTCCGCCGAATCCAATATAATCAGCAGAATTTCTCCGCAAAAAATCTCCACGAAAAACACATGAGTATCCCTAGTAAATATATCTTTGCCTACCTTAGTGTCACTTCCATTTTCTGGTCGGAATGATTCATGAAACGAAGGGGCAATTTATAGGCAAGCTTGGTCAGCTATATTCTGTCCATCGAAAGCCTAAAATGAGCTATTTGGATTATACGGAGCGTTACCATGGATACGGTATTTACGGTATTTATGATAATGTTATTAGACCTTCGAAGGAACTCGTAATTTAGAAAAGTGATTGACCAGTGTTTTTGGGATGTTACGGATATGAAGAGATGTGTGGTTATGAGTCCTTATTTGGGGTCGTAAAGCAGTGGTTTATTGGTATTGGTTTTACTAAAAGTACGTACATATTAAAAAGGTTGCCATAGAAATATTCTTATCTCTTTTCGACAGAGGAGCACATTTGTACTTTGATTTTTAACCTATGTACGGCCAACGTGAGAATGCGTTCCTGACAATTGACAATGTGATAATTCTAGTAACTAATAAAGGTCGAATTCGCAAAACACGTAGGTATTTGTTGTATGAAACTGATAAGTGTCAAGAACGCATTCTCTCGACCCCCCCGGACTGTAAACAGTATGTCATAGTTTTTAAGCGGTTCTAATTACAAATAATAAAAAATTGGCCAAATAATTACACATGTATCCATTATCCATTGTTGTTTCACCAGAAAACATTGGCCCAAAATTCAGTAACGCGAATAATGTTCGCTGACGCCGCCATTTGCTATATTTTGGGCCAAATAAATGTAAAAACCTAAATATATTTTTTTCGTGTTATTTTTGCCATCGACACGCTAAGAAGACCAGAAAACAAAATCAAATGGTAACTATTTTTCCAACATTAATTTCCCATCGCATAAAATCAAGAGCAATAAATGAAGGTACAAATCAAACTTTCGCAAGAGGAAATTAATATTGAAACTTATTACACTTCAATTGTTATTCGAAAACTTTGGAGAAAAACCATTTTCATTATATTTCACTTTTTCTCCCCTCTTTTTATACCCGAGATGGCAACTATCGTAAAATGTTATAAAATAATAAACAAAGAAACAACGACTCACGTTAAAAAATAGATTTTCTTTCTTTATACACCTACTTTAACACACGCCTTCTTCTTAAGGGGGTAAGGCAGAAACAATCGAACGCTACCTGCTACGATCGTTACATACTCCTTTTGCTTCGTTTATGTTCATACATCTGAAGGGAAATTCTCGTAATTTTAAGACCGTTCACAGTCAGGTCTCAGTCTCAATCTGTCAAAAAATACTTCTAATTTCCCTACATTTTGACAAGTTTTTGACATTTGTTTGTCGCTGAGATGAGACTGCGACTAGATTTTGAACGTTTTAAATTACGAGAATTGGCTTTCTAAGTGATCACAGTCTGATCCCAATCTCAATCTGTCAAAAAATACAATCAATTACTTATTTACATACATTTTTGTCAAATTTATTAAATTGCTTTTCGCTGAGGTGAAGTTGCGACTTGACTATGATCGTTTTTTAAGTACGAGAAATGGCCTTCTGGTCGTGTTCTGGTCGTGTGCGTGTGACGCACGTCAGTTGCAAGTACTACGCACCTGAAGGCCAATAAAATTCTCGTAATTTAAAACGTTCAAAATCTAGTCGCAGTCTCATCTCGGCGACAAACAAATGTCAAAAACCTGTGAAAATGTAGGGAAATTAGAGGAATTTTTGACAGATTGAGACTGAGGTCAGGCTGTGAACGTTCTTAAAATTACGAGAATTGCCCCTCAGACCTCTGTCTCTATCCGGTTTCTATCCTTAAAAAAAATAATGAAAAGAACGAAAAGATGAATTTTTTTGGCAATTTGCACATGTCTAGGTACACATAATCAAACTTGAATACACTACATACAGCATTATCGATACATCAAAGCCAAATAAACGAAAAGCTATAAGGCATTAAATAAAGATTGACAAATGACTCGACAGCAAAAGTAAGCAAGTAAAAGATTTATCGGTGAAAATTTACCAATAAAACGGTTTGCACGAACAGAAAAGCACGTAGATAAGTAACATGATACATACGATCACATTGAAGAACAAGCAATGGATATGATACATTTTTAAATGTTTTTTTCATGTAGAAAGTTTTGCGAGGTGTTCAATCAGCCACAAGGGAGTTTCTATCGTTGACGTTATTTCCTTTTGTTCTTAAAGAGAATTTGCTAAGATATTTTTCTGCATAAACATCCTTTAGAGCTGGATTATCTGAATTATAGAAAATATCGTCACTGAAATCTGCTATACCCAGTCCATCAGGTAAACCGTTTTTTGACTGATGGAACTAGTGATTGCAGCAACACACAAAACATTGATTGATACACATACGGTCTTATAATGTCTACAAGAAATAAGTTAATTCAATAAGATAAGGCAGTTTATGTATTTATTTTATTACGCATTTTAAAGTTAATTATTACGTAATCTGGAATATGTACAGACGCCAGCACATCAAGCTACTACAATCTGTCAAATTTCTTTAATAAATTTTCAACTTTATCGCTGAAGCATTATGGTTCAAAGTTGATTGGGAAAATTTGACAGTTTCGGGTAGCTTGACCTGCTGGCGTCTGTACGTTCAAAGACAGCTGTCAAAAAATGGTTAACCTAATGGACAGGGCATGGTTGGGGTTTGACATCCTAACTATTCTACTTATAATTATAATGAATGTGAAAGAATGTATGTTTGGATGTTTGTTACTGAATCACGTAAAAACGGCTGAACGGATTTGGATGAAAGGTACACATACATATAGTTGTAACCTAGATTAACACATGGAATACTTTTTGTCCCGGTAGTGAGTTCCCGTCGGATAATTTCCACGTAGGCAATGTCTCGAGCAAAAGTCAAATCCTAGTATAATATTATAAATGTGAAAGTGTTTGTTTGGATGTTTCTTACTCAATCCCGCAAAAACGGCGGTTTTGAATGAAATTTGACTCAAAGATAGTTTAAAACCTGAATTAACCTATAGGATATTTATATACGTACGGCAAAAGCCAGTTGATCATAATTATACCTATCGACTGATTCGTGTTATAATATCCTACTAAATTACTTTTTTTTTGTTTAACTACATGAAGTAACTACATTAATTATGTAGCTATATAAATGAAATATATTAACATAATTTAAAAAACTAATTCTTAAAATAATAATATGTACAAGTATATAAAAAGGAGGAGAAATAATCAAAGGGCATCAAAAAGTTCGTCCGCATCGCTGTCAATAGGAAACATGACCAAAAGGCTGGCAGCTTTGCCACGTTGTACGGCAATGCTGATTCTTTGGCCAAAAAATAGGCAAGCTTTTTGGTCACGTGAAAAGTCGACCAATTGCTTGGCGATGTCTCGAAATACTAAGTGTGCATACGGACCCCACGGCCCATAAATTAAATAAATTACTTACTTTATAAACTTAGACAGTATAATATTCCAAATAACAACACTTTATCCATGACGTTACATATTTTACTTACACACAAGTAAACTTTGCCACCATTTGACCTCTTTCCCATATTTCACGACTCATTCTTCAGGGTATCATAACATCACCATTTAAGGATGATACAACACAAACTACAATAAAAATGTTACACAACCGTTATGACTGTATACGACGTCAGAATTTGATTGATTGATCCGTTAGCGTACAAGCCTACCAAAATGGGTAAGGCGTCAAGAAATAAAAGAAGCAAATAACAGTATTTGGTAAGTATAAATTCATTTATTGTTAGGAATAAACGAAAAAAAAAAAGAAAAATTATTTATTATTTTAACAACAACTAGTGATTAGAGCATCCTTTTAAGAAGATGAGCATTTAAATAAGTATCTTTTATTTGTTTTAGGGCTGATTTTTCCTACGCCAGATAATTTTATCGCAGGAATAATTTTGAATTTATGACAGTTCTTCCTTATAAAAACTGCCAGACGTCAATTTTATTCCACGAATAAAAATTATCTGTCGATTGGAAAATCAGCCCTTAAACAAATGTAGGTAAAGGAAATCCTACTAATATTATAAACGCCAAAGTTTGGAAGGATGGATGGATGGATGTTTGTTACACTTTCACGCAAAAACTACTGAACGGATTTTACTGAAACTTTACAGTAATATAGCTTATATATTAGAATAAGACATAGGATACTTCTTATCCCGATATTCCCACGAGATCGAAACTTATGCGAATGAAACCACGGGGCGTTACTAGTAATAATATAAAAAATAATAAATATATAATATGAATTAAAGGCTCCTAAAGACAGACGCAACGCGACAGCACGACGTGACTTTAGTACAACATTTTCTATGAAAACTTCATGGAAATCGTTCTATTGGAATCGCGTCGCACCGTCTTCTGCGGGAGCCTTTAAGGTGGATGATCCAAGGTAGCCCGCGAAATTCAAATTTTCTTACGTTTTTTGGAATTTGCTGGTCAGTACTAAGTTGTACGTTGATTAAAATATGATTCGCAAACGTAACAAATATGTATTTACAGAATTATAATCATTAGAATCAGTAATACAACTTGTAAAGTAAGCATAATCCTAAAATGTCAAGATTTCATGAAATAGTCATTCAGTAGGATTACTTGATCTTAGAGAGTTGTGTTGATGACTTTAATGATTATAATTCTGTAAATACATGTTTGTTACGGTCACGAATCATACAATACATACCTACATACATCCTACCTATATCCTACTTACATACAATTTTACAATAGCAATAGGTAATTATGGTGGTAGTGCTTCCTCAGACGAGCTCCTATAATATATACGGTATTGCTTCTATGTTGGGGTCGGCTTCCAGACTAACCGAATGCAGCTGAATACCAGTATTTTACATGGAGCGACTGCCTATTTGATCTCCAAAAGTTACTGGATAATACGATGTATCTTAGTAAGACTGGTTGTCATACTTTCGGTCTTCTGATGGACCTTAATGACAATCAAACATCCACGAATGATAGCCGGGACCAACGGCTTAACGTGCTTTCCGAGACACGGAGGGGTCTCGGTATGTAAAGATGGTCACCCATTCACAGACCAACCGCGGCAAGCGTAGCTTAACCTGATCTATCGACCTGTGCGGCTGTTATTACTTAGTAAAAGTAAGACTGTGTAACTACCAACAGTAAGTCTTGTATCAATCGTGCAATGATAATAACTCCCAGGTTTGTATATATGGAAAAGAAATTACGCGAACCGGGTTTCCGTTCCGATTATTGCCCCAATTTATTTTGTACGGTAAAGCTTTAAACGTGTATACGGAAGGTAAGGAAAGCATATATCGTCTTGTTCTTAATCTGTATCATTCCTTCGGGATCAGTAAGCAAATTGGTGTTTTGGTGCTTATTGTTGTGAAGCTCTCTACATAATTATTTAGTAATGTATACATACAGGTTGGGCAAATAAGAAATGTACACTTTATTTTTTTCAATTCTTTTCTATGAAATATAAAAATTATTAAGTATTTTTATTTAAATAAAGTATTTAGGGCCGGCAATTCAGTATGGAAAATAATCTCAGATAAATGTCCACTTCTAGCAGCATGGCAGATGTAAACCCCTATGCACTGCGTTTTTCATGACATTTGAAGGTTTTTTTGGGCTATTAGCGTTTTTTTGGCTATTATTATTATTATTAGACACGTCCCTTTAGCCCCACAAAAAAAGTCCGGAGCTGTTAAATTCGGGAATATTGGGGGCCAATCAATGTCAACGTTTCTCGAAATTAATCGACCCGGAAACGTTCTTTCCAATGTCTCGATTGTGGCTCGTGCCGTATGACATGTGGCTCCGTCTTGTGGAACCACTCATGTTTCCTAAACCCAACTGATTCACTTGATGTAAGAAAACTGCTTTATTTGTTACAATGCCATGCTGCTCAAATTTAATCACTAATCAAGTTATTGTTAGCCGCGAAGGTAAGTGATTTCTACCAAAAATTGGCCGCAATTTTCTAAGAGTTTACGCAATACATGATTGGGTTGTGTAGAATGTTTCAATAATTAAAACACTTTGTTTAGTCGTAAAACGCTCCATAACAAATTTGCCGTATGTACACAAAATAATTATTATGAAACAACTGTCATATTTGCCGCCAAAACAAAATGATGGCAAAAAAAAGTTGTATACCTCCAAGTTTCCCACCCTGTATAAACCTAGCATCAGATTCCTCTAGTGTAAAAATAATTTCACCTTGATGCCCAATGGGCTCTTGGCCTGTTTCTCTATTAATATTTGTATGTAACTCTAATTAATGTTATTTTTAGTACTTAACAAAAATAAATAGTTCATCTATAAACTTCCGATTGTCCTCATTACATTCATAAACAATTACAAGTTAATTAGATCTAATCCATAATTAAATACCTATATACATATAATATATTTATATGGGCTGCATAATCTATGTAGATAAATAGAAAGAAAACTAAACGATGCAGGAAAACATCGTGAGGAAACCGACATGATTAAGAATCGAAAATTCGAAGTCATGTGACATCCGACAACTCCCAATGGGCCCGCGTCGTGGATTATGACCCACTCCCTCTGACAGAGAAGAGACAGTAAGGAAAAAACACAAGAAAAACAAGAATCGGATTGCTGATACGTTTAATGAAAACGATAAAGCGGCTAGCAGAAAATCTTTGCAATGTAATCATGCTCACAACTAAAACTGAAGCACCAAAAGGACTGCTAGATACTCCTAGTTCTGCAGAAGCCATAAAAGAAAAAGTACAAGAAGACAAATAAGTACAATAAGTCACCCTGTAACGGTAAGCAGAAGAACTTTACGCTACCCAGTCATTTCTAAGCACCGAAGAAAAATGTAGGTGTACCAAAAAATGGTACGCAATAAAAATGAAAGCTTTTTTATTTATTCAACACTTTCCTTTCTTTATAGCCGCGCGATTTTGTTCTCAAAAATCTTTTTGGACCTCTGGGAGGTAATTTGGGATGAGAAATAACAATATCCTTCGCACAAGGGAATCCTTTACAAAAGGACATAAATATGTAATTATATTAATTTTAAGAAGGATGAAGTGGTGAATTTAACGCTGTTAATTACGTTGGAGGTGGGTACGTTTGCTATTGGAATAATACCACAGACTAGATTGGTACAGAAGGCCGGCTTCATAAAGCAGATGAGTTTGTGTGAGCGCGTTTAGTTTTGGAACCACCGTTCCGATTTGAAAAAATATTTTGCCTTGGATATCCCAATCTTTGAAGAAAATTATAGGCTATATTACTTTACATCACGCTGCGACCCTGAGGAGCTGAGCAAAAAGATAAAAGTAAGAAAGATCGCTTAGCGAAAACGGAGTGATAGTGCGGTCAGGCGATGCGATGCAACGAGATGATGGGTGGGGGATACAATAAATTTCACACAGACAAAGTTGCGGACAGAAGCTGTTAGTAATATAATTAAGCTGAAAGTTTATTTGTTTGAACATACTAATCTATCTACCATCCCACCGATTGAATAAAAAAAAATTACATTTAATAACCAATTTTTGAGGAAGGTTAACCCGGCGCCAAAGACGCTGGGTCATACCGACCCGAGGCGACTTAAATCTGTCATTATTCTTTTTTACGTCGATCGTGCAATTTTAGCGTTTGTGTAGCTGGAGATACGACCTCCTTCTAACCGAACCGCAGGTTTTCTAAGTGCAACGCCGCATACACAGCGAGATATACGTGCATCAACTCAAAACGGGTAAATATGACCCAGCGTCATCCCTGGCGTAGTATTTTTGTGACATACTTTTATTAGGTCATTTAGTATTTGTTGCCAATTCACCTTATTCTTTTTTAAGTTTTTGTTAAATATGGCACTGATAGGCCACCGTGAGAGAATTTTTGCGGTGTTAGAAGTGTCGGGGTCTGACGAAGAAGGGTCAAATGCTGCTTCTACAGTTGCCCGAAAGAATCGCAGATTTTGCGTGGAACCTTCGGGGGAGGTCCCCCGAAGGTTCCAGGAACTCACAGAAGATGTCAAATATGACCGTCTCAAAGGGATAAGAAGACACCTAATACTTCTAATACATGCTAGATTTACATGTGCCCAGATCATTTGATTCCGTTCTGCAATAAATAGCAGTAGTTGTTGTTGTATGTCTCTAAATGAGGAATTAGAAGACTGATTTGTTACTATTATTATGATAAAAACTTTGTTTGTTCTCTATTTTATTATGTACGTTTATTAATTTATATTATTATTTAGAATAATTTAACAAAAATTTAAAAAAAATATTAGTGTTAAGTTTTCAGAGTTGATTTTGCATGCGCTATTAAGAAAGCTAGTAAAAGTTTGAATTATAAAATATTTGGATTTATTTCTTTTTTACTACATATCCAAAAACTCTTGTATTAATAAATAATTATTAAAATTTTGACGACTCCTTAAATTTCATGACAGTTACTCGATCAAATCTGAGTCATGATGATCCGGTAAAATGAAACGTAGTGCGGGCGGGCAGTACAATATATTGTGGTGTCATACATTGTGGTGTCTCACGTCTACCACACGAACGAAGTCAAAGGCAGAAGGTAGTATCGAATATATGCACATGCACATTTAAGCAGCCTCTTATTTTTATTAAAAATCCGTTCTACGTTAGGCCAACTCAAGGTCAAAGTGTTACCACAGACGTCCGATCGAATGTACGTGTGACGGTCTTAAAAAACAAAATTAAAATCGGTTCATCCGTTCGGGAACTACGATGCCACAGACAGACATACACACACACACACACCCCCCCCCCCCACACACACACCCCCACACACAGCCATGTCAAACTTATAACACCCCGTCGTTTTTGCGTCGGGGGTTAAAAACAAATGCCAGCTGCGAGTACGCTTGCACTCGCTGTACGTGTAGGGTGTCTATGTGTGCGTGCGTTCTCTCTCGTTGTATGGACCTGGCTTTCTGTACCTATGTATCTGTTCTGTGACAATACTGTAGGATGTTATTATTAGCTATATTGGGGCCTTCGGGTGGGTGTTCCTGTTCTCTGTTTCCATACAGGCGATTTTGCAGGCGGTTGGAAAAGGTTTTCACAATAATTATGTCTGTGATGTAATTAAAATTATCTTTTGATGTACCTGTAATTATGTTTCCCTGCTTCGGTTCTTTCTGTTTAAAGGAAAGCGTTTTTGCCTTTTTAAGAAATGAAAACGTTTATGGTAGATGTAGTAGGAGCTAAATATAAAGTGTGGAAATGGGTAACTATTTTGCTACTATCATAGAAAAAGAGAACTTTTATAAAAATGCGAAAATTCGCGAAAATTCTCGAAAATGTTCCTGTCTTCATTTGCAAGCAGTGTGACCCAGTGGTAGCGGCCCCGATTTACGAGTTGTAGGTAGTGGATACAAACCCAGCCAGGCGTTTTACTTTTTGTGTATTTTTTTCATCACCGCTGCTCTCAAAACGCTGAAGGAAAACATTGTGAGGAAACCGGCCTGTCCTAGAACCAAAAATTCGAAGACATATGGCATCTACTAACCGTCACTGGGCCCGCGTGGTGGATTATGGCCCTCTCCCTATCACAAAGAGGAGGCCGGAGGAGTGCGGGCATTCATTGTCTTTCAGATACTCGAGGTTAGACGGTCGAACGGTATGAAAAATTGAATGAAGCAAAAAAAGGAAATTTGAGCTTTTGTTCAAAATGATTGTTAACAAAAGCCTTTGGAGAAACCTTAAACAAAGGGAGTAATGGAGATTTGTCGGTTTATTTTGTATTTTTATTAGGCTTTTATTTGAGGCTTCTGGATTTATTTGTTATTAGGTGTGTTTACTTCTCTTTAACAGTTACACGTGTTTCATAGCTTCCGATATTAGCTTTCTATTTATTAATACATTATCATCTGCCGAGCCTTTTCCTAACTATGTTGGGGTCAGCTTCCAGTCTAACCGGATGCAGTTGAATACCAGTATTTTACATGGGGCGACTGCCTATCTGACCTCCACAACCCAGTTACTGGGTAATAGTTTTACTAAAAAATTAAAAAACCCCCGACTACTGAAACCCTATAAAAAGAAAAAAATAACCTTGAAATTATGGCCCTACGTAAGTACGTATGAATTTTTTTGATTAAATGTTGTCCCGTCGGGGGACCGCTCTAATTATTAGCCTAACGTTCTGTTAAAGTTTAAAATAGTAGCGGTCCCCCGACAGGACAATATTTAATCAAAAAAACTCATACGTACTTACGTAGGGCCATAATTTCAAGGTTATTTTTTTCTTTTTATAGGGTTTCAGTAGTCGGGGGTTTTTTAAATTTTTAATTTAATTTTTTATTTCATGCTTTTTGTAGGAACTCCTTATTATTTCTTTTCTTTTATTTTCTTGCATTTTAAGATTCAGGTAATATAATTCGCCATTTTGTGGTGGTGGCCATCTTGGATTTGAAATTTGTCATAGTGTATAGCCATCTTGGATTTGAAATTTATCATAGTGTATAGTATTCTACTAGTCAAGCCCTTTCATTTGATACCCATATTGAGGGAGTTGTGAAAAAATACGTAATCCGCCATTTTGTAGCGGCGGCCATCTTGGACCGATTTTCATCAAACATAGCTAAGAACACTCCCGACAAATTCACTTTTCAAACAAAAAAAACAAAATTAAAATCGGTTCATCCGTTCGGGAGCTACGATGCCACAGACAGACATACACACACACACACACACACACACACACACACACACACACACACACACACACACCCCCAGACACGTCAAACTTATAACACCCCGTCGTTTTTGCGTCGGGGGTTAAAAAATCTACTCAAAAACTATTACTCAATAACTGGGTTGTGGAGGTCAGATAGGCAGTCGCGCCATGTAAAATACTGGTATTCAACTGCATCCGGTTAGACTGGAAGCCGACCCCAACAAAGTTGGGAAAAGGCTAGGCAGATGATGAGTTTTTGAGTAGATAGCTGAAACTCTAGCCTCTTTATTTACAAGAGAGAGGAATTTGTTCTCAATTATCCTCATGTTTGAATTTGAGCTACACGATTACTGACAAATGCTTGAACTGACTGGACTGGTCCACTCAAATTGGTACTTTCTTCAAAAGACCATTAATTCAGACGTCAATCTACATGGTATTCACATGATCTGACCAAGATTATCTCTGAACTGAGTTTGTTTCAGATAGGAAACGCCGACTTCATATAAATAGCTTTTTTTGTTATAACATGACGTGTAAAAGTGATTCTGAAATCCTATTTACAGAATAAACAATTTCATTTCATTTATTTTGGTATTATCCGTAAGAATAATTTCATTTACTCAAGCAATATAAAAAAATAGTTTCTCTCTTCTCTTTACTGAATATTACAATAATCTGAAATTGTCTCTAAATTCTTAGAAAAAACACTAAGCTCCAAAATATTTTATTTTCGTACGAAAGGTCAGACGTTTGTATCTCTTTCTATCTACGATGTATACGTATTTTTCTAAAGCTCACAGAAATAAATACATAATCACATTTAACAGGTAGATTACGACTGTACCTTTTCTTGAGCCACAGCTAGGATTTATAGCTTGGAGTCGGGACCTCCAAGATTAAGCGGTTTATTATCTAAGAGTATGCAAAAATAAAATGCTTGAAAATATTAAGTTATATTTTCAAAAGATCTTTTACATAATTTTTAGTTTAGTCTAAAAAATAGCGAACTGTCTTCTGATAAATTAGGGTAACATTTTATCAAGCTTGGAAGAAAGGTTTTATTAAGTACAGTCAACAGCAAAAGTAGATGATCAAAATCAGAAATTCAATACTAATGAACGGAGTTCGCGTCAGAACTGTGTGGCGTCGAAGTGATTCAAAAGTATGTGATTGTAAATTATACCGAACATTTACTACTAGTACAGCTGCCATATAGCTGCGAACTCCGTTCATTAGTATAGAATTTCTGATTTTGATCATCTACTTTTGCTGTTGACTGTACTAGCTGCGCCCCGCGGTTTCACCCGCATAAGTTTCGATCCCGTTGGAATATCGGGATAAAAGGTATCGTATATGTTAATCCATGGCGTCAGCTACGTTCATACCAAATTTCATCAAAATTGGTCCAGCCGTTTGAGCATGAAGAAGTAACAAACATACAAACACACACACATACACACTCACTCATAAACGTTCGCCTTTATAATATTAGCAGAATTAGGTATTAAATTTGTTAACTTAGCCGGTCATTTTATTGTGCATGCAGTGGTCTCATGTAATTGTAGGAGTATACCTACCAAATACTTTGTCATCCATGAACTACATATATTATGTTACATATGTTTAGTATATATCTTTTGTTGGAGATCATAAAATCCCACTAATATTATAAACGCGAGAGTTTGTACGGATGGATGGATGTTTGTTACTCTTTCACACAGAAACTGCTGAACGAATTTGGATGAAATTTGGCACACAGATAGTTTATAACCAGGATTAATACATTGAATACTTTTTATCCCGATATTTCCACGGGAGCGAAACTTATGCGGGTGTAACCACGGGGCGCAGCAAGTATTACTATATAATGTTTATTTACTTGATTAAAATCGCCATCTTTATACACGTAGGTACGAAATACGTTTTTTTAAATCCTTTATACAATGTAATAACCAAATACGGTACAAAACACTCTTACAATTTTCCATAAAAAAACCGCTTGTAAATCCTTAATAACCTCCAAAACATTTAGCACCCAAACAAAATAAACGTATAAACGTTTTTATTTCCCCAGTTCCCTGAACATAGGGCCCAAATTATATCTTTATAAATGTAACGAAATAAACGCTCCGTTTACGATGTCACAATAAACAATTCCTATTCCTTTGTTGAACTTATTAAGTAGAAAGCTTGGATAAACATAACTATGAATTACTTACTGTGTATGTAGGTAGCTGCTGTGTCACTTTTATCGTCTTACGTAACAACGGCGGATCAGTTAATGATCCAATGTCGACTAGTCATTCGTAAAAAAGGACTTTTAAATGAATAACATTTCAATGTTCCGAATAAAATATTTTTCTTTCTTTCTTTCATTGATAAGGTCAAAAGAAATAAGGTAAGGTATGAATCAAAAAGGGCGAAAAAGGAGGCTTTAAGAAACAAACAAGGACTGAAAGAGGAGTAAGACCATCACAAAAAATATCGATAGCGCATACATTTTTGACATTGGAAAACAATTCATGTGGAGTATGTAGATTTGAGTGATGACCTATGGCACTGAGACGTGGGCGCTCATAATAGGCCTTATTAAAAGGCTAAAAGTCACCCAAGTGACAATGGAGAGGGCTATGCTTGAAGTTTCCCTACGTGATCGCATCAGAAATAAAGAGATCCGCAAGAGAACCAAGGTAAATAACAAAGCCCGAAGAATTTCCAAACTAAAGTGGCAGTGGGCAGTGCATACGCCCGATGGGGCCGAAAGGTTCTGAGAGTGGCGACCGCGTACCGGAAAACGTAGTGAGAAGGCTACCCACAAGGTCGACAAATGACCTTATAAAGGCTGCAGGAATCCGCTAGATGTAGGCAGCACAGAACTAGTTGAAACGACGGTGTTTGGGGGAGGCCTATGTCCAGCAGTGGACGTCTTTCGGCTGAAATAATGATGTAGATTTGACTGACGTAAAGGGGCTACAGCTAGATAAAAATGGCACGATGTATATTTCGATTAATTTAATCATGTATGTGCATGATGTAATTGAAGAATGTACCTAGTATATCTCTCGTTGGCAATCCTCAAATGAATAAACAAGAAATGATTCGGTCTACCAGTCCTCATTATGGAGATAAAATGAAGATGTTATTTGATGAAATAGAAGAAACAAGCGGAACTGTTTGTAGTAAATAAGAAATGAAGAAGTAGGTAGAATTATAGTGTTGTTTTTGGTCTGGAATAAAACGAAAATAAACTGGGTAGGGACGAATTGGGTTCCGCATGATTAATCTTTCGGTACACACCTGTCTAAGCAATGATAGACAATCCGTAATTGGATTCTCTCGAAATAAATAGATTGGACAATCTTCTGATAACGTTTCGCAAAGGTACTACGAGTACTATAGAACTACATAATTATAAGAAAACAAAGCGAAAACAAAGATCTTAAACTAAAAAACAAAAGCCGTTCGAAATGCAAACACACTTGTTTTGCCTGAAGTAGTAGGCAGAGTTTAAACATAACACATAGCAAGAAAAAGAAAGAAAAAATACGTTTATTTGCGGTAGGTACACATGATGCAAAAAAGAACACAAACACAAAAAAGAACATGTGCAGTATATACAGCCGGCTACGTTTCACCAGTTATGTGTTAAGCCCGTGCTAGCCCATGTACGGAGGCGCGATGGACAGATGACATCATTACCATTACGGATAGAAGATGAATCGGGCTGACAAAGGAGAGAGGAGATTGGCATTAGCAAAAAGAGGCCAAGCCCAATTGTGATTTAGCTGAGCTATGGATAGTATAATAGTCCTCTAGACCATATTTTAGCCACGGCGGCCAATCTCAGCGGAGACTAGCCTTCAGTGCGGGAGATATTATAGTGCACAAGTGTGCGCAAAAACAGGTGAACTCTCTCTTCCCTCACTCTCATAGGCCACTGATCCACCACCACTTTGATTTCGATATTTGTGTGTTTTTCATTTTTGTCTTCTTTATCGGCACCTTGTTGTATATTATAATCATGTGGCTAGTTTGGTTATCATCTAATAGTGTACTTTTGTGTGCTGTGCTGTTTTTTTTTTGTGTGCGCCAAATAAATCGTTTATCTATCTATCTATCTACGAGTATCACTGGGACGGCAATTCGACACGATCCGAGAGAGATCAGGCACAGGACCATACGTGCTTTTCGAGGCTAGGGGAGGGGTGGGTGGTGTGGCTGTGGATAACATTGATGATTACGATGGGGTGAGTCTATTGACATTGATAAAAAATCCAAACGCCATGAAAAAAAATATTTCGCAAGTTTGAGTAGGTAAAAAAGACAAAAGCTGTTTCTCAACGGAAACCTCAATGTTTCCGTTGAAGATTCTAAAGATTCTGTTTATATGGCATAAGAGCAAACTGCAGCGACTTATGCAGTGTGGTATATGTATATTATCCGATATTTGCTGTTGAAGTTTTCTGCTTTGGAGTTTGTTCTCTTTTATGCTTTTCTTCTTCATAAAATATATCAGTGTTTGTATTATTTTAGGTTCTCTAGGTTCACGTTTGATGTAGTTCAGTAATATTATATCTATTAGTAGTAATCGCTTTTTTCCTACCAAGCGCGTGGTTATTATTGTCTCATCTTTTTTCATCAAAACTTATGATATCATTGAACGTACATTATCTCTATTACGTGGTCATCTTACCGTTAATTTTTTTTTTTTTTTTTTGGATGTATAATAACTTTTTGGAAGTCGTAACATAACATAACATCAGCCCTGTATTCCCTGAAGGAATAGGCAGATTACACATGTCGTCAGTTATGTGAAGTACCATGTAATAAGGGGTAAGCCCATTGCCATCATAGGAGAGCAGTGGTGGCCCAGTAATAACAGCTCCGACTAACAAGTTATAGGTCGTGGGTTCGATCCCAGTCAGGCGCTTTACTTTGCGTAAATAATTTCATCACCACTGCTCTCAAAACTGGTGTGGTTTCAGCGACAATGAAAGCTCAAAAACTTGTCAACAATGTATGGAAATTAGAGGTATTTTTGACAGATTGAGACTGAGATCAGACTGTGAATGTTCTCAAAATTACGAGAATTGCCCCTCTGCTCCATGTACTCGGCTTTGTTTTATTGTGATTGATCTGAATTTGTAATGTAGCTTTAATTTAGAGTTGCCCTTTACTAGCTTTAATTTAATAAAAGCTTCAAAATTGTACATTTTGACTAACACAAGTATGAATAAAAATTTGTTTAGAAGGAGTTTGAACCTTATTGGAACATGAAATTAATTTAAACTATGTTACTCGCGATCTAAACTATTTTAGAGCACTATTTTTATACTATATTCAATTTTCAACAGTTACAGTAATTTTACCTCTGATTTTGCATCACTGTCAAAATCACCGTGTGATCTTTATTTTCATTTAATTTTCGTTTTTCTTTATTCCGTTGCTGCCATCAGAGGTAAAATATGAACGGACTGTAATTATAAATGCGAAAGTGAGTTTGTTTGTTTATTTGTTTGCGCCGTTACATTCTTTATTAATCAAACTATGGCGGCATCTATATCACCACATACGCCGACTTCACGCAAAATCCTGCATCGTGCAAGCGAAGTTTACCGCGTAACCGGCTTATATACAACGTCCTAGCATCAATCGTCAAGCAGTTGCCTACCAGACACGACACCAGTCTAGTCGAAGGCTCCTCCCTTGTCTAAGGAGGATGAGTGAACTTTATACCCAGTTCCCCATACCTCTCTTACATATTTAGACGTTATTACTTATAGTAATTATATCTGATACAATTACTAAGAATTATGATTATTGCCAATTATTTCTTGGTCCTATTCCTAGAAAGCTCCTAAGAATATATACTGGTCTTTCAATTCACGGAGGGCTATTATTTTGTAATGATCCACGAGGCCCTATTATAATCCTATTAACAACAGCAATTTATCAAACGAAACCAGCCATTCACGACCAACCTATCAAACTATCAAATAATTAGATCTAGCGCCACTTAACAAAAACTCGAAGCCAAAGAAAACTAATTATGGCCATATTAATCTAAATCAACCAAATCGCGAAGAAGAGAATAAAGAAAATATAAATACTTCAGTAGATAGGATCTTAATTTAAGACCGGCCTGAGGGAGTTGTTCATAAAAATAATAATGTAGGGAAAGTAAACAAAAGAGAACAAACGAATACTCTTGAACAATAATGAGCCACCAAAATCTTGTGGTGAATGTTAACAATATAGAAAGATTGTACATTCTTTTGCACAGATGTTGGGGAATCTTCAAAACACATTGAGGTAATGGAATTTTCGTCGGACACTTGAACACGTTTCCCGTTCAGATTTAAAATGTAAGGATTTGTGCTTCTTGAAGGATCATTTGAGCGTTTATTCTGTGCGTTATTTGCTTTTTGTTGTGTTCTTCAATGCTTTTGGTGTAATTTGGAAGAAATGTTAGGTCTTTCTTGAAGATAAAAGTGTGTAATATTCTGTACGTTATTATTTTAAGATTCGGAAGAACACGAGATAGATAGGTATATTAGTATTCCTAAACAATATACTATTGAAATATTTATTTAGATCCGCATGTACACCTATCTAATGTATTTTGATAAAATAAAATAATCTTATTAACGTATCGTATGGCAAAAAGTTCAAACATCCTTGGCCCTAATTCAGTAGCGCGAATTCCCCTTACTGACGTAGTTATAAGATCATCAAGTGCACAGGTGACAGGGCACGCGGCGCAGAATGGAAGGTGGGCCATTGGCTGTGGGAGGTTCCGCATAGTAATTGTTAAAGAAAATAATAAAAATCGCTGGTAAGATTTCCTATTATTTCTAACTAGAAAATTACCAATCACAAAATTACTATCTCAAAATTAAAATTGGGCAAAACAAGTACACTCTAATATCTTCTCAGAGATGTACATTAATTCATTAAATAACAGCGAGAGCACCGAGGTTTGGAACCACGTAATAACATTGTATTGCATAAGTAACATCTGGTAGCTAACGAAGTGTCTAGGATTCCAGAAGCTTAAACTAATGAAAGCTTTTCCAAAAAAATACGTTAAACAGGATTATAATTGCAAAATTCTTCATCTATAATTATATATTTTGCAGACGACATGGATTTTTATTGTTATCATGTGTTGATAACTTTAAAAGATAATAAAAATTCAGTTTTAATAAAACTGAGGTACGAAAAAGACGATTCAGATGGCATCTGTTAATAAAAATATATGAATATCACAATTAAAATGCAGCTATGAATTTCTGAAAAAAATTGGAGAGTAAAACAATTAAACCTCTCAACAATAAATTGCTTCATTCGGTATCAAAATAATATTCTACTATTATTTGGTTTGGAACGTTGTCAGGTAAAATTTTATAAGTTTCTGGAATTTTTCCAAGAATATTAAAATACATTATTCACTTACCAATGAAATGCAGTGCTATGCAAATGAACACTGAATGTAGCGGTGTCATTTTGATCACTGTTGATTCTTCTCTGCCAACCAGTTCGATGCACCATTCATTTTATTTAATATTTATTATCCACATTTATTTTGTTTTCATCCATATTATTCACAACACTCACATTATTTATCACTTATTTGTCTTTGTGTAACAGTTTCATTTTTGGTCCGATCGATTCGATCACATTCAACAATCGAATCAAGCCAGTCTACTGATTATCGAGAAGCGATTCTCGAGATAATCTTTAACAAGACGGTGAGGTCGAAATATCCGTTGCGGGTGCTGCCACGTTTCAAGTCTTCTGTAACAAAGTGGAGTAATTTGATCAAGTCTAGGAATTTGAATACGATTTCCATATTGGATGCTTACACGCTAAACCTTGGGTGTGTGCCAGAGATGTACTCGAAAGATGTTACGTGGATTCCCATGCTAATCCGGTGATAAAAGAAAAACATGGACTCGTAGGAGAAGTGGTAAGTGTATGAATTTTAACACAAGAGTATGTAAAAGAAATAATACAGCGCTTTATGCATTAATGAATTTTCCACCTACTAGTACCTCGTGGAAATGCAATAATCGAAACTATGTTCTGTGTTAGTACAAAATTTGCATCTATAAGGTTCAATTCTCAGAACTCCAATGGAGCTGATAAAATATTCGAGAAAGAAAAGCATTGAGGGTATTCAGACAATGGAGTATTCGACATTCAACCTCACCAATGGAATTCAAATTTTATTTTTGTTAGCAAAAAGAACGAACTATCTGTAAAAGTGAATGAGTAGAAACAATTAAATGAACATTAACATGAACTGCTGCTTACCCCACAAGAAAAACGAGTGTAGAAGAAGTAATTGTTCACCATTAGTTTACATTTTGTACATTTTCGTTTGGACCAAAACTAAGACCACAAATTCTGGAAGTTCCCCAGTAACGACTATAAGTTTTGGAAAACTTGTTAGTTCGCAAGATTGATTAGTTTAAAGAATTGGGTTTTGCGGCTAAAGGGATTCCGATTAATTCAGTTTTAGTGGTTTGTCTGTTTTGTTCATTTATAAAGATAGCTCTTTGCAAAAGTGATTTATCAATGTTACCAACTATTTGTCTGAAAAATAAAGGTGTTATCAAGATTTTAAAAATATTGAACAGAATTAACGAGGATATTGTTTTATGAGAACAGCTATGATAATAAGAAGCTTATAACAATTTTATGTTTTGATTACCCATCAAAACATGCAAACTTTCTCAAAACACATGCCAACTCGCAAACTATATACCAAGAAAGATTTCACCCATAAACTTGATGGCACTGGCATTAAAAATGTTATGCGCACCTCTACGTACAGAATCTCATAAACACCAGGAACATTTATGACGTAGGTAAATAAATAAACATCTCAGATTCACGGTCCAACACTGGGATTCTGTGTCGTAGAACACACACACAAATCATGAGTACAAACATGCAGACTTGAAGCAAACATCTGTAGTACAACGTATTTGCTCTTGTGCGGAAATCGTGTTGTGCCTTGCATTGTACTCGTATCTATGAGTTCTATATTATTAGGTTGAAAAGGTAGGTGCTATATTCAATCACGTTTTGATCCTAAATTGTGGGGTATGAGGATATATGTTATACCAACAGGAAAACCAGAAAAAGTTAAAATTAAAAATTTAAAAAACCCTCGACACAAAACAAGTTAAAAAAACTATGAAAAAATAGCCACATATAAAACAAAAAAGGTATAAACGTGAAACCCTATAAAAAGAAAAAAATAACCTTAAAATTACGACCCTACGTAAGTACGTATGAAATTTTTTGATTGAATGTTGTCACGTCTGGGGACCGCTACTATTTTAAACTTTAACAGAACGTTAAGCTAATAATTAGAGCGGTCCCACGACGGGACAACATTTAATCAAAAAATTTCATACGTACTTACGTAGGGTCATAATTTCAAGGTAATTTTTTTCTTTTTATAGGGTTTCACGTTTATACCTTTGCTTAGCTCTTTGGTTAGGTTTCTGCAAGCAGAGCCGTGGAATTACCTAGTTTCGTATAAAAACTACTCCAACTTGATATACTTCCATAAAAGGCATACGAGTAGGTATAATCCCTTACTTATTGCTTACTCTGCTTGGAGAGAACGCTGGCTCTAGATAAAATTTCCAAACAGGGTAGTATAAAAGGACATTCACCCTTACCTTTTCTTCACTCAGTTGATCTTTAATCAAATAAACGAGATGGGCAGTAGTACTGACCCTAAATAAATCATTCAGCAAAAATCTGAACCCTTTAGGTCTCAGGACGAACGGAAGGTCTTTATTTATGAGGAAATTGGTCTTGATATATTCATCTTGGGAATGATTAACGGTTAAAGTTTGTGTTATAGTATTTTTCTGATCATCTACTTATCCTAATTGGAATTTTCTGAGTCTATTAACGTCATCAGCTGAATTTAGATCTTCTAAAAAGGTTTAATTGTCATAATCACCACAAGTGGTAGATGAATCGGCGATTACGTTAGCAATCGTTAGGATTTTTTTGGGTCTTAGGGTACTTACTGCCTAGCAAAGAGCATCATAGATAGATTTGATAATATTGGGAATCGCAATCAACACCTTGCTTGCGGTCTGCATGAGCAGGCGGCATGATTAACACGTCATCAGAAAGCTGAGGCGCGGCGCGGTTGCGACACGGCTCGGCCCGATGACCACTCGATTTCACGGACCCCACTTCGACTGGCGATACTCCTCTCTAACTCAATTTATTAATTGTTTGTCCGCGATAGTATATCAGCATTATCAGCCTGGAATTTTTCCACTGTTGGGACACTGCGGCCTCCTCTCGGTGCGAGGGAGTGGGCCGTAATCCACTACGCAGGCCCAGTGTTGGTTGGTGATGTCATATGCCTTCAAATTGCTTGCAAATTTTTGGTTCTAGGACATGCCAGTTTCCTCACGATGTTTTTCCTTCACCGTTTTGAGAGCAGTGTTGATGAAATAATTTACACAATAATTTTTTTTTTGGGTTTGAACCAACGACCTACATATAACTCGTAAGTCGCGGCCGATACCACTGGGCCGCCACTGCTCTGGGCCCCAAGTCTGCTATTACAATAGTGTCAGAATGGTCTATCATTGATTTCATAATTGTTGATTTTGACAAGTTTGGTAATCTACTAACATAATGGCGTCATTATGACTTTCCAGTGGTCAACCACTGACACTCCATTGAAAGAAATGGCATAGAATGGTAATCTCGTACATAATGATAAATGAATGACTGACTCACATAAAACACTTGACTTGTATAAAACACTAATAAATAATATGTAAAAATATATATAAATAAAGTAGCGGTAGATTTTCGAAAATCATTTCTGCTAACGGGTTTTAAATAATGGCAATACGACAATGTCATTATGACACAATTCTATTACGAGACCATTGATCGACCAATGAGAATTTAGCAGATTACGAACTTTAAGCAAAATGACAATGGGATGGGAATGGGATCGTGTTGGAATGACAAATTTATAAAAATAGCAGGCTTGGGGCCCTGGATAATATACGTATATTATACTGTATTAATATATTATATTGAACGGCAATAAACCATTGCCTATTTAATAAAGTCTACTCTTTTACTACCATCCAATGCAAGACAGGATTATCGTCTTATCGATTGTCTACTGGATTTGACTTTTCTGTTTTATTATAAGGAAAATCAGAACAAAACAACCATCAGAAAGAAGCTGGTTGGGAAGCCTCCCCAGCCAAACTTTTCTAAAACAAACAAAAGCCCGTTTAATTTGTAATATAATCTACGAATAATTCTAACCTCCCTGTTCCAAGTTGTGTTACGAAGCCATTTTATGAATATTTCAGAGGACTGCATAATTTCCTCAAGATTCAGGAAACCAACTTTAATGCAATGCTAATTTGACGACACCAGGGAACCCGCTTCCTTCTAGAAAGGCCGTGTGTGTATTAAAGTTGTGTTTGTAAGTTTTATTTGCGGGTACATGAATTGTTTTGTCTTCTTTTGATTATGAAACTTCATCTTCATTACCTATGTCTACATTCCGTACTTAATGAATCGTTATAATATCGTTTTTAGACCTCTTACCACCACGCACTGACGTTAAGCATAATTAGCCTACAACGTTCCCACTGCTGGGACAAAGGTCTTCTTTCAGGGAAAGGATCCCGTAATCCAATGCGGGATGCTAGATGTCACATGAATTTTCGGTTCCAGGTCATGAAATCAAAATTAAAAGTCATTTATTCGAATTAAGCTGAGTACCAGCACTTTACGAACATGAAAATTACAAAAGACAGTCCCGCAGAAACGCCCGCCCTTCACTGGCGTTGCACACATGCTGGTTTCCTCACGAGGTTTTCCTTTACAGTTTTGAGAGCAGTAGTGATGAAATAATTTACACAAATTAGAGCGCCTGTCTGGGTTGGAACTTATGGCCTACAACTTGTAAGTCGCAGCTGCTACTACTGAACCACCATTGCTGTGACGGGCTACCGAAGTTTACAAAACGGCTATCTCGACGACTTCGATTAGGTATACTTCAACGATAATATGAATGTAACTTCATCAATTACATAAAATGGCTACAGTAAATAAGCTGAGACAGATACCAGTAGAGCCAATAATAAAAGGTCATTGGGCGGAATCCGACCGCAATTAGGGTGCGGCACCCTAATTGCGTAACACACGATCAATCGGAACCGGTGTCATTTTGACAGTTCAACAACATTCATTGCGTAATTTACGTGTTGAGCAGACAAATTTTTCGAACTTATGAAGCAATGGATTAGCAACATCATCATCTGCCTAGCCTTTTCCCAACTATGTTGGGGTCGGCTTCCAGTCTAACCGGATGCAGCTGAATATCAGTATTTTACATGGAGCGACTGCCTATCTGACCTCGACAACCCAGTTACTAGGTAATACGATGCCCCTTGGTAAGACTGGTTGTCAGACTTTCGGGCTTCTGATGACCCTTAACAATTGTCAAATATCCACGAATGACAGCCGGAACCAACGGCTTAACGTGCTTTACGAGGCACGGAGATGTTTTGGTATGTAAAGATGGCCATTCATGGACCAACCGCGGCAAGCGTAGCTTAACCTGATCGATCGACCCGTGCGGCTGTTATTACTTAACCACAAGCCTTATATTGCGAAATATTGATTCAGGAAGTTAATGGAATTAATTTCAGTTTTTTAATTGCTAGAAAAAAATTGGGGGGGCAATAACCGCTTTTGGGTTGTGAAGGTCAGATAAGCAGTCGCTCCATGTAAAGTACTGGTATTCAGCTGCATCCGGTTAGACTGGAAGCCGACCCCAACATAGTTGGGAAAAGGCTAGGCAGATGATGATGATGATGAATCGCATTTGGCATGCTAAAATGCAAAAACTATAGCCCCGGAAGTGTTAGTAAAATACTGTAGTAGTTGATACTGAGCTAGATGATATCTAGCTAGACGATTGTACGTAAATCGCATCTATTCATAAGCTGCTTATTGTATCAAACACGACGTTTGCTATTACGCGTTAATTTGAGCCCTGCTTTCAGGCGGAAGGAATCCAAAACGAATACTGTATGGATATTAAATACCGACTCTGCCTTTCAAATGTTCCATATGATGAGAAATTATTTCGTTCCCATATTTTGTGTAGATTTAGGACTTTTCTGCTGGATTACACGCTTGGTGGATAAAGGGGTTATGATTATAATTGATGTTATATATTTTTGGTAAATTAATGCACATTATTATGTCTGGTAACTGGTAATTTGCCTCTTAATGGAAGTTCTAAGGTTTGTAATTTGTTGCCATAATAATATTATAATTTTGATAAAATATTGCGATATTCAAGTAGCACATGTTGGAGAAAAAACAGCCATGTGGAAGTGAAGTTTAATGTTTTGTGTCTTGTAATGTTAATTATTTTGCATACCTAGTATTTTATACAATCAAGTATTTTCTTACTGAACATACAGCTGTGCTGCTGGGGAGTTTGTTGCGCCACTTCTTCTCCCCAGTGAAAGCACTAGGAAGTAAGAAAGAAGAAAGAAAGAAAGAAAGAAAATACGTTTATTTGCGGTAAACATGACGCAAAAAAGAACATAAAAACAAATAAAGAAAAAATCAATAAGATATGGTTGACATGCGTCACATCCACGCAAAACGGCTATCGCTCAGCATTATGCTGCGACCCTATGTAGTACCCTAAGTATCGAAGGGCGGGCGTTTTGGGGGACTGCCTTTTGTATGTTTGACGTTCGAAAAGTGCTGATTCTCAGCCTAGTTTGAATAAATGACTTTTGAAAGTGGACCGGATACAGCACAAATGGACCCGGACAGATGGGCATAGAGTGTCTCACTAGACGCCTGAGGAAAAACATAGTCGTCTACGTAGACCGCGGCAAAGGTAATGTAGCGATCTGATACTGTATGCAGGACCAACATAGCCAGAGATGATACAAGACAGGGTTTGAAATGAAAAAGGGGAAGCCCTTAGGTAATAGGTACAGCGGGCTGGTGTCCGCAACTCCACGACAATGCGCGTATTTTGCGTACGGGTGGGAACATCGGTCATTCGATCCACCCCAGCTCCTCAAGGAAGGCCAGCAACGCCTTGATGTTACTGACCGTCTCACGTAGGGTACCTGGGTTACCGAAGTACTTTGCCCTGTACGTGGCGACCACCGGGCAGTTTAGCAGCACATGCGCCGCTGTCTCGTCACCCTCCATGCAGGCCCTGCACAGCGGACTGTCTGTTACTCCTATGACATATGACACAAGGGGAAACCCTTGCCCAGTTTTTGGACACAATATAGACTTAAACAAAAAAATAAATAAAATCTACAAAAAATGTCACTCCCTATCCTGCTCCAAAATTTTTAAAAGTTTTGGAAACGTCATCGGTCTGTTAGAACTTTGATATGCTATTACCGACTATACGAGGTCATGGTAAGGTTTGTTACACATTATTTGAAGACTTAAAACCATTCGGGTTGATTATAATTACAAAACACAATCATTACGTATATTTATTTATTTGTGGCTTCTTATCCACCTGTAGATGTTTTTCTTAAAATATTTCGTGTATGAATAGATAGACCTCATATAATTCAACTAGAACCTCACTTGAATTCCTTTGAATCAGGCTTTAACGTAGTGAAATATCTTCGTTATTCGTAGTTCATACTTCGCCGGGGCTCTCAAGTTCTTATTAAACTACTTCCTGACTTTGTACGTTTTCTTCAAATGGAAGATATTTGTTGGTATAAGATGTATTAGCATGCTCTTTTATACTTCGTTTGAACTATGAAAGATTCTTTTGTGATTCTAATAGCGAAAAAGCTATCGTATTGCGTTAAATGATTATTAAGTGAATAATAATGCCACTCGTCAAAACTCAAAAAACTCAAATCATTTATTTCAATTAAACCATTTTGAATTGTCAAAATTTAAGAGTCGTTCAGTTAGCCAGAAAGTTGAAGCTAGTTGCCCATTCCAAAACGTAGATCTCTTTGGAGAAGAACGGGCAAGAAACTCCAAGGACACTCTTTTAAATCAAGATATTATTTAAAAATCCTGGGTACATTATTCTTATTGCTTCTATATGTGAGAACAATGAAAAAAAGAAATAATTTAAAATCATCATCATCATCTGCCTAGCCTTTTCCCAACTATGTTGGGGTCGGCTTCCAGTCTTACCGGATGCAGCTGAATTTTAGTATTTTATGTATTACATGCAGCGACTGCCTATCTGACCTCCACAACCCAGTAACTGGGTAATACGATACCCCTTGGTGAGATTGGTGGTTAGACTTTCGGGTTTCTGGTATATGAAGATGGTCACTCATTCACGGACCAACCGCGGCAAGCGTAGCTTCACATGATGGATCGACCCGTGCGGCTGTTATTACTTAGCCACAAGGCCCACCACCTTGCCCGGATTTGAACCCACAATCTCATGCATGAGAGACGAGGCCTTAACCACTGAGCTATCGCACTAATAAGTGAATGCAGATTATAAAATCTGACGACACGGTTGGCGCAGTGGTTAAGCGATTGACTGCTGCGCTGCGTGTCGCGGGTTCGATTCCCGCACGGAACAAATATTTTTATGACCTACAAGTAGTTGTTCCGGGTCTGGCTGTTTGTCTTAGTGAGTTTAAATGTTTGTAAACGCTCCCACGATACAGGAGAAATTTCTAGTGTGGGGCAATGTTTTTTTTTTAAATAAAAAAACAAAGGAAATGCCAACCTTTGACCAAATGTTGGTGACAGCTTGTCTCAAGTTTATTTGGACGGTTATCCTGTTAACATGATTGGTCTGTAATTCCATTTACTTGTCTTTTCCACGAAAATAACCTCCTTCTCCAGGGGGCATCTTTTGACTGCTATTCTAACTTGCTAATTTGATTCAGTACGATAACTTTATGTAAGAAAATCAGTAGCCAGAATAGTGGCTTGCCCACAGTTTTGTAGGACTTTAATATTACCCTACCTAAATCCTGTAATAAAATGATACAGGCTATATCAGAAAGCTGTGGTCAAAGGAGACGGTTATCACAATTGACCCAGAAATCGATATGAACAAACTGTATGCTAATCGATTGCTTTAAAAATGAAATAATCCTACCCAAGTTATATACCCCAAGTCCATGGGATATCCGAGCTATAGGTTGACAAAGTATGCATGAAAAATCATTATCTACTAAGGATTTTCTTAACATTACTACTAAAATCAATCATGCTGTCGACTGTACCGATATCGATCTCCTTTAAGGGTGTATTTAAAGACCATCAAACCAAACAACTTTCTCGATCGGACCAACAGCGTAATAGTGAAAAAATAAATCAGGTACTGAAGTTTTGTATGGGACAGTTGATAATTTTTCGCGATTATACGATGTTGGTCCCATGCAGAAAGTTGTTCAGTTTGATGGTCGGTACCACACCCTTTTTGAGCACACCTTTCTGATGCTGTATAAATAATAATAATAATATCCCTGGACATTTCACACAGCGCCATCTAGTCCCAAGCTAAGCAACCTAATGCTTGTGTTATGGTAACAAGATGGCTGATAAACTACTTATATACATTTTTTGTTTTTTGTAAATACATACATATTATAGATAGAAAAACACCCAGACTCGGAACAAATACATGTAGGTCATACAAATATTTGTTCCGTGCGGGAATCGAACCCGCGACACGCAGCGCAGCAGTCAATCGCTTAACCACTGCGCCAACTGTGTCGTCATAAATAAATATCAGTTAGTTCTTGTTTACAAACATACTCAAAAATATCTACAGCAAACTCGTTAAACCTTACATAAACGAGCAGTACATTGGTGACATCATCGCCGTCTATCTATCATTATGCTATTATCTCCGTCGCAAAGGATACGTACGATCATATGCGATCATTTACGACTCATGAGTACTTGTTACGGATCGTTTGCATGTTTGAGAGAACACTCCGCCTAACACATTCCATTTACCACTGCGCTTGTGCGAAATTGAAAGGTCGTATCTCCTAAAGGACGTTCCCGTTTTGGTACATTTGATATTCGTCGTTCGGAATTATGGACTAATTTGTGTTTGAATTTTGGGAATTTTGGTATAGCTTTTGCAATGTTTGATAGTGAACGGATAGCTAAGTGGAAGCTGAAACGTACTTAAATAAAGTGGAAAACTAAAGAAAAATTCTGAAAATGTCAGATTTTTCTAAAGCTCTTTGGAACTATCCAGTGTCTGAAAATTAAAGAAAATCACAATTAGAAAATAATCTTTGAATCATCATCTGCGTAGCCTTTTCCCAACTATGGAAGCCGACCCCAAGGCTTCCAGTCTAACCAGATGCAGCTGAATACCAGTATTTTACATGAAGTGACTGCCTATTTAGCCTCCACAACCCAGTTACTGGGTAATACGATACCCCTTGGTAAGACTGGTTGTTAGACTTTCGGGCTTTGAAAATAATCTTTGAATAACACCATAAAATAAAATTGGCAGAAGCTTATAAAAAATCATCAATATTTCTATAATATAAAACGTTAACAGCACCAAGCAATATTGACTTTAATTACTACCAACATTAAAGTCGTAATTCAATATCCCGAAGCCAAACATACGCCCTTTCGATTTCAACAGCGTTACTGTGAACATTAGGTCCAATTCATTCCATTACCATTCGATACTCGTTACTCGGAACGCTTTTAAACTGTTTACCCGGCAAAATTGAATTCGCCGAGTTTATCTAAGGGAACATCTTTCTGTGGTGCCGACGCAAATTGAACGTGTTTTACTGAGTATACTTAAATAGGGTTACGACTTAATGATGGTTGTGTTAAGAGTGGAATGAGAAAACTGAATTAAGGGTTCTTGATTTTGTTAAGACTGATAATCTTTACACCACTCTGTGACAGCAATGACAGGGTTAAGTTTTTGACGCATACTCGTAGCTATGTATGTTTGCATCATTTTAGTTTTCGAGAATTGGCAATAGCAACGAGAAGATAAAGTCAGCTGTTCTGACTCTTCTTCATCTGTTATCGAGTATGTCTCACATGCTTTTATTTTTGGGGTAACATTGCTTTTTAAAGAAGTATAGTGCAATTCATAGTTCTTTTAAGATAAGCCACTTTCCCCAGTTTTTGGACTGCACCTACCTACCTAATTCAACTGTTAGTACCTACCTACCTTCTTTACTCTAATGGTTTCCTATTTTAATTTAATGATAGGATATATTGTTTTACCCTTAAATTAAAAATAAAAGGTATTCACTACGGTCAACACACGCCCGCGGTCAAAATTCGTGCTTCTCAAATTAAAACAGAAAGTAATAAAAGAACTTTCCAAAATGTCCTCTTCACAGGGATCGCATTTAAAAGTGACAGGAAACAAAGAGCATTTTGTTAAAAAGTTGGAAGCGCTACGGTATTGGGCAACACTCAATTTACTTGCCTTATTAAAGTTTGGGGTTTCTGGAATAATTGGAATATTCCGAAGTATTTGTTGGAGTTTGATGGTCTTAATATTCCGCTGTTTATTGGTGGTGTAAGGCGTCTTAAATTTGTTTGTAAGTTTAATGAGAATATTATTACGAGTCTCTTTGCTTTCACCTTCGCCACGAGGTCTATGTAGATATATGTATGATATGAAGTAAACAAGACCTGGAGAGTATTCATCAAGCTTGGTTTGGTTTTAATCTAAATTCCGACTAAACATGTTTCCCTTTTTGACATAGTAGTATCTATCATAGTATAACATACCATTATACCTGTATTACTCGAAGGATTAGGCAAAGGTGCACCTTATAATACATTTCGTCTGATAAATATATACAACGATGATCACTGGAGACTAATTTGCCATTAGATAATGCGGCTGCAAGTATGAATATACAATGCAAGCAGACGATGTTCCGCCAAAATGGTTTTTGCCATCAGCCGGGCAAAAATCCAAGAAGACATTAGATGTATTATTAAAGACATAGTATCTTATATTATTAGAGAAATCTGCAAACAAGTTATCACAATCTTCATTATCGTTATCATTTCTGCCCAGAGTCATCTGCTGCTCGAGTTCCTCCGTTCTTTCCTGAATATCGTACCTCTCTCGCTCAGGTCTCGTCCTAATACAGTGACGACGTCGTCAACCTAACGAGCTCATACCAATCATTATCATCATGATCATTAGCAGCATCGCTCCACCCACAGCTCAGTATAAATAGGCTTCCTCCCTTTTGTGTTACGCTTCCCTGGTCTATGCGACCCTCATCCTCCATCTATCACCAACATTATGAATAAAATTTCCCTTAGCTTATAACATTACCAGACTCCACAAAAGACATAAACTTAACAAAGGGCCCGTCACCAGCACCATGTGTGAAATGAAACGAAAAAGCTTAGCAGGTGCAATAAAAACACTAAAACCAAGTGAACAATAGCTCTAAGCGTGGCTGTCAGGTTTATTGTAACAAATCGTTTGCCAGGTGTCGTTTATGTTGTTCCGATGTCTCAAGGAACATCTCTGCCTGTATAACGTACAGCCATTTCGTTGCGGTCGATTTAGCATTTTCTAGCACTGTTTTAGTGTTGCGATAAACTTGGTGTAGCTAAAATGTAAGTATATTGGGGACTGAGGTGTTATATAAGGCTTTCTGCCACTAAGCCACTGTCTTCTATTTACTTATAAATTAAAAGAATGACCTCGAGTGCCTACACCGACCTACTGTTTGGCATACCTTTAAACAGTCGGGCTCGCTACCAAACTGGCCAACTGGTTAATCTTTTGGCATTAGATTTTCCCTTGTCTGCAAGGCAAGCTTATTAAGTTCGGTAAAAATAGAAATAGTAATTGTGTCTCATTAGTGACAGTTGAGCTGTTATTAGTGAGACCGATTATCTTGCATTATACTCATAATCAGTTCCTTAACGATAATTACTGAACATGGACACGGTTGATGTTGTTCCGATGTCTCAAGGAACATCTCTGCCTTTATAACGTACAGCCATTTCGCTGCGGTCGATTGAGCATTTTCTAGCACTGTTTTAGTGTTGCGATAAATTTGGTGTTGTTATTTAGTAGTAGCTGAGATGAAAGTCTATGGGGATTGAGGTGTTATGTTAGGCTTCTGCCATTAAGCCACTGTCTTCTATTTACTTATAGATTAAAAGAACGACCTCGAGTGAGTGACTAAACCTACCTTTAAGTGTTTGGCATATACTTAAGACAGTCAGGCCCGCAATCAACTTGCCAACTGGTTAATCTTTTAACATTAGCTTTTACTTATTGTGAGACCGATTATTTTGCATTACATAAAATAATGCTATATAACGAAGTTTAATAAAATCGCATAGGAAAACTTGCATACAAGTTGCATAACATACAAACGTCATCAAACTTACGTGCAATTCGTAGCTCAACACAGGTCCCAACAGACGGACAACGAACCACGGTGCCGCTGGAAATGTGTTTAGGATTCTGTCAAACAAGTTACAACAGTACACTTAAGGCACTTGTACTAGTAATAGAAGTTTGACAGATGTCGATACATGCTCTCCGTGTAACTAGTTAAAGTTGTAAGTTGTATGAGTTGGTTGGGTTGGAACTTGACTTTTGATAGGGGAAGTCGTAGTTCTAACTAAGGTAGGAGCATTGATTGGTGACTGTACTGATTCCAATAATTAATATATGATCAAACGAACTTCTCTGAAGCGAAGTTCGAACAATATTATATGATTAGCTTCATTCGAAGATATAAGATTTAATTATATAGGTATTTACAACGTAGTCCCTCTATTTACTTGGTATCTTCGCACAAATTTTAGAGTTTTTAAACGAGTACCTAACTGACTAGAAAAAACTTCCGCTCGCTCCGATTTGCCTCACACCGTCACACCGCCGCGTTCGGCGGGCCATCTTGTTACTGCCCATTCCTCTTTTGTGCTCGGTAACGCTCGCACGCGCACTCAGCTCGATACAAGATGCCGAAAAGGAGTGCGCAGTCTCGTATTGCACGTTATGAAAATAAAAAAAGGAAGATTGAAAATCTGAACATAAGGAACATTGATTGGTGATTGTACTGATACCAATAATAATAAGTATATACAATAAAACTTGAGGTGGTTTTCTTATGGAAATATTTAACTGATTCTCTAAAAACTTACGTCGTGAGGAGAGTTTTGAGTATGAATGTCGATGGCTATAAGAGTAGAGGAATACCGAAGAAATGAAGAATAGAATGTGTGAATGATGATATGGTTAGAAAGGGGGTGACTATCGAGATGACAACTAATAGAGAAGTATGGAAGAAAAAGACATGTTGCGTTGGCGGGATAGGGGCTGGAGAGTGATGATGATTTTGTAAAAACTTTTGACTTACGAATGATGATTTTTTAAATTAAAAGAACATCTAAAAACTTTTTGCACTTCTTATGACTCATACTTATAATGAATTGTCTCTTTAAAATTTTCTGCCCCTTTATCACAGTTGGTTGCAGTAACTAAGCTAGGGTACCCTGACCAAACGGATCAGGTTAGGTTATAACTGTGGCCAACTTCGCGCCAGTCTAGCGAGCTGTTATAACCGGGTTCCGGATTAGGTTTTTAAAAAAAGAAATTATTTCATGCTAAAACAAACTTGTATTAAAATAAGACACGAGTGCAAGATACATGTGCACGGTATGATGGTTGGGAGACGACTGACTGCTGGATTGCATGGAAGGGAAGGGAAGAGTGAGAGGATGCTGCGTCAGCAGCAAGAATGCAGCATAGGCTGCTGAGTAGGCCAGAAAGGGTACAGTTGAAGGATGTAACAGCCCCCCGATTAGGAGGAAACTTACGGGTGGAAGGTAAGTTGACGGTGAAAGGAAAGGTAAGTTTTTCCAGGTTTTTAGGTTATTCGGAGTCGAGGAGCAGGAATATCTTCGACATCTATGGATGCCATCTCTATGGGAGCATCTGGTGGAGGATTACATCTAGTAGTCTTAGCTAACTTACAATAACAATACAATTTATAGAAAATAACTAAAATTATAATTAGGCTTATACTAATAGTGATATAAGAATAATAGTTACCGTAAAGGACAATATGAGGTTTTTCAATTATTCCATTAAGATTTGTTTTAATTCGATCGGTTACTTTATTATAATTTGAGAAAAGAGAGTCTAGATTATTTATATTTCTTAAGTTAACATAAGGAACTTTAATATTATCCTTTAAAAATGTAATAGAACTACAGCAAGTATCGTTAATTAATTCGAAATGTAATACTATTGGTTTTATTTTTATTTCAATATTATGTTTAGGTATTAACTTATTGTCGTTGCAGTAACCAATACAATTGTCTGGTATAGTTAGTATACCAGTACCGGAAATAGAAGATTCAGATAAATCTTGATTATTACATTCCATCGTAATTTTTGAATTTTGACTGATCATGTATATCCACTGATTGCTATGTAGTTTATGAAAGGTTTCGAAATTACCATTAACAAATTCAGTTTTGCAAAGAGGCGGAACGGAAGTTAGAGCCTTTGAAATAACTTCAGTTTCACATATGGGTACGGCTGATGTGGAGTATACATTGGGAATTTCACAAATATAATATTGCGTATTTATAACTTTACATGTGTTGAGAGAGTTTGATTTACAATAAGATGATTTATCTTTAGTTATGCCCAAATATTTAGTGGATGGTATTATTGTAGAATACAATGTATTATTTACAGTTTTGAGGGCAATAGGATAAGGTATAGTATGGTACAAGTCGAATTCTTTTGTGTTTACTAAAGGCATTTGTAACACAAATATTATTTTGTTATTTGCATAATAACTGGATACATCGGATATGTTTTCTAAAATATGAATATTATCTAAAGTTAAGGGTACAGGTAATTGCTTAGAACTAGGAAGAAATCTATAATTGCCCACGAGGTCTGAAAACAATTGTTTAGGGGTAATTATAGATGGATACAGTATATTAGATTTACTAAACATAATAGCATTAATAATATCTTCTAACTTAAATGATAAGGTTAATAAACTACTTTCTAAAATATTCGACAGTCCCGATATCTTAGATCTCATTGATAGTTTATTGGAAACTAGTGTTAGATTCACCATTTCCTGGTTCAATGTATCAATAGCATAACTTAGGCTAACTTCATTCGCATTAATTTTGTCAATTACTTCTTTTAGAGACAATATTGTGGATGTTGTAACCATCATGTTTTCTTTCATGAGGGTTGCCAATTGGGTTTGATCATTCTCTAAAGTTTGAATGGCGTTACTATATTTTTCGGCATCATTTTGGTCCATATTACCGAACAGTTGCTTTTGTGAGATTTGGATATAAGATGGGAGATAGAGTCAAAGTCTCTAACTATATCAGAATAGCGGGATGACAATGGTTGGAATAAATAGTGACATTCGCTTTCATAATATGCATTGCTTTGATTACATAATAATTTAGAAGTTCCTAGGATATCCCTTATATTATCCAAATGTGGTTGAATGAAAGAAATATCTATGGGAATGATAATATCTAGAGTATCATCGGTGATTTTTAGAGAACCGATGGGATCAAAATATATGCCTGCGTCGTCTGATGCTGGCTGGATATATTCTTGACCATCTGACGCCAGGGTAGGATAAATGTAACCAATTCTGGAAGGAAAGGTAATTTAAATTAACTAAATCTTATATTAAAATACTATGTTTCATTATTGGTAGCTAACTTAATTTCGTCAAAATGATGTTTGACGTGACGTCTATTTATTAAGAGTGATGCAGTATTATTTCCATGAATTTTCACGATTTTAAACGGGCCTTTCCATATAGGTGAAAGAGCTTTTCTAAGGCGTAAATGATTTTTTAGATAAACAAGATCGCCGACTTTATATTTAATTGGCCTTGTGTGAGCATCGTAGTAAGTTTTGGAGTTTATCTTTGATTTCTGTATAGATTCTATTGCCTTTGCTCGGCAGTACTTAAGTCTATTTTGGAGTAGTCGAACATATTCAGGGTAAGAAGCGCCTGCTGTTTCCTCGTAAATGGAATTTGGTATGTATGGTTTATTTCCAAATAGGAGTTCGTAGGGAGAGAAATGAGTGGTTGAATGGATAGCTGTGTTGTACGCAAGCATAGCTGTGTACACAAAGCGGGGCCAGTTGTTTTGTTGTTCGTTAACATAGGACTTCAGGTACTCTTTTAGGGTAGAGTGACTCCTCTCCAGAGCACCTTGAGTTTGGGGGTGATACGGGGTGGACCATAACTGTTTGATCTTTAGCAAATTGCATGTTTGTTTGAATAGCTCGGCCGTGAAGTTGGTGCCTTGATCTGTTAAAATCGTTTTGGGTATTCCGAATAATGTGATGAAATGGACCAGACATTCGCATGTTTCTTCAGCCGTAGTGTTGGTAATTGGGTAAGCGGCTGAAAATTTTGTAAGGTCATCCTGGAGAGTCAGAATGTACCTGAACTTATCTTTACCAGCTTCTGGTAATGGTCCTACAATATCGAAGGCTACGCGTTCAAACGGGCGTGTCGAAAGGGATGTAATTTGCATAGGGGCACGGTTGGTTCTCCTAAGAGCTTTATTGATTTGACATTGCGGGCAATTTTTCACATAGTTTTCAATGTCTGCTCGCATGTTTTTCCAGTAATATTTTTCTTGGATACGTTTAAGCATTCTGCCAGAACCTAAGTGACCGGCTATAGGGAGATCATGATTTTCTTTCATGATTTTAGGAATTTCACTTAGTGATGGGTAGATAATAGTATTCTTATAAATGTGTATAGTTATTTCTGAGTTATGGAATAAGTATAAGATTATATTATATAGTTTGATATACTGATGAGTATCGAAAGGATTATTGAAGTCTGATATAGCTATTTCGGGGTTATTTTGACCTGTGAGGCTAACCACTAACTCATTTCTTACAGATTTAAGACACTTGTAGATATCTTCGTATGTACAGGTGTCGAAGTGATTGACCTTGGTAAAAATGAAATAATAAGTTTTATTTCCAGATTCATATTTAAGGAAAGAATGTAATGTTCTTTCTAGTAGGGAAAATTCGTTCAAATTAGGGATATTAGATATAACCTCTTGTGTATATGGGATGGATTCATCCATATCTATAGATGTAGGGATGATAACGTATCTTTTGTCAGTTTTTGATAAGCTTTCATTATGTTCTATTATAGTTACGTTAGGATTAAAATCCTTAGAAGCGGTTTTAAGGAATTCTGAGTAATTACTATCTAGAGTACTGGAGTTGCTAGGGCTCAAGACATCTGGAGGTGATATTGGGTTTGGATGATTAGTGGAAGATGGCGTGGACGGGTCTTCATTTATTATATTATCTAGGTCATCAAGGTTGCCTAGCTCTGGTAGGCTTGTAGGTTGGATAAGGGGATCTATAAGATCTTCAAGTTGGATTAAATCATCTGGGGAAACCGCTGGTATAACATCTGGGTTCGATGTTTCATTTTGATCAGGTGAATTTAAATTTTGATTAGAAGTACTAGGTATGGGATTCATAGGATTGACAGTTTTGGTTATAGGGTAGCGAGATAATGCATCAGCGGCATTATTTAGTTTCCCTTTACGATATATTATTTCATACTCAAATTCCTCTAATTTTAGTCTCCATCTCTGGAGTTTACTACTGGAGTCAGAATGATTGAATAGCCAACGTAAGGGACGATGATCAGTGACTATCGTGAACTTTCTGCCATAGAGGTATGGACGGAAGGTTTTACAGCCGAAAAGAATTGCAAGTAGTTCTTTTTCAGTTGTGTTATAATTGCACTCACTTTTGTTGAGTGTACGGGAAGCATAGGCGATAGGCTTATCTTTATTTATTTCGCCTTGGGAAAGAATGGCACTGATCGCATAATTGGATGCATCACAGCTGAGAAGGAATGGTTTGGAGAAGTCAGGATATGATAATAACGGTGCTGTAATTAATTTGTTTTTCAGGGTTTCAAAGGATAACTGGTGTTCATTTGACCATACGAACTCTACGTTCTTTTTCAGCAGATTTGTTAAAGGTTTCGCAATGCTTGAAAAATCAGAGATGAACCTTCGATAATAAGACACGAAACCAAGAAATGATTTGACATCTTTGGGAGTTCTTGGTATAGGAAATTCCTTAACTGCTCTTAGTTTTTCAGGGTTTGGTTTTACGCCTTTGTCAGTAATGACATGGCCAAGATATGAAACTTCCTTTCGTAAAAATTCACACTTATCCGGTTGTAGTTTTAATTTGAATTGACGGAGTCTAGAAAATACATTAGTTAGGTCGTTTATATGAGAAGGAATATCAAATGAGTAAATGACGATATCGTCAAGATATACGAAGCATTGGACGCCTTGAAGGCCAGATAAAGCTGAATTCATTAATCTCTGAAAGGTGGACGGTGCATTCTTTAGTCCAAATGGCATACGTGTGAATTCGTAATGCCCTGTTGGGACTGAGAATGCCGTTTTGGGGGAATCATCAGGAGACATATTAATTTGGTGAAATCCGGAAGCTAGGTCTAATGTGCTGAAGTATTTACATTTACCTAATTGGTCTAGGATTTCAGCTATGTTTGGGATAGGATAGGAATCGCCGATGGTCACGTCATTAAGCTTGCGGTAATCAATTACAACGCGCCATTTTCTTTGACCGGAAGCATCTAGTTTCTTGGGTACTACCCAAATTGGTGAAGACCAAGGAGACATGGAAGGTTTTATTATACCTTGTTTCAACATTTTTTCCACTTGGGAATCAACCTCTTTCTTATGGCATTCGGGAAATCTGTACGTTTTAACATGAATTGGGCTATCGGAAGTAGTTTTAATTTTATGTTCTATTGCATCAGTACAAGTTAACTGATCGTCGGATAGGTGGAAAATGTCTGAAAATTGAGCACAAACAGAATATAATGCCTCAGTTTCTTCTGGATTAAGATGGGCTACGCGAAGCTGGTTTAAAACTTCTTCTGTGCGTTCATGAATATGAGGTTCGGCTATGGTGCCGATAAAGACGGAAGACTGTAGTTCAAACGGGATTAAATGTAGTTTAAGATCAGACTTAATGGTTATAGGTTCTTCTGAGGTATTAACAACGGAAATATTAACACGGTTGTTGTTTTTTACTTGAACCATGCAGTTTGCTATTAATAGATTTTCAGATATATGTTGGTCGATTATTAAGCCTTCTCTAATTTCTGGATTTGCTACAGTACATTCGATTATGTTTTCGCTGCGTGGTGCAATAGTATAGACGGGTTCATTGAAATGCAGTTTAAGTTTAATATTTCTTAGATGCAACGTACTTTCATCATAGTTGATTTGTCCACTCATGGAGTTGAATAAATCGCTGCCAACAATACCGTCGTAGGGTATGCTTAATTCATCAACTAGATTGAATATGTGTGTTAGGTATTTACAATCACTATGAGATTTATCATGTGTATAGATAGTTATTGGGATTTGTCCTAGTGTGCATAGGGGATTATCAGGGGTTGAGTCAATGCCTTTGATTTTAAATATAAGTGATTCTTTTATTTTTGACGGCATATTGTCGATGACAGATTTTTTTATTATACTAATAGATGCGCCAGTATCGACGAGGAAGGATAGATCATTAGAGGACACGGGAGATTTCACCTTTATATATGGTAAGTATTTATTTGGTATATTAGATGTGAATTCATGTATTTCTTTATTAATATGTTCATTATTTTCAGGATTCTGGATGATGTCTACGATTTGGGGCTGGTTACCCTGTTGCTTGACAGTAATGGTGTGACCTTGAGTTTGGGGCTGGTTACCCTGTCCATGGGTCACGTGAGTTTTTAGGGATTTAGAATCTACGATTTGGGGCTGGTTACCCTGTTGCTTGACTCTAATGGGATGACCTCGAGTTCGGGGCTGGTTACCCTGTCCATGGGTCACGTAAGTTTTGGCGTCATTTAATATGGAATTTGTCTGTCCCGCGCGACGCCTATTCGGGACATTATTTAGTTTAAATTGTTGTCGACAGTATCATAACCTTCTTCAGTCACGACATTAATTTGGGGTTTGAAATTAGACGTGCTCGGCTGCACGCTTGAAGTAGAGAGTTTATTATTATTAAATTTTTTATTATTATATTCGCGGAGTAGGCATTTTTCTAGAATATGGCCTGATTTCTTGCAGTATCTGCAGAACGGATCATTTGAGGAAGTTTGATGAGATTGGTTGTTATTAGGCCTATCGGGTTTATTATCGGGTTTATTTGGCTTAGTATTCGGATCATTGTGGCGAAATGATTTCGCGGCTAGATTTTGTTTATAGGAGTATTGTTGCAGTTTTTCTTCGGAAGTCGCGTAATTTATTGCGTCATTAAGATTTTTCGGGTCCCTGCATCTGACAATGTTAGCTATGCGAGGGGTAAGGCCTATCGTAAATGTATGTAAAGCAAGGTCCTCCATTGCGGCTACTCTGCCGGGGATTTCACTCTTTTTGTGACTGGAAATGGAGATTTCTGTAAGTAGTTTAGACATTTCATAGTGTAATGTCGTACGGTATTCTATTGTGGGGAAATGCCGCTGATATTCAGACTATCTTTGTTTTACAGAAGCGAGCTGTTCGATCAATTTATAAATTGAGTCCGAGACACTCGCTCAGAGACAAATTTAAAGAAATTAATGTTATGACTGTGCCTTCTCAGTATATTTATGAAAATCTTTTATATGCCCATAAAAATATAAAATTGTTTAAAAAGTACAGTGATATACATGATATAAATACTAGAAACAAACACAAATTTGTTGTACCTACAACAAGGCTCAAGAAAATAGGTGGCTCGTTCAGATGCCAATGTATACGCTTCTACAACAAAGTTCCAAGCCCCGTTCAAGATCTAAGCCTTAATAAATTTAAATCATTCATTAAACGTAAGTTGTGCCAGAAAGCCTTTTATACCGTTAAGGCTTATATCGAGGACAAAAAGGCTTGGGATTAAGCTGCTTCCAATCTTTACAATATATTGAATGTTTTTGTTTTGTTTTGTTGTTGTTTTTTTTTTATATACATTTTGACATTAATGAATTTGATATATACTATATACTATGACATTTGCTTACTTTGTAAAGTATTCTATTATTTTAATTATTGTGAATGTGAAGACTATGTGGGTCATTTTATTTTTCGCTCTGTTCTGTTAGTTTTGTCATGGTCTGGCAGTTTGAGTAATTAATGTGGCCTACCCAAATGTCCTTTCTTTGGTATTGTTCGTCGAACCGTTGAGCTCCTTAAGTTTTGAGTTGAGCTGCACGATTTCTGACATATGCGTGCACTGACTGGACAGGTCCTCTCAATCTGTGTGGTTCTTTCCTCAAAAGACCATCTCAGACATCGACCTACATGGTCTTCATATGATCTGACCAAGATTATGTCTGGACTTTAAAAGAGACTGTGACGTCTGAGTTTGTTTCGGCCTTTCTTCTCAGACTAGTCAGATAGGAAACGCCGACTTCATCTAGTTTTAAAATATGATTGACGTGTAAAAGTGTTTGTACAAACCTACTTACAAAAATAAAATCATTTATCATTTATCATTTATCAGGCAGGTTTCTATTCTAAGTGAGAATTGGTTAACATTCTCCTGGGCGCCCTGTCTGCAATCTTGGAGCTCTGCAAGAAGATGAGCGTAATGTTTTCGCTCTCCAAATTGTTTCTGAAGGAAATCTTTAAGGGATAGCCACGAATCAAATTCCTTAATTGAACATGCAATCTCGGCTTTACCATCCAATTGGCTGATAACATATTTAAAGACGATGTCAACTTGATAAGAGGAGGCTAGGGAAATAGCATTATCGCAGTTGTTTATAAATGCATTTAATTTTTCTCGGCTGCCATCAAAGGGCTTAATGAATTTTAGGATTACGTTTAAAGGTATTCCTTCTTTAGACTCCTCTTTCAGGCTCTTTGTATCTTTGGACATAGTGAATTATAATAATAAAATTAGTTATAACTAAAACAAGTCTGGAAACGTATTCAAAAGTCTTATCGCTCATGTTTTGCGTTGAGGCTGGAACTGCGACGAGCGACGAGATATAACATCCGTTGATATGATGTATGGATTGGAATGTTTGAGATAAGCCGTTGTAAGTTATTTATAACTTGAGCTTTGATCACTTTACTATAATGGGAAAGTATGTTCACAACTCACAGTATTATTATGCACACTTTCTTCATGTTTTCGATGGAACTGGAACAGGATTGACCTGGAACTTGGTCAGTACCGGGTTTTCCGGGTAAGACGATGGGGTAGGAACAGGATTGACCTCGAACTTGGTCAGTACCGGGTTTTCCGGGTAGGATGAGTCGTCTCTGGAGGTTTTGAGGCACTTAAAACACTTTCACCTTGGCACTTATCACTTTAGCACTTAGGATTTTAGGGTTTAGCACTTTTTAGGAGGATTCCAAGGATTTTTCAATCCCTTTCACGCTGCCACCAATGTTATAACCGGGTTCCGGATTAGGTTTTTAAAAAAAGAAATTATTTCATGCTAAAACAAACTTGTATTAAAATAAGACACGAGTGCAAGATACATGTGCACGGTATGATGGTTGGGAGACGACTGACTGCTGGATTGCATGGAAGGGAAGGGAAGAGTGAGAGGATGCTGCGTCAGCAGCAAGAATGCAGCATAGGCTGCTGAGTAGGCCAGAAAGGGTACAGTTGAAGGATGTAACAGAGCGCTACATCTAACTTGGCCGCACTTACTTATTTTTAAGATTTATTTGACGTTCACAAAAAGAGGTGCAATTAGTAGAATAGACTACCTAATTTATTTGCTTTAAAAATTGTCAATAGAATTATGATCTTACATGTTTCGCCAAGGACTGGCATACAAATATCTAAACACGTTACATGTAAAAAATTAAATTGTATTAGAGTGCTCAATGTACAGACGCCAGCACATCAAGCTACTACAATCTGTCAAATTTCTTTAATAGATTTTCAACTTTATTGCTAAAGAATTAAGGTTAAAGCTTGATTGGGAAAATTTGACAGTTTCGGGTAGCTTGACCCGCACCCTAATTGCGTAACACACAATCAATAGTAATCTGAATGATTTTGAAGCAAATTTCTAATCCATTGCTTCATAAGTTCGAAAAATTGGTCTGCTTAACACGTAAATAACGCAATGAATGTTGTTGAACTGTCAAAATCAAACCGATTCCGATTAATTGTGTGTTACGCAATTAGGGTGCTGCTGGCGTCTGTACATAATCTTTAGGAAAACAAAACGCGAATTATTTGAGCTTCGATTAAATACCGGCCGTGTTTTATATTGGCGATTAGGGAGGTATGAGTGAGGTGAGGCGTGATAAGAAAATCCAAATCCTAATTTATTGCTTAAGATATTATTATTCTTCAAAATAAACCCGTAATAACGAAGTGTCTAAATTGGAAAAAAGTTCTGTATCAACTACAAAATTCCTTGAAGGACGAGGTCGTTGGAGTAATGATAAAATATGATTATACTAGCTGCGCCCCGCGGTTTCACCCGCATTAGTTTCCTATATAAAAGGACAAAAGTATCCTATATAGTTAATCCTGGTTATAAAAAAAAAACAACCGGCTTCCAAAACAAACACTACAAAGAGAAAAATAACTTTAATTTCGGACGTTGGTGTCAAAAAACGAAAATGCGGAACCAGCGACACCGACTTCCGAAATTAAAGTTATTTTTCTCTTTGTAGTGTTTTTTTTTTTTTGGAAGCCGGTTGTTTTTTTTTTGTAAAAAAAGTTTTTACTAGATGAAAAATGACTGCCTCATTAATCTACCATCCCACTGCTCGGATTCAGGCCTCCCCTCTGTCAGAGGGCGTGGGCCGTAATCCACCACGCGGGCCCAGTGCGGGTTGGTAGATGTCACATGTCTTCGCATTTTTAGGGTTCCGTAGCCAAATGGCAACGGAACCCTTATGGATTCGTCATGTCTGTCTGTCTGTCTGTCTGTCTGTCCGTCCGTATGTCACAGCCGCTTTTTTCCGAAACTATAAGAGCTATACTGTTGAAACTTAGTAAGTAGATGTATTCTGTGAACCGCATTAAGATTTTCACACAAAAATAGAAAAAAAAACAATAAATTTTGGGGGTCCCCATACTTAGAACTGAAACTCAAAAATTTTGTTTTCTTCAAACCCTTACGTGTGGGGTATCTATGGATAGGTCTTCAAAAATGATATTGAGGTTTCTAATATCATTTTTTTCTAAACTGAATAGTTTGCGCGAGAGACACTTCCAAAGTGGTAAAATGTGTGTGTCCCCCCCTGTAACTTCTAAAATAAGAGAATGATAAAACTAAAAATATATATGATGTACATTACCATATAAACTTCCACCGAAAATTGGTTTGAACGAGATCTAGTGAGTAGTTTTTTTTTAATACGTCATAAATCGTAACGTAACGGAACCCTTCATGGGCGAGTCCGACTCGCACTTGGCCGGTTTTTTTGCTTCTAGGACATGCCAGTTTCCTCACGATGTTTTCCTTCACCGTTTTGAGAGCAGTACTGATGAAATAATTTGCACAAAGTAAAGCCTCTGTGTGGGTTCGAACCTACGACTTACAACTCGTAAGTCGCGGCGATTACTACTGGATCACCACCGCTCTTGCAATTTCTCAGTAGCAGCCTGGAGTCTGAAGTTTGAGCCTCATTAAACAAAATAAATCAAAAAACGAAAAAAAAAATGAACAATCAACATATATATATTGTTTTTTTTTTTCATTTTGTTTTGTGTAATGCCAATAAATGCATTTTTCTTTCTTTCTTCTTTCTTTCTTTCTTTCATTGAAAGGCTCGCCCCCTATCACATGGGATTTAAACATAACTGTCGAAATGTGGCTGTATTAGGTATAGGTACACTCCTGCCTAACCCGCCTATTATGTCTTATCTTTCTCGCTGTCAAGTTTACCATCGATTATGGTCCCTGGTTTTCGACAGTCCTTAGACGTTGTAGGGACCACAAGTAATAATAATGCGAGCCAAAACGCAATTTTCACCGCGCACATAGTTATAATAACAGCCGCACAGGTCGATCGGTCAGGTTAAGCTACGCTTGCCGCGGTTGGTCTGTGGATGGGTGACTATCTTTACATACCGAGACCCCTCCGTGCCTCGGAAAGCACGTTAAGCCGTTGGTCCCGGCTGTCATTCGTGGATCTTTGAGAGTCGTTACGGGTAGTCAGAAGCCCGAAAGTCTGACAACCAGTCTTACCAAGGGGTATCGTATTACCCAACCCAGTAACTGGGTTGTGGAGGTCAGATAGGCAGTCGCTCCATGTAAAATACTGGTATTCAGCTGCATCCGGTTAGACTGGAAGCCGACCCCAACATAGTTGGGAAAAGGCTAGGCAGATGATGATGATGACATAGTTAACCGGCCAGTCGCTAGCCCCGCGCCGTGGCAATAACGTGTGTTCGGATAACTAACGTAAGGAGACGTCAGTATTGATTTTGGGTAACAGTTAAATAGACTTTATTTACAAACTCTGGAATTTAATTTTTCTCCTTTCTACGACTACATAGTACAGTCGCCAGCATATCAAGCTACTACAATCTGTCAAATTTCTTTAATAGATTTTCAACTTTATCGCTAAAGCATTAAGGTTCAAGTTTGATGGGGAAAATTTGACAGTTTCGGGTAGCTTGACCTGCTGGCGTCTGTACAAACCCAACATTATTGTTACCTGTAGTTCCTACAGACGTTATTACGTCTGAAGCAAAATGCATTCTTTTAAATGATTTTGCACGAGATAAAAACCTGATAGTTCTTCAATCCAACAACTTAACGCCACTTCTTCTTCCCAGCGATAGCACTAGGAAGTGGCGAAGGGCGGGCGTTTTTGGGGGACTGTCTTTTGTAATTTTGACGTTCGAAAAGTGCTGATTCTCAGCCTAATTTGAATAAATGACTTTTGATTTTGATTGATTGATTTTGATTTAACGAGGCATTCAATTACTACCATTCAATCCCAAAATTATCATTTCAACAACAAATCTTGATATAAATGAAGGCATAATTCCTCCAGCTTCTCGTAGTGTTAAAACTAATACCGAAGCAATGCAGCGCCATATTAAAAAGCCTAGCCCACTTTCTATTCATTCGGTAGGGAATGAGGTGAATTTGTTGCATGAAAGCGTCTTGCTTTCCTGGTTAATACTATTCATGCTTTTATGAGTCCCATGCAAATTGTGGTTGACTTTTTAGATTCACTTTGCTTTCTTTTTTACTTTTTTTAACAGAAGTATTATTTTTTGTATGTTTATAGATATTTTGTGCATTGGGGTTTTGGGGGAGAGTTCAGTTAAAGATGTTGCAGTAAGGAAAATTGGAGTGTCAGTTTTTAATCTTTGCTGCGTTATAAAAGTTGATTTATGCTCGGTGTTCGCGATGGAACAAAAGAAACACTAGGGTTTGGATTCTAATGCGTATAATAGTTTTAGCAAGATTTTGCAATAGATATTTGGAACGATTAAAATAAAAGGTGGCTATTTAACAGAGTAATTTTTGGGTTTTTTTTTTTGGGCTATACCGATGTGGCGATGTATGGTAAGTACAGAAGCTTCGGAGGGGTCGCTTGACAGCTACGACCGCGTGAGAATCGGCTTTTACGATTGGATGCTGAATATGACGCCATATTCGGGAGCGGTCATTGGTCAACCGATGCGCCGTAGACATGACGTGATTTGGAGCGTTGATGATTGGTCAAGCAGTGGCGTAGACACTCGGTTTCTATAACCAAAACGATTCGTTTTGCTTAACGATGGTAATATTTTTTATTGCCAAACTGGGCATATAAATAGAATTGTAAGCTAATTTCCTGTAATAGCTACTTTCATGTGGAATCGGATGCGAGGGGCTTGTGGCTAAGTAATAACAGCCTTACAGTTCGATCGTTCAGATTAAGCTATACTTGCCACGGTTTGTCCGTGCACGGGTGACCATTAGTACATAACAAGACCTCTCCGTGCTTCGGGAAGCACGTAAAGCCGTTGGTCCCGGCTGTAATTCGTGAATCTTTGACAGTCGTTAACTTAACTGTCGTTAAAGGTCGTCAGAAGCCCAAAATTCTGACAACCAGTCCTACCAAGGGGTATCATATTACCCAGTAACTGAGTAGTGGAGGTCAGATAGGCAGTCGCTCCATGTAAAAATACTGATATTCAGCTGCACCCGGTTAGACTGGAACCCGACCCCAACATAGTGGGGAAAAGCCTAGGCAGATGATGATGAACGTGGAGTTGTGGTAACCTGCCCGTATTACCTATCACCTACCATTAGCACCCTAATGAAATATACTCAATGTATCAAACACAGACAAAGGTGAACCACCATATTGGCTGACCACCAAGTCTGTCGCAAATAGACTATCAAGAAGACACATTAGTCAGAAAAGTATTGCTCTAAATCAATCTGAACCACCAAATGATTACTATCAACATGTTAAATCTATTTTTCCCAAGTCTCGATCGAAAACATGTTTGTCTACATGGAAAATATTTGCCGAACCCTTCAAACGCGCCGATAGTGTAAGAAAGGTTCTTACCTCCTTATATTAAAATTTAGAACGTGACACGGATGAAAATTTAACATAGCATTGGTATGTTATGTTAAATTTTCATCTGTGTCACGTCCACGTTTCATCCGTGATGGTTCACGCTTGTATTACCCGAAGGGTTAGGCAGACGTACACCAGGCAGGCGAGCTGTGGGTTTACTAGGTACACTTAGTACATCCACAGTTCGCCAGTTATGTTTAAGTCCCATTAGAGGGCGAGCCTATTTTTTTTTACATTGGGCCTGCTCTTGACCTCGGCCACCCTTGATGGAAGCGATGGATGAGGTGAAGATGGCCATTGCCAGCAAGCGGGCACGAATCCAGGGTGCTACTGAGGAATTCCTAAAGGAAAACCTAATAACACTTTTCCCCACCCGGGAATCGAGCCGAGAACCTCACTGTAAGCAGTAGCGCTGCGATCACAAGATCAGAGGCAGGTGAAAATGTACGCTGAATAAATATGAGTTCTTCGGCTGGTGTAGTGGTCGTAAGTGCGACTGTTGAACGTGAGGTTCTGGGTTCTATTTTCAGTTAGGGCAAAGTGTTGCTGGGTTTTTCCAGCTGGGAAATTCTCAATAACATTTTTTTTTTTTTAGAAAAAACGCTGCCCCACACTAGGAATTTCTCCTGTATCGTGGGTGCGTTTACAAACATTTAAACTCACATACACAAACAGCCAGACCCGGAACAACTACTTGTAAGTCATACAAATAATTTTTCGGTGCCGGAATCGAACCCGCGACACGCAGCGCAGCAGTCAGTGCGCCAACCGTGTCGTCACATATAACGTTGTTATTGACTTTTGTAATTTCAATTTTAGATAATATGTAATAATCTTTATTAAATATTTACATAATTGAAAAAGCTAATAGACTTAAAATAATAATAATAAAACTCAAAACTCAAATCATTTATTTCAATTAAATCATTTCAGGCACTTTTGAATTGTCAAAATTAAATATTCGCTCAGTTAGTCAGAAAGTTAAAGGTAGTTAAATATCTACAAGTATATAAAAAGGAGGGGAAATAATCAAAGGGCATCAAAAAACTCGTCCGCATCGCTGTCAATAGGAAACGTGCCCAAAATGCTGGCAACATTGGCACGTTGTATGACAATACTGATTCTTTGGCCAAAAAATTGGCCAGCTCTCTGGTCACGTGAAGAGTCGTCCAACCGCTTGTTATTGACTAATTCAACTACCTCTGACTTATCGAAAACATAATCTAGTAATGTCTTAGGAGTACCTGATTACTTATTTCATTTGAAGTGTGACATCACAGCAGAAGTGGAAACATTTCAACCAACTTTTGGAGGCCACTGTACATTCACATTTCCCAGTTCCCCAGTTCGCTCGTTCGCTCGTCCGCTCGTTCGTTCGTTTCCCAAGTATGTGTACTCTACCTACCCCTTCTGAGTAAATAGGCTTCATGAAATGAGTTCTTTTTCTAGATTAAGACCTAACAGTGAACTTATTTTGTTACGAGCCAGTCCTAAATTAACTTGGCTAAGCACCACACACTCCAATTATTTTTTTATGTTGTAAATGTGCCAAACGTATCGGGAACTTTGTTTTGATCAAGGTTCTATGTAGCTGTAGTTGAACGAGTTAGGAAACTTGGCTGACTGAAACTTGGGTATCCTTGGATATTCTAGGCAATATAAAGTCAATCTATCAAAGTTTGATTCTGAATCTACAGACTCAGAATGTGTTACGTCGTACAAGATTCGACATACACTACACTAGCATCTGCTCGCGACTTTGTCCGCCTGAAACTTTTCTCCCGACTCACCCGGTCATATCGCATCACATGCCAGCGATATATCACTTCGTTTTTGCCTAGCGTTCTTACTGACTTTTTTTCTTTTTGTTCAGCTTCTAAAGGTCATAGCATGATGTTTAATAACCTATAGCCTAGGCATAATGGACAGCTCCCTGTGCAGAGCTTGCATGGAGGCTTATGAAACCGTCGCGCATGTGTTCTTTAAGTGCACAGGCGTCACCCAAATTAGGTCGGAAACCCTCGGGACACCCAGATGTTCTCAACAGACCAGGGGACTTAATAAGCTTCTGGAGGGAGGTGGGCTGGTTGGAATAACCACCGACGGCCGCCAAGGCCCACGCACAGTGGTCCACCTGAAAGACTAAGTGCGGAAACCAAACCCGTAACATAGAACATAGAACCTATAGCCTTCTTCAAGAATTGAGCTATCAAATGCAAATAAATCCGACCGGTAGTTTCAGAGAAACACCGCTAGTTTAAGCAAACAAACAAATTCTTCAGTTTTCTTTTTAGTATAGATTTCGACAGAATGTTTGTTTGTTACATACACATAAATAAACTCACGCTTTCTCCCTATGGGGGCAGGCAAAAACTATAGAACGCAACTTACGAGTACTACGATCCTTACATACTCCTTTCGCTTCATTTACGTTCAAACGTCTATTATAATCATACACGCACACCGGTTGCGAGTACCGACTACGCGCCTGATCTTTCAGAAGAACATCTAACGTAATATTACAAAGGGAAAATATTTGATCTTTTGTCCTTTGCTTCGTTGACGTTCATATGCCTGATCATACACGCACATCGGCTGCGAGTACTACGCACCTGATCATTCTGAAGAACATTTAAGCTAATATTATAAAGAGAAATTATTTGTTTGTATGTTGGTTTGTTACACTTTCACGCTAAAACTGCTAAACGGATTTGGATAAAATTTCGCAAATGGGTAGGCCATGACTTGGATTACGACATAGGCTACTTTTAATCCAGGATTGCAGACGAAATCGTGGGCAAAAGCAAGTTGTTTTTAATTTTTGGTTAAGTTTTAGAACCTCTTGGTTTTAATATCAAAATTCCAAGCTCATAGTGACACTAAAAGGCATAGTTCTAACCGCCACATTTGACGTGGGATTACTAACCAAACAACCAGTCAGAATATTTGAATTCATCTCAAATTCTCTCACAATCGTATTAAAGCCGTTGGTAGTTGGTGTATCTTAATAAATAAATAATTAAAATAAATTATACAGTCATCATCTGCTTATCCTTTTCCCAACTATGAAGGGGTCGGCGGAGCTGGGGCTGCATCTGGTTAGACTGGATCTAACCAGATGCAGCTCCAGCTCCACAACCTAGTTACAGGGTAATACGATACCCCTGGGTAAGACAGGTTGTCAGACTTTCGGGCTTCTGACGACCAGTAACGACTGTCAAAGATCCATGAATGACAGCCTGTACCAACGGCGTAACGTACTTTCCGAGGCACGGAGGTATGTGAAGGTCTCCCATCCACAGACCAACCACGGCAAGCGTAGCTTAACCTGATCAATCGATCCATGCAGCTTTGATTACTTAGCCACAAGCCCCTAACAATATATGCGTGATGTTATGTTTAATAATAATTATGGAGACTGAACGATATTTTTTAAGCCATGATTACTTTTAATGCGTCATAATGTTATGATTGATGAAAAATATTGTAAACATCTTTCTCTTCAGAATCTATCTCCATAACATTCAAATTGTTATTGAATTTGCTTCCCACATAAAATTCTCACGGTGATATTGATATAATATACATAACATCTTATAATATGACACACACTGTCATAAGGGACACTGAGTGTCTGATATTACACCTCCGTCTTCTAAACCTCCCTAGAGAACATGGGTGTGACGTATATTCTCACAGGACAGTATCAAATTCACAGGTGAAGGCAAGGTACACAAAATATAAAAGTAGGTACAGAAGGTCAACTCTTTGCAACGAGCGAGAACGCACGCACATATAGACACGCTTCACGTACAGCAACTGTAAGCGCACTCGCGACTGGTATTTGTTTGAGATCGCCGTACTTATTCATATCCCAATAAAAGTATGCGCTTCGGCAATCATCGTCTATATTCGGAAATAAGAATGCGCGGTTATGAGATCTGATATAGAGCTGCTACAACCATGGAAGTACTTAATTATTTATTTGGATTAGGTACCACATGACTCCAGAAGGTCAATTCTCGTAATTTGAAGATTAAAATCTAGTCGACTGCGACTACAAAAATCTCGGCGACAAAAAAAATTCAAAACGTCATAAATATTAGGAAAATTAGAGGTATTTTTGAGACTGAGATAAGTCAGACTATGAACGTTCTTAAAATTAAGAGAATAAATTGCCCCTCAGATTACAAAATTTGAGATTACGACTCTACAAAATTTGAAAAAACTATTGAGTGACATAATTACGACAACGTGCGACTATCGTAGGTAACCTTCATTTAAACCCGCAATGATAGGTGAACTACAACAAAACGTGGCAGTACAAAACTTAGCATACATTCGCACAGACGTAAAAATATCGCGGCGAGATTTAATCGCGTACTGGATTTTCAAATCTCGGTGTTGAACCGAAAATTGATAATCCAACAGTGAGTTGAAAGTACAGTGCACGGAAAAAAATCACAGCGGGGAATACATATAATCTTTGCCTCTGTGAGGGGTTACTCTGCGGCGGCGCGACGATCGTACTAATTCGGAAACACGAAGATTAACGAAGCGCAAACCTGAACTGGTTTACCTGTGTGCGTGGCTTTCGCCTGTTGTATGGTGACGGCTTTCTATACCTAACTATTTCGTAGTAAAAGCCGATGTGAATAAATGACGCAAGCCAGACTTCAGTGTTATAAGACGGGCTTATGAAGTTTCAGTACTTATGGACTGAGGTGGTCGTAAGGTGTATTGTTACTGTACGGTCTACTTAGTTGCGAACTAAGGCTTGTAAGTGGTGTACAATGTTCCAGTGGGCGTTTAAAACTTTGATTCTAATGAAGAAATTGAGCCTTTCGTGGATTAAAGTGGCTTGTTAAGTCTAACCCCCAACTCTTTCCACGACAATCTGACACTTTTCCGCGCAACAGACGTGGGAATAGCCAACTTTGCTTGCACTCGGCAAAAACTGCCCTCAAGGGGAAAAGCTTTTTTGTATGGCCCCGAAAGTATACAACAAAATACCAGTCATTCAAATCTATGACAAAAAATCAATTTAAAAATAAGATTCGAAATCTATTAACAGACAAGTGTTATTATAATATAAATGACATTTTGACAGATACCTTTTGACATGCTTGAAATTTTATATTATTATTTCTATAGTATTAATATTCGCACAAAAATTTAATAATGAATGTTAATGAAACAGTCTTTAGTCTTTGGTTCATTGAATCAATTATATTTTGTTATGAAATAACATCTTGTACCTACGCCTGGTCGGGCAAAACATGTAAAGTCCGGCGTTTCAAAATTCACCAAAGATGTAAACAACAATGGCCGCTCGAAATTGTCTATGATTTAGTGATGTGGTGGTATGAATTTTGAGTTTTGGTGCTATCGATGTTACGATTTGTTTTAGTAGTGTTTCATCAGTATTTTTTATATTGAGATATCTTCATAAGTTAAGTTTGATTTGATTTGAAAATCGTGAAAACAAACAAGATATTAATACAATTATATTTTGCACTGGTTGCAAAACGCGTAGTTACAAACTGTAAAAGAAATAAATTGATGAATATTACCTCAGATGTCAAACATACCGTCCTGCACAATATATTGCCGGTTATTCGTCATAGCTTCGTCCCTATGCACATATAAGAAAAACGATACACTAGAAGTCTAGTTAGCTCGAGCGTTTTAAGATCGCTTGAAGCGGCTATAATTGAGAGTTTTAGACATTGGGCAATACGATGGTTCGAATCCACGGCAAGCCGTTCTCTTTTTTAAAGTATTCGTTATAAGTCGTAACAAATTCAATGTTATAGCAGTATAATATTTTAAAACTTGAGGATATTATTGAGATATTACCAATAGACTTACGACGTTATTTAATGAGCGCAACGCGTTCTACGTAAAAAAGACCGCATCTTTATTACATAGAACGCGGATTAGCTCCAACAGCATCTTGAACATCCTAGCCAAAAACACGATTATTGTCAGTGTAACATACAGGGTGGCAGGGACATCAACGCGCAAACTGTAACCATGAATTCAGCACATGAGTTTAGACCCCATAGCGTAGAAATTTGTCGTCGGTTATTACAGACTAGACACAACCAACCTTTGTATTAAAATGATCATGAACTCAGTCAAACTTAATAGAGCGCCTCTATAACCCAATAAGTTTTGAGAACGTTTTAAAATAAAATCACATTTTAACCGGGCTGTCTGAAACAATATTTTTTCACTCTTTTCTCAAACTGAACAGACTCATCTTGATAACATAAGAATCCATTTGAAAACACTTCATGCGATGTCTAAGTATCTATTTCACAATCTTCTGTGGATTGTTTAGACGTATCTCTTCTACCCAGTGAACTCGAGCCAGTAACTTACCTAAACTGTAAACTTTTTGGAACGTCTACATTTCACATTATTATCTCTTGTGAGTCTCGTAAAACTCTAAAGTATTTTAACTTTTGATTTTAGCTTTATAAAATAAAATTTTAGTTTTCCCGTTTTTAGCTATTTTTTCTCATTTATATAAATTACAGTATAATCGCAACTAATGCAAAGGATAACTACAAATTACATTATTTTAAAAGTTAATCACTGAAATTGGAGACCACTTAGCTATTTCTGACAACATTAATAGTAGTGAGTTATCACTTACTTAATTAAGACTGATTAACACATCATCATTCATTTCATTCTTTTGCCTTTATCCCAATTCATTTCGGGTCGGCGCAACATGTCGTTTTCTTCCATACTTCTCTATGAGCCGCCATCTCGACAGTCACCCCTTTTCTAACTATATCATCATTTACACAGTCTATCCATCGTTTTTTTGGCATCATCATCGTTTCTAACACTGACTAAGAAAATGCCAAAAGATTTCACCGACAGCCTTTGCTGCCAACAACAAACTACAATCATGAGAGACCATTACTAAATCCGCTTACACCATGAGTTAATACAATACACAAAAACGTCTTTCTAGACACAAAAAACTATCTTTCATTCCCAACTAGCATCTATTACTCAAGAGCCGCGTCTAAACGCTCCCGTGATCCCAGATCCAAGTCACGAGTGCTATCAGGAAGCACCCCACGCCACTCTCCCGTCCAAGATTTTAAAGTCCGTTTCAGATTCGTACAGTGGATTTTTTTAACGAACTAGATACCGAAATATATTTCTCATCAGTGTTTTTCTTGTATTGAAAATAGTTTAATTGGTGGTCTTGAATTTCGTAGGTTTGGGATGACTAAAAAAAATTTTAGGAGCCATGAAATTACAGGAAGTTAAAAGCAAAAAAAAGAAGACTAATATATTCGCGGAGACGTAATTATCATACAATTACGCTACGGCTACATTTTTTTTTTTTTTTTTTCAGGATGGGAAATCATCATATGACTCCTCCCGCTCTGGGTGGAGCAGAAGGGAGTGTCAGACTCTTACTGACTAAAACCCACCCGTGTTCCTTCCTTAGCCCTTTATGTTCCAGGGCAGCGGTAACCCTTTCGGATGATCCCGCTACCACGCTACGGCTACATTGTCGCGATAACGCAAACTATACTTCACCCGCTCTCTCTCGCACATCGCTCGACGACGTCTCGCTGTACAAAGCGTGAAGTGTATAGTTCACTTTATCGTAACAATGTGGCATAACAATGTGGCATGGCAATATGCCGTAGCATTAAAAACACGTTTGAGAAATATGCGTTAACTACAAAATGGTGGACAGGTATGCCACGGGCCTTCAAAGCCCTTTAAATGTTGACATTGGCGCCGATTCCCTTGTTCACCAACTAAAATAAAACGTTCAGTTCATCTTTTTCTTTCTATTTCATTAAGAAAAGAACAGAAGATAAATATTAGTTTGGTCCTGTAAAATTAATCAGCGCCTGGCGTAAATTGACGTATTTTTAGTAGCCATGTTTTAATCACGTCTAATTAGTCTATGAAGTATCTTAATTTGACAGGACTAAACTAATATTTATCTTCTGTCCTTTTCTTAATGAAATAGAAAGAAAAAGACGCACTGAACTTAAATTTGAGAATCGGCGCCAATGTTAATAAACAAGGGTCAAAAAGACCTATTCTATTCAATTACACCACTCATTAAATTCTCGCCTCACCACTACACAGAACAGTAAAGGTCAAAAGTAAAACGTATTAAGCTAGTCAGTGTAACCAGTGTAACACAATGTCTTAATTTAAGTCTTATGACCCATTTTACGAGAAATGCAATCAGTATTCTTTTGCAGTCGCTGTGACAATATAAAGTCGTGTTGAAGTCGGCTCTAATGAAGGAGCGGGAATGTAAATAAGTGTCACTGTTACTGAATTAACTTTAGAGGAAACTTGCCATATTACGGAAGAGTGGAATTGTTGAGATGTTTCCATATATTATGAACAGTAACTTGGAGAAGTGATCTCCTAAATTTACTATATTATTGTTATTAGCCATTATTGTCCATGTGTTTCTATCGACCGTGGACCGGCGACCTTGTTAAAACCGCAGGAACCCGTTGGGATTGGGGGAAGCCTATGCAAAGTAGTGGACGTCTTTCAGCTGAAATTATGATGATGATGTGTGTCTAAACCGGCAAGTCTTAGAATTAAACATTCGTAGACATGACATTCACCAACCCGCACTGAGCCTGCGTGGTGGACTATGGCCCACTCCCTCTCATAGAGAGGCCTGTGTCCCAGCAGTGGGAACATTATAGGCTGATTATGAGTCAACCTGACAGACCAAGACCTCCGAGACACGGAAAGGTCTCAGTATGTTATGTATGATCACCCATCCACAGACCAACCTCAGCAAGCATTACTTAAGCTTGAAGATGACTTGTGACTTATTATTTAGTCATGAGCCCCTTCCTTCGAATACCATGTTAGCTATAAAAATTAAAAAACAGCAGATGAAACCGATTTATATGTGTCTATTGTGTCTAACTATAGATAACATACAAAAATTGAGTTATCATCATCATCAATTTCAATCCGGAATCACCCACTGGTGGCTATAGGCTACCCTATAGAGACTCATAAATACATCTAAATCCAAAATTTTATTAATCCCATTGATAACACCAATAAGATTTAGATATTACGAACGATATTTCTCCAAAATCTAATTTTACATGATCACCACACTGGCCAAAACCTGCCCATCAACGTCTGGCTTCGATTTCAGCGTCAAATTGTGTGTCTGTAATTGGATTTTCTAGTTTGGCAAATTTTCAGTTTCACCTCGGGATTAGAATCGTGTTCGATAAATGGCGTTGAAGTTTGCAATCATGTCGGGACCTAGTAACGGTGAACATACCTCTTTCCACTTATAGCGTCTTGGTACTTTAGGTTGATATTACAGAATTATTGCTACCCAGTAACAGGGTTGTCGAGGTCAGATTGCTCCATGTAAATTACTGGTATTCAATTGCATCAGATTAGACTAGAAACCGACCCCAACATAATTGGGACAAGACCAGGCAGATGTTAATGTTACAGTATTATTTCTGAGTTGGCCTGAGGCTTTGCTTAGGAAAACGGATCTTGGCTTTTCCGGGATCAATGTACAATAATTATATTAGGTTACCAACGTATATCATATATCATTCATATCAAAACCAGCTATGTATAAAAATATAATCAGAAAAAGAATAATACAGGTAAAATATCTTAATATAACAAAACGTTGATACAAAATTGTCGTTCCTTGCGAAAATCGAACCCGCACTTTTCATAATGCTACGTGGTCATTTCTAAACACCTAAATGGTGAACTAAAGTTAATTCTTGATCATTTGAATGTAAATATTTTTTTTATAAAGCCTTTATTGTTGAAGAACTAAACACAAATATAATCTAATAGTATTGTTGCGTGCCACAATTAATGCCTGGTACATGGTGACATTGGTTACCACTAGCGCCATCTAGTATCAAGTAGTAGAACTAATTTACTACTAGCGCCATCTAGTATGAAGTAGTATAACTAATAGATCCTTCTAGAAATTTCGATACTAGAACTATCGACATCTGGTCAGTCGGGGCCGGTATGTACTCGAACATTCTAGATGTTTCTACAATAGAAGCTTCTGGAACTTTCTGCGGCACTATATTATAAGGCCGGGACTAGCCGCGACCAGTCAGTCTTGAATCAGCGATACAGGCGGATACATCGAAAGCGATCTTCAAGTGCGACTTAAGAGCAATTGTGTTTTATAATTAGTGTGTTTGAGTTGTTATTAGAGTTGTTTAATTAAAGTGTAACTTTTGGTAATTTTTATCGGCAGCTTTTATTGTCACCCGAAGCTCGTAACAGTATTAAAAAAACTTAAATCTTACACATCGAGTTTTCCGGTTTAGTGATCATGTGCGTGTCCAGTGACACATGGGCCTCTTCCAGCTGTTTCCACTCATTTCTGTCTCTAGCTTTTCTAGACCAGGTAACGCCTCCAATTTTTCTTCTGTCGTTTATTCATCTTTTTGCCTGTCTTCCCCTGAGGTTCCTTTTGCCATCGCGTTGCCACTCTCATTTTTGTCCATTTTGACTTACTGTCTCTCGTCATGTGTCCTGTCCATCTCCATTTCAACTGTCTTACGTTCTTTATCATTTATCTTCTACTTTGGTTTTGTTTGGTTCTGGTGGTTGTGTAATATAAGTATGTACTAACAAATCGGAAGATGATTAAATACTTGCATTGAATCAAGAAATGTATTTTCAGCAAATCAGAATTTTAAAAGAAAGAAAGAAGAAGAAAAAAAAGTTTATTTGACACAGGTTCAGTAAGGCACACAATATAGACACAAAAACAAAAACAAAAAAATACAACTTAAAACAGTATTGTGTGCCTCACGCCTGCGGCAAATAGGCCCAGTTCAGCATAAATATCAGACAACTAATGCCTGACGCTGGTTTTCAGCCGAACCCTACGTTACGAGGACGTCGAATTAGAAGACCGCGAGTCAACCTGAGAAGCCAAGACGGAGGAAGAATCGAAAAATTTGCTTGCAATAATCAATCCATCTGCACAAACTATTGAACCTAAACAATAGTCCATGTAAACCCTTTAAACAAACCCCACTAGGTATAAACCAGACGCATTCAAAACACAATTTCTGGAAGTGTTCGGTTACTCTACCAAACGTATGTCGTTAATGCATTAGGAAGGCCCAGCCTGCTATATTCAGAGCCACGCGCGATCTCCATTTTGTGTGGCGGCCATTTTTGATTTATAGTTCCGAAACGACGTATAGTTTTGAGTGTGTGGTTTTAAAAATTGTATGTCTGTTTCGCAGTGGGCTTTTAGTACAAGAGTGGGTTGAACTAAAATCCCCTTTTTTGTAAACTTTGCATAAAGATAAGAGACCTTTAAACGCTAAGAAGTTATGGTTAAAAAGTCACTAATCATTACATAAATTTCAGCAATGTTTATAAATGAACTCCTAGGACGACGAGGCAATAGATTGACGACATGAAGAAAAACCGGCCAAGTGCGAGTCGGACTCGCCCATGAAGGGTTCCGTTACGTTACGATTTATGACGTATTAAAAAAAAACTACTCACTAGATCTCGTTCAAACCAATTTTCGGTGGAAGTTTATATGGTAATGTACATCATATATTTTTTTTTAGTTTTATCATTCTCTTATTTTAGAAGTTACAGGGGGGGGGACACACATTTTACCACTTTGGAAGTGTCTCTCGCGCAAACTATTCAGTTTAGAAAAAAATGATATTAGAAACCTCAATATCATTTTTGAAGACCTATCCATAGATACCCCACACGTATGGGTTTGATGAAAAAAAAAATTGAGTTTCAGTTCTAAGTATGGGGACCCCCAAAATTTATTGTTTTTTTTTCTATTTTTGTGTGAAAATCTTAATGCGGTTCACAGAATACATCTACTTACCAAGTTTCAACAGTATAGCTCTTATAGTTTCGGAAAAAAGCGGCTGTGACATACGGACGGACAGACAGACAGACAGACAGACAGACAGACATGGCGAATCCATAAGGGTTCCGTTGCCATTTGGCTACGGAACCCTAAAAATATCTTTGGATGTTAAGCAAAAAAACAAGTTCCTTGTAATGTTTTTTTATGGAAACTATACAAAACAAGACGACTTCAGTACTGCTGTACATATATATATATATATATATATAAAGGCTCGCATATATATATATTATGGTTGTATATATTTTGTAAGAGGAGATTCTGGAGTAGAAAAACTCACGACCGTAAGCTATGGAAAAGCCTGGAAAGGCCTTTGCTAATGAGCAAAGCAATCTGGAGATTTTTGGAGGTGTCTGAACATTTAATTGTAAAACTGGTTTTTAAAGATTGCTATACGCCATTTGGAACTAAAATGTCATCTAAAACCTCTGCTATGTATGCAAATATTAAAATCGGCAGATATTTTCACAAAAAGCTTTTATCAAGATGGAAGAATTTATTTATGAGAGAGAGAATTACTAGTTCCAATCAACCAATCAAACTTACCTAAAAATTGCTTGAAATTAAAGCAGGTTTACGTCGAAAATGCGACAGGCAGGATTTAAATTCGCAACCTCACGCTGGCTGTTTCTACTCCCTAAACACAAAGTGAAATCCTTTGGTTAGGGATTTGACACGAAACACGAAGTCTAAGCAATTATTTAATATAATTGATTCGAGTCGCCCCTTCCAAAGGGTAGTTTTGTATGGAGAAGAATAGGCTAACACTCCACCGTTACTCTTTTAAAATATTTTACAACATTTTGTATACATTAATTTTATTATATAATTTATGTGAATGCCTAGAAAAAAAACACAAAAAGTTATTAAAAATAAAGCAGTGACAGATATGTAAACGTGAAACAACGAAACGAAACGTTTTTCCTAAAATTTTAACAAGTAATAAATCAGTTTGTGAGCTATAGTATAACAGAATGTAAATCAATGATGAATTATACCGTTAAATTAGCAACTAGTGTGATTTTGTCTGGACTCTAGATTGTCTTATTGAGCAGGAGGGGATCCCTTCTTTTCGCATAATATTTTTTTCCCTAATATACTTTGACATAACTATTTTGGTATAATTTATTTTGCTATAATAATGCTTTGTCATAACTGTTTTTGGCATACAGTTTATGTTGACATAATTACCTTGTAGGCTAATTTGTTTTGGCATAATTTTAATTCGCATAATGTTACTAGGCGTAATGACTATTAGCATAATTGTATTAAGTCATACTAATTAGAGCAGGCCCAGCATGTTACCAAGCATCTTGAATATACTCCTGTACCTAACCGTTGGACTTCTACCTTTCCTAACAAAATAATCTACCCAACTAGTGATAGAAAATAGTTCTAATCAACAGCAGTAATGAGCTCCCTCGTACCTTAATATCAGCCTATTTTTCCTAACAAGATGTGAAATGAGAAAGAAAATCTAATCGGGGGGATTTTCTTCTACATTTCTCGCCCCACTTTTTTCGAATACCTCCGTACTAAAAAAGGGAACTTCTTTTTATTCAATTTGTCGTGTCTCAATCTAGGAACGGTACTAGTAAAGGCTGTGAGACGGAATTTACAGTGTTAAGAGTTTTTTTTTTGCCGTAATTGTCTTGATTTTATGTTAGTTTAGGTTGGAGTTTGTGGTTTAAGATTTTAGAAAAACCTGTCATAATTATGATTAATAACAACACTTGATGATTACATAATACTATTATGTAATCATCAAGTGTTGTTATTATAATACTTATATGTAAACATCAACTGTTGTTGATACAAAAAAAAAATTTAGTCCGTCAGTTAGATTATCGAAAAATAATGGACATGTATTTTTTCTTTTGTCAATCAAACAAAAAATGACAAAGATAAAGCGCGTCAAAATTAGGGGGTGGGGGTCGTGACATCACTTGCTTACAAAAGTGTCGTTATGTGGAACTTTAACAGGCGATATCTTCATCATTTTTTATATAATTGACAAAAGAAAAAATACGGGTTCTATATTTTTTGATAATCTAACTGAAGGACTAATTACATTTTTATAGGAAAACAGCCTATTATGTACCTACCATATGGCTGTGGCTTAAGTACTCTTTCCTTTCGATTAGTATAATCAGCCTAAAACGTACCCACTGCTGGAGCACAGGCTTCCACCCTATAACAGGGAGTGGGCCGTAATCCACCACGTGGGCCCTTTGCAGGTTGGTAGATGTCACATGTCTTCGAATTTTTGGTTCTAGAACATACAACTTTCCTCGTGATGTTTTCCTTCACGGTGTTGAGAGCAGCGGTGACGAAATTAATAACACCGATTAAAATGCTTAACTGAGTTCAAAACCACGACCTAAACTCGCAAGTAGGGACCGTTACCAGTATGATAATCCATATTGTATGAGGGTTAACTCTTATAACGGTTAATCATATAAACCTACGGGTAATTGGTCTAACCGATTAACCTTTAAACCCGATAAATCAGTCTCTGTTTCAGACCAATAGATCCAGTTCTTTTCAAGCTATTTTCCCTTGTATCTACTGTAAGTTATAGGGCAACCGCTTAACTGAGACGTTGCCTGAAGTAGCAGTGCGGTACGGGAGCGGTGTGGTGACGTGATGCGAGAGCTTAGTGATTCGTCAACTTGTGACAACTATCACCCCTCCCGCACCGCGCAACTACCTCAGGAAACGACTCAGTTAAGCGGTTGACCCATAGTGGTGTTTTAGTAAAAAAAACTAAGAATGAACGTACAGACGCCAGCAGGTCAAGCTACCCGAAACTGTCAAATTTTCCCAATCAAACCTGAACCTTAATGCTTTAGCGATAAAGTTGAAAACCTATCAAAGAAATCTGACAGATTGTAGTAGCTTGATGTGCTGGCGTCTGTACATGGAACATATATTGGTGTCTGTTAAGTTCTATCAGAAACTAAATTATGATAATGTGAACCTGATTAAAGGCACCATTTTAATAAGGTTCACATTATCATAATTTAATTATGACAAAAAAATAAAGGATCAGAAGTCATTTATTCTGATAAGTCAAATAAGGTCAAATAAGGCTGAGAATCAGCACTTTTTGAACGGCAAAATTAGGAAACACAAAAAATAAAATCACCATAATTAGGTTTTCGGTGGGAAAGAATTGGGGAGTGCCCAATTCCTTTACCACCGAAAATCTAATTACCATTCCACACACACGTCTCATCAAAACGAATAGAAGAAATTGTCTACTACAAACTAATTAACTTGGACTAAATTAAACTTTACCAATTCTTTTTAGTAGTCCAGTATTAAACTGTGGGCACTTGAAGCACAAAGTAGTTCGTGGATACAGAAGGTCCGTCGTTCGTCTGTTCGTAAAGTATCAGATGAAAACGTAAACGTGACGTATTTGTAAATACCTGTGGATACCAATTTGGAGTGACACAATTTTTTTTAAATTCTTTGTTACGTAAAGGTATGTTTATCCATATAATACTATAGACGGGCGGGAGCAGTGTTGACCTAGTGGTAACGGCCGCAACTGACAAGTTGTAAGTCGTGGTTTCGATCTGTACTGTACTTTGTGTAAATTATTTCATCACCACTGCTCGTAAAACGGTAAAGGAAAACATCGTGAGGAAACCGGCATGTCCTAGAACCAAAAATTCAAAGCTAAGTGACATCTGCCAACCCGCACTGGGCCCGCGTGGTGGAGGATGGCTTACTATCTCACAGAGAGGAGGCCTGTGTCTCAGCAGTGGGAACTTTACAGGCGGATTATACGTAGATGCGTACAGTCACGAGCAAAAGTATGTATACACTCGGCTTTATTCAAAAATGATTTACTCCTTTATTTTGGAATGAAATTTTATGTTGTTATGAACATAGCATTTTCGAACCCATAGCTTTATGTAATGTGTCGTATTTCAACGTTGCATTCGTTATTTCACGAAAAAATCGCAATTGAAAGTTGCCAAGTGTTGACATATTGGTGCTCGTGACTGTACTACGTGGGGCGATCTCAAACAAATGCCAGTCGCGAGTGCGCTTGCACTCGCTGTACGCGAATCATGTCTATACAGTGCGGGGTTTTCGTTTATTGTATGTAGTCGACCTTCTGTATCTATCTATTCATTGCTTGACGACTGTCCAACTATCGTTGAAGTCCCCTCGTTTAGATCCACGTGGCGTAATTGGCCGGGGTAATGACCTCTTGAAACACGTTTGAATTCCTAATGTAGTGCCACTGATTTGTATGCAGAGGTCTCGAGTACCTACCTATTCAGGTTCACTTTGAGTACGGAATTATAACTATGGAGATACTAACGAGAGGTACTCTGAGGTCGGCAGTTTTGGTCGGAATGTTTCAGGGATATAACATAACACACGTATAATACATGTCATAACGTAACATTACGCCAGTATTCACTTGGGTAAGCTGAGCTATATAGCATGCCCTTTCTTTAAATAAATTAATTAAACATTTATTTCAGGCTACAATTGCCCATAGACAAAAACAAAAGAATATTTAGGAATTGAAGTACTCCTCAGAATCGCTGTCAACCGGAAACGAGCCCAGAAGACTGACGGTATTGCCACGTTGAATGGCAATGCTAATTCTTTGGCCAAAGAACGACCCAGCCCTCTGGTCACTTGAAGTGTCGATCAGCCAGCGAAAAATTTCCTTAAAGAGGAGACGCGCAATCGGGCCCCATGACCTGAGCGTCTCGACCCCAAACGGCTCAAACCTGTAGCCATAGGGTTACATTATTTGCGCGGCTTGAGGGTATAAAGTATAAAACAAAACTTGCGTTAATAAGTAAAAACTATTTTAGTAGCACATCACTTCACTAGCTTGTCTTTGTGGTATCCTGTGGTGTTTGTCCGCGGAAGCGACGGAACACCACGTCCTGCGGCCAAAAGTCTTCTTCCATGACGACTGGCAGATATAAATAACTTATCGGGTATATAAAAATTACTTATCACTACATAAAAATCCGCTATCTAGAAAATTCCTGGAAGTAATGGACGAAGATAAAATAATCATAGAAATAATCAGTTCTCTTTAGTTTTCTCTCAAATTCTATTTTTTTATTATATTTTTTTTAACTTTGCCCCACACTAGGAATTACTCCTGTATCATGGGGGGCTTTGCAAACATTTAAACTCACATACACAAGCAGCCAGACCCGGAACAACTACCTGTAGGCATTACAAATATTTGTTCCGTGCGGGAATCGAACCCGTGACACGCAGCGCAGCAGTCGAGCGCTCAGCCACTGCACCAACCGTGTCGTCAATTCAATTCATTTATAAAGGCATAAACGCCAAAGTCCCAGTGATGGATAAACTAAATTGAAGAAATCAAACTCTCGAATAAAGGCTAGGGATTGGATACATAAATACTCGTAGAAACGATTACGCTAACCTTGAAACTAATCGAAATCGTATTTCTTTGGCCGTCTTTTAACAAAAAGGAATTATAAAAATAAGCACAATTAAAAAAATTATCATTATCTATTCTATAGATATAATAAAACAGTAACGAAAGAAAAACTGTACATTGAGAATTTTCGAGAAAAAATAAGTGGCTTTTGTTAGAAAAACGTAACTGATGACAAAAAGTGACTTTTTAGAATTTTTGTCTGTTTGTCTGTGTGTATGGTACGGCTTCACGCCAAAACTACTGGATAGATTGAATTGAAATTCAGCAAAAATGTTCTTTGTAAACCAAGGAAGGCTTTAGGCTGCATATTATCACGCCGTATGTTACGGGAGGTAAGCAATATTGATTTTAAAAATTTTTGTTCGTAATTGAATGCACAAAATAATTTAATGCACAAAATGACATGTTATTTATTTAGTTAATAATAATTTAACTCTGGGAACATAATAATCACGCTATTTTTGTAAAGGAGCGGGGCAGTAATATTATACATAAATTGCAAGGGAACAGCTATTTCAACGATATGTCAACGGGGAATTTAGCGGTAAGGTCAGGCGACCATTTACCGCACTAAATGGTGCGAGTTCAAATCCCATACCATTTTTTTTTTTTTTTTTACCGTCATGTTTTAAAAAATCGTAAAATTCTTTTTTTTTTAGTTTTTGCATTTTTTATGTGCATTGGGAACGATACTGTTATGAAATCTGAGAACTTTACATGTCCTATCTAATTGTATGGAGAGTTTCACACCAATAATACTAAACAGATTGATTGGTGGTACAACAAGCTACACTATCATGAAGTCAAGTCAAACTTTTGGTTCTAAGTTATATCTTACCAAGCACATTTGTTGTAGGTAATTGATTTAAGTATGTAATTCTTAGTTTTGTTCCTTGCTGCTGTTACCATATTTTTTTTAATGCAAAAATAATGTAGTTGTCTGTTAAATTAACCACAATTTAGTTTTATTCATAATTTAATTAATTTGGGTAAATGATATTATGTTAGTTTCCGTTTTCTAACTGTATGGCGTTGGCGTCGAGTTAGATCGCGCTATGGTTTCGTTCCCAAAAAGTGATGTTATAGGTGCCAATGTGCCGCTCTCATCCTATAGAAACGGGGGTTACCTTTGTTGCCTGTGTTGGTTGATGTGTTCAATTTTCCTGTGAATAATTTTTATTTTTCTACTAACTAGCAATTCTTACGTACTTATTCGATTATTTTTCATTGATTTGAATATCGTTTGTATCGGATTAAGAAGGAATTTTAGCTATGCCTTTTAGAAAAATATCTAATCTGTCTCTAAACTCAAGGGTTTCTAAGATGCGCAGGTTAGTTCGATCTCTCGAAACCGACGCAGAGCGTGACAACGGCTAGATGCTAACCGTGAGCGTAATGCACTAAGTTTGTCCGCAGAAACTAGCACGCAGCGCCAATTACGACTAGAATTTAAACCAGTCCGCACTACTGCTTCTCGATCTCAGGAAAGTGTGGAACAACGAGAAATGCGTTTAGCTATCGACCGGGATCGTCATTCTTTGTCTCACGCATCCGAAACGGTTACACAGAGGGATCAGAGGTTGAGTCTTCAGAATATCCGCTTTGAGACTGCTCGATCAATTGAGAGCAGTCAGGAGCGTGAGATACGACTTGCGCGTGACCGAGAGCGTCATTCCTTATCTCGCGCTTCCTAAACGGATACAGAGAGAGAGCAGAGATTAAGTCTTCAGCTTTTCCGCACTGAGACTGCTCGGTCGCTCAAGAACAGTCATGAGCGCGATATACGCCAAGCAAGCGATCGCGAGCGCCACGCAGTATCTCGCGCTTCGGAGACTTACACGCAGAGTGACTCGCGTTTAAGCTCCCAGCGTATTCGCACTGCCACATCTCGATCACTTGAGAATCCTGAAGAGCATGAGACGCGCCTTAGTGCAGACCGCTCACAGCATGCTCTAGCTCGGTCTTTGGAGACAGACGAGCAGCGCGAGCAACGCAACGCACTTGCTCGGCAAAGAAATCACGACATGCGTGTTGAGGTGTCTGTTCATTCCACGCAAGAACGTGGGCGGATTCAGGAAATTCGGGCAAGTCAGTCGGCAACAACAGCGTGTGGCCCAAATTGATCTAGACCATATACGTCGCAATCTTCGCAATTCATCCTCATCTGATACTGAGTCTATGGTTTATGATCCTGAAGAGCAATCGTGGAGCAATAAAGAAAGGAGCGCGTTTTGCTATAACCCATTTATTAATTACATCGAACACGGAGACATTGGCACCATGTCTAAGGTGTGTGCACACTGTCACGCGCGTAAGTGGAAGGGAGAGACCAAGGGAATGTGTTGTGCGTCTGGAAAGTTACGACTAAACTCTATGCAAGAGCTACCGGAGGTCTTACGAGTTCTTTTGAATGGCAAGCATCCCAAGTCCAACCATTTCTTAAGCAATATTCGAGCCTACAACAGTGCTTTTCAGATGACTTCATTTGGAACTCATCAAGTCACTAAATCTGGATTCATGCCAACTTTTTACAAAAATGAAAGATCTAGAACGTCTCAAATCGTCTCGCGCATCACGCTGTTTTCCCGTCCCCGGGGTCTTAGAATTCGACATCAGACGTTTCAGATCTTCGATTTTGACGACCTCGTTGTCGCTGGCATAAGCAACAGGATCCGCGTACGAAGTCGCGGGCAGAAGCTAGTATTTTATAAATAACAAATATGAGCTACATGAGCTCATCCCGCCTTCACCTTTTTACCATCGAGAGTCCAGACGCACTGCAGGATACTTGGATATTTGGTTAATATACCATATATACGCACTAAGCGCTTCTCATCATCTTTTCTGATGCGCACAGCTAAGGAGTGGAATCGTCTGCCTGCGTCTGCATTCCCGAGTTCATACAACCCGAATCTCTTCAAGGCGGGAGTAAATAGGCTTCTTCTGGGCAAGCTTGTTCTACCGTAGATCTCATCCCTGCCTCTGGGCTGGATTGAGGTCAAGAGTGAGCCCATTGTCAATAAAAATAAAAAAACAAAATATTATAATAATAACTTATAGTAAAACAACTCCATCACCACTGCTCTCAAAACGGTTAAGGAAAACATGTCCTGGAACCAAAAATTCGAAGACATGTGAGACATTTACTAACCCACACTGGGCCCGCGTGGTAGATTATAGCCCACTCCTGTGTCCCAGCAGTGGAAACATTATAGGCTGATTAAGAATATATTAAAATAAAATAGTTAGGAAATCAAAACTGAATATTAAATATTTAAAAAAAAAGCTTAATTCCTACGAGATGTGTGAACGAGTGTGATGTCCAAAATATGTTCTTAGATTTTTTGTTTGTTTGTCTGTATGTATGTTCCGGATTGACGCAAAAACGGCTTGACGGATTTGGATGAAATTTGGCACATAGATAGTTTATAACCTGGATAAAGACATAGGATACTTTTAATCCCGGTAGTACAGCCCCACGGGATATTTTTCGAAGCCGCAAGCAAAATCTAGTTACAATAATATGAAGAAGAAATACTGTGAAAATTAAAACTTTAAACGAAGGGACACTTAGGTATCACATGAACATGTTCAAACACAAAAGAAAATTCTGACAAATGACTAGTCTCCTTTGCAAAAAAAACTGGGGGCTTATTAAATTACCACTCTCCCTTAAAGTCAGCACCCTACTCTTCACTTTTCAAATATCATAGAGTGTGGACTAAAGTTTTCCGTTAATTTTTCAGTCTGCAAAATGTTTTTACATTTTACTCCCATATCTGGGCAGCATTTGGACCATTTTTTTTTATTTATCTCCATTTAATTTGTCATTTTGTTAATTCAGCACGCCAGTTTAAAATGTCGAGTGCTGATTTGCTGAGTAGTTACATTAATAAGGTCCCTCAACACACAATACTTTAAAGTCACCAACAATAAATATTTATTCGTACAGACATGATGAATCACAGAAGGGGCTCGTGGTTAAATAATAACAAACGTACAGAATGATCAAAGGATCGTGGTCGCTTCGTGGATGGGTGACCATCCACTACACATCGAGTCCTTTCCATGCCTCGGAAAGCACGTGAAGCCGTTGGTTCTTGCCTGTCATCCGTAAATCTTTGACAGTCGATGCTGGTAGTCAAAAGCCCGAAAGTCTGACAATCAGTCTTTCCAAGGGGTATCGTGTTACCCACGTACTGGATTGTCGAGATCAGATAGGCAGTCGCTCCATGTACAGTCACGAGCACCAATATGTCAATACTTGCCAACTTTCAATTGCGATTTTTTCGTGAAATAACGAATGCAACGTTGAAATACGACACAAAAAACTCAAACTCAAACTCAAATCATTTATTTCAATTAAACCCTTTCAGGCACTTTTGAATTGTCAAAATTAAATTGTCGGTCAGTTAGTCAGAAAATTGAAGCTAGTTGCCCATTCCAAAACGTAGATCTCTGTGGAGAAGAACGGGCAAGAAACTCCACGGACACTCTTTTAAATCAAGATATTATTACAAAATCCTGGGTACATTATTTTTATTGCTTCTATATGTGAGAACAATGTAAAAAAAAACTAAACAATTTAAAATATAAAATTCAAAAATAAGCCCTGGCAGTTAAGAGATGACCAGTCTCAACCGACGGCGCCCGTTCACGAACATGACGCGTGGATCAGCACCATCCAGCTCAACCATTTCGTAGGGAACCGAATGATCCAACACACGCGCCACCACCAGTGAGACATTTAAGTGAGCATGACATATTCTTAACTGCCGAGCTCTGTCAAGTCAACATCAAAATATCGTAAAAAAAAAAGAAACGAATCCATGGTTCTTACATTTACAAAATTTAAAAAAATGCTTCTAAATTATACAAAACTATAGTTTGCAATTTATTTAAATATGAGAAAAAAGAAAAAAAATACTACCAATCGGGAAGAGGTATATAATATTGAAGTATATTAAGAATTAAAACTTGAATGAATAAAGTATACATTAAGTTCGTAATGTCAAAAATATTTAAAAAAAATAAAACAAAAAGGGGAAGCATCTCTTCCAAATATTGAAATTGCAATCAACTAGCGTACCCAAGTGCCTGTGGAGCAGGACCAGCATTAAGCCAAGCATTTTTATCAACGATATACTCATCCAATTTATAATATGCTTGTCTACATAGTGTGCGTTTAATGCATGTTTTAAATTTCTTCTCATTTAGTTGAAGAATATCGAGTGGTATTTTATTATAACATTTTACACAGTACCCCATAAAAGAAGTTTTTACTTTAGACAATCTGAAACGCGGTTGATCTAGCTTGTTCCTATTCCTAGTGTTAAAATTATGCCTGTCACTTATCTTACTAAAAAGATGTAGATTTTTCCGAACGTACATAATGTTTTCGTATATATATTGACAAGGAACCGTCATGATGTTAATTTTTTTAAACAGTTCCCTTAGAGATTCGCGTCTGCTGAGATTGTAGATGGCTCTGATAGCCCTCTTTTGCAGGATGAAAATAGACTCAATATCTGCAGCCCGTCCCCACAGCAAAATACCGTAAGACATGATGCTATGGAAGTAACTAAAATAGACCAGTCTCGCGGTATCCACGTCTGTTAATTGACGGATTTTCCAAACAGCGTAAGCGGCTGAACTTAGCCGCCCTGCAAGTGATGTTAGGTGAGGACCCCACTGCAGCTTTGAGTCAAGCGTGATCCCCAAGAAAACCGTATTTTCGACGAATTCAAGTATCTCCCTATTCAATACAACGTGACATTCACTACTTCTAACATTCGGTAAAGCGAATCTAATGCATTTAGTTTTTTTCTCATTTAATACTAAATTATTTACAGTAAACCAATTATGGACCATAAGCATAGCGTTATTTACGTCGTCAAGCTCCTGTGCACGTCTGCTTACTTTAAAAATCAGTGATGTATCATCAGCAAATAACACCATTTGTGGCCGGGTTTTTAGTAAATGAGGTAAATCATTTATATATACTAAAAATAGGAACGGCCCCAATATTGAGCCCTGCGGTACACCCATTTTGACTTTTAAGCCCAATGAGTTCACACCGTTTATTTGAACTTGCTGAAATCTATCATTTAAATATGATTTTAATAAGCTAAGAGCTAGTTTACCCAGTCCGTAATGCTCAAGTTTCAACAGCAGTGTTTCGTAATTCACGCAGTCAAATGCCTTGGATAGGTCGCAAAAGATGCCTATTGCATCTTGTGCCTCTTCCCATGCGTTAAAGATGTGTTTTAATAAGGTGACACCGGCGTCAGTTGTACAACGTCCCTTGGTGAAACCATACTGTTGATCGTGTAGGATGTTGTTACGATTGAAATGATTGAGCATTTGATTTAACATTACTTTTTCAAACACCTTGCTGAAAACCGGCAAAACCGATACGGGTCTATAATTATTTGTGTCTTTACTGTCCCCAGATTTGAAAAGTGGAATAACTTTACTGAACTTCATTAAATCCGGGAATACCCCTTGATCTACACACAAATTAAATATTAGAGCTAAGTAGGGTGCAATTGTCTCAATAATGGATTGACAAACTTTAGTAGACATGCCCCACAGATCTTCGGTAAGTTTAATCTTAAGTTGCTTAAATGCCTTTATAATGACTATAGGGTTAATATGGTTAAATTTAAATTCCACAGTACAGGCTGAGACATTCGCTCTTAATAATTCTATAGCTAGTGCGGGCGAGGAATTTAAAGTTTCTGTAGTTTTAATTGGGATATTGGTAAAGAAAGTTGTAAATTCCTGAGCAACATCGATGTTATCGTTAATGAGACCGCGGGAAGTGTTAAGTGAGAAATCAGTATTACGTGTTTTGTTCCTGTTCGTTTCATTGTTAATAATCTTCCAAACGGTCTTTATTTTATTGTCTGCTGATTTAATCTTGTTACTAATGAATGAAGCTTTAGCTGCTTTGCAGATATTTTTAAAAGTTTTAGAATACGTAGCAACATACTTATTAAAAGTATCCGTGTTAATATACGGCTTAAGGCCATACAGTTCAAATAACCTGTCCCTACTTTTTCTGATTCCTTTAGTTGCCCAGTCACTGAATAAAAACTTAGGGCAAATAGTTTTAGAGTTCTTCTTAAAATAATGATTGAACTCTGTTTGTACTAATGAAAATAATTCTTTATACAAAATATTACCACTAGTCATACTTAGGCCCTGAGCATTTAACTTGCTATTTAAAGTTATATTAAACTTATTCAAATTACTTGATGTTATTGGTCTAGTTTGAATCTGCACTTTTTGAATCGGTGTGTTGGACTTAAAATAAACGGTTTGACCGCTGTGATCAGAAGGGAGATAATTTACAATGGCCCTCTCTAGATATTCGCAGCAACAGAAAACATTATCAATACATGTAGTAGTAGCCGTAGTTATTCGTGTAGGTTCCAAAAACACATTTGACAGATTGAATGATTTAAAGAGGTTTAATAATCTGTTGCTATTTGAATTGATTTCCAAAATATTAATATTAAAGTCACCACAAATAATTACTGATTTATTACCAGTTGCAAGTTTTGCCATGACATCTTCCATTACTGACTCAAAAATAGAGTAGTTTTGATAGTTTGGAGGTCTGTATACGCACACTATAAAATGCTTATCTAGCTCAACACAGGACAACTCGATGCTATGTTCCACCGATAGTTCCACTATGTCTTTACGAGTCTTATATTTTATAGAATTTTTAATTAAAATTAATGAACCTCCACGCAGCATGGATTTTCGGTTAAAGCAACTGCCCACACTGTAGTTCTCGTAATTAATTAGCATTTCATAATCTTTCAACCAGTGTTCAGTTATACAAATAATATCAAACATTGTTTTTTCTAAAAACAATTCAATTTCTAATAATTTGGAAGAAATACCTTGAATATTTTGATGAAACAATTTCAAGGAATTCTGCTTAGCCCCATTTTTACTCTTAACTAATTGAGTGCTAGAAGATACCTTGTTGGAGGTGAGATTAACGATATTGTTATTGGTACCTTCTGTTGTCTTACTGACTAGTTTAAACTATTGTTGCTAACCACCTTAATATTAGTATTATTACTAATTTTTATGGTGCTAATTACATTAGACTTCGACATACTACTTATGTCTGAGTTAATAATAAAAGCTAATAGCCCTGCTATTTGACGTCTAAAACTAATAGGCAGATACGCTGTATCCCTAGTCGATTTGAATGGCTCAACAAAAGTGTTGGTGTCAAAAAATATGAGTTTGTCACTATAGTGATTAACTAATAAATGTATATGGTTATTTAGCATATGAATATAATAATTTTGCCTACTTGATAAGTGCTCAAAGTATGGGAAAGCACACAATATTATTTTCTGACAATTAATCTTCAAGATTTCAGTGACACTGTCAGTGATGTCATTTATTTTTACCTTAGCACTATTACCTACAAGTACAGATATAATGGCATTAGGATCATATTTATAGCTAGTTATTGATGACATTATCTCTTTGTAGGATTTCCCAGGCATACAATAATTAACAGCAGATTGACTCAGGTTATTACTCATTAATTTACCTAACCCTCTCCCTAAACTATCTGAAAACATAACAGAACAACAACAAACCTTACTAGAAGAAGTGACAGCATAAGGCTCTGTGTGTGCTACTTGACATGAACCTTGTGCAACATGTGGTGTATCTTGATCGGGGACACAGTCCCGAGCTCCTCCAGACTGGGACGGGTCCTCCGTTGCCTCAGGTTGGATAGCCTCAAGGTTGGATTCCCTTTGACAAGAACATTGAGTGGTGCTCAGAGTCATCGGGTCCACTCTACCTGCCTCATCATTACGCATTTCCACCAACTCATTTGCAGCAAGGATGTGTTCCTTAATTTGTTTTTGAGAGCTCACATACTTAATATAATGTAAATGTAGTGACTCTTCAAGTACCTCAACTTCAGACTGTAATCGCTGAGTGTCAATGTGATAAATGTTTTTACTATCTTCTAATTTAATTTCATAGTTTTTTAATTTATTTATTAGAAAAACACGTTCCTTCCTTAGTTTAATATTATTGGAATTGTATTTTTGTTGTTTCCTAAATTTATTGCATCTATTTATGATTTTATTTAGTTTTGCATATCTTTTTATTTTATTTTGACTTACTGCATAACTGCTACTATTATATTTTAATATAGAATCTTCAGTAAGGTCTATTGTTATTAAGGAATGAGAGTTGCAATTAGAATTAGTTAATTCAGTATACAAGTTATCAGTTTCCTTAGCCTGAGTACATTCTTTTAGTTTCTGTAACTTAGTGATTCGTACATTTGCATGAATTAATTCCTCTTCTAGGTCCCTAACCTTACACAAAGCCTCCTCATATAAGTTACTGCAGTTATTGAAACCATCCGTGACTAACCGCAGTTTGTCCCGTTCATCAACAATGACCAGGTATTTTTGATGAAGTTCTACTAGCTCCTGTTTTAAGCTTGTATTTTTGTAAACAACCTTCTCGACTTCCTTCTCACTATCCTCTATTTCCTGTAACAGCTGATCACATTTACTGTTTGAAGCCTTAAGGTCTTGAGTGGTTGTTTTCAATTTAAGCTCCAAGTCCTGAGCAGTAGCCTTACGGGTCATCACAGGCATGGTTTCAGGAAAAAGTACTGAAAGTGAAATTAAGGAAACGGTAAGAACCAGTAAAACAGCCAAACAGAATAGGAAAGCTAGAAATGAAAGGAAAAGTTGAAGAAGTTAGTGTAGATTTATAGGTAAAATGAAGTAGGGTGAATCTAATTGAAATGCAACCGATATGATTAGATTAAGTACACAGTTACATTGATTATAATGACTTACGACTTAACTTTTTTTTTTAATGTGGGTAGGATGCCCAGACAGAAAAATCTAGTTTTGCAATTATTGAAAATAACGATAGTTAACGTTATTGTTGTTATGTACAATATAACACTAATAGAATTTCAATATTTTAATAATTCACAATAATAAGTTTCGTTATGATTTACTACAAAGTGACTTAGACCCAGTGCAGGGTGACAAATAAAACAATAATTGGGTTCAATGAATGTGTTACAGAGTTTAAATGACGATTGTGTGCTAATTAAAGATTAAAAGTAAACAATACTCCCCGTTTATATCCGCAAGGTTGAACATCAGCTGCACAATCAGCTGTTCGTGAGAGGTTACCGGTAACGGTAGGCAACCAAATACTGTGTTTAACTTTGTAAACTTGCAGGAAAACAATGATCCAGAGTAATTAAGCTGTTATTTTACATTTAGTTAAACTATTACCACTTAAATAGACTTAAAAATTAAATAAAACTAATTTTAAAATACGGAGCAAAATTTTGACATGTCACTCGGGCAGTGTTGCCACTTCTTTTTTTGACACACATTACATAAACCTATGCGTTCGAAAATGCTATGTTCGTAACAATATAAAATTTCATTAAAAAATAAAGGAGAAAATTGCTTTTGAATAAAGCCAAGTGTATATATACCTTTGCTCGTGAGTGTACAATACTGGTATTCAGCTGTATTATATAGTTTGGTAAAGGCAGATTGATTTATTAATGGCTTCCATAAAATCAAGTATTAGCTGCGATGAGAAATAATCTTAGGAAAATACCGAATATTTGAACCTAGGGCCACGCTTCTTAGCCACAGTAGGACGAGTAGGTAATTTCTAGACCCATCTCAGACATCCTTGAACCTCAATCGAAATGATTTACGACAGTATTTCGGTCTAGATTCGATTAGGGGGGTCTAGGTGCGATCTTAGATTCGATTAGGTTAACCTCAGAGACTGTTTATATAAATTCGAATCCGAGAATAGATGCCTTCTTGCCTTTGGTAACTAAACTCCACAAGCGAAGTTTACTGTTTCATCTTTAGGAATAAATGACTGCCGTAGAAGGCTTAGAAAATTTGGTCGATGTTTTATACCTTTTAAGTCACAACCCAGAGTGGCGATTATGTTATCACATTAAACAGTACAGCGGCTACAAGTTGTTATCAGTCTGTTAAAATAATAAAATAAATATGTTAAAAATTGGCACGACAGCGAAAAAAAAGGTCCCACGCCTAAAATCATCATCTGCCTAGACTTTTCTTAACTATGTTGGGGTCGGCTTCCAGTCTAACTGGATGCAGCTGAATACCAGTTTTACATGAAGCGACTGCCTATCTTACCTCTAAGGTACTAAGGGGCATCGTTTTACCCAGTTACTGGGTAATACTATACCCCTTAGTAAGACTGGTTGTCAGACTTTCGGGCTTTCAACGACCCGTAATGACTGCCAAAGTCACTGCAAATGACAGCCAGGACCAACGGCTTAACGTGCTTTCCGAGGCACGGAGACCACGGATGGGTGACCATCTTTACATGATGAAGATGGACCAACCGCGGCAAGCGTAGCTTAACCTGATCGATCGACCCGTGCGGCTGTTATAACTTAGCCACAAGGCCCACGCCTAAAATGTTAATTGTAATTATTTATTCTAATTATATGTTTAGAATACTTTATGTAGAATAAATGGTTTTAATTAATGTGATAATCTAATTGTCACACTATATATTTATAACTGTATACACTGTATAGAAAGTCGTGTGGAAATCAGTTGTCATTGTATGGGCATGTGACGCGGAGAAATGAGGAAAATGTCGTGAGGAGAGTATGAGCGATGGACGGTCTGTGTGAATGATAGTATGGCCAGAAAGGGGGTGACTACTGAAGTGATGACTAATAAAGAAGTATGGAAGAAGCAGACATGTTGCGTCAAGCGTACATTGGGATCAGGGCAAGATAATAATGATGATACTACAGTTTACTTTTTTTTTTTTTCAGGATGGGAAATCATCAAATGAAATTATCCCGCTCTGGGTGGAGCAGAAGGGAGTGTCAGACTCTTACTGACTAAAACCCACCCGTGTTCCTTCCTTAGCCCTTTATGTTCCAGGGCAGCGGTAACCCTTTCGGACGATCCCACTACCCTGGAAGAAATTATACTTCGGAAAGACAATGTCTGAGCTCCAGAGACATGGCTAGGTACTGTCGTGTATGTGTTGCCTCCCGCACTTGTCGTTTAGGTGTAAATTTGTGCTAAAATCATACAACGTTATATTATTTACTGCGTTTATTTCAAGCCAACGTCTTTATATCACCGTGACTATACAACCAATGGATCCTCCAAAAAAAAAAAAAAAAACTATTTGAAAGCTCATTCTAAATTCGCTTGACTGTTCGAATGCAACCAGAGTTCTTTACTGCTAGCCAGCACTACATAAGGTCGACTTTAGCAGACAACCTTTACAGTACGCCCTCAGCTGCAGTTTACCGTTTTCGCAATCATCGGACCGAAAGAACAGAATACCTTTTCCTCTTCCTACAAAACGTTCCACTACAGCCGAATAGCCGAACGATACTTCACAATAACATCTGCAATAACAAATAGCAGTGAGCGTTCACAAATCGCCTCTTTTGTTACCTAATTCCGAGCTTATGTCCGTAACGCAGCTGTGTCCGATTTATTGCTTAACCTTCCTTCCTTTACGGATAGAATTGAAGACAATAAATTATACTTCAAGCCCAAATAAGGGCAGTAAGTTACGATCCACACAAATACCGGGCTAATGGTCGCTCAGTCTAGATAGATTAGGTGGCTGTGTAAAAAACAATATGGCGGGAGTCACTGGTGCCGATAAAAATGTTGGAATTCGATTTTGGGGACATTTTTGTGAATATGGAAGAGTTACAGACTCTCAAATATCTTTGGGATTGGGATGGTATTCGTGATTTGTAAAATTGTCAGAATAACTTGTAAGACAAAATAATATTGTATGTACAGTTTTCGAGGGACAAAAGGACCATCTTTATTTCTTGAAGATGTTGAAGAAAACGATTATTCGGTTCTGGCAAGATAATGGACATCGTTCCTTCATTTATACAGGCAATCACTCATCCCTTTTCCAAGTTTGTGTTGATGACGGCAATTTTTCTTGATGACAGCTAATTCTAGATCGTTCACTGACCTATCTCGATGTACCTACGCATTTCCGAATTTTCCTAAAGTTATTTCGACCATTTTACCGACTATCTGCGTGACTGCAAACCAAGGGCAAATCTTTGCACCGTTCACGAAAAACTGAAAATAACGAAGAGAAATAACTGAATATACATAAGTGTACTCGTACAAGGTTAATATTTGTTGTCAAAAAGTTGAATTGATTTATTTTTACGTAATATTTGCAGATGAAAATATGAAAATCATTATCCACAAAAAAATATTTGGCACTCAAAAGTGTCACCCAAATCTATCGTAGCGAGCAGAGGCGTGTCAGTTGGCACTATAATATTAAAACCATTTTCTAAAAATACTGGCTCGTTTTTAATACCTTCGTGAACCAATTTTGCATCAATTTGGGCATTCCGTTCTCGGTAAACTAACGTCAAAGCCCAATCCTCTGAGCGAGTATTTTTTATTACAAACCTACCAAATAGTCTTAATAAATTTTCATAGAATCTCCTATTTGATCACATAGACTGAGCAACTGAAGATCAAATCAATCTGCGTAGACTTTTCCCGAATATGCTGGGGTCGGCTTCCAGTCTAATCGGATGCAGCTGAATACCAGTATTTTACATGGAGCTACTGCATATCTGACCTCCACAACCCAGTTACTAGGTAACACGAAACCTCTTGGTAAGACTAGTTATCTGATTTCTGGGCTTCTGACAACCCATAAAGACTATCAAAGATCCACGAATGTCAGCCGGGACCAACGACTTACCGTGCATTCCGAGCTACGGAAGTCTCGATATGTTATTGATGGTCACAAACCGACCGAGGCTAGCGTAGTTTCGATTGACCTGTGCGGCTGTTACTGAAGATGATGGGTAATTAATAAAGAAATAAAACTAGTTTATTGGCCCCATGTATGGTCTAACACGTAACGTAAATTACGTGCGGGTGCGGGGTAAGTAAGAGAGAGAGAGAGAAAAAGAGTGACAGCAGCTGGACTGCTAATTAAATAATAATAAGCCAGTACTGACGAGATAATACCTAAGGCTTTCGGTATTACCGATGACCTGATGAAGGTCGTCGGAATCCACTGTAGGTATGCACGAAGCATAGTACCAATCGATTTGGCTATTCTTTCATGTACAGCAGGCTAAATGCCGATGATGGCGATATCACCAAGAAAGTCCCTTTTCAGCTTAATTACTGGCTGGCCATATAAAAAATTATATTCTTAGAACTCAATTCAAAAAGTTACAACGTTCATTTCACTTAAAATTTCATAAAAAGAGCTCCATAAAGTTTAATTAATTACTCTCTGTGGCTGGCCAGTCAATAAACGGAACCTGCTCTATTTAGATAATGTTTTTTTCTGTGAGGGAGCTGTAATGGAATAGGGTTCCTACGGCCTCAATGGTTTTATTGTAAGGGGACTGCTTATTGAAGGGGAATTGGAAAGCGTAAGTATTTGTTTTCTTCGCTTGTTGTGTAATTGTGAAAGACCCATGTTTATTAAAGGTATCTATTTAATCGAACCTCTTATGATTCGTTGAAGGATAACATCATGAGGAAACCGGCCTGTCCTAGAACCAACAATTCGAAGACATGTGACATCTACCAACCCGCACTGGGCCCGCGTTGTAGATTACAGCCCACTTCTTTAAGATGGGAGGCCTTTGTCTCAGCAGTGGAAACATTATAGGCTGGTTATGCTTAATATGCTTATGTTAGTAATTTCTATTTTGCGCTCGTAAAAATATTATTGTCAAGTCTGATATAATGATTGCGCCTCTAGTCGTGAACCTCAGATAATTCCTATTTTGTGACCAGCTCGGATATAGCGCTCGCCGGCAGCTGGCACGGCACCGCTCGCTACGCTTACTCGGCTCGCGCGTTATTGGTCAACCCATTTGGTCGGGATAGCCTAGCTTACATACTGCGACCAAATTACCAAATGTGAGAAAAGGCCAGAAAGATAAAAAAGAGGATCAATTATTTAAAAAAGTGTGCATCATTAGAAGCGCAAAGAGTTTCTTGAGGTTCAGTTAAATATTTCCGTTTATAAATCGTTTGATCATATTCTGTCCTTATTAATGTACCCAACTATTTCGGTTAACCAAGAGGAAGATTATAATATAATCCTGTACCGTTATGCTGATATAGACCAATGCTGAGGCATTGGTTCATTAATTATTTACTAGCGGTATCGTTATCGACACTATACTACCCTAACTACACACATCAAAAGTGTCTAGGGATCGAGTACGTTTTAGGTTATCGCCACAATAGAGGATTATTATTTTAACTTTTTTGGATCGTTCATCATCATCATTCACCTGCCCTTATCTCAATTTATTTGGGGTCGGTGCAACATGTATTTTTCTTATGATGATTATTTTTAGTTAATGTTCAAAAATTGAAATTTTTCTTAATTTTTAAAATTAACAACGTTTTTTTTTTTATGTCCCATAACTCTAGGGGGTCATTATACTCATCATTATAAACAAATTTTACTATGGGACCAAACCTCAAAGCGCGAAAAAAAAAATCAGCTGTTCCCTACATTTATGTTCGTATAACTCGTCAAAATGTAGGGAACACCAGATTTTTTTTCGCGATTTCGGGGTCGGTCCCATAGTACAAGTTGTTCATAATGATGATTACAATGACCCCCTAGAATTATGGGATATAAAAAAACCCGTTGTATAGGCATTAGTTGTTCACTTAAACATAGGAATTAAAGTAAGAAGCCAGTCTGGAAGACTGGATTTGGGAAATATTAATTGGATATTTTTTTATAGTTAAAAATGTACTTGATCCCTAAACACTTTTGATGTGTGTATATACTGAGTATATTGATTCCTTGATTGGAGACAATTGAAATACTCCCAACCCCAGCCAATCATTACTGGACATATAACTCCAGACTTTACACCAAAAGGACCAGCCAGGATATTGCCAATCTAAGATCGAAGGACCAAAAAAATGAACCGTAATTTATCTAACACCAAACGCTGAATAAGGACAATTTATATTTTAGCAATGTGCGGAACTTCTGGCAGAAACACTGTCGGTCCTCCTTCGTTTTCCGCGCACGGCCGCCTGGTCTAATGAAGTTTGCTTTTGTGTAACTAGTCTGTTCGTGGGATTTCGATGTGTTTCGTGTGAACACGATGTGTTTCGTCTTTAATAGGAGACTTTTGGGGTGTGAAGTGGTGTTGTATTATGGGGAAAATGGTATATGTGCAGTGTGTGCAGTTTGAAATACCTTAGATATTTACAAGTGCCCTCCAAAAGTTAGGTTTGGTGAAAGGAAACTAGGTCTTATAAAATATTTATGTGTTCAAAACTTCTATACATTGGGTTATCATTATTTCACATTCATTAAATAATAATAACAAGATTCAATTTAATATAAAAATTAATCAATGTCAATAATTAAAGTCAACATTTTTTAATGTGAAAACAAATTAATTTTTTTTGTAATGCCGCCCAATAATTGATATTTAAAGCGTTCTCTCAACGAAGAGTACCTGAAGGATTTTTCAACATTACGTAACAGAAAATTGATAAATTATTTATTGAAAATAAATCATGTTCTTATTACTAACAATAAATAATACGAGCTCCAAGCCATAATAAATTTGCTACCAAAAACCTACGCGTACCTAAAGAATCCATTTAACTTGGTACCAAAATTGATTTCACAATCTAGATTTACGTAAAGCCATAAACGGCTGATAAGTGACGATATCCGTTCATAATTCACGTATTTACAACTTAAAGGGGATAAATACGTAAATAGGGACTGAATATCGGACCCCTGGAATTTATTGGCTGACCTTTTGGCCCTCTATAACAAAAGAAGGTAGTTGTTTTAGATTTAGACTGATTGTGATTTAAGAGAGAGTTATGGATATTTGTAGGCAGTTTAGGGTCTTTGAAAAGGTGGGTAGGTATCGAGATTTCCTTCCAGTCATTTCAGCCAAGAAACATTTCATGCCGTAGAAAACGCACTGGGTCCACGAGGGTGGGTCATGGCCCACTCCCTCTCACAGAGAGAGTAGGCTTGTGTCCTTATAGCGAGAGTATTATAAATTAACAGTGTTATAAAATAAACAGTGTAACAATTGTAGATAGGCCAATAAATAAATAAATAGGCTGATGGCGCTATAAGCAGGGCTTAGAACCGGTACCAAAAGTACAGGTTTTGCACCGGTACTTAGCGGTTCTGGCCATTTCAGTACCTGGGTACCGGTACTTCATCTAACAAATACTCCTACTAAATTCAGTTACACTTACACACTGCGTAGGTACCTCAAATCTCGTATTAGTTGAAGTCATTTTTCTAATACCCATTAACTATCCTTCTTACTTACTATATCTGTTTTCTCACTCTAACTTACGGAAATATTTGTTTGGTACCGGTACAGTACTGATTCATATTCATTTATTCATCAAATATAAGCTAACAGTTTACACCAAATCGCTTATATCTATGCTAATTCTACAAAATTACATTAAAATTTCTTAGACTAAACAATATATATACAAAAAAAAAACGGAGTAACATAAAATTTGTAAACAAAAACAACCTTATACATAAAATTAGAAACTATTCAATTATTTCTTCGTATTTGAATAAATATTCACATGTTTAGCAATTGTCGATATAGCGATTGTCCTGATACTGATTAGAAAAACCAATAGTACATGTACAGACGCCAGCACCTCAAGCTACTACAAACTGTCAAATTTCTTTAATAGATTTTCAACTTTATCACTAAAGGATTAAGGTTCAAGGTTGATTGGGAAAATTTGACAGTTTTGGGTAGCTTGACCTGCTGGCGTCTGTACTACGTCTGGTACCGGTACTAATAGTACAGGTACTACTCTAATACCACACCAAGACCAATGGTACAGTCAACAGCAAAAGTAGATGATCAAAATCAGAAATTCAATACTAATGAACGGAGTTCGCGTCAGAACTGTGTGGCGTCGAAGTGTTTCAAAAGTATGGGATTGTAAATTATACCAAACATTTACTACTAGTACAGCTATCATATAGCTGCGAACTCCGTTCATTAATATTGAATTTCTGATTTTGATCATCTACTTTTGCTGTTGACTGTACCTGTTCCCAAAAATACCGGTAATTCAAACCCTGGATATAGGCCAACAAATTATTTCTGCAGTAAGCTCAGTTAAGCACTTGCGTATAGCCAACATAATCAACTATATCTATACATATTGTAAAATAAAGTCGCTTTATGTGTGACCGCATTATTCTTCTAAAATACGTAACAGATTTCGATGTGGTTTTCACCATCATTTAGAGAATTTATTCCCGAAAGGTATATGTTATAGGTAATACATTCAAAGCGGGGCGGTTGTAGTGTATATTTGTTTGGCAAACAGAGTAAGGGCATTGAAGCTCCATGACATACCTACCTGTCCGCCATTTAGATTTTTATCCTATCGATTTATATAGGCGTAATGCATGGCCGCCATTTTGATAAAAAAAAAAACAAAATGGCTTGACAGTAGGTATGCCAGGCTCCATATAAAAATCTCCAATCCCCTGCAGCATTTATAAGTCGTGAGAAAACCTTTACGTCATCTTGTGTAAAGAGTATTTTCCACGACACGCACACGGAACCTCCGTGTGATTCTCTGTATTGAACGATTCTGAGAATTTTTATAATGGCACGTTTGGCAGTTCTCGTCATTAGGCTGAGGTTTTCGGCAGTCGATCAACGTTAAATATTGGCATTCATTTATATTATTTTTATTTGACCGTTAGTAAGGAAATGGGTATTTGAGAAAAAGTGCAGGCACATCAGCAAACTGCATTGCATATTATGAAAGATTAGCTGTGCCCGCGACTTACTAGATTGGGTTACTTACATGGGTTTTAATTTTTTGCGCGGAACCTTAATTCTTTTTCTAAAATAAAAGACACTTTCGTTTTATTTATTTGTATAAGTAGATAAAATTGGTCCTCTTTGCAAAATACATTGTTCTTTAGATACATAATAACAATTACTTGTTTTTGGTTAAGCAAATCACTAAGTAGAATCTGTCACAATAGTCCCAAATTCTTACAAAAGTACAATTATTATTCAGAAAATCTGTGAATATAAATACAGTCCGGGAAATTATTCCGCAAATTGATACCTTACGTCAATTTACCGTGTTATATCCATTTCGTACAGTAAATATACGGAAAATTGAAGCTGGTACTCGTATTTTATTTGTTTAACAATTCATTTCTCTTGCTTTACACGTATTGAATTAAGTTATCCTAAGAAACTCGACATCATCTGCCTAGTCTTTTGCCAACTTTGACGGCACGGTTGGCGCAGTGGTTAAGCGATTGACTGCTGCGCTGCGTGTCGCGGGTTCGATTCCCGCATGGGACAAATATCTGTATGACCTGCAAGTAGTTGTTCCGGGTCTGGGTGTTTAGTATATGAATTTAATGTTTGTAAACGCACCCACGATACAGGAGACACTCCTAGTGTGGGGCAACGTTTTTGTTTTTCTAAAAAAAAAGCACTATGTTGGGATCGGCTTTCAGTCAAACTGGATTCAGGTGAATACCAGTATTTAATTGGAGCGAGTGCCTATCTGACCTCCACAACCCGGTTAGTGGGTAAGACTAGTTGTGAGACTTTCGGGCTTCTGACGACTTGTAACAACTGTCAAAGATTCACAAATGACAGCCGGGACTAACGGCTTAACGTACTTTCCGAGGTAGAGAGGAGCCTTGTCATGTAATGAACGTTCACCCTTCCACGAACCGACCGTGGCAAGTGTTCAAAGATGATCACCTATCGACGGACCCTCGATCGATCGATCCGTGCGGCTGTTATTACTTGGCTACAAGCCTCAGAAACTCATACGTCAAAATAAAAACACACATGAATCTTACTCCAAAATATACCTCACTCCCGAAAATAAGTTGTCTGTTTGACTTAACACCCCACCGCGCCCGTCAAAGCAATGAATGTAAGTTTTATGTAAGGAAATGGGCAATAGTTGTGGAGGAACGCAACATTACCCATCACTTAGTTTATGCGATTGAATAATGACCGTCTTTTGTTTGTTTGTGTGCACATGGGTTTATTATTCGGAGTGAGCATTTTTGCCAAAAGGATGCCTCTGTCTTTTGCAAAAATGGCACGATTTCATTGCAACTGGTATCTGTAAGTGATAATTAACTACCTAACAATTTTTATTTTATCATTTATGTACACATATATAAACAGAAGGGGTTGGAAGGCCTCCTACAAGATGGTCCGACGATCTTGTGAAGGCCGCAGGAACCCGTTGGTTGCGAAAAGCACAGAACCGGTCGAAGTGGAGGTGCTTGGGGGAGGCCTATGTCCAGCAGTGGACGTCTTTCGGCGGAAATGATGATGATATAAACTGGAAAAAAAGGAAGGAACACAAAAATACTCTTTTCCTTTTTTTCAATCACCGGTTTGTCTACACGGCTACACATCAAGCTATACATTTCCAGTTTTAGCTGACCTCGCATTGTTTAGGTTTTTCGTACAATCAGAAGTCACATAGCTTGATGTGTAGCCGTGCGTACTAATAACGGTTTTGAAACAGTTTTGAAAAACCTCGTGCTTAACGTTTGTTATACTAAATCTATATAACCGTATCCTTCGATCTATATCCTTTTTTCGGATTTGAGAACAGTGAGAATTGTTTGCTTATCACAGATTAGGTCGTGGTCAAAATATTTGGTCAATACGGGGAAAGAAAACATCGTGATCATTTTTGGTTCTAGGACATGCGGGTTTCCCCGCATGTCCTAGAACCAAGAATTCATTGCGTTATAAATTAAATCTAGACGTACAATGGCCTCTAAAACATAGTTGACATTTTTCCACCTCAGCTGTGATGCCACACATCATCATCTGCCTAGCCTTTTCCCAACTATGTTGGGGTCGGCTTCCAGTCTAACCGGATGCAGCTGAATACCAGTAGTTTACATGAAGCGACTGCCTATCTGAACTCCAACTCAGTTACTGGGTAATACGATACCCCTTGGTGAGACTGGTTGTCAGACTTTCAACAAATCTTGGAGGCCACTGTATGTATGTTCACCTAAACACGAGTCTTAAATATTAATTTCGTTAGGTAACAAATTCGCACGAATCCGATCACCTTCACGTATTTGCGGATAATTTGGTTGCAATAAAACGTCAATATACCAAAGGATTTTTGTTCGTGGTTTTACCGAAAACAGTTTAATCGTATGGAATAATTTTATTGGTATCGGAAAATTTTCGGGACCAATGTGACCCCTATGTATGTTTATGTAAATAAGTTGTAACGTAATGGTACTATTTACACAAAATGGCTGCCATAATACGTTTAGCCTTAATTAAGGCAAGTTTTGTCTGAAATACCCGCTATGGCTAAACGAGCGAACGGATTTTAACAAATGGTATAGTTGGATTTGTATTGATGCCGCAAGTGACACTGGCTATAATATGGATTGGTAATTAACATGGTGGAATTTCGCCGCTATTAATTCCTTTAAAAAGGGTTGATTTAAATGTAGGGCCAGGTGCTGTTCTTATAGACACTTGTAGGTACTTACTTGTGGACAGAATTGAATTTAAGGAAACTAGCAACCTTAGCATTTTAAATTGAACGCAGCCATAAATAAATCTTCGTCTATGGTTGGCAGAATTGACGTATTTTTCTTTGTTTTCTGCGCAGTTGTTGTTGTGGCGGCAGTGAAAGATTTTTGACCCAAAAAGTAAGTTTTTTTTGCTTGATTTATTATTGCTTATTTTGTTCCAAATTTGTCGAAGTTTTCACATGCTTCGCACCTGCTCCTATCGATACATCGTTAAATTTTGATCATTTTAATCCTTTTTTTTTTGGGTGGGAAATCATCAAATGACCTCTCCCGCTCTGGACTGAGCGGAAGGGCGTGTCAGACTTTTACTGACTAAAACCCAAATACATTTCCAACAAAATACCGTTAAATTTTGATCGTTTTAATCCTTAAAAGGGGTAATTGTACTCATCATTATGAACAACTTTTACTACGGGACCAACACAGAAATCGTGAAAAAAAAATCAGTTGATCCATAGACTTCGCATCATAGACTTATGTTCGCATAACTCGACATAATGTATGGATCATCTGATTTTTTTTAACGTAGCTACGACTTAGCTTCAAATACATATAGGTATACTATGTGTGATCAAAATTTTAAAGCCATTTATTTTCAATGCATTACCTATTTCATCTTTATTAACTTATTTTATAAAAAAAAATGTAAGTAGATAGGTAATCGTCGTCGAAATATAACAGGGAAATGAAGTTATAACCAGAAATAGCTCAGTCAATCAGCGTTACCAGGGCGCGCATTTATCAGTCCTCGTTCAAATTTGAGCACATCAATCGTATTCCAGACTCTGTAATGGAAAAACGACAGTGATTTGAGTCCATTTGTTGATTTAATGCCATAAAATGGAGATTAAAATTGTCAGTTTGGGAAAAGTCAACGATATCGTAACGTCAATGGACCTGGAGTAACGTAATCCTTTTAGCTTCAGGCTCCAGCATTCATCATTTCGAGTGTGACATATTTTTTTACACAACTGCAGCAAAGAGATCAGTAAATCAAATGGCCCATATCTCTTTTTTGAATTATTTCAGGTTTTGGACTTGTAGTTGGCTGAAGCCCTAACAATGGAGAGCAATAACGATTCACTATTACGATGTATGACTTGAACATGTTTCTCCTTGCCAAGACTGATGTCCAAAATACTGTAAGATTCTACAGGTTCAGTGCCTCGACTCAAAATGAAGGGGATTCCGCTCATGCTTCTTAAGCTACTAATATTATAAATGTAAGTAAGTAATTATTTATTTTACTAAAAGACTTAGCCTAGGTAACATCAGTGTTATGTACAGACGCCAGCAAGTCAAGCTACCCGAAACTGTCAAATTTTCCCAACCAACCTTGAACCTTAATGCGTCAGTGATAAAGTTGAAAATCTATTAATGAAATTTGACAGATTGTAGTAACACGATGTGCTGGCGTCTGTACTCGTATTTCAATAAGGAATGGGTATGGCTATTACAGATGTGAAGGTGCCCGTGAAAGTTTGTATGTTTGTCACTTAATCACGCAAAAACGGCTGAACTGATTTGGATTAAAGGACATGGCTAAATGACTGCCCCAAGCATGAATAGTAACCTCACATTAACTCGTAATATTTAAATATTCGTTCATGAATTATGAAGCGTTTAATAATTTCCTAGAACTTTCGTCAACTGTTAGACATAAAAAAGTATCTTAGTTGCTTTTTTTGATTGACATGACAAGTTCAAAGAGAATAATAATACAATACTACAAACTAGGGACGGGTCATGTCGTTTTTCTAGAATGTCAAATCAAAACTATACTTATATCGATTTTTGATAACAGGTATCAAAACGATTTATTTTCTGAAACTAAGACGTGGTTGCTTGCAGACTGGTTGCTTTATTTATTATAAATAATTCATGTGGGTACTAAGGTAATTAAGTTTGTTGTAGGTTCCAAGGAATGCCAACATTTGTCATCCTTGTTATGAACTGCTGAATTCAGAAGCAACTAGTGATGTACGATTATTTGGCCATACAATGGTGCGCATAACTTGTGGCCGTTCTGTGAGAAGTATACAATGCAGTGGAAAGAAACGATTCAATGTTACAGAATTTACCAACGTCACATCCAGCTTTCCATCAAGTAAATAAATTGTTTTTTAAATACAGTGTGTTCTTTTATATTTACATGCCCATCCGGTAGCATTATGGATCATCTTCCTTTTCAGATATTCAGTTTCTCGGCCTATAAATCGTCAGAACTACTGTCCCTGACCTCTCTCTCTCTGGTTGTGTTAATGGGCTAGCATCCAATCTGAATGATTTGATCAAACGGACAGATAACCTAAACTAACTTTTTTAGATAATGTTCTTATAAGATTCACAGAATAAATAAATAAATCGTATTTTTGTTGTTTTATTTCAATATCTTTTATGTCCTCCCAGGATGTAACAATCACCACATACTAATTAAACTAAGTCCCCCAGCAGCATTTGTTGGTCAGTCTGTCTGTACGGATGTATTGACAAACAGATTTTAATGGGGTTGTCACTAGTAGGTAGATTGGTTTTTCCGGAAGGTTTAGGTATACATTCGTGTAGGTTGTATTGACCAATGTAATTCAAGTCAGAAAAATCCTGCCGCCTGAGTGTTATTCTTGCGCTCGTTGCCCCAATCAGCGCCCAGAATCTGCCTCTCGAGTCCATTTATTTTCAGTTAATATTAATCCTTATTTTTAAATACTTTCATCATTTCAACCACTACTTATATTGTCTGTGAAAACTGTCTTTATTTCAACTCATTTGAATAAGTAGTTTAGGATTTATAAGAGTTTAATACTTAAATACCCGCGGGCGGGGAGTGATTTTTACGCAGATTGTAGAATGCTCGTTGTATCACGGATTTTGGTGCAATTACCCTTTTGTAGATATTTACTCAAGTACCACCGTGCGAAATCGGGGTGGGTCGTTAGGCAAAAATACAATTATCAATATTATCGCAGATACATCTAAACGCCTAGGTAAAAGTTCATAGCAATATCTTTTATTTGCAGTTTTTGTATGCCTATTGACGTAGGAGTTACACGATTTAATTTTCAGGAATAAAAAGATACTAAAAGTTCCTGAAACTTTTTTTATATAAAATACTAATATCCAGCTATTCAGAATTACATGTTGCTAGGTACCATGTTTATTCATTGTTGAAAAGTCGTCCATACTTCTATTTAGCCATCTCCTTTGGCACACAGATGGTTTATAACCTGGATTAACACATAGTATTTAGACTTCTATTCCTATTTAGTACGTTTCTGTATGATAATAGTGTGCCGAATTAAGTAAATTGTAATGGATAGGCTTGCTCCCTTTTTCATGAGACATAAGTATCTGTCTCGTGTGTCTCATTTGTAATTCGTGTGTCTCATTTGTTTGTTTGTAGTTGTTTTTATTTACATCTAATCATATGCTGCACTGGTTGATGTCATCACGTCAATCACTGGCTGTCGTTGAAAACCAGCGCTGGGGCTCTGTCTCTTATAAGGTCTTCTTAGCATTATGCTGAGCGATGACCGATTTGCGTGGATGTGACGCATGTTTTCCCCCAACTTGTTTTTTTTTTATGTCGTCTTTATGCGTCATGTTTACCGCAAATAAATGTATTGTCTTTCTTTCTTTCTTGTAACGTAATTGATTGAATATGGGTGTACCATACATCCACCAACTCCACACGAGCGTGATAACAAACTTGACCCAAATGATCGTTTCAAAACCAATCCTTGAATAAACCTCAATAATAGCCCATTGATTATGACACAACAATTCTAGCATCTAAAACTCAGAACAAAATTCTAAACCCACAAAAGACCCTTTTCCACTTTGAACTACAATTTTAAATTTGTCTTTCTTTACAATTTACCCTTCATAAACACCCAGTTGTTAGCCGCAGCGGCCCGCAATTGTCTTTGAGCATCCTTTGTGATAAAAGTGCCGTAGATTGTACTGTACTGTGACAATTTGAACGTTTGTTAGTAATGCTACCTACAATAGAGGGTCTAGTTGTGGAAAAATGTGGTGGAAATTGTTAACGATGTATTGATGAGGGGATGTTTTTAGATGACGTAGTTATTGGGAACGATAATGTAGAAATTATTGATGACGTAGCTGTTGCAAATGATACAATTAGTGATAATTTTGATGGTTACGATCAATACCTATTTAAACTATTGATATAAGAAAGAAGGCAAAGCAAATAAAATATGGGATGGATTGTGTGAATAATGATATAGCTAGGAAGGAAGTCAACACAGAGATGTAGGCAGATAGAGACGTATGAAAGACGTATGGAGCCAACTCTAAACAAATTGGCATAAAGGAGGACGATGATGATGATTATGATCTGTATAACATTAGTCTTTGAACGTCTTTTGTGATAAAATTGGCGTAGATTGAACTGTAATATGACAATTTGAACGTTTGTTAGTAGAGCTACCTAAAATAGAGGGTCTAGTTATTAAAAAATGTGGTGTAAATAGTTAAAGATGTATTGATGAAGAAATGTTTTTAGATGACATAGTTATTGGAAACGATATAAGTAATGATTTTGGTGGTCTCGATCAATTTATAGATGGCTATAAGAAAATAAGCAGATTCCTAAAGAAAAGATACGAGGATTGTGTGAAAGATAACATAGCTAGGAAAGAAATAAATACAGAGATGACAGCTGATAGAGAAAAGGTATGGGTCCTACTCTTATTAGGGCCAGCGTAATAACGTCTATTACGCTGGCCCTAATAAGAGTAGGACAACGTTGATGAACATGATGTATCAGTATGATTCTCGCCAATAAATACGTTAATAAATTAAATAAATAAATAAAAGTTATTTGTAGTGCCTTACAGGGTACATGTCTTAATACTGTGTAATGAAATTTGACTGAATGCTACTAACCAGTGTTTTACATGTTAGCAAATAAATAAATAATGTTCTAATCTCACCTGTCCTTTAGTCATCTCTTTATGAAGTAATAAATAAGATGACAGGAAACGATAATATTCATTAACAAAGATCATAAAACATTCCATAATCATCCATTGAAAAACGTGGATTTTCAAGACCGCATTGTTAGTAGAAATATTGTCCCAAAATAAAGTATCATTAACGCCGTTAATGAAAAATTTAATTGCGCTGAATAAAGTCCGTGAAAGATGTGGCCCATTTTCACAAATGGAGTTACGCAACTCATCAGCTTTCAACGTTGTATTAAAATCTGAGGGCTAAAAGGCACGAATTCTGTATCATATGGCTTTAATACGATTGTGAGAGAATTTGAAATTAATCCAAATATTCTGACGGTTGTTTGGTTAGAAATCCCACATCAAATATGGCAGCCACAACTTTGTCTGTTAGTGTCATTATGAACTTCGAATTTTGATATTAAGAGCAAGAGTTATGGTTCTAAAACTTAACGAAAATTATAAACAACTAGCCGTTGCCCGCGACTTCGTCTACGATCCAAGATAAAAAGTAACCCATGTACTTCTACAGGTACATGATGTACTGATTTGCCGAATCTCATAATTCCGTCCAGCCGTTTTAGCGTGAAAGGGTGCCAACAAACACACATGAATCTAATCCTGAAACACAGGTTTTTCACAAACCTAGATCAGGCAGGTCTACATTACAGTTAGAATTTAACTTTCCTCGATTGTAATTAACGTAAATCATATTTTTACTTTACTGTATACTTGAATAAAAATTTTGTTATATTATTATTTTATAATCATTTCTCTTTATAATAATTTAGTTAAGCTTTAGAAAAAAAGAAAGAAAAAGTATTTATTGCGACTCGTTCAGGATCATAAACTAAACTAAACACAGCTCGTAGCAGCTCGCAGCTCGTTGCTTTGTCCGCATGGAGATCGAAAATTATCCCACGAACCCTGGTTATAGTTTACCGGTGCGCTAAATTTCATCAAAATGCGTTTTGCCGTTAATGAGTAAAATGATACCTAACAGACACAGTTACTTCGAATTTATAATATTAGCATGAATAAGTTTCTAAATGGCCATTAAAGATGTAAAATTTCCGAAAAGTTTCACAAAATAAATTAGTAAAGATTATAAGGGACCCGACCCTTCACTCACTGATGACACTCCGAGTAAATGAAAAATAGATTTGGACGATTTCACCCAAAGAAAAAGTGACACCAATAAAAAACGCGTCATAAAATATCCGTCGAACCCTAAAAAATCCTTTTACCTTTTACAATCTCCGCAAAAAAGGTTGTTCGTATGTCTTTTCCCTCTTCTCTTTTCATAATATTCAGGCAAAAACTGACAGTATTAGGTTCCTCCTCACGTTTTACCGTTCTCGTGTGGACGAGGTTTAAATAACGCATTGATAGGTAGGTACGGTACAATTGTAACTGAGCTTTTCTCGCCGCGTAAATTCGTAAACCATTTTTGTTCTGCCCGGACCGGTGAGGATTTCGTATGATCATTTCGGTTAGGATTCGGAAGTGTGGTTTTTTAAGTTACATATACGGAGTGGAATAAATAACACACAAATTAAGTCACGCCTTTTTCATATGGGGTGTAGTCAGAAACTACAGGACACCACCTGGTGCCTCCTTACATACTCCTTTTGCTCATACATCTGGTCATACACGCACACCGGTTGCGAGCACTGCGTACCTAACGTTCTGAAGAACATCACCGATAAGGTCACTATACGTCCTCCTAAGGCGTCCCATCAGGTGATTAGCCTACCGGATTAAATAACAAAGCGTGTTATTTCAGAAACCTAACATATTGATGAAAAAAATATGGATCTTTCGGAATAAAAGTATATAATTATAGTAAAAGTATACATTGTAGTACAGTGTATATATAAAAAGACGAGGCAAAAACTGATACAAAACCTTCTATAGAAAAACTGGAATCAAGAATCTGAAAAATCGTAAATACAACTGAAGCCATCAAAAGGATCAATCACGAACATCAAACGTATAATGTCAACAAAAAACAAGTTCACAATTTTAGTAACACAAACGCTACTTTTCTGAGGCAGATAAAAGGCCTTTGTTACCTAAGGCGTAACTCGCAGAGTCAGGACAAAAGTAATTACAAATGTTAGTTCGTAGCAGCCGTTCATTAATATGCTAATACCGTAGCGCGAGTACCATCGAACTCCGAATTGGCGCAAAAGAACTCTGCAAAGCAAAAAATGGGAGTTGAATTTTAAAAAGGGGGAAGCCCACTGTAGCTTATTTTGATGCTGAAACTGAGTAGGGTTAATTAATTTGCGCTTTTATTTGCCTACGTTGATTGTATTTCTGTTTTGCCTGTTAAGACACTTTTTTTGGCAGGTTGCGGCTCCAATTATGAGATTGCATTTTATTTTTTGTACGAAATTTTGACGGCGTACGCAAACAGATAAAAATAAATGCACCGGGGTTGGAGGGTTTTAGAGTGTTAAATTTGAAATTCGCAGCTGTATATTTGGATTTTAGTCGGTGAATTTGGATAAAGGTACATAAATTACTACTGCGCACTACTGTGAAATTCGAACAGCTAAACTTATGAAATTGTGCTAAATGGGTTTTGGCGTGTGGTTCTACATACAGAATTGGCAGAAATGGCTACCGACTCTCTTGTTTTGGTTATAGTAAACTGAAATACTTAATACGGGATGAGATATGCCTCATCCCTATGCTGATATGCCTGAAGGATAAGCATTGACAGATAGACCAGAAGGTCAATTCTCGTAATTAAAAACGTTCAAAATCTATTCGCACTCTCGTCTCATCGACAATTAATGTCAAAATCTTGTAAAAAATGTCGGGAGATTACAGGTATTTTTGACAGATTAAGACTGAGACCAGACTGTGAACGTTCTTACAATTACGAGGATTGCCCTTCAGATAGCTAATCAGAAATCTTGACTAATGACGAAGTTGGCTTTTAAAACTTTTCATTCCCTTTACACGATGGCCCATGCTAGTCACATAGACTGTAGAGACATAACCACAGTATAAACCTTTTGTATACTAATGGAGCAGACGTTAAAATGTAGCCAACGTGAGCTTATGTGCACAGAATTCATAATGAAACCACATTTTTCTTGCAACGTATAGCAACTAAGTGTACGAATAAGGATGGGACCACGTTCCCAATTATCGGTAATCGCCCGTAATAACTTCTATCGACACTAAAACACCGCTTTTTATTAAAATGCATAAAAATCCGTTATCATAAATTGTAATCTTGCATGCTTTGGGAGAAAAATGAGGAATAATATTATACTTACATGATCGTAATTTATTTTATATGCTTCCTTGCAGATTTAAGGGAACGAAAAACCCGCGTATTACGAGTATTAAATTAGTATGGGATAAGAGGTTCAACTCTGTGTCACTTGAACGTAAATTCCTCCCTTTCGATCAACATTTTTGTACCTTGCATTAATGATAGGAAAATTATTATTTTATGTTCGAAAGAACATTCCAAAACAAAGCAAATTGCAAAAAAATAATCTGAAAAAGCCGCGTAAAAATTAAGATATAATTTTTTTAAAGCGGTCCCATAAAATTTTCAAGAAAAAAAATGATAACTGGAAAACTATCAACAATCGCGGAACATATATGGGATATTTTCGGATACCTTTGGGCATGAGAAATATTTTTTTTTTATGACGTCACGGTTTGAACCATCGTATGTAAGAAAAAAATTATAGCGAAATTATCATTTTGGCTAATGATAATTTCGCATGAGTGAGAGAAGCCGTTATCGAGCGTAAAATTTTTGTTACAACATCTCGATCAAGAAAAGAGATTGAACTAAGATCAAACAATAACAAAATCGAAGATCCTAAACAAAACACGGAAGATGAAGCCGGTGTGGGAAGTAACAGCAGCTGCCTGACATGCATGCATGACTTAACAAAGATCAATAAATAGGTAAATGATTTTGTTTAATCAAAACCAAAGCAACAACAACATAGAATTTTTCCAAGTCAATATTAGTTTCACCTCGCATAGCCTAGAACAACGTTAACAAACTTTTCATTTCGCTCCTTCAGGCAAGTTTGTGCTACAGCTTCATTTTCTGCTAAATTGATACTGGTGCAGTAAAAACCCAGGTGGGGGAACAATTTCATAGGAATAAAAATGTTATAGACAAAGTTTATGAAGAGATCGATATGCCCAATTACTTTTATAAAAGGAGGCTTGATGATGATGAGCAATTTCGATGGTGTGACTGGGATTATGACTTTTGAAGATACGAAATTTATCTTTTAGGAATTATTTAATGAAAGTTATATGGTAGTTAAGGAAAAAACATTTAGACATAAAGAGACTGTTGATCATTATAAAATTTTACTTGGTTTTGTGTTATGGTAAAACATCAGTCTCGGTAGAAATCAGAAAGAAACATAGAAGGAACTCAATACTCGGTAGTATCGACTTCTCTATCTTTCATTCTGATTTCCATTGTTCAAAGAAGTAGCAGTTATTAGACACTGAAATTAAAGGAAAAACTAATAATACTCGTAATATACCCAATTACAATAGTTGAAAAAACGCAAAACTCAAAAAGTTTAACAAACTAAAAGAAAATAACAATAAATTCTGCACACACATATATTAACTATAAGTGATTTATTTCCAGTTACATAAATATAATTATATGTCAAAACAATAAGGTTCGGAGGGAAGATACAATTTCGTAAATTGTATAACAGAGTATCCCATTTTGGATACACAGCCCAGTTGACGGACGTCACAGGCTTATGTCAAGAAGCAAGGTGCGTGTCGTCTATTTCTGACACGGCTTCTAGAAGCTGCGCCCTTGTTGGATGAGCGGATCATGGCTATAGAGCGAATCGAAATAGGTTCGCGTTTGACCTAGCTAAGCTTATGCCCGGAACTCAACAACAACTCTCGACACACAAAAAAATTAAACAGCACTTTCCTAACGATGAATGAGTAGGTGTCACACTACCTAAAAGCAAATTGACTTTTTCACATCAAGCTAACGATATTAAAAAATCACCAAGCTCCGTGCACTGCGAAGTCAATATGCAAGTTGATTGAATGATAATGCTTTCGAAACTCACAAAAGCGAGCCTTTTTACGTCCAATTTGTTCTTCATTACAGTAATTTTAACTTAAGTGAGAGTGAAAGGCGAGGGAAATGAAATGATTTTATAAATAGCAATGCAGTTGAACCTGCTATTATTCATGCCGGATGAGATCTTTGAACTGCGAATTACTTGTTGTTAGTTGCACTAAGGCTAAGGCAGACAGAAGATTTGTCCTAGGGCTGATGTTGCTTTAAAAATTGTCTATGCAATATTATCAAGATCTTCGCAGGATGGCTGGTAGCAGCTGAATGGGAGATGCCGAAAATCGAGTTGAATGGCGTGCAATAGGAGAGGCCTATGTCCAGCAGTGGACTGCTGTAGGCTGATGATGATGATGATGATTATCAAAAACATTATCATTATATTATCATGTAGGAAGATGATAATACACACTTGTAAAGTGGGGCTACATCGACGGAACCACAGCAAGGTGTGAATGTAGAGTCTAGCAGCGTCACAAACTATGGTCCACCTCCTATCCTGCCCTCTGTGCCCCAAAAGATGCAGCCAAAGTAACCTCTACGTTGCCAGTCAACGCCGTGAAAATGGCCAAGTCTTAGCCAAACAAAATTTAATGAACTGCCGTGTTATCGTCACAAAAAAGAAGACAAAAACTTTTTTGCAAAAAGAAAACAACAGACTTCCAAAAACGACACTACAAAGTGAAAAATAACTTTAATTTCGGAAGTCGGTGTATTTGGGTTCGCATTTTCGTTGTTTGCCACTTCTTCTGGGTCTTTATACTTTCTATTTGTTTTTTTATTAGTTGCTATCTGATGTATGTATCTGATGTATTGTGTGCCTTTTAGTCTGTGCTAAACAAATATATTTTCTTTCTTTCTTTCTCTGTTAACAAGACGCTATGAAAGCACAAGAGCGAACGAAGTAAGCATACATTAAATAAGAGGTAATAAGAAGAGACTGAAAGATCAAAGTATCAGATCAAACGTAACATTTTTGATGTTTATCATAATAATTTCAGCCGGAAGACGTCCACTGCTGAACCAAGGCCACCCCCAAGCGTCGCGTTATCATGTGCTTCCCGAATCCAGCGAGTTCCCACAACCTTCACTGGGTCATCGGTCCACTTTGTGGGAGGCCTACCAACGCTGAGAGCAGTGCAGATCAGAGCAGTGTTGGCCAAGTGGGAACGGCCGCGACTTACGAGTTGTAGGTCGGCGGTTTAAACCCCGACAGGCGCTTTACTTTGTGTAAATAATTTCATCACCACTGCTCTCAAAACGGTGAAGGAAAATATCGTGAGGAAACCGGCATGACTTAGAACAAAAATTCGAAGACATGTGACATCTGCCAACCCGCACTGGCCCTGCGCGGTGAATTACAGCCCACTCCGTCTCACCGAGAGGAAGCCTGTGTTCCAGCAGTGGGAACATTGTAGGCTGACTATGTACCAACGCTGTGCCTCCCAGTATACGGTTTCTAGTCCAGAACAGTTCACATGGTGATGTTACAACTCTGGATCAAACCATTCTAATACAAAATTACCCAACTCTTGATTCTGAATAAGCTTATCTTACATCTACATACTGTTATGCAAGGACCACCATCATTATTTTCCAGTCCCAACGTTAACAGGACACGCTCATTTTTATTCAGTCCTAAATCTCTATAAAGTGTCCCTTATCTTCGGCCCTCAAAGTTTCTTCATTAGGAAAATACTAAAGGTCTGTTCGATGCAAAGTTTTGATCCGAGATAATTACTACGTTTACACACTGTTTTAGTATGAGAGGGTAAAGGCTCATTTACATGAGAGATCGCCTCGAATGGATGATAGTCGAAAGGTTGAGCATGATGAGAAAAAGTTTATTCGTGTAAAGTAAACAGTCAAGCGTACGTCATCGTCAGTAGGTAACGCTTGAATTACGAAAACCGTCCTTTTTGCGACAATATAAAGGCACTTTCAATGTGGGGCTTGTGGCTAAGTAATAACAGCCGCACGGGTTGATCGATCAGGTTAAGCCACGCTTGCCGCGGTTGGTTCGTAAATGGGTGACCATCTTTACATATCAATACCCCTCCGTGCCTCGGAAAGCACGTTATGCCGTTGGTCCCGGCTGTTATTCGCGGATCTTTGACAGTCGTTACGGGTAGTCAGACGCCCGAAAATCTGACGACTGGTTGTCAGACTTTCGGGCTTCTGACTACCAAGGAATATCGTATAACACAGTAACTGGGTTGTGGAGGTCGGATAGGCAGTTGCTATATGTAAAATACTGGTATCCAGCCGCATCCGCTTAAACTGGTCCCGAATGGAGCGACCCCAACATAGTAGAGAAAAGGCTAGGTAGATGATGATGTAACACAAATAAATATGAGTTTGATTATCACATGGCGAGCCTCGCCTACGAGACTTCCATTGAATCAGCTCTCGCCACACAACGTGCGAGAAGACTGTCCTTGTGAGCTTGCGAATCACAAACTACATTTCAGTTAAAAGTAAATGCCTAGTAGAGTGTCGAGTAATCATGATTAATTATACGATTAAGGGCGAAGACTCCTCGCCTCATTTAGTTGGGAAAGTTCAAAACATTTGTTATATCAGCAGGCGTTATTAATGATGTCTTTATTGATAATGTAAATATAAAGTTTGGAGATGTTTTTAGTGGCGTAGAAGGATAGATGTTTTGATATGATAGTTTTGTTTGTGTAATCTATTATGTTGTTTTACATTTTAGAGTAATGTTGGTAGGACGGTAAGAAAGTATGAGGAAAAAATAATCCATCATTCTCTTGCCTCTAGGTATTTCAATTTATTTGGGGCCGGCGTAACATGTATTTTTCTTCCACACTTCTCTATTAGTACGAGTATCGTATTACCCAGTAACTGGGTCCTGGAGGTCAGATAGGCAGTCGCTTCATGTAAAATACTGGTATTCAGCTGCATCAGGTTAGACTGGAAGCCGACCCCAACATAGTTGTGAAGAGGCCAATGACATAGGTAACCGATGGCCTGAATCAGGACTAAGGACACTCTTTATCCCGATATTTCCCATATTATATAAAATATGAAACAGGATTAGCAATATAATTCAGATTGAGATTGATAGTGGTGTTACGCTGGGAATTCAACTCATCTCGACTCGACTCCTTTTGTCAGAAATAACCCCCATTTGTTTCCTGTAAAATACTGGTATTCAGCTGCGTCTGGTTAGACTGGAAGCCGACCCCAACATACATAGTTGGGAAAAAGCTAGGCAGATGATGATGACTTCTCTATTAGTCGTTATCTCGGTAGTCATCCCCTTTCTAGGCATGTCATCTTTCACACAGCCCATCCGTCGTTTATTTAGTCATCCGCTAATGTTATAGCCATCCACTTTCATATTCAAAACTCTCCTCACGACATTTTCCTGTATGAGCAAGAAGTAACAATAAGGAAAATATAAAAAGAGTTTAGTTTTTGTTTTTTATGCGTCATAATATACAGGTTGGCAGGGACATCGACGCCCAAACGGTAATCATGAGTTCAGCATAAGATTCTAGATCCCTAACGTAGATATTTTTAATCGGTTATCAAAAAAAAAAAAAACTGTTTCCTTCGCGGTCATAATATTGGAATAGCTATTTTTTTTTTTTTTATATAACCGGCCAAGAATTGCAATGGGTTCAGAATCATGTTGGTACTGAATCCATGGTAAAAGGTTGCGCGTCAGCGATGTCCTTGCCAGCCTGTATTGATCAAATAATACATAAATGATAAATGATAAATGATTTTATTTTTGTAAGTAGGTTTGTACAAACACTTTTACACGTCAATCATATTTTAAAACTAGATGAAGTCGGCGTTTCCTATCTGACTAGTCTGAGAAGAAAGGCCGAAACAAACTCAGACGTCACAGTCTCTTTTAAAGTCCAGACATAATCTTGGTCAGATCATATGAAGACCATGTAGGTCGATGTCTGAGATGGTCTTTTGAGGAAAGAACCACACAGATTGAGAGGACCTGTCCAGTCAGTGCACGCATATGTCAGAAATCGTGCAGCTCAACTCAAAACTTAAGGAGCTCAACGGTTCGACGAACAATACCAAAGAAAGGACATTTGGGTAGGCCACATTAATTACTCAAACTGCCAGACCATGACAAAACTAACAGAACAGAGCGAAAAATAAAAAATAAAATGACCCACATAGTCTTCACATTCACAATAATTAAAATAATAGAATACTTTACAAAGTAAGCAAATGTCATAGTATATATCAAATTCATTAATGTCAAAATGTATATAAAAAAAACAACAACAAAACAAAACAAAAACATTCAATATATTTTAAAGATTGGAAGCAGCTTAATCCCAAGCCTTTTTGTCCTCGATATAAGCCTTAACGGTATAAAAGGCTTTCTGGCACAACTTACGTTTAATGAATGATTTAAATTTATTAAGGCTTAGATCTTGAACGGGGCAACGGGGCTTGGAACTTTGTTGTAGAAGCGTATACATTGGCATCTGAACGAGCCACCTATTTTCTTGAGCCTTGTTGTAGGTACAACAAATTTGTGTTTGTTTCTAGTATTTATATCATGTATATCACTGTACTTTTTAAACAATTTTATATTTTTATGGGCATATAAAAGATTTTCATAAATATACTGAGAAGGCACAGTCATAACATTAATTTCTTTAAATTTGTCTCTGAGCGAGTGTCTCGGACTCAATTTATAAATTGATGAACACCGGCATCAGTAGTTGAACGACCCCTTGTAAAACCGAACTGTTTGCTATGTAATAATTTATGTTTATTAAAAAATCTTTGCATTTGATCTAAAATTAATTTCTCAAAAATTTTACTAAAGGTAGGTAGTACAGAAATAGGTCTATAATTTGTAGGGTCTGATGTACTACCTGATTTAAACAAAGGTATTATTTTACTATTTTTCATGAGGTCAGGAAACTCCCCACTGTCAATACAACTATTAAAGATAAGAGCTAGAGTAGGTGCTACAATGTCAATAATAGACTTAGCAACTTCTACAGAATTACCCCACAGATCTGCAGTCTTTTTAACATTTAATGTGTGAAAGGTTTTAATTATATCTCTACAGGTAATATGTTCAAAATGAAATTCCGAATCACAACCATTAACATTTTCCTTCAGCAAAGACTCAGCAACAAAAGGTGATGAGTTTAGGGATTTAGTAGTTGAAACGGGAATATCTGAAAAGAAATTTTCAAATGCCTCGGCGACTTGTGAGTCTGATTTTACTATGTTGTCATTAATAGACAGGCTGTAGTCAGTATCTCGTTTACTAGATCTTCCCGCTTCACTATTAATAATAGTCCAGGTCGTTTTAATTACATTACTGCTGTTTTTAATCTTTGAACCTAAATAATAATAATAATAATAATATCCTTGGACATTTCACACAGCGCCATCTAGTCCCAAGCTAAGCAACCTAATGCTTGTGTTATGGTGACAAGATGGCTGATAAACTACTTATATACATTTAAAATAACGAGACTTGGCCATATAACAGACTTTTTTAAATAATTTTGAATAATTTCTAACGTACAAATTAAATTCATCAGTGTTAACATAAGGCCTTTCATTGTACAGTTCATAAAGCCGTGTTCTACTTTTATGAATACCAATGGTAGCCCAATCACTGAAAGATGCGTTACTGTTAACCAAGATAGTCTTGGGAATAAAGGTGGAATCAAATTGTTTACAGTATATATTAAATAAGGACTAGATATACCAGATTACCAACAAATTGTTTTAAATAAAATGGTTTGAAAAGTAAATCTTCCTCTTTCACAATTTATTTAATGTTTCCAGAGTAAAGTAGATTCTCCAGCAATTAAAATATTGATGGGTAAAATTATGTTTCACGTTAAAATTCATGAAAACTTCAGTTCAAGTCACTTGCCTATAAAATTAATTTCCATATTTTTACATTGTTTTAATTTTTGCACAAAAAGGTGAACCATGAAGCTGAAAAGTGCATAACCTAATTTATTTTACCTAGAATGTATTGGATTTATTAAACCTAGCACCTAAGGCTCCTTGTAATTTGCTTTAGTTTTTTGTTTTTTTTTTTTTTTATATTGCACCGTGTTTTTTTCTGAACTGAATAGTTTTTTTTTTATATATTTTTTTTTTCAGTATCAAAAAGACTCATCTCAAAAACCAAAACTAATTAAACTTTGACACGTAATAGAAAGCAGTTATGGGCCAGTACCTAACAAAAGAGGTGAACACTGATAGAATAAGCAAGCTGAAGTGGCAATGGGCCGGCCATAATAGCCGTAGAGCTCATGACCGTTGGGGCAGCCGTATTCTTGAGTGGAGACCGCAAATCGGTAACGTAAGGTGGGCTAGGTGGAGCGACGATCTTTGCAAGATGGCTGGTAGCAGCTGGATGAGAGTTGCCGAAAATCGAGTTGAATGGCATGCAATAAGAGAGGCCTATGTCCAGCAGTAGACTGCCATAAGTTGATGATGATGACTGAAAGGAAGACTATTATTTTGATGTCAGCATTATTGTTAAACTTTCTTGAGCTGTGATTGGAATTATACTGGGGATTGACATTATTGATAGCTCTCACTACACCTAGGTTTTCACGGTGAAAATTTTACAGTATAGGTCGGTCAGCTGTATTCGCCAAAGGGATGGGAAGAAGTATAGTGCACCTACATTTCGCAACACTACTGTATAGATTTTCTGTGGTCTGAATAAAAAGTTTATTATTATTCAAAATAATCATAAATTTACAAAACGCTGCCAATATGCATTTTTACTATTTGCGTATTTCACTTTTAAAAGAGAATACATATTCAAAAGAGAAATGACAAAGGCTTGACTACACAGCAGACACACAACATTGATTAAAAGCGGTTGCAAATATATGAATACTTGCTGACCCGGCAAAATTTTGTTTTGCCATATAAATTTATATATATAAAAGAAAGTCGTGTTAGTTACACTATTTATAACTCAAGAACGGCTGAACGTACGTATTCATTATTTACCAGGGATCGTAATTTTATTTGATTATTTATATCTTTCATAACAGCCTCCAGAAATTTGATGAGGATGCAAAACAACAACTTGTATATGTACATATAATTATTATCTGTAAATATATATAATTATGTATACATATAATATTATACATAATTATATAAACATATAATTTATGTCTAAAGTCTGAAACCTTACAATTTATAGATTTACGATATTACGCATTAAGTTATGCGAATCTGATACCGCAGCCTTAGTCCACACCGCCACAGAAATATAATACTCTGTAGTACTTATAACTAATACTAAGGATCTCAGATTTGCAGAGAGAGCCAACATGATATCAAGTACGTGATTCTAATATTTATCTGAGTATTAGAAGCTCCGCTCTAATGCTTTCACAGATTTATCGGTCTGTTGACGAATACAAATGATAACTTGATACTTGTAGTATTAGATTTAGTGGTATCTGCTATTATAAGATTAGGCTATTTTAGTTGTAAATAGGGTACTTTTGTTGTAAATAGCCTCTTTTGGAACGTTATCTTTAATTTCATTATAATAAGCATTAATTTGATAAGGCCTGCATCCTAATTGCGTAACACACTATCAGTTACAATCTGTATAATTTTGAAGGATATTGCTAATCCATTGCTTCATATGTTTGAAAAATTTGTCTGTTCAACAACGTACATAACGAAATGAATGTTGTTAAACTGTCAAAATGAAAGCAACTCTATTTTATTAAGTAAAATAATATTATTGGGCATTCAAATTACATCGTTACAGCTTATTTTTTTAGACTTGCTCTTGCTTGTCCCATGTCAATACTTTGAATTTTATGACCATTTTTTAGACTTATTAATTAATAGTTAATCTACCTTTTCTCTTATTTCATTTTTTTTATTTTCACACTAAAGAATTATTGAAAAATTTAACAATAACATAGCTTAGCTTCACAAAACCATCATACTTGTCAATCCCACTATCAAAGGTCAAAGCAATTCAATAGTCAGATCTAATCACCCCATCCCAGCTCCATCTCAAATTATGTTCTATAATATACTCCTGAAATCATACTGACAGTCGAATACAACAGATTGGAAGACGTGACACATTCATCGGAGCAGAAAACCAAACAGAAAAATTCGCGGTTCGTTACTTACAAGTATAGAAGAAAAAATATTTCGTCAGCTTCATCAAACTCCGTGACTTAGGCCCGGTTCACGGCCGCGGGCGATGCGACTTGCGTCGCTTGTTCAAATCCTCTGTCGTGTCGATGGCACGACAGTGTATTAAATGTTGGCCCAAAACTTTGCCACTTTCACGGATCATTGGTGGTACATTTTTACATGTATATGACGTAATCACGCGGTCAATCAAGTTGCGTATGTGCGTCATTATCGTAGTCAGGTTAACGATCGCGTAAACGCATATTCGTGCGACAGTCGCTTTTGGTTAGGATGCAGGATCAAGGGACACGCGAGCGTCACCTGTGACTTTTGGCATAGTGTGACTTGTGACTTCTGCGTACGGTAACTTGTGAATCACAGTCCACTGCTGGTCATAGGGCTCTGCCAGGCTGCCTCCCACATCCAGTTTATCCCAGCCACCATCTTAGAACGTTGGTCCATCTAGCTTGACTTGCTTTGCTCACACTACACTTACCGATACGTGGTAACTTGTGGCATACCTACTCTAAAAAAAACTTCTTTCATTTGTTTTCTCCGCAATCGCCGTCGCTTGACGCATGTCGCTTGAGTATGTAGCTCGTGAGCAAGAATTTGGGCGTATTTTATGCCAGATTTCGTAGGAAAGAGAATATCGTTGGCATCTACTTTTGCCTTACGGTTTACCAAATATTCAAGGTTGTATTATGAAAATTTATTTGGCTCATGACCAGTATTTTCTGTGCTATAGGAGGTTTGGTTGTATGTGAAACTATTACTGTCTTATAGAATAAGCTCCCCGTTGGTCTAGTGGTCGGAATCGCTACTGCTGAGCATGATGCCTTGGGTTCGATGGCCCGGTAAAGTGTAGCAGCCCGTTGCCAGGATTTGTGTCTGGTTGATGGTAACAGGCTCGCCCCCTGTTGACGACCAGCAACCAACCTTTTTTTTTATACTGATATGTTTCCTTTTCTATATAAGTATATAAAAGTTATTCTCTTGTCTTTGTCTTCGTGAAAAGCGGTGAAAATATATACCAAAAGCTGTGATCGTGTTTCCATTTTAATAAGCATCTCAGAGCCATCTTTTTCCTCAACACCCCCTTTTACATGGGACTTAAACATATCTGGAAAAATGTGGGTGTACTATAGGTACATCTCTGCCTAATCCGTCTGAGAATATTGGTGTGATGTTATCCATTCCTGAGATATAATCTAGCACTTCCAATAATTGCATACCCTAGATGGGTATGCAATTATTGGAAGTGCTAACAATTAATAGCGACTATCACAGAAAACGGTTAAATAACTGCCAATATTACGACCACACTACATTATAATTAGTTTTGTTAATAAATGTGGTAAGCGTACTCTAATTAATAACGGAAATTCCTAACGCCAGTATTTCAGTGTATGTACGAGTATGAAAGGCCATTCATGGCGGGTTTACATGCAGCATGTATTCAGCTTTTATAATAGACAATGAAAAAGGATTCTATGTAGGTTAAATATTTAGTTGGTTATACATATTTTGAATTAGTGAATACACTGCGTGAGTCTCTTTCAAGAATAAAATCAAGAATGAAAAAACCGGAGTTACCGACATAGCTTGCAGAGTAAGCCAACTGAAGTTGCAGTGGGCTTGCCATGTCGAAGGACCGATGGCCGGTGGAGCAGACGAGTCCTGGAGTGGAGACCGCGTATCGGCAAGCGTAGTGTGGGACGCCCCTCAGCTAGATGGACGGAGGACTCAAAGAAGGCGGCTAGGCTAGGCAAACTGGATGCGGAAGGCCGAGGACAGGGTGTTGTGGTGCAGCCTGGGAGAGGCCTATGTCCAGCAGTGGACTGCGATAGGCTAATTTGATTGATAGAATTAGGAGAAACGTTATTTCAATGTTATTTTATTATTGAACTAGCGACTCGCCCTGCCTCACACAGGTGCAGTGTATACTGATCTGGGACATGACAAACTATAGAGATTTCCGTGGTGAAATAGGTATATAAGGGCCAGGACAGATCATTTTTATTCGTGGAATAAAATTGACGTCTGACCGCGATTTTGTATGGAACTACTGTCAAAAATTCAAAATGATTCCTCGGATAAAATTATGTGGCGTTGGAAAAATCAGCCCTAAATTTAATATTTATGTAGGTATTACCCATCAGAATAAATTCTTTAAGTGATGGTGAAAATTGCATTCTCTGTTGTCATGGTATGTAATACGGAGACATGAGGAAAATGTCGTCAGGAGAGTTTTGAGTATGAATGGCTTTAAGAGTAAGAGAAGACCAAAGACACGATGGATGGAATGTGTGAATGATGATATGGTTAGAAAGGGGGTGACTACAGAGATGACGACTAATAGAGAAGTATGGAAGAAAAAGACACGTTGCGCCGACCCCAAATAAATTGGGATAAGGAATAATTGAGAATGACGATGATGATGATGGTGAAAATCTCATCAAAATCTGTTGCGTAGTTTACAAGAACAACGCGGTCACACAGGCAGACACCAATGCGACTTTATTTTACAGTATATAAGGATATAAATAGATATATCATTATTTAAAAATAACTCAGTCCGAGAGATAGACGAGACTGTTTCTTATTATATCAAAATCTTCTCTCAATACAACTAGATTCAGCAGAAAACTTGGCCTTTACCCTATTTTCATCTACTTACAAATACCTTCAACTTTATGATATTAGAACCAAAGAAAAACGCAAAATAAGGCAAATCTTCCTAAAAAAATATTAAGCCTAAAAATACTGAAAGTGATACTGACTGTGGATAGAACCTTGCCTCCACCCACACATTGAATTTAATACAAAAGCCTATAAAAATGCGTTGGCGAAGCCCACAAAAGAATAAATAAGGCCTTGACAATTCATTTCTGAATCAGCGAAAACCTAAAACGCCTGACGAAACTCTTATACTAAAATATGGTAATAAAAGAGTAGGGAATCAGTTAAACAGAGAAAAGATATTCCGTTTTACATTGGCAGTTCAACAGTATTGAAGTATTCCGTGGAAGTTTGCAAGCGAAGTATACGTTGCAAAACTGTTACGTCTGCTGATGCATGCCACCATGCAGTACCAAGTTTGTAATATTTTTAGTACCATGTAGCCAAAGTTTTGTAATATTTTGGTTTAAAAGATGGTTTGTGGAGTTTTTGTAGTTATTTCTATAGTTAGTCATTTAATTTAGTACGTAGTGATAATAGTTAGTTGTGTTATTATAGTGTATACACCGTGTTGTTCATGTTATCCATATACTTTGACAAATAGCTTTTATAAATCAAATCTAACAAAGGAAGAAGTACTTACTTAAAAAGGCTTCGCATATTGTGATATTTGTAATTTCATTTAATGAAATTTAATTGAGCTATGCAGTAAGAAAGGGTCTTAGTTATTAGGTAACTTAGTTTTGACAAGTTTTAGCCCGCCAAATACCGTCAAAAGAGGCATGCATATACGTCAAGGTATTTAGATTGATGAAAATTATCAAAAAATAAAAAATAAGAATTCATTAATGTGTCCATAATCAAAAATGCTTTTTTCCATGGTCTGAACATCTGTTCGAAGTTTATGTTATCGTCCGGAATAGAATAGAACACTCTTTATTATGTGGACCACATAAATTACAGACAAAAACACAAACGCACAGGAACATGTATAAGCGTTTTAGAATCATGTACTAATACATGGTAACAAGTTGTGCGTCGATGTCCTCAATATGATGTATTAGAGTGTTCAATACTCGTAATATTTTTAGGAGCACAAAAAAGGAATAATGAGAGGTTCGAATAAATAAACATGCCTTGACCTCAATCGTTGCCCGCACACTTATTCGGTTTGCCGTCCATACCTCATGAATATGAAGAAGTCGGTGCATTATCGAAATCTATCTTCTGTTTGAAGCTGAATTTATTCCATTTTTCAAATTATGAAAAATGTGTTTCGATACAATATTCATGAGCAGAATATTTTAGACTTTTGATAAACATGTTTTCATTAAAATATTTATATTTCTAGTCATGTAAAACGTTTTATGGATTTGTTATGCCTGTTTAAATTTTGTTTTTGTATTGTTAATATTCAAGAAAACTTTTGTGGTTTTTAAGGTGACGGAAGGTTACAATAATAATGAAAATCTGAAGTACCTGTTACTTGGTATACGAAACTCTTTCATATTTTAATAAAGTTTACTTTCGAAGCACCAGTACAGCATAAGGTTACGACCAAAAAGGACTCATTTTAAGACTTTAAAAACCGATGGCTAGGTATTGAGTTTCAAATATCAACGAGAAGAGTTTTTTGTACAGTCATGAGCATTATACGTCAAAACTTGGAAACTTTCAATAGCGATTTTTGCGTGAAATAACGAAAATAACAATGAAACACTACACATTACAAAAACCTATGGGTTCTAAAGTACTATGTTCGTTAGCCAACATAAAATTTCTTTAAAAAATAAAGGGATAAATCGCTTTTGAATAAAGACAAGTGTATATTTCGCAGTCAACTGGTTTAATTAGCCGTTCAGTTTACCGCCTAGCCTTTTAACTTTTTAGTGATGATATTTTTTTTTTTTTTATATAAAAAACGTTGCCCCCACAATAAATAATAGTTTAGGTTGGAATTGTAACCAATCACGTGCGAGCCGAATTGATCGTAGTAACTAAGCCAGGGCACCCCGACCAAATGGGTTAGGGTAGAACTGTGATCAACTGCGTGCGAGCCGAGAGAGCGAAGCGAGGCGAGCACTACTCCCAAAGGCCAGGCGGTTGACTAAACGGCTAATTTAACCAATTGGCTGCGACATATACATACTTATGCTCGTGACTCTACAAACTTACTAATATTTGTGTAAGTTTCTTTGTGTGTTGCATACCTCGTTGGTCCAGTGGTCGCAAGTACTACTGCTAAGCATAATGTCTAGGGTCGGATAAAGTTTTATTGGATTTTCAACCGACGAAAAAAAACAAAAAACGGAGGAGGTTCTCAATTCGACACGTTAATTTTTTTATTTTTTTTATGTATGACCAAGCATAGTTTTTTACAGAGTAGTCCGATTTTGATAATTCTTTTTTTATTGGAAAGGGTATAACCCCATAAATTTATATGGGACTAACTTTGGGGTTATCCCAAAGTTAGTCCCATATAAATTTGAAAAAGAAAATCCAACCCTAAGGGTGGGAAAATAGGGGTGATTTATTGTTCACTCACAGATTTTAATGCTGAGTGGTGTATTATTACTCTATTCAGTGCCACATATGCCTCCTGCCCTTTGGCAAACAATTAGCGCCGTTTAAATTTAAGGCAATTTAGTGATCTTTGTTTATTGATTGTTTGGCGCCGACTCAAAATTACTTAGGTATACTTACATTAGTTTGAGAACTTACCTTATTAAGGTTAAATAAAAAAGTTTTATTATTTTTTGCTTTTCAGTTTTTTCGGCGGTTTCATTTTTTACATCTGGACTTTCTCACCGGAGTCTGGATTTGTGCCCGGATGATGGCAATAGGATGATGGCAATAGGCTTGCCCCCTATTACATCGGACTTTAACATAACTGGCGAAATGTGAGTGCACTGTAAGGTGTGTCCTCTGCCTAACCCTTCGGAGTATACAGGCTTGAAGTTATGTTTTGTTTCTTTGTCAAATCTATGGAGCAATCTTTTGTTTACAAATCCTATTTTTTTTATTGTTATAGTTCTCTTGTTTTTCTTTTAATCTATCTGTTCAGACATTCAGCAATAGGTATGAATTTGTTGTCAGACTTGTGCGGTACTTGTCCATTGGCAAGTCCGCTTTTCAATTGAGTCTATAATTATGATCCTGAGGGCTTTTTGTTGATAAATGAGTTTATTTTGTAAGTAGGTTTGTGCAAACACTTATACGTCAATAACACTTTTACATGTCAGTAAAAATATTTGGGCCTTCGTGGCATGGTTGGTTCATCCATAAGGTTTTTTGCTATTGTGTTATGATGGTGCGACATTCTTGCCTTACATGTATTCATTTTGTCCTATAATTCACAAAATCATAATGACAGGTAAAAATTAATATACACAACTAAAAACACCATTTTAAAATAGTTACCACAACTAGATATGCTAAAAAAGGCATGAACACACACGCCTAAATAATGTTGTAATATTTAAAAAGCTTTTAAAACTTGGCCGTAAACACCAGAGCTAGATAAAATGTTAGTTTACGGACCAACGGACTATCTAGTTTATTTATATACGTGGTTTACAAAAAGTTTTAAACCGATACGGTTTGTGTTATAATTTTTGGAGTAGAATTAGTTTTGGGTCGTGTTGATGAAAAGTTTTGAATGGGCCTTCTTTTTAAGTCAAAGTCAAATCATTCATTTCAAATAGGTACATAAAAGGTACTTTTGAATGTCAAAATTTACATAAAACTAGATTTGACTTTTGTTAATTAGGTTCTTTCGTTAGGTTAGCAGACGAGTCCTGCACCAGCAGTCTTGACATTCATAGCGATCGCTTTACGACCGAATTCGGTCGCAGAGTCCTGTCACTCCGTACATTACACCTGTCAATCCGGGACTTTGCGACCGAATTCGGTCGTAAAGCGATCGCTATGAATGTCGAGACTGCTGGAGCAGGAGTGGAGACCGCGTATCGGCAAGTATAGTGTGGGATTCCCCCTAGCTAGATAGACCGACGACCTCAAGAAGGTGGCTGGGACAGACTGGATGCGGAGGGCGGAGGACAGGGTGAGGCTTATGTCCAGCAGAGGACTGCAATAGGCTGTGTTGATTGAATTTGGTTCGTGGCTAAATAATAAAAGCCGCACGGGTCCATCCAAGGTAAAGCTACGCATGCCGCGGTTTGTGGATATTTGACCATCCATTAAATATCGAGACACCTCAGAGCTTCGGAAAACGTCGGTCCCGCTCATTCGTAGATGTTTGACAGTCATTATGGCTAGCCGGAAGCCCAAAAGTTTGACAACCAATCTTACCAAGGGTACCAATGGTATTCAGCTGTATCGGGTTAGACTGGAAGCCGACCTCAACATACTTGGGAACAGGCTAGGCAGACTGATTGTTAATTGATCCCTTAATTTACTCAAGGACGAAAAGTGAATATTATTATGAAAGAAAAATAAAGAGCGACATTCTATTTTAAAGAAATAGTGTTGCTTGGCAGGTCTAGAACCTGATACCTGGTGCTTGTTAAAAAGCATCGATAGTTTTTAACTACTGGGACCAATATAACAGAGAAAAGAAAAGGGAAAATACCAAAAGGCCATTCTCGTAATTCAAGATGTTCAAAATCTAGTCGCAGTCTCATCTCGGCGACAAATAAATGTCAAAAACTTGTCAAAATGTAGGGAAATTTGAAGTATTTTTTGATAGATTGAGACTGAGATCAGACTGTGAACGTCCTTAAAATTACGAGAATTGCCCCTCTCATCCAATTAAAACTTATTGACCATGCTTTTTTAATAATTGAGCCTCTTTTCAACTTTCTTCAGTTGGTCGCAGTAACTAAGCTAGGGTACCCCGACCATACGGGTTAGGTTAGGTTGGAGCTGTGATCAACCGCGCGCGAGCCGAGCGAGCAATACGAGCGGTGCCGCGGTAGCGGTCGGTGAGCGCTAGACCCAGCTTCGTCGTAGTTAATTGGCTATGTAGTATTTTTAGGACCCTAAAATCACTGTATTTGTGGTTCACAAAAAGAAGCACAATCATTATATTATATTATTATAGTGTTCAATAATATTGTTATAAGCGCAAAAAAGGGTTTTTAGAGAGGCTCGTTTACACACATAAATACATGCCAAAAGAAAATATTCGTAGGACTTAGAACGTAGGTACAAATGTAACCTGCCAAAAGAAACTAAAAGAATCTTATCGGTATCTTCAAAAGAAAACTGTGGTGTATCTTTTAAAAAAGCAATCATTCAACGAGAGTACTTGGTAAAAAAAATATTGCTAACAATTCTGAACCTCCTGGTGGAATTGGACATATGGGAAAGAAACATAATATCTGTGCTGTGCCCATGATTTGAAAGGAATACTGAGGATTCTTTATAGTTCTAACATACATAGGTTGTCTGATGACTGTCATAGATCCACGAATAACAGCCGGGACCAACGGCTTAACGTGCTTTCTAAGGCACGGAGGGAGGGGTCTTGGTATGTGAAGATGCTCAGCAATCCACGGGACCAACCGTGGCTAGCGTAGCTTAACCTGATCGATTGACCCGTGCGGCTGTTATTACTTAGCCACTAAAGATATCTTAAGGTATTTATATTATGTGCTCGATTGATTTTTCCTTATTGTCGCTCGATATGCTGTGTTTTAAGAGCAGTGGTGGCCCAGTGGTAACGGCCGCGACTTACGAGTTGTAGGTCGTGGGTTCGTACCCAGGCAGGCGCTTTACTTTGTGTAAATAACTTCATCACCACTGCTCTCAAAACGGTGAAGGAAAACATCGTGAGGAAACCGGCATGTCATAGAACCAAAAATTTTAAGACAATGTGACATCTACCAACCCACACTGAGGCCGCGTGGTGGATTAAAGCCCACTCCCTCTCGAAGAGAAGAGGCCTGTGTCCCAGCAGTGGGAACATTACAGGCTGATTATGTTATGTGTTTTGATTGCATTTCAATCAATAAGATCTACAAGCTTCTTACAAATTCGCTTGAAAAATAATTATGATACTTGATCTTGTTTGATCAGACTAAATCCAACAAAATCTGAGGTCCCTTTTATAACTGCAAATCTTCTTACAGTATCAATACGTTATCATCTACTTAAGCCATTGTGACAAATCCCCGGATACGGAAATCTATCGGAGGCTTTGATCAGTTAATCTGCTTTTAAATCTTTTGTTAGCTTTACGGAAGTGCTCCAATCAATCATTGAATGTAAGATTTGATATCAAACTTAAGTAAATGCAAGTTTGGCCGTCGTTATTATAGAAATACGCCTTTCTAACAACTATGTTGTTATATTATGTGTTACCCTAAAGCAAATAATAGTAGCTATTTATTTAACAACATGAACCCGAAACAGAATTATTTACGACACGCACGTCATTAAAAAGAAATGTAAAGATACGATCATATCGTTATTCTAAAGGCTGTGTACGCATAACAAGCATTTCCAGTATAAACGGAACTCTCATAATAAGGAAAGCCAAGCCAAGCCAAGCCAAGCCAAGCCAAGCCAGCCAAGCCAAGCCAGGTCAAAACAGTTCTAAAAGCTGTTGTACGCATAACGACACAACAAGCCTATCCAGTATAAGCTGAACTCGCATTGCAGAGAAAGCCTAGACATGTATTTAATTGAACCTAAAATAATTCCCATTATGATTTCATAAAAATATTATTGACCATCTAATGTAATGATTGCGCTTCTTTTTGTGAACCTCTAACAATTCCTAGGATCATAAATATACTAAGTAGCCAAGTAAATACAGCCAATTTGAATGTAGTGCTCGCCGGCTGCTGTTGCAGCACCATTCGCTTTGCTCGCTCGGCTCGCGCGCGGTTTGTCACAAATTCAACATAACCTATGTCGGGGTACTTAATTACTGGTTGCTGTTTCTGCTGCTTAGTTACTCTAACCAACGGTGATAAAAGGCCAGAAAGTTAAAAAGAGGCTCAATTACAAAAAAAATCATCATTCGAAGCGCGAAAAGTTTTTAGAGGTTTATTCATTTAATAAAGGGTCCATCATTAGAAGGTCAAAAAGTTGTTCATTTCATTTATTTATTCATGAACAATTTACAGTGGGTTGAACATTACATATTATTAAATAAAATTATCATATGCAGAAACAATACTAAATTATTACATGCAGAAACAATACATGTAAAACAAACAATACATAAAATAATAGTCTAATTAGAGTTGATGTGAAATGTTTAGTTCAAGAGTCAATTATTGTACAAAATATGTCAACCAATAAAATATAATGTCAAATTAATAGCAGGTATAAGTCAAAATTTTTCCCGAAAGCCTTTATCGTGTGGTCAGCTTATACTAGTAAGCAGCTATACATAGCTTAATGTGTGCATACTATCAAAACTATTGCCACAGGTACAGACGCCAGCAGGTCAAGCTACCCGAAACTGTCAAATTTTCCCAAACAACCTTGAACCTTAATGCTTTAGCGATACGGTTGAAAATCTATTGAAGAAATTTGACAGATTGTAGTAGCTTGATGTGCTGGCGTCTGTACAACGTACCGGGTTCCTAGAATTATATACACGATTTAAATTTAAACCTGAAACCCTCACTGCATAGATGTACACTTCCCATGTACACTTTCTCCCCCCCCCACCCTTCTTTCCATGTACAATTTTAATTAAAACGCTTCCTAAAACTGTACGCTATGAAAAGAGATACATCTTTATCATAAACGTTGCCCTAAGTTAAGTAGTGCTTAGCGACTGTCTAACCATACATTTTTGTCGTTTGAGCGTCGCTGAACTTTAATCACCATCATCATCATCTGCCTAGCCTTTTCACAACTATCTTGGGGTCGGCTTTCAATCTAACCTGATGCAGCCTGCCTATCTACCCTCCACAACCCAGTTGCTAGGTAATACGCCTTGGAGAGACTGGTTGTCAGACTTTCGGGCTTCTGACTACCCGTAACGACTGTCAAAGATCCACAAATGACAGGCGGGACCAACGACTTAACGTGTTCTCCGAGGTCCGGAGGGGTCTTGGTATGTAAAGATCATCCACAGACCAACCGCGGCAAGCGTAGCTTAACCTGATCGATCGAACTGTGCGGCTTTTATTATTTAGCCACGGACCTACCGTCGATGAACTTTAATCATCGTTTATAAATAAACACCAAAAACGGGAACTCTTAACCTACTTATTATGACGCATATTATTCGCAGATTGTTAGTATTTTTCCATTCCTCCGCAAATAATACTCAAAATAATAAACAGAATTTATTTTTTTGCCCTTATCATCATGATTGCCGAATTTCCAGTTATTTCCTCTGTACTTTGTGGCTGCACGTCAGTGATAACAAAACCAGTACAAGCTGACCTCTTAGTCCATTGAAATTCTGTGTTAAACTAGACCAGCTGAAGTACAAAGATTTCATTACAGTTATAGCTTCAGCTGATAAACTGGCCTAAATCAGCTGAAGCTAAAACCGCCACTAGCTATGAATCCTAACCCTTTCTTTTGAACTTTCGGCTTTTCTTAGTGCCCTCTGACTATACTAAAGTAGTATTTTATAGTACCATAGCAATATTGTCTTCCAACTTACCCCAACATTGAAGCACCGAAAAGTTTTAGTCAACCAAAAAAGCGGACAAAATAAAGACAATACAACTTTACTGACCGTTCAGGACTATCCGATATAAAGAGAAAACTACGCCCCACTACACGTACGACCACTCGACATCTAGTCGCCTTTATTTATAGCATACTCTCGCACAAAGGGTGGGGCGTTACGCCACTAAGGAATTGAGTCAGAAGGATCAGCCCGAATTGTTCTCAAAAAAGCACGGTACGTTTGGAAACGCCCAATTATCTTTTGTTCATTAATGTTTGACTTTTAATAGAACGTCATGAGACAATATACGTAATGACACTATGACCATTTAACGATTCCTTACTCGAAGCCACGTCAATTCTTTAACTAATCCCGCCAATCCCGCATTCATTTCGCGCGGTTTCATTCATTGTGTCATAGAATAAGGCCCCAGGTCTTATAGAAATATGAACGATTTCATTTTTGTTACAAACTGTACGTACGAAAGAATGTACACATCATCGCAAAAGAGCAGAATTAAATCTTCTTCTTCGTCGTGTCAAAGATTCCAATATTTAAAATAACTCTGCCACATCGACAGCGTTAGCAGTGGCTTGATATAATTGCTTCTGTACAGGATAAATTTTTAACCAGTGCACAAACTGGAACCATGAATTCAGCATGTATGATTCGTATTCGTAGTCGTATTCTAGCGTAGAAATTTTTCGTCAGTTATCAAAAAAAAAGCAGCTGTTTTATAGAAAAGTGCAGGCACGCGGTTAAAATTTATGGAATAACATTTTTTGTAATAACCGACGATCAATTTTTACGCTAGAGGTTTAAAAACATAATTATGCTGACTTCACGATTACAATTGCTCACTGGTTATTTTTTTCTGTAATAAACAGCAGCAGTAGCGTCGATTCTATATTGGTGACTTCCTTTACCTAATTTTCTCACCTCAGCTTGAACAATTCTCGTATACACCACACACTAGGTAATAAGAAGCCATCCAAAATTATTTTTATGAATAACGTAATTCAGTACATTCAAAAGCTAAAATCATGATTTTAAAACTAAACCCAAGATTAACTTTTGCATTACAAAACAAACAAATTGAACCATGATTTTGTATCTGACAAACTGCTACTGAGTACTGAATTAATTTACCCACGCACGTTTAAAACATCAAAACAAATGCGAATCAATTGTGGTATCACATGTAGTCAGGCTGGTTACTGTAACTCGATCTGGACACAAAACCAAAATTAACGCTAGCAGTTGATTGAAGTGTCATGTCATTGTGTACTTTAGGACAAATCGAACGAGCTTGTACCATTTTACCAAAACACGAGCCACAATTGCTGAATTCATAGTGAGGAGTATTGGACTTTGAAATCAGAGACAGAAAGCCTAAAATACTTTGACGTAAAACCATCGCTGGAAGTATCAGTGGTGAGTTGATTTTTGAGCAGGTTAAATACTATGGTCCTTCTGAACTTTTTTGCGGTGGTGCGAACAAAACTGTTTTTATACAGCCCCCTGTATTACTTGTCGCATAAAAAATGTACGGCCAAAATAAATACGAAACGATTTTATTAAAATAGACAGATTGGATACAAGAAGTATACCATTAGGCATTAGATATATTGATGAAGGTTTTGAATTGAATTTCCACGTAAATCTGAACTAATTTGCATAATTACAGTTCACTGTTGAGTGGGTTATGAACTGATTATAATTTTCTATTAATTATTTGGACATATTTTATAGACTGTCACTAATTTTATAATGTACTAGCCCGCAGCGTCGCCCGGGTGGATGTCGGAAATACTCCCATGTTACTCCATAACATCAGCTATCCGCCAGTGACTGTGAAAGCCCCTACAAAATCGGTCCTGTTGTGAGATTAGCCGGAACAAACAGAAAGCTAGATTTTAAAAAAAAAAAGGTCAAATGCGAGTCGGACTCGCGCACCGAGGGTTCCGTACACATTTGTAGATATGTAACTACAAATTTATGGTTTTCGGATTTTTTTTCCTTTACTTGTCATGACATTGCTTCTTGCCACAAATTTTGTGATTCTAGGTCAACGGGAAGTACCCTATAGGTTTTGATTCCCTTGCGAGTGTCAAATATGCGGCATAAACGGAACATGAACGCCCGTTTCTTTTGATTGCGTTGACTTAGGGGTTTGATTATTTTTTCTGCTTCAATAAATTGCAGCATTGAGTATTTGATATTAATTTCAACTGGATAACACCACGCGTTCCTGAGAAAAAGGGTATTGAAAGACGGGCAGACATACGGATAACGAAGCGATCTTATAAGGGTTCCGTTTTTCTTTTTGAGGTACGGAACCCTAAAATTGATATTTTGCTATAAGTAAGTACCGTATATACTTTAATTTATGCTTTTAGTAAAAAACTGTTATTTTCACATTACAAACAGATTTTATTTATTTGTACAGAGGATGAAAGTTTTGAATTGATCTAAACTATTTTGCATAATCACAGTTCACTGTTAACTGGGTTTATTAATTTATTATAATTTTCCATTAATTATTTAGGACACAATTTTATAGAGTATCAGTAATTTAATTATGTACTAATAATTATTCGGATGTGTACTAGTTGAAACTAAACATACAACAATGAGCAATATTCTTATTAACGTTCACAAATCAATTTCTAACTAACTGTTTTGTGCCCGATTGATGGCAAAAGGCTTGCCCCCTTTTACATGGAACTTAAACATAACTTGCGAAATGTGGGTTTACTATAGGTACAGCTCTGCCTAACCCTTTGGGGATTATAGACGGAATCTTATGTTATGTGTTAACCTATCTGTCTGCCAAATTTCATCCTAAGCCGTTCAGTATTTTTTACGTGGAAGAGTAACAAACATCCATCTATCCTCACAAATTTTCGCGTTTTCGAGTAGGATTAATATCAGAATACCAGCGCTGCGACACTTATTTTCAAATATCGCAGCATCATGCTTCCTTTTGGCCTCGTGCAATGCTTTCTGTTTTCATTTTCAGTTTACTTATGTTTCAATGATTTTTATCCCGATATTCCCACGGAATCGAAACTTGTGCGAGTGAAACCGCGGGGCGCTGCTAAGATTAAATTACGTTTACTACTGATTGATAAAAACAATAGAACTGTGACCACCAATGAGTTTGCCAAGCGCATTGATTATCATCAATGACATCGCAGCATTTGACAAATTTGATCACTACCGTAGATTTCTTGCTTTAATAAAATATACCCTATGACACTCAGCGTCACTGTAGCTTCACATTAGTGAAAGAATTATCCAAATCAGATCAGTAGTTCCGAAGATACAAAATTATAACCCCCTAAATAAAAACTCACAAATATTACCTCTTTAAAATAATAAGTATAGATTATTGAGAACCCTTCATTCAACAGTAGAGGTTCACAGGCTTAATAATTCACGTTCATTAATAAAATATTCACTCAATCAACAGCCTATTGCAGTCTACTGAATGTATGCAGTGCAATGTGATTTTTGTTTATGCAATAAATTCTTTATTATTATTATTATTACTGCTGGACATAGGGCTCTCCCAGATCGACTACAACAGCCCTCTGCCTTCCGCATCTAGCCTGTCCCAGCAATATCCAATAAAATATTAGGTCGCGTCTAAATGATTATGTAACAAAAGTTAGCAATTCTTTGGTACGCCTCCGACACAGCATTTATTGGTTCATTAATATTTCCATTAATGGCTATTATTAACCGATATATCTTTATCAGCGGCGATTTATCCGATGATTTATTTGACTTAATCAAATTAAATTATATTTAAAGTAACGTCTCTGGGGTAAATTATTGTTAATAGGAATTATAATGATTTATGAAATGACTGGCCACTGTAGGTCAATAATAATTTAGTAGAACTAAGTGATGTAGAGCAGTTGTGGCTCAGTGGTAACAGCCGGCGCGCGGTCGGGGGTTCTAGCCCAGGCAGGCGCTTTACTTTGTGTAAATTATTTCATCACCCCTGCTCTCAAAACGGTAAAGGAAAACATCGTGAGGAAACTGGCATATCTTAGAACCGAAAATTCGAAGACATGACGTGACATCTACTAACCCGTAGTGGGCCCGCGTGGTGAATTACGGCCCACGCCCTCTCACAGAGAGGAGGCCTGTGTCCCAACAGTGGGAACATTATAGGCTGATTATGATTATGCTAGTAATGTACTAAATATATTTCTTTGTTTAATTTGATTTAACAATATCAGCCTTAAAGGCCTATTCTTAATCAGAGAAGACACGAGCTATGATAATCACACTTGTTCAAGACGGGTTGGAGATTTTTAGACTTATATTAACTAAAAGAAAGAAAAATGGTTTATTTTGCACAAAGAAAACGAACATTACCTACAAAAAAAAAGACAGGATATCCACAAAATTAAATAACTACTAGCTTTTACCCGCTGCTTCGCTCTTGTGTAGGTCAGAATGGGTTTTTGTTAGTCCTTATAACATCAGCTACCTGCCAGTAAGTCCCGAAAAATAAGTCCAGCCGTTTCGGAGATTAGCCGGTACAAACAGACAGATAAAATTTAAAAATTTGTTTGAAAGCTGTTAGTATTTTCACTTTACAAACAGACACTTCAATTTTATTTATTTGTATGTGTAGATAGATAAGTCTAGATTTTCGTATAAGTTACTTTGGTATTTGCCCAGTTTCGAAACCACAGCCTTAACTCTGTAGTATCGAAACTGGGCAAATACCAAAGTAACTTATACAAATATGTTACTGTACTTATTGTACTTACTGTATGTTATTGTACTTATAAAAATATGTTTGTCAATTATCACGACATAATTGATAAACATATTTTTAAAACCTAATGCAACTTTTATGAAATCTTAAACGTTACTTAACTTTGCCCAATCAAACTGCCTAACCTTTTCCCAACTATGTTGGGGTCGACTTCCAATTTAAACAAACAGCTGAATACCAGTACTTTACATGGAGCGACTGCCAATCTGACCCCCACAACCCATTTACTGAGTAACACGATACCACTTGGTAAAACTGTCAGACTTTTGGGCTTCGGACTACCCGTAACGTCTGTCAAAGATCAACGACTGACAGCCACTAACGTAACTTTTCCCCGTATGCTTACAGTTTTTCTTCGCACTCACAAACAATTACCCAGACCCAGAAAAAACTTTCTATAGTCAAACCGGAATCAAACCAATGGCACGTATCGTAGAAGTCAATCAAGCTGTCAATTAAGTGTGTTTCCGTGGCCCCAATAAAGTTGACCTATAAAAAGGGTTACTGAACATTATTGGATACAATAACTTTCTTCAACCTCAACTTAGTTTTGACCTTGACCTCCTTTAAATTGCCCCAAAAACATAGGTCCTTCGATTCGGATACTAAGCTCTATAAAATTGGTCCTTCGGTACGGTCACGGTCAGCGGTAAAACACACATCACTTTATGTAAATTGAGAAAAATTATTCAGAAAATTGTTACAGTATTTCAGGAACAACATTTTTAGGTACATAAATAATAATTGAGTTAATAGTCTTTTAATTATACTTGTTTTCCGATTTTAGTTAAATGTAACTGAATAATTAAGATTTATGAAACTGAAGTGTTAATCGATGCTGGGTAACTATAATACTACAAATCACGAACCCAAAGGGTGCCAAGGGGACCATTTTACTAAGTCTGCGCTGTCCGTCCGTCTGTCTGTCTATCCACGGGCTGTATGCCATGAACCGTAATAGGTAGACATGAATTCACAGAGTATTGATTTCTATTGGCGCTATAATCACAAATTATATAAAATTTAAAAATTAAACGGACTCCATACTAGAAACGTGTTTTTCTCGGCGATATTTGCCTTGTTTTGCCGGAAACCTTCGTGTCCGCCGCGCACTTTGGCGGTTTTCACTAATTATGTTTCTATTACAACGTAACAGTGTTACTATAGTTGTTAGCTACCTATTTACATGGATTTATGAGTTCATATTGTTTTCTCTTTTGTTCTAAAAGTGGCAGAAAAACATATTTGTCATGTCAGCCTGTCTCACGGCGCAAGTTGTTACCCAACTGAGAGGGAACGAAATTATTTTGGTAGTCATAGGTACCTATGACTACAAAATTATTTCGTTTAAGCCCACAGTTTTTTTTTATTATTTCATTGTAATATAATGGAATAATAATTATAATAATATAATGGTCAGATAGGCAAATGATAAATGATTTTATTTTGTAAGTAGGTTTGTACAAACACTTTTACATGTCAATCATATTTTAAAACTAGATGAGGTCGGCGTTTCCTATCTGACTAGTCTGAAAAGAAAGGCTGAAACAAACTCAGACGTCACAGTCTCTTTTAAAGTCCAGACATAATCTTGGTCAGATCATATGAAGACCATGTAGGTCGATGTCCGAGATGGTCTTTTGAGGAAAGAACCACACAGACCGCCGGCAGTTGCTCCATGTAAAATACTGGTATTCAGCTGCATCCGGTTAGACTGGAAGCCGACCCCTACATAGTTGAGAAAAGGTTTGGCAGATGATGATATGAAATAATGTCAATCATCACCTATTTGACGAACTTCTTCTATCCTCCACCAGAATGTTAAACAAACATAGTTACCTATGTTTCGACCTCATAAACAAATATTCGAGCTATAGCTATCACCAGACAAATCGCTAATTTGGTGAGTAAATTGTTTAATAGTTTAAATGTAAAAAAATAAGCAAAAGAATCATAGGGCATCAAAAAATTCGTCCGCATCGCTGTCAACAGGAACAGCGCTCAAAAAGCTGGCAACATTGCCACGTTGTATGGTGATGCTAATTCTTTGGCCAAGAAACCGGCCAGCCCTCTGGTCACGTGACGAGTCGACTTATTATTTTAAATTTTAGCTTATATAATGTAAATATTATTATAATGTAGTAAATAAGAAATTAAAACTCTAAAAATGTATAAAAAAAATATGAAAGAATATTAAAGGCGAAATTGAGAAATACTAAAATAAATTATCAAGTCTTAAATGAACAGCTATAACCGAATAGTAATTAAAATAGACCGAAGCAATAAAAGTTTTTCAACTTTCATTCGATTTATTTTAAGTCGTAAGAATTTTATCAAAACCCGTTACCCGCTCACTCTCTAACGGTCCAATAAAATAATTGGTCCTCAGAGTCGCAACCCACGGTAAGTATTCGCAAGTTCACTGCTATTACCAACTAAAATACGTTTCACTTCTCTATCCACACATCATGCCTTATTATCGTGGAAGGGTTGGACAGAGGTGTACACCCGCATTTCGCCAGTTATGTTTAAGTTCCATTTAATAGAAGAAAACCTACGGCTATCAACCAGGCACAAATCAAGACTCCGGGTAGCTACTGAGGAATTCTAGATAGATAAACCCAATAATACTTTGCCTGACCTGGGAAAGCAGTACCGCTTGCGACCGATAGACCAACCAGGCAGTCCCCTTCCCCCCACTTCTCCCTCCCTCTGAATCCCCTTGTCGAAAATTGCAAACATTCAGAACACGCCTGCTATATCCTCATTTTTATTAAATCGTCAATTGGCACAGCTGGTGCTTTGTCGACGAGAATTGACATCACATTGACAGCCGGCAAAGAGTGCTTCAGTTATTTCCGAATCGAACGTGAACATCTCATTTTAATTAAGCACACACATCACTTTGACTGAAGTTTATCATGTTTTCTGGTCAAAAGTTACCACCTAGAATAACTAGAAATGGTCCTCTATACCGAATCATAAAGGCTATAATGAGAATTTAGTGTGCAATAAAATTGTGATATTCTTATTTATGATAAGTGATGTTTAAGTGAAGTTTATGTGATTTTGGGACTATTTATATCATTTATGAGAAAAATAACAACACCACACTGCGCTCCAAAACACAGATTACTGACGTTGCTCAAAAAGCCGCTAAGCTGAAGTGGGACTAGGCTGGCCACGTCTGCCGTAAGCTCAATGAGCTGTGGGCCAAAATAACCACTACCTACGTAGAGCGCTGACAATGATGCAGGCTAACAGTAACAGTATAAGAAGAAAGAAGCAAAATCTTTAAAATACGTTTTTTTGTTTGTTAATATGACATAGATACTATTTACCTACTTGCTTTTGTTGCAAAACTGTGTTTTATATAAATACTTTTCGCAAATCATAGTTGAATTAAAAATACAATTTCACAGCTTTAATCTCTAAGATCTATATAGGTCCATTGTACAGTAATTAAACACTATGTAACTGTATAGATTTCTACTGAAATCTATCAAATCTAAACCCTAAAGCACTTGTAAACCACGTCTCAAGGACTGTTTTACCATTAATTGAAACTGCTTAATCCATTACCGATAATTTCGGTAATTCAATTAATATACATGAAGTACTATAACATCATGAATTGCCTACCTAATTGTGTTAATTGAATGTCCATTCTCAGGATAATTGCTGCGGATCTTGTTTCAAACTGTCCCATCGGTGCGACTGGGTAGTAAGGACCAAAAGTTTTATTGTAGTGGGTTGAAACGGTACACTTAATCTGAATGCCGTCGTAGGATTTTTTTTTTTTTCAGGCGTTAGATCATCAACTAGCAATGACTGACTCTGGAAGTGGAAGTGTTTTTTTTTTATAAAACTAATTGTTGGCACCAAGGAGGATTTTATTTTTTTCAAGCTTGTAGAACTGAAAAGTTTTTATTCCAGAACAAAAGTAGACACTAGTAGGCTAATGTTAAAGTTCAATTATTAATTCAATCTTTCTGTTTTTTTACGTGCTCTATGCGAACTCTCTATGCAGAATAAATGCTATTCTATACAACAAATCTAGCCAAGATTGATTGAAGCGAGCTAAGATCTTAACTAAGAACACGTAACAATTATTATTAATTATATTGTTGAATAAATTTTTTTTTTTAAACTTTGCCCCACACTATTAATTTCTCCTGTATCGTAGGTGCGTTTACAAACATTTAAACTCACATACACAAACAGCCAGACCCGGAACCACTACTTGTAGGCCATACAAATATTTTTTCCGTGCGGGAATCGCACCCGCGACACCACCATTAACCACTGCGCCAACCGTGCAGTCAAAATATATATATAATATAATAATTATATAATCAGCCTGTATTGTCCCCCTGCAGGGCATAGGCTTTATTTCCCTTTTTCCACTTAACTTGATCCTGAGCCAATAAGGACCATTGTTGAATTACAATTAAATTTAAGTAACCAAAATATAGGTACAGATGCCAGCAAATCAAGCTACTACAATCTGTTAAATTTCTTTAATAGATTTTCAACTTTATCACTAAAGTATTAAGGGTTGATTTGGAAAATTTTACAGTTTTGGATAGCTTGACCTGCTGGCGTCTGTACTCTCTAAACATCATCATCATCCGCCTAGCCTTTTTCCAACTATGTTAGGGTCGGCTTCCAGTCTAGAAACATCATTTCCGAAATAACCAAATAGGTACTCCAACAAACAATTTGTTTTCCTAAGGGCTGATTTTTCAATAGTCAGATTACTTTTGTCTAAAGAAAAAATATTGCGGTTTGACAGTTTTTGTAAAGAAAATATGTCAAATTGTCATAATTATTCTTCAGATAAAATATTACAGACTATCGAAAAATCAGCCCTAAAATAACTAAACAACTCGGTAGATACCTATCGTAATATACTCGTAAGACGATATTTAAAACGATCTGTCAAGACCATCTGAAAACAAAAGAATACGTGTAATTCTCAAAAAAAGAGCCTCTCAGACTTGAACCGTCCGCTCTCGTCATATAATCCTACTAAAACTCAGTTACCTTCTTGCGGGTGATACAAAAAATGACACATTATTATTCTTAGGTCGTGCCGACAACTATTAAGATAAAGTTTACTACATTAATAACAGAGGCGAAGGGTGGAAGTTTTCTTGAAAGTACCTCTCGAAAAATTATAGATCGTAGGACCTAACCGACGCTTTTTAGAATGGGAGGCTGTAAGGAGTCGTGTTATAAAGACTCTTCGACAATGGTTCCTTAGTAAAAATGTTGTAGAAATTAATCACGTTTATAATGTCAATAAATATTTTATGTCGAATTATTTTTTTATTATTTTATACGAAATACATCTTTGGCAACTCTTAATATAAGGCAAAAAAAGTGTTATTTCCTGTTAACGAAATTGAAAGGAGGGTCCTAACACTTTGGTATTATATTTTTTTAGTTTATCCACAAAGATTCAATTTTTTATTTTATTTTTGGATAAAATTATAGACTAGAATCTCAACTTACCATGTCCACAAAACAACACTAAACACAAAAACTCACAATGTCAACCACATCACATACAAAAATTTAAATTTCATTATTACAATCGTCAGGTTAATCGAAACACGTTTACCGATACAATTTCTATGTAAATCGTCCTGTTTCTCAATCACACCGCTGTAAATCCAATTAATAAGCTCACGTTTGTTCGTCAATTATCGGAATTGGTACGTTCATTCGTTTCTCGGCGACACGTGCTCACCGTGCGGCGGCCAAGCGACGACTGAAAACGAAATTGCGTTCAGTCGACATTCTCGAACGATTCAAGCTGAGCGTTGCATACCACTGCCGTGTGCACTGCTGCATATTTTTGAATTTCGAACCATTAAAGAATTTTCGTCTTTGGTACTCTTTTAATACAAACTCTTTTGACGTTGTGTTTATGGACAGGAGGGATTTTTGTGAACATAACAAGATTATTCCATCGTTTTATTAGGGTATATGTTATGTATGTATAGTCACGTTTTTCCTTACTGTGTAAATAGGGCTTCAATCCCTTTTATTAGTAGTTCGTTTGTATTGTGTGAATATGCAATAACATGGAGAAACTTTTGTGTGTTATCTGTATTCATAAGTTCGCGAGTGTTTGTTCTGAGTAGGTTAAGTGGGGGAGTATTTAGTAACCGATTAAAAACTTTATCGTTTATTCGATTAAGGTCGCGTTTTCGGGATAGTTAGTGGTACATGGCGTTTAGCATGGTTTAATATAACTTTTGGAACACGATTTCATTCGTATTCAAACTTCGACCCTCCGTTTGACCTACAAGGGTTGTTTCGGAAAATTTTAAGTCGGTACCACTAGCTATACTCCAGAAGCCGGAAATTCTGGCAACCAATTTTACCATAAGGTGTGTTGCCCAGTAACTGGATTGTGGAGGTCAGATGGGCAATCGCTCTATACATATAAAATACTGGTACTCAGCTGCATCTAGTTTGACTGGAAGCCGACCTTAAGATAGTTGAGAAAAGGCTAGGCAGATGAAGTAGCTACATTTAAGGATCATTTATTATCTTAATTTTTTTGATGTTTGTGATGGAGTGTGTGTAATCTGTCTGTCAAACAGTCACGGAACTATTCTAGATAGAGTTTTAAATATTTACTTCGATTTAATTTTATAAAGGTGCTACGAGCCTACGATGCTTGCTACGAGTGCTACGCTAGCGTAGCAGAAAATATTTTTTCATTATTTCTTGTAACTGAAAACTTTTCTACTAAAATCGACATTAATATTTTACTCGTGCTCCAAATTAATTTATTGAAAATACCTACAAATCACGAAATGAAAAAGAAAATTTATCCTGAAAAAAAAAACTGTTTTATTAAAAATAAAACTCTTTAAGTGATCGTATCAATTACGTAAGTTTTAACAATTTGTTTGAACACTGAACTAAGTTTATTCATTAAATAAGTTTTAGTGTCTTTTTTTTAATTAGTTGGAAATAAATTTTCGGCACTAAAATAATTGGTTCATTTTCTTTTTAATGCTCAGAATGAGGTCAGGCGCTCTTTGTACGCATTAGCAACAGTAATGAGATATTATTACGTTTAAAATGGTTTCATTGTGATTTATTTTTCTTTTAGCAACTTTAATTTAATGTAGTAGAGCTTTGCGTGTATGGGAGGGGTTTGTGGCTAAGTAAATAGCCGCACGGGTCATTCGATCAGGTTAAGCAACGCTTGCCGCGGTTGGTCCGTGGATGGGTGAACTCTCGTGCCTCGGAAAGCACATTAAGCTGTTGGTTCCGGCTGTCATTCGTGGATCTTTAGTAGTCCGTAACGGGTTGTCAGAAGCCCGAAAGTCTGACAACCATTCTTACCAAGAGGTATCATATTACCCGGTAACTGGGTTGTGGAGGTCAGATAGGCAGTCGCTCCATGTAAAATACTGGTACTCAGCTGGGTCCGGTTAGACTGGAAGCCGACCCCAACATAGTTGGGAAAAAGCTGGGTATATGAAGGTGAGGTTGCGTGTTCTAAACCCAGCATGTTCTACTGCGACTTTAGGTGGGCATTTTATTATGACAGTGTTTTGTTATTACATGCTGCTCGTGTATTTGTGCACCATATTCAAATACACGAGCTGCACCGCAGCTACCGTCGACGGCTGTAGACGGCTGCAGTTGCATCAACCGTTGACGTGTGTATCTCGAGTGCACAACTAACTGCTTATTTCAATAGTGTAGTACCACTATAAGCGCTTATACACACGAGCGATACGCGTCGACGGTAGAGGCAACTACATCCGTCGACATGGGTCGACCGCAGCCGTCGATGCCCGTCGACGACCGCCGTCTACGCGTCGGCGGCTGCCGTCGACAACGTGCCGCTCGTGTACGGTGCTCAAATACATGAGCGGCACTTGTCGATGGTTGCAGTTGCCTCTGTCGTCGACGTCCCATGCACACTAAACAGGTACAACTTGATCACAATAGTAACTAGACTATAACTACATCAGCGTAAGTACTGCCTACAAAATAGGGGTTAAGCTAAAAAAAACGGACCCAAGGCGACACATCCGTCCTCACACGTTTCAATGAAGAAGTTTTGGAGGACAAATCAATTTACATTACAGAAGGGTTTTCTGCGTAGTTTATTTTTAGATTGTATTGGTCTTTCTATAGCAAGTTTGCTGGGAGATTTATTTATAAGGAAAGTGCTTAGGTTAAATCTACGTACTTATGTGTTAAATGGTTAGGTACGTTACTGGTAACTGTTAGCCTACACCATCCTACTGCTGGGCAAAGGCTGAGTTCCAGCTCTTTCGATCCCCGTAGAAGATGGTGGAACGAGCTGGGCAAAACAAACGAACAGTGGTCCAATTTAGCCCTGAATCGAAAGAGGTACGTAAATAAATTTAAAAAAAAAAAACATTATCATTCTCATGCGTTTATTCTAGTTTACTTGGGGTCAGCGCAGCGTTATAACAGTGGTCGCCCAGTGGTAATTAAAAAAAATTAAAAATATTTATTGGAACAAAAATAATAGTTACAATATTTGTGTACGTTACCGACCGCATTAGTAAGGAATACTGTGTCGCGGCCATTAGCGCCCACCTCCAGGAGGGAGACGACAGCGTTCCAGGCTTTTATATAAACAAAGTTATTTTTTTTTTTTTTTGTTTAGATTAGAAATACAAAATAAAAAGAAAAAAGTTGTAAAAAAAAAAAAAAGTTGAATAAAACCTTAAGCACTAATTACAATATTAATACACGTGAATGTGTTCATATTAGAGTGAATGTGAGTGTAGTGTAAGTGTATGCGAGTGAGAGAATGTGAGTGTAGTGTAAGTATGTGTTTGCGAGTGAGTAAATGTGTGAGTATGTGTATGCGAGTGAGTAAATGTGTAAGTACGTGTAGGTATATGTAATGGCTCCAGCTTTCGAGTTACGAGCCAGGTGTGTTTTCTTTGTGTAACCACCACTCCACCACTCCACCACCACCACTGCTCCACCACTGCTCTCAAAACGGTGAAGAAAAACATCGTGAGAAAACCGGTATGACCTAGAACCAAAAATTTGGAGACAAACGACATCTACCAACCGGCCCGCGGCGTGGATTACGGCCCATTCCCTCTCACCGAGCGGAGGCCTATGTCCTAGCAGCAGGAACGTTATAGGCTGATTATGCTAATGCAGCTCAGCGTCCTTTTCTTCTAATAATAGTTGTTTTTGGAAGTAAGCCTACGCTATCTGGCTGCATGTCTGTCTTCACAGAGCTGTATGTTTATACCGTAACAGGAAGCTAGACAAAGTTTACACGATAATGTGTTACTAGCTTTTATCATGATAAAAGTACTATGATTTTGGTGGCACGGAACCCTCAGAGTTCGAGCCCGACCCGTACTTGGCCGGTTTTCTTTTTTCACTTTATTTCCAATCTGACTGATTTTTGTTTTCCCTTTTCTTGTTAGCTCGTCTATAGCTAAGCAAACACTTACCTAAAACTTAATTCTTGTAACGTTTATACCCAGAAAATTGTCTTTCAAAACATTTGTAGGTAATACACAGCAACATCATCTGAGAACAATAACCCAGTTTGAATGACTCAGCACTACCAGACTCTACAATGTAAGATGGCCCCCACCTGTCAGTTTAGACAACGTATGACAGAGCGAACTGTCATGTACGGATGACCCTAGATTACTTGAGTACGAGGTCTATTGTGGTGACCCACTTCTTATAAACAAGGCTACATAGGCTTCACGAACGTACGACGTAAACGTAACGAAAATTCTTACGATTTTTGAATCGAAAATACAACTGTCTTGTAGTATTTTTTCGACAGGCACAATTAGTACCACCCATGTCTTTAAAACATGCAAATAATATATTATGTTGTATGAAACGAGTATTTTCAATTTTAAAATCCTTCGTGCTAGACTCACTGGCCCCGGTACACAATATAAGATGGCAGCTGTCAGTTTAGACAACGTATGACGGAGAGAGCTGTCATTTGCGGATGACCCTAAATTATTTGAGGGTATAGAGGCCCTAATACGAACGAGGCTATTGTGATCTATAGTACTTAAGATATAATATATTATACATAGAAGCTGCTGGTATACCTTAATAAATAAATAAATATAAAATAAAATCTTTTCTATAAAAATCTTACCGTGAAAACTATAGCTTGAAGTTTAACTTGAGCTTGAAGAGACCTGCAGTGCGATTCTGTAACCATCTCACCGTGAAAACTTAGGTGAAGTGAGCGTGGAGTGAGCTGTCATTCCAAATAATGCTAAGGATTGACACTACTAACTGACAACTCACATCAAGCTCACTTCACTTGAGTTTTCAAGGTGAAATTTTTACAGAATCGACCGGCTGGCCTTCAAGCTCAAGTTAAGTTCTAGGGATTGACACTGTTGACAGCTCACTTCACCTAAGTTTTCACGGTGAGATTTTTGCAGAATCAACCGGCTGATTGAGTTCTTCATCAGTGCCCGTTTACCACTAAAATATACCGCACCGTGTCATTAAAGTAAATCGACGTCTCTGACTACTCCAGTTACGACTACAACCGTTAATGAAAAGCTCAAAATTAAGCAATTAACCAACATCAAATTAGGACGTTGAAGTTTTTGTCATCATTAGTGCTGTAATTGGCACAGAATGAGCATTTCCATTTCCACCTGTATTTACATAGCAAATGGGCAAAATCGGCTAATGGTCCCGCGTTTTCAGTGGCGGGAATTGTGCAAAACGGGAATAATTCCCGGGGATGTCGGGGGAAATGACGGAGGGGTTGTAATAGGATCAAGTAGGGGAACAATTTGATGATTTTTAAGTTGGTATTTTTGACAAAATCGTTAGAAAACAAGTGGTATTCGGTAGGATTTCCCAACGGCAAAAATGACGAACTTCAACATAAACTTTCATCCCTGGCAAAAATGACGAACTTTGACATAAACTTTCATCCCCTATTTAACTCCTTAAGGGGAACAATTTTCAAAACTCCTTCGTTAAATTAGGAACTCTTGTGCAAAATTTCATGGTTAATAACCTAGCTGTCTAGGCCTTGCGTTGTCTGTCAGTGAATGAATTTATGATTTTTAACAAGTAGAAAGATGCACAGCATAATCAGCATATTAAAATGCTTACTCCTGCGTTCACTGATGCTGGGACACTGGTCTTCACTCTTTGGGAGGAAATGCATAAGTAGTCTGTAATGTTTTACTCCAAACATCACATTAAAATTCTAACGATACCAATGGATGAACCCACGAAGAATTTCCTTAGAAACAAATGAGTTCGCATTTGAATTGTTTACGGTCACTTGAGTTGGCGTCGAAGCGAAATTAAAGACTATCATGTCCTAGGCCCTTGCAAGATGCGACATATTTGTCCGAATAAAATAACTGATGATAATGTTTATGTGTTATTTTCTGCTTTATTAAACACCAAAGTCATCAAAGAGGGGTTTCTATTATAGAAACGCCTCTTTTTTTGAGCCCTTAGCCGTAACACTTAAGCAAAACATCACGCCTTGTTTGCCTGTATGGTTGAGCAGAGGTGTACCAACCGGGCACAAATCGGGGCAATTCAAAGCAGTAAATAAATGAAAGAAACTTGTAAAATTGTCGGATTTTTTGACACGTGTCACCTGTCGGTTTTAATAAATAGGCCCCTGGTAGTCTGGTAGTCTTCGGTGTTAGACTCAAAGTTAAATTTGATTTGCAGACCAAAAAAAAAAACTTTTTATAAATTGGTTTGGAAGTCAGTTGTTTTCTGTTTTTTTTTTTTAACTTTTTTTTTACCAGTTATTTTAATTTAAAAACCAAACCACTGAACAGATTTTGACGAAATTTCTATGGTACCAATCTGAAAGTATATTCTTTCAAAAGAATTTTACAAATCGGCTTATAAATAACGAAGGAGGAGGAAAAAAAAACCACCGAATTGAGAAACCTCCTTTTTTTAAGTCGGTTAGTAATAAAATCATTCTGTAATTTTCCCATAATTAGGTATAAGTCTTCTCCAGAAGGCACAAGATGTATAAATCTGGCTAAGCAGTCTATTAAGAGGTCCATTGAGCAAATTCTTAGAAGCAGCGTTAGGCTTGTCTTTATGTCCAGTTGATTTTATTAGCGTTGATCCCGATTACTAGGAAATAATTAATACTAAATTGCTCTCAAAGTAAACGTTCCTTATCCCTTCTGAGACATATATAGTCGGGGTACTTTACGCATAAGAAACTCCAAATATTATGCATGTAAACTGTATATAAACGATGTGGTACATAAAAACAGTGCACGACACTTATTATTTAATATAAAATGGACGGCTCGCGAGGCGTACGAGTCTGTGTACTCCGAGCGCGTGCGCAGTTACCGGGCGCATATGACTTACTGACCGGCGCGCGGGGCGACATTGATAGTGTTGTGCCGAACCGTAACTTAACTCACGTAACCTGGCCGGCACACGACCAGATCTAGAAGTGCGGAGGGTTGACTCTAATAGGGGTCGCGCTACAGACATGAGTTTTTTTAGAAAAACCATAGGGTTCTGAAACTAGGACGGATAGAGGAATCTTCTTACTAGCGTATCGTATGGCAAAAAGTTCAAACTTCTAAAATCTTTGGCCCAAAATTCAGCTGCGTGAACTCCGCTCACTGACACAGTCATAAGATCATAAAGTTCACAGGTGACAGGGCATGCGACGCAGGATGGTGGCCACTGTCTGTGGGGAGGTGCCGCACTTGAGATCTGAGCCGCCCGTGAACCCCCATATGTGGAGATTATCTTTGCTCCGGCGGACTTGTGTTCGAAGTCTATTTAGAGATCACGGCCAGGCAAGTCGGCCACGGAAACGCGTGCCGAGCAGCGTGGCGTTATGATCGATTTTGGAGTAAAACACCTCTCATCAAGTACCAACCTTTTTCATTGCATGGTTTGATAATACGCTGACATAGATAAACTTACGCCTTCTTAGACGGGGGAGGGGGAGGGGGTTCTCTTTGGTTTGTTAATGATCATCATTATCATTATAATTGAAAAACATCAATTGCTGGAAATGCCTCCCGGGAAGGATCACTACTATACGTATTCAAAAGCCCCAAAAATAAATGTTACGAAAACGATCAAAGGACCCGGCAATTTTTCTCAATTTTCCTCCATTTGCTCAAAAAAAACACTACAAAATGAGAAATAACTTCGGTGTCATTGGTTTAGAATTTTCGTTTTTTTGCCACCGTCTTCCGAAATAATGTTTTTTTTTTAATCATTTCGTAGTGTTTTTTTTTTAATGAAAGCCGGTTGTTTTGTTTTGTAAAAAAGTTTTTACTTTTCACATTTTAGTTGTTGCACCTACCGGTCACAAATTAGAATACCCCTATCTGCTAATGACACGCATAATGACAGTCACAACCCATCTAGGTGTAAAATTCTCATCAATACAAATTAATCAAGTCCAAACACAAGGTAACTGCTGTAAATGGTTGAGGAGTCCGCTCGACTGTCTTTCGGATCCATCATCAGATCGAGTTTTTAAATTGTAGACCTTCATTAAATTGTAGTGCTTTAAAATACCAATGAAAAAATTAACAAACGCACTAGTCGCCCCTACGATTTTCGAATGTTCCCCTCGATTTCTCTGGGTTGCCATCATCAGATCCCGGTTTCCTTATCATGGGACCACCCTTGGAATATCTCCTTTCCAACAAAACAAGAACCATCAAAATCGGTTCATAAAGGACGAAGTTATCCGCAAACACACATAAAAAAATATATATATAATATACGGTCGAATTGAGAAATCTCCTTTTTTGAAGTCGGTTAAAAAGACAATCAGACAGGTTCAACAACCGATAGACTCCTTTTACCGTTAACGTCAAAAATACCTCCGAGACTTGAAGCATTTTCCGTTATCTGCGTCAGGCGTCTACCCTCGTATCTTACAAATAAAACGCGCTTCGGAAACAATTGGGTCAACTGATTGATTGCCATACATACTGTGTATAGCTTCAGCGTTTGAGTAGGAATGAGTGACGAGGTATAGACACTCACTCATTGATGGGCAGCTCTTTTAGTTTTTGAAGTGAATACTTCTTTAGGCGCACTTAGCGCTCTTTTCATTCAGGCAACCATATCTCTTGGTTTTAATAGGTTTTATGTTTTATTTATCATTCTGATAGATTCTTTTATATTTTGTAAATGTGAGGACTCTGATGAAATGTGAGGATCTGTAGATCATTTTTTATTTTATCAAGTACCCGGTACTTGTTGGCAGGCCTACTCTGTCCTCCCATACCTACTGTAATTTAAAAACATTGTAAAAGCCAATTATTTTGAAAGAGTAACTGTGGAGTTTCTTGCCGGCTCTTCTCCATAGGAAACGACCAATTGGAACCGTGCACCTAGCTTCTGACGTTTCATAAGTGCCCATGTTTCATAAGTTTATGTGAAATAAAATATTTTTATTTTTCTGAACAGTGAACGAAACTGGACCATCATGCTTGGTTCCGTGGCGCTGAATCGGGTATATTCGGCTCCAGTCGGTCGGTGCACACCCTCTTTTTTATCCCCTCGTTTGTTAGGCAAGCTTATTAAGTTCGGTAACAATAGAAAAAATAATTGAGTGTCATTAGTGACAGTTGACCTGTTACAGGAGACTAATCAGCACCTTAATTGCGTAACACACTATTAATCTTAATCTGAATCATTTTGACGGATATCACTAATCCATTGCTTCATATTTTCGAAAAATGTGTCTGTTCAACAACGTAAACAAAGCAATGAATGTTGTTGAACTGTCAAAATGAAACCTATTACTACTGATAGTGTGTTACGCAACTACCCCGCAGAGCCTAGATTATTTAACTTAACTAGGCTCAGATTAGTCTTCCTAATCATGATTGGTGGTCCTATTAAAAACCTTAATGGAATTAGAAGGGTTAGAAAAGGTTGTCATGTTATAAACGCGTCAAGGGAGACACAAACAAAGGACAATGAAAGAAAGAAATTGTGTTTATTTACGGTAAACATGACGCAGAGAAAATAAACAGAAAGACGCAAGGACAACGTGGAGATCAGACGCAAATCTTACGACATATACATAATCAGCCTATAATGTTCCCACTGCTGGGACACAGGCCTCCTCTAGGTGAGAGGGAGTGGGCCGTAATCCACCACGTGGGCCCAATGCGGGTTGGTAGATGTCACATATCTTCGAATGTTTGGTTCTAGGACGTGCCGGTTTCCTCACGATGTTTTCCTTCACCGTTCTTTGAGAGCTGTGGTGATGAAATAATTTACACAAAGTAAAGCACCTGACTAGGTTCGAACCTACGACCTGCCACTCGTAAGTCGCGGCCGTTACCACTGGGCCACCACTGCTCCCCACGACATATGAAATACATAATTATATTTTTTTTTACTAAAGATAGCGTTTCCTAGGAAAGCGGTTCCGTCATATTATGATATCGGCCGTCATAAAAATCGGTCATTGTCATTTATTTGAGAGAAAGGTGTAAAAACACGCTATTATACTTTGTCCACCAGATTAACCGTTTTTAGATAGATCGAACTAGTGAGCAATTATTATTATTATTTTCTTTGGTCAAAACTCATACACGTACGGTATTATAATGTCTGTAAGAAGTCAAAAATAAGATAATTCAATAAGATTAGGCAGTTTATATATTTATTTTATTTCGCATTTTAAAGTTAACTTTTACGTATTCTGAAATAGTTACGTTTTATGGCAGCTGTCAAAAAACGGTTAAACTAGTGAACAGAGTTTAGTATGACCGCTGTCCGCTTTCTTAGGACACCAGAGCCTAAGCAAAATATTATATTCTCTGTGTAGAACAAACTCATATCATCGAACTATTAGTTTATCGAATACCTACGTACGTAGTTATTGGGAGTCACTTGACGTGACACCGGGTATTTATACTATTTTAATTAAACTTAAGCTGACAAGTCACACCTCCTCTCAAAGACGCGCTCTACAGCTTATCAAACACTTAAGTGCGAAGCCTATAAAAGCGGTAATCTATAATCAATACCGCTCAACACCTAAGCATTATCCGCCAAAATTAGGAAGACCGACGCACGAATAATGAAAATACGACACCGTTATTGTCCCAGTTTTTGTTGGATAACCTCATTAGAGGGGACTTTAAAGTAACTTTCTGAAAACACGGACTTTGATGGATAGGGGCTTCAAACTCGAATGATACTCGGTATTATACAGGGTGACTGGTTAAACGATGGACTTATTTAGAATTGAAAAATGTATCTATCACATAATTAATTATTATGTCATGGTTTCATTTTTAATTATTTTACCTATTGTGGTATAGTAACTTTATTTTATTTCAGGTGCATCGTCCTCACATATTATCATTATAATTAAAAAAAAAACATTTTATAAGATTAACGATGGATTTTCTTGCCCGTTCTTCTCCATACGACAGCTACCATTTGGAAGAGGCGACTAGAATCAATTCTGTTTTACTGCAATTTTTGACGTTAAAAAGGGCCTTTTACGTGCCTATTTGAAGTAAATGCTTTGACTTTGGCTTTGAACTAGAATCTTGTTAAAATGAAAAGGACCTCAATGGCCTCAATGACCGTTTTGCGTGGATGTGACGCATGTTTTCCCCCAACTTGTATTTTTTTTGCGTTTGTGTTTTTTTCTGCGTCATGTTTACCGGAAATAAACGTATTTTCTTTTTCTTTGTTTCAGATTTTTAATTCGTTACCTATCACCTACTTAGCCTGTGCCCCACCTGCTAAACCTGCTAGCCAGCTATGTTGGGATCTGCTTTCAGTCTCACCGTATGCAACTGAATACCAATATTTTATATGGAGCGACTGCCTATCTGGACAACCCAGTTACTGGTTAATACAATACCCCTTAGTAAGACTGGCTGTCAGACTTTCCTGCTTCTGACAACCCATCACGACGTCCAAAGATCCACAATTGACACCAACGCTGGTACCAACGGCTTGCGTTTAGAGGCATGAAGGGGTCTTGATATGTAAAAATGTTAACACATCCATAGACCAACAATGGCAAATCAACCGCATGAGTCGGTCGATTTGCCTGTTATTACTTAGCCACAAGCCCCCTTTTTGATTCGTTACCAATAAGCATAAATTATCATATTCTTGAGCAAGTCCCACGTTTACCCAGCCACACTTCATAAACGAAGTTAGTTCGGATTCTGTTGTTTTATGAAATATGGATAGCCTCATCGACATTGACGATAATTTATCGAAATGTCACCGCCAGAGTGCAGACAAGGTATTTAGTTAATGTCGCTACTAAATAGATGTTTGTATTCAGTTTGTTTTGTTTTGAATTGAGTTGAGTGTACTCGGTGACGGATAGGGTCGGGAAAGTCAGTGGTGATTAAATTTTTGGATTGGGTTAGGAAAATCATTGGTGATTGAGTTTTTGGTGATCATGGAAATTTGTGACAGGTATTTGTCGGTGTTATCATAGCATCGGTATTCCAGTGGGCTCCACCCTGACTTACGAGTTGTAGGTCGCGAGTTCGAACCCAGGCGCCTGCCTGGGTTCGAACTAATGCCTATTATACTTTGTGTATTCAATTTTATAACCACTGTTCTGAAAACGGGAAAGGAACACATTGCGCGGAATCCGGCATGACCAGAAAAATCGAAGACATGTGACTTCTATCAACTGGCACTGGGCCCGTGTAGTGGACTATGGGTCCCTCTCGCAGAGAGAAAGCCTGTGTCCCGGCAGTGGACCTTTATAGGTGGATTATGCTGTCATAGCATTTATTTTTATTTGAGTAGATAAAACCGTACTCTGAAAGTTGAATGATAATGTAAAGCACTGCCTCATCATTTATGGTCTTCCTTGGTCTGCCCTGTATTTATTTTGTTTTGTTTGGTTGGCTTCCAGTCTAACTGGATGCAGCTAAATACCAGTGTTTTACATGGAACGACTGCCTATCTGACCTCCACAACTAAGTTATTGGGCAATACGATACCTCTTGGTAAGACTGGTTGTCAGACTTTCGAGCTTCTGACGACCCGTAACGACTGTCAAAGATCCACGAATGACAGCCGGGACCAACGGCTTAACATGCTTTCCGAGGCATGGCGGGGTCTTGGTATGTGAAGATGGTCACCCATCCACACACCAACCGCGGCAAGCGAAGCTTAACCTGATCGATCGACCCGTGCGGCTGTTATTACTTAGCCACAAGCCACTTTTTTTTAAAACGAATATTATGAGAAAATACTAAAAAATATATAGTATTATATGTATATTTTAACTCACATATTTTTTTGTATTTTCTCATAATATTCTTTTTGTACGCTACTGTATATTCAACACAAAAGTTAACTACTAAGATCATGAATGTATTACCTAATTAAGGTACCGTATATAATCCCAAAACTTTAAACTTCCATACCAAAAGGTTTCAGTTTAAAAGGACCAAAACGTCTTCCCCATAAAATTAATTTGTTACGCAAAACACCAAAAGGTGCACTTAAATTGGGCAGCTAACTACATTACTAATTGCTAAAGCTTATCCAAGCGAAATCTAATCATTACCAACCCTACCCTCGTTTTGGTCACAACGTAATGTAGAGTAAGAATTCCATAGGGTGCTTGTAATTTGCCAGATGTCTACGTAATATTGTAGATATTTTATTGAGTTTTTGGTAGGTTCTGGCCTTGGAAGATTTCTGGGGATTGATAAGAACTTAAGTTAAGCGATGGTATCAACGTCAGAACCCATCTTATTAAAATCTATAAACATTATATTCCCGCCTCTGCATCGCACAGTTTTTATGACTTGACAAAACATCGTTCTTACATGTATGTATAATTTCAACATGAATGATGTTACCAATATTTTGTTAAAATTTTATGATCTGACAGAGTCCGAGGAGTTCTTGCCCGTTCTTCTCCATAGGTATCTAACCTCCTACCTCCATAGGTAATTGGTTTATTTGAAATAAATGCTTTGAGTTTTGAGTTTGATCGGGATTTATTAATTATGTGTAAGTTTAATGATAATGTATTATAGATATAAACATTCCGGAGTAAATTTTGCACTTGATGGTGAAAACCGTATGAAAATCCATCATGGAGTTTAGGAGAACAACGCTGTCAAACAGACAGACACGAAAACGGCTTTAAATTATAATAATGTATATAGATTACTAAAATATGTGTAGGTAGCAGGGCTTGAAATACTGGTGTTTTTGAGAACCAGTACCATTGGCCTTGGTGTGCTACCGGTACCAGATGAAGTACCTGTACTTTTGGTATTTCTTATCAGTAGTACTATACCGTTACCAAAACAGATACTAAACAAATATTTTCGTAAGTTAGAGTGCGAAAACAGATATAGTAAGTAAAATGCTATCCGCTAATAGCCATTAGAAAAATAACTTCAAGGTTGCCTAACGTACGAGGTTCCTCGTATAAATATGAGATTTGTGGTACAGACCGGCTAACTGAATTTGTTACTGATACTTGTTAGGTGGAGTAACAGTACCCGTCTGGAACCGCGTACCCAGGTATCGAAAAGTACCGGTATAGAACCTGTATTTTTGGTACCGGTTCCAAGTATAGGATTCAGAATATGTTCTTCCAATCGAATAATATGCACGTGCTGGAAGAACAGCTTTACAAGTTACATAGGCAACATCCAATACCAAACCAATACTCGACACGTGTTTCTACCCTCCACAAGGCATCCTCGGAAGCTGTTGACTTATCAAACGCAAACTTCAATGTAAACGTTTTGAAATACTCTTTGATTACAGAATGTTTGTGTAGTACGACGAGAAGGTCTAGACTCGGTGACATTCAATCAACTATAACTGTAATGGAAAAATCAAAAATGAATTGGGTTGACATTTTTATTTATTAGCTTTATTTTATTTTATCCCTTACATCTACCTAGTTCTTATCCACCGTTTTGTGTTGTGTATTTGTTAATAACTTTAGTTTTGTACAGACGCCAGCAGGTCAAGCTACCCGAAACTGTCAAATTTTCCCAATCAACCTTGAACCTTAATGCTTTAGCGATAAAGTTGAAAATCTATTAAAGAAATTTGACAGATTGTAGTAGCTTGATGTGCTGGCGTCTGTACTTAAATAACGTTAGTCTTGTTAGGTGTAAGGGCCGCCTTGGCCTGCCAAGGCTGCGGGTTGTTCGAAAGAGATACCGTGGCCCCTGGCACAGGCAACTGAAGGAACACGGGTGGGTTTTAGTCAGTAAAAGTCTGACACGCCCTTCCGCTCAGCCCAGAGCTAAAATCAAAATATTTTATTTCACATAAACCTACATGGGCACTTATGAAACGTCAGAAGCTAGATGCATGGTTCTGATTGGTCGTTTCCTATGGAGAAGAGCCGGCAAGAAACTCCACAGTTACTCTTTTAAAAATAATTGGCTTTTACAATGTTTTCAAGGCAAGACAGCGTAGGCCTGTCAACAAGTACCAGGTACTTGATAGAATAAAAAATTGTCTTCTGATCTTAAGTCTACAAGGCCTTTTGCGGTGAAAGCCTCCTCCAAACCATTCCAAGTGACTATCCTCTGCCCATCTGGGCCATAGCTTCCAGCTATTTGTACGATATCGTCACTCCATCTTTTAAATAGTCTACCCTTCCTCCTTTTATGATATATTGGATCATCATCTGCCTAGCCTTTTCCCAACTATGTTGGGGTCGGCTTCCAGTCTAAGCGGATGCAGCTGAATACCAGTATTTTACATGGAACGACTGCCTATCTGACCTCCACAACCCAGTTACTGGGTAATACGATACCCCTTGGTAAGACTGGTTGTCAGACTTTCGGGCTTCTGACTACCCGAACGACTGTCAAAGATCCACGAATGACAGCCGGGACCAACGACTTAACGTGCTTTCCGAGGCACGGAGGGGTCTCGGTATGTAAAGATGGTCACCCATCCACAGACCAACCGCGGCAAGCGTAGCTTAACCTGACCGATCGACCTGTGCGGCTGTTATTATTTAGCCACGGGCCCCTCTCTCTATGGTATATTGGATACCAATTTATTTTCGTCCACAGCTGTCTGAATATGACCTGAGCATTTCTATTTCAGTGTCAGAACCTGTTTGACCGCATTTCTCACCTTTGTTATTTTACTTATCAGTGATCTTTAGACTCTATTGGAGTTATCGAAAAGCTTATGTCAAACCTGTTGAAAGTAGTTGCAGAAATACGAAACGTTTTGAAAGCGATTGTCACTGGTCTAGTGCCCCAGCACAGTCTGGAAAGTCAGTCACGCGAAGCTGCCATACTTAACGTAACCTTTTGGGTCACCTCCACTCCTGCAGAAAATCAGCAAAGTCACCTATTTGTAAAAAATATCATTCAGCAAAATAAACACATAGTCTAAATGTCCGTGGCCGAGGCCGACCTTGACCCTGATCGCAACAAAATGTTGAGGTAGTGGGAACTGTTTTCCTACCCCGTTTTTTTGTTTTCCCCATTTCCCCTTTTAATTAATTTTGGCGCGGGTGACAAGGCATTTATAGAAAAATTCTCAGAGGCGAGCAGTTGGTTTGTATTGTTCTTTTTTCGGAAACCAATTAGGGGTTCACTTACTGGAGCTACGGTGTTGAATGTAACGACTTGTTTTAAAGTTACGAAAAGTTTTGACTGGTAGTATGATTGATTGACTTGATACTAAGGTTTCCTATCAGCGATAATGAAATTGCTTTTGCAGTCTGTGTATGAAAACGATGCTTTTTTCAAAGTTTTTAGGGTTCCGTACTCAAAGGGTGCCAACGGGACCACTAAGCTTCCGCTGTCCGTCCGTCCGTCTGTCTGTCAGCGGGTGGTTTCGTATTACCCAGTAACTGGGTTGTAGAGGAAGTTTAATCTTTGCTGTTAACATACAAGATCATGTAGAGTTTAATTAATTATGCATATTTATGGTGGGGTTTGACATTTAGTGGTAAGAATTCACATGTCTAATTGTCTAGAAGCCGACCCCAACACAGTACACAACACACAACACACACAACAAAAGGCTGGGCAGATGTTGATGATTTATCGCACACCGATTTCGGCTACGGTGACTATTTCTGTTTCTGTTTCTGGGTTACGAGCGTATGCTCTGATGTGGCTAATGTTACCTATCTTCATCTTCCTATATTTTATTTCACAAAAACCTACATGGGCACTTAAGAAACGTAAGAAGGTAGGTGCGCGGTTCCAATAATTGGTCGTTTCTATGGAGCAAGAAAGTCCACAATACATTCAATTGTTATCAGACACGTGTCCTATACATCATGTGACCCTGTCCTTATTAAAATGATTACAGGTGTAACATTCTTCTAATTTTGTACCTTCATTCACGACTTTCAACACCTCACCTCTAGACGACCTCTGTATTAAATCGATGATTTGGAAACGTGCCGTCATAATCTTTGAGCTAACTAAACTGGTAACGTGTGAAAAATTGAAAGCTAAAAATTACTGATCGTTATTTTTTAACTTGGATATTATTGCACGCTCAGACGAAATACTCTTTGTATTTCGTTTGAGCTGTGTCGCTGTAAAAATTAAATGAATGTTAGAAATAGCGTTTATTTGAGAGTTAAATATCGAAAATGAAAGTAAACGTTTCGACTAAGATAACATTTTATTTGCAAGGGATTTGACTTTGACCTAGATACTTATAGCTAGATTATGGTCAGCTTATTTTCAATCTTAACTTGACAGAGAGAGAGGGGCCCGTGGCTAGATAATAACAGCTGCACATCTCGATCGATCAGGTTAAGCTACGCGTGCCGAGGTGGTCTGTGGATAGGTCAACTAGTCTTACCAAGGGTATCGTATTTTAACCTAGTACTTAACAGGGTGGTGAGGGTCAGATAGGCAGTCGCTCCATGTAAAACTGGTATTCAGCTGCATCCGGTTAGACTGGAAGCCGACCCTAACATAGTTGGGAAAAGAAGAGCTGAAGCTGACTTCTCTTCTCTTCTGATGACGACTAATCCATCTCAGTAGTCATGTCAGACTTTCGAGCTTCTGTACCATCCCGACTACCCGTAAATACTGTCAAAGTTCCACGAATGACAGATGAATAAAGAAGTATGAAAGAGACATAATTTTATTTATATTCACATGCGATACATGCTGCGCAGACCTCAAATAATTGAAATGGAATGGAATAAGGTTAGGAGAGAGATGAGCAAACGTGTCAAAATTGTTTAATTTAGACATACTACGCTTTTCGTACACAGTTGTTGTAATACTTAAGTAAACTTGATCGTGTATACTCTGTAAGCAAGTTAGGCCGGGTGTCAGTGAGGTCATGCCTGATACGTTACTCAATTATCACTCGGCAATTGGCAGGCTGTGGAGTCGTGTGACATTGTATGTGAGACCGTATAATGTGAATGTTACCACAGGACAAAGAAGATAAAGTGGTTTTTTGGGTAACGCTCGAGTGTACAATAGATTCTGTAATTGTGTGTATTTTTTATGATCTTTGGGACATTTGAGAATATATTTCCATCATCTTTTATAAATATCAAGTATCTTTCGGTATACTATAATATTGCTCCTATGTGTGCTGGACGCTAGTGTTACTGTAAAATTGCTCCACGACAGTCCGAGTATCATCATCATCTGCCTAGCCTTTTCCCAACTATGTTAGGGTTGGCTTCCAGTCTTACCGAATGCAGCTGAATACCAGACAGTTCGAGTGTAACGGGTGTAAAAATACCCTTAGCAAAGCCGAGTCACTTATTCTTCCCGTTATTCTGATCATGTATTTTTGTACTGGACTATACCTGGGGACCTTCTGGTTACGGAGATATTGAAGAACTTTTTTTGACGTTTTTCACGAAAACATGTTTAAAATATTATTGCGCTATATTGGGCAATGTGCTAACGTAAACAGGAAATTTTCATACCAAAAATAAAAGTCCTTCGCCAGCAATTATTTTTGCACAAAGTTACTTAATTTGATATACTGAATGCGTAGATGATAGCTTCGTGATGGGTCTTTTTATACCCTGTATCTTTTACGTATTTTTAGTACAGATCATGGAAGACTTTTTACCCAACTGTGCGACAGCAAAGGCAGGGTTATTGCAACGAAGTACTTTAACGCAAGCCGCGTTAAAGAAGTTCGTTTCAATGTCGTAGGAGTAAACTGGCGCAAATCGTCACGTAAAGAAAATACGTTACTCTCTCTTTCTGTTATATATAATTTGTATTATAAATATTAAAGAGAGAGAGATAGTTCTCATGGTTTTCGAGGGCTCTAAAGCCTATAGTTAGGTCAAAATAAAAATTCAAAAGGGCGGTTGCAAAAATTTTTAAATTCATGCGTGTCGTTTTCACGTTTTGATTTGTAAGGGTGCTAAGGCCGATGAAAACCCAAAATTAACTTTATGAGAGCTTTTAAAAACATAAATACTACATTGCTCTGTATGAAAAACTGTACTAAATTCACACTTTCTCTCTCCGACTTTTTCTATTATATACGAGTGTGTGTGCGTGCGAGTATCGCTACCGCATAAGGAACTTTGTTGCTGACGGGGGTCCCCCGACCGCATTCGTTTTATTTACTAAAATTATATAATTTTTCGCCTTCAGCCAACTTAATCAGCATCTCTCTTCATTTCAGTTCAATTACTAAGAAAGAGCATTCCCATTAAAATTAATTCGATTGCATTATATTTTAGTTTCAGTATATTAAAGCTAATGGACTTAGAGAGCCTTAATGTTATTTCTGCCAGCTTCATCTAAATCCATCACTTTATGCGGTCAGCCATTTTGTTTATATTATACAGAATGTTTGAAAATTGTTATGATTCTTATAAACTATGTAAGATGCCAGACGGTAGGGGTCCGTGGCTAAATAATCACAGCCGCACAGGTCGATCGATCAGGTTAAGCTACGCTTGCTGTGGTTGGTCTGTGGATGGGTGACCATCTTTACATACTTAGACCGTTAAGTGGTTGGTCCCGGCTGTCATTCGTGGATCTTTGACAGTCGGTACGGGTAGTCAGAACCCCGAAAGTGACAAGGGGTATCGTATTGTCCAGTAACTGGGTTGTGGAGGTGAGACAGGCAGTCGCTTTATCTAAAATACTGGTACTCAGCTGCATCCGGTTAGACTGGAAGCCGACCCCAACATAGCTGGGAAAAAGCTGGGTAGATGAAGATGAGGTTGCGTGTTCTAAACCCAGCAAGTTCTACTGCGACTAGGCACATGATAAGATGCCAGACAGATTTTGCACGATTTTTTCTAAATTACATAAAAAGAAATAACGCAATGTGTATTTATTATATTCAATACTTTGAAGGACTTTTTGGTGCCACGTGTGTACAATGCCAGCGTAGTAGTAGGCGACCGTATCCTAACAGAAAGCGCGAGTACGCGATTGTCGCGTTCGTTTATATTGTATAAGTCATACTCGCACGACCAATCAAGTCGCGATTGTTCGTCATTTTTCAGGTAAACGATCGCGTAAGTGCGTATTCATGCAACAATCGCTGTTGGTTATGACGCAAGATGCGGTTCTACACGCTACGCAGCTATCTTACTAAGATACGACTCGACAATCGCTTTCGGTTATGATGTAAGATGCAGTTCTACACGCTACGCAGCTATTTTACTAAGATACGACTCGACAATCGCTTTCGGTAATGACGCAAGATGCGGTTCTACACGCAACGCAGCTATTTTACTACGACACGACTCGACAATTGCTTTCAGTTATGACACAAGATGCGGTTCGACACGCTACGCAGCTATTTTACTACGACACGACTCGACAATCACTTTCAGTTATGACGCAAGATGCGGTTCTACACGCTACGCAGCTATCTTACTACGACACGACTTTAGATCGTACTTTTTTGTAAAAGTATCACAAGACTTGATAGAGTAACACCATGTATACAGACTATTAGAGTTGTTCCTCCTATTGTATTCACTTTTCATTAGCGTTACCTTTCACTTATCATTGAGACATCTAATGTAATAAAATAAATGATGTAATTTATTTAAATAAGGGACAAATGAAATGTTCAAGGGTTAATATTTGCTTTACAAAATTAATAATGAAGATCTGAGTAAACATATACTGGGGTGCATGTTGAAGAGCCTCCTCGTGGCGCACCCTGGGCAACGTCGGCTCCAAGTGCCCACCAAGTTTTGGTGGACACTTGGGGCTGGCGGCTAATCTTCAACAAACGGGGAAGGGTCATGGTTCCAATCACCGATCATCCTTGATGGTCGGTGAAGGGAACCGGGCTACATACGTCTACTCCCCCTCTGCTTACAGAGGAAGGTGAGTGGGCGTAGACTGGGGGGGGGGCGGTTCGCGCCGCTGCACCCACTAGAGTGTGGGTGGTGGAGGAGTCCATGTCCGCGCTGCGTCTGTCCGGCATCCGGCGGCAGCGTGGGGACGTCGGGGCGGTGGTTGGTTCTGCCAGCCGCCGGCCACCCCGTAATCCTGGGTTCAGGACCGGGGGTCCGAGCCACTGAGGCCCGGGCTGCGAGGTAGACAACCTCTCTAAAAAATCACCCCAATCCCAAGGTCTAGCGTGCCGATGGGATGAATGGCCGGAGGGGATCCGGTCATTAGCGCGTCCAAGGGACCTCACCCTTAAAAGGAAAACATGAAAAAGTCTGCTATTGGAAACATTCCTCAGGCGGGTACCCTCCTACTCAAGGAGGGTCAATCCCGCCCTTCTACGGAAGGCAGCCCCACTGTATCTGGGGGGGGCAACAATAGCTTCGTAGGCCGGCAGACCACCGCTGGCCTTCGTCAACCAGGTCTTGCGTCGCAAGAAAAGGAGCTCCGGGTTAGCCCGGAGCGCCTGTGCGGCGCAGACGCACCGCTTGCCGTCGTAGACGGCAACAAGAGCCGAGGAGGCTCACGGAAGAGTGATGCGGGGTCGGAGTCCGACGTCGCATCTGGAGGAGCGAGCTCGGGAGGCTCAGGGAGCCCTTGCCGAGACAAAGAGATGGCCGCTGCAAAAAGAAAGGCACGAAGCAAGCGGCCAAGGTCATTGGACGGCCAGGGGTCGTCCTCTGACGTAGAGCTGGCCTCGGCTCGGAAAATCCCCACCAGTAGGCGGGGGGGAGTCCGAGAGCGAGGCGTAGGGAGGGGGCTCACTGCTCGGGAGGTGGCAGAGCTTGCAGAGAAGCCGGCAAAGGAGGGGGGAACCGGTAGCGCGGTCGCTACGGAGCCCTCGGGTGACGAAGCGGGCGAGGTTGGCGGCCCTGATGCGGACCGCATGAGGAAGTTTGCGGCGGTCGTGGAGGCAGCGATTCGGGACGTGTCCCTGAAGAAGCTGCAGACTTCCAAAAACAGGGCCGTAGCCTCGGCAAAGGCCGCCATTATGGCGGCGGCGGAGGCGGCCAATTGCACCGGTCCTTCGGCCGGCGAAGTGGCCGAATTGCGGGCGGAGGTCGCCCGCCTGACGGCTGCCACGGAGCTTCTCCAAGAGGAGAACAGGAAGCTCCGGGCAGACCTGGCCGGCCTGAAGGCCCCCGACAAAGGGCAGGTGTCACCAGCAGCCAGCCAGCCAGCCAGCCAGCCGGCAGGCCAGCCGGCAAGCCAGATCGTGCCGGCGGAGAACCAGGTCCTGAACCTGGTTCGGCAGGAACTGGCGGCCTTCCAGGCGCGGTTCGTCGCCCTGGAGGGTATGGTCCTGCGCCCGCCCTTAGCGGGTAGGACGGCCCCAGGGCCGAAGGCGGCCTCGTACGCAGCCGCTGCCGCCCCTAAGCCCGGGCCGTCCGGCCGGGCCCAGGCGTCGGCTGGAGGAACCGCGGCGCCGGCGAAACCGGCATTGGCTGGCGGAGCCGCCGTGCCGGCAAAACCGGCCAAACCGGCGAAAAGGAAGAAGGGCAGGGCGGCTGGGGAGGCGAAGGCCCCAGAACCTCCGCCTCCCCCAGAGAAATCTCCCACGACCAACGCTGAGTGGCAGGTGGTCGGGGAGAAGAAGAAGGCGGCCAAGGCGGCCAGAAAAAAGGCGCAGAGGAGGCGCCGCAAGGAGCGAGCCGTTGCGGCTAGGCTTCGTGCCCCGAAGACCGCAGCTGTAGTGATCACACTACAGCCGGAAGCGGAGAAGAAGGGCATGACCTACCGCGACGTGCTTTCCAAGGCGAAAGCGGCGGTAAATCTGCAGGAGCTCGGCGTTGCTGGGGGCATCCGGCTAAGGGTCACTGCGACTGGGGCCCGGATGCTGGAGGTCCCTGGTGCGGCTAGCGGCCCGACTGCTGACGCTCTGGCCGAAAGGCTCAGAGCGTCCTTAAATGCGGACGAGGCCCGAGTGACCAGACCCACCAAGTGCGCTGACGTGCGCATCCTGGGTCTGGATGACTCTGCGACGGTGGAAGAGGTGGTGGCCGCCATCGCTAGGACTGGGGAGTGCTCTACCGAGCAGGTGAGGGCGGGCACTCTCCGTCCTGACTCCACGGGGATGCAAGCCATCACGGTGAGCTGCCCCGTGTCGGTGGCCCAAAAGTTAGCCGGGGAGGGCCGAAGGCTCCTGGTAGGCTGGGTTTCCGCGCAGGTGAAACTGCTGGAGCCCAGACCTCTGAGGTGCTTCCGCTGCCATGTGGGCAGCCACGTGGGGGCTAAATGCACCTCGGGGGTGGACCGCAGCAGTCTCTGCTTCCGCTGTGGTCAGCCCGGTCACAAGGCCGGCTCTTGCAACGCCATGCCGCACTGCTATGCATGTGCGGCTGCCGGCAAGCCGGCCGATCACCGGGCGGGCAGCAAGTCCTGCGCCCCACCCACCGAAGCCAGGAGGAAGGGCAGGCCCTCCGCCGCCGCCGTCGCCACCACCACCACCGTCGCCGCCTCTGCCGCCGCCGCCGCCGCCGCCGCCGCCGCCGCCACCACTACCGCCGCCGCCGCCGCCGCCGCTGCCGAGGGTCCCTCACAAGGGGCCCGGGAGGGGGCGGAAATGGAGGAGTAATGGCTCCGCCTTTACGCCTCCTTCAGGCGAACATCAACCACTGCGCCTGCGCTCAGGACCTGTTGCTCCAGAGCATGGCGCAGTGGTCGATTAATATCGCCGTGGTCGCTGAGCCGTACTTTGTCCCGCCCAGGGATAACTGGGTGGAGGACCTTAACGGCTCAGTGGCCATAATTTCGTCGGCTGCCGCCGGTACCCCGTCCCTCGAAGGTGTCACGAAGGGACAGGGGTGCGTAGCAGCACGGTTCGGAGAGATTGTGGTAGCGGGAGTCTACTTCTCTCCGAGCCGAACTCTCGCCGAGTTCCAGAACTCCTTAACAGAGTTGAGTGTCGTCGTCGCCAGAAGCCATCCTTTCTCCGTGCTAGTGCTCGGGGACTTCAACGCCAAGAATGTGGCCTGGGGTTCCCGTTGCACGGATGTGCGGGGCAGGATGGTGGAGGACTGGGCTCTGGAAACAGGCCTGGTCGCCGTGAATCGGGGTTCTGTCCCTACGTGTGTGCGGATGCGGGGCGAGTCGGTAGTGGACATCACGTTCGCCAGCCCCGCTCTGTCACAGCGTGTCATTGACTGGCGCGTCATGGAGGAGGTGGAGACCTACTCCGACCATCGGTATATCCGATTTGATGTCTCCACCCAGACCTCTAGCGCGCTGGTCCGACAGGCCCCGAGTGGTCCGCGTTGGGCGCTGAAGCAGCTGGACCGGGAGCTCCTCCTGGAAGCCTCGATCGTGCAGGCCTGGGTGTCTTCACCGGACAGGCCTGCTGATATCGACGATGAGGCGGAGTGGTTCCGGGAGGCCATGTCCGAGATATGTGACGTGGCAATGCCCCGAGTCCGGCCAGGATGCGCCCGACGCCGGGTGTACTGGTGGTCGCAGGAGGTGGAGGCGTTGCGCAAGGCGTGCGTTGACGCGCGACACCGGTACACCAGGCACCGCAGGCTCCGCATCCGCCCTCCGGATGCGGAAGCCACAGAGGCGGAGCTGTACGAGGGGTACAGAGCGGCGAAGACCGCCCTCCGAGAGGCTGTCCAGCGGGCCAAGGATGCGGCCCGCGAGGAGATGCTGGAGACTCTGAACAGAGATCCATGGGGGCGCCCTTACAAAATGGTGCGGAATAAACTCCGCACCTGGGCCCCCCCGCTGACTCAGAGTCTCCGCCCACAGCTGGTGGAGGAGGTGGTGAGCGCTCTGTTCCCTTCGCGGGGGGAGCATACTCCCCCGCCTATGGCTCCGCCACTGGCGGTGCCCGAAGCGGACCACGCGGACGACGACGACGACACCCCTGAAGTGACCGGGGTAGATCTGAGAGCGGCGGTAGGCAGGCTGAAGGCCAAGAACACCGCCCCAGGACCCGACGGCTTGCCGGGTAAAGCCTGGGTCCTGGCCTCGACGGCTCTCGGGCCTCGACTGGAGGCGCTCTTAAGCGCATGCATGGAGAGAGGCCAGTTTCCGCTCCGTTGGAAGACGGGGAAGCTGGTCCTCATTCAGAAGCCAGGGCGCCCTGCGGACTCTCCGTCCGCATACCGGCCCATAGTGCTGCTCGACGAGGTCGGCAAGCTCTTCGAGAGAGTAATTGCGGGCCGCCTCGTCGGGCACCTGGTGGGGACTGGGCCGGATCTTGCGGATTGCCAGTTTGGCTTCCGCAAGGGGCGCTCGACGGTGGACGCCATCATGCGCGTGAGAGCCCTCACGACGGGGGACGCGGTGTCCCGGGGTGGGGTGGTCGTGGCGGTGTCACTCGACATCGCTAACGCGTTCAACACCCTGCCCTGGAGCTGCATTGGGGAGGCACTCCGGTATCACCGGGTGCCGACCTACCTCCGTCGAGTAGTCGGGGCGTATCTGACGGACAGAGCCGTCATCTACCCCGGTCGCGACGGGAACTGGAACCGGCGAGAGATGTCGTGCGGTGTCCCACAGGGATCGGTTCTGGGGCCGCTCCTGTGGGACATCGGTTACGACTGGGTGCTGCGGGCCGACCTCCCTGAAGGCGTCAGCGTAGTTTGCTACGCTGACGACACGCTGGTCCTGGCGCAGGGGAGGTCGCATCAGGCGGCGGCCGACGCGATGACACGCGGGGTTGCGATAGCCGTGGAAAGGATCCGGCGGTTGGGTCTCGAGGTGGCATTGCACAAGTCCGAGGCCATGTCCTTTCATGGGCCTCGGTACGGGCCACCTCCAGGATCCCAACTAGTGGTAGGAGGGGTTCACATCGGCGTCGAGACCACGATGAGGTACCTGGGTCTCGTCCTCGACAGTCGATGGAACTTCGTCGAGCACTTCCGACGTTTGGCCCCCAAACTGGAACGGGCCGGGGCCGCCCTAAAGCGGCTCTTGCCCAACCTGAGGGGGCCAAACGCCTCCTGCCGGAGGCTTTACGCGGGGGTCGTGCGGTCCATGGCCCTATATGGGGCCCCGGTATGGGCGCGTTCACTGCGGCTGCGAGCCGCACACTACCTGAACGCGCCCCAAAAGGTGGTAGCCATAAGGCTAATCCGGGGCTACCGCACGATCTCGGGCGAGGCAGCAAGCCTCCTTGCCGGACTGCCGCCATGGGATCTGGAGGCGATAGTGCTCGCGCGCCTGTATGATTGGCGCGCGGAGGCACTACGCCGGGGGGAAACTCCGCATCCGCGGCAAACCGCGGCGGAGCGGACGAACCTCCGGCGCGATCTCATGGCGGCATGGAAGGAGCGACTATCGCAACCCAGCGCAGGGCACGCCACGATAGCGGCGGTAAGACCCCTCTTTGAGGAGTGGCTAGAGAGACGTCACGGCGTTCTCACCTACCGCCTGACGCAGGTCCTCTCCGGACACGGATGTTTCGGGAGGTTCCTGCACATCATCAGGCGGGAGGAGACGCCCGGGTGTCACCACTGTCAGGATCGCCCAGAGGACACGGTGGAGCACACGGTGGAGGTCTGCCCTGCTTGGGCAGAGCACCGCCGTGCCCTCGTAGAGGCGATCGGCAGCGGCGGCGACCTCTCGCGTCCGGCCCTGGTTCAAGCCATGGTCCGGGGCGAGAGGGAGTGGGAGGCAGTCACCTCCTTCTGCGAAGCAGTCATGCTAGCGAAGGAGGTGGCGGGGTGGGCGAGAGAACGCGCCTTGCGCACCTCACGCCTCAGCCGCCGCGGGAGACGCTCCGGGCGTCGGGAGCCGCGTGACGACTCCCGGCCACCGTAGGCGCGGGTCTGCGGGCGGTGAGTAATGGGTAACTCACCGTCCGATCAGGACCAGGCCCGTGCCGGACGGCGTGTTGTGTTCCACGCGCGCCTCAAAGAGATGTCAGCATGAGTGACGGGGCCCCATAGGGCCGTAGCCTGCCAGGGTAGCGGGATTGTCCGAAAGGGTTACCGCTGCCCTGGAACATAAAGGGCTAAGGAAGGAACACGGGTGGGTTTTAGTCAGTAAGAGTCTGACACTCCCTCCTGCTCCACCCATAGCGGGAGGAGTCATTTGATGATTTCCCATCCTCAAAAAAAAAAAAAAAAAAAAAAAAAAAAAAAAAAAAAAAAAAAAAAAAAAAAAAAAAAAAGTAAACATATACTAACTAGACTTTATTTGCATGCTCATTAATTTAAAATTGATTAACTAGGTTTGGCAATTATTGTAAAAAGTGGTGGTTATTTTAAAGACCACTTTTGACCACTTTTCGTGTATGTACATTACATAACTATTTATTAAACTTCAAATAAGATCATGATAAAAGTCAAATACGATGATACGACGACCCCTACGATAACTTCAGCTGGATGAACCAACGACCTTTAAAGTGGCAAAAACAAAGTGGATGCGAAGGGCAGAACCGCGTGTTCTGGCGCAACTTCGGGTTGGCCTATGCCCAGCAATAAAGTACAACTAGGATAGGTTGATGCAGACAAACGAAGCATGACCGCAAAAGGATCTCCTTAAGGCCCATTTATCCCGACCTCGAGCGATGCGACTTGCGTCAAGCTGCACGCGCTTGCATCACCTGTTTCCGTCTGTGTTGCGTCGCAGTGACGCGTGGCATTCTCTTAACGACGGCGTTCACTTTTTCTATCCTCAGTCACTGTCGTAAGGCGCGTGTAGCTTGTGGCCACGGGGTAAAGTACAGCCGATCTCTTCTGAAAAATCTCACCGTAAAAACTAAAACGAAGTAAGTTTTTGAAGTGGGAAGTCAATCCTTAGAGTCAACTCGGATGACAGTTGACAGTCACTTCAAGCTCATAGCATGATCAGCCTATGATATTCCCACTACGAGGACACAGGCCTCCTCTTTTCGAGAGGGAGTGGGCGGTAATATACCACGCAGGCTGTAATGCGGGTTGGTAGATGTGACATGTCTTCGAATTGTTGGTTCTAAGACGCTTCTCATTACGTCGTTTTCTTTCACCGTTTTAGAGCAGTGATGAAATTATTTACACAAAGTAAAGCGCCTGCCTAGGTTAGAACCCACGACTTACAGCTAGTAAATCGGGGCCATTACCACTGGGCCACAATATTCACGGTAATATTTTTACAGAATATCACCACAGTTTTAAGAAATAGTTGCTCGTCCCGGTCTGAACCCGCTAGAGAAAAAGGTAAACAGGATAAATAAACAGAGAAAATATACGGTACCCGCCGTCTCCGTCATACGGGCCGCGTGGCAAATTTATGCGGTTTTTATCAAAATACGGAGAAAATAAAACATATTCCCGATTCATAATTTATTTGCATGAAGAGGTCCGTTCTAGTTTTAATATGTAGGTAGCTTTTGATGTTAGTATTTTTATTCCTTATATTCCTTGATATAAACCTATATCATTTGGGCATGGGTGGATCTCTAGTACTATATTTCTTTTTGTACCTTATTCACCTGTCTATCAATGTTCTATTACGTTTATCTGTCAGTGTAAAACGGCGAAAGATAATTGCAGTTCGCAAAAACGTTGTGCCTTTATCCAAGTTATGCCAGATTCCTGGTATAAAGCAAATTGTACGCAGTATCCTCTTCTGAATTTTAAGAAATCTGCTCCGGACAGCGGAGGAGGGAACTCAAAGGTTATGTGGCGCAACTTGAAGTCTTTATCCGGCAGCAGCAGTGTTTGAAGAATTTACCTTTTAATATCAAAACTGGAAGGATATAGAATAAATTCTTTAAACCAAACTACCGAATATATAGGATGACTTGTAATTTGACGTATTCCTTCCAGGACGTGATATTCTGACCCATTTGCAATAATTAAGCACCCCATAAAGCCTACTACTACCCTAGGAAGTGATATTTAGTGACGAATTCTGGGAAATTTTCAAAAATACATAAAAATTGAGTTTTGTCGAGTCCCATGAACGAACAGCGCTTGTTGCAAATGGGTCACACTATCACGTCCTTGAAGGAATACGTCAAATTACAAGTCAACCTGTATAGTAGGTAGTTTGGTTTAAAGAATGTATTCTCATAAAGAACACAGAACAGTTCACTTATTTAACACATGAGCTATGCAAATAAATCATGCAGTTTTATTTGTTTATTTGTTTGCTACATGTAAAACACTGGTTAGTAGGTTTTAAACTAACATAATGACTCTGTGAGTCGACAAAACAAAATAGAATTTTTAAAACTAGGCTTCTAAAGATTCTAAGGGCTGATTTGTCAATTGACAGATAATTTTTATTCGTGGAATAAAGTTGACGTCTGACAGTTTTTGTATGGAAGAACTGTCAAAAATTTAAAATTATTCCTCCGATAAAATTATCTGGTGTTGGAAAAATCAGCCCTAAATCAATCAAATGGTTATTTATCAATTTGTTTTTTCTTTCTCTAGCTAGGTGGTATATTGTTTCTGAACATAATCTTTTAACTTTAAAAAAAAAAAACGTTTTTTTTGCATTAACTATCTTATCTGGCAACTTATTGAACAGTACCGCTCCTTCATACAAAATATTTTCATTTTTGAATTTGAAATGTTGCATCAAAGTAAAATGAAGCTAGCTAATTCCTCAATTAACAAAGAACACTTACCATTCATATCAATACAATTAAAATAATAGAACAAACACAAACATTATTATATTATTATCTGTTAGAATAACACCTAGTGCACACTGTCGTATTTCCGGACATAAGTTCTCCGAATAGCTACCATTAAAATAAGCTTTAAAATAATCCGGTCACCATTCTCAAAGACATAGTACGGTGAAAGCGGAGTTTGGTCGCAGATGTGTCCCGGCGACTAGGAAACTTTGAAAACTGAATTTTCTTTTTGTTCCAATGAAGTTGGCTCTATTTTTTTTTTTTCTATGTCGGATTTTCGATGCGTAATTTTGTAAGGAGAATATCGTAGAACTGTATGCGTGTGTTTGGTGCTGTGTACTTTGGAAACTAGGTTTTTATATTATGGCAATTTCTGTTGCTTTTATTGAAAGGGGAAAATGCTAAGAAATAAAGAAAGGATATTTATTGGGACTCGCAGAGGAATATCACTAAGTAAACAAAACAATGTTTGTAAATATGTGAGCACCATGTATCTATCACATAGTTAATTTATATGTCATGGTTTCATTAATTCATTTTAATTCTTTTACCTATTGTGGTATAGTAATTTTATTTTAGGTGCATCGTCTTCACATATATTAATATAATTAATGTAAGCAAAATATTGTAAAACATTTTAAAAGAGTAACGGTGGAGTTTCTTGCCCATTCTTCTCCATACGAAAACTATCTTTTCGAAGGGGCGACTAGAATCAATTTTATTTTTGACGTTTAAAAGTACCTTTTATGTGCCTATTTGAAATAAATGATTTGACTTTGACTCTGAAACTAAATATACTCTTAAAAATAAATATGCATGAAATAGAAGAAAAAACTCAGCCAGAAGTGTCAAGTTTTTTCCCCAATTATAACAATTCTAACTTATTCATTCAATTATGTTGTGGTCCGTTTGCAAATTCACCAGATTTGGTAGAATTTTTATATTGTCATCCTCATTTAAATATTTACCAGTATCGTGTACTATTCAATCTATTACCTACTGTTGAATATTTATTTCTGCTTTATTTTTGTGTCGTTCCGTCCAGACCTTACACTAAAAAATACAAGTGCCGCGTAGTTTTTCTTCAACAACACAATACGAGAAATCAACAGCAAAGTGTAGGCGACTTGAAAGCCTATCGTATACTTTCGACATGTGTTTATGTAATGTACCATGAAATTGGCTAGCTATTGGAATTGAAACACGAACAAAATACCCAATAAAATTGTGAGGAGGCTTTGTTTTTACATGTCGAATTTTATTTTTATCCTCCAGGCTGGAACACCCCATTTGTTTCTGTAAGAACCACGTTTAGGAATTCAAGAGTTTCTTTTTTTGCACTATTTTTGGTTGTTTGCAAAGCAAATAAAATGAGGCATAATCGGCTGTTTTCAAGTATTCATGAAATAAGATACGTTTGAAGATAGAATAAACTATTTAGTATGAATTGGGCTTTTGAGGGTTTTATTGACAGAAGAAAGATCTAAAGCGTTTGTGGGTGAGAACTCAGAGACGGCGATTAATCTCAATGAAGCACCATCCTACAAATGACTGATTTAAGGTTGCCATTTGTTTTCTTTTTTCACATTCAATTTTATGCTCGATGGTTAAACTGTCAGTGTCGGTCAGATAGACAGTCGTTGCATGTAAAATATCTAGTGTTCAGCTGCATCGTATTGCAATGGAAGTCAACCCCAACATAGTTAGGAAAAAGCTATAATAATGATGATAATTTTTAAGGCCAGTGCATAAGAAATCTCACCATCCCTAAATAATTACATACCTCTACGTTTTTAAACACTGGGCTTTTAAACTCTTTCGAAGAATCCGTTAATACTGGCTGGAATGAAAATCAATCGCACCTTTATGGCTGAATCTCTTGAAAGCAACGTGGCTTTCGCAGGTATAAAGAGTTACGACTAGTCTTTGGAAGTGCTTTCAATACGATTCTACTCATTATTTTTATTTATAGAAAACCCTACATACCTTTTGTTATACAATGGCTGTTATCCATGTTGATGATCATTTATATACTTGTGAAGTTCTGGTGATCAATATTCATAATGACATTACTAATAGTACATATTTATTTACTGACTTGGTGTCCCTACAGGTAGCATACTAGGCCTCAAGCTAAATTCTAATAAAAAGTTATTCATTTATTAATGTGCTTATCTGAAATAGGTATTGGTTTGAAAGGATTGACCTCTTTACGTTTGTACGCATTTAAAACACATTTTAAATGAATTGTATGTTACAAAAGAGTCAGCTATCCAGTCAAATTAGTAGGTAACCGGTTAACCAATCCAATCCAATAATGCCTCTATTCAAATCCGTTTATAATAATTCAAACTGAAAATCAACACAAACGCGACACGAACAGATCGTTTTAACAGCTGCACAATTAGAACAAACGTATAAGCATTATTTAAATATTCTGTTTCAAAAGCGTTATTCAGAATAACGCTGAATTTTCCTTTGGATTGCACGAGAAAGCGCTGGAGCGGGTAACATTCACATCTGTGTGTTCCGTTCCGCACCTCCTGCATTCAAGTTTTATAGAGATAATTACAGAGATTATAAAGGGGAACCGTCTTTGTTATCCCTGTTCTTTCTTCTCTTTTTAACAGCCTATTAAAGATAAAGACGTAAAATAAAGGGGAGTTAATCCGTTTACTTGCCTCTTGAGAGACAATAGGCCCTTGATACAACAACAAATTAAAATTTTGAACTTGTGCTGTTTTACGCTTTATGTTGAGGTGGTAAAGGCGAGAATTAAATGGCTATAAATAAGGGACATATTTTGATGGTGCTGGAACGATAAACGATAATTGTAATGTAACCAAAATTTTATGATTTGGATCCTTCATAAAAATGTTGGCGTCATCAGATGCAGTAAAGTTGGATATAAAGTAAATTTCAAATTACTCAATGTTTACTGTATTTAATGAAATCTTTCAATTCTTTTTTTTTCAAAGATAATATAAAATTGCTGAATATGATAATATTTCCCCGTGTATACATATCTACGTGGAGGATTATTTCCACCTTCTAGGCCTGTGTCCCAACTCCCAGCAGTGGGAACATTAAGGCTGATTATGTTTATGCTAAATGCCTCTAAATTATACTATGATGCCTATTTTTTTCGTACCCACCATGTTTGTATAATCCTTATAATCAACCTCGTTCATGACGGTCAATTTTTATCTTGTTTTTTACCCTTTCCTGATTCGTACATATATAATATATATATATATATATAATGTGCTTATTGACTATCAATCCGTTTGTACTCCTAGTAACAATACACACGTGTTTCTTTTCAACATTGAACCAAAATTGCGTCATAACGTACCTCTGCGTAGCTATAAATTCGCAACAACACAACCGACCCTCGTCCAAAGCACACATTCCCCAGATTTGAGAAACAAGATAGTGCAGTAAAAAGGTATCATAACAATGCACATTTCTTCAATAAACAACCCAGATTTAAGTGAAACTTGAGCGTTCAGAGAGTTGGAAACAAAAAGCAAACTACTGAACAAACTGTTTGATATTTTCTTTGTGAAATAAAACGGATAGTTTAGGAAGTAAGCTGTTTATCCTGTACCTTAGGTTTCATTGAAGACTGAAGTCAGGAATACGCCTCGTATTTTAGAGTTGAAAAAGCCTCTTCATAGACGGAAGTTTTTAGCAGAAAATCTCAACAAAATTCTACTATAGGTATACTGTTTTTATTTTTTGTTCATTTAATTATATCATGGTTGGGATTGATGTAAAATGGTTCGAAAGGGAAAAATGTGAACACAATTTATAAACTAAATCTATCTTGTCATCCATTATATTCTACAAGATCTTTATGTTAACAGTAAAGATTAAACAATTATACATCATCATTTAGACAACACGGTTGGCGCAGTGACTGAGCGATCGACTGCTGCGCTGCGTGTCGCGGGTTCGATTCCCGCACGGAACAAATATTTGTATTTCCTACAGGTAGTTGTTCCAGGTCTGGTTGTTTGTGTATGTGAGTTTAAATGTTTGTAAACGCACCCACGATACAGGAGTAATTCCTAGAGCAGGGCAACGTTTAAAAAAAAAATCTGTTTAGCAGTTTCCCAAGTATGTTGTCCAACGGACCAACGGACCAACCACGGCAAGCGTAGCTTAACCTGATCGATCGCCCAATCTGGCTGTTATTATAACAGCACGGGTCGATTGATCCGGTTCATCTACGCTGTGGGTAGCAAGGTCCGAGGATGGGTGACCATCTTCGCGGAGGGGTCTCGGCCCTCCGTGACTCGGAAAGCACGTTAAGCCGTTGGTCTAAGTAGCCACGAGCTATATAATTCCTTTAATTAAATGCCTTTACTTCCTGCCTAAATCACGGTAACAAAATTCAATTCGTACATCCATCCATTAAAATGAGTCAATTCTCACCCCAAAGGTATGACGTCATTCAACCTTCCAAGAAAACATCAGCCTAACAAATGATGACACCTCACTCTAGAAACAAACACAACCCTACCAGTAACCCCACATATTTAGCATTTAACCTCTGAACTAAAGTGTCAAGCAAATAAACAAACAAACTTTGAAACACGTATTTATTTAAAACATTGGCAAACACTTGAATTTAATTAATGTGTTTAGACCGTCTAAACCTGGTGACTTTAGAGATGCGTCTGGGACTGTATGCCGACCTCCTTAGTCGGGGAGGGCTTCTTCGGTATTGGCTGCTGCTTGATAGACTGCGCTCTGGAGTGAGCCGCATTAGGTCTGGGCATCTGGAAGAAAAGGTTTCCTTTTAGCTTATGCACTTTATTTTTTATTAGAGTCCCTAACACAAACGCGCGAAGTATACATAACGGAAATTTGAACAATTTTGGTATAGAAAATAGAAAATGCATAATAATGCTATAAGAATTTTGATTTTTTATTTATGCGGCAAGCACAATTAGCATCATCCATAGATATGAATAATCCGCCCGTTTGTGCTAGGCCCACAGTTACCTTGAACATCGACTACGTTGTTCACACACTATTGTTCTTAAAACATTCATCATTATCATCATTTCAGCCGAAAGACGTTCACTGCTGGACATAGGCCTCCCCCAAGCACCTCCACTTTGACCGGTTCTGTGCTTCCCGCATCCAGCGGGTTCCTGCGGCCTTCACAAGGTCGTCGGTCCACCTTGTGGGAGGCCTTCCAGTACGCAGTCTCCCGGTACGCAGTCGCCACTCCAGAACCTTTCGGCTCCATCGGCTGTCTTAAAACGTTACTGTCACTTTTTTATTTTGATATTCATTGTATTTTCACGAACTGTGTCCAAATAAACTATACGTTCTTTCAGTTTGATATGACTTGTTAGGGTTTCGTATCCCTAAACCTATGTATATAAAATTACTAAGCCTATGTCGTGATTCTTTCCGACCGTCCGTTTGTGTGTCACAGGGCTGTATATTTCTAACATGAATAGGTAGCCAGTTGAACTTTCCTCAGAATACGTATAACTATGAGCGACGTGGAGAAGAAGGTGAACGGTGAAGGTTTGGTAGTGGTTAGTAAACTTGAGTCTCGCACTTGGGCGGTAACTTTTGTAAATAATGGAAATGTAAACAAAAAAGGTTTGGTAACCATATTCTTTTAATTTAAATGAGTGTCCGTGGAGTTTCTTTCTTCTCTATAGGTACCTACTACGCTTTGCAATGGGCAACTAGCTTCATCGTTCTGACCGACGGATCCCTTGATAATTTTAAAGTGCCTGTAATTGATTTAATTGAAATAAATGCTTTGAGTTTGAGTTTTTGCCAAAAAAGTAACACAATTTACAAATTAAATTTCACCATCCTCACAGACTAAATCGTTCACCTACAAAATGATTTTCATAATATTTAACTATTGAAACTAAACCGGCACAAACCGATTTTAGGATTACATTTCCATAAGCTCAGAAAAAAGCAAGCTTAACCTTTTATGGTAATATAAACTGGGCCTTAAATCGTGGCCTGAACAAATAAAGAAGGGACTGGCCTCGCCACCCTGACGGGTAAAAATAACATATAGAAATAATATACTTAGTAGGAATTAATAATATTCTTATGGGTTAAGCCTTTATCGTGAATCTACATAATGTAATCGTTGGTGAAGATTTGGAACTTGAGAAAGTGATGGAGTTTTAAAAGATGATGTTTTTAACATCTTCATTAGGTTTCCATGAAGAAATTCTCTCTGTTTATTTTTTGTGTATTTTACTTATGACATTGAACAGGTTTTCAAGGTCCGCAGGCGAGAATACCTAATGAAACGCACAAACTGTTTCAATTAGGACAATTTTATTCACAAGGAAACATTATAGGCGTGTTATGTACAGACGCCAGCACATCAAGCTACTACAATCTGTCAAATTTCTTTAATAGATTTTCAACTTTATCACTAAAGCATTAAGGTTCAAGGTTGATTGGGAAAGTTTGACAGTTTTGGGTAGGTTGACCTGCTGGCGTCTGTACTCGTATATTATGGGATGAAATAGGCAATACACAGGTTGTTAATATTGTTTCAATCTTGCCAAATTGTGAACCTACGTGAAGCTATGTCGTTAGAAAAACAAAAGACACCCGATTTCTCAAATCCAACTCAATTTTAAGTCTTTACCCCTTTAGGGTCAGCACAGACAAAGAGAGAAAATGTTCATGACAAAGAGAGAGCATCATGCTGAGTGGATGGCTTTTTGTCACAGTCATGACGTGCAGCTGCCGACTATTTCTGTTTTGCGCTTGTGATTGTATATCTATTTTGTTTTATTTTTCGTGTTTCTGTGACAAATTACCCTTTTTTCATTTATTTTTGTGTTCTAATATACTCGTACACAATATTTTTCTATTTTGAAATAGAGTTCAAAATATAGTGCAAGATATTATTTTTTCACTATATTTTTGACTCTATTTTAGTTAAGGTTAAGTTCATTATCAATTTGTCGATGAATAAGTACTGGTCGAGTATTTTGCTGTTTATCGTGCGCTGACTTTAAGGTGCATTTTACTGTGTGAAAGTTTATAAGAATTGAAGTTACGTGTTTTTTTTTTAATCAGAAGAGAATCTAAATACTCACTTATAAATCTCAGTGGTGATAAAATTATCGTTCTTGCACCTCGTGGTCCACTTCGACCAGTACTGGAAACCATTTTGCTCTGCGATCTGAAGTGCGCACGCGGTATCGTCGCGTATGTCTTCATCTAGGAGTGCTGTGGATTAAAACAATTTATATTATTGCTTTAATTAAATCGGTTTAAAACCAATTACAGAAATTATAGACACAGTTTGTATATACACATAAAATATAAAATCATCAAGTAGAAAGTTAACAAAACTTTCATAAATCCCTCTCACAGTACTTCAGAAGGCCAATTCTCGTAATTTAAAAGGTTCAAAATCTAGTCGCAGTCTCATCTCAGCGACAAACAAATGTCAAAAACTTGTGAAAATGTATAGAAATTAGAGGTTTTTTTGACAGATTGAGACTGAGATCAGACTGTGAACGTTCTTAAAATTACGAGAATTGCCCCTCTGATATGCCGACAAAATCTTTGTTCATTCGTCCCCAAACCCGTTTCTTGGATTAGAGTTTATTAAGTGTGGCCAGAGTACGTGGTACTGGAGACTTAGCACGCGCAACTGTGCGACATGAAGGTACAGCAAACAACCTGTGCTTTCTGCCGCGGCAGTAGTTGTCTGGCACTGCTGGCACAAAGAAGCAAGCCAGCACAGTATGTAGATCAGGCGCGTCAATAGTGCCACGGAGCGTCTAACAGGCAATGGTGAGCTGGTCTTTTACTCGCCAATAGTAGTTAGTTAAACTATCTCGTTGGTCTAACGGTCGCCAGCCGATGCGTGGAAGGGTGCAGTTGCTTCTGCCATTGATGCGTGCCGCTCGTGTGTATAAACACTATAATTGGTTTTTGAAACAACAACAACAAACAAAAAAAAAACTGGGCTCGTGGCTAAGTAATAACAGCCGCACGGGTCGATCGATCAGGTGAAGCTACGCTTGCCGCGGACGGTCTATGGATGGTTGATTTTACACACCCCCGCGCCTCGGAAAGCACGGTAAGCAGTTGGTCTCGGCTGTCATTCTTGGATCTTTGACAACCATTACGGGTCGTCAGAAGCCCGAAAATCTAAAAACCAGTTTTACCAAGGGGTCTCGTATTACCTAGTAACTGGGTTGTGGACGTCAGATAGACAGTCGCTCGATGTAAAATACTGGTATGTAGTTGCATCCAGTTAGACTGGAAGCTGATCCCAATATTGTTTGGAAAAGGCTAGGCAGATGATGTTACAGAAACAAATATCATCTAACGAGCTAATGGCCATTTTAACTAGTTGGTTCCGAACTGAAGTTGTGGGTAACAGCTGTCTGATATCATTAACGAATAGCTATGGAAAATTGATAAATCAATCAATTTATGCAACGCGCGTGTGGCACATGAGATAAACTAATGAGATCCATTAATTAACTTCGTAAACAGATAAATTGAAATAATGAACTGCTCTACTGCTAATGGCATGTGGGTGCAAGTAAACTTTTTTCTGTAAACAATAAGAATCTAAGGTCAAATGCATTAAAATGGTGGTTATGTGATAGATATTATTAAAAAATATTATTATACTTAATAAAAATATTATTGAAAACAAATGTTTTTCATTTTATTTGCATAAAAATATTGTTTAAATTACTTGGTGGTTAGGCCAGCCATTATTAAAAAACAAAAAAATGTATTATAAAAAAAAGAATCTTTTTCTTTTTATTTCCATAAAAATATTGTTTTAAAAAAAATTATAACTTACCTAGATAGGTATACAGGGTGGTAAAGTTATCGACGCACAACCTGTTATCATGGATTCAGTACATAATTCTGAATCGCCCTGAGTTGAAAACTTTCGGCGGTTATTAAAAAAAGCTGTTCAGTACATTTTGATCGCGTAGGTATTACACCTTTCTATGAAACAGCAGTTTTTTTTTTATATAACCAACGAAAAAATTTCTATGCGCGTTCGCGCGTCGATTTCGTATACCTACCTACCTTTATGGGCAAAACATCGAGATATCCGTACCAAACACCTATTCAAATACTTATTCTATTATCTATCTATTATTATTATCTATTTCAAACACCTGTTTGTACACCTATGTTTAACAAATAAAAAACTGACTTTGCCTCGATGTCCTTACCACCTTGTATAACTTAACCACAATGACAGTTATAAATAACCAGCCGATCTATTCTGTAAAAATCTCACCGGGAAAACTTAGGTGAAGTGAGCTGTCGATAGTGTCAGTTCCTAGCATCAGTTGGAATGACAACTCACTACAAGCTCACTTCGCTTAAGTTTCCACGGTGAGATTTATACAGAATAGACCGGCTGTCCATCATATCTACCGCTCAATCAACTAATAAGCCAAAACATTCAATCACTCAACCAAACCACACAATGTCACCAAGTCCAAAACATTTACCTAGTAACAAAATCCTTATTACAGAAACCGAGAAACTTACGAAATCAAATAAAGTGAAGTAATGCTCGTAAAAATGTTGCTTAACTTCCTCCACTACAGAATCCTGATTTATACTTTCCTACTTTAATATATCCACTCGGGTGGTACAAAGATAACGTTGTGGGACCTACCACGGGCTTTCGATAACTCACTTATATCCTACTTTCCACTTTATAAATTTAGCCTTCTTATTGTCTACTAATATTTTTATGTCTAGATTTCTGTGAATTTGAATACTTATTAAACAATCACTTCTTAACTGCTGACCTCTGAGTTTGTTTCGGCATTTCTTCTCAAGGAAAAGCGCCATCTAACCCTTTATTCATAAACGTTGCTTAAAGTTAAGAAGTGGTTTTGATTATTATTAGCCATCAATGTCCCACCACTGGGAAAAGGCCTCCCTACTCGCTTTCTACCTCTCTCTGTTCAGAGTTGCCAAGGACCAATCTAGTAATGATTAGCGACTGTATAATCTTACATTTTTTAAGTTAAAAAAGGTCACTTAAATTTAACATCGGTTACTTGTATAGATAAACCTCTTTGTTTTCAAAATATTGACTAATAAAATATTTTCGTTTAAGTGTCTTAAAAATTTCATTTTTTTTTTCGCTATTATTTATTTAACATACATACACTGATTAACTACCATTTTTACAAGCTAACACTAAAATATTTTAACAATTATATACAAGTATATAATACAAAAAAATATAGAAAAAGGCAGGAGCTCATTGGGCATCAAAAAATTCGTCCGTCAATGGGATAAGTGCCCAAAAGTCTGGCAGCATTACCAAGCTGGATGGCAATGCTGATTCTTTAGGCTCAAAATAAGCCAGCCTTCTGGTCACATGAAGAGTCAACCAACCTCTTGGTGATGTCCCGAAAAATTCGATGAGCACTCGGACCCCAAGGCCCTAGTATTTCAACCCCAATTGGCTCAAACATATAGCTCCCAATAAGGTAATACGAATACTACTAACGTAATAAGAGTATTTGCGTCGTTTGATGTTGTCTGCTCCTGCAGCAGCCGCCCCAGCACAGCCCACCGTGCTAGGAAGATGGGATGGCGCGAGGGTGTCGACACAAGTTGCATCCCCCACCAAAGGCCTACCCAACTTCCAAGATTTTGTCAAATTTCATTCAAATCCTGATAGACCATGTCATATGTATACATTGTCTGTCTTGTTTAACGATTTGTTAAGTATCTGGTACTTATTGCTAGGTCTGTACACCACTGTAATACGAAAACATTGTAAAAGCCAATTCTTCTTAAAAGAGTAACTGGTGTTTCTTGCCGGCTCTTATTCTTCATAGGAAACGACTAAATGGAACCTTGCACCTACCTTCTGTTGTTTCATAAGTGCCCATGTAGGTTTATCTTAACGAATTTATTACCAAGTGATATTTTTTTATTTTATTTTTGTTTGTTTCGATTTAACGCAAAAGAGAAATCTGACACATGGATAGACCATGACCTGCAAAAGGAGATATGCTACTTTTCATCCCGGATCGCAGACGAAGTCGCGGGCGACAGCTAGTGAAAAAATAATTGTTAAAAATTTATGTTTTTTATCCCGGTAGAGTGAGGGTTAGTTGTAACGTGATTTTTGTCTTTTTCCACAATCAAACAAATTCCAATTTGTCAAACCTCGTGAGTTGTTTTTCTACAGATATATTTGATTTCCAGCGTCATGATAAGCAAAATACCCGTAACTGTATTTGAAGAAGTGCCAACCTCTAAAAAATAAGGTCGTAACTCCGCCGTTATGTTGGCGAAATTACCTAGGTACGTAATACAAATAGGTACTTCAGCTTTTGTTGCCATCTTCCTTCACGAGAACAAAGAAAATCTTGGTTACTGTGTTAGTTTAAAAGGAAGAGCCGACATAATAAAATATGAGCTGTTTTCTGCTGTTCAATTTTATAAAAATCGATTATAGGGTAATAATCTCTTCTGTTTACGTTTGGAGGCGAATAAGACGTTCAAAGCCAACTCAAACTCAAGCATGTTTATCATATATCATATCAGCTTGTAATGTTACCACTGCCGGGACACAGGCCTCTTCTCGTGAGGGGGCCGTAATCCACCACGCGGGCCCAGTGCGGGTTGGTAGATGTCACAAGAATGGATGTTAGAAGACGTTGAAGCATGTCTATACTTTGATTTAAATGATATTGTGTCCATCAGACCATTTTGTAATCATTTTATTTTACTGCTATTTTCATAAACAGTCGCAAATTCACGTTCCTACTTATATTCAGGTCCACAGTATTTGAAATCCTAACAAAAATAATTTACGACGGTTAATAGGGAAGAATTTAAGTAACATTAGTAGGACTGAATATTTCCCGGGTCAACTTTTAAAGTTACTTAAACAGAAAACTAATACATTGATAAAACTGAAAGGACTGAAACAACACTAAATCTTATTGAAGTCAATTACCGTAGTTCAAAAACGGCTAAATATGACAAAAAGAAGAGAAAAAAGAACGAGAATCAATCAATCTCAAAAAAACTATCATTAGTACTACTAGGTACTGATGGTTAACTGTTGGGAATAATTAATAAACAAATACTTCATCACAATGAATACTACTAGAAGTAAAAGAAAGAATGAAAGAAAATACGTTTATTTGCGGTAAACATGACGCAGAGGAAGAACATAACACAAAAAAGAACAAGTTAAAGGAAAATATGCGTCATATCCACGCAATACGGCTATCGCTCAGCATAATGCTAAGACCCTATGCGAGAGCGCCTAGTTTCCAGCGACAGCCGGCGTTGACATGATGTCGCCAACCATTGATACGATAAGATAAAAAAGCAACAAAATAAGAAATAAATAAATATAAAATAGCTATAGTTTGACCAAAACCGCTGTACCGCGGCTTCGGTATGTGCGTGGCGAGACGAGGGGGCAGTGCAGGCCCCTCATTCGTTATCGCTCACGGCGTCCCACCCCCCGCCTCGCCGCGCATTCCTCCCGCTTCGCCACGCATTCCTAGGGCGCGGTACAGCAGTTTCAGTCAAACTATAGTTCTGAATGTTTGTTTCACAACAAAATCTTGCTAAAAGTGATGAAGAAGAAAATAGGAAAGAAAAAGAACGCAATTAAACTGCAAAAAACAAAAGACGATCATTAGTAGGTACTTCAAACAGTAGTAACAGTTACATATAACCAAAAACGCTACACAATACACTTGACCATACCTCATAAACTTTTGATGTAAAACGTGGGCTATAAAATCTGGTAGCTTCGAATTGTTTGCAATGTCGTTCGCAGTTTGTGCAACTGTGATGTCTTTGTCAATTATTTACTTTGTAACTACAGTGACAGTTTCAAATGTAACAACAACTAGAGCTTTTGAAATGGAAGAATGTTTTTCATAAAAATTTAAATATGTTAGTTACATTTCAAGATTGTGGTTGAGATTTTGATGGGTAACTTGCCGAATATTTTCGACTTCAATGTAGCTAGCTTTAAACAATATGAAAACTGCAGAAAGTAATAATGCTGTTGTGGCGTATTGCGTTCTACGCTCATACCTACTTTTTTAAAAGGCATTTCTCCAACAAAAATCTAGTCGCTCAATACACTTAAGTAGTACAACACAAATCTTTTCATATTAAGATCCCATACAAACCAAAGTGAACCTTATTACAATTATCAAATGCATGATTCTAAAAACTGAGACGTTTAGAAAAAACAAAATTATTCCCAACTTCGTCTTTCTAGTTGGTCTTTTGTCGCAAGCACCACTGCTGAGCGTAAAGTTCGGTTCCCGGGTCGGGCAAAGTATTGTTAGAATTTTCCAATAGGATTTTTTCTATAGCAACCAGGAGCCTGGATTTGTGCGGTGTAGGATTAATATAACTAGAGAAATGTTGTACACCTCTGCCTAACCCGTACCCTACACGGGAAATACAGGCGTGATGTTATGAATTATTCCCAACTTTTGAAAGAAAGATAGAAAAAGTATTTATTGCGACTCGTACAGGAAGATCATAAAACTAAACTAAAGTAAACACAATCAAAAATTTAAAAAAAATACCAAATTATATAAAAAAAAGTAAAAGGAAACTGAAACAGAAAGTTCTGTACGAGGCCAAAAGGCTTCTATCTCAGCATGATGCTACAACATTTAAAAAAATAAATGTCGCTGTTCAGAAGGTCAATTTTCGTAATTTAAAACGTTCAAAATCTAGTCGCAGTCTCATCCCAGCGACAAACAAATGCCAAAAACTTGTCAAAATGTACGGAAATTAGAGGTATTTTTGACAGATTGAGACTGAGATCAGACTGTGAACGTTCTTAAAATTACGAGAATTGCCCCTCTGGTATTCTGATAGGGCCCGCTGTGATTTGCTATTGGTATTCATTAAATATTTTTAGTGCTTTTTTTTTACGTGATGATATTTTACCGTGAGGCATCGGAAGAAATAAACATCTATACATATAATAAAATCGTAGGAAAGTCAAAACTGTACATTGAATATTTTTTAAAAAGAATACTTGGGGCGTGATCTACAATCGATATCGAAGCCAAAAATATAGTTTTTAGAATTTTTGTCTGTTTGTCTGTTTGTCTGTTTGTCTGTATGTATGTCCGGGATAAACTCAAAAAGTACTGTATGGATTTACTTCAAATTTTGTATGAATATTACTAAGAGGTCGGGTCAACATATAGGCTACATATTATCACGCTATCACCTACGGGGGAGGAGCTGTGAATCTTTATTTTTCATACGCATTCTGTGACAGCGTGTAATCTAACGACGCATATTTAAATGTTGTTTTTGAGTAAGCCATGTTATTATCAAGCTTTACACTATAAAAACTACGCCATTTAAGTAACTTGGGCAGAGAAACATAGTTTAATGAATGTTAGTAGTATAAATACAACTTTAAAGCAGCGCCATCTATGAGATTTCATTAAAATCAAATCAAGTTACATGTTGACACTTTTTGGAAATTAATTTAAATTTGATCATGTTGGCGAGGTTAGTAGTTAGTTATTCTTAAAATTCATAGATGGCAATGTGCATTTTCTTCATAAAAGTTGCATTGTTTAGTTCATTTTGACAAATTCAAGTTCCAACAAAACCCTCAAAATCTTGAGCAGAGTAGAGGAAGACAATTTAAAAAAATGCGGTATTAAGTAGTTCATTGATGATGATCATTTCTTCATCAATTTCATGTTGTTAGTACAAAATAAACATTGACTATTAATACTTTTGTTCGCGTTGGGCAAAACCAGGGTTTTTCTTGGATGCTCCTGGTGGAACAGGAAAAACATTTGTTACCACTGGCATACTTGCAGAGGTCAGGATGCAAGGCAAAATTGCTATTGCTGTAGCGTCGTCGGGAATCGCTGCCACACTGCTTCCGGGTGGCCAGACAGCACATGCCATGTTTAAAATTCCCATTGATTAAGAGAGCGCCGAAACGCCTGTTTGTGGTGTGTCACGTAACAGCTATAAGGGACACGTGCTCAAGGATTGCTCTCTGATCGAATGGGATGAGTGTACGATGGCCAATAGGAAGGCAGTTGAGGCCGTGGACAGAACCCTGCAGGAAATTCGCAGGAACGAACATTTGATGGGTGGTGTCACAGTTCTGTTCAGTGGCGATTTCCGGCAAACGCTTACCGTGGTGACGCGAGGATCGAGAGCTGACGAGGTGAATACTTCGTTAAAACGATCTTCGTTGTGGTCACGAGTTCGTACGCTGCGCTTGACCATTAATATGAGAGCTCGGCTCGGCGGCAATGCACGTGATCAAGAATTCTCCGATGTCCTTCTAAGTCTTGGTGAAGGCACTCTACCAGAAGAGAGAGATGGACAGGTGGTGCTTCCAGAGTCTCTCGGTAGAGTGGTATCCAGCTTAGAAGAACTCATTCGCTGTGTGTACGGGGACATCAGTCGTATACCGCACCAGCGGGTGCGGTATACGACTGAATGGGTGTGTGAGCCATTCTCAGCCATTTTGACGCCCAAATATGATCACGCTGCAGCAATTAACGAATGCATTCTCTCGGAAATTGAGGTGAATGAAGTGGTCTACACCTCGATAAACACTGTTGTCGAGCAAGATGACGCCACACATTATCCCGTGGAATTTCTGAACTCCCTGTCAGCAAGTGGACTTCCAGCGCATACCATCAAGCTGAAGGTCGGTGTCCCGATTATGCTTCTTCGGAACCTATCTCCTCCGAAGTTGTGTAACGGGACCCGCCTTAAAGTCATCTCGCTCCACAGCACACCATTGAGGCAGAAATTCTTACGGGTTGTGGCGTCGGCGAGGCAGTATTTATACCACGCATTCCCCTCATACCTCATAACTTCCCGTTCCAGTTCAAGCGCGTACAGTTCCCCGTGAGTGTTTGCTTCGCGATGACCATCAATAAGTCGCAGGGGCAGACACTGAGGGCAGCGGGTGTCGACCTCAGGACGAGTTGCTTCTCACACGGGCAACTGTACGTCGCTTGCTCCCGCGTCACCAGTCCTGACTCTCTTTACATTTTGGCTCCTGGCAGCATAACTACCAACGTAGTTTATAGGGAAGTGTTGTAAGGTATGATACGTTTGTACGTATTTGTACTCTTTTGTGCCCTGGAATGTATTCCTGTATTATTTTCTCTATTTCCTTCAGTCACATCTTATGACTGAACGCAGCAGATTCCCATATAACTCTCTTCACTTGCTTTGCTTGCAAAAAAAACTTATATTTTAATGCTATTTTAAAAGTTGTTTACATAAAATGCTATAGCGACACTGGCATCTTAGGTATTTTTGATGCTGTAGAGCCTTCACGCAGACGACGTCGCGGGCAGCAGCTAGTTATAAATAAAATTAAAATATTAAAGTTAAAAACCGAGCAGTGGCAGGCCCAGTGGTAACGGCCGCGACTTACGAGTTGTAGGTCTTAGGTTCGAACCCAGACAGGCACTTTACATTGAGAAAATTATTTCATCACCACTGCTCTTAAAACGGTGAAGGAAAACATCGTGAGGAAAACAGCATGTCCTAGAACCAAAACTTCGAAGACATGTGACATCTACCAACCCGAGCTGGGCCCGCGTGGTGGATTGCGGCCCACTCCCTCTCACCTCGCCTCCTCTCAGTCAGAGAGAGTGGGCTTACATAATCAGCCTATAATGTTCCCGGTGCTGGGTGTGGGAACCCCACTGCTCCCCAGTAGTGGGAATATTAAGTTAAAAACCATAATAAATAAGTCTTCTTACCTTCACAAGTCATATTACAGAGTCCACCTCGCTTCTTTGGTTTGCACCACTCATTGGGAATCTGAAAGGTGCAATCAGAAGTTGGGGAAAATGTCAGCAACATAATTTTAGTCGCCGCACCAATAAAAAAAGAATAGAAAATTAACATATTTTAAAAAAAACTTACACAGTTTTTGCTAAATAAAAGCTACTACTTGGTCCGCGGATGGGTTTACCATCTTTACAAGCCGAGACGCCTCCGTACCTCGGCTCGGAAAGTCTAACAACCAGTCTTACCTTAGTAAGACTGGTTGTCAGACTTTAGGGGTATCGTATTACCCAGTAACTGGGTTGTGGAGGTTATACAGTTATTCGCTCAATGTAAAATACTAGTATCCAGCTGCATCCGGTTAGACTGACAGCCGACCCCAACATAGTTGGGAAAAGGCCAGGCAGATGATGATGATATAGATAGATTAAGTATTTACCTGATACAATCCATAGTATTTTTTTCCACTAGGTGTCGCTATAAACGCACTGGTGTCCCTTTTGCTCACTTTTTCGATCAAACACACCCCTGAAACAAACAGAATATCATAGGTTAGATTAATTGGGACAATCATTAAGAATCTCTTCTCAAGTCATCGCCTACTCGATAAAACGACGACACGGTTGGCGCAGTCACTGAGCGATCGACTGCTGCGCTGCGTGTCGCGGGTTCGATTCCCGCACGAAACAAATATTTGTATTGCCTACAGGTAGTTGTTCCGGGTCTGGCTGTTTGTGTATGTGAGTTTAAATGTTTGTAAACGTACCCACGATACAGGAGTAATTCCTAGTGTGGGGCAACGTTTTAAAAAAAAAAAACTTTGTTACGACTTCAGCTGGTCTATTCTGTGAAAATCTCACCGTGAAAACTTATGTGAAGTGAGCTTGCAGTGAGCTGATATTCCATCTGATGCTAGGAATTGACACTATTGACAGCTCACTTCAGTTAAAGGGAATTGATGACTTTTATATGGAGCCTGGCATACCTACCTAACCGCCATTTTGTTTTTTTTTTAAATGGCTGCCACGCATGGAACCTTTATAAATAGATAGCTGACATCAATGCAAACAGATAATTCCGATCCAGCCTATCCCTTGCTGCCCTCTCCCAGCGACGCCCTAAGCTGAGGTCCGAACACCACAGAGGGTGCCATTAGCGTGTAGTCGCTTAGTTTTTACGTTTTTTTGAACCCTGGCTGGAGGCCATAATTTATTGAGGCATCCACAGGCAAGCCCGGAAAATCAGACGACAACCTCATAGATTGAATTGCGAGATGCCATCCAAAAAAACAAAAAAAAACTACTCAAACAGAAAACATAACAGAACAGAATCCCGTAAAGCGTCACATTTTCGAGGTATTAACGATCAAAGTTGATCACGTGACATCCTTATTTTTTTGAACTGTCGTACATCATGTTGCATAAATGTTTGATTATTTTAAAAATGCGGAGTGATTATTTCCATTAAGATTTTTATAGAACAGATCAGCTGGTATTTATAATATCCGTTAACCACCAAACATTTACAGAAATAATTAGGAACATTTCCTTATCCCAAACCGTCACACCGCGAAGGTCAAACCGACAATGTTTCCTAACCTCTCAATCAGTCTATTAAATTGTAGCCACAAGCCCTTTAAAGGTACGTTCCTTTGTTCATCAGAAATACCGAAACATTTCAGAATTATTATTGGAACAGCTGTTCTAAGCCACAGAATACTTCAGAAGGTCGGGTCCATACAACGAGCGTAAAACGTTCGCACACATACAAGGTCAATTTGGGGTTTTGTTCCTCTCAACCAAAGCACCTGCCATCTAATCTCTTCACCACCCTTGGTTGACTGGTAAAGAATGCCTAAGGCATTAAGTTAGCCTTTTTACCTTTTTGTGCGAAAAGTTTAAATAAATAAATAAATTAAATTAGCTAGCCAAACTCTGCAGACGTCGGAAGTATCGTAATATACAAAGACGGTAAACAAAATAATTTGATGTTTTTTGGAGGTCAATTACCACTGGTAGTTTTGTTACTTGAAGTTTGAGTTAAGAAAATCTGTTTTCTTTTGTTTTATCGTGTTAAGATATCGAAACTCACCAAGGCTGTTAAGTTTCACAAAAAAAAAAACGGTTTTTTTAAACTGATATTTCAAGTGACTACACTAACTGCGGTCGATGACCCCACAAAAAGACCATCAACATTTATTGTTAGTTTTATCTTGAAGGAACCTGAGACGAGGACGGGACGCAAACGCGGTAATAGTATGCAGATGAAAATGCGCCTGCGTCTTATCTTTACTGTATGTTTTATATGACGAATGTAATCAAAGATTACGTGAAAAGGACGCAGCGTCTACAGTCAATTCACAATTATTTAACCTCTGATTTTGCATCACTGTCCAAATCACAGTGAGCTTTATTTTCATTCAAATAAGGTTGCTGTTGGGTTGCTGCCATTGACAAGTCTGTCAAAAGCATTGAGGTAAAATAACTGTGAACAGACGTATTTGTGCTCCTGTTTTGGATTGCTGTATAGAACCGACCTTCTGTACTATTCTGTAAATAAACTGTGTAAAGGTCAATAACACAAACTTCAAGGTCAGGGTCACGCTACAGTAGATACCGGGGATCTATTAGTAAGAGATAATATCCCGAGAGGGATGCACAGCCAATTTCAGCCAGTAGATATTGTATTGCATTAATTAATTTAAAGTTTAATACCAAATTTAGATTAAGAGTTAAAACCATAATATAGTTAAGTGGAAATTATGCGTAAATATATGTAATATATGTATTTTTCTTCCTTGTTATCAGCTTCACGTTTTCAAGGGTCCGCCAACGACTCGAGTTCGAGATAAAACCATAAAAAACCAATCAAATCGTCCATAGCCAAAGGACAAAATCATGAAAGAGCTCAATTGGATCTTAAACGCATCTTCATCCAAAATACCCTTTTCAAAAGTACTTTTAAATACAAGCCAGTCTAGGCCCTGAGGGGTTCTATTTAAAACTAAAGTTCCAAGGTCAGTGGTCTTTGTGTACTCCATTCAAGGTCAAGTTCCAAGGTCATTGTTTGTGTACATCGTGGAGTTAGTTTCTTTTGTGTTTATTGAATGGCGATGGTCTGTATAGACAGTATTATACAGTGAATGAATTGGTTCGGATATTTATGGGTACCTGTTTATGTCTATACATGGATTTATATTGAATAGTTTGTATTTTTGACATAACAATATACAGCGTGTCGCTTTAGTGGCGACATTTATTTAACACACTAACACACATTTTCGTTTTATGAACATAATTTTAATTTAATTAAAGTTAAAACTTTTATTTATTCACAATTTTCTAAAATAACATCTTGAAGCAGCCTGTACTTAATTAACTGTAGCGCAAGGGTCATTTGCCGGGGTCACGGATCATAACATCGCAACTATATTTATTATTTTATTTCCTTTTTTATTGCTAAATGGACTTGCTCTTGACCTCGATCACGCCTGATGAAAAGCGATGGATGATTTCTATGATGAAACGAGCGTGTCCAGAAGATGCCTAAAACGAATAAACTGCAACTTACTGTTTACTGCTCATATACACGTGCGACACGCGTCAACGGCAGGGGCAACAGCAACTGTCGACAACATTCCGTTGGTGTATTTGAGCAACGTACTCAAATACACGAGCGACAATTTGTCGGCGGATGTGTAGCTCGTGTGTGTGCACACTTAGAGGCTGGAAAACTCTGCCGTTTTCCAGCCTCTAAGTTTCGTCTGCATAATCAGCCCATAATGTTCTCACTGGTGAGACCCATGCCTCCCCTATCTGAGAGGGAGTGAGCCGTAATCCACCACGCGGGCCCATTGCGGGTTGGTAAATGGCACATGTCTTCGAATTTTTTGATTCCAGGACATGCTGGTTTCCTCACGATGTTTTCCTTCACCGTTTTGAGAGCAGTGGTGAAGAAATAATTTACACAAAATAAAACATCTGTTTTGGGTTTGAACTTACGACCTACAACTCGTAAGCCGCGGCCGTTACCACTAGGCCACCACTGCTCAAAACTCTTTGCAAGCGTGTCAATTAATGTGTTTCATTAGATATAAAATAATAATAATAATTGCGTCGTTAAGGCCATCCACTATTAATTATTGGAAACTTCCTCACCTTCGGACGAACCAAGATTTAACAAAAAAACCTAAACATCTGTGTTTTTCCAACGCTATAAACAGGTAACAGTTACCTATTTGCAACAATTACAAGTATATTTAAATATTTTTCCCCTAGGTCTTCTTCGAATAACTGCACTACGACTACAATCTAGGAGATAAACGACTACGGCAACAATCAATCTGACTACAATTACAATCAATCTGGTATATTGGCGCGGCTAGCTGACATATGGCAAATAATGTAATTTTATGTTCTGTGCCTTGTAATGTTAATTACTTAACACCTAGTATTGTATACAATCAAGTATCAAGTATTTTCTAACTGAACAGACAGCTGTGCTGCTGGGGAGTTTGATGCGCCACTTCTTCTTCCCAGCGATATCACTAGGAAGTGGTGAAGGGCGGGCGTTTTTAGGGGACTGTCTTTTGTAATTTTGATGTTCGAAAAGTGCTGATTCTCAGCCTAATTTGAATAAATGACTTTTGATTTTGATTAGATTTTCCGAGGTCTGCTCTTGATCTATCATCATCAACTGCCTAGCCTTTTCCCAACTATATTGGGGTTGATTTCCAGTCTAGCCGGATGCAGCTGAATACCAGTATTTTACAAGGAGCGTCTAGCTATCTGACCTCCACAACCCATTTACTGGGTAATACGATATCCCTTTGGTAATACTGGTTGTCAGACTTTCGGGCTTCTGACGATACGTAACAACTGTCAAAGATCCACGAATGACAGCCAGGACCAACGGCTTAACGTGCTTTCCGAGGCACGGAGGGGTCTTGGTATATGTGAAGATGGTCACCCATCCACGGACCAACCGCAGCAAGCGTAGCTTAGCCTGATCGATTGACCCATGCAGCTGTTATTAATTATCCACAAATCTATATCTACCAATATTATAAAGAGGTACAGTTTGTAAGTTTGTATGTAGGGGCTAATCTTCCAACTACTGATCCGATTTTGAAAATTCCGAAAATATTAATAATTATGGTATCGAAACTAAGTAAGTATATTCTATACAGGATGAAATTGAAAACTTTGACAAATCGAAATTGGAAGTCCAGTAACACTGTTACATAATCATTATAAATTGTCATTTCCTAAATCAAAATTCATGAAAAAAATCGTGTAATTATCGTCTTAGATAGTGAACACTAAGTAGCCTTCAAGACAAGTAGACACGAATTATCGTACTTAAAAAAAAAATATTTCAGAATTTTCTAAACTTGTTTTAATTAAAGTATCAATTTTAGCGCGCTGTGCAATCATGAGTTCACAACATGAACCAAGTTGGCAACGCGTTGAACTAGCGGTATTTACCTAATTTTGATCGTTCCTCAAAAAAAAGGGCGCTTGACGATGTTGCCAAATGGCTCGCCTACGCGCACGTATGTGCTTCGACATGCTCTAAATTTACTTTACTTTACAACGAGTTAGATATTTTAAACGAGTATATAAACTAAAATAAATTTAACAGAGTATATAAACTGAATCTCTAAGTTAGGTTTCCTAGAAACAGAGCAGAGCTATTCATATTAAATTTTCAAGGAAATGGTTAAGTTGAATGAAAATGTTTTACTATGTACAAATAGAGTTTGCATAACTAAATTTAGACGGAAATGGTTTTATATTTTTAAGCGATTTCAAAAAGGAGGCTAAGTTATAACAGCCGCACGGGTCGATCGATCAGGTTAAGCTACGCTTGCCGCAATTGGTCCGTGGATGGGTGACCATCTTTACATACCAAGACCCCTCCGTGCCTCGGAGTTTGTCCCGGCTGTCATTCGTGGATCTTTGACAGCTGTTACGGGTCGTCAGAAACCCTAAAATCTGACAACCAGTCTTAACAAGGGGTATCGCATTACCCAGTAACTGGGTTGTGAAGGAAAAACTTAACTTTGCTTTTGGAAAAAACCTCCCATACATCTACTGCAAATGTAAGTTTATAAATGCAAAACTTATACTTTTGTAATACTATGTTGGGCTTGGCTTCCAGTCTCACCGGCAGCTGTAGCTGGATACCAGTATTTTATATGGAGCGACTGCCTATCTGACCTCCACTACCAGTCACTGGGTATGACCCCTTGGTAAAAGTGGTGGTCAGACTTTCGGGCTTCTGACTACCTGTAACGACTGTCTTCGACTGACAACCGGGACCAACTGCACGGAAGGGTCTCGCTATGTAATAGATGTATTATCTATTTTCCTCAACACTTACCACTTGGCAACATTCAATTGCGTTTTTTTCCTGAAATAACGAATGCAACGTTGAAATACGACACATTACATAAACCTATGAGTTCGAAAATGCTACGTTCGTAACGATATAAAATGTCATTCAAACATAAAGGAGTTAATCGCTTTTGAATAAAGCCGAGTGAATACATATTTTTGCTCGTGACTGTACAGTTTCTTTTGACACTTAAAGTTATTACTCAAAAGCTGAATGTTCAATGCTCATGTTAAGGAATATTATTATATTATGCAAAGTACTTTTATAGTCTGTACGTGACCTAAGTATTGCACTTTACTGCATAATCACACTTCTATGCTAAATTAATGTACTTTAATTAACTTTTTTCGAATTTGAACACTTTGTACTTATTGAAATTATTATGATAGAACAATAAAACTCTTGTTTTTGACGAGAACTTTTTTGAGGTTTGTGTTGCAGTAAATAAAGACTTTATTCCTAATCGCTTATCGCTTGACGGCACGAACCATTAATACAGGGTGGCAGGGACATCGACGCGCAAACTGTAACCATGAATTCAGCACATGATTCTAGACCCCAGCGTAGAAATTTATCATCGGTTATCAAAAAAAAAAAATAGCTGTTCCATAGAAATGCGCATACCTACGAGTAAAAATGTAAGGAACAGCAATTTTTTTTTAATATCTGACCAATAATTCCAACGCAGGGGGTCATCGATGCGCAACCAATCCATGGCAACAGGTTGTGCGTCGATTTCCCTGCCACCCTATCTATTTTGTATTGTTTTAAAAATAGGACAGTCTGCAAACTTCTAAGAATACGGAGAACGTACTATAGACGCTCTCTTTGCATGCCTTTAGGAGTACCTAAGAACAGCTAAAGAAATAGGACATTAAATTTGTTACTAGACCCAGCCGAAGAACAGTGTTTCGAATTTCCCTATCAGACGGAAACAAAACATGAACGGCGTTTTAAAGTCAGGAAAATTAGTTTACCAAATTAATTCTATTCTATTTTTCTCTATGGCAATGGTGCCGAAGTCGACAATTCTGCCAATACAAGGGGGGCAATTCTCGTCATTTTAAGAACGTTCACAGTCTAATCTCAGTCTCAATCTGTCAAAAAATACTTCTAATTTCCCTACATTTTGACAAGGTTTTGACATTTGTTTGACGCCAAGATGAGACTGCGACTACATTTTGAACGTTTTAAATTACGAGAATTGGCCTTCTGATGTGTAAAGGGAAAACATGCTTACCAACTTAAATTGTCCGTATATTCAAATCACAACTCACACAGTCATTCTTTGACAGTAGGTAGTATAGAGTGGCTAACTGAAGCTCTGACTACACATAATGTACATGTTGTGATAAGGTCGCACTTTGTTTTCATTTGACACTATACTACACTAACTCTATGGGAAGATGTAAGTCCAAAACCTGGTGAAGTAGGGCTACCTTTACAGAACGGCAGTAAGGTGTGATTGTGGAGCTGTGTCACAAATCATGCTCCACCTCCTATCCTGCCCTCTGTGTCCCAAAGCATGCAGTCAAAGTGACCTCTGCGCTGCCACTGCCGACGCCGTGGAAGTGGCAAAGTTTTGGCAAAACAGCATTTGAAATTCAGTCGTGCCAGCGACACGAAGAAGAAGACTAACTCTATACTCAACTGCCTGCCTTTTCCCAACTATGTTGAGGTCAGCTTCCAGTCTAACCGGATGCAGCTGAATATCAGTATTTTACATGGAACGACTGCCTACCTGACCTGCACAACTCAGTTACTGGGTAATACGATACCCCTTGGTAAGGCTGTTTGTCAGACTTTCGGGCTTCTGACGACCCGTAACAACTGTCAAAGAACCGTGATTGACAGCCGGGAGCTATGGCTTAACGTGCTTTCCGAGGCACGGAGGGGTCTCGGTATGTAAAGATGGTCACCCGTCTACAAACCAACCGCGGCAAGCGTAGCTTAACCTGATCGATCGACCTGTGCGGCTGTTATTACTTAGCCACGGGCTGTACTATAAAAGTAATTCCATACACAATGACAGATCACTGACGTTGATTTGAAAATAATTGTATACTTGTATACTTAACTCTTTTATCGTGTGTACTATGCACCTATACGTTATAGCTACTAATGCAAGACTAAGCAGGTACTCGTAATCTACGACTGAAGTACATTTAATTAATTGTAGTGATTCATCACAATAAATTACTAGTTTGGTCTTTACCAAACAATTACTGGTAATAATAATTACTTAGCAATTATATTATTACGCTCTTAAACATAGCTAAGAGGTATCTAACTGTGTTTAACTTCACTGACGTATTAAAATTATTCTAAAGCCGCATCCTAACCAAAGCGAATGTCGCGTACGTTATGTTTAGCGATCTCGAACGCGTAGTCGCGCATATAGAGGGCGCCTTCCGGTTCTCTGAAGAAATGAGTGACATATTAACGCGACGATCGTAAGGTCGCGCCATCGATCGCTTTGTTTAGGACGCGGGGTATGACCTAGCTATTGTCGACAGTGAAACAAAATACATATTGCTTAAGTGTCAGCTACAAAGAAATGATCATCTTGCTTCCCGTATGACGTGAACGCAAAAGGTGACTAAGGAATTACCTCAAGAGGATAATACGGGATATTCATACATTGTAGAATATCTACATCATCACTAAACAAGATCTTGCTGAATTCCTTCGTAGACCACCACTACTCTTTCTGGGCCAAAAAGGTGAACAGGGAATGATTAAAAAAGATTAGCAACATGCGTCAATATGCATCACAATATCCACCGACACTACTGGACTATTATGTAAGTTGTTCATAATGATGAGTACAATGACCTCTTAAGAGGTTGCTGGTGTTTTACAAATAACCCTGTATAGGATATTGTTTGAATGGTTACAGGAAAAGGAGATGTGTCCTGGTATTAAGCTTTGAGTGAAGCAGTTCGCCGATATCCATAGATAGATGAACTAGTGGGAACTAAATAAAGGCATTACAGAGTATGCTTCCAAGTATCTTGCTTGTCAATACATTACACCATGGTTGTTGTTTCGCAATAGAATTTATATAATAGTGATATCTCAATGTACGTCTGGCACAGCCGAAGCGCCTTGACAAGTGACGATCGCTTTCAAAGCGTTTCGTATGGCTGCAACGGCTTTCAACAGGATTGACATAAACCTTGCGTTAGCTTAAAGCCAATTCTCGTAATTTAAAACTTTCAAAATCTAGTCACAGTCTCATCTCGGCGACAAACAAATGTCAAAAACTTGTCAAAATGTAGGGAAATTAGAAGTATTTTTTGACAGATTGAGACTGAGATCAGACTGTGAACGTTCTTAAAATTACGGGAATTGCCCCTCTGATACAAATTGACTGTAAAGTTTAGGGCTAACTTGCAAGTAACGCTATGTACCGGAGTTGCAGGTAATATTTTAAACCACTTATGACGTCTTAACTACCTAATAATAATAATAATAATAATAATAGTTCCTCTCTCTGGGGCCCTGACCGCCGGTAGCTTGGACCCTGTTCCCGATACCGGAGGGCTACTATTTTTTTTATATTTTTAAATGTTTTTTTTATATTTTTGTTTATAAAAATATTTAAAAATGTAATTTGTAAGTATTTAAATGAAATAAAGGAATAATAATAATAATAAATTTATTAGACATGAAAAAAGGACAATGTTTATCCTTTAAACCTGAGTAAATATTACCTAGATAATAAACGATTTTGCTCCCGTAATTAAAAACGTTCAAAATCATCACGAAGAAGAATGCAATGACGAAGAAGAAGAATTAATTCATCTCCGCGACAATCAATGTCCAAAACTTGTAAAAATTTTAAGGTAATTACAGGCATTTTTGACAGATTGAGACTGAGATCAGACTGTGAACGTTCTTAAAATTACGAGAATCGCCCCTCTGATCTTATTGTGAGGCTTGTCATGAACACCTGCGGCAATCGGTAACGATCAATCATCACATTCACAACAATTACATAAATAAATTAACATAACATATCATTTTATCATCGAGAGATCCGGGTTTGTGTTAACCTACGTACAGGCGGCGTGTATTTGGTATTGTATCGTTGAATTTGTTTATATGCTATCAAAAAATCTTTGACACTATTGGTTAGGTTGTAATATATAGTATAGGCCGTATTACAGTGTTCTCTGTGTTTTGAGTATTAATGAGATGAATGCCACTGATGCCGCAATTAACGTGGCCACCCAGTGGGCTCAAACAGTATAAAAAAAGAAGAGTACCATCGACACGAAAAGAAGAAGAATGAGATGAAAATGTAGTGAAGAAAGTTCTGAGTAGGTATGAATGTAGACCAAAGAAACTTTGGATATTCCGCGTGAAAGATGATATGACTAGAATGGGAGGGACTGCAGCTGAGATGACGACTGATAGAGAAGTATGGAAGACGTAGACATGCTGAGCCGACCTCAATAAATTGGGATGAGGGCAATGATTATCTGAGAATAAGGTCAGGTAGTATATGGATAGAAATGGAATCATAACTGAGATAACGGCTAATAGAGACTGTGTACATAGAAAACTTTCCGATGTCAATATTAAATGAATCGATAAGAAATATTATAGCAAAAAACTGTGTGCCCGTTGAGAATTTAATACAAATTTTCATCCCCTTTAGGAGATGGATTTTCAGAAATCCTTTCACTTTTGTTATATTCGTCATCATCATCATTTTAGCCGAAAGACGTCCACTGCTGGACAAAGGCTACCCCAAGCACCTTTATTAAATTAAGAACTAGCTAATGCGTTGCAATTGCAATGCTATTTTTTTTTTTTTTTTTTGTTAGAAACCGTCTCCATCGCACATTCAACCACTTACTAAAGTTTCATCACAATCTAAGAAACTAAAGCACGGCAGTTGATGTATATCGTTTCTTGTGCTCATGCCTCTAGACCCATCGGTTTAAGCTGTGCGTTGCCTGTCAGTAATGAATGAATTTAAGATTTTTGATAGATGGAAGACACTATTAAACTATTTCTTACTTACATTGTCCCAGAAACATATCATTAGGCATTCCAATCTTCAGTAACTCTCTCACTAACTTACACCTCGTTTCAAATATTTTGCCACTTATAACGTTAATCACTAAATACAAAACAAAAACTAAAACACGTGCGTTCCACATAGCTGTATCTTTATGTATGAACGTAAACAGACGAGACGATTATTTAATTAAGATTCTTTTAACTCTTATATCAACGTGATATGGTATGTTTTGCAGTGATAAAAAACTCAATGTCAATGCCAGATGATTGGTCGAATGTATAGCGTATTTTCCGCGAGGTTTTTTTGCATATTAATATTCCGGTCTGACCTAATAACAGAGTGTGTACGTATTATTATTATGTTCAAGAAGACTTTGATGAGATTTTTGTCATTGTATCAGCCTAAATATGTTATATACCTACTCATACTCATAATAAAACTGAAGAGTTTATTTGTTTTTTGATGGTTTGTTTGTTTGAACGCGCTAATCTTTGAAACTAACAGATGGATTTGAAAAATTCTTGTCTGCATTTGATAGCCCAATTCTTGAGGAAGGCTATATGCTACTCAACATCGCACTAGTAGCACTAGGAGCCGAGCAAAAAAGAAAAATATCAGAAAGAACGTAAGCGAAAACGAAGTAATAGTACAAGAAATTTCACGCAGTCAAAGTCACGGGCAGAAGCTAGTATCCTACTAATATTATAAATGTGAAAGTTTGTTTGGATGGATGAATAGATGGATGTTTGTTACTCTTTCACGCAAAAACTACTGAACGGATTTGGATGAAATTTGGTACACAGATGGTTTATAACTAGGATTAACATATAGGATACTTTTTATCCCGATATTCCCACGGGATTGAAACTTATTCTGATTATATTTCAATCACAATCTGACTGATTTGGAAGGAAATTGCTAATCTATTGCTTGTTATGTTTGAAAAATCCGTCTACTCAACAAAGAAAATAACGCAATGAATGTTGTTGAACTGTCAAAATGAAAGCCATTGCAACTGTAAGTTTGTCCCGCAATGGCCCCTCGGTTCTGATCTGATTTTCAAAGACATTGTATGATTTTGTTAATATTTTATCCTGTTATATACTCCCACTGTACTCTTTTAATTATCTTTAAAGATTTGAGAAGAATATAACCTAGGGGCATGAGGTCAGGAGATAAATTATAGAGAATAGTATTTTAGTAAATATTTATAAATTAAGTAAGTGTATTTTTAGGTCCATGCAAGTAAAATTAGCAAAATTGTTTTGCGATTTTTTAATTAGATATCTCTTGAAAACACCAATGCCATAAAGATTTATTAAATGGTAAATTAAGTGTGCATACTGCATACACACAAGCGGTACGCGCAGCCGAAGACGCGTGCCGCTTGTGTGTAGCCCACTTACTATACTGTTCAAATTAATTAAATCACTTTCCTGCTATTTTCTTACATCGGACTTTACACTTTTTATTTGATTTTTATTTGTTGCTATCCGATGTATGTATCTGGTGTATTGTGTGTCTTATTTAAATTATGCGTATTAATGTACTTTTAACCGACTTCTAAAAAGGGAGGAGGTTCTCAATTCGGATGTTTGTATTTTTTTTTATATTTGTTCGCGCATAAGTCCGTCGCTTGCCAACCGATTTGAAAAATTATTTTTTAATTTTTAAAAAATGATTTTTTGTTGGAAAGAGTATACTTTCCAAATGGTCCCATAAAAATTTTATCAAAAAAGGTTCAGCAGTTTGGTTTTTAAATCAAAATTACTGGTAAAAATTACAACTTAAAAAGTGAAAAATTCGGTAGAAAAAAATTCGGAAAAAAAAAAAAAAATTCGGTTCGGTTCGATTCGGTAGTTTTTTTTTTTCAAAAAACTACCGACTTCCGAAAACGACACTACAAAGTGAAAAATAACTTCAATTTCGGAAGTCGGTGGCAAACAACGAAAATGCGAACCCAACGACACCGACTTCCGAAATTAAAGTTATTTTTCACTTTGTAGTGTCGTTTTTGGAAATCGATTGTCTTTCCTTTTTTCTTTTAAATCTTATATCTTTTTAAATAAAGACTTATATGTATTATGTTGACTTGCATAAATATTTAAGTCATAAATAGTTTTGTGTATTTTTAAGACTAAATTCGGAAACCTGGAATTTCTTCTAAATCTTACCCAAAACTAAGTAAAAATAACGTAGGTGCTCATTTTTAACGAGTACCTACGTTATTTTGTTAGTTAATAAAACAGCATGGAAGTAAAGGAATTACAACAACTGAAGTTTTCCACCTGTCTTAAATAGGTAGGTACATTACTTTGTACAAAATGGCGACATAGAATGTTTTGTGAAGCTATAATATACATTGTAGCTACAGCTAGTATTAAAAGTTGATATCCTAAAGGTTCTTTAGTACTATTTCATCTTTGTTGTCCTGACGACTTTTCTAAAATATTATAAAATATAAGTATAAAATAATAGAATGTTATGCTAATTAACTTCCTGTCTGTGGTTAATTAAGACATTCCATGAATTTTGTTTGGCAAAATATAGATTATAATTTCCACAAATCATCCATTACATAACAGGCTACGACGGTTTTTCCTCATAATAATGATTACTGTGAAGAACAATTAGGGTCTTACTACAAAAACTTAAACACTTGTTGAACGAGTGTTTAATGTCAGTGTTATGTCAAAGTCCATATAATTATGCCGTGCTTAAAAGGTGTTTAGCCTAAACAACTGATAAACACTGTTTTGTGGTAGTCAGGTTAATGTTTAAGTGATTTATCTCTTAGATAACACATAACTACTGCCAAGTTTAAGGCACCTGTCCGCCGACGAAAAAGCGACTCGCTACCAGCGATTTTCTTGAGCTACCCGAAACTGATAAATTTTCCCAATCAACCGTGAACTTTAATGATTTAGCGATAAAGATGAAAATCTATTAAAGAAATTTGACACATTGTAGTAGCTTGATGTGCTGGCGTCTGTACAAAAGGTTGTAGGTCCCTTACAATTAAAAGAGATGCAAATATTAATAGTTGATCGACGACTGTCCAAAGCACTCGTTTGTCGGAATTCCCTGAGCAAGTACAGTAACGAGCATAAATATGTATACACTTGACTTTATTCAAAGGCGATTTCCACCTTTGTTTTTGAATGAAATTTTATGTAAACACGAACATAGTATTTTTGAACCCATAGGTTTATGTGATGTGTCGTATTTTAAAGTTGCATTCGTTATTTCACGCAGAAATTGCTATTGAAAGCTTTCAAGTGTTGACATATTAGTGCTCGTGACTGTCCTCTTGTACTCGTTCAGCAACGCTTGCTTGTCTTGCAGAACACTTGCTGAGAGACTCACTTCGCTGTTCGTTGCTCGCCAACTCGTTTTTAATTGCTAGCTCGACGCGCTTGTCGTTAATCGCCATCGGTGGGACGGGTGCCTTATGGTAACTATCAGGCATATTATATTTTCTTATCAATCTCAGGTTCATGAGAGCACAACGAAGAACACATGTTTTGAGTATTTGATTAAGACGAGAGTGTAATATTAGTACATGAAACATCTTCAACTTCGTCTGTATGTGTAGAACGGTAACGCATAGGAGATGCCTGTGGTAGGTATTACAGATGTCTTTTGGTGGAGGTTACCACTTGCCATCGGAAAGGCCACATCCTTATTTGCCACATCAAAATTGCCAAGCTAGATTTTAAGTCACGCACTAAGGCATAATCATAGATAATTAGCCTACAATGTTCCCAGAGGTGGGACACAGGCCTCCTCTCTTTTTGAGAAGGAGTGCGCCGTGATCAACCACGCAGCCCCAGTGCGCGTGGGTAATGTCACATGTCTTCAACTTTTTGGTTCTAAGACATGCCGTTTGATTCTAGGACATGCCGGTTTCCTTACGGTATTTTCCTTCACCGTTTTGAGAGCAGTGGTCATGAAATATTTTACACAAAATAAAGCGCCTGTCTGGGTTTGAACCTACGACCTTACAATTCGTAAGTCGCAGCCGTTACGCGGCCCCTAAATAGGAGATGAAAGTTTGTAATTTTTGGCGATGGGAAATCCCATGGTGGCTTATATTCAAGATAAATAATGATTGCAGCCGAAAGATGTTCACTACCATACATAGGCCTCCCCCAAGCACCGCCACTTAGACCAGCCGATCGATTCTGTAAAAAACTCACCGTGAAAAGTTAGGTGAAGTGAGCTTAGAGTGAGCTGTCAATAGTGTCAAGCCCTAGCATTAGTTGGAATGACAGCTCACTCCACGCTCACTTCACCTAAGTTTTCACGGTGAGATGGTTACAGAATCGCACTGCAGTTCGGTGCTTCTCGTATCTAGCGGATTCCTGGGGCCTTCATAAGGTCACCAGTCCACCTTATGGCAGGCCTCACAACGCTACGTCTTGCGATACGCGATCGCACATTCCAGAACCGTTTGGCCAAAAAGAAAGATTAATATGCTACCATAAATAAAACGGTTATAAAAATACTCACAGGTACCCAGGTAACTCTTTTGAATTCCTTTAATTTTCACTAGTTGACGTGTGAGGCCGCATCTTGTGAACTGTTTACCTTCACAAAAATCACTTACAATAAAACACAATACTGTTAAAATTAATGAAAACCGCATATTCGTGGTTAAAAGAAAAAAAAAAATGAAAAACAAAAAACAAAATTGACCCGAATTTAACCCGATTTTCAACCGAGATCAATGTTTAATGGAATGTGTCTATCAATAGACTAAATGATTACACGTTAATATTTCAATTTATATTACCATTTATTATCTATGAATTTATTTACCTGTTAGGCGTAGATACCTGCTACTTTACAGTGTCTCGACGTTTTCCTGTCTCTTTCTATTGTACGATTTTGGTGTGAAACAAACAATATATTTACTCGTATCAATCTTGAAGTGTTTTCTTAGTAAGTAAGTAACTTTTGTCTATAGCAATATTGTCTTTAAGGTGCCTACAGATTTGCTAAATTTTTAACGATCGACTCGAGTGATCAAACAAAACCAAGCAGTTTTGTAAGCAACAGACGATCGGCGACATCATATTTTTTATTGATCACCACTACGGATCCTTTATATCGATCGCTAGGCAAAAAAAAAAGTAAGGGGAAGTCTGAAAGTCGCAGCGGTGATTGAAACGTTGTGTGCAAATCGGTTGTCATGATTGGCATGTGATGAGGGAAACGTGCCGACGAAACTTTTTAGTATGAATATGGATGCTTGCAAGAGTAAGGGAAAACCATAGAAACGATTGATGGACTGTGTGACAGATGATCTTGCTAGAAAGAGGGTTACTACCGAGATGACGACTACTCGACTAGTAGAGAAGTATGGAGGAAAAACAAAGCCGCACGCGCGCCGTACTCAAATAAATTTTAATAAGGGCAACAGAATGATGATAAAATCAACAACGAGGGTCATTTTATTTTTTATTTTTCTCTCTGTTCTGTTAGTTTTTGTCATGGTCTGGCAGTTTGAGTAATTAATGTGGCCTACCCAAATGTCCTTTCTTTGGTGGTTGTTCGTCGAATCGTTGAGCTCCTTAAGTTTTGACTTGAGCTGCACGATTTCTGACATATGCGTGCACTGACTGGACAGGTCCTCTCAATCTGTGTGGTTCTATCCTCAAAAGACCATCTCAGACATCGACCTACATGGTCTTCATATGATCTGACCAAGATTATGTCTAGACTTTAAAAGAGACTGTGACGTCTGAGTTTGTTTCGGCCTTTCTTCTCAGACTAGTCAGATAGGAAACGCCGACCTCATCTAGTTTTAAAATATGATTGACGTGTAAAAGTGTTTGTACAAACCTACTTACAAAATAAAATCATTTATCATTTTGTCATATATCCAGCAAATCATATTAACAAAATTTATTATTTCGAAAGTATTTACTCGACTAGAGGAGTCATAAGTCTACTTACTACGTACGTTTTCTTTACAAACGCATAAAATTGGTTCATCATAATCACTCTCCTGCCTTTATTCGAATTTATTTGGGGTTGGTGCAGTCTTTTTCTTCCATGCAGCTCTATTAACCGTCATCTCAGTAGTCATACCCTTTCTAGCCATTTCATCTTTCACACATTCTACTAACCGCTGTTGCAAGGATGTAAAAATATCGCGGCGGGATTTTTTCGCGTACTAGATTTTCAACGCCGAGAGTTTAAAATCCAACAGTATGTTTTTTTGACGTACTGGGATGTACTCTGTTGGATTCTCAATGCTGAGCTCAACACCGAGAGTTAGAAATCCAGTGCGTGATAAAATCCCGCCGCAATATTTTTCGTCCGTTTCTTAGGTTTTCCCCTAGTTCTATAGCCATCATCTTTAAATATATAAAACAATTGCTGTTCGTTTGAGTCGCTAAAACTCGAGAACGGCTGGGCCGATTTAGCTGATTGTGGTTTTGAAATGTTTGTTGTAGTCCAGGGAAGGTTTAAACGAGAGAAAATAATATGGAAAAATTGCGAGGAAGCTATCTTCCTTGCAATTTTTATTATATTTTCTCACGTTTAAATCTTAAATTGTTCTTTTAAATCTGGTCTTTTTAATTGTTGTTTTTACTATTAAAAACAACAATTTCATTTTCCCATATAAACTGTTGTACCTACTTTCCAGGTAGGTGTAGTGTAGGAGTAGGGTAGGAGTAGTTTAAGAGTAGGGTAGAAGTAGTGTAAGAGTAGGGTAGGAGGAGTGTAGGAGTAGGGTAGGGGGTAGGACATCACGCGAACGAAGTAGCGCCGGGCAGCTAGAAATAATTTATATGGCAAAACACCGTTTGCCGGGTCAGCTAGTTATAAATAGATATCCGTAAGGTAATACGTCACTGCCCAAATTGCGCAAGAGGACATACATGTTAGTAATGCCATTGATAGTTCAATCATCATCGCGTAAATTTCGTCGCGGTCTAGAATTGTATGTATTGCTGTTGGTTTTACTGGGTTTACCTTAAATAGGTTACTGCTAGTATTAAAATTAGACTGCAATAATAGGTAAGTATTGAGAACATGAGCAATTATTAAAAAATATTGTACAATTGTTGTAATTATTGTAGACTACAATAATTTTTAGACATAATTAGATAGACATTTTTAGACATTAGATTTTTACATATACTATGCTCAAATTTGTTTGCTTCACAACGTAAACACTTTGAACAAAAGAAAATACTGTTAAAATTAATATAATGTATAATATTATTGAACTGTCAAAATGAAAGCCATTTTTATTACGGTTAATGTGTTACACAATTACCCCGCTGAATCTAGTTTTAGATAGGACGTTTTTTTGACTAACTACCGAACTTATACTGATGACTTTTCGACAAAGGAGTCCAGTCTAGGGAAGATTCGAAGAATAGGAGAAGAGAATATAATACTGTAAGATAATTCTTCTTCTTCGTGTCGCTGGTACGACTGTATTTTAAATGCTGTTTTCCCAAAACTTTGTCACTTCCACGGCGTTGTCCGTGGCAGCGCAGAGGTCGCTTTGACTGCATGTTTTGGGACACAGAGGGCAGGATAGGAGGTGGAGCATGGTTTGTGGCATAGCTCCTCAATCGCACCCTACTGCCGTTCCATCAAGGTAACCCCACTTAACCAGGTTGGACTTACATCTTCCCACTTGTGTCCGTAAAATAATGGAATAGTAGTAGAGAGTGGCGTGCATTGCAGGATGCCTACACTCAGCATTGGGTGGCGAAAGGCTAAAGAAGAAGAAAGTAGAGAGTGCAGTAAAATAGTGATAAACTACCGCCTGCACCATTGTTTAAAAATAAGTTAATATGGGTGGAGCATTTACAGGTCTAAATTACTTAAGATGATTAATTCATATTATTATCTAAATACTTTTATCATGAGAACAGACGATAATAATAATCAAACCACGTAATTATGTTCTTAAGACTTTCCTTACCTATTTCTGCTTAGTAGAATAGCTGTGTTCCAGTTTGAAGAGCGATTCCGGTAAAACGGCATGTAGCGGTATCTACAACGCCACACGCCAAATCCTGCATCTCACAAGCAAAGTTTACCGCGCAATTAGCATTCATACAAACTTCCCATATCAGTCGTTGGGCAGTTGCCCGCCAGATACAACACCCGTTTGGTCGGAGGACCCTCCCTTTTTTATGGAGGATGAGTGAACTTTACACCCTGTTCCTCATACCTCATAGGCACATGAGACAACTCCAGCTCTGTTTTCTTAGCATCAGTAGAGCTGGCTGCTTATTTGCCATTAAATAACAAAAAAAAAGAGATCAGTGGTGGCCCAGTGGTGTCGGCCCTGACTTACGAGTTGTAGATCGTGGGTTCCAAAACAGGCAGGCACTTTGTGTATTTAATTTCATCACCACTGCTCTCAAAACCGTGAAGGAAAATATCGTGAGGAATCCGGCATGACACAATATTTATCATTTATGTTATTGATTATTTTAGTGAAAATTGTTTGAAGGTAATAATTTTTTATTTTTAGCTGTAATATTAATTAATGTACTACTTATTTCTTAAACACAATGCGAATTGTTACATGAATAAATAAATAAAATAAAATGTCCTACAACCAAAAAATCGAAGACATGTGACATCCTACCAGCACTGGACCGGCGTGGTGAATTATAGCCCACACTTTCTCACAGAGAGGAAGCCGCGTCCCAGCAGTGTGAACATTATAGACTAATAATGCTTATGCTAACCAAGAAAAGCATTCAGGAATACGTCATTTCTAATAATATAATTATACAAATGAGTAATTAATCATGAATATTTTATCACTGTTGGCGTCATTAAATAAATCATTGATTGACATCTAGTGGCACTTGAATAACTAAGTTCTGAACTCATTAGAGAGATATATCACTATCTTTAAATGAGAAATTATCTATAATTAGTCTCCTTATTATCTATAAGTACCCTTTAGTGCAATGGTGTTAGTTTATGTGTTGATAACATGTATTTCTACTTATCTATTCCTAGGTGTCGTGAGCTAATTTTTCCTGTGATAGCTACTTCCATATGGGAGGGTCTACTATGCAAAGCTATGAGATCTTTGCTTCATTATTGGTAAAGATACAAGAGTCTTAATTTTAACCAATAACGGTCCGGAAATTATAAGAAAATTACGAGAATTGCCCCTCAGGAATCGGCAATTCTCATAATTTTAAGAATGTTCACAGTCTGATCTCAGTCTCAATCTGTCAAAAACAAATCTAATTTCCCTACGTTTTTGATAAGCTTTTGACATTGATTGTCGCCGAGATGACATTGCGACTAGATTTTGAACGTTTTGTCTTCTGGTGTCTTCTTTAACTCAGTGTAGGTATTTTTGTATCTTCAACGGTTCAGATCACATTCACAGTAGTGTTTTATGCGTTCGTAGAAGAAAAGTAAAAAAACATCAGAGCTACTTGTGAATCAGTTCATCTAGCAAAGTACACCCTCCGTATACAGGGCTATTTGTAAAACACCAGCAACCTCTTAAGAGGTCATTGTACTCATCATTATGAACAACTTTTACTATGGGACCAAAACTGAAATCGCAAAAAAAAATCAGCTGTTCCCTACATTTGTGTTCGCATAACTCGTCAAAATATAGGGAGCAGCTGATTTTTTTTTTCGCGATTTCAGGTTTGGTCCTATAGTAAAAGTTGTTCATAATGATGAGTACAATGACCTCTTAAGAGGTTGTTGGTGTTTTACAAATAACCCTGTATATTTGTGCCTATAAGTAGCATTGCTGTGTATTTTGTGTGCTGATAAAATTATAGATTTATATTTAATTATAGATTGTCTCTTACATATGAGCGACACGCGGCAATGGCACAGGCAACTGGAGCACTTCTTTTTATTCTACGTGTCACTGCCATGACTGAATTTTACATCTTATTTTCCCGAAAACTTTGCCACTTCCACGGAGTTGTCAGTGGTAGCGCAGAGGTCACTTTGACTGCATGTTTTGGGACACAGAGGGCAGGATAGGAGGTGGAGCATGGTTTGCGATATAGCTCCTCGGAGCCTCCCCAAGTGCGGTTAGAATTCGGTACCCAATCCCCTATCTGTCCACTTCATCATAGTTGTGTATGTATTTATTTTATTTTAGAAGTATTTATGTATGTTTATTTGTATGTATATATTCTCGTAATATTTGTTTAGTTTTTAAGTGAATTGTTTATTTTTGATTCTATGTATTATTGTTTGTCTCCTTAGCTCTATCACACGCTGTCTACATCTCTGTATTTATTGTCCTATCTCAGGTATGCTGGAAGAGATTTCTTAAGAAATAAGCATCACCTCTGTACCTATTTTTTCTGTTCTGTTTTCCAATGTCTGTTTATATATGTGTGTACATAAATGGTTAAATAAATAAATAAATAAATAAACGTCCGACGGACCCTGGACACCTAACACTCAGTAACGCAAGGTCTAGGTGACTGATCGTTTCACCACGATAGCACGAAAAGGTCTTAAACAAGACCCATCCCAAACGGCAATACAGCTACTAATGAGGCTGAATTTTTGGTTTCCCCTGGGAATTACTAGATAATAAAATAACGAACACTAACGATTGGCTTCCTTAGACTATATATAGGTAGTAGTTACTTGATAATATTAACGTTTTGTATTTCTATGGAAGGGCTATTCATATTAATTTTCGTCAAGACTTGCATCAAGAAACCCTATCTAATGCAGTTCAGAAGTCATAGAAATAAGTTTACCTATGTCAATGAAAGAAACGAAAGAAAGAAAATACACTTATTTGGCACAAACTAAAAGACACAATACACCAGATACATACATCAGATAAAACAAACATTAAAATAAAAAAAAGATTAAATAAGAAGTGAGAATTCCAATGTAAGAAATTAGCAGGAAAGTGTGCCTCACGGCTGCGCCAAAAAGGCCCAGTTCAGCAAAAATGCCAGACAACTAGTGCCTGACGCTGGTTTTCAACTGGACCTGGTGTGTGAGGTGACGGATGCAAATCAGTTTTATACTGCAACGTGACGTGTGTATGCATAACTAAATATATAAATAAAATAAATTTGCGTTAGATAAAAACGGTAACGAATATGTGAATATGTCTAAAAGTGCGATGGTTCAACATGGAAGTGAAGAAATTATAAATCAGTCTAATACTTAATTGATTCAGCTACGGTGACTGTTCCTGTTATTAGTGTCTATAGGTTACGAGCATATAATATGCTCTCACATTTGAAAAACGTAAAAATGAAAAAAAAAGTGTTTATTCACAGAAATCATTTTTCACATGACATAAATTACCTCTGCCAAACTGTAAAGCAGTTTGTTGGCAGACATAGCTCCTTTTCTTTGTACATATTATTTTTTTTTTATTTTATAATGACACTTTTTCACATAAAGGTAAATAAAACAATTCTTTCATTTCTTAAATTTAAAAAAACGGACATACAATTTATTTTTATGTTCTCTGCAGTGAACTAGGAACTAGGTATTGTATATTTATTTTATTTCTTATTTTGATCGTTGTTTTGTTTATCTTATCGTGTGCTGCACCGGTTGACTCATCACGTCAACGCCGGCTGTCCTTGAAAACCGGGGCCTCTGTCTCGCATAGGGTCTTAGCATTATGCTAGTCGATGGCCGTTTTGCGTGGATGTGACGCATATTTTCCCCAACTTGTTATTTTTGTTGGGTTTGTGTTCTTTCTTTGCGTTATGTTTACCGCAAATAAACGTATTTTCTTTCTTTCTCCTTCTTTTCTTTCCTAAATAAATAAATAACAATAAAAACTTTATTGTACAGGAAAAACATTACAATATTGTAATAGAGCAGTGGTGGCCTAGCGAACTTTGGTGACCCAGTGGTAACTGCCGTGACTTACGAGGTGTTGAAGGAAAACATCGTGAGGAAACCGGAATGTCCTAGAACCAAAAATTCGAAGACATGTGACATCTACCAACCCTCACTGAACCCGCGTGGTAGATTACAATCCACTACCTCTCACAGAGAGGAGGCCTATGTTGATGAATAATTGTTTGCTGGACCGGACGACGTTATTACGTCGGCGCCGGCTGTCGCTGAAAACCAGCGCTGGGGCTCTGTCTTGCATAGGCTCGCAGCATAATGCTGAGCGATAGCCGTTTTGCGTGGATGTGACGTTTTTTTTTTTTTCTTTATTTTTATGTTCTTTTTTGCGTCATGTTTACCGCAAATGAACGTATTTTCTTTCTTTCTTCTTTCTTTGCCTATGTCCCAGTAGTGGGAACACTATAGGCTGATTGGTCGATTTTAATAGCACTAGCCTCCACACTAGGTTTATTGGCAATAAAGGTACGTGCACAGTGCGGACACGTTAGACTACCATAATGTTAATGATATTGTATGTTGGAGGGTGACTAAAGGGCCTTCCTCACCGGATAGTTTAATTTTCGTTTCTGTACCGAATCTGTACAGTCGAATGGTTCGGTAGTACTTGGTACAGAGACGTGTGTGTGCACTCGGTAAATAATCCGGTGAGGAAGGCGCCTTACTCTTGAGAGAATCAGTTTTCTTAACAAGGCAAGCCCTTACGTTCACCAACCATTACAAGTTCCTTCGCAAATAATTTAAATACCGAAAACCGACGACAAAATATGAATCGTGCTAAAAACTCTATACATTTGTGTGATAAACTAGTTATTCCCACAATTTGTTAGAGCGCTTTCAAACTGGGGAACTTTTCATTCGCTTGGTGCATGGTCTGGTCCGTATTGATTGAGTTATTCAGGCTCGTTTTTCGATAGTTTATTTGTGTAGACGCCCATGGATGATGTTGTGGGGTAATCGAGGGAGACTGTAGTAGTTGTTACCAGTATTCGTATAAGTATAATCGCTTTGTAACTTATGACAAAAATTCTCATTAAATTGAAACGTCACTAAGGTTGAAACTATCTAACTGTCACTTAGACAAATAGACCTTGTCGTTTTATGACGTGCAAGTGGAATTCAACGTTATAGTGGGAAAGAAAGAAAATAAATATATGTGACCCAGGTAAAAAAGTAATACCAAGGTCGCCGACTAAACACTTTAGGCCTGATTTTTCAATTGACAGATAATTTTTATTCGTGGAATAAAATTGACGTGTAACGGATTTTGTATGAAAGAATTGTCAAAAATTCAAAATCATCATCTGCCTAGCCTTTTCCCAAGTATGTTGGTGTCGGCTTCCAGTCTAATCGGATTCAGCTTATCTGACCTCCACAACCCAGTTACTGGGTAATAAGATACCCCTTGGTAAGACTTTCGGGCTTCTGTCAAAAATTCAAAATCATTCTTCAGATAAAATCATCTGGTGATGGAAAAATCAGCCCTTAGTTGTATCGTATTTAAAATATGTTGTGTTAACTGACAGCCTAATATATTCCTCTAAAAGACAAAGTTCTTCTCTCTTGTAAATAGCGGCTACAACAAAAACCTATTATTTCTCTTCTCCACCATTGAAACCACACAGCGCGGCAGCAAGCAGCCATTTTGTAGAACGACGAGCAGTATCTTAGGAAATACGTGGCTATCTAACCCATTTGGTTCATTTCGATTTAGATTCTACTTTATTGTAAGTAGGTACCTAGCTAGAAAATCAACGGCAGTCTTATTCACTTATTCACTCAACAGCAACATCTTATTCACTTTCGATGTGGACACCTCAACACGAAAACACGGGCGCCATACCAACTCTATAAGCTCAAACCCGGGGGGTTTGAGTCTACTGCAAAAATTGACTACTCAATTTTCTACCACCAACAACACCACCGCCACATAAAAACCAGAGACTTTAAAAAGAAAAATTAAAACCTGCTTAGCTTAATTCGAGACCTTCCTGAACGCCGCCATCTTTAAATGCAAATCCCTAACATTACGAATGGAAGTTAAAGAGCAAAAGTCGGGTAGATAAAAAGTTTTAATTATAAGAAGAAGGTAGCTACACCTGTACTCTCTGATTTGCATAGAGGGTCTTAGTCTTTATTCAGTAATCTCATCAGTCTCGCAATTCAGAGCTGTTAAGTCCTTTGAATCTGAATTGAACTGAATCTTTACAAATTATTGTCGATTACAAATGAATGTCAAATTGCTTTGTAACCGATAATTATCAAGATTTTACTGAATCGGGAAAAAAATATGAGGCCCTCTTTGAAAATCTGCGCTCTTATTACTGCGATCGCCTGTGTTTAAAAGACAAAGGATGAAATTAAAAGAACTTGTGTCTTCAAACATCACAATCACTTACGGTTTTTTTTTTTATAAACGATTATTCAAATTAAAGTGCTGTTCAAACGTCAGATGTATGGTTAAACAGTCGCTAATAACTGCTTCACTTTAGTCAACGTTTATGAATAAGCCGGAGATTGTTTATTACAGGCGTTTATAAACCTATTTCGACTGTAACTTTGTTACTAGCTTCAAATAGTAGAATCTTGCGAGAACTATTCGAGTTAACTGGGCGAAACAGTACCAACAGTGTGCCAAGAAACTCGCACGAAACAGTGTCATAATGTGATACGCAGTATTGTTTTCCTATAAGCCAAGCGATTTTCTACCCCGGGGCGTCGCATATGTGTCTACGTAAGACAGCAACATTCCCGTACCTGTCCCACAATTTTTGTTATGACGTATAAAACATTGTTTTTTTATTAAATTAGTTATACTGATTGGGGGAGAAAATTTGGTCACATTACAAATCTACGCATGCACACAGTCGCACACGTATAAGGGTCTAGCGTAGTAAGTTCCTCATCCATTTTTGTTTGACTTGACTGCATAGCGGAAATGTGACAGTTATTTACAAGGTTTTCATTATTTTCAATATGCTGTGGGCCAAACTAAACACCACGTGAAGCCCTGACACAGCTAGAAGGCGTCGCGGCAGACCCCGTAGAAGATGGCGGGAAGAGCTGCGAAACAAACGACCAGTGGTCTACTTTGGCCCTGGATCGAAAGAGCTGGAAGTCATGGGGCTCTCCCCATGACCTTTGCCCAGCAGTGGGATGATGCAGGCTAACAGTAATTATTTTTGGTATAAAAAATTACCTGTATTTTAAAATATACAGAAATCGATTAAGTGAACGATTCTGAACAATCTACTTTCATAATGTGCATTAATTCAGTTACACATTGTATATTGCAATTCCTACATTCTGAACCAATAACTGATTTACCAGCAATCTGTTCTAGCCTCAGATAATCACAGTAGCGCATCTGTGTCCTTTGTCAGAGCTCCATGTATGAACATACCTACATACATAGACATCCAGTATGTATTGTACTGCAGTCTGAGTTATACGGTTAATATTGGAAACGAAAACGGTGACGTTATTTGTAGGGAAAGTAATGAAAACCGGCCAAGTGCTAGTCAGGCACGAAAAGTTCCATACCAACGTACAATATTTAACAACATTTCGTTTAAAAAAAAGGTTTCTTGAGAATTATGCGACGAAAAATATTTTTTGAGCTCTGTTTTACAATTGTTTTATTATGATACTAGGTATTTTATTTTTATGAAATATTTTTGAATAAATCTTTTCTTTGAATATTTGACAACGTACCCAATTTTTCTGGCTCGTAATATGTCAAAACTGAGCGTTTTCCGGTGTCTACCATTGGGCAGTGCCTTAACTTGAATGGTCAGAATACAAAAATATCTTTGTAGCTTAAAGAATTTTCCTAAACAACGAATTTCATTTATCACCAATGCAAACTGACCAATCCAATCTGCACCACTCTTGGAACATTGAAAGGAATCGTGCATAAAACGAAAACAAATAAAACAGACAAATGCAAAAGTCTCTTCAAACCTGATTACACTCAGACGGGGCATCAACCCTCAAATCCGAAAATAAACAGTACCATCGAAGACAAATATACCAAATTGAATTCAACCCTAAAATGCTACAATATCGGATCGTGTAAACAAGTTTATACCCTTTGTATAGACGGTTGTATTCAACCCCAAAACTTGTTTGACCTTTAAAATCATCTGATCCGATTCTCAGGACGTTTTAAAACGAGTTATAGTGCGCGACCTGCAGGTTGGGGGTTTTAAAAGAGCGGGGTTATCTTAACCCTTTACGCCTAAAGGGTTATTGGGGTCGGAGATCAATTTATGCGATGCCATATCTCGTTATAGTGGTCAAAGACGGTTTAGATTAGAACCGACAAAGTTGTTGACGAAGAATGAGTTAGAATTCATAATCATATAATGGTCCTACTGTTGACACAGGCCTCCTCTTTGTGATAGGGATTGGGCCATAATCCACTACGTGGCCCAATACGGGTTGGTGGATGTCACATGTCTTCGTATTTTTTGGTTCTAGCCTGGCTGCCAACCCTGAATATAATGTGTTTGCGGATGAATGGATTAAAATTATGCATATATGTCTGGTGTTCTGTGAGAGAAAGTATGCAAGGGAGTCCACTGTTCCATGTAATTTTAAATTAATTTATATTATTGTCAACGTAATAATTGTCTCTATGTTAATTCATATAATTGATGTTATACCGTTTTAATCAGGCGCGGTCGCAGCCCAAGATTTGGGCGGGGGCTCACAAAGTAGTAAGTTAGTAACTTAAGTTAGTAAGGCAAGTAAATCATGCAGACTCTCGACAGCTTGAATGATTTTGGGGGGGTCATGACCCCCACGACACCCCCCGCGGACCGCGCCTGGTTTTAATTAACTATAAATAAGGATGGAAGGAATAAGGATGGATGGATGGATGCAGGTTTCTAGTAAGTCGGGGCCGATAAAACTTGGCCACCACTGCTCCATCATGTAAGAGTAAGAACGTTATAAATAACATTGTGCTTGTTATGATTGTTGTTTTTTATTTATATCTAGTTGCATGCTGCACTGGTTAACGTCATCACGTCAACGCCGGCTGTCGCTGAAAACCAGCACTGGGGTTCCGTCTCGTATAGGGTCTTAGCATTATATGCTGAGCGATGGCCGTTTTGCGTGGATGTGACGCATGTTTTCCCCTAACTGGTTATTTTTTTTGCGTTGGTGTTCTTTTTATGCGTCATGTTTACCACAAATAAATGTATTTTCTTTCTTTCTTTTTCTTTTCTAATGAAAAAGCAGAAACTCTTGAACATTAAAAATATTGTCGCTCATTTCATGGCCCGATAAACAAGTAAATAAAAGGAACAATCTAATGAAAGGCTAATACAATATATTATTATATAGCTAATGCAACTGAAAGTTAAATTAATTTACGCATAATATTATTTACCAAACAGCTCTTTCGGTGAATAAATATTTCTACAACTTTTATCAAAATAATTTCTGACTGCATTTTTGAAGTGAAAACTTCATTTGGCGCGTTGAGCAGTTTTTGGTAGGGAAAAACTTTGTTATGCCCAGTTACGCCACTTCTTCTTCCCAGCAAAAGCACTAGAAAGTGGTGAAGGGCGAGCGTTTTTGGGGATTGTCTTATGTAATTTTGACGTTTAAAAAGTGCTGATTCTCAGCCTAATTTGAATGACTTCTGATTTTTTTGCTGTTGGGGACTAGTCCCCAAAAAATTAGGAGCAAGCAGCAAAATTAAGAGAATTGCACCTCAGATTTGCCGAGGCAAATCCGAGGTGCAATTCTAATTAATGATCTCAGGCTGATCTCAGTGCAAACTCAAACTCAAATCATTTATTTCAATTAAACTATATACAGGTCGTTTTGAATTGTCAAAATTAAATAGAAACAATAAAAACAAACAATAACAACAAAACAAAAAATATAAATAGAAACAATTTAAAATATAAAATTAAAAATAAGCCCTGGCAGTTAAGAGATGACCAGTCTCAACCGACGGCGCCCGTTCACGAACATGACGGGTGGATCAGCACCACCCAGCTCAACCATTTTGTAGGGAAGCGAATGATCCAACACACGCGCCACCACCAGTGAGACATATAAGTGAGCATGACATATTCTCAACTGCCATGCTCTTGTAAGTCAACATCAAAATATCATAATAAACGGATCCATGGCTCTTACATTGACAAAATTTAAAAAATGCTTGTAAATTACACAAAACTATAGTTTGCAATTTATTTAAGAGATGAAAAAAAAAATAACTCTGATTTCCCTTACATTGTTGACAAGTTTTTGATATTTATTGTGGCTGAGACGAGATTTTGACTAGATTTTGAGGTATCCGAAAAAGTGTCATTTTCGACTCGGAAGCCTGTTGTAAATAAGTGCTATGTGGAAGTCTACTGTATAGTGGACAAAGGATTCCTTTTATCTCTTAACTATCCGATTCAGTTTCCCTATTCCTATTTCAACACTTTGCCAAGATTATAAAAAAAATCCCAGCTCAAATACTAGAATAAAATTAGCACTGAATAAATAGTGTCTATTTTAATTACACAGACAGTAAGATAAAGTCGACACAGACGCCGACGCTTTGAATGAATCATTTAAATCTAGTATCGCAACGGAATCTGAAAGCAGTTTAGATGAAGTCAGAACAGTTTCATTTTAATTTTTCTTTTTTGGTAGTTTGAACATCGGATGAATCTTATACTAATAATAAAGCTAATAATAAATAATCTAATAATAAAGCTGAAGAGTTTGTTTGTTTGAACTCGCTAATCTCTGAAACTACCAGTTGGATTTGTTTTTTTTTTTGTATTTAATAGCCCAATTCTTAAGTAAGGCTATAGGCGATTTAACATCACGCTAGGAGCCTTAGAGGCCGAGTAAAACGAAAAAGAGTTGTAGCGCGTAATAACAGCGTGGGCACGCGATGCGATGTGACTGGATGGATAGCCATCCAGTATACTATTGAAGACTTTGGGGGGAACTAGAAATTTCACGTGAACGAATTCGCGGGTAGAAGATGGTTTATTATAAAACGCTTGTGGATAAAATATGTTCGAACTATCTATGAGGTTATAGACTAATGTCGTCGTTACGGGCAAGCAAAAGCCCAAAGGATTTATTTTTTATTTACACAATTTATTAGCTTAAGTGTACTGTTGACATTACAATATATAAGGCCGCCAGTAACAGTCACAATACCTCCTGTACTAGTTGATACTGTATTACAGTAGGGTATTATTCTTCATTCCTATGACCCGTAGTAACAAACGAGTGAGAACGTAAGATTATAGGTTACTATAGGCTCCTTAGGAATATAAGCTTAACAAATGAAAAACTTAAAATAATTTTGCAGTGAAATTGCTTCGCTTAACTTAATACTATTTGGCTTCTCGTGAATGTAAGTGTATGAGTGTATTTGATATTATGTATGTAAGTATGTATGTAGTTTGCTATTTCAGAATTTCACTAATTTACTGGATAATACGATACCCCTTGGTAAAACTGTTTGTCAGACATTCGGGCTTCTGACTACCAGTTACGACTGTCAAAGATCCACGAATGATAGCCGGGACCAACGGCTTAAATTGCTTTCCGAGACACGGGGGGGTCTCGGTATGTAAAGATCGTCACCCATCCACAGACCAACCGCGGCAAGCATAGCTTAACCTGATCGATCGACCTGTGCGGCTGTTATTATTTAACCACTCCGGTCCAGGAAACACAAAAATAAAATCTCTGAAGAAACACGACCAGAAACAATGTACTCATCCCGAACATCTCTTTAATTAAATATTCCAAAAGGCAAATAGCTCTTGGCCATTTTTTTCACTTTTATGGAAATCTTTAGATCAACGTCGAAATGCCATCAAGACTCAATCTCATTGAGAATGCAAATTCTCAGGTAAAATTGAAAATGCCTTCCTATAGTCCATTAGTGTTGTAAGCGGTCGGTAAGGAACCAAACTTGGAAATTTTGGGTTAGGATTTCCGAGAGCCGGTAAATTAGGCACACCGTTTTTTGATAGATGGAACTAGTGATTGCAGCAACATATGTACAATACATTGATTGATACACGTATGCTAATATAATGTCAGTAAGAAGCCATAAATAAGATAATTCAATAAGATAAGGCAGTTTACATAATTATTTATTTTATTACGCATTTTAAAGTTACCTTTTACGTAATTTGTACGTTCTAAGACAGCTGTCAAAAAATGGTTAATCGGGTATACGTATTGATTGAGTTTTGACTGTCCCGTTGGTCTCGTGGTTACAAGCGCGACAGCTGGGCATGGGGTCCTGGGTTCGATTCGGGTCAGGTAAAGTAGTATTGGATTTTTCCATTGGGAATTTCTTAGCTTGGAAGTCGGTGGTGTACCCCCATGCCTCGGAAAGCACGTTAAGCCGTTGATCCTGCGCCTGATATCTCTCCAGTCGTCTCGTATGGCCATCCCATCGAACTATGAGGGTGAGGGAAGAGAAGGTATACCGGTGGCTGCGCACACACTTGGGCACTATAATATCTGCCGCGCCAATGGCTAGTCTCCGCTGGGATTGGTCGCCATGGCCAATATTCGGTCTGAAGGACTTTATTGATTGAGTTAACAATACCTATTTGAATTTTCATTCTGTCCCGCGATGAGCAATCAGGATAGTAAAGGACCGACAGAACAGGACAGGAGGAAGGAGGGAAGAGGGTAGGAGGAGGAGGAGGAGGATTGAAATTCTCTAGATATACAGGGTTATTTGTAAAACACCAACAACCTCTTAAGAGGTCATTGTACTCATCATTATGAACAACTTTTACTATAGGACCAAACCTGAAATCGTAAAAAAAAGATCAGCTGCTCCCTATATTTTGACGAGTTATGCGAACACAAATGTAGGAAACAGCTGTTTTTTTTTGGTAGTAAAAGTTGTTCATAATGATGAGTGCAATGACCTCTTGAGAGGTTGCTGGTGTTTTACAAAATAATAACCCTGTATAGGATATTGTTTGAATGGTTACAGGAAAAGGAGATGTGTCCTGGTATTAAGCTTGGAGTGAAGCAGTTCGCCGATATCCATAGATAGATGAACTAGTGGGAACTAAATAAAGGCATTACAGAGTATGCTTCCAAGTATCTTGCTTGTCAATACATTACACCATGGTTGTTGTATCGCAATAGAATTTATATAATAGTGATATCTCAATGTACGTCTGGCACAGCCGAAGCGCCTTGACAAGTGACGATCGCTTTCAAAGCGTTTCGTATGTCTGCAACGGCTTTCAACAGGATTGACATAAACCTTGCGTTAGCTTAATGCCAATTCTAGTAATTTAAAACGTTCAAAATCTAGTCGTAGTCTCATCTCGGCGACAAACAAATGTCAAAAACTGGTCAAAATGTAGGGAAATTAGAGGCATTTTTGACAGATTGAGACTGAGATCAGAGGGGCAATTCTCGTAATTTTAAGAACGTTCACAGTCATATCTCAGTCTTAATCTGTCAAATTCTGTGTTAATTAAATTAGAAAACATTTTGCTACCTATTTTCTATTATTTTCATTAAAAACACGCTCGGGAAGGATACACGGAAATAAACTTCATAAAAACGTACATATTTTGCCACTCTTTTACAATAAACTAGAAAGCAACTATAAACGTTGACAAGCTTGCATCTTTATTGGATATAGTGGCTGCGTTTGCAACGCGCTAAGAGTGGAAATTGCAGATGTAGAAACTTACAAGGAACGTGCACATTTAGTTACAATGAATTCTCGACATTCGTTGTAACTATTACTGGCGACTTTGAATTCAATATCAAAATCATTTATTTGCATAAATAAGGTACCTACAGTATATTTTAAAGATAATTATGTACATCGATCACTCGATGAAATGGCGAACAATAGGTATGCCACGGACCTTCGAAGCCCTTTGCACGACTGACAGTGTAGCTGTAGGTATGCCAGGCTCCATATAAAAATCTTCAAACTCCTTTTACATACTAAAATATTATTTTAAAAAAATTGAGATTGAGAAAGAATTTGCTTCTTATGCAAGTAATTATTTCAGTCATGTGATTATAGTTGAAGCCAACCCTAACATAGTTGAGAAAAGGCTAGGCAGATGATGATTCTCATAATATTTGTTTTAGTTTTATTAGGTGAATTGTTTATGATCTTATGTATTTTTTTTTGTCTTCCAGTCTTACCGGATGCAGTATACCAGTATTTTACATGAAGCGACTGCCTATCTGACTTCAACAACCCAGTTACTGGGTAATACGATACTGGTAGTCAGACTTTCGGTCTTTTGACTGTCAAAGATCTACAAATGGCAACCGGCACCCTAATTGCGTAACACACAATCAATAGTAATCTGAATCATTTTGAAGCAAATTGCTAATTCATTGCTTCATAAATTCGAAAAATTTGTCTGCTCAACACGTACAAAATAACGCAATGAATGTTGTTGAACTGTCAAAATGAAACCGATTCCAATTAATTGTGTGTTACGCAATTAGGGTGCTGGACTAACGGCTTAATGTGCTTTATGACAAACGGAGGGATCTTGATATGTAATGAACCGACAACCATCCGCGGACTGACCTTGGCAAGCGTAGCTTAATTTTAGATCGATCCGTGCGGCTGTTTTTATTAAGCCACAAGCTCCTCTCCTCAATCATATAGCAGTTACCAAAATATATTTTTTTTTTACTATTTCAAATTATTAGTTTTCCTCAGAAAATACCTACATCATTATTATATTTAGTATAGTGGTTTGCTAAGTAATGTTATATAGTTAACAAATGCTTCCTCTCTCCTAACTCACTTATTTTGCTGTGCCCGACAGGATCCATATGATCTAATTATAAGTTTACCACCTAAGAATGCAATAAAATGCAACAAAAGCATGCATCTATGCATGCATGCATGTTGCATGTGGAATACAATAAAAGTATTGAGTAAATAAGGGACAACCGCCTCAGTCATAACAATTACCAAAATAAGGAACAACCACAACCTCCCTAAATCCACAAATTATAATGCAGTCACTTCCAAATTCTCTATCCACATATAAAACCATCAAGTGGAAATAATTAGGGTTCCCACAAAAACAATTTGTGGTCCGTGACTTCGAGACTCATCCGCCGGCCGTTTGTTTTGTCCACAGCGTCATTTGGACCCACTGTTGGTACCGGAGTTTGTTTTTTAATGACGGACAAATTATGGAGGCGAGGCGTTTGTTTTCAAACTGTGGCTTGTATTCATTTAAAAATGTTGAGTATGTGAGAAAATGTATGAATATATTCAATGCAGAAACATGCTGGTTCTGCACCCTAATTGCGTAACAGACGATCAATCGTAATCTGAATCATTTTGAAGCAAATTGCTAATCCATTACTTCATAAGTTCGAAAAATTTGTCTGATCAACACGTAAATAATAATAATAATAATAATATTTATTTCAAAAAGTGAGGAACATACAGTCTGTTACAATAAAATTAAAAATGATACAATTTTGGGAAAAAAACAAAAGAGATTTAACAGAATTGAATCTGGCGTCCTAGCTAGGTTACATGGTAACCTGTATTAAGGTTCGTAAATAACGCAATGAATGTTGTTGAACTGTCAAAATGAAACCGATTCCAATTGATCGTGTGTTACGCAATTAGGGTGCCGCTCCATAGGACGATCTAGAGGTTAAACATAATCAAAGTGGTAATTTAATTTAATTGTTTTTTTTATGAATATTTGTAAATATGTGAGCACTATGTATTTTTTTTTTGTCTTTTTTTGTGCGCTTTAGTATGCATTAATAGAAAGCTGTAATTTTGACATTACAAAGAGACACTTTAATGTTAGTATTTATATATGTGTATAGATAACAAGTTTAGTAAATTTTTGTACACGTTAATTAATACAAAACATTTTAAAAGACTAACTGTGGAGTTTCTTGCCCATTCTTCTACATACAAAACTGCCTTTTGGAAGAGGACAAGAATCTATTGAAACAAAATGAGATACCTAACTTAACCTACCAAGAGGACGATAGAGGATGAATTTAAATGTATAAGGTACGCAACTTTACTCCATTTTTATCGTTTTGTCCATTCTTGTAGACAAATCATGACTTCATGAGCTTGAGTTTTTTTTTTTTTGGAAATGGCATCTCGCTGTTGACGTCTCGCAACTGGGCTGGCCTGTGGATGCCTCAATAAATTAAGGCCTCCCGCCAGGGCTTAAAAAACATAAAAACTAAGCGATTACGCGCTAAGGGCGCCCCGTGTGGGGGTCGGACCTCGGGTATTTTTGAGTTTCTTTCGATTTTTTCCTAGTTTTAATAAAAAGCTGTAATATCGAATAAAAGACAAGTTTCTGAAAGAAATTATGATTTTATTAAAACCAAAGCTTTTGAATTTAGGAGCTGTGTTCTTTTTTTTTATCCAACAATAACACTCCCGAATTCAAAATTGTTTCTGCTATCGCAAACTTTGTCCAATTTACTGAAGCGATGTGAGTATTCCTCAGAGTATTGTCCTTTTAAAAGCAAAATGGCGACATAAAACGATGTACCAAAAGGAAAACAGCTATGAAACAGTTTGACAGCGAACTAGTCAACCAGGAAACACTTTTTGCAAATATTTCAACCATTAACCACCCAAAAGTTTCTTTATCCACGACTTAGTGAGGTTTGGCGTTAAAGTGAAAAGGGTCCACTCAATTTCCGTTCGCATTCGTCGCGTGAATGTATCATCCATCTCTTTTGCTCTAATTAGAATAGGGGTATGTTAAAAGGGGAGATGTGACGTGTAGTTTCAAACGAGAGATAGCTATGTCAGAAACATTCCCCATTAAAATAGTTGTGTCGGAGTTACTTGTCGAAAATGTTCAAGTTAGGCAGCGGCCAAATTATTTCACTTTGTGCTTTGGCGTTTTGCGTTGCGTCCTTTGTTTCTTTCTACCAAATGTGTTGTGCCACATTTGCCGGGAATTCTACGATGCGATTTGGAATTTCCACTTTTTATTTTTCTCACTGCATTGCTTTTGCTCGAGTAAGGTACACACCTTGCGCAATATAAAATTTTTGTCAAGGCAGTAAATGCTTGAGAGACTTGTTTTTAACAAAATGTTGTTTACCAAGCCAAAAGAAGAGAGTGATATTTTTAATATTGCGTCATATACATAAAATTCTTACAATCAGGTTTTCATAGCATAAAAAATAAGGCCAATGTGCAGGAAAAGAAATAATAATATTATGATAATGTCATTCAATTCAAATTGAAGGGGCTCGTGGCCAAATAATGACAACCGCACGGGTCGATCTTCAAGGTTACGTAACGCTTACCGAGGTTGATCCGTGGATGGGTGGCCATTCATTAGATACAGAGGTCCCTACGTGCCTCGGAAAGCTTGTCAAGTCGTTCGTCCCGGCTGTAATTTGTAGATCATTGTCAGTCGTTACGGGTAGTCAAAATCCCGAAAGTCTGATAATCAGGTTTTCAACCCACAAACAGATAAAAGTGACTTAAGCTGTGGTAAGCTTTATTTATTTCGGTTTATAATATTTATATATAATATATAAGCTGACATACTTCTAATAATTATTATTATTTAAAAAGAATCATAGGACATCAAAAAATTCGCTTGTCCGCATCGCTTTCAACAGGAAAAGCGCCCAAAATGCTGGCAGCATTGCCATGTTGTATGCTGTGGTCACATTATGTCACATTATAAATATAAAATCACATAGTGAAATAGTTATGAAAACAGCAGTGCGATTCTGTAACTATCTCACCGTGAAAACTCAGGTGAAGTGAGCGTGGAGTGAGCTGTCACTCCAACTAATGCTAGGGATTGACACTATTGACAGCTCACTCTAAGCTCACTTCACCTAACTTTTCACGGTGAGGTTTTTACAGAATCGATCGGCTGAACTCCTGCATTTAACCTGTATAAAACTTTCCTGTTCCGATATTTTTGGAATCGAATATTTGAATAGAAAGTAGATTTTTCAATAGTTTCGGAATTAAACTACTTAATATTTTCTTTTATAGTGAAAATTTCGGGACCGCAAAGCCAGTCCGTCAAATCTTTTGAACAGTAATAGGTAGATACTTATATTTTACACAGAGTATATAATACTATGGCGTGTGTAATAGCGATATACATATAATATACTATATCGCTATTACAACAAATAATAAAAATAAAATAAAGTTAAAAATTTAAAAACTTTTCTTGTATGGGGACTCCATATACGAAAAGATTTTTATAGTGTTAAAAATAGGTATAGTGTTAAATATAGTACGGTGGTACGGCGCGCGCACGTGCTTCGAGCGTGAGTCCAACTTGCTCTTGGCCGCTTTTGAGTCTTCTCGAAAATTTAAAATATTTCAATACTAACTTCTATGGCCCCATGTGCTACCTTATAAAGTCTTGGAAGTTAACCTTTACCGATCAGTATTGTGGCGGCACCGACATCGCCACATGCGAACTACGCATCACACTGACGTCACGCAACATCCTGCATCGCGCAAGCAGAGTTTACCGCGCGACTAGCATATACTCGTATACTACATCCCGACATCAACCATCGGTCTTTTGCCTACCACACAAAACACCCTCAAGAAGCCTGGTTGAAGGATCTTCCTTTTTCTATGTATTTTTTTTTTCTTTTTTTTTTTATGAGTGAACTTACTCCCTGTTCCTCATACCCAGGAAACCAGACAAATCAGCCATTTTATTTCCTTGAATTAAAAATCAATAAATTAAAATAAATAACGGAAAGCTTCCAAAGGCCCAATGTGATTAGTTAATGTATTAAAATTAATTTCGGACAAATTTTTACATATTCAACGCCAACTTAGATGTATTTGAATGTTAGACGCTAATTAGTGCAGGATTTATTCATATATCATAATCGGGTGTATTTAAGACGCTAGGTCTTAAATACACCCGATTATGATATATGAATTTGCATGATTACGTACGTAAAAGTTGCATGATTACGTACTACTAAATATACCCGGCCGCGTAAAAGTCAGACTGTATAAGTACAGACATCCATAGTCTGGCTGGACCGCTTTGTGCTCGTAAGTGTCAGACTTGGGGCACCCCGACTCGGACATGTTAGGTTCCTTTAAGCCCTGTAGACAGAAATACCCGCGAAGCGGGGCTCAATCGACTACGTTTTATTATTATTGCTTGTAAACTAACTAAGACCCACCACGTGATCTTAATACCTACACCTAAATATTCGCACTATGCACCAATCCCGCCTTTTTTCAAGCAAGTTATTCTATTGAAAAAGGGTATATTTAGTAATGATTCATTTTGACGGCACGGTTGGGGCAGTGGTTAAGCGATTGACTGCTGCGCTGCGTGTCGCGGGTTCGATTCCCGCACGGAACAAATATTTGTATGACCTACATGTATTTGTTCCGAGTCTGGGTGTTTTTCTATCTATAATATGCATGTATTTACAAAAAAAAAAAATGTATATAAGTAGTTTATCAGCCATCTTGTTACCATAACACAAGGGATATTATTATTATATTATCCGGGGATATTATTTTAAACTGGTGCTACTAAATTACGGCCTTATCGCTCTCTGTGATCCCTTAAAGAGTAAACTCGTCACGACATAATTTAAATCAACAAGTCACGCTTCCTAAAATAACAGTCAGAAGTCAGAACGTCCAATAACACAATTCCTTTATCTCTCTATCCGTTTGCAAAGCGACAAAACGACAGAATCCAGACAAAAACAAACAAAACGTCGTAAAAGTCAAATGAAGTCTTCCTCAATTAAGTTAATTGCGTTTTGTCGACAATCGCCAAACGGCCTGATTGTGAATGTTCTTTTTATAGCTCTATGAATTGTAATTAGGAATTAGTAGGACGTTGACCTTCGGACGAGATGTGGTAAGCTTGGCTAGATTACGCCAGGGAAAATCGGAAGTTTAAAAATTTTCTGGTGCAAAAACGATGTGAACCTACCGAAATTAGCCTAGTGCAATTTTTAAGTCGGAGTAACCAACAGAAGTGTGACCACTGGTGGTCAAAAAGAGCCTGTACAAGTGACTAGCAATTGTGCTGATTTCCTCATCATAACCATCATGTCATGAACTATTGTAACTTACAGCACATGGGACACATTGAAAGTAAATAATAAAGTAACTATTTTACGGTACTTATGAATAAGAGTTTCGTGCGAGCCCTTTTTTTTTGTTTTCGGGGGGAAACCTTCAAAAGGGGCCTTGTCTTTGGGGATAAAACCAGGGTGTGTGGGATTTTTACCTCACTAAAACCATCCCGGTGGTCACCATCTGCACATGGAAGGGGCATTACCTCTCAAAAGACCAATCCGGAGCCCCCTCTGTGCAACGCCTGTTAGGGCACATATCTGGGAAGAGTGTATAGGGGTCTCCCCGAAACATGACTGTGCAAGTGTGAAGGCTTCACATGACCACTGTGCGCCGTGGGCCGACACAGTCGCCACTTTAATGGCCCGCGACCCCAAATTCCCGCCTGCGTTAGATGATGCAGGCGGGGTTTCGGCGTGTTAGGGTGGTTGCCTCCTCAACGCCTCCTTCTCCGAGCGGGATCAGTTCTCTCACGATCCTCCTTTGTAGCCTCGTTCTGGCTACCTCCTCCTGCCGGCTCCTGACCATCACGGTCTCACAGAAGGAGGCAACTTCCCTCCAGTTTTCTGTCTCCGTCAGCATAGCCCTCACTACTGCTGGCAGAGACAGGTCTCGCCCGATCCTGGCTACCAAAACCTGCTTCTCAGAGGCCCACGCAGGGCACTCCTCGAGCGTGTGCTGTGCAGAGTCTAGGTCGCTTCCACAATGGTGGTAATTTGCCGTGGCCTCACGCCCAATCTTGTTCAGGTACTCACCGAAGCAACCATGTCCGGTCAGCACCTGAGTTAACCTATAAGAGATGCGCTCCTCTCTCTTCAGCCAGGCTTCGAAGTGCGGTAAAACTGCTTCGACAACGCGCTTATGCGAATATTGCGGCTGTTGCAGCCGCTCACGCCACCGCTCGAGCGCGTGTCACCGTTCCTGCCGCCTCAGCCGAACAACAGCGATGCCTGACACTCCATTGCCACTTTGGCGGATGACACGGATTCGGTTATAGACCCTCGCGTCCATATCCGCCAAGATGTCCAGCGGCGGAAAGCGTGCAAGGAGAGTTGCTGCTCAAAAGATACAGTTCGATATCCTCGTGCGATACGAATAGCCATTTTCCGCTGCAGACTTTTGATTTTAGTCCTGCAGCGCCGGGCACCTGAAAGCACCCATAAAGAACCATCGATCGCACGACACCCGCGTAGAGGCGGCAAACGACGGCGTGATTGAGTAAATCCATAAAAATGATTTCGGTCTTTGAAATTTATTCTCATAAGAACTTACAGTCCGCTTATAATGACATACAAAGTAGTAAGTATGATAATACAGTACAATACAATTTCCTCCAGAGTATTAGAAGTTATAATGTACATACATGTTTCTTTAGCTTATGTTTAACAAAATCCTAATACAAGAAAAAAGAAGGCCGCTCAGTCAACAGAACACAACACAAAACATCACGTACAAAGATGATTATGCCAAAGCTAAATCTTTTCTTCCCTTCCGCACCTAATTATGCAATAACCATACAAAACCTGAAGCTCCTTTATACTCGTTATGACACCATAAAGCGAGGTTTTAAACGAGTTTTCAGAGTAAACGTCCTCGAATTTTAAGGGGAGACGACATCGCCTTGATAAATTACATTACGGTATGACAATTTGACTGAATGGGGCCGAGACAATGGCGACTGAGTTGTAATACTAAATGAATGGGTGACCCGTTTTCTTTTGTAGTTTTTGCGTTCAGTATGTCGGTGTGTATGTTTCAGTTTGGGGTTTTGGAAAGAAGGGTTTCAGCTGTATTGGGAGGTATTAATGGAGTTTGTTTAACTGGGTTAGTTGCACGGGTTGTAAGCCCTGAGATTTATAAATCTGTGTTTTAAGCGACAGAATTGGATTATAACGTAAAATCACAATGAAACTGCAGACTTTTTTTATAATACACACATCAGCACCTCATGATCTGCCTAGCCTTTTCCCAACTATGTTGGGGTCGGCTTCCAGCCTAACCGAATGTAGCTGAATACCAGAATTTTACATGGAGCGACTGCCTATCTGGGTTTAATTAACTTTATTTCTCATAAGAACATAAATTATCTGACCTCCACAACCCAGTTACTGGGTAATGCGATGTCATTCACGAATGACAGCCGGGACCAACGGATTAACGTGCTTCCCGAGTCACCCATCCACGGACCAACCGCGGCTAGCGTCGCTTAACCTGATCGATCGACCCGTGCGGCTGTTATTACTTAGCCATAAGCCCCTCGCAGTATTGTATACTCCAATATGAAATTAAATAAAAATGTAACTTTAAAAAAATGGCTTTTGTTAGTGGAAATGATAAAAAATAACAATGTAGATTGCAAGATAATATTTATATAATATAGTCTTAAAATAATAATAATAATATGCAAAAGTACCTATATAAAAAGAGGAAGAGTTTCGAAGGGTCAATTGAATTCAATTTAAAATATTTTATTTCAAACAAACCTACATGGAATAAGGCACTTATTAAACGTCAGAAACTAGATGCACGGGTTCAATTGGGCGTTTCCTATAGAGAAAAGCGGGCAAGAAAATCCACGGTTACTCTTTGAAAACAGCTCAACAACAACTCAACTTACAGTGGTTGATGATTTTCAACTTACAGTGTTAATAGGTATGGGAGGACAGTGTAGACTGTTAACAAGTATCAGGTAATTAACAAAATAAGATATTGCCAACAAATCTGCTGATATCTTATATCAGCCTTTACACTTTTTTTTTTCTGACATACCTATGTAACTATTTTACTGTGTGTATTTTAGTCTGTGCTAAATAATTGTGTTTTCTTTCTTTCTTTCAAATCTAAACATCTAGAACATTTTAGCAGCTTTAAAACATAACCAATATTCACAACACATTCAAAATCCAAACAATTTTCTAACATTAAATAACTTATAAACATTTAAGAAAACAGGAAAAACTGTATAAAACATAAAAATTCTTATAAATGACAGGCAAAAATATAACGTTCAAGCGCCGTGCTCATAAGTTGCTCGAGCAGCCTTAGTTGTTTAGAGCTCGTCATTGCCCAGGCTGAGTTGAGCCATAAAAAGCCGAGAGCACCTAAGAGCCTCTTCACTGGCATATTGCGCTCTTACCGCTCACAACAAAAAATGAAAACCTTCACTTATTACTATGGAGTTTCTATTCGAATATAATTTGCGTTTTGAAGTTGGAAATTGGGTCGGTTAGTGGGCTAGATTTTAAGCTCTAGTTGCCCTGATTTTTTAAAGGAAATCTCTAATGACCTTAGTTACCTATGCGTTATAAAAAATTGTGAGAGTTTAAATTTGTGAAAATTGTATTCAATTAAGATGGCTAGAAGAAATTGAGAACAGCACAAAAAACCGGAGTAGCTGGTACCAGAGATTTCGTTGGAAATAAGCATCACCCTTGTACGTATTTTTCCGTTGCTTTCTTCTTGTCTGTACATAAACGGTTAAATAAATAAATAAAATTGCGATATTTATTTATTTAATATTCATTCATCATTCATTACAGCTGAAATACGGCCTCTGCTGAACTTAGGCCTCCGCCAACCATCGCTACTTTGGCCGGTTCTGTGGTCATCCAGCGGATTCCTGCGACCTTCGGTCCACCTTGTGGGAGACCTCCGACGCTACGTCTTCCGCGACGCGGTCGCTACTCAAAAACCTCTTGGCCCCATCGGCCATCTGTTGTACAATGTGCCCTACCTATATTTAATATTATCATAGTATTTTGGTTAGGCATTATGTAATCTAGTAAGCAAATAATAGGGGGATTATAATAATAATAATTGTTTTATTTCGGAACAACATAGGAACCACTTTTGTTAGTACACACCTTAAATACTACAACTAACAAAATGTAGGGATGAACTCTTAATGAGTCATGTACTGACGAGGCATTTCATGCTGACAATGATTTCGCATGAGATGCCTAAGCACAGGAGCTCTCGGGTTCTCAGCCACGACCCTCAGGATGCTATTGCTACTCTCTCGAATCCTCCTCAGAAACGATGCTACCTTTTTCCTGATGATCGCATGGAAACCATCTGTACGCGATTGGGAAAACATCCCTAAGGCACTACAGAAACGAGGGAGTTTCAACATCATCCTAAAAACATTGTTGTACTGGACGCGCAAGGCATTTAGCGACCCCCTTGAGCAGCCGAACCACAGACTTCCCGTGCACAGGCCCTGGCAGTATGCTTTAAACAATGTTATTTTGACCTGATCGGTACAACGGAAAAATCTGCGCGCCAACATGTTCCCGCGGACCGCCAAAGCCCTGCGCTCCCTTTCCACCACCAATGACCCACTCCCTCTCACAGAGAAGGCCTATGTCCCAGCAGTGGGAACGTTATTGGCTGATTATGCTTACATTTTATTCTGCGAAACAATCTAATCAGCCTAAACTCCTCCGCTTGTGAACACAGAAATACTCTTAAACAAACATAAACTGTAGAAGACTTTGAAGTCCTAAAAGATAAATCTCAGCCTAAAATTAAGATAAACTAAAGCTAATTAGTTAGGCGTTGTTTTAAGGATCGTATTTCAAAGTGGAAACACAAGCTGAAATTTAGGAAAAACTAGTTTTAACTTTGTTTATCTTTGAGATCGAATTATTTTAGAATTTTTCTTTCACCGTTTCGGTAGTAAGTAAAGCTTTAATAAAACTTGATGTACAAAGTTACTACACGACCACTACATATATTTAGTAATATTTAACTAGTTTGAAAAAAATTATGTAATTTTTTTTGTGTACTTGTTCTTAGCGTGTCGATAGCAATCTAAATGGACTGGGCCCAGAATTCGGCTACTTGTTTGGCGCCATCACCAGCGTCCATCAGTGCCTGTAACGTGCAGCCGACAGGACACGCAGGACATGATATTAAGTGTCCCATCGTTTGTGGAACAGCACCACATTTACACTCCAAGGTGGAGTCGTTCATGAATCTCCATCTGAACAGCACCCTAATTGCGTAACAAACGATCAATCGGAATCGGTTTCATTTTGACAGTTCAACAACATTCATTGCGTTATTTACGTGTTGAGCAGACAAATTTTTCGAACTTATGAAGCAATGGATTAGCAATTTGCTTCAAAAAGATTCTGGATTCCGATTAATTGTGTGTTACGCAATTAGGGTGCAGGTTTTTCTGTGCACTCATCGTCATCTCCCTCATTCATCGTCATTCTCCTGCCCTTTTTCATTCTCCTGCCCTTTTTAATTCTCCTGCCCTTATCCCAATTTATTTGGGGTCGGCACAACATGTCTTTTTCTTCCATACTTCTCTATTAGTCGTCATCTCGGTAGTCACCCCCTTTCTAACCATATCATCATTCACACATTCCATCCATCGTTTCTTTGGTCTTCCCCTAGTCTTATAGCCATCGACTACTTTCATACTCAAAACTCTCCTCACGACATTTTCCTCATTTCTCCGTAACACATGCCTATACCATGACAACCGATTTCCACACAACTTTTCAGTTACCGGTGCCACTTGCAGACTTTCTCTTATGTAGGTACTCATTTCTTATTCTACCCATTCGTGTAACACCACACATCCCTCTTAGCATTCTCATCTCAGCTGCATGCAATTACCTTTTATTTATCCCTTTTGTGGCCCAACATTCTGATCCATATCCCTTATCCCAATTTATTCGTGGTCGGCACAACATGTCTTTTTCTTTCCTTTCTAACCATATCATCATTCACACAGTCCATCCATTGTTTAATTTTTTTTTGTGCACTAATGAGGTGAACAAAAATTACTAAGACCAATCTAATGAGTCCAAGCTCGATACGTTTTTAAGAAACCTTATAAGGATTCCGTAACCCACTATCCAGCTCCATCAACAGACTAGCTCGCCGGTATCATACGATTATATTTGTCCTGCAGTCGCCTCAACCGTTGATGCGTGTCGCTAGTGGGTATGAGCACTAAATCAGGCAAATAGTTTCGTTACAGAAGTTTGATGTGTTCAATAATGTCTTTGCTTGTTTACTACTTACCTTTTACAAGAATGTTTTAACATAAAATATCATGAGCTTTGCAAGTAGAACGATCAATCGATCATACATTTGCACAAACAGTTTTATTTTCCTCTCCATTCATTAAATTCTTAATACCTAAATGTATTTATAGTAATACTCTGATATCAGAAGTTTTTCTTCACTTCATCTCTTTGATTTATCGTCACAAACTTAAAGCTAAGTATACCACGCAGCGAAATTTCAATTTTATAAAAGCTTTATGCCCAAGTAAAAAAGATACTGTACAAAAGTGGACTTAATGCCTGATGCATTTTCTACCAGTCAACCATAGGATGGTGAAGGGAGAAAACATGGCGGGTACAACATAAGGAATAATAACATGAAAATAACTATAAAATACAAGAATGATCATTCTGGTATTTTTGTACCAAATCTGTGTGATTTTAAAAAGTCACACAGATTTGTGTACTAGCATCACAATAGTTACTCAAGTACTAATACCATGTAACAGTATTAGCCAATCAGCAAGCTTGAAACTACAGCTTATACAACGGCTTACAAACACGGTTAGATTCATCATCCTCAGTTGAATTATGGTAATGCGCAAATGACAAATGGGCATCCAATACTAAGCCGCGTGAAGGCCGCGTGTTTGTCAAACGCTTCCGTCAGTCGACAGCGTCAGTCTGAATGTCAGTTCTATTGGTTTGTACTGTGTTCGTTTTTGAGTGGTGGAGAAAATGACCCCTTTAGGGAGTGAATTCTCAAAAATCCTTCCTAAGTGCTCAATTCCACTATACAGGGTAAACTTAAGCTGGCTAGCGAAACTCCACAGACGTGATGGGTCAGATCGTTATCTAAACACGATAAAATAAAATAAAAAACATATTTGGTGTCTTTTTGGGGCCGCTGGTAATATTTTTCTTGAAGTATGAGTTGAGAAAATCTGTTGTCTGTTATTTTATCATGTTTGGTTTCGATACCCTTCACGTCTGCGGGGTTTTGCTAGCTAATTTAATTTAACCCTGTATAAGGAACTCTTGAAGTTGAATGGCGTGCAATAGGAGAGGCCTATGTCCAGCAGTGGACTGCTATAAACTGATGATGATGAAGGAACTCTTGTGCAAAATTTCATGCTTCTAGACCTAGCAAATAAGGCTGTGTGTATATCAATGAATGAATAAATTTTAAATTCTTAATAAGTTGATTGAGTTGAATCATGGCTTGAGTTTAATTCTGAGTGAGTACAGTACTTAAAATATACTAAACACAAAAGCTGTTGGTGCACCTTAATAAATAAATAAATTCTATTCTTTTCGGAAATGAGAATTTTCAATAAAGGTTTTAGATAAAAAAAAATACCTACAAAGACTTTCGAATTTATTTAGACTTTTCTTTCAGCAAAATTCTAACATATCGAAAAAATTGCTTTTCTTCATTGGTTCTGCTTTTTACAAACAAATCTCACATTCGCAAACATCCAACCCGGAACAACTATCTGAGGGCCACACAAATATTTGTTCCATGTGAAAATTTTACTCGTGCCTAGTGGAAACCCGTTGGGAAATCTAATCAATCAGATACTGCAAATGAAACTGTAGTCAGTTTTTTTAAAGACAAAGACATTTTTTCATCGAGTATGGTAAGTACAAAGTTGGTTAATATATATGGATAAATTCACGACACATCCATTGCTAATAGCGGCATACGAATATTTACAATGTGAACTTAATGTACACGTGGGTATAAAACATAACTTATAAACTACTTATACTCTAATAAACAATACAAAACACGTATACTATTACCATTTATTATGCTCGGTTCCTATAAACGAAAACGTTGTGCTCACCAATCGTAGCATTTTTTATTGCCAAAATGGGCATATAAACAGATTCGTAAGCTAATAGCTAATTTTACCTGTCATAGCTACTTACCATATGGGAGGGCCTACTGTGCAAACCTATGACGACTTTTTTCATTACTGGTAAAGATACAAGTCTTAATTTTAATCAATAACGGTCTGTAAATTATTGGAATCGGCCATTGGTCAAATTCATACTCACAGCTTTTATTTCGATTAACTATTTAAGTACTTTTTTGGATTGTCAAGAAATCGGTCAGATAAAAAGTTGAAGCTAGTAGCCCGTTCGAAGCGTAGGTTTCTATGGACAACAACGGCCTTGCAACTCCATTGATATTCTTCTTCTTCTATTCTCTGTGAGTAAGAGCGGGCTTTCCACCACGTGGGCCCGGGCGGGTAGATGTCATATGTCTTCAAATTTTTGGTTCTCTGAGAAGTGGTGGCCCAGTGGTAACGGCCGCGACTTACGAGTCGCGGTCGTAGGTTTGAACCCAGGTAAGCGCTTTACAAACGACATGTCCTAGAACCAAAAATTCGAAAATATGTGACATCCACCAAGCCGGAATAGGTCCGCGTGGTAGATTATGGCCCACTCCCTCTTATACAGAGGAGGCCTGTGTCCCAGAAGTGGAAACATTATAGGCTGATTAAATATGTTATGTAAAGAGCCTGTCTGGGTTCAAACTCGTAAGTCACATTCACCACTGCTCCCGACTTAGCAGTACCCAAGAATATTTAAAATTAAAAATCCATGTTCCGTTTCAATATCACCACAAGAAAAAAATCCTGCCAGACAAGACAAACAAATAAAAGCACGTAATAACCATACTCCGTACAGCCGAAGGCATGACGCAGCCAAAAACAATGTAAGCCGTTGTCTTACACTGCATATTGCACTCGCCTAGGATTATCTGCGGCTACCGCACCGGGATTTGAGACAAATTCGTTGCGTCATAAATGTGGTCCTTCGGGGATTTTGGAGGGAAAGACGATATGCTTTATTGGGTAACAGTTATCAAGCGTAGTATCTTAAGGATTTATGTCTCTAGGTTTATCTACACCATTACTTTCAGAAGCGATGAAGGAAAACAGCGTCAGGAAACCGGCATATCTTGTTACCTAAAAGTCGACGACACGTGTCATCTACCAACCCGCACTGGGCCCGCGTGGTGGATTACGTCCCATTCCTTCTCACAGAAAAGAGGCCTGTGTCCCAGCAGTGGGTACGTTGATTATGCTAGGTTTTTCAACAAAGTAATGACCTCATTACTTACGAGTATTACATTACGTACGTACGTTAAGTAGAGGTCTACTTAACTGGAAAACAATTATTCTGTCAGACTGTGAATTAGAAAAGAAAGTGCCTTGATCAAAATAAATAATAATAATTTAAGAATATACTATAGATAGTGTCATCTTTGATTGCCGTGTTGCTCCTGTCGTTTTCTTCAATTCTACGCGTGACTACTGAGGTTCCGCGTTTGATATCCAAGTCTTCGTGTAAAAGGTATCTACATCCTTATGATATGGGACCCACTGTAGTTGGCGAAACGTGGGAGTTGTACACTTCTGGTTTCCCTTTCAGGAAAAAGACTTGATATTTTGTATAAATGTATTTTAATTGTAGTCAAACCATTCATTTTCTGACAGCAATCTACTTATACACACAGCAGAGAACACAAGACTTTATTTGATGTAGGTTACTTTGAAATATTTCTTTGGCACATCTCCCTTCCTTCTTTGATGTGTAAGCTCCCTTAATCCTTCGCTGTCTAGACATCATATCAAATTGTTGCGAATATTGTTTCCAGGGATTTCATTGTCGATATTGTTCTCTTTGCAAACATCCTTTTACTTCGATGGTTAGGGGATTTTGTCTATAGTATCGACGACATTTACATTTTGTATATGTCAATCAATGACATGTCATTTTGTCAATTTATATATGTATGTCTGTTCCTACGTCAAAAAAAATACAAATCTAAATAAATGTAAATGTAATGTAAATGTAAATGTGAAGACAGACTTGATTGACGTATGATTTCTTACTCCTTTAGTGTTGTCGAAAACACTCTGACGGTATTTTGCGCCGCGTACTACGCAAAATATACGACGCTTAGCCGCTGCGCTGGAAAAAAAACTTCTAAGCTGAGAGACGATGTATAAAATACATAATGTGCAGTATACATGTAAAGTGATGAAAAAAAATGCCGAATAATTACTGCTCAGTGTGCTTTGGCACCTACTTATCGACTGTTATAAAACGTCAAGCTCAAATTAATGTACTTGCCGCTGCTGACATCAAGCAAGCACTCGATACCCTTCCGTACCGTATCGAACATCAATCAGTATTATCGTAGGACTCCTCTAAACGTTGTTCACAAGTCCAAAACCCGAAAGTTTTGTCAGTTTAAACCAAATAGACGACCTCTATTCTTCCGACAGCTGTTTGCTATTGGGGCAAGGCAAATCAGGTTGTCAAATGTGTGATTTTCGATACGATAGCCTGTCGGATGGTTGTGAATAGCTATGGTGAAGTGCCTTAGTCTCTTCATTGAGTGAACGCCTGCTGCCTTATATATTAATACTTTCATTGAGCTCTTAAAAAACAGCGATGGCGTTTATCTTGCACCTTTTTACTATTATAGGTATGTAGAGGGGCTTGTGGCCAAGTAATAACAACCGTACGTATCGATCGATCAGGTTAAGCTACGCTTGCCGCGGTTGGTCCGTGGATAAGTGACCATCTTTACATACCAAGACCCCTCCGTACCTCGGAAAGCACGTTGAGTCGTTGTTGTGTGTTATTTGTGAATCTTTCACAGTCATTAATACGTCAGAAGCCCGAAACTCTGACAACCAGTCTTATCAAGGGGTTTCGTATTACCCAGTAACTGGGTTGTAGAGGTCAGATAGGCAGTCACTCCATGTAAAAGACGAGTATTCAGCTGCATCTGGTTTGACTGGAAACCGACCGAAAAGGCTAGTCAGATGATAATGTATGTCTGCATGTGTGTGTGTGTGTGTGATTTTAAAAAATATGTGTCGAAGAGCCTTCCTGGCCAAGCTACCGAACTGATGATGATGTAACTTTATCTACATCAAGTTCCTACACAATCTGATTCTATAGTTCCACTACCTAAACACCTAGATATAAATATTCTCACTTTCATACCAGCTAAAGCTTACTAAACAAATACGAAATAAACTTCCAAAAAATTCACGACATTTTCACAACTCCCTTTTAAATCATTACCCAATAAATAAAACGGTATTGTTTCCGCCAGAAGTAAGCCTCACATAACGGCTTATTTCGCGTAAAGGGACACATAAATTGCCGCTTTAGAAATATTTCTGCGTACTGTAAAAGAAATGTACAAAAACTTTTAAGTACAGACCGCTGCATTTTGTGAGAGATGGTGAGCTATATAGAGTGGTTGTAACCGGTATATTTTCTACTTCAATGTTGTTTATACTAAGGTGTTAAATCTCAAAACCCATTTATGCTCAGCGTTTCTGTTTTTATTGTGGAAATGTGGGTGAGGTTTAGGATTTTAAAAGATCTTTTGAATTAGTGGAAAATTTTATTTTCGTCCGTTAAAACTCTCATTGGAAAATAGACGAAGTTTACCGCCAGAGTTATACCATACCTAGCTACACTTTTTCACGCACCACGAATTCATGATACCTTTTTATATAATAAAACAATCATGGCTACAATGAAAGAAAAACTCACTAATAGTTTAATTGAATTCAATCATTTTGACTTTTGATCGAGGCTCAGAAGTCCAAACTCAAGGTTTGCCAAGGAGCGATGGAGCGTAGCTTCCTAGAAATTAAACTCACCTACCAAATTCACAAAACCATAATACGCTCCAGATCGGGCATCATCGAAGGTTGCGCTATGCCTGCGAGAGTGAAATAGGACTGGGCAGGCCACACTAATGGCATGCAATAAGACTGATGTACCAGGATCTTCATACAGTGGGTGACCGAAGACAGGCGTCGTCGCCGAGGCAGGCCTAAAACCCGCTGGCGTGATGATTTGAACTTGTTCCTGACCACAAATGACAATATAAAGAAAATTGAAAAAGTAGAAGGGTGGCTTTTGGCAAGCAGTGATAAAGTACAGTTTGAACTAAATAATCAAACCAAATTAAAAATGGTTTTATGAATAAAGAAACATAACATAAAATAGAGAAACTAATTATCACATAAACTAATAACTTCATTCAACTGTCACAAGTTAACAGCTCTAAATAACATTTCAACATCAAGTGCGACATAGATCTCAACTGTAATAACGTTAGTCCGCACTATATGCATTATGTTCTCGTCCAAATGATATACAGACGTTTTGCTTGTAATGTTAAACTGAATAATCGCGATAATGGTGTAATTGTTTGAGCTTTATCTTTAGGTTCAAAACGCCTAGCCAAGTGACAATCGCTTTCAACTGAAATGACATAAGCTTTTCGGTAGTTTAATTTTGTCATCCCAATACATTTTTGACTTCTCCATCCTCGTCAAGTGTGCATACTCACGAGCGGCGCGCGTCAACGGCATAGGTGTTACCATAACACAAGCATTAGGTTGCTTAGCTTGGGACTAGATGGCGCTGTGTGAAATGTCCAGGGATATTATTATTATTATTATTATAGGTAGCCGTCAACATGCGTCGACTGTAGCCGTCGACACGTGCCACTCTTGTATTTGACTACAGTGCTCAATAGGGTAGTTGCCTGGGTAAAAAAATGATTATTATGTTTAGTCCGCCAGTTAGATTATCGCAAAATAATGGACACGTATTTTTTCTTTTGTCAATCAAACAAAAAATGATAAAGATAAAGCGCGTCAAAATTTGGGAGTAGCGGGTCGTGACGTCACGCCTTGCTAAAAAATGTAGCAAGGCGTGACGTCACGCGAAACTTTAACGGGCAATATCTTCATCATTTTTTATATAATTCATAAAAGAAAAAATACGGGTCCAATATTTTTTGATAATCTAACTGACGGATTAATTAGATTTTTTTAGGCATCTAGCCTATTACACGAGCGGGACGTTGCATTTGCCTGTGCTTTGCAGCAGTAAGTCTGCTGATAGAATGTCACTTTGTCTAGGCCATCTTGATTGGATTAAGTTTTCCGTAAATGTATGTGAACACTTGAATATGATTATGATATAAACTTTTATGTCTTAGTTTGCTACTTGAAGAGAACTGGATAGAAAAATCATCATACTGTGGTCATGGCGTAATATTGTTATGCCATTTTTATTTAAGAAAAAATTTGGGCCTATAAAGGTCCTTGTGGAGTACATATTAGTGCATATTCCTATGGTATCACTTATTAGTTATCATAATTTGGCAAAGTATTTCATGAATACTTACAAAAGTTATTGGTACTATACTTATGGATAACATAAAGCATTACGGTGTAATAATATCAGAATACACTTCTATCTACGTCAGCAAAAGCCTTAGCAAATACCAAATACATCATAAAAATATAACAAGATTATAGCTAATAAATAAACATAAGTCAATCAGGATTTACAAGACGGAAGGCAATATTTACGAGGCCATTCCATTAACACAAATGGTCCCATCAACTAAGAAAATAATCCTAATGCTGTGGATGAAATTCTTATATTTCAGTATAGGGAAAATATTACTCATTCTGTTGGTATATTCTGGTGGAAGAGCCAATAGCAGGAGTTCTCTAAGTTATACAGGAAAAATTAATAGCCAGTGTGCAAACTTTTACCATGAATTCAGCATATGATTTTGGACGTATTCGTATTCTAGCGTACAAATTTTTCGTCATCAAAAAAAAATCTGCAGTTTCATAGAAAAGTGCAATAACTACGCGGTCAAAATGTATGGAACAACAATATTTTTTTATAGCCATTCAGTGTCATGAATTTTGATCAACATAATATAAATGTAATAACGTAGAACAATGCCACAATTTACAAAACTGTAATATGTTGGAATTCCGTGGGCTACATTGAATGAATCACCTTAATCATTTGTTTTTATTAATAAATCGTTGAAGGGGCTGTGGAGTTCAAAATATGGCACAGTGATAGGTAACCTTAAAAAAATCACTTGAACTCCCAGTAAACTAGAATTCATTAGTGCATCAAACAAGTTAAAAAAAACTGATATTTTTGTAGATGCAATATATTTTGCATATCTTTACATGTTTACTTTGCTTCTCTAAAAATCTATTAAAATCAAGATAAGAAATACGCATTTGGAATTCTCTGTCGGCTTCATCGAAATAAAAACTTTGAAATGTGTCCGATCTCATTCAATGCCAAACAAGATAAAAATAGATAACAGAATTCGTTTTTAATATTCCTATCGTTATTTCCTCAAGTAATCTGTAGCAACGTCGTTATCCAATGCATTGAAGCTTGAAATAAAATTGGCTAAACTTGAGCATCTTCGAAGCTCACTCTAACAATGCTTGGATCTTTACTTTCTATATTATTGTAAGTAATAGTTTGGTTATTTGGTTTTTGTTGCTTACTTATTATATTAATGCAATCAAAATATACTCAAAATTACTTTATTTTGTAGCAAAGCAGCATCATAATTTCAGCCGAAAGATATCCCCTAAGCACCTCCATTTCGACCGGTTCTATGCTTCTTGCATCCAACGGGTTCCTGTGTCCTTCACAAGGTCGACGGTCCACCTTGTGTGAGGCCTTCCAACTCTACGTCTTCCGGTACGCGGTCGCCACTCCAGAACCTTTCAGCCATAGCAGCATAATTAGCCTATCGTATTCCCACTGCTGGGATACAGGCCCAGGAGGTAGTGGGCTGTAATATACCACGCGGGCCCAGTGCGGGTTGGTAGAAGATGGAATTTTTAGTTCTATGACATGTCGGTTTCCTCGTGATGTTTTCCTTCGCCGTTTTGAGAGCAGTGGTGATGAAATTATTTACACAAAGTATAGCGCCTGCCGGAGTTCACAACTCTGTTTTGAGAAAATTGTTAATTTCATCATCATTGTTATCAACTCAAACTTTTGAATGTCAAAATTGCCAAAAAAAAAAAATTAGAATTGATTATAATTGCCCCTTCCAAAAAGTAGTTTTGTACGGACAATAATGGGCAAGAAACTTCACCGTTACTCTTTTAAAATGTTTATAATATTTAATATACATTAATTATATGTGTAACTTCAGACTTCCAACTGCGAATTCTTTACTGAAAATCCATTTACCTGAGAAACTAACAAGCTCTACAGTAACCTAAACTTACCTCTCAATAACCCAACCAGTATCTCACTATTATCCAGTTCCAAATTACTATCCACATCCTCTGTAGCTACATCCACACTAGGTCTCCCTTGCATACATCCAGTATAATCAAGTCCGTCTCAATAATCGTTTGTGCCGACTAACGGCATGGTGTATTATGTAACCATGTACCGTCATGTATTGAGACGTTCGTCTAATACGTCTCTAGGGCCAATGGTATTTACATTTTGCGATTGCATTGCTGGTCTGATCAAATATATGGTTGGTATTGCTTCTGTGTATGGACATAAATGGGGTGAGGAATTTCGGAATGTTCAGTTGATTAATTTTAGAAGAAATTTTATTGAAAATACAATGGTTTAAATGTGCGACGCTGTGATGAAAGTTTTGAGTATGAATGTCGATCGCTATACGAGTAGGGGAAGACCAAGGAAACGATGGATGGACTGTGTGAATGCTGATATGGTTAGAAAGGGGTTGACTACCGAGATGTCGACTAATAGAGACGTATGGAAGAAAAAGACGTGGTGCCGACCCCAAATAAATTGGGATAAGGGAGGAGAATGATGAAAATTACTATGTTATGTGCGATAAAACTCAAATGAACCCATCAAAACATAATTGTTTTGATTTATGCAATATTCGAGAGCAGTGGTAACGACCGCGAATTACGAGTTGTAGTCTTGAGTTGGACGCCAGACTTGGCGTTTTACTTTGTGCAAATTGTTATCTACAAGGCAAATGTGTTTGAGCGCTGGAAAGGGACGCCCTAGAAGGACATATAGTGACCTCATTGGTGACGTTCTTCAGAAAGGTCAGGGGGCTTACCACCAGCTCTTATAGCAGGACAGAAGTTGAACTGCACTGCTTTTTTGTACTTAGTCTTAGAACAAAAAAGCAGTGCCGTTCAAATTCTGCCCTGCTATAAGAGCTGGTGGTAAACCCTCTGGTGCGTAGTACTTGGTACCAGATGTATGCACGTAAACGAAGCAAAAGGAGTATATAAGGATCGTAGTAGGTGGCGTTCTGTATTTTCTGCCTAATGGGAAAAAAATGTGAAATTATATAATGTATGTATAAACTAAATTTTAAGCTAAATCTTACTACATGCTGTACTGCAACATGGTCATGTAATCCTAAATTTAACCTAGTTAGGTATAATCTAGTTGTGTATATTTTTTTAATAAATAAATAAAAAAACTTATAAGTAAAGTCACACAGTGGGTGCCTGGAGACGGGCGTCACCGAGGAAATTAAAGAAAGAAAAGACATTTATTTGGCACAGACTAAAAGACACACCATACACCAGATACATACTCCAGATAGCAACAAATAAAAACAAAATAGAAAGTATAAAGACCGATGTAAGAAAAATTATTAACGCTACTATTTTAAACTTTAACAGAACGTTAGGCTAATAATTAGAGAGGTCCCCCGACGCGACAACATTTTAATAGTAGTTTTTTTTTTATTGTTTTAGGTTTTTTAAATTCGTACTATTTTAATTATTATTTTGTGTCGGGGGTTTTTAATTATTATTATTTATTTAATTCAGATACAGTGTTCCCTATTCATGTTAGTATAATTAAACATTATTAATTTTCAATTTAATTTTTATTTTTAAATTTTTAATTTAATTTTTTGTTTCATGCTTTGTAGGGACTCCTTATTAATTCATTTCTTTTATTTTCTTGCGTTTTAGGATTGAGGTAATTTGGTGTTTAATCAGGTTTTTTGTAATTCGCCTTTTTGTGGTGGTGGCCATCTTGGATTTGAAATTAGTCATAGTGTATAGTATTTTACTAGTCAAGCCCATTTGATATTTGCGCCACGGAGACGATGTGAGTAGGTTCCAAAATATTATCCACTTCGATTGTAAAGATAACATCTTCATCTAATCAGCCTTTACCTATTGTTCCCACTGTTGGGACACAGGCCTCGTCTCTTCGAGAGGGAGTGGGCTAACTGAGAAATGCCACTCCCAAAAAAACAAATACGTCAGTTGCCCACCAGACACAACATCCGTCAGGTCGTCTGGTTCCTTTTTTATGGAGGATGAGTGAACTGTTCACCCTGTTCCTCATAACTCGATATTATAAAAAAAAAAATATCACAATACTTGTACTTGTGGTGGTCCCGTATGAGTCTTTTTTTTATTGAAAACTGTGTTTCCAAATCTAGTTCAATCTGCTAGCTATTGAATTTCAAACTAAAAAGGTATAAAGCACAGAAACTAAAACAAAAAAGCTTGTATGCATACCAGTTCTGACAATGTGGAAATCGGATTATTCTAGAGCTTTCATGAACAATGAGCTTTTAACAACCTCGTATTAAATTATGAACTGGCTATTTTTATGACGTAAAAAATTAAAATTTACGTCAAAAGTGAACTGACAACTATTTTGTTAATATTTTAGCGACTGCCTATCTGACTTCCACAACCCAGTCACTGGGTAAAACGATACCCTTTGGTGAGACTGATTGTCAGACTTTTGGGGTACTGACGACCCGTAACGACTGTCAAAGATCCACGAATAACAGCCGGTACCAACGGCTTAACGTGCTTTCCGAGACACGGAGGGGTCTTGGTATGTAAAAATGGTCACCAATCCACGGACCAACCGCGGCAAGCGTAGCTTAACCTGATCGATCGACCTGTGTGGCTGTTATTACTTAGTCACAAGCCCCTCTTATGTACATTATGTACAACCATATTATGTACATGGGACTTAAATATATTTAGGGAAATGTGGGTGTACTAAAGACACACCTCTGCCCAACCCGTATAGTATACAACAACCAGCATAGCATAGCATAGCATAATCAACCTACAATGTTCCCACTGAGACCTACGCCTCCTCTCTGCAAGAATAAATGGGCCGTCATCCACCACGCGGGCCCAGTACAGTTTGGTGGAGGTCACACCTGGCATACTTCCTGCCAATTATTAAAACATTTTACCCGACTCAGTCTCCACTACGTTACCTCAGGAAATATTCACGATAATACGCTGTATGCCTCGTAAAGCATTCTCATATAATACACCAGAGGGGTAGTGAAAAATTAATAATTCATAAAAATTACCATCACTGGGAACAGGGCTTTAAAAATTTCACGAAAAAAATAAAGCACGTGGGATCGCTTTGCATGAAAGAGCTGGTACTCACAACGACATATCAAGCTTTCAATAGCCAGTATAAGGTGACCTCTCATAGTACGAAAAGCCTAGGCAATGTGAGGTCATGGTATATTGAAACGTATACTTAATATGCTGGCATGTGTACAGGGTGTAATCAAATTTAATAGGATATTGTATTCATGGTGTTGATATTTGGTTACAAGGCTGTTAATTTTCGTTTAAAACCACGTATATTGTGCAATATTCGATTGCATTGCCGATGTTTGTCGACGTCACACAGCGATATCAAGTGTTATGTCTTCAATTTAATAAACAGTGTATTATCTATTTATTTACAGAAGAGGAAAAAAAGAAAGAATTGTAGTAAACTTATTGTATTATAGAATAATTCCTTTCTGATGTGAAACGTTATAAACAATCAAAATTAAATAATAATTATTATAATATAATATACTCCAGTACGAGTATCTATCTAACTTCCCAAAATATTCAACCGTAAGCTGATTTTTTACTGTTGTGCCTTTCAAACTGTGTCAAATGATTAAAATAATTAATACTATCATTTCATCAAGAAATGCACTGCTGTTAATGCACATCCTTTTATCCACACTCCTTCAAAAATAAGCTATAAATATACTTTTTTTTTGTTAGCTTATTTTGTTTTAGCTTTTTTCTTCTAAACCCCCTGTCTTGTGGAACAGGGGAAAGGGATAACATAAACCAGTTAATTAATTCGATTATCACATCATTTTAAAATATTTCAACAATTTACAAATTCGACCTTTGCCAGCTTTATCGACTGTTTCATCGGCACTTTTAAACATTTATGAAACTTTTGTACCTCGTTGCATAGCTGATTAAATGAAGATGACATCCCCGTAATTTGTACGCTTAGAGCTACAGTAAATTTTTGAGATAACTGGTGTCAAACTGTTTGATATTTTAGAAAATTTGGTTATACAATAGGTGTGTTAAAGTATTAGGTAGCCAATGGAATAGCTATGAAAGCCACTCAATTAGAGAATTTAGAGATAAGTGATATTTAGTGACGATTTCTGGGAAATTTTCAAAAAAAACATGAAAAAGAAGGCTTTATGGGGTGCTTAATTGTTGCAAATGGGTCACACTATCACGCCCTGGAAGGAACACGTCGAGTTTCCCTGTCACCCTGTATACGGTCCTTCTAACAAATACAATTTTTTAAATTGTTATCTGTCTGTCTGTTTATTCCGACTAATCTCCGAAACGGCTGGACTGAATTTGATGAAATTTAGTATGGAGATACTTTGAACCCTGTGGAAGGATATAGACTTTTTATCAACATACCACACGGGAGAAACCGCGGGTGGAAGCTAGTTCAAGATAAAAAGGCGATACCGATACCAATCTGACAACCACGACGAAAGTCTGACAACCAGTCTTACCAAGGGGTATCGTATTACCTAGTAACTGGGTTGTGAAGGTCAGATAGGCAGTGGTTCCACGTAAAATACTGGTATTCAGCTGCATGCGTTTAGACTGGAAGCTGAACCCAGCATAATTGGGAAAAGGCTAGGATGACCGATACCAATCTGACCCGAAGCTGATTCGATAACTGTTTCATTTACCAATTCCGAGCACAGGCCACTTTAAATAAACATTAAATCTTACAATGTATGCACAAATTAAAACACAGAATATTTCGAACAATGCAAGTTAATTAATGGAACGAATTGAATTGAAAACCGTCGATTTTAAAGTCCGATTTAATTTACATTACTTGTATGTTTAAATACCGTTAATTCACGATTTTTTTAGGGTTCACAGGAACAATAAACGATGACTTTGAACGGGAAAATAATGCTCGGTGAACTGAATTTTCTGTACGAGGACATGACCTGCCATAGCTATTGGAAGCATTATAACGATCCAGTGATCTCTCCCCGATCGTGTCAGATTACCATTCCATCGGACTATGAGAGTAAAGGAACAGAGAGTGCACCTGTGTTTGCACACACACTTATGCGCTACGGAGTTATACTAGCTAATTTAAATTGACCCTAATTTAAATTAGCTAGTATAACTCCGCAGACGTGGTGGGTATCCATACCTTATCACAATGAAACAAAATACACAACATTTTTGGGTTCGATGACCGCCGGTGGTGTTGTTACTTAAAGTATGAGTTGAGAAAATCTGTTTTCTTTTAATTTTATCGTGTTTAGATACACCCAGCACGCCTGTTAAGTTTGCACAATTTTTTTATACTGATTTCCAATTTTTCAAACTTGAGGTTAATGACCCAATAAAGAATCATCAAATTATATTTATTGGGGGTAAATGTTTACCCCCAACTCATACGCTAAAAGTAAAACTGATCGCGGATAACAACAGAAGAAAAAAAGAAACTTTTGTTTGATCATGTTTAGATATCGACAGTATTGACACCCATGACGTCTACGAAGTTTCGCTACCTAATCCAATTTGACCCTGCAAAATATCTCCTGCGTATTTGGCGTCTCCGTTGAGATCCGAAATTATGACGGGAGGATTTAATTTCCATTTATAAAGGACGTTCTGTAAAAACAATTAAAGGCACTCTATCACTACAAACTAAATATTTAATTCGTGACCAAAATACTCGTACATCGTAATATCTTCTACCAAACTACGACTTCTGTGATTGCTCCAGGACTAATCCGTTTCTTCTTCTAAAACTGACATCACTAATGTAAAGAAAGACATGCCAGTTTTTATAAACTGAAACAAAATGAAAACATTAGTAACATATATTGGCCATGTCACAAAGAATCACATGTAAATTTTATTTACATAATTTATAAACGTGTTGTATCTTAGATAGTCCGCTGGATTTAAGAGGCAATTGATAGCAAAGATAAACGCAACGCATTTTCTCTTTTCCGATCGAATGACCACTGCAAATCATGCCTGTTCTGTGGATCCCCCATTGTCATAGCACAGCACCATGCTGAGTGGAAGCCTTTTGTCACAGTCATGATGTGCAGCTGTCGACTATTTCTGTGCTGTGCTCGTGAGACTCATTTTGTTTTTATTATTCGAGTTAATTATCTTTTTGCATGCACGTGTTTCTGTGACAAATAAAGTTAATTTTCTTTATTTTCTCAGCTAGTCTAAAGAACATCGGCTTTGATAAATATAATATTAGAAACAGTAGAAATATTTGTATGTACTCATATCTAATCATTTAAATGAGATACTAACGAGTAGTACAGATAGTTAGGTACTTATTGTTAAACAAAACTTACCCAAGTAAATGTTGGTAAGGACAGAGTAATAGTTCCAAATATGTAGATAGGCATTCGTTGATTGAGAGCCATGTTGAATATCCTCAAATTGGTCTTATGTGCTCTGTTGAAGATGTACCATTTCTCTGTGACTGCTTTCTCTAATGCTTCACACTGTAATTGTTATATTAATAAGTGAATTATTTAGAACAAGCTCCACCAAAAATAAAAAGGATAATGGTCATTGGAATAATAAGATTATGGTTAGATGGTTTGGTCATGTTGATAGGATAAATGAAAGGCTAGTAATAAAAGGTTTACAAGGCAGATGTGAGTGGAAACCATGGCCCTACCAGGGTTTGTTTATACGTCCTAGGAGGACGTATAATGACCTTATTGGTGATGTACTTCAAAAAGGCCAGGTGCGTAGTACACGTAACACGTGTGTATGAACGTAAACGAGGCTAAAAGAGTATGTAAGGATCGTAGCAGGTGATGTATGTAAAAGGAATAATCGATGAAAAGTAAAAATACAACGAAGCCAGACCAGAGCGTTTGCTGAAAATTCCCGCAGTCTCTGTGTCACACAGACTGAAGGAAATAGCTAGACAAGGGCGACTCAAACTCGTGCACTAATGTAATGTAAGGAAAATTAGTATCTTTAGAAAACTAACTACCAAATCAAATTGTCCTTATCTTACTATCATTCTGTAGCGGTATCTACAAACGCCACATGTGAACTACGCGTCATACTGACGTCACACAAATTCCTGCATCTCGCAAGCAGAGTTTACCCCACAACTAGCATATATACAATGGCCCGACATGAATCATCGGGCAGTTGCCCACCAGACACAGCACCCTTTTCCTCATACCTCTATTTTTTTTCCTATTGTTTTACAAACTATTAAAATAAAAATATAATAACCTAACTAAGGGCTGGTTTTCCAATAGACTGATAATTTTTATTCGGGGACTAAAATTGACGTCTGACCGATTTTGTATGGAAGAACTGTCAAAAAATCTAAATTATTCTTAAAATCAGCCCTAAAACAATTCACAAATTAAAATATGGCGTTACAAAAATTCCTCTGCATCGCTGTCGATTGGTAATGTACCCAAGAGACTGGCGGCATTGCCACGTTCTATGGCAATACTTAGCCTTTGGGCAAAGTTAAACCTGCGGTCACGGAAATTGTCAACCAGCCGTTTGAAGATTTTGTCGAAGTTTATCCAGTGTATATATTTTATTTAATACACGATTATGATAAATGCCATGGTAACATGTATTTGAGCTGGACACATAAAACGGAAAAAGAGATGAAGCAATGCAACAGACAGATGGCGTATATTTAGTAATAGGGTCTAGTTTTAACCATTTGGGTATGGATTCCTGAAAACAATTTAATTCATCTAATCTCAATAATGGTGCACTTACTGAACAACGAAAGTCCAAACTCAAGATTTGCCAACGAGATCGAGTTAGAAACACCACCCTGCGCTCCATAACTCTAGTAGCAGATATTGGAGCAAAACAGCCAGGCTGAAGTGAGAGTGGGCCGGACACGTCGCGCTAATGCACTCGGACAAATGGGCGAAGATCGTCACTCTTTGGACACCTGTATGAGGACATCGCCGTTGAGGTAGACCATGGCGAATATGGTGTGATGATTTGACTCAATAATTCCTAGGAAGATGTACGGCAGGACAAAGAGAACCACTTACCTCATTCTCAACTTGCTGTCCCATCAAACAGAACATAAGAACCACCAGTATAAAACAAAACTCGTGAACATAATACTTCATCGTTTCCAAAGATAATTTATTCTGAAACCGAAACTTTTTGGTTAAGAGGGATGCGCTAAGGCAGTCCGCGAAATTCAAATTTACATACGATTTTTGTAATTTGCTGGTCAGTGTCAGGTTTTATGTTGATTAAAATCACGCTTTACAGAATTATAATCATTAGAATCAGCGATACAACTCCTTTAGTTAGTATTGGCCTGAAATATCATGATTTTATGAAATAGTCATTCAATAGGGTAAAATTGACTTAGAGAGATGTATTGATGAACTTTATGAATATTATTCTGAAATAAATATTTGTTACAGCCGCGAATCATATTTAGATCGACTTAACCTGACCTGCAAATGGCAAAACGTAAGACAATTTTCTTAAGGCATTAAGTTCGCCTTTGTACCTTATTTTGTGTGTGAAAAGTTCAAATAAATAAATACAATTTTAATTTCGCGGGATTCCCTGACGCTTTTGCCTTAATGAAACAGTTGGTTAATGAAACAAAAAGTTGCACTGCGGCAAGCGAGGTAACTAAATATTGGAGTGCATCAGATTTATCTTGTAATGAAGTTTGATAGTTCCTAAAAAGAACATTTTTTTTTTTTGCATTAAAACACGGTAAGTACAATAATGGTCTTAATAATACGGTTATGATCTACATGTCTAGTCATGGACTGGCATATCTTTTTTTAATGATATAAACTAGTGCTTGACTGCGATCCCGCCTGATGGAAAGTAGTGATGCAATCGTTGATGCTAAAGAAAATATGTTAAGAAAATAAAAAGATATACAAATGTGCTAAAGAAAATAAGTTAATAATTATGTAGCATTCATATATAAAAGTGTGGTCAAACAGTCATTTATTCATTGCTTGCTCTTGAATATCCTGGGAAGTAATTAACACATTATCAGTATAGCAATGGGTTTCATTTTGACAATCCAACAGCATTCATTGCGTTATTTACGTTGTTGAGCAGACACATTTTCGAACATATGAGGCAATGGAATCCTTCGAAATGATTAAAATTGAGATTGAGGGTGTCTATTAAGAACGGGTGTATTGGGATTTTTATTAAAATTGTCAAAATAGTCTATGCATTTAACTGCTGAATATAATCTGCTGTTAGTCTTGTAATTGCCTTTATTTGTTGTCTGCATACATCCTTTATGTATATTTAACTCTATACCCTTTGGAATAATCAAGGTCAACCAGAGCTTAATCAAATATCAAACTCATCCCAATTAATACTACATTCACAAAGAAATCTTCAAATTCATTTCAAAATTCTAAATGTTATCAATACCAATAAAAATTTCTACAATCACTAAAATAGCGTACTAACTATTCAAAATTCAGAATCTGAATTATACAAAATTAGTTATTCAAATAAAATGTAACTGTGAAATATTTTACATCTCACCTTGAGCTGCCTTTTCACGAGACGTGTGCGGGTTAGCTTAGTGATGAACGAGGCTAAAGTTAAAACTGTCTGTGATGTAGCGGAGCGGATAAGATGACCTATAAAAATGTTTTTCTTTCCACATGGTTTTTTTGTCAATCCTTTTTTTTATATGCCCCTGTGTCAGTGCCAACAAATCAAATTTTCATTCTTCTTTCAAGGAAAAAGCTGTGCGCAAAAGATACGGTACGCGAGCTAAGCGACGCAGCACTATACATTCGTGCATCGCTTTGCTTCAACGAGCATGTAAAGACATAACTTCATTGAACCTTTTTCTACTAGAGCTAAGCTAAGCTATGAAAATTAAATGCTCATATTGGTTCACATTTCTCGCTTAACACATCTCTGCTATTCGTTGACATTATACAAAATTACACATCTCTCGCCTCGCTACAAAACTCGGCACGTCTGGTGAAAAAGCAGCCTAATCGTAAAATCAAACTGGTATTAATACAAAAGGGACCGAGCGATAAAATTTAATTAACGTAATTACTAAAGTTTGCATCACTTACCGATATAGCGATTTTCACAGAGCACATACATACCAGCATTATAGCAACTAATATCAATGTTAAGTAAAATGGACGGCAGATAACATTGAGCCGATTGCTGAACCTATAAAAACAGATATTTAGATTCACGATTTGTTGGTTATTGGAGAAAGTTATAGCGATAATATCTTCTAAATTATATTTTGTGTGTTGCTTTTGTATACAATGTGGAGACAACAATACGACAATCAATGAAAACACTGGCAGTACTGTTTGTTTCGGCCTTTCTTCTCAGAGTAGTCAAATAAGAAACGCCGAACCATCTAGTTTTAGAAATATGATTGACGTGTAAATGTGGGTTTTTGCAAACCTACTTACAGAAATAAAATCATTTATCAGTACAATGCATAAGAGTATTGCTTATTGTTAATTTGTGTCCTACATTTATTTTAATTTTAAGAAGTAAATTTATACTTTTTGCTGTGCCCTACAGGGTCCATAATTGTACCTTAGCTTTAAGCTATTGTAACACGTCTACAAAGTTATGGAATGCATAAATATATGAATATAATAAAATCGTAGGAAAGTCAAAACTGTACATTGAATATTTTTTTAAAAGAATACTTGGGGCGTGATCTACAATCGATATCGAAGCCAAAAATATAGTTTTTAGAATTTTTGTCTGTTTGTCTGTTTGTCTGTATGTATGTCCGGGATAAACTCAAAAAGTACTCCATGGATTTACTTCAAATTTTGCATGAATATTACTAAGAGGTCGGGTCAACATATAGGCTACATATTATCACGCTATCACCTACGGGGGAGGAGCTGTGAATCTTTATTTTTCTTACGCATTCTGTGACAGCGTGTAATCTAACGACGCATATTTAAATGTTGTTTGTGAGTAAGCCATGCTAATATCTAGCTTTACACTATAAAAACTACGCCATTTAAGTAACTTGGACAGAGAAACATAGTTTAATGAATGTTAGTCGTATAAATACAACTTTAAAGCAGCGCCATCTATGAGATTTCATAAAAATCAAATCAAGTTACATGTTAACACTTTTTGGAAATTAATAATTTAAATTTGATCATGTTGGCGAGGTTAGTAGTTAGTTATTCTTAAAATTCATAGATGGCAATATGCATTTTCTTCATAAAAGTTGTATCGTATAGTTCATTTTGACAAATTCAAGTTCCAACAAAACCCTCAAAATCTTGAGCAGAGTTGAGGAAAACAATTTAAAAAAATGCGGTGTTAAGTAAGTAGTTCATTGATGATGATCATTTCTTCATCAATTTCATGTTGTTAGTACAAAATAAACATTGACTATTAATACTTTTGTTCGCGTTGGGCAAAATCAGGGTTTTTCTTGGATGCTCCTGGTGGAACAGGAAAAACATTTGTTACCACTGGCATCCTTGCAGAGGTCAGGATGCAAGGCAAAATTGCTATTGCTGTAGCGTCGTCGGGAATCGCTGCCACACTGCTTCCGGGTGGCCAGACAGCACATGCCATGTTTAAAATTCCCATTGATTTAGAGAGCGCCAAAATGCCTGTTTGTGGTGTGTCAAGTATCAGCGATAAGGGACACGTGCTCAAGGATTGCTCTCTGATCGAATGGGATGAGTGTACGATGGCCAATAGGAAGGCAGTTGAGCCCGTGGACAGAACCCTGCAGGACATTCGCAGGAAAGAACGTTTGATGGGTGGTGTCACAGTTCTGTTCAGTGGTGATTTCCGGCAATCGCTTACCGTGGTGACGCGGGGATCGAGAGCTGACGAGGTGAATACTTCGTTAAAACGACCTTCGTTGTGGTCACGAGTTCGTACGCTGCGTTTGACCATTAATATGAGAGCTCGGCTCGGCGGCAATGCACGTGCTCAAGAATTCTCCGATGTCCTTCTAAGTCTTGGCGAAGACACTCTACCAGAAGAGAGAGAGATGGACAAGTGGTGCTTCCAGAGTCTCTCGGTAGAGTGGTATCCAGCTTAGAAGAACTCATTCGCTGTGTGTACGGGGACATCAGTCGTATACCGCACCAGCAGAATTTTTGGTTGTGTGAGCCATTCTCAGCCATTTTGATGCCCAAATATGATCACGCTGCAGCAATTAACGAATGCATTCTCTCGGAAATTGAGGGGAATGAAGTGGTCTACACCTCGATAAACACTGTTGTCGAGCAAGATGACGCCACACATTATCCCGTGGAATTTCTGAACTCCCTGTCAGCAAGTGGACTTCCAGCGCATACCATCAAGCTGAAGGTCGGTGTCCCGATTATGCTTCTTCGGAACCTATCTCCTCCGAAGTTGTGTAACGGGACCCACCTTAAAGTCATCTCGCTCCACAGACACACCATTGAGGCGGAAATTCTTACGGGTTGTGGCGTCGGCGAGGCGGTATTTATACCACGCATTCCCCTCATACCTCATAACTTCCCGTTCCAGTTCAAGCGCGTACAGTTCCCCGTGAGTGTTTGCTTCGCGATGACCATCAATAAGTCGCAAGGGCAGACACTGAGGGCAGCAGGTATCGACCTCAGGACGAGTTGCTTCTCACACGGGCAACTGTACGTCGCTTGCTCCCGCGTCCTGACTCTCTTTACATTTTGGCTCCTGACAGCATAACTACCAACGTAGTTTATAGGGAAGTGTTGTAAAGTATGATACCTTTGTACGTATTTGTACTCTTTTGTGCCGTGGAATGTATTCCTGCATTATTTTCTATATTTCCTTCAGTCACATCTTATGACTGAACGCAGCAGGATTCCCATATAACTCTCTTCACTTGCTTTGCTTGCAAAAAAAACTTATATTTTAATGCTATTTTAAAAGTGGTTTTCATAAAATGCTATAGCGACACTGGCATCTTAGGTATTTTTGGTGCTGTAGAGCCTTCACGCAGACGACGTCGCGGGCAGCAGCTAGTATATGAATATGAAAATTTTGGAACTATGAAATAAAACCTTTCAACGAAATTATGAAAGTTCAAAGTTCCAAACAAACTAAATAGTAATGATGGACGACTGTGGGTTTTGCCAATCTTTGACTAGCTATAGTGAATAAACTATTGGATATATTTGACTTAATTTTCATATGCAGTCTCGGAACGGCATAAGACATACGCAGTTTAATTTATTGTCCTATTGTCGTCTCCACCTTGTATAATATAGTAGGAAATTTTCAAAAATACATAAAAATTGAGCTTTTTCGAATCCCATGAATTTTCGCCTAGGCTTTGTGGGGTGCTTAACTGTTGCAAATGGGTCACACTATCACGTCCTGGAAGGAATACGTAAAATTACAAGTCACCTTGTATAGATCAACTATAGGTTTCTAATTAATTTTCCAAAATGTTAAATGTTGGATTAAAGATGCTGATAAAATTAATGAATTTACTTTATTCCTAGAAAATTTAGATTTTGATTATCATTTGGCTTTAGCGTTGTCTGGAATTTTCAAAGTTATTCCCATTTACCTCAATGATTCAATGATATCTACTTCTTTCATTATTCTAGTTATTTTTCACCAATTACCTATTTACATAGTTGAGTTTTGTGTTTTTTATTTATTTATGTATTTAAGTCGGCTTTTTTTCTTTTTCTCCAATTTCCAAATCATTTATACATAATCTGCATTCGCGACTTATTTGCCAAAACTGTAAACAAATATGAGTAGGTATTTGGAAAAATAACTTTAATGCCTACACAATAAAGTTCAGTTTACGCTACAAATTCAAACATTTTTATAACTTTCAAATAGTGCTAGTTACTCTGAACTCAACTTAATTACCATTCAAATAAAGTTGATATTTATTTAACTTGAAATAACATCATTTGGAAACATAAATTTGAATAGACTTTACATACAACAGTTTAGTCTAAAATCTGAATAGTTTTAGTACTTGTGAATAAAAGAAATAGGTACCTCTTTATCTTCACGTAATGATCGATACACTGAGATAGAACCCAGCTGCAGTACGCTTGCCATGCGTCATCTTGAATACCAGTCACTTCCAGTACAAGTTCATTCATGTGCAGAAGTATGAACGTCAGTATCCTTATCTGACGAATCACTTGGCCAAGTAGCAGGATTATAGTTAATTGCAAACCTGGATAAGCTGTAGGAAAAACACTTTATTTACACTCAATGTTGATACCACCACCCAATGTTGTCAATGATAATCTATATACATATAATAATTTTGTAGAAAAGTGGTGTCTGTACAATGGAAATATATAAAAAAAAAGTAGCAGGGGTTGTTATTATATCGATGCCGAACCCGAAATTGTAATTACATTTTTTTTTGTCTGTTTGTCTGTTTGTCTGTTTGTCGGTTTGTCAGTTTGTCTGTGTGTTTGTGCACGCTAATATCAGAAACGGCTTATTCGATTTAGATGCGGTTTTCACTAATATATTGTAGTAAGCTTCACTTAACATTTAATGTTTATTTCATGTCAATCGGTTCATAAATAAAAAAGTTATGTCAATTTAAAGAATCACGGCGAACATTTACACGCCTCGCGCCTGCGCGTCCGTGGCTATATAAAGCGCGCTGAGAGCCGCGCCGCTGTCCAATTCGATCCAGCCTGTCCCTTTGCTGCCCTCTCCCAGCGACGCCCTAAGCCGAGGTTCGTACCCCACAGGGGGTGCCCTTAGCGCGCAGTCACTTAGTTTTAATCTAGATGTAGCCCTGGCTGGAGGCTTTAAGAATTCTTAAGGCAACCACAGGATAGTCCAGTTAAGTAGTCACGACCTCTCAAGGTCAACTACGAGATGCCATTCATAAAAAAAAAAACGCGCCGCTGCCATAAGGATTCAGTTATTCGTAGCGAACGCACGTTATCCTGGAGAGTATAATAGTTGCATTCGATTATTGCGATTCACTTGAATACTGACTGTTTGCATAGTTCATCTAAAGGTATATATAAAATTCAAAGTCCTGACTGACTGACTGATATATAAACGCACAGCCTAAACCGCTGGTCCTAGAGACATGAAATTTGGAGGGTGTGTTCTTCGTTAAGAGTAAGCATCCATTAAGAAAGGATTTTTCGAAATTCCACCCCTAAGAGGGTGAAATGGGGGATTTCGTTTGTATGAAAAATCTTATTCCTTGAATTAATAAACTTGAAACTTGGCACGAATACTCACCTAAATAAATTATGAAGATAGCCAGATTTTTTTTTCTAAACTACCCCCTAACAATGGATTAGGGGGTTTCAAATTTTGTATGGAAGAATTTTAGCTCGCGGTCCGATTTACTCGAAACTCAGTATTTATACCTAAGATTGAAAATAAAGAATAATGTGTATCAGGGTTTTTCGAAAATCTACCCCTGACGGGCTGAAAAGGGGTAGTCAATTTTACAGGGGAGGATTTTACAGCGTAGCTTGATTAACTCGAAAATTGGTATAAATAATCTTTGTGTCAACTTATGCTCGCTGTGCTGTGTGTGTGCTGTTATGTCGCTTGAGATGTGTTAAAGATAGATAGAGATAGGGATGGCCCTATGGGGGTGAAAAGTGGGGATACAGTTTATATGAAAAATCTTATTCTATTTATTAATAAATTTGAAAATTGGCAAGAATACTTGCCTACGTAAGTAAAAAAGTTTATCATTATATGTTTTTCAAAACTACCCCCCAAAGGGGGATATATTGGTGTTAAAGTTTGTGTGGAAGAATTTGAATGAGCGATCCGATTAACTCGAAACTCAGTAATACTTTTGACAAGAAAGTAACGATGATAAGTTTTTGGGTCTTTCGATAATCGACCGCTGACGGGGCAAAAAGGGGTAGTTAATTTTTTAAGGGGCGTATTTTACTACGTGGCTTGATTAAGTCAAAAATTGGTATACAACAGCTTTGTGTCAAATTATGGAAACATCCAATATATTTTTTTTTTTTGTTTTCTTACGCCAGTGGGGTGAAAAGACGGGATACAGTTAATATGAAAAATCTTTTTCCTTTGGTTAATAAACTTGATACTTGGCAATATTTGCCTCATTAATTAATACAGATGGTCACTTTTAGTTTAAAAAAAATCTCACAGAGGCTTCAGAAGGCGAAAAAGTTAATATGTAAGAAAAAATATTAAACCGCTCGGACGAATTAACTCGAGACTCGATACTAATACTTAAAACAAAAGTATGTGTTTTAAGGGTTTTTCAAAAAGGTTTAGTATGTGTTTTACGGGTTTTTCAAAAAGGGTTAGGGTTTTCGTCTCTTACCGGGGTGGAAAATAGCATTAAAGTTTAAGGGATGGATTTTACTGCTTGCTTCCATTAACTCTAAATGGGAATAAATAATCTTTACGTCATACAATGGGAACATATCAAACGTTTTTTTAAAACAAAGCCTATGTCGTGGTAAAAAGGGACGACAAGGTTTATTTCAAAAATCTTATTCATTTGATCTGTAAACTTTAAAATTAAACCGAATTAAATAAATGAAAAAGATCGTAAACATAAATCTTCGAAATTTTAAAAGTAAAGTAAAGAGTAAAGTACGATAAAATTGCCTGCCAGCAGATGCCAAAGAGATAGTCATCCTGGGGAAGGACATACTTCTTATCCTTTCCGACATCCACGCGGGCGAAGCCGCGGGCAGAAGCTAGTCCTCCAAATATATCGGAAACGTGACTCTTCAGGGTACCATATTACTGGACATTTTTTGTTTGTGTAAGTATCCCCTACATATATAGGCACTCATACTACTTTCATCGTGCGGATATGCCAGCTTCCATAGAAAAATGTTCGAACACCTTTGTCTACCAGCTCGTCCTGAAGTTAACTAAATCATCATCTGCCTAACCTTTTCCCAATTATGTTGGGGTCGGCTTCCAGTCTAACCGGATGCAGCTGAATACCAGTATTTTACATGGAGCGACTGCCTATCTGACCTCCACAACCCAGTTACTGGGTAATACGATACCCCTTGGTAAGACTGGTTGTCAGACTTTCGGGCTTCTGACTACCCGTAACGACTGTCAAAGATCCACGAATGACAGCCGGGATCAACGGCTTAACGTGCTTTCCGAGGCACGGAGGGGTCTCGGTATGTAAAGATGGTCACCCATCCACAGACCAACCGCGGCAAGCGTAGCTTAACTTGACCGATCGACCTGTGCGGCTGTTATTATTTAGCCACGGGCCCCTCAATGAAGTTAACTAAATAATGCCTTCAAATATTCTTATTCTTTATTAATTTCTAGTAAATCTATTATCTGTGATAAAGGCTACTGTCGAGCATATCCCCGCGATGAACTATTAGATTTGGGCTTTATATTTACGACATTATTTACTGTATTTTTGATGACATTGCATGAATTTAGATAAAGTAGTGTAGACAGTTTGTCTCAATAGTAGTAATTATGAATCCAGTGTAGGAGGTGTTTGGCGGATCTAGTGGTGGTGGTGGAGTGGTGGTGGTGTGTAGTATATGTCGACGTCATCATCATTGGCTGACTGACACCCACTACTGAGTATAAGCCACCTTCCTTTTGTGTCATGCTTCTCTGCAGGGTGATTGACAACACACAGTAGCAATGGGCTTAAATTAGACAGTTCAACAATATTCATTACTTTATTTACGTTGTTGAGCAGACAATTATTTCGAACATATGAAGCAATGGATTAGCAGTAAGCTTCAAAATGATTGAAATTGATGGTGTATTATGCAAGGCGCTGATCGTGTGAGGTCTCACCCGCGAGGGTTTTATCAATTTTAAAGCATTAGATTTGAAAGTGATTTAATTATATTGTTCAGTCTTTGTTCAATTTAATTGACAAGGTATAATCATCTAAGCCTCCACTTAAGACAGCTTCTAAACAGATTGAGATAAGATCAGTTTATCGTGATTTCAATAGAAATCCTTTCCGGAGTAACCTGGAAACAGTTTCCCAGAAATTCGTTTTCGACAAAGACTTTACACGTAGACATTTATAAATGCTTAGCTTTACTCTGATCTTCAAGACGTGCGCTATAAGTCTTGCGTTTCAATACACTAAACGACTATCAAAATAAACAATGTGTGAATCACATTATGGAAGCAGTTGCGTGCGTAGATTTGTAATGTGACCGCAATATTCCCCACAATCAGTATAACTAATTTAATAAATAAATATTGTTTCATACATAATAGTAAAAAAATCGTGTATGTATTATGGTTATAACAAAATATTTTATTTGGGGTGTTCATTGGTGTGCGTTAATTCCGGGACATGTTGTATTCAAGGATTTTTGGAAAGTGAAAATAAATGGGTTGGTTGGTTACTTTTGGTGTACCCTAAACATACAACTAGTGCCACAACCCAACCTTGCTGACTGGATATTCTTTTTACCAAGGGTATGGCGCGGCATTACATATACCTACCTATTCCCGTGTACCTCGTGTCGACAGAGGGTAGTCAGTAGGTACATTAGTATCGAGTGTGAAAATATTTTTATATATCTACGCCTGGTGCAATCTGGGCAATTAGTTTCACAAACAACCTAAAATGTGTAGATCAATTACTGTGAACTAGTCATACAGCGAGCCTAAACAAATAAAATAGATCGAAAATATCATCAGACATATTTTACTTACCAATACAGCACAAATAACCAGCATAGGCATGAAATATGAATGATACAATATAAACGGTGTAGTCTTCCAAACTCCATGGAAACCACATGTCGAAAGCTGGAACAGAATAACTATGTTAGTAGGTACTGTAGCTAATGGTGTTGATGAATGATAATCCTAAGGTAATAAATAAGAAACCCTTAAAACCATGATGTTGGTCGCCAGTAAAGGAAATATAAATCGAAGGCGATCGGAGGCTTCGATAATATTGAAGGCGTTATTGCGATATCTGTTTTTAGTACATTTTGTTTTGGGACAGCCACGAAGTGACACACTCCTGGGATAATAATAACGCAATAGAACTAGGACGCTTGCGTTCCTCTCATCATCTGCCTGCCTTTTCCCAACTATGTTGGGGTCGGCTTCCAGTCTAACCGGATGCAGCTGAATACCAGTATTTTACATGGAGCGACTGCCTATCTGACCTCCACAACCCAGTTACTGGGTAATACGATACCAATTGGTAAGACTGGTTGTCAGACTTTCGGGCTTCTGACTACCCGTAACGACTGTCAAAGATCCACGAATGACAGCCGGGACCAACGGCTTAACGTGCTTTCCGAGGCACGGAGGGGTCTTGGTATGTAAAGATGGTCACCCATCCACAGACCAACCGCGGCAAGCGTAGCTTAACCTGACCGATCGACCTGTGCGGCTGTTATTATTTAGCCACGGGCCCCTTGCGTTCCTCTATCCTGCGATATTCCGATATGAATTCTTAAAACATTTTGTATTAGTATGCATACAATGTTACACATACCTGCGTTAATGTGGTAGTAACGTATAGTGCGGGCGGAGGGCCTGTAGTTATATATTACACGCATTACACGCTAAAAATATCTGACGATAAACATGCAGCTGTCTGGCAAGAAATCGGAACACATTATGGCAATAACGCATCAGATATTATTGTATATATTTAACGACACGGATGGCACATGGGCTGAGCGATAGTGAGATATGGCGAGCAGGTAGTTGTTCCGGGTCTGGCTGTTTGTGTATGTGAGTTTAAATATTTGTAAACGCACCCACGACACAGGAGTAATTCCTAAAGTGGGGCAACGTTTAAAAAAAAATATATCGCCCGATAATAACGCGCATGTGGGGGAGAGCCTTAAAGTTTCACATCTACAGGTGAACTTGCGACATATTCGCATGTTATTCACAGTTGAGCAATTACCAGTTGAGCCGTTGGTATTACCCACTGCTCAACTTTAAGCAGTTGAGCAGTGGGGAAGAAGCGTTATATGTATGTAAGTATTTCCACAACATAGATCCACAAACAATTATTTTATATCTTTGTATTCTTAAACATGTCTTTTATCCTGTTTTATATAATTTTCTTAGGCATTTTGTTTTTCATTGTAGAACGAGAGCACGTTAGATAGTCCTTCTTACCATTACAGCTGGCGTCTTTTATCATAATTTGTACTACAATTATGGCTATTTATTATATTGAAAGCACAAACTTACCTAAAAGCCGCAAAGACTTATCCTTCCGAACTGTCATTAAATAAATTGGACTGCAGAGATACAGGGTTGCACACAAGAACACGCTAGCAACATACGTCTTCAAAAGAATCCTTGTGTACTTAAGTACCTTCTCCTGTGTACCAAATATCAAGTCTCTCAATTCTGCTATCCTCTCCCCACCATGATGCACTAGCAACACATTCTTTATCAACGGCATTTCCAACATAGCATCACTAAAGGCCATCTCTTCGAGGAAATTTCGAAATTGATTGCGAAATGTGAGGCAGACTCCCAAAGAAATCGTCATGATGACACCGGTAGTCCAGATACAAGCCCCTTGGATGCAGAGGAGGAAATCGGAGTAGTTAGTAGCGACAAAACCAGTGGTGAAAATGAAGCAGAAGACTCCAATGGTGAAGTTGAAAATTTGCAAAAGCAACCATGTTTTGGAGCTCCAGTGTTTTTTGGCGAAAATGGGAATTCCGGCGAAGGAGAGGACCCGGTGAAACGTAAGGAAAGTCTCGTCCATTTTGAATCGGTAAATGATGTTAGAAAAGAACAGCAAGGCGTTTTTATTGAAGCTTAAATTGGTACAGTCGAGTACAAGAGCGGTCTTGAGATATGAAAAATAATATTATTGTCCCAAAAGTATTTTTTTTTTCAAATGATTTGAATAGCCTACGGAATAATCAAAGGGAGTTTGGCAATTTGTTTCTTAACCCCTACACAATGTATATTTAAATTAGATGTTGCCAGCGACTTCGTCTGCGAGCCAGGATGAGAAGTAGCCCACATCCTAACCCAGATCATGATCTACCCATGTGCCAAATTTCAAATCCGTTTAGCCGTTTTAGCGTGAAAGTGTAACAAACAAACAAACAAGGTCACTTTTGCATATATTACTTGGGATAATATAAAAATTTTGAATTACTTGCAACTTCCCCTATTACAACAAATCGTTAGTAGGTAATCATTTTCTATATTTGCCTTTCCTAATATTCTTAAGACAAATTAGCTCAATATTCACCACCACTTATTTGCGGTTACATATTCCGCCTTTAATGTTCCCACTGCTAGTACACAGGCCTCCTCTCCTTGAGAGGGAATGGGCCGTAATCCACCACGCGGACCCAGCATGGATTCGTAGATGTCACAAGTCTTTGAATTTTTGGTTCTAGGAGATGCCGGTTTCCACACGATGTTTTTCTTCACCGTTTTGAGAGCAGTGGTGATGAAATAATTTACACAAAGTATAGCGCCTGTCTAGGTTCAAACCTAAGACCTACAACTCGTAAATCACGGCCGCTACCACTGGGCCACCATTATACTCTTTCTCATCACCCCTTTTCTCTTCTCTTCTTCACAATAAGAATCATAATATAGTAGGGCCATCACTACTCTTGCGGTTACACTCTTCAGATTATCCCGAAAATTCACCAAAAAGTACTTACAGATACAGAATAACACCACCGTCAACAACTGTACCTGTCACACCAATCATCTTTAAGGGATATACTTAAAAAAAATGACAAAATGATATACGGCGAAGGTGGCAGTGTGTGTTATTAATGCTTGAATGACACCCCTTTGATATTTTGATTTGTGAAGCTAAGAAGAAATTCTCTTTGATGGGAACTTGAGTGACAGATATCCAGTATTTTCTTTTTACTTCGAACATTTTTTTTTGCTATTATTTCCACTTTGACATAAATCGGAAGTATTGTTTATTAGCTGCTGCTCGCGACTCCGTTCGCGTAACATTAATACTTTTGATTTTCTTTCTTTTTCTAAAATAAAAGTTCGTTTTTAAATAATTTGTTGTGAAGAAGGCATTGACCTTTTCTGCACCAAAGCAAATACAGTAAGAAAGCTCTTAGCAAAGCCATTTTTTGTACAGGAGGCACCTGATTGCACTTGAACTGTTTGTTGTCCAGATAGGCCTAAAATTGGAACAAGCGAGAAAAACCAACTTTTAGAGAATTAATTAATGTGACTTGGGGCTGATTTTTCAATCGCCGGATAACTTTCGTTCGAAGATTGAAATTGCCGTTTGGCAATTTATGTATGGAAGAACTGTCAAAAATTCAAAATTATTCCTCCGATAGAATTATCTGGGGTTGGAGGAATCTGCTCTTAGACGATGAAGGAGTAATATTTTTTTTGTATTTATCTGTGGAGGCTTATAATTAGCAATTTAGTTATATATTACTGTTATTATAATGTTATTAGTTTGTAAGCCTTCCGAAAATAAAGAAAATAAAAATAAAAATTTAATCCCAGATACTAATCTGACATTTAAGTCTTTTGTGTTTGCGTTTTTTTAGTATAGAAATTTGACATTACACCTGTCAGATTAGTATCTGAATTTAAGAAACGAACTTTAATAACATTGGCTCTCCGCCAGTGAAAGGCCCGTCAAAATCGGTCCAGTCGTTTCGGAGATAAGCCGGAACAAACAGACTAAACATGTTAAAATTGCGTGGCTAAATAATAACAGCCGTACAGGTCGATCGATCAGGTTAAGCTACGCTTGTCGCGGTTGGTCTGTGGATAGGTGACCATCTTTACATACCGGGACCCCTCCGTGCCTCGGAAAGCATGTTAAGCCATTGGTCCCGGCTGTCATTCGTGGATCTTTGACAGTCGTTACGGGTAGTCAGAAGCCCAAAAGTCTGACAACCAGTCTTACCAAGGGGTATCGTATTACCCAGTAACTGGGTTGTGGAGGTCAGATAGGCAGTCGCTTCATGTAAAATACTGGTATTCAGCTGTATCCCGTTAGACTGGAAGCCGACCCCAACATAATCGGGAAAAGGCTAGGCAGATAATTTGTTATATGTAAGTACCGTATATACGCATTTAGTAAAATGCTGTTATTTTGACATTATAAAGATACACTTCAATTTTATTTATTGGTATAGATTAGAGGATACTTTTGCTAATACGTTCTTTTGTTTTAAAGCTTGGAATTCTAGGCTGTAAATTGTGGGAAATATTTCAGACGCTTTATACATATTCTGGTAGTCTGGGTTGGTTTTCATGCAGAAATAGGAAGCAAATGGTCCTGCACCGTAATTGCGTGACACAGAATAATCTTAATCTGAATCATTTAGAAGGATATTGCTAATACTTTGCTTCACATTTTTTTAAATTTGTCTGCTCAACAAAATCAAAATCAAAAGTCATTTATTCAAATTAGGCTTAGAATCAGCACTTTTCGAACGTCAAAACTACAAAAGACAGTCCCCCAAAAACGCCCGCCCTTCACCACTTCCTAGTGCTATCGCTGGGAAGAAGAAGTGGCGCAACAAACCCCCCAGCAGCACGGATGTCTGTTCAGTTAGAAAATAGTTGATTGTATACAATACTAGGAACCTATGTTCATAATTAACAGTTGGTTAGTTTTTTACAGAATTGATCGACTGGTCTTGTCGATCAATTCTGTAAAAAACTCATCGTGAAAAGTTAGGTGAAGTGAGCTTAGAGTGAGCTGTCAATAGTGTCAATCCCTAGCATTAGTTGGAATGGCAGCTCACTCCACGCTCACTTCACTTAAGTTTTCACGGTGAGATGGTTACAGAATCGCACTGCAGAACATAAAATTATTTGCCATATGTCAGCTGTCCACGCCAATATATCAACAAATATAATAAAAACTATACTTACTCAAGCTAAAAAATAATTAATTAAAATTAAAATGTAAATAAAAACTTACTGCCCAAATAAAAGCCTCCAGGCATAAAGGGCGTGCAGCTTACATATTTATGCATTGCTGGGTTCTGTTCACATAGCTGTCACTTGAAGTCACAAATGATAAACTAAGACCATCGAAGTAAAATTTCGACGGCACGGTTGGCGCAGTGGTTAAGCGATTGACTGCTGCGCTGCGTGTCGCGGGTTCGATTCCCGCACGGAACAAATATTTGTATGACCTACATGTATTTGTTCCGAGTCTGGGTATTTTTCTATCTATAATATGTATGTATTTACAAAAAAAAAAAAAATGTATATAAGTAGTTTATCAGCCATCTTGTTACCATAACACAAGCATTAGGTTGCTTAGCTTGGGACTAGATGGCGCTGTGTGAAATGTCCAGGGATATTATTATTATTATTATAAAATAAATAAATAAGTTATTAATAACCTGTCAGTAAGCTAATTCTGGAGAAAGAACATAAACATTGTCTTGCGTTAAATTAGGGCGACCAACTATTCTTATAGTGTAAGTAGTCGTTGATGGAATAGTAAGCCTTTGAACAAAGGTTGGATTTTACTTGAGCTTTAAACGCATTAAAAGGCAAGTCTAGCAAAGTATCTTGTTATAAAAGGTTATACCAAGCCCACCAAATGAGTTATGAAACTTATGAAGCCGGTGAAATGGGGCACGTAGTTTGTCCTTATTTCTAGTGTTAACACTATGAATATCACTTTTTTAGTGTACAAGTGTAAATTTTGCTAATGTATAAGATGTTTGCAAAGATGAATTGTGATGCAACTGTAAGAATATCTATATCTTTAAAAAAATCTCTTAGAGAAACTCTGGCACCTAGCTGGTAAATTTCTCGAACAACTCGTTTTTGAAGAACAAATGTATTTTGTATATCAGCGGCTTTGCCCCACAGCAGAATACCGTAGGACATAACGCTGTGAAAATAACTAAAATAGACTAAACGAGCTGTATCAACGTCAGTGTAGTCTTACTTTCCTGACGGCGTAGCCAGCCGAGCTGAGCCTTCCTGCTAGACTTGATATATGAGGTCTCCACTGAAGTTTGGCATCTACTGTTAGTCCTACAAAAATTACCGAGCCTATAGTTTCAAGCACCTCTTTATCTAAGACGATGTTGAGTCCTAGATTTCTAACATTCTGTAAGGCGAACTTTACACATTTCGTTTTTTTGGCGTTGAGAACTAGGTTATTTGACGTAAACCAATCTGTAACTATTGAGAGTGCACTGTTTACGTCGTCAAAATCTTGTCTATTCCTGTCTACTTTAAAAATAAGAGAGGTATCATCTGCAAACAGTACAACGTTACCGATGCCCTACAAATGGAATGGTATATCATTGATATATACTAAGAACAAGACAGTATTGACCCTTGCGGAACACCTAATTGAACTTGTAGCCCGGAAGATTTTACACCATTAACATCTACACAAAGGAATTTAAATACCCTAAGTAAATTAGAAATTATTACGTTAAGAGCTTCGTTTTGGACTCTGTAATGTCACTGTCTTACGCAAAAGCGTGTCATGGTGCATGCAATCAAAGGCTTTGGAGAGATCATAGAAAACTCCAATAGCATTTTGCGATTTCTCCCATGCGTCAAATATGTGTCTCAGCAGAGCAACACCCGCATCTGTAGTTGAACGACCTTTTGTAAAGCCATATTGCTCATTATGGAGGAGACTATTTAAATTAAAATGTCTTAGCAACTTCTTGAGTATTAACTTGAGTATTAACAACGTAAATAATGCTATGAATGTTGTTGAATTGTCAAAATCAATTGCTACTATTCGTGAGTTAAGCAAATTACCCTGCGGGATGTAATTCTCATACCTACTTATACATAAATAATACAAATTTATTTGAATCTATTAATCATTGATAAGTATTACCAAAATCATACTTTTATTCACCACTAAAAAGATTAATTCATCGTTTCAAATTGTTTAAGAAAAATAATTATGGCCCGAGGCGAAATGAAATCTAAGTAGAATTTTTTGCTTTTAATAAAATTCTTATTAAGTTTTAATTGGAAAAATAAATTAGGGGATCATTTCGATCATAATTCTTCCTACTTCCGGTTTTTTGAAAATTCTAATATTTTTATATTAACATTCAGTAAGCATAAAAATGTGTACATATTTCTTGTTTCCCTTTTTCTCGTTTCATATTTCATATTTCTTGTTTGTTTGTAACTTGAGATAAGACTTGGTAAGTCTGCGGTGTATCGCGCAGACTGGACTGCTTGTGTGTGAATCGCTGCTGCAAGCTTTCCATATCGGTGTTGAGCTTGTAGCAGGTATTCACATTAACTTTGTACATATAGGACAGTGTTAGGTTAGGTGTTTAGGCTAAGTTTACTCGTACTAACATAGTTGTTAAGAAATCTTTTTACTTAAATATGTGAGTCCATTGCTACTTGTCAATTAAATATAAATAAATAAGTCAAAGAGTTTCAGAGAATATCATTGTCATTTCAGCCGAAAGACGTTCACTGCTGGACATAGCCTCCAAGCACCCCCACTTCGACCGGTTCTGTGCTTCTCTCGGAGAATATGCCGAGGTGAAAAGATTAGGAGAAGTCAGCTAGAATATATTCCCAGGGTGCGTTAAACTTTGTTCTAGTTTACAGCATAAGGTATTAGCAACAAAGCTAGGTCTTGTCCTTAGTTTTAATTGAACACCTTAAAAGTAAGCTCGTTTCATAGTCGTTCCAAGTCCTTCCAGACGGAAATTACGTAACACATTATCAGTAGCAATGGCTTTCATTTTGACAGTTCAACACCATTCAGTGGGTAACTTACGTTGTTAGGCAGACAAATTTTTCGAACATATGAAGCAATGGATTAACAATATCTTTCAAAATGATTCAGATTGTGATTGAAAGTGTGTTACGCAATTAGAGTGCAGGTGTTCTTTTCTTTTGCTGCGTCGAACCAACCGGGGCCAATTTATTGATCGTCTTCTTATTTTCGTGTCGACGGTACTTTGTTTTTATCTGAGCCTAGTAGGTGACTACGTAGATTGCAGCATCAGTGGCATTCTTAAGATCATCCGAGGTGCAAGTGAATGGACAAATAGGACACTCCAGTAAACGGGGCATGCTCATCATCATCGGCCTAGCCTTTTCCCAACTATGTTGGGGTTAGCTTCCAGTCTAACCGGATGCAGCTGAATACCAGTATTTAAAGCGACTGCCTATCTGACCTCCACAACGGGGCATGGTATGGCCATTTATTGATAATATCATAGAAGCCATGGATTGGTTATAGGAACTTGATATTGACGTTAATACGATAAGGACTAAATGTTATGCATTATATTATACAGGAATAATTTTTATTCAGTGCGCAAACTTTGACAAATTAAACTTAAATGAGTTTTATTAAACACCTATTTTTTATTTTGATAAGTCTTAGTACAAAAAAATAAAGTTATCGCTAACGAAATATGTCTATTTTGAAATTGATTTTCTGGCCACTACGCGCCGCCCGGCGCGGCAGCGCTCGGTCGTTTTTCGTGCATAGGCGTGGGTAGATAGACATTTACGTGGGTTACATACAATATACTGATCGCTGATTTTATCAGGTTCGAATTAGACTTTTTTAAGATTAGGCCGTGATCTGAAGTTATTTGAAGAGTAATTCCAATTTTTCCTTCATACTTTCATGGGCTTGGGACCATCAAAATGCAGAAAATAACGCATTATAATCAATTAAATTAAGGCACTTTTAAAAACTTAATACTTACATTTACCGCCAGTCGAGGTCTGCCAGACCCTAGTGCGTGATTTGGGGTCCTGAACTGACCGTGATCAAGCAGCCTCTGAGTGGCTGCTAAAATGGTCCTTTCATTAGGGACCGTGGGGTCCTTACCCCTTACCCCCTAGCATACATTCTGCGAGCTGCTCGTAGGCTTTCACCACATAATAAATAGACCCGCACCATCACATAGAACTCGCGGTTACTAAAATCCGACATCGTAAGTATGTACGACACACGAGTACGCGACTAGATGCGACGTAACGACAGCGCAAGCGCATGCCTTGAGCAGACTGTCGAGCGCCCGGCCGGCCGCCGCCGCCTGGCGCCACCCTGCCGCCCGGAAGGGGGTTTCACTCCCTCTGCAACATCACTCGTAAGCCGCACGGCGCCCGCGTTCATTGATATTATTACGAATAGATAGTGTCCATATTTTGCTGATTTAAAGTCGGATAAAAAAATATAAAAAAGTTTTGAACAAATAATGGAAATGTGTTCTATTACTGATACTGAACCACCAAAAATTTTTTGCGCATTGCTTAAAAAATATTCCTGTATAACCTAAAAAGTTTCAGTCTCGTAAAACAGAATGCAATGTGGAGATAACAATACGACAATAAATGAAAACACAAGCAATACTAATGCATAAGAGTATTTTGGAACTATCAAATAAATCCTAACATCGAAATTAATAAAGTGATTTTTTCAAACAAACTAAATAGTAGTGATGGGCGACTATGGGCTTTGCTGGTCTTTGACTAGCTATGGTGACTAAACTATTGGACATATGTATTTGATTGAATTTTCGTATTCAGACTGGGAACGGCATTAGGTATACGCAGTTGAATTTGTTGTTATATGTCGTCTCCACCTTCTATGTCTACATCTTCTTCTTTATTCCTAAGAGGAAGTGGCACCAGCAACTGAAAATTTGTGTGGAAATCGGTTATCAAGGTATGGGCATATGTTACGGAGGACTGTGGAAAATGTCGTGAGGAAAGTTTGGAATATGAATGTCGGTGGCTATAAGAGTAAAGACCATAGAAACGATGGATGGACAGTGTGAATGATGATATGATTAGAAAATGGGTGACTCTCGTGATGGTGGCTAAAGAAGTATGGAAGAAAAAGCCATGTTCGCTGAACCCAAATATATTGGGGATAAGGGCAGGAGAATAATGATGTCATGAGTCGAGAGCAGTGCTGGCCCAGTGGTAACGGCTGCGACTTACGAGTTGAAGGTCGTAGGTTCTACTCTCGAAACGGTAAATGAAAACATCGTGAAGAAACCGGCATGTCCTAAAACCAAAAATTCGAAGACATGTGACATCTACCAACCCGCACTGAGCCCTCGTGGTAGATTATAGCCCACTCCCTCTCGAAGAGAGGAGGCCTGTGTCCCAGCAGTGGGAACAATATAGGCTGGTTATGATATGAATGATGATGTTGTCTCCACCTTGTATATACACAGTAGGTACGAGTACAATAAAAACCACAATACCCTGATTTCCCGACATGCCACCTCTGTTAACTTCCTCTCTCTACACAGACACCAGTCGTCAGTCGTATACAAATATCATAAATCTAATATCTTTGTGTTACTGTTATTTTTCATCCGCGCGACTAGTTCGTGACTTTATTCTTTATGTGCTGGAGTGATTTATGTGTTGGTACTCTATGAAGTGGGTTTCGGCTTATTAGCTTGATTGCGACAGTTTCTATGGGGTTCTGCGTGATATTTTTCTAAGTACTCATGGTATATATTGTATGTTTTTGCCTTAGTTTGACTTTGTGTAGCTTTTAAAATATATTTTATTGGGATTTTAACATAGAACCGAAAATCTCTTTTTTTTAAGAGTGTCGAATAAGATATGTTTGGGTCAGTTGCCAGTCTAACCGGATGCAGAATAGCAGTATTCTACATGGAGCGTCTGCCTATTTGACCTGCACAACCTAGTCGTTACTGGGTAACACGATGCCCCTTGGTAAGACTAGTTTTCAGACTTTCGGGCTTCTGACAACCCATAACGACTGTCAAAGATCTAAGAATGACAACCGGGACCAACGGTTTAACTTGCTTTCCGAGACACGAAGGGGTTTCAGTATGTCAAGACGGTCACCCATCTACGGACCAACCGCGGCAAGCGTACCTTAACCTGATCGATCGACGCATGCGGCTGTTATTACTTAGCCACGAGCCGCCGGGTTTTATATTAGATACATGTATTATAGTCTATCACTCAGAGACAATGTAGTTTTCCATTACTGAAAGAATTTTCGGAATCAAATCAGTAGTTCTGACTATGACCCCTTACATTCAAACTCATCTCATTATAATATTATAGCATATAGATGAGATTAAAGTCAACAGGGTGCAGGATAAATCTATTACCTTTAACAACCAACTCAACACTTTTGCTAAATTATTTTCCAAGCGCAAATAATCGCGTATTTCCTAGTACTATAAATAACTTAGCTTTCCATTACACAGGACTATTGATATAATTCTCGGTAGCAACAACTGGTACGCAAATGAACTCGCTAGTTCATTCGCTATGACAAATGGCCGCTTCGCTTCGGAGAATAGACTCACTAGTATTTTTATGAACGTTCTTTCTCATTTATTCGTTACTGTTTTCTGTTTAATGTAATGTTATTAGTTATTGATTGGGTAGTTAAGTTTGGTTAGGTTTTTGATTGGTAGTTGCAATATTGTTAATAATATAATTATTTTAGGTTTTATATGTGTACAGGAACACCACATTTTCTCAAAAAAACAAACGATTATATAAGAGAGCTTTTGAGGAATAAAAACTATTTATTTTGGTTAAATAACAATGTTAAAGTTCCATTAATATTTTTAACAGGCTCTTAAAAAATGATATGTGTCAATAATTATAACTAGTATTATATTTTATTGTAGAGCAGTGGTAGCCCAGTGGAAATGGCTGCGACTTACGAGTTGTAGGTCGTAGGTTCGCATCCAGACAGGGGCTTTACTTTGTGTCAATTACTTCATCAATACTGTTCTCAAAACGGTAAAGGGAAACATCGTGAGGAAACCGGCATGTCTTAGAACCAAATATTCGAAAACATGTGACATCTACCAATCCGCACTGGGCCCGCGTGGTGGATTACGATCCACTCGCTCTCGAAGAGAGAAGGCGTGTGTCCCAGCAGTGGGAACATTATACTTTTTACTATATTGTATTCATCCTAATCAAGCCACAGTTGCCTAAAAAGTCACAAAACAAGGGACAAAAAAGAAAGTACTATCGACTTTCTGCCCTACACAAAAGTTATAAAGGTCAATAAACGACTGCATAACTCACAGACTACTGTGAATCCACTCCATCTTAAAGAAGAAAGGGCGTGAACGAACAGCTAAACAAGATTTATTCATACGCTACACAACGACACCCGAATTCACATACATTTGGCTACAACCCAACTACAAATAAGAGGAAGATAGATTCGAAAAACGAATTAACTTCCAAAACAGTGGGGTTGTAGAAATATTTTTATATTTTTCTACATTGTGATTCGCCCCCCAGTGGGGCTGCAATAACATGCTGCTTGGCAATCCCTTGGATACAATGAAAATAAAAATATTATTCCTACTGTTTGGATTGGTTACGGAATTGTGTAGAGCTGTTTGTCCGAATCTAGCAAAATAATAATATTATAGTTTTTGGATCCGTAAATGAGTAAAAAACTGAATAATACTTCTTTTGTTTAAAATTTGTTAAATAATAGTTTGTTACCTAGAAATCTTAAGGTAGTTTTCATCCTACAGAGATAACAAAATTACACAAGGCTAGAATAAGTATAATTTCGGGCTGTTAAAAACAATTTTCTTTGTGGAAATTAGCTCAAATACCTTGAAAAATAAAATGAGGATCATATTTTTTTATAGCTTTTGAAGTCTTTTATTTTTTGAGTACTAAATTCACAATAAAAGGAGAATAGTTTTTGACCGTAGCAACTTACAGGGGAGCGGTTCATAACTGTATAATGTATGTATGTAGTTCATAAAATATACTCAATTTTTTTAACTTTACACCGTACAGGGCGCCCTTGATTAGACGGCATTCTTCTTTACTGATTCCGCTCCTGACACAATCACATTCAGGCTAATCACGTGTATCATCAAAATCATCATTAAATATCAAATCACTTAATCAAAATCCTACAAACTTCATATGCACCTTAACTATCGCAACAAAACTAAAAACAAATATAATGAATGTCGTTCACTACGCTTATCTTCTCACACACTCAATTTCCTCTAACTGCATAACTTACTTAGCAAGTTCTTCATAGTGTGAGCACAGAATTAAACAGAAGGTAAGTTCTATACAACGAGCGAAAACAGACGCGTACGAGCGGCGATCTCAAACAAATGCCAGTCGCGAGTGCGCTTGCACTCGCTGTACGTGTACGTGTACGTGTCGATCTGTGCGTGCGTTCTCGTTTCGTGGAGCCAGCCTTCTGCGTATTTATTTTGTTGTGTGGACGATAGCCGTGGGCGTTCTCTTTGTGAATACTGCTAAGGACTTCGTGTGAACATATTAGATGTTGCCTTACCTTGCGTTTGCACGTTGGGTAAATAATGTCAGGCAATTATGGAAGTCTGTTTTTGATTGAATCTTGTGTGCGTTTAGATGTGAACGCATTTGTGTTGTGAGTTAATGTTATAGGTTTTTTTAAATAAAACGGTTGTTTTAGTTGGTACGGTAAACCTACTAAATTTCTTTATTTTGATGTTGGCTTAGTAAACACGTTAAAGTGGGAATCATACGTGTTATGTAAGAATCACAAAAACACGAAATAGTATTGTGACAGCTGAGGGCTCGTGTCTCAATGATAATAGCCACAATCGAAGTTGAGCTATTTTTGCCGGAGTTGTTTCGTGGATGGGTGACATCCATTATGTATCGAGATCCTCCGTGCCTCGGAAAGCACGTTAAGCCGTTGCTCCCGGCTGTCTTTCGTAGATCATTAACAGTCGTTACAAGTAGTCAGACGCCGAAAAGTTTGACAACCTGTCTTACCAAGGGGTATCGTGTTGCCCAGTAACTGGGTTGAGGAGGTTATATAAGCGGTCGCTCCATGTAAAATACTGGTATTCAGCTGCATACGGTTAGACCGGAAGCCAAACCCAATATGACAGCAGGCAGATTCATTGTGACAGCTGGATATTGTTTGTTTTGGTTTGGTGTCTAAGGCCACCCCACGAAATCTTTTATTGATTTTAAAGTTCCAATATCCATACATGTATTAATCGCAAATATAACAAGTACACGCATATTTTTACAATGGAGCAATAATATTTTTTCTTCAAAAAAATAGCTAACAGTGGTATCATCAACTCTATAAACATGCTATTTGTGTTTCTATCTAAGTTAATATGGTGCTTAGAGTATCCTTGATTTACCGATTTAATATCACAAATGTATTGACTCCAACACATCTCTTTACCCATTACTTATTCTTACAATAACTGTAAATAGACTATTCTTGTAAATCCATACTAATATAAATAATAAATAAATCAAAAGAGTTTGTTGTTTGAACGCGCTAATGTCTGGAACTCCTAGTCGGATTTAAAAAAATACTTTTGTTTTTTATTGCCCAATCCTAGAGGAAGGTTATAGGCTAACATCACGATGCGACCCTTACGAGCCGTGAAAAAAGAAGAAAAGTCAGAAAGACTGCCAAGCGAAAACGAAATGATAGCGCGGGCGGGCGATGCGATGCGACGCGGTGGGTCGGGGAACAAGGAATTACACGCGGACGAAGTCGCGAGCAGCAGAATATATTTCTGACATTCCTTATCAGCGATTACGATGCACGATACGTCATCTCCTTTTGATTTAAGAGGTGATAAAAAGATTTTATGACGAGAATAAGGAGAAGCAACTACATGCCAACGAATGTCAATCATAAATTATCAAGATTATGGCAATTCTTTAGCGGAAGCAGTATCAATCAATACTTAGAGCACAAAAAGAAAATATACGGATAATGAGGCATTAGAATTTTGAAGCTAAAGGGAGTATACTTTATCTTTCTGACTGACCGACTCGTTCATCATCTGCCTAGCCTTTTCCCAACTATGTTGGGGTCGGCTTCCAGTCTAACCGGATGCAGCTGAATACCTCCATTTAACATGGAGCGACTGCCTATCTGGCTATCTGGCTGGCTATGCCTTGGTGAGACTGGTTGTCAGACTGACCGACTCGTTGACAATTCAAAAGTGCCTGTAAATGGTTTAATTGAAATGAATGAATTTGAGTATATGATAAGGTGAGGGAAGAGAGAGTGCACCTATGTCACACACTTGTGTACTATAATATCTGCCGCGCCAAAGGCTGGTCTCCGCTGAGATTGGCCACCATGGCTGAGATTCGTTTATAGTGAGGATAGAAGATAAAACACATTAAACTGACCCAACGAAACAAAACAGTTACCATGGCAATCAAAAGAAAACCCTACAATTTGTCTCTTTCTCTATATCTGTATACAGTGTACTTTATTTAACTCTCAACTCAACTCAGCCTATCGCAGTCAACTGCTGGACATAGGCCACCCCGAGGCTGCGCCACAGTATTTTGCCCTCCGTCTTCAGCATCCAGTCTGCCACAGCAACCGTCTTAAGGTCGTCAGTTCTTAGCCAGCTGAAAGGCGTCCCACACTATACTACATATTTAGCTACTGTTGAATAGTTTCCAATACATTCATTTATTCACCAGCACACAACAGATTTTTGACTCAGTAAACTCGAATACAATCCCAACACAATAATCCTCTATCAAAATGATTGACAGACAACCAAAAATATCAAACAAAACTCCTTTACAAAGCCAAGAAATAACACTATATTTAAGACACTAACACGCTTCAAAAGGAATCCTTTCTCTCCCAGTCTGGCCGTATAAAAACCATTGCAACCAAAACAACGCATTCTTATACCACATACATTTATTTTATTGTTACGAGCCTAAACACAAAAGCTACACAGTTATATGGAGTCACAGTATCTGAATAACATCTCTATTTTGCCGAAGAAATCTCGATATCAGCGAGACAAGTGAAGGCAAACATAATAAATCATATCCTTTAGTTTTGGGAGGAGTATTCTTAACAGTGTTGGATATAAGTCATGCTGACGCGAAAATACTATCTGTAGGTATATGTGTATACTTTTCCGTCGTTATTTCAGAGTGTACATATGTTAAACTAAACCTATGAGGTAGATGAAAAGATGAGGAACCAAATGAGTCAAAAAAAAAAAATGTTTCAAAAGTACTCTTAGGTGAAGCACTAAATACTGATGTTGTTACAGTCCAGCCGTCGAGAGAATGCGTGCCTGATACCTACCAATGCCATAATTGTAGTAACTAATAAAGATCAAATTCGCAAAACACGTTTTCGTTTGTATGAAACTGACAGGTGTCAAGAACGCATTCTCTCCTCGGCCGCACTAAACAGAGTTTAAAGCTTAAAAGCAACTTAAAAAATAAAACGCAAAAAAAAAACATTAACACTTTAATAAATGCGATATGAAACACAACAATAAAATTAAAATTAAGAGAATCCTACCGTTACCGCCCGTAATGATACAAAAAATGGCTCGCTGGTAGCGCAAATACTTCTACCCAAAACGTCAGACCCACATAGCTTCCTGGACTTAACAGTTCTAAGACCGCAAACTGAGCGCCAATACCACCATCCAATAAACCAATTTCACCCAGCTTATCAGTCCTCAAATCCAGAATTTGTATGGCGTTTATCACATCAGTTCTCGAACAATTCACAATAAGACTATCAACTTTCATCCAAACTTCTGGGCCGTGTTCAAAACTCTTGCTATATATTAATTTCGATTTCAAATCTGGGAATCCAACGAAAAAATCACTGCAGCTTGTACTGACGATGTAGATAAGATTTAATATTATAATCTTAATAGCCATTATGCGTTTAGTCTCAATGGTCACGAAGGTAGGACTGACTCGGTAGTAACTGAAATATTAATTGTGTAACAACTTTGCATCAGCACATATTGTTCCTCAACATTGTCTCTTTGAATGGATCTAAACAACGTAAATATTATTTGTTATACCCATAAGAAATAGGTTCAATACAAACAGTTTAGATTATTCATCATAATAATATTACGTAATTTCCTAGGAATACCTTTAAGATGTTGAACCATATATAGAAACTTGTGAATTGCCGTGAACTAGAAAATACGACGTCATATAGTGCTAATTTGTTTCCTATATAAAACCATCATATTTCCTGATCCATTCATTTGTATTCCAGTATTCGTATACATCATGTTTAATATTGTTAATGTTAAAACCACAAACTAAACGAAAAATGTATTTTAAAGCCTTAATATTGTTACTTTCGTTGTTATATTTATCATCAGTGGAATCCAACGACATAATGCTTGGATTTGCAACGCCATACTCAAAGAAAATATATAGTGCTGTTAAAATCGCAAACCCTGCGATATGGCGGAGAGAAGATGATGTAATGGTCAGCAGTCCAAACCATGAACTCATAAGCGCTGTGTATATCACAGACCTCAGACCTGATAAGGAAGGTGAAGCATATATAGAAGCTGGAGGACTTGGAAGCAAGTCAGTCACAATAGCCTTAAAGAGTCCAACAATTTTAAGAGGATACAAGTTTGCTATTGAAGTCTACGCTCAACCCTTACAGCCAGGATATGCTCCGGGTATTTTACCAGTGCAACCGGGATATCCACAGGCCAGGCTAAGTGGAAATGGAGGTCTGTACCCACATACATACAATGCCGGATACCCTACTGGGAGTATTTATCCCAACAGTTATGGACATTATAAGAAATGATGTGATTGTGATAAAGCGTCAAACAAATATTTGCTGGTGACGTGACAATCATTGTGTATTGAAGAGTAAACATTCAATTATTCTGTCACGTATTGCAAAGTAGTCATAAATGAGGATGTCCATGAAGAACAGTTTCAATTTAAATGGTATAATTGGTTACGCTTAAAGTAATATAAAATAAATATTTGATGTTATACGTATTTCGGGATCAAATTCTTCTACAAATGATTTGTTATATCTAAAAATAAAATTTTGTTGGATTGTTCTTTATTTATGTTTTCTTGGTTCCAATAACTTGTAAGTGCTTGACCTTTAAAGATAAAAACAAGTGTTTTTTTTTTGTGTTTACAAAAGACATTGTACTTATAAGAAGGTCACGCAAAAGCCTCTTTGCTGAACACTTTTTGTTATTTTTAATCTCTAACAATCTGCTTTATTTATTTTTTTTATTTTTTATGTACATACAGTAAAATACGATATGATATATGATATGGCTTTCGTAAAATTATTTCCTTTCCTCGTAACAGTAATAATTTCAACACCATCCCTTACATTCTAAAATATACAGTCATATAACCAACTCAAGGTAGAACAGGAACAAGATAACCGCGAAACAAAGGGACAATAAAATCTTAAACAACATTTATCTATCGCGTAGATCAGATAATGGTACACCATAGTCCCACATCCAGTTGTGAGCCACATTATTAATATTCAGCATGCGCGAAAATGATTTAATGCCTGCTACGTTGCAGTTTCGAGGAGTATTGCCACAGATTAGTACATACAGAAGTTCGGCTCCATTCGAAGAGTGAGAATACGGACATAAGATTAGTTCGGAGCCTGAACTAAGAATGAATGACAACACGATTTGACAGCTGTCCCTACTTTCAATGTGTTTTTGCCCGTTCGCAAAATTTAATTAATCACAGGTTTAGGATCAACTACTTTCGGACGGGCCCGTATCTTTGTTGACGGAGTTTGAGATTCCAACCCGGGGGGGTTGGAATCTCCCTGATGTGTGTAATGTAATGTAGTGCGAATAGTGTGGACGGCATGTAAACTACTCGAATTGTCCCACACAGTTGCCACGAACAGTACGAGACAGCCTTTGTGTTCGCGCCTAAAACCGACAGCCGAAGGAACAGCGCGAGCGCCAGCCCGAGGGTTATATGTGATTATCATAGTGCCGTCCACACGCATAATTCGCGTTACATTACACGATACTTTACATTACATACGTCTGGAACCGGCTTCAAACAAACCCTTGTCGCGAGTGCGCGTGCACTCGCTGTACGCAAAGCGTGTCTATAATGTACGTGCGTTTTCGCTCTTTGTACGAAGCTGACCTTCTGTACCTATCTATTTTGTGAAACTGTAGCGAGAATAAATCTCCTTACATTGTCGAACGTGTCCTGTTTTAAAATATTACTTACTGTTATGTTCAAATTGTTGTCAATATATTTGATGAGATGTGTTGAGTTGCACCTGTGGTTGTTTTTGCTGCGGCGAAGTCCAAACTCCAAAATGGTAATGATTTCTATATGTTCTATGTTACGGGTTTAATTTCCGGACTTAGTCCTTCAGGAGGACCATTGTGCGTGGGATGGTAACGATTTTTTTCATATAATTTTTCAGTAGAGTTTTTCTGAAAAACATTTGTCGTTAAAATGTTTACTTTACATCCACATAATTTTGATATGTTTCGGATAAAGATAAGCCTCTATATAAAATTAAATATTAAAACACGACATTCAATAAATATACAGCACTACATAGAGTAGTGGTGGCCCAGTGGTAACGGCTGCGACTTACGAGTTATAGGTCGTAGGTTCGAATTCTGACAGGTGCTTTACTTTGTGTAAATTATTTCATCACCACTGCTTTCAAATTGGTGAAGGAAAACATCGTGCAGAAACCGGCATATCCTAGAACCAAAAATTCGAAGACATGTGACATCTACCAACCCGTACTGGGCCCGGGTGGTAGAGTACAGCCCACTCCCTCTCACCGATGGAGGTCTGTGTCCCAGGGGCTGCAGTCTCGACATTCATAGCGATCGCTTTACGACCGAATTCGATCGCAAAGTCCTGTCACTCCATACAATACATCTGTTAATCCGGGACTTTGCGACCGAATTCGGTCGTAAAGCGATCGCTATGAATGTCGAGACTGCAGCCCTTGAACTGGGAACATTATAGGCTGCAGGCATTGCAGGCATTATATGCATGCTTAGCACTGGATTGGTCTGCACAAAAAAAATTGTTAAAGCCTTGCTGCTGCCTGCTCTCAAAGCATTGGTTTCCTATGAAAACGGAGAACGGTCACACAACAACGGCGGTTTTTTGGCACCTTAATGTTAAATAGGTACTGGTGAAAATGAAGGTTTTTCATTCTATTCACCACATAACCTACAATACAAACTCAAATCCAACCAAACTTATTACGAACAAAAGAACTTCTAAAAACAAACCGTATTCATTTATTGAAGTCCTTTTGAACAGTGGAGCTCGAAAGACATTGCCACTCAATATTATCGTTAGCCAACCCTCGGACAAATCCACTCGATACGTCGAGAAATTAAAACGCTTTGGCAAAATGAGAACAGCTATTTGCCCGAAGCTGTGAAAGACTTTTTAGGGTTCCGCATCAAATTGAAAAAAGAAACTAATAATCGCTTTATTGTCAGGAAATAGCAAAAATACGCAAAATAATCTGACAAAATAATAAATCACGATGCCACTTCGTCTGTCTATCAGAACAGGCTATTTCAGGAACTACCAATGGTATCACTTGTAAATAAAAAAAAATCCACCTCATTATGTATGTATACTCAGAAAAATACATAGAGAAAAAGCATATAACTTGATTACAAACATACTCGTATAACATTTTATTGTGAAAATGAGAAAATAAATATCTTCCGAAGATACGGACCCTTTCGTATGCTGGAGTCTGACCTACTTTGTGCAGTTTTTTTTTAGATCAGTTAGTAAAGAGGTCCAGGTAGTGTTTGCTGACTCGAAATCTTTTTATTGGACCGGTCCTAAACGAATTTTTGGTGCGAGCTTAAATTCTTCACTAATTCGTTTATTGTAACGAGTGGACATGGACGGAGATTTTTTCTAATCGAATTTGAAAGAGTTTTGATTTGAGTTTTTATGAAAGGATACCGTGATTGGATGTAATGTAATCTTACAGTTGACTGTGTACTATTCTTGTAATGGAAACTGAATTATTTTGGAAGTATTAATTTTTTTTTTTTTTATCAGTCGTCCGGAGCTCGGCGGCAGCCCGGAGTTTGCCTTTTTGGGTATCAAAGTCAAAAATCATTATTGAAATTAGGCTGAGAATCAGCACTTTTCGAACGTCAAAATTACAAAAGACAGTCCCCCAAAAACGCCTGCTCTTAACCACTTCCTAGCGCCTATCGCTAGGAAGAAGAGGCGCAACCAACTCCCCAGCAGCACAGCTGTCTATTCACTTAGAAAATACTTGATTGTATACAATACAATGCTAGTAATAAGTTGCGAGCCTAATACTAGTATTAGGCTCGCAACATGGGCCTTAAACATAACTGGCGAAATGTGTGTGTAGTATATATATATTAGGAACACCTCTGCCTAACCCTTCGGGAGTACCTGTACAGGCTTGATGTTATGTATGGATAAAAAAATTGCAGTAGAAGAGTAGCAAATAAGATCAGCTACATACTGAAGCTTTAGGTTTACTTCAGTGTTTTGTTTTTACGTGCCTCTTGACAGACCTTTAAAAAGTTTCTACGAGTATATACTGCCACAGTCGTCACCTTTGGCAAATTGATGCATAATCAGCCTATAACATTCCCACTGCTGGGACACAGGCCTCCTCTTAGTGAGAGGGTAATCCACCACGCGGGCCCAGTGCGGGTTTATAGATGTCACATGTCTTAAAATTTTTGATTATAAGACATGCCGGTTTTCTTCACCGTTTTGAGAGCAGCTGTGTTTAAATATTTACCTACATAAAGTAAAGCGTCTGTCTAGGTTCAAACCCACGACGTACAACTCGTAAGCCGCGGCCGCTACCAATGGGCCACCAATGCTCTCCAAATTTGAAAAATTTTGTAAATTGATGATCACCAGATTATTACATTCTTATTCATCAGCACACTGTGAGATGACGTAACTGATGTAATCAGTACCCAAAACTGAATTAAAAAGTTCTTAATTGTAGTTTATGAAAACCAGATTTGGCTGGCCAAATCTCACGTATGATCTGACTAATTGCTCGCTATCGCTAGCAGCCTCGTTAGCGAAACCCTTGTCTCGATTGATCCTTATAGCCCGTGTGAGCTAACAGCGTTTACAGCTTTTAAAGCCATTAAAAATTAAATCCTATATTTTTACATTCACAATTCAAATTCCACTGGCCCAATTTTTTTGGCGCGGAAGACAATCCTAACAATGGTAAACGTTATTTAAATAAAGCCCAGAATCGACAAAACGTTTGTTATTGATTTATCGTACGTAATGTCGTTAACAATACCGAGTGGGGTCCCCAGGGTCCGGGTGAAAGCAGGAAATTGAGGTCAAAGTTTGTGTACTTTAGGGAAACAAATGCACATCGTAGGTATCCTAACACAGTGTTGGATATCTTCAAATCATTGTCTAGTAAATTCTTGGAAGGTGCTTCTTCAATACATTAAGGATATGTTACAACAATCTTCTTGCCGCGTTTTGGAGTTTATTAAAATACTATTTTCAATAACTCAAATCGTCATCATTACAAACGGCTGCATTATTATTCCCAAGAGATTTGTCTTTCCAATCACCATTGCCAAGTCCCAACCTCACTGATTTCCTTTGACCCAAAAATAAATACCGGTAACCAAGTAATATTTCTCCCTTCTCAATAAATAACAAAAAGATTATTCATAGAATAATCAGCCGTAAGAATCAAAGTACACTCAGCAAAAACAATACATTACGATTCAGCTGCTGGCCTGACTGTCTATAGAAGAAAATCGCTTTAATTTGCCGCGTACTATTTGCTGGCTTCAGCAAATATTGGCACTGGCTATTGGTCCCGACTATCCGTAGTGGAACAATCACACTTGAGTGGGTGACTTGTACCACTGTAAAGGATTTGAGAAGTATCAAATGTTGGTTTTTATTCTAAGATGGTCATAATGGATAAACTTCAAAGATTCTTGTGTTTTTTTTTTTCAGTTTGTCCTATTACAATATTAATGTTGATGTTGGCTCTATAAATCTCAAAGAAATCAGATTTTGATTTATCCTAACTCTTACCAAATTGCAGTTTTATTTCATTAGTAATACCTTCTGTCAAAATCGTGTCATCATCATCTTCCTGTGTTTATCCTTATTTATTTTGGTCTTCACAGCACGTCGTTTTCTTCCATTATCTCTAGAGGTAAAATACTCTCATTTAACAACTCATAATTAGTATCCAAGATAGTATCATCACTAAAGAAATCAAAAGCCACCATCTACTCAACATCATCCTACAAAAGTATTTGTCCAAAGAGATCTTATTTGTAAATTACAGTCAAGCTTACTCCTTGAAGCTAAAAGGACTTAAAGTCTTTTTCTAATTGAAACTATTGGCGAACTCCTGTACTGCGATTAAACGATTCCACAGGCTACGACTGAGACATTGTCGGGAATGTCCGTAATAAATCAAGATTAATGCTGTAGTAATTGTGATTTCTCGTGTACAATCACTTTGTTTGCTTCTTTTACTCATTTGAACATTGAAAATTTATTGGAGTTTAATAGATTTAACCAGGCTACTATTAACAGAGGAGATGCTATTAATTTAATTTAGGAACTGCATCGTAAGGCGTGTGATATAGTAGTTAAAATGTGATTTGGAATTAGTGATATTGAAATAGATTTTAAAACTTTGAAGTCTTTGATAAGAATATAGAAAGGATTGAAAGAAGGCTAGGCATCGATAAAAATATACGTGAATTGGAACTTGGAAAGGCACACGTAGGCTAAGTTAAGAATGTTACGATAGGCAAGAGAAGAGATTTGTACATTGTACAAGGTTGGAAGATAGTCAAACGTTACCGCTGCAGATGATAAAATAAATGTATTGAACGGACAAGGGTTGAATGAAATAAAGGAGCGAGGGAGCACAGGCGACGACCGTTAATCGTGTACTAATTGTTCAACTAATATTAATTGATGAATTAAGGTAAGTCGATCTCTAATTAACCATGGATGTATTAGTCATCATCCATAATTAATTAGGATCGAATCGGATGAGCACGCGAATGCAGTAAGCCCAGAAGTACTTATTACAACAATGTGATATAATATAATTGTAGTCTTTAAATTCCGAGTCCGAGTACATAATTCAACTAATATTATAAATGTGAAAGTTTATAAATGTTTGCATGTTTGGCACACAGTATTTTATAACCTGAATTAACGTATACGATACTTTTTATTCTGCTAATACGTTCCTGTGTGATAATTTTCGAACTACGAATATTATAATTACTATGAGACCTCTTTTATTTCCTTCTGACAATATTCCTATCTAAAGACAAATTGCTCAATTCTCTTACATATATCACATCGAATATTTTTGAATACGGTTTTGGTAAGGTTAGTTATCTCTCAAAGACCTCATTCACTGAGGGGGTAACATTTTTCTTGTAACCTCATATCGACCTGATTGACTCAGCGTTAGATAAAATAAATTGCCCTCCTTTTGGGCCAGCCGCGTTTGGAACAAAAAATATATTATTATCGACGTGAATGAGAAATATATTATTATTAAGATGGCTAACTGTAATATAATTTGTGTAAATCTGATTTAGAGACACAAATATATTATATTTTTGCTTTTTAGAAATATCAGCACCCTAATTGCGTAACACACTAGCAATCACAATCTGAAACATTTTGAAGGATACGTATTGCTAATCCATTGCTTCATAATATATGTTAAATTGTCTGCTCATCAACATAAATAACGCATTGAATGTTGTTGAACTGTCAAAATGAAAGCCATTCTTACTGTTGTTACGTGTTACGCAATTATACCGCTGTTTCTGTAGCAGTTCACACATGTTAATGTCAATGTGGTAGCCGTTTTACAGATTCCTTAAATTTTCTTGAATATTTATAGAGTTCCTAAAATTCTGGTACTGATATTCATTAAAATATCGATATACAATTTCTCATTACACTACACAATACACTACCATAACCTTCTTCTTTGCGTTTCGATGGCAAAAATATACTCGTAGTTTTTTTTTTTTTGTTAAATTTGTTTGGCCCAAAATTCAGCAACGTGGACAGCATTCGCCGACGCAGCCATTAGGTTCTCACGTGTGCAGGTAACAGGGCATGCGGTGCAAGATGACCACCATAACCTAACAATCATTTAAATCGGTTTGTATTTATTCAATTTACCTCCCAACTTCGTTTTTCCTCTCCCGGAAACACCGTCAATACACTCCGTACAAACAATTTGCCAAACTGATTCCTTATCGCGGCAACGAACGAAAAATAAGAGTTACTTCAGACGGCACCAATAAATCTTTTGTAGAAAAAAGTAACTTGACAATAATTGGAGATCTTACAACCGATTCCGTTTGAATAGCTTTTCTAAATATCTCCAATTATGTTCATTGCCTTCTCAAACTGCTTAATGCTAGCCTAATGCTAATAAAAGGGCAAGGGGCTATCGAGTGATCATTATAACGAGGATAATTCACTTTGACAGACTTCTAAGAGATAAGTTATTCACAACTTTTCGGGAGACCTCTGTCTTTTGAATAAATTTTCAATGAACTTTCTAAAACGAGTTTGACAAGTTTTGATTGGTGTGAATACTTGAGAAGATTTTATGCCGTGATTCCGGTAGCTACGCCTTTAATATTTACATTTTTTTATGATTCGATTATTATCTTTAACCGCATATTTTTTACCCAAACATTATCCTTATTTACGAGATGAGTTAAGCTTTTTATCATTCTTATTGTTAAATGTAAATGGGTTATTACGACAATCTACCTATTATCCCACTTTTATGTGTTTGTTTATCTCTAGACGTAAAAGAAAAACATTAAACGTTTCAGCTACTTATTAATCCACGTATGTCGTAAAATTTAATAGACGTAAATAGTTTGGAGTACCACAGGGATCAATATCAAGTCCAGAAAAGAAATAACACCCTATTTTAATTAAAAACCGAAATAGAGCAGTGGTGGCTCAGGAGCAGTGGTGTCTCAGTGGTAACGGTCGCGACTTACGAGTTGTAGATCGTAGATTCGAATCCAGACAGGTGCTTTACTTTGTGTAAATAATTTCATCACCACTGCTCTCAAAACGGTGAAAGAAAACATCGTGAGGAAACCGGCATGTCCTAGAACAAAAAATTCAAAGACGTGTGACGCACTGGGCCTGCGTGGTGGATTACGGCCCACTCCTTCTCACTGAGAGGAGGCTTGTGTCCAAGCAGTAAGAACATTATAGGCTGATTATGAATTAAAAAATCATTGATATTAAAACCTGATTAAGTAGGTACTTGTTTGCTGAATTAACAGTCGATAAGAGATAATAACAAAGGTATTACAAACAAACCAAAGCAAAACAAAATCATAAGCAAAGAATAAAGATATTAATAAGTCTACGAACAAAGGAATAACATTGAGGTTGTAACCTACGCTGCTCCGTTTTCCGACCTGCTGAAAGCAAATTCATATCAAATCATTTCCACTGTAAGGAAAACAAAGAAAATACAATCTTCTTAATACAGTAATAACAGAAAACTTCAATAACGTACCGACTATTTTGGAAGTCAAAACAGATCCTAAAGTTCGGGACCTAAGAACTGCAAACATAACTTTATTAGACTGAATGTATGTAATAGTTCCATAAAAGTTAACTGCTAGTATTTGCTTAAGTACCGTCGGGAAACGTATAGAAAGTATGTCGACCAGCGTAAAAAGAACTCCACCTTAACTCCACGGTCCTTCTAAAAATTCTTCGACCGAAGAAATGACGTCGACTGGGGAGGTCACCTTAATTTAGATTTTCCGCCCTCAAGGCGACGCATTTCCAGTCTTAGAACAAAAGCTGGGACACCGATTGATACTTGTAAGAACCTTGTGAACCAAGAAATAAAGTCCATAATGGCTTAACAGAGAGCATGACCTTATACGAATATTGGGTGACGAAAAGGTTCGCGAAAAGCGTGGAATGGGTAAAGAAAAAAATTTAATCCTTTGTCAGTTTATTAACGGTTCATTTTAGCTTTGAAATATAAAGAAGTTTAGATTTCCCAACTGTATTTCTTTGTATAATCTGCTATATCAACTTTCTTTTTATTAAGGAACAGCTTGTTCTAATTTTCTTTTTGAACATTGTCATTCGCATTTCTTGGAAGTAAAACGGTCTTTGTTTTATTACTGTTCTAAAAAATGATTATGAAATTATAAAAGGCACATCTACAGTATACTTTCAACTACTGTCAAAATAACATAACAACATTACATGCTGATGGATTATTGGTAGAAAAATAAGAATATATTATAAGATGTGATCAGATTTAATTATCTCAGAACAGACACAGGTAAGTAATATTACATTAATGGGCAGACATTAGTTTTTCAAGGAATGGCAAGCAAGTATGGCAGGTGTGTTCTACGATACATACACATACAAAAGCTCTCGTTTAGTTTACAACCTTCAACAGTAACATTATACTGCGGTGTATCGCGCAGACTGGACTGCTTGTGTATGAATCGCTGCTGCAAGCTTTCCACATTGGTGTTGTGCTTGTAGCAGGGTTTCTAATAACTATATGGCTGTGTTAGGTTTAGTTTACTAACATAGTTGTTAAAAAATATTGTTACTAACATATTTTAGTCCATTGTTTCTTGTATATTAAATATAAATAAATAAAATTTTCATCGGCTGAGCTTAGGGCCAGTTTCTCGAACGATAAATTATGGCAAAATTAATTTGACAAGTTGTCAAGCGCGCGTAAACTGCTGCAATTGGTTGTTGATAAATCATTCAACCAATCACAACTTTACTGACAGTTCAAGCATAATCAGCCTATAATTTTCCCACTGCTGGGACACAAGCCTCCTCTCTTCGAAAGAGGGCTGTTATCTACCACGCGGGCCCAATGCGGGTAGGTTTAAGCGCGCTTGACAATTTGTCACATTCATTTTGAGAAACTGGCCCATAGTTGTTACAAAACTAAATTGTTTTCTGCCATTAGAAAACAAATGAAGTCCTAATATATATGTAGGAGCAGAGATCGACTCTAAGGATTTCTCTGTTTGTCTTTACAGTTTTATCAAAAGTTTGGCAGTAGCATCTCACTTATATTCACCACACTGGTGCAATCTCTAAAATATAAAAATTGAATCTTGTTACTTCTGTTTGGTTCGTGGGACAACAATAAAAGTATATTATTTCGGGTCATTAATTGACATGTGGACAAAATGTAAGGAAGGCAGGAATCCATGTCGTCAATTTTAAAAGGGGCTCGTGGCTTTTATTAGCTTCATTTATTTAATTCATGTAATCAATAATTCTGCATGCTAGTTTTAGCGAATTGTTTTAGAAACTGTTTAAAAAAAAGACTTGACCATCTGTAATATTCAATTTCATTTAATTTCATTACAAAAATAATCACTGTCGCACGGGTCTATCTTCAAGGCTAAGCAACACTTGCCGCGGTTAGTCCGTGGATGGGTGACCATCCATAATATACCGAAACCCCTCTGTGCCTCGGAAAGCACGTTAAGCAGTTGGTCCCGGTTGTCATTTGTAGATAGTCGTTATTGGTAGTCAGAAGCCCGAAAGTCTGACAACCATTCTAGCTAAAGGGCCGGGGGATTCATGTGGACGAAATCTAAAGAAGGTAGGAACACACAACTTCAATTTTAAAACAAAGAAAATCTATACAACTAGCTCATGCCGGCTGTCTTTGAAAACCAGCGCTGGGAGGTCTTGCATAGGGTCGCAGCATAATGCTGAGCGATAGCCGTTTTTCGTAGATGTGACGCATGTCAACCCTTTCTTACTGTTTTTTTTTTCTTTATCTGTTTGTTCTTTTTTGCGTCATGTTCACTGCAAATAAACGTATTTTCTTTCTTTATTTCATTGTTCTAGAGGTCGTAAGCGCTACTGAGCTGCTATTAAAGTCCGTGGTTCGATTGCCAGGTCAGGCAAAGTGTTATTGGGTTTATCTATCTGGAATTTTACAGTAGCCACTCGGAGGCTGGATTTGTGCGTGATTGATGGCAATAGGCTCGCCCCCATTTACGTGGGACTTAAACATAACTGGCGAAATGTGGGTTTCCTATAGATTCCCCTCGGCCCAACCCTTCAGGGAAACAAGGCGTGATGAACTGTAAAAAACCGGTCAAGTGCGAGTTGCACTCGCGCACCGAGGGTACCGTACTTTTTAGGTATGTAAAAGGAAAGAAAAAAAGGAAGGAAAAAACCGAAAACCGTAAAATAGTTTTACGGTTTTCGGTTTTTTTCCTTCCTTTTACTTGTGCTACATGAAATTGCTTCTTGCCAAATTTCATCATCATCATAATTGAATCATGAAATTTGGTATAGGTTTTTATTTCCATGCGAGTGTCAAATAAGAGGCATAAACGGAACATAAACGCCCGTATCTTTTGATTGCGTTGACTTAGAAGTTAAATTTTTTCATTGCACCAAGGGATTGCAGCCCTGAGTATTTGATATTAAGTTTGATAACGCCACGCGTCCTGAGAAATAGGGTTTTAACAGATGGACAACGAAGTTATCTTATAAGGGTTCTGGTTTTCCTTTTGAGTTACGGAACCTTAAAAAGTATATTCAAAAAATTACAGTACTAAACCAACCAGTGGGTGACATATAATTAAACGACCTAACCAATGGTTAGCGGTCACCTCCATCTACACTTATCTAGAATACCAGAGGCACTGCAGGTGCTTTGACGTCCCAAATACAAAGCTGAAATATCCCATGTGCCTGTAATTACACTGGCACCCCATCTCCTCAAACCGAATCACAGCAACGCGCTGGTTCAATTTCACCATTCCCTATGTCCTACAAGCTTATTGTATTTATACTATCTTTATTTGTCTCTCCTAAATACAATTTACTCAGTGATTAGCTAGGAGAGCAGCGATTTACCCAATAATTAAAACAACAAAAAACAAAACACAACAAACAACAACAATAACAATAACAACAACAATAAAACAAAACAATAAAATAAATGGCATCTCGTAGTTGTCCTAGAGAGGTCGTGACTACTTAACCGGGCTATCCTGTGGTTGCCTTAAGTAAACTCAAAGCCTCCAGCCAGGGCTTAACACTTAATAAAACTAAGCGACTGCATGCTATGGACACCCCCTGTGGGGTACGAACCTCGGCTTAGGGCGTCGTTGGTAGAGGGCAGCAAGATGGGACAGGCTGGATCGATTTTTTTATTATTAATGCTTTGATGAGCACGGCGTTTCCTAGGACTATCTCTGAGAAGAAAGGCCGAAACAAACTCAAAGGTCAAAGTCGTGGATTTAAAGCTACAGGCTCAGCTACGGCGCGGGATGGCAGTTCATCGAACAAGGGTCTGGGGGGAGAATTTACTTGGGGACGTCGCGAGGGACCTCGGCGGCGAGGTCGGAATGTCGGTCTTTTGTATTTGTAAACTGTACTAGTTACCCTATTGCTCTCTTGGAGGAGGGTTGTGGGGTCATCGGGGTCGGCGAGAACGTGCCTTGGACGGCGACATTTGCTGATTTTGGAGGGGTTGTAACTAGTTGTACTTACAACATGTAATTAATAATGCATATTAAGTACTACAAAGCCTTTATGTACCCAAATAAATTGTTAATATATTATTACAAGCCCGCGACTTCGTCCGCGTGAAATTTCTCGTACACCCAACCCACACCGTCGCGTGGCATCGCCTGCGCGCGTTCGTTTTTGCATAGCGCTCTTAAGGACATTTTCTGTTTTTGCTCGGCTCCTTAAAGTCCTAGGACCTTAAGAAGCCGGGCTCCTAGCGTGATGTAAATAGCCTACATCCTTCCTCAAGAACTGGCCTATCAAATACAAATTTTTTTTTTTTTTATTTGAATGGTAGCTTCAGAGATTAGTGCGTTCAAACAAACAAACTCTTCAGCTTTGTAGAAGTAGTAGCATACTTTAAGGGTATGTAGAACTCTTCAAAATGAACCACTTTTGCTGTAAGACTAACCCTGAAATTATGAATAAAAAACTTGAGAGGTGTCAAGGGACACCCGGATGGAACGAAGTTCAAAGAGAGAGAGAGAGAGAGAGACAGACAGAGAAACACGCGCACGCCGCACGGCTTACAACTATAGCAAAAAGTGTCGTTCCAACTTTTGGTCTTAATTTTTTTTTTCAGTAAAAGTGGTGCATTTTCATGAGTCCTACACAACCATAAAGTATATCCTTCGTTTACACTAACACAACTTGTATACTTTTCTCCTTCCACACCGTCCAAACTTCCTTGCACTCGTTAATTGAACATACTAACCCTATTTTTCTTAGTCGCAGTCGCGGTGTAGACTCTCAATTATTAGTTCACTGGTGAGATAGTTCAAAAGCCAACGCGACTAAAAACTAGAACGCCAACTTTTCTAATAACAGTTCTTTGAAAACAACTGCCAGTGTCCAAGAAGTTTAGCTAAAGATTGTTTTAACCCAGGGGTGAAAAACCTATGGAAAGCTTGCCAAAGGTGAAGGTACGGAAACGGTTCTGTTTTTATAGAATTTGCATCGTTATGAGATGCCTCTTTTTCTTTCTTGTGTCGAGTTTCGTTTACTCTCTATTGCAAATGGTTCGATCTTCTAACATGTTGATGGTAAACTTTTGGCCTGTTTCCCCAGCTGCGGATAAGTTCCCGCTAATTTGTTTACATAATTTGGTTTAAATTCTGTTCTGTGTTTTGTTAGAGATTGTTTATTTGATAACTGTTAGAGGAATCAATTTATCTTACGTTATTTTTTTTCATACAACTACATCCGTCCGTGCCTCGGAAAGCACGTCATTTGTAAATCTTTGACATACGTTACGGGTAATCAGAATCCCGAAAGTACGACAACCAGTCTTACCAAGGGATATCATATTACGGGAATTGAGGTGGTCAGCTGATAGGCAGTCACTCCGTGTAAAATCGGGGTATTCAGCTGCATAGCTGCTATATAACATAGTTGGGAAAAGGATAGACAGGTGATGATTTATATTCTTACTATTACACCAACACACGCTGTCGCTGGATACGGTGAAGAGGACCATACTATTCTATACTACACCAATTATGATTGTAAGGGGTAGCTACTTATTGCTGCGAAAACGTTCTTCTTAGTTAGATGAAATTGCAGATTATCATCTTAGTAAAATAAACTGGCCATGTGCGAGTCGGAGTAGCAGGAAAGGTAGTATGAAGGGTTCCGTACCACAAGACAAAAAAGACGCCGCAATAAACACGTTTCTTGTATGGAGACACCCTTTAATTTTTTATTTTGTTATAGCGGAAATTAAATAGAAATACATACTTTGTAGAAATTTCAACTGTCTACCTATTACTGTTCATGAGATACAGTTCGCTGACAGACAGACGGACAGCGGAAGCTTAGTAGTAGGGTTCCGGTTAACACCCTTTGGGTACGGACCCTTAAAAAGTCCTTAACATAAAAACCCTTCTTTCAATGCTCTCTATTAATTCAGTAGGTAACTCGTCTGCCAGCTCATCCTTTCAGCATCATAAACAACCATATCACGCTGAAATCGGAAGATAAGAGACTGAGCGCCATTTTTTTTCTCACCCTCGATTTCGGTAGAATTACGGCGCTAATTGAAACGAATGCGGCTTTTGTAGATAATGGGAAAGATTAGATAAACCAGGGGTATAAAGTGGAACTTTTGACAACTGCGTGTAGAAACTATTGGGAATGAATGTTTGGAAGTATCGCTCGCATGCAGCTTTAAAAGAATATACGATAGCTGTAAAGTTTATATCTATATATGTTTATATCAGTATTTGTCTCTCCTTCACCTTTTTAATCCATCCAAAGGTTGTCTTTAAAAGATCTGGCCCAATATGCGGTCTTATGCCACCCTTTGTAAAATTTATATATTTATGTCCATAATTTATATGGAGTTCATAATAACGAGTATTTTATTCTATTCTAGCTATTTTTATGGCAGAAGTGGCGTCAACCACCTGCTCACATTAGCCCTGGATTGCTAGAGAGTCATTTCACATACATTGTCACAGTCTAGGGACGACAAAGGTCTCAGTAGCCATGAACATGGATGGCATCAGTAATGTCAGCTTTTCTAGCCACTTACATCATACAACTAAAAATTATTTGACAAAATTTAACTGAATAGACATTCACAACCTGGGTGTTGATGTTAAATTTTCACAAATTTTTAACAAGTTATATCGAATGCAGGAAATGTAGCTTCTTTAAAATTCAAGAGCACAATACAACATCAAATTCATACTAACTTAAGATGATGAAAATTTCAAAGCGAGCTAGCAGAGATCCCTCCCTTTCAATTACAAACTGAATTTAATATGCAGCAACATGTGGTATACAAAACAAAATATTACAATAGCTAGGTCCTACAGGAGTTGCCTGTGGATATTGTATGTGGACGGCTCTCTGTAGTCCGTAACAAGATCTTACAGAGTAGTGTAATGTAGAGGCGACAGACCAGGATTTATTTTAAGAAATTGCTTATCATAAAACGGTAATTTTACAAGCTGTTTATTTCTGTTCCTTCTTCGTTAGAACATTTGAATGAATTTCGTTTTTCAGCATAAATTATAAATGCAAAGTCTTAGGCTCAAAACGACAAAATTATTTTGAGTCAAAAATATGTCAAGGTTGGCTTCCAGTCTAACCGAATGCAACGTTTTACATGAAACGACTTCCTATTAGACTATAACAACCCAGTTACCGGGTAACACGATATCCCAAAATTAGATTGGATTCTTTAAGCGCAGTCATGATGAAGAAAATATCCTGAAGCAGAGAAAAAAACATGTTATTGCTGTATACATGGTCAGAAAGAGCAAAGGCATTTAATATAATATAATATCCCTGGACATTTCACACAGCGCCATCTAGTCCCAAGCTAAGCAACCTAATGCTTGTGTTATGGTAACAAGATGGCTGATAAACTACTTATATACATTTTTTGTTTTTTGTAAATACATACATATTATAGATAGAAAAACACCCAGACTCGGAACAAATACATGTAGGTCATACAAATATTTGTTCCGTGCGGGAATCGAACCCGCGACACGCAGCGCAGCAGTCAATCGCTTAACCACTGCGCCAACCGTGCCGTCAAATTTGTATACAGGGTAGCAGGTACATCGACTCGCAACCTGTTATTCCAACCATGAATTCAGTACACGATTCTGGATCCACCTGCGTTGACAATTTAGGACGATTATTTTTTTTTTAATTGTTGTTCCAGTAACTGGGTTGTGGAGGTCAGATAGGCAATCGCTCCATGTAAAATACTAGTATTCAGCTGCATCCGGTTAGACTGGAAGCCGACCCCAACATAGTTGGGAAAAGGCTAGGCAGATGATGATGATGCTGTTCCATACATTTTGACCGCGTAGGTATTGAACTTTCCTATGAAACAGCGGATTTTTTTTTAATTACCGGCGAAATTTGTTTACGCTAAGGTGTTTAGAAGCATGTGCTGAATTCGTGGTTGAAGTTTCGAGTCGATGTCTCTGCCTACCCGTATACAAAAAAAAAAATTGTGTGAAAATACTCAGATTGCCAAATTCTGTGGACTACTCTGTATCTAGTACTCCAGTATTCATACAAAGTACGGCTGACATAAACGTTCGGTACAATATCGCGGCATTGCCTGACGTTGCTCACACGACACACCATACCCGTTTGCTTTATATTACAATAGTCTTTAAGATTTAGTACTATAGGAACCAAGGTAATAGGTGCTACTTATAATAAAAATACGTTGTACCCCGGTCCGTACACCTTCTTCTACTCATAATCAGCCGTTTCCACTGCTGGGACATAGGCCTGCTCTCGGTAAGAGGGAGTGGGCCATAATCTACTATGCGCGAACAGTGTGGATTAGTGAAAAATGCGAGTTGGTGCATTTAAATTTTTATTGCGTGCTGGACACCACACGGGCCTAGTGCGGGTTGGTAGATGTCACATGGCTTCGAATTTTTGGCTTTAGGATATTCCGGTTTCCGCACGATGTTTTCGTTCATCATTTTAAGAGCAGTTGTGATGAACTGAAATACACAAAATTAAGCCTACCTGGGTTCACGACTTTACGACACGTAAATCGCGACCATTACAACGTAGTCACCACTGCTTACTGCTGTATCTATCTACTAGGTAGAGTGTTATTATAAAGTTTATTTCAATCCTCATGCAAGAAGTAACCACATACGGTTCGAAAGTGAACTCAATTGTTTATAAAGTAAATCATTGTAGACTCATAACTCAACCGTTTCAACAACGTTTAAATTTCTCAAGAGACTTTCACTTGTATAATTCCAATTATAGTAGTCTGTATAATCTGGGACATGCCCTCGACTCCTTCCCAATTATACGATTTCGCATGTCTGGGATACTAGAAATATACACAGTTCACAGCAAATCCCAAACATTTTCTGGCTGTCCACTTCAATGCTGAACGCTACATGCATTTTTAAGCATTGAATCTATTTTGTGCAAGAAACGACCTCGCCGAAATGATTGCAGGGTATTCTTGATCGAAACTTGGTCAATAAAAACAAATTAATTCCTTATAGATGCAAGTTTGTTGGCTAAATAAAACAGAACGCCTACATTATATTTGCTTTGAATGTCCACAAGTCACCAACTTACGAATAGTAAGAAAAACAATTGGATTTTAAACCACCGACATAATAATACCAGCCTATTTATACTATAGCCTACCAGCATATTCTCCCGCATAAGCCTCAATCCCGTGGGAATATCAGGATAAAAAGTCCTATGACCTAATCCAGGTCTACCCATGTGCCAAATTTCATACAAATCCGTTAAGCCCTTTTAGATTGAAAGCGTAACAAGCTAACATACAAAAAATCAAATCTTTTCTCTTTATAATTTTAGTTTAGATAAGTTCCGGTTTCCTCACGAAATGTTCCTTCACCGATGTCAATGATGTCCAAGATAAACTTAGAAAGTACATTTGAATTTGAACCCATAACCTCTTGGATGGGACGCGAGGCATTAACCACTGGGCCATCAAGCGTAAATCTACATAAACTTTCTCCCAACCCCTAACCTATAAAACGAAATGAATCACCCCAATATCAACGTAAGTAATCAACGATCACAGGAATGCGGAACTGTTTTAATTACCGAATGTCGAGGTGAAATTGATTCGTTTCCGATAATGTTACGCAATTTTGTGGGCCCACAATATATGTTAGGGAGTCAGTGAGCCTAGCACGAAGGAGCGAAGTAAACGTATGGAGCCTGGACCGCTTGGGCAGAGCACCGCCGTGTCCTCGTAGAGGCGATCGGCAACGGCGGCGACCTCTCGCGTCCGGACCTGGTTCAAGCCATGGTCCGGGGCGAGAGGTAGTGAGAGGCAGTCACCTCCTTCTGCGAAGCAGTCATAGCTCGCAACCTCGATGTCACCGCCATGTAATTCATATTCATATATTTAGTTGCATTTCATAATGTTGTAGAGGTGTTATTAGACCCTGTAGGTCTCAAGGAGGTAGCATCGAGGTAGCGAGCTAAACTGCGTATCGCTGTGAGGTATCTTCGGCATGTAATTACCCTAAGGTTCTGTTCATAGCCTTAGGGCAATGCAAGTTGCGTCAAACAACATGCGCGCTCGTCTCCAGGGGCTGCAGTCTCGACATTTATAGCGATCACTTTACGAACGAATTCAGTCACAAAGTCCCCGATTGACAGGTGTAATGTATGGAGTGACAGGACTTTGCGACCGAATTCAGTCGTAAAGCGATCGCTATGAATGTCGAGACTGTAGCCCGTGTTTCTGTACATCGGTCGCTCCGTTAGTCGCGTCGCGATGGCATGCTCTAAACGACTTCTTTCGTTTGTTTTCTCCGCAGTCGTTGTCGCACGATGCATGTCACTTGAGCGCGCAGCTCATAGTCACGGGGTTACGTAAATTCGATCGATTTTTCAATCGTTATCTTGTTACCCAATCAAGCAAAGCATCTGTAATGTCCGGCAAACTTTCGATTTGAATCTGTATTGAATCATATTCACCATAGCACTCTTCAATCTTTTGCAACCTGGCCCCAAACTCACTGAGTTAAACGTTACTAGGCCTTTCACATGTGCACATGATTAACAGATATTTCTCAAACTGTGTAAGTTTAGCTTCATAAGAAGCACGTTTCATTCTTAATTATTTAGGCTAGGCATTGCGAACAGTTAAATTATTTAAAATAATATTGAAAACACCAAGGCGTGGGTAAATGCACAGGAAAATGCGAAACTCTCAAGGTAGATTATCAAATTCAAATTATACCTGTGATGTTAAACATCCTATTTTAATTTATGCTTCTCATTATGTTACCCAAATTCTATTCAGACATTATCATACATTATTAATAATAATAATAATATAAGTTTATTGTACAAAGAAAAAAAACATACAAGATTAGACATACAATAAACATGATTGTACAAGCAGTGGGCAGAGGCAAGTTGAACAGCAGGCTCCTGAACTAAGTAAAAGGATACTTGTATCTCAAGAGCCAAAGTTCCTCATAAACATAAGTTATTACAACAATCAGGTTAAAGTGACTCAGTAATTACATGTATCAGTAGGTATTGAGAAATATATTCATGAGGTGATCGTCAAAATATTTTCTGTATAGTCGTAAGACAAATTCTGCAACCAATTAGTAAGCTTTGCTTTCAGTGTAAACTTGTTCAACGTGTAAATATCAATTGACCAATGTACCCTATTATAAAGACGAGCGCTTAGGACTACGTAATGGCGGCTAGCAAATGCGGAACGACATTGGACGGAATCACAGACCGGATGACCTCTGCGTCTGAAAAGCATGTTTGAGTCGAGAGGTAGGATGGAGTGGCGGCGTAAGACTACACGCAAAATGAAGAGTTGTCGCACAGTGAGGACTTGGGTTTCAGAGTACAGCAGGGCGGTTGGATAGTCTCTACGCTTGAAATGCATAACCTTTAGAATCGCCCTTTGAGCACGTTCTATTTGAATTAGTAGAGATTTATAAGTGCCTCCCCATACTGTAATACAGTAGGTGATTATAGATGCACATAGACTCTGGTCTGATTAATGCATGCAGGACTTCAATTACTACATTGAGACAAAGATTCAAAGGTAATAGGCGGTCGCAATCTTGCCAGAAAAATCACACATGAGTGTCATAAGTGTTGTAGATTCGCCGGCAAAACGATTTAGCCAATCATAGCGGATCTGCCCAAAGAACGCGTTCATAGTGAGCACTCATTCAGTAACATAGCTGTCGATTAAGCTGGGCCTATTTTAATTGCCAACAGAAAGGGTAGGGACAGCCAACTTATAAAATCGTACGTTTATATATTTGTGTGCTTGGCAGTGAGGGCAGTTCATGTTGAACTAGTCACAGATCTAAGCATTTATAGCTTCATTAAATAGATTTATAGCTCGCAGAGGTCGGCCTGTCAACATTTACTCGGATAACGGTACAAACTTTGTAGGAGCTTGCAATGAACTCTCAACCATCCTAAAACCAAGGTGTAATGACATTAGTTTGAGTGCAGCAGAGCAGGCTATTAATTTCATTAAACTAATAGGTCCCTATTAGTTTAAAAATAAAAGTAAATGAGCGAAACGAATACTTTCAAAATTTAATGTAACTTCGAGCGTTTACTCTAGGTCCACTTGACTCAGGAACTAGGGACATAGTGGTTGCGAGGGAGGGCAAAGAAACCGCTGACTTTTAAAGTGGTATAATTTACTTGTTTGTATTTTACACTTTAATTAAGATATTTCACGGGCCTAGCACGAACGCCTGGAGTTAAAATAACGAAATTCAAACAATTTTAAAATTGAACATATTCGTTGCGCACGCAATATTTACTTAGCTTTAAGGCTTTGAAGTTTTAATTTTGCTAGTCGCAAAATTTTAAACCATAGTGTGCAATATGCAGACCAGCTGATTTTTTATGGTAAAAGTTTGTTTGTTTTTTTCGTGACTTCTCGACTTGTCAATTCCGAGAGGTCACTAATTCACTAGCTTTATGTAGAGCACTTTTATGTAACCTGTATTCTTATGTATCTATGGGGTATACCCAATAAAGATAGAATTTGGACCTTCGTATGGCAAAAGGAGTATGTAAGGATTTACCTACTACTGTAATTTGAAAACATTCTTAAGAGCTAATTATTTTTAAAAGAGAAACCGTGGAGTTTCTTGCCGGCTCTTCTCCGTAGATAACGAGCAATTGCAGCCGTGCACCTAGCTTCTGACGTTTAATAAGTGCCATGTTGGTTTATGTGAAATGAAATATTTTGATTTTGATTTTTTTATTTTGAATGTAGCAGGTGGCGTTCTGAAGTTTCTGCCTACCTCCAATGGAGGAGGGCGTGAGTTTATGTTCCGTCGAACCTCCATAGAAAAAATATTCTTAATACCTCGAGCACAGACCCCATGGGTAATAAATCTTCTTCAAAAACGTCTTCTCCGTAATAGTTTTAAAAACCCTGACTACCCAAAATTGAACAGTATTTTCAATCGGCGACTCGAAGGACAAAGTTTACGACTTTAATATAGACATTCCCGCCTCGCCAGTAAATCACTTACATAGTTTACCTGGTCACACTATTTGTACTAAGTATAATGAGTTAGCTATAAAGTACTAACGAGAATGCCCTAATTATTTATTACTGTACTCGTATATAACCAAGTTTTTTAACTGGACAGAAAGCTGTGCTGCTGGGAGTTTGTTGCGGTACTTCTTCTTCCCTGCTAAAACACTAGGAAGTCGTCAAGGGCAGGCATTTTGAGACTGTGTTATGTAATTTTGACGCTTGAAAAGTGCAGGTTTTCAGATATTTTTTTAAATTTTGTTTTTTGCCCTTCATTTTTGTCATCTGGAGTGAGGAATACGATGTAGTAGGTAAACTCAGCAATTTTCATTTGTTTTCTCAAAGACGACAATCATGAATTAATGACTTTTGATTTTGTTTTGTTTTTTTGCCCTTCATTTGTCTTTTAGTATAGTCTGGAGTAAGGAATACGATGTAGTAGGTAAACTCAGCGATTTTCATTTGTTTCCTCAAAGATGACCATCACGATGAGCTACTAAGAAAAAGAAAAGAGAAAGAAAGAAAATACGTTTATTTGCGGCAAACATGACGCATAAAAAGAACACAACAAACACATAAAAAAATAACAAGTTGGGAAAACATGCGTCACATCCACGCAAAACGGATATCGCTATAAGAATCTTCTATGACTAGCAGGGTTCACCGATTTATTTGCTAACCGTAGTTATGAATTTGCCATATTGGCCTATGTGGCAAAGTTTTATGATCTCCAATACACAATATCACGCTTGTAATACCTAATGGCTTAGGTAGAGGTGATCACCAGTCTTATTGTTGCGGAAATATGATATTGCAACTCTTCAAAAAAGCGATCCGTTGAGAGACTTCATTACACATAATCAGCCTATAATGCTGGGGCAGTGGTAACATTATAGGCCCACTCCGGCCCACTCCGTCTCACAGAGAGGAGGCCTGTGTCCCAACACAGGCCTCCTCTCTGTGAGACGGAGTGGGCCGTAATCCATTACGTGTTGGTAGATGTCATATGTCTTTGAATTTTCGGTTCTAGGACATGCCGGTTTCCACACAATGTTTTCCTTCGCCATTTTGGGAGCAATGGTGATGAATATTTACACAAAGTAAAGCGCTTGTCTCAGTTCGAACCTACGACCTACAACTCATAAGTCGTGGCCTTTATCACTGGGCCGCCACTGCTCACTAACGAGTGAGCAGCAAAAAGCAATTATACAACATTGTGTTATGACACAATGTTGTATAATTGACCAGAAAGAGATGGCAAGATGAGCTGGACTCCTCCTTAAAGGATTGGCCCACATTCGCAGTAGACCGGGAAAAGTGGAAGGGGGGAAGGGAGACTTTTGTCCTGCTGTGGGACAACAGAGGCTCATAATAACAATAATAATGGACTCCTATCTAAAGAAAGAAAGAAAGAAAATACATTTATTTGGCACAAACTAAAAGACACAAATAATACACCAGATACAAACATCAGATAAAACAAACAATAAAATAAAAAAAAGATTAAATAAAAAGTGTAAAGTCCGATGTAAGAAATTAGCAGGAAAGTGTGCCTAAAATAAAAGTTTTCTATTCTATTCTATCCTTTACCTCGTTACGAAAGACCAATATTATTGTTTATGATTTTAAGAGATCCTTGAAATTTAATTACTAACAGGTTTGTTAGTGATTAAGATGTTATTTTCTTACTGGGAAAACCCATTTTCGGTAACAATACTCCTAAAGTAGTTTTCCTTATTTCATAATTAAGTAATTTATTTCGTAAAATTTTGTAACTTGTTTAGAAATATTAAAACGGCTTCTGTTTTTGCGATACACAATTAAATTATATCTGTCATCATTTTCCGAGTGGGTGATTCATTACTTGAGTCTAATAATAAAGCTAAACCGTCTTATTACAACACGAGACCTAACTTTAGTTCTAGCCTAAACCTCTGAGCCGGCATTTGTTTTTAACGAACTTTATTTTGATTTAGATAAAGTTCTTTATACAAAAATGACAACTTAGCACCGAACTAAGTATGTGGTAAGTCATTTTTGTATAAAGAAAGAACTGTATTTCTATAACAGTTAGGTTCTTAATTCAATAACTGACGCGGTGGTTTAAACCTGACCTAAAGAAAAACCTTGTTTTGTAATAAGGGGCAAAGAGTTTGTTTGTTTGAACGCGCTGATCTCTGGAACTCATCATCTGCCTTGGAAGTACCAGTCGAATTTGAAAAATTGTTTCTTCATTGCCTTGAGAAAGGCTATAGGCTATTTAACATCATGCTTGGACTCTTAGGAGCCGACCAAAGAAAAAAAGGTTAATAAACAACGCTAAGCAAAACCGAAGTAATAGCGCTGGCAGGCAATGCGATGCGACGAGAGTCGGGGGAACAAGAAATTTTACGCAGACGAAGTCGTGCGCAGAAATTAGTATAAGTATACTTTTTAAAACGAGTGTGACCTCGGCAAAAAAGTGTTAAGCAATGAATTTCTTTAAAGATTGAATTCTTCAGACTTTGTTTTATTTTTACTTTTTAAATTGAATTTTTAACATCTTGGAGATTAGGTTTTACATATTTTACATAGTTTGAGGTGATGATCTACTTGCAAATTTTTATTTTTATATATATTTTTTTTTGGCAATATTTGCAGTGTGCATATTTTGTTCCATAGTACTTTTATACCAGACAAGCTCACGTGAAGACCTATAATTGGCTGTCAGATTATCATACTGTTATTTATCACTATTGTATTTAGCTGTAAGTCTTCCAAAGTCCTTAAATAAATAAATAAGTATATAAAAGTACTGGGTACGTTTTTTTTAATGCAATATGATATTAAATTGTGAACCGGGTGAAAGGAAAAGAACTTCTCATTAAATTAACATTATTTATTTAGGCACAGCAACATAAATGCATTATTTTACAAGAAACTTGGTTTGAAAACACCTAAGTTACATTTTTTATCAATATTGGTAGACCAGCTACCAGTTTGCATTTTAAATAGGTCATGATCTCATCATTTGCCTAGTCTTTTCCCAACTATGTTGGCGTCGGCTTCCAGTCTAACCAGATGCAGCTGAATACCAGTATCGTTTTTTGCATAGGTACATTATAAAATTGTTTTAATCGGGATGTGACCATTAAGAACTTATGACTTGGTACACTTATTGTGTGCGTAATATGGTGTTAATGCCTACTTAAATTAAGACAGGGTAAGATTAAGGCCTTTTGTACACACACGCTTTTCTTCCCGTCTTATTAGAGAGGGACGATAGCAATCTAAATGGACTCGGCCCAGAATTCGGCAACTTGTTTGGCGCAATCACCAGCATCCATCAGTTCCCTGTAACGTACATCTGACAGGACAATTTTTAAGTGTTTCATCGTTTGTGGAACAGCGCTACATTTGCACTCCAAGGCGGACTCATCTATGAATCTCCACCTGAACAGGTTTTCCTTGCTTCGGTCAACCTGGGTCCGGAATCTGTTTCTTGCCATGAAAAACTACGGTTTATTCGCCGTGTGTAGGCAAGGTCGTCTGTCTTGTATGGATCACTATGGATGCTTGTTGACGGACACGTTATTTCTAATTCTATGGCGTGGCTTATACGCCGTACCATAAAGAGACTGTGCCGTGTACAAAGGACCTTACAGACCGCACTTTCATATTACTTTAATCGAATAGAATCATTGTTCATATTCGAATGAAACGTTTGCTCAGGTTCGTTTATACGAATATGAACATTAAAAGCATTACAAAAAGGTTCATATTCGTATGGAATGCTTACTTTACTAAGTAAAGTAAAATCAAACTGCGATCTGGGAATCTAGCCCATAGTCTTGCCTAGGCAGACGCACAAAAATAAAATATAAATATGTATTTGGCAAAGTCCCTCCATTTTTTTTTTTCAAGAGATCCAAAAGTAAGTACTGTTTGTTCTGTGTCCTATTGCATGACACCCATAATAAGTACATAAAACAAATATCAAAACTGTCACCCATGACAGCGTACAACAATTAACAATGTAACACTACATTCCATTCACAGTTATTTTACCTCTGACAGCAACAACCCAACAGCGACTTTATTGTAACGAGAATAAAGATCAATGTGATTTCGACAGACTTGTCAGTAGCAACAACCCAAAAGCAACCTTACGTGACGTACGTGATCAGCCTATAATGTACCCACTGCTGGGACACAGGCCTTCTCTCTTCGAGAGGGAGTGGGCTGTAATCTACCACGCGGGCCCAGTGCGGCTTGGTAGATGTCACGTCTTTCGAATTTTTGGTTCTAGGACATGCCGGTTTCCCTCTCGATGTTTTCCTTCACCGTTTTGAAAGCAGCGGTGATGAAATTACTTACACAAAGTAAAGCGCCTGCCTGGGTCCGAACCTACGACCTACAACTCGTAAGTCAGGGCCAATACCACTAGGCCACCACTGCTCGACCAAAGCAACCTTATAACAATGAGAATAAAGATCACTTTAATTTGGACCGTGATACAAAATCAAAGGAAAAATAACTGTGAACGGGCTGTACTCAAAACAGGCACAGCCTAAAAAGGTTGGCTCAAAAATATTGCTCTTCTGCTAAATCTCCTAACGTTTCTTTTGCCTCGTGCTGTCCTCTTGTCGCGAGGTGGTGACACTCTGTTTGGTGGATGTACCCAGTCTGGACACCTGAAATGAAAATATTTATATAAATACAAATTGTATAGTCAGCGGTAAGGCTTGGTTTCTCAGTAGCAGCCCGTAGTCAGAATTTGTACCCGGTCGACGATTTGGGTGTACTATGTCCTCTGCCTAACCTTTCGGTGATTACAGGTGAGATGGTATGTTTAAATTGTATAGTTTTACCCTTAAACCTGCATGCAGACACAGGGACACAGTGGGAACGATACTTTTACAGAGACACACAGGGCGGGTTAATAACCGACGAGAAATTTCCACGCAGGGGGTCCAGAATCATGTACTAATTCCATGGTAACAGGTTCTGCATCGATTTCCCTACCACCCTGTAATTTGCAAGGAGCTTACGTACAGGACAAGTCAAAGTGACAGTTAATAGTTCTACTCCACATGGCACCATCAAAAAGGAGGATAGTTCCAGGCATGATTATTATTTTAAATCATCATCATCTTTTTACCCAGAGGGGCCCGTGGCTAAATAATAACAGCCGCACAGGTCGATCGGTCAGGTTAAGCTACTCTTGCCGCGGTTGGTCTGTGGATGGGTGACCATCTTTACACACCGAGACCCCTCCGTGCCTCGGAAAGCACGTTAAGCCGTTGGTCCCGGCTGTCATTCGTGGATCTTTGACAGTCGTTACAGGTAGTCAGAAGCCCGAAAGTCTGACAACCAGTCTTACTAAGGGGTATCGTATTACCCAGTAACTGGGTTGTGGAGGTCAGATAGGGAGTCGCTCCATATAAAATACTGGTATTCAGCTGCATCCGGTTAGACTGGAAGCCGACCCCAACATAGTTGGGAAAAGGCTAGGCAGATGATGATGATCATCTTTTTAGCCAGCCGAAAGTCGTCCACTGCTGGACGCCCTAGAGGACGAGCGGTAGATGTGATGCTTGACGAGGCCCTCGTCAAGCGTCACATCTACCGCTCCCGTGCTTCTCGCATCCAGCAGATTCCCACGACCTTCACGAGTCTACCTTGTTTTAAATGCATAATATCAATACAATGAATTGAACGTAAACAAGTGAAGTTATGAATGAGAATCATTTTCCTTAACGAGATATCATCAAAATCTCTGTGGTTTTTACATTGCACCGAAGCGTGACTTTGTTCGTTAAATAAATCGGTTCTACATAAAAAAAAAACACAATAAAGGTAGGTGTTATTTTTTCCTGCGCGTTGATATGTCCAATTACCATAATTATACTTATGTAGGTAGTATGATGTTGACGTTAATACGTACAGATAAGCGTAAACTTACGCTTTTGTCCTATGGGTGTAGGCAGAAGCTACAGAATGCCACACGCTTCGATCCCTACGTACTATCCTACTACCACCATACTATCCTTAAGAGCGCGTATAAAGCAAAATTACCAATCTTATATTTGATATTACATGAAAAATTCCGGACCAAATCTTAAAATAAAAATGTATGAATAACTACATGATATTTCCGAGGGTTCACTTTGATCAAAAACATGAAATAATAACATTTCGTCGATAAAAAAAAATCACAAAGTAACCTCTAATTCTCATATTTTTCCGTTTTGTACTCAATACGGTAATGCCTATTGCGACAAAAATTTGATAATTAATTATATTTATACAAGAGTAAAGGCTGTGCTTAGGCATTTTATGTAGGTAATTCCTTTTAGGTTTGGATTTATTACGATATAACAGTTTTGGCGCATACTACGTTTGTTTTTTTTTCTATGCTAAAATTTTACTGGCTTTAGGCGTGCTCTTAATCTATATGTATACAGGGTGGCAGGGACATCGATGCTCAATCTGTTACCATGGATTCAGAACATGATTCTGAACAAACTCGGCAGTTTCATAGAAAAGTGGGATACCTACGAGGTCAAAATGTATGGCAAAGCTAATTTGTTTTTCGCAACCTGTATTGCGTGTATCAGAAAGATGTAGTTAACTTTAAGGGTGCGGAATAGACTATCAAACTGTTTCCATGGGACCAATATCACAATCGAGAAAAATAATCAGCCGTTCCATACATTTCAGTCAAGTAGATATGACAATTCAAAATTTTTTCGCCATTACGTTGGTCCCATGGAGAAAGTTGTTCAGTTTCCAGATCTATATTCTATGTTATGGGTTTGGTTTCCGCACTTAGTTCTTCAAGTGGACCATTGTGCGTGATCCAGACCTATTTCACACCCATAAATTTGACACACTTTCTTGATACATCATCATCTGCCTACTTTCTTGGTACATGCTTAATACAAATAAAAATTCCGTATCTGCCTGGGAGAAAACGCATAGACTAAAGCTATATGAAAACAGGAGGTGTCAAGGTGGACTAAGAAAATATTTAACCCCACCTCTTTACATTCAAAAATTGTAAACTTCAAGTACAATCTATATTTTTGGGAAATAAATATATTTATTACTAGCTGCGTCCCGCGGTTTTACCCGCATAAGTCTCGATCCCGTAAGAATATCGGAATAAAAGGTATCCTATATGTTAATCCTGGTTATAAACCACCTGTGTGCCAAATTTCATCCAAATCCGTTTAGTAGTTTTTGCGTGAAAGAGTAACAAACATCCATCCATCCATCCATACAAATTTTCACGTTTATAATATTAGTAGGATTATCGCACATCTGAAGTTTTTTTATGTATGCTAGATATATTAGGAAAATTAACTTGATGGAGAGAATATTTCTGTTATTGAATTCCTTTCGTTACATATACACAAAATCTTTGCCTTAACACTAATATTGCCTTAGCAAATATTGGCACACATTTGTGTTTCGGTCCGCACTCTGCATATATTTATTTTAGCTAGCTTGTCTATATTTACTTTAGTAATAATACAAAATTTTGCAAATGCGTAGGTGAATATACTAAGACAATTCACATAAAACGCAGGCCATTTTTATTATTGTTTTAACTCAGGCAGGCAGAAAAAAAGCAAAGTACTTAGCTTGTGACTAAGTAATATTAGCCGCACGGGTCGATCGATGAGGTTTAGCTACGCTTGCCGCGGTTGGTCCGTGGAAAGCACGTTAAGCAGTTGGTCCCGGCTGTCATTCGAGGATCTTTTTATATATATATATATATGTCTTACCAAGGGGTACCACTCCATGTAAAATACTGGTATTCAACTGCATCCGGTCAATATGGAAGCCGACCCTAACATAGTTGGGAAAAGGCTAGGCAGATGAGAAGGAAACACAAAATTATAAATAAGAAAGCCATCCGCCCCTGGAGGTTTACTCCCTAAGCACGAAATCCGTAGTTTCAGCCGAATTTACGGGCGACTCCTACTCCGTATTATCTATGGACAAAAGATAAGTTTGGGTCCCGACCTAAGAATGAATGTCACCAAGATTTGACAGTTATCCCTACTCCCGATGTGGTTTTACCCATCCGAAAAAGTTAATTAATCGGGTGTAGGCTGCACTCCAAAGTTTAGAAATACTTTCGCATGGGCCCGTATCTTCTTCAACGGACTTAGAGAGTTAAGTAGTCCCCCTGCTTTGCACGGGTGCTATGGTGATATATCAAAACCTCGCGATTTATGTGATACATTCAAATTGAATATTATGTTGTCAGACCTGATCGCTTATCGAGTCGTAAAAGTTCCGCTTTGGAATTTGCCAAGGAGCGATGGAACGCAGCATTCTGGGTGAAAGACAGGACAGAATTCGGAACACCACGCCGCGTTCCATAATGGACATACTGGATGTAGGAAAGAAGGCAGCCAGGTTCAAATGGGATTGGGTGGGTCACATCAGCCGTATGCACATGACCTCTGGGGAAAAATCTCCACACAATGACTGAATAAAGACGGACGGCGCCGCCGAGACCGGCCCAGAAAGAGATGGTGAGATGATCATGATGCAGAGATGATGGTGAGACGCGTACGGCGAGAGCTGGTTCAAAGTGGCACGGGAAAAGAGTTCCTGGAAGGATTTGGGGGAGCCCTTTGGCCAGCAGCTGTACAGTATAACCTTTCACTAAATGCTCTAAGTGACAGTGAAAATTACACAATGAGTGCGATATTTATTATCTTTGTATAGTACAAAGTCACTTTTCGTGAATGTACACGAAGAGTGACTTTGTACTGTACTATGTGCCTAGATTGTGTTTCAAGAAAACTAGAAGACGCTAATACGATGCGATACGTTATCAAAGCAGATAATGAGAGTAAACATACTAATAATTCAAGATAGACAAAATAACACAACGATGTATAAATTATGGCCTCAAAAAGGTTTCGTTAATTATACTCGTATATTTATGATAAAACTTGATAAAAATCATGAAACAATGAACAGGCATAAAACACGCCATGTGAATGTCGGAGAAAAAGTGGCCAAGTGCGACTCGGCTCGCACGCGAAGGGTTCCGTACCAACGTATAATATTTTACACACTTTGAGAAAACACCGATTGGGACCCACTTTTTTACCTTTATTGTATTTTTATTATTTGTTGTTATGGCGGTTATTATAATAGTAGCACTTTGTGAAAATTTCAAGAGTCTACCTATTACGGTTCAAAAGATACAGCGCTGTGACAGATGGATGGACGGACGGACAGCGGAGTCTTAATAAAAGGGTCCCGTTGGTATCGATTGGGTACGGAACCCTATAAAGGAATACCTCACGAGTCACGAAGTTACGATATGACTCGAACCATACTGCTGATCATGCTTTTATACTTAATACTACAAATGCGAAAATAACATTGTTTGTCTGTCCGTTACCTATTCACGCCTAAACCACCGAACCGATCGTTCGACAGATAGGTAGCCTGTGACCTAGAGGACATAGGCTACTTTTTTATCCTAGATATTTGTATTAGCATTATAAACAAAAGAGTAATTTCATAACACATAACATCACGACCGTAATCCCCAAAGGGTCAGGCAGATGAGTATCTTTACACCCAGATTTTACCAGTAACGTAATAGGGTGCGAGCCTATTGCCATCAACCGGAATTCCGGACTCCAGTCTGCTACTGAGAAATTCCTGGTTGAAAAACCCAATAATAAAAATAGCCTCCCGACTGATTTCGTATACAGGGATAATCGTCAGTTGATGCCTCCTCATCATTTAAAATTGTCTAAAGGGCCTCTGCGAGTTGGCTTCGGCCCCGGTACGGTTTTCAAAGGTCCGAGACCTGAGGGTCCCGAGATTTAAAAAATAAATAGCCTCCCGACCGATTTCGGTCATAGTAGCCAATCTCAAAGAAGATTAGCCAGGTACGAAGGAGTTATTATAGTGCACAAGAGTGTGCGTAAACACAGGTGCACTCACTGTTCCTTTACTCTCATAGTCCAATGGGACGGCAATCCGACACGACCAGGGAGAGATCAGAAGCAGGACCAACAGCTTTACGTGCTTTTCGAAACAACGGGGGTTTTAAACCGCCAACTTTCAAACTACGGACTGTTTATTACTAAAAAAATCCTAATTGAAAAACACTCAAAGAATATTTTGCCTGACCTCGTATCGAGCCCAGGACCTCATGCTCGGGTGTACCTCTGGCGACCAACGGGGCCGTTCAAACAATCATTTATCTTGATAATTCCTGCACGAAAGCCTCTTATTGAAATGACAGTATTGTCTATAATCAATACAATACAGATCCGATTTCCCACATTGTAATTTTGATACCATCAAAGTATGTCTTGGTATTTCGATGAAATGAAAATCGGTTAATATAAATCGACCTACAAGTATTTACTGTTTACAGGTAAATTTATTGTATATAACATAATTGATAATTGAACAAAAGTATTGCATAGTAATTTTTTACATCAATAATTATGCTATCGGTGTATTGACGTACAAGAATAAATTAAATTAAATATCGTATTAAAGGACCAAAAAAGCTTGTGGCTAAGTTATAATAGCCGCACGGGTTGATCGATCAGGTTAAGCTACGCTTGCCACGGTTGGTCCGTGGATGGATGACCATCTTCACATACCAAGACCCCTCCGTGCATTAGAATGCATGTTAAGCCGTTGGTACCGGCTGTCATTCGTAGATCTTTGACAATCGTTACGGGTTATCAGAAGCTCGAAAGTCTGACAATTACTCTTACCAATGGGTATCGTATTACTCAGTAACTGGGTTGTGGAGGTCAGATAGGCAGTCACTCCATGTAACATACTGGTATTCAGCTGCATTCGGTTAGACTGGAAGCCGACCCCAACATGGTTGGGAAAAGGCTAGGCAGATGATGATGATTAAAGGAGTAAAAATTAAGACAGCTGCTCTTCGGTAGTATTGATCGAAGCAGCTGCTGATGAATGTAAATGGACATGCTTTGAACAATGAAAGGTCTTTTCCTTTCATTCTTCAAAGCATATCCATTTACGTAGTGCGCTTCTCCATCATTATCCGTCTGCGTTTTCTCAACTACATACAGGGTGGCAGGGACATCGACGCACAGCCTGTTGCCATGGATTCATTACATGATTCTACTATATATTGGGGCCTGCTTCCAACCTAACTGGATGCAGCTAAATATTTAAAGCATTTTGGAGGAAATTCCTAATCCATTGCTTCCTAGGTTAGAAAATTCGTTTGCTCAACACCGTCAATGACGTAACGAATGTTGTTGAACTGTCAAAATAAAAGGTATTGGTAATACAATACCTTTCATTTTCAGTGTTTCACTGGACTCTTGCACATGGAGCCTTTATAGCTAAGGGTATAGATATTAGCGGGATCGTCCGAAAGGGTTACCGCTGCCCTGGAACATAAAGGGCTAAGGAAGGAACACGGGTGGGTTTTAGTCAGTAAGAGTCTGACACTCCCTTCCGCTCCACTCAGAGCGGGAGGGGACATTTGATGATTTCCCATCCTCAAAAAAAAAAAATTGATATAGTGTTCAGATCTTACTTCTCAATATCAGGCAGAATGTGTCCCTTGCACCTCGCCTCCCATTTCGCCCAATACTTGAATCCTTCTGCCTCGAACACCTTGACGGCACAAACGCCATCGTCTTTAATGTCATCGTCTAGCAGTGCTGTAAGTACAAAATAAATTATTTAGTACAGGATTTTGAAGTTCTTTAAGCCCCGGTTGGGGGCCTTAATTTATTGATGCACAGGTAACTCCGGTTAAACATACGATAATACGAAAGGCAATTCCCACAAAAAAAAAACATGATTTTGTAACGTTTCGTGGCTTTATTTTCATTTTTGTTTGAAATATTATCTACAAGTCCTAAATCCCAAAAGGTTGAAGTTTTTACAAAAGTTTTTTTTTTTTGAAAGTGCATCTCCAACTGGTGAAGGTTGGCAGTCAGCTCTGTATAATCTATCTCTAGCCTAGATACATCAATTTTCCAAAACAAAAATACACCCAAGACAGAATACAGTGATGTCCAGTGATCTACAAATTCAGTCGTTTGTTGGTTTATTTTTGCATTTAATATTTTATTTTATTTTAAATTCTGTGACCTTTATAGGGAATTCAAAATAAAATATTAAATAAAATGTCAACGCAATAAAATAAACGAATGAGAGGTAAAATTTTATTTTATTTTATGTAATATGGGTTTTTCCTTAATTAAATTTATTTTATTTTTTTATTTTTCGTTTGTCAGTGGTCTCACCTTCACATGTAATGTCACACTTCCCACCTTTCTTCCCTTCCTTGCACCATTCACTTCCTATCTGAAATTATAATGAGCTACGTTTAGATTTAGGTCAGAAAAGACACCGCCCACCAAACTAGATCCTACACAAGTCATAACAAGACTAACTTAACCTTTTAAGGGAGGCGCCCCTGACGCGCGCACTCCGCATGCTCAACCTCATAGCGAGTGGGACCGACTTATTCTGTTGTTCTCTGAGTGAATTCACAAGGAATGCATTATTTATAATAAGTTATAGGTGTTACTATAATTTAAGTTAGGATAAGCGCATTTACCGCATTGGGGTATATCCTGTAATGGTACATGTAATTAGATAAATAAAATAAATAAACTTGAAACTAAAGGAGACTGGACGATTTTGTATGCGAAATCGTATCTTCGCATACAAAATCACCCAGGGGCTGCAGTCTCGACATTCATAGCGATCGCTTTACGACCGAATTCGATCGCAAAGTCCTGTCACTCCACACATTACACCTGTCAATCCGGGACTATGAATGTCGAGACTACAGCCCCTGTCCGTCACACGGTATCGCTTTTGGACCACTACCTGTTGCCCGCGACTTCGTCCCCGATCCAGGATGAAAAGTAGCCTATATCCTTTTCAAGGTCATGGTCTACCTATGTGCCAAATTTCATCCAAATCCGTTCAGCCGTTTTAGCGTGAAAGCGTAATAAATAAACAAAGTTACTTTGCACAAGGGTAAAAAGGAAGTATCCCTACACAAATATCGAAACCGTATCGCCATTGGTCCATAGACCACTGTTGGTCATAAACTATGTTGAATCTACAGGATTGATTCATACTGAAAACATGATTGTGGGTAAAAGTACAGACGCCAGCAGGCAGGGCAAGCTACCCGAAATTGTCAAATTTTCCCAATCAACCTTGAACCTTAATGCTTTGGCGATAAAGTTGAAAATCTATTAAAGAAATTTGATAGATTTTAGTAGCTTGATGTGCTGGCATCTGTACCACGTAGTCAGATAGTAAGAGAGGAAGAGAAGTTTATGTAAGAAACCACAATGTAGAAGGACAAAGCCGTCACAAATTTTTCTAACTACTTTATAACAGCGACTTTATAACAACAACAACAACAATTACAACAATTTATATAACTGTTATAAAATAAATAAAATAAGACAATATATATTGTCTTATTTTATTTAAAACAAAATTATATAAATTGTTGTCTCGCTACCTGATAACAGATTGACTTGGTGCGTTGTTACCCATTTAGGATTACCAAATATTTATTTATTGCGGAAGTTATAGGAACGTTTGCAAACGTATCGTGACCGACGCGTAGTAGTGAAATTTATAGGGCTCTAACACTAGGGACGTCGCGTCAGAGTTATAACTTAAGAGCGCGTATAAAGCAAAATTACCAATCTTAATTTGATTTTACATGAAAAATTCCGGACCAAATCTTAAAATAAAAATGTATGAATAACTACATGATATTTCCGAGGGTTCACTTTGATCAAATACATGAAATAATAACATTTTCTCGATAGAAAAAAATCACAAAGTAACCTCTAATTCTCATATTTTTCCGTTTTGTACTCAATACGGTAAAGCCTATTCCGACAAAAATTTGATAATTAATTATATTTATACAAAAGTAAAGACTGTGCTTAGGCATTTTATGTAATTCCTTTTAGTTTTGGACTTATTACGATATAACAGTTTTGGCGCATACTACGTTTGTTTTTTTTTTCTATTCTAAAATATTACTGGCTTTAGGCGCGCTCTTAATCTTTTGAATTACTAAAAACCGTGCTGTGTCCTTCATTAAGTTTTTTTTTTTAAGACCTGGATTTTATTTCGCTACACAACGCAAGCAACATTTGAAAGGAAAATCGCATATGGAATTGGATGCCCGATACAGCCTCCGGGCAGTGGTAGCTCGTTCCTCAACACTGTAGAAGTGTGTGTGTCTCATTCTATTAAACCTACTTACTACTAATACATATTATAAACGCAAAAGTTTGAACGGATGGATGGATGTTTGTTACTCTTTCACGCAAAACTAATGAACGGATTTGGATTAAATTAGGCACACAGATAGTTTATAACCATGATTAACACATAGAAATATGTTTCATCCCGATATTCTCACGGGATCAAGACTTATGCGGGTGAAACCACGGGGCGCAGCTAGTAATATTATGACCGCGAAAGTTTTTATGGATGGATGGATGGATGTTTGTTACTCTTTCACTCAAAAACTACTAAACGGATTTCGATGAAATTTGGCACACAGAGATAGTTTATTACCTGTATTAACACATAGAATACTTTTCATCTCGACAGTATGTTAAGACGCTGGCAAAAGCTAGTCTGGACTATTTCTATCTTCCATGGACTGTCGATAAGAGAAACCAAACATGATAAATGATTTAATAAATAATAATAATAATATCCCTGGACATTTCACACAGCGCCATCTAGTCCCAAGCTAAGCAACCTAATGCTTGTGTTATGGTAACAAGAAAAAAAAAAAAAAAAAATATACATATATACTAAGTAAGTATATATAAATATATACTTACTTGAAACAATCCAAAGTATTTCCTTCTAGGACTCTTCACGACGATCGCCGATGTATTTCTGTCGCTTTCTTGTTCTATCAAACATACCCCTGAAAGTAAACAGAAACAATATTGTAGATAATGTTCTTTACAATATTATGTATCTGAGAAGAAGATATACTCGTATAGGGCTATAAGTATATATAGGTATTCTCTGAGCTTCTACTGTGTTTTTCAGGGTGCAGTACCGAAAGGTCGCAAACATAATCCTATTACTAATCCTGCGCTGTCCGTAAGTGCGTCCGTCTGTATGCCTGTCAGCGGGATGTATCTCATACAGAATGAAGAAGAGAGAGCAAATACATTCATTTAGCACAGACTAAGAGACACACAATACAGCAGATACATACATCAGGGCCCGTATTCCCGTAATTTAAAACGTTCAAGATCTAGTCGCAGTCTCATCTCTGCGACAAACAAATGTCAAAAACTTGTCAAAATGTAGGGAATTTAGACGTATTTTTGACAGATTGAGACTGAGATCAGACTGTGAACGTTCTTAAAATTACGAGAAATACCCCTCTGATAAAAACAAAAAATAAAGATCAAATAAAAAGTGTAAAGTCCGATGTAAGAAATTAGCAAGAAAATGTGGAGGACTATTATTATGTTCATTGCATCTGTCTACGTCAAAATAAAATACACGTGCCAATCAAAATGGCTTTTATTAATACGAAGAATTTTATTATCATTAAACAACCGTTGATAAAATACTTATAATTTATTTCGTAGTACTTATTTAAGATTTTAGTACTTGTTCTCAGAATAGTTGACAGGTCAAATATAATAATATTTAATTCCTTTGTAATCTTTACAGACGCAAGCACATCAAGCTACTACAATCAGACAATTTTTTTTAATAGATTTTCAACTTTATCGCTAATGCATTAAGGTTCAAGGTGGATTGGGAAAATTTTACGGTTCTCTGTCCTGTCAACGAGTTGCGTTGTTATTAGAAGTCTTATTAATTATTTACACAAATTATGTAATTAATTCATTTCTTATCTACCACATGACGTTTATGTACTCCTAGTACAAATATCATATAAAATAGTATAGCTGTCGGTACCGAGTTGCTACTTACTAACTTAAATCATTACCCATAGCATGTACAGACGCCAGCACATCAAGCTACTACAATCTGTCAAATTTCTTTAATAGATTTTCAACTTTATCGCTACAGCATTAAGGTTCAAGGTTGATTGGGAAAATTTGACAGTTTCGGGTAGCTTGACCTGGTGGCGTCTGTACAAATGGATATATGGAGTTGTCTAGATATCTCTCAACTGTGCTGTGGTCGGCTTCCAATCTAAGGGCGGTTTCGCACTAAGTCCGATCCGAATCTGAGAAATGACGGTCCGAAGTAGCCACAGTACTATTTTTATGAGGGATTGCGCACTACATCCGAACTCAGTCTGTCCGAATTTAGAACATTCCCAATTCGGATTGAACTCGGATCTTGAATTCGGATTCGGATCGGACGTAGTACAAAACCGCTCTAACCAGATGCAACTGAATACCAGTATTTTTAACCGACGTAAAAAAACGGAGGAGGTTCTCAAGTCGACGCGTATATATATATATATTTTTTAATGTATGACCACGCATAACTTTTTACAGAGTAGTCCGATTTTGATAATTCTTTTTTTTATTGGGAAGGGTATACCCCAAAGTTGGTCCAATATAAATTTGGAAAAAAAAATCCAACCCTAAGGGTGGGAAAATAGGGGTGATTTATTGTTCACTCACAGATTTGAATGCTGAGTTTTATATTATTTTTTTACCTTTGGCAAACAATTAGTAGATTATAGCCACAAAAAATTATAAAATAAAAACGTTTTAACAAAAAAATTAAACCGCCGAAAACACTGAAAAGCAAAAAATGATAAACCTTTTTTATTTAACCTTAATAACTAAGTTCTTAAGCTAATGTAAGTATACCTAAGTAATTTTGAGTCGGCGCCAAACAATCAATAAACAAAGATAAACGACGCCTACTCAAAATTATTTAATACTAGCTTCTGCCCGCGGCTTCGCCCGCGCGGATGTCGGAAATTATCCCAAGGGAACGTGCTAACAGGATAAAATGTATGTGCTTCCCCAGGATGCCATCTATCTCGCGGGCCCTTTGTGGCTAATTACAATAGAAAACCAATTGTGTCTCATTAGTGGTGATTAAGAGGGTACCTATATGATATCCTTACCTAAGTACCTACATAATAAAAAATAAAAAACTCTATAACAGAAAATAAAATACCTACCTACCTAAATAAACCTATTTCTGATGATAACTAAACTCAATAAATAAGCAAAATCCCTAAAAACTAATATCTATACGAATGACTAATCTTACCTAACAGTATTATAAAATAACCTACGGTCACTACGTACACTATCAAATATACTACCTATACTTTAAAATTAAAATCTATACCTACGACTTATAAAAATAAACCTAAATAACTCTAAAAACTAATAGAAATAAAAAAGGTCGCACTGAAAAACACGGTTTAGAATTGCAAGTAGCAGTTAAAATAAGAACGAACGCTCGCCACTCAACACGTCCGTTCAAATCAAAGTTCAAAAAATATCCTTATATACGGTAGCGATCCGTGGCGGCCGCGCGCCACGCGTGTGCTGCGAACGGTGCAAGCCAAATTCAACCTTCAGCACTACATTTAGAGCATAACTTTAGTGAACTCCACTGCGGGTAACGTAACCTACGACAAACTTATTATTTGCGGTTGGTACAGTAATCGGGTCTAGGGATCGAACCGCAAAATTAAGTTTGTTTTTTATTGTATATACTTTTCCGGGATAAAAAGTACCCAGTGTGGTGCCCAGGATATTAAAGAATAATTATACCAAGTTTCATCGTAATCGAACCGGTAGTTTTTGCGTGATGCCTGAACAAACAGACAGACAGACAAAAATTTTTTTAATCAAATTTTTGGGTTCGGTGTCGGTCTAGTAACACCCCCTGCCATTTATTTTTTTGATATTTTCAATGTACAGAATTTTCACTTCTACAGATTTATTATAAGTATATATAGATTTTGTTAAAAAAGTTTTTTACATTGTTTAGCGTTTTAGGACTTTATCGATTAGTTCCGATAGGCAGTCTATCGGAACTAATCGACAAAGTCCTAAAACAGGTTTTTCCTTTTAGCATAATTAGTCTATAACGATCCCACTGCTGAGACACAGGCCTCCTCTTTCTAAGAGAGAGTGAGCCGTAATCCACCAGGCAGGCTCAGTGCGGGTTGATGATTAGTGCGAGTTGGTGGGTTTTAGGGTTCCGTACCGCGAAAGAAAAAAACTAAACCCTTATAGGATCACTTTGTTTTCCGTCCATCCGTCTGTCTGTCTATCAAGACCCTTTTTCCCAGGAGCGCGTGGAGGTATCAAGCTGGAATTTATATCAAATACACTAAGCCAACGCAATCAAAACATACAGCCGTTTATGCCGCAAGTTTTCGAAACTTACAAGGGAATCAAAACCTACAGGGTACTTCCCGTGAACTCAGAATCTTGAAATTTGGTACGAAGCAACGTCTTTAGCACAGATAAAGGAAAAATTGCGAAAACCGTAAATTTTTAGTTACATACCTGCAAATTTGTACGGAACCCTCGGTGCGCGAGTCCGACTCGCACGTGACCGATTTTTTTATTTTTATTATGTTATCAAACAAAATATATACGCATTGACTTGAGAACCTCCTCCTCTTTTTCGTTGGTTTAAAAAATACGTCAATATCTACCTACCTCATTATGGCTCTCAGAAAACCTAACAATATCAAAAATAATAAATGTTCTTTGCACCACTTAGCAAGTACTCCACTAAAAACTTTACAGGTAGGCTTCAATTACCGACGTTAAAACTGATGAGTAATGCTTCATTGTTGCATAGAGCAGACAGTAAATTAACCTCTGGTCAAGGTACGATATAAACAAGTCAGTCGAGTCACTTGAATTGTGTTTTTAGACTCTTTTACAGTAAAATTCTTCATCATCAACATCTTTTTTTTCACTAGGCCTCCCTCCACTCCTCCTATCTTTCGTGCCCGCGCGTCCTCCTTCCACTTTTGTCGGAACCTATCCAGCTCATCCCGCCATCTCTTACGTGATCGTTCGTGACCACTGTCTCAGGGCACCAGTTCTGTGCTATTTGGGCTCACAGTTTGTCCACACATTTTACGAGTAAAATCATTCAAATTTGCATTCGAACAAAAATGACCAGCAGCGCGATTCTGTAACCATCTCACCGTGAAAACTTAGGTGAAGTGAGCGTGGAATGAGCTGTCATTCCAACTAATGCAAGGTATTGACACTATTGACAGCTCACTCTAAGCTCACTTCACCTAATTTTTCACGGTGAGATTTTTACAGGATCGATCGGCAGTTCCTAGTTCTCTATAAATTTATGGTATTAATCCCATGTGACAAGGGGTTAGCGCCTTGGTATAACCGGGCACAAATCGATATTCCGGAATGCTACCGAGTGTTTCCTAATAGGAAAACCTAATCACTGCATCCAATGGAACGAAGTTAGTCCTTTTCTCCTTCGTCGTGTCGCTGGCACGACAGTTTTCCAAATCTTGCTGACCCAAAACTTCGCTACTACCACGGCGTCGTTGGTGGTAGCGCAGAGGTCACAATGGAAACGAAATTAGTACTAAATCAGCAGTACAGCAGCGTTTGCGACCTTCTCACGCACTCGTTGTTACTATGGAGCTGTATATGCGTCAATAAACCGGTACCTATATTGAGTATGGGAGAGCAAAAACTATAGAGGAAAACCCGACGTAAAAACCTACGCATTTATTTGTGCCTACCACAAACTGATGTTACATAAGAACTAATAAACATTCGTCTCAATTGTTATTATCCTCGTGGGATTTCCAAGCATCTACCGAGACTGCCACATTCATCTGACATAATTCCATCTTTTCATGTATTTATGTCCACTCCTGAACTGTCTCTTCCAAGCTGCGCCACAACACCCTGTCCTCTGCCTTCCGCATCCAGTCTGTCCCAGTCATTTTCTTATAGACGTCTGTCCATCTAGCTGGGGGGGGCGTCCCAAACTACGCTTGCCGATACGCGCTCCCACATCAGGACTCGTCAGCTTCACCTGCTATCAGTCCTTCGACAAACATGGCCAGCCCACTAACATTTCGGTTGGCTTACTCTGCAAGCTATGTCGAAAACTCCGGTTCCTTTCCAGATAATTTAATTTCTAATTTTTTTCTTCAAAGAAATTCTGAGCATAGTTCGCTCCAAAGCGCACTGAGTAAAACAGAAGTAAGAGTTGTAGGATTTCGCCAAACGATGTCCTTCACAAAGGGCTCAAGAACCTGCTGCACCTTTCATTCATGTTCACATTTATATACCAAGGGGTGATGGCCATTTAACTATAGCAATATAAAAACTACCTATTGAGTCTCGTATCAACAATATTGCTATACAAAATACGTCATTATAATACACCTGTATAACTAGAAACAAACAAGTTTGACAAACCTATACTAAAAGACCAAAAGGCGTCATTTTAGGGTCATTATCAAATCAAACCGGCAGATAAAAAATCCTCGCGTAACGCAAACCCACGCTTGAATACCAATCATTTGATTGCTACCAAAAACCATGCCCATGTAAGGAAAACCATAGAGATATAAAAAAACCCATTGACAAAATCATGACTAGCAATCAGTAAATGAGAGAATACAATGGGCACAACTAACAATACATACTTCGACATTTAAGTACGCACACATACAAATATGCGTAGATAATTGTAACTTCATTTGTTACACACGGATCCGGGTAATATGGTAATGTCATTAAGCTTAGCGTAGAAGACTATCTTTAGATAGACTATCATGTCTAAGCTAAGTAATAACAGCCACTCGGGTCGATCGATCAGATTAAGCTACGCTTGCCGCAGTTGGTCCGTGGATGGGTGACTACCTTTACATACCAAGACCTCTCCGTGACTCGGAAAACACGTTAAACAGTTGGGCCCGTTCGTGGATCTTTGACAATCGTTACGGGTAGTCAGAAGCCCGAAAATCTGACAACCAGTCTTACCAAGGCGTATCGTATTACCCAGTAACTTGGTAGTGGAGGTCAGATAGACAGTCACTCCATGTAAAATATTGGTATTCAGCTGCATCCGGTTAGACTGGAAGCCGACCCCAACATAATTGGGAAAAGGCTAGGCAGATGATGATCTATATACATATGTTATAAATAAATTCACTATTCGTATATGTACTTGTATGTGTGACCGCGTTGTTTTTCTAAACTATACAGCGAATTTTGTTGTAGTTTCCACCATCATTTAGAGAATTTATTCCGAAAGGTTTATGAGTGTTGTTAAAAGTCCTCCTGACCGAATTTTGGCTATGGTGGCCAATCTTAACGGAGATTACCCTACGGTAGGTACGGGAGATATTGTAGAGTGAGTGATGAGTGTTATACGTTAATATTAAACTAGCAGCGGCTAGCAGCGGTTGGCGCAGTGGTTAAGCGATCGACTGCTGCGCTGCGTGTCGCGCTTTCGATTCCCGCACGGAACAAATATTTTTATGGCCTACAAGTAGTTGTTCCGGGTTTGATTGTTTGTGTATGTGAGTTTAAATGTTTGTAAATTCACCCACGATACAGGAGTAATTCCTAGTGTGGGGCAACGATTTATAAAAGAAAAAAGAAAAGAAACTTACATACATATTGTAATATGGCATTCTCGGTTTTTGTCAGGGAGTTACAAGGGTCACGTTGCTAAAAGGTAAAAAGTATTATGTATACTCGTTAAAATTATGGTGGTCAAAGTTGTCCAAAATTTATCATAGAAGTCGTTTTGACACAAGACAAACTGAGATTGTTTTGACTCTCGTGTGTTTTATCTTAGTCTGCGCAAGAGTTAGTCACGCCTGCACTGTTTGGAGTTTAAGGGTCCGTTGAAATTTGAGAAATTTATGCTATTTTCTTCAGTAGATGAAGAAAATAGCGTTGTCAAATGTATGAAATTGGGATGACAACCACACATTTCTTCTCTGGGACCATCCTGTTCGGAGACTCTATTTTCGGATCGGTTTGCTATGGGCCCTAGATCAGAACTACAACAATTAAACTGTTGACCTAATGAAGAGTATAAATTATGCTATAGTGAGTTATGTTTACTTTATTAATTTTTTACCTTAATTATTTTAACCCTATGCTGAGCGATAGTCGTTTTGCGTGGATGTGACGTATATTTTCCCCCAATTAGTTTTTTGTGTTCTTTCTCTGCTTCATGTTTACCGCAAAATGTATTTTCTTTCTTTCTTTTTTTCTCTTTAAAGGTTCTTGCTTCAGGTCTTGATTTCGGGACGATATTTCTGACAAATAAATTAATTAGTCTAGAGATAGTACATTACTATCAACACCAGTCGTGTTAGGTATGTCTGATTGTTTAACTCGTCAACCATTATTTATTTTATTTATTGGATGCATACAAACGCTTCATCTGTTTTTAACTGCAAGGACACCGCGTATTGTTACTGACAAGTTGTCAATAATAATGAGCCGCTACCTCTATACTGTATCTTCCCAACTATATATTCTTCTATATGTATATTCAATGAGATTTTCATCATTATCATCAATTCAGTCGAAAGACGTCCACTGATGGATATAGGCCACCTCCACATCGACCGGTTCTGTGCTTCCCCCATCCAGCGGGTTCCTACGGCCTTCACAAGGTCGTCGGTCCACCTTGTGGGATGCCTTCCAACACTACGTCTTCCGGTACGCAGTCGCCACTCCAGAGCCTTTCGGCCCCATCAGCCGTCTGTTCTGCGAGCAATGTACCTTGCCCACTGCCACTCAAGGGACGAGATTTTACCAGATATAAATTTTTTGCAATACATTATCGAGTGTCTACCATCTGTCCCCAAAAAAAACCATTTACAAGGCATGACTTGTGGCTGTGGTAAAAAAAAAAATACCAGTGAGAATGGTGACTGCGGGCGGACTGTCCAATGTACGCCGGATGTTTGTATTCGTGTACGTTTCGAAATCGCCAACGCTGCAGGCGATTTAATGCACAAGGTAAAACTAGCTGTCAGACTTTCAGACTTCCTACTACCCGAATTTGATCCCAATACTACATGGAGTCTCTGTCATCCATCCTCGAAGAATCATATGATAAGAGCTCAAGCATTGATTTAAAAAAATCCAGTGAACCCGTTAAAAGGTGAGGCTGACTGTCCAGGGAACACCGGAAGTATGTCATGTAAATTTGGGAATCGCCATTACTGCAGGCCATTTAATGCTGAAGGTAAATCGATGGCAGACTTTCGGACTTCCTAATACCCGAGAATAGGTATTCGTATAACAACTGGGTCCGACAGTTTGACGTGCTCCACAAGACATATGTAAGTCAGTGAGACAGTTCAGTGCATTGGAGGATTGGTGACAGAAAGAAAGGAAATACGTTTATTTGCGGTAAACATGACGCAGAGAAAGAACACAAACACACAAAAAAACAAGTTGGAGGAAAATATCGTCACATCACGTTTAGTACTTAAATAAAAAGTAAGCCATATAATAATGATAGCCACTGCGTTTTAAATCATATAATCACTATGCAAATTTTAATAGCCCTTTGATAAATATAGGTGCATTGTCAAAGACTCAACTATTGGCCAATGTTCAACAAGTAGATGTTATCGGCCAAAACTGTTTTCATTTTCATTGGATGGACAAACCAGCGTTTGTCCATCCAATGAAAATGAAAACAGTTTCAGTCCCAACTTTATTTCTCAGATCGAATAATATCAGCATTATTCGATCTGAGAAATAAAGTTGGGACTCCGAAAAAATATCCACCCACAAAAAAATCACTACATATTTATCTGTCATAAAGTACTGATCAATTATGGACGCGCTATTGTTCTATTCCAATTTGCACCACAGAAAAAACACGGGAAAATATAAAATAAAAATAAACAACTCACAATTACTAAGAAAAGTCCTTGAAAAATTATTTTTCAGCAGCTCCCGAGTCAACTGGCATCTCGTATACACTTTTGCTTGAAGTCCCAAACATAATGTTAGAACTAAAACGATTTGTACGACACGTGCGCTCGCCATGACGACCGGCTTCATACTGATAGCAGAATCTGTTTACTAATATGTATTATGTATGCGTCTACGCACCTTTGACATTTATATACTTTGAGGAAATTGTAGCGAACTGGTGCATTGGCTGTGACGGTTTTGAATGACTTTGTCATTTTATTTATTGTTATTAGACAGCTTGAGTAGTGGTATTGATGCGTACTTTACCATTATTACATAAAATACAGGTTTAGAGAGTACATCTGTTTTTTATTCATGCTATACAAAGAAAGTAAAGGCAGTTGTGCATTTTCCCACAGATTCTGTGCCCTTTTCTTCATCTTCGATCCTCACACCTATTTATTAGCATAATCAATACCTTCTTCGGCACCTAGGAAGAGACCTACATTCATTCGGTGGATACAGTCCACCTGATGCTGAATGTAGGTCTAATCCATTTCAAGCCATCTTCTCGGGCTTAGGCCTATCTCATCCAATTCTTTTCTGCTACTTTGACCAGAGGGGCTATTCTCGTAATTTTAAGAACTTTCATAGTCTGAGGGTTAATTCTCTGCCAGGGTAGCGGGATCGTCCGAAAGGTTCTATTTTCACAGACTAAAAAGTGCGTCACGGATAGTCTGTCGTCTGCGCAGGGCCTAAATATAAATATTAGCGTCAAATACGTACCATCAAAACACATCGTATGAAAAACCCTGAACTCCACTATCACTGCACCTAAGTATAGCATTTGGAAATACCCGCGCAATTAATGTTACCTCTATGTAATGATAAGAGATTTATCTCTATTGCTATATTATCTGTGCATTCTGAGAATGTTAACAACGGTTTATATTATTATGTTCGTACCTACTATTTACAAAATATTGACTTACGAGTTGTAGGTCGCGGGTTCGAACCCATACAGGCGCTTTACTTTGTGTACTGCTGGGGAGATTGTTGCGCCACTTCTTCTTCCCAGCGATAGCACTAGGAAGTGGTAAAGGGCGGCCGTTTTTACACAATAAAGTTCAGTTTACGATACAACTTCAAACATTATTATAACTTTTTAAATAGTGTTAGTCACTCTAAGATCAACTTAGTAGCCATTAATATAAAGTTGATATTTGTTTAGCTTGAAATAACATCAATTTGAAAATATACATTTGAATAGACTTTAGTGTAAATCGTTAGTTAAGAGATTATGAAAATAAACTGTTACAACGATTCTAGAGATCTTGTGTACGAGAGCTATTGGGGATACCCAGATAGACATTGGTAGATGTATGAACGTAAACGAGGCAATAGGAGTATGTAAGGATCGCAGCAGGTGTTCTGTAGTTTCTGCCCACCCCCTTGGGAAAAGGCGTGAGTTCATGTGTGTGTGTGAATATCTACCAAATAAACATATTGTCATCGGGAACTTGAAATGGTCCAAAAATAGCTCAAAAGTTATCTTTAACCGATTTAGCATGCTACGGGGACAGCGGGAATACAGGGAATTAATGAACATTGGAAATAACAGCGGGGAAACCCACTCAAATAATTTCGGGGAGGGGAATAACCTATGAAATGGGATTCCCGAAAAGTGTTCAAAACAGTGATTTATAGGGAAAATTAACACAAGACATCCTATGGGATAAACATGTTTACAAGATTTACATTTAAATGGGACAGGATGTTTTGTATGCACAAGTTGAAGGAAACAATAAACTGGCAAGTATTTATATTATATTTCTATTATTATTAGTCAAACCTCTAACATTTTCCATTTTGCGCTCCTAAAAACATTATTGAACACTTCTTCTTCTTCGTGTCGCTGGCACGACTATATTTTAAATGTTATTTTCCCAAAACTTTGCTCGTTGTCGGTGGCAGCGCAGATCCATCAAGGTAGCCCCCCCCCCCCCCCCCCCCAAGACGATGTAAGTCCAACCTTTAAAGGTTGGACATCCAACAATCTGTCCAGTTAGACATTTAGCTGCTCCTTTGTTCGAATATTTCTGTAGTTTGTCTTTGAAGCAATGAGGAATTGTCCATAGACCACTCTCGCTTATTCTATTGGGAATCGGTTTATTAGAGTTGGAACACTGTTGTACTTGAACACTTGTGTATACTGTACTTCCAGATCCACTTAATCAGCAGCCAGGGAGTTGACATGTTTGTTTAATTTTTTCTGGTACTTTTGACTAAGTGCAGCGATTTCTTGTTTCGCAGTTTTGAGTTTCAGATCTTGCAGGGTGTATTTATTATGTATGCATTTAGAGATGTTAAACATGGATCTAATGGATTTGGTCTGAAACCTTTCCAGGATGTCAATGTTACTGTTACTTGCTGTTCCCCAGAGTTCAATGACATACGTCCGGCTTCAATATGGTTTTGTATATTTCCATTTTGCCTTCGTTGGTTAACTGAGACCTTTTACCAATCAGCCAGTACATGCTTCTCAGCTTTGAGTCTAAGGTCTTTCGTTTCTTCCAGATATGGTTTTGCCAAGTTAGTCTTCTATCCAGGTGTGGAACACTCTAATATACTGATTTTGCCTCCATTTTGGGTTCCTCAAATAATTGCTATTTTGAGGACCTTAAAACATTAAGTAGCCAAATAACTGCAACCAACTTGAATGCAGCGCGGTTGGTCACAGTTCTAACCTAACCTAACCCATTTGGTTAGGGTACCCTTGGTTAGTTACTGGGACCAATTTAGCTCGCGCGTGGTTGTTCACAGTTTTAGCCTAACCTAACCCGTTTCGTCGGGGTACCCTAGCTTAGTTACTGCGACCAACTGTGAGAAAAGGCCAGAAAGTTAAAAAGAGGCTTAATCATTTCAAAAAGTGTACATCATTAGAAGATCAAAAAGTTTTTAAAGTATGAGTTAAATATTTCCCAAATAAAATTATTATACCTAAAATGAATCAAATACTCACTTGTCATTTTTAGAGCTCATAAACTCGATCTTAGACAAGGTAGTTAATTTTTTTTTTACGTTAATGGTTTAAAACCGGCTTTAATGTTAAGCTAATAAGGAAGTTTTGTCGATTGAAAATTACATATGTATAATATAAATAAAATTAACTAGACTAAATTTTAAAACATAACAAGGAAAATCAACAACACACATATTTGTTAATATTTTATTTAAGAATGGAAATGGCATCACATAAATTATTTATTTACATAATTTAAACTAATTAAAGCAGAACAAACTGTTCTTTGAAAACATTAACTTAAATGCGGTTTCGACGCGATACGTTAATTACGATGCAAATAAAGCTCAAATACCATACAACGCATGTTATAGAATTTCAAAAACTTATAACAGAAAGATAGAAGAAATATCATCACATAGAAAAACAAGCCTTAACACTGTTGACATACAATACTAAACTGCCTATATCAATCGAACAACACACGCACACATAATCAAACTACGTTTACGCTATATACAAGGTGGAATCAAAGGGACTCAATCGCAAATTTCATAGCATTCCATGATGATACAACTTGGGTATGTGTGCGAACGTCAAAAGCCGAATATATGGAATAGTACTTCTTACCAGGTTGGCTGGAAATTGGGAATGTTTTGTGACAATGCATTCCTTGCCGCCTCATTGAATGGCAGGAGGCACTGCTTTGACAACTGAAATGGCATAGTCAAGCCGATTCCCGGTTTCAGACAAATGTTTGTATGAGCCACAGGTATTTGTTTCGAGTGTCGGTGTTTTGTTCGCTTTGTGTTACAGATATAGTTTGATATATACTCGTTTAAATAACTTCGCAGAACTTTACTATTTGAAGCTAGGCCTCGAATAAATGCTTGTTTTAAATAATTTTGTCATGATACACACAATCTACCTAAAGATCTAGTATTCTTCTTCGTTTAAAAATTTCAAGACTATATATATTATAGATATTCTCGCTGCCAAAAATATTTATTAAGATTTCATTGGTATTTCCAAACCCAAACGTAGGATTGGGAAATACATTAATATTATCAATTAACAAATATCAACAATCAAACAACATATAGGTCGTACAAATACTTGTTCTGTGTGGGAGTCTAAACCACGATATGCCGACTCACCACCTAACCATTGCTCCAATCAGGCAATCAAACAACTTTAGGATATTAGACGGCCTAAAACATAACATTACTGTAATTAGCATTATCTTTAAGCATTGTCTTCTTTCGTTGGATGCGAGAAGCACAAAACCGGTTGATGTGGCGATACTTGGGGAGGCCTATGTCCAGCAGTGGACAACTTTCGATTGAAATAATGAGCATGATGTTTCATGATACTATATTTCATCTACCTTCCCATTGTGACTACAAATAACAATTTACGCTCCTACAATATTACATGATATTTTGAAGATTTCTTTATCATTGCCAATGTACCAATCCGGTCGCACAGCTAAATTGTCAATGTGTATAATCCTACTAATTAATAATATACAAATAAGAATGCGCGAGAGCTTTGCATTAGTTACGACTATGTCGACAAAGATTGTATGATTCTATTCTTCTACTTTTAGAGGCAGATCAGGCAGGCTTTTTGGTAAAAATTCAACATCATCAACCGACTTCTTTATCTACTCCATTTTTTGTCATTAATGATGTCAAAGTTATCTCCCGTAGAGTAAGTACGGAGAAGTGAGCTTGAGCGTAGATCAGCCAATCTATTCTGTAAAAATCTCACATTGAAAACTTAGGTAAAGTGAGATGTCATTCCACCAGCCGGCCTATTCTGCCGGTCGATTCTGTAAAAATCTCACCGTGAAAACTCAAGTGAAGTGAACTTGATGTGTGTCAATCCCTAGCATTAGTTGGAATGACAGCTCACTCCACGCTCACTTCACCTACGTTTTCACGGTGAGATGGTTACAGAATTGCACTGCTGTGATGGAGGTGAAGTGAGCTGTCATTTCGTCTGATGCTAGAGAATGACACTATGGACAACTCACAGTAAGTTCTCAGTTCACTTTTCACGATGAGATTTTTACAGATATAGCACTGCTGGTTGACACTGTGGAGAGCTGTAAGGTTTTTACAGAATAGACCGTCTGTCACGGAAAGTTCTTCAGATTCCATGATTACAAGAAAGTCCTGTTTTACATAAACATTATTTTAATTCATGACATAATACGGGATTTCAATTATGCAATGATCCAAGAAGGAAGGGAATATATTAATTATTATTCAACAGTATTATGAGGAAAATAGACACCAACGAAAAAACTTATAAGTGATCTAGGATACCTATTGCCTTCAATTAATTCATTTAAATTGGAAAAGCAGTAACCAACTATTCTAATAACTTAAGCGTCGTTGAATAGTACCTATTGACACAAACATTCTGAAATATGTAAAATTAGCTCCTTAAACTTACATATTTTTTTAACAAGTAGCCCAGGATTTACAGAATCTGTTAAAAGATAAAAAAAGATAATCCTACTATTAAATATTTTACTGCTTCTTTTTACAGAACTAGTATTAGTATATGTATTAGTATCGTTTTACTGTCTCCTACAGTAAAGGCAAAGGCATTATTCAGCTCTTTAAATCAATTGTATTACCCTTTATAGCTTCAATAATTTCTCAATTATATCTGGAAGATTTTATAAAATAACTTAGCTTCTAAATGTTAGAATAGTTTCAACAAAAATATCGCGCTACTGAATATTACATACAGACTTCGCATTGACTATATCTTAATTAATAACGAAATGTATGAGCCTCGTGTTAATATATTAGTTCTAAACTAAATAATGTTTGAGAAATACGTCTTCACAGAAGACATATCTTATATTTTAGTAATTTATTAGAAGCTCGTCAAAGTTTAGTTAATAAGCTTCAATTTCGAGAAAGGGTAAACAGAAGGAAATATCATAAGGATGCTTCAATCTCCAAAAGCAAAGTGATTTCAGAAGGACAACATTGACAATTCATAAGTTGACGATTATTTAAGAACTTTATATTATAATAAACTTAATAGCAGCTGAATTGGTAAATAAACTGACAATTAAAAAAGGCCCAAAATACTTCCCTTGTGGAAATCCACAAAAAGTGAAAATATTTAACACTGGACTTCTTCGATAAAATCGTTACTCGTTTGTTTATTTTATGCAATTTATGCTTAGTACATAATATGACGACCGCTACATATAGGTATGTTTTGAAAAGTGCTTACTAGCTGACCGAATGAAAATATTGCAGCTTTTTGGATTCTTCACAAGCTTTCGACACACATGAGCATAGTTGTTATTAGAAAGAACGATAGGTTCAACTCATGTGAGTGCAACCAATAACCCTTTCTCTGAAGTTGTGCTACAAAATCAGTCAATTTCAGACTAACGAGAATCATTAGTAATATACATTTAACATTTGTATTAAAATTTACATAACTATTAACTATTAAGTAGAATTAATTATAATTATAATCTCTCACACTGATATTTTACGTTCTTATCACAAGCAAGAGGTGATTTTAAATATTACTTATACTCAGTTATTACTGTTAAACAGTACTATATAAACTTATCTACTAAAATAACTTTATTCCCGTCTATTTTATTGTACTTCGATCTCTGAGATATCTGTCATGTCTACATAAATGTACTTATTATCCACATTCCAAACATTTGATGTGGCGTAGAGGTTGAATATGTATTTGACCTTTGTTTACTGTTCCAAATACATGGGTCTGTATTTGGACATAAATATAGTCAATTATTGAAGTTCTGATGATAACGTCTTAAACTTAGGTCTCAATTAAGACATCGAAAAAAAATGAAACAAAGGTTTTGATGATGAAGTAGTGCACACCGTTACAACGACTGTTAACTTAACAAATAAAACAGAAAAGGAATTAAAAATAAATCTTAAGCGTATCTGTTAAATAATTTAAAGAGTCCAAATTAGTGTGCCATTTGGAAATTCCGATTATAAAACAAACAATAATAATATATTTTCACAACATCTAAATACATTTCGAATTTAATACTTCATTAATAACCAATCAAAAATATATTAAAATAATTTTCACGACTAGGAAAACGAATTCTTTCACGTCACACCTTCGAGGTTGCGGTCAACATCACATAACTGGCCCTCGGATTCTCCTCTTGCACTGGTTCTTGCCTGAAGCACCTATGCGGTTCAAACTCCACTGGTTTCTTCAGCATCTTCCTTACAAACCACACCAAGCCAATTACTATCACCATCAAACCAAGAGCCACGCCGATCAACGCCGTATTCAAACCCTTGAAACCTGCCTTCATTTCTAAAGTTCCGAGAGACTCTATTAGCTGTGGGACAATACAAATTGTTCGTCTTTCATCGACCTTATACTTGGAAATTGCTGCACAGACTTCGTAAGGTCCTCTTACGAAGCCTTCCATGGAAATCTCTAAAGTCGATTGGCACGGTGTATCTTTCTGAGCTACGAGGGATCCTCGAGATAAAACAGCGAGGACGATGTAACAGTTATTGATTGGTCTGATGTCATTGGACAGTCTTTGGGAGCGAGGTAGTACGTACTGCGGTCTCTGTGGAAGCCCCAAGACTGATATGAGGACTGTTAGAACACCATCGCCGGTGACGTTTGATCGAACTTCTGATACTCTGAAATAAAACAATATATGAATAATGGACACGAAGAACAATGGCGATTCTGTAGATACAAAAAAATACCCTTAAAAATAAGTATTCTATGAACTAATAATCTCACCTTAAAGGACTACTTTCTGGGGCTCGTGTAACCACTATAGGCACAACAGTAGCGAATGTGGCTCGTTGTCTAACTTGCATTGGAGCACCGCAACCCAACACTAAGGAAAGAGGAGCATCAGAACTGTCCATCTCTTCTAGAGCTATGCAGAATCTGAGAAAAGAAAAATTAATCAATTAATTCAGAGAACATGAAAATCCTGTGCTGGAGGAAGCCTAAGCTTTTTAGTTGGCATTTATACAAGGGCCATTGTAGTCTGTGCAAGGGCCCATCAGGGTTAAAGTGACCTCTAAATAAACAATGTTTCAAATGATTTGGTTGGCAGATGAATTAATAACTGGAAGAGGGTACCAAAACAACGATTAGGTACGGTAAAATTATTTCGCCCTTTGCAATTTTGTCAAACATGGGGTTTATTTATAAATATTGCTTAAAGTTAAGAGACGTTTAAACGACAAAAATGTATGGTCCAATAGTCGCTAATAACTCCACTTTGAGCAACCTTTATGAATAAAGGGGCATATTTTTAGAAAGCGCCTGATACAAATGTCGTATCAATAATACTTCTTTCTGCACTACGTTCTAATATTTTGATCAGGCGTCTACAGCTCAGAACGATCGACGATATCGCAATACACAATGTGCACAACACTAGACATTATATCCACGTACAGTAACAAGCTTTTACGTTCAGTGAGAAGAATTCTAACCATAAAGAGTGAAGTGGTTCTAAAATCTTTGTAATTCTCTAAATAAATGAAAGAATTTCATCTAAACTTTTTTATAGAGGGTAGATGAGGATAGAGTTTAGTTTAGGCATCCCCTACACATATATCAAAACTAATATTATAAATGGGAAAGTAAGTTTGTTTGTTTGTTACTCTTTCATGCTAAAACGGTAGAACGAATTTGGATGAAATTTGGCAAATATGTAGACCATGACTTGGATAAAGATATAGGATACTCTTTATCTCAATATTCCCACGGGATCGAGACTTATGCGGGTAAAACCACGGGACACAACTAGTCGATTATACTCGTAATAATAGCTGCGTCATCAAAAATAAATCCTGTAAATTATAGCTTAAACTAAAATGTTCAAAGCATCTACAAAGGACGAATTTTTTGATGCTCTATGATTCTTTTTTTCATTTATACATATGTATTATTATTTTAGACTTAATTTGAATCAAAATGTATTAATTAATTGTGTTACTAATAAAATATTTTCCACAAAGAAAAAAAATGTTTTGTTAAAATACCCGATAATGCTTTAAAAGATATTTTTCACTAAAGTTCGCTTTTTAAACCCAGATACTAATTTAACAGGTGTAATGTCAAATTTATATACTAAAAAACGGAAACACAAAAGACTTAAATGTCAGATTAGTATCTGGAATTAAAAAACGATCTTTAGTGGGTCAAATAACGCCCTACTGCAGATCCAAAATTGGTTCACTGCTAATAATTTAGTATTAAATGGGAAAAAAACGAAGTGCATAAGATTTTCTTTACCAAATGTCAAAAGTAGTCATTGTGAGATAGAATTGAAGCAAGAGAAACTAGAATTCGTCGATAAAACTGTTTTCCTGGGGATCACGCTCGACTCAAGGCTTCAATGGGGTCCTCATTTAACATCCCTTGCAGGACGACTAAGTTCAGCAGCATATGCTGTGAGAAAAATCCGTCAATTTACTGATGTTGATACCGCGAGACTAGTCTATTTTAGTAACTTTCATAGTATTATGTCGTACGGTATTTGGCTATGGGGAGGGGCTGCAGACATCGAGTCTATTTTTATTCTGCAGAAAAGAGCCATCAGAGCCATATATAGCCTCCGCAGGCGTGACTCTCTAAGGGAATTGTTTAAAGATATTAACATCATGACGGTACCTTGTCAATATATCTATGAAAACATTATGTACGTAAGAAAAATTTACATCTTTTTAGTAAAAGAAGTGGAAGACACAATTATATCACTAGAAATAGGGAGCAATTAGATCAACCAGGTTTCAGGCTGGCTAAAGTAGACTCATCTTTTATGGGGTTTAAAATGTTACAATAAAATACCTCCCCACATAATAGAACAGAATGAAACGAAATTTAAATCTTGTAAAAAACGCAGACTATGCAGCCAGGCCTATTATAAATTGGGGGATTACATCGCTGATTAAAATGCTTGGCTAAACGCTGCTCCTGCACCATAAGGACGCATAAATAAATTGATTAGCATTTGAAAATACTGTTGGAGCTGCTGAAGATTCTAAAATACTTTTATTGCATTATATAAATTAAATCTCCTAGTATTGTATAATTGTATAGCACATGTGTGAGTACTATGTACATACTATAAAGCTACCATTTACTGGGTACGTCTTTCATTGACCTGAATGTGCCCTGGCAGCAGAGAGTATGTCATGCTCACTCAAATGTCTCGCTGATGGTGGCGCATGTGTTGGATCATTTGGCTCCCTTCAAAATGGTTGAGCTGAATGGTGCTAATCTATGCGTCATGTTCGTGAACGGGCGCCGTCAGTAGAGACTGGTCATCTCTTTGCTGCCATGGCGTATTTTAATTTAATTTAATATTTGAATTGTTCTTATTTTTATTTATTTTTTTACTGTTCATTACGAACGCTTTTAACGTTCTGCATCGTTCTCACATGCATAATTTCTAACATGAATGATGTAACCAATACTTTGTAACCATATTATATTGATTTAAAAAAGTGTCCATGGAGTTTTTTGCCCCTTCTTCTCCATAAGTACCTACGCTTTGGAATGGGCAACTAGCTTCATTTTTCTGATTGACCGATCTCTTGACAATTCAAAAGTGCCTGTAATGGTTTAATTGAAATAAATACTTTGAGTTTGAGTTTTTTGAGTCATGTTTCACTGAATCCTTACAGTATAATAAATACCTTCTAAAAATAGTCGCTCATTACCGTACCGCATATTAATATTAAATTTCCCGAGACTCACAAACTCGCATTAATTACTTAAATACGCAAATAACATCAATATACTATTTCGCATTTAATATATTCTGGTGAAGGAATTGAAATATCATTTACCTAATATCAGGCCTGTAATCCCCGAAGGGTTAGGCAGAGATGTGGCTATAGTATACCTTCATTTCACCAGTTATGTTTAACTCCCATGTAATAGAGGGTGAGCCTATTGCTATAAATCAGCCGCCACCCGGTAAGGACCAGGCCCGGGTCGACGGCGCGTTGTGTTCCACGCGCGCCTCAAAGAGATGTCAGCACGAACTGACGAGGTCCGCTAGGGCCGATGCCTGCCAGGGCCGCGGGTTGTTCGAAAGAGATACCGTGGCCCCTGGCACAGGCAACTGAAGGAACACGGGTGGGTTTTAGTCAGTATAAGTCTGACACGAAGAGCGGGAGGTTGGGCAGAGGTGTAGCTATAGTACTCCCACATTTCCCCAGTTATGTTTAAGTTCCATGTAATAAGTGGCGAGCCTATTGCCATCAACCGGCCACAAATCCAGACTCAGATCTGCTACTGAGAAGTTCCTGACGGAAATCCCAACAGCACTTTAACTTGAACCCAGGACCTCATGCTTAGCAGTAGCGCTTTCGACAGCTAAACCAACGAGACAAATTACATTTTCTTAATATCTTCCAAAAGACACACACACATCAGGTCTACTTGAAAACCAGCGTCAGGCACTAGTTGTCTGGCATTTTTTGTTGATCTGGACCTTTTTTTGCCACACTTTTCTGCAAATTTCTTACATCGGACATCGTTTTTGTCTGATGTACTCGTATCTATATTATACTATACCCTGTCCATTAGGCAAACCGTTTTTTGACAGCTGTCTTAGAACCTACATATTTCAGATTACGTAAAAGTTAACTTTAAAATGCGTAATAAAATAAATATATAAACTGGCTAATTTTAATAAATTATCTTATTTATGACTTCTGATACACAGTTTTGACAAAATAAATATAATTGCTCATTATTTCGATCTGTCAAAAACCGGTTCACCTAGTGGACAGAGTATACGTGCCTTTTAAGTCTGTGCTAAATGTATGTATTTTCTTTATTTCTTTCAAAATCTGCTAAGTGGATGACGCAGATCCTACTAAATTAATTTCTATTATTCCGTGAATGCCGACTCCTATTAAACTTTTATTGTTGTTTAATGTTTACTCTAACTCTTTAATTTATCTTTGCGGTTATAACTTGTTCAATGTTGATGTAATTAGTACGTTTGTGTTTCCTTTGAGTTGTGGTTCACTTATTTGGTGAGGGTCCTTCCTGGTATTGTGTTTGGACTACAGTTTCAATTACCGCGAAGATTATGAAGAAAAAAAATAAAAGAAAAGAAAGAAAGAAAAAGTATTTATTGCGACTCGTACTGGAAGATGTCAAAGTAAACTAGGTATACAGGGTGTCAGGGACATCGACGCGCAAACTGGAACCATGGATTCAGCACATGAGTTTAGCTCTAGACCCCCTAGTGTAGAGTTTCCGTTAGTTATCAAAAAAAAAAAATCTTCTGTTTCATAGAAAAGTGCAATACCTACGAGTTCAAAATGTATGGAACAGCAATTTTTTTTTTTAATAACCGACGAAATATTTCTACGCTATGGGTTCTTAACTCATGTGCTGAAACCATGGTTACAGTTTGCGCGTCGACGTCCCTGCCACCCTGTATAAAAAATATATATATAATATATATAAAAGTAACAAAAAAAAAATGAAACAGAAACTCCTACACGAGGCCAAAAGACTCCTATCTAGCATGATGCTGCGACATAATCTAATCTACTCTTGTTACTAGGAGGTTCTATGTTAGAGGGTTTGGTTTCCACACTTAGTCCAAGTGGATCATTGTGCGTGAGCCATGGCGGCTGTCGGTGGTCATTCCAATTAGTCCACCGCCCTCCAGAAGTTGATTCATCTCCTGGCCTATTAAGAACGTTTGTGTAAGATCTGGGTTATTCTGTTCTAATTTGGGCGGCGCCTGTGAATTCAAAGAGCACATGCGCAAAGGTTTCCTCAGCCTCCAAGCAAGTCCTGCACAGAGAACTGTCCGTTATGCCTATTGCGTGGAAGTGTTTGAATCCCGTGATAGTCCCCGTCACCAGGCGCAGTTACTAGGAGGTATTAGGAATAAGGTTACAGTTTAATAAAAATACAACCCCCCCCCCCCCTTATATACTTACTTATACGTTTGCCCTCACACACTAAAACTTTTATTTTCGACAAAGACATGGCTTTCAGTTTCTTTGTAGAGAAACACCAAACTGTCAGAGAAAACTAATGGTAAAACAAGAAACAGCCGGGTTTTCCAAGGGTATTAACCACGAAAACAGTTTGATATGTGACTAATAGCTCTCTACCTCCCAAGTGTTTAAAAAATCCACTTATTTTTTCTATAAACGCCACTTATTTTTTCAGTTTTAGAATACCACTGTTAAACCAGAAGGGCCATTTTCGTCATTTTAAGAACGTTAACCGTCTGTCAATCTTGTTCAATACAAACAATAATATGCAGCATATCCGAACTTTGAGAACTGTATTTGGTCTGTGGTTTTCCACGGCGCTAAAAAGTAAGTCATTGTCTTTGGTTGTATAAAAAACTGTAAAAATGTAACAGCGTGCATCGAGCACAATAATTAAACTAATTTCCAAATAAGAAAAAACTCTTTCTTTTGTATTGCACAAATCTGTCAAAAATACCTTTATTTTACCTACATTTATGATAAGTTTTTTGACGCTGAGATGAGATTGCGACTACATTTTGAACGTTTCTTCAGATATTACACACCTATTAGATCATTTTCATTAGCAACTACTATAATACTTACGTATACTGATCAACAGCATCAATCTTCAGTCCTCTAAGCACTATATTTGCCGGTGCTGCCCTATGACAAGCGACATGTTTCGGCAACCCTCCTGCCCTCGACGCAGTGACCCCAGTGCACCTGTACCGGTGGGTCGACGGAGGGTCTAATGCCCAGGATAGATGGACTTCTTCATCGTCATGCCACGCGTCTATAAGACGGACCTGGAGAAGGCAAGGGAGAACATAAATGGGTTGATGACCTTGGTGTGATGAAGATAACTGAAGAGGAACCTTTTAGAAAGCAGACAGGTTTATTTGACAAATACTAAGGCCGAAGGTACACAGCTAGGAGCACCGCTTGCTGCCACACTTGGTAAGTAGAGTGTCTTGAACAAGTACAAATATTGGTCTTACAGCGAGGCATCAAGTGTCAGTGTGGTTATTGCAATAGTGAAACCTTGTTTTGATTCCCCAGGAGGATATCGCCTAGGGGGCGTCCATTAATTACGTGAGGTGTTCTAGGGGGGGAGGGGGTCAAGACGAATCTCATCTAATTTTACTTTGGGAAGAAGAAACAGTAAAACTGCGAGAAATTTGGGTTAAATGAAGTAAAACATATTCTTTCACTAAAATATGGCCAAATCTTACACAATGATAATATAGATTATTGTTTTTTTTTTTTGTTCAGAATAAATCCAACGTATTTACACTATAAATTCACATTTTGAAAATCTCACGTGTGATTAGGGAGGGGGGGGGGAGGGGGTCGAGCTAAATCTCACGACATCTCACCAAGGGGGGAGGGGTTCGGAAAATCGCACAAAATACCTCACGTAATTAATGGACGTCACCCTAGCATGCAGCGTAGAACTAAACGATGCACCTACCTGTGTGGCATCTACCTAACGATGCACGAATAAATTAATTATTCAACAAATCGAGTAAAATGTAGTAGTCGTCCAAATCCTAATTTTAGCTTCCGCATGTAAAGGTATAAAACGATGATTATAAAAAACATCACACACTAATATTACAAAGGCATGACTCATTGGGTTACAAAACATCAGGTGATAATTCTAAATCGCCCATAATTTATGCAAACAATAGAATTTGGCGTGACTACCTACTACGGATGGTAGCACAATCAAGATTTATAAAAAAAAATTGATTCGATGACTAACTCGCTTAAAATCCTACGCACCATTCAATGGATATACATTATATTTTACTTATCAAGTATCATCTAAGCGCCTGTTAACAATAATACCAAGTGATTCATTGAGATAAAAGTGTGAGAAGTTCAATAAATCTTGCTTAAAACGGATATAAAAGATATCAGATTCAATATCAGGTGTTTCTTTATTGAATCCGAATGGTTTTGTGTGTTCTGAAAGTGATTCTTAATTTAGAGACTCTTCCATTCAAATAATGCCATGTTTTTATGTTGAATGTTATTTATAGTCAGTTTATGAAAAAGTAAAATATACAAAACTACCCTTACCTTTTATTTTTCAAGTCTATATTTTATAAAATTTATTCACAAAGACACAACAATTACAATTTAAAAGCTAACACTAACATATAAATATATATTATATACAGATATCATCATCTGCCTAGCCTTTTCCCAACAATGTTGGGGTCGGCTTCCAGTCTAACCGGATGCAGCTGAATACCAGTATTTTACATGGAGCGACTGCCTATCTGACCTCCATAACCCAATTACTGGGTAATACGATACCCCTTGGTAAGACTGGTTGTCAGACTTTCGGGCTTCTGACTACCCGTAACGACTGTCAAAGATCCACGAATGACAGCCGGGACCAACGGCTTAACGTGCTTTCCGAGGCACAGAGGGGCCTCGGTATGTAAAGATGGTCACCCATCCACAGACCAACCGCGGCAAGCGTAACCTGACTGATCGACCTGTGCGGCTGTTTCTATTTAGCCACGGGCCCCTATATATTATATACAGATATATAATATAAAATTACAGGTAAAGACAGGAGCTCATTAGGCATCAAAAAATTCGTCGACATCGCTGTCAATGGGATAAGTGCCCAAAAGGCTGGCAGCATTACCACGTTGGATGCCAATGCTGATTCTTTGGGCTAAAAATAGGCCAGCCCTCTGGTCACGTGAAGAGTCAACCAACCGCTTGGCGATAACCCTTACCTTAGCTTCAGAAATTGGCAAATCCTCTTCAGCAGGAACCTCCAACTCCTCATCATATAAATCATCATCCATCCCGTCTTGCTTATCAACATACACTTCCCCCCCATTGTCATCAACATTGGTTTTATAATCGTTCACAATCGAATTCGCTAACACCTTATTGAAATCGTAGTTCGTATCTTTTTGTTTCAAGTCTGTATGTTCGAAATCATCGCAGAGTTTGTTTTTTGATAATCTAGATAGCAGGGCACCTTCCAAATGTGGTGGGGTAGCACACACGGCGAAAGATTTATCAGTTTGGGGCAGGTTTTTTGCCTCTCTTAACCACCTTGCGAATCCGGCCATTAGGCAATCGCAATTAAGAGGATTATCTGTAAAAGAGCGCAGAATTTATCTTTACGACCCCGAATAAATGTGGGTGAAGTTACAGGGGAAGTTTAAAGTATGAGTAATTGCTTATTTGATGCCATGCAATTTAACTTTTTGTTATTTTACTGATAGGGAGTTAAATGGAAACAGGCATTACGCTGGCTTTTGTTTTTTTGGTAATATTATAAGATATTTCAAAGAAAGTCGTTATGCCTAATAACTAACTTCTAGTGCTCACTCAAATATACAAGGTCAAATTAAATTAGGTAGCGAAACTCTGCAGACGTGATTGATATCTAAACACGATAAAATCAAAAAATAAAATGATTTGATGTTTTTTTTAATTAATTTTATGGTTTTTTGTGGGGTCATCGACCGCAGCTAGTGCTAGTTCGTAGCTAATTCAGAAAACTGCTAGCGGTCGTTGACCACAATTTTTTTTTTTTGTGGTCTACGACCGCTAGCAGTTTTGTTACTAGAAATTTGAGTTAAGAAATCTGTTTTATTTTGTTTTATCGTGTTTAGACGTCGAAACCCATCACGTCTGTGAAATTTACACAAAGAAACCAGATTCCTGAATTAGCTACGAACTAGCACTAGCTGCGGTCGATGACCCCACAAAAAAACCATAAAATTAATTTATTAATTTCTTTACTCATCACGTCTGCAGTTTCGCTAGCTAATTTTATTTGACTCTGTATAACATCGCAAGCCAATAGACTAGCGACAACATTCTAATAATAAGCATGAATTTTCTATACTAATTTTGCCAAGATAATGGAGAGCGAGCATGAATTTTCTATGCTAATTTTGCCAAGATAATGTATTCATATCACACATTGTGGCCCTCCTATCCTCCCCAAGGCCACGTCAAAACACGCGCGAGAAAAATGAAGTTACATCAACAAAAGTGTCAGCGGCCAGGATTATTCCTTACAAAAAAGGCCATAAAGAGAGCTACAAAGGCAGAAATAGTTAAGAGTCACGCAACAATATAACAAGCGAATATCGATGGGTGAACAAAGAGGCTCCGTCGTCACCTCACTGAAACGTTGAGTATCGACAAATATCTGTATGGTGCATACGGATGAAAACAAGGACCAACAAGAAGGTCGTCTATATCATATAGATGGATTGTGCATGTGCTAAAAAGCTTTCGGTAAGTCTTAGGGAATATTTAGTTCTGCAATTAACCTCAAGTTGATTCTTTAAACTTAGGGCTAGGCTTCGATCCACAGAATTTTTTTATTCATGAACTAAAATTGATGTCTGACAGTTTTTGTATGGAAGAACTGTCACAAATTCAAAATTATTCCGCGGATAAAGTTATCTGGCGTTGCAATAATCAAAATAAGATGTTGTTTTAATTTGTTCTGTTATTACTTTCAAAATACTTAAATGTTTCAAGTCCTGAAATTCATGGCAATATTGTCGTAACTATGAAATTATTTCGAATGATTTATTATTGCAGCTTTATTTTAATGGCCAATTTATTATATTTTTAATACAAGGTGATATACTTAGGCTACGTAAACACTGACAGGACGTGGCTTGCTCAGCACCTAGAGCCTAGTGACTTAAGTGTGTTCGATACACGCTAGGCGACTAGCGAAGGCTCCAAGCACGCAGTGCGGCCGATTGTGAAAATTCTCGAACGTTCGTTTCACTTCGCTACCCGGAAGGTAACTCGCTAGGCTCTAGGCGCTAAGCAAACCAATTGTCAGTGCGTAAGTACCCTTAGTCTAAAATTAGTAGCTGAGACAAGCTTTAACAACATCCACAAAATTCTGCCCAACCCGCTCGCCATGCTCTCCAGCCGTACATCCCCCCAAAGTGCGTATCATCGCGCCTCCATTACCTTCAATGGTGAATCGGCCGAGGTCCTTGTGCAGTGCCAAAGCGCCGTCATCTATCATCGAGATGTCGTTATCGTGGAGTAAGAGCTCGGTCAGTCGCCGGAGAGATTTCAGAGGCTCCGCTGATAAGGATCGGAGGAAATTGTGTGAAAGGTCCAGGTGAACTAAGTTTGTTAGCTGGGCTAGTGATGCACCTGTGGAGGTTGATAAAGACAGTTTAATCAGTAAGGTCAGCACCAAGAAGTGTATACACTATGGGAGGTTTTCGCGATGTTTTTTCTATTCATCTTTAGACTATAGACTAGTTCATTCATGACAGCAGCAGTGTCACAGCCATTTCAATCAACTCAGCCTATTGCAGTCCACTGCTGGACATCGGCCTCTCCCAGCCTGCGCCACAACACCCTGTCCTCCGTCTTCCGCATCCAGTCTGTCCCAGCCACCTTCTTTAGGTGGTCTGCCCGTCTAGCTGGGGGGCGCCCACACTACGCTTGCCGATATGCGCACAGCAATTTACATTACTTAATACAATTAAAATATTTCATAACCTTTAATTCAGTTTTGTCACCTACTAAAGACAAAAATTGATTTCTTTCATCATCATTGGAATTTTTCTCCCAAATATATAGGTATGGAACCAACTTTGGGGTATACCCTTTCCAATAAAAACAGAATTATCAAAATCGGACTACTCTGTAAAAAGTCATGCGTGGTAATACATAAAAAAACCTCAGTTTTTTTCGTCGGTTAAAAAATAAAAAATCATAACCGTAGATAAAGTCTTGTTATTCACGGTTCACTAACGTAAGTAGAACTCCTATCTTTCTATTACCTAAACCCTACCTACGATATTTTGGTAGCAAAGAATAATTTCACGAATCGTGCAAATCCTTTGTTATTTCAGAAACAGAATCGAAATTAGACCATTATTTTATTTGGATAACCTGTATCGTTCGCAAAAATGGTTCAATATTATTGTTCGACTAAAAATAGAGAAAACATTTATTATACCCTATTCTAACATTTAAAAATTCCATTAAAAACATAGTATATTTTTCTGTTAAATACTTCTTTTTGTGACGTCAGTTTTCATAAAACCTTTCCGAAACAGCTTTGCAAAATGTTATTTTGATTTTCTTTTTCAATTGTCGCCTCCAGATCTTATGTAAATGTAAAAAAAAATACCTTTCCGCCTTATTTCCGTCCGACGCAGGCACCACTCGAGATTTTTTTGCCGGAAATTAAAACGTCAAGGAATTGACTAAAAGCTTTAAATGAACATTATCTCTGTTAAACTTTTAAACTAATCGAGGGGAAACAAGATAATTTGGGCTTGGATTTAAGAAAAAGGAGTTTTAACGCTTTTATTAGGTACTTTTTGGGCAATAAGTACCATTTTCTTTGTGTAAAGTAAATAGGCTTCTTTTCATCCTGGATCGCAGACGAAGTCGCAGACAACAGTTATAGGCCAACCGCTTAATTGACACGTTGCCTGAGGTAGCTGCGCGGTGCGGGAGGGGTCATAGTTGTCACAAGTTGACGAATCACTGAGCTCTCGTAACACGTCACCACCTCTCCCGCTCCGCTACCTCAGGCAACGTCTCAGTTAAGCGGTTGGCCTATAGTGGGACATATTATTTTATGTTAAAACCAGAAATTTCACGCGTAATTACATAATTATCTTACCTGATACAGCCACAATCTCATTATGAGACAGGTCGAGATGCGTCAAGTTAGCGATGTGTTTAAACGCGTAGTCCTCTAAAACATCTATCTGATTGTTGTGCAAGTTCAAATGAGTTAAGTTCGTGAGACCTGCGAACAAGGACCTTGTTAATTTAAAGGATTCTGGCTGGAGAAAGTTTTGTGTTAGGGAGTAAATATTTTAGAAGATATTATGCTGTAGGTTGTTTGGTAGGACAAAGTAACATTTACCTTTGAATAAAAATATTTGTGGTCACACGCTTTATCATTCAAGTTCAGACTACAGTCCGACCATCGAGAGAATGCGTTCCTGATACCTGTCAGTGCAACAATTCTATTAATAACAATTTATTTATTTTCACTTCAAGACACAAACATCATTGTAGCCCTAGCTCTTGTACTAGGAGGTCCTGTATCACAAGAGCCAGACCTCTTAATTTACAGAGAATATGATATAGAAGCGTGATAGACAAAAATGAGATTCGTTATAATTATGGCATGCATTGGAAGGTAAGTTTACAAATAAAAAAAACAAGTAACGATAATAAAAGAGTTTAAATAAGTGTCAAGAACGCATTCTCTCGTCGGCTGCACTCTAAGAAGCAACATACATCTTAAAAAATGTTCAGTTACTCTACAACGAACATCAAAATCTACATCAGTCAAGTAACTCATACATATTAAGAATTATAATAAAGGTCAACATACTAATTTAGACGCCAAAATGAAGCTGTTATAATAACAATAATAAATATCTACACAAAAACTGCCAACAGCGAAATGAATCGTGACAATGGTCTACTACATATTTTCCAAGAATTCCATGCTTGAGCATAGGCACAATGACCCACTATACCCTGACCATTAGGTAAACCGTTTTTGACACATGGAACTAGTGATTGCAGCAACATACACACATTGATTGATACACGTACGGTATTATAATGTCTGTAAGAAGCCATAAATAAGATACTTCAATGAGATAAGCAAGTTTATATATTTATTTTATTACGCATTTTAAAGTTAACTTTTACGTTTTCTGGAATATGTACGTTCTAAGATAGCTGTCACAAAACGGTTAACCTAATGGACAAGATATAAGGGCCAAACCGCGCACTAAGTTATTAAGAAAAAGAAAAGATTGTATGTTAGAGTGCGCGCGAAATAAGCCTGCGCGCGGCCGAAATCAGAAAAAAAAAAAAAAAAAAATAATCGTTTGCCGCCATCTTGACGTTTATGTCAGATTTCAAGAGAACGTGCAGTGTTCCATGTTTTCCAAAGTAAATAATCGCCATTATTTTTCCAAAGGTGATTAAGTGCTGGCAGGGATAAAATCTTGAAGGTCAAACGTCGTGTGCAGACTTATCTTGTGCGCACTCTAGAAGCTAGTTAAGAATGAAATATTGAGTCTTCTCTGTATTCTGAGAGAAATTTTTGACGTTTGACACAATTTACCATTGATCCATGCATGTATGCAAACTTCGATCTACCTACATTCAGTATTCAAGCTTTGACAGATATCTTGTACCGAATGAAGCAAAGAACGTTAAAATATGCCAACCGAAGTCCTTTGAGAACAGAATTCAGAAAAATGTATAAGATGTGGTGAAAAACGAGAAAATTCTTGTAGAGTAGAATTTTTTTTAAAGGCATAAATCAAAAGATATCGTGCTTGCAAAGATACATGAGACTTGCGACTATGTGAATACTAAGTGCTGAAATGGATGACCGCTTCAAGGTGGGACTCAATGTTGTGGCACGACTTTGCGATACGTATTCCCAATAGGTATTTTATATAAAGACGCGATCGTAAACACAGCAGTGGTTTGTCGGACCGTAACACAAATCGCAACCAATATCACGTGACAAGTTTTGCATATGTGGGAGAGTCTTAAGTCCTATTGATGAGGATCATTAATTATATTATTATACATAATACTTACTGTTTACCAATATAATATGTATAAGTATATAAAAAGGAAGGGAAACAATCAAAGGGCATCAAAAAATTTGTCCGCATCGCTGTCAATAGGAACATGACCAAAAGGCTCGCAGCATTGCCACGTTGTATGGCAATGCTGATTATTTGGCCAAAAAATAGGGCATTCCTCTGGTCACGTGAAGAGGATCATTTGAACCAAGTTTGAAATATGTTTTGGACGTCCTCCCACCAAAGCGGTAATAAGACGTACCTAGACATTTTTTTTATTAATATCACATCAAAATACCAAGTGTATTACCCATATTAATATAATTATGATCTGACCTGACAAAGCTCCTCGTCGTATGCTTGCGAACGTGTTGTCTGACAGCTGAATCGTAGTGAGACAGGTCAGTGAAGGCACCGTGGTGGGGCCTAGAGGTCCTTCTAGTGCATTGCTGGATAGGTCAAGATCCTTTAACATGTGGGCCTCCTGAAAAAGAATTGGTTAGGTTAGTACTTTAAGTCTGGCTCTGTACTAAGCATAAATCAATAAATACAATAATTTCTATGACTGGAAAAGCGTGTTTAAGAGTCACTTAGCAATTGTTTTCAATGCAAGTGGGCTTTCTAACTATACAATCATATACAATCCAATTATTTGACGGCACGGTTGGCGCAGTGGTTAAGCGATTGACTGCTGCGCTGCGTGTCGCGGGTTCGATTCCCGCACGGAACAAATACAGGATAATTTTTTATTCAGTGCGTAAATTTTTACAGGGTGTTCTACCCATGAATATGAACAACTTTCACTATGGGACCATCTCTGAAATCACAAAAAAAAAATCAGCTGTTTCTTATAAAAGTTCAATACCTACTCGACCAAAATGTATGAATGTGCTGATTTTTTTTTCGTGATTTCTGAGATGGTCCCATAGTGAATGTTGTTCATATTCATGGGTAGAAAACCCTGTAAAAATTTACGCACTGAATAAAAAATTATCCTGTATTTGTATGACCTACATGTATTTGTTCCGAGTCTGGGTGTTTTTCTATCTATAATATGTATGTATTTACAAAAAAAAAAAATCTATATAAGTAGTTTATCAGCCATCTTGTGACCATAACACAAGCATTAGGTTGCTTAGCTTGGGACTAGATGGCGCTGTGTGAGATGTCCAGGGATATTATTATTATTAATTATAAAATTAATAAACTCTGTTTTAAATAGGTTTTTTTTCGCATATTGTATCCCACTGCTGGGAAAAGGCCTCCCTTTTTTCTTCCAAACCATGTCTTGTGCGATTCTGGCCAAGGTGGCCCTGCAAATGATACTAGACCGTCGCACCACCTTCGCCATGGTCTACCTCGACGGCGATGCTTAAAAAAATATAAATAAAATACATTAAAAAAATTAATCATCATCATCTGCCTAGCCTTTTCCCAACTATGTTGGGATCGGCTTCCAGTCTAACCGGATGCAGCTGAATATCAGTATTTTACATGGAGCGACTGCCTATCTGACCTCCACAACCCAGTTACTGGGTAATACGATACCCGAAAGTCTGACTGGTTGTCAGACTTTCGGGTTTCTGACTACCCGTAACGACTGTCAAAGATCCACGAATGACAGCCGGGACCAACAGCTTAACGTGCTTTCCGAGGCACGGAGGGATCTCGGTATGTAAAGATGGTCACCCATCCACAGACCAACCGCGGCAAGCGTAGCTTAACTTATATATAATATTTAAAAACATAATATTATATATAAATAGGTTTTCCAAAATATGAGCTAAGTATTGGATTGAATAAACAAAAACCCTCAATTTATAATAATTTTACGACTAGAAGGAGAAAATAAAACTCGATAACCTACACCTACATCGACCTCCGATACAATGATTGAATAAGGCTGATTTCGTACATTTTTCTTAATAATTAAGGCTGGTATACGAAAATTATATTCGATAGGTTATAAGAGATTTATTAGAGGGTATTAGAAAACTAATTCAATCATGATTAATAGTACTATGCGAAGCCTATGTTGGGCGCCAGTAAGACTCGATTACATAGGTACAGAAGGTTAGCTCCATACAACGAGCGAAAACAGACCCACGCACACATAGACGTGTATGTAGGGCGATATCAAACAAATGCCAGTCGCCAGTACCTTTTAGGTACCTAGGTACCTTTTTTTGGGACGAATAAAATATTTATTCATAACGGTAAAACGAAAATAAAGTACAAAACATAAAAAGAGTACTTATTTATTTTCTACTTATATAAAAAAAAACACACTCTTTGTTACTTTTCGCAACATTCAACAAATATTTGTCCTTCTTGAAGATAGTTCTATACTCTTTGCAATCTTCCTTTAATTTAAATATTTGATCAGCTCGTTTTAAATTAAGATTAGAGGAGCTTTGTTCCTTTCGAATCTCCACTTTACATTTTTATAATAAAGAAAAAAGCCAGTAACAGTCAGAGTAACGTTAATAGTGTAATTTAGCGTACATTATTGGTGTCATTGGTTATAAAGTACATCTACACGGGTCAAGCCCTACTACGACTACTACGTAGTCAAGCCCTAGTCGCGACTGCACTTGCACTTGTATAGTTACCGGCACGTAAGTTGACAAGAGATTTTGTAGTGGGGGAAGTTCGCGCATGTAAAAATGTATGAAATTGTGCGTGCGCGAACTTCCCCCACTACAAAATCTCTTGCCAACTTATGTGCCGGTAACTATACGTATAGTGTGTCTATGTGTGCGTGCGTTCTCGCTCGTTGTATGCGTCGACCTTCTGTTATGTTTTATTTTGTGACTCAGCGTACACGTGTGAACCAGTTAATAATAAAAAGGTAATCAGCACTTTCGTAATACATTGTGGCGATAAGTCTTAATCATAATTACTTTCCTAACTCAATAATTATTTCGTATTGATATCGGTAATCTATTCACTTTTGTGTGAAAATCATAATTATATATTTTATTATAGAAATAGTTTATTAGTAGTAGATATTATGTTAGTAGAAAACCTTTTCAATCAATTATTTAATTTCAGTTATCAGGTTTACTCTTCAAGTATTAATAATAATAATTTTCTTTTACTATTAAAAATGTTGAAAGGGGTTTGAGTAACTTTGTATGGACTAGTGGCGTCATTTTTTTTTTCAGCGGCCACCTATGATTTCAATGTAACTTTGTTGTGCTGTGTTAAGCACACATATATGTTCAATTATTTTTGTCCTAAGTGATATCGAACCTGAGATATTTGCATTTGAAGATTTTTAAAATGTCTTCAATATAAATATACTTCAATTACTGTCCAGTGAAAAGGAATCTTAGTTATGTTTTTAAAAGGTTGATATTAGAGATTGGTTTTACTGTTTTACGACCGTCTGTCAATGTGACGTTAGTCTTCGGTCTTGGGGGAATAATAAAAATACATTATTACAGTTTACTGCATTTTATTACATGATAATAAGTAAAAACACATTTTTAACTCTCTTCGTCCATGTCGTTCACAATGTCATGTAGAATAATTGTATCTAAAAACTGTGCCAGCGGAATCAGATTATTTTGATATCTTCATGTACCATATAATGGACATTACATGCGAACAGCAGCCTAAGGTCCCAATAATACATGAGCGATAGTGGCCCAATATTGCATGCAGCATTTTACGCTTGTATCCAGCCTTTCTACGAGAATATACACGTAATATATCCGTCTAGCTAGATGAATGTTTGGATTGGATCCTGCCTCTAAGAAGCCACATATCATTCCAGTTTAAGGTTTTCGCCGAAAAATGACTAATATTGGGTTCTCAGCATACATCAATCACATACGAACCGTCACTTTTTACATGTTCTCCGTAGTAGCTACGAGCTTGTTGTACTTGATACGTTCCAAGTGCCTAGAGAATTAAAATAATCATCGGCACTTAAAATAGGCAAGTCATCCAGCCCAGGAACTTCAGCATTCATATATTCAAAATCAGCCCTTCTTCTATTCATATTATTCACAATGACATACTCGCCTAGTTGATTCCGAAGACTATGGTGAGGTATTCGATTTATTTATTTATTTTATTTTTCGTGTCCATTCATCTACGTCATTGTATTTGGTTTATTTTATTTGGAATTCTTAAAAAAATACGGCAGAAACCTAAAAGAGTGCAGTAGAATATAATAACTTCTTCGATTCTAACGAGCAGCACAAAACCAAATATCTCAGTTCCGATATGGTTTAGAGAAATGTCTCTATAATAACTTTTGATCGCTTTATTCTGTTCTTTCATAATATCATAGTTTCATTACTGGCCGCTCAACTTCAAAACGACGCCAACTTTACTTAAACCCCTTTAATATAATTTTTGGTAAGTATATGAATCGAATCCATCTTCGAATATTCTAAATTCATTTGTCATAAACAATCCAAATAATGCTTATTTTAAGAATAGGAATGTCTTTGCTATTTTCAATTTTCGTATGAATGGAATTGTAGACATGTAAACTCAAAATAACAATATTCTAGAATCTAAATTTACATTCTTCCATAATATCTATGTCTAATTTTAGAATATTTCTAAGTTTATTTTATAATCTCAAATAATTGCAATACAAATTGGACTGCGTCAAGACATTTTCAACAATATCATTTTAAACTTACCTTCAGTGCCTTTCTGTATCTTTTTAACCGAATTCAAAAAAAGGAGGAAGTTCTCAATTTTTTTTTTATGTTCGGGCATATCTCCGTCATATACAGCGTGACGCTTTAATGGCGACATTAATTTAACACACGTATACGGTTTTGCGTTGTAGTTTTATGAATATATTTTAATTTAATTAAACATTAATATTTATTTATTAACAATTTTATAAAATAGCATCTTAGAGCAACCTGAGTTAAAGAACTGTAGCGCAGGGGTCATTTGACGGGGTCACGGATCATAACATCGCATTAATGTAATTAAAACAAGTAATGAGCAAAGAGAAGGCGAATTGAAGGAAAGAGAGAGAGCCCTATGTCGGCGCGCGGCGCAGGTGGAAGTTTTCAAGTTACGATTTTTTTATATGTTGTTATAATTTTTATGATTACTGGCCACTAGCCCTACCCGTGTGTTAAATTAATGTCGCCATTGTAGCACCACGTTATATACACGGATTTTCAAAATTCTTTTTTTTTTTTCGAAAGAGATTTATTCTGAAACTAGCTTCTGCCCGCGGCTTCGCCCGCGTGGATGTCGGAAATTATCCCACGGGAACGTGCTAACAGGATAAAATGTATGTGCTTCCCCAGAATGCCATCTATCTCGCGGGCCCTTTGTGGCTAATTACAATTGAAAACCAATTGTGTCTCATTAGTGGTGATTAAGAGGGTACCTATATGATATCTTTACCTAAGTACCTACCTAATTAAAAAAATAAATAAACTCAATAACAGAAAATTAAATACCTACCTACCTAAATAAACCTATTTCTGATGATAACTAATCTAAACTCAATAAATAAGCAAAATCCCTAAAAACTAATATCTATACGAAAGACTAATCCTAACTAACAGTATTATAAAATAACCTACGGTCACTACGTACACTATCAAATATACTACCTATACTTTAAAATTAAAATCTATACCTACGACTTATATAAAAATAAACCTAAATAACTCTAAAAACTAAAAGGAATAAAAATGAACTCCACTGCGGGTAACGTAACCTACGACAAACTTATCATTTGCGGTTGGTACAGTAATCGGGTCTAGGTATCGAACCGCAAAATTAAGTTTGTTTTTTATTATATATACTTTTCCGGGATAAAAAGTACCCAGTGTGGTGCCCAGTATATTAAAGAATAATTATACCAAGTTTCATCGTAATCGAACCGGTAGTTTTTGCGTGATGCCTGAACAAACAGACAGACAGACAGACAGACAGACCGACAGACAGACAGACAGACATAAATTTTTTTAATCACATTTTTGGGTTCGGTGTCGGTCTAGTAACACCCCCTGCCATTTATTTTTTTGATATTTTCAATGTACAGAATTTTCACTTCTACAGATTTATTATAAGTATAGAATAGATGGTCCCATATAAATTTCGTAAAGATCTGATAGTGAGTTTCGGAAACAGACAACGGAACTCTTCAATAAATGCCAGCAAATCAACCGCGATTGCTGCTATCGCATATGTACGCATTGTTTACGCCATCACACAACATAACATCGCGCCTGTACCCTCTAAAGGGGTACGCAGATGTTCAGTATACCACGGTTCACCCTCATTTCTATGAAAGTTGTTATTAGGGTACTTCTAATCTTGCAAGTATGTGTATATGAACTAGCTGCGCCCCGCGGTTTTACCCGCATAAGTTTCGATTCTGTGGGAAGATCGGGATAAAAATTAATCCTGGTTATAAACTACCTGTGTGCCAAATTTCATCCAAATCCGTTCATAAGTTTTTGCGTGAAAGAGTAACAAACATCCATCCATCCATCTATCCTTCCATACAAACTTTCGCGTTTATAATATTAGTAGGATTTGTGTGGTGGGGTAAGTACAACTAAAATATAAAAACTTTTTAACAAAAAAAAAAAAAATAATCGACTTCCAAAACGAAACACCACATGGTGAAAAATAACCTCAATTTCGGAAGTCGGTGTCAAAAAACGAAAATGCGAAACCAACGACACCGACTTCCGAAATTAAAGTCTTTACACCTTGTAGTGTTTTTTTTTTGGAAGTCGGCTGAAATAATTATTGTACCTAGCATCATCTTGATTTTTTATTTTGACCTCACTATCGGCATCAGCACCCTCGAAAACCATGAAACGAAATTCATGACGAAAAAGTTGAAAATGTTTGGAGCCGCCATCTTGTATTTTTATTTTAACCTCACTATTGGCTTCAGCACCCTCGAAAACCATGAAAACGACACCCATGACGAAAAATGAATATCTTCCCTACCACTTCATCATCTACTTATCCTTTTCCTATAGTTCAAGCAGGTGTAAAAGAAGAAGAAAGAATTAACCAATCTTACCTTCAAAGATGCCAAAGCTGGTACTTTCAGTAGATTTCCTCGTAGCCTCAGAACAATTAGCTTTATCAATGGTAGGAACGCTCCTTCCGATATGTCCGTCAGCTGGTTGTCGCTTATGTCCAAGTATGTGAGATTTGTGATACCCTGTGGATTCAATATTCAATTGTAAGATTTGTGATAAAATAAAGATTATTTTTGTTTATTTATTTAATATAGATAGATTTTTGTTTATTTTATTTTTTTAGATTTGTTTTTTTTTTTTTTGTAGTGCGTCAGGGATGTTTGCGGATAATAATATTAATGGTTTTGCCGCCATTATTAGGAGTAAATGCGCATCCCTGATGACGCGTGTTCGCGACGGCACCAACAGTATTCTCAGTGTGTTCGCAAATCGGTGGGATTCCTTCAATATCTCCGTAACCAGAAGGTTCCCAGATATGGTCCAGTACAAAAAAAAAATAATAGAATTATGGGGAGTATAAATGACTCTCGGCTTCGTTAAGTATCTTTTTACACCCGTTATACTTTCTTTATTATCTCATATAGATATTTTTGTCTCAAAATTACACGCAATTGGAATTGCACCTAACTTCTTTACTCATTGGAGAAAGTATACTTTTTATTTTATTTCAGTTTTTGCTTTTATTATGAAATGGTTGTTCCTTTTAAAGATTTTACTTCAACACAAAACTGTAACCGACAGCCTCATTAATCTTATCTAATCTTCGATTCTTCAGTGTTAGCGAGACCAATTGAATTTTCAACAAATTAATTAAAAGTTTCGGCTTACCTTAAATGAATTAGAGTCCAAAGTATGAATTTTATTATTGGACAAATCTAAGCGATCCAAGTTCCGTAGCCGGGTTAACGCCTCTGTTGGTACTATTGGCAGTTGATTGTTTGGTAGACCTGGAACAATTTATTATATGATTAAAACAAAATGTATTATTCATTTGTTTTGTTTGGCCGCACGCCATTGGCAACCAAACCTTTTTTTTTAGATATGGCATCTCGCAAGTCAACATAGAAGGTTGTCGGCTGCTTGCCTGTGGATGCGCTCAATAAATTAAGGCCTCCAGCCAGGGCTCAAAAACTAAGCGACTACACGCTAAGAGCATGGATTTCGGTTTAGGACGTCGCTGGGGAAGGACAGCAAGGGACAGGCTGGATTGGATTAGGTAACAAAACCAGTTTAAACAGGCCTCTTATTCTATTGAAGCTCAGAACTACGCCAGGCCAGCTCAAGTCAAAGTGCGACCACTGACGTACAACTACTGTTTCTTCTTTCCTAAATGTTACTTAAATATAATATTCTTAATAAATTACTGTGAATGTATCTTTGGGTTTATGATCACATCTGGGTCACCATGGTCACCGATGAGGATATTACCGCTTGTCATTCAAAATTCTTCAGGAAATCTACCTTAGTGTGCATACACATGAGCGACACGCGTCAACGGCAGAGGCAACAGCAGCCGTTGACGAGTGTCATGCCGCTCGTGTATATGAGCCTAAAAAAAACTTCATACCCGTAAAATTTCTTGTTCCCCCGATCCGTCCCGTCGCATCGCACGCACTTTTACTTTGTTTCCGCTTAGCTTTCTTTCTGATTTTTTTTTTCTTTTTGATCGGGATCTAAGGGTCATAGCGTGATGATAAATAGCCTAGAGCCTTCCTCAAGAATTGGGCTTTCAAACACAAAAAAAATATAAATCCTATTGGTAGTTCCTGAGATTAACGCGTTCAAACAAACAAACAAACTCTGGATCTCCAACAGAGGTTACATAATTGCATACCACTTTAAAATAACAGGGACAAACAACTAGTGTGCGCTTCCAATTACAGGATACCACATCATTCTCTTATAATCTAGATGGATACAGTAAGTTTGATGAAATGAAAATATTAAAATAAATCAAAACATATAACACGAAAATCATAGAAAGGAAACAAAATGAGATACAAAACAAATGAATGATAAATATCGGCCAATGGCCTATCGGCCGAAAGCCTCGATCAAAATGTCTCAAGGCTCTCGTTAGGCGGTTGGATCAAGGGCCTGATTTAGAAGGCCGTACTCCTCGATACAGCTCGCTTTATGAGGAGGTTCTGGAGCCCTAACCACCGATAGCCCTGCTCCCGGCACCGGCGGACCACAACTTTTTATATTTTTAAATGTTTTATCGTTATTTTGTCTTTTAAGAAATATTTAAAAATGTATAAGTAAACTAATTGGTACTCAACACATTAAATACTACGAGTATTTTTACAAGCTAACACCAAAATATATATATGTATATATATATATATATATTTAAACGTTGCCCCGCGCTAGGAATTTCTCCTGTATCGTAGGTGCTTTTACAAACATTTAAACTCACATACACAAACAGCCAGACCCGGAACAACTACCTGTAGGTCATATAATATTAAATGTATACAAGTATATAATAAAAAAAGGCAGGAGCTCATTGGGCATCAAAAAATTCGTTCGTACGGCTGTCAATGGGATAAGTGCCCAAAAGGCTGACAGCATTACCACGTTGGATGGCAATGCTGATTCTTTGGGCTAAAAATAGGCCAGCCCTCTGGTCACGTGAAGAGTCAACCAAACGCTTGGCAAAAAATTCGATGAGCACTCTGACCCCAAGGCCCTAGTGTTTTAACCCCAAACAGCTCAAACATATAGCCCCCAATAAGGTTGTTATATTTGCGCCGTTTGATGTATTCTGCTCCTGCAGCAGCCGCCCCAGCACAGCCCACCGTGCTAGGAAGATGGGATGGTGCAAGAGTGTCGACACAGGTTGCATCCCACACCAAAGGCCTACCCAACTTCCAAGGCATTATGGTCGTTCCATCTGGTCACTTTCCATAGTCGCGCGCCAAGGCATTAAAGTAAACTAATTAAATAAATAAACATTAATAATATAATAACAACAAAATACAACAGATAAAAATAACAATAATAATTACGACTTGGGTATTACGATTTTTATAGCCTTTTAAACTTTGATATTTTGCAAGTAATGTACAATTTATTACTCTTCGATACTTCGTTATACTGCCTACAGATCCTTGGCAAAACGGAAGCATCTATCTACATAAATACATTCTCATTAAGGGAGGGGTTTGTGGCTAAGTAATAATAGCCGCACGGGTCGATCGATCAGGTTAAGCTACGTTTACCGCGGTTGGTCCGTGAATGGGTGACCATCTTCACATACCAAGACCCCTCTGTGCCTCGGAAAGCACGTTAAGCCGTTGGTCCCGGCTGTCATTCGTGGATCTTTGACAGTAGTTTCGGGTCGTCAGAAGCCCGAAAGTCTGACAGTCAGTCTTACCAAGGGGTATCGTATTACCCAGTAAGTGGCTTGTGGAGGTCAGTTAGGCAGTCGCTCCATGTAAAATACTGGTATTCAGCTGCATCCGGTTAGACTGAAAACCGACCCCAACATAGTTGGGAAAACGCTAGGCAGATGAAGACATTCTTATTGAAACTAGGTGTCGTTACATTAGCAAAATATTGAAAACGAGTAAATCGGTGAAACTACGCGGAGTAACTTTTGTTGCCTTTATTACTGAAGTCTGTCTCTTGGGAAATCAGTGAATGTTTCAAAATTATGTAATTATACGAAAATATACTTGAGAGCTGGCTTGTTTGATAATGATTTGCATTTTCGATATATTGACTACCTTGTTGACATACTCAGCAGGAGTTGCTGGGTTCGATTCCCGGGTCGGTCAGTGTTATTGGGTATTTCCATCAGGAATTGCTCAGTACCAGCCCGGAGTCTCTTCCCGTTTGATGGCAATAGGCTCACCCTCGATCACATGTACCAGTGCTAAACATGACTATGGCCAAATCCAAAGTTGCAACTTACGAGTATCTTTGAGGGAACTGGTGTTTAGTTCAGAAACACAAGCTGCTACATTTATAAGTCAGTTGCACCTCAACCCAGCTTAGGTACCTAAGTCAGTTTAATTAGGTACACGACCTTCCTTTATAACTCTCCTAAAATTAAGTTTTGATATATTCATGACCATTCCGCAGGTGCACAGCTATTTTCAACAGCACCAGCATGTTTCTAGAACTGAAATGAGCTAAGCTCGTTCATAGAATAAGAAATCAGTGTAGAAACGAAACTCGTGCTCTTTCATTTTATTTCATATAGGCACATAAAAGGCACTTTTGAACAGCAAAAATTACAGTAAAATAGAATTGCTTCTATTCGCCCCTTCCAAAAGGTAATTTAGAGAAGAATACGCCAACTACTTACTAGTTTGATGATCGAGCGCCATGATAGCATAACATTGCGCCTATTTTCCCCAAAAGATTAAGCAGAGGTGTATCATACAGCGATAGCACTAGGAAGTGGTGAAGGGCGGGCGTTTTTGGGGGACTGTCTTTTGTAATTTTTACGTTTGGAAAAGTGCTGATGCTCAGCCTAGTTTGAATAAATGACTTTTGATTTTGATCTACAGCAAACCCACATTTCGCGAGTTGCGTTTAAGTCCCACGTAATGGGAAGCGAGCCTGTCGCCATCAACTAGGTGCAAATCAAGACTCCAGGCTGCTACTGAGAAGGTACTGATAGGAAAACCCAGTAACACTTCGCCTAACCTGGTGATCAAACACACGACCATCGTGGTCAGTATTCGTGCTTGCGAATACTAGGCATACGTGGCAGTTATGGAATGTCTGAAACGTCTGTTATTACACCGGTCCGATACCCATACCATTCAAACTGGAAGACAATAAGCCTAGGTATGCACAGGCGTCTTTTTTCCCGCGACGATTTTTTTGGCACACAGGATTTTCAACACACTGCTAAGCGCCGAGAGTTGAAAATCCAAGAGATTTTATGACGTGCTACGATGCGCTCTGTTCGATTTTCAATGCTCGGTTCAACACCGAGAGTTGAAAATTGAGTGCGTGATCAAATCCCGACAAGATATTTTTACGTCCGCTAACAAGCGTTACCTTACGCGAACGTAGGCAAACGCTGCTTGGCGGCAACCTGGTACTACACCGACGAGTTCCTTCACAAAGAGGGAGTTTCGCATCTATGCATTGCTATTCTATGGCGTGTATCTTGATTGCAAATGGAATTAGGAAACAGTACACGAAACGGTGGTAGTTAACACACTGGCTCAGTGGACTTTGTGTGTTGTAAGCGTCAATGTGTTGATCAAACAGCGGGTTAACTTGGTACTACATGGAGGATGCTTCTTGGGGGACTTCAGGGGACTTTGTGGATAGAAGTCATAAAAAAAATTGAATAGTCATATCATCTCATCTGCCTAGCCTTTTCCCAGCTATGTTGGGGTTGGCTTCCAGCCTTACCAGATGCAGATGAATTGCACCCCCTAGCTTAGAAATTTCACGTCAGTTGTCGAAAAAGATCAGCTGTTTCATAAAAAAAAGAAAGTGCAATACCTACGCGGTCAATAATGTATGAATCAGCTAAATTAACCGTTGAAAAATTTCAACGCACGAGTGTTCAGAATCATGTGCTGAATCTATGGTAACAGATCGCGCGTCAATGTCCCAGCCACCAATGTACCAGTGGTACACCTGGCGATCTAACGAACCCTTTCTTGAAAATAGGAACCCGTTAACACTAACAAATATTAAACCGCTTACCCAAAGCAAACAGAGTTGCCGACACAGTACTAAAAGCTCCTTGCTGCACCCTTCTTATATCTCCCGAGGATATGACCAGGCCGTGCAGTCCAACGCCCGCTAGTTCTGACACTGATGCTGATGACAGTACGGAAACTCCTCGTAAGGCACAGTCCAGGAGAGATACTGCAGTGTTCTTGTTTCTGGCTTTCTGTTCGCGGAGGTGGCGGCCGATGATCTGGAAGAGAGGAAAGCTCTTAGTGAAGTAGTTAGAGACTTTAGAAGTGAAATTCTACTGTTTTTGTATGTATTGTTCTTATAAAGATGGCCATAATAGGTCATTCCGCTGGATGCAGAAAGCACAGAACCGATGAAAGTGGAGGTGCTTGGGGGAGGCCTATGTCCAGCAGTGGACGTCTTTCGACTGAAATGATGATAATGATTATGCCCACAATAGGTGGAAAAGGGATAAAGTGAAAATATTATAGTAACTCCATCCCACTCCCTCTCACCGAGACCAGTGCCCCAGCAGTGGGAACATTATAGACTGATCATGTATCTATGTACAGACGCCAGCAGGTCAAGCTACCCGAAACTGTCAAATTTTCCCAATTAACCTTGAACCTTAATGCTTAAGTGATAAAGTTGAAAATCTAATAAAGAAATTTGACAGATTGTAGTAGCTTGATGTGCTGGCGTCTGTACTAATGTGGACGTCTTTAGGCTGAAATAATTGTGAAATAATATTAGAGATTTGATGTTGCGTATATTCACCTTTTAGAAGCTGAACATCAACATCTAATTTGAATCCTAAACACAAAGTACAAAATGGTATCGGGTTTTAATATGACTGGCGAAAGTCGCAATCCTTACTAAAATGACTATGTATGTATGATTTGATTTAACTATGTACATGAACTGACAAGGAAGGGAGGCAGTGGAGCCAAGAACCACTAAAATACCAACAAGATGAAGATAACCGTGATAATTCCAACAGAACCCAAGCAAAAACATGAATAAATGATTGATATCTAAATAGAATTTGTAAAATTTTAAGGATTCCTTGGATCTACCAAGGAATTCTTAAAATTGAACTAATAAAAGCAATTGGACCTTACAATCTTGGAAACCTGAAACATTTACAAATTCAAGGTGATTTGTGTCAAGCTAAATTTTCTTCTCAACGATTATTTAAAATGGATGCCCTGCCTAAGTAAAGATATTCCAGGATCCGGAACGTTTTAATTAAACTCTAGTACTCCTGAACGGAATCCTATTAATTAATGATCGGATTAATTACGGGCAAATTATTTATCTAATTTTGGGGCTAAGTTATTACAGACAGAATTTAGAATAGAATATTCTTTATTATGTATGTGTGAACTTAACATCCCGCTCCCATCTCTACATTATTACCAACGTATTACCATAATCTTCAACTGATAAGGATCGTGCTCTGATTACCTACGGTATTATAATAATCATACTAAACCAGTCGTACAAAAAGAATGTTCCTTTGAATTCGAAATAAAATATGAAGATATACTGATAGAATGTCTGCTGAAACTATTATGTCAAACGTATTGAGTCAAGTCGTGAGGTACTTGGAAAGGATTACTAAAAGCCGCTTTCGCTACGAGGCGAGGGAGCGCCGAGGCATTGTCGAACATCCTACGAAGCAAATCCGTCATGTGTACTACAAGGACTCTGTGATAGATGGAAAATATGTCACACCATTTTCGGGATGACAATTGGAAGGATGGTTAAACATGAATGACTTGTTTTGTTGTACTGATTACGTTGTTATTGCATATTGTAGCTCCAAGGTTGATGTCCTACTTTAATAGCCCTGTGTTTTTACCTTCATTATTTACAGTTGCTAGTTGTACTCTGCATACCGTTACGCCTTTTTTCATACAAAAAAGTGGCCAAGTGCGAGTCAGACTCCGCACACGAAAGTTTCCGCACCACAAGGCAAAAAACGCCGAAAAAAAACACGTTTCTTGTATGGGGCTGTTTTTTTACGGTGTATTTTTAACCCCTTTAATTAAGCCCGTTAATTTTTAACTTTATTTGTTGATATAGTGGCAATAAATATACACACTCTGGGAAAATTTCAACTGTTTACATCATGAGATACAGCCCGCTGACAGACAGACGGGCGGACTGACAGCGGAAGCTTAGTAATAGGATCCTGTTGGCACCCTTTGGGTACTGAACCCTAAAAAACATTGGTTACCACGCTTGCTCATTGCATCCAGTTTTATTCTCCACAATTCAAATCAATGGTTGACTATCAATGTAATCATTGGCATAGACCTAATTGATATAAGCTGGTCTTCAAATATCCAAGCCCTCATCGTATACTACCTATGGGTGTATCATCAGAAAAGTACAATATTTTTTCTAAATGACTACTTATACAAAATCCAAGATACTGTATACATAATAACAAGTACCAATAACCAACAACTCGAGTTCTATACCAACATGGTTGGTCACAATGGCAACAAACAATAATAATGTTGGTGAGGCTACAATGTGTCTCTAAATATCCAATGGGCCAAAAGCTGAGGGAGTAGTATTATGACCATCGTATTTGTACAGAACCAATGGACGTTGATTCCGAAACAATACATTTCAGTGGCCCTTACTATGGGCTGGTGGCAAATTGTGATACTCACACACTTCGAATTCACGTTTGTCGCCGATCGAAGACTCTTGATATTATACTCTAATATGAGAAATCAAAGTCCTACAAAAAAGTGTTTATTAATGAAATTACTTAAACTGAAATCCCTACAACACTTTGTCTTACAGACCGTAGAAAACCATTCCTGCTATTTATAAAACAGAACTACTTTTTCCCAGAAGATACATTACTTTTTCCATTAAACATTTCTCAGTAGCAGTCTGGATTTATGTCCGTTTGATGACAATAAGCTCGCTATTACATGGGACATAGTCATAACTGACACAATGTGGCTGTAGATCTACATTACTTATTCGCCTCTCCCTTCAGGAAAAACAGGTGGATTCCATCTATTTTCTCACTCTCTTTGCACTTGTACTCACCTCACTTTCGAGTTCCTCTGGTGAGTCCTAACACCATCCACAATTCACTTGTACAGAGGCGTTCAGTAAACAAAAGCTATCGATTGGCAGGTGCGTGAATCGGTGAGACTTTGAGAAGGGTCCGTGATCACGTTCGGTGCTCTTCATGTCAATAAACGTCTCAGAATACAGCTCTAAGTGCCTTTGACCGATTATGAAGAAATGAGGGCGATGCGTGGGCTAAATTGTGGGTGCGATTGGTTTTTTATTATTATGTATGGATATTATGAGAATTGAATAGGTGTTTTATTTAGATTTGGTCTAATTTTACTGCTCGCTAGTGTCATAAAACAAAGTGTGAATACATAATCACATACATAATCAGCCTTCAATGTTCCCACTGATGGGACACAGGCCTCCGCTCTTCAAGAAGGAGTGGGCTGTAATCCACCACGCGGGCCCAGTGCGGGTTGATAGATCAGTCTTCGAATTTTTTGGTACGGGTTGGTACACATATCATCGAATTTTTGCTTCTAGGACATGCCGGTTTCCTCACGATGTTTTCCTTCGCCGTTTTGAGAGCAGCGGTGATAAAATTATTTACACAAAGTAAAGGGTTAGCCTGGGTACGAACCCACGACCTACAACTTCAAGCTTCAAATCCTGTGTCACGGGTGCAATTGGCGATTGGGATTTTTTATGAAGAAATTTTCAATCATGCTGGATTTTGAGTTATGCCCTGCCAATAGGCTCCACTGCGATTCCATGTGACTTATTTATCAAAATTGGCTAATGTGTTCTTGTGTGATTTTCCCAGCAAGAGCATCAAGAAACATCAGATTCCGATCATTAAAAGAGATCGTGGTAGGCCCACAGGGCCCTACACTACAAAACTCTACAATTCTACAGAATTGTTAAATTGTAAAAAATGTAGCGTAGCACAAAAGTTTTATGGTATAGGGCCCAGGCGTTATGTTTTATTATTTACTTCTATCCGGTGGTTCGTGAGAAACTCCGAAATCAATGAATACCTAAAGATGCCTACGGTAAAGGAAGAAGTAAACAAAAACTGTACGCGATATAAGAAGAGACTACAAGAGCATACCAATGAACTGGTTTAGAACCTCCTAAATAACCAAACCACAACACGCTTAAAACGATGCCATATACTAGACCTGGATCAGAGAGACTGAGAATTGCTCTTATCATGCTTGTGTTGATGTCGGCTCGATGGAATCACATTGTCAAAAATATATAACCTACGGAAACCACACCTGATTATGGCTAGATAAGCCAAATACTTATGGAAAAAAAAAAACTTCTATCCTACACTTCGTCCGCTTGAAATTTCTTGTCCCCAGATCCACCCCGTCGTATCGCATCGCCTACGCGCGCTATTACTTCTTTATCACTTAGCGTTCCTTCTGACTTTTTTCTTTTTGCTCGGGACCGCAGAAGGGTCGTAAAGAGATGTTGAATAGCCTATAGCCTTCCTCAACTATTGAGATATCAAATGCAAAAAAAAAAACAAATCCGACTAGTAGTTTCAGAGATTGGCGCATTCAAACCAGCAAACGAACTCTTCAGCTTTATTATTAGTAAGTATAAGAACAGATGTAGGCGTCTTGTATGCACAGCGATTTGGGCAATTTAAACATTGTGTGCGAAAGTCCGAGCGTTTTTTCATCAAATCATCATTAGGTACTTTTCTCCCCGACTCACATTTACCATACCAATATTTACAAAGCCCATAACCTCCTGAACCCAAAATAAGAAAAAAAGAGCAAAGACAAATAATATCCCTCAGAATTGCTCAACCAGTATTTAAACACTCGAAAATAGGCCCTCAAGCGAATTTGAAAATTCAAACAATTGCCTACAGGGCCCTTTGTAAATAAAAGTTCTACTTATGTATGTGGACAGGACCGTTATCATTTCCTCCTAAAAGTATATTTCGTACTTGGCTTTGGTTAAAAGAGTATGTAAAATGAGTGGGTTGATAAAATATGTATAGGTAGTACAGGGTGGCAGGAAGGGAACAAATATATATATATATTTTTTTTTTTTTTTTTGCTGGTGCATATAAACAATTTTTTTATTCAATACATGATTCTGGACCCCCCTGAAAAAAATAGCTGATCCGTCAGTCGCTTAACCACTGAGCCAACCGTGCCGTCAAATATTGTTAAAACAGGTAACATAACATCACACCCATTTTTCCACCATGGCTTGGGCAGAGTTTTACGTTAACACATCACAGCGAGAGAGGTCCTGAGTTGGCATTATCACAAGTGCAAATGCCATCCGTTGCACAATACTTATGTGAACAGTGGGTTCACGTAAGTATTGTGCAACGGATGGCATTTTTTGAGCTTAGTCGTCGAAAATCTTATGCGGGATAATAATCATTTTCAAATTATAAAAATTAATGGAGCGCAGCATGATAGGAGTCAAGAGTACAGACCGAGTTATAAATACCAGCCTGCAGCCCATAACTCAAGGAGCGGAGAAAAAACAGCCAGGCTGAAGTGGGAGGGGGCCGAGCATGTCGCGCAAATGCACCTATAGAGATCGGGAAAGATCGTCACTCACTGAACGCCTGAAGGAGGTCGTCGATGGATTACCATCGAGGTAGACCACGGTGAAGGTTCTGTGACGATCTGATAAAGTTTGCAGGCTCAACATGGCGAGACATCGCACAAGACAGTGAGATATGGAAGAAAAAAGGGCAGGCCTTTGCCCAGCTGTGGGACACTATAAAAGCTAACAAAAAACAAACTTCCAAGCACAAAATATCCTTGAATTAAAAGAAGACAGAAGCAACAAGTAAAAGATTAATAAGAAATCGTATTGAAATACGGCTTTTTATAAAAATGAAAGTTTTAATATTTAAAAGTCGTGAACACCATTTGCAATTCCTCCGTTCCGATTTACAAGGTTCTGCTAAAATAAAAGAAACAAAACAACGTCGCGGGTAGGTCAGCGACGTCATTTCTTTGCACCCAGTTTCCCATATCCGTTCCTTTACACCGCCGGCACCACACGTTGGTACCAATGTTGGTCCCAACTTCGTTCAATGTGGAGATCGAGGAAATAGCTTTGACCAAGGTTGGGGCCTTTCCTTGTCTTTGGTCGGCGTTGGGGCCAATATTGGCACCAGAATGTGGAGCTGAAGTTATACGCAGTGTAACTGCATTGATTTCAACTTCGGCCAACTGCTGTATTGTTTTCTTTGACGTGTGCTGTGAATGTGTTTTGGTAATTCACATGAATTTCCGATACAAAATGAAGGTTTTTGACTTTTGTGTGCAAATATTCGCGTGACGCGATGGTGACTTTTATAGCTTGGGCAGTAAGTTCAAATTGGGTTGACACAAAAACTATCGCGGAATTTATTGGTATGACTATTTCGAATGTAAGAGAAAAATATTGATATTAATGAAGTTATTAAATATGAATATCCAAAAAACGTAAATATTAGTTTTTCCCATCCTCTGATAAATATGAAAATACACTGGTTTTTCCGCGATTGACTCCGAAAGAAGAGGATAAAATTTTTCTTTTCTGTAATATTACTTTTCATATTTCAGTGAAATTGTCCTTAGTAGCTACTGTATTTTTAATTTAAAAAAAACGGCCAGGTGCCAGTCAGACTCACACACGAAGGGTTCCGTATCACAGCACAAAATTTAACACAACATATTAAAAACGACTGACGACGCAGTTGGCGCAGTAGCTAAGCGATCGATTGCTGCACCGCATGTCGCGGGTTCGATTCCCGCACGGAACAAATATTTGTATTGCCTTGTAGTTGTTCCGGGTCTGGCTGTTTGTGTATGTGAGTTTAAATGTTTGTAAACCCACCCACGATACAGGAGTAATTTCTAGTGTGCGGCAACGTTTTTTTTTTAAAAAAAAAAAAGTACGTTTCTTGTATTCCCCCTTTAATATTTCATTTAATTTAACAACGGAGTCTTAGTAACAGGGTCGCGTTGGCATTCTTTGGGTACGAAAACCTTAAAAGAAACTGTAATACCTACCTGAAGGAAATCGGCATGATCTAGAATCAAACTTTTGTAATCCGCTAACCCGCACTGAGACCACGTAGTGTATACCTACAGCCCTCCTCTCTGTTAGAGGAGGCCTGTAGGTATACACTACGTAGGTATACGCCTCTCTGAGAGGAGGCCTGTGCCCTGCGGTGCGAACATTATAGGCTGGTTATGCACTTGTCTGAATGTCGCGATAGCCCAGTGGTCAAGGTCTCGCCTCTAATGCACGAGGTTGTGAGTTCAAATCCGGGTATCATTGTGATTTTTTCAATTCGTTCTTTCCGAATTTATCACCGGTAAAGAAACACATCGTGAGCTTCCTACAGCTTATTGCAGAGAATGGATGTGGATTGTTTATTCATGGAGCATTGGACAAAACTCCATGTACGAGTAGTGCGGTCCTGATCCAATATTTCTATTGTATAGTTTCTATTGTATAGTCTCTATTGCATAGTTTGTAAAAGTTTACTAACATAGTTTTTTGAGTCATTGTCACTAACATTATATGGATTATGTGTACTTGTATGTGTTGTCCGAAATAAAGAATGTTATTATTATTTAATCGCCAAACCCGTCTTGAGCAAGCGTGGTGATCAATGTTCTTACCTTCTCTGTATGAGCAGAAGCCTTCGCTCTGCAATGGAATAAAAATAGGCTGGTATTAATGTTATTTACCTGTAGTGCAGTATGATCGCCCGCACAGCGGAGTGTATGCGGCAGGTCGCAGGAGCATTCGGCAGCCGGCCGCGCCGACAAGCCCGGGCAACTCCACTGCGCTTCCACGGCACTGAACCACGCGCACAGCACGCAAAACGCGCCCATTAGCCACATTCTGAAAAGAAGAAGAAGAATAAACATAGTAGCAAAGAAGAATTATGATGTAGATAATGATAGCGGTTGGAAAATTGATAGTGTCAATCATGATTTTGGTCCTTTAGGTCAGGATTCTGCTATAGTTGTGGACGATTATAATGTTGAAGAAAATCCTACGAAATTCTTAAGTCTCTGTTAATAGATGATCATTGGTTGCTGTTGATGGTCGAAGAACCAATGGTCATTGGAACAGACCAGTGCTTGAGTAACGAATTGGCAAACTTTGCGTGGGATGCCACCTGGGTAACGATTGATTATATTATTGGTAAAACCCAACGATAAAACTTGCAAGGTAAACATGCATACGTAACCCATAAAGAACATTTGGCCAGGAACCGAAATGTTCGAGGAATCAAAACCGCAACATCGCCAATTGGGTCGTCACGATAAGTTATTGTTTTCGGTTCCAGAAGCATTAAACTTATATGTGCCAGTACATGAATCAAAAACTTCGAACATACTACTAGCACATTAACCATACGGGAGCGAACAAAACAAAAGTAGCATCACACAAAATTCTGAACTCGCTATAAAGTTGTGAAAGTACCAGGAGTGGGGTACCAAGTGGCATCTCAAGAGGCAATTCCGGTCATAATCCAAGGTACTTATAGAAGAATAGCTGGTGCAATGCGTGCTTGCGACGTAATGGGACGTTTCCACTGAGTGACGACCGGACGAGGGGGCTGGGACATGAGTTGTGAGCGATTTGTTGTTGTACTTTGCAAGTTATGGCACACCACTCGAAATGTGTTTATTGTTCAGCAACCCAATACCCTTTTTTTCAAGCCTTGAAAGTAGTTTAAAAAAAATGAGTGTAGGCTACTCTCATAATACATATTTATATAATTCGTGATTAAGTATTCATTAACGTGACTATGTACTAACAATTATATTAATTTTAGAAAAAGAAAAAGGGGAAAACATTCCATCGTAAAAAAATATTAGGACTACAGTCCGGCCGTCGAGTGAATGCAATCCTCATCCTGTCAATGCGACAATTCTATAGTTTGACCGAAACTGTTGTACCGCGCCTTAGGAATGCGCGGTGAGGCGGGGGGCGGGACGCCGTGAGCGATGACGAATGAGCGGCCTGCGCTGCCCGCCCGTCTCGCCGCGCGATACAGCGGTTTTGGACAAACTATAGTAACAATTAAACATCAAATTCGCAAGACACGTATTCATTTGTTGTATATAACTGACAGGCGAGAGAACGCATTCTCTCGGCGGCCGCACTGTATTATCATTAAACAGGGAGAAAACAGAAAAATGCTTTAGTACCTATGGATGAACACCCACTACCACGTGGCCTCGTTTCTTCTTTAGCAAGTAATATAAATTAAGTCATCATCATCATAATCTGCCCAGCCTTTTCCCAACTATGTTGAGGTCGGCTTCCAGATACATAAATTAAGTATCCGCACTAATTAACTTTTAATTTTGTATGATTCGTTCCCAAATACAAACTGTCGATACGGTTTTGTGGGGCATAGTTTTAAGTACAAGCATAATCAGCCTATAATGTTCCCACTACTGGAACACAGGCCTCCTCTCTGTGCGAGGGAGTCGGCCATAATCCACTACGCGTCTTCGAATTTTTGGTTCCAGGACGTGCCGGTTTCCTCACGATGTTTTCCTTCGCCGTTTTAAGTACAAGAATTCTGTAAATTCTTCATAAATAAAAAATAATAATGGACAGTATGAAATAAAAGCAAGATCGAAAATTCTAGATCAAAATCCCGCTGTAAGCTCATACTGTACACCACAACTGGATACGTTGGGAACAAGCGCGAGTTACATGACTATTGATAACAGTGGGTGACGGACGACCATTGACCCCACACTCGCTGCCCACAACTCACTGAGTCTGACTAACCTTCGCACCTCTTGAGAAGGATGACACATGATCTGGGTACTTTTGTTTCAGTTAACTGAAGATCGGACATTTTGATAATGAGATCAAAACTATGCTGTTTTTGTTTAAGCGGTTTAACTTAGCTTTTTTTTTTGTAAATGTCAATGGAAGGAGTGGAGGGAGGCCTTTGTCGGTGATTTGTTGATTTGTCTATGCTTTGCTTCTCATTGCAGGTAAAGGACATCATCCTGAACTGGTTTTCTTGTTGTTTCAGGTAACTGAAGGTGAGATCAAAGCTAAGCAGAGAGTCTACTCCGAAGTAGTATCGGCCGAATGTTCGGCCGTTTCCTGCTATGAAGTTACCATTTGGTTCGGTCGGTTCCTATCCTACACTCCTACACTCTTTCGAATATTGACTATGGTCCCGACCCAACTAAGCCGGGTCATGGGGCTTTTGGGACCGGGACCGCGGTCCCGAATGCCACCTATAAATGCAATAATTAGTTTTGATTGGTATTTTGGAACCACAAGAAAAAAGAAGTTAAAGTACAGTTAACAAAAAAGCTGGTATAATATTTTGATCAACAATTAAATGAATTATCAGTACCGGTACAAAGGAAAGGGTAATATTTATTTAATTGCACTTATAAACAGATAGTTGTAGCTATAAAATAAAATAACAATATATCAACTGAGCCGATCCGATCTTTTTTCGCATTTTTCAATAATATTCGGTTCGGCCATGTGTCGGTCCGATCCGAACGTTCGCACTTTGCACTTCGGAGTAGGCGCCCTGGTTTTTCATTTAGTAGTTATGTCCACATAACCGTTAGGTCAAAACCAATCAGCATAGCCTTTTCCCAACTATGTTAGGCTTTGAATGGACGCAGCTGAGTACTAGTATTTTACATGGTGCAACTGCCTATGATTTCCACCACCCTGTTAGTGGGGAACACGATACCCCTTGGTAGAAACATTGTCAAACTTTTGAACTTCTGACTACCGTCAGATAAGTGTATTCTCAAATTTAAATTCATTTAGGCAGGTATTTTGTGAACATAGGTTACAAACATGATAGATACTTGCCTATTAAATTAGGTAGATATACAAATTATACAGCGTCCGTCCATGTCCCACCTACAGGCATCCTACAACATTTACAAATTAAGTAAATTCAAATGTGAATTCAACGCTTAGTTTATTGGTTTACTGACATAACTTTTACAATATTTAACACAACGGACAAGTTAGACTAGGTACTAAATTAAATGACTAAAGGCTGATTTTTTAATCGACAGATAAATTTTTATTCGTGGAATAAAATTATCGTCTGACAGTTTTTGTATGGAGGAACTGTCAAAAATTCAAAATTATTCCTCCGATAAAATTATCTGGCGTTAAAAAAATCAGCCTTTACTATACAAATAAATAGAAAAAAAAGGACACTTAGGCGGCGAAGTACTCGTCCGCATCCCTGTCATCCGGAAACGTGCCCAGAAGACTGGCAGCAATGCCACGTTGAATGGCAATGCTAACTCTTTGTTTAAGATGTTTTGTTTTTGTCTGAGAACTAGCAGTTGATTTTATCAATGTTATATAATTATAATTTATCTTAAATGAATCACAAATAACTTATTTATCCGTCCTCATAATAGTGTCTGGCTCAAGCTTAGTTTTTCCAAGAGCTATGGAAATCCCTACCCCAAAAGCAAAGCTTGACTTTGAACAAAACAAAACACATTCACATAAAAAATTCTTAGAAAATCACTCAATCTTTCTTTTTCTATTGAATAAACCCATTAAGAGAATTGATACAAAAGAGTAACAGACTCAACCCATTAGGGTACTTATTAATGGGTTGAGTTATTATACACGTCCTATCTCTGTGCCCATAACATGCAGTCAAAGTGACCTCTACGCTGTCACCGATAACGCCGTGGAAGTGGCAAAGTTTTGGGCCAACAATACCAGTATTTGAATAACTGTCATGACGGTGACACGATGAAGAAGAATGGAATATATTTCAACAACATAATATAGATATGCTTCGTTGGTCTAGTGGTCGCAAGCACTACTGCTGAGCATGAAGTCCTGGCTTCGATCCCCGGGTCGGGCATAGTGTTGTGTTATCAGGTTTTTCCTTCTGGAATTTCTCTGTAGCAGCCCCCGGGCTGTCATCCGAGTCCGAGGCCGGGTACAAGACTCCGGTCTAGTACCTGGTTGATGGCAATAAGCTTGCCCCCTTTTATGGGACTTAAACATAACTGGCGACATGTGGATATACTGTGAATAGCTGATGAGCTCCTCTAACAAATCAAACATCGTTACGATTTTGATTGAACTTCTTTACATTTTGTTTTATTCTAAACCAGAAAACCTAATATAAAATATTGAACACCTCGTTCTAAACTCGCTTGACTGTTCGAACCTAATTTATTGCCAGCCTGCACTACATAAGGTTGACTTTAGCGGAGAACTTTTACAGTACCTTCGGGGAATACATGCGAATATAGGCCTAAAGGTTATGATGGAGGAGTTAGGTTTTTTTTTCTATTATATTGTTCCACTGCTGGGCAAAGGTCTCCCCCATATTTTCCCACTTTTCTTTGTCATGTGCCGGAACGAGTCGAAATCGTCACGCCAGCGTTTCATAGGCCTGCCTCGGTGATGACGCCCGTCTTCAGGCACCCACTGTGTTACGAGTTTGGGCCATCTGTCTGGATGCATCCTATAAGTGTGACGCATCCAGTCCCACTTCAGCCTCGCAGACTTATCGCCAACATCGGCGATACCTGTCTTGAGGAGTGAGGTTATGATGGTAATATTATATGGTATTATCATATTATGTTACATAATCCCTTCACCTTCAGAAACTACATATAAAAATAATTCTTTCACACATCGCTTCTCCTTCGACGAGGTCAAAAGCGCAAATCAAACAATGTGTTGTGTGGGCCGAAACTTTCACCGTCTTTTGTTGATAACCCTTAAAGCAAAAAGGACGAACCACAAAGGTTATAGTCGAAATACAATAGAAGGGTTTGCCTTCGAAAACACCTTTTTAAATACCTTCGGGCGATAACACATGTTTCGTGAGACGTGACAACTTTTTATCATATTTTTATTTAAGTTGGTACGTGATTTTTGAAATTTTGTATTTGTGGGATTTTTTAAATTTTGTATTTGTGGTTTTATTTAATTATAGAACAAAATTTTAGTTACAAACGTCGTACAACAACAAACATCGTATGTTCGTTTGTTACGCTTTTACGCTAAAACGGCCAAACGGATCTTTATGAAATTTGGCACATGGGTAAAACATGACCTGGTTTAGGCAATAGGGCATGATGTGATATTCTCACGGAATCGAGACTAATGCGGGTGAAACCGCGGGACGCAGCTATTAAAATCTAAGTTGAGTGAAGCTTCATAATTTGTTTATTTTGATCATTCGAGTACTAAGCAATTGATTTAAACAAGCTATGTGCCGATGTGATTTCCCATCGGAAAAAATTACAAACTTTCATTCCCTATTTAATCTCATTTCGGAATAAATTTTCAAATACCCTTCCATTTGCTTTACGTTCATTTACGTTCGTTATTTGTATGTATAAGAAACTCTTGTGCAAACATGCTCCTAACCCAAAAGCTTAGGCTATGCGTTGTCTGCCAGTGAGTGAACGAATGAATGAATTTAAGATTTTTATTAAATAAGGTATATTATTAGCTTTGTACAAAAGCTGGTTTGTAGTGAAGATTTTCTCAGAAATTTAAAGTTACTTGTTTTCAACCGGTATCTATGTATTTAACCATAAAATCTGCTAGGCAGGTTCTATTCATTTTAATTTAATTCCACTCTGAGTGGAATGCCTCAATAAAACTTGTCAATCTTTTTTTTTAAATTTATTTATTAAGGAAAACCCACAATTACACACTATACATGGTTAATAATAGCTTATAATCTAGATATATCAGTGCGTAACTAACTACGTTATCCACATAGAAATGCGAATCGAAATCTAGAAGAGCACAAGTACAACATTACTAATTAATCTTACATTAACACATTACTTACCTTACAAGTTAATAAATCCTATTCTTATAATACTTAAATTTATACATAATTGTATGAGAAAAACGGTTAATCATCTGCTTCTTCGATCATTTTAAGATTGACAATGCGAATTATGTTAGCTGACAGCTTTACGTAGTCAAACAAATTAATAAATACAAATGTCACTTCTCAATAAACCTCCCAACCCCGTATTTACTATGGTACACCCCTGCCTAGCCCGTCAGGGAAAACAAGCGTAATGTTCTGTCTGTGTTTGCTTTAAAAGTGAATTGAGTTTCAATAGAAGGAAAATCTTTTATGTATCATCACAACATTACCACAGTAACTTCATTCAGTAATACATACACAACTCTTTGTCACCATTCACATCGCTCTTAAGGCCAAGTCCCTCATGTCACCCAATTAATCGTGAACCCTAAACCACCCTAATTTCACCACTTGTGTAGATTTACGAGAGGTCGATTAATACTGGTTGGTCTTTCACACGATATATAACAAAATGTTAGTGGTTTTGACAAGGGACTGCCAGACTTTTGGGTGAACAGTGTTTTACTGTGGGTCAGTTATCATTTGCATTCTGATTTAGGGTGTGGGGCCTTTTTAAAAGGGTTTTAAAGGGTTGGGTGTTCTGGTAGTGGAGGGTTGAATTATCTGCTTGTTATTGGACTGTGATCATTTTTAGTTCCTGATTAGGAAGTGTTATAGGCCCCTTATACAGGACGACAAAAATATCGGTGAGTGGGAGCTAAGCCTATTAGAGGGTTGTGTACTCATGATGGAGTATTTTTCTTTCTTCTCTTCTTAAGTTACAATCATTTTAAATACCAGTACGCTAAGGTACTGGTATTTAAAATAACAATCTGAATCATTTTGAAGGATATTTATGATAATCCATTGCTTCATATTATGTTCGAAAAATTTGTATACTCAACAACGTAAATAACGCAATTAATGTTGTTGACCTGTCAAAATGAAAGCCATTGCTACTGTTAAAGTTGTCAAAAAATAAAAGACCCGTTTTGACATTGACAGTTCTAGTAGTTAATAAAGATCAAATTCGCAAAACACGTATTCGTTTGTATGAAACTGACAGGTGTCAAGAACGCATTCTCAAATGTCAAAACGGGCCTTATATTTTTAGACAATTTTAGTGTGTTACGCAATTACCATTCAGGACAAATAATAATACAATGTAGTAAAATATGGTCCATATGAAAATTTTTAAAAACGTATTGTAATATTTTTTTTTTTTTCAAATTAGGACTGATTTTTGCAACGCCTGATAATTTTATCCGAGGAATAATTTTTAATTTTTGACAGTTCTCTTCAGTCCATATAAAATCTGTCAGACGTTAAATCCACAAAACAAAATTATCTGTCGATTGAAAAATCAGCCCTAAATGTAAAATATTTATAAAGCTAGAGACATATTCGTACCAAACCTAACTTTATCTAACTACAATATTTAAAATCCTTTTACTCCAAAAAACAGTAACTAATCTTGCTTATAAATGCTGATCCAAATTATAAGCCGCTTACCCTTGTAATAATCGAGAACTGCCTAATTAAATTATAACAGAGGTTTGACTTTACAGACGAAGGCAATTTTTGCTACAATATTATGTAATCCCAAATACGCACGTTCGCGTTTTTTGACGCGCTGGGATGCGCTCTGTTGGATTCTCAACTTGCGGCTTTTTTAGAGTTGAATTGAGAGTTGAGGGGCTTGTGGCTAAGTAATAACAGCCGCACGGATCGATCGATCAGGTTAAGCTACGCTTACCGCGGTTGGTCCGTGGATGAGTGACCATGTTCAAACACCAAGACCCCTCCGTGCCTTAGAAAGCAAATTAAGCCGTTGCGCGTTGGTCCCGGCTGTCATTCGTGGATCTTTGACAGTTGTAACGGGTCGTCAGAAGCCCGAAAGTCTAACAGCCAGTCTTACCAAGGAGTATCGTATTACCCAGTAACTGGGTTGTAGAGATCAGATAGGCAGTCGCTCCATGTAAAATACTGGTATTCAGCTACATCCGGTTAGACTAGAAGCCAACCCCAACATAGTTGGAAAAAAGGCTGATGACCGATAGTTGAAAATCCTATGCGCGAAAATCATGGGAGTCTAAAAATGCGCTAATAAAAACGTTTTGCTTCATTAGCGGGATAGAAATTCTCTTCTTAGTTACTTGTTAGCGTTTCATGTTAGCGTCTATTTTTGGTGAACAAAATATTGTAAGTTTTTAATTATAACAGCCTGTATTTGTACGTAGGAAAAAACCTCTATTTGTGCAGAAAAGGAATGATAATCTATACAACAGGACGTAAGGCGGAGGTTTAGCCAAGCAAGGGGATACGTATGGAGACGTATTTAGGAAATACTGCTTTGAAGACTCTAAAGGTTCACAAATTTTTAATACCACATTTTTTTTATAGTTTTTTCAAGAATTTCCAAAACTTTAGCTTTTAACACCTGTAACATTTCTTTACATGTGCCTGATGTTTTTTTTTTTTTGTATTATGTTGGTGCAAAGGCAATGGCAGATGCAAATAAGAACTGAATAATTAGTGCTAAAACATGGAATGAGGCTTACCAGCTAGCCCAAAACGGTTTTGATTTGGTAAAGAAGAGGCTTTATGATAATGTACTTACCTTAAACATTGAAAAAACAAAGTACCTGACCTTTTCGATCCGTAATCCTTCACATGCGAGTCTAAACCTAATCACGCATAATTGTACCCTTAACGCTTTGGGTTATTCTAAATGCTCATGCGCCCCTCTAGAACGTACAAAGACAATTAAATATTTGTGTAATTGATGAAAATTTTACCTTCAAAGCACACGTTCAACTACTGAGTAAAAGGATTCGTAAGCTTACCTACATTTTTAAAACATTGAGACACGTAGTGACCCCGGTATTTCTAAAACAAATTTATTATGCGCTTTGTCAGTCACTGATTACATATTGCATAGGTATCGTCCTGGGGCGGTACACCAAAAACTACGATAAACCAACTTGAGGTTTCACAGAGAACATACTGAAACTCTGTAATTTTACGCCTTTCCGTTACTCTACCACACTTCTTTATGATTACTGTGAGGTGGTGACTGTGCGTCAACTATTTGTCTTAAGTGTCGTCTCAAAACAGCATGTTATCTTGAAGTACAATCCAACCCTGTTAACAAAACGGAAAGGTTTACCTGTATGCAAGAGGTTATCAGACCTAAAAACGGCTTTTATTTGTAGATTTTACCCAGTTTTGGGCCCTTATTTATATGACAAAATTAATAAGATTCTAGAAATATACTCGATGAATAAAGTGTCTATGAAGAATTCGGTATCTCTGTGGCTTTGGAAATTAACGTACGACCAAGCGGAGAATGCATATGTTGACCATCCTGAAATAGTGATACAGCAATTTGTCGGCTTGACCTGAAGTATCTACTAGCTAAAATTACTTAATTCTCTACACACCCTCTGACACTCACCTTCTTCACCTTATAAACCTAGAGGACATCAACCTTTCATTCTTTTTATATAATTATGTTCGTATTTTAATAAACTGTTTCCTTTTGTTATTAAGCTCATACTTGCATACCCAGTCCGAGGGCTTGAGGCGTTGCGTGCTGAAACACAGGCTATAAACCTAGTTCAGCAGCAGATGCTAATAATTAGACACTATTGTAACTGATTTACTCTTAAACATAATTTTAAGTAGCTAAGACAAATTGTGTAACTTGTTTATTCTTTTGGTCTAATAAAAATATATATTATTAGTACTGAGCTCTCAAAGTAAAGGGAACAAGAAAAAAACTCAAATAGGTAACAGTTAAAAGTCATATTGATACAATATAACAGCCGGTCTAATCTGTAATTAATCTCACCGTGAAAACTTACGAGAAAATGAAGTGAATTTGAAGTGAGCTGTTATTCTACCTGATACTTATAGGCATTGACATTTTTGACAGCTCACTACAAACTCACTAAGTTTGCATGGTAAGATTTTAACAGAAAAAATCGGCTGAATGAGATTCGAAATTGTGGGCTAACATACACCTAAGGTCTATTTTATGCATATAATATATCTAGCTTCAAATAATATACTTTGATTCGTTAAAGAACCTTGCAACAAATTATTGAAACATCGAACAATGTAGCAAAACAGTATTCTATATATCTCCATCACAATTCAAGTCGCATTACAATAAAACTTTCAAACTTCTGATCGCACGATTAACTCTGAACCGAAGCCATTTCACCGATAAAAAGAAATCACTAATACATAAATAAATACAATATCACTTTGCAATAGCCTATGTCGTATTGAGACAATAACAGTGACGGGAAATCAGCAGAGAACAGATCCGGATCCGTAACTGAGCAATTTACGGAATGACCCAAGTTCCGGACTTCGTCCCGATCGCTTATCGAAGTCGTTCAGTCCTTGTCTTATTGTTTTTTTTTTCTTGGGCCATCACATTCGTAAGCTAATAGAGTTCTAGGTGTTATTTTGTATGTTTCGATATGGTGAAGTGATTGAGTTGAGGAAGCTGAATTAATTTAGATTTCTAAAAGTGAATCTATTGTCAAGAGCAACAGAGTGCCAGACGGCTAGCCTTTTCCCAACTATGTAGGGTTTACTTCCAGTCTAACTGGATGGAGCTGAATACCAGTATTTCACATGGAGTGACTGCCTATCTGACCTTCACAACCCAGTTACTCGGTAATACTGCTAAGACTGGTTGTCAGACTTTCGGGCTTCTGACGACCCGTGACGGCTGTCTAAGATCCACGAATGACAGTCGGTGCCTACGGCATTGCGTGCTTTCCGAGGCTCGGAGGGTACACGGTATGTAAAGATGGTCACCCATCCATTAATCAACCGTAACAACAGTAGCTTAACTAGATTGATCGATTCCCAATTGGCTATTACTACTAAGCCACAAACTTCGTTTGAAACATTACAATAACAGGCAATCTTATGTCACTTATAAAGAACCCTTGGCAGAAACCGTATGCGCCTTAATAGATTCGAATAAAAGTGCATCCGTGTGATTTCTCTTGAAAAAGAAAACTTATCTTTCTAAGAATGAGCAAAATGTAATCACAGTTGCTATCAAGCGTATAAAGTATAGCGTTAACGGTCATAGAAAGAAAATGGTCAATGGCGCGGAACAGAACTAAAATAAATCAATAAAAAATAAATAAATCATTTGTTTTTTAAATGATTTTTGGGGCCAAAAAGGAATAAAATGTGGGGCGAACAAAGAATATCTTATGTGGGGCGAACCTTGTAAAGCGAATGCAGAAAAAAACATTATTTCATGTAGGTACATACCTAGAGGTCACCTACACATAATATGTAGGTAGTTGTTCCATTCCAAAAACATATGCTAGCCTAGTATTTGCAATGGATTGGAACGACTACAAAAAAAAAGCAATTGGTTTAATAAAGCCGTGAGATTCCAGTATCGACACGTACGAATACTATCATTTTTTTTTATCTGAAGTTTATCCTAAATTGGAGATAGGACAACAAATTGAAAAGAAATCTTTTTATCCTAAGTGGGATATTTCTTTGGTAATATAAACACTTATGTATGTTAAAGTAAATTTGAGCAACGTGATGAGGGCTGGAAATACAAACCATATTACGACTATTTAGCTTCTTAAACTACGAAAGAACTGCGGTAGGCAGAAAATACTACAAAACGGCACCTGCTACGATCCATACATACTTAGTAAATAAAATATATAATACCTAACGAAATTTAAATAATTGAAATAATTACATTCTATTAAAAAAAACTTTTAGTCGACTGTTTTAAGACAAGACATATTTGAATACTCGAGTCGCAGCATAAAGAATAGGCAACATTACAATCCTGCTAAAAAACTGAATCTACTATTGAAATATATTCAGCCGTTAGAGCGTATAGAATATAGTTTTATTTGTTTGAATCGTAGGGATGCCATCAAAGACTACTCAGCAACAACCAGGCAATGTTTGCAATACCTACGTTTCCTGCATCTTATTTTTCATCAGAAGGTCAATTCTTATACGTTAAAATGCAAGTTTCCATCTCATCTCAGGCACGATCAAAGTCAAAAATTTAAGGAAATTGGTAGCAGTTTTGTCAGTTTGGGACTAAGATCATAAAAAATCTCCCTACAAACTTGCTATAAAAAGACCAATAAAATCGATAAATAAACTACGCAGAAAACCCGTTTGTAATGTAAATTGATTTGTTCTACTGAGATGGAATGTAGGTCTTATATTTTTATCTTAACCCCTATTTTATTGTCAGTACTAACAACAACGTAGAATCTAGTTAAATGTGAACGTATCTAACACACAACATAACATCACGCCAGTATTCTCTGAAGGGTTGAAGGAGAAAGTTGCACCTATAATAGTCATTTCGCCAAAACGTTCTTAAAAATACGAAGATAGCCCCTTAGTATTAAGCTCTAAAATAAGACTACCAAAAGATTACAACACGTACCAACGCTAATCTGCAAGAACAGGCCAACTTCGCCGATCCATTGTTAGCCCAGCAGCATAATATAACCCGAACCAATGTTTACCCCCGGTCCACAGGGAAATGCTGTACTCCGTAAACTCTCCGAGGAGGTCCAAGCTTGTCCACTGGCTACATTGAATTTAGTGTTTGTTGCGCTAAAGTTTATGCGGTGCAAGGGAATTAGAGTTGTGTCCAACGTCTTACCTGATGCAAGCTTGGTCTTTAAATTCGGGTATTGAAAACATTTAGGTGGTTGGAGGAAATCATTTCGAAGCCAAATTGAATTACTATTAAAGATATGGCATGGAATTTTTTCTTTTGTAACGTTTGTCAAGAATATAATGATGGCTCATAAAAATAAAAATAAACATTCTGCATCAAGATCCCCTTCCTTCTGAAGGTAGCCTTCAGGCTAGAAAAAGTGAATAACGATGATGATTAGGACTAGAAAGAATTCTGTAACTAAAATCAAACAAAAACATTATCTTCGTATCAAAAGAGTCTTCATAAATGGCAGTACTAATATTTTTCCCGCGCAGCCTTGGTAGTCTGTAACCCTGGTACCACTATTATTGACTAGGTATATAATTGCACGATAAGCATCGTCACCATGCCATGAACTATAATATAACTAGTACTGTGAATATAGGCTTCAATGGTCATGAACTGATAATAACCACTTTTAGCAAACGGATAATCTTATTGTTGTTACTTTTCCCGACGCCATTATAAATTAATTATACCAGCCCTATTAGGTCTTGACGCAGAACGTCACTTTCGCAAAATGACATCGTGAAAAATTTGATCGCTTTCACATAACGTCACTTTCGCAAAACGTCATTTTCTCAGAATGTCACTTTCGCAAAACGTCGAAAATGACGTTTTGCCTCAAGACCGCCTATTATTGTCCCACTGCAGAGCAACGGCCTCTTCTCATACGGAGAAGGCACGAGCATCGATACCACGCTTGCTCCAGATAGGTTGGTGATTTCATACTTATACTCGTAATAATTATAACTGGAGTCCAGGTTTCCTTATGATGCTTTTCCTTACGAAAAAGTGCAATTTTTAAACCAGTCGGTCTATTCCATAAAAATCTCACCGTGAAAACTCAGATGAAGTGAGCTTGCAGTGAGCTGTCAATAGTGTCAATCCTTAGCATATGGTGTTATGAATGAATGAATGATCACTTCAAGCTCACTACACGTAAGTTTACACGGTGAGATTTTTACAGAATAGATCACCTGGAAACACACAGCTCACAGATTTGCAATAGGTTGAACAATAGGATTCAGCAACCGCATTGTTTTATATAAGCTTTTATGGATCTTTTGTTTCGCCAGCTTCTAGTTTCATGCTTCAAAGGAGCTCAAACGTTACTTTGAGATTGAAACCATGCATTCGCTTTTATACTAGTATTTCATTACATGGACAGGAGTTTTAGGATTCTAAAAGCGGCGGTCAGTGTGTAGATTGTGTTCTAAATCTATGAACGATATTGTTTGGCTCTAGGGTTTAAGAGAGAATATAAAGTGGACAACATGAATGTTAGAATAAAATTGATGGCTTCCCGAGTAGAATTTTGTTTAGGATTAGTACTAGAACTCATTACCATCTGCCTAGCCTTTTTCCCACTATGTTGGGGTTGGCTTCTAGTCTAACCAGATGCAGCTGAATACCAGTTTTTTTTCATGGAGCGACTGTCTATCTGACATCCACAACCCAGTTACTGGGTAATACGAAACCCCTTGGTAAGATTGGTTGATTAGTACAAGAACTATCATCATAAAATCTATTTCTATTACCAAACAGTACTTTTAAATACGAGCTTCGGGAAAAACATGAAATCTCGTCTATTTTCAACTAAGTCGATTCAAGCTACATCAGAACAACTCCAGCCATGCTAGCGGAGCAAGACTGACAGTTCAGGGGTGTGTGAGACGTGCTTAAAAGACAGTATCATCACTCAAGGAAGCTCTTTGAGTGTATTCCTCGTCTCTAAGATCGAAAATGGAGATTATAGAGACACAATGTAAATCAGGACTTGCACTGTGTCTCGTACCGTGAATTAGTTACTATCATTATAGCCAACGATTCTAACGTCATTATTATGATTATCTGGTGAATATCTGTTATCGTAAATAACAGACATCTACTGCTGAATATAGGCCACCCCCAAACATCGCAACACGCGGCAAGCCCACGTGATAGCAAAAAAAAAAACATAACCCAAAAAATCCTCAACAAAAACTCCCAACGTAGTTAACCCCAAATCCTCATAGCTACGAACTAAATCCCTAGATTAAGCTAAGCCCTCATTGGTCGAGGCTAAGTCTAAACAAGGGCCTGCATCTCCAGCCGGCCAATCCAAAGCTTCGATTGTTAGTGCACGTCGGTCCAGCGTGGTACGTCGGAAAAGCGTAGTACGTCGAAACAGCGTGGATGACAGGGCAGGTTGCAGGGATTACGGCCGCCCAAATTGGGGACAATAACTGCTGTGAAATTTCTGGAAAACGTTGACTTTTGGATTGAGAGATCAAGAGATTTGTGGTTCCTTAAATTCGGGAGCTCTGTAATGGTTTTAAAAGATAATTGGATGCGCCCGTTGGGTTTAAAATTGACATATTTTGAAGACATAACATTCGTTGCGAATTTTTCGAATACAGCTGTTTCTGGGTCGTCTGCACATAAACAGTAAAGTTTCCATCATATATATATAGATAAAATTCAGAGTACAACTACAATCTAAATACGTAATAGTACTGGTCTTTTAGGAGCTAGTTCAGTAAACATCGTACGCACTGTGCTGTGGTACAATCACGTATGAAAATGACAAATTCACTCTAATATTCACATCGAATTCGAATGGGTACTCGTACCAAAAGACCAAAACCTTTGTAAGAAGGTTACATATTATGTAAGTCACTTTATTCGTTCTCCCATATTTTCCACTCGAGTATAACGTACTCATATCTCAAACAAAATTAAATTTGTATCTAAAGACCAACTTCCCCTTAAGCCCTATGCGTTACAATTGCGTGCAGCTTACTTAGTGGATAATTGGCCCCTCACAGCCACTGAACGCAGGGAGGGCAAGCCGGTCGCAAGTGCAAGCAGTATCGTTGGATATTAGCTGAATATTAGGTGAGTTTGTTGACTGTAAGTTGGGAAAGGCTTATTAGAATTAAGAAAGGGTGTAGGGATGATTAGAAATAAATAAGGAGTACTTAATAAGGTAAACTTTATGATATTTTAAGTGGTTCTAAGTTTTTTTTTTTTACGAGAACGGTGTAATCTTTTCTATAGTGACTTTTAATTTAGTTTGTAGAAGAGAAAACAGTTACAATTTTGCAATAAAATCATGAACCTATGTTCAAAAAATTAAACCCATTGAAACAAATCTACGAAATAATTACTTGTTCTCACTCTCACACACTATTGTCTATATTTCTTATTCACTTCTCCTTTCGCAGATCTGCTAACCGCTTGACATTACTAGAATTTTTTTTTTATGTCAGCGATTGCAACCTGCTCAATTTCTTAAGAAATAAGCAGTACCTTTGTACTCAAATTATAATTATGTCGTAACCCTTTGTATTTTAATAAAATAACAGAAAATAACTAAATTGTATTTTTAATAGGTAGGTGATTGATTAATTGAGCTGGAACTTGATTTCAGTTTGTTTCGCTCCTAAAAAATACTGCGTTGAATATTGCTTCAATCATTTGCCAACAATTTTTAATAACACGAGAATATCATTTAAAATTTGGAACAGCTCGCGTATTTATTTTATTAGTTTCAGTTTCAAAATCATTCCGGAGCAAAAATTACTTCGCAAAATAAATAAGTATTGGAAAAATGAGCGTTTTCAATAAAATAAAAAAAAAACAATCCAGCGCGAAATTACTGTCGAAGCATTGGTTGCTGATTCGGTGATTCTCAATTAATTTTTCATTAACTCTTTTGGCAAATAAATAAGCTGGTAATGTAATTCATTTTTCACAGCCAGTGATGATGGAGTATTTGATCGAATTAATGATTTCATATAATTAATAATCATCATCATTGTTTGATACATCGTTGGTTAAGTATAATAAACTAAAGTTGTGCATAATTGAATATAACAAACAACTCGTAAATGAATTAATTGCCATATTTGATCGTTCATTGTTTTGAGAGTTCAATGACATGTGGTAGACAGAACGAATGACTACCTTATTGTGTTTAAAAAATCAAAATCGTAAAAAATGATTTATTATTGAATTTTTCCATCTGAGGGGCCATTTTCGTACGTTCACAGTCTGATCTCAGTCTTAATCAATCAAAAATACCTCCAATTGCCCTACATTTTTGACAAGTTTTTGGCATTGATTGTCGCTGAGATGAGATTGCGACTAGATTTTTGCCTTCTGTTATTGTGACATACAAAATACGCCTTACACACACTTTGTAAATCTTCAAGACGTTCTTGTCTTACTTTCGTCTTTCTCTACTTGTGAATTCAAAACTAAGTCAGATTAAAAACATATCAATAACCCTTCGTATTTTCATCTTCGGAACGTCCACGCGAGACACAATGGCTTTTTAATTGTTTCTGTAATTACTGCATAAAACCGGTTAAACTTCACCTAAGAACTTAATGGTTCCTACATAAGGCTTATTTTAAGCCCAAGCCTAAATGTCAAAAGGTCAAATCACTGGTCCTTCGAGTCGAAATCCAAGTACCAATCATCATTAGCAACGCAAGTTTTAGTTACCTAGTCAAAATATTCACATCTGCATTTATATTATAGCATTTTACACTTTAAAAGCTTACAATAACAAGAGTTTAAAAACACTTTGAGGTCTCATATACAATGTTAATATTTCCTGTGACGTGTACTCGCGCGCTAAACTTGGTGCATTTAATGTTTTATTTGATCATTGCTCCGTACTCCTGTGCAGTACTGTTGTTTGTTTCCATTCCACTTGGTATTAAGATAGCTTTTTGTAAAGTTCTTTAGATGCGGGGTAGTCAGTGTTTTATACAATTAATCCTAGCTTAGCCTTTTCCCAACTATGTTGGGGTCGGTGTCCAGTCTAACTGGATGCAGCTGAATACTATTGTACATGAAGTGACTGCTTATCTGACCTCCACAGCCCATTTACTGGGTAGCACGATACCTCTTGGTAAGACTGGTTGTCAGACTTTCGGGCTTCTGCCGGCTCGTAACGACTGCCAAAGATTCACGAATGTCAGCCGGGAACAACGGCTTAACGTGCTTTCCGAGACACGGAGGGGTCATATATAAAGATGGTCACCCATCCACGGATCAATTGCAGCAAGCGTAGCTTTACCTGGTTGATCGACCCGTGAGGCTGTTATTACTTAGCCACAAGCCCCTGCTATTTAATACAAATATTAAAATAGAGCTTTTCAGAAAAAAAAAATCTCTATTTTAACTAAATATAAAAACTGATTCGTCTGTTAATCAGACAGATTAAAACCAGCGAGACAATGGCGTAACACACTATCAGTAACAATGGCTTTCATATTGACGCTTCAGCAACATTAATTACGTTATTTACGTTGTTGAGTAGACCAATTTTTCGAACATATGAAGGAATGGATTAGCAATATCCTTTAAAATGATTCAGATTCTGATTGAAAATGTCTTACGCTATTAGGCAGCAGTAGCTAGTGCATACCAGTAACTCTAAAAAAACACGAATTGCTTAGATTTACTAATTTGCTTCATGGATAATTTTCGGTGAAACGTATCGCCTCGTCGGTCGTTCAATTTCAAAGTAACGCAGCAGCTCTCCCCTTAGCACGAAGCAGTCTCAATATGTAAATAGAGGTTCACCATCCAAGGCTGCAATTTCAAGGCTTGGAACTCGATTAGCTCCGTGGACCGATCAGCCGATCTACACCGAATTACACGAGCTCCTATACTGATAAATACAAATTGTGTTCGTAGTATTTATTTTATGAGTTAGTACATAAGATTTGAGGGAGTTGTAAACAGTGTTGGCCTAGTGGTAAAGGCCGCGACTCACGAGTTGATCATATGTGACTGTGTCCTTCTAAACTACCGAAACATAATTTCGAGAATTTCTTCCGAAAGGGTTATGTGTTTATTACATTAATATTAAACTTAATTTTAATACAAAAATATCGGTGTTTTATCAAATCGTAAAAACCTTGCGAAACAGGGGCGGGCTAGTTTTAGTACATACACAGAAAAAGCGGATTTATTTTAACAATCAATATTGGAAAAAAATACCGCCCAAAATAAACAACTCTTTTTGCACACCACTGCGTTCCACGAAAACATACTTAGCGGTGCTGCGGTGGAAAAGCAACACGTGTGAAAACTTTCGCGTTTCACAAATGGGTTTGAAGGTAGGAAGTATCGGTGTGCGAATACTGTTTTAGAATGTCTGTGTTCGCTACAACAGTAGCTGAAGTTGATAGTCGTGACGAGTATGAAAGCGCTTATTAGGTACATGACAGACATTTTAAAACACTATCCGATATTTCCCGTATCGGTGTGTGAATAGCGTTTTAAAATGTCTGTCATGTACACTACAGCAGTAGTTTAAGTTGATAGTCGTGACGAGTATGAAAGCACTTATTAGGTACTGAGTAAGTTAGCTTATTTTTCGTATTTATTATTTTACTAGCTGCGCCCCGCGGTTTCACCTGCATAAGTTTCGATCCCGTGGGAATATAGGAGTTTTTGCGTGATAGATTAACAAACATCCATCCATCCATACATACTTTCACGTTTACAATATTAATAGGATGCATGCCGTGTTCTATCGCGTTTCGCAAATGGTTATGAAGGTGGGAAGTATCGGTGTGCGAATAGTGCTTTAAAATATCTGTCATGTTCGCTACAACAGTAGTTTAAGTTGATATTCGTGACGAGTATGAAAGCACTTATTAGGTACTGAGTAAGTTAGCTTATTTTTCGTATTTATTATTTTATGCATGTCGTCTTATATCGCGTTTCGCAAATGCTCTTGAAGGTGGAAAGTATCGGTGTGCGAACGTAGCGTTTTAAAATTTCTGTCAACTAAAACTACAACAGTAATTTTAAAGTGATAGTCGTGACGAGTATGGTAGCGCTTATTACTAAGAGCTGATTTTACCAAAGTGACGTCTGACAGTTCTAGTATGGAAAATTGACAAAAATTCAAAATTTATTGTCAGGATTGGACTTATTCTAGGTATAGAAGTTCGGTGAAATTCGCCCTTATTACGTTAGCTTATTTTGTGAAATTCACCCTTAGTACGTTAGCTTATTTTGTGAAATTCACCCTTAGTAGGTTAGCTTATTTTTCTAATTTACTGTTTCATGCATATGGTGTTTACCTATAAGTAATTGTTGCGCTGTAATTTAATTTTAAGAACGTATTATGTCACCATATTCAGTGTGAAAAATTGTTGGTAAACCTATATAATAAATAAAAAATTATAAATTTTAAAAATCCCCAAAAATTTTTTATCGAATAAATCAAATTTTATGTCAGCCTCAAAAAACCAAAAAGCCATTCGTATCAAAGGACTACAAACTGACCAGCTTAAAAGACCAAAATGCTCCTGAATCACTGAAACCAGTCTGTTGTCAAGTGTCGACGGTTCCAAAACAGACAAGCCGTGCCGTCTAATCAATGCGCCCGAGCACTACGCTTAGCACATATTAATTAGCTAGACTGATACCTGAGAGCTCAGTTAATTTAAACGTGCTGCGCTGTTTAACGTCGAATGAGAGCTGCGATTGCGGGCTCCAATGTTTACGTGGCGTATTGATTCGGAGTCTAGGATGGTGGTGACTTCTTTGTTTCTATACGGTTTATTTAAGATGCATATCATGCAACGATTGCTGGGGGCTTGTGGCTAAGTAATAACAGCCGCACGGATCGATCGATCAGGTTAAGCTACGCTTGCCGCGGTTGGTCCGTGGATGGGTGACCATCTTCGCATACCAAGACATCTCTGTGCCTCGGAAAGTACGTTAAGCCGTTGGTCCTGGCTGCCATTCGTGGATCTTTGACAGTCGTTACGTGTCGTCCGTAGCCCGAAAATCTGACAACCAGTCTTACAAGGGGTATCGTATTACCCAGTAACTGGGTTGTGGAGGTCAGATAGGCAGTCGCTCCATGTAAAATACTGGTACTCAGATGTATCTGGTTAGACTGGGAGCCGACCCCAACATAGTTGGAAAAAGGCTAGGCAGAGTTGGACCTAAGGACTAAGCAACCTAAGAGTTACACTCAAAAGGACCAACCCATAAATCGTACTTGCAGCCAGGTAAAAAGGTAGTCAGTGCGGTAAACGATTAACGACGAAGTTTCGAATGAAAAATCGCATCGTAAAGTCTCTATAACAACTCGCCTTTACAGCAGTAACTACGCAAACTTTCCTAGTTCGTTCCCTCGCCTAAAATATCCAAAAACAAATGCCTGCAGCGGTGTTCCGTTCTATAACTTGTTCTCATCCGGAGCGCACTTAGGTGCAGCGCGCACTAACGACTTTTTGTTACTGAAATGTATTTTATAGTACCTACTTATCATACAAATGTACTGTCAGAGGGAAGTGAAAAGACAGTTTTGACAAAGGCTAAAAAAAAATAGTAGCAGAGCTTAACTGTCACTAATGAGACACAATTACTTTTTCTATTGTTACTAAGCTTAATAAGCTTGCCTAATAGACAATAAACAACATAGATGTACCATCGAAACGAAAAGAAGAAGGATATTTCTCCCTCATGAACGTCTTAGAAGAAAACCTGGTCAAAAATCTCCAGTGTATGCATATCCTAGCCACGTTTCGTTGTTAAGCACAAAGAGTACGCCACCTCACTGGTTCATCGCTTTAATTGAGTTTCAAGTTTTTGATAGTGCCGCTGCTATTCCCTTGTTTTACACTGTGATTCTGTGAGTCATTGTTCTGTTTTACACCTATAGAGTGCGGCATGAATGAGAGTTGGTGTTTGTTTTAAATTAATGTCGGAATTTTGAAATATTGTTCGGGGAGGAAGGAAGTAATTAGGAGTCATTATTTTTCGGTTTTTGCCATGTGCGGTGCATTGTAACTAGTATACTTATTACTAGTTCATAATGCCTATACAAGGAATAGGATCTGACGACTATTGCCTAGATTCCACTCCATAGCCATACACCGTAATGGTAGCCATCTCGCCACATGGCTTCCCTCTTCATGTGTATGCCAAAAACTTCTCTATATTTTATTTATTGAAAGTCACAGAGTTTTATCGACTACTATTCGACATCTTTTAAGTATACTACTCTTACGGCTTACAATCATCCTGCTTTTTTTGTTACCCCCTTCTGCCTTACGCAAAATACGCAATTTGACGTGGAGTTGCGAACACCAGCCCGAATTCCCTTCCGTGCCACTGCTGGCAGAGGTCTCCCCCAAATTCTTTCAGGTACCATCTCTCTATAGGGCATTATTTACCTCGTATGTTTTCCAAATCCATGTCAAACAGTATATTTCTCATACTCCAACATTCACAAAAACACACTAAACCAAAACTAAATGCATAGAGTTCCTCGAACTCCGTAAAATATGCATTACATCACATCAAACTGTTGACGGTAGAAATAACAGTAGTGAAGTAGTATAGTGCTCCGTTTATAAGGCTGAATTATACTACTTGCAATATTGTATAAATATAGCGGAATAGCTACAGAAGCGATTTAGCAGTAGGCGATGAAATAAAATTCCCAGCGAGAAGCGACAGAGATATATTAAGTACAAGGTACAAAGCAGTAATGAATGATCATACAAAATAGACAGGTATTTATACTAATGAATTAAAACTAAATAATAATAATAAAGGTTCACGCTTGACCGTTTTGCGTAGGAGTTGCCGCCCCCTCGTTAACGTAAACAATAGACGAGTGCGCCGCCATCTTGCCTCGTTAGTGCTCGGACAAAGGATGCGCGAGCGCTGTGTTCCAGAAGGCGGGGCTTTGCAACATCATACGATATGACGTATAGGGTGGCGTGATTTCTTACCGAGGTCTCACTGTTCATAAGTGACAGCGGATGTCGTAGCGGTTTTGGTCGCTACAGTAGTATACGTTTGCTATCTCCTATGTGCTGACTGTAACAGCTTAAGAAAATTTCATTACGCCCCAACAGATCCGTAGCTCCGTGTAGTATGTTGTTGTTCTCATCGTTCTCATATTTATTTAGAGAACTGTTCGCTTTTACGTGGCACAAATACAAGTTTTGAGTTTAGTTGGGGATGAAATGAGCAATTTTTGTAAAGAGTTTGAGTAGAATGTAGGGTGCTGACTGTTTAAATAGAGTTTTTGGGAAGTTTATGCTCCGTTCGTTTGAATAATTTGTACTCGATATAATTAATACTTTTTGTATTTAGCTTTAGATGAGTAGACATCTTCTTCCGCTTTAGGCGGATCACAGACTCTAACGCACCACGCGACAGAGCGCAGTAACGCGCCGCGCGTGTCTTTTTACATACAAATTCAATAAAAACGCGCTTTCAATTTGACTCCGTTTCCCGCGCCCCGTCGCGTGGCGCGTTATAGTCCGCCTTAGTATAATATAGACACAGAGAGGAAACTTGCGTGGACTTGCGATCTAACAACACCACGCCAAAATATAAAATTACTGATTTTGACTGATCAGAACGTAAGTTTACTTTAAAGCCAGCTTACTCATTAAATCACTAATTACATTTAAAAATTGGTTCTGTTTCCGTCATCTTCAAATGATTTAAATTCGTTTATCGTTAAATATGCGTTATGAGTTGTGGTGTTTATTAACAAACACTATAATAGACATTCCTCCTCGAAATTGCACTAGAGCAGCCAATCATCGCCACCACGACCTCCTTTGTTCACCATGAGATTCGTTCACCATCAACTTTTTATTGGGTTACATTGAAATTAAATTCTTTAAATAAATTCCACTTCAATTATTTTTATTTCGTCATCATTCTCTCAGACTCTTCCAATATATCGTTCGGCTCCCAGTCTAACCGGATGCGGTAGAATATCGACGTTTTCGACAGAACTGCGTCTAACTGACTTCCGTTGTACTGGATATATCGATAGGAACGTTTGTTAAACCAATTTGTGGGAATACCTTAAACCCTTAAACGTATTGTGTTGTTGAGGTTTCTGTTAATGGTTTAATCTGAGTTATCTATACTGTTGAATGTATTTCTAATTTTCTAAAAAAATCATGCTTCTCCCACTCTTAATATGCAGTATACAGGATAGCATTGACATCGATGCGCAGCCTTTTACCATGGATTCAGTACATGAATCTGAAAAAAAAAACCTACTATAAAAAAAAATAAAAAAAATAACCTACGATCAATTTTAACGCAGGGGCGTTAATTAGTTCGTAGGTTGTTTTTTTTTTAATATTAGCTGTTCCATTCATTTTGACAGCTTAGGTATTGTACTTTTCTGAAAAAGCATTTTTTTTTTTATAACTGACGAAAAATGTCTACTCTCGGGGCTCTAGAACATATTCACGCATTACAGACTCAACCACACTCCCACACTGATACTGAAAAAAATATATAAACATATCATTACCGCAAACCGTTTGTACGAGTACATAACATAATTTGTTAAAATTTAAATGAAGGAGTCCTGGTGACCCGAAATGCAGGCCTTGAGCCTAGTTTACGCACCAGTCTCCCACAATATAATGCCCCTCCTTTATGTCACTGTAGAAATAAGTATAACAATAATAAGAGTATTATTGTGGAGAAAATAAACTATTTTATTATTATTATATATTATTCTAGACCCCCCAGACAAAATAAAGCCACAAAGCTCCTTTGATTCTGGTTTTATCTCGCTGTAGGTTATAAGAAAACGTCGACCTTATAATATAATTAGCTTAGCGCCTCAAGAAACTGAGCAATAATTAAAGATGCAGAAAACACAGATGCTTTTACTGTAGCTCAGGTACGCACGGGCGATTTTTTACGCTACGATTTTCTTTCACGCACTTTTCCTTTTTATTTTGAATTTTACTACCTGGGTTAGGCCCAGGTCGTGGACTACTTGTTTGCCAAATTGCATCCAAATCCGTTCAGCCTTAAAGAAATTTTATCCAAATCCGTTCAGCCTTAAAGAAATTTCATCCAAATCCGTTCAGCCTTAAAGGAGTGAAAGGGTAACAGACAGATAGAGTTAGCCCATGTACGCGGACATAAAAATATCACGTCGGGATTTTATCGCCCACTGGTTTTGCAACTCTTGGTATTGAGCCGAGCATTGAAAATGCAACAGAGCGCATCACAGCGCATCAAGAAAACACCCTGTTTTATGTTCAACTCTCGGAGCTAAGCAGAGCAAAGATAAAAAAAGGAAAATCATAAAAGCGCTCTTACTCTCTCCTCATCATCATCAGCCTATAGCAGTCCACTGCTAGGCCACTCCTATTGCACTCCATTCAACTCGATTTTCGCCCACTCTAATCTAGCTACTACCAGCCATCCTGAGAGGATCGTCGCTCCAGCTAGCCTGAGGGCGTCCTCTCTCCTACTTATTTCAAGTTTTACTGTGCCCGAGAGGATCCATAATTGTTTCTATTTATTAATACTTACGTAGATTATGGATTGCAATAAAGATTAATTGAATTGAAGTGAATTGAACAATAACAAATGGAACAATTCTAAAATGGATTAACTTAACGATTTTGGTTCAGTTAATCATTCGTTCTGTCTACCACATGTCATTGAACTCTCGAAACAATGAACGATCATATATGGCAATTTATTAATTTACGAGTTGTTTGTCACATTAAATTATGTACAACTTTAGTTTATTATACTTAACCAACGATGTATCAAACAATAATAATGATTATTAATTATATGAAATCATTAATTCGATCAAATACTCCATCATCACTAGCTGTGAAAAATGAATTACATTACTAGCTTATTTATTTGCCAAAAGAGTTAATGAAAAATTAATTGAGAATCGCCGAATCAACAACCATTGTCAATTGTATGACTTCAGAAATTGTTAAGGGAATAATGTTTCGACAATAATTTTATTGAAGACGCTCATTTTCCCTTTATTTATGTTGCAAAATTCTGCTTCGATATGATTTTTTTTTCGATTTGTTTTTTTTTTTTGGATATTTATTTTATTAGTTTCAGAGCGAGCCGTTTTAAATTTTTAAATGATATTTTTGTGTTAAAGTTATATTCTCGTGTTATAAAAATTTTTGGTAGTGGCGACCGCGTACCGGAGGACGTAGCGTTGGAAGGCCTCCCACAAGGTGGACCTTCGACCTTTTGAAGGCCGCAGGAACACGTTGGGTGCGAGAACCGGTCGAAGTGGAGGTGCTTGGGGGAGGCCTATGTCCAGCAGTGAACATCTTTCAAAATGATGATGATGTTATAAAAATTGTTGGCAAGTCCGGCAAATATCCAGTACGCTAAAAAAAATCGCCCATGCCTATCTGGGCTTACTACAACAACTCTTACTGTATAACGTTTCAAACGCTAAATGAATCATTATTACGAGAAACAAACGACAAAATGCAATTTTAGTCATTATTTAAATGCTTTGCTTTCCACTAGTTTGAGCAGAGTTAGTTCTGCGTTTTAGTTTGCGGCGCCAAATTTGAACTTTGACTGTGTTGTTTCAGACATTGTTGTAATATTAACGTTTAGTTTATGTTTTTAGAGAGGTATCGAGGCTACATTCTGGCCTCATATTATGGCACAGTTTTGGAAACTTTATCACGTGTGTCACGTACTATTTACTCTATAGAATAACAATTAAAAAATCTTAGATGCATTCAAAAGGTCATCTAGCAGTAAGGCCTTTTTATTGTGACTAGAATTAATAGCGCTCTTTTCATGGCCAAAAAAAAAAGATACACTCAAGCATGTTCTAGTGCCGAAATTGGAACCCTGTTTGAATATATTTGACGTACAGCTTCAATTGTTTCACATTCACATTTTTGGTCTAAGACATGCCGGTTTCCTCACGATATTTTCCTCCACCGTTTTGAGAGTAGTGGCGATGAAATTATTTTATTTTAATTTTTTTAACACTAATTAAAGTGCCTTTTTTCCGTCAGACTCTTACTGACTAAAAACCACCCCGGTGTTCCATCTCACACTTACGCCGGGGGTCGCGGGAACGTACGATCCTTCCGCAACCACCGACTAGTGCCGGCCCGCCACCGCGGGCCTCCTCGGGTCAGGGGGGGGGAGTAAGGTTTTGACTCACCCCGCGCCGTCACCTCAGGGCCTGGTGTGTGGGGGGCGACGGACGTCCCCAAGTCCGTCACCCCTGGACCCGTTTAGGGGAGCTGGAAGAGAGCGTTGTCCGCCCTCCGCCGATGCCCGGTGCGCCTGCTGCGGGCCGGGTGAGTGGACGAGATCTTCCTCTCCCTTTCCGCCGCCTCCTTCTACGAGACGACTGTTTCGCAAAAGGAAACCACCGCGTCCCAGGACTCTTTGCTGCCGACCATCGACTCGACCACAGCCGGCAGCGACAGGTCACTGCCTACCTCTGAGATGAAGGCACGGCGCGGCTCCTCCCAGGCGGCACACAAAGTAAAGTGCACGCCTTGGTTCGAACTCGCGACCTACTCGTAAGTCGGGACCGATAACACTGGGCCACTCTGCTCTGTAGATTGATTGATGAATGTGTAACAACGATGTCTTGTCCACAGGATGTCACGTCCCACCCACTTGGTGCTCCTCTTCGTGACGTTAGGAGTGGTGCACTCGTCACAGGGACACGCGCGCTCCTTCACCAGGTGCCAGCTGTCCAGGGAACTGCTGCGGTACAACTTCCCTAGGAGTATGATACCTAATTGTGAGTATAACTACTTTCATTTCATTTCATAATCTGCGAATATAGGAATGTGATCGTAGAACGTAGGTACTATATTTTTTGCCTGGGAAAAAGACGTGAGTATGTTCTATGTATGTATTGTATATGTGTAAATGATACACCACAAATTACCTGCAGTATTGTCTGTCTTTTCTCTTTAAATCCATCCAAAGTTTGTCTTTAAAAGATCACTTTTAGCGATACGACCGCCCATTATGTAACCCCTTATAATAAATGTTATGATTTTGAACCTTAAATGCTATAATCTCTCAATCACCAACCCAAGATTATCGTCACCATTCTAAATATAACAGGGAACCGCTCAAACCCTACTCCTTCATCTACATAGCAGAATGTACACATGATTAACTCGCTGCGACGCATCCAATACATTTACACACTGCTGCACATCAAAGACTTGCTCACGTTAAGACCATTGTACACGATGCACTTTGGAATTAATCTTTGAGGCGTTTCGTCGGTATTTATAGAGGTTTAGTCGTAAAGTCTGGGAGACTTTGAGTTTGTTCAGGTTTTTGTAGGAGAAACTTTACAAACTATTTTGAATGGGTTTTTGTTCATGTGGCCAATATTTAATACACATGGAAATTTTTCGAAGACTAAAAATAAAACAAAACAATTGAACAAAACTTATAAGAACATTCATTTGATAAATTTCAAAAATTTATATGATTGTATCCCGAAGTGTACAAAAAAAATACACTCAACAGTATCATTTTTATACAGTAGGTACAAACTTGGAGACTTTAAAAAATATCTCCCATTTTTATAACCAATCTTTATTGATCAATACATTACTGAAATTCCCAATTAAACCTTGATCTAAGACAAGCAGTGCGTTACCCAAGATTTAATGCATCGAAGAGTATCTCAGTCCCCTAGTGGCACCTCTGGAACGATGGCACATAACCGTTGCATTAGCTGAAGCTAATAAGGCAACACCCTAGAGACTGAGCATTTCTAGTGAAACTAGGTGTATCAAGGTAATTATTTTTTTAATGTTAGCTGGTAGAGGACTTTGTAGGCCTTGTAGACTTTAGATCTGTAGACCATTTTTTATTTTATCAAGTACCTGGTCCTTGTTGACAGGCCTACGCTGTCCTCCCATACCTACTGTAATTTAAAAACATTGTAAAAGCCAATTATTTTAAAAGAGTAACTGTGGAGTTTCTTGCCGGCTCTTCTCCATAGGAAACGACCAATTGGAACCGTGCACCTAGCTTCTGACGTTTCATAAGTGCATGGGCACTTATGAAAGACTGTAGGTCAAGGTTCAAACCCAGACAGGCAATTTACTTTGTCTAATTTATTTTCATCACCACTTCTCTCGAAACGGTGAAGGAAAACATCGTTAGGAAACCTGCATGTCCTAGAAACCAAATTTTAAACACGTGTCGTCCACCAACCGGCACTGGGTCCGCGTGGTGGATTACGGCCCACTCCCTCTCACAGAGAGGCCTGTGTCCCAGTAGTGAGATCGTTATGGTCATGTATGTATGGAGGGATAAATATCTATGATCACAGTCACCATTGCATTTGCATTTGTTTCTCGAAGTTAACATAAACGGCTTTGTTCATAAAAAGAGAGAAATTTAGTAGTAGTCTGAATAATTTAATTAATGCCTTGTTCTGTAGAGAGCATAGTTTTGCAAACTACATTTTCATTCATTATTTTATAAATTTCATTCATAACACTTCATTAGCAACAACATTCATTCATTCTTCATTAACAATTTTAATGCCTTATAATTTTTTAAATAAATATATATTATATTAGTTTAGGCGAAATAGAAAATACTGAAATACTGAATTGTTCTAGGAAACTACTCGTATTTTATTACAGGAAATCCAAGTTTCCTGAAAAAACAACACATTTCGCCTCTATCACATTTTATTGTCTTGTCACAAGTAAAATAAAATAGTTTCTAGATTTTTTCATCTTATTTCCCAACTTTGTTTTGAAAAAAAAAAACAATAGTTTTAATACCAGGACAAAAAACTTATCAAATAAAGTATCATAGATAAAAATGACTCTTTCATCAGAACACTCTCAAAAATATCTTCAATGAACACATACACATTCATAGTAAGATAATAAAAATACTATTAAAACCGTACAAGCAAATAAAGACTTTGTTTGAGAAGATATAAAGCGTAATTTTGATAATATCAATGAGCGTAAAGATAAAATTTTATGGCTTGCACTCGCGTAAGACCTCCTTCTCAAGGAGTTTTACCTGAATGCGCATTTACTTTGCTCTTGCTTCTCATATCTATATGCGAGCATAAATCTGGTGAATTGTTATAATAATGTAATCCTCAAACGTTGATGACGTCATAACTCTCAGGTTTAAATTGAAATGCTTTGGTCTTTATTTTGATAGAAGCTTTTTAGTATTCCACTCAGGTTAGCGTAGCGATACCGTTATTTTTGTAATAAAATCTCTCGGAATACTTTTCGCAAATAATTTTAGCTTTTTTCTGTATTTTTATTAACATTTTCTCTTTTTCGGAATTCAATATTCTCATGGTCCGTTTTTTACAACTGTTACTTTCATTGTGTTTGGCAAATATCAATTTCATAGGAGAGAGACTTTATTACCAGAACTAGCTTCAGCCTGCGACTTAGTCCACGTCCGCGTGATTTTTTTTTTTGTTTTAACATTTAATACTCAAATACTTAATGTCTTATGAGTTTATGACACTCGGCATTAGTGTATTTTGCGAGCAATGAAAGAATTTTTACTATCGGGTCAGTAATTCCAGAGACAACCTTTTACATACATTAACAAACAAACTATTTTACCTCTTTACAGTTTTTTTTACTAGTTCACGCTGTCCCACTCCTGGGCAAAGGCTGTCTTCCACCCCTTCCACTTCCTTCCAGCTCCTCCTTTAAAGTATTAGTTTAGATTACCTTCATCAAAATATTTAAGTTGCCAAAACTGACTAACCAGTTATTAGACAAACATTGTTTTTCCCGCAACAGCCAAAACCAACAAAAACACCCCATCTATTACGTCAATCCACGGTAAGCAAAAGTAATACAATCTACAAAGATTGGATTCGTATAAACGAGGTTATCATAGCTTTGAGTTATTTCCGATCACCACGGACGAATGTAATGAAGTTGCTACCAATCCCACAGAATCTTGTACTAAGGGATCAGCCAGAGTGAGGATCTTGCGCGAGTGCTGAAGCGGGCGCGAAATTTCAAACATAACTATGAAACCACTGTTTTCGTTCATATTAACTAGTGGAGAAAAGTGTTATTGGGTATTTCCATCAGAAATGTTCCCAGGAGTCTGTACTGAGCACAAGTACAGAGTCCGGGTTGCTGCTGTTAATGGCAATAGGCCCATTTTACATGTGACTTTTAACTGGCAAAATGTGGGTGTTACTGTTACACCTCTGTCCAACCCTTCGAGGAACACATGCGTAATGTTATGTTATTTAGGTATAGTGATACCGAGCGCCTAGTGTGAAGAGACTGAGCAAAATCGTGCGCGCAGTTTTCAAAACTAGGTATTTATTCGCTCGTTGCGGCCATACTGACAAGTCTCGCACCACGGCCAAAATCACAGTGATCTTTATTTTCATTTGAGTAAGGTTGCTGTTGGGCTGCCTTCACTGATAGGTCTGTCAAAATCACAGTGATCATTTTCATTAGATTAGATTAGAATAAGGTTGCTTTTGGATTGCTGCTGTAACTCAGAAAGGACTGTAGCTAGCGAGCGATCGGCTATTGTTTTATGTAGATACACTTCTACACTTCTACCTTACTTACCGAGTTGTTGTAAGGGGCACTGTTGCCTCCAAACCGCGCCCGCCACCGCGCCCGCTACCGCCATAGCCACCGCGCGCTTACCCTGCACTAGGCCACAGAATCTTGTACTTACAGTCGTACAAAGGAGCTGAATTTGTCGCTTGTCAATTTAGGGATGGCAGAGAATATAAGGAATGCAATAACTGCTTGGCTCCTCGAACATAATAAGACATGTATAAAGGGAATGGATTAGATTCGCTCGTAAATGTTCATTGGACTTCTAGATTCTGGGTGGTTGAGTTGATTACGTACATTCCTACACATATGTGCTTTTCCTTACATGTATATGTCTTACTTACTATACTAAATTCTTTTAAATTTCGTGTGCCCTCAAGGATTCCTCGTAAGCCAATTACGCCACTCTGTCCACCGCTCCGACGAACAGTCCTTGGGCGCTAGTTCGCCTGTCGCGAGGTTATGCAAGATAATTAATGAATGTAGCGATCTAATCGACTTGCACTTTAATTCACTATACAGTTTAAAAGCGAAGACTTTGAAAAACCTAGATGATGATTAATTTACCTTTTTGTTTTTTTTCTTTTTTGTTCTCTGTTTCAGGATCTAAATTACATTATAACAATTTGGATACTAGTAGTTGATATAAATTAGGGTAGTTTTCTTTTGATTTTTTTCTGTATCGTACGTACAACTTTCGTTTTGCATGCTGAGTTTACCTTTAAGTGATTGTACACTATTGTTTATCTGTTTTTGCTTGTTTTTTATGCACATAACTGGTGTAAACAATCGTTAGTAGACCAATAAATAAATAACTTTGTACGAGTGTAAACAAGTTTTTTCTATCGATTTCACACTGTCCTCAACGTCAATCCAGCTTTTTCCCAACTACGTTGTGATCAGCTTCCAGTCTAACCGAACGCAGCTCAATCAATCAATCTCACACTGTATGCAAATACCTACCTGAATGATGTTGGGTTAGGAACCTGAGAAACCCTTGATCTTTACCAATGTATGTACAGTATGAGCTAGGTACATCAAAGACTGCTTCCAATTAACAGTTTCCATACAAATTAGAAGACTTAGTAATGTCTGTTCCAAAATCATCTGACGAATGTGTAAACAAACCCTGTTCATGTTAATTTCTCACGCAATCACTCGCAAAGGGGAAATCAATGTAACAAATTCGTCTGTATTTAGAAGGTAATTTCCACTTTATACAATGGTGCCAATGTCTTAAAATCTATTTGTTTTTATCATAATTTGGTCCATTGTCCGTATCATCGTTTAAAGTTTGTTCATTTACAGTTCAATATGTATCTTTATAATTTACCTACTACCCTTAAAGCAATGGTGGCCCAGTGGTAACGGCCCCAACTTACGAGTTGCAGAACGTGGGTTCGAACCCAGGCAGGCGCTTTACTTTATGTAAATAATTCCATCACCGTTTTTTGTTTCTTGAACATGGCGGTTTCGCCATGTTCTAGAACCAAAAATTCAAAGTCATGTGACAACCCGCACTGGGCCCGCGTGGTAGATTACGGTCCTTTACCTCTCCAACAGAGGAGGCCTGTGTACCAGCAGTGTGGACATTATTTTATGATTATGATGATGATATTTTACCTCTAACACCACATAACATCACGGCCGTATTTGCCTAAGAGGTAGGCAGAGTTGTACATATAGTTACCCACATTTCGCCAGTTATGATTAAGTCCCATGCAATAATTACTGCTAAAAGCTAAAACTAAATCAGTATGTATTTTAACTTGATCATAAAATTAAACAGTCTGAGGGGCCCGTGGCTCAATAATAGCTCAGGTTAAGCTACGCTCGCTGCAGTTGGTCTGTGGATGGGTGACCATCTTTACATACCGAGATCCCTTCGTGCCTCGGAAAGCACTTTAAGCGGTTGGTCCCGGCTGTCATTCGTGGAACTTTGACAGTCGTTACGGGTCGTCAGAAGCCCGAAAGTCTGACAGCCAGTCTTACCAAGGAGTATCGTATTACCCAGTAACTGGGTTGTAGAGGTCAGATAGGCAGTCGCTCCATGTAAAATACTGGTATTCAGCTACATCCGGTTAGACTAGAAGCCAACCCCAACATAGTTGGGGAAAAGGCTGATGACCGATAGTCACCCACATTTCGCCAGTTATGATTAAGTCCCATGCAATAATTACTGCTAAAAGCTAAAACTAAATCAGTATGTGTTTTAACTTGATCATAAAATTAAACAGTCCGAGGGGCCCGTAGCTCAATAATAGGTCAGGTTAAGCTACGCTCGCTGCGGTTGGTCTGTGGATGGGTGACCATCTTTACATACCGAGATTCCTTCGTGCCTCGGAAAGCACTTTAAGCGGTTGGTCCCGGCTGTCATTCGTGGAACTTTGACAGTCGTTACGGGTAGTCCATAGCCCGAAAGTCTGATAACCAATTTTACCAAAGGGTCCAGTAACTGGGTTGTGGAGGTCAGATAGGCAGTCGCTCCATGTAAAATACTGGTATACAGCTGCATCAGGTTAGACTAGAAGCCGACCCCAAAATAGTTGGGAAAAGGCTAGGCAGATGATGACAAAATTAAACAGTCCAATTTTACGCTGGAACTTCTCTAAATCTCATCAATACTTTTCGGTCGATTAAAACCTAAACTCATTCTCAACTATCGAACGAACAAAGCCACGAACTACGGACTTCAATCCAAAATTCTCACTTCTCCTTCAAAATCGGTACATGTACAAATTAATTCGGATTAAACGGCTCCCCAGTTCCACGGCGTCAATTAAAATGTCTCCAACAATTTTAAACTTAAATTTAAATGAAAAGGAGGATCTGTAGATGTTTTGTCATTTGAATAGCTCCTTTTTATGCAAATAGGAGATCTCTCCGCCAAAAGTTTCGCGTGAACGCTTGTTAAGGGCGAAGTCGATTCATTTAGTGAATAGAAGTCAACGAATTTAATTTGCCTAAACAACTGGTTGGTTTTATTTTAGGCCGGATTTTGAAGTAAAATATTCTTAGAAAGAAAGAAAAGAAAGAAAAATATTTTATTCTGCACAAACAAAACGCACAGTTACAAATAAAAAATAATATTAATAAAAAAAAAGATAAGATACACATAGTTAAAAGACTCGTAGTCAAGCATAAAAAAAAATGTTGACACTTTTGTCTATTGCTTGATGTCAAGGTCAGGGACCAATGACAACTCACATCAATTGACAATTTGACATTGACAAAATGACAATACAACAAGACGATATTGGCAGATGGCCACAAAACAATAACAATAAAATAATCATAACAAACACAAAAAGTTCTTTAGAAAAAATTCTTTAAAAGTTTCTCAAGTTTATCTTTCACTGTGGAGTTTGTCAAAATGTTTAAAAAAATTTTTGGTCCTTTCTCCCACAAATATTAGAAATGCAATGTTTTTCATACTGTATAAATATTACTGTGTAGTTTTCTCAAAATACTGCTGTACTTGGGAGAGGCCTATGTCCAGCAGTGAACGTCTTTCGGCTGAAATGCTGATGATGATGACTGCGATTTCAATACGAATTCTGAGAAATAATTCAACAACCTTCACCATTTTTAATCAAACACCACGTCGTACGAAACAAAGAATCAGCACGTTATCGGAAAACAACTAAAAACTTTTTGCGCTTCTAATGATGGACACTTTTTTAAATTAATGAACCTCTATGAACTTTTTAGGTAGGTACGCTTCTAATGATGCAGCATTTTTTTTTTTAATTGAGTCTCTTTTTAACTTTCTGACATTTTTTCACAGTTGATTGCAGTAACTAAGCTAGGGCTCCCCAACCAAATGGGTTAGGTTAGGTTAGAACCGTGACCAACCGCGCGCGAGCGAAGCGAGCAATGCCTTGGCAGAGGCCGGCGAGCGCTACATCAAAGTTAGTCGCTGTTACTTGGCTATTAAGTATTTTTAGGACCCCAAAATATAAATTATATGAGGTTCACAAAAAGAGGTGCAATCATATCAGAAGTTCGATCAAATACATGCCTTAAATCATTCGCCCAAAAGTCAATCTGCTCAACTAGGGTGATTAAGATATAACCCAACAATATCGATTCCAGTAGCGTATTATGCTATGAACCATGTTAACAGTGAATATAGTCGTGTTATCTAAAGCTCAGTTCAGTCGACTCTAACATGGATATTCTGATACAGTACAATCAGAGTATCCTTGTAAATATATTGTAATACTTGCTTGTAATGCTTGTATGTACTACAATATCTACAAGGATTCGTGAATAAGGATAAGGTTAGATTTTATTAAAGGGATTATCTTTGGTTAGAATTTAGGTTATTTAATGTTCGTAAATGCTATGATCTTGGTGTTATTGCTTTGAGAAATAAAATAAGTTGTCACTAAATGATAACATATTTTATTTCTGTAAGTAGGTTTGTACAAACACTTTTACACGTCAATCATAATAATATTTTCAAAACTAGATGAGGTCGAAGTCTCCTATCTGACTACTCTGAGAAGAAAGGCCGATGTAAACTCAGAGGATAGGGGTCTCTTTTAAATTCCAGACTTAATCTAGGTCAGATCATGTGAAGACCATGTAGATTGGTGTCTGGTATGGTCTTTTGAAGAAATAACCAAAAATATTTTGAGTGGTCCAGTCAATACACGCATTTCTCAATAATCGTGCAGCTCAACTCAGAAGTAAAGGAGCTCAACGATTTTATGAACAATACCAAAGTAAGGACATCTGGATCATCACCATCATCACCCACCGACTTCACCAACTGCTGGGTAAGGCCTCTCTTCTCTCTTCTTGTGCCAATACCCACGCTCTTGTGCCAGCCTCATCTAGGTTTTGCCCGCGATGGCAACAATGTCGTCTGCCAATCTCGCCGCCGAACGACCCACATCTCGACTTCCAGTCCTTGGATGCCACTCTGTCACAGCCTTACTCCACCTGTCATCACTGCGCCTTACCAGGCGTCCAACTCCATTTGAGTTTCATGGACATTTGGGTAGGCTGCATAAATTACGCAAAAAACACAAAGAAAAACAATGACCCATATAGTCTTCACATCCACAACAATTAAAATAATTAAATACTTATCAAAGTAAATATTCATGTCACTATTTAATTACTATTCATATTTAGTTAGTGCTTATTGAACATAATGCTCAGATTCATCTCATTGGCTTTTTTGAATGTTAGTTATCGTAGTAACTCTTCACCTTCATACATATCGTGCCCCTAGATGCGTACCATGGAGGAATCTAAATTAATTTTAATAGTAACTGTATTCAGCCCATACCCACACACACCATTGTAACGTGATAAACACAGTTCTTGCTTGTAAAACAAGTCTACTTTTAAACTCAAGTATTTCATCATCATTTACAATCCGTCGCGTAAAAGTTTGCACCGAGACTCCCCCTTCCATTTTGTTCCCTCGGATTTGCAAAGTGTCTGTGATCCACGGAATAATTTGTATTTTTGGAGGAGTTCAACATTTTGACTTTTGTTTCCAAGTTGTAGGGATAGCCTTTAGGTTTGCTTGGAGTTAATCCGGGTGTATATAGTGTCCTTGTTAAAAGCATTGTTTTAAGAACGTAATTGTGTTTCAATAAGGGGTTTATTCTTCAATGGAAAAACATGTTTCTTCGAAACTGGATCACGTTTCTTCGAAACTGGATCACAGGACCAGTGTCCTCGAATGTCGTAATGTTTGTCGTATGTTCTATTTTATACTTTTTCGTTTTTTTAATCATTGACTTTACTGTTTACGTTTAATTTTCAAACTACATACATTTGAACATAACATAATTTTAGTTATTTTTGTTCTAGGGGTGTGTTTGATCGAGCACGCGAGCGGCAGAACAACGGACAAAGTGACAAACCACAACAACTCATACACCAGCTATGGACTGTTCCAGGTAAGAGAACGATCTTCGTTACTAATACGATTTATATTATGTACTAGCAACGCCCTGCGGTTTCACCCGCATAAGAGTCGATCCCGTGGGAATATCGGGATAAAAATATCCTTTGTGCTATTCTAATGTATAAGCTACATATATTACTGTAAAGTTTTATAAAAATCCGTTCAGTAGTTTTTGCATGAAAGAGTAACAAACATCCATCCATCCATCCTCGCAAACTTTCGCGTTTATAATATTAATAGGATTATGAATATTGAAGTGAGTCTGCCTGTCTGTCTCACTTTTGCAGTAGAGTTACTGACTTTGAACAGTTGGAATTGAAGATTCATTTGAAATGTAGTAAGTAAGCTATTCATCGTATGACGGCAATATGGTGTGGGGATAGCCCCCACACTATACTGCCGTCATACGGCGATATAAAATGATACGACGTTATAATTATTATGTTTATTCCAAGCGAACGTACTTACATCACCGCGCCTATACATACTCGTACTATCACTGTTTTTCGAAACAACAAAACAGACCTACAAGAACTAATTTGAAAGCCCATTCTAAATTCGCTTTCGAGTTTTTTGTCTGCCAGCCTGCTCAACATAAGGTCAACTTTTGCAGACAACCTTTATATTACTAACTATGTAAAGCAATTATGTAGTCTACGATGGTCACCGCTTGTCTAGAAGTCAAGTGAATACGTATTCACACGACTTAATGACCACAAGATTATACATAACCGCAGCTTCCGTCATCGTGGAAGTCAACTATTACATAAAGCAGTTCCTATGACACTTGCCAATAATGTAGCTTTCTATCAGTAAATAAGGGGGAAAAGGCAGTGGTCGCCCAGTGGTTACGGCCACGACTTACGAGTTGTAGGTACTAGGTTCGCACCCAGATAGGCGCTTTACTTTGCGTAAATTATTTCATCACCACTGCTCTCAAAACGTTGAAGGAAACCGTCATGTCTTAGAAGCAAAAATTCGAAGACATGTGTGACATCTACCAACCCGCGCTGGCTCCTTCTCATAGAAAGCCTGTGGCCTAACAGTGAGAACATATAGGTTGATTTTGCTTATGATTAACAATTTAAAAGAGATAGATAGAAGATAAAATACTACTACATTTTTACCTCTTTATAATCTAGTTGATTATTAATAACTTAAAAAAAAAAAAACTTTGCCCCACACTAGGAATTTCTCCTGTATCGTGGGTGCGTTTACAAACATTTAAACTCATATATACAAACAGCCAGACCCGGAACAACTACTTGTAGATCATACAAATATTTGTTACGTGCGGGAACCGAACCCGCGACACGCAGCACAGCAGTCAATCGCTTAACAACTGCGCCAACCGTGCCGTCAAATATTGTTGAAACAGGTAATTATAACATCTTTAAAACCGAACCGGATGAAACGAAACACCTTCCCTTTACCGCATCACATCCGGATATTTAAAATGTTCCTCTATTACATTATTCCCTTATAACAATACTGCCTTCATTTTACATAGCTTAATACATAATTTAGGATCATTACACGAGGCAGCTTTTATTAAATTAATACACATTATGCCGTTAACATTATTACTTTTGGGTAAATAACATCGTTTACTACAACGAGGTTGCAAATTATCAATAAATAAACTTACATAATTAACTTGGATTTCGTCTGGTTTAGTGTGATATATTGTTATTAGGAAATATTAGGTGAGATTATTAAAAATCTGAAGCTTTATATTTAGGTGGATATTTTTTTTTTTCAAATCAAACCAGTAGTCGTTTATTCAAAGTAGGCAGATAATCAGAAAAAAAAAAAAAGGCAGTCCCCCAAAGCGACTTCTTAGTGCTTTAGCTGAGAAAAAAAGTGACGCAACAAACTCACAGCAGCATAACTGTCTGTTCAGTTAGAAGAACTTGATTGTATACAATAGTAAGTAATTAGCATTATGAAACGTGAATAGTACGTTTTTTAAGTTTTATTAGTGTCAACATTTTTGTGCTTGAGTACGAGTCTTTTGACTATGTGTATCTTATGTCTTTTTTTATTATTATTATGTTTTATTTGTAATTGTGCGTTTTGTTTGTGCAGAATAAAATATTTTTCTTTTCTTTTCTTTCTTTCTTTTCAAACGAAAATTTCGGGGTTTTTTCATCCGGAATTCCGACATAGCAGCCCGGTATCTGGATTAGAGCCCGGTTGATGGCAACAGGCTTACCCCTTTTTAGTTGGATCTTAAACATAACTGGCGAAATGTGGGTGCACTATAAGTACACCCCTGCCTAACCCTTCGGTGAATACAGGCGTAATGTTAAGTTGGTTTTTTACTCTGTTGTCGGGTCTCTGATCTCCTTGACTTAATAACTGACAAATTTTAACAAACTAAGGTTCTATGTCACATAGAAAATTAAGTGAAAATAGCTAAATAAATATCTATAACTAGCTGCACCCCGCGGTTTCACCCGCATAAGTTTCGATCCCGTGGCAATATCGGGATAAAAAGTATCCTCCTAGTTATAGACCATCTGTGTGCCAAATTTTATCCTAATGCGTTAAGTAGTTTTTGCGTGAACGAGTAACAAACATCCATCCATCCATCCATCTATCCATCCATCCATCTATACATCCATCCATACAAACTTTCACGTTTATAATATTAGTAGGATTAACTGGCATCTGCCCGAGACTTCGTCCGCATGAAATTTCTTGCTCCCCCGATCCACAGCGTCGCATCGCATCGCCTGCCCACGTTGTAACATATTTTGTTTTCACTTAGCGTTCTTTCTGACTCTATTTGTTTTTGCTCGGCTAAACAAACAAACTCTTCAGTTTTATCATAAGTATAGGTAGGTATACCTACGCCTTCTTTTCAACCAAACCTTTCGATTGAATCAGTAATTGTGTTTTAACACATAATTGAACATATAGGGAATAGAAACCGAGTAATCTTTACATAGATCTTTTTCAAAATTCCGTGAAACTCATTGAGTCGAAGAAAACACAGGGAATTACATTATTGTTAACTACCTATTTTCATTCAATCAATGTGCCTAGCCTATTCACAAATATGCAGGGTCAAATAAAATTAGCTAGCGAAACTCCGCAGACGTGTAAACCTGATAAAATAAAAAAGATTTCTTTTTTTTTGTGTCATTGTCCGCAGTTAGTGCAGTCACTTATATAGAATTGAATAATAGAATATAATATTTACTGGCCAGAATCATAGTGTTGTGTACAAAGGTGTTCATAAAATTGCATAGGGCTACATGTGTAACCGTTTTAACGGTGTGCAAAATCAATTTACAATTAAATGAAGTTCTTACATACATTTTCAGTTTACATTACATTAATTTTAAATATTATTTCAATTATTATATTATATACCTATAACTATACTACACACTTCTAGTTTTGCCATATTATTAAATTAAACAATACAATTAACATAATTATTATCACTTAACTTGAACAATTGCTTTATGCCTGTATTTTGATGCCCGATCAACTTAAAAAATCAGTTTAAAAAAAAATTACTTTTTATACACGATCAAATAAAAGCAAACAGATTTCCTTAACTTATACCATAAGAAACAATACTGCCTGCGCTCGCTGACCCAAAAAAAAAACATCAATTCATTTTTATTTTATCGTGTGTAGGTCGATACCCATCACGTCTGTAGAGTTTTACTAGCTAATTTAATTTGACCCCGTATTGGGATCGGCTTCCAGTCTAACCGGATGCAGCTGAATACCAAATCAAATGAAAACCAAATCGAATACGAATCATCTCAACGCTGATTTGCTGCATTCGTTGTCTCCTCTATCCTATCGTTATTTCTCTTGACAATATTTATTATGTGTATCCTATGTATTTGTTTTTTTTTTGAGTTATCTATCTCCTATGTTGCACCTGCAATGTTTTCTCTCTGCATAACCCTAAAGTTGACTGCTAGAAAATGCCTCAGGCATTAAGTCTGCCTTTGTAGTATTTTTTTTTTTTTACAGTGTGCATAAAGGTTTAGGAACAATGGTGGCCAAGCGGTAACGGCCGTGACTTACGAGCTGCAGGTTCGAACCCAAGCAGGCACTTTATTTTGCGTAAATTATTTCATCACCACTGCTCTCAAAACGGTGAAGGAAAACATCGTGAGGAAACCGGCATGTCCTAGAACCAAAACTTCAAAGACATGTGACATCCGCCAACCCGCACTGAGCCCGCGTGGTGGATTATGGTCCACTCCGTCTCACAGAGTGGAGGCCTGTGTCCCAGCAGTGGGAACGTTATACGTTGTTGTATGTATAAAGTTTTAATAAATAAATACCAGTATTTTATATGGAGTGACTGTCTAGCTGACCTTCACAACCCAGTTATATAGGGTAACACCACATACCCCTTGGTAGGTGACAAATGATTTTATTTCTGTATAGTAGGTAGAACTAGATGAGGTCGGCGTTTCATATCTGACTAGTCTGAGAAGAAAGGCCGAAACAAATCCAGAGGTCACAGTCTCTTTTAAAGTGCAGACATAATCCTGGTGATTATGTAAAAACCATATAGATTGATGTCTGAAATGGTCTTTTGAGGAAAGAACACACAGTTTGAGTGGACCAATCCAGCGCGGTAACATGATACCCCTTGAGTATCATGTTACCGCGCTGGACTGGTCCACTCAAACCTACCTCACCTATTTGATACATCTACGCTTTGTTGATTCATAATTATTTACTTCTCGTAAATTGTTTCGAATTTTCAGCGTAACAAACTATATTTCCGAATTTAGCAGGCACACACTATTACGTTATAAATATTTAACCACAGCTTTGTAAAGGTAACATTTATTTAATTTTGAGCCTCTGGCTAAAATACGGCTTTCACTGAATTTATTATTACTATTAAGTACTTCCTGAATCCTCTTGTATAGGACCAACGTAACGTAACGGACAAATCATTGAAGCACATGCGTTATTAGTGGTGAATCAATAGCTATGGTTGCTCAGTACCTCTGTGCGCAGCCTATCAAGCGCGATATCGTCCAAGTCGTTGGGCCGAGACGTTGACGGTTGGCTCTTGTTCCTGGAACAGAGACAGCATCCTATCACGGTACGCAGTGAGGTTATTTTCCCATCTGTACCCGTAAATGAGCGCATGACATTCTCGTTCATAGACTGAGTCCATCTCATCCGCTGCACATAACCACCGGTAGCGGGGACCCGGCTCGGGGCCGGTTGGGCTCTAAGTCCCAAGCTACTGGCTCAGTGGTATTGGGAGGAATCAATGTGATTCCCTTACCATACCATAATATTATTTAGCCACCGGCTGAATGTCTCAATTCAGTAACAAATCCATTTAGACGATAAAATTCAGCTTAGCATATACTCATCTAAAAATGGCAGGACAGTTATAGTCTGATATAATACATAGAAATTAATTAATTACTGTTACTGGTGTATAACCGATGTAATTAATAATAATAAATAAATAATAAAGAATGGTTGCTTAGCGCACTATGGGACGGGGTATGCTTGAACTTTCCGAGTCGACGGATGGCTGGTGGAGCAGATGCGTCCTGGAGTGGAGACCGCGTATCGGCAAGCGTAATGTGGGACGCCCGCTCCAGCTAGATGAACCGACGACCTTGAAAAGGTGGCTGGGAGAAACTGGATGCGGAAGGCGGAGGACAGAGTATTGTGACGCAGCATGGGAGAGGGCTATATCCAGCAGTGGAATACGACATACTGAGTTGATATAGAATGTTCCTTTGAGTCAAATGTAAACTTTAATTGAAAAAATACCAAACGCGTACCTACCTGTAACGAATGTCTATTATTATACCGATGCATAACACACTTAGTGCAAACTTGATTTAGATGCAACTGCCGTATCTAACACAGTTCCAATTCGATTAAAATTACTACATTACGTCATTAAAATCATCGATTAGTCTTAATTATTTGACGCGGCGGGGCCCGCCATGTTGTTATTTAATGCAGTCATTATTACGTGATGCATTCGCTTTGAAACAACTAATTAACTATAGGGAGATGGGGATTTCATTACTTGTATTATTGTAATATCAGGACAATCCGATCCATCAATACGTTGCTTTGTATTTTTCTCATACCGGATATTTCTGGGATGTTTGTATGAGATTGTTTTGACGTTTCTAGTCATTACCGACTTTAAAACTAAAGAGGAGGTTCATAATTCGCTTGTTTTTTTTTTGTTTGTTACCTCAGAATTCCATTATTTATAAGCCGATTTGCAAAATATTAGAAGTCGGTGGCAAACAACGAAAATTCGAACCCAACGACACCGACTTCCGAAATTAAAGTTATTTTTCACTTTGTCGTGTCCTTTTTGGAAGTCAGTTGTTTTTATTTTTAATTTTTTTATAAAAAATTTTTTTTCGTTGTCAAAATAAGAAATTCTTTCGGGAATAATTAATACGCAAATAATCATACAAGGTGAAGGCGACAATAAATTAAAAATCGTATACCTATGACGTTCCCAGTCTGCATAAAAAAATTAAACCAAACATATCGAATAGTTTCATCACTACCACTGGTCAAAGATTGGACCTGGTTAGCGATACAGATTTACGCGGATGTGTTTAAATAATTTGGAACGTCGTTTTACAAACCAAACTTGAATCGAGGAGTGATGGTTCTATTTATTTCTTGTCTTTATCCTGAAGCGGGGTCAACATACCTGAAACCAAATAAAACAGAGTCAGTAATAAATAGTTATTTTACTCGCATATATAATATATAATTACGTAATTTGTTGAGAGTCGCTTTTATAGTTATAACTAGCTGCGCCCCGTTGTTTCACCCGCATAAGTTTCAATCCCGTGGGAATATCGGGATAAAAAGTATTCTATATGTTAATCCTGGTTATAAACCATCTGTGTGCCAAATTTCATCCAAATCCGTTCAGTAGTTTTTGCATAAAAGAGTAACAAACATCCATCCATCCATACAAACTTTCACATTTATAATATAAGTAGGATCTTCTCATATAGGTCTCGGCGTTCTGTACAGATTAGCAAGTTACCAAAACGTATTAAAATGTCTTATTCCCTTGTCCTAGAACCAAAAATTCGAAGACATGCTACATCTACCAACCCATACTGGACCTGCGTGGTGGTTTACGGCCCACTCCCTCTCACAGAGAGGTGGCCTGTGTCCCAACAGTGTGAACATTTTCACATGTCTGCGAATAATTACATAACATACGTACATAATCATCCTATAATGTTCCCACTGCTGGGAAACAGGCCTCCCCTCGGTGAGAGGCAGCGGACCGTAATCCATCACGCGGGCCCAGTGCGGGTTGGTAGATGTCACATGTCTTCGAATTTTTGGTTCTAGGACATGCCGGTTTGCTCACGATGTTTTACTTCACCGTTTTGAGAGCAGTGATGATGAATTTACACAAAGTAAAGCGCCTGTCTGGGTTCAAACCTACGACCTACAACTCGTAAGTCGCGTTATCACTGGGCAACCGCTGCTCCCCACTAATCAGTCTCCCACACAGAAATCTGGTATCCCATTCATAAATCTACATTACAATTAGGAATCCGACGCATATTTGCATGACCACTGGCACTAATCAGTCGGTTTGGACATTATTCGCACATTACGTCACTCTAACGGACAGTCCAAAACTTGAATTTGAAATGTGTAGATCATTCCACATAATTTTGGGGAGAGTAATGAGCGTTCTGAAATTAGTTGCAAAATGTTGGTGATTTTAATTTTGTGGTCCTTCGGTGCGAATTAGTTAGCTAACAGTGCGAACATTGTTTTGGCATGTACAGCAGAATATCCAATTATCAAACGTAGGCCTAATGGTATTTTAAGAGGAACCGGGCCCACCGTATGTACTGATGGAGATCACGGGGGTGGTTTTAGTGAGGTAAAAATCCCACACACCCTGACCTCAATCCCCGGAGGTCGGGTGCCTTTTGAAGGTTACCCGAAAACAAAAAAAAAAGTCTAGGTTCCATGACCTTTTCCATTCATACATACATACATAAGCTCACGCCATCTTTCCATGAGAGTAGGCAGAAACTACAGAACGCCACAAGCTATGATACTTACATATCTCCTTTCTTTTTTTCTCCTCTTTCCTTCCATCCTTTAGCTTAAGGATATATTATACGCGCGTTCCTAAAACGCGCGTCGACGAGCGCATACACGCTTCGATTGCGTATTAAAAATAGCCGTTAGGCCCTAACCGCTTAAGCACCCATTGTGACTTAAAAATCTAAACGTTGAGCGCTAATAGGGACTTTAGTCACTATTTATTCGGCTGCCATACTTCGCCGCTTCAAACATTTATTTAAGGGTGTAATCAGTGACTCCGACAGTCAAAGAAAAACTCCATATCCCAGCCAGTATTTGGCTTTTGGACGGACAAAAATCGAAGCAATCAAATTCGATTCAATTCCGAAGCACCGAAGTCGTCAACTCAATTCCCAACCAAAAAGTCCATCCAGCCAGGAAAAAGTTCTGCTACGTATTGACAGCTAAATATGTACCATCCAGCGAGGTAATTGCGTAACAAACGAACAATGGCAATGCTTTTAATTTTGACAATTCAACAACATTCATTGCGTGATATATGTTGTTGAGATAAAAAAAATTTCAAACATATGAAGCAATGCAATAGCAATTTCCTTCAAGATCCGTTGGATTGTAATTGAAAGTGTGTTACGCAAATGAGTAGCAATAGGTTTCATTTTGACAGTTCAACAACTTTCATTGCGTTATTTACGTAGTTGACCAGACACATTTTTCCAACTTATAAAGCAATGGATTAGCAGTATCCTTCAAAATGATTCAGATTGAGATTGAGAGGGTATCTTTACTATTTCAAGTTAAACAAATATCAACTAACACTAATATATACTATATACAAGTATATAATACGAAAAAATATAGAAAAAGGCAGGAGCTCATTGGGCATCAAAAAATTCGTCCGCATTACTGTCAATGGGATAAGTGCCCAAACGACAAGGTGAACCGACGACTTTGTGAAGGCCGCAAGAACCCACTGGATGCGGAAAGCACAGAACCGGTCGAAGTGTAGGTAAAAACGTCCACTTTTGGACATAGTCCTGGCGGAGGAATATGTCCAGCAGTCGACGTTTTTGATGAATGATGAAGAGGTTACCCAAGCTGACTGCACCATCACCTCCGTTTATAAACTCCGTTTATACATAGCTAATCTGTATGAAAAATGCAGTATTCCCCACCATCATAGAATAGGATATCAGGAACAAATAAATAGATTCATCTTTAGTAGCGTTCTGTCGCAGCAACCAAGCATTAACACGTTCGTGTAATAAAATATATATTACGACCTGCGACTGTGAAATAGAGACTGAAGCACACTATGAAATTTTAATAGAGGTTACTTGGAAGACTTTAGTTTAAGAGTTACATTATTATCATTTTCTTTTATTGGATCGTATGTTGGGAGCGATATAGTTTTGTTTTATATTAGTCTGTTTTTGCTGGCTCATCTGTATCTACATATATAATGTATAAAATAAATTCACTACCGCGTTGTTCTTCAAAAACTACTCAATGAATTTTGATGAGGCGTTCATTTCACCAGCATTTAGAAATACTAAAAGTATAGAGTTCTTGTAACATTATTTCGTTAATGATGACCTACGATGATGAATTACGTAACTTCCATTTCAGGCATTGTTAAATTAGCTTAATTTTAATATACAGTTAATTCAATTCACGTCTGACGTGAATGACACAAACATGAAACCAATAGGCACTTCTTTTAATACCTATATCTAAAATTTGTTGGCCAACGTTTGGTTTTTATAACTGGGAATTCATTGAAATATGAAATTTACAAAATTAAATTGAAAATTATAGCCGTTAACATTAGGTTACAGGCAAAAACACTTATTTGACTTAAAATTAATATGTATCGAAAGAAAATGAAAAACTTCAAACATTCAATTTCACACTTTGAATCAATTTTGTAGCATCAAATTGATGAGTTTTTAAAGCTCAAAAAAAAATTATCTGAGCAATTGGTGGAGATCACTTTTTAGACAGCTGTAAGCCACTATTTCAAAAACTTAAACATTTTTAGTTTACATATTTTTGAAACATGTATTTTTGTTAAGAGAAACTACAATTTATTTGAAACCAACACTGACAGGCCAAATAGCCGAACACGGCATAAAGATGGACTTCGACTGCCACCAATAAAACTAAAATTATTTAAGAAAAATGTCGATTATTATTTACAATCATTTACCAAATAGATTTCAAGACTGCTTTACTTACCGCTGACCAAGTTTAAAAAAAAACCTTTTCAAACTATTAATATTTAAAAGATATTAAGGACTATCTAGAAGACAAATCAATAGAATCTGTAAGTTAGATTAATTGCCATCGCTGAGTGTGAATACATTTGCACGCCATGTTATGGCAGGATATGCTGAAACAAATTTACTGTAACCCCTTATATACAGACGCCAGCACATCAAGCTACCCGAAACTGTCAAATTTTCCCAATCAATCTTAAACCTTAATGCTTTAGCGATAAAGTTGAAAATCTATTAAAGAAATCTGACAGATTGTAGTAGCTCGATGTGCTGGCGTCTGTACCATATTCTAGCAAATGAATATTTTGATTTGATTTGATTTGCAAAAGTCATAACAAAAGAAAAAATCTCTTGTATTGGTCAGTAGCTCTTTCATTATTAACCTAAACGCTAATTCTCGTTCTTAAAAATTACAAGTTTCTCGGACAGAATGAGACCGCGATTAGCATGCGAACGTTCTTAAAAATAGGGAAATTGCCCGTCAGATCGTTGGATCCAGAATCGTAGTGTCCAGTGTGTCCGGCCTACATTCGGACGATTACGTTGCGATCACTAGTCGGCCGGATGAGGTGTATTACACACAGATCTACTCGTGTTAATTTAGCCAGAAGTGGGACAGTAGTGTTGTAACTCATCCCGGATGGGAGGACCATCCCGCGTTTATAACAGTGAGAAAAAGTTAACCAAAGAGTAATATTGATTTATATTTTTGTACTCTGTTAGATGTGGATCGATCAGGTTAAGCTACGCTTGCCGCGGTTGCTTCGTGGGTAGGTGACCATCTTCATATACCAAGACCCCTCCGTGCCTCGGAAAGCACATTAAGCCGTTAGTCCCGGCTGTCATTTATGGACCTTTGACAATCGTTACGGGTCGTCAGAAGCCCGAAAGTCTGACAACCAGTCTTATTAAGGGGCATCGTATTACCCAGTAACTGGCTGGGTCAGATAGGCAGCCGCTTCATGTAAAATACTGGTATTCAGCTGCAACCGGTTAGACTGGAAGCCAACCCCAACATAGTTGGAAAAGGGGTAGGCAGATGATGATTTGTACTCTGTTAGATCAGTATTGAGCGCAGTCAGTAAGCTGTTTGACCCTCTGAGTTTCGCTGGCCCTCTGATATAGTTAGAGCCAAGTTATTACTGCAACAACTTTGGCAATGTAACCTAGACTGGGATCAGCCACTTTCTGTTGGATTATACATTATTGTTGGCTTCTTCTTCTCCTTTTCGTGTCGATGACACTCATCCTCCTTGGTTTTTTTTTTTAATGCATAGTTTTAGCTCAGTAGGTGGCCACGGCGATTGCGGCATCAGTGGCATATTTTTTTCTTCCAAGGTGCATGTGAACTGGCACTAAGGACAGTTCAGCAAGTGGGGCATGGTCTGATCAGAAGCACTGCACCTGGTTGTAACATACACTATGTAGGCTAATTTATAAAACACTGCAGAATTGAAATTGCCACTAAAATATTTTAGTAACTTTGTGCGACAACAATATTTTTATTTTACTAGTCGTGTAAAATTTTATATTGGTACTATAAAAGAGATGCACTTTTATTATAACAGTAACAAACACAAAAGTTGTAAACAGACACACGCTTATAACAAGAATTTTATCTTCCTAGTAAATATGTGTTTGAGTCCAGGATTTCCAGAAAACCTAGTACACTCCTTTCTTGAAAACTGAGATAGATTTTCAACATAACTGTTACATAACACGTCTCAAGGAATTAGGAACGTCATCTGCAAACACAAACAACAGCCACAACGCATCTTCAAAGGATAACACACAGCACTATGCATAAAATATCTCGGGCTTTCAAATCCCGCAATATCCCACATGCTACTCACATCACTACACACCGTCCGCGGCCACCCGTTGTAGGCACAAAGCCTTACCACAAACGTGCGAAATTATGGTCCTTTGAGTTAAACTTAACGCAATTCCACTGGATTGAGCTGTGTTATCTACAGAGAAACTTGAGTGATAACGTTACAATTATATGAAGGAATGCGAATGAAAGGACCGAGTGCTGTAGCTGTATGCCATAGTTTTATGGTCTTTGTTTTTAGTGGTTTCATGTGTCAAGCGACTGATAATGCTTTGGACAAGTTGTAGATCATGAAGTCCTGGTAATCGTTACAATGAAGAGGTTTATTCGTTTTGTTATTTTTTTATGACACGAGAGATTGTTGTACAGAAATACTAGCAGCGCCCCGCCTAAGTGTCGATCCCGTGGTAATATTGGAATAAAAAGTATCCTATGTGTTATTCTGATATATAAGCTATATTACTGTAAACTTTCATCAAAATCCGTTTGGTAGTTTTTTGCGTGAAAGAGTAACAAACATCCATCCTCACAAACTTTCGTGTTTATAATATTAATAGGATTGAACAATATTACTTGTACCGTGGTGAAAGGACTGGAGAGTTAGCAAGGTACAAGCAAGACTAATTACAGTATGTTTGAGTTTCTTGTCCGTTAATCGCCATAGGAATCTACTACGCTTTGGAATAGGCAAGTAGCTTCATCTTTCTGACTGACCGACCCTTTGGATTGGTTTAAATGAAATAAATGCTTTGAGTTAAGTTATGCTTTAGGGTCAATTCCGAAGAGTTTAAATGCAGTGTATTCCGCATTTTGCTGAGGGGCCCGTGGCTAAATAATAACAGCCGCACAGGTCGATCGGTCAGGTTAAGCTACGCTTGCCGCGGTTGGTCTGTGGATGGGTGACCATCTTTACATACCGAGACCCCTTCGTGCCTCGGAAAGCACGTTAAGCCGTTGGTCCCGGCTGTTATTCGTGGATCTTTGACAGTCGTTACGGGTAGTCAGAAGCCCGAAAGTCTGACAACCAGTCTTACCAAGGGGTATCGTATTACCCAGTAACTTGGTTGTGGAGGTCAGATAGGCAGTCGCTCCATGTAAAATACTGGTATTCAGTTGCATCCGGTTAGACTGGAAGCCGACCCCAACATAGTTGGGAAAAGGCTAGGCAGATGATGATGTATTCCGCATTTTGCGAATTCTTAGATAACGTATTCTCATAATATCTAGAAACCTATTTCTCTTAGGGCTGAATTTTTAATCTACAGACAAAAATTCATGGAATAAGATTGACGTCTGACAGTTGTATAGAAGAACTGTCAAAAATTCAAAATTATTTCCCTGCCAAAATTATCTGGCGTTGGAAAAATCAGTCCTTAGAAATATCAAATCATTTGCGAAAAATTACTTTCTCAAAACACACACACTCGATTCATATCTCATACTCAAAACCACATAATATTTACCGACAGCAAACACCGAAACCACTCCAGCATCTTACGAATTTAAGACAAACACGCGAAAACCAATTGCACGGCCGTTATCTTCAATCACCGTTTCGTAAAACCAAATAGAGTTCTGATAAAAACATTCGCCGGTACATACCTACATAGGGGATCATTTACTAAGGATAAACATGAGGCATGCGAGATGTTCGTCAAACGAAGGCTTGAGATTAGCAATCTCTGAGAAAGTATTAGTTCGCAAGACGTTATTTACCGAGCGCCTGATTTCAATCGGAGCTTCGATTTGCAGAGTGGAAAGCTCCTTGATGGAGTTGTGGTGGGGTATCGATAGTAGGGCGTATCGATAGATTAGTTGCAAGTTAGTAGTGTTATTGATTCAACATGTACAGAAAAATAACATAAACATGTTCGATATATTTCTGTACATATTAAATCAATAACACTCAGCTCATCGATAACACTCAGTTTTGACTAAAATCAAATCTAATTTGGAATATTATATCTGAAGGGTTTTGAAGGATATTGTTAATCTATTGCTTCATATGTTCGAAAAATTGGCCTCCTCAACAACGTAAATAACGCAATGAATGTTGTTGAATCTAATGTAGAGTTTAGAAACGGAAAGTATCAACATAAATTAAATCACCGCCTTTGATAATGTCCATTCCAATAATCACTCCCAGAGATGCAATAACTCCCATTCTCTGTGTTTCTTTCTCAATCTTCATATGCCGTTCTTTCATTAAAACCATTAAACAAAAACTATCGATAACCTGCATAATTAAATCACACGCTCACCCCTACCCCACTATATCTCGACAGAGGAATAGATCTGAATTGATCCCGTCGCGGGTTCGCGGTACCGATCACTGAGGCGACAATGCAAATTGCACCTTCATCTCACGGTAACGCGCCTCTGCACTTATAATTACGTTTATCGATATTTATGCGAAATTGGCAGCTCTATGGTTGGTGTGTTAGGTGTATTGGTGGGTGAGGGATTGATGCAGTAAAGCTTTGTGTACTAAAAAAAAGCCGGCCAAGTGCTGTGAATCTATAAAAATCACGTCCGTTGTATGGGAGCCCCCCTTAAATATTTATTTTAATTTAATTATTTATTTTGAAAGTGAATATACAACTAAATATTCTGTGAATATTTCAAGCGTCTACTGGTTGCCGTTTTTAATATCGAGCAAAAAACGGCAAAAAAATCACGTTTGTTGTATGGAAGCCCCACTTAAATATTTATTTTATTCTATTTCTAGTATTCGTCATTAACGAAACGCACGGTGAAGCCTGTGGATAAATTAAATTTTGTGTTATTTAATAATATTTATTCATACCATTGGTTGTTTATGTATTTGCTTTATATTATAAGTACTGTGTGCTTTATTTTATTCTGTTACCTATAGTACGAATCATTTGATCTGCCTTGGTTTCTGTACGTCCTCTTCGGGTATCCACTAAAAATCAGCGCTGTGCTGTGGGTACCCTACAGCACATGATGCTGTGCTGTAACTGCTGTAAGCGTAAGTGGAAGCCTTCTTGTCACAATCATGACATGTACCCGTCGACTATTTCTGCTTTGTGCTCGTGATTATAGATATATTTTGTTCTAATTTTTCCTTATTATAAGAATTAATTATCTTTTTGTATGCACGTGTTTCTGTGACAAATAAATCTATTTTTTCTGTCCTTTCAAATAGCTATTCTTCATTCTTATCAATACCTTATTTTACTTTTTTCCTTTATGTGACGTCATGTCCAACATGAATCTGCTGTTATATTCTGCACAAATCTCACCGTTAATTTTGGTGAAGTGAGTTGAGTTGGAATGACAGCTCACATCACGCTCACTTCATCTAAGTTTTTTACAGAATAGACAGATCTTCGATGCTTTTACGTTCACGTCTCTAAATTGTAATAACTTCAAAAGTTATACGCGCCGATACGGATATAATATTGGTGATCGGTTATAAAACTCGTATTAAAATGTCGAGGACGGTTTGATACGCATACCGATGGAAAGGTTATAAAATTCTACAAATCCATGATAGGCACTAAAGTATACCTACTGATAATGGAAGATTCGATGGCGTATGTAATATATTTGTGCTGATGTAAGGATGTATTCATGCTGGAACTGTAACAGGGTGAGTTTTGATTCAAGTTGAGCAAATAAACACCGGGTATTATACTGGCTGATCTTTTTTACCGTCTGGACAAAAACAGGGTCTCAAAGGAGGAGAAGCCTACGGCACAGAAATCTCACTTCAAAAAGATTTAAAACCTGTAATGAAATTAACCTATCAATAAATACTATTGCTTTACTTGAAGTAAAGTTTTAATACTAAAACAAAATATATATATATATAACAGGCAACCCCTATAAGTTTGATTGTTATATTATTTGTTGATACATTTGGTTTTTTTTTTTTCGATGTTTCTTTGAAATGACTCTTTCTAAACTAAACTTCTTTCTAAACTTTCTTTGAATGATTTTATGCACTATCTAAAATATGACAATACTCTAAACATTTTTATATACGACTTTCCATAAGAGGAACATTATTCCATAAGAGGAACAGGACTTTCCATGGGAGGAAGAGGAGCAGGACAGCAGTAACTATGTATAAAAGCTTCCCCTAAAGCTTAAGCCATCAATATGTAAAGACAAACGACGCTAAATATCAAAGTAAATCAAATCACCACAGTAACTGGTTGCGCGTATCCCTGTCACCCTATATACGCATGCTTGAAGGATAAGTAAGTTAAACCGCGTACCCCAGCACCAACAAATCCAATTTCACCAAAACCCGGAAAAGCCAGACTGCAACACAACATTATTCACGTCAAACCATCCACCTTTCACCAAATTAATACTGACATAGATTATGCAGATGGTACGCGGAAGATGACGTTTATTCGACACTTGATTCTCGTCGACGGCAGCGGGGCCTGTTCCCGGGATATAACAAGATCGTCGCGACTCAGTAATGCGACGTATCGATGCGATTCAATCGCAGTGTTCAGCAGTTATTGGATGGGATTTAATTTCAGTCTGTGTTAAGCTTCACCGGGCTTTACCGGGTAATATGTCTTTCATTTCAGAGCAGTAGTGCTCAAGTGGTATAGGCCCCGACTTAATTATTTATTTATTAGCGACAAAAAACAGTTACATGCTACAAAATGCAGAGAAATACTTAAACTAAAATTTAACAAACATGTATGCCACACCATCACTGTCCACGTTTTAACTAAAGAAGAAGAGCTAAAGACAAGTGATAAAAAAGAAACAGATAGTCACTGCCACAATATTGCTGTGTTAGCTTAATTTAAATTACAATACTCGCTAAACAAAATTTCCAACAACAAGCCATTTTCTTACGAGTCATGGGTTTGAACCCAGGCAGGTGCTTTACTTTATATATAAATAACATCACTGCTCTCAAAAACGGTGAAGGAAAACATCGTGAAGAAACTGGCATGTCCTAGAACTCAAAAATTCGAAGACATGTGACGTCTCCCAACCCGCACTGGGCCCGCGTGGTAGATTACAGCCCACTCCCTCTTGAAGAGAGGAGACCTGTGTCCCAGCAGTGGGAACAATATAGGCTCATTATACTTATTATGCTTTGCCCGTGGCTTCACCTGTGTGGATGTCGAAAATTATTCCAAGGGAACGTACGTCCTAACCTAGCTCATGGTCTACCTATGTGCCAAATTCCTTCGAAATACGTTCAGCCGTTAATATGTGGAAAGGTAACGGACAAACAAAATTAATTTCGCTTTTATAATTTAAGCATGGTACAGACGGCAGCACATCAAGCTACCGGAAACTGTCAAATTTTTCCAATCAATATTCAACGTTATACGAGTACTATTGCTGTTTTGTTGTATTGTTATCGTTTTAGCGAAAAGTTGAAAATCTATTAGAGAAATTTGGACAGTCTGTCCAAATTTCTCTAATAGATTTTCAACTTTTGTTTGATATGCTGGCGTCTGTAATTTATAATAAATTAATTCGAAAATAAAATAGTTTAAGTTATAAATTTGAGAAATTAAATATACAAAGTAAAGCGCCTGTCTGGGTTCGAACCCACGACCTTGAATTTGTAAATCGGGACCGTTGCCACTGGAACACCACTGCTGGACTATAAAAGATGCTGTCGACTAAATGAACCCGAAAAATAATCAACGTCCAATCAAACTATAATGATGACTAAATAATACGAATCAATACACATTACACGACTTATTTATTACCTGCTATGCCATTAATATGAAATACCACCGATAATTATGTATTATTGTAAGTATTGTATTTAGGGCCCTGTGGCTAAATAATAACAGCTGCACAGGTCGATCGATCAGGTTAAGCTACGCTTGCCGCGGTTGGTCTGAGGATGGGTGACCATCTTTATATACCGAGACCCCTCCGTGCCTCGGAAAGCACGCTAAGCCGTTGGTCGCGACTGGCATTCGTGGATCTTTGACAGTCGTTACAGGTAGTCAGAAGCCCGAAAGTTTATATTGATACTTGAATAAATCTATATTGATACTTGTCTTGTCGCTGCGTGAGCGTGCGTGATCCATCGACACCCGTTGGATGTCCACCGCGCACAGGATAGATGAAAAGCAGCACATGAAGTGATTTTTTGCTCTGTTGGTGTAATAGCTGTATGGCGTTCCAGTGAGAGGATCATCATCATCATCAGCCTCTCCTATTGCCCGCCATTCAACTCGGTCTTCGGCAACTCTCATGCAGCTGCTTCCAGCCATCCTGCGATGATCGTCGTTCTACCTAGCCTGAGGGTATCCCACCTTACGTTTACCGATTCGCGGTCTCCACTCAAGAACACGTCTACCCCAACGGTCATCGGTTCTACGGCTAATATGGCCGGCCCATTGCCACTTCAGCTTCCTTGTAGGAGGATAAATAAATAAATAAATTCTTCCGCAACAGGCACAGAGATATTTTAAATTGATCTAAGTATAGAAACATATTTTTCTGGTTCACTAGCGATGAAAGGGCCTTATACCAAACGATTTTCAAATGTCATGAACATAAGCCTCTCAATTCATTTGACAGGCTTAAATTTTCTCTTATGAAAATAAAAATTTCATCGCGCTCCCCTAAAGGTCAGACTGAAAAAATTTGGTCCAAAGTTCCGCGGTTTTTATTTATTTATTACTAAATAAATAAAAACCGCTTCGCCCACGGCTTCGCTCGCGTGGTATGTCGGTAAAAAGCCTTTATACTTTCCCAAGGATCCAAGTATCCCCATAACAAAATTTATCAAAATCCGTTCGGCCGTTTCGGAGATTAGCCGGTTCAAACAGATAGACAGAGGTACAATTGTTTTCTTTTGTTATATCTACCTGCCGTATATTATTATACTTGCATATGCATTTAGTAAACATATGTCATTTTGACATTACAAACTGACACTTCAATTATATAGATTTGTTACCTATTCTATAACTACAATAATTCTCCTACGTTTTTGAACTAATAAAATACTGCTCGTAGAAGCGAAAGCACTAGGCAGTGGTGAAGGGCGGGCGTTTTGGGGGACTGTGTTTTGTAATTTTGACGTTCGGAAAGTGCTGATTCTCAGCCTAGTTTGGATAAATTACTTTTTAATTGATTTTTTTTATTTGATTTGACTTATTTCCTATTTCCCCCGTCGCATCGCATCGCCAGCCCGCGCTATTACTACGTTTTCGCGCAGCGTTGTTTCTTTTTGCTCGGCTTCTAAGAACTCTAGCGTGATGTTAAGTAGCCTTCATCTAGAATTGCGCTATCAAATGTAAAAATAAATTTTCAAATCCGACTGGTAGTTCCAGAGATAGCGTGTTCAAGTAAACAAAAAAACTCTTCAGCATTTTATTATTAGTTTAGACAGATTTACTTAAAATTTCTATATGACTTGACAATTTCATGTGACATTTTAAATTTTTTGTGATTTTTTATGTACCCACTTATTTTACTTTTTATAACATTTTGTATTTTTTTATAATTTCTCAAAACCTAATTTAATTTTATATTACTAATTATGTTGTGATTAAATTGAGTATGATTGTTATTTTAAACAATCGTTATGTTAAAATATTTGTATGCTGCAATGGCAAAACATGACGACCTATATAAATATGTAATGCAAGAACCCAATGTTCAGACGCCAGCAGGTCAAACTACCCGAAACTGTCAAATTTTCCCAATCAACTTTGAACCTTAATGCTTTAGAGATGAAGTCGAAAATCTATTAAAGAAATTTGACAGATTGTAGTAGCTGGATGTGCTGGCGCCTGTACCTATGTTTGACAAATAAAATTCTGATTCTTTAAAAATAAAAGTACGTATGGCTGACTGTAGATTGACCAAAGTTACCAAACTCATCATCATTCTCCTCCCTTATCCCAATTTATTCGTGGTCGACGCAACATGTCTTTTCCTTCCATACTTCTCTATTAGTCGTCATCTCGGTAATCACCCCTTTCTAACCATATCATCAATCACACATTCCAATCATCGTTTCTTTGGTCTTCCCGTACTCTTATAGCCTGACTTTCATACTCAAAACTCTCCTCACGACATTTTCGTAATTTCTCCGCAACACATGCCCATACCTGACAACCGGATTTCCACACAATTTTTCAATGTGTGCCAAAGTATCATCAACGTAAATAAAAATTTTTGTTAACTGTCAAACATCGATGTCAAATAAAGAATCAATATTCGAAGAGAAGTGACAATCTGACTAACCAAACAATAATATATGTCCACTTAACACTGTATTGATAAAAGTATTAGTAAACATACATACTGCTGCTTGCTGTACGTCCTACGCCCAGCACACATATATTTTTTTTTATATTACATTCACCTAAGGAGATAAGTAACCAGGGCCGACGGATATACCGTAGTTGAAGTTTTGTAAGAAACCGATGGATGTTTTCGAATAAAATTTAATTGAATGAATAGAAAACAAACAGTTAATTTATCTAATTAAATTTCATTCGAAAAAATCCATTGGTTTGTTACTAAACTTCAACCATATTCGACGACCCTTGTTAATTATATAAATAATTTATTATAATAAATATTTTTTTCTTTCTTTCTTTCATCCTGTTTTATATTGACGCGTGGCTACTGTACAATTGTACATAGATGTAGGTGAGTACGTATATTAATATACCGTTAAAAGAATGTTCGAATTTATTAAAAGCTTAACAGCGTGGGTGCATAGAACGCGCGTCTGACAAAGTTAATTAATTTACATACACACGTGTCGCGAGAATTTGAAACAACTAACTTTCACAATGCGTCGATGGCAACACGTATTTGTTAAATACTTTTCATCATAACATCACGCATGTTTTCCCGACGGGTTCAGCAGAGGTGTATGTATAGTAACACCCACATTCCGCCATGTAATAGGGGACGCACCTATTGCAATCAACATGGCATAAATCCCGACTCCAAGCTGCTACTGCAAAAATTCCTAGTAGAAAAATCCAATACAATCAAGCCCTATGACCTTACGCTGAAACACGCAAATTTTACAACTATATTTTTATTTTGTAACCTTCGTCGTGTAAGAAGTGTTGAGTTTAGGGTCACTTTGAATAAACACATGTACATTTCAGCCTATAATGTTCCCATAGCTGGCACACATGCCTCCTCTCTGTGAGAGCGAGTTGGCCATAATCTACCACGCGGTCCCAGTGCGTGTTGGTAACTTAGTAGTGTCCCGTGTTTTTGAATTTTTGGTTCTAGGACATGGATTCCTCACGATGTTTTCCTTCACCGTTTTGAGAGCAGTGCTGAAGAAATAATTTACACATAGCCTGTCTGGGTTCGAACCTACGACCAACAAGTCATAAGTCGCGGCCGTTACCACTGGGCCATTGCTTTGAAAAAACATTTTTGTATTCGTAACCAGAAAAACAATCTAATTCCATTACACCCCAAATTCTAACTTAGTAAAAAATCCTCTTCCAAAATGAAAACCGTAAGCAGGGAAAAAAAACCACTTTTTGATTCGCAATTAACAAATCTGTATTCACGTCATGTCCTGCCCAAAAATCCTTTACGCGTTTATCCATAAGCGAGCCATGTAAATGCAAATTTTCGCTACGACACGGCATGCCCACAGAGTCCTGTATTTTGTCAGCAAACACGTTTTTAATTAATTCGCTTATTTATTTGAGGCAACAGTGATGGGAACTGAACTATTTTCCCGGGATCCCGGGGTGCGTGATTGGATTTGTAAGAGAAAATATGATGAATATGTTCAGCGTACGTTTTCTTATTAGATTTCGTTGAAATTTGTGCTGGTTTTTTGGCGTAGACGTCTGCCCCCCTAGACAAAATCCTAGGTACGCCAATGCAAACCGTTCTCATATAGCTAGCGTTACATCAGTTGCTCAACAAGAAGATTTAATAAAATAGGTGATAACAATCCCGTTCATTTAATTTCTGTTTTAAACTTTCTGGGTCGGTCGCTTCAAATAGTTACTCAATTAAATTATATTAAAACGCTTCCAACACTTTTAACTTAGGTTTTTACGTACCTAAAACTTTTCTATTTTATTAATTATAATTAAAGGGTACAGTTTACTTATAACAAAGCTTTCATTTTAATTATTTTAATTAAGTTACATTTTTATCAAATCAAAGTGTAAAACATTTTCTCCATTTTAATTCGCCTGTAGCATTTAAAAAAAAATCCAATATTCATTGAAAAAAAAATACTATTTTAGGCTAGCATAACGTATGTATGTTTATGTACGTATGTGTGTTTATTTTGTGTATAAAATTGTAACGTGTATTGTTTATGGACTTGGTCTGAAATTAATTTATTATTATTATTCTAAGTTTTCAAGTTTAACGACATGAATACATAAAATATTTTTAACGAAATCTGAATTGTAGGTATATAGAATATTTTTGAAAAAAAGTAATTGCTACGCGGTGTGCGAACGAGTCTGATGCCGAAAATATAGTCTTTTTGTTTGCTTGGATGTATGTTCCGGATTGGCGCTAACGGATTTGGATGAAATTTAGCACACAGATAATTTATAATCTGGATTAACACATAGGGTATTTTAATCCCAGTAGTACATCCCCGTAAGATATTTTCGTCATCCAGTAGGTACTACAATAAACTTTTGATTTCGATATTGAATAGATTTTTTTTAATCGCCTCTACATTTTTCGGAATATATTCTATCATTTAGAAAATATTTCAAATCTAAAGTGAAGTTGGTACGCTTGTGCTTTTATTTTCAACTAACTGGTCAATATCGAAGGTGGCCGCTGGCGATATTATCCATTTCGTTACCCAACACTTCCAAAAATCACGTGACCCATTTCCTTGTACGAATCCCGGAATTTTTCGAACACTTGTAATCACTAGTCGTCGATATTGACGATGGTGGCCGCAGGCGATATTATCCATTTCGCTACTTATTTGCGGCTTGTTGATTGGCTATGGCCACCGGTGTCATGATTATGAGGTTTTGGCATAGCTGCCGTCATAGAACATTTTGTGTATGTACATGATAGTTACAAGCCAGCTGGATATGGTTCAAATTATTTTGAAAAGAGGACTTTAAAACTATGTCTTACTGGTGTAAATGATAGAAAGACTAATTTATGTGGCCTTCACTTCCCGTGAGTCCCGTGACCCTAGGGCTGATTTTTACCTCGGCCAGAGGCTAAGCATTGCCATACAACATGGTAATGCCGCCAGACTCTTGGGTACATTACCAGTCAACAGCGATGCGGATGAATTTTTCGACGTGATATTTTAGTTTTTGTAGGTATAGTTTTAGTTAAGTTAGGAAAAAGGTGGTGGTGGTGGTGGTGGTTAATTTTGTGATTTTTATTCATTCTTTAGGTACTAATTGTTATTTGATTACTTATTATTAAAAATTTTGGCGTTAAGATAATTAAGCATAATTATTTATTTTCGAAGACATCGTTACTGAGGTCCAAATCAATCGTTTATTTTTTTATTTATTTATCCATTTATTTCAGGCATCAAAGCCCATATAAAACACGTACAATACTAATATATGTTAAAAATACTATAAATACTTACAACATTATAATCACACTAAAAACTAACTAACGCACACGAAGTGTCTGCGTCGTGTTTCGCTGACTGGTGTCATGTAGCCGGCCACGAAACCGGCGGTACACAACACCCTTCGGCCAGAACTTTTCCTTGAGGAACTTCTCGAGATGATGTGTCGGAACACGCACCACGAACGACTTGAAGTTCGTGTTGTGATGCGACTCCAACTTCTCGACCCTCAAAGTCTGGTCTTCATTGGTTTAACAGTGATAAAATCGAATGCAGGCACAGAGTGGAGTTATCAATGAGTGAGAGCTTCATAAAACCTCCCCACTTTTCCAAAGGTTTAACTCCACTCACGAAGAAGTTTATAAATGTTTATAAAGAATTTTGTAATGTTAGACTTAAGTCATATTCAGCCTATAACGTTCCCACTGCTGGGACACAGACCTCCTCTCTGTGAGAGGGAGTGGGCCGTAATCCACGACGCAGGCCCGGATTGGTAGATGTCAAATGTCTTCGAATTTTTGGTTGTAGGACATGTCGGTTTCCTCACGATGTTTTCCTTCACCGTTTTGAGAGCAGTGGTGATGAAATAATTTACACAGAGTAAAGCGCCTACCCCGGTTCGAACCTACGACCTACAACTCGTAAGTCGCGGCTGTTACCCCTGGGCCACCATTGCTCTCTAGAATTATTTACTTCTCGTAAATTGTTTCGAATTTTCAGCTCCTAATGTACCTACGTAACGTACGTAACAAGCAATGTTTCCGAATTTAGCACGCACACACTATTGCGTTATTAATATTTAACCAAACTTAGTCACTTGTGCATAAAATAAACAACTCCAAGCCAAGCTACCTTCTTTGAACCCCCCAAACCTATAACCAATCCTTGGCAAATGGATTCATGACAGCAGAATAATTAATTTCAGGTGTCCGTTGCTGCCAATCTTCCCGATATCGTTGCTTTATGGCCTCTTGCAACGTCCCCGGGCACAGAGAAGGTAGCTTAACTTTTACCCCAAAACCATAGACATAATTTCTATGACATCACTAATAGTGTTTTTCTTCGCAGATCAACAACAAGGATTGGTGCAAGAAGGGCCGGAAAGGAGGCCATTGCAATATCAAGTGTGAAGGTAGTAAAATAATTTTATAAAAAATATTAAGGTTCACAAAAACAATTCGCAATTTTTTTAAATGTGGTAATTATTTGTGGTTGGTGGTGATTAGTACAGCACTAATGATAAAAACAGTGTATCACAGCACCAGCGCAAAAAAATACAGCAGAAATACAGCTTTGAGCCGTTTGGGGTCGAAACGCTCGGGTCATGGGGCCCGAGTGCGCATCTCCTTTTCAAGAAAATTTCTTGCCGGCTGATCGACACTTCACGTGACCAGGCCGGGTCGTTCATTGGCCAAAGAATTAGCATTGCCATTCAACGTGGCCATGCTGCCAGTCTTCTGGGCACGTTTCCGGATGACAGCGATGCAGACGAGTACGTCGACGCCTAAATATGCTTTTGTTTTTACAACGCACAGCCTGAACTGCTGGGTCTAGAACTATTTTTGCATGAGTTTCTTAAATACCGAAAGTGAGCACTAAGGAAGGATTTTTGAAAATTCATCCCCTATTTTTCTAAAGACTTTGTTACTAATAACAGACGCACGGGTGGATCGATCAGGTTAAGCGGTTAAGTGAATGGGTGACCATCTTTAGATACCAAGAACGCATGTTAAGCTGTTGGTCCCGGCTGTCATTTGTAGATCATTGACCGTCGTTACAGGTCGTCTGACAACCAGTCTTACCAAGGGGTTTCGTATTACCCAGTAACTGGATTGTGGAGATCAGATAGGCAGTCGCTCCATGCAAAATACTGGTATTCAGCTGCATCTGGTTAGACTGGAAGCCGACCCCGACATAGTTGGGAAAAGGCTAGGCAGACGATGACTTTGAATACTTTGAAAACTGCTAAGAATAGTAGGTAATACAATTACACAAACTCAAAAAGTTAATCCAACCTTCCAACAAATCTAGTTCATTATTTGGCGAGTTCTCAAAGAGTTCAATATTCTTTAGCATTATAATATTATAGAAAAAGTTCGTAACTTGTTACTGCTTGGTGTCCATTTTATTCCAAATAAAAAACTTTTTTTATTCAATCTCAGTTTCATAAATTAGCTTTATTTCATCAAAAAATGGAAAAAAACAGATTTTGTTTCTGTGTACTGGATATTTTAGAAAACCAAGCTTATTGAACATTATTTCAAATCAGTTTATTATGTTAAGAGTTAGCTTTTTAAATTATGTAAATCCTACTAATATTATAAACGTGAAAGTTTGTATGGATGGATGTTTGTTACACTTTTACGCAAAAACTACTTAACGGATTTGGATTATATACTTATATACTTTGGATGTACCCGTAGGATACTTTTTATTCCGATATTAAAAACTTAAACTTATGCGGGTGAAACTGCGGGGCGCAGCTACTATTTAATATAATTTAATTTAGTAGAACAGTTACTATGAAGTAAAAAAAACAGTTTTCCTTTACCATTTTCAATACAATCATGTCCAAATTGAAATTTACGTGAGCGGAGTTTCGCTAGCTAATTTATTTTGACCCTGTAGTGTAGATGCTGACCAATCGGCAGATTTGGTGGAGTGGAGAGGACCTTCATACGGTGGCTGCTAGCTACTGGACGACAGTAGCCAAGGGTCAAGCTAAATGGCTTTTGTTTGGAGACACTTATGTCCAGCACTGAGCTGCTATAGGCAAATCGTAATATTCCGCAGTTCAATCCCCGAAGAACAGTGGTAGCCCAATGAAAATGGCCTAGACTTGCAAGTTGTACAAACGCCAGCACATCAAGCTACCCGAAACTGTCAAATTTTCCCAATCAACCCCGAACCTAATGCTTGAGCGATAAAATTGAAAATCTATTAAAGAAATTTGACAGATTGTGGTAGCTTGATGTGCTGGCATCTGTAATTAGGCACTTTACTGTGTGTAAATTATTTCATCGCCACCGCTCTCAAAATCGCGAGGAAACCGACAGGTCTTAAACCAAAAATTCAAAGACAAGTAACATCCAGCAGCACTTAGCCCGCTTGGTGGCCACGGCTCACTCCCTCTCACAGAGAGGAGGCAGTGTGCAGCGGGGACATAGGCTGATTATGCATAAGCCGCGGTTCAATTCCCACACAACCAATATTTGTTTGGTCTTACAATTATTCCAGGTGTGAGTGAAATAGGGCGTGGATGGTGTGACAGTATATTTCGCGCTCCCTAATTATCCGCAAGAAGCACACCAGAGATTTTACCCAATAGGATTCTGACATCACCATCCATTCTTCCCCTGAAGGGCCAGCCATGAAGATTACCTCAAACAATGGAGTGGGTTACTAACTCAAACTTCCAATTCTAATTCCAGATCTCCTGAACGAAGACTTGGCAGATGACGTGCGATGTGCCAAGCGTATCTACGACCGAGTTGGCTTCAAGGCTTGGCCGACCTCCTTCTCCTATTGCAAGGAGAACAGCCTCCCAGACTTGTCAAGATGTTAATAAAGACCATTTGGTCCTTCTACCCGTGTGTTCGTTAGTTTGTAACATAGATTTTAATTAGGAATAGTATTTTGTTAAGGTAGGTAAATTGACAGTAGCTTGTTTCTTGATGTTGCCAGGTTAATGTGGACCTAGGATTGGTCCACCCTCGCTCAAGACAGGAGTGGAAAGGAGAAAGGGAGGGCTTTGCCCTGGAGTGAGACAACATAGGCTAAACATGAGTAATTAATATCCCTAGAACGTTTTCTGTTAATGGACGTGATTTGTGTTTATTCCAAGAACTGTTAGAATGTCTTCAACGCTATTTTTCTTCTTCTTAACGTGTCGACAGCAAATGGATTCGGCCCAGAATTCGGCTACTTGTTTGGCGCCATAATCAGCGTCCATCAGTTCCTGTAACTACAACTGACAGGACGCGCAGGACACAATATTAAGTGTCCCATCGTTTGTGGAACAGCACCACATTTACACTCCAAGGCGGAGTCGTCTATGAATCTCCACCTGAACAGGTTTTCCTTGCTTCGGCCAACCTGGGTTCGGAGTCTGAACGCTATTTATAATTATAGATCGGTATGCATTGTCTCTTTCAAAGTTCATATTTTTTGGTCAGAATTTTAATTGAATTATGGTACCATATGCGGATTATAGAAAGGGCTCGTTAGTAGTTAGCTTGTTAACAAGCATATCAAAGGGTTTATAAACGCTAATCTCCAATCATCTGTGGGTAACAGGTAAAAACTGCCATCGAATGGCTTTTACCGCCATTTTAATCCTTAGTATTAGACGCTATTTTATATTGGCAAATAGGTTATGCCACCACAAAACTGCATGGAACTAGGATGGATTTAAAAGTTGGTCCTCTGTAGTAATAAGGATCAAAATGTCAAATAGGCCGGGAAGGCGCTCGGATGATGATTTATTTTTAGTTTTATTGTTAAGACATTTTATTAAAGCGAGAGGATAAGATAGCTATCATAGCTAGAAAAAAACCGGTCAAGTGCGAGTCAGACTCGCGCACCGAGGGTTCCGTACAAATTTGTAGGTATGTAACTTAAAATTTACGGTTTTTGCAATTTTCCTTTATCTGTGCTATAAGACGTTGCTTCGTACCAAATTTCAATATTCTGAGTTCATGAGAAGTACCCAGTAGGTCTTAATTCACTTGCGAGTGTCGAAAAGGCGTTTGCGGCATAAACGGCTGTATCTTTTGATTGCGTTGGCTTAGAAGTTTGATTTTTTCACAGCTCCAAGGGTCAGTAGACCTGAGTATTTGATATAAATTCCAGCTTGATACCTCCACGGGTTCCTGAAAAAAAAGGGTCTTGACAGACAGACGGACGGACGGACAACAAAGTGATCCTATAAGTGTTCCGTTTTTTCCTTTCGAGGTACGGAACCCTAAAAAAGATGGAGTGAGAAGGGTAAAAGATAGATTGACAATCCTGCTAATATTATAAACAAGCTGCGCCCCGCGGTTTCACCCGCATAAGTTTCGATCCCGTGGGAATATTGGGATAAAAGGTGAAACAACCTGTGTGCCAAATTTCATCCAAATCCGTTCAGTAGTTTTTGCGTGAAAGAGTAACAAACATCCATCCATCCATACAAACTTTCATGTTTATAATATTATAGTAGGATGTGAAAGTTTGAATTTTTGGATGTTTGTTACTCAATCTCGTAAAAACGGCTGAAGGGTATGCGTTTGGCATACAGATAGTTTATAACCTGGATTAACACATAGAATACTTTTTATCCCGTTCCAACATCCATGCGGGCAGAGCCGCGAGCAAAAGCCAGTTTCATAATAAGTAATGGAAAAAGATAGTTTCATAAACCGATAAATTTTGGGGAATCCTAAGCAACTGAATAAATTATTGCTTTTTAACTATTTTACATTAGATATTGCAATTAAGACCGGCGTGCAAAAGAACCATTATTTGTCCTTAAATTCTTCTCGTATGTGAGAACGTGGATCCACGCGAGACACAGTGGCTTTTTAGTGAATTCTGTAATTACGGTATTCAACCGGGTAATGCATTTAATTTTGAGGGAAAAGAGCTATCATTAAAACATTCTTAATTGACACACAACGCAAGAATGTGTTTCTGTAAAAAATAATAAGAACCTTCTCCATTTTTTAAATATCTCATCGCTTTAATGAGATCAAATTAAGTCTAGATTTTCTAATTAGTTTAGCATAAACCTATTATCTCAAACATTTTATTTGAGAAATAAGTTCATAATCTTTTGAATTAATTATCCTTGTGGTAAACCTGTAAGTTTGTTCAATTACAACACGTAGGACACGTATAGGTGTTCATAAAATCTAAAATTCGGAATATTATAATTTTGCAGTTTTAAAATTATGTATGTTTAATTATATCTATGTAAATTAGATTAAGATAAGACCAAAATTTTCTATATTTATACTTTTAGAATTCATTTGTTTAAATAAAGGTTACATTTACATTTCTTATAATTTCTGTGTTTAATTTAATTATAGATAAGATAATAGGTTAATTTCGCAAAATATAAATCAAACCTTTAACAGTTTCATGTTAAGGTATAAAAGTTTCAATTAGATAGAAGAAGAGGAATTTGTTCAAAATTAGCTTGAAAGAATCTTTATAAGCACTAGTAGAGATTAATAGTAACTGAAAAAGCTAAACATACAAGCGCACCACACCACATCCACACAAACACATCCCACACACACACACATACATACACATTTCTCTTGAATTTTCTAAAATAAATTCATTAATAATTGCGACGCCAAACTTCTCCGTAACATAAGTAACGCCTAACATAAACTTCATTCGAATAAACTCTCGTGTGTAATGCTGCTATAAATATTTCTGCAGGCGTTTGTAACTCGTTCTCCTGGAAGTCTTAAAAGCTTTACTTCACCAACAATGCTACTATTCGAGATCAAAAAGGCTTTTTATATACAAGTATATTAGTCCTAAGTTTTTCAAATGGAGCTTTATTACTTATTATGTTCTAAATTTTTACGAGATGATATCGAATTCCGATCTTATTGAAAATTTACCGACCGTTTAAAGTACTTTGCATACTAGGTATGTGTAAGTTTACAAATGAAAAAAATATTAAATCTATATTATAATAATATTACGCCTTAAATTCAGACAGTGGTGTAGCATAGTGTTGAGTACGCCTCTCATTTCGCCAGTTATGTTAAAGTAACAAGTGTGTTAAAAGTAGCACTGTAGTACCTATTTATTTAGGTGCTGAGAGACAGGGCATGGAAGGTAGGGTTAATAATTCAAAAACAAATGATGACTTCTTGCTCACGCCCTAGAAACATTACGGCAATCTTCTTACATAATTTATTGTAACTTTCTCCCCAAGTATGTACATTTAGGTACTTATTTATGTAAAAGGTCAAGGAAAGTAATTGTTAAGCGACTGACAACTCAAATTGTCAAAATATACTGTAGATAGAGTATTGAACAGAATATTAGCTGTCAAAAACTGTATGAGAAGTGATGTCAGTCACTTGTAGACTTTATACTGGTACTATTGTAGTCGGGACATCATAATCATCATCATCAGCTTACAGCAGGACATAAGCATCTCCAATTACATGCCATTTATCTCGATTCTCGGCAACTGTCATCCAGCTGCTACCAGCCACCCTGCGAAGATCGTCGCTCCACCTAGCCCGAGGGCGTCCAACCTTACATATGCCGATTCGCGGTCTCCACTCAAGAACACATCTATCTTAACGGTCATCATAATAATATTAGAACCAATGTAGTCGAGTAATACTTTCCAAAGAAATCGTATTGTGACTGCCGCTTTTTTGGTGCGAGGTTGTCTTAACTAGAAAACAGTTTGCAAAGGAGATAGAGAAAATATATATCTGTCTCATTTACCACTACTGGATCTAATAGGTGTGTCCTTGTCTCATTATCATTATTATTTAGTGACTTGAGAAATTCTATACCTACTCTGTCTACGGTTTATTCAAACCACAACCGTCATACTTTGACAGTTGTATGATATTGCTACAATACGGCAAATTGACTTAAGGTGTCAATTTGCTTAACAATTAATTTCCCTGACTGTATTTGGTTGCAAAACGTGTCCCCAAGTTATTCAGGTACTAAAAGAAACTAGTGATTGTTCTAGCACTGAGTTAAACTTTGTAGACGTAGCTTAAGTATTTATGAGAAAGGTAGATAGGTACTTTACTTTATTGTTTTTTTGATTCTATGTATTATTTTTTGTCTCCTTTGCTCTATCACACGCTGTCTACATCTCTGTATCTATTGTCCTATCTCAGGTATGCTGGAAGAGATTTCTTATGAAATAAGCATCACCTCTGTACCTATTTTTTCTGTTCTGTTTTCAATGTCTGTTTATATATGTGTGTACATAAATGGTAAAATAAAATAAATAAATACTTAAAAGTTATGTACTTTATACAATAACTTAGGTCTATAGAACATAATGGCTTGACATCAGATACAGAACTTATCATTTCTATTTTCAGCGGCTTTGGATGTATAGCGCTAAAGGTTTCGTTAGGCGCGTGGCCAAAATCAGTACTAACGCCCTGCCATTTCGTGTTTTCAATAAAACAATAAAGTTACACAAATGTTTTCAACAGCGCCCCCCTGTCAAACGTCATTCGAGTGCCAAAAGATCCTTGTAACACTGTACAGTATGCTGTCTGACAATCTACCTATATGTAATAATCTACATAAGTGCACTGTTGGGCCAGTGGTAATGGCCGCAACTTACGAGTTGTTGTTAGGTCGTAAGTCCGAGACAGGCGCTTTACTTTGTGTAAATTATTTCCTCACCACTGCTCTCAAAACGATGAAGGAAAACATTGTGAGGAAACCGGCATGTCCTAGAACCAAAAATTCGAAGACATGTGACATCTACCAACCCGCACTGGGCCCGCGTGGTGGATTACACGTACTCCCTCTCGAAGAGAGGAGGCCTGTGTCCCGAAAGTCAGAACATTATAGGCTGATTAGGAATTATTCAGCTGTGTTCAGCTTTTGTTCATAGAAAACAACGATTTAGTATGGAATGCGTACGCATCCGTAAAGCTGAACGGATGCGTACGCATTCCATACATTCGAGCGACAAAATATCCTTGGACAGTGTTTTGTCTGACAGTTTAAGAACTGTTTTATAATATCTAAAAGATTACCGATCTACGTAAGAGATTATCCACAAGATCTTCATAACGTTCCACGCATACAGAAGTCCAATTCAAAACAAAATACCCCGGTTTGGACCCTCAAAAAACCCCAAAACTTCGCCCAGTTCCAATAAACCCAGTAATCCATCAATTTCTCATATCACTAAAACGTTTGTATAACGTTATCAAATTAAAAGCTTGTGCGGAATCCTACGTTGCACGTCCCGCGCACAGAGTAATTGAGTACAGAAGGTCGGCTCCACGCAACGAGCGAGAATGCACGCACACATAGTCACGCACGCTACACGTACAGCGAGTGCAAGCGCACTCGTCAAACTCAAATTATTTACTTCAAGAAGCTCCAATAGAACTCTAAAAGTGCTTTTTAATTGCAATCTTCAAGCATTCTTCTATTTTCTTATTAATTTTGACGTTCACTAGTTGTTTTCCCTTCCAAAAGATAGTTTCGTATAGAAAATAATGGACAAGAAACTCCATAGGTACCTACTCTTTTAATGATTTATACAAATATATGTGAAGACAGTGTATCTGGGATAAAATAGGTACTACAATAGGTACAAAGTGTTACAAATTAAGCAATGACAGATAAATTAAGTAGGTATGTTTGTATGTAGAAACAATGTCATAAAAATAATTAAATTAGCAACCAGATTAATTTTGTCTAGACTCTAAATTCCAATGGAGCAGGGCTAGCATGTTTTCAAGTATTCTTATCTTGAATATCGTCGCTCTAGATGTGATACCTCGTAAATGCAATTATTAGTCAATCTTACATTTTGATGCGAAATTGTCCATCACGCAATTTTCAATCTTTCTGGTGATACCTTGTATGTACAGGTTTACTTCACTTAAAAACTAACTTTTAGTGACATCTCGTAACAAGACTTTGAAGCACTTAGGAAGGTGGGACCTTGTAAGTTTAATAGACACCAAGCATGCCAAGGTGTTTTTTTATGTACATACAAGAAAACATACGGTATTTTATTTAATATTCAATATTATAACCAAAAGCATGCAATATACATAAAATTTATCAAAACAGTTTTTTGTGTCTCCTAGAAAATTGCAGGTTCTTGTTTACGAGGTGTCACATCTAGAGCGACGATATGTTCATTTTATTTGTATTATGCTCGTTTACAAAGTGTACTTTGAACATAAGTTTTGAATTTTCTTTCACTCGAGACTGGCATTTGTTTGTGATCGCCGTACATATCTATGTGCGCGTGCGCCTGTTTTCACCCGTTGCATGGAGTCGGCCTTCTGCACCTATCTATTCCGTGTCCGAAATCCGCCGGCCGCGTTCCGTGGATGGTCCACTCGTTACAGATTTCAAAGCGGCGGATATTACTCCATGCGGTTATTTTCTGTTTTATTTTCATATACGTCCAGGGCTTGCACGAGTACCAAATTGTCAAAAAATTTTAGGCTTTGGAGGTAGGCGGAAAAATGGAAGGGAGAACTCAATTTTGAAATGTGTGGGTAGTATAGCGTTGTTTATTGTTTTCAGGCAGTACTGTGAAGGTGAAGGAAAATTTTGTGAGGAATTAATTAAAAAAATCTCCAATATGCAGTTTAGCTTATATGCCTCTTCTTCGGTGAAAAGAAGCTTTGACTAATTTCAAGGTCAGCTTCAATTCTCCTATTTTTATACCTTCAGAATCAATGACATTTTAAACCATAGTTTCTCATCGTGGGCGATAACGCCCCCTCGTACCCACGAGGACTAGAGACTTTCATCCTATCTTACGATTATATAATACTAGCTGCGCCCCGCGGTTTCTCCCGCATAAGTTTCGATCCCGTGGGTATATCGGGGATAAAAAGTATCCTATATGTTAATCCTGGTTATAAACTATCTGTGTGCCAAACTTCATTCAAATCCGTTCAGTAGTTTTTGCGTAAAGGAGTAACAAACATCCATCCATCCATACAAACTTTCACGTTTATAATATTAGTAGGATTAATAGGAAGGATATGATAGGATTACACGATTAAATATAATCGTGGCAACAGCTGTTTTAGATTCGCAACAGAGGGTAAGTAAAACAAACAGGGGGCTCTAGAAAAAATAATCTCTATGTGGGCGATGGGCAAAACAAGATAACAAAGTAGTTTCCTTGCGTTTATTTTTGTGCAAGTGAATCAGTTTTCTTAGCAGCCATTTATTTAATTATAACTAGCCATTTATTTTACCAGCGCTGCGACATTATTTTATTTTTTGAATGTCGCAACTTTTCTTTGTTACTTTTTTTATACGAGTATAATTTAGCTTTTTACTTTGTTTAGTTAGTTTGTGATTTTCCTGTACGAGTCGCAATATTTTTTCTTTCTTTCTTTTCTTTTCTTTCTTTCTTGTCTTTCTTTCTTTCTAACTATCAAAAAAACTATCACATAGAAAACCGTAGTATTCGTAGGGCCATCCTTAGCAAGGATCCAGCACCGTGTGATGGAAGCCTCTGGGATAACCGTCAGCTCGGACGTCTAGCTGCATTACAGCCGCGGCTTATGATATAAGTCACTTCCTCTCCCGCTCCAATCTCTCTGCGGCCAAATTATTTTGTTAAAACTGTAGTAGTTGCGGGTAGGAGGCAGGAAAGTTTATCTATACAAGGTCAAATTAAATGAGCTAGCGAAACTCCGCTGGCGTGATGGGTAACGATATCTAAATATGGAACAACAAAAAAAAAATTACGACTTTTTTGATGACCTCAGTCACTTGAAATATCAGTATAAGAAATCAGTTTTTTTTTTTGTGTAAACCTCTATACCCTGTGCATTAGGTTAACCGTTTTTTGACAGCTGTCTTAGAACGTAGGTATATATTCCAGATTACGTAAAAGTTAACTTTAAAATGAGTAATAAAATAAATATATAAACTGTCTTGTCTTATTGAATTATCTTATTTATGGCTTCTTACATACATTATAATACCGTACGTGTAAATGATAAATGATAAATGATTTTATTTTGTAAGTAGGTTTGTACAAACACTTTTACACGTCAATCATATTTTTAAAACTAGATGAGGTCGGCGTTTCCTATCTGACTAGTCTGAGAAGAAAGGCCGAAACAAACTCAGACGTCACAGTCTCTTTTAAAGTCCAGACATAATCTTGGTCAGATCATATGAAGACCATGTAGGTCGATGTCTGAGATGGTCTTATCAAATTATGTACTTATCAATCATTGTATTGTGTATTGCTGCCATCACTAGTTCCATCTGTCAAAAAACGGTTTACCTAATGAACAGAGTATGCATTTGACATAGATAATTTAGGAAGAAGTTAGAAGGAACAACAAACTGAATGTCATACTTAACAAAGTTCTAATTCCATTGCAACTCAAAAACTTTTTAGGACCTTTTTGTTACAATGGTCACTCAAAAATCAACTTAGAATACATTTCTCTAAAGTAGATAACTGATTAAGTGGCGACGATTATCTGAGATTATGAACACTGCTATACACCGAGTTACCTGCCACCATTCCCTCTCACAGTGACAACGATCGTCTGTCACATATCGAAACACGATAGGAAAAAAAGCAATATACATACAAAATATGATCCGTAGATTGACACGCGATGCACGGACCACTCAACACGAAACATTCTGTATCGGATGTGAAAATAAAACGCAAAAGTTGCGTACATCAGTTGTAGCGTCGACATGTACGAAATTAATAAGTATTGAAGTTGGATCCGCAAAGCTATTCACAACCATCCGACAGGCTATCGTATCGAAAATGACACATTTCGATAACCTGATTTGCCTTGCCCCCGACAGCAAACAGAGAGGCAATTCTCATAATTATAAGAACGTTTACAGTCTGATCTCGGTCTCAATCTGTCAAAAATACCTCTAATTTTGACGACAAGTTAGCGTAGTGGTTGAGCGATCGACTGCTGCGCTGCGTATCGCGGGTTCGATTCCCGAACGAAACAAATATTTGTATTACCTACAGGTAGTTGTTCCGGGTCAGGCTGTTTGTGTATGTGAGTTTAAATGTTTGTAAACGCACCCACGATACGGGAGTAATTCCAAGTGTGGGGCAAAGTTTAAAAAAAAACTGAGATGAAAAAGGATTGCGACTAGATTTTGGACGTTTTTAATTACAGGAATTGGCTTTCAGATGTCGGAAGAAATAGCGTTCTAATTGATTTAAACTGACAACATTTTCGGGTTTTGGACTTCCGGACAGCGTTTAGACGAACTCCTACGATAACATTGATTGATGTTCGATACAGTTTTTACGGTTTCATAGAAATATACATTGATGTCGTCTTCTCTTTCGGTGAGGTTTTAACGGGCACACGCTCTAAAGTTAAGGAGATAAGTCAGACAGATGCAAGGAGCGTTCCCGCTACTCAAATTTCCGGCCAGTCAGAAAGGAAATCGATATACATAAGGGTCAAGATACCATCACCAAGTCCATGTAGCTACTGAGATAAATTACATACACCTAAGTTGGTATACATCTTTGGAAATAGTGTGCTTATCTTAACTTTTCGTTTGAAAACTTGCTCATTGCTGGAAACAAGAAAGTAAATAGCGAATTGTAGCATTCAACTTTTTCTTTTTGTTAGTTTGACTCGTGTGTTCTGATAACACACGAAGGTACTGACGGGAAACTACGATTACAAGCTGTGAAATAACGCCTGCCGGGGTAACGGGATCGTCCGAAAGGGTTACCGCTGCCCTGGAACATAAAGGGCTAAGGAAGGAACACGGGTGGGTTTTAGTCAGTAAGAGTCTGACACTCCACCCAGAGCGGGGTCATTTGATGATTTCACATCCGAAAAAAAAAGCTGTCAAAAAACCTATCATCAAGTTTTACAAGATTTCTCAGCTACTCGTAATTTTGAACTCAAACTACAGTTCGGCCGACGAGAGAATGCGTTCTTGGCACCTGTCAGTTTCATACAAACGAATACGGTGTTTTGCAAATTTGATCTTTATTAGCTACTAGAATTGCCGCACTGACAGGTGTCAGGAACGCATTCTCTCGACGACGGCCGAACAGTAAGCTCTAGTCAATATGATTTGGACCAAAATATAGCCGTAAGTATGTCCATATCTCGGTGGACCATACGGTGGAGGTCTGCACCGCTTGGGCGGAGCACCGCCATGTCTTCGTAGAGGCGATCGGCAGCGGCGACGACCTCTCGCGTCCGGCCCTGGTTCAAGCCATGGTCCGGGGCGAGAGGGAGTGGAAGGCAGTCACCTCCTTCTGCGAAGCAGTCATGCTAGCGAAGGAGGTGGCGGGATGGCTGAGGGAGAGAACCTCACGCCTCAGCCGCCGCGGGAGACGCTCCGGGCGTCGGGAGCCGCGTGACGACCCAGCCACCGTAGGCGCGGGCCTGCGGGCGGAAAGTAATGGGTAGCTCACCGTCCGATCAGGACCAGACCCGTGCCGGACGGCGCGTATGTGTTCTACGCGCGCCTTAAAGAGATGTCAGCATAAGTGACGGGGCCCGATAGGGCCGAAGCCTGCCGAGGTAGCAGGATCGTCCGAAAGGTTTACCGCTGCCCTGGAACATAAAGGGCTAAGGAAGGAACACGGGTGGGTTTTAGTCAGTAAGAGTCTGACACTCCCTTCCGCTCCACCCAGAGCGGGAGGGGTTACTTGATGATTTCCCATCCGTAAAAAAAAAAAAGTTTGTCCATATCACTCTGGAAGTAATCATGCTATCAAAGAAAAGGTCCATATATTTATTACATATAGTAGGTATATTGGGTTAAAAGTTAAAGTCTTGAATTATAAGGCAAATAGCTATATAGAATAAACATTAAGTAGGTAAGAAATAGTAAACTAAAAGACTAACATATTGGTGAAAATATATTTGGCTAGCTTCTATCCGCGACTTCGTTCGCGTAAAGTTTACCGTTTTAAAATGAAACTCCATCTCTCTAACTATATCTCTATGGCACTCCACAATAGTGCAGCTTTCTATATGTGAAAGAATTTTCAGAATTGGATTACTAGTTCCGAAGATTACTCCCTACATACAAACTCACTTACCACTTTATAATATTAGTATAGATGTAATGATAATAGTTTTGAGTACATGGTGTCTCCAAAGAGATCTGAACGCGAACAATTATAAACATAACTACGCCGCACGAAAGTTAAAACCAACAAAAACAGGATATAACTGGATGTATTTAAGTCCATAAACTGAACCAGAACAGTACAATAAGACGGGCCCATCCTTATCCATTCACAGTGACAGTTAGTGATGTGCTCGGTCCATACTTATCGACTTGTGTCGCATCACTCGATTCCGGATAACCTGACCATGTAGGATTATATTTATTAAAGAGGGATTTTATTTTCAGACGTTTTTTTTTATTTATTTTACCATTTGCACAACAGACAAGAAAAAACAGAACAGAAAAATATGTACAAAGTCGATGCTTACGAGTATTTCATAAGAAATCTCTTCCAGTATACCTGCGATAGGACAATAGTAGAGATGTAGACAGCGTGTGAAAGAGTTTAAGGACAAAAGAAATAATACATAAAATCAAAAACAATTCACTAAAACGAAACAAAAATTATGAGAATATACTAACATACATATAAATAAACATACATAAATACATATTTCTAAAATAAATATCACTAAGTAGAATGATAGTAATTGTAACATACTCAACTTTATAGGAACGGATTTGTGAGTGTTTGTTGGAGATCTATGTAGATTGGGCTGGCAATCACACATACATAAACTCGCGCCTTCTTCCCATTGGGGGGCTGAAACTATGTACAAAATGACACCCGCTGCCATCTTTCATACTCCTTTTTCTTCGTTCACGTTCATACTAATCATACGTATGGATTCGAATTTAAATGCAGGGTGGCAGGGACATCGAGGCGCCTGTCACCATGATTTCGGTTCATGGTTCTGAAACCCCCTAGAGTAGAAATTTTTCGTCTGTTATTAAAAAAAATCAGCTGTTTCATAGTAAAGTACAATACCTGCGCAGTCAAAATGTATGAAACAGTTTTTTTTTTTTTTAGTAACCGGCGCAAAATTTGCCATCCTGTATATTATAATTATGTCATATCAATATGTATTTTACTGTGTGTACATAAATAATAAAATAAATAAGTACATACCTCCATCATCTGCCTAGCCTTTTCCCAACGGTTGGGGTCGGCTTCCAGTCTAACCGGATGCATCAGAGTAATAAATACCCGTATTTTACATGGAGCGACTGCCTATCTGACCTCCACAATCCAGTAACTGGATAATACGAAACCCCTTGGTAGGACTAGTTGTCAGACTTTCGAGCTTCTGACGACCCTTAAGGACTGCCAAAGATCCACGAATAACAGCCGGGACCAACGGCTTAACGTGCTTACCGAGGCACGCAGGGGTCTTGGTATACTCGTATAAAGATGGTCACCCATCCATCGTCCAACCGCGGCAAGCATAGCTTAACCTTATCGATCGACCCATGCAGCTGTTATTACTTTCCCACAAGCCCCTCAAAAGTACATACCTATTATACGTATTAGTATTGAAATGATCGGAATGTTGGAATTACCCGAATTTTGCACCCAAAACTGTATTCGAAACCCGTTTGACATAAATAAGGTAACAATGACCTAATTCCGGCCTAAAAGTGGTTTTCGAATCCACACTGATTTGCATTCGAGTCCCATTAACGGCATTATCACAGGTACCATCTAATTGACATGAATTAAGAGATCCCCCCCTTGAGATAATCGATATACCGCTTCTAATTAATTGTGTATCGATATTAAATTGAATAATTTAGGTTGGTGAGCAATAAAATTAGTCAAAGTGTTTACTTTAACACGTAGGTTATAATCCTATATCTTGTTTAGGATAAAGAATAACTAGTAGCGCCGCGCGGTTTCACACGCATAAGTGTCGATCCCGAGGGAATATCGCGATTAAAAAGTATCATATTTGTTATTCTTATGTACCTATGTAAGCTATGTTACTGTAAAGTTTCATCAAAATCCATTCAATCGTTTTTGTGTGAAAGAGTAGCAAACATCTATCCATCCATCTTCACAAACTTTCGCGTTTATAATATTAGTAGGATAGTAGGAAATAGGACGACAAGATAGTTAGGATATTATATTATGTATGTAGCGGTATCTTAGAAACAAAAATTCGAAGACATGTGATATCTACCAACCCGCACTGGACACGCGTGGTAGATTATAGGCCACTCCCTCTCACAGAGAGGAGTCCTGTGTCCCAGCAGTGGGAACATTATGGGCTAATTATGAGGTAGGATATCTACTTGTAAAGATAACCCCGTTGTATTTCCCTAGGAGTTGATTTTTTAAAATAGGTTCTTATGAAAGCCTTCTGGAAAGTCTCTACACCATAGGAAAGAATGATTTTTTTCTCATTTGGATATTTAATCCTCAGCATTTTTGCCTGCATTGTTATAATTATTAATAAGTTTGTTCAACCAATAATCTGTTTTAAATAGATTTAACAGCAACTGCACAATATGGGTTCATGAAATAACAATTGAACAATACAAAGCCCCTATCATTGTGTGATATGAAGTATTTAAATACATAATACGCCAATTATCTGCAGAATACAGTAGGATTAACCGCATCCCATTGAATGAAACAACGAAAACCGTTTTTCTCATGAATAAACCTTTTGAAAATTAAATCGGCTACTTTTTACATAACCGTATACATTAAATCGATACCATATGGAAAGTCATCGATGTTCGATAAAACAAGATATTTTTATCAAACCTACGCGATACAACACTATTTTAAAAGTGCCCAGCAATCATTATTTCATAACAATTCAAATTTCACTACTTTCCCATAGGAAAAACAACACAAAGTTACGAAACTTAGTGATGCGAGCGAGTTTATTCGAGTTAATCGAGTGATTTTGATTCCAATTCAATTGTTTTGAAATCGAATAAAAATTGTGTGGGCTTAATTGAATTTAGTAATTGTTCAATTTGAATATAGACGCTTCCGTATTTAAAAAGTAAATGGTTTTTAAATGTTAGTTAGGGATGCCATTAAATTGCATTTAGATACTGGCAAAACAATTTTTCCAATATCTAAATACAATTTGATTGCTTTTGAATTAAATTATAGCTATTCGGTATTGGCATCAACTGGTATTATCATTGTAGGCGCAATTCTCGGCGAACGGTCTCAGTCTGGCAAAAATACTCGTACCTCTAATTTCCCTACATTTTGGACAAATTTTTGTCATTTTTTTGCAATTACGAAAATCGGCTTTTTGATTTTGTATGTGACAAAGGGACTAGACAGCAATACCAGGAAGATAATTTATATAAAATAATATGCTACAAACATGTGTGGGTGCTGCTATAAACATGAAATTGACCCACTACGCCTTGGTATAAGAATGGCAGTTGTGATTTGAATATTTGACACTTTAAGATGGTAGTCAATTTGATAAACTATTAATTTCCCCGACCATACGCCTTGGGTTTTTATTTGTACCTAATAATATAATAATAATCTTTTTATTTCGACCAACTGTGGATCATATACAAAAATACAAACACAAAAGAAGATAAAAAAAAAAAAAAAGAAAAAATACACAAAATAAAAACACATACAATATCAAAAAGACAAAACATTTACATATCTCGATTGCCTAGTATGTGAACCATACAGCAATGGTTCAGGTACTGGCAATCGAACCTCTGCGCGAATGCCCTCAGGATGCCGCTGGAGCTAGCCCGAACCCTGCGCACCAGGGATGTACATCGTTTTCGCATAGTAGTATAAAAACAGTCAACTCGCGACTCGCCGAACATACCTGATGCGCTACAGAATCGGGGCAACCCCATCAGCACCCTGAATGCATTATTATACTGCACACGCAAGGCGTTGTACTGTCTGCGCGTGTATGAGACCCACAGGCTGCTCGTGTAGAAAGATGTACAATATGCTCTGAACAATGTAGAATAATGTGAATGTGTGCTAATGTTTGTCTTTTTAATAAATAAATTAGTGTCTTCTTCTTCCATACATCGTTTTAGCCCTCATCATAACATGGCCGATTCTTATAATTTACGGACCGTTATTAGTTAAGATTAAGACTCTTGTATCAATAATGAAGCAAGGACCTCATAACTTTGCATAGTAGACCCTCCCGAAAGTAGTTATCACAGGTAAAATTAGGAATTAATCTATTTATATGGCCCAGTTTGGCAATTAAAAATACTGTCATTGGTAAGCAAAACGATTCGTTTTAGTTTATAGGAACCGAGCATTAGTAGTCACCTCGGATACTAGCCATACCATCTTTCACTAAGTCCATTCTGAGCATCTGTGGTCTCCCATTAAAAAAAATTTAGGTACTTTTCGCCTAAGACGTTCTATTCGAATGATTTCAATAACCTACAGCTAATGTTGAATGAAAATTAAATAAAGCCGATTCCCTTGTTCGCAAACTCTTCTATCTTTTTCTATCTATTTCATTAAGAAATCGAGAGAAGATAAATATTAGTTTAGTCCTGTCAAATTAGTAGCCTGACGTAAGTTGACGTATTTTTAGTAGCCATGTTTTTAATCACGTCTAAACTGTATAATTATGGAGCATCTTAATTTGACAGGATTAAACAAATATTTATCTTCTGTCCTTTTCTTAGTGAAATATACAGAAAAAGATGCACTGAACTTAAATTAAGTTTAGTTTGTGAACAAGGGAATCGGCGCCATTAAATGTATTAAACCATCATTAGCAAAGGCTTTCATTTTGACATTGCAACATCATTCACTGCGTTATTTACGTTGTAGAGCAGACAAATTTTTCAAGCATATAAATCAATAGATTAGCGACATCCTTCAAAATAATAACAGATTGTTATTGAAAGGGTTTTACGGAATTAGGGAGCAGGACCAAACAAAGATTGGTTATTTAAACACAACGAAACCACATAAAGTTTTCCATTAACAAACGTTATGGCGGAACGTTGCATCAAAACGGACGTTTTCAGCCTACACGCCTATAATAAACTATTGTTTTATTCATAATAACTATTATTTTATTGCCAGCACGTGGGAAACGGCTTTATTATCATTTTAAAGTAGCACAGCTTTTATGCCCATCTGGTTTGTCGTTTACTGGGCAAATACAATATGGCACCTTGTCAGTGGGTTCATCTAGGGCAGTACCGCCACAATGTGGTCTATAATGTTCCCACTGCTGCGACACAGGCCTCGTCTCTTTGAAAGGGCGTGGGCCATAATCGGCCACGCGGGCCCAGTGCGGGTTTTGCTAAGAAGAATACTATATGCTAATTTTTCTGTACCATTCTTTTATCATCTTAGGTCTAGTGTAGTGGTCGCAAGCGCTAATCCTGAGCATGACATCCTGGTTTCGATTCCCAGGTTGGGCAAAACGTGGGTTTTGCTATCAGGAATTTCTCTGTAGCAGCCTGGAGTCTGGATTTGTGCCCGGTTGATGGCAATAGGCTCGCCCTCTATTACATGGATCTTAAACATACTGGCGAAATGTGATTGTATACGTGCTAAGGTCCTCTGCCTTACCTTTCGGGGAATAAGAGGCGTGATGTTGTGTACGTGTTAGATAGGCGAGGTCGAAACGCTAAAGAAAAACATAATATGTTTTTCTTTAGCGTTTCGACCTCGCCTATCTTTTAACATTATCATACATATATAGTATAATCAGCATATAACGAACCCACTGCTGGGACACAGGCCTTCTCTCTTCGAGAGGGAGTGGGCTATTATAATCCACCACGCGGCCCCAGTGCGGATTGGTAGATTTAACGTGTCTTCGAATCTTTGGTTCTAGGACATGCCGGTTTCCTCACGATGTTTTCCTTTATCGTTTTGAGAAGAGCAGTGGTGATGAAATAATTTACACAAAATAAAGCGCCTGGCTGGGTTCGAACCTACGACCTACAACGCGTATGTTTTTGTGCCATGGCTGTTACCACTGGGCCACCATTGCTCAATCCTACCTATTAGGTTATACGTATAAGTACTATCGCCAAAATCTGACCACCGTAAGGACTATTCCTGCTTGAAGCGCACATTATTAGTCGATCCTCTTTTGTTTTACTTTTGGACGCAGCTGTGGTCATCATGTGCAATCAGTTTAATTTTCCCGTAAATCATTCAAAAAACAAGACTTAAAGTCACTGTGTGCTACTGACTCCCATAAAATCATTATTAATTATATTACCGAAATACTTTTTGCCAAATCTTCTTAAGAATCTCACATTACAGATAAGAGCTATTGATTTACGAATGTTTATGCGCTAATTAATGCCACAGGTGGCACAGACGTGATAAACTTTCCCATAATGTCTTTGTGATATCCAAAAACCCGAATTATGCATCCGGTCTTGACACGACGAGATTAAAAAACAAATGTGGTTCGCAGAATGGCAATATAAATACCTGCCCTTTATACACCACAGGAGACTACTTTAGTAATTCAAGTCAGTCTACTGTTCAGACAGCTTTAAAAAATGGGATTTTTTTAGTATAGAAACTTATTATTGCATCCAGTCCAACGTGCCAGTACTCTTTTTAGATTTAGACAATTTTAGCAAGGATCAACAATCTAGTTTTTGTTACTTCGACGAATTAAATGAAGCTTCCATAGAATTTGCTTTGCTTAGAGTTTGCATTGCTTTATACATATATCTACATGTTTATAAGAATAATGTACAAACCCCAGCACATCAAGCTACTAGAATCTATCAAATTTCTTTAATAGATTTTCAACTTTATGATTGGGAAAATTTGACAGTTTCGGGTAGCTAGATGTGCTGGCGTCTGTACCCAGGATTTTATAATACTTATCTTGATTTTAAAAGAGGGTCCTTGGAGTTTCTTGCCCGTTCTTCTCCATAGAGTTCTACATAAGTTTTGGAATGGGCATCTAGCTTCAACTTTCTGATTAACTAACCGACTCTTTGACAGTTAAAAAGTACCTGTAAATGGTTTAATTGAAATAAATGCTTCGAGTTTGTGTTTGAGGAGTTCCTAGTACTTATCTATATGATCTGTCTCAAATATCTGCAAGTCGGATTTCTTTAAACCTCCATATCAATGACAATATACCTATTTAAACAACGTGTATTCAACAGGCTGTACAAGAAATATAACACATCTATAGCACCTCCTTTTCGATGTCGTGCACAAATCAACAACAGAGATGACTCACAGATTCGGAATGATCGAGCCTTTAAACCAAATGGAGTACAGACGCCAGCACATCAAGCTACCCGAAACTGTCAACGTTTCCCAATCAACCTTGAACCTAATGCTGAAGCGATAAAGTTGAAAATCTATTAAAGAAATTTGATACAATAACTCTCCAAGTTGGCAATCAAGTAGCCGAAAAGGCCCACAAAGAGACAAAAAAACTTGAACACTGACTATAGCAGTGTTCATAATCTCAGATATCTACATTCCATCGCCACTTAATCAGTTATCTACTTTATTGACATGTATTCTAAATAGATTTTAGAGTGATTTATGATTTGTAACAAAAAGGTTCTAATAATATTTAGGTTGCAATGGAATTTGAACTTTTTTAAGTATGACAGTTTGTTGTTCCATAACTTGAAAATTATCTGAAATTCCTGCTTGTAATATAATTAACATTACAAGAGCTACAACTAACAATGATGACTCATGAGTACCTCTTATTAGCAAAATCTTAATTTCCTCTCGTATTAGCACAAAACATGATAAATAAGCTCATGCTGTAATAAAATACTGGCAAGTTACCGAGGTGGGGGCTATGACTGCTCATGCGTACAAAAACAAATGACGGTGTTCTAATTCAATTCCATAGGCACTCGTACAGCCAAAATAAATAAACAAAACGCCGCGGTTCTTTTGGCGCTCAAAATTATGTTGACAGGGGGCGCTGTTGGTAAACATTCATGCAATTGTTTTGTGAAATGTACATACTGAAAAAACAAGATGGAGGCATTAGTTCCGATTTTAGCCACGCGCCAAAAGAACCTCGTAGCGCTGTAAGCATAAAACTGCCAGGCAATAAGTGGCCAGTACCAATAGAATTACGCCCTGTTTACACCACAGGGAGTACGATATTCGTCTCAGCCTTCAAAGAAGCCAAAAAGTCGGACAATGCAGCCAGTAATGTCACTCAGACAAGATTCCCACGTCCCCTGTTAGGTCATTGACTGTCGTTCGTTTATCGATTGCCTCGCGATAGTTTTTGCAATCGATTCCAATGATTCTTCGGCCTACCTCGGCTAACGAGAGGTTGATTCGATACCTATATTTATTTTGTTAAGTTTCATGTGTCCTTTGAAATGATGGAATGTATTTGTGGTGGTTCTATGGCTTGGAAAAGTTTTTTTTCATCATGTTTTAGTCTCAGAACAAGAAAGTTTTTTATGTGTATTGTTAAATTAAGACTAGCATATTGTCTTAATTTAACAATACATTTATCAAACCAACAATTTGTCGACAATTTTATGATCAACTAGCTTCTGCCAGCGACTTCGCCCGCGTGGATGTCGGAAATTATCCCACGGGAACGTGCTACCCTAATAAAAAGTATGTCCTTCCCTAGGATGCCATCTATCTCTTTGCCAAATTAGAAGTTCAGTGGTTTACGTGTGAAATTATAACATACAGTTTCAAGTTTAAATCCTCCCCTTAAAAACCGAATTACCCCTTTTTGCCCCGTCAGGGGTCAATTTTCGACTACTTTACATCATCATCATCATCATCTGCCTAGCCTTTTCCCAACTATGTTGGGGTCGGCTTCCAGTCTAACCGGATGCAGCTGAATTTTCGACTACTTTACATAATTATTATTAATTATTTTCTGTCAAAACTATTAATACTGAGTTTCGTGTTAATTGGACCGCGCATTCAATTACTTTCACACAAAATTCAAGACCCCTATATCCCCTTTGAGGGGTAGTTTTGAAAAACTTGTAATAATAAACTTTATTACTTACTTAGGCGAGTATTCTTGCCAAGTTTCAAGTTTATTAACCTAATAAAGACGATTTTTCATATAAACTGTATTCCTGCTTTTTAACCCCACAGGGATGGAATTTAAAAAAAAATCGTTTGGGATGTATTTATAACTTGACTTAAAGATTATTTATACTAATTTTCGAGCTAATCAAGCCATGCAGTAAAATCCTCCCCTGTAAAATTGACTACCCCTTTTCAGCCCGTCACTGGTAATTTTCGAAAAACAATATTCTTTACTTTTGATCGTAGGTATAAATAGTGAGTTTCGAGATAATCGGACCGCGCGCCAAAATTCTTCCATACAAACTTTGAAACACCCCAATCCTTTTTTAGTTTAGAAAAACATAAAATGACAAACTTCATAATTTACTTAGATTAGTATTGGTGCCAAGTTTCAAGTTTATTAACTCAAGGAATAAAATTTTCCATGCAAACAAAATACCCCCATTTCACCCTCTTAGGGGTGGAATTTCGAAAAACCCTTTCTTAGTGGATACCTACTCTTCACTAAGAACACACCCTCCAAATTTTATGTCTCTAGGACCAGCGGTTTAGGCTGTGCGTTGATATATCAGTCAGTCAGTGAGTCAGGACTTTGAATTTCTGCCAGGGTAGCGGGATCGTCCGAAAGGGTTACCGCTGCCCTGGAACATAAAGGGCTAAGGAAGGAACACGGGTGGGTTTTAGTCAGTAAGAGTCTGACACTCCCTTCCGCTCCACCCAGAGCGGGAGGGGTCATTTGATGATTTCCCATCCTCAAAAAAAAATGACTGAATTTAATATATATATATAGATTTTAAATCTAAAGTTACAGTCTTGAAACATATTCAAAAACCAATAAGGTAACATAGAACGTATTAATCAGTCAGTAATTAAGCTAGGTAGTAGCTAGCAAGTAGGTATTAGAATGATCGGCATTGCCGATTAGTCGGCTAGTTGATTAGTCGGCTAGTCGGTTAGTTGGCAAATACTATAATGTAGTCGGCCCATCTCTAATCTTAGGATAAAATATTACAGTATCTTAGCCGTGTGCAGAACTCCACTACGGGTGACATAACCTACGACAAACTTATTATTTGCGGTTGGTACAGTAATCGGGTCTAGGGATCGAACCGCAAAATTAAGTTTGTATTTTATTGTGTATACTTTTCCGGGATAAAAAGTACCCAGTAAAGAATAATTATACCAAGTTTCATCGTAATCGAATCGGTAGTTATTATTAGTGTATTTCATGTATAACTTTGGTGTTTCTATACCGATTTCCATGATTCTTTTTTATGGAATAGTTAATTATGTTAACTTTTTTAATTAGGGATGACTGAGAGTGTTATAAACGTAAGAGTAGACAAATATAATCAGAATGCTTCGAACTGCTAAGCTATCGGGAGTTACACGTGTTATTGTGAGTAAACCATAAAAGATAGACATATGCTGTCGTGGGATATTTTTTATATAATTTTAAGGAGAACATTTCCGTCATCCATGATTTCTGTGTAGCTTTAACCATTAAGGATATACACGCGACGAAAGCTTAAAAAATGGAGTAACTTGTCCCGTTTTCCCAACATTTCCCTTCACTGCTCTGCTCCTATTGATAGTAGCGTGATGAAATGTATACTATAACCAGCTCAGGGGTATGAAAAATAATTGTACCAAGTTTCGTTAAAATCCGTCGAGTAGTTTTTGTTTCTATAACGGTTATACAGACAGACAGACAGACAGACACACAGACAAAAATTTTACTGATTGCATTTTTGGCATCAGTATCGATCCCTAATCACTCCCTGATAGTTATTTTGGAAATATATTTCATGTACAGAATTGACCTCTCTACAGATTTATTATAAGTATAGATAGATGACAGATTTTGAAAAGCACAGTGCATGTTCCATCCACATCGGCACTTTATTTACCTATTTTGTTGATTTTTTCATTTATCTCAATCACAATCCACCAGGGGATTGTGCCCATTCGAAACCGCATAATCTTGATAATCAACTGGGCTAAATGATATCACAATAAGTAGGAACATCTCTCAGAAAAATAACAATCTTATAGAATAGGTAATTCTTTAGCCAGCAAACAGCTGATAGAAATGTATTACCGAAGAAAACATGTAACATCGACCCCAAATAAATTGGGATGAAAGCAGGAAGATAATAACGATGGCGATTTCCATCCAGAAAAGTTGGTTGGAGAGAAGAAGTTTAATAGTTTCTCATCATAAAATCCACACGGGCACTTTCTACCAGGCTCTCATAACAGGGACAGAGTAACAGCAACCATAACACATCTATTCTAAGGGCAGGAAGTTAATAATAATGATGATTTACATCAAAAAAACTTGGTTGAAGAGAAAAGGTATATTAGTTTCTTATCATACAATATTATGTCCACGGCAACTTGCTACCAGCATCTCGTAACATTTACAGAGTAACAGCAAACATAACACATAATATTGTATGGGCAGGAAGATAATAATAATAATGATTTGCATCTAGAAAATTAGTTTAAAAGAAGAAGTACATAGTTTCTTTTCATAGAATTATGTCCACGGCTACTAGCTACCAGGATCTCATAACAGTGATGGAGTAACAGCAAACATAACACATCTATTATAAGGGTAGGAAGATAATAATAATGATCATGTGCATCCAGACATATTGGTTGGAGAAATGAAGTATAAAGTTTCTCATCATAAAATTATGCCCACGGCCCCTTGCTACCAGGATCTCATAACATTCACATAGTAATATCAAACATAACACACGCTATTTATCGTATGTGCAGGAAGATAATAATGATTGTGGCTTGTATCCAGAATTATAGATTTGGTTGGAGAGAAGACGTACAATAGTTTCTCATTATAAAATTATGTCCAGTGACAGAATAACTGCTAGTAACACATCTATTTTATTATAAGGTCAGGAAGATAATAATGATAAGCATGTGCATCCAGAAAAGTTGGTTGAAGAGAAGAATATATTAGTTTCTCGTAATAAAATTTTATCCACGGCTACTAGCTACCAGGATCTCATAACAGTGACAGAGTAACTGCAAACAACACGTCTACTTCCATCACTCCTACATTATGTACGTATACATCATTCATGCCACGTACTAATCATTGCCGATAGCTTATTACTACAAGCAATTGTATGTGCTTGCCCATTTATCTTCGATACAAGGCGATGTATCGAACAGGGATCTATCTGCTACCAATAGGGGGTTGGAGTATGAAGGCGAGACATAGAGCGCTGGTAAACTTTAGTACTTAGCTTGCATTGTAAGGTTTGACTACGGCATGAATGAAGTAGTGGTCCTCCTTTGGTAATTTCCATTGTCGTACATAAAACTTATAATGAGTAGTGCAAGTAAAGTGTAGTAGTAAAATGTGTCAAAATCCTTGGACATCGCATGGACGTATGGGTGGTGGTAGAATCGATTATATTTTATTGTAATTTTTGACGTTCAAAACTGCCTTTTATGTGCCTATTTGTAATAAATGCTTTGACTTTGACTTTGATAATCGGATTCAGAGTTATTTTTAGTTAGCACAAAGAAATAAGCTGTTGGTGCTCTTGACAAAGCTTACGTAAAGCCTCTCTGGAGATGCTTAAAATTATGATTATGAATAAAATTTTCCTTGCAAGAAAAAATACAGAACTTTTTATAAAGATCCCTTTGGTGACATATAAACAAAGTTGTCTACTTTTTTATAGCCACTGGTAGCCACCATTCTAAAATTGTTTACTATTCATTAGGGATGACGGGCAAAAAAGGCCGCCTTGGCTTATGCAGTACATCATCTGCATAGCCTTTTCCCAACTATGTTGGGTTCGGCTTCCAGTCTAACCGGATAAGTACCAGTATTTTACATGGAGGAACTGCCTATCTGAGCTCCAGTTACTGGGTAATACGATACCCCTTAGTAAGACTGGTTTTCAGATTTTCGGGCTTCTGACGACCCGTAACGACTACTGCGAAAGATCTACGAATGACAGGCACCAACGGCTTAATGTGCTTTCCGAGGCACGGAAGGGTCTTGGTATGTGAAGATGGTCACCCATCCACGGACCAACCGCGGCAAGCGTAGCTTAACCTGATCGATCGACCCGTGCGGCTGTTATAACTTAGCCAAGGCCCTCCTGGCCCTGGTTTATGCTGTATACGGTTAGAAAAATGCTGTGAATGAGGTAAATTCTAAAAGCGTTGCGCATAGTAATTATTCACAACCACTCGATATGCTTCCTTACCTTAACGAACTTCAATCAATGTTGTCGTAGAGTCCTCTAAACGCTGTTCACAAGTCCAAAACCCGAAAAATTTGTCAGTTTAAATCCAAAGGACGACCGCTATTCTTCCGATAGCTGTTTGTTGTCGGGGCAAGGCAAACCAGGTTATCGAAATGTGTCATTTTCGATACGATAGCCTGTCGGATGGTTATGAACTAATATTCACAGTGTGTTCGCAGATCAGTGGGATTTCCCGAGGTTGCAGAGGCGGTTGCTTTATTGTTCCATGCTGATTTTTATTGTCTGTACCTCGTCGTCGTCTGCCTAGCCTTTTCCCAACTATGTTGGGGTCGGCTTCCAGTCTAACCGGATGCAGCTGAATACCAGTATTTTACCGACTGCCTATCTGACCTCCACAACCCAGTTACTGGGTAATACGATACCCCCTGGTAAGACTGGACCGACTAGACTGGACTGTATTGTCTGTACCTACTAACACTAAATGTTAAGTAACATTGTTATTAACCCTATTGAGTGTCTGAAAATAAAAGTATTCTATTCTATGTATAGAAACAGGGTCAAATTAAATTAGCTAGTGAAACTCTGCAGTCGTGATAGGTAACACGACAAAATAACATAGATTTGATGTTTTTTTAGGGCCTAACGACCGTTGTTAGTGTTGTTACTTGAAGTATGAGTTGAGATAAAGTTTTATCGGGACTAGATATCGATACCAATCACGTCTGTGAAATTTACCTACACAAAAAAAACTGATATTTCATGTGAATACACTAATAGCGGTCAATGAGCCCACAAAAAAGTCATCAAATTAATTTAGTTTTCGTTTTATCATGTTGAGACATTGATACCCTTGTCGTGTGTGGTGTTTCGCTAGTTAATTTAATCTGCCCCTGTAGTACTTTATCTTATTCATACCCTAGAGCAGGTGCATATATGCGAATCAATCGAACTGTCACATTGTAAACTGCGCTGAGCCGTAGAAGGAATGCCGACGTGTACCGAGATCAAGTTTGTTTCTTTAACTTTTTGCTTTTAAACCAAAGAAGAGCTTCCCAAGTATGCGTTTGTGTTAATATGCATTTAATCAATTAATGTTTGCTGTGGGAGTTGTATGGAAGGAAATTTACATTTAGTGACACCCTAGGTTTTTAAAGGAGTTCTTGAGAAATAGTTTCCACTGTTCTGAGTTCAGCTATTTTTTTTTTCTGGTTATTGTCCACGATAGGCCGAGTTGATTACACTATTCAATAGACTAGAATCTACCATAGAAAACAACGATTTTGTATGGAATGCGTACGCATCCGTAAAGCGGAACGGATGCGTACGCATCCATACAAATTCGTTGTTTTCTATGGACAGAAGCTGAACAGAGCTGAATAAAATGATATGATTGGATGGTGGTAAACCTAACTCGTTCACCAAAAATCCAGATACCCCGAATTTCTGTATTGGACTCACTCATCTATACAATTCATTATTGTAAATTAAAGTCGCCTTTCGTGTCCGTCTGTATGACTGCGCTGTTCTTCTTCACCGTTCTCCCAACGACGAAAACGGTTGCAGAAACCGTCATCGTTGCAACTGGTTTGAAGATGACTTAAAGGTAGAAACTTATCCAACATGGAATAGAATTGCGGTTTAGAGGTTCTCGTTTTAATCGAAAACGAACGAGAGACAACGCGACTACGCGACGGACAAGTGTGATAGAGTTGAACCATTGCATTCTCGGCTGTATTTTCATAGGTGTAAAATGAAAAATCGCACCAAGTAATTCGAAGACTGGTTTGTGCAACGAAGACTGTTTGAACCCAGGACGTAAAACGGTTGCATCGTTGCAGAATGCAATACGGTCTTTTAAACGGTTCGTCGTCGCAACGCCCACCCGGCCCACCCCTACTTAAAACCAAGATGAAAACAAAACAATAAAACCATTTTTCTGAGTACTGTCACTAATTTCCATGGAATGTGGATTGTGGAACGATGGAACTTTTAAATTGCTTTTACGGAATACCTCAGTTAATGATAATCTAGATAAAGTTTCAAAACGTTGTCACCTGAGCTTGTAGACATTTGCCTTATTTTATGAATCGATAGAAAAGTTATAAAACCATCATTCTGAGTTTATAACGTAGTAAGTCGTATCATGTGGACTAGTTTGAAACGTGTCGATATCATTTGTTTTATAGTTATTTTATAAAGTGCATGCCTATTTGAAAACAGCTGTGAAAATAAATATGCGTATGTGATAAGATCTAAAAGCGACCGTTTTTTGTCTTTTGAGAACAACCGATGTCTAAAAATCTCTGTCTGTAAAAATCTCTCCGTGAAAACCGTGTGTAGAGCAATGGTTGCCCAGTAGTAACGGGACTTACGAGTTAATAGGTCGGGGATTCGAACCCAAGCAGGCAGTTTACTGTCACTGCTCTCAAAACGGTGACGGAAATATCGCGTAGAAACTGGCGTGTCCCTGAACCAAACATTCGAAGACATGAGACATCCAACAACCCACTGGGCCCACGTGGTGCATTACGGACCATTCCCTCTCACAAAGACAAGGCCTGTGACCCAGCAATGGAAACTTTCCAGGCTGATTATGCGATACGAGGTCTGACCGTGAAAATTTAGATGAAGTGAGCTGTCATTGGTGCTAGAGATTAACACTATTGACAGCTCACTTCACCTAAGTTGTCACGGTAAGCTTTTTACATAATATACCGGTAGATCAGAGAACTATAGCAGTGTTAATAATCTCATATAAATAATTTACATCCCAACGCCACTTAATGAGTTATCTACTTTATTAAAATGTATTCTAAGTTGATTTTTGAGTAACCATTGGTAACAAAAAGGTCGTAAGAAGTTTTTGGTTGCAATGGAATTTGAACTTTGTTAAGTAAGACATTCAATTTGTTATTCCATAACTTGAAAACCATCTCAAATTCTTCATTCAAATATACATAGTTTTGGTCAAAAAACTGTTGTAAGCAAATTAAGTAGGTAGTTTTTTTTTTACATATGGTCTCAGGCAGCTAGATAAAATGATAAGTTTGTTTAAAAGACCTCAAAAAGAGTTCATAGCACTAAAACCAGTCGGCACATCAGCCACTTGCCTCATTATTCATAGTTACAAAGCGACTAACTCATTATACATGATATAGCATCTAAAATTGGAAAGTAAAGGTGCTGGCTCACTCGCGGGCCGCATCGCCCACGCCTGCGTAGGCGCCGACTACAATGACAGAACGGTCGTGTTTCTGTTTGGAGGCAACGGTGAATTGTATGGGGCGCACTGATGAGCGGAAGCGGTTTTGTAGCTAAAAATAATACTTTCAAAAAAGTTTTTATGTTGGAGAAATAAACAAGATTCAATATCAAAATTGATAACTGGAACAAATTGTATAGTCGCTTATTAATCGTCCTCCGGAAAAAATTTCGTCCATGGCAGCCAATCCCAGCGCGGAATCGACGCGAATCGTTGCGGTTTAACGTAACGTGAACTCTCTCTTCCCTCACCGTGTCGGAATCGGAAGTCGCTTATACGCAACTTTATTGAAGGACTAATTTAAGTATAGCTAATGAAATCGAGCAATTACCTATATCCTTTATAAAAAATCATAAGGACCAAAAAATGTACAGCGCTTAAATTATAATTTGATCTTGATATCGGTTTTTTGTTTCATTTCGGCTTAAATAAAAAAGTTACTTCATAGTAGTATGAATGTACTTACATTACACATGTTACATACATCAAACATTGAGCGTGTTCAAGTTCGCTATCCGCTACCGCTTATCAACAAAACCACAGTCTCAAAAAATACATAATTATTATAACAAATATCCCACAATTTATTCAAATAAGTTAAGCAATACATTCTCCATTAGAAGGCGATCGAATGTAGACCAAACCAAACATGGAAGTAATTTTGCCAAATAACCAAACTGGTTTCTAATTCGTTCTGTCTGATAAAACATCTGTTGTTTTTCTTTGTTTAAAACGTTGAAAAGCAACTTCGATATTCAAGTTAATTATAATTAAGTAGGTATTTCGGATTGATGGGATCTTCATTTGTTTTTAAATCGTTAATCGTTTCTTGAAGTTTTGCAAATAGGTAAAAATGGCTAGTGGCTATCATCGTGCACGACAGAGAAGTTCAGAAGAAGAAAGAGGAGATACAGCAGTGGATGGAATAAGACTGCTAATAATAGTGATGAATTGACATTGCTTTTCCCGTACTTATAATTTTAGAGTAGATCTTTAAGGTAGTCAATAAGCAGTAGCATAAGCATAATCATCATTCATCCTCTAATGTTCTTACTGCCGGGATAAAGACCTCCACTCTGTGAGAAGCCGTCTCCTTTACCGTTCCGTAAAGCGCCTGCCTGGGTTCGACCCCATTTATTTATTTATTTATTTATCTCATGAACTACAACTCCTATTCCAACAACTCGTGAAAACAATTGTATCAATCCCTAGCATCAATCAGACGGCCAAATCTATTCTATACTTATAATAAATCTGTAGAAGTGAAAATTCTGTACATTGAAAATATCAAAAAAATAAATGGCAGGGGGTGTTACTAGACCGACACCGAACCCAAAAATGTGATTAAAAAAATTTTTGTCTGTCTGTCTGTCTGTCGGTCTGTCTGTCTGTCTGTCTGTCTGTCTGTCTGTTTGTTCAGGCATCACGCAAAAACTACCGGTTCGATTACGATGAAACTTGGTATAATTATTCTTTAATATCCTGGGCACCACACTGGGTACTTTTTATCCCGGAAAAGTATATACAATAAAAAACAAACTTAATTTTGCGGTTCGATCCCTAGATCCGATTACTGTACCAACCGCAAATAATAAGTTTGTCGTAGGTTAGGTCACACGCAGTGGAGTTCATTTTTATTCCTTTTACTTTTTAGAGTTAATTAGGTTTATTTTTATATAAGTCGTAGGTATAGATTTTAATTTTAAAGTATAGGTAGTATATTTGATAGTGTACGTAGTGACCGTAGGTTATTTTATAATACTGTTAGGTAGGATAGTCATTCGTATAGATATTAGTTTTTAGAGATTTTGCTTATTTATTGAGTTTAGATTGAGGGGCCGTGGCTAAATAATAACAGCCGCACAGGTCGATCGGTCAGGTTAAGCTACGCTTGCCACGGTCGGTCTGTGGATGGGTGACCATCTTTACATACCGAGACACCACCGTTGGTCCCGGCTGTCATTCGTGGATCTTTGACAGTCCTTACGGGTAGTCAGAAGCCCGAAAGTCTGACAACCAGTCGTACCAAGGGTATCGTATTACCCAATAACTGGGTTGTGGAGGTCAGATAGGCAGTCGCTCCATGTAAAATACTGGTATTCAGCTGCATCCGGTTAGACTGGAAGCCGGCCCTGAACATAGTTGGGAAAAGGCTAGGCAGATGATGATTGAGTTTAGATTAGTTATCGTCATAAATAGGTTTATTTAGGTAGGTAGGTATTTTATTTTCTGTTATTGAGTTTATTTATTTTTTTAATTATATAGGTACTTAGGTAAAGATATCATATAGGTACGCTCTTAATCACCATAAATGAGACACAATTGGTTTTCTATTGTAATTAGCCACAAAGGGCCCGCGAAATAGATGGCATCCTGGTGCCATTTTATCCTGTTAGTACGTTCCCGTGGGATAATTTCCGACATCCACGCGGGCGAAGCCGCGGGCAGAAGCTAGTCTCGTAAATAAAATTTTATTTAAAACGTTACAAATCTAGTCGCAGTCTCATCTCAGCGACAGCAAAAAAATGTCAAAAACTTGTCCAAAATGTAGGCAAATTAGAAGTATTTTTGACAGATTGAGACTGAGATCAGACTGTGAACGTTCTTAAAATTACGAGAATTGCCCCTCTGGTGGACCGACGCCGGCGGCTCACTTCAAGCTCGCTTCACCTAAGTTTTCACGGTGAGATTTTTACAGAATAGGCCAGCAGGAAGGTATCTCAAACGTAACAGCTTATACTATTACATCCAGCACACCAAATTTCAAGGTTGATCCCGCTAACGATAAAGATCACAAATTAATGTGTCTAGACGTTATATATGTGATTAATATCAACTCTGATGAATGGCAAAGTCAATTAGTCAACTCCTTTTAAGATGAGATTTACAAGTTTAGCCCAGATTTCTGAGAACATTGGTGACCTAGGATGTCCAAATTTGAGTATCTATGTCGTAGGATGTTGGATGAGGGTTGTCAGCGAATAATTTAAATTTTTCCGGTAGCGCTGATCATAATGATGATGCTGTTAATCTCAAACATCCAAACATTACAAATACGAATGTAGCAAAGATTTGACGGCTGAAACTTCAAAACAAAAAAAAAATAGAAAATTGAAACTGAATGATTTTTTTTTTTTATTTTAATTTTGATATTTTTTTTATTTTGTTGTCCCACACACACGTTGTCTTCATCTCTTTTTATGCACTCTCTTATCGCAGATATGCTGGAAGAGATTTCCTTAGAAATTAGCATCACCTTTTTACATATTTTTCTGTTCGATTCTTCTTGTCTGTTTCCATTTGTGAGTACATAAATAGTTAAGTAAATAAATAATTGTGATTATCCCGAGAGTACCACACATACACACTGTTAAAAAAGCAAGCAGGTCAGAAACAGTCAGTCATTAATGACCTAAACGCTTTTGGGTAGTTAGTGTAAGGTAACCAGCATCGTAACACACTTTCATTCACAATTCAAGAGTTTTGAAAGATATTACTAATCCATTGCTTTACAGGTTTGAATGTACCTCTGCTCAACGACGTAAATAACGCAATGAACGTGGTTGAACTGTCAAAATGAAACCCATTGCGATCAATCGCCATTTTGTGTGTTACGTAATTAACCCGCAGTAGGATGGCGACCTCATTGATGCAGTGATAGGTGGGTTTAGGTTTAAAAGAAAGAATACGAAAGTACTAACTAAGAAGGAGTATGTTCAGAAACCTTCCCCGGCTCATATTGTTTATTTCTGTAAGTACATAGGTTTGTACAAACACTTTTACACGCCTATCATATTTTTAAAACTAGATGAAGTCAGCGTTTCCTACCTGACTACTTTGAGAAGAAAGACCGAAACAAAATCAGAGGTCTCTTTTAAAGTCCAGACATAATCTTGGTCAGATCCTGGGACACACATGTAGATTGGTGTCTGAAATGGTCTTTTGAGGAAAGAACCACACAGATTCAGTGGACCTGTTCAGTCAGTGCACGCGTTTTTCAGTAATTATTCATTTTTATCATCATTTATATCCAAGACACTGTCCAGAATTTTGATTTTATTATGTTGAAAATCTTTATCACATAAATTATTTGCATTAATCTCTTTCAAATCACAATTTCAATTTTCTCCACCATCCATATCCATTTGAATCTTTTCATCGTTTTTCCATGGTCCTCAATTAGTGCTGTGGTCAATAAGTTATAATTAGCAGAGAACTGATTGCTATTTGCGGTTTCATATGAAGCAATGTGTTTAATTACTTGCTCTAATCAAAAGGGCCTTTCGAGTCATGGTTCCAGTATGTTTAAATATTTGTATACAATCAAGGATCTATATAGGAGTTGGCCTCTTCTTCACTAGTTTTACTGTGACCATTGTCTCCCTTTTTGAAAATAAAAAATATAGTACCTCCTTCTCTCGTAACGGCGCGAACTGTGTAAGGAAAACTTCATCATCATCATTTCAGCCGAAGAACGTCCTCTGCTGGACATAGGGCTCCCCTACTCACTGCCACTTCGACAGGTTCTTCTTACATCCAGTGGATTCCTGCGGCCGGCCCGGTATGCGGTCGCCACTCCAGAACCTTTCGGTCCCATCGGCCATCTGTTCTGCGACTAATGTGCCCTACCCACTGCCACTTAGGTTTGGCAATTCTTCGGGCTATGTTGGCTAGCTTGGTTCTCCTACGCATCTCTACATTTCTGATTCTATCACGTAGGGAAACTTCAAGCATAGCCCTCTCCATTGCCTAATGATAAAACTATTGGCCAGCCAGCAGGGTGGTATAATCAAAATCAAAAGTCATTTATTCAAATTAGGCTGAAATTCAGCACTTTTCGAACGTCAAAATGACAAAAGACAGTCCCCGAAAACACCCGCCTTTCACCACTTCCTAGTGCTTTCGCTGGGAGAAGTAGGACTGTCCAGGGTGCGCACAATGCAACATCGACACTCGTGGAACCTATTCAATGCATTAAGGCATTAAATCCGCCTTTGTTCTTTTTTTTTTTTTGAGTGTGGTAAGTTGAAATAAACAAATGCAAAGCATATTGCCTATCTTATTCTTCTAACTAGCGTGTCTATGGCAAATATTGTTTTAAAGGAAATTAAATGCCCTTAGTATGAGTAAATGAGTTTAAATCCGGTAACTGCATTTTGTGCTCTGTATCATTATGGTTTCATTTATGAACCCGAACACCAAAATATTTTAAGAATTTCCTGCTGACTTATATTTCAATCCCTTTTTGACACAATAAAATGGTAACTTTAGTTTGGTACGAGTACCCATTTTAATCTTTAATATACGTCATTGTGTATGATGATAATATTATAATTTTGGCCCGTAGGTACTGAATATTCCTAAGCCCATAAATTCAAAGAATTTGCTTGTAATATATTCATAATATAGACTGTCCTATTTAGCATTTTACCTTTATTATACCTCTGTCACTAGCAGTCAAACCTTTATACAACTTTATTACTTTTTTATTACATTTTTTTTTTTATTGTAGATGGGACTAAAATATTCTCCGTGACACCAACCGACTGTAAAATTTGAGATTACAACACTAGGTTATGGTAATCCGTTGATATTTAGCGTTGGCGCTTGATAGTGAAGTTAAATTATCGATAAAAAGTTATCGAGAGTCGATCTATTGAAATCGGGTGCTATCAAATTTAAATGATGTTTTAATACATATTTAATACAGTGCAATGAATTAATTATAATATATTTGAAATAAAATGAATAGATTCAAATCGGGGATATTTTAATACACCTAGTGCATTCTTTGCAGATACTTATCAAAATGATCGATTTATAGCTGTCAGTTTTGTGTTTTCTACGACTTTTTAAATAATGAAAGAGATCGTTTAAATGGTGTGAACTCTCTTATACGATTAGTATGTAGGTCATATATCTTGTTTCCATTTAACTAAAATTATAATGCAAATATTTTGACCAGCTTTCAAGAACTAGGATACCAAAAAGCCAGTAATAAATCTGCACCAATTCAATTATGCAGTATTTATCAAAACCTAGCCCTATAATAACCATAAATAACTCTCAAATCCACGGGCAGCAAACAAATCGATAAGTACAATCGATTCCAACACCGATAACACCAATCGATTGTACAACACACTAGTTTCATTGATCGCCCGCCGTGGCCCATTCACAGTTCGCGTAGGCTTGACGCCCGCAGCCATTGTACGTCAGTGTAGGCGGTTTTATAATCATTAATAATTACACACGACGACCCGTTGACATGTAAATTAACGCTTTTATATCGATATGCACACGAATCACGATTTCTAGTTCAATCTATAAGTAATTGATTGATAGATCAGCATTTTCCCACGAGTTGCGTTAGTGATGTGTTTTTAACCCCCGACGCAAAAACGACGGGGTGTTATAAGTTTGACGTGTCTGTGTGTGTGTGTGTATGTCTGTCTGTGGCATCGTAGCTCCCGAACGGATGAACCGATTTCGATTTTGTTTTTTTTGTTTGAAAGATGAATTTGTCGGGAATGTTCTTAGCTACATTTGATGAAAATCAGTCCAAGATGGCCGCCGCCACAAAACGGCGGATTACATATTTTTTCACAACTCCCTCAATATGGGTATCAAATGAAAGGGCTTGACTAGTAGAATACTATACACTATGATACATTTTGAATCCAAGATGGCCGCCACCACAAAATGGCGAATAACATTCTTTTTTTCACAACTCCCTCAGTATGGGTATGAAATGAAAGGGCTTGACTAGTAGAATACTAAACACTATGATAAATTTCAAATCCAAGATGGCCACCACCACAAACTGGCTAATTACAAAAAACCTGATTTAACACCAAATTACCTGAATCTTAAAACGCAAGAAAATAAAAGAAATGAAATAATAAGGAGTCCCTACAAAAAGCATGAAATAAAAAATTAAATTAAAAATTAAAAAAAACCCCGACTACGTGAAACCCTGTAAAAAGAAAAAAATAACTTTGAAATTATGACCCTACGTAAGTACGTATGAAATTTTTTGATTAAATATTGTCCTGTCGGGGGACCCGTTCTATTTTAAACTTTAACAGAACGTTAGGCTAATAATTAGAGCGGTCCCCCGACGGGACAACATTTAATCAAAAAATTTCATACGTACTTACGTAGGGTCATAATTTCAAGGTTATTTTTTCTTTTTACAGGGTTTCACGTAGTCGGGGGTTTTTTAAATTTTTAATTTAATTTTTTAAATATTATTATTGTTGAGCTTCTAATGTTTTACTTGGGCTAGATTTTGAATATAAAATATGCTAATTTAATGACCTGGTTATTTTAAGACTATTATTGGAAAGTCATAATAGCTACTTGTTTTCTACGCGGACTGTTTTAAATTATATAGAAAATCGAGTACCTACCTAATAAAATGCATCTGTCTTACATGGGAAATTGGGCATTCCAATAACAGTTGATGGCTACAATGAACCAATCATGCTATAATCATCACCTGTCTAAAAAGTTGGTCTTCATAGTATGTTCTTATTAGCTGATAGGAGGACGCTCATCTTCATATCAATATTTTAGTCGGATTTTAGCCACTTCATTTCACATACTTTGTTGGCATGAACTATACATGGTGGCAGGGACATCGACGTATACCAGTTTCCATGGTTTCAGTACTTCTGAACCCCACTGCGAAATATTAGGTCGGTTACTAAATAAAAAATAGCTTTGCCATACATTTTGACCGCGTAGGTATTGCATTTTTCTATGAAAAAGCAGTTTTTTTTTTTTTTTTTGATAACCGAAATTTCTACGGTTCCAGAATCATGTGTCGAATTCGTGGTTTTAGTTTGCGCGTCGATATCCCTGCCACCCTGTATGTAGCTAAGTATATGAATGAGATGTTCATCTGCTCATGTCTTAGTAAATTATTAACCAGTAAGATGATAGCGTTGCTGACTACCTACATACTCGTAACTGCACTGGACGTACTACATAAAATATCACCATTCGTGCAGGCTATTAAATGCACCGGTAAACTATACATAGTACCTATGTATATACTGAATATATTAATTTACATACTGGCGATCCGCCCCTGCTTCGCACGGATGCAATAGCGACATGTCAAAACATCGAGACTTCTGTGTAATATCCACATAACAGAAAGAAAGAAAATACGTTTATTTGTGACAAACAAGACGCATCAAAAGAACACAAACACAAAAAAAAATAACAATTTGGGAGAAAACATGAACTTCCCCGAATTTTATTTATTTTATTCGGTTACAGTATTCTTAAAAACCGGCCAAGTGCGAGTCGGACTCGCGCACCTAGGGTTTCGTACAAACCTGTAGGTAGTAAGTTTAAAATTATTAAAAATATTTTTATTATATGATGTAACTAAAAAGTTACGGTTTTCGCAATTTTTCCTTTATCTGTGCTATAAGACGTTGCTTCGTACCAAATTTCAAGATTCTGAGTTCACGGGAAGTACCCCGTAGGTTTTGATTCCCTTGCGAGTGTCAAAAATTTGCGGCATAAACGGCTGTATCTTTTGATTGCGTTGGCTTAGAAGTTGGATTTCACAGCTCCAAGGGTCAGTAGACCTGAGTATTTGATATAAATTCCAGCTTGATAACTCCACGCGTTCTTGAGAAAAAGGGTCTTGACAGACGGACGGACAACAAAGTGATCCTATAAGGGTTCCGTGTTTATCTTTCTAGGTACGGATCCTAAAAATGATGAAATTGAAGACCATTTACAAGTTTCCAAAGAAAAACACTAAAATAAAAACGCAAAAAGGAAAATGTAGTAAATGATGTTCTACCTACAGTATTTGTCTCTCCTTTCCGTTTTTAATCCATCCAAAGGTTGTCTTTCAAAGATTGCTCTTAGCGATAAGACAGCCCATTGTGTCACCCTATGTAAAATTTATATATTTATGTCTTTAATTTATATGGTGTACATAATAAAGAGTATTCTGATCATAATTAATCATAATCAGCCTATATTGTTCCCACTGCTGGGACACAGGCCTCCTATCTTCGAGAGGGAGTGGGCTATAATCTACCACGACGGCCCAGTGCGGGTTGGTAGATGTCACATGTCTTCGAATTTTTGGTTCTAGGACATGCCGGTTTTGTCACGATGTTTTCCTTCACCGTTTGGAGGGCAGTGTTGATGAAATTATTTACACAAAGTAAGCGCCTGTCTGGGTTCGAACTTACGACCTACAATTCGTAAGTCGCGGCCGTTACCACTAGGCCACCACTGCTCTCGCAGAAGAGTATTCTATTCTATTCTATTGAAGACCGCATCAAAATCTATTGTATAGTTTAGAAGAACTAAGCGGTCATACAGACAGACACGAAAACCGACTTTGTTTTTCACTTTGTATAGATAAAGATCATGTTTATACTGAATACATTTATTTACATATGATAATTGTGTCTCCATGCTCCGTTATGTTTATAAATAAGACTGCAGAACCTGCTGGCTAGTAGCGAGACACTGGCCTACAGTGTGTGTTTTTGATAAGGATCATTTTAGCAATTTTGTGCTTTAAAGTTATCCAGACCGAATTTCGGTCATGACGATCAATGCCAGCGGAGAGTAATCATCAGCGCGGACGATATTATAGTACACAAGTGTGTGCGTAGACACAGATGCACTCTCTCTCTTCCCTCACTGTCATTGTTGTTGGTCTCGTGGTCGCAAGCGCGACTGCTGAACGTGGGATCCTGGGTTCGATTCCCGGGTCGGGCATAGTAGTTTTTGGGTTTTTCCATAAGGAATTTCTTAGTAACTTTCCGGTGTTTGGAATGCCTCGCAAAGCACGTTAAGCCGTCGGTCCTGCGCCTGATCTCTCTCCGGTCGTGTCGGATTTTGTGCTTTATGTAGAGACAAAATTAATATATTTTCTGATAAGAAGGCAAGATGCCAATATTCTTTAAAAAAATTGTTTTTCTAATAAGTTGTAAAGTTACAAAGCAATGTAAACATGCCTTTTTTTTTGGGTGTGAATTCATCAAATGACCTCTCCCGCTTTGGGCTGAGCGGAATGGCGTGTCAGATTTTTACTGACTAGAACCCACCCCTGTTCCTTCAGTTGCCTGTGCCAGGGGCCACGATATCTCTTTCGAACAACCCGCGGCCGTGGCAGGCATCGGCCCTAGCGGACCCCGTCAGTTCGTGCTGACATCTCTATGAGGCGCGCGTGGAACACAACGCGCCGTCGACCCGTGCCTGGTCCGTACTGGGCGGTGAGCTGCCCATTGCTCGCCGCCCGCAAGCCCGCGCCTACGGTGGCCGGGAGTGGGCTGTTGACTACCGTCCAGGACGTCTCAGGGCATATAAACATGCCTTAAATCGACGAATATCGCCATTTTTTAATCATATTTTTTTTATTTTCTCATTAGCAGCCCGGGGATTGGAATCCTACCCAGTTGATAGCAATAGGCTCGCCCCCTATTACATGGAACTTAAACAAAACTGGCGAAATGTGGGTGTACGTGCTAAGGTACTTACACCTCTGCCTAACCCTTCGGGGATATCAGGCATGATATTACGATATGTTATGTTCTATGTTGGTTCCCACAAAAATACCTGAAATTCGGTTTTGACACACTTAAAAGCTTCCATACAGATTTCTAGGCAATTTCTTTAGTTTAACAGTTACATAGCCAGTAAAAAACTCAGCCTGTATATTCCAGGGCACGCATATTGTATGTGCTGAGTATTTCAAGGAATGCTTTGTACCGTTTCGGGGTATGCTCCAAGACTAGTATGAATACGGGCTACAGATATGTATGTATGTATTGAAATGGTTCTTAGTACCCTATGTACATTCAGGGAATATTAATTGTTAGGCAAAGTGACATCCTTTGGCAATTTGTCGTATTATAGGCATACTAAAGCCATTCCATATACTTAATTATCAAACATGACGTTTAATGTGATTTGAGTTAAGTTGCTAGTTTTGCAGTTTTGCTTAACAATTAATAATCTAAATCTTGGTTTCAAACAGGTATCACCGATGTTGGCGATAAGTCTGCTAGGCTGAAGTGGGACTGGGCGGGCCACAGCTATGGGATGCATCCAGACAGATGGGCCAAAGTCTTCACACAGTGGGTGCCTGAAGACGGGCGTCGTTACCGAGACCGGCCTAAGAAACGTTTGGGTGATGAAATCATCACCCTAGCGTTTCTTAGGCCGGTCTCGGCCTTCTCGGCCTTCTCCGTCCAATCGGTTAGAAACGAGTCCAAATGGACTCGTTTCCGTTTTTCGTCTCCGTTTTCGAGTGACCAAGAAGAGAAGTACACCGCCATCATATCTATTGCTTCCTCCAAGATGCATTGCTGTGTTCCGGTTTAAAAAGTATGGAAGCTGGTGTAATTCCAGGCACATGCGATAGTTCAACTTGAGATGGCTATCTCAGAAACAAAGCTGAACTATCGCATACTATCGCATACGCGTACTGAAGTTGTCTCTGGAATTGCAAATGTTCATAGGTGTTGGCACTTACGATCAAGAGAACCACCTGATGGTTTGCCTTGCCACCCCAACGCGTAAAACATATAAACAAACTAGCTACGCCCCACAGTTTCACCCGGATAAGTCTTGATCCCGTGGGAATATCGAGATAAAAAGTCTAGTACTATCCTATGTCCTAAACCAAATCATGGTCTTCCCATTTGCCAAATTTCAGCCAAATCCGGTCAGCCGTTTTAGCGTGAAAGCGAAACAAACAAAGATACAAACATACAAAAAATTTAATCTTTTATTTTTATTATATTACTCATAGTTTAGGTAAGTAGTGGGTACTAGGTAGGTATGTGAAGAAAGACTGGGAGGCACAATAATGAGCTGTCATTTTGTATGCAAATTGAATGCTGCAACTGTTGCCCATATGAGCTGATCTTAACTACAATGGCCCATTTGAACGCCCCAGTGTCTGCAGACAAATAGCTGGGTAGATACTTAGATAGGTATAACACGAAGAATGACGAAGAGTCCTACTCCTAACAATATTATAAACGTGAAAGTTTGTATGGATGGATGGATGTTTGTTACTCTTTCACGCAAAAACTATTGAACGGATTTGGATGAAATTTGGCACACAGGTGGTTTATAACCAGGATTAACATATAGGATACTTACTTTTTATCCCGATATTCCCAGGAGATCGAAACTTATGCTGGTGAAACCGCGGGGCGCTGCTAGTATTTCATATTTTTACCACAAAACATGATTATATAATTATAGCGAAAATACAGGGTCAAATTAAATTTGTAGCGAAGCTCCGCAGACGTGATGGATGTCGATATGTAAACATGATAAAACTAAAATATATATGTTTTTTGGGTCATCGACCCAAAGTATCGTCACTTAAAATATCAGTTTTGTTTTGTTTGTAAACTTCATCCACGTGATTGGTATCGCTAGCTAATTTAATTTGACCTTATATAAAACCATCAAGGTACAGACGCCAGCACATCAAGCTACCTTGAACCTAATGCTTTAGCGATAAAGTTTAAAATCAATTAAAGAAATTTTACAGATTGTAGTAGCTTGGTGTGCTGGCTGGCGTCTGTACTAGCGACTTAAAAAACGAATATGACTGAGCTTTTCTATCTACCAACCGCTGCGTCGAGAAGCATGAAATTTTGCACAAAAGTCCCTTATGTAACGAAGGTGACCACAAAAGAAGGATTTTTGAAAATTCATCCTCTAAAGGAATTAAATAGGGAACGAAAGTTTATATGGAAGCTCGATGGGAAATCTCAACGGGCACACGGCTTGTCCATAATAATCATGCAAGTTATTCCTAGTATATTCATAGTCACCGGTCAATCGCTAGTTTAATTAATTTTAAACCTTTTACGCACAGCCGATCTAAAAGAGCCGGTCCCTATATCAGACCAGTCCATTTTAATGTACCCATATGAAGCTGCAGAACCAGTCTGAATCAATATTGAAATGAACCCACCCAATATCACCCATACATTCCATTCCCATTCATTCGTTTTAATGAGCCAGAGCCACGCGAGTTTTCTCACCGTTTCGTCACGGTGTGACGTCATCGTGCCCACGCGCATTGCATTGGTTGACGGAAGTATGCCTTCGTAGATTTACATTTTATAGTTACAATCATTGGAAGGTTATCGAAGGTGATGTGTCAATATGGATTAGGAGTGATTTATTGTCGCTGATTGGCTGGCTACCGCAGACAGTTTGAAGTTATTGGTCTGATCTTAGATTGTCGAATCAATAGTGACTTGCCCGCTTTCATAATAATCGGACTTACCTACCTAGTAGGTGTTTGAAAGGACAGATGGTTACATACCAATATGCAGATTCCAATGAGCAAACGTACCTCTATCAAAACTAATATTACAAAGCGATAAGATTCGATTTTTTGTATGTTTGTTTGTTACGCTTTCACGCTAAAACGGCTCAATGGATTTGGATGAAATTTGGCACCTGGGTAGACTATGACCTAAATAAGGGCGTAGGATACTTTTTATCCTGATTTTCTAACGGGATCGAGACTTTTGTGGGTGATAACGCTGGATGCAGCTAGTTGGGTAATATGAAGCTGGAGAATTCGTATGCAGAATGTTTATCAATTAGTCAAATGCCTGACTCAACCAACCAACCCTTTTTTGATTTATAACTAAAGTTAAGCGTGGTCTCATCCCCCATCTTCCTCTTGAATATGCATCCTGTCACCTTGGTATAATGATGATAAGTCAGCCAAAAGAAGTCCACTGCTGGACATAGGCCTCCCCCAAGCACCTCCACTTCGACTGGTTCTGTGCTTCCCACATCCAGCGGAAGTCAACCTTGAAGGTTGAAGGACATCGGTCCACCTTGTGAGAGTCCTTCCAACGCTACGTCTTCTGGTACGCGGTCGCCTCTCCAGAACCTTTCGGCCCCATCGACCATCTGTTCTGCGAGCAATGAGCCCTGCCCACTGCCGCTTAAGTTTGGCAATTCTTCCGACTATGTCGATTACCTTGGTTCTCCTGCGGATCGCTTCGGTTCTCTGCGGTGAAGCTATAATAAATACCCCAAATTAAATACCCCAATTGCCCCACTTCCAAAAAAGAAATTCCTAATCCATTGCTCCGTATATCTGAAAAATTAGTTTGCTCGCCAACGTAAATAACGCAATCAATGTTGTCGCATCGTCAAAATGAAAGGCACTACAATTCTGAGTGTGTTACGCAATTACCCCACAGTTTGTCCCACTAACTGTTGTTGTTTAACAAACAATAACCATGATTGGTATGCAGAACCAATCCTATTGTGATCTTTAACACATTCCTGCTCATTGTACTCGAAAACCATTCCACTATCATAAGACTACACAACATTTAATCAACTGGCGCTGATTGTACTAACATCTGTATACACAATTAATTAGTGAGCTGCTATTAGTTATACATTGATTGTTACAAGCAGTTAGAACTGGCACTTGCTTCATCTGTAGTACGCAATGGACTAACTAATGATTTGCTAATCAATGCTGTTAGCTTGTAGCATATCAAGTTTATCGTCTTCAATTTTCCCTTTTTGGTGTTTCATGCTTAAGAGGGGCCCGTGGCTAAATAATAACAGCCGCACAGGTCGATCGGTCAGGTTAAGCTACGCTAAGAACAAGGAATTAGGAGTCAGTCTAGCTGACAAGCTCATGTCATCATGTAAAATGATTTCATTATTTAAATAATAACGAGCTAAATTCTTATAGTAAATTCATGAACAGAGAGTAGATAACGTTTCTTTCAGATTCAATATTTTTCTACATTTTTCTTTGCTTTTGTCTTGGGTACATACTAAGGCAGGTTTGACCTATCAGGGGTCACTATATCTCTAACAGCAGGACCTTCGAACCATGGGCAAATTTATCGTGTACCATCCCCTAGTCTCCACTCTTCTAGATCAACACCAACAATTAATGGCTAACAAGTTATTAACATGCATTGCCGTAGACCGTAAACGAGTTGCATCGCGTAACGATCCATCAATATTTTAAGCAATGGCAATTACGAGTAGTATGATCGACCACCGTACATACCTTCGACACATCAAGCTGTAACATATCCAGTTTAAGATGACCTCAGACTGTATATACTTTCTGTACAATAGAAGGCCTAGACATGTGGTTTGATATGTCGTCATATGTATGCTTTTGTACTCTTATCAGTTTGTTAAGAGATTACAATAATGTAATCATGTCGTGATGTCGTGACTTCTGTCCCGGATATGTCGTGAAAATAGGCTTTAAATGAGGAAGGAGCTGTCAACATTGTAATATAAATTTTAGTGATTAAGTTAATGTAAGTTAATAGATGGAGAGAGAAAGAAAGACCAGAGTAAAAATGAATGGATTATGTGAGGAAAATATGAAAGATAAGGGTTTAAATGATAGCGTGACGGTTCATAATCAGCCATAGTTCATAACGGTCCTACTGCTGGAACACAAGCCTCTTCTCGGTGAGAGGGAGTGGGCTGTAATCCACCACGCGGACCTAGTACCAGCTGGTAGATGTCACATGTCTTGTCTTGCCCTTATCCCAATTTATTTTGGGGCGCGCGCAATATGTCTTTTTCTTCTATAGGTACTTCTCTATTAGTCGTCATCTCGGTAGTCAGCCCCGTTCTCGTCATATCATCTTTCACACAGTTGTCATCGTTTCGTACCAAAGGCTTAATTCGCTAAGTAATTTTCTCGATTAAAAACCAGCACCCGTATACACTACACACCAATGATATTATAAGTAGTAATTTTACACTTATAATATCATTGCTACACACTATCAACCACAATCTGAATGATTTTGAAGGATATTGCTAATCCATTACTTCGTATGTTCGAAAAATTTTTCTGCTCAGCAATGTAAATAACGCAATGAATGTTGTTGAACTGTCAAAATGAAACCCATTGCTACTGATAGTGTGTTACTACGCAATTACCTTATATATTTTAATCTAAATTAGAGAGAAATCTATCAGTTTTAAATTGAAAACCTAAAAAAAATGACAGAGAAAATGGCAGACCTTGATCTGTCAACCTCGTATTAAACTTTAGTCTATTCTCTATTCATTGTCCCCAAAACTTGTCAAGCCCCCAATCTAATTCCCCATCCAGTCTACCCCAACTGACCTAATTAAGAAGCTAATCAATTATTTAAACCCTCTAATTGATACAAACAACACCTATTTTCATTTAATTAGGCCTCCTCATTGGCAATCGTTGTGGTTTGAATTTATCGTGCCGGAAAAATTTCGATTGGATTTGAGGATTTTTATGTTTTAACTCATCATCATCATGTGCATAGCCTTTTCCCAATTTGTTGGGGTCGGCTTCCAGTCTATCCGGATGCAGCTGAGTACCAGTTTTTTACAAGGAGCGACTGCCTATCTGACCTCTACAACCCAGTTACTGGGTAATACGATAACCCTTGTTAAGACCTGTTGTCAGACTTTCGGGCTCCTAACTACCCGTAACGACTGTCAAAGATCCACGAATGATAGCCGGGACCGAGGGGTCTCGTTATGTAAAGATGGTCACCCATCCACAGGCCAACCGCGGCAAGCGTAGCTTAACCTGATCGATCGACCTGTGCAGTTATTACTTAGCCACAAGCTGACAAGCCCCTTTAACTTCATAATCATCCATATCCATTATCTGACTGGAGAGGTCCACTCAATCTGTGTGGCTCTTTCCTCAAAAGACCATTTCAGACTTTAATCTACATTGTCAATTCACATGATCTGACCAAGATTATGTCTGGACTTTAAAAGGGACTGTGACCACTGAGGTTGCTTCAGCCTTTCTTTTCAGAGTAGTCAGATTGGAAACGCCGACCTCATCTAGTTTTCAAAATATGATTGACGTGTAAAAGTGTTTGTATGTACAGACGCCAGCAGGTCAAGCTACCCGAAACTGTCAAATTTTCCCAATCAACCTTGAGCCTTTATGCTTTAGCGAAAAGTTGAAAATCTATTAAAGAAATTTGACAGATTGTAGTAGCTTGATGTGCTGTCGTCTGTACAAACAGAAAAAAAATCTTTTAACATACCAATAATTATAAATGCGTAAATAACGCTATCTGTCTGGTAGGAACTCTTTAACGTCTTTACGACTGAACGAATTTGAACATAACTTATAGAACTTCAAACTGGAATATCTTTTATTCCTTACTTCCTATAAAAACATAACTCAAGACAGAACTATTTAGAAATTTCTAACTCTGTATTCTAACATCTTTCCCATCGGCAGACGCAAAAAAAAAACTGTCAACAAGAATTTTTAGGGCGTTCGCCATTGTCCTTTGGCACACAGGCAGTCCATGACCTGGGCCTAACCCAGTTTGTAAAGTCCTAAATAAAAAGTAAATTCTATATCGTAACATAGGAGCATCACTCTTTTTTATCTCGGTAGTACAGACGCCAGCACATCAAGCTACTACAATCTGTCAAATTTCTTTGATAGATTTTCAACTTTATCGCTAAAGCATTAGGTTTAAAGTTTATTGGGAAAATTTGATAGTTTCGTGTAGCTTGACCTGCTGGCGTCTGTACATTCCCGAGGGATAATTTCCGACCTCTATGCGGGCGAAACTGTGGTCAAAGCTATGTATATAAGTACTAATTTCATGCACCTACTTACAAATCCTATTGTTGCCGGTAGTCCGTGATTGGCATACAATTCAATATATTCTACACCTAATTATACAATTCAAGGTGTACACGCAGATCTCATTACTCAGAACCTACTAATTAATGGCTTCCATGAATAACTGTGAATTAGTTACGCTATTTAGGCAATGTAAACAGTAGTCCTAACTCGTAGTTACTACACCAAGCATTTATTAAGTTGTAAACAAAATAATCATATGGAATACGTGAATAAACAAGTACTAATACTAATAGTATTATGTAGCAGAGACGGACTTGGGTTAACAAGATAATGATTGTGGCTAAACCAAAGATATAAACCATTAGATTCACCCGACTGCGTCAAAAGATGGTCACGTTTCAGGGAGTCTACTCAAGTCCGTCAACGAAAATAAGGTTCCGTCCAAAAGTAGTTTCTGTCAAAACAATAATTGTAAAATTCAATTTTTCGGACGAGCAAAGACACGTCGGGCGTAGGGACAACTGTCAAGTCGTGTTGTCATTCATTCTTAGTTCGGAAACAGAACTAATCTTATGTCCGTAAGTGATACGTAATCTGCATTCACGATTTATTTGCCAAAAATGTAAACAAATATGAGTTTATGGAAAAATAACTTTAAATTTTACACAATAAAGTTCAATTTACGCTACAACTTCAAAAAATTTTATAACTTTTTCAATAGTGCTAGTCACTCTGAAATCAACTTAATTAACATTAAAATAAAGTTGATATTTGTTTAACTTGAAATAATAGTAATTTGAAACAAGATTGAATGGACTTCAGTACGAAACACCCGTAACTACGGACTTCGTGATTTGGGACTCGACCCCCTGTTTCGTTGAAAATGACATTTGAATTCACTCATGCTGAAATTCGTACCTATCGTCTCATGCTCGTGTGAGCTTTTTCTTCTCAGTATCTATCTATGGACACCTTTTAACGAGACCAAAGTAGGTACGGTCAGGGAAAGTCTAACGATTTCATTCTTTGGGCTATACGAACAATGCCAAAACTAGTGCAGGCAGGCTACCTGAAGGCCAATTCTCGTAATTTAAAACGTTCAAAATCTAGTCGCAGTCTCATCTCGGCGACAAACAAATGCTAAATACTTACTTGTCAAAATTTAGGGAAATCAGAGGTATTTTTGACAGATTGAAAATGAGATCAGACTGTGAACGTTCTTAAAATTACGAGAATGGCCCCTCTGTATTCTGGCTGATACCTAACATTGATTGTACACTTGATAATTACTCGCCAGCTGGTTAACTGACTTTCGCCCTGAATAAATTTATTTATTTATTTAAAAAATGCTTAAAGCTTCTTGCAGACAACAAAGGAAACAACGAAAAGATGAACACAGATATTCAAATCATGTGTATTCCCCATGAAAATAAAAATGTATACCATTAAGCAACGTTACTTTTTGCCAAAGTAGGTACAGACGCCAGCAGGTCAAGTTACCCGAAACTGTCAAATTTTCCCAATCAACCTTGAACCTTAATGCTTTAGCGATAAAGATTAAGATATATTTATTGCATAACTTTGTACAGACGCCAGCACATCAAGCTACTACAATCTGTCAAATTTCTTTAATAGATTTTCAACTTTATCGCTATAGCGTTAAGGTTCAAAGTTGATTGGGAAAATTTGACAGATTCGGGTAGCTTGACCTGCTGGCGTCTGTACATTAAATTCTTATTGATAAACATTACATTTTAGTTTCAACGGTCTACCCAAGTCGGACATACAATAGTATTTTAAGACAGGTACATACAGACAAATATTATTTTTTATCAAAAAACTCATTCAGATTATAAAATACACTATCAATTAACATTTTTTTCAATACATTTTTAAACATATTTCCATTTAATTGCTTAATTGCTGGCGGTAACTTATTGTACACACAAATAGCAGTAACATAGGTGCTTTTATAGGTATAGTATTAGGTATTAATGTACTATTGTGCTTGTTCGCAGAGTTGTTAAATAATTATTTTCTATATACCAGTTTTAAAAAAAAAATTAATTCCCAAATTTAATTGAAATGTAAAGTGATGGCCTGAAACACAGGTTTGAATTAAACCTAGTTCGGGTGGATCGCTAGCTAACACTCGAATTCCGAACTATCATTACTTACACCTGTAATTAAAAATATATTTTAGTTGTAGTTTATTTTTAAGCACTATAATTGTATGGGAAATTTGCCGCTCTTGGATAAATGTACACCTTTTGTAATCGTTTTTTTATTAAATAAATTATTATTATTATTGTTTTTTAATACATCAATTGTTAATAACCGGTAAATTTATGTCATATTTATATTGTTTCCGAATGTTTCTTTTAGAATTTGATTTGAAATTTAAAAAATGCATATTGTTTTTAACAAATAAACATCATTCGAGTATATAAATACCAGTCAGTGTCAGGAAACCCTCCATTCTGGAGACGTCTCTTAATGATTCAGTACTATACATGTTATATATTGCCTTAAGACATTTCTTCTGGAGAATGAAGGTGGATTGTACGTTTGTCGAGTTCCCCCAATATATGACCCCATAAGTTAACAGTGGGTACACATTTCTAAAATGAGCATTCCTAGTAACACTTGGATTTGTAGTTTCGGCCAGAACTAACAATGCGTAGCAAGCACTGGATATTTTTTATTAATCTTTTCAATATGTGCCTTCCAGTTTAAATGTTGATCTATTGCCACTCCTAAGAAATTTGTGTATTTTACTTCTTCAATCGCTGTATCAGACATGGTTACTTTCAATTTAGTCGAATTACTTTTTTAATTTCTAAATTGAATCAATTTGGTGTTTGAGACATTGGCTTTTAAATTTATTGACTGCAACCAATCTGTTACAGTTATTAGTGTTCTATTTATTTCACTTTCGTAAATAAGATCATTAGAATATTCATTACAAATAAATATAGTTGCGTCATCAGCATACATTACGCAAAGATGGTGCATTATACTTGGAAGCTCGTAAATATACAATAACAACAAGGGAGGAGAGGAGAACAAGGGAGGTCCGAATATCTATTTAAAAAATTATAAAGTTGAAAATCTTTAATAGATTTTCAACTTTATAATTTTTTATAATCTTTAGAAATTTGACAAGCTCCTACAATCTGTCAAATTTCTTTAATACATTTTCAACTTTATCACTAAGGCATTAAGGTTCAAGGTTGATTGAGAAAATTTGACAGTTTCGGGTAGCTTGACCTGCTGGCGTCTGTACATAGTTGAAGTTTTTATTTATTATCATCAGAAACTACACACTATCACCAGACAAGGTAAACTAAACATAACATACAATATTGATAGCATCACACACCATTATTCCCTTATCGCTAAACGCACTAAAAAAACTGAACAATCCTTCATAGTCAGACGGGACCCACGAAGCATATCGCCGGTCTGGCCCTGTATTAACCCAAATAGCACTTTACTAGGTTAATTTACACATATTAATGAACGTAGTCACAAATTAGATAGGAACGGTAGGACGGCTCCATACAAAGGGCGAAAACACACGCACTCATAGACACGCTTTCACGTACAGCAAGTGCAAGCGCACTCACGACTAGAGGCCTACCTTCTAAGGGGTTTATTCATAAACATTGCTTAAAGTGGCCGATTGCCGGTGGAGCAGACGAGTCCTGGAGTGGAGACCACGTATCGGCAAGCGTAGTGTGGGACGCCCCCAGTTAGATGGACGGACGACCTTAAGAAGGTGGCTGGGACTGACTGGATGCGGAAGGCGGAGGACAGGGTGTTGTGGCGCAGCCTGGGAGAGGCCTATGTCCAGCAGTGGACTGCGATATGCTGAGTTATTGCTTAAAGTTAAGAGATGTTTAAACGACAAAAATGTATGGTTAAACAATCGCTAATCATTACTTAACTTTATGTAACAGTTATTAATAAGAAAGGTAGGTTAGTCCGTCAACGAAGATACGGGCCTGCTCGAAACTATATCTGACTTCAGAATGAACGTTACACCCGAATATGTAACTTTTTCGGACGGTCAAAAGCACATCGGGGGTAGGGACAACTGTTAAATCGTGATGTCATTCATTTTTAGGTCGGGCCCCAAACTAATCTTAGGTGATACGGAGTATTTATCATCCGAAAATTTGTCCGAAACTACGGATTTCAGGCTTTGGAAGTAGCCCTTTTGAGATTGCCGCACGTACACTTCTGTGTCCGTGCGCCTGTTTTCGCTCGTTATATATGTATATCTATACTTATAATAAATCTGTAGAAGTGAAAATTCTGTACATTGAAAATATCAAAAAAATAAATGGCAGGGGGTGTTACTAGACCGACGCCGAACCCAAAAATGTGATTACAAAAATTTTTGTCTGTCTGTCTGTCTGTCGGTCTGTCTGTCTGTCTGTCTGTCTGTCTGTCTGTCTGTTTGTTCAGGCATCACGCAAAAACTACCGGTTCGATTACGATGAAACTTGGTATAATTATTCTTTAATATCCTGGGCACCACACTGGGTACTTTTTATCCCGGAAAAGTATATACAATAAAAAACAAACTTAATTTTGCGGTTCGATCCCTAGACCGATTACTGTACCAACCGCAAATAATAAGTTTGTCGAAGGTTACGTCACCCGCAGTATTATCTGTGCGACCTTTTTATTCCTTTTAGTGTTTAGAGTTATTTAGGTATAGATTTTAATTTTATAGTATAGGTAGTATATTTGTTAGTGTACGTAGTGACCGTAGGTTATTTTATAATACTATTAGGTAGGATTAGTCATTCGTATAGATATTAGTTTTTAGGGATTTTGCTTATTTATTGAGTTTAGATTAGTTATCATCAGAAATAGGTTTATTTAGGTAGGGTATTTTTTTTTAATTAGGTAGGTACTTAGGTAAAGATATCATATAGGTACCCTCTTAATCACCACTAATGAGACACAATTGGTTTTCTATTGTAATTAGCCACAAAGAGCCCGCGAGATGGATGGCATCCTGGGGAAGCACATACATTTTATCCTGTTAGCACGTTCCCGTGGCATAATTTCCGACATCCACGCGGGCGAAGCCGCGGGCAGAAGCTAGTATATAATAAATCGATCCGGCCAACTGTATTCTGTATCTATTTATTCTGTGACACGGTTGTGGGCGACCATACTCTATCCATCATGTAATTTAAGTGGGTGATATGAACAACCAATTAGGATTTGGTTATTTGAGGTTGCTTAACTTTGATTGGGATATTGTTTTAACGCTGTGTAAATGTTTGTGGCGAAAATAGATTGGTTAATAGATGGAGAAGAATAAATAAGGGAATTGGCTACTGGTCTACTACTGCATCTAAACTAATATTACAAAAAGAAAATATTTGATTTTTTTCTTGTATGTTTCTTTGCTACGCTTTCACGCTAAAACGGCTGAACGGATTTGGATGGAATTTGTCACATGGATAAACCATGAACTGGATTAGAACATAAGATACTTTTTGTCTCGATATTCCCACGGGATCGAGACTTATGCGGGTTAAACCGTGGGGCGTAGCTAGTGAATAATAAATAGACGTATCCGATAAATGATAATGATGAAAAGAAAATGCCGCAAAAATGTATCTAATGAATTACTAGTCTCCTAATTCGTTTTTGTGTAGATATTATAATATAATAGATGTCGAAAAAGAATGACATTTTTCCATTATATTCCCCCTCAAAAACTTTTTTTTTCGTAATTAATTAAAATAAATATTAATTTTAAAATTACTTGAGACATTTTGCATAAAATCTTGACCCCGCTTCAATGACAGTAAATATTACGTAGGGGTCTACGTAATATTTACTGTCATTGAAGCGGGGGCTTCTTTTTTTTCACATCCATTTCACTAGGGTTAGTGAAATGGATGTGAAAAAAAAGAAGCAGCCAGTGTTTATTATGTGTCAAGTATATATAGGGTTATTTTTCAAAGACCAGCCAAATTTAAGGATATGGTACAGACCATCAAACTGAAAAACTTTCTCCATGGGACAAATAGCGTAATCGCGAAAATTTTATCAACTGTCCCATAGAAAACTTCAATACCTACTCGACCTAAATGTATAGGACGGCTGAATTTTTATTCGCGATTACGATGTTGGTCCCATGGAGAAAGTTGTTCAGTTTGATGGTCTGTACCACATCCTTAAATTTGGCTGGTCTTTGAAAAATAACCCTGTATATACATATATTTTTTTAATAATGTAATTAATTTTTTTTTTTTTTTTGTTTCTATTGTTTCTTCACCACCTATATATTTTTCTCTTAAAATATGTATGTCGTGTATGAAGAGATACACCTTCTATAAAGCCTTTACAAACACAGTATCTACCTTAACAAAATAAACTATTAAAGGTAGCAGCAGAAAGCTCAGACTATTGATCCGTAGGGAACAATTGTGGGCTTACCGGTCGCGACTATTAAAACTATATTTTTCTATTAATCCCAGCTATGGGATCGTAACAGCTGAATTATAGTCTAGTCTAGTCCTTTTTATCTCGAATAGGACTGAAACTGCACATGATGGCTAACTGCTTGGAAATTGTGTGCGTATGGAAGGACCACAGGACATTGCCCATTCTCTTAGGAGATTTAGGCCCCTAAAAAAAGTTGGTATGCTGCAGTGGTTTTGATGTGATTTTGTAGACAAAGAATTACCTTTTCATATTCTGTAAACGGTTTTAATTTTTTCAGCCAGCTTTAAGATAAAACTTATATTTTCAGATGCAGAAATTGAGGTTATAAATCGAAGTTGTCATTTTGATATTTCGGGCTGTACCTCCGCCCACTATCTAATACGCAGATGGTCAACAGCAGCAGATGATGATGAGACTGATGCAAGCTAACGCAATGCTTATTCGAAGGGCCATCGACATTTAGAAATTTTGTAAAGAGGGTTATGTTATACTAGCTGTGCCCGCGACTGTGTTCGCGTGTATTTCGGAAAACAAAATATATTTCATTAGTAGGTATGGTTATTTACTCCGTATAACATCAGCTATGTACAGACGCCAGCACATCAAGATACCACAATCTGTCAAATTTATTTAATAGATTTTCAACTTTATCGCTAAAGCATTAAGGTTCAAAGTTGATTGGGAAAATTTGACACTCTCGGGTAGCTTGACCTGCTGGCGTCTGTACTAATGGAAGTCAAAATCGGTCCAGTCGTTTCGGAGATTAGCCGTAACAACGAAACAGACAAAAAAATTGTTTTTTTTTTTTGTTAGTAGGTACCGTAAGTATATTTTTTCATATAGGTAAGCTATTATTTTGACATTACAAACAGACACTTCAATTTGTTTTACTTATTTGTCTCTATATAAAAATACAAACTCAACCCACCAATAGAAGTACTAATTTCCAAGAGAAGCAAGTAAGTGAAGTAAACTATAAAAATAAATAAAATTGAATTTTCTGTTTCTAATATCAAAATAACAGCTTTTTACTAAATGCATATGAAAGTATATACTAACGGTACTTATAACAAAAAAAAACACTATTTTGCTTTTTTTATCTGTCTTTCTGTCTGTTGGTTCCGGCTAATCTATCATCTTTTACAGAGTCCATCCATCGTGTCTTTGGTCTTCCCCTACTCTTGCAGCCATTTACATTTCTTAAACAAATCAGCCTAAATATTTCTTAAATCAACTGCCGAAAACCACTTAATCTTTCGAAGTATCTCTCCCACTGACAAGTTTAATCACGCCTACGTGGTTTGTGAAAGCGCACACAACCATGAATGGCCCACGGTGTTATATGCGCGGCGAAACAGTTCTGTGTGCAGGCTGAGAACGAATATTATGCACTAATGTCTATTCAAATTTATGCTATTTTAAGTTAAACAAATATCAAATTAATTTTAATGGTAATTAAGTTGATTTCAGAGTGACTAGCACTATTGAAAAAGTTATACAAATGTTTAAAGTTGTAGCGTAACTGAACTTTATTGTGTAGGAATTAAAATTATTTTTCCATAAACTCATATTTCTGTATACATTTTTTGCAAGTAAGTCCCGAATCTTTAGAATAGAATAGAAAACTTTTATTTCAGACAGGAGTCCATAGGATTAGCAACAAGTTTACTTAATTTCTAGTATAAGAATTCCGGTGATTATATTTTCAAGGATCTCCACAATTAAAGACCAATAATGGACAGTCAGCTATGGTGGCGTCACTGTCTGCCAATATCACTAATCTACAGTTTCCTACTATTCTTATTCCTACTGAAATACTGACATTAAAGAAGAAGAGGTCCCTAGAGTACCTAACATAAAAGAGGGTTCGTTTTTAAAACTTACTCATTTTACAATGTTGTAGTATGCTACTTTGTAATCTCATATTCACAAACCAATCAATTATACAGTGCTTCCATAAAAACTTTATGTAAAGTCGTATGAATGAAATCGTTTGTTTTTTTTAAAAAGCAAGCAACATCAATCTGAGGGCCTAGACAAGTAGTAATCGCTTTCAAACTGTTTCGTATGTCTGCAACGACTTTCAACAGGATTGGCATAAGCTTTTCGGTAGCTTATGTCAATCCAATACATTTTTGAATTTTCCATCACCGTTATTGCTGATATAATATCACTTGTTTTGTGCCACCTGCACCCTAATTGCGAAACACACTTTCAATGACAGTCAGAATCATCTTGACGGATATTGCTAACCCAATGCTTCATAATGTTCGAAAAGATTTTCTGCTTATCAGCGTAATTAACGCTATTGATAAATAAAATAATTCAAGTAACAAGACTCATAAACAAACAGATATATAAAAGGATACAGACAGGATAATAAGCACAGACAAAAACGAACACTCACAAGGTAACAATATGTCTGCTGTAGCATTGCCGGAGATAAAGGCAATCCAGGCTGTTGGCGATCATCGCCAGGACGGTACGATTGTTGTTCAATTAACCAATCAACTCAGCCTATCGCAGTCTACTGCTGGACATAGGCCTCCGTCTTCCGCATCCAGACCATCCCAGCAACCTTCTTAAAGTCGTCCGTCCATCTAGCTGGGGGGCGTCCCACACTACGCTTGCCGATACACGGTCTCCACTCCAGGACTCGCCTGCTCCACCGGCCATCGGTCCTTCGACAGACATGGCCAGCCTACTGCCACTTCATTGATTGTTGTTGAACTGTCAAAATGAAAGCCATTGCTACTGTTAGTGTGTGTTACGCAATTAACCCACAGGTGTAGTCCAATAACTGGACAGCAATCTCGTTTGGCAACTATACAAAGCGGGCGCCTTGAGACTACAATAGGCCAATCACGCTACACCACTAACTAGTAAATTCGCAGTGTTATGTGGGATGTGGACGACATTCCTTAGATCTACGCAAATTGTTTCTATTGTTGAATGAGATAGTGTTAGGTGCTTTACATAAATCTGTTGGGAAACGAGAGAATGAAAGGTGTTCATGAAAAGCAGGAAATGTAGATCAACTGCTTGAGTAAACGTTGAAGGTTTGGAACTGAAATATAATAGTTCAGTACATCTTGTTAGTAAACGCCTCTGTTTTTTGTATTTGGTGCTATTGTTGACTTAAGTTTCTTAATTTTTATAGATTGTTATGTTATTTATTTATTAAAACTTTATGCACAGGTAAAAAAAATACTGTACAAATCTGGACTTAATGCCTGAGGCATTTTCTGCCATATAATAGTAATATAAATTATAAAAATAGTTATGTAATTTATGAAAATATTACCGACTGAATAAATACTTTTTTACATGAATCTACATTCTGCATAACTGACGAAATGTGGATGTTCCACCGGTACACTTCTGGCCAACCCTTCGAGGCGCGGTGATGTTATGTTTATCTACTATTCTAAATCAAAAGACTAACTAACTATATAAATAATACAAAAACAAAAGGATATTTAGGCGTCGAAGTACTCGTCCGTATCGCTGTATCGCCACAAGACTGGCAGCATTGCCACGTTGAATGGCAATGCTAATGCTTTGGCCAAAGAACGACCGAGGTAAAATAAAAATGGTACCCATTGGTAAAATACAACATTGAAAATAATCCAACTAGGTGAACTAATTCAGTAAGGTTTTTGCGTATCTGAGGTTTCGTTTTTTTTTTTTTTTGGCACCGAAATACCAAAAAAGTTACACATCCGCTCTTTTTAACAATGATGACATCCCATAACACAGTGAATTGTAAAGTAATAATGTACTCTCACGTGTGTATGTCTACATTTATATATGTATTTTTTTATGGTAAATAATAAAGAATAATCTATCATCGATCTAGTCATTGTTGAGAAGCCTAATAATAAATAAAAGTAAACAAATCAACCTAATTATTCCCGCAAAACCAAGCCCAATAACCTAACCTACTAAACCAATATTCACCCTATAGAAAAAGCTACGAGCCGACAACAAAGTTACTATAATGAACAAAGACTCTCCGCGGTCATAGGACATTATATTCACATACATAAACCATTGTTTTTGCGCGCCCCCGTTCTAGGGAACAATGGACCGCCGATAGAGAGGGGCACTACGGGATGCGGGATCCGGGATTCAAGTGGTCTTGTATTTAGTGCTTAGAGTTAAGCGAAACTTTTGATTAATTAATTACTGTCTAGATTATGTTTTGAAGTACTAGACCCTTTGGACGTTAAATATAATGAACTAATTACGGTAAACTAGCTTTTGCGGGGTCGGAAGTTATCCCACGGGATCGTTCTACCAAGATCAAAAGTAAACTATGTCCTAACCCAGGTACTTGTCTATCTATCTGGCCAATTTCATCCAAATCCATTCAGCCGTTAAGGCGTAAAAGTTAACAAACAGGGTTACTTCCGCATTTTTAATAAACTAGTTGACCCGGCAAACTTCGTACCGCCTCAGTTTATCTTCATAAATTTAGTTTTCGTGAATTTTTCCCATGTTTTAATAGTTATTCTGCTTCAAGGCGGAGACAAATCCAACTAATCAAAGATCATAAAAATCGGTCCAGCCGTTCTTGATATGTTATAAACGGTGTCTAACCTTTTTTTGATTTATATAGATATCGATGGATTAGTATGAATTCAGCCAGACTTAAAGGAATTTTGGAAAGCCAAACAGAGGCGTGTGTGACCTCCTAGCGAATAGGGTCCGCAAAGGTGTACGTATCACGTCGCACATGTCTAGAAAACAGTAAGTACGTTCGACCTATTTATGGATATTAATGCACGCCTACTTACAAAAGCCAATTACAGCACCCTAATTGCGTAAGACACTATCAATCTCAATCTGAGTAATTTTTATTTTTATAGCTAATCCATTGCTTCATATGTTCAAAAATTTGTCTACTCAACAACGTAAATAACGTAATGAATGTTGTTGGACTGTCAAAATGAACCCCATTGCTACTAAATAGTGTCTTACGTAACTACCCCGCTGTATTAAATTCTACATGAAATAATTATTAGACAAATTGCCATCGTTCCGTAATGTATCAGTACAAAGTTCAATCTTGGTGCCGAAATCATTTAGGAACAAGATAATTAATTATTAATCATGGTTGTTGCAATATTCGGCTAATGATTAGTGGTATCAAATTAATGATAATGTGCTTGTCTTAATACGCCCACATTGGAACGATGCCCTTGGATGGTGCCTAATATTAGCTAGCACTGCTTCAAAATGTGAGTTACTTCATTTTGGTTTTAGTTAGAGATAGATCAAACTAGGTAAAATATTGCTTCGGCGAATCGTTGTCGGCGTGATAAAAATGAATATACAATACTTCAGTCAAACGGTGGGTATTCCAAGATCCGAACCAGCCTGTCCTTGTGCTCTCCCCCAGCGACGCCCTAAGCCAAAGGCACCCGATTGGGGTACCACACGGGGTTGCCCTTACCCTGTAGTCACTTAATTTATAAGTTTTATGCCCTGGCTGGAGGCCTTAATTTTTTAAGGCATCCACAGGATAGCCCGGTTCAGCAACTGACAACCTGCAGCAGCGTGACTTGCGAGATGCATTAAAAAAAAACAACGGCAAAAAAAACGGCGGGCATCCCAATAACCACATTAACAATTGAACTCTGAACTACGAGTATCAAAATGCAACTTTCCTTCTCCCTCAAAGTCTTCTTGTTTAAACCACACGAAAAATAATAAACCCAATTTGTTCTCATAATCCCGTAAAAGGAAATCCCGCACCAAATCCCGGCGTCACCCGACAAAGCGTGTCAGCACTATCTTCAATAGGTTCACTATTATAATATTTTTGCGTCCCCAGGGCCGGCGTTGATTGGATGCAGCGCAAGATAAACTTCGCTATGTTTATACTTGTAATGGCGCATGGCCAGGCTTTAGCCAGCACTTAGGGTTAACAGGCTACGTGCTACTTAGTTATTGTATTAAATCTTTTTCAGGTTGCTTTTTAAGCTGTTTACATTGAGGAGAAAAGTGTTTTTTTTTTTATCAAACAATCTTTGGTGAAATGACGTTGCGGATAGGAGGACCAATTTTTATGTAAACGTTTTCTGCTTATGTTGGTTAAGATTTGACAGTATGAAACCCCTTTACTCATAAACGTTGCTTAATGTTAAGTAGTGATGAGCGACTATTTAATCATACATTTTGACGTTTGAAAGTTACTTAACTTTAATCATCGTTTATAAATAAACCCCTTAATGTTTGGGTTATATTATAAGCTCCACAAAGGTAAGTGGTACACTAAGTTGAACCATAAAGGGTTCTACATCATATGCCATTCGCTCATTTATATGAATTGAAATGGGAAAAGCTAAATTTCTATTCATACTTCAAGGCAAGATCAGCAGTCTGCCTTTTTGGTACATTTGAACAAATAAACTACAGTCCTGTGGGGTAATTTGGTAACACACTAATAGTGTCTAGCAATGGCTATAATTTTGACAGTCCAACAACATTCATAGCGTTATTTACGTTGTTGACCAAACAAATTTTTCGAACATACAAAGTAGCGGAAAAAAATGATTCAGTTTATGATTCAAATTGTGATACGCAATTAGGGTGCAGTTTGGGACACAGAGGGCAGGATAGGAGGTGGAGCATGGTTTGTGACATAGCTCCACAATCACACCCTACTGCCGTTCCATCAAAGTAGCCCCACTTTACCAGGTTGCTCCACCAACCCTCTCTGCCCCAAAACATGCAGTCAAAGTGACCTCCGCCACCGACAACGCCGTGGAAGTGGCAAAGTTTTGGGAACACAAGAATTAAAATACAGTCGTGCCAGCGACACGAAGAAGGGTGCAGTTTTGGATGATATTTGACAGAAAGGTAACCTGACTACTGCCTTAAGACATTCTAGATATTTTCGTCTTGGTAAATTAGAAACGTTGCAAGATGCGGTTGAAACCAAGTTAAGGTAGAATTCCTAAATAATATTTGTCTTTTGTAGAATAAAATATCAGCCTGCAGCTCAGTACGTGTAATACATAATGTACAGTCGTCTCTAGCAGAGTGCCATGTACAGTAGAAGTTAATATGTTTACTTGAAATAGCAAAGTTTCCTTCATTTTACATTTATATGCCCAAAGATGTACGAAGAGGTGAAATATTTAAGGTTATATTTGTCATTTTGACTTAAAATTTATAAAGGCAGCTTAGTACTTAATACTAAAGCGTATTCACAGTTGTTTTACCTCTGATTTGGCATCACTATCCAAATCACAGTGATCTTTATTTTCATTCTAATAAGGTTGCTGTTGGGTTGCTGTCATTGACAGGTCTGTCAAAACGATAGTGTTCTTTATTCTCGTTAAAATAAGGTTGCTGCTGTCAGACGTAAAATAACTGTGAACAAATTATAGTTCTAATAATTATGTCGAAAAATTTGAAAATATAGGTCCTGTATCTTTTTGAATTCTCCTTTTCGACAGTTTTTTCTGTTTTCTGTTAATGTGTTAAGGAGCATATTAATGTCGGTGATACCCACATAAATATTTCCCTTGCCATTACACGGTTCCAAAAAAAATTGTCAAGTGACAAAGATCCTCGATGAGCTCAAAACAAAAACAACAAATAAAAAAATATTTCAGAAATATTATGTTGCCTCTGTCCCCGCCTACTCTGTACCAACACAACGCACGGTATGCATGTATGAACTGCCAGAATAATGGTGTTCATGCTTAAAAGCTTTTGCGGATAATCATGCCGTTAATTATTAGTACAACAGTTATAGTATAATGAAACTCCATTATAATGCGGTACGTGGTGGTAAAATATTGGTATTTTGTCTCTTACAGGAAGTTAGGTAATGGGCTGTCGTTTTGATTATGTTTTTGGATACTATAATGTAACAATTTAACATAAAATCACGCCTATAATCCGCGAAGGGTTAAGCAGAGCCGTACCTATACTTATTTCGCCAGTTATGTTAAAGACCAATGTAATAGGTCCCCTATTAAATGGGGGCGATCTTAAGAAGGCTATCCATGTTTGTCGAAAGACAGATGGCCGGTGTGGAGTCCAGTCCTGGAGTAGAGACCGAGTATCGGTTATCATAGTGTGGGACACCCCCAGCAACGATGGACCGACGACCTTAAGAAGGGCGCAAAAGGACAGACTGGATGCGAAAGGCGGAGGACAGGGTGTTGTGCCGCAGCCTGGGAAAGGTCAATAACCAGCAGTGGACTGCGATAGGCTGAGTTGATTGATTAGGGGGCTAGCCTATTGTCATCAACAGGGCACAAATCCAGACTACTGAAATAATGATAATGTAATAAGTTATTAATATTAGCCTTATTAACATTTCAATACTTGGTATCGTATGTAAAGATCATCCCATCCACAGACCAACCGCGGCAAGCGCAGCTTAACCTGATCGATCGATCCGTGCAGCTGTTATTTCTTGGCCACAAGCCCCTCAATGTCACCTGTATGATAGTACTTATTAAATACCGACACAGTGTCAAACCATCAGCAACAATAAACATGCCCGAAGTAACTTCACAAACTCCCATTGACAATGTACCTACAGTGAACATGCATGTACACACCAACCATGAGCTGTATATAATTATGTATACGTTGACAAACTTGGTCGAAGCTAACTTAACTCCGAATAACTTGGGACTTTGATATATTATGAAGATTGTTCGCCTGTGAACGCGAAGTTACGGTCGGGACAACATAGGTTGAGTGTGATGCGATGGTTAAACGAGCGTAACTGGGTTATGGTACCTTTGTGCATATTCATAAAATTAACTAGGCTTTTGAAGAATAATTTATTTAGGTATTTACAACGTAGATGTGAGTAGTAATGCCGGAAGGGGACGCCCTAAAAGGACATATAATAAGGTTTTTGGTGATATTCTTAAAAAAGGTCAGGTATGTGGTACTCGTAAACGGCGCACGTGTATGACCAGATGTATGAATGCAAACGAAGCTATGTTGTAGCTGTGGCTGTGGTATGTTAAAAAAAAGTCTTCCTATCTCCCCGATTACTTCAGGAAGGTGGGCAGTATTATTTTTCATGAAAAACATAATATCCTTGTGATCATTAATAAAGAACCTCTCTGTTCAGAAGTGAACAAAATCAAAAGTCATTTATTCAAATTAGGCTGAGAATCAGCACTTTTCGAACGTCAAAATTACAAAAGACAGGCCCCCAAAACTCCCGCCCTTCACCACTTCCTAGTGCTTTCGTAAATACTTCAGAGCACTATTCAGTCAGTTGGGTAACTTTTATAAAAATATTTTATTTCAAAAACTGGTCCTTTGGAACTAAAATTAGAGAGTAATTTGTAAACATATTAGTGGGGTTTTAAAACAAAAACAGCTTGTTTAACAATCAGTTTATTCTATTAACAGATTTAGTCCCAAAACTAAAATAATAATAATAATAATATTTTTTTATTTATTTTCCCATCACATAAGTTTCATTATGCTATTTTTAATACTTAATAACTAAAAATGGAGAGAGTATTCTAAAATTGTTTTCCTACAACTTTTCATTAGCATACTTTCGGTACAAAAAGTCTGAATGTACCACAATCTCTCGAAACGCTTACAAAATAAACCTGTTATATTTAAATATTGGATGTACGTAGGTTGTGACAGGTTACCGTCGCCTACGATATTACAATAACCTAATTGTCTTAGTTTACACCTACGAACTCCGCGGGATGGGAGGCAGATGGTACCAGTTACCTATAGGTGATATCCTGTGGGGTAATTGCGTAACACACATAAAATGGCAATCGATTGCAATGCCGTTCATTTTGACAGTTCAACCATGTTCATTGCGTTATTTACCTTGTATAATTTTTATTTAATTGATTATCATTTTTTAGAGCAATAATGGCCGTTCGTGTATGACATGTCAAACAAAAGAAATTACTTACCTAGTTTTAAAATAATAATACATAAGTACATGTGAAAAAATAAGCAAAAGTATCATAGGGCACCAAAAAATTCGTCCGCATCGCTGTCAACAGGAACAGTGCCCAAAAGGCTGGCAGCATTGCCACGTTGTATGGGAATGCTAATTCTTTGGCCAAGAAATGGGCCAGCCCTCTGATCACGTGAAGAGTCGTCTATGTCGACTTTACCTTGTTGAGTAGATGAATTTTTCAAACCTAAGAAGCAATGGATTAGGAATTTCCTTCAAACCCCTCGGATTATAATTGTGTAACGCAATTAGGGTGCTGTTCCTATTCCTATAACATACTGATAGCTGTAGATGTATTGAGTAGGTTCTCTTCAATTTATGATTAACAGTTTGGCATACTAGATTTACCTTTTAAAAGCATTGTCATGGAAAATTGCGACGAATTTTCAAAGGACCAATTTAATATTACGCGTACAAAAGGACCAAAAAAACGTCGATTAACAAAGTAAGCAATTTGTTTTTTATAGGAACCGGACGCACTCCTATCATGGTCGAAAGGTCAACAAATATGTGATCCACCCACAGTTTTCTTATAATACAAGTTTTCCACGATAAGAGGTTCCGACGAAATACCTACCTACACATCTTAATTTACCGGAACTACTAAATTATAATATTATAGAAGGCACCTACTCTGAATTTATCAATAATGGACGATAGTGTTGTACAATTCTGATATCGTTTTATACAGGTTTACCTCAATTAGAGAATTTTATGTTATTCATTTTATTAAATGAAATGCAGTATCTGGAAGAGGTGACGAGACGACCCAGGCGCGTACGGCAAGTGTTAGATTGAGGTGGCCCTAGAAAAGGATACCCTGGAAGGATTTGGGGCAGGCCTTTGCTCAGCAGTGGGACAGTGTAGGCTAACTTAAAAAAAATGTTGGAGATATGTTTCGACGAAATCTATTTATACAGCTTTACTCCAATTAGAGAATTTAATTTAATTAATTTAATACAATATCTAGATTAATTTGTGGACTAAATACGTCAGTATTCTCTATACATGGATAGGAGTCTCCTAATACAGGCTTTTTCTTTGCGTAAAAGAAGGCTCCAATCATCACCTTGTTGTTCTGTTTTGGTTATGAAATGAAAAGATTTTTACTTTAATTAATTTGTTTAAAAACATCAGTCTTAATAACCCAGTCAGAGACATACACAGTCAGTCAGACAAACCAAAAACCGACTACAACACTTACAACCACAATATTGTTTTATTAAGTTACCTTTAAAATCAAAATATCTTAGTCTGGGCACACCATTTCGAAATGTCAAGCGGCGGTCTATTAAATTCACCCACGCTGTGTACGGCAACTAAGAATGGGTACCATGTGTGACTAAACCAGTTGCTCGGCGGCTTTTTAACATAAAACATTGTATTTTTCCTTACAATCGTGCGATTTACTTAAGTGGCTATCTGCGTCGTTGGTCTAGTAGTTTCAAATGCTACCACTGAACATGAGGCCCTGCACCCTTATTGCGTAATATACTATCAATCTCAATCTGAATCATTTTGAAGGACCATCACTTCATATGTTTGAATTTTTTTTCTGTTCTACCATGTAAATAACGCAATGAATGCTGTTGAACTGTCAAAGTGAAAGCCATTGCTACTCATAGTGTGTTCCACAATTACCCCGCTGGGTGTTATAAGTGTTATTGGGTTTTTCTATCAGGAATTTCTCAGTACCAGCCCGGAGTCTGTATTTGTGCCCGGTTGATGGGAATAGGCTCGCCCCCTTTTACATGGGACTCAAACATAACTGGCGATATGTGGGTGTTCTATAAGTAGGTACATCTCTGCATAACCCTTTTTCTTTTGGTTCGGAAATTATAAAATAACTTCTCCCGCTCTGGGCAGAGCGTGAAGGCATGTCAGACTGTTACTGACTAAAACCCACCCGTGTTCCTTCAGTTGCCTGTGCCAGGGGCCACGGTAGCTCTTTCGAACAACCCGCGACCCTAGCAGATCTCTGCATAACTCTTTGGGGATTACAAGCGTGATATATATTGTGACATTGTAATTTTCTGTATAATCGTACGATTTACCAAAGTGGGTATCGTGATAAGACGTATCGAACGATTTGGGAATCGTCAAAAGAATAGCTACGTGTGCGACCGAACAATTTTGGCATGTCGGTATGCGATTTGGATCACTCGTTTCTTTTGTGCAAATTGTTGGGACTACTGTGTTTGGTAGTGTTTAGAATACTCGTTTGGCTTGCACTTTCGATTGTATTAAAGTGAGCTTGATATGTGAATCCTTGTTAAGATATAGGTTCTGGATAAACGCGAAAAACTGGTGTTACTTTTTCCTTTTTATTAATGTCTTGGTAAGGAGACAAACAGTCTAACTTGAATGTTACGTAAATATAAGCATAAGTAGTGTTTATTTTACATAATTTGTCACTTAACACATATTTTCCTTTTTTTACATAAAATTTACGAGTACTTGACCAGAGATCGCATAAGACATGGAGGTTTGGGAGGGAAAAGTGGGGCCTTTGCCCCACAGTGAGACACTATATAGATATATATGTACACACGGCAACACATCAAGCTATATATTTCCAGTTTTAGCTGACCTCGCTTTGTATAGGTTTTTCGTACAATCAGAGGTCAGCTTATACTGGTTTTGTATAGCTTGATGTGTAGCCGTGCGTACATATCTAGCGACTCTGTGTATAAAAAGGTAACTTTGACTGGTTTTTCTCTTACATTTTCGTTTGGTTTTTAAAACGTTCGGAGATAACATAGATATAAGAAAGAGGTTTTTTTTAATATATCTGTGGTGAGTACCTATATTAATTCGGTTAGCTTTGAAACCATAACCAATACTTGGTTTTAAAATAGTTCCAATATTATTTAGATATGTACATTTTGTGACCTACGCAACAATAAAAACCATTCTATTAATAAATAACTTACAAATATTACGTATCTAACATCACATCTGGCTTAACACCAATATGTTATTTACAGAACATTTAATAAATTAACTAATCCCATTTTCACAATTATCACAGCTTTGGCCCCGAAAATATTGAATTAAATGCTACTATTAATTCTGGCAACACCGCGTTGGAATGAAATGCATATGGACTAACGTATGGTACGGTAAATATTTCACACCATTTGCTATTCGAATTATAATTACTTTTTGCTTTATGTGGTGTTAATGTTGATTTATAATAGTTTAAATTGTAGCTGTTTTAATTGCATTTTAAACGTTCTACCGTGTAGAACAAACGTGAGGTAGGACGCGCTCAGGGCCCTCATTCACACTATGACCGCTTAATACTTCGAAACCATGTCAATTCCTTAGCAGTAGCTAATCACGCCAGCTTTGCGTCAATTTCGCGCGGTTTCGTTCAAAGTCAATGTCAAATCATTTATTTCAAATAGGCACGTGAAAGGCACTCCTCTTCCAGAAGATAGTTTTCGTATGAAGAAGAATGGGTAAGAAACTCCACCGTAGTTGGTAGCATCTGGATGAGAGTGACCGAGAACTGAATTAAAAGACGAGCAATTTGAGAGGCCTAAGTCCAGCAGTGGAATGCCGTAGGCTGCTGATGATGATGATCAGGCAGTGACTCCTTTTAGGCGACTCCAGTGAGAAGCACCAAAAAAGACATCTGCAAATGTCCCTAGTTCTTGTAACCCGTACCCAAGGACCATTTCGTCCTGACCACAGCAGACCCCTTGGTCTAAACAACTTAAGACAGATCGTTTGACACACGCAGAAGAATTTACCAATCACATTTGTGAAGATTTCGTTGTATTTAATCTATGTATAACGTTAAAAATCACAAAGTTTAATCGAACTATACCTACCTTGTTTCGACGCGTATAAAACCAATTAGATATTAGCTCAGACATACACACTAATCGTTAAATACAGTATCCTACAGCCTCTAATTACATTCCTAATTATTCCCATTCACGAAATCCCAAAATCAATTGCTCGTTTCGCAACTTTCAACATCCATCGTCGTTTTCGTATAGAAAGCTTCCACCAGAGCCATAAACTGACCGTCAATGGACAGTAAACCTCGATGCAGGTCGTTAACATTCGCGAGAATACCGCTTTAAGTGTGATTATTTAAATGGTAAACAAACAGTATGAGCGCATAGTCGAGACATTCAATTTAGTACTGTGGTAAATCATTTGCGTGGGCAGAAAAATGTTCTGCTATGGCGAAAAGGTACCATTTTAGTCCATTCAGGAGAATCTAGCATACACGGCTCATTAATATCGACAGGCAGACAATTCCAATATTGTTTTCTCCGTTTTCCCGGAAGTTCTCGTTCTAGTAAAATAATGATCTGCAAAACAGATTCCAACAAAACGAAACAAACAAAGTCATTCATAGATAACTAGGTAATTACATAGATAAACTCATGCCAAACAGATAATGAGTCAGAAGTAGCACCATTAATAGGCGGATACAAATATTTTCTTAACAGTAATGAGTTAGTCATTAGTTCGTTACACTCACCTTTCCCCTCTAATGAGCATTCATTGTCAACGAATCGCCCATCGTACGCGCAGGCGCAGGCACAACACTATGCATGACGTAACTTCCTATTACACTTCATTCATAAACTAAATCGATCGACTTAGTCAAACGTGGAACGGCACTATCCAAAACAAATCGAACTGTTTAAAAAATTCTGAACCCACTGTCACTGTTTTCAAAATTCGAACCCGACGAATTTTTTTTTTTCGTTACTTTTTTAGTTTTTTTAGTAAGCGCGTGTGTGTCAGTCGGTGCGCGCGCGCGTTTGAGCACGCGCCGAAGCCTCTGAGAATCGCCCCCGCGATTTTTGATGCGTGGGCGCAAGAAGCCGGCCCCGAATTTGCGTAATATATTTAAGCAATAAAACAACTCAAATATTACTATATATTCTTCACTAGTTTATCTTATAATGTCAGTTCAATTCGAAACGACCGCCGTCAGCAGGGGACCACATGAAAATGGCAAGCTTTCTTTATAAGCGTATGTTAGAATTTTAAATGAGTATCGAATAATGCATTCGACATAAAAAGCTATCGGCGTCTGCTAACAATATTATGTGAGCCGGTGCGTTGGGAAGCGACTTGTCGAGGAGTACCTTGTATGGAGAAACGGGTTCGTCTGCAGTCCCACACGTTCGACTTTTTGCCGTTCGGTGCAGGAAAGAGGTAGGGACCATCAGCCAGACTAAGATGACCTCCCTCGTCCCTTAACCAAATACGCAATGTTCGGGGTAACGCAGTAACAAAAGGAGTAGCAAGGATCTACTTTGAATGGACGTTTTCTGCTAAGGAAGGAGCATTGTACAGATCGTGTGCTTGCAAGCCACGTCCTGCCTTCAGCTTCATACATTTGTAATGAAATCGTCGAGTCGCTTCGGCGTCCTAATTAGACATCTCCTATGGTGCCGCGAAAACGTTCAAGTAATCTTTTGGCATCCTAAATAGCTGGCATTTTCACTAAATAAAACCTTTTTGTGGCTGAGATAATAAGCTGAAGAAAACACTTTCAGAAAACTTTGCTGGTGTTAGGACCAGATTTTATTGTTGAGATAAGTTTGGAAGGACCAAAAGGCACAGCTGTAGAATTTCTTCTTTTGAGTCGAAAGTTCCATTCATTCGGGTCCCCAACATACCCCAAGACCACCACATATAAGATACTGAATGTCACCAACAGTTACAGATAGAGTTATTATGTTAAACTAATTGTTAAGGTAATAATTGTGACATTGTTTATTTTTATTTTATTTAATAATTTATTCTTTGTAGCAAATACTTGTTTGTAGGTGGCTTCATGTTTTAAACTTATGTGATCTATGAACCCGAGGCACAGAATGTCTCAATGGAGCCATAAGTGTAAAACGTTTATAGCTTTTGACTGCTACCGGTGTAGTCCTAACTTTTATGTGTTTTAACGACGAAGAGAGTGTATAAAAGAGGCTGGACAGCTTTAGCCACCTGTGGCCTTATGACATACCATAATCATCAAGCCATTTGCGTATGGTGATTACCACCGTTTTATGTAAGTTGTCGTCATTAATTTTTTAGTAAACCGAGTTTAACAGTGGACATTTTGATGGGAAAGTTATAATAGGCTAACACTGTTTTGATCAGTTCTTTGTAATTGTAAATACAATTGTTTTAATTACAGTTCGGCTGACGAGAGAATGCATTCTTGACACCTGTCAGTTTCATACAAACGAATACTTGTTTAGCGAATTCGATCTTTAGAAATAGAATAGTTCTTTATTTGCACAGAAAGTAGATACAAGTTACAGGTGTTAAGTTTAAAATTATCCTGATACTAACTACCTTAACTAAGGGATGCAAACAGTTTTAGCCATAACAATAAAGACTCATTAATATACATTATAAACACATTCAATCAAATCAATATAAGTTTACCATATCAAGATGTAATTCAGCAATTTATTAGCTAGTAGAGTTGTTGCACTGATAGGTATCAGGAATGCATTCTATCAATGGCCGGAATGTAACTTGACTTGTAAATTTACAAGCCTCGTGCCCAATGGAATTTCTAATTAAAAAAAATGACCAATTTTTTTTTCTTTTTTTATTGACAATGGGCTCACTCTTGATCTCAATCCAGCCCTGAGGCAGGGATGAGATCTACGGTGGAACGGGTTTGCCCAGAGAAGCCTATTCACTCTCGCCTTGAAGAGATTCGGGTTGTATGAACTCGGGAATGCAGACGCAGGCAGACGATTCCACTCCTTAGCTGTGCGCATCAGAAAAGATGTCTGTATTTCTATACAAACGTTCATCCCCTATTTAAAACTCCTTCATTAGCCTCACTAACCTTAATCTCCGTTTTGACGGCACGGTTGGCACAGTGGTTAAGCGATTGACTGCTGCGCTGCGTATCGCGGGTTTGATTCTCACGGAACAAATATTTTTATTGCCTACATGTAGTTGTTCCGGGTCTGGCTGTTTGTGTATGTGAGTTTAAATATTTGTAAACGCACCCACGATACAGGAGAAATTCCTAGTGCGGGGAAACGTTTTAAAAAAAAAGTCTCGTGCAAAATTTCATGCTTCTCACCCAGCGGTAGGGAAAAAAAGCGGGAAGGAAAACACATGTTGCGCCGACCCCAAATAAATTGGAATAAGGGCAAGAACATGATGATAAGATGAGACCCAGCGGTTACGGCTGTGCGTTGTCTGACAGTGTATTTATGATTTTAAAAAAAATATACATAAAAAAATCTACTAAAATAAATAACTTATCAGTGTAATAAATAATTTATCAGTTGTAATAAAATAAATAATTTATCAGTGTATATATTTATATACACTAAAATAAAAAAATAATAAATTATTTATTTTCTGTAAATAGGTTTGCACAAAAACTTTCACACGTCAATCATATTTTAAAAACTGGCGTTTCCTATTTGACTACTCTGAGAAGAAAAACCAAAACCAACTCAGAGGTCACAGTCTCTTTTAAAGTCCAGACATAATCTTGGTCAGATCATGTGAAGACCATGTAGATCGATGTCTGAGATGGTATTTTGAGTAAAGAACCACACAGATTGAGTGGACCTGTCCAGTCACTGGATAACCTTTTATTACTAAATAAACTAACATACTATTAAAATTTAAATTTAATATCCTAATCTATAGATTTTTATTACGTAGATATAAAAGAAAATAACACAGCAATAAAACTTAGCGGAACCAAAGACAACTTTTTGAACTTCAAAAAATGAGAGAAACATAAAGGAAATGTTAAATCAAAAGCCGAAATGACAAACATGAATGTACCTCGCGATGTGGGAACCATAACAGTGTAACCGGAGAACTGTTGTGGGTGAGCAGTTGAGCACTTTCCTACACCCACACCTCTTAATCCGAGGATTACAGGCCGTTATACTGTTTTAACATACTATAAACATGAATGTGTGGTGACGAAATACCGACGAACCACAAAAGATTTGTTATTTGTTTAGAATCCGCAATAAAAAACGTTTCTCTCTCTATTTTGTTACGGATTTCTATCAGATTAGAGAATTTTGTCTTGATAATAATGGAGAGCCTAATAAGGGGGGCCGTGGCTAAATAATAACAGCAGCACAGGTCGATCGATCAGGTTGAGCTATGCTACGTTAAGCTACGCTTGCCGCGGTTGGTCTATGGATGGGTGACCCTCTTTACATACCGAGACCCCTTCGTGCATCGAAGGCACGTTACGCCGTTGGTCCCGGCTGTCATTTGTGGATCTTTGACATTCGTTAGGGGTAGTCAGAAGCCCGAAAGTCTGACAACCAGTCTTACCGCAAGGGGTATCGTATAACCCAATAAGTGGGTTGTGGAGGTCAGATAGGCAGTCACTCCATGTAAAATACTGGTATTCAGCTGCATCCGATAACACAGGAAGCCGTCCCAAACATAGTTGGGAAAAGGCTAGGCAGATGATGAATGGAGAACCTAATTCTTCTTTTGTAGTAAAACACTTTTTACTTACTTAACTTAACTTTAGACCACATGTTTTGGAGTCCGCGTATAGTGTGTATCGACGAAAACTGCCAAATACTGGAAATTGTTGAGTTAACGCAACTGTCTAATCGGTAAAACTGACGAATCAGTGAAACTGACTAATCAACGATACTGGCGCCGATTCCCTTGTTCACAAAAAAACTAGGTCAAACTTCATGATTTTGGTCATTTTTCCGCTTAGCTGGCATTAAAATACCTACCATACAGGAGCTATAATATTTGGCAGCCAGGGACCATAACATTATCATTTACAGAGCAGGTGACATGCTAGTAAGGCGACAGTTAAAAGCTGGTGCCGTGCTGGTGGTACAAAATCGCTTGACACTTCGCACCATTCTTCCATTTTCTTCTTGAATTGATCTGCTAAATAACAGCGAGTTCTGCGGTCTGCATGCTACGGGAGCTGGTGGACGCTACTGAAGGTGTCAAGCTCGTAGCCAAATTCTGGGCTGACTCTATACAATCTGTAACAGAATTAATGCACATTATGAAAGTAGTTTGTTCAGAGTCGTTTATCTATTTATTTACTAAAACACAGTCAACCTTAGGGCGATGCAAAGACAAAATATGGCAAGTGCAACATACGGGATAAATAGCTAATGACTATTAAATACAAGAATAAATACTAATACATAGATACATACATATACATACATTGTATATGATCAGTAGAGGAGAAAACGAATCCAGCAAATCAGCGCTGGGATGTTACGGCCAACTTCTGACGGATATGTTCGCGTGCCTTCACACACACGATTTTAATATAGGTAATTTTTTATCTCAAAAATGATTAAATATTACAGTCACACTTCCGCTGTTCAGTCGTAACAAACCAAAATGGTTAAAGTACTTACTACGCTTGACCCAAAAACGTGTGCGCCTGAATGCGTGCGTAGATTTGTAATGTGACTACAATTTTCTCCCACAATCAGCATAACTAATGTTATAAACAAATAATGTTATAGATATAATTTTAACAATTCTTTGTATGTATTTGGCGGTGTGCGTTAATTCCAGGATAAATGTTGTGTAGATTGCTATCGACAGAGAAGAGAACAAACTAGTGTACGGAAACAAAATGGTCCTAAACATGAATCCGCGTATCACTGGTCAGTTTCCCTCAGTCGTCAGTTTATTTAATTCGACAAAGGCGCCGATTCCCTTGTTCACAAACTAAACTAAATTTAAGTTCTGTGCATCTTTTTCTTTCTATTTCATTAAGAAAAGGACAGAAGATAAATTTTAGTTTAGTCCTGTCAAATTAAGACGCTCCAACAGTTTAGACGTGATTAAAAACATGGCTACTAAAAATACGTCAATTTACGTCTGTCGCTGACTAATTTGACATGACTAAACTAATATTTTATCTTCTGTCCTTTTCTATTTTTTTATTAGCTATTTATCCCGTATGTTGCACCTGCCATATTTTGTCTTTGCATCGCCCTAAGGTTGACTGTGTTTTAGTAAATAAATAGATAAACGACTCTGAACAAATTACTTTCATAATGTGCATTAATTCTGTGACAGATTGTATAGAGTCAGCCCAGAATTTGGCTACGAGCTTGACTCCTTCAGTAGCGTCCACCAGCTCCCGTAGCGTGCAGACCGCAGAACTCGCTGTTATTTAGCAGATCAATTCAAGAAGAAAATGGAAGAATGATGCGAAGTGTCAAGTGATTTTGTACCACCAGCACGGCACCAGCTTTTAACTGTCGCCTTACTAGCATGTCACCTGCTCTGTGAATAATAATGTTATGGCCCCTGGCTGCCAAATATTACAGCTCCTGTATGGTAGGTATTTTAATGCCGGCCAAGCGGAAAAATGACCAAAATCATGAAGTTTGTCCTAGATATTTAATTTTTCTATTATATCTACTATTTCATTTATTCTTTTCCCAGGCGAGGTTACCAAAGCCGTTTGGACCTTTTTGGTAAAAAATATTATAATATAACACGTATGACTTTACCCACAGCAGAAAGTTCACAGTACAGTATTACACAGTAACAAAGAAATACCAAAATCCACCACAAAATTAATTCAAGTGTTCCCAAATTTAGGTGTACCTCATCAATATTACCATAATTAAATTTTTCAAGATATCCAGTTCATACCTACACACCTTCTAAGCAGCTAAAAAGATACCCACATTACTGTGCTGTTGATAAAATCAATACATTTGTAAATGTCGTAGGTCACAGGTATACACGACATATCAACGTATACATTTCTAGTATAAACTGACCTCTTGTTATCCGGAAAGTCAATACAATGGGGGGTCAGCATATACTGGAAATGTATATGGTCTGTTCCAAAAGTATTTGTTAAAAGCGTAAATAACCCCTGCTCAGGTTCAACTGTTACGCAATCACTCACTAAAGGGAATTAGTAATACATTCGTATTGAGAAGGTTTCAACGGTTTCGATTTATAAATTGTAGGTTATTGAAAAATCATCGATGAGAACTGAGGTCATAAAATTAACCTCAAAAATGTCAAATGAACAACATCTTTCAGGCGATTTATAATTAGAATTTCGTGTTCAAGTGTTCAAATAATCAAATGTGCAAGTGGTTCTACAAATTGGCATCCACAGGTACGTTTTTAGAACGCCAATTCTCGTAATTTCGGCTACAATCAATGTCAAAAACTTGTCACAAAAATGTAGGGAAATTAGAAGTATTTTTGACAGATTGACACTGAGATCACACTATGAACGTTCTTAAAATTACGAGAATTCTGATACATTTGTTTGCATTTTCGTCAGATACTTTTGGAACAGACTATGGCTTGATATATCGTTGTGCGTACTGTGGGCGTGTATAAATACCTTAATAATGCAGAGAATGGAATATTTAAAGCATTTGCTAAAGAAGTTCGTCTGCCGGTTAAGAGTTTGTACTTATTTAGTAAAGACTCTTAAGTTTGTCCATATTTAACAGGCTTGCTGGAATCATGTTGCCAGTTACGGTTCAATTAAAATTTAAAATTAGGAGTATGATAAGGGTTACCTAGGGTCCGTCTGTCGTGATTGGCATTTTAGGGTTTTATCACATTTCTGGGTTGTCTAATTAGTCTTTTTGCCGGATCAACATCAATCAGCTCAGAAAAATACCAGGAATCTCTCAGGCTCTGAATCGACCTCATTTTAGGCTTATTAGTCGATGTGGAGTCGAAGAATCAACGAAACGAGGGGCCCGAGGCTACATAATAACAGCCGCACAGGTCGATCGATCAGGTTAAGCTATGCTTGCCGCAGTTGTTTTGTGGATGGGTGAACATCTTTACCCCTCCGTGCCTCGGAAAGCACGTTAAGCCGATGGTCCCGGCTGGCATTCGTCGATATTTGACAGCCCGAAAGTCTGACAACCAGTCTTACCAAGGGGCATTACCCAGTAACTGGGTTGTGGAGGATAGATAGACAGTCGCTCCATGTAAAATACTGGTATTCAGCTGCATCCGGTTAGACTGGAAGCCGACCCCAACATAGTTAGGATTTTTATCCCAAGGCTAGGCAGATGATGATGAGTCGATTCACACGAATTTACGTACCCGAAACGGGCGAATCATAACTTTCAAATAATATTACTTTACTCGCACGAAGTTAATTTACAACCAGACACTGACCAGCACCCTAATTATGTAACACGCTATCAATCTCAATCTGAATCATTTTGAAGGATATTGCTAATCCATTGCTTCATATTATGTCCAAAAAAGGGTCTGCTCAACAATGTAAATAACGCAATGTATGCTGTTGAACTGTCAAAATAAAACCCATGCTGGTGATGTATGTTACGCAATTACCCCGCTGCAAATTGCAAAAAAAAACGTGAGAAAATTTGAATTTTGCGGGCTACCCTTTGTGTAAATTATTTCATCAGCACTGCTCTCAAAACGGTGAAGGAAAACATCGTGAGGAAACCGGTATGTCCTAGAACTAAAAATTCGAAAACATGTGACATCTACCAACAATTTGCCTTTGGAATTACAGAGGTCCATGGGTGGTAGATTATAGCCCACTCCCTCTCGAAGAGAGAAGGCCTGTGTCCCAGCAGTGGGAACAATATAGGCTGATTATGAGATGGGGGCTACCCTGACGCTTCCCCCTTAAGTCAATTATTGGTCCTTTTATCTTTTTTCTAATCACTGTAAACTGTTACATTTCAAACATTTTACAATATTTACTGTTTATGTTAATTCTGTCAACATTATGTACATATTTTCTTAAGATATCTTTCATCAATGATCATTAAATCTGGATAAAAAAATGTATAGTGGTTTTCATAATGAAATGTTCGATTTATGTTCACCGAGCTTCCATTCCATAAATATTATTATAGACGTTAAAAATTCATTACATTTATTTGTGGTACCATTTTATTACACGATTAATAAATGTTTATCTAAAGTCTAAATATCAGACTAATAGTCGCCTGCTACCCGAAGTACCTACTAAAACTAGTTTGGTCCTAAGAGAAGAAATTCGATGTGAAGGATCATAAAGTTCAAGTAATAAAGAAAATATGTTGAATTATGACTTTTCTCGACATACTGCACAGACTGGACAGGACGATAAAACGTGATAAAATCTAGTCTAGAATGATTACATAATCCTCATTAGTCATTCATTATATACGTTATGACCTAGACTTGAACAGGCCAGGCTTAGGACATTCTAAGATAAGCTAATAGCTAAACGATACTGCGAACACTAATTTAAACGTTTTGGTGACAATCCTGATGATTATAGAATTGTTACACAAATATATGTATATGATAGCAAATTATCTTTTCTATTCATAATATTCATATTTCCAGTAACTAATATAGTACTACTGTACTACTCCAGTTAGTAATAGGTACAGTTACGAGCACCAATATGTCAACACTTGACAACTTTCAACTGTGATTTTTTCGTGAAATAACGTATGCATAGTTGAAATACGACACATTACATGCTATGTTCGTAACAACATAAAATTTAATTAAAAAATAAAGGAGTACATCGCTTTTGAATAAAGCCGAGTGTATACATACTTTTGCTCGTGGCTGTACCTAATTATACACAAAATTCGAAGACATGTGACATTTACCAACCCGCTCTGAACTGCCCACTCCCTCACACCGAGGTCTGAGTCCCAGCAGTGGGTATATATTATAGGCTGATTATTATGACCATACATACATAACCCACTCGCTCGCTCGCTCTTGCCTATATTCTAAGAGCTACCGACTAAGAAGATAATTGCTCCAATAATGGTAACAAACGCTACAATAAACCTTCCAAAGTCACAGAAATTGTTCACGTGAGGACTCAATGGAAGGCACAAACAATACCTACCTATTAACTATAGTATGTGCAGACTCACAATCGCATTTATTGACAAAGCTCCGACATCTGGGGCCCGTCAGATCACGCCAATTAAGAATCTGCATACCAAGTTAAACTTACCATTGAAACAAGCAATATTAAACCGTGTAAGGGCACAGTTAAGGTTGGTGGTAATGGTTAAACTCTTCCCTCATTTTGACGCCAATTTGCTATATGAAAATGTTATCGTTTGTCTCTGCTTTGCATAATTTTGTCATTGCAGAAGCGTCAAATGGACTGCTTCTTTAGAATATGGAAAACGTGAGACTCGATGCCTTATAACAGATATGAAACTTGGAGCAAGCAGTTTTCAGGTGCATGAAGACGTTATTAAACTTGAAGAAGTATTTAGATATACGTTTTGTTTGTGCCTTTTATTTGATGCAGAGTTATTGACTGCATCATCTGTTCTGTCAAAGTCAAATCATTTATTACAAACGGGCACTTTTGAACTTCCAAACAATAAATAGAATTGATTCTAGTCGCCCCTTCCAAACGATAGTTTTGTATGGGGAAAATGGGTAAGAAACTCCACCGTTACTCTTTTGAAATGTTTTACAATATTTTGCATACATTAATTACTAGATGCATCCCCGCGGTTTTACCCGCATACCATACGCATCCATCCATCCATACAAACTTTCACGTTTATAATATTAGTAGGAAGGATATAATTATAAATGAAGACAATGCACCTAGAATAAAATTACTATACGTTACGTTTGCTAGTGCCTTTAATTCCTTGGTAGTTGCTAATTCTTATAAAATCCATCAAGGCTTAGGTTCGGTTACAACTATCGAAAGTTTAAAAAGCCTACATATCGAAGTGCATTTTATCTTTTTACAAACTTTTCATGGATTTATTAACAGGACGAAACCCAGTACTTATGTATACAATTTCAACTTGATATGCCTGAATGCTTCCAATCCAAACTAGTGAACTAAATGAAAGCTTGTAACGTACACAAATAGAATTATAGACAGGATACTCATTTCATAACTGGAGGCACAATTACACACATACTTACCAGACCTCATTATCCATTAATTAGGTTAACGACGATGATTCCGGGAATATAGTTCCATTGTTTCGACAGTAACTATGACAATGTACGTATACTTGACAGAATATACTGTTATTCTTATTACACACAATATGATTATTATCTTTAACTAGCTGAGCCGAAAGACGTTGTCCTGTCCACATTTTAATTTCACAGACAAAAAGACAATAAGTTTGTCATGAATTTAAAAAAAAATGCAGTCCAATGACTATTAAAGTTGTCAAAAAATATAAGGCCCGTTTTGACATTTGAGAATGCGTTCTTGACACCTGTCAGTTTCATACAAACGAATACGTGTTTTGCGAATTTGATCTTTATTAACTAATAGAACTGTCAATGTCAAAACGGGCATTTTTTTTTTTAACAACTTTAGAAACATTTTAAAACAAAAAATGGTCAAATCGCTCCAGCTGTTCTCATGTGATGCGCTTACCAACGAAGAGTTTATTTTCATACTAGCCTCTGCTCACGACTTCGTCCGCGTGAAATTTCTTGTACCCCCGACCCACCCCGTCGCATCGCATCGCCTGGCCGTATGTTAAATAGGCTATAACCTACCTCAAGAATTGGGCTATCAAATGCAAAAAGATTTTTTCTAATCCGACTGGTAGTTCCGAAATGTCTTCGCGAGTACTGAACAGGAATTCCTGCACACTGCTACTCGACACCTGGAGTCCACCACTCCCAGTACAATCTCCTAGGAGTAGATAAATAAAACAGTTTCTTGTTATTAATAATTCTATTTCAATTTATCCAAATTCTATCTAATTTTGTCTTATTTTATCCAATTTTATCTAATTTTCACAAATTTTGTTTCATTTCATTTAATTTCATTGTCCATTTTTATTGTAACTTAATTTTATGATTGTATGATATGTGTAATTACTAATATTGACTAATAACTTGTATGTGTGGTGTAAACTGTGAATATAAGTTAGTTATAAATAAATAAATAAAATAAAAGTTCCAGAGATTAGTGCGTTCAAACAAAGAAACTCTTCAGCTATACTATTAGTATAGATAGATATATATTAAGACCTACCCGAAACACATATATGAAGTGGTGGTGGGGCAGATTGCTAAGGAAGAAGTAGTTTTATTAAAAATTTTAGAACATTGAAGTGACTCGCTTGCTACCTTGTAGATATTTTACCACAGCATATGAGCTCATCATCTGTCTAGACTTTTCCCAACTATGTTGGGGTCAAGGGGTCAGTTCGTTTTGATATTATAAGAGAAGAAAAAGAGCAGAGGGGCAATTCTGGTAATTTTAAGAACGTTCACAGACTGATCTTAGTCTCAATCTGTCAAAAATACCTCTAATTTCCCTACATTTTTGACATTGATTGTCGCTGAAATGAGACTGTGACTACATTTTGACCACATTTGGTACACGCGACAGGAATTACACATGTAGTGGTGGCCTCACTGAGTTTATCCTGGAGATTACTGACATCGGTAAAGTAAAACATAGTGAGGAAACCAGCATTTACAGTTACTATAGGTCTGAAATCACGAGTCTTGAGTCCTGAGTCTTGAGCAAGCATGGCGCACAATCAATGCTTGTGCCTTCTCTATTTGAGAAGGGGCCTTTACAAGGCTTCCACTTCTCTTTTCTCTTCTTCATAATATAATCATAATAAGCTGGTATCTTAACATTTCTCGGGACCTTGGGGTCTCGGACGTTTGGAAGGCTTGCGAGGAGCCGAAGCCAACTATAGGCTGGTATTATTATTATTATATCATGCTACTACTACTAGAGGTAATCGTTTCATTCAAATCCTATGAGAAACTACTAATTTTGGCATTTAATTCCCAACATAAGTCATCGCACACTTCCTAAACATTGTCCATAATGTTTCAATTACTGAACACAAGGCTGCCATGTCCTGACATTCAGCATTTGATTATGTTAGGGATCCAATGGCTTGGAGACGAAACCCTTTTAAAAATATCAATATTTCTGTAAACTTTAACCAAGGAACAGCAAGGCGTTAGTAGAAGCGAATTGATAACTTAGTACATGGCGCTCATCATCATCTTCCTAGCCTTTTTCCAACTATGTTAGGGTCGGCTTCCAGCCTAAACTGATGCAGCTAAATAATACCAGTATTTTATATGTAGCGACTACCTATCTGACCTTCACAACCCAGTTCCTGGGTAACACCATACCCTTTGGTAAGTGCTGAAGGAATTTGTCTTAGATTATACATAAATACGAGTACATGAGTACATGGTTCACTTCAGGTTTGGCTATAAGCACTGTTGAATCAATAAACATGGAACTCAGTTTTGGGCTAATTCAACTTAGATTGTCATCGAGGCGCTAAGAAGAAGATACGACAAAACGATGCTTCGGGCTGCAACTGAGAATTTCTTAGTGAAAAAAGCTAATGGCGCCGATTCCATTTTTCATAAACTAAACTAAAAGGTTCAGTGCATCTTTTTCTTTCTACATATTTCATGATAAGGACAGGAGATAAAAATTAGTTTAGTCCTGTCAAATTAGTCAGTGCCTGACGTAAATTGATGTATTTTTAGTTGCCAATTTTTTAATCACGTCTAAACTGTCTATGGAGCTTCTTAATTTGACAGGGCTAAACTAATATTTAGCGTCTGTCCTTTTCCTAATGAAATAGAAAGAAAAAGATGCACTGAACTTAAATTTAGTTTAGTTTGTGAACAAGGGAATGGGCGTCAATACCATTTTTACCAACTTAGGAAGCGAACCCAGGATTCTCTATTCCTCTACTTCAAGTAGAGTCACCATATTTCCAGGGAAGTCTCACTACGATATTGCTCCTCAAGGCTGATCTAAAATAAGTACTTAGATAAATATGTAATGAAAAAAAAAATAGAATAGTGTAATTTTATCATCTCAATGTTACTCCTTATCTTAAGGAAGCCAAGAAACCACGTCATAGGTTCTTGAACTCTTCACGTTTCTCATACAAATAATAATTTAATCAAAAGCCGATTATTATTTCATTCATTTGTTCGAATTGCGACACATTTACTGAATCATCAATTATGAGAACAGCTGCTGATTTTATTTTATCAATTTCATTAAATTAATTGAATTGTGCAATTTTATTCCTTCGGTAGTGGAAGTAGTGGTAGGGGGCACTGTGCTACTGAATAAGCATTGTGTTATCAATAAACAATTCATCAATTTCCTCTACAAGAAGGATAGACCCATTGCCATCTTTTCTAATACTTGAACTAGGTGTTCATATAGACTACAAAAAGAATGAGGTCTGTACTTTAGCAGTGGATGGAACAAAGTCTTGAATGAGGATACAAACTCCGATGGAAAATGGTCACTTCTATGGTCACCTACACCCTAATTGTATAACAAACTATCAATCTCAATCTTTTTGACGGATACTGCAAATCCATTGCTTCATATACACGAACAATTTGTCAACTCAACAACGTAAATAATGCAATGAATGTCGTTGAACTGTCAAAATGAAAGTCATTTCTACTGATAGTGTGCACATCCGCTAGTACAATGATGGCAAAGACAAAATATAGCCGCCCCCAGTGTATGTCACGAAATATCTTATATCTATAGGTCGTCCCCGGTGTATGTCACGAAATATCATATATGTATAGGTACTTATTTATTTATTTAAGAAAAGCACAGCCACATCACGTACATTAAACTTATGCTAGAATAATCTTAATAACTATATTCTAGTAATATTTATTTTAGAAGTATTTATGTATGTTTATTTGTATGTATGTTAGTATATTCTCGTAATTTTTGTTTAGTTTTTAAGTAAATTGTTTTTTGATTCTATGTATTATTTTTTGTCTCCTTTGCTCTATCACACGCTGTCTACATCTCTGTATCTATTGTCCTATCTCAGGTATGCTGGAAGAGATTTCTTATGAAATAAGCATCACCTCTGTACCTATTTTTTCTGTTCTGGTTTTCAATGTCTGGTAAAAAAAAAAAAAAACTAAAGGACTAATTGTACATGACAATTTCGGCGTACATAGCATTAATTATATACTACAAAAAGGGACGGGGGGGTACTAATAATAAAGCTAAAGAGTTTCTTTGTTTGTATGTTTGTTTGAACGCGCTAATCTCTGGAACTACCAGTCGGATTCCGAATTTGATTTGCCCAAGTCTTGAGGAAGTTATAGGCTATTTCACATCACGCTGGGAGTCTTTCAGCCTGAGAAAAAGAAAATAGTAAGAAAGAACACTATGCGAAAACGAAGTAATAGCGCGGGCAGGCGATGCGATGCGACGGAATGAGTCGGGAACAAGAAATATCACGCGAATGAAGTCGCGGGCATAAGCTATCCTGTATATTTACAAATCCTCAAATGTGAAACATTTATTTATTTATTTCCTAGCTGCGCCCCGCGGTTTCACCCGCGTAAGTTTCGATCCCGTGCAAAGATCGGGATAAAAAGTATCCTATGTGTTAATCCTGGTTATAAACTATCTGTGCACCAAATTTCATCCAAATCCGATCAGTTTTTGCGTGAAAGAGTAACAAACATCCATCCATCCATCCATCCATACAAACTTTCACGTTTATACTATTACATAGTAGGGTAAGTAGGGAAGATTTTTATAACAGCTTAAACTATCATTACAGGGCTTAAACTTAAGAACTTAAACTAATAACCTAAGCTGTATATTTACAATAACCAAATTAGACAAATTATAACTAACAACATTATTAAATTATTACACCATAACACTTAACATGCTGACAGAAATTACTTGAACGAACTCTTACAGAAAAACAACGCATTAATAATCCCAGTAATGTAATGTGCTTAGTCCTTGTTTATAGGCTAATTGTTTCCGTCTTAACGACAGCATGACCACATCCTAATGAGCTTTAAATCCTGCAGGGTCTGTCGCATCAACCGTAGTATTGTCATCATCTGTAGTATTGTAAGCACCTAATTACTTAACAATGAGCCCGAAAGATAAAAAAAAGAGACAAAATCAAACATCATTAATACATACGGGTCCCAAACTCAGTCACACGCCAACCGTTCGGTAACTCGATCCCTTATATCCGCTGACGTCTCCCTCTAACCAGCCGCACGATTTGCATCGTACAATATTCTACAACAATTTGTAATTAATACATCCACAGTTCCGTAGCGTCGATAATTTACTCGATAATAATTGTTTGTCCCGACCCAACACTTTGACCCTTAGATAAGGAATCTTAGTGTCGTGTTATTTGGTGTTCAGAGAGGGAGCGAAACGGTCGAACATGGACTGATGTGCAACATGTTTTTGTGTGTGATTTTTCTGTGTTTGTGCGTCACAGGAACGGTTTATGGATCGCCCAGTAAGTACCTTTATACATACATATTCTTATTACCAATACCTGTAGACTTAGTTTCAATGTCACTAGCTACCAAGCTTCTGTTGCAAATTCTAAAGAAATCATCTCTGGGATCAAATTCAAATGTGCCACAGCAAATACCGATACTACATTTGTATTCTATATCGTTCTCACCAATCATTTCATTTGTGTTAAAAACTTCATCTTCATCTGAATTAGAATTGTCAGTTCAGATTTGCTAACCGGATTGCCTAAAAGTTACATCATTCATAATATATTTGACAATAAGTGACAAAGCTTCTATAATTCAGACATTTCCGTATTATCCATTTTATACGTAATAGAATTTCCATCTTCCCTATATACATGCGGACCTTGCTAGAACCAAGGCAATCCTACATTGAACTTTGACATTGGATCATTGGATTGGATAAACGATAGATCTAATACTATAGGTACATACACTATCGTGAATTCTTGACTAATATCGAGCCGTATAGGTATTCTTTATAGCTTAACTTACGAGACTCTTTCATTCATTAAAAAGGTGTTAAGGTAAAATTGCCTTCAAAAGATTATTAATAATGAACTCAAAAAGTGGATCGCTTTATACATATTTGGACAAAATAATAAATAAGCAAAATCTTCATTTTCAAGAACCTATGATATTATTATCGTAGGTCGATTATTTTCTTAACTCTACCATACATATGTATGGTACACCTTTATAATGTACACCCTATTTAAGTAACAAACTATCAATCACAATCTGAATCATTTTGAAAGATAATATTGCTAATCCATTGCTTCATATGCTCGAAAAATTTGTCTGCTCAACAACGTAAATAACGCAATGAATGTTGTTGAACTTTCAAAATGAAAGGCATTGCTACTGTTAGTGAGTTACGCAGATTAAAGTCCCATAAAGGTACCTACCTATACCTCCCAATTAGTCCATAATCTTCTCATATGTAAATCTTCAACATTGTTTCTGATTCTCATACAGAATTCATTTTGAAATACTAAATCTCGAGATTTAGGTTATAATAGCAGAAACAAAAGCACAGATAGTAGGTGGTAAGAAGGCCATATTTCAGTGTAGCCTTGGCGGTTGCGGTTAAAGTCTACACACCTACATAAATACCTAACTGTTCAGCATTGTCTCTCTTAGATTATCTATATAGGAGAAGCCTTACTAACACTTCCCCCTTTTTTGTTCAGAATATTGCGCTTATTCTCATCATTCTCCTGCCCTTCAACAATCAAGCAACTCAGCCTATCGCAGTCCACTGCTGGACATAGGCCTCTCCCAACCCTTATCCCATTTTATTTGGGATCAGCGCAACATGCCTTTTGCTTCCATACTTCTTTCTCTATTAGTCGTCATCTTTGAAGTGACACCCTTTCTAACCATATCAATATTCACACAGTCTATCCATTGTTTCTTTGGTCTTCCCCTTCTCTTATAGCTTATGCCTTTTCCAGTGTTATATACTCGTAAGTTGTCTCAACTATTTACTTTCCTAACCTAGGATAGAACTGCGGGAGAATTCTGTAATACACATAAAATGACAATCCGTGGCAATGCCTTTCAGTTTGACAGTTCAGCCTTTTTCTTTGCGTTATTTACGTTGTTGAGCAGACGAATTTTTCAAAACTATGTAGCTATGGATTAGGAATTTCTTTCAAAACCCTCGGATTGTGATTGAAAGTGTGGAAAACAATTAATGCTCATCTCTAAACTTTGAAATTAATTTAAAATAAAACCGCACAGCAATCCAATCGACGACGTTTAATTCGATAAGTAGGTACCTGTGGGTCTACATAGTTTTTTAATTAAAAACTTTTTGAGTTAAGTTAATATTGTTAGTTGAAAATTAGTTGTGCAAATATCAATAAAGTTGGTAACCTTTTTTTTTAATCTAATTTTATGAAACGCAATTCGAACTTTGACTATCAATTGCCATTGATCAGGCTAAGCTAGCATTAGGGTACAGCCGCCAGAACATCAAGCTACTACAATCTGTCAAATTTCTTTAATATATTTTCAACTTTATCGCTAAAGCATTAGGTTCAAGGTTGATTGGGAAAGTTTGAGTTTCGGGTAGCTTGATAAGACACACATCAAGCTACCCGAAACTGTCAAATTTAAGACTCTGTACCTACGTCTGTGATTATTAATATTTTAGTGAACCTAATCTATTCCAGACTTGGATATTTTATTCATCATTATTACATAGGTACCTATACAATTTCTACAGCGCCTTGTAGCTAAGTAATAACAGCCGCACGGTTTGATCGATCAAGTTAAACTACGCTTGCCGCGATTGTTCCGCGGAGTTCCATCTTTACATACCAAGACCCCTCCGGAAAGCACGTTAAGCCGTTGGTCCCGCTGTCATTCATAGATCTTTGACAGTCGTTACGGGTCGTCAGAAGCCCGAAAGTCTGACAACCAGTCTTACCAAGGGTTATCGTATATTACCCGGTAACTGGGTTTTGGAGGTCAGATAGGCAGTCGCTTCATGTATAATACTGGTCATCATAAACTTAAAATTGAGATACTATTGTAACGTTTGTAAATTAGTAAACTTAGGCTCCAGTTATCTTCAGTTGCGCATTGGTAATTAACGATTAATCAATACAGTTGATTCGTTTAGGTCACCTTATAATCGATCACAAAACCTAACCGCTCGACTCGGCACTCGTTAGTGCATATTGTTTACGAGTCAACAAAAGAATTTACACTAAGCTGCACGCTTGCGACATTTTTAAAAAAAGGCCGATCGCAGCTGTCGTTTGGTCCAGAAAATTACAAATCAAAATTTGGGTAGGTGCTTGTTCAATTAGTGAAACCATAGATATAAGAAATGAGTGAAACTATAGAGTATAGAAAAAGATGGGGAGTGAATCTATTCAATGCACACAAAAGACTTAGCACAACACACAAAGGCACAATTAAATAAATTATAACAAATTATATGAGTGGTATATAAAAAACAAAGGCATTAGAATCAACAAAACAACTCCTTAAGGAATGGAATTGGCCTCAAATGTCATGATTTCATGAAACAGTCATTCAATAGAGTAATATGAACTTAGAGTGATGTATTAATGATTATAATTCTATATAGTATAAATATTTGTTACGGCCGCGAATTATATTTATATCAATATACAACCCGATACTGACCTGCAAATTGCAAAAAAACTTAGAAAAATTTAGTTTCACTGGCCACCGTGACGCGTTCGCCAAAGGAAACAGACAGACCGACAAACAGAGTTACTTTAACATTATAATATTAATATAGAAGTATGAATAAGGTTAAAGAATAGAATACATTTATTTGCTTTAAAACATGGTATATTAAGGTCTTATAAATAGAGTTATGATCTTACATGTTTCGCCAAGGACTGGCATACAAATATTTAAACACGTTACATGAAAAAATTAAAAGGATACATTATTCCAACATGTCTAATAACTTTAGTGAATAATAGGTATTTCCAAAAATACTTATGTAATAATTATAATGAAAATTAGTAACCATATTTATCTGTTACTTTTTTATCAATAAATTCTTTTACACTATAAAAACAATTACCAATAAGCCATTTATGTAGTTTGGATTTGAAGTCTTTAAGAGCGGGTTCCCTTATTATTTTTTTTTTTTTTTGAATAAGTATTGTTAAATATTTTATATGCTGCGATAAAGCTATTTTATGGCACAATGTGCTTTGATGTGGTTGCATGCTGTTGCCGTTAACCGACCACAAATCCGGACAATGGCTATTGAGAGTTCGTTTTGAAATTGGGATGTATTGTAACACGTCAGTCAGTCTGTGTCCATGAGATTAATAACTAAATTGATCTGTTAGCCGCCGTTCCGTTGGCGCCTGTTACACATTTCAATATTTTAAACGGTGCAGTCTGTTGGACTGGCCTTGTGTGACTCTCAAATTGGTGTTGAAATATAGGGGAATGAGAATGAGAGCAGTGGTAGCCCTGTGATAACAACCGCGACTTTTGAGTTGTAGGCCGTAGGGTCGAACCCTGACAGGCGCTTTACTTTGTGTAAATTATTTCATCACCACTACTCTCAAAACGGTGAAGGAAAACATCGTGAGGAAAAATTCGAAGATTTGTGTGACATCTACCAACCCACACTGGACCCGCGTGGTAGATTATGGCCAGCTCCCTCTCACAGAGAGGAGGCCTGTGTCCCAGCAGTGGGAATATTAGGCTGATTATGCTAAAGAAAAATGTATTCACAAGAACAATGAAAGATCAGTCAGCACCCTAATTGCGTAACACACGATCAATCGGAATCGGTTTCATTTTGACAGTTCAACAAAATTCATTGCGTTATTTACGTGTTGAGCAGACAAATTTTTCGAACTTATGAAGCAATGTATTAGCAATTTGCTTCAAAATTATTCGGATTCCGATTGATCGTGTGTTACGCAATTCTAATAATAATATCCCTGGACATTTCACACAGCACCATCTAGTCCCAAGCTAAGCAACCTAATGCTTGTGTTATGGTAACAAGATGGCTGATAAACTACTTATATACATTTTTTTTTTTTTTTTGTAAATACTTACATATTATAGATAGAAAAACACCCAGACTCGGAACAAATACATGTAGGTCATACAAATATTTGTTCCGTGCGGGAATCGAACCCGCGACTCGCGGCGCAGCAGTCAATCGCTTAACCACTGCGCCAACCGTGCCGCCGTCAATTAGGGTGCGGATCGGAGTATTGGGCTAGGTGCAAAAGGGATGAATGAAATGAGAATGATAAAGCTGATGTTAGACACTTCACTTTTCTTCAATTTGGGTTTTCATTCGTTTTTTGTCACTGACTTCCGAAATTAAAATTCTATAGAGTACTTACTAGATTTGTAGTTTTTTTTTTTTGGAAGTAGGTTATTTTTCAACTTTGACCCTTTCAAGGAAGTGCCGAGGAGGACCACTTTGTTTACCTACTTTATCTTATTGGCACTTATTTGGCGACCTCCTGAAAGGCTAACTCATCATCGGCTAATCATCATCATACTAAATAAAGGCGGACTTAATGCCTTAGGCATTTTCTACCAGTCAACCTTAGGGCGATGCAAAGACAAAATATGGCAGGTGCAACATACGGGATAAATAGCTAAGAAATGACTATTAAATACAAGAATAAATACTAATACATAGATACATATATATACATACATTGTATACATATGATTGGTAGAGGAGAAAACGAATCCAGCAAATCAGCGCTGGGATGTTACGGCCAACTTCTGACGGATATGTTCGCGTGCCTTCACACACACGATTTTAATATAGGTAATTTTTTATCTCAAAAATGATTAAATATTACAGTCACACTTCCGCTGTTCAGTCGTAACAAACCAAAATGGTTAAAGTACTTACTACGCTTGACCCAAAAACGTGTGCGCCTGAATGCGTGCGTAGATTTGTAATGTGACTATAATTTTCTCCCACAATCAGCATAACTAATGTTATAAATAAATAATGTTATAGATATAATTTTAACAATTCTTTGTATGTATTTGGCGGTGTGCGTTAATTCCAGGATAAATGTTGTGTAGATTGCTATCGACAGAGAAGAGAACAAACTAGTGTACGGAAACAAAATGGTCCTAAACATGAGTTCGCGTATCACTGGTCAGTTTCCCTCAGTCGTCAGTTTATTTAATTCGACAAGTATCGTTGATTAGTCAGCTTCACTGATTCGTCAGTTTTACCGATTAGACAGTTGCGTTAACTCAACAATTTCCAGTATTTGGCAGTTTTCGTCAAAGTTAAGTAAGTAAAAAGTGTTTTACTACAAAAGAAGAATTAGGTTCTCCATTCATCATCTGCCTAGCCTTTTCCCAATTATGTTGGAGTCGGCTTCCAGTCTAACCGGATGCAGCTGAACACCAATATTTTACATGGAGCGACTGCCTATCTGACCTCCACAACCCAGTAACTGGGTAATACCCCTTGGTAAGACTGGTTGTCAGACTTTCGGGCTTCTGACTACCCGTAACAATTGTCAAAGATCCACGAATGACAGCCGGGACCAACGGCTTAACGAGCTTTCCGAGGCACGGAGGGGTATCGGTATGCAAAGATGGTCACCCATCCACAGACCAACCGCGGCAAGCGTAGCTTAACCTGATCGATCGACCTGTGCGGCTGTTATTATTTAGCCACGAGCCCCTCAAAGGCTAACTGCGCAACCTAATTGCGTAACACACTTTCAATCAAGATCTGAATCATTTTGTAAGATATCATTAATCCATTGCATGGAGCAAGTAAATAACGCAATGAATTTTGTAAAACAGACAAAATGTACCTACGTATCAATATCGTGCTTTCAATAATAATTGTAATCATTTTTTGTTCGTCAAAGCATTTTTTACAAAAAAAAATGTGGAATATGTAGTTCACATCATCCGATGTTTTTATTAAAAATCCCAACTGCCAAAACAAAAATAGCCAGTAGTAATTAATTCTCAGAACAATTTTTTTTTTTTTTTTTTTATCTTTATTTTAAGGGACTTTTGAACACAGTTCACGCCAGTCCCATCATAAACTAATCTTAAGTTACGTAACAAAAACTACTACTAAACAAAAACAGTGCTTAAATAGTAACTAATGAATAAATCATTTTAGCCTCACGGGACATAGGCTGGGCCAGAAAATGATTAAATATGCCTAAATCTAACCTATTTATTTTTAATTCTCTAATAATTCTATTTCTCTCAGATTCATTCCTGACACACTCCATCAAAAGATGTTGCACATCTTCTCTTTTATCGCAAACCTCGCAATTAGGCGAACTAACTTTTTGCATTAGATACGCAAAAGCTCTCAGCGGCATGTGTCCGGAACGAACCCGATGAGCAGTTACTATAGTACCACGGCCAATGGCATTATTATCAAACCATGGGATACGAGGAGGCTCTTTTTGTATAATTTTGTACCAAATTCCTTTTAGTTTAGATTGTTCATTAAAGTAATCTTTCCATTTATCATAGCAATAGTTCTTAAATTTTCGTAATATTTCTGAATTAATAGGAAAAATATAAATTTCAAAACCCGAAATTGCCGCCATTTTCGCTAATCTATCAGCCTCCTCATTTCCCCTCAAGCCAATATGCGACGGGATCCACTGCAATACTATATTGATATTATCTAAAAGAAGTGAGTATATTTTTCTCATCACATCATAGGCAATCGATACACCTCTGTGTCCAGAGGCGCATCGTGCCAGATGCTGAAGAGCACTTTTGCTGTCGGTAAATATTACTACATTTGTAATTTTGGATAACGTTTTAACGTAGGACAACGCTTCTGAAACTGCTAATATTTCTGCCGTCATAATAGATACCGAGGAAACAATTTTAAAACACCCACTTCCTTTAGTAATTGGATCATAGTAGGCTGCTCCTATCTCGGTGCTTTTTGATCCATCTGTATACAATTTATACCATTGGCCATATTTTTCATTTAACTCTGACAAAGTATCATTTCTTAACAAATTAATTTCATAACACCTTTTAGCTTTTATAACACTTTTTAAATCAGTTCTAATAACATTATTAATTGGAATAGAATTACACCAAATATTTAACTTATACATGTCTAAAGGGCAAGTCGAGTATATTTTTTCTTCTTTAATATAATTATAGGTAGTCATTAACAAAGGTTTTTTTTTATTTATCCAATATCTATTTGTTGAAAGTGCACCAAGTTTATACAGTAACCTACCAGTGATGTCATTGGCCCAGGATTTAACTTTAGAACAGAACTTAATTGCTAAATACATCCGCCGAATATATAATGGAGGTAAACATAATTCACTCTCCATTACATGTATAGGAGTCGTTTTAATAAAACCACCTATAGTTCTCATAGCTTTGTTTTGGATCTTATCTATTTTATACACTCTTGATTTAATACTGCTATCATACAGAAAGCATCCATAATCAATACGACTTCTTATCAATGCTATGTATAATCGTCTTAAATGCATGGGATGTACTCCCCACCCAGACCCAGACAGAACTCTGACGATATTTAACATTTTCTGGCATCTTTCATTTAGTTCGTTAATATGTCGACCCCACCGGACTGAGGAGTCCAACCACATACCCAGATATTTAATATTGTCCACTCGCTCTAACGGCATATTATTAACTAGTATATGAACTTGTTGTCTTCTATATCCTCTACTAAATAAACATAATTGTGATTTTGATGTTGATAGTTCTAAACCTATATCGAGTAGTATTTTAATAATTATATTTATGGAAGTTTGCATGTGGTTAACACTATCATTAAGTTTTTTACAGCTGGTCAATATTGCAAAGTCATCAGCGTATTGACATATTTGTACAATGTTATTATTAATGTTTTTTGCAACCTCTATCGTAACAATATTAAATAGTAATGGTGAGATTGGATCTCCCTGAGCGAGCCCACGATTAGTCCATCTAACAATGTCATTATCCAAATCTAATTCGTCTCTAAGAATTAAATGTCTTTCGCTCAAAAAGTACCAAAGATAGTTACATATTCGACTTCCAACCTTTAATTTATCTAATGTTTGGACAATATTTTCAACTAACACATTATTATAAGCGTTCTCAATGTCGAGAAAACACGCTAACGTTGGTATGTTATTAGTAAATGCAATCTGTATATTAGTGACAACTTGAGTGAGAGAATCTAGACATGAACGCCCTCTTCGAAAACCCGTCGTACTCGAAAACAACAACCTATTATGTTCAACGAACCATTCCAACCTTTTATTTAACATCAAGTGAAAAATTTTACATAAGCAAGATATCAATGATATTGGTCTTAACTTGGTATCTGAATTAGAAGTACTAATCTGTTTTGGTATTGCAATGATTTTAATGTTACGCCATTCAATGGGAATTTGACTCGAGTTAAAAATTTCATTATATATACCAAGTAAGAATGTTTTCGCTATGACAGGAAGATTAAAGATCATGGAATAGGTAATGTCATCGTAACCAGGAGCTGTATCTTTTTTCTTAATACACGCTTCTAGCTCTTGGTAACTAAATTCAGATTCTAATAATAAATTATTTGATGTAAATACGGGTTTGCAAATTTGAACTGAATCAGGGGCTAAGGTATGCAAAAGTTCCTGTTTCCTATCCATTGAAAAATAATACTTATCTCTCCTATGGCCCTTAATCCATCTCATTCTGTTCCACATTTCAGAAGAAGTCACACTACCGTCAACATCTGTACAAAACATTTGCCAACTATTTGTCTTGGCTCGTTTTATTTCTTCTTGGGCCTTTAATGTTTTATCTTCTAGCACACCTAAGTTTCTAGGTGTAGGATTTCGTCTAAACTGAGCCAATGCGAGTCTTCTCTCCGCCACGATTTTAGATAGAACCTGATTCCAATAAGGTTTCGGCTTGAAATTCCTTTCAGGGTCATTGCAAATTTTAATTGGAGGTATGTTTTTATCTGCTGCTTTATTAATAATAGAAATTAAGGTCGTATACTTTTGTTGCGTACTATCCGTACAAATAGATAATTCTGTAAATGTGCTTTCAATATCTTTAGAGTATGCTGACCAATTAGCATTCTTAAAATTCCTCTTTTTTATACAATGTGGGACATCCTGATAGTTAATTTTGATTTTCATCATCAAGTGGTCACTTCCTAATTTCTCATTAATCACATGCCAATCACAGAGAATTGCAATATCGGACGAAGTGAAGGTGATATCAGGAGATGTTTGCTGTAGTACATTGTTCACAAATCGTACTCTGGTTGGGCTGCCATCGTTTATAGATATATAACCATATTCTAATGCAGCATCCATGATTTGATTTCCTCTCGTATCGTTTTTACATGACCAATTCGAGTTATGTCCGTTGAAGTCTCCAGCTATTATGGTTTTGTTTGTGTAAAGTGAGAATAGTTCATCCCAATCAGATTCCCTAATTAGTGCAGAGGGTGGACAGTAAATAGAAATAATATTCTCTAGGTATTTACAATTAAGGATTTTAACATGTAACATTTCTATGCTGGTGTTGTTGATTCTAGTGGTTTTTATTTCGGTTTTAATTGAATTATGTGCTATTACTGCAACGCCGCCATATCTATCGTGTCTATCTCTTCTATAAATATTATATTGCGATATGTTCAAACGGCTCCCTTCCTCCAACCACGTTTCACAGACAATCGCAATATGTATTTGGTCTTTAATCAAAAGTGACTCAAATTCTGTTAATTTTGGTCTTAAACTCTGTGAATTCCATTGCAGCACATTAATACAAAAATTCTTTACTTTCTCATTATCCATTAAATCCACAGAAAAGCTTATTTATTAATTCTCCATCTTTTATAATTTCTACTACATATGCACATATTTCTTCAAATATCATTTTGCAAAAACATTTCAACTTATCTTCAAAATCAGAATTAGACGTAATGATTTCTTTCAATTTTTGTATTAATTTAAAAAAAAATATTTTAAACGTACGTTTTTTTCTTTCTTCCCTCTTATCCTGGCATTGATGTTCGAGGACATTGTTATCGATCCTTTCCATATTCAACACATCTGTATTTTGATCCTCGTTTGTAATAAAATTTTTGTTTTTCTTTCTCCTTTGTACTGTGTGTCTATCATGTTCTCTGGACTCTTCAGTTAATAGCATTTCACCATTTTTTCCTTGATCTATCCTTGTGACAGGTATGTTAGACTGCAATACATCTCGGTAACTTTTTGATCGAGAAGACGAGGTCTGTTCTGATACATCTAAAGTGTGTGTTTCATTTGCGCTGATTTTCTGTGGAAACTTTTTGTTTTTCGGTAACAGTTCCAACGCTTTCCTGTACGAACAAGTTTGTTTGCACATCACATTCCTAATTTCTTTTTCTCTCTGAAACATAGGGCATATTTTGTCAAATGACATGTGGGGACCATCGCAGTTTAAGCATTTAAAAACTTTAGTTTCACAATTTGTGTGATTTTGACCGCATTTAGGACAGAGTACTTTTTTCCCAGGGCAATACTTTCTTATATGTCCATACTTCCAACATCCGGAACATTGTGAGACTGGGAAAGTATATGGCTCGACCTTAAACCTACAACCGTATCCATATACATACGGTGGTAAAGTCGGCCCCTTAAAACATACCCTTATGGTCTCACTATCCACCCACTTGCCCTCATCATTTAGTCGCTTGAGTCTTATTATAGAAATAATCTCCGTATCACATTTAAATATATCATGTAGTTCTTCCAATTCAGTTTCTAAGTCTATTTGTTTAATCATACCATAAGACAAACTCAATTCAAATGTCATTTGGCACCGAAGACCCAACTCCGCTATTTCTTTACAATTTAATAAGAAATTCGCTTTTTCTTGTGATTCAAACAATACTAAAACTTTAAAGTTACTTTTATATTTAATTCTGTGTATGTCTTCTATATTATACTTCCTCAACATTTTAGCTAGGGCAATCTGTTTCGGTAATGGTTCCTTAGCGGTAATACATACTTCAAAATTATCAGCTTTTTCGAGTGTGTGGGTACTGTGGGTAGTCATCTCAATTTGTGATTCACTATTATTAGATGAACACCGATTTAATCGTTTTGGTCTTCTGTTCACAGTTATAAAACCTTCTTCATCTACATCTACTTCACTTTCATTGCTTTCATTTCTCATTCTCTTGCTTCGTTGCACATCTTTAATTTCTAAACTTTTTCTCAAAGTACCTTCATCATGTTGACTCATTGCAGTCCCAATTTCATCTTCACTACAATCACTCAACAGTCTAGGCAAACTAGATACACTTCGATTACTTTTATCACTCATTATCATAAGCAACGTAGGGTACGAAGTAAACAATAAAAAACATTGTGTTTACGGAACGGTTGGGCTAACGCGTGCGCTTGACTCACCGATCCGCGCGCAATCGCTCAGAACAATGTTATCAATATTTAGCTAAATTCCGACATCAGGCCACAATTATCTGAAACTATTTGTCATTCTATTCCATAGTTTGTTTACAATATTGAAAGACGTTATTTCGCCTCACTGGCTCCTTCTTTGGGCAAGACTCACAGACCGCAATATGACTTGGCTAAGTAAGCGATTCATTTCATTCAGATTCTTAGTATTCTCAGCCTATAATGTTCCCACTGCTGGGACACAGGCCTCGTCTCTGTGAGAGGGTGGGCCATAATCCACCACGCGGGCCCAGTGCGGCTTAGTAGATATCGCATGTCTTCGAATTTTTGGCTCCAGGACATACCGGTTTCCTCACGATGTTTTCCTGCACCGTTTTGAGAGCAGTAGTGATAAAATTATTTACACAAAGTTGCGCCTGACTGACTGGATTCGAACCTACGGTACTCGTAAGTCGGGGCCGTTACCACTGGGCCACCACTGCAATATGAACCTTATGTGATGCAGATAGTGTTCATATTTGTTTAAGCGAATGTGACCAAACGTTTCATATTAATATGAGCTTAGTGCAACTAGAATAAGAAATGAGTATATAAGAGGAAGTCCGAAAGTGGCACCGGTGACTGAAAAGTTATGTGGAAATCGGTTGTATATATTTGAGTTTGAGTTTGTCATGGCATGTGATACGGAGGAATGAGGAAAATGTCGTGAGGAAAGTTTTGAGTATGAATGTGGATGGCTCTATGAGTAGGGGAAGACCAAAGAAACGATGGATGAAGTGACAAAGGGGTGACAACCGAGATGACGACTATTAGAGAAGTGTGGATAAAGACATGTTGCGCCGAGACCCCAAATAAATTGGGATAAGGGCAAGATAATGATTATAAACTTAGGGTAAGGTAAATAATACATTAATTTTACTGTAAGTAGGTTTGTACACACGCCAGCACCTCAAGCTACTACAAACTGTCTTTCTTTAATAGATTTTCAACTTTATGACTAAAGAATTAAGATTCAAGGTTGATTGGGAAAATTTGACAGTTTTGGGTAGCTTGACCAGCTGGCGTCTGTACAAACACTTTTACACGTCAATCATATTTTAAATGGTTGAGGTCGGCGTTTCCTATCTGACTACTCTGAGAAGAAAGACCGAAACAAACTCAGAGGACACAGTCAACTTTAAAGTCCAGACATAATCTTGGTCAGATCTTGTGAAGACCATGTAGAATGGTGTCTGAAATGATCTTTTGAGGAAACAACCACACAGATTGAGTGGACCTGTCCAGTCAGTGCACGCATTTGCACCATCCATTTTTTTTTTTTCAATTGCTCGTTTGCGTTTGCTTATTTACTATTTGCATTTCTTGTGTGTCCCAAATTTTCTTTTTCTTTCTTTCTTTTTTCTGTCAGTAATAATGCAAACTTAAGGAGCTCAACACAAATTATAGAAACAAAGTTCATATTCGTCTGGGACGCTTATTTTACTCAAGTAAAGTCAAAGTGCGGTCTGTGAACTTTGCCCTGTGACCCAAGATTCAAGAGGGAGAGATAAGGATCGCTAAAATTCACTATTTATCTACTCCGCTAAATCTGTGCACATCATCCCTTGATTTATGATGCTACATAAATAACGGGAAAGGACATACGCACCCTCCCCATACATTTAACGTCAACTTTCGTTGGTAAACTGTCTATTTATTAGTGTCTAAGACAACACTAGACTCGAGAAGAATAGGGTTTCTGGAGTTGTCTTAGGCTTTTGGCAGATTGTAGAACAGGGTCTTGTGTGAAGTTGATGTCTAAAATCCAGCAGTCTAGATTATCCTATTTATTATTTACTTTATCTATCTATACGTCACACGTGTTTGTCGTTCATTCATTCCGAATGAGGGTAATTACAAATATAAGTACTGAATGGGCCAGGCATAATAAAAGCTATGGGCCAGGTTCCCGCGATAAGAGACTGTCTTGTGACACGATATTGGCGCCGATTCTCTTGTTCACAAACGTAACTAAATTTATGTTCAGTGCATGTTATTCTTTCTATTTCATTAAGAAAAGGACAGATAGATAATTCCCCACTCAGGATGCTTTATTTTATGAAAAAAACCTTTTGAGCACCGCTGTAATCGGGTAAAAAGGACCCCCAACATATTTTGTGCTGATCCTAAAGAGGATCAGCTACGCTGCTGACAGTTCATTGTCATTTGTTAGCATTTATCATTAGTTTGATGTAGTATCAAGTCCCGCTTGTAAATAATTAACACCAGCGGCAGAGGGTCAGACAAAACTTAAAAAAAAAAAAAAGCAAAAAAATTCAGTGTGATATGATTTTTTTTTATGAATAAACTAGCTGCGCCCCGCGGTTTTACCCGCATAAGTTTCGATCCTGTGGGAAGATCAAAGATTAATAAAAAATCTATATGTTAATCCTGGTTATAAGCCATCTGTGTGCCAAATTTCATCCAAATCCGTTCAGTAGTTTTTGCGTGAAAGAGTAACAAACATCCATCTATCCATACAAACTTTCACGTTTATAATATTAGTAGGAAGTAGGATACTACACTCGACTGCACGATAAATTATGTTACGTCAAGACGATAATATGCACTTTTGGAGTTGGCAGCACTACGGATAACGAACGCCCGCACCAACTGCCTGCTTTCTGCCATCTTGAATTCTTGACATTGACAATTGAAACTTGACAGTTCTAGCATGTTGTTTGTAAACAAACGGCACTTTTGTTAGCAAAATTATTAAAGATCATTTAAAAGGCATTATTTCTTCTTCACAGATTCACTGAAAGATCCATACATTTGTGGACCACCGTCGTGCACAAGTAAGTTATGGCTTTTCATACTTTTTGGAATAGAAACATAAAGCAAAAATTATACCAAAATCTAACTAAATGGTCGAATTCTTTACTTTTTATTACGATCTTTCTGTTTCCAGAATCCGAAAAGTTCAAGTATTTGTTAGATACAATCTACCACTATGAGTACAAAGTCAATGTGGAGACTTACTTCGCTGGTTCCAGTAACAACCGCTCCACATTGGACGTCAGAGCTGTGGTATGTATACTTTACCCTATTTTTTACATACATTACATAAACTCACACCTTTCCATGGGGTTAGAACCATAAACTACAGAACACCACCTGCGATCCTCACATACAGATTTTTCTCTATTGTTTAATTATAATATACCTATACAACAGTATTTTAACAAGCCGATTGCATGATCATGATGGGTCCCAGCAGTAGGAATATTATAAGCTGATGATGCTTTAAGTGTCATAAATTTTTGTTTTTTTTTTTCAGCCAAAAATCCAATTCATAACTCCTTGCGAAGGTCTTCTGCAGCTGACAGATGTGACTCTTATAGATCAAGATGAAAACTATCCAGTGGAAAGAGCCGAGAAGTTCATACACGCTGTGTCATTGTTCGATCTCAGGTGGGTCCATATTAATAAAACACGGGCATATTAATACGGGCTGGTGTCCACAACTCCACATCAATGCGCGTATTTTGCGTACGGTTGGGAAAATCGATTAAGCGATCCATCCCAGCTCCTCCAGGATGGCCAGCAACGCCTTGATGTTACTGACTGTCTCATGGAGGGTACCTGGGTTACCAAAGTACTTTGCCCTGTATGTGGCGACCACAGGACCAGTATAGGCGCATAAGCTGCTGTCTCGTGTCCTCCGTGCAGGGCCTGCACAGCACAGCGGACTATCTGTGACTCCTGTGACAGAGAGGTGTTTATTACAAAATTAGGATATAGGTCAGGGATCTTCCCATCGCCAATCAGCAATGTATAGAGAGAGACTAAAATGAAGATGAATGTGATATGCAACCTTTTTGCATGTAATAATAATGGCAATTTTAAATATACATATCAGAGTAAAATCCGTCCACATTATGCATTTTGAATTCTCACCAATTGGTTTCACGTTTTCAGATTCTCGTTCCACGATGGCATCATATCAGAGTTATGCCCGGAGCCAGAGGAACAGGACTGGGTGCTCAACTTCAAGAGAGCCCTCCTGGCACTCTATCAAAACTCCATGAAGAGATTTGACATCAACTTCAAGGGAATAGAGGTGTGATTAACACAGATTATATTACAGTTTTAAAAGGGAATTGAAGATTTTTATGGAGCCTGGCGTTTGGTATGCCAGGCTCCATATAAAAATCTTCAATTGTCGCGCCATTTTGTTTTTTTTTTTTTTAAATAGCTGCCACGCATAACACCTAAGTTCCACCCAAGTTTACGTTTCCAATTGATGTTATTTCAAGTTAAACAAATATCAAATTTATTCCAGTGGCAATTAAGTTGATTTCAGAGTTACTAACATTACGAGTATTTAAAAAGTCTTAAAAATGTTTGAAGTTGCAGCGGAAACTGAACTTTATTATGTAGGCGTTAAAGTTATTTTTCCAATGACTCATATTTGCTTACATGTTTGGCAAGTAAATCACGAACGCAGATTATATAAATCAGTGGCTGACATTAATGCAAACAGAAAACATACTATGACCAAACCTACGGGGTTTGGTCATAGTATGTTTTCAGTTTGCATTAATGTCAGCCATACTATGACCAAACCTACGGGGTTTGGTCATAGTATATTTTCTGTTTGCATTAATGTCAGCCATACGGTTTGGTCATAGTATGTTTTCTGTTTCCGAGCGTCACGTTTCCGAGACATTATTCGTTCAAAGATGATATAGATGTCACGTGATCAACTTTGATGGTCCTATTAAAATCAAAATGGCGCGATACATATGTCATGTCATGGTATGCCAGCCCTCATATAAAAATCTTCAATCCCCTTTAAATTAACAACAAAATAAAACAACTGGAAATATGTGAGTAGGTGAACAACCACAATAACAGAACAGTATCAATCATGAGCCTAGATTTTTTTTCTTCCAATCACTAACCTAACATTGCTCTACCCACAGCAAGACATACACGGCAGATGTAACGTGGACTACGTGGTGCGAGGTCAAGAGAACACGAGTCTCATACTGGTGAAGACTCGAGACCTGTCACAATGTACCAATAGGTACAAGTACATGTCTATACTGCAGACTGTGAGATATGACTTTCAGAGTGTGAGTATTTTTAAATGTTGTATTATAATTATTATATGTAAATCATTACACGGCACATCATATTACATTATCATTTGACAGCACGGTTGGCGCAGTGGTTAAGCCATTGACTGCTGCGCTGCGTGTCGCGGGTTCGATTCCCGCACGGAACAAATATTTGTATGACCTACAAGTAGTTGTTCTGGGTCTGGCTGTTTGTGTATGTGAGTTTAAATGTTTGTAAACGACACACGATATAGGAGTAATTCCTAGTGTGGGACAGTGTTATATATCTAAAAAAAACAAAAATATGACCCCAAAGAGAACTAAAGAAGGGAGAGAACTTCTATCAAGATAATTTTTATTACAATCAGATAAAGATATTTCCCCAATTAACTCATTCACAAAGGGGTCACACAGAGGTTGGCTTAATTACTTGTTTATTATTGAAGGAAAACATGTCTTTAAAGCCCCTTGATTAGCTCAACCAACAAAGATCTATTATAACTACTCTAGCAGAACTATAGCACCACAAAAAAGAAAATGTCTAACTTCAGTATGTACTTATATCGAGCTGCCAAAATTACTGTCTTCCAGTTTGAATGTTATTTTATGAGCATTGGTAAAATTACAGATGTTTATGACTATACAATTTTATTTCACGCTTCGACAGCATAAAAATCCCTTGGTATTCCAAGTATCCATAAGCGGCTGTAACTATGTAGTTTTCACTAAATGAAATTTCCGACCTCTTTCCTAAAAATACATTTTTTTTTTACAGAAATTCCAAACCTGGCCCGTTTTAAAATCGGAATCCAAATGCCGTATAACAGTAGATCACCATATATACAAGGCAGTCAGCTGTCGCGAGCGTCATTTGTTTGAGCCATTCTCTGGCAAGAACTCGGGTGCTATGACCACTGTGGTGCAGGATCTACATCTGCTCAGGGAAGTTAATAAGACTGATACTGAGGTTATCGAGTCGCAGCCTAAAGGTAAGATGTTATGGCATATAATGGAACTAATGCCCATTTTCACTAACACTAGGCGAATGAATACCTAAATAAAAGCGCGACGTTGGATTATCAACTCTCGGTTCAGTGCCGAAAGTTGAAAATCAAAAAACGGGCATTAATGTATTTTCTTAGATTCCAGGCTAACAACGCACTTTTTTTCAAAATTTAAGTTAGTATAAAAATGCAACAATATAATAATATACGCAAAAACCTACTAGACGTTAAAAAGCGCCTAAAATCCATCCTCTTAAGTCATTGCATTTTACGAACGCGCGTTTATAATCATAATTCTAATTTCAACCTTATGTCAACGATCATAAAAGTCAAATAAGGCTTGCTCATTATTTGCAAGTACTATCAGGATATAAGCCCTGTATGATTTTATTTTCTTATACCTAACTCCTTGCGCCCTAAAAAACACGGGATGGTGATTGAGTTTGTTTTTTAAAAACCTGGCATCACATGAAATTATTAATTGCCTAATAACCAGAGATCGGAGTAGGTAGATTGAATTGGGGTCATTGATCCGAAACGTAATTATATTAATATGGACATTCCTCCGGATTTTCGGAATTGTTTGGTTATTAAAAAAAAACGGAACTTAGGTAGGAATTGTATTAAAATGAGCAATATTATATTGTTCATAATTTTTTTTAACGTTATGCAGTCACGATTTGACACAATCCAACGACTGATCAGAGCAAAGGATCATGGGTGGTGCACTAATCGGTTATCAAAACAATGCGTACACCCGGCGACGATACCAGGTAGCTCACTCGTTCCTTTAAATGAATTGAGTATTAATAATATCACTACCAACATTAACAATATTTAACTGGATCCGGAAACACCGGAATTACTTTCCGGGAAAATGACTTATCCATGTTATTTTTCTGTGAACATCTATGATACAAGTACCAAAAATCAATCTACCTACTCCGATCACTGCTAATAACACATCAAGATAAGGCAGAGGACTTAACAATCTGAGAGGCAATTCTAATAATTTAAGAACGTTCACAGTTTGATCTCAGTCTTAATCTGTCAAAAATACCTCTTAAATTCCCTACATTTTTATTTATTTAAGGAGAACCAACAAAGCATAATACATGCAAAAGATTCCATATTTTTTTTACATTTTATAGTGTACCCTCCTTAATTAAAGGCTGCCACGGCATACACTAAACATAGAAGGAAAAATGCAGTAACAAAACAGATTTTACTTATAAGCTAGATAGATTGATTGTTACATAAGTGCAGATACATGATACTTTCAATAAAATCGAACATACAAATACAAATGAAAGCTTACTAATTTTTAACTAAAATATTAAACACTTTGTTCGACATTGTGCCAACTGATTATAGATTATAATAACACACCAAGTTTTCCAAATCTTTATGGAAATGAAAAAGACTAAAGAAACTATTTTTTTTTTTCTTTTTTTCACTTTTGGTATAATGCCCTAAGTATGCAAGACAGACCTGACTTTACGCAAAGAGTAAGACATATCAATATCTACACTGGGTGAGCGTGACAGGCGACTAAATTGAACCTGCAATCTGTTAACGGTGGGAAAATGACCCAGATTGGTTTTAAAGCCCTTAGCGCGAAGCAACTGATATCTAGATATACGAGCAAGTTTGAAAGGCACATTTATATTAATCTGACTGAGTAACCGCGGACAATCAACGTGAGAGTTTAGTATTTTCTATAGGAACAGATGATCTAGGATCATACGGCGATTTTCTAGACTCAAAAGTTTTGAAATGATTCAAGCGAGAGTTGTAGCTAGTTAATTTTCTGACCATATTGAAGTGATATGACAAGCTTTAGACATTTTTTTGTCGCTGAGATGAGACTGCGACTAGATTTTGAACATTTTAAATTACGAGAATTGGCCTTCTGATTCCTATTACAATGTATCTTCTTTTACAGCTTGGGCAGTGATACCTCGTCGTTCAAACATGCTGCATCATCACTTGGTATACTTAGGAGACGACACTGGCGGATTAAAGTCTGCCAGAGATGTCCTCAAACTATTGTGCATGTGAGTACCAAGTTAACGTTACTCAATAATGCATTATTGAGTAACGTTTACTTGACTATTTCATTGGTCATCGCATTATGCCACACAGAAGAAATAAAACAACACATAAATGAACTATTGAATGACTAATACTAAGTAAGAAAGTAACACCACAGTATTCATTACAAACAAATCGTCGAGACAATGCGTTTCTGACATCTATCATTACGACAATTCTAGTATAGTTTGACCGAAACTGTTGTACCGCGCCTTAGGAATGCGCGGCGAGGCGGGGGGCGGGACGCCGTGAGCGATGACGAATGAGCGGCCTGCACTGCCCCCCCGTCTCGCCGCGCATATACCGAAGGCGCGGTACAGTGGTTTTGGTCAAACTATAGTTAATAACGATCAACTTCGCAAAATAAGTATTCATTTGTTTGAAACGGACAGGAGGTGTCAAGAACGCATTCTCTCGTCGGCCGGACTATAGCAACACAAAATCATGTTGATGCAACAACGTTGCGTAACTCGCTTACCATGAATATTATACGAGACTTTACGGTAAATAATTAGACGTTTGATTCGCTTCGATAACGTGAATTGACATTTATTTTGTAAATAAAATTATTTGTAATCGATTGTCTATCTAAGAGTCCTCAAGGGTCTGATTTGATAAATAGCGTAAAAACAAAATACTTAATTTTATACCTCATAAATAATTATGTAAATATTTTCAGGGTAAAAGACACAACAGCTGAACACCATTCCCTGAACATCGACGAAAACATGGACAGTGGTTCAACAGTAGGTCTCTGGGGCCGACTCGTGAGGTCTGCGAGACCTCTACACTACCCCGCGCTGTCGCAGCTGTTGGCACGCGCGCCCTCCATATGCAAGTCGGCTACGTAAGTGTTAATAGTTATAACTAAAACATGGACAGTGGTTCAACAGTAGGTCTCTGGGGCCGACTCGTGAGGTCTGCGAGACCTCTACACTACCCCGCGCTGTCGTAGCTGTTGGCACGCGCGCCCTCCATATGCAAGTCGGCTACGTAAGTGTTAATAGTTATAACTAAAACATGGACAGTGGTTCAACAGTAGGTCTCTGGGGCCGACTCGTGAGGTCTGCGAGACCTCTACACTACCCCGCGCTGTCGCAGCTGTTGGCACGCGCGCCCTCCATATGCAAGTCGGCTACGTAAGTGTTAATAGTTATAACTAAAACATGGACAGTGGTTCAACAGTAGGTCTCTGGGGCCGACTCGTGAGGTCTGCGAGACCTCTACACTACCCCGCGCTGTCGTAGCTGTTGGCACGCGCGCCCTCCATATGCAAGTCGGCTACGTAAGTGTTAATAGTTATAACTAAAACATGGACAGTGGTTCAACAGTAGGTCTCTGGGGCCGACTCGTGAGGTCTGCGAGACCTCTACACTACCCCGCGCTGTCGCAGCTGTTGGCACGCGCGCCCTCCATATGCAAGTCCGCTACGTAAGTGTTAATAGTTATAACTAAAACATGGACAGTGGTTCAACAGTAGGTCTCTGGGGCCGACTCGTGAGGTCTGCGAGACCTCTACACTACCCCGCGCTGTCGCAGCTGTTGGCACGCGCGCCCTCCATATGCAAGTCGGCTACGTAAGTGTTAATAGTTATAACTAAAACATGGACAGTGGTTCAACAGTAGGTCTCTGGGGCCGACTCGTGAGGTCTGCGAGACTTCTACACTACCCCGCGCTGTCGCAGCTGTTGGCACGCGCGCCCTCCATATGCAAGTCGGCTACGTAAGTGTTAATAGTTATAACTAAAACATGGACAGTGGTTCAACAGTAGGTCTCTGGGGCCGACTCGTGAGGTCTGCGAGACCTCTACACTACCCCGCGCTGTCGCAGCTGTTGGCACGCGCGCCCTCCATATGCAAGTCGGCTACGTAAGTGTTAATAGTTATAACTAAAACATGGACAGTGGTTCAACAGTAGGTCAATAGGGCCTGCGCGTCCTGTAACTGCAAGAACGAACAAATATTGCTAAGTACCCATGAAGTTACATATTTCACGACTGCAAAACTTTTTCACCTTGAACCAGTACTCGTTAAGCATGGGCCTGCGGTTTAATTACGTAACACACAATCAGTAGCAATGGCTTTCATTTCGATTGTTCAACAACATTCATTGCTCTTTTACGTCGTTGAGCAGACAAATTTTCTAACATATGAATGAATGGTTTAGCTTAGAGAAAGATAATATGCTTCAAAATGATTTAGATTATGATTGAATTGTGTTACGCAATTAGTATGCTGGTCTGTTTCATAAGGCAGCTCTGGAGCCCTACGCCTTGACATAAAGGTCGTTTACTAAATATACTGTCCTTAAAAAAGGCTTGTGATGGACAAGCATTTCCTGGGCAGTCTGCTAACTATATTATATCCTTCCTTACACACTTCCTGGCTCTGTATTGTCGACCTCGTTAATGATTTATCAGTTTTGAAATACTCTCCAAGTAAATTGAAACTCCACTAAGGTTGATTTAACTGTCGTGTTGGTCTTAGAGGAAAATTAGACCTTGATGATTGATGAGCATATTAAAAAATTATAGAAATGGAATCATCGGTACAACGAAAAAGCAAAAAGGTGGAAACTCAAATACGAGGTCAACTGTACGTGCTTACCGATCACATTAAGATCTTTGCATGTCTTTTTATGACATGCAAGTTAAAATTCCTCCTTAAAGTTTCATATCACCAGATGGAAAACTTATACGAGGCCTTTGTCAACGTTACCGAACTCTGTTCAAAGCATATTAAAAAATTATAGAAATGGAATCATCGGTACAACGAAAAAGCAAAAAGGTGGAAACTCAAATACGAGGTCAACTGTACGCGCTTACCGATCACATTAAGATCTTTGCATGTCTTTTTATGACAATCATTTTCTTTATTTTCCAGTAAGCACATCTTAGACGCTCTCCCATACATTGCGAGCCCCGGCTCAGTGGAGCTGATCAAGGACATGATAATGAAGAACGAGGCTGATGAGGAGACCAGACACGAGTGGCTCATGTCCATGGCTATGATACCGAGGTGAGTTTTGTCTTGAGAGTTTCTGAAGAACTTTTGAGTGTGGATTTTTAGCAACTGCTCCAAAGATTTTTGAGAGAGTTTTTGCCCAACTTTGGCTTGATAAACGATGACTTGAAATAAAGATGGAGTAACTGAAGTGAGCTATTGAATGCTCAAGAAAGAATAATTCGCTTATTTTTTTATAGTGACTGCAAAACAAGTTTATAAAAAGTACAAGTTTTTTTTTAAGTTTTGAAATTATCACCCGCTAAGAAAGAGAGGTTTTTTACTTTCTCTTGGGAAGTATCCGACCAATAAAGGTTTGCCTACTTATATCCAACCTCAAAAACAAAACGAAATGTCTTTTGTCCCTGTATTTTTACCTCCACCACAGCAAAACAGTACGGTTGCTTGTGTACGGTGCTTGCATTTCCTCATCGAGACTTTTCACTAGGACATAATTATATTACTACTATAAGCTCATTATTTCATTTTATTTCAGACCAAAACTACAGATGTTAGAAAGTATGCTAGAGTTACTTCAAAAACAGAAGAACGACAAAGTGATTAGTTTCACCGTCTCGTCTATGGTACATTCATATTGTAAACACAGTGGGAAGGAATGTAAGTATTTTTTTTTTCTTTCCTATAGTCCACCTCGTAAATGCTATCACTTTTGACAACAATTCTCAGTCATATGATACTTCACTTAGGTTGAAACTATCCACCTGTCCCATTGACAAATAGACCTTGTAATTTTATGACGTACAAGTGACATCCAACCTTAGGGTGGTAAAACAACTACGAGTTCGACTGTACAATAAAATCATCATCAACAGCCTATAGCAATCCACTGTTGGACATAGGCCTCTCCAATTGCGCACCATTTAGCTTTTAGTTGCCGAGAAGCGTCTCGACAACTCTCATCTAGCTGCTACCAGCCATCCTGCAAAGATCGTCGCTCCACCTAGCCTGAGGGCATCCTACCTCACGTTTGCCAATTCGCGGTCTCCACTCAAGAACGTCTATCCCAACGGCCATCGGTTCTACGGCTAATATGGCCGGCTGGCTGTTACAATAAAATAATTGCTGTTAATTAATCAAACTGTTAATTAAATTAGGCCTCCCACAAGGTGTACTGAGGACCTTGTTAAAGCCGCTGGTACCCGTAGGATGCGAGAAGCATGGAACCGGTCGAAGTGGAGGTCCTTCTGGGAGGCCTATGTCCAGCAGTGGACATCTTTCGGCTGAAATAATGATGTTGATTAATTAAATAAATATTTATTTCAGTACGTGTTTGCTGTGAAGAAGAAATTCCTAGAACTATCTTGTTGGAGTTCCAAACTATCGTCCAAGAGATTGCGAGCAAGGGTGTCATCAAAACTAGAGAAGATCGGAGAAATGTAAGGCCACATTTATAATTTAAAAACATATAGAATAATAGTTTTTGTAGATATATCGTAAAAAAAATGTTTACATAAGCGATGAGGGCACAAAAGAACCCACAACGAGGATTGAATTGGTGATTTTTATATGAAGCCTGGCATACCTACTGTCGCGCCCTTTTGGTTTTAATCACTCTGGAAGTTTAAAGTATTACTATTAAGTATATACAACGTGTTTTTTTTTATATCCCATAACTCTAGGGGGTCATTGTACTCATCATTATGAACAACTTTTACTATGGGACCAAACCCGAAATAGCGAAACAAAAATCTGGTGTTCCCTACATTTTGACGAGTTATGCGAACATAAATGTAGGGAACAGCTGATTTTTTTTTCTCGCGGTTCAGTTTTGACCCTCTAGAGTTATGGGATAACACGTTGTATAATAAGTAACTATGCAACAAGATGTAAGCAAGTTCATAAAATCAATTTAGAACGCTAATATCTAGGAAACATAACACTTTGCGGGGTTTGGTCTTATAATATTTTCTGTTTACATTAATGTCAGCTATCGATTTAAACTAAATAGCTGACGGGTAGGTATGCCACGGATCTTCAAAGCCCTTTTGAAATAAAACGTGTATTTTCTCCCTTTGTGATCGCTATCCTTTATCACGGTCAACGGACACTGAGAATTGCTCAAACCGTATTGGCAATAGAGTTGAAAATAGTGCGCAAGAGATATATTCTTGTGGCGTGTGTGCGAATGAACTAAATTACCACTGAAATAGAGCTCAAAATAGGAGCTCTATTTCAGTGGTAATTTAGTTCAGTATTAGAAAATCAGAGAAAATGTCGTTACATATTCTTTTCAGATCAAAGTAGCAATCAAAGCTCTGGGCAACATCGGTGGCTTTACAAAGGAGTTTGCAGATATTCTTATGAATATCATAGGCGATAGTTTTGCACCTGTACCAGTTAGATTGTCGGCTGTGGACGCGTTTAGAAGGACGCCTTGCGATGAAACACGGTAATGTATACGTTCTTCTTGTTAGCTTGTTGATAGGAACCTAAATTTTTGTTGTCTAGAACTTAAAATGCTCAGCTGTTTGCAATCGATTGTTGTTCTCCCAAAGTCATGGGGCAAGATTCAAAGAATGCATTTGCACGCAATATTCAAAGCATTCTGTGTGAATATAAACCTTATTTTAATGTATGTAATGTTCATATTCGTATAAGTAAATGTGGGCAAGTGTTCGAAAATTATCATTATTTATAAACAGATAGTGTTTACATTCGTATCCGACTTATGCGCCGCTTATTTCACTGAACAAAGCAAAGTCAAAGTGCGGACAACGAATCCTGAACAACGTTTCACTGTCATAACTTTTACCGTATTTATTTATGGATCTTATGTATTTTAACTATAATAATAAATAATTTATTGGCATATAAAATGTTTACAAACAAAGTGAAGCCCTGACTTCTGCGCTAGGTAGCAACACCTGTGTTACAGAAACTGTATTTTTCATGGTCAAAATTGTTAACAGCTAGAGTTCTTTTCGTAATAATATGTAATATTCTTCTAACACTAATCTATCTCTAACAGTGAATACTTCCTTGAAACATTCCGGGCGGACTACATGAACCTAGAAGTTCGCCTAGCGTGCTACGTGCAAGTCATGAAGTGTCCCGACCTAGGAACACTCAGGAAGATATTCCATACTCTTCAAGATGAACCCGTCAATCAAGGTTAGAACTTAAAAATAGTTGTGGAATTTATGAGCTTGCGTCAATTACTGCAATTTAAACCTTAATGACATAAGTATATACCTACTGTAATTTTCTTGGATCCCGCCAATAATAATGAGGCAGCGTAAACATCGCGTCAATGCGACGAAGTTTTGGATACAATCACGTCGATGTGAAGCTATTGCAGCGCACTCTGTTCGTCTCATTTTCGCCCGGATGCTGTACCTACGATAATCAGCTTATAATGTTCCCATTGCTGGGGAACAGGCCTCTCTTCGAGAGTAAGTGGGCTATAATCTACCCCGCGGGCCCAGTGCGGATTGGTAGATGTCATGCTTCCGAATTTTTGTTTCTAGGACATAACGGTTTCCACACTATGTTTTCATTCACCGTTCTGAGAGCAGTGGTTATGAAATTATTTACACAAAGTAAAGTGCCTGTCGGGGTTCGAACCTATGACCTACAACTCTGCTGTACTTACCAACCAATTTTCTCAATTAAATAGTTCTAAAATTATTCTGTCAACAGTAACAACCTTCGTGTGGAGTCACCTCAAAAACCTGGCAGAGTCCTCTCTTCCATCCCGGGTAGAGATCCAGGGTCTGCTGTCAGGAAACCAGATTCCTCATCTGGAAGATAGTCCAGACTTCAGAATGTATTCCAGGAATTATGAGCAGGGAATGTTCTTTGATCAGTATAATGCTGGTAAGTTTTATTATGTTTTTATTATTGTACAGGTTGTAATTGTATTAAATCGTTGCCTCTTTTTTTTAATATTTTAATAATAATTACTCATGAATATAAACAACATTTACTATTAAACCAATTCTGAAATAGAAAAAAAAATAAAAATTGTTTTGGAAACCGGACCAAGTTTAACCTTTCTCGTCGATCTGATCCAAATGTTTGTCGGTGGTGTGTCAGACAAAATGATAAAGCATATGATTGCATGCGTCATATAACGCACGTTAACGCGGCTGTAACTACAGCGCACGCGATATTGCGGGCATTTTTTTCGGTGAAAAATATATACCTAATAAAGTCCGACGTTGTCGCATAAACCGACCAACAATAAAATCAGCCGTCTGTTTTGACCCGAGTTACCTAGTTAACTTAAAGGACATTCTGAAATAAAGAGTCATTCCCATATTTGGCCGCCCATTCTTCTTGAATAGTAAAATACAATACATAACACTTAAAATTCACAATAAGTGAATTATTTTGTTAACAGGTGGCAACTATGAAGCGAACGTGATCTTCACTCCCGATTCCTACATACCTCGCTCCATATCTTTAAATCTGACAGTCGACATGTTCGGGGAATCCATCAATGTTTTTGAGGTAAGATACTGTTCAACACAATAGTGTTTTTAGTGTTTTTTTTTTGGAAGTGAAAACTTCTTTAGCGGCGTTGTGTACTTTTTTGTTATGGGTAAAAAATGTTAAACTCGCGTCAGGACACGTGACCTGATCGAAAATTCGTAAGACTGAGCTCGCGTCAAGACACGTGACCTGATCGAAAATTCGTAAGACGGAGCTCGCGTCAGGACACGTGACCTGATCGAAAATTCGTAAGACGGACGGAGAGTAGACCGCATTCCAAAATATCAAAAATGTTATATTCAAGTTTATATAATTATATATTTAATTTTTAATAATTATATATTCAAGTTTTCACTTCTACCGGCGCTCCCGGACCCAGAGTGTTTCTTCTATTATTTGCTTTATGTGGTACCCTCATTTATGTCTTAAAAGAAATATCAATCTGCTATAACTGTTAAAATGTTCTAAGATAGAAAAAAAATATACGTAATAAGATTCCTTGGCTCAAAGATGCTTCTAGCTTACTGTGTGATATGAAAACAATTCAAAAAGGATATTCAATGTCACTCATTAGTGCAGTGGTGGCCCAGTGGTTACGGCCGCGAACCCCGACAGGCGCTTTAGGTACTTTGTGTAAATAATTTCATCACCACTGCCCTCAAGTCGGTGGAGGAAAACATCGTGAGGACACCGGCATGTCTCAGTACCAAAAATTCAAAGACATGTGACATCTACTAACCTGCACTGAGCCCGCGTGGTAGATTACAGCCCACTCCCTCTCGAAGAGAGGAGGCCTGTGTTCTAGCGGTGGGACATTATAGGCTGAATTTGCTACTCATTAGTCATTAGTGAAAATCCATTCCCAAATTTTGTACCATCCGACAAATGCTTCAGCCCGCTTAGTACAAGAAATAAGCAAACTTCTTTACGATCGACACATCAAATGTGCCTTCATTCTTCCTACCATAATCATTTATCTGGCAGTTGATGTGCAGAACGAATCAAAGTTGCACAGCAAATGATATAAAACTGCTTGCCACATCACACCATGTCAACTATTGACCAACTGTTCATTTCTAGATGAAAGCCCGCGGTGAAGGCTTCGAACGCTACTTCGAGCGCTACTTTGGTAACAACGGCCCGCTCAACAAGAACAAGCTGACGGAAAAGATCAGCAACCATCGCTTCTTCAGGTCGACCAACGAGGCAGATGAAGTCAGAGAGAAGATTGATAACTTGGAGTATAAGAATGAGGCTTTGAAACATAGGTATGTAGTTTAAAGTTTTTTTTTTTTTGTTTATCTATACTATCCCACTGCTGGGCTAAGGTGGCTTCGGTATAATAATAAGTTACTAAATAGATTAGAAACCTATTATTCCATCCAATTTAAATTTCATGATAAATTAGCCTTTGTCATTTTCTACCGCCCTTAAGTTATAGGTATACAAAAACTGTTTTACAGTTTTGAGTGAGTGGAGTTTTGTTTGCTCTACACTTTTGTCCATTATGTAAATCAGAGTTGAGTCCTGCCCGTCATTCTTATTCTAATTTAGAATGGTTAAAAAATGTCTAGTCAACTCACCGACCTTAAAATCGATCGAATCGATCGATAATCGAATTTAAATGAAGCTGTAAATTGCTTTGAGTTTGAAAAATGTGGGTGAAATCAGAAGCACATAAGCCGTTTGAAACTAAAAGTCAAACTATTAGTAAACTAATTATCTATATCTAACTATTCGCTATCTAACTATTACTAAACTATTAGTCACTAAAATGGGTAACGCATTTCAATCTTCTATCAACAAGTTTCCTTTAGGTAGACTACCCACCTATACGTCAAAAAATAATGACCGTGTCTTGATCCTAGGTTCCCAATGGCAGAGTTAGGTATCAGAGTGTTTGGTAACGAAATCTCCTATTGGAATGCTGAAGGCGACGAAGAAATCATGAAGTCTTTAGCCAGAATGAACCCACAACTGAGAGTGTTGGAAATTCTTTCTGGAAAGGTAAAACTTTAGACTATTTTTATTCTCTATGAACTTAAAATATCTACATGTTTATAGCGAAAATCTTTGTTATTGCTCTGATTTCTAACACCGTAAAATATTCTTAACAATTAAATGCAAGCTTCAAAGTTTCCAGCATTAATTTAATGCCTTTAGAGTACAAATGTTTAAAATGTACCTAACAAGATTTATGCTGTAACGTTCATTATAAAAAATATTATTATCAGCCATGGACAAACATTAAGAAGTTCTTAATGCAACCAAAGTATCGTCCGATTTATTCGTTATTTCAAAAATCTAATAATATCTACTCTTGAACGCCACTCAAGCCCATAGTCCAAATTTGTATTTTTCTATATCCTGCAATAGTCCTACACTAACCGGGGGTTATCCTTGGGCGCACTTGCATAGTGCATACAGGGATAATCGTCGGGTGGTGCCACATTTCAATAAAATTATCTAAGGGGCCTCTGCGAGTTGGCTTCGGAATCTCGTCCGCCTTCCAAAGGACCGGGACCCCATGGTCCCGAGATATATTAAAATATCTACTCTTGAAAACCAACTTCTGTATTTAAAACAAACCTTTCTTTACAGGAAATATCCTACAACAAAGCATCCCTATTCCTCGACACGACATTCTCCGTACCCACTGGTTCAGGTCTGCCAATGAACATGAATCTTATGGGTACTAGCTACGTTAACACCAAGATGTCAGGGACAGTCAACGATAAATATACACAGTCTGGTAACCTGGACTTTGAAGGAAAGTTAAGACCTAGGTGTGTTTGTACAGAATTATATTAATCTACAAGCCGTGTGTCCGATGGGATTACCCATCGGCAAAAATGAAGAACTTCCATACAACTTTAATTCCCTATTAAACCCCTGTTCTTTGAAGCGGAGCGAGCCTGCGGAGCGGAGAAACGGAGAAATATTAATCAGTAGGATTGAGCGGAGCGGAGATTTTATGATTTTATGCAATCCTATTGGTTAATATTTCTCCGTTTCTCCGCTCCGCAGCCTCGCTCCGCTTCAATGGACAGGCAGCCTAAGGGATGAATTTTCAAAAATCCGTCCTCAGTGCTCACGTTCGTTATATGGAACTCTTGTTCAAAATAACATGCTTCTAGAACCAACGCTTTGGGCTGTGCGTTGTCTGTCAGTGAATTTAGGATTTTTATTAAATAAAAGATACTTCAATTCATAATCTTAGATAATTTACTTTCCATCGCCTACTTAATCTATTACTACCTTAACGTGATGTATTCTAAGTTGATATTTGAGAATTATTTGCCAACCCACACTGGACCCGCGTGGTGCATTACGGCCCACTCCCTCTCACAGAAAGGACATCGGTGTCCCAGCGTGGGAACATTATTGACTGATTATGCTTTGAAAATTCATCACTATATTCCGATCACCGATAAAATGCATTCCTGACATCTGTCAGTTGGAAATTATGTATGTTTAGGAAATTGGTAAGACACTTATTCTTTTGTACTTAACGATTGTAGTCCTTTCACAGTTATTTTACCACTGATTTTACGTGATCTTTATTTTTGTTGCTATAAGGTTGCTGTTAGTGAAATAACATTATTGTGAAAGTGATATATAAAACTGACAGGTATCAGGATCGCATTGAAAGAAAGAAAGAAAAAGTATTTATTGCGACTCGTACAGGATAAACTAAACTAAACACAGTTAAAAATAAAAATAAAACAAATTATATAAAAAAGTAACAAAAGGCAAAAAATGAAACAAAAAGTCCAACACGAGGCCAAAAGGCCGACATTTAAAAAATAAATGTCGTAGCGCTGGTCTTCTATTAGAGATGCGATCAGATTCGCGTTATGTACTCATTCGTTTAACCCAAGTATTTATTTTCAGTGTGGCAGTAAACATAGCAGCCACAATGAGTGTGGACGCCGGCGGTCTAAGTTCTAGCGGTATTCGAGTGAACTGGCGATTATATACCGCTACCGCGGTAGAAGCAAGACTCAGTATCAGAGGCCTGGCGTTGTTGAAACTCGACCTGTCGCTGCCTATTGATAAGCAAGAGATATTCGCTGCCAAGTAAGTACAAGTAGTACTATTAAGCTCCTGCGGATTTCCTATTCACTATTTTAGCAGGTCAATAAGACACGCAAACTGTCAAGCGATTTTGCACCAACTGTTAACTGCCACATTGACGTGCCCTGCACATCACCTGCCCTGCAAATTGTTCTGGAGTGTTACACTGGACAACTTCTGAATATAGCAAAATCAATCAACTCAGCCTATTGCTGTCCACTGTTGGACATACTCTCCCAGACTGCGCCACCACACCCTGTCCTCCGCCTTCCGCATCCAGCCTACCCCAGCCACCTTCCTTAGCTCGTCCGTCCATTTAGCTGGGGGCGTCCCACACTACGCTTGCCGATAAGCGGTCTCCACTCCAGGACTCGTCTGCTCCATCAGCCATAGGTCCTTCGACAAACATGGCCAGCCCACTGCCACTTCAGTTTGCTTACTCTGCGCGCTATATCGCTAACTCCGATTCTTTTCCAGATCTTTTCATTCCTGATTTTATCCTTCAAAGAGACTTGATCGCTTCATAGCGCATTTCACAGTACTACTTGTAACTAAATGCTCTCTTTCTTCGCAGTTTCTATCGTGTGTGAAATTGACCTCTGGCCATTGCAGATTTCTGTGTGTATTTTTTAGAATTACCCTTATGAATCGTCTTACCAGTATTAAATTACTCAGGAAGGAACTTTAATTTACATTTATCGCCCTCTAGATCGGAACTTATAATCCTCCACGGCGACAACGAGCAACAACAACAAGGTCTGAACAAGAACAGGATAGAGCAGAACACGTGCAGTTGGTCCACCTTCGATAAGGCTATCGGCATCAAGATGTGCGCTTCCTATCAGGTGAACCAGATTTTCTATATCAACTTACCTTTGAGTGAGAGAGTAGAGTAGAGTAATGTATTATATATATCTATATATCTTCTATCTTTCCCCAAAAAACGTGAAGTAAGTAGTATTTCGTGGCGTTTCGTATATTATTATTATTTTCTAAATACCAAGGTCAAGTGCATCGTTTGCTTTGTGCTTATTGCCATTAGAAAACTCGCTCTAAGAAATTAAGTAAAACGAGGACAGACCAGCATTTTAAAATACAATCGTAACTTAATTTTATTTATTTTCTTTACACTGATGGACGATGCGATTCAACCGACTTTACGGCCCTATGTATATAAGCTGGAATAATCACAAACCTCATGCTAAATCGATGCCTACTAGGAAGTTATCCAGGCGCCCTGTCTTTATAAGATGTGACTCAAGCCAAAAACAAATGGCTACTTGTATCATCGAAGACCAAAACATATCTGTATCAACCGCTACTCCAACATGGAATGAGTAATCTACCGACTGCGGCGAAACCCAAAAGAGAGGTAATGTCATCACTAACAATTTTTTTTACATTCTCAGTTCCCCAACATGACGAACCTCCGCAACGCGCCATACTTCCTAATGAGCGGCCCTGCTAAGTACATCCTATCTCTAGAGAAGGCAGACCCCACTGCTGACACATATGCCTTCCAGTATCGATGGGACAAGAACGAGACTAGCAACGTTGTTAGCTTCTCTTTTGATACGCCAGATAGTAAGGTAAGTCATCATCGTTTATTATAACATATAACTAATCGTGATAACATCACGCATCTTACCACGAAGAGGTAGGCAGAGTTGTACAGCCACATTCTGCCAGTTATCTTAAAACATCATGTAATCGGGTGCTAGACTGCGAGCCTATTAGTGTCATTATTTTAGCTACAATTGTGTAGTAAGTTAATAACACTTGTTTTATATCTATAAACATATAAGTGCGATCGTTCGTTCTGAAACTAAGAATTAGAGTCAAAGTCAAATCATTTATTTCAAATAGGCACATAAAAGGCACTTTTGAACGTCGAAAATAAAATTGATTCCAGTCGGTTCCAAAAGGTAGTTTTCGTATGGAGAAGAATGGGCAAGAAACTCCACCGTTACTCTTTTAAAATGTTTTACAATATTTTGCATACATTAATTATCTTCTATATATGTCAGTCAGTCAGGACTTTGAATTTTATATTTCAAAGTAAAGTAAAATTCAAAGTCCTGACTGACTGACTGACTGACTGACTGACTGACTGACTGACTGATTGACTGACTGACTGACTGACTGACTGACTGATAGATCAACGCACAGCCTAAACCGCTGGTCCTAGAGACATAAAATTTGGAGGGTGTGTTCTTCGTGAAGAGTAGGCATCCACTAAGAAAGGATTTTTCGAAATTCCACCCCTAAGAGGGTGAAAAGGGGGGAATTCGTTTGTATGAAAAATCTTATTCCTTGAGTTAATAAACTTGAAACTTGGCACGAATACTCATCTAAATAAATTATGAAGATTGTCAGTTTTTTTTTCTTCTAAACTACCCCCTAATAAGGGATTCAAAGTTTGTATGAAAGAATTTTAGCACGCAGTCCGATTTACTCGAAACTCAGTATTTATACCTAATATTGAAAGTAAAGAATAATGTGTATCAAAGTTTTGATTAACTCGCAAATTAGTATAAATAATCTTTGAGTCAAGTTATGAATACATCTCAAACGATTTTTTTTTAAATTCCACCCCTGTGGGGGTGAAAAGCGGGGATACAGTTTATATGAAAAATCTTCTTCATTAGGTTAATAAACTTGAAACTTTTCAAGAATACTCGCCTAAGTAAGTAATAAAGTTTATCATTATAAGTTTTTCAAAACTACCCCTCAAAGGGGGATATAGGGGTGTTGAAGTTTGTTTGGAATAATTAGAATGCGCAGTCCGATTACCTCGAAACTCAGTGTTTATACTTAAGACCAAAAATAAAGAGTAACATAATTCAGGGTTTTTCGAAAATCTACCCCTAACGTGTTGAAAAGGGGTTGTTAATTTTACAAGGGAGGATTATAATGCGTGGCTTGATTAACTCGAAAATTGGTATAAATAATCTTTGAATCAAGTTATGAATAATCCCCCCCTGTGGGGGTGAAAAGCGGGGGATACAGTTTATATGAAAAATCTTATTCATTTAGTTAATAAACTTGAAACTTGGCAGGAATACTTGCCTAAATAAGTAATAAAGTTTATCATTATAAGTTTTTCAAAACTACCCCTCAAAGGGGGATATAGAGGGTAGCGGGATCGTCCGAAAGGGTTACCGCTGCCCTGGAACATAAAGGGCTAAGGAAGGAACACGGGTGGGTTTTAGTCAGTAAGAGTCTGACACTCCCTCCTGCTCCACCCAGAGCGGGAGGAGTCATTTGATGATTTCCGATCCTCAACAAAAAAGGGGATATAGAGGTGTGAACTTTGTGTGAAAGAAATTGAATGCGCGGTCCGAGTAACTCGAAACTCAGTATCCTCAAAAAAAAAAAAACCACTGAACTTCTGATTTGGCGTAGAGATAGATGGCATAACACGTTCCCGTGGGATAATTTCCGACATCCACGCGAGCGAAGCCGCGGGCAGAAGCTAGTATAATTATATGTAGCTAGTATAATTATATGTGAAGACGATGCACCTAAAATAAAATTACTATACCACAATAGGTAAATGAATTAATGAAACCATGACATATAAATTAAGTATGTTGTGATAGATACATGGTGCTCACATATTTACAAAAATTATAATATATAGAGTAAAGTAAGCTTAATTTTGGAGAAGCTAAAACTGTTTTTTTTTTGTTTCTGTAAAGGTTTAGCCAAAAATATTGATGTAATCAACTCTAAAACGCACAAAGCAATATAGTGAGATTAGTATTACAGAAAATCGGAATGCAATCCTGCAAAGGAATCTTATTCGGTCGAGCAAATCCAACCCGCATTTTGTTACTACTTATGTTTTTCAAAATAATAATAACGCAACATTTGTTTCACAGGAAAAACGAATGATAAACGCCGTCCTATCACTGTCAAACACATCTAGCACAGCCTTACTAACCCTCCAATCCGAGAAGAGCACTCTAATAGCCAAAGCGATGTACCGAAACATGCCATACGACAAATCTCTATCAGCAAGTCTCGATGTCGACGGTCGAAAGCAATTCGACACGGTAATGTCGGTGAAGAGACACGATATTAAGTATGGGTTTGTGTGGATACCGCACGCATATTGGGTGGTGGATAATGAAAGGGTTGCTGAACTGTCCGGTGAGTTTCAAGATAGATACTTAAACGTATGTAATTTAGGTACTAAAGTACCCGGAGTTTGGAAGTTGGCGGTGATACCCCGTGCCTCGGTGCGCTCGTGTCGCCTGCTCCTGCGCCTCATCTCTCTCCGTGAGTGTTGGGTTGCCGTTCCATCCGACTTAGAGAGTGAGGGGAGAGTGCACCTCTATCTGCGCACACACGCCTGCACTATAATATATCCTGCGCCGAAGACTAGTCTTGGTTGAGATTGGCCACCATAGCCGAAATACTGTCTGGAGGACCATTATTAATGTACCCAATAAAATAGCCGAAGCGCATAACTTAAGCTGTAATATTGTATATTCGGCCTCCTATTTCTTTACCACCCTAAAGATTGAATACCACTTGCACTTCATAAAACGACACGCTCATTTGTCCATGTGATAGTTAGATAATTTCAACCTTAGTGAAGTTTTATCTTATTGGGGTTTTTTTGTTAAAGTTGGCAATTACGAGGTCAACTATACATAAATTTAAATTTTATTTTTTAAATGTTACTAATTGGTGATAAGGTTCAGCAAGACTAACAATTGCACTTCCTGAAGAGCATCTTGCTGAATAATAATGCTCATATCTTGTACCAGAATTCAACTTTATGTTCGAGTATTAAGGTTGATAATAATCTGAATTATTTGAAATACATTTACTTCCATTCATTCAATTCATTTACTTTCTTAAATAAAGAATTTAATATAAATTTTTTTTTTTTTGTTCGGTTTTTTCTTGTCTGTTTATATTCATGTGTGTACAGAAATAGTAAAGTTAATAAATAAATAAATGGACAGTACTATAGTTTGACCAAAACTGCTGCTGCTGCTGCGCTCGCCGCGCACATACCGAAGGTGCGGTACAGTGGTTTTGGTCAAACTATATCAATCGCGACCGTTTCAGTAATGAGTTTTTGTTCGTGATACTGTGTGATCTGGTGTCTTCTTGATACCATAAGCTATAACTCCAAATCTCCTTTCAGGTGTAATAAAAATAAAAACAAAAGGCAGTGTCACACAAGGTGATATAGAAGCAGAATTTCAAACGAAACAACTGGCCAGTCATCTCCTAGGATACTATACTATTAACGGACCGACCCACGGAACGAAGCTACAGTTCGATTATCAGTTCTATAAGAGTCCGAAGCAAACGATAAAGATTGAAGGGATTTATAGCGAGAAAACGGGCGGGTTCAGACATGACCTGTATGGGGATTTGTCTATGCAGTTTACTGCTTATCCGGGATATAATTTTTATACTGTGTTGAGGAATATTGTGAGTATTTTTTATATACATATATTTTTTTAACTAATTTTCCTCTATCTGGGTATATTGTTACGGTATTTTATTTTATTCTTAAAGATAAACTTGGTAAAAAAATCACGCTTTGAAACTTAAATATAAAGTTTACGAATATCCTTATTATATGCTATAACACTGATAGTTTTTTAACATTTAAATCTTATAAGCGTCTCATGTCTATTAACTTTCCCGTTTATTCATAAACGTTGCTTAAATTTTAGTAATAATTAGCGACTATATAACCATACATGTTTGACTCTTAACTTTAATCATTGTTTATAAATAAACCCCTTTATGTAGAATTTGGGTCACCCAGATACAGGTTGTGCCTACTTTGGGACCAGCTGTTAAATCTGTCGAAAGTCTTCTCTTATTTAGTATATTATTTTTTTACTTGATTGTTTAAGAAATGTGTGTAAGTTAACTTATCCAAATGCAACACTTCATATCCGAGACCTAAATTAGAGACTGATAGCATGATTTGATTTATTCCTATCACCCAAGTACCTACCAAAATATGTTTCCACAGAAAACCCAAACGCACATGGACATGGGCTTCAACGTGAGCGCATCTCGCGCCACTAAGGACGACCCAGCCTTCACATTTGGGTTTCAACGCGCGGAACGGCTGACCGGCATGAGGCTCGACACGCACCTGACGTTGCATCGACCAAGACTTATCGATATGAGGTTCCAGTTCGAAGGAGTAAGTATAGCGAACTATTACTCAGTCCTATCAAATGGCAGTGGTGGCCCAGTGACAACGGCCCTGACTTCAGAGTTGTAGGTCGTGGATTCGAACCTAGACAGGCGTTTTACTTTGTGTAAGTTATTTCATCACCACTGCTCTCAAAACGATGAAGGAATGTCATAGAACCGAAATTCGCAGACATCAGGGCCCGTTTGGTGGATTACGGCCCACTCCCTCTCACAGAGAGGAGGCCTGTGTCCCAGCAGTGGGAACATTAAAGGCTACACTAGCTAACAGAAACAAATGGTACACCCCACAGACCTTATCATATAGCCTTTTTACCAACAGATTGGCCCAAAATACACAGCGCTAGCCCTGCTGAACTTCAACCCTAAGTCCCGCGAGATTATCGTCTCTGGGTACCTGTTCTTCCCGCCGGGAACACAGCTGTATTTGGACGCTGAACTCAACATGACGCTGCCGACTTTACATCCTTGTATTATCAAGACGAAGGTGCATGAAAAACAGCCGAATGATTTTCAAGTAAGTGTTCCTTTGTTTTGTTATTATTCTTTCGCTTACATTTATTTGTTTTCAGTTTGTAACATAGGCTGCAATAAATGAGCCTTCATGAGTGACAGGTCTATGCGTTCATCCGGGAACGGCAGACTGGGCGGTCAGTCTTGCAACCAACCTGCTGAGAAGTTTGCCATTTTACTATGCACGGCTTGATATTCTCGAATAGCTCGTACCGATACGAGAGAAGAAGAATAAGAAATTGTTGATCTCAGAAATGGCAGAATATGGGTTACATCCAGTTTATCTTACATCTTCCTAAAATAACTACCGTTAAAAACTTCCTACTTAGTATTTCTTATTTAATGAAATGCTAGGAAGTCTACAAACCTCAAAAAATGCAATGAGAATGCGGATCACAGCTGTATTTTTTCCAGAAAACCTGTTCATGCGGGTAGAAACGCTTAAATGAAAAAGATGGGCTGTGTGATTCCATTCTTCAGTGTTTTTAATCGGGAATTAACTTGTCTCGTATTGTGACTCACTCACATCATCAACGCATTCCTGCAATACATATGTCGCAGATGGATTGCTTAATTAGCTGTATTACCCGCTGCATTGATAAATCTAACACGTATTATTCTGCGTGTTAAAGTTTAGTAATTATGAAAAACCGCTAAACGTCGTTCAGCTGTTTTACATAACGGAGCTGTTTTGTAGAACAGCCGATTCGGCAATTCATCTACGACAGACATACCATTCACTCTATCACAACCTATTCTTCTATAATTCAACAACTATCTCTCTCTCTAGGTAAACGCAGCAGGAGTCTGGTTCACAGGCGTAGACTTCAACATCGACGCCTCATACCAGGACCAATCTAAGACCAACATGGCGTCGCATCACCTGAAGGCTTTGATTAGCAGCACTCACTTCAAGAACATAGCCATGGATGGACGGTTCACACAGGATAATAGACAGATCACGTTTATTGGACAGGTATTTTTTTTTTTTGAGAACGTTGCCCCACCCTACGAATTTCTCCTGTGTCGTGGGTGCGTTTACAAACAGCCAGACCCAGAATAACTACTTGAAGGCCATACAAATATTTGTTCCGTGCGGGAATCGAACCCGCGACACTCTGCGCAGCAGTCAATCGCTTAACCACTGCGCCAAACGTGCCGTCAAAATACAATCTTATAGTTTTTTTTTTTTTTGTATACGCTGTTAAAGTATCGATTGATATTCCGCCAATAATTTCATTTTGTGATAAGAAAACAAGTTAGAGTAATTTTATTCCGGTTTCGGAAATTTGGGGCCTTTCAAATAATATGCTTTTACCTTCGATCAAATCATCACCATTATCTGGCTAGCCTTTTCCCAACTATGTTGGGGTCGGCTTTCAGTCTAACCGGATGCAGCTGAGTACCAGTATTTTACATGGAGCGACTGCCTATCTGACCTCCACAACCCAGTTACTGGGTAATACGAAACCCCTTGGTAAGACTGGTTGTCAGACTTTCGGGCTTCTGACGACCCGTAACGACTGTCAAAGATCCACGAAACGGCTTAACGTGTTTTCCGAGTCACGTCTTGGTATGTGAAGATGATACCTTCTACGATCAAATATACTTAAACTAGCTTCTGCCCGCGGCTTCGCCCGCGTGGATGTCGGAAATTATCCCACGGGAACATGCTAACAGGATAAAATGTATGTGCTTCCCCAGGATGCCATCTATCTCTACGCCAAATCAGAAGTTCAGTGGTTTAGGCGTGAAAATGTAACATACAGTTTCAAGTTCAAATCCTCCCCTTAAAAACTGAATTACCCCTTTTTGTCCCGTCAGTGGTAAATTTTCGACAACTTTACATACTTACTTATTATTAATTTTTTTCTGTCAAAACTATCAATACTGAGTTTCGAGTTACTCGGACCGCGCATTCAATTTTTTCCACACAAACTTCACACCTCTATATCCCCCTTTGAGGGGTAGTTTTGAAAAACTTATAATGATAAACTTTATTACTTACTTAGGCAAGTATTCTTGCCAAGTTTCAAGTTTATTAACTAAATGAATAAGATTTTTCATATAAACTGTATCCCCCGCTTTTCACTCCCACAGAGGAGGAATTTTGAAAAATCGTTTGGGATTATTCATAACTTGACTCAAATATTATTTATACCAATTTTCGAGTTAATCAAGCCACGCATTATAATCCTTCCTTGTAAAATTAACAACCCCTTTTCAACACGTCAGGGGTAGATTTTCGAAAAACCCTGAATTATCTTACTCTTTATTTTTCGTCTTAAGTATAAACACTGAGTTTCGAGGTAATCGGACTGCGCATTTAAATTATTCCAAACAAACTTAAACACCCCTATATCCCCCTTTGAGGGGTAGTTTTGGAAAACTTATAATGATAAACTTTATTACTTACTTAGGCGAGTATTCTTGAAAAGTTTCAAGTTTATTAACCTAATGTAGAAGATTTTTCATATAAACTGTATCCCCGCTTTTCACCCCCACAGGGGTGGAATTTAAAAAAAATCGTTTGAGATGTATTCATAACTTGACTCAAAGATGTTAATCAAGCCATGCAGTAAAATCCTCCCCTGAAAAATTGACTACCCCATTTCAGCCCGTCAGGGGTAGATTTTCAAAAAACTTTGATACACATTATTCTTTACTTTCAATATTAGGTATAAATACTGAGTTTCGAGTAAATCGGACTGCGCGCTAAAATTCTTCCATACAAACTTTGAAACCCCCCAATCCCTTATTAGGGGGTAGTTTAGAAGAAAAAAAAACTGACAATCTTCATAATTTATTTAGATAAGTATTCGTGCCAAGTTTCAAGTTTATTAACTCAAGGAATAAGATTTTTCATACAAACGAATTCCCCCCTTTTCACCCTCTTAGGGGTGGAATTTTGAAAAATCCTTTCTTAGTGGATGCCTACTCTTCACGAAGAACACACCATCCAAATTTCATGTCTCTAGGACCAGCGGTTTAGGCTGTGCGTTGATCTATCAGTCAGTCAATCAGTCAGTCAGTACTTTGAATTTTATATTTGTATAGATAATAAATTATAGGTATAATTTATTATCATACCAAGAAATGTATTGTAATACACTAACCAAGTTTCTGGTAGTCTTAACTGTTTTTGAAGTAATATATGTTCTTCGAAATGAGGCCTTAATGTAGTGAAATGAAATTGTTTATTCTGTAAATAAAATATCGGAATCACTTTTAAAAAAATAAGCTAGAAGGAATTGACGTTTCCTATTTGACTACCCCTGAGAAGAAATGGCGAATCAAACTCAGGGGTCTCTTTCAAAGTCTAAACATAATCTTGGTCAGATCATGTGAGGACCGTGTACATTAAATTAAATAAGCGAACACGTTAATGCAGCAAAACCTTTAAAACAAGCCATATTTTTTACTAGCAGCGCCCTGCGGTTTCACCCGCATAAGTTTCAATCCCGTAGGAATATCCGGATAAAAATGTGTTAATCCTGGTTATAAACTATCTGTGTTCTAAATTTCATCCAAATCCGTGCAGGAGTTTTTGCGTGAAAGAGTAACAAACGTCCATCCATCCATTCAAACTTTCGCGTTTATAATATTAGTAGGATTTTTTGGATCATTGTAATTTTTTTTTTCAAACGAAACGTTTCCCCACACTAGGATTTTTTCCTGTATCGTGGGTGCGTTTAGAAACATTTAAACTCACATACACAAACAGCCAGACCCGAAACAACTACTTGTAGGTCATACAAGTATTTGTTCCGTGCGGGAATCGAACCCACGACACGCAGCGCAGCAGTCAATCACTTAACCACTGCGCTAACCGTGCCGTCAATTGATTTAAAAACATTAATTGCTTATTGTCTTTAACTTGCATTTGATTCATTTATATCTTTCTGCTTCAAATTCCTTATCTCCTCAACAGGGCGAATACAACGACGATCACTACAGAACTCTCATTCGCTACATACTACTCTCTGAACAAAACTTCACTACATATGTGGAAGTGGACGTGGGGAAGAAGGCGTACAGTGTGAATCTGAACGCGGATCTGAGCAACAATACTAATGTCAACATGGACATACATTTTGATCAGTAAGTAGTTGTTAAAGATGTTAGATGGTACACTTAGAATTTCAAAAAACCGTTTTGACTTGTGATTTTTTTTATGTTTTGTTAAGTTTCTTTTTTTTTAAGCTTTTTGTGTATGTCAGAGTAATGAAGTATTTCTACTCAGTGAATGAATTAAAAAACCAAATCATTTGGAATATCCAAGAAACTTGTAATCAGACGACCATAACCACCATAACTTCAGGAGTTTTTAAAAAAACGCATAACTCGGTCGGTATTAGTCATGTTTACATTTCGGAATAACCCCATCGAAAGTATTAGGGTTTTGCCGAACTCCAGGAGGCACTAATCAGCATCAAGCGAGATATCTAAATCTGGGAATGCCAAAACAGCACCGTAATAAAACATAAACACTATCTATTCTGCAACGCATTTTTAATAATGTTGTGTTTAGACTTTTTTGCTACAAAACTTCTTTCTTTACTAGACTTCGCGACCTCCACTTTTCTTTTCAACGCTGGGTAACAGCCCGTCAGAAGCGACTAAGCGCCGCTTTCAACTGGGACGCGAACCGAGACCCCTCGCAAAAGGTCAGCGTGGACGTTCAGCTGGACAACAAGGGCACCTGGCACCATGGTGGACATGTGTCCTTGTACTACCCGGGAAGGATGGTCAATGGCGAGTTCGAGTTTTTGTTGAGAGGTGAGAAAACCCTGTTTATGACTTATTACTTTATTATATGGACTACCAGTAAAAGAAACGTTGTTTGATGACGTGTGCTCGATAGTTCTGCCTACCCCAATGGAAAAAGTATATCTATATCTTTACATTTTCGTTGGGATAAGGGCAAAGAAATTAATGTTGAGAACGTATGTACAGACGCCAGCACATCAAGCTACTACAATCTATTAAATTTATTTAATAGATTTTCAACTTTATTGCTATAGGATTAAGGTTCAAGTTTGATTGGGAAAATTTGACAGTTTCGGGTAGCTTGACCTGCTAGCGTCTGTACCGACCAACCCTCGTTGGATTTGCGTCGTCAACAACTGTTTCGCAACTTTCGGGGGTTCGGTGTAATTTGGATTATTTGGGAAATCCTGTTATGGCGATAATATAGAGATTCAAATTCATCAGTTTTCTATTTAAATCTTATTGTTCCAGATTGGTTCTGCCAATGGCATGTCCGCATGGGTTGGTCGAGTGAATCGAACATACTGTGGCGCGTCAAGATGTACTCTGAAGCGCACAACGAGACCGTTTACGCTTTGTTGTCCAGTATGAACACGCCCTTCGCTGGATGGAGGGACACTAGCTTTAATGTTATGTAAGTAGTGCAAAAAATCCTCTAGAAAAAAGTACTGTTGTCGATTTGCATTTTGCCGACGAAGTGTTTAATAACCAGGGAAGGCTTTGCAGATAAAACGAATACTTTTCCAGTTATTATTAATGGAAACAGATTACTTGGACCAATATATTTTCCATGATAATACAATCCGCCTCAATCCAGGGATCGCAAACGCAACTATTAGGGACTAACCACACTTATTCAGCTTTTGTCCATAGAAAACAACGATTTTGTATGGAATGCGTACGCGGTCGTAAAACTGAACGGATGCGTACGCATTCCATACAAAATCGATGTTTTCTATGGACAAAAGCTGAACAGAGCTGAATAAGTGTGGTTAGTCCCTTAGTCCTTAGTCCAAGGTCTAGGTTCCAGCTAGCCAACCTAGCTTTTATCCTAGTTTTTTTTTTTGAGAAACTTGTTGTCCGTAGATATCTATTACACAAAGTTACATCTTGGAATAGTTTGACACATAACAAAGAAATTATTACTCCAAATAGTCATCCAAAACATCATCAAACAGACATTAAGACACTCGCTAATACTGAAGCCCATTTTCCCCACCAGGTGGCGCTACCACGACAACCTTCAAGCCCTAAACGGCAGCATGAACTGGCAAGAAGATTACCTAGCGTTCAGTCTGCTCGCCGACTATCTGTTCAAAACGAACGAGTTCTACGGCGAGATCAACGCGGTCGTCAACTCGACCATACCGACGTTACCGAAAGCGGCCGCCATAGCCAAACATAGGGTCGTTTGGAAGAAGAGTGCTGATACGCTCCTGAGTTTCCAGGTAAGCAGCCTAAAATGCACAGTATCTTCAAAAGAATTAGGTTTTATTTCCTGTAGCGAGATCAACGCAGTCGTCAACTCGACACCAACGTTACCGAAGGCGGCCGCTATAGCCAAACATAGGGTTGTTTGTAAAGAGAGTGCAGATATGTTGCGGTTTCAAGTAAACAATATCATTGTGTAGGAGAATAAGGTTGTATTTCTTGTAGCCTGTAATGATGCTTAAGATCATAGATTGACGAAGGCGGCCGGTCACTTTAACCAAACCAGGTAAGGTCGTTTGGAAGAAGAAGAGTGCTGATACGCAGTTTTCAGGTAAGCAATATGAAATGACTCTTATTTCAGATGTCATAAGGTTTTATTTTCTTTTCACTGTCACATGTAGCTTTGCTGATGCAGAAAATACAGATTCATTCAGGGTAAGTTATGACAATGGGAGCTGTGGTTGGGCTCTTAATATTATTAAACAAACAAAAAGAATATAATCATGTTGTTTTATTTAAGTTTATGTCCCCATTTTTTTTTTTCTTTTATTGCAGGTGGTTTATATTTTGTGCCTACATACACTAAATATTTAAGAAATATTGGCATGTCAATACACAGTTTAGCTTTAATTTTTATAATTCCCAATATTATCCATGTATACACATATCTTAGTATATGAGATACATATTTGATTCTATTCCAAAACAAGTGGAAAGGTAATATAGCAACACACGCGTTTATAAACATTTACCATAGTAACATTTAACATTATATTATTGTACTTTATAGTCAAACACATTCATAGCCAATTTTCAGCTTATACTTAAACTATCATATTGAACCTTGACCCCCAATTGTTACGAAAATGCGATGTTTTAAACAATGTAGTTTAGGATAAAAATGGCATATTCGCAAAAATGTCGCTTAAAATACGTCAGCGGTCAGGGCTCGATATTTATACAACTCACCTAGTTTGTAGAAGCCTAATAACCTAATCTCATGTCATATTATATTGAAATGTGACTCATATTTTCCCCCAACTTTAAATGTTTTGTTTGTTTTTGGAACGAAGTTCCATAACGCGCGTTGCGAAAGGGGGCTAGACGGAAAAAATCAAGACCAAAAGTTGAAAGTTACGACACTTTTTTCTATAGTTGTAAGCCGTACGGCGTGCGCGTGTTTCTCTGTCTGTCTCTCTCATAAAGAAAGCAAGCCAGTTATTTTCGTTTCCTTTCGTTTTTTTTTATTACTGTTCCTTCACTAATTACACTTGACACCTCTCAAGTTTTTTCTTTGCGTCATGTGTAGCTGCTAATAAACATAATTCCTCCTTTATAATTCCGATCTATGATTCCAATCATACAGCTTTTTCTTTAACATACAGCAGACCTTGTGTTAGTCAGTCTTAGATTATTTGGTAACAGATTTACTGTCAAACAGTGTGTGTTATAAGCCTGTGTTGTCCCACTGCAGGGAAAGTGCCTCCCTTACCCCTTTCCACTTTTCCCGGTCTACTGAGATTGTGGGCCAATAGTTTAAGGAGTCCAGCTCATCCCGCTATCTCTTTCTGGGCCTGCCAGTTGTTTCCTCGCCATTGGGGATTCACTGAGTGGTAGCTTTTGCACATTGCTGCTCTGACATGTGACAGATATGGCCAGCCCAGTTCCACAGTAACTGCATTATAATCAACCATTAAGTCCCCTTCTTGGTAACAGACTATATTATTTCAATGTTAAAATCCATTTTAAAGTTTCGGCCCTCCCTATTCACCGCTGCATTCCTATTCACCCCATTTGTAGGGTACTTATTGGAGATAATCAGACTTTCAGAAATGGAAAGGAAGTGTATTTGACAACATTTAACATTAATTTGTGGCAAACTAGATACACAGGTTAGCAATCTACATCCTAATACAGGTTCATTACAAAGTTATACAATTCAGAGTTAACATTCAACTCGACCATGGAACAAAAGAAAAAGTAATGGTTTGCAGGCAATGAAGATATTTGTGAAACATTGAGCGAAGTAGTGCAGCAACTACTACTAAAATAATGACTCCTACAATAAGATATTACTTTAGTTAACACATTGACTGCCAGACAACAGACACAATAGAAAATCTATTGTTGGCAGTGACTGCGGTGGCCGCGGTGGCAGTCAATGCTTTAAATGTTGTATCATAGGCAGGCTATTGAATATCCATACAACTTTTTAAAGCAAGTATCGTAGCATCCTTGATACCAACGTTTTCTCGCAGATTAAAACTTGTTTTTATAATAATTGAACACACAAACTAACTAAAATACAATAAAGCTGCAATGTTCCATAGCCAAGTTTATGGGCTTAATATTCCTTTAATATGTAATAACAATGACAAAAAACATCTACTTCTTAACAATATTCACGACAACATTAACCTAAAGTGTACTTCACTCATCACCTTCACTCTCCGCTGTAGCTTTTCCTAACCTTGTGTCTAATCACAGCAGAATTAGTAAAAACTAAACATGTCGGATCATGTAGGTACTTCTTCGTTTGTTGATTCAAACTCCAACTTGACGTCATCATTGAGCCCGTCGACATCAACCTCGTTCTCCGAAGCATTCAGCATGTTCAACGTAACCTGCCGCACAGGAACACTGGCATCATCAAAAGCTTTTTTCTTCAAAGTTGTGCGTATCTGGCTGACAGTTCGGCCTTTGATATGCTGGCTCAAATTGTTCAAGTCTACGGCAAAGCGATGTACGCAGACTCGTAACATCTCGATCTCATCGTCTGTCCACTTTCCACCAGGCTGGGAGTCGCCCATAGGATGTAATAGCTTCGTCATTTCAGCTAGTTTGTTAAATGCGGTGCCCGCTTCGCGAAATATTTCGCTGACTTTTGCAGCGGAATTATTCATTGTTAGGGGTGAAAATTATATCACTCCCAATCAGAATTAATATATGCTGAGCAATACCGCTGGTATACCGCACGGAATTACAGTAAATTATATTATTTTCGTCTATTCAACGGCCACAAACAACCTCTAACTCTGAATATTTTTATCAACAGACATTTTGTTTTATCTGTCAATGTCATGTCAAAGACGTCAAACAACGGCCGCGTTCCATGTTCGTGACTAGTTCAGAAAAATAATTTTTCTATAATAGTAGAATTTATAATTTTTTAATATTTTATTCGAAGTTTTTTTGTGACTGGAAGCCGACCCCAACATAGTTGGGAAAAGGCTGGGCAGATGACGATTCGAAGTTTTTTTTTTTAAATTATTTAACATTACACCCGTGTCTTCGTTTGCGCGGTGTTCGTATTTTCCCCTACAAAGTTCAACATCTCCTCCACCCCTTTAAATACATAGTAGGTTTGGAAAATTTATAATTACGGTCTTTAATATTTACTCAAAAACTTGTAAGTCTTTATTTTCGTCAAAAGTACCGTGTTTAGAGAATCGGACCGCGCATTAAGACTGTTTCATACAAACTATAACTACCCCATAAATCTCTTTCTCTCTGGTGAAGGCTCATATAATTATAATTTAACCCTTTTTGTTACAGTACAACGAAGACGGTCTTCTGATGATCAACTCATCCTGGACATTGGATAGAGGCCTTACTGAGAACAATATCACTGGCAGTGTCAAACTTCTTACGCCTTTCCAAGTAAGCTTTATTAATATTATCTGAGAAATTCTACCGTGACCTACTGAAATCATTACCTGTGTAAATATTTTGTGGGAGGGTGTGAAGCCTCGTTTTCATGGAAATGGCGCTTCGAGGCAGACTTTTTAAGAGAAATATTAATAAAATAAATCATCCAGGCCGAATTTCGGCTACGGTAGCCGATTGCAACGGCTATTAGCCAAGTACGCAGAAGTTGTTATGTGTAGTGCACAAGTGTGTGCGCAGACACAGGTGCACTCTCTGTTCCTTTACTCTCATAGTCCGATGTAACGCCAATCCGACATGACCGGGAAGAGATCAGGCTCAGGACCAACGGCTTTACGTGCTATCCGAGGCACGTCAGCTTCACACCACCAACTTCCAAACTCCGGGCTGCTACTGAGAAATCCCTAATGGAAAAACCCAATAACGAATTGCCCGACCCGGGAATGGAACCCAGGACTCCACGCTCAGCAACGGGGTAGAGAAATATTAATAAGTAAATGTAACCAATCGTGTCTTTCTAGGGTTACAGAAAAGGTTTCCTCCGCACGCAATTCGTGTTGGGTCACAAACGAGACATCAATGGCATCACCTATCTCGACCTTGAAGAGAAAGTACTCAAGATTTATGTTAATGGTAACTATCTAATATAATATCGTTAAATCCACTACAGGGGGCCTGTCACCAGCTCTTATAGCAGGACAGAAGTGGAACTGCACTGCTTGTTTGTTGTATGACTAAGTACAAAAAAGGAGTGCAGCTTAACTTCTAAAATAAATCGCTAAAATCGCAAACTAACGGCTAGTTCTGATTTTTTAAAATGTTAGTAGGACCACTTCCAGGAACGTATATCCAAGTTTGCAGCTTCGAAAGACCTGTGCTAACTTTGCAGCACTCGAAAATCCGCGAAATTTTCGCACGTTTTTTTGGTATTCTCAATACAAGTCCTAAAGTATAAGTTTTTGAGTACAATTTGAGATCAAAACCAGCTCTGTAGGTTCAATACTTACCGAGATACAGTACTCCAAAAAATTACAACTATTAACTTTGTACATATTTATTAAGCATATTTACAAGGACATTATTTTTGGTTAGAATTGTTCATTTTGAACGTTTCGTGGACGGTTCATAAAAATTGTCTGATTCAGCTTGAAAATTCCGCACAAGATTGTAGACGTCATCTTCTCTTTCTTTGGCAATTTTATGAGTGGCATCTTTTTCCACTCCAGGCTCTTTTCTCTTTAATTCCTGTCTGGACTTAAACGAGAAGATCCCCAGGAACAGATAGGATACTACTATAATTTTTACTCTACCCACAGGTCATATGCGTCGTATAACCAACTGTATGCTGGTCGTGAACGTCACAAGTCCTATGGTGGAGTTCCCACAGATGACGGCGCGATTCGGCTTCGTGGAAGCAGACAGACATATGGTCGCTATGGTGGTGACTACTAACTCTACTACTGGTACGTTTTTTACTTCTGAGTAGGTAGTCCATTTATTTAGCCCGTGCTTTAGCGTGAAAAGAAGCCTGTAAACCTTCCCAGCAGAATAAGGTGACAAATTAAAACGCCGCAATGAATATTCAAGTTTGGTTTTTCGTAGAATGTGGATTTTAGCATACAAAAAGATTCTACTGCCCCTTCTCTTGATAGCCTAACCTCAGCATATTACCTATCAAACTTGACGCTTATAAACGCTTCATAAACACTACTTGATTTTGTTTTTCGTTTGGAGAAAGTGAGATACCAATAAATTTCATTGCAGCATTCTGCAATAAAATCTATTACTGTCTCACAAATTTTATTTTATCCTAATAAAAGCACTCAACGTAAACGTATTCTTCGTTTCCAGGTATCGAAGTACTGCTCCAATTAATATCGCTGCAAGATTTCCACGTATTCGGCCATGTTGCTCTACCCATACAGTACCTAAACAGAGCTATGATCATCGCTAAACGAGCTCCGGAAGAGGTACGTTATTTATTATATTATTTTTCCCACTACTTTCGATTTAAATTAATGTTAACTACTAAATGAGGGTGCTGAGGATGATGATACGTCATGGATTTTTGGAAAGTTAATTGTATTACATTTGTATGGATAATAAGTTTTTAGCAAATTCGTACCTTCTGATTGTAACACACAATGGCATTTACTGCGATTCAAATACAACTGGGGAACAATCTTGACACACTATAACAATACAAAACTAGACCGGACCATAGTAGTTTTATAATATTTAAGCACTTTCACATAACTACCAGAAAATATTCATTTTTGTTATGTCGGGGGACCCCCGTCCGAAACAAAGTTCCTTACGCGATACTCGCACGCACATACACACTCGTATATAATAGAAAGAGATGGAAGTCGCATGGAAGGGCCATAGTGTTTTTCCTTACATACCGATTTTTACCAGCCAACGCAAGCCGCGTTAAGGAACTTCGGTCCACAAAAACTCAATTTGCTTTAAAATCTTCCTTTAAAAAATCCATCTGAACAAATACTTATTAGTAATGTCTTCCACAGGTGGACTTCAGAGTAGGCTGGGGTAAAATGGATTTCGGTTTCACCGGCATCTGGCACTGGCGGTCACCCATCAACTTTGTGTACCTATACAAGTTATACACACCTCTGGAAGGATTTGAGGAGAATGGGCTCGTACTGAAGAACATATACGGAGATGGACTTGATACTGAAGTGTCTATCCGGCTGTCTACGCATAAGGTAAGAAGAATCATTGCATTTTACTCAATTTTAAACTTTAATTATATGTAACCAAAATTGATTTCTGATTGACATAACAATTAAATAAATAACAACACTCCTGCAATTTAAATTGAACTTTTTTTTTTGAGTTTAAGGTTTCTTCTCAGTTATCACAAAGCACGTAAATTATAATTTAAAAGTGGATAATGCGTATGGCTAACTGATGAGTTATTGTACCTTTATGAAAACCCCAGCACAGGCGATTTAATCCTGCCTGCGCGGTACTTGCGTAACCCACTAACAGTAGCAATGGCTTTAATTTTGACAGTTCAACAACATTCATTGCGTTATTTACGTTGTTGAGCAGACGAATTTTTCAAACGTATAAAGCAATGGATTAGCAATATCCTTCAAAATGATTCAGAATGTGTCAAGTGTGTTACGCAATTAGAGTACAGTATTCTTATTGTATTAGTTATTATTTATATTGTAGTATTTATTACTGTAAATGTTTAAAAATACGCCTTCCACATATCAATTTTTTTTTTATAACGTTGCCCCACACTAGGAATTACTCCTGTATCGTGGGTGCGTTTACAAACATTTAAAACTCACATACACAAACAGCCAGACCCGGAACAACCTGTAGGCAATACAAATATTTGTTCCGTGCGGGAATCGAACCCACGACACGCAGCGCAGCAGTCGATCGCTCAGCCACTGCGCCAACCGTGTCGTCAAAAAAATTAATGCTACTTTGAAAATACTCACCACTATTTCTTGTCCTCAGTTCGGCATAGCAATACTCCTAAAGGACAACGGCAAGGGTCTCCTCGACGTTCTACAAGAGAGATTCAAACACGATGCGCAAATGGGCACAGACATGTTCATTGAGAACTTCGACACGAGAGCGCGCGTCGTGCTCGACACACTGTACTACCCAACTATCACGTTCAATGCTCATCTTATGAAGGTCAGTGCTCATCATAGACTAACTCTAGTCTTTGGCTCAAACATGTTCATAGAGAACTTCGACACGAGAGCCAAGTCGTGCTCGACAAACTGTACTACCCTACCAACACGTTCTAATCTCAAAACGGTGAAGGAAAACATCGTGAGGAAACCGGCATGTCCTAGAACCAAAAATTCGAAGACATGGGACATCTACCAACCCGCACGGGGATCGCATGGTAGATTGCAGCCCAGTCCCTCTCGAAGAGAGGCGGTAGTGACTAGTGAGAACATACATCGAAAGCGATCTTCAAGTGCGACTTAAGAGCGTTAACGCCAAATCCGCGGCACCAAGTTTAGGTAATTGCAGTGCTCTTTGCACTCATACAGATGCGCGCGTGTCTGTGTGCGTACAGTTAGTGCGCTCTCTGTCCTTATAGTCAAACTAACCCATGTTGATCCGTTGAGTTATGTTTAATGATACTTATTTAAAATAAATAAATAAAATTTTTATTCAAGTATAAAGTAAAGTAAAAATATGATTTACTAATTTATTTAATCGTCAGTTGATTTTTATTTACTATTCTTATTTTTATTACAACCTAGTGAAACAAAGAGGTAATTTTGGATCGTTTATAAAGTATAGTAGGTACTAATCACGGGACAAAATTTAGAAATGTAGTAGGTACAAATGTAAAATCCTACAACGATTAATATTATAAATACGAAAGTTTGAGAGTTTCTAAGGGTGGGTATTCGGATGGATATTTGTTACTCTTTCACAAAAATTACATACTGAACGAATTTTGGCAAAAATTTGACCCTTTGATAAAAAAGTAAATAAAAAATCATAATGATATAAATAAAGGCTATCATTTTAAAAGACATTTTGAAGTTGTACGAAGTCGCGATCATACTCTAGTAAATTATAAAGTACCTACTAGCTTTTGCCCGCAGCTTCACCCGCGTGGAAGTTGGAAATTATCCCACGGGAACGTACTACACCGGGATGAAAAGTATCCTATGTCCTGATCCAGGTTATGTCAGGTCATATGTCATGGTATACCCATGTATCAAATTTCATCCAAAGCCGTTCAGAAGTTTTAACGTGAAAGCGTTAAAAACACAACAAACAAACTGACTTTCGCATTTTTTCGCCCCGCGGTTTCACATGCATATGTGTCGATCCCGTGGGAATATCGAAATAAAAATTGTCCTACGTCCTTTCCCGGGACTCAAGCCATCTCTATACGAAATTTCATCTATATCGGTTCAGCGGTTTAAGCGTGAAGAGGTAACAGACAGACACACTTTTGCATTTATAATATTAGTATGGATTATTTACGATTCTAGTTTATTTAAAACTGTTTTGAAAAAAAAACAACCGACTTCCAAAAACGACACTACACAGTGAAAAATAACTTAATTTCGAAAGTCGGTGTCGTTGGGTTCGCATTTTCGTTGTTTGTCACCGACTTCCGAAATTAAAGTTATTTTTCACTTTGTAGTGTCGTTTTTGGAAGTCGGTTGTTTTTTTTTTTTCAAAAAAGTTTTTATTTTTCACTTTTAAGTTGTAATTTTTACCAGTAATTTTGGTTTAAAAACCAAACTACTGAACCGTTTTTGATGAAATTTCTATGGGACCATTTGGGAAGTATACCCTTTCCAACAAAAAAATCGGTTGGCAAGCGACGGAGATATGCGCGAACATATTGAGAATTTGAATTGAGAACCTCCTTCTTTTTTAGAAGTCGGTTAAAAAATAAAACATTTCAATATCAAAGTATTATTTATTCAGTAAGTTATGTATTACTCAGTAATTTAAGTTAAGTATTATTTATATACAATATGTATCGCCAAGATCGTTAGGTCGCACTATAAACTCACTCGACGCCAAGGGTCAGGAGAGGTCACGCGTGGAGAACCGAGCGATACGTCCACCCTCTGAAAGGCCTCGCGGCCGACTGATTCGTAACGATTTACGCCCACAGTTTTATAGTAGTTTTAAAAAACTTGTAATAAATTTAATTTAATTAAATAAGCTGAATACTGTTTCGTATTTTGTAAAGAAGATATTCTTCTATTATAATACACCTTTATTTTGTAAAATTAAGTAAGATTTATTGGAGTAAATATTGATTTTAGCAACCGCTTTTTCTTGTTATTTTCACTTTGTTTATTGTTTGATTTATCTATGTTAGGAGCTGAAAATCAAAAAAGTGTCTCATAGCTTTTTGCTCAAGGATATGAACAATTAAATAAATTTGTTTGTTTGTAAATTTTATGACTGGTTTCTGATATTTCAAGCTTCGAAATTACCACTGTAAAGAGAATTTAGAAAACACTGCTCGTTTATCTGGTTAGAATTCACGAATACTCTATTAATGTAAAAATGTTCTCACCTAACTTTTTAGAATGAAATATTTCCTACAATAATTAGTAATTCACATTTTCGTTACATACGTTTTATGAGGAGATAAAATGGTTTGAAAAGTACGCTTTTTTGGCCAAACAGCCAAAATCGGCGTTAACGCTCTTAAGAGCGATTGTGTTTTATAATTATGTAGTGTGTTTGAGTTGTTATTAGAGTTGAGGCTGATTATGATTTTTTGTGCTTGAATGCTAAAGTAGAGCTTGACAAGTTCTCGACTTCAAATTCTCTATTCGGAAATCAGCTGATCAGTAAATTTTCATTAGTTTCATTCCTAATATGAAGATAGTAATTTATTTAATGTTTTACAGTTCGTCGGTCCAGACGAAGAGGATATAATGGAAGTCAACGCAACGCTACACTTGCCGAACAAACCACCTATTGTGTTGACTGACGTCTTTATATTGGAGGTAATATAATCCTACTAATCTGACCAAGATTATTTCTGGACTTTAAAAGAGACTGTGACGTCTGAGTTTGTTTCGGCCCACGGATATCACGGGATATGCCTTGGGGGCGTGGCACGTGGCGCCTCAATATTATAAAATTGTTCTTATGTTCGAACGGCGGCTGTACGCTTCATTCAGTCGCTTTGCAACTGCGTACAGTGTACTATTGATGCATAAAAAATCAAAATGCCGAGTTGTGCAATAATTATATGTAAAAATAGATCAAATACCATCAACCTGAAAACAAATGGTGTGTCCTACCACCGGTAAGTAACCAATTAAGTCACTGTTTTATATTTTAAATCAATTTTTAAATGTTTTGTTAACTTTCGTCCGGAGCGACACGAACTAGCCCGAACTAGCCCGAATCTTCCCGAACGCAACGAACGTTTTGAATTTAAAGAGGTGCAATCGAGTGCGTGCGACTGATTTTATCGATATGCGTATTATTGCAGCTGAATATTTTTTTACAGAACTCAATGGATATTCTCGTATTACATGTATAGTAAAAGAGTTAAATTAGTTATTAATTTAATGTTGTTTGAACCAAATTAAGACATTGTTATTTCAATACTTACAGTTACTCGTGAAATGTAAAAACTCAAATTAATATTACATCGTTGAAAAAAAAAATATATAAAAATAAATATTTTTGAAAATAAAAAAAATATTTTGCGCAATATTCTTGTATTGATCACTAAATCGCAAGCACTCAATTCATGTCAATCATAAGGCCGAACAGCCGCCAAAGTTCGAAATTTGAATTAGAAAATTCGCGGTCCGTCGCTATTTTGTCAAATCTTTGTCTTATGTGTTAAATAAGCTTTCAATTTTACCGGTAGTACAATATTAAAAAAAACTATTCCCATTTTATTTTAATAAAAATAAACTATATTTTCGTATAGGTATTATATTAAAAAAAAAGAAATTATTTAAAGAAAATTAAACGAAGTTATTATAATACAAGAATGTGCTATAATTAAATATCGACAAAAATTATCGACCATCGCTTTCGACTCCCTAATTGCATGCGTGTGCATTGAATAGCAAATGTTTACAAGTGAATGCCCCGCCCATTCTATGCATGTGTGCTGTTAGAAATTGACTTAGTGTAGCTGCTTTCTTCTTAGTATGCGTGTTCAAATTTTAAGTGTGTGTCGTAAGTACACTATTTGTTAATGTTGTAAGTATTTGGGTGGGAGATTAGCGGCGGCACTAGGACTCCTTACTATTCCGCAATGAAGGCATATCTCCGGATATCTATGTTTCGGCCTTTCTTCTCAGACTAGTCAGATAGGAAACGCCGACCTCATCTAGTTTTAAAATATGATTGACGTCTAAAAGTGTTTGTACAAACTTACAGAAATAAAATAATTTATCATTACAAGCATTCACAACCATCCGACAGGCTATTGTATCGAAAATGCTGATCTGCCTTACCCCCGACAGCAAACAGCTGTCGGAAGAATAGTCGTCGCCTATTTTATTTAAAATAACACAATTTTCGGGTTTTGGACTTGTGAACAGCGCTTAGAGGAGTCCTACGATAACATAGATTGATGTTCAACACGCTTTCGCGTATACTTTATGCTGATCAAATTTTTCATAAAGTATAGATAAATCTTGCATTATTTTCTGTCCTAAAATTATTTCTTTCATTTCCCAGGAATACACGGTAATGAGGAACACCCTGAACCTAGTGACTCCGTTCCAAGCGGTGAAGGAACTAAAGTCGGTGTACACTGTCGACATTATGCTCGGAGAGAAGATCAATGTCACCTGTCTTGTGCTGTTGTATAACGGGACTTATTGGCATGAGGTGAGATAATCTCTTAGAAATTTATAACTACACATATCCTGTCTATTAGATTAACCGTTTTTTGATTAGAATGTACATATTCCAGATAACGTAAAAGTTAACTTTAAAATGCGTAATAAAATAAATATATAAACTGCCTTATCTTATTGAATTATCTTATTTATGGCTTCATGCAGACATTATAATATCGTACGTGTATCAATCAATGTATTGTGTATTGCTGCAATCACTAGTTCCATCTGTCAAAAAACGGTTTACCGAATCGAAATTAAAATCAAAAGTCAGATATTCAAATTAGGCTGAGAATCAGCACTTTTCGAACGTCAAAATTACAAAAGACAGTCCCCAAAAACGCCCGCCCTTCACCACTTCCTAGTGCTATCGCTGGGAAGAAGAAGTGGCGCAACAAACTCCCCAGCATTAATGGACAGGGTATTTTTTTTTTCTTTTTAAAAAAACGTTGCCCCACACTAGGACTTTCTCCTGTGTCGTGGGTGCGTTTACAAACATTTAAACTCACATACACAAACAGCCAGACCCGGAACAGCTACTTGTAGGTCATACAAATATTTGTTCCGTGCGGGAATCGAACCCGCGACACGCAGCGCAGCAGTCAATCGCTTAACCACTGCGCCAACCGTGCCGTCTGGTAGGTATAATGTATAACATGATTTGTAAAAAATATTTGGAGATGCTTATTCTACTGGTTCACGGTTTGACAGCATTAAGCTGATGCCACACTTGCTCTATTTTGACGATCAAATCATTTCGATTCAAATGATTAAATTAAACGAAAATGTGGTATTTCATCATTCCTAAGCAACGTGCCTTAACTTTCTAACGCTTTTTAACACGTTATTCATGTGAAAATCTTTTCGATATTTCCAAAAATTTTAAAAGCATATTTTTAAGTACTCTACTTCAATTTCTAACGTCAAATGTAAAACCCTTGATTTAAAAACTCAACCAGTATACATAATTTATTATTTAAATGCGTAATCCATTTGTTATTTACTCCCTATCAAACATTTCTATCGTTCCCAGCGTCAACAAAATCTATATTCTTTCCCAGATATCAGTTGAAATTATATCTGCTTATTTAATTCCCAGATCTCCTACAAAATTTTCTACGAGTACGAATGCGGTGAAGACGACACGTACCAGTCCTACGTCGCGTCCGTAGGCATAGCAACACCTCTGACAGTACTTCCTGGGTTAGAAGCAAGAGTGGCTGCCAGACTAGAAGATGCGCTGTGGAAGATGACAGCTGATATCGCCATGCCTTCGTTTACTATCACTGCGCTTGCTAGTTTGGAGGTAGGTCTCATGTAATATAACATCACGCTTGTAAGCCCCCAGGGGTAGGCACAGATGTTTTAGTAACTGCAGACATTTAGAGGTATCAGGAACAGGGTGTAAAATTAACTCATCCTTCATAGAAAAGGGAGAATCCTCCAGATGGGTGTTGTGTCTGGCGGGCAATTGCCCAACGACTGATGTCGGGAAGTTTGTATCTATGCTAATTGCGCGGTAAACTCTGCTTGCGAGATTCAGGATTTGCGTGACGTCAGTATGACGCGTTGTTCGCATATGGCGTTGTAGATACCGCGACACATTTCGCTAGTTAGGTCAGGAAAACATATTATTATTATTTATTAGTAACTTACACTAAAGTGTGGAAGTAGTTTGCATGCCATACAAAAGTATGCAAATAGCTTCAAGCCATTTTGGCTTAACAACTTCTGAAAACCCGTAAGTAAACGTTCAAGATTTAGTCGCAATCTCATCTTAGCGACAATTAATGTCAAAAATGTAGAGAAATTAGAGGTATTTTTGACGGATTGCGACTGAGATCAGACTGTGAACGATCTTAAAATTAGGGTAATCGCCTCTCTGATTGATGATAATATGGGTTTGTTACAATGACATGTTAAGTGCAAGTTACTGGAACGTACATTTCCGACTTTATATTTTAGCCCTATGTGATAGGGGGCGAGCCTATTGTCATTAATTTATTTATTTATTTATTAGGTTAGCCAACAATTGTTTACACATAAAAGAATACATTACAATTGACAAAAATACATTTACAAGTGTAACAATCACTTAAAGGCCAACACCGCATGTACAGTAAACTGCTTAAATTACAAAATTAATTATTTCAATTATTTTAACAAAGATTTATGTTAGTTTGATCTTAATATAAGGTTAGTTATAACATTCGAATATTAATAAAAATAACATAAAAATTAACCACGCACAAATACAAACTCTACGCTGCTACTGACAAATTCCTGTTGGAAAAATCAAATAACACTTTGTGCGACAGGGGACTACTTGATAACTAGACGAGGCAGGCAGTTCTACTGCAGATGTTGAATTTAACGAACCCGCGGAAATCATTCCAATCTATTATTATTACAATGTCATAAGAGTCAAATGACGCGCTAAGTTACTAAATACTATACAACGCTTTTAAGTAACTTTTATTTTCTCCTAACAGTTAGACGACCCATTCGTGGAAACATCAGGCAGTTTGAACTTAACGTCAGCGTACTTAGAGGATTACTTCATCAAGATGCAGTTCAAGAAAGATTTCTCAGATGTTGAGAATGTGGTGGGAGGTGGTATTCAGATACAACAGGGGGAGCAGAATAATTACGTGAGTATTTTGAAAGGGTTTTTGTTCTTGGAAGTTATATCATGTGTTCTATATATAAAAAGTACTTTTTTTTACCACCTTAAGGCATTGACTGCCACCGCGGTCACCGCTGTCCGCCAACAATAGATTTTCTATTGTATCTGTTGTCTAGCAGTCAACGTGTTAAGAACAAATACAATCATGTATTAAAGCAAAAGTGGTCTAAAAGAATCTTTTGACCTCAAATCTAAAGGAATCGGCACAAATTTACATACAATTAATTATATTATACAAAAGAATCCGGCCCTGGCTAATAAATCTATCTTCAAAATCAAAAAGAAATCTTTAGACCCATAGTAATATTCGATAGTATTGCAATTAAATGCTTGGTCATGCGTCTTCGAAAATTGTTTTTATTTAAAAAATAATTTTGTATTGTTTAAAACATTTTTTTCTCCATTGCAGCTATTCGCCGACGTAGTGTGGCGCCCAGCCCCACACAGACACATCCGCTTCAAATCCCGTGGCGCATTAATCCCCGTACTACCACCCGCCGAACTAAGTCTGTTATACAGCGAGGACATCTCCCGGACTTTGTCCGTGGACTTCAACAGTGAAAACAATTACTACTCGCTGAAGGCCGACCAGAGTCAGACGTCTGTTAGTGCCGCGCTTAGCACTCCGCACGAAGGATTCAGGTAAGATCACCACATAGCTGTAATTGTTCTTACTGCATTTTTTATCTCTGACTACTTGAATGTTATTTATCTCTGGCTGAACGACTTCGTCTGCGATCAAGGATGAAAAGTAGCTTATGGTAGATATGCCCTTATCCAAGTGCCAGGCTACCTGTCTGTCAAATTCCATAACGATCGGTTCAGTGGTTTAGGCGTGAAAAGGTAACAGACAAACAAAGTTACTTTCGCGTTATTAATATGATTTTGTACAATGTATGTTTCTTCGTACTAATGAACGAAAGAATGCAATGTAGTTTATGGAGTAGTCCCAAGTTAGTATACGGCAGCTCGGGATAGGGTAGGTTCACATTTGAAAATCGCGTTTAAACGAAGTCGATAATATTTTGTAGCACGGTTCGACTCTATGAATACAACGTTAAAATGTGTTATTCATTTTCAGTATTTTTAATTGACTTCAAAAAAGGAGGAGGTTCTCAATTCGGATGTTTTACTGTTTATATTTATTTCAGGGCTATAAAGATAATAGGTGAGTTTGAAGAAGACGACATTCGAGGATCATTTGTTACTGACACTGCAGAATACAGCATCAACGGAAAAGTTCTCAACAGAAATCCGCTTGAAGTAAGTTCAAATATTCATTTTCTAATTTTACACAAAAAAAAAACAATTCAATAATACGGTAACTTTCTTTCTTTTTTTAATTTTTACGTAACAGAAAGTTCTTATGATCAAAGTTTTATTTGTTACTGAACTTATCCATAGATTAAAGGCCGGTTGTATCAAACGGTTGGATAACGTAACATACGTAAGTCTAAAAACGATTACGCAATCGTTAATAGTTGACGTAAGTCAAGGACACAATTTTGTGAAACTACTCTTTTTTTGGTTTGACGATAGTTAGCGCCATTTTTGACGTGCGTCAAGTGGACGTGAAACAACCCGCCCTAACCTGTATCCCGTAGTTTCAACAAAACAACGTAATCTGTTATCATTTTAAGCAATTAAACAACCCCAAAATAGCAGTAATAACACCCCTTTCAAAATTCCAATCTTAATATTCTTTACAGATGGCGCTAACCCTAATCCCTCGAGGCCAAGGCGAGAACATAGACATCCGCATCAAATACGAGAGCACTCCCACTGTGTATACGTTGTCTGCCAATTTTGTTGGACCAGTGGCCGCCACGCTAAATGCTAAGGCAGAGATGGAAGCCAACTTTACCGATATTAACGTCAAAGTAAGTGGTTTTTGCCGTCGATTCAAGAGAAACAAACAGCAGCATTTACCATTTCTAAACCGTTCATTAAATTTATTTATTTATTTAAACTAAATAATAAACTTAATCTGAATATATCAAACCACATAACACAGACACAATAACAGTGATGCACTGATGTCGATAAATGACCTCCTCTACTCTAAGTGGCCGATATGATCACTGAGCTTTGTAAAGCTAACTCTCTCTGCGTCTCTCTGTAAAATCGATATGCGGAAAATATCACACAGTATAATGTTATCTCATCTCACTCCGACAATTATATATTGCACCACTAGTAATCGCGGTCATAAAACGTGCAAGCAGTACGGAGCAAATTTTTTGTACGGAATTTTATACACGCAATACTGAGTCTCGTGTCGTCTCACACTTACTTTTTATGACCTCGTCTGCCAGGAACTTGGCGTTTAGTAATATTTAGGGGCCTTTGCAAAATGTTTACATTCATATAATAAACTTCCATACATTTGTTTGTTTACAGTTAGACATCCCTACATCTAAATACAAGGACATTTACTTCAAGTCGCGAGTGGACAACTACCCGGGACTGAGGAAGGTGCTCAGTGTGCAGGCAGCCACGCCGCTGCAGAGGATACGATATGTTAAGGGAGATACTGATTTTCTGTAAGTGTAACGTATTCAACTGGCCCTAGCTGAACGACTTCCTTTAAAAAAGGGCTTGTTCTGTAGATACATTCATTTCTGTTGCCATTTTTCATTGGAAAAACCATCCAGTTTTATTGAATAATCTACCAACTTACACTGGGCTCGCGTGAAGGATTACGTCCCACTCCCTCATAGAAATGAGGTCTGTGCCCCAGCAGAAGGAACGCTAAAGGGTGATTATGATATGTTATGTTATTGAAATTACAGGAAATGTCAACTTATGTCTGTAATTTCCACAATATACCTATTGGCAAACTCTTTGATTTTGAACGTATCGTCTGCCTTTTGTAGGAATACTACACAATTGCCTGGCTTGGTAAAAAAAATCAGTATTAGAGTCAGAAAGGAAATCATCTTCAAAAATTTGTTTTCATGGACTTATATGGTTTTGCCATGAGGCCAAAAGGTTCTGGAGTGGCGACCGCGTACCGGAACACGTAACGTTGGAAGGCCTCCTACAAGATGGACAGGTGGCCTTGCGAAGGCTGCGGGAATCCACTGGGTGCGAGAAGCACAAAACCGGTCGAAGTGGTGGTTAGGGAGGCCTAAGTCCAGCAGTGGAGGTCTTTCGGCTGAAAATGATGATCAATATGATTTTTACCTTTCTAATATCATACTCTTTTCTCTGTATTATCAAAAATATGTTTTGTATAATTATAGATTCGGTCCCAAGGCTGGTTACCTGTTATGCAACTACGAATTACCTGACATGCAAGGGGAAGGTGATCTCAAATGGAGTTTCCTACTCGGCGATTTGTTTATAAGGGTAAGTTTATAGATCATAATTATAACGTAGTTACCTAGTTTTAAGTTTTTTTTTTTATCATTGTCCTTCTCAATCAAAGCACCAGCCATCTAATCTCTTCACCACCCTTGGTTGACTGGTAGAGAATGCCTAAGGCATTAAGTCCGCCTTTGTACCTTTTTGTGCGAAAAGTTTAAATAAATAAATAAACGATGTAGGTTTTCCTATGCATAATATCTCTCTTAGTTTCCCAGAAACACAAGGTATAAGGGCCAAAAACTCTTAGCAGCCTAAAAGGCGGAGAAAGTACATAATTTGATACGCAATCATTTGAAATGCACACGTGTGTCGCACCTTATCGATAAATGAGCACAAAATTAGATAGCCAGTAAGTATCGATATGATTACTACTCTACGTCTGGACACAATACATTAAGTGGAAGTAACAGCAATTGCAATTTTCGTTGTTTCATTTTCAAATAATGCAGAACGTTAAAAAAAAATTGTCTGGCGAAAAAAATAGTCTACATTCTCACCCCAAATCTAGCCACTAACTAAACCTATCTTCCATCTCTTTCCCTCCACAGGCTCTAGGCCACCAGCACGTAAAGGACATAGAGAAGAGCGTAGACCTGGACATCTACTTTGGCAACAGCACTACTCCCGACATGATGCAGAAGACTGACGCAGGGTTCAAGATGGATCTCGACCATGTTTGGGTGTAAGTATTTAGGAATAAAAAAGTAGAACTGTCTTAAGTTAATACATCATCATCATCATCTGCCTAGCCTTTTCCCAAATATGTTGGTGTCGGCTTCCAGTCTAACCGGATGCAGCTGAATACCAGTATTTCATATTAATTTATTTTATATTTCTTAAGTTAATACATATAAGCAGCATTACGGTGAGATATTCCGGTTTACATTGGTGCAGTGGTGGCCCAGTTGTAACGGCTGTGTCGTTGTGTGACGACTTACAAGTTGTAGGTCGTAGGATCGAACCCCGACAGGCGCTTTACTTTGTGTAAATTATTTGATTGATTTCACTGCTCCCTACTGTTTTTGGCAATAATTAAAAAAAAAATACTAAAAGAAACATGTATTTTAAAATAAATACTCCATTAAATGTAGACTACATAATCCTTTTTCCTTTCAGAATCGGCGGCAACACCAGCTTCGGTATAATAATGAACAAACGCGTCCACCTGATCATAAACGCGATCCTTCCAAAACCTAACGTGGACGTGCACACTCTATTTATTACCGCCGACATGGGTATGGACAACGAACCGCTCAAGACTTTAGAAGCAGAGTATAGGACTGACGTCACGCAGATCGTTACTGGTGTTAAAGGAAATGTGAGTTGTTTTTATAATTACTTCTAGACACGAGGGATTTCCACTGGAACCTTCCATTTTTTTTTTTTTTTTTTTTGTATAAAAAGTAGCCTTTATCGCTCTCCAGTCCATAAACTATCTGTAAGCAAAAAATCACCTCGATCCGTCACTAGCATTCTGTGTGATAGTAGAAAAAACCAAGACACTCTCGGAACTACGTATACATACATACAAATAAATAAAATTGAAGTGTCTCTCATAATAACAGCTTTTTACTAAATTTATTTACGTAAGTATACACGGTACTTATAACAAAAAAAAATATCTGTTAAAAATGGCTGCGCGCAAAAAAAAACCATGACATTTCCGACATCTACGCGGGCGAAGCTGCTAGTTTATAATATTACTAGCGACTTGTACATGCTTCTCACGAGTGCAATTTACTGATGTGGCGACATGCCGAAACATTGGGATTTCTGTGCTATATCTAAGTTAAATATAACTTAATATAACCCAGTAACTGGGTTGTGGAGGTCAGACAGGCAGTCGCTCCATGTAAAATACTAGTATTCAGCTGCATCCGGTTAGACTGGAAGCCGACCCCAACATAGTTACGAAAAGGCTAAGGAGATGATGATCTAAGTTAAATATAAATGTATTACACACAGTTTATGTGTGTCCAGAATAAATGACACTGGTATCCTTGTCACGCTGCCATTTATTCCAGAAAGTTATCATTTATTTTCATTCAAAGCCGTGGAGTATGAGACTTAACGGCGAGTTTAAACTAAGATGCGTTAAGGAATTCCGCTTTACAAATTCCTATTGAAAAGCCAATAGTTAACTTCTAAAATCTTCTAAAGGAATTCGGCGTTACAAATACTTATTGCAGTTTTCAAAAGAAGAGTGAAAGAACACTATCTGTCCATTTCATCATAGTTGTGTATGTATTTATTTTATTTTAGAAGTATTTAAGTATGTTTATTTGTATGTATATATTCTCGTAATATTTGTTTAGTTTTTAAGTGAATTGTTTGTTTTTGATTCTATGTATTATTGTTTGTCTCCTTTGCTCTATCACACGCTGTCTACATCTCTGTATTTATTGTCCTATCTCAGGTATGCTGGAAGAGATTTCTTATGAAATAAGCATCACCTCTGTACCTATTTTTTCTGTTCTGTCTTTCAATGTCTGTTTATATATGTGTGTACATAAATGGTTAAATGATTGAAAAGCCAATAGCTAACTTCCAAAACCTTCCAATTACAGATGTTATATCTAGCGGAAAGCTTCGACACGAACTCCACAATAACCTGGACATCGGCCGCAGGCTACAAACACATCGACAATATCGTGAAGTACAAGTGGGACATCAACGGCTCCAACCATATTGATTACACGTTATCTTCGCCCATGTTTGATGAGGTACCCACGCTGAAGGTCAAGGGGTCCTACCAAAAGGATTTGGTGCATAAATTCCATATTGTTAAGTGAGTAGAGCTTTTTATTGTCAACTATTGGACATCAGTGGCGTGCATTGGTTTTCAGAATAGGTAGGCAGGAATTTAATTTCGTCGTATTAACTTGAACGAGTAAAGATCAATGAAAATGTGCAAATAGTACGGGAGCCGAGTAGGCCGTCTGCGACTGCCGACTGCCACGCGAGTTTGTGAAGATTTTGTTTTTTGTAAGGTATGATAATTTAGTGAGTTTCCTAATTGTGGGGCACACACACTAAAATGGCAGGCTTATGGTGATTTTTCGAGGTAGGCACTGCTTATATGCCTTTATGCAATGCACGCCACTGTTGGACATTGATGGTCTTTAGACATAGACACAGTTCAAGAAACGTGTTTAGATGTGATAAAACCACGTTTCTTATATGGGGTCTCCATATAATAAACGTGTCATAGAAATACACAATCTGTGAAAATTTTAAACTGTACAGACAGACAGTAGGTAGACCGTCCGTCTGACTGACAGCGGTCAGTCAGACGGACGGACGGATAGTGGAGGCTTAGTAAAAAGGTTCCGTTGGTGGTGGATCACCCACTTGGTCCATGAGTGAACTCATGAATGTTTGTAGAGGCGACATGCACCTCCCCGGCGACCGTCACATCGGGGAGCTAGACCTGCGCTACGGCGGCGTCAGGCATACGGACGGACACTTCAACTTTACCACGCCCTTCAAGAGGCTGCCTTGGCTGAAGTCTATATTCGATGTAAGTGGATTCGGGTTTATGATCTTAAGTTTCGGGTTTATGATAACTACTGTAAACAGGTTAATAGTTCGAGACGGGCGAAAGAGCAGCTATAAAAAACTTTTTAGAAGACTTTCCATAGCTTTTGGAACTGCCAACCTCATTCACGGATTATAAAAAGTTGCCACAGCCACCAAAAAAAGGCTTTCAGCTACTGTAGCGGCATCTACACCGGCACATGCGTACCACGCATCATACTGACGTCACGCAGAATCCTGCATCGCGCAAGCAGAGTTTACCGCGCAACTAGCATATATACATCGTCCCGACATCAATCGTCGGATACTTGCCCACCAGACACGACACCCGTCTAGTCGAGAATCCTCCCTTTTCTATGGGGGATGAGTGATTTTTACACCCCATTCCTTATGAGGAGAGGTATGCCTCAATACTAATGTCCCCGAACATGTTATCGAGCCGACAAATTCGCCTATCAAAAGGTCGAGCTGTTCTAAATTTTGGAGCGTATATTGTTCTAATGAAAATCTAACGTTTCCAACTTTAACTAACTTTACTCACTCCACCATCTTGGATCGAAGATAAGATAAATGAATGAACTTTCAACATTATTTTCTATACAAATATGTATTTAATTTCCATTTATTTATTTTAACAGATAAACAACCTCGAAGAAAAATCGGACAACAAAGTAGACCTATTCTGGCCAAACAAAACAGCATCTATAAACACAACACACCGATACCACAAACAGGACAAAGGCTTCACTCAAAACGGCATCATTTCACTTTCCGTTCCATTGAGCCGTCAACATGTCGTCAACACAGAATACTACTACATTCAAGGAGACAAAACCAGCAACGGTAATGCAACAATTGATTTCGATCGAGAACGATTCGTCAAAGGATCTTTCAACCAGATTTTGAGTAAGAGTGCTAGGAATTTGGACCTGGCTACTATGGATATAGAGGTGGAGAATGTACATACGCCTGTTGGAATTAAGTATATTCATGAGTATGATGAGACTGGGAACACTGTGAGTATGATTTTGTTCAATTATCCATGTGATAACCTGTGATCTGACGTAAAACACATAATGAGTTCTAAAGTCTATCTAATTTAATCTGTGGTAAATGTCATGTCAACTAACTATTTATTGACGTGTACATTTTACCAAGCCACACAGAACGGCTACTATAAGTTTCCAATGTTACGACTTGATACAAAAAAAACATTACGTATACAGATCAGACTTTGCGATACCAATTATCGCAAAGTCTGATCTGTATACATTGTCCAAAAATCTCGTTTACAAAGTAGATAAATGGAAATACAAATAATCAAACACAATAATATTTTTTCTTTGTCAAGTTAATATCCTTTACTAATTTTTCATTTTAAATTCTCTGAAATAAGTGCTTTTCACGCTCCATTTTTGCAAAAAACAAACCTTAATAACCACCCAACACTACTTCTTACCTTCAGCCTTTTCTGATCATCAACGACATTACAGGACGTAAAACAAGCCACAGTATTCCATCTCCACAACGCTACAAAATTCAACGTGACCGGTAAACTAGACGTCTACACATACGATATCGGAAAAGACTTGAAGCTGACCGCGATACACGGCAATAGAACTTGGACGTTCGACAACAAGTACGAGGCGGTCGATAAGGAGTTAAAGCAGGGAACTAACATCAAGTGGGCCGAGGATGTCTGGTTTAACTACAATTTACATGTCACTAATATGACTACGGTGAGTTTTTTGAGAAGAGAATAAACCCACGGAAACACCCCCAAACACCCACAAGAAACCCCCAAACACACTACTACACCCTCACACACCCACAAACACACTCCCTAAAACACCTCTACATACCCACAGATACACCCCTGCTTAGTAAGGTAGGTAAAGACTTGAAACTGACCGCTATACACGGCAACAGAACTTGGACATACAACAGTATGTATAATATTACCAACCGAATGTATTGTCGACCTCGTAATTACTATACCGTCGTAAGGTTGAATTTCATTTGCACTTCATACAACGACAAGGTCTTTTTGCTTTTAAGACCAATGTGACTCTAGATAGTTTCAACCTTAGTGAAATAGCAATTAACTGAGACTTGTCAAAAGTGGTAAAGCAATTACGGGGTCAACTTTACAGTGTGACAAATTCTAAGAAGTATTACGGCATGATTTAGCTAAGAAAGAAAACTAAAGAAAATAAGTTTATTCGACCCAGGTTAAGTAAGGCACACGATATTCACAAAAAACAAAAAAAAAAAAACTTAAAATAGTATTGTATGCCTCACGGCTCCGCCAAATACGCACAGTTCAGCATAAATGTTAGACAACTAATGTTTGACGCTAGTACAAAACTTGTTGCATCTTTTTTAGCACAGTTCTACTTAATACATAATAAAAAGCGGCCTCCTTACTACAGCGCCTGTATGGTGGTAACAACAGCATTCTAAAAATGATCCCTGCCAGAGTGGACTGTCCCTTACAGGGACACTGGGTGAGGACAGTCCTATGTCTGAATTAAGAATAATAATAATTAATGTTTGAAAACTAACAATACTAACTTATTAACTAATATTTATAAAAGCATTATTTTTACTAACACCAAAATACTAACAAAATTATGGACCTAGTCTGAATTAAAGTTTTATTTATAATTAATATCCCACAGGCTGACACCGAATCCCAACAACTAGTAATGAACGTTTGGTGGCCGCTCCGTAACTTCAACCTAGTCGCGCTATACAACCTACAGGACACACTACTCGACGGCACAGCCAAACTACACTGGAATGTGAAGGAGGAGAACAAGACTGCTGAACTTAGGGGACGCTGGGAGAACCCGCCCGTCACTGAGGGGAATCTGCATAATGTGGATTTGTCGTTGGCGCATCCGTCGTTTAGGAAGGTAAGCGTCGATTGTAAAAGTTGTACCAAAAGTTACAAATATTTCGTCACTAATTTGTTGTCAAGGTTAAAAAATTTAATTTTTTAAACCAATCTCAATAAGCTCTTAAGTATCAATAATAATAAAGACTGTTTATTTGGAACAAATACAATGAAAGAAAACAAACAACGACTCAATCGGTCTTTCAAAAGTTTCTTCGGGGGATCAACTGAAATGTAATAATGTAATGTAATGATATTGACATTGTATAATTACATCGTCACAAAACTCCTAAAAGATCATATTCGAGAAATCGGAAACAAAACTTAAAATGAGTCTTCATTTAAAAGGACCAGATTTCATATAAATCTCCTTTTTTCGGCGAGCCAGTTTTAAACGGAGATTCATATTTAACAATCTCTCTAGAATAAGACACCAATAGCCAGAATTGCAGAGAGTAGCGGTGGCCCAGTGGTAACGGCCCCGACTTACGTATTATAGGTCGTAGGTTCGATTCCTGACAGGCGCTGAACTTTATATAAATTACTTCATCACCACTGCTCTCAAAACGCTGAAGAAAAACATCGTGAGGAAACCGGCATGTCCTAGAACCAAAATTTCAAAGAGATGTACCATCTACCTACCCGCACTGGGCCCGCGTGGTTGATTACGGCCCATCCCTCTCACGACAGCGGGTCCCAGCAGTGGGAACATTACAGGCTGATTATGCAATAGTACCGTGACCACCATATCGAGCTATAGAAAGAGCGCACAGATATGAGTGACAGAGACGACGCTCTACAAACATGAACTTATTCTAAAACTGAATGTGCTTTGGCCAGTATTTTAGTAATGTATAACATTCTAACCACATTCCTTCTCTTACAGGACGTAACCCTGAAAGGCCAATACCTATCAACGCCATCAGTAATGTCAAACGTATCCCTAGAGTTACAATACTCAGATTACGAAAACGAATACTTGAAACTGAAGTCGATTCTAACGGACAACTCAAACGGACCTGTCAGAGATTACAAATTCGCCTTGACCTGTAAACATCCGTCTACAAATTTGGACTTGGACATGAAATCAGATATAAATATACGTAGTCATTGGTATTACTTTAATAACTTCTATAGGTTCCAGAAGTCACTTTTCTATGAAAAGCTGAGGCATAATCAGTTTTTGATTGATTCAGCGAATAGTGCTATTCATTGGGAGGTGAGTACATGTTCTTATTATTTTTCTCTGGTAACATTGTTGGGTAAGATTCCCCTTCTTGCTTTATATAGTGTTCCCAATCGAGACTCCTAAGTTTTACATATGGAATTTCTCATTAGTAACTCGGAGTCTAGATTTGACTTGACAAATGGTAATAAGCTTGCTCTCGATTACATCGGGTTAATAACGGGTGAAATATTAGTTACACCTCTGCGAATAACCATCGCGGTCTAACCCATCGCCATCGGCGAATAGGGGAGTAATCTTATGAACCTGGCATTAAAATAAATGTTACACTAAGTGACCTAGGATTCATAGTGTTACGAGCTTCGGGTTCGTGACAATAAAAACTGCCGATATAAATTACCAAAAATTACACTTTAATTGAACAACACAATAACAACTCAAACACACTAATTATAAAACACAATTGCACTTAAGTCGCACTTGAAGATCGCTTTCGATGTATTCGCGTGTATCGCTGATCCAAGTCTGACTCGGTCGTGTCTAATCCCGGCCTTTTAAAGCGCCGCAGATAGTTCTAGAACCTTCTATTGTAGAAACATCTAGAAGGTTCGTACATACCGGCCCCGACTGACCAGATAGAATTTCTAGAAGGATCTATTAGTTCTGCTACTCGATACTAGATGGCGCTAGTGGTAACTAATGTCACCATGTACCAGGCATTAATTGTGGCGCGCAACACTAGTGTTGCAGCTTATTTTCTAGCTCTAACTATATTTTTCCTTTTTCAGCGTGCAAACGAAACCTACTTCTACAAAGTAAACGGCACTTGGGACCTCGCGTATCCCGAATACACAATAAAGACATCCGTGAGCCGACCAACCGGGAACGATACTGGAACCGCGACGCTTTACATGAAGAACAGGTCGTTTGTGGCTCACTACAATAGTACTGATGGTAAGTCAAAGATAGATGAGACCTTTTTCCTCCCTTGGTTTTTTTAAGAAATAAATACTCTTGGAAGAATAGAATCTAAGTATTTCAACAGCTAACGCCCTTGTAATGTATTCAATTTTAAATCAGAATGTAATATATTCAATTATTGTTTTTATTCTTAACTTTTTGTTCAAGTTTATTACACGTCTTACTTAATTTAGTCTGTTTTAGTTTATATTTGTTTTATTTTAGCTTAATATACTTATCAAGGCAGCAAGATATATAATCAGTGCTATGTAGGCCGTAATTGTCATTTACATTAGTCATAGTAATTTAGTTATTAAGATATAACAGAATGAATAAATTGCTACTTGAAAAGGATATCATTTATTCATTCTCTTACATAATTATTTTATTTATTTATTTAAATGCCTTAAAATTATCATTACAGGTCTTACTTAACCTAATGCGATAGCCAAGTCACACACAAAATTAAAAATAAGTCACAAACTACATCTCGTTCATAAAGATCATTGTTTGTAACACAGTGTAAACAATAGTACTTTTGCGAATTCACCGCAGTGACATGTAAATATATCAATTTCGACCTGAATATAATTGATGGTGCGAATTGCTCGAGTCAGAGGGGTTTTATCTTTGAAAGCATACACTATCGGGAAAAGAATATTGAAGGTTAAACCTCCACCAGCGTCAGGCATAGGCCTGACCTGGCAGCTAACGGGTTAAATTGATAAAAAAAGATAAATAAATAACAAAAGCATATTTTTTTTATACAGAGGCACTTAGGGAGAGCCCTATGAGCTAACCTGTCCAGGTTCTAGCTGCAAAAACTATATTCTCATTCTTAATTTATTTTCTAACCACGTCTCTTCTCTTCCAGATATCTCATACCACATGATAGGTCAAATCGTGGACACCCGCTACGCTAAATTTGACTCCTGGCGAAACTTCGACGACGTTACTACTATCGATCTTGCTTCATACATCCGCCTGAACCACTCGCGACTACTAACCAGCTCAGTAAAATGGCGTCCAGAGATCTTCAGTGAAGTTAAGTCCACAGCAGTATACACATTGAAACTTCTATACAGCCAAGTCAATGACACCCTCGTGATTATAAAAGAAATGCCCATGGAAGCTCATTTAGCTCTCAAGAACATCTGGTCTGACTCCAAACCGAGGATTCGCGACTTTTTAGACGATCTGAACGATTTACACGTCATTAAAGACGATTTGGACGAGTTTGAACGGTTCTTGAACCAGTCCTACAGTCATAACGACTTTTACGTCAAAGATATTGTAGAATTTACGTACTATGTGCTAGATGAGATGGCTATAAGGAATCATTTGGAAAGTTTGCCCGGTATTGTCAATGATATGTGGGGAATGATGGGTAATACGAGTCAGTCGATCAAGCAGAGTCTAACCTACATAGTCGATTCGATCAAAAAGGCGTATGCAAACTTTTTGGAATCCGTTAACAGAGTACTCGAAGCAGATTTCATGGAATTAGTATCGGATAGATTAGAAGCGATGATTCTACAGTATGATACTTTTATAAGAGATTTACATATGAAATTCCTGGAGTATTGGGAAGAGACTTGGGTGAATGCGACGAATCGACTTTCGAAATACTGGCATGAAGTCTTGAAGTCGATTGAGCCGCTGTTCTTCAAGGTGTTGCATTATACCGAATCGTTTGTGTTCACTGTGTGGAAGAGTGTCATGGATTTCTTCTATAATAGGACGCAAGAGTTGACGGATTCGCCTTATTTCAACTATGTGTCGACGTTTGGACATGAAATGGATCGGTAAGTGTGATTACTTTTGCATAATTATAATATATAAAAATAAGTCAATCGTTTTGACTTATGTTTTTCTTCGTAAGAAAACCTGCTGTAGTAACTTGAAAATATAAAAACAAAGAAAAAAATTGTCATGAATTATTCAGTCTCATCATTTGGGTATCGTGTTACGAAGTAACTGTGTTGTAGCGGCAGTCGCTCCTTGTAAAATATGCATGCCTAAGTATACCGCGGCATTGGGGCCGATGAAATTGCAATTTAAAACCCCTTGCCGTGTCGTGCCGCCAGCGGGCGCCCTAGGGCTAGCAATTTCGTAAAATGGTCTTATCCTAACTTATATACCTTTTTTCCCCAGAATCTACAAAGACCTAATGAACAACGATCTAATAACGAACATAAAGAAGTACAGCAAGAAACTGTTCAACGTGGTCTGGAGCAAGATAGAGAAGTATATTCCGTTCAAAGACGAGTTCACGCAACTGTACGCAGAGTTCAGAAACGCTTGGCAGAACTTCTTGAAGACTAAGCAAGTGGTCTATGTTAGGGAAAAGGTAAGAGTTAAATTGAACCTTATTGGCCAAAGTGCAAGTGGTATTTATGTTAGGTGGAAGGTAGGATTTTGAACTTTATTCCTACGTCGTAAGGCTGAAAATTGACTATTTATATCAGTGGCAATTTGAACTGAGATAGAGAAGTACATTTCCTTTAAAAACGAGGTCACGCAACTGTACGCAGAGTTCAGAAACGCGTAGCAGAACTTCTTGAAGACTAAGCAAGTCGTCTATGTTAGGGAAAAAGTAAGAGTTAAATTGAACCTTATGGGTTTGTAATAAGAGTTAAAGTTTGACAAAGAGCTGAGCTCAGATATAACAAAAACGTTTGGTTCAAGGGTTTTTGCTTGACTGAGCAAGTAATGTACTTATGTTAGGAAGAAGGCAAGATTTAGAACTTTATTGCTAAGGGTTCAGAAAGTTGAAGAAGTTTGGTTTAGCAGCTTTGATATGGTGAAAATCGTTTGGAAATGTTTGTCGGTCTTTATCGTGGTGTAAGTTTCCTAATTGACTGTCAACGGAAAGAGTTACGCAAAAAGTATTGCAAAGATATAATAATTTTAAAAGCACTTGGCTTTAAGTCCATGGAGGTATTCCTTATAAGATTGAAGTTAACAGGGAGCCTACTCCGAAGTGCAAAATGCGAATGTTCGGATCGGACCGACACATGGCCGAACCGAATATTATTGAAAAAAGTTTGCATCGGCTCAGTTGGGTCGGGACTATAGTCAATATTCGAAAGAGTGTAGGAGTGTAGGATCGGAACCGACCGAACCAAATAGTAACTTCGTAGCAGGAAACGGTCGAACATTCGGCCGATATTACTTCGGAGTAGACCCCCAGTTCACTGTAACCATAATTTCAATGCAATAAGGTTGAAAGTTAAATTCTATAGCACTAAGACACGCTATTGACAAATCATGCTTTTTCTCTTTTTCAGTATCAAGAAGCATACGTCCGTCTAAAGTGGTGGTACGACTACTTCTTGATCGGCGAAGCGTTGCAGACGGTCGGAGAGATTCTGTACGCGAAGCTGACTGATATGAGCAAGACTGCGCTACAGTATGAGGAGTTGTAAGTTTTGTTATGTAAAATCTCACTTATTTACGACTGAAAAGGTTTTCTCGCCAATTTTTTTTTTTTATTTTGTCCTCAAGGTAACTACAACAGGTAACAATCACAGTATATATCACTAGATTCACATTAAAGGTTTCGACCTGAGGGGCAATTCTCGTAATTTTAAGAACGTTCACAGTCTGATCTCAGTCTCAATCCGTCAAAAATTCCTCTAATTTCCCTCCATTTTGACATGTTTTTGACATTTGTGTGAAATGTCCAGGGATATTATTATTATTATTATTTGTTTGTCGCCGAGATGAGTCTGCGACTAGATTTTGACCGTTTTAAATTACGAGAATTGGCCTTCTGATTATCACCCAAAGCGTAATTGCACAACATGACTAGCAACAACAATAGTAATGATGACAACTACAGTAAAAAGCTTAGTTCACAAAATTACCCACAGCCAGAAAGTCTGTGCGTCTGCCTTCCGACACACTTCTACTTAGGCACTAATGTGTAGGAGATGAAACACTTTTTTCTGAATAAATCTAAAAAAATATCAATGTCTTATTCATAATGTTTTACTAACAGTTTTGTTATGACGCCTCTAGTATTTTTACCAATCACACAATTTACAGTGCGGTTAATATAACCCTAAATACACTATAAGTAAAATGCTTTCTGGATGTTTTCAAATCACTATTTAGACTTTTTAAAAGGTGGTTATTTGTAAGTGACACAATCCGTTTGTTTACTTAATAAACTGGGCATAATTAATAAAAATAAACAGCAGTATTATTTTGTCTAATATGAACACACTACAATCAGCAATCTGCTTACAAATTACTGCCATTGAGGCATTTAGGGTCAGGCAAGGGCTGATATTATAGGCATTGCTTAGCTGTTTTACGTGCACATAAAGCAATATAAACTCTGGAGAAGGTTGTAACGAGGATTATAATTCCTAATTATTAAAATTAGAAAATATTCAAATTCCTAACTGAACAGACAGCTGTGCTGCTGGGGAGTTGGTTGCGCCACTTCTTCTTCCCAGCGATAGCACTAGGAAGTGGTGAAGGGCGGGCGTTTTTGGGGGACTGTCCTTTATAATTTTGACGTTCGAAAAGTGCTGATTCTCAGCCTTATTTGAATAAATGACTTTTGATTTTGATTAATCACAACTCCATTTCCAGACATCGAACACCAAAAACGAACTTCGTATTCGATCCCCGAGTGGGTGCAATACTCCTCGAACAGAAGCTCCCGATGTCTTGGCACGCCTTCAACCGCACCCCAGACTTCACTGAAATCTCAGAGTACCGCGCCGTTAAAGACTTCATGGATGAATGGCTGACGACTAACAAGAGTATCTGGTCGTTCTACTATGACATCAGACCGTATATGGACTTTGATAACTTGATGCCTCCTTTTGCTGGTGAGTTTTTTGGACTATTTTTTTACCGTTACTGCACTGTGGTGGGCCTTTTTTTTCTTGGGGATATCCTCATGGATACCTTCCGTCTGGGAAGAACGGAGGGTTATGTCGGACTTCTACCGACTAAAACCCCACTGTTCCTTCTAGTAACATGAGTCGGGGGCCCGGGAGTTAATTGTTCATTCGCCGCATTCTCGACTAGTATCAGCTCGCCATGCCTAGCGGACCCCATCACTGTGATGGGCCTGGGTTTCGTTCTCGAGTCAGTTGAACCTCAGCAAAATGCAGTAGGCAACTCATTTCTATTGGCATAAACAGACACCTCCTAGTTTATCCTTATATATGATAAAAGCCAGAAACTTACCTGGGTCAGTATATGTACAGTCCGATTCAAACTTTATGGCGGCTCGAAACATGAGGCGAGTCGCTGCGCAGTAACAAATTCACGTGTCAGCGGGGGTGAGGGGTGAGGTACTGCGCAGCGAGTAGCGCACTTCAAAGGCGCCGTAAAGTTTGAATCGGACTGAATCTTACAGCAAGCTTTCTTTAAAACATTTTTTTTTTTTGTAAAACGATTTTTTTTAACTGGCTGTCATTTGTTTCATCTTTTCTAAAGAAACCCCATTTTCTTTTATCCATCATCATCTTTCTGCCCTTGTCCTATGTTGGTTGAGGTCGGCGCAACGCGATTTATTCTTCCTATCCAGTTAACAGATTTGATCACACACATAAACTTACGCCTTCTTCCCATGGGGATAGGCAGGAAATACAGAACAGAACGCCACCTACTATGATCCTTCACTATACCCTGTCGATTAGGTTAACCGTTTTTTGATAGCTGCCTTAAAACGTACATATTCCAGTATTATGTAAACGTTAACTTTAAAATGCGTAATAAAATAAATATATAAACTGCCTTATCTTATTATCTTATTTATAGCTTCTTACATACATTATAATACCGTACGTGTATCAATTAATGTATTGTGTGTTGCTGCAATCACTAGTCCCATCTGTTCAAAAACGGTTTACCTAATGCACAGGGTATAAAAGCTCTTAAACTAAATTCTTCTTCCAGGCATGGCAATGATGACCGGCCAAGGCACTCTAGTGACATTCGACAAGCGGGTCTTCACGATATCAGAAGCGGGCACGTTCCTTCTGAGCAAGGACTACAGACAGGACAACTTTACCGTTCTCATGGAGAGCAACGACCAGGGGAGGTACAACCTCATCGTGCTGACTAGGAGGACTCTTCTGCATATCGATTTGTATAGAGAGGTAAGCTTTAAAACTAATAATAATAATATCCCTGGACATTTCACACAGCGCCATCTAGTCCCAAGCTAAGCAACCTAATGCTAAAACTAGGTGTTGCCTGCGGTTTCTTTCGAATCCTAGAAGTATATTTCACTTGCATACATATAAGTTTTCCCTATGTCCTTTTTAAGGTCGTGATTTAATTTTGACTAAAGCCGTCTGCCCATCACTCCAGGTGCATTTGTGAACGTGTCCTGGGAGTTTTGGAAGAAACAAGGGGAGGCCTTTGCTCAGCAGTGAGATACAATATAGTCTAACAAAAAAAAAACTGTCTAAAAGTTTTAACGTGAATATCTGACACACAAACAGAGAAAAAGCGAATACTTTTCCTGATACTGGAACCAAATCTAGAAATTTCGATCTCTTCACAAACACTATTTGTTGCCAATCTACATAAGTTAGCACGTCGCGATGAAGAAATAATGAAGCACAATCATATGGAACTGATACAGAAATATGGATCTTATTGTCAGTTATACAAGTTTCATTTTTAATTGAAGCCTTACTTCTCCCGTCCTTACTTTCTGACTAACCCCCCATTTATGTACTTCACAGGAAGTTTCAATCGGGCATACAGTACTAACCCTGCCTGCGTTGGTAGACGGTCTCGTGGTGGACAGACAAACGGACAAGCTGTCTGTACAAGGACATAATGGTTTGGAGATACAGTGCAACTTGCTCTTCCATACTTGTAAACTACAGGTGTCAGGTACGTAGGCAACTATGTATTGTAAAACTTAATAATTATTCGAATCTGAATATGGTGTCATGCCTTAAGTTCTGAGTTGAGCTGCACGAGTACTCATAAATGCGTGCACTGACTGGACAGGTCCACTCGATCTGTGTGTCTCTTTCATTAAAAGACCATTTCAGACACCAATCTACATGGTCTTCACATGTTCTAACCAAGATTATTTCTGGACTGTAAAAGAGACCGTGATCTCTGAGTTTGTTTCGGCCTTTCAGATAAAATCTATTTCAAGACATATGCTGTTTAAATAGCTACTCCGGTCCTCATATTTTGAGCGCCATTTTAGTATGCAATTTTCATTTTCACATAAAACTTACGTAATTTTTTTTAACATGTGGTACTGTTGTGACGTTTCATCTCACTTATGATAAAAAAAAAACAATTCTTTTCATTTACTTTCCCTCAATAGGCTGGTACTACGCAACCCTAGGCGGCCTCCTAGGAACCTACAACAACGAACAATACGACGATCTCCTCTTGCCCAACAACACGTTCACGACATCAATCCCAACGCTGGGCCACAGTTGGAACATAGTGCCCAGTGCCAACCCTACTAACATTGAGAACAAAGACCTAAAGAATGATACACAATGCGAGAAGTTCTTCCAGAATAAGGTGTCGCCGCTACATCCGTGTTTCTCTGTTGTAAGTATTTTTAAGACTTATTTTTTTTAATAAAATACTTATGAGAAGAAAATACTATGTAGGTGTTTTCTGGTGCGGTTCAAATGCAACTAGGGGCAATCTCAGATGCATTACTTTACAATTTGTTTTCGCTGCCATTGGAAAATCGACACTGCGCATGTTGAAATAAAGTCGTAATAAATAACCTAAACCCTTCAATCAATAAGCCCAAACCGCGAGACTGTCCACTTGGATGCTCTCGCGGTTAATACTCAAATTTATTTATTTTCGACTTTCATCGCAAGCAATATTGATATTTCTTAGGCAGTGAAAAGCATGATGACCAACGCCGTGTTTTCACTCTCTTACACTATACTAAAGCTGTCTTTCCACTCTCTTACACTAATTAAAAGCTTGAATCAATATTGAAATACATACTTTTGTATATAAAATACAATATAATTATGTTACTTTCTCTAGATACCGTCACTACCATTCTACGCGGAATGCATGTCAGGTGGAGCAGCGTGTGCTTTAGCGAGCGCTTACAAAGAGCTGTGTCTACACCAACACGTGCCCACACATATGCCTGACCACTGTCATCAGTAAGTATACAGGAAATTTTCGCAGCTTTCACGAGGGACGGTTTAAAAAAAGTCCGATTTTCGACAGTGGCGCCGATTCCTTTGTTCACAAACTAAACTAAATTTAAGTTCACTGCATCTTTTTCTTTCTATTTCATTAAGAAAAGGACAGAAGATAAATTTTAGTTCAGTCCCGTCAAATTAGGTAGCTCCTGACGTAAAGTGACGTATTTTTAGTAGCCATGTTTTTAATCACGTCTAAACTTGTCTATGGTTTGTCTTCATTTGACAGGACTAAACTAATGTTTATCTTCTGTCCTTTTCTAAATGAAATAGAAAGAAAAAGATGCACTGAACTTAAATTTAGTTTAGTTTGTGAACAAGGGAATCGGCGCCAGTAAGTTCTGCTAGCAGTGGGAATAAAGGTCTCTCTTTACCAAATTTTTTAATACTGATGAGTTCTTTTCGAAACCTCTTAGGTATCGATTGGTGAGAAAATACCTTACAATATAATTTAAAAACACCGCCTGTATGCCTCGAAGGGTTTCGCCTGTTATGTTAAGAAAATAACTTACTAAGAAGAAAAATAACAAAGGCAATGATCGGTGTTCTTTTTTTGATTCTATGTATTATTTTTTGTCTCCTTTGCTCTATCTCACGCTTTCTACATCTCTGTATCTATTGTCCTATCTCAGGTATGCTGGAAGAGATTTCTTATGAAATAAGCATCACCTCTGTACCTATTTTTTCTGTTCTGTTTTTCAATGTCTGTTTATATAATTATGTGTGTACATAAATGGTAAAATAAATAAATAAAAATTACTCTACCTAAACAATAATGAGTCAAGTCGCATTGGTAATTAAACTTGCCGTGATTTAAATGAAAAACTAAGTATAGAGTGCTACAAGAATATTTTGGTGCCTTAACGACATTGACAGGGGGGCGTTGTTGGTAAACATTTATAAAATGTAGTAACCGAAACTGTATTGGCAAAACAAGATGGCGACGTTAGTTCCGATTTTGGCCACCCGCCAAAACCACCTTGTAGCGTTGTAATTTTCAATTCTAGACCCAAGACGAAAAATATCCTTTACTTTCATCGATTCCTAAAACTAACATAACTATTTCTTCCACAGATGCACGACCCCACAAGGTGACATAATAGAAGAAGGATCGTTCCATATCCTACAATACATCCCGAACTCGACCGACGTCGTGTTCATAGTTGAGGCGCAGCATTGTAACAAGAACCTTCGCAAGAGCAAGAACATGGACCTCTTTGTTGAAGCCTTCGATATCAAGATGCAGGCTAACGGGCTCTCCGATAATAGGTGCGAAAAACATGAATCCCCGTTTTCACCTAAATGATTTTGTACAATTGGATTTTGTGGCGCTGAACTGAGTCGCCTATTGTTACAGTGAAATCAAACGGGCAATTTCCGTAATTTTAGGAACGTTCACAATCTGATCTCAGTCTCAATCTGTCAAAAATACCTCTATTTTCTTTACATTTCTGACAACTTTTTGACATTGATTGTCGCTGAGATAAGATTGCCCAGATTGTCCCATGGGGCAGTACGACAGCAGTGTCTTTTAGTTTGTCAATGACCAGAAAATGCCATAGCCAAAAGCATTATTTTTAATAGGTTTTCTCAGGTAGTCAAGCAGGAATTAGTAATTGTAAACCTTAGTGTTATCTTTTGCTGCATGCTTTTCGAAGCATTATTATTACACACTAGATGGACGGACGACCTTAAGAAGGTTGCTGGGACGGACTGGATGAATGAAAATCAGGAATAAAATTATCCGGAGTTAGCAAAATGAAGTGAAAATGGGCTGGCCATGTTTGTCGATGGACCGATGGCCGGTGGAGCAGACGAGTCCTGGAGTGGAGACCGCGTATCAGCAAGCGTAGTGTGGGACGCCCCCAGCTAGATGGACGGACGAGCTAAAGAAGGTGGCTGGGGTAGGCTGGATGCGGAAGGCAGAGGAGAGGGTGTGGTGGAGCAGCCTGGGAGAGGCCTATGTCCAGCAGTGGACTGCGATAGGCTGAGTTGATTGATTGATTATTACACACTAGCTTCTGCCCGCGGCTTCACCCGCGTGGATGTCGGAAATTATCACACGGGAACGTGCTACCGAGACTGCTGACCGAGACCAGCCGTTTCGGAGTTTAGCCGGAACAAACAAACAGACATACAGACAAAAAACATATGTTTTTTTTGTTATAAATAGCGTATATACTTTCATATGCGTTAAGTAAAAAGCTGTTATTTTGATATTACAAACAGATACTTCAATTTTATTTATTTCTATAGATGTATAGTATCGATAACTGTAATTTAATAATCGTATCTTACAACTTTTTGCCAATATCACCCGGTACCATATTGTTTATAGAAAATCTCACAGGAAAAAAACGCAGGGAATAGATCAATCAATATTGATCAAGAATTAAAATTGGCAATAGTCCTAATGATGATATTTTTTATACAGGTACGCCATCGTAGGTTTCGGCGGTCGCGGCGTGTACCGTCGCCCGCGCTCGCTGTACGTCAACAACAAGGTGTTCACCAACTCTATAGAGATATCACAGCATCTGGACAACTTTATTATCGGTAAGGCCGTTTTATCTTTCGACTAGCTATTTCCCGTTGCTTCTAATATAAATTATCCCACGTGAACGCGGATAAAAGTATTGTAGGACCTAGTCCAGCCCCAGCAGTCTCGACATTCATAACGATCGCTTTACGACCGAATTCGGTCGCAAAGTCCTGTCACTCCATACATTTCACCTGTCAATCCGGGACTTTGCGACCGAATTCGGTCGTAAAGCGATCGCTATGAATGTCGAGACTGCTGGGGCTGGTAAAAAATCTATTGTTCCATATATTTTGTCGATTATTTATTTGAACACAAATTCATGGGAAAGCTGTTGTTGTTTTTTCGCGATTTCAGCAACAGCCCAATAGTAAAAATTATTCAAAACAAGGACCCCTTTTTGGATTAAGGATAAATAAAAGCTGACGTTGTATATTGGAGTAGTTTGTTTCACCGCTTTTTGCCCCTTGCTTGGTATCCGCATGCTCAACCTCATAGCGAGTGAGACGGCCTTATTCTGTTGTTCTCTGGGTGAATTCACAAGGTATACATTGTTTGTGCTTTGTTATAGATAATTTTAAGTTAGTATGGGCGCATTTATCGCATTGTGGTAACCTGTAATGGTAGATGTAAGAAGATAAATAAATAATAAATAAATCTGTGAAAGACAGGCGCTTGTACAGACGCCAGCAGGTCAAGCTACCCGAAACTGTCAAATTTTCCCAATGAACTTTGAACCTTAATGCTTCAGCGATAAAGTTGAAAATCTTTTAAATAAATTTGACAGATTGTAGTAGCTTGATGTGCTGGCGTCTGTACCTTTTTTATTCTTTTTTACTTTCCACATTTAGAAAGTACTTACTTGCTTAGTGTTGCCAATTTTAAGGTTTTAAACTTAAAAGAAAAAACGGAACAGTACTACAGAACTTTTTTTGTCCGTCTGTCAGTAGTTTTTAACCAATTAGACGGCACAGTTGGCGCAGTGGTTAAGCGATTGACTGCTGCGCTGCGTGTCACGGGTTCGATTCCCGCACGGAACAAATATTTGTATGGCCTATAAGTAGTTGTTCCGGGTCTGGCTGTTTGTGTATTTGAGTTTAAATGTTTGTAAACGCACCCACAATACAGGAGAAATTCCTAGTGTGGGGCAACGTTTTAAAAAAAGTTCCTCATTCTTTGTTCCTCTAGACAAAGCCGACCTTGTCCGCGGAAATCGCACGACACGTACAGACATGTTCGCGGCGCTGAGCTACGCAACACACCTGCCGTTCCGCGCGGCTGTACCGAGGACGTTTATACTCATGCCCTGCTCCAAGTGTGACTCCGCCTTTATGAGGGTAAGTTCACGTAGTTTGTTGTATAAATAAGTGACATTTGAGACAAAATTAATTGTTTCTGAAAGACATTAATATGAATGCTTCATGAAAGACTGCACAAAGGTGAACTTAAAGCTATAGGGATTTTCTACAAAGCCATAGACTTTTTTAACTGTCTCGCTGGTCGCAACCTTGGGGAGGAATGAGGAAAATGTGGTGAGGAAAGTTTTGAGCATGAATGTGGATGGCTATAAGTGTAGGGGAAGACCAAAGAAACGATGGATGGACTGTGTTAAAGATGATATGACTGGAAAGATGGTGATTAATAAGATGACTACCAATAGAGAAGTATAAAAACAAAAGTCAATTATCCAAATTACATTACATCACAAAAGACAGTCCCCAAAACGCCCGCCCTTCACCACTTCCTGGTGCTTTAGCTGGGAAGAAGTGGCGCAACAAAATCCCGAGCAGAAGGAGAAGACATGTAGCGCCGGCCGCTCCCAAATAAACTGGAATGACCAAGTGAATGATGATATTGTTAATTGTTGTTTATGCAGTTGGACTACTCAACGATCTACCACAACCTGATGGAGAGCTCTGTGACGCTGCACATTCTGATGGACGATGACTTCATGCTGTCCAAGAAACGAGCTGCCAAGTACTTGTTCGGTAAGTAAATATTACATAAGATGTGGCCAAGTAAAAACCAACCATAATTCAACGTCCAAGGTACAGACGCCAGCAGGTCAAGCTACCCGAAACTGTCAAATTTTCTTAATCAACCTTGAACCTTAATGCTTTAGCGATAAAGTTGAAAATCTATTAAAGAAATTTGACAGATTGTAGTAGCTTGATGTGCTGGCGTCTGTACCATAATGGCATGAACCTACTTTCATTTAATATTTAAATTTTATGGCCTGTTTGGCCCGGTCCAGATAGGTTCCCCTTAATGTATCTGGTAAACTATTTTCCAATTTTGTTGTATGAGAATATTGAATGAAATTTAATTTGATAAATTAACTGTTCGTTTTCTATTCATTAAATTAAATTTAATTCGAAAACATCCATCAGTTTCTTACTAAACTTCAACTATATCCGAAGACCCTGATTACTTATCCTGTGGTGACCGTTCATACAATATTTGACACATGTTAGTTGGTGGCGAAGGGTCCACCCCCTATTACATGGAATTAACCATAATGTCGTAATACTAGCTACACATTTACCTAGCCATTCGAGAATGCTGGCGTGATGTTATGTGATAATAATTTTATGATATTTGACAGTTGCTCGCCAATGATTACCTTGGAATGCCCTACTCATCATCATCTGCCCCCCCCCCCCCCTTGGAATGCCCTACTGATACTATTTATATATTTTCTTTACCCAGGTGTCGACAACACACTAGCCTACACAAATAAGGACTACGAGCGACTCGTGGGTGACGCAGCGCTCCGGAAACAAGTGAAACTGCCTAAAGAGAAGCTCGGGCTTTGTACCTCACTCGCTATGGAGACCAACGGTACAGTATTATATATATATATATATATTTTTTATGTTTTTATCCGCATATGAGTTTGGGGTAAACATTGGCGGGAAGAGCGTGACTCCAGCGAGCCATCTACTCGTACGTATTTGCGCTTAGGTCCACACAGGTGTGGGTGGACTACACAATGTCTTTCCTTTTAATTCTTTTCCTGTAGCTTCTTGTTTTCAGTGCGGCAGCCAGGTCGTTGGGGTGCCTTTCCAGTCTTTCCTGGTACCTTTTTGTGATGTTCTAGATCTCGTCCATGACAGAATTCATTGATAACTCCTTGTGTATTTCAGCGTTCGTGACAAGCCAAGGAACGACACTAATTGACCTCAAAATGGCGTTCTGCATTCTCTTTATGATGCTTATGCTTGAGTTACAGGCGCTGCCCCAAAGTTGGATTCCGTATAGCCACACTGGTTTCAAGATAACTTTATTTATATTAAAAGTTTGTTGTCCTGCAGACGAGGACCTTGGTCTCGATAAGACAAACTTGGATGGAAAGCTTGTTGCACGAGTTTTTTATTATTAATGTTGTTGCCAGTAGTATTTACCAGCACAGGAGCCTGGTCACCTACTCTTGTGCGGTTTTCGGTAACGTGATCCATAATTTCTGGGGTAATTTAAGTTTGTATGTGGTAACACTGGTTTGAAGTTGGCAACCCTTTTAACGGTAACATAGACATATTAAGAAAGTTTGACAAGTGGCAGAAAAATATTAATCCAAATGTGGGTAGAGATTTTTTCACAGATTGAATTTTATATTGTTAAGATGAGCTTTAATGGTTCTAGATTAGGAAAACGCTAGATAAAGTCAACACAGCTTACGAGACACTTCATCTACACTTTTATAATGTTTTGGAACACAACTTCATAGTATTTATCACAATTCGCGAAATTAATTGCGGAGCGTATGTGCTTCTGACAACAGTTTGACAGTAACTATATGAATGTAATGTATTATACAGGTAATATACAGGTTACTGGTAATTCGACGTATATCCGTCAGGGGCTGATAAGGGAGCCAAAATGCAACAAATTGAACCCCTCATATGTATGGCCGAAATTCAATAGTTTTCGAGATATATGAATTTTAAGGGTTTTTCGATATTTACCCAAAATTTGACATTTAATTCCAAATAAAAAAAAAACTACATATTTGAATGGGTACCACTAAAAATGATGTTGTAGCTGGCACTTCAATTAAGCTTCAATTAAGCAATTTTGTTAAATTAAGTAGTTTTAATTATGTCCACATAATTAAAACTACTTAATTTAACAAAATAATTAAAATAATGAGCGATATAAGAATAATATCTTACCAATATTTTCATTTTACGCTTCAAAAATGTTGTCTCGTCACAAAAATTTCTATGATATTAATCGTACAAATAACTAAAACAACTTGCCTATTCTGTAAGCTTTCCAAAAAAGTATAAAAGTCAATTTTAAAATACATAATTCGTGGCATGGCATGTGTTTGAACCGGCACGGAGAGAGAAATCATCTGTGTTTTTATTTTATGATCCTCGCTAAAACAACCGATTTTACTGGCGAAATTCTTCGAGGTGGGGCGGGGTGTGCGGGCGGGGGAGTACACGGCGTCTGCTGCGCTCGCGTCGCCTTCCTTAGTAAGTTTCGACTCTACGCCGCGCAAGCACGTGTGTTTTTATCTTACTATTAACCAATCTCTCATCGCGTTAATTTGTTATCGATCATTCTTGTTTCTCTTGTTATTCTTTTTGTTATCATTGTTATTTTGGATAACATGGCTTCGTATTCTTATAACGAATACGCAGACATAATGTTTTGTTATGGTTTTGCCGATGGAAACGCGGCTGCGGCTCTGCGAGTCGATCGATCGTCGACTTCCCCACGTTACTGTTTTCGGGAGCACCTATCGACGATTGTCTGAAACTGGCAGTGTTCAGAGAGCACAATTCAACGCCGGCAAACCTCGACGGTACACGGCTGACGAAGAGGAGGGTTCGTCAGTGTTTTATTGATGACCCAAACATCTCAACGAACATTGTTGCAAGACAGCTCGGTATGTCCCAGTGGAAAGTGTGGTCGGTAATACATCTGTCAGAGGCCTTACCACGAGCTCTTAACGCGATTCAATTTACGCTCAGGGATCGAGATGGCGCCAGACGACTTGTATAGCTCGGTACAGACACCCGTACCATTATCAACCTGTCCAAACATTGCACGAGGGAGATCCTGCCAGGCGACTCGAATTTTCTCGGTTTATGTTAAACGAACATTTCCTAAGAAATATTTTGTGGACTGACGAGTCAAAGTTTAACCGGGATGGTATAAAGAATTACCATAACTTACATTTTTGGGCACCTAAAGCAGGCAGGAATCCAAAAAAACTAAAAGAAACTGCGTCGTAAATGAGATTTTCCCTGAACGTATGGATGGGTGTCCTTGATAATTATTTGATGGGCCCTCATTTCTTGCCCCAAAAGGACATCATCCATTTTGGTCCAAATGTGAAAGAAGCCAACAAAAAAAACTGCATTAGTCTGATAGAACTTGTCCATCTAAGCATTTCTTATTAGGGCACCAAAGCTGTAGCACCACTGTACTTGATTGTATTGAGTTAAAAAAATCTGTCTTTTCACTAACTAAAACAAATGAAATATCTTTCCACGTCGTTATATTTTCTATTAAATGAATTATTAAAAACAAAATAAATGTTCTGCCACGGATCGTAACCTGTAGCTTATGTTTGGGAGGGTTCTAATAATATAAAAATACTTTTAATTTTTTTTATATTTAATGTATGTTTTTAAAACATCATATCATCTTCATCTGGCATAACAATAATATGCTCTAATCCCAAAGCTGGGGGGGAAAAACCTTGTAAATGCCGAACATAACTCATAAACCATATTATGCACATTATAAATGAGAACAGCACGTCGGAGGCCATGGTGTTTCATGGCCCCCGGCGGGCGCCGCCGCCCGGCTCACACATCGTGGTCGGGGGGGGCTCGGATCGCTGTCGAGTCTACCATGAAGTACCTTGGATTGGTGCCTGACAGCCGGTGGGACTTCCGGCGGCTAGCGCCCAAGTTGTTGGGCGCGGCTGGGGCGCTATCAACGCTGCTTCCCAATCTGGGGGGCCCGAGCGCCACCTGTAGGCGGCTCTATGTGGGGATCGTGCGATCGATAGCCCTGTATGGGGCCCCGGTGTGGGCCTCTGACCTGATGGCCGGCAGTATCGCAATATTGCGGAAACCGCAGAGAGCGATGACCGTCAGAGTCATCAGGGGATATCGCACGATCTCCTACGAGGCGGCCTGTGTACTGGCTGGATCCCCGCCCTGGGACCTCGAAGCGAACGTACTTGCATCATTGTATCGGTGGCACGAGGAAGAGAGGGCGCGGGGTGAGCGACCGATGCAGCGACACATGGAGCTGCGTCGGTCTCAACTTCGCGAGGTCCTGGTGGCGGAATGGCGGGACAGGCTTACACGCCCTACCGCTGGCCTCGTCACCATCGAGGCAGTCCGGCCGGTGGTCGAGCGCTGGCTTAGGAGGAGGCACGACTCCCTGTCGTTTTGGGTGACGCAGGTGCTCTCGGGGCATGGTTGCTTCGGGAAGTACCTGTGTCGCATAAACAGGGAACCGGACGCCCGGTGTCACCACTGCGTCGACTGCCGGGAGGACACGGCGCGGCATACGCTGGCAGAGTGTGCCGCCTGGGAGGAGCCGCGCCGTGCCCTCATCTCAGAAGTAGGCAGTGACCTGTCGCTGCCGGCCGTGTTCGAGTCGATGGTCGGCAGCAAAGAGTCCAGGGACGCGGTGGTTTCCTTCTGCGAAACAGTCGTCTCGCAGAAGGAGGCTGCGGAAAAGGAGAGGGAGATCTCGTCCACTCACCCGGCCCGCAGCAGGCGCACTGGGCGTCGGCGATGTTGGTCCCATGGAGAAAGTTGATCAGTATGATGGTCTATACCACAGCCTTAATTTTGACCACACCTTTGACTGATACACCCTGTATAGAAGGTCAAATTAAACACTGTCAAAATAATCTGGTCAAAATAATTTGTTATAATAATAATAATTTATTTGTCAGATAGTACAATCCACTTATGTTAGTAAAGACATAAACAACTTATAAAGCTAGTGTTAGTACATATACCTCAATTAATTAATGAATTCTAAAACATGTCAGATACGATAATAATAAAAATAATTCATAATAAGACAATAACACACTACTTCTGGGCACGGTTAGACGGCAACACTATCGTCCTCGTCCAGTGTTTCCATATAAGGCCATCAGCCCTATCCGATACGGTCGTCAAGAGGCTGTTGGCGCTGCCACGCACCCGCCACATCAGGGATGCGATATGTTTTCGAACAATAGCATAGAAGTCATCTATACGTGCCTCAGCGAACATCCCTGATGCGCTGCAGTGTCGCGGCAGCCCCAACAGTGCCCTGTATGCGTTATTGTATTGGACTCGCAAGGCGCTGTAAGCTCGCCGCGAGTAGTCGACCCATAGGCTGCAAGTATAAAAAGATTGGCAGTATGCCCTAAACAGAGAACCCTTTACATCACTTAGACACCTCGCAAACCTACGGATCAACATGTTGCTCCTGACTGACAGCGCCCTACGTTCCCTCTCTATGTCAATGTTATCGGTCTGTGTAGCAGTGACCCAGTGCCCCAGATACTTGAAGGATGTCACCCACTCTAGAGCGGTTCCCGCGAGTGTGATAGGTGGTACTGCATAGGTCTTAGTACCTGCTTTGAACATCAGGCACTCGCTCTTTTTTGCATTATATCTAAGACCCTGGGCCTCCGCATATCGCTCACAAACCAACAACAGTGTCCTGAGGGCGCTGATCGATGGGGCCAGCAGCACCGTGTCATCGGCGTAACTTATTTATTATTTATTTATTTATCCATTTATTTCAGGCATCAAGGCCCATATAAACACATAAAATACAATATTAATATAACTTAAAAATATACTACTACTACTACTACTTACTACTACTACTACTACTACTACTACTACTACTTCTACTACTTATGTTATTGACAATTGTTCCGTCAATCGAACAACCTATCATAGTGCCACTGAGCTCACGAACCAGCCGATCCATATATAGACAAAAGAGTTTCGGGGAAGTCAGACCTCCCTGCCTGACCCCACACTCCAGCCCGTACGCATCGGATAGCGACCCTGCCCACTTCACCATACTGGTTTGATGGCCGTACCAATATTTAAACAATTCAACCACCTCACTCGGAAGCGTCGTCTCCTCATACAACTTCTTCCACAAAACACCACAGGACACCAGATCGAAGACTTTTGATAAGTCAAGAAAACATGCATACACAGGGGTTTTCCTGTCCGTATAGTATCGAACAGTGTGCTTGAGACAGAGAACAGCATGTTCAGTTGACAGACCCGTTCTGAAGCCAAACTGGGCATCGTGTAGCGACAGATGTTTATTTAGCGACAGATGTTATCAAACAGGTCTCGTCTATTCAAATTTATGTTGGCAATTCATGTTCTTTCAAGTTAAACAAATATCAACTTTATTTCAATGGTAATTAAGTTGATTTCAGAGTGACTAGCACTGTTGGAAAAATTATATATTTTTTTTGTTGTAGCTTTAACTGAATTTTACTGTGTAGGAATTAAAGTTATTTTTCCATTAATTCATATTTGTCTACATTTTTGACAATTAAATCGTGAATGTAGATTAGACAACAATCTGTTTAAAGAAAACTCACTTTATTTAACTTGTCATTTGCCTTCAATTGTACATTTTTTTTTTTTTTTAGTTTTCTAATTCTAAATAAATCCTCCCTCCAGGTACAATATTCGCGGGCGCAAAGCTCCAAGGCGACCGGCCCACGGCGCGGCGCTTCTCTACCGTCGTGGGCGCCCGCGCCGCCAGCGCCACGGCCCGCTGCGGCGCGCCGCCCCGCTGCGAGTGCAGCGAGGGCCGGCTGAGCTGCAGGCCTTGTGCCGACACGCAGAGACTGGTGAGTAACTACCCGACTGCCCCAGAAGGAGGGTCATGTGTTTAGAAATAACTTCTCCACCGTCGTGGGCGCCCGCGCCGCCAGCGCCACGGCCCGCTGCGGCGCGCCGCCCCGCTGCGAGTGCAGCGAGGGCCGGCTGAGCTGCAGGCCTTGTGCCGACACGCAGAGACTGGTGAGTAACTACCCGACTGCCCCAGAAGGAGGGTCATGTGTTTAGAAATAACTTCTCCACCGTCGTGGGCGCCCGCGCCGCCAGCGCCACGGCCCGCTGCGGCGCGCCGCCCCGCTGCGAGTGCAGCGAGGGCCGGCTGAGCTGCAGGCCTTGTGCCGACACGCAGAGACTGGTGAGTAACTACCCGACTGCCCCAGAAGGAGGGTCATGTGTTTAGAAATAACTTCTCCACCGTCGTGGGCGCCCGCGCCGCCAGCGCCACGGCCCGCTGCGGCGCGCCGCCCCGCTGCGAGTGCAGCGAGGGCCGGCTGAGCTGCAGGCCTTGTGCCGACACGCAGAGACTGGTGAGTAACTACCCGACTGCCCCAGAAGGAGGGTCATGTGTTTAGAAATAACTTCTCCACCGTCGTGGGCGCCCGCGCCGCCAGCGCCACGGCCCGCTGCGGCGCGCCGCCCCGCTGCGAGTGCAGCGAGGGCCGGCTGAGCTGCAGGCCTTGTGCCGACACGCAGAGACTGGTGAGTAACTACCCGACTGCCCCAGAAGGAGGGTCATGTGTTTAGAAATAACTTCTCCACCGTCGTGGGCGCCCGCGCCGCCAGCGCCACGGCCCGCTGCGGCGCGCCGCCCCGCTGCGAGTGCAGCGAGGGCCGGCTGAGCTGCAGGCCTTGTGCCGACACGCAGAGACTGGTGAGTAACTACCCGACTGCCCCAGAAGGAGGGTCATGTGTTTAGAAATAACTTCTCCACCGTCGTGGGCGCCCGCGCCGCCAGCGCCACGGCCCGCTGCGGCGCGCCGCCCCGCTGCGAGTGCAGCGAGGGCCGGCTGAGCTGCAGGCCTTGTGCCGACACGCAGAGACTGGTGAGTAACTACCCGACTGCCCCAGAAGGAGGGTCATGTGTTTAGAAATAACTTCTCCACCGTCGTGGGCGCCCGCGCCGCCAGCGCCACGGCCCGCTGCGGCGCGCCGCCCCGCTGCGAGTGCAGCGAGGGCCGGCTGAGCTGCAGGCCTTGTGCCGACACGCAGAGACTGGTGAGTAACTACCCGACTGCCCCAGAAGGAGGGTCATGTGTTTAGAAATAACTTCTCCACCGTCGTGGGCGCCCGCGCCGCCAGCGCCACGGCCCGCTGCGGCGCGCCGCCCCGCTGCGAGTGCAGCGAGGGCCGGCTGAGCTGCAGGCCTTGTGCCGACACGCAGAGACTGGTGAGTAACTACCCGACTGCCCCAGAAGGAGGGTCATGTGTTTAGAAATAACTTCTCCACCGTCGTGGGCGCCCGCGCCGCCAGCGCCACGGCCCGCTGCGGCGCGCCGCCCCGCTGCGAGTGCAGCGAGGGCCGGCTGAGCTGCAGGCCTTGTGCCGACACGCAGAGACTGGTGAGTAACTACCCGACTGCCCCAGAAGGAGGGTCATGTGTTTAGAAATAACTTCTCCACCGTCGTGGGCGCCCGCGCCGCCAGCGCCACGGCCCGCTGCGGCGCGCCGCCCCGCTGCGAGTGCAGCGAGGGCCGGCTGAGCTGCAGGCCTTGTGCCGACACGCAGAGACTGGTGAGTAACTACCCGACTGCCCCAGAAGGAGGGTCATGTGTTTAGAAATAACTTCTCCACCGTCGTGGGCGCCCGCGCCGCCAGCGCCACGGCCCGCTGCGGCGCGCCGCCCCGCTGCGAGTGCAGCGAGGGCCGGCTGAGCTGCAGGCCTTGTGCCGACACGCAGAGACTGGTGAGTAACTACCCGACTGCCCCAGAAGGAGGGTCATGTGTTTAGAAATAACTTCTCCACCGTCGTGGGCGCCCGCGCCGCCAGCGCCACGGCCCGCTGCGGCGCGCCGCCCCGCTGCGAGTGCAGCGAGGGCCGGCTGAGCTGCAGGCCTTGTGCCGACACGCAGAGACTGGTGAGTAACTACCCGACTGCCCCAGAAGGAGGGTCATGTGTTTAGAAATAACTTCTCCACCGTCGTGGGCGCCCGCGCCGCCAGCGCCACGGCCCGCTGCGGCGCGCCGCCCCGCTGCGAGTGCAGCGAGGGCCGGCTGAGCTGCAGGCCTTGTGCCGACACGCAGAGACTGGTGAGTAACTACCCGACTGCCCCAGAAGGAGGGTCATGTGTTTAGAAATAACTTTTTCCGCGACTTCTGGGTGCATTTTTATTTTTCCCATACAAACTCCCAACTTCATGACTCTTTCGCCATTAGTCAAGTACCTAAGCCCTTTTTTTTTTTTTGAGGATGGGAAATCATCAAATGACCCCTCCCGCTCTGGGTGGAGTAGAAGGGAGTGTCAGACTCTTACTGACTAAAACCCACCCGAGTAGCCCTTTATGTTCCAGGGCAGCGGTAACCCTTTCGGACGATCCCGCTACCCGTACCTAAGCCCTTAGTCTATTAATACACGTATTAGATACTTAAGACAGTGAATAATGATAATAATGAACTCAAGCATGAAGAAATACATTAAAATCAAGAAATTAATTACACGGTCACAGAGAGCAATAAAAAAACAAAATCTCTTAAAATTAAACCTTTCGCTTAGAAAGGAACGTGTTGTCTTATCGAAAAGTTTAAATATTTGTTCTATTGAATTAGATAAATGCAGGGAGAAGTATGATACTGATATTCAGCTCCTCTATAATGATATATTACACAAGGAGCACTTGCTGAGGGTTATTTCTGAAAACTATGAAACTTCACAACGACAACTAAGTGACCGCTTGTTTGAGGCTGGGGAACTACTGGATTTGGTGAAGAACAATGCTGAAAGGTATGAGTCTCTGACTAATGATCTTTCATGCAGCTGTGCCAACCAACCACCACCTCTTCAGCCTCAGCCTGACTTGTCCCCTCCAATATTGGCTCTTCCAGCAGACACCTCACAGGTAAAGAAATCAATATTCTTTTCCGACGAGTTAGGTTCTGGCTTTGGAACAATTTTACTCAATTACCTTAGCCATAGTTTTATCAATCATAGTTATCATAACATAAGTTTTAACCAAATTATTAAAAGAATTGCCAACACAAACCTAGATAAATATTCTACTATGGTTTTGCTATTAGGTAATAGCACTGGTATTACCAGAAAGGACATAGTGGATGGTGTTAACACCTTATTAAAGTTAAAAATAGGAAAGCTAATGTTGTGTGCTTTTCCTTACTCTGATACTTTATCAGATAATGAAAATAATCATATTTATAAGTTGAATAATACTATTCACAAGCTGACATGTTGTCATAGTGACAAATTATTGTATTTTGACACTAACAAGTTTGTTAGTGGTTTTAAGTTAACTCAGAGAACTTTATCTCTGTCTGGGGAATGTAGACATCTGATTGCTATTGTTACGAGCTTCGGGTTCGTGACAATTAAAAATGCCGATAAAAATTACCAAAAGTTACACTTTAATTAATCAACACTAACAACAATTCAAAACACACTAATTATAAAACACAATCGCTATTTAGTCGCACTTGAAGATCGCTTTCGATGTATTCGCATTTATCGCTAATCCAAGTCTGATTGCTCGCGGCTATTCCCGGCCTTATATAGTGCCGCAGATAGTTCCAGAACCTTCTATTGTAGAACCGTCTAGAATGTTCGAGTACATACCGGCCCCGACTGACTACATGTCGATAGTTCTAGTAAGTTCTAGCTTCGTCAATAGATGGCGCTGACGGATGGCGTGACTATTAGTTCTACTATTCCATAATAGATGGCGCCAGTTAGTTTTGCCAATCCACAATAGATGTCGCCAGTGGTAACTAATGTCACCGAGTATCAGACATTAATTGCGGCGCGTAACACTGCCCCCTCCTAAGACATGCTCGTCCCGAGCATTATCGGCTCCATAATAACGCGCCAGTCGATCCACATGGACGATCTTAGGAGTACCTCTTGCACCTCTACTATGAGTCTGAGGTCCCTTTACAGCTGCACAACTTGTACATTTGCGACACCAGTCCTTGACATCGTCCCGACAGTGGATCCAGTAAAACCGTTCTCGTATCTTCAGTAGAGTCCGTTTTACTCCCAGATGACCTCCTGAACAACCATTATGGTACAGCTGTAGCACCTCCGGTACTTGAGCTTTAGGGACAACCATTTGCAAATGACAGCTGTCTCCCCGAGCATTTTCCCATTTACGGCACAGGACTCCATCCTGAATCACCAAGCTGTCCCATTGGGCCCAATAGCTTTTTGTGATCGAACTCATCGCTGAGACGTCGTTCCACCTGGGCTTAGGAGCTCTGGCCTTCATCCACTTCAGAATCGGCTTGATGTCCGAATCTTCCTGCTGTGCACGTTGTACGCTTTCCTTCCACTCGTTGCTGAGGTCTGTCTTGAGCATCCTCACAGGACTCACGACTTCTTTACTCTCTTGCCTAGTCTTCAAGGCGGCCGTCTTATCCTCCCGCTGGTTGACATAAGTACGGTCCTGTTCGGACCGCGCATGCGCTTCGCGTCGCACTCGCTCCAACTTTTTCTGTTCCATGTCAACCGCGCGCTTCAATTCTTCTAAACGTTTTAGAAGGGCTTGCTGTTCCTGGTGAGCCATAAGCAACGCCTTCTGCTGGTGCTGAAAGTCCTGGGTGGTGCTGTTAGCTGCACTGCCCTCTGAAGATCGGCCGTCTTCCCTTTCTGCAGTTCGCTTAGGGCAACTGGATCGAAGGTGGCCCCTTTCCCCACAGCCGTAGCACCTTGGGATGTATCCTTTACTGCGGTCGCGAACTGTAGCCGCTGCAACCTCCCTGACGCGATGGGAACGATGATCCTGTCGCACGGCTTCCACCTCCAGTGCATGAGCCAAGGCGTCCTTAAGCGTCCCATGGTGCCCGAGCCTCACAGCAGCTCTAACTTCAAGGTCGCGGATGCCGTCGATGAATGCCTGCACCAGGTTCCCATCAATAAGCGCAGGTACGGACTGGTATGCTTTACGCACCAGCTTCTCCACTTCAAGGGCCCACTGCTGCAGGTTTTCGTTGCTGCGTTGCACGCGATCCTTGAGCTGCGCACGAAACACGTGTTCCAGGTGAGCGTCGCCATACCGAGCCTCCAATGCCTCAAGGAGTTGCTCGTAAGTCACTTCCTTTCCGAGAGCTTCCAGAACAGTTAAGGCCTGGTCGCGCAGGCCTAGGGTGAGGGCAGTCATGGCCTGACTATTATTCCAACCATTCGCCTTCATGACAGCCTCAAACTGGATTTTGTAGGCCGACCAGGAAGAAGTTCCGTCGAACGGTGGCACTTTGAATCCACGTAGCGAAGGTGTTGTAGCTACGGGAGCTGCGATTCCATCCCCAAGATTAAGATAATCCAGCGTTTTCTTTACGTCAGCCATCACGGTTTTCTTCACGTCAGCCACCACGTTGTCAACCCGATTACTCACTTGGTCGATCCGGATTTCAGCTTCCGACAGGCGGTCGTCATGTTGAGCAACCTTATCCTTCACCTCCTTCATGTCCTTCCCTAAGGTAGCGTGAAGGTCCTTCATAAGGAGCATCTGCTCTTCCTGGCGGCGCGCTTGCTCCTCCTTATCACGTTGGAGCTGTTCTTCCAACCGGCGAGCCTGTTCCTCCTGTCGGCGAGCCTGTTCCTCCCTGTCACGCAGCAGCTGTTCTTCAAACCGACGGGCCTGTTCCTCCTTGTGCCGCTGGAGCTGTTCTTCCAACCGACGAGCCTGTTCCTCCTGTCGGCGAGCCTGTTCCTCTTGTCGGCGAGCCTGTTCCTCTTGTCGGCGAGCCTGTTCCTCCTTGTCCCGCTGGAGCTGTTCTTCCAACCGACGAGCCTGTTCCTCCTGTCGGCGGGCCTGTTCCTGCAGCATCATCATCAGGGCAGCAAGGTCTGGTGCTGTTGATGCTGGAGCTGCTGCGGGCGGGTCGGCCTCCGTGGTTGGTAGCTGGCCCTCCGACCTCTGCGGCATAGCTCCACCAAAACGTCTCTGGTCCGTCTCCTGCTGGCGTTGACTCCGGGTACGGATACCCTCCGTGTCGTCTTTAGGTAAAATCGGCATGATTAATCCTTGCTTCTGACACCAATTGTTACGAGCTTCGGGTTCGTGACAATTAAAAATGCCGATAAAAATTACCAAAAGTTACACTTTAATTAATCAACACTAACAACAATTCAAAACACACTAATTATAAAACACAATCGCTATTTAGTCGCACTTGAAGATCGCTTTCGATGTATTCGCATTTATCGCTAATCCAAGTCTGATTGCTCGCGGCTATTCCCGGCCTTATATAGTGCCGCAGATAGTTCCAGAACCTTCTATTGTAGAACCGTCTAGAATGTTCGAGTACATACCGGCCCCGACTGACTACATGTCGATAGTTCTAGTAAGTTCTAGCTTCGTCATATCTACTCGTCAATAGATGGCGCTGACGGATGGCGTGACTATTAGTTCTACTATTCCATAATAGATGGCGCCAGTTAGTTTTGCCAATCCACAATAGATGTCGCCAGTGGTAACTAATGTCACCGAGTATCAGACATTAATTGCGGCGCGTAACACTATGTTGATAGCATATAATATTAACGAGGTTATAGCTAATATAACAAATTTTAGTATTAGTGACAAATCTGTGTTGCATAGTTATACTAACAACATTGTGATTGATTATGAATCATCATATTGTACAAAGGAGGATCCACCTACAATGCCAACATCCTTGGACGCCACTACCAGTCAGATAGGGTATTTCCCTCCTGCTGGAACTTATACGGGCAATCTAGACTCTCCAGTTGTAGCTGTGGAGGTATCTCCTGATAATAATTTAAACTAGTCAGTGAGACAACAGAAGTTACCCCTTCAAATAACCAATTATTATTACAGAATAATAAAAAGGTATCTTCTGGCAATATAATTAATAATAATAAGAAGAAACTAAAGGGTGTGCAACATATTTTAAAATTATTTAATCAAAATATCCAAGGTTGCGCTTCCAAATTACTGGAAATAGAATTGTTTTTGGAAAACACCAAGTTTGATGTCATTTGTTTAACAGAGCATTGGTTGAAAGATTATCAAGTAATGTCAATTAATTTTGAAAATTATTGTGTAGCAAGCCATTTCAGCCGACAACATATGATACATGGCGGGTCATTAATATTACTTAAAAATTCGATTAAATCCAAAGAACGTAAAGACATCATCGGGCTGTCTGTTGAACACATCATTGAATTGTCCTGTGTTGAGCTCGATAAGCATGTTATAGTATGCGTATACAGACCTCCTAGTTACCAGAATCTATCCGTGTTTGATTCTGTAATGGAAGATGTGTTAAAGAAACTTAGTACTAGTAGTAAGTCAATAGTCGTATGTGGAGATTTTAATATTAATTTATTGGAAAATAACTCGAATACTGTCAGATTATTGAGTCTTTTTGGGTCATTTGATTTGTCAAATGTGTTTATGGAACCAACCCGAGTGACAGCTTCTTCTGCCACTTGTATAGATAATATTTTTTGTAATTGCGATTACTTACACAAACAAATTGTAAATAAGTTGCCATCTGATCACAGTGGACAAATAATAACATTTAGTGCCTACATGCCTATACAAAAAATTGAAATAAGGTTTAGGCCAATTACATGTAAAAATTTAGAGAAATTAAACAATTCTTTGGCCAGTAAATTATGTGATCACAGTTTTAATAATATAGATGACACCAATGAGTTCTACGCCGAGTTCTTTTCACTATTAAACGCGCAATTTTATGACACTTTCCCACTGAAAACCAAAAGTATTTACACAAAGTTTTTATTCAGTGACTGGGCTACTCCAGGTATTCGTAAAAGCAGGGAAAAACTTTTTGAACTTTATGGTTTAAAGCAACATATGAAAAATACAAACTTTCATCAGTATGTTGCAAAATATTCAAAAACTTTTAAAAGGGTGTGCCAAAGAGCTAAAGCTCTTTATATAAGCAATAAAATAAAATCAGCTGATGATAAAATAAAAACTACCTGGCAAATAATAAATAATGAAACAGGTAGGAAAAAACAGCGAAATAGTGAATTTAATTTAGAGACTGCACATGGCCCCATCAATTCAGATGTAGAAATAGCTCAGGAATTTGAAAACTTCTTTGCTAATATTCCCCTTAAGACTACTGAAGCATTAAATTCTTCCCCCACGCTTTCTGCTGCCTTACTTAAAAGGAATGTAAAGGCATGCCCTTTGGAGCTTAGGTTTCAGCATACAAACCCCCAGGCTGTTATAAGAGCTTTTAAAGATCTTAAAATTAAATCAACAGAAGATCTCTGGGGTATGTCGGTAAAAGTATGTAGATCTCTCATCGAAACCATTGCGCCCTATTTAGCTTTCATATTTAACACCAGTGTTGACCAAGGAGTCTTTCCGGATCTAATGAAACATAGTAAAGTAGTACCATTGTTCAAATCCGGTGATAGTAAAGAACCAAACAATTATAGACCTGTGTCAATTCTGCCAGTTCTCAGTAAGGTGTTTGAAAAGTTGATGCTCAATCAAATGTTACGTCACTTTAATAAAAATAACATCTTTCATGAACACCAGTACGGCTTCACCAAAGGGCGTTGTACCACTGACGCCGGTGTCACCCTAATGAAGAACATTTTTAACGCCTGGGAAGAAGCACAAGATGCTATTGGAATCTTTTGCGACCTCTCTAAAGCGTTCGATTGCGTAAACCATGAAACACTTCTGATGAAACTCGAGCACTATGGGATTAGGAAAACAGCACTTGACTTGTTAAGATCATACCTGAAAGATAGAAAGGTTAAAGTCCAAGTAAATGGCGTAAACTCATTGGGGTCTGAAATGACAATGGGCGTTCCTCAAGGTTCGATATTGGGTCCATTCCTCTTTTTAGTTTATATTAATGATTTACCCCAATTACTTCAAAATCAACCGAAGATGGTGTTATTTGCAGATGACACATCATTGATCTTTAAAATAGACCGAAGGTCACAAAATCTTGACGACGTGAATAACTCTATTCTTCAGGTCCAAGATTGGTTTACGGTAAATAATTTAGTACTTAATGAAAAAAAAACCAAATGCATTAGATTTAAATTACCTAATGTTAGAAGTAGCGAATGTGACATCATATTGAATGGCCAAAAACTAGAATTTGTTAATCAAACAGTTTTCCTGGGAATCACGCTAGACGAGAAATTACAATGGGGACCTCATATAACATCTATTGCGGGGCGGCTAAGCTCGGCGGCTTATGCTGTTAGAAAGATAAGACAGCTAACAGATGAAGAAACCGCGCGTTTGGTCTATTTTAGTTACTTCCACAGTATTATGTCATATGGCATTTTACTGTGGGGTCGGGCTGCTGACATTGAATCCATTTTTATTTTGCAAAAAAGAGCTGTCAGAGCCATTTACAATCTACGTCGCCGCGAATCTCTTAGGGAACTATTTAAAAGGGTTAATATTATGACGGTACCTTGCCAATTCATTTATGAAAATATTATGTATGTAAGAAAAAATCAACATCTTTTTAATAAAATAAGTGATAGACATAATTTTAATACTAGAAATAAAGATAAATTAGATCAACCTTTTTTCAGATTATCTAAAGTACATACATCTTTTATGGGGTACTGTGTTAAATGTTACAACAAAATACCTTGTGAAATATTGCAATTAAATGAAAGAAAATTTAAAACTTACATTAAAATTACACTTTGTAAGCAAGGATATTACAAATTAGAGGATTATATCCAAGATAAGAATGCTTGGAAACATGCTGGTCCTGCTCCATAGGACAATCTCTAGAGTCTAGACAAAATCAAACTGGTTGCTAATGTAATTGTATAATTTATTCTTTTTTTTTTTATTCTCTTTGACATTGATTTACATTCTGTAATTACTTAAAGTCACCCGGACTTATTACTCCTTATTATTTATTTATGAAAATAGTCTACTTTTGGAATGTTTGTAAATATGTGAGCACCATGTACCTATCACATAGTCAATTTATATGTCATGGTTTCATTAATTCATTTTAATTTTTTTTTTTTTTTACCTATTGTGGTATAGTAATTTTATGTTTAGGTGCATCGTCTTCACATATAATTATATAATTAATGTATGCAAAATATTGTAAAACATTTTAAAAGAGTAACGGTGGAGTTTCTTGCCCATTCTTCTCCATACGAAAACTACCTTTTGGAAGGGGCGACTAGAATCAATTTAATTTTAATTTTGACGTTCAAAAGTGCCTTTTATGTGCCTATTTGAATTAAATGATTTGACTTTGACTTTGACTTTGACTTTGACATGTGTGACCTTAAAGGTTATCATTTAGTTATTATTAATTAAAACGCGGATGTGCTATTTACCCATTGTTCTAATGGTCTTATCAAAATCTGATTTAAATGGTCCTAAAGAATAAACTTTGATTACAAAAAGGGATTAGGTATTTACTGAGAGAAATGTAACAAAAGAATATGAAATTAATTCGCGAAAGTTGGCGTATCATACGCCCCTACTAGCTTCCGTCCGTGACCTCATCCGCGTGGAAGAAAAACAGGATATGCCTGTGCCATACCATAGGATAATGTAGCTTTCTACCAGTGAAAGATTTTTTGTTATTGAATCAGTACTTTTAGAGGTAAAATTACATGGAAAGAAAGAAAATACGTTTATTTGCGGTAAACATGACGCAAAAAAAGACTTTTTTGCAAAAAAAAAAACAACCGACTTCCAAAAACGACACTACAAAATGAAAAATAACTTTTATTTCGGAAGTCGGTGTCGTTGGGTTCGCATTTTCGTTGTTTGCCACCGACTTCCGAAATTAAAGTTATTTTTCATTTTGTAGTGTCGTTTTTGGAAGTCGGTTGTTTTTTTTTTGCAAAAATGTTTTTATTTTTCACTTTTAAGTTGTAATTTTTTCCAGTAATTTTGGTTTAAAAACCAAACTACTGAACCGTTTTTGATGAAATTTCTATGGGACCATTTGGGAAGTATACCCTTTCCAACAAAAAAAGAATTTTTCAAATCGGTTGGCAAGCGACGGAGTTATGCGCGAACAATCATAAAAAAAAAATACAAACATCCGAATTGAGAACCTCCTCCTTTTGTAGAAGTCGGTTAAAAGAAAATAAAACACAAAAACAAATAAGTAAGGGTTGGGGGAAACATGCGTCACATTCAGAAAACGGCTATCGCTCAGCATTATTCTGCGACCCTACGCAAGAGCCCCAGCGCTGGTTTTCAATGACAGCCGGCGCCAACGTAATGACGTCGTCCGGTGCAGCAAACAATTAGGACATGGGGCTTAAACGGGTGCTCCTCTGCCTAACCCTTCGGGGAGTACAAGCGTAATGTTCTTTTTCTATCCTAGTCTACCCAGCCAGGAGTATAGAAGGTTGTATACAAATTTCTCAATACTATTTTTGTTCACAGTTGGAGCTCTCATTCTTCAACTCCGATGACATCGACGAACTGATCGATATGGCGATGGAACCTCCTACGTTACCTTCGTTCAGATGATGAGAACGTTATTAGAATAATAGATTTAGTTATACAACCTGCTTTAATATAAAAGCTAGACTTTTGGCCAAAATATTATAGAATGATATAAGTTTAATAAAATGTCTTCCAAAAAATACCAGAAATGGAATGAAAATATTTTGAAGTGTTTATCTAGAAAGCATAGGTTCTCAACGGACGATACGACCCCTCGTGGGCATTTGAGACTTACAGGGGGTCAGTAGATGACCCAGAGAAAACTATATATCCTGTCTTACGACTATATAATATTATACGTTTAAATATAAGCGTGGTAATTAGCCGTTTCAGATTAGCTACAGATGATAAGTAAAAAAAATATTCTCAGAGTGGGCGGGCGGTGTGCAAAATAAGGTTGAGAACTTATGACCTAGTGTAAAGTCTTGGTACAGACGCCAGCACATCAAGCTACTACAATCTGTCAAATTTCTTTAATAGATTTTCAACTTTATCGCTAAAGCATTAAGGTTCAAGGTTGATTGTGAAAATTTGACAGTTTCGGGTAGCTTGACCTGCTGGCGTCTGCACAAAATCTGTCTAAATTAAGATCTATTTTGAAATTTGTATGTTAAATTTTCGTAAGTTTCCGAATGAAGTGATATAAACGTTGATGTAAGTGTTCAAATAGTAGTTTAATAGTTCAATAATATATTTTAAGGACACAATAAAAGTAAAGTACATAAAACGATTATGTTTTAAGAAATACAACTTATTTGAAACCTTATTTACTTAACAGTAGTGTTTATTTTAGAATACAGTGACAATGTAGACATGTAGGTAGTATGTTTGCTGTGTACATATTTAATTATTTGTAAGTATGACATTCGATAGAATATGAGGCTATTAAAATATTATTATAAGTGTTTCTTGTTTCAATATTGTGCTAAATGTACTGCTTCGATCCTTTTTTAGTTTTTATACAAGTCGACCGACGAAGTACGTTAGTAGTAGAGGGCCCCGTGGCTAAATAATAACAGCCGCACAGCTTAAGCTACGCTTGCCGCGGTTGGTCTGTGGATGGGTGATTATCTTTACATTCCGAGACTCCTCCGTGTGTGGGAGAGCACGTTAAGCCATTGGTCCCGGCTGACATTCGTGGATCTTTGACAGTCGTTACGGGTCGTCAGAAGCCCAAAAGTCTAACAACCAGTCTTACCAAAGGGTATAATAGTATTACACAATACAGTAACTGGGTTGTGGAGGTCAGATAGGCAGTCGCTCCATGTAAAATACTGGTATTCAGCTCCATCCGATTATACTGGAAGCCGACCCGAACATAGTTGGGAAAAGGCTAGGCAGATGATGATGATGATGATTACCGACGAAGTACATATTCATCTTATAATGTTCCCACTGCTGGGACACAGGCCTACTCTCGTTGATAGGGAAAGGGCCGTAATCTACCACGCGTCCCCAGCACGGGTTGGTAGATATCACATTTCTTCGAATTTTTGGTTCTAGGATATGCCCGTTTCCACACGATGTTTTCACCATTTTGAGAACAATGGCAAATGAATTAATTTACACAAAGTAAAGCCCCTGTCTGGGTTCGAAACTACGACCTACAACTTGTAAGTCTCGGCGGTTATCACTGAGCCACCTCTGCCGACGAAGTACAAGGCTGTAAAATTAAAAATAGGAGATTTTAAAAAGGACTTTATTAATAACTACATAAGTCTTAAAATCTTGGAACATAATAACGTTATCATAACTCTCTACACTATTACCTAATAGAGTTTCAAATAGTTGGACCTTAAATAAGAAGTGGGGACACAATCCGACTTATTACAAAACGTATTCAACTGTAGACCTACCCTGCCTGCGAGAGTTACTGGCGCCGATTCCCTTGTGCACAAACTAAACTAAATTTAAGTTCAGTGCATCTTTTTCTTTCTATTTCAATAAGAAAAGGACAGAAGATAAATATTAGTTTAGTCCTGTCAAATTAGTCAGCGCCTGACGTAAATTGACGTATTTTTAGCGGCAATGTTTTTAATCACTTCTAAACTGTCTATGGAGTATCTTAATTTGACAGAACTAAACTAATATTTATCTTCTGCCCTTTTCTTAATGAAAAAGAAAGAAAAGATGCACTGAACTTAAATTTAGTTTAGTTTGTGAACAAGGGAATCGGCGCCAATGTTCAAACTTTATTGCAACCAGTGTAAAATTCTTATCACAAAACAACTTAGACTAAGGTTGTTTTGTAATAAGGCCGGAATAGGACTATTTATTGGAACAATTAAGATTTACGGTATGCAAATGGGTTAAAGTTGTGCTTACAGTGGTTTCAACTACTGAGTCAGCCACAAATTATGAAATGATTATTCTGCACAGATACACGTATTTTGAGCATTTTATAAGGTCCATTAAACAATATTTAAAATACCCTAACATGTTTGGCTTCACCAGAAACTAATGAAAAGTCTGGCAAACCCATCTTACTCCGTAATAGACAAAATTTAACATAGACAATAAAATATTTTTCATCATAATTAACACACTATAGGCGTGATGCTAACGAGCCACCGACCGCAAACACCGGTGGCTGTCGCCTCTTGCTGTGGTTTTGAGTACTGCTGTAGCGGGTGGCTGCAACCGACCACATGTCTGCGACAAATCCATACCAAACGTATGAGAGCGCATTTGAACTGCTTGTTGGTTAGCTACCGGTGGCTGTGGCTGGTGGCTCGTTTGGGTCGAGTCATAAAAAAATTTGGCTGATTACTTATACAACTTATACGCTATAACAAGACCACCAACAACTGCAACAACTGTGGAGAATTTGTACAACAGATCATACAGGACCTTATTCTGTCCACCAACAGAGTTTACAATCAAGTTGTTCATTATAAAGACATTGTTGCTCTCTTCAATGAATGCAACTTTCTCTTCCTCAGTCATTTTTTCTGCGATCTCATTCATAGCTTGTCTGTAGTCTTTCTTTAGTTGAGCGATGTCAGTTCCAGTGAAGTCTGTCACTTTGTCTGTGTATGTTTCGGACTTGGCTTTTTCTGAAATCAAATTGATACAATTAGTTAAGAATCACCAAAGTTCAGAGTTTTCGACTCTTGAAGGGCTGGGAGCCAGAGGTTTTTTGAGCAAGCATATACAGGGCGGAAAGTTGATAGCTGAGTGGATCACTGAAAAAATATTTGAAAAGTTTCAGATACGAGCCCCATGATCAGGGATAACTTTCAGATTCCAAAATGTACAAAATAACGTGATCTTCAGCGCCGTTGATTTTCGTATGATCGTGTGCGGCCTGACGCATACTGAAAGACTAATCTGACGAAGAAATTGTAGACTTTCCCTGCTTGCGTAGACACGTACAAGTCGATGTAGCCACGTGAAGCAAATTTTAAAATAAATTCTTGTAGAAGTCCAATGTGATGACGATTAAATAGCCACGTGAAGCAAATTTTAAAATAAATTCTTGTTGAAGTCCAATGTGACGAAGACTATTTGGCGCTTGTTGAAAAGAAGTGTTTCATCCCCCAAGTGTCAAAAGAACAAAAAGGTGGTCGTCATTTTTGACTTTGTAGACTAATGTCGACTGAAGCATAGAAACATTCCTTCTCTTCATCGTCAGACACAAGACAATAGAAATATTTCTACAATTTGTCATTTTGTCTTCCGTTCTTCCGTCGACAAAACCCATTTCTATGGTGTGTGCTGAATGTGGCAACTTAGAGAGCTCAAATTTAGATAATTTTTAAAAGGATATTTACCATCACCAAACATCTTCCGTTTCTTAGCCAGGATCTGTCCACCACTCAGCAGTCCCAAGTACAAATGATAGGCATATGCCATCAGCAGTCTAGGATTCGACCTCTCAAGCTCTTGCAGGTGCTCTATGTAATTCTCTAAAGGCATGGCCTTAGGTATTGCTGACCAGTCTGCACCAAGGTAGTGTGTTAGGTCCTCTTCAAATGCCTTCTTTCTGTAATTTTAGAAAGGGTCTTTAGTTTGACTTTATTTGAGGCAATTTAATTGGCTGTCGTTTGCAATAAATTTAATTCCTGTATGTAATACAAGCTACCAGCTTGTATTACGTATAGGAATTAAACTAATGTTTAAACAGTGTTTAAATATGCAATTTTATATATTGCTTCCATTATATTGTATTACTTAGTCAATCTTGCCTTATTGGGTCAGTAACAGCATGAATTTATGCAGAGCGGCATGGACATGCAACATGCAAACTGTAACCATGAATTCGGCACATGATTTTGAAACCATGGATTCAATACATGATCCTGGATCCATAGCAAAGAAATTTTTGATCAGTTATTTAAAAAAAAAGAAACTGTTTCATAGAAAAGTGCATGTATGGAACAGCATTTTTTTTCTAAATAACTGATAATTTCAACGCAGCGGGTCCAGGGTCATGTACTGAATCCATGGTTACAGGCTGCGTGTTGATGTCCGTGCTACCCTGTAAAAAAATATGTTACATATTTGTGTAGGTACTTAAAATGGCTCAAACCTGTAGAGAGCCTTATTGAAGAACAGTTTGTCGAAGTCTTCCATCTTTAGCCTTTCCTTAGCATCTTCTAGGTAGCCGAAGATGTGGTAGAATATGAACAGACCACCTCCCCAAACCTCTTCATCTCTTAACGCTGAAACAAGGCCAAAAATTAAGATAGTAAATTCATCCTTGTTATGAAAAATCTGAGAACAAAAATTGCAGAGAAAGGAGTTTCATAATCAAAATAATTATGCCTTTGTGGTATGTATGTATTTTGTCTACAGTTAACCTATATGTAAATAAGCAATGGGCTTCTCTAAGCAACCCCAATCAAAGATGCGCAAAGAAATTGCTTAGCAAATAGATTGCAACATTTTGTTCATGAATTGCACATGAAATTGCTGTTGACTCTCCTTTGACAAGGGGCCTTTACTCTGGTTAGCAGTTTATCATCGAAACCAACGCGTGTAAATATCTTTTGGTTATGCCATTGTTTTGCCGGTAAAAAAGCAACAACTGCGTATGCAGAACAATGACTTTACAAAAATATGACAAAGAAAAATGGGAGGTACTTTTCGATGTTGTATTTTATTTTGGCATTTTCAACTAAAGTGAAGGGATTTGATCAATCATTTATAGAAATAGCCGTAGAACGGACTTACAAAGAGCGAACTTCGCGTTGACTAAGGCATCACTGATATTGTGTATTTTCCTCGTAGCTTTTCGCATGCGGGTTGAAAATAATTCTGTATTTTCCGTCATTTTTCACTCTAACCGGTAAAATCTCTCTCAGTCAAAACTAGCCGCACTCGCGCAATTTTGAACCTGAATAAGCTAGGACCACCTAGGACTGATGACAAAAAATAAGATGAAGATAACTTTTTGACTTTTGAAAAACTGTTAACCCTTTCACTGACAGGCTCAAAGATAATAATGACAGGCCGTATGTATAATGTACTCTGTGATGACAGGCTATTTCGTATACAGGTAGTCAAAATGTCAATGTCAAATACATTTTAGAAAGTAGGCTGTATTGACAGCGTTGATATTTACTATTGCTGATAATTGTTATAAGTTAGTAGGTTTCTTCCGATTGACTGAATTAAAATTAATTAAAAAAGGAATGTACTGTTTCTTGTTACAGTCCGGCCGTCGAGAGAATGTGTACCTGACACCTGTCACTGCGACTGTGCGACAATTCATTCAAGCCGCGAATAGAGATTTCGTTTGCACGAAACTGACAGGTGTCAAGAACGCATTCTCTCATCGGCCGCATTCTCTTGAGTAGGTATATGTGTTATGTGGCCGCACTGTAGACCACACACTCTTTATTATGTAAATGTAATGTAATTTAGTTTTGGACATGCGATGTCCATAACTTATAACGGGTGAACTGTGAGCGCAAACGACAATTACGACTGCTGGACGACGATTTGTGTACGAACTCGACCCTTGATGGCTTGTTAATAACTGAATTTTTCACAAGACTGTATTTTAATTTTAGAGCAAGTTGTTGGTGGATAAGTTGGTGACTACAAGGTTGTGCCTATGCTTCTTGCATATGCACAACCTCTTGCTTCTTGCATCTCCGTTAGCCACACGAGAAGTCCTATTGCCTTATTCTTAATCTCAATAAATATTTTTGTGTTAAAACATTTGTGTCATGCTCATGACAAGTTGACCCATAGCAACAAAGGGTTGAGGAATCAGCAGTTGCCAGTTAGCAATTTATTTGACAGCTGATAACACTTTGACTGTGTTTCGCGTTTTATTGCCGTAAGAGCAAAAGTCTTTCAAATCATATTTTGAAGCATTCGCAATATAAATAAAAGTAATAACAAATGAGATAGTAATAAATAAGAGCTTGCAGTATTTTTGCAACGAAAACAAAAGCGTTGTTCTGCTAAATCATATCTTAAGAAAATATTTTTAAACTGTGGTCGTGTTTTAAGAGGAAGTAGTTTATCACTTATTCACTTTATCACCAATTAAATTAATTTAACATTACTTCGCCGGCTCCGTCTGTGATTCTACACACGACTATAGCTGTAAAAACGCTGATTGATTTCCTGTTTTGTTAAATTGTCAGTAATGGGTGACTCTGCTAAAATAAAGGTAAATACAATGAACACATAGTCTCCTCCATACCTATTGGCTTTATTCATACTGTCTACATTTTCTTCGAAACTAAACAAAGAACTGCTTTGTACAATTAATATAATATAATTATTAAAGCCGATTGTGAATTATTTAATCATTTAAGTCGATACTTCAAATTAAAAGTATGTTAACAAGTTTGTTTAAAAATTGATAAACTAATCAGTTTGACTTTGACATTTCCCGAATTGTTATCTAACCTCACTAAATTGTTCAATACAAATTACGAAATCGTCATGGCTTATGACCTAAAACAAGAAGAAGACGTGAAAGATTACATAGAAAACCTCGGTATCGAGTACCGTTTCGGTTGCTACAAGGAGCAAAAGCCGGAAGTATGCCACCTTTTAGGTGATTACTTAGAATCAATAAAGAAGGATTTTGATAAGGCAGCAAGGGTGTTCAAAAGCAACTGTTTGGATTATAAATTTGGGAAATCATGTCTGAAGATTGGGAACTATACGTTAGTGGGTCGCGGGCGGGAGAAGGGCGATCCCGCGGAAGCGCTAACCTACTTTGAAAAAGGGTGTGAGTACAATGAGCCCGGGGCGTGCTTGCATGCCGGTATGCTGCTCACGGCGACCGGTCCCGGCGTTAATGTGAAGCGAGATGTTCCTAAAGGTAAGATAATGATTAATATACATACAATTGTTACTGTCTGCAGTGAAACAAATTCATTAAAAACTTTAAATGATAACATTTTCCTTGTTAAACAACTGTAACTTTCGTTAGATATGAGAGCAGTGGTGACTCAGTGGTAATGGCCCCGACGAGTTGTAGGTCATGGGTTCAAATCCAGACAAGTGCTTTACTTTGTGTAAATTATTTCATCACTACTGCTCTCAAAACGGTGAACGAAAATATTGTGAGGAAACTGCCATATCCCAGAATCAAAATTCTTAAACATGTGACATTACCAACCCGCACTGGGCCCCACATAGACTACAGCCCACTCACACACAGCGAAGGCCTGTGTCCCAGCAGTGGAAATATTATAGGCTGTTTATAAAAATGAACTACTGATAAATTTTGTTCTTGGTACTCATATTCCTTAATATGATTCTAAATGCATCAAAACTTTAATGCAACAATAATTTTTCCAGGTTACAACTACCTCAAGAAAAGCTGTGACCAAAACGATCCGATGGCATGCCACTATCTCTCCGGAATGTACCTGACGGGTGTACCAAAGAATGCAGCAGAATACAACCCACACAGGCCAGACAAAAACCAAAACATTGAATACCTCATTAAATCTGACAAAACTCAAGCATTTAAGTTTGCAAAGAAAGCATGTGAACTCGGTAACATGTACGCTTGTGCAAATGTCAGTATAATGTACAAAAGAGGTGATGGAGTTGAAAAAAGTCCTGAAGACTCAAAGAAATTCTTTGAAATTGCACAAGCGTTACAGAAAGCTCACGAGACTACGAAAGAGATTAAGTTCCAACAAGGTTTAGATGGAAAATAGTATTAAATTGAAATCGGAAACTGCATTTATGGTTAAAGTTGTATAGTATACCTCTGTAGATAAATTCAATGTACAAAACAAATAAATTATTGTTGCATAAAAGTTGTTTTCATTCATTTAGTTTAGTAATAGCTGGGGTCCATATAATGAAATACTAAACAGCTCTTGCGATTTTGATTCACAATCAAATAATATGTTGTTGGTGTCAATCAAAGTGTGTTTGTAATCAAATCATATCACTTTCACTGTTAATAGGTAAGTGTATGTTAAAATCGCCAAAAAATTGCATCAAAAAATAAGAATTTTTCCAGTCTAGCTGGTAAAAATCTCGGAAACAGCAATTGCTCCAAAGCAACAACGCATAAAGGACTGTTCAAATTGAGTCGAATCTGACGCAGGATGCGATTGCCAGCGATTGTTTTAATAGTTAGGAATTCATGCGACTATTCCCGCCAGTATGAACACCTCCATACAAGTTAGTTGGGAATTTGGTTCCGCATACCGCGCGGGAGTTTTCTCAGTTTGGCCAGAGCTTAAGGCACCTGCCCCACCGCCAACAAGGAAAATACTAGCTATCGACTGTATAGAAGTATTACATATTATCAATAGTTGATCGCTGACTGACACTGCCGACGAGAACTCTCCACTAGTTTGTCGAAGCTATCAAAGAAAGTACGAAACCTTCTAGTTACTATAAAGCTATACTCCCGTTATGGTAATCGTCGGCGGTGGAGCAGGTGCCTTCAGCATAATCAGCCTTTACTATACCCAGTACTGGGACACAAGCCTCCTCTCTCTCTCTCTCTCTCTGTGGAAGGGAGTGGTCCACATACGCGGGCCCAGTGCGGAGTAGTGGATGTCACATATCTTCGAATTTTCGGTTATAGGACATGCCGGTTTCCTCACGTTGTTTTCCTTTACCGTTTTGAGAGCAATGGTAATGAAATTAAATACACAAAGTATCTGCCTGGGTTCGAACCCCGACTTACGAGTTGTAGGTCGCTACCACTGGGCCACCAATTCTCTACAGGTACCTTGATCCCTAATTTTTTTGCACAATCTTATTTACGCACAGGTCGGTATCATCGGCGGTTCAGGATTCGGCGACCCCACCCTATTCGAGAACCAGGTTGAGAACGAAGTCACCACTCCGTTCGGGAAGCCGTCCGATGTGTTGATTGAAGGAAAGATCAAAGGAGTCCCCTGTGTGTTGCTGGCGAGGCATGGGAGGAAGCATCAGTTTCAGCCAAGGTAATGATTTCTGCATAGATGTGTCCATTTCAAAGATAACGATGAATGATAGATAACTTTTGATGTACTTAGGTCATGGATATGAAAATTACACACTTACATGTACTCAGGACGTACTAAGTTTCCACATTTGATTTTGCACGAGCTCTAACGATTTTCATATGAATTCAGCGACAACATGAAGCATCAAATTGGCGGGACCAATGTATTAATCACATAACTTGAATTTTGCACTTACAATTGTATTGAAAATAGAGTATATACCTTTACATATGTAGTACTAAGTCTTCGGGTGTGAATTACCTACCTCTGAGTAGCACTTCCAGAAGGTACCGCCACTTTGACGTCAAAGTGGCGGGACCAGGGATGTCTTGACATACTTCCTTTACCTTTAGAGGTACAAATGTCTTGTCTAGGGTACAATTAGTACATATATGTAGTACAAACATTTTAATGTGATACATTTTAAATTGGAGACATTAAATAAAACACGCACAAACACGCACACGCACACGCACGCAACGCACAAAGACATTAAATTATTTACTTGACAATAGACAGGACATCACGAACAAAATCGTAATCCAATACTTTTGTCCTAGTGGTCAAAAGTCACTCAGTCTAGTGTGGTACGCCTGCGTGTCAAGTCGTATTTGTGTCCACCAAAAACAAATATTTTCTAAGGAAATATGCCAAGTTGCGCATTGAGATATTGTAAATGTCGTTACGGTAAAACGGCTGGACCTAACTTCAGTTTATTTTCGTATGAATTATTTATATTTACTCAGTAATTAAAATTAAATAATTTTCATAAATAGATCTAGAAAATTTGCTAATTTTGTAATAAACGCCCTCTATTGCTGAGTAGCTTTACTACTGCGTTGTAGAGATGCAATTTTGTTTATCGATTTGGTTGTCGATAATATTTATTAAGATAAAAAATAAATAACACAAAATATAAGCTGTTTGAAGATAATCATGTCATTTTATTTAAATATCAATAAATGAACAAGTACTATTCATTCATGTAGGTTTCTGCTATTTTAGGTTTCCGAGTGTAAATAATGTAGAACGTGAAAAGTGGATACGGTTTGTTCAGATAGACCGTAGAGAAGAAAATTGGCTTCCATCTGGTCTCACACTTGGATTACTAGATCATAATAACGATAATTATTAGTCATTTGTATGTAAAAATAATTTTATAAATAAATAACTTTTAAACAGCTAATCATTTTATTGTTTTTATAATCTTTTGGCACTTGGTTCAATCTATTCAAACGCGAAAAAAAAAATAGTCATAGTCACTTTTTTCAATATTATCGATACATTTATATCGAAATGGTAAAATCCCTACCACAGGTTTTATACTGTCTACTTAGTGTCACCCCATTTATTGCCAGACCTACGGATTTTTTAATAGATGTACGGATTTTGGACCTCGCCTCGGATATACGTATACATACGGATACAAGATTTACAAATATTTGCAAACAAAGTGAAAAAAAAATAATATTTTGCTAAAACCGAAACGCAACCGACAATTGCAAAGAAAATGTGCGCTTTGTGACATAATAGGTCTACTTTACACAAAAAGTGTAATAAACTGAGTGCTATAATAATCCAACAGCAAAGCAGGCACATTTAAAATGATTTTATTTTAAAATGTACATAAACACACACTGAAACTGATACCTAGTCATACACATATTTGTAAAAATGTCTTGATTTAAAAGAGTGTCCATGGAGTTTCTTGCCCGTTCTTCTCCATAGAGATCTACGCTTTGGAATGGGCAACTAGCTTCAACTTTCTGACTAACTGACCGACTATTTAATTTTGACAATTCAAAAGTGCCTGTAAATGGTTTAATTGAAATAAATGATTTGAGTTTGAGTTTGACACGGTGACACGGACAATGGATAGTAGCGAATAAAATTCTAAAATAGTTTTTACTGTTTAAAACAAGTTTTGCTTAATTTGTTTAATTTTTTATATCTATTTACCATTTGAACTAAGTATATTAGGTTTTTCAGGCTTAACCCACGGATTGAAAATCGGATCTGGCAACACTGACCACACTGGCCACCTACCGAGCAATAGCTGAATATATTTTACTAAATTTAATTCATGTTTGCAATTTTTGTGTTAAGATGTTCCCAATTGCCGCTCTAATTTTGCTATATTATACTAGATGGCGTCACTGAGACATGGGATCACAGTTTTTCTATGACATTTCTTTGCATAGCCTCTCTATTGTACCTATCTTAAATCTCTTTGCACCCGCATAAGTTTCTATCCCGTGGGAATATCGGGATAAAAAGTATCCTATGTGTTAAAACTGGTTATAAACTATCTGTGCACCAAATGTCATCAAAAGCTGTTCAGTAGTTTTTGCGTAAAAGAGTAACAAACATCCATCCATCCATCAAAACTTTCACGTTTATAATATTAGTAGGATATGAACTAGTAGCTGCGCCCCGCGGTTTCGATCCCGTGGGAATATTGGGATAAAAAGTGTCCTATGTGTTAATCCTGGTTATAAACTATCTCCGTGCCAAATTTCATCAAAATTGGTCTAGCCCTTTGAGCGTGAAGAAGTAACAAACATACAAACACACTCACTCACAAACTTTCGCCTTTATAATATTAGTGTTAAAAGTCCAGGGGGTCTACTCCGAAGTAGTATCTGCCGAATGTCCGGCCGTTTCCTGCTACGAAGTTACTATTTGGTTCGGTAGGTTCCGATCCTACACTCCTACACTCTTTCGAATATTGACTATTGACTATGGTCCCGATCCAACTGAGCCGATCCAAACTTTTTTCACATTTTTCAATAATATTCGGTTCGGCCATGTGTCGGTCCGTTCAAACTTTCGCACTTTGCACTTAGATAGATAGATAAACCATTTATTTGGCGCACACAAAAAAGCAGCACAACACACAAAAGTACATTATTAGATGACTGCACTTCGGAGTAGGCCCCCAGGTCTCCTCACGATCGTTTTCCTTCACCGATGTCAGTAATGTCCAAGATAAACTCAGTATGTACAGACGCCAGCACATCAAGCTACTACAATCTGTCAAATTTCTGTAATAGATTTTCAACTTTATCGCGAAAGCATTAAGGTTCAAGGTTGATTGGGAAAATTTGACAGTTTCGGTTAACTTGACCTGCTGGCGTCTGTACATATGAGCTGAAAAAATCACATTGATACTTGCCCGGATTTGAACCCACAACCTCCTGCATGAGAGGCGAGACCTCGTCCGACGCCCATCATGTCATTTAGGGCTGATTTTTCAATCATCCGATAACTTTATTCAAGGAATAATTTTTAAATTTTGACAGTTATTTCGAACAAAAACTGTCAAACGTCAATTTTATTCCTCGAATAGGCGTTATCTGGCGATGGAAAAATCAGCCCTTACTAATATGTAGTAATAATTGAGTACATTAACCTACATGACCCAACCATCACATGATCTGACCATTACAATGTATTTATAAGAACTTTTTAAGAGACTTTGGCCCTGATTCCCTTGTTCACAAACTAAATTAAATTTAAGTTCTGTGCATCTTTTTCTTTCTATTTCATTAAGAAAAGGACAGAAGATAAAATATTAGTTTACTCCTGTCAAATTAAGATACACCATAGACAGATTAGACGTGATTAAAAACATGGCTGCTAAAAATACGTCAATTTACGTCAGGCGCTGACTAGTTTGACAGGACTAAACTAATATTTATCTTCTGTCCTTTTCTAAATTAAATAGAAAGAAAAAGATGCATTGAACTTGAATTTAGTTTAGTTTGTGAACAAGGGAATCGGCGTCTTTTTCGGTTTATTTCAGTGTTTCTTCGCAGCTTGCTTTCTCTCGGCTTGGAAATACCGACCGACCTCATATAGTTTTAATTAAAAAATTGACGTGTAAAATTAAAACAATTTTAGTTAAATTAAGATAAACCATTGTTTATCTGGTTTTGATAGAGATACGCAAACAGCCTACAATTCAAACAAAGATATTCTTGCAATTATTTGATAAGCAAACTGAAGACTTGATTGTCTGCGAAATGTCCACGCATTTCATTCCAGTCGGATACGATTCTCGAAAGAACGCAACAGAATAGGGTAGAATAGAATACTCTTTGTTATGTATATGTCGCAGCCAACTGGTTAAATTCGCCGTTTAGTCAACCGCCTGGCCTTTGGAAGAAGTGCTCGCCTCGCTTCGCTCTCTTGACTCGCACGCGGTTGGTCAAAGTTCTAACCTAACCCATTTGGTCGGGGTGCCCTGGCTTATTACTGCGACCAATTCGGCTCGCGCGTCATTGGTTACAGTTCCAACCTGAACTATAATTTATTGAATATCATTCAGGCCGTTAGTTGAACGGTCGCCGTTTAGTTAAAAGGCTAGGCGGTTAACTAAACGGCTAATTAAATCAGTTGGCTGCGATATACATAGGTATTTACATACATATATACTTAAATCGCCATTTAGTTTCGAAACATGTAAACAAATGTGTTTTTGGAAAAACAACTTTAAAACCAACACAGATAGTTCAATTTGCGCTATAATTTCAAAAAAAATAGTCTTTTTCATCGTACTAGTAATTATGAGATCAACTTAATTTACACAGGGATACAGTAGATATTCTAACATGTTTTTATTTCAGCGATGTGAACTACCGCGCCAACATCTGGGCACTGAAGCAGGTGGGATGTACTCACATTCTGGCGACCACAGCCACTGGGTCGCTGGTGGAGGAATACAAGCCTGGCGACCTTGTTATATTGAATGATTTTATTGACAGGTAACACAAAGACCTCTATTTTTTCTTTCTTTTGCCTATTAACTACCTAGATAATGTTCATATACTTTTATAAATCCCTACTTTTCTCCAGAATGGCTGTTTGTTGAGTGAAGTTCAGCGCTAATCAAAGAGTCTCAAGTAGATTTTTTTCGAGATTCAAAAATAAACCTTGTGACCATTGTCTTAAAGTACAAACTAGTGAGCGCGCTTGGAGACACAAAAGGAACCGTTTGAGATCTGTATCGTGTTTTGAAAATTTTGCAGCTTATAGCAGATTTTGTAAGGTTTATTATTCAATGTCATCAGAAAATGGTCTAGTGTCCACTCGTTTACCTTAGAGTTTGCGCACATTTGGATTTTTGAGCCACTTCTAATTTTAGTTCTGCCCCACCACTGCATGCATCGTATGTAGTAAAGGTAGATAATTATTTTTAAGTGTTCAATATGTTTAGTTTCATTAAAAGCTGTAATATTTATCAAAACCACTGTTCTATCTTTCCAGAACATGGGGTCGCAAATGCACCTTCTTCGACCGGACAGAAGGGGGCCCAAAGGGCGTGTGCCACTTACCAATGAAGCCGGCATTCTGCGAGAGAGCTAGAAACGCTATGATCACTGCAGCTAAAACCAAGGGGTATAGTCACCATGAAACCGGCACGGCTGTTGCTATACAAGGACCAAGGTAGGTGCCAATACAATAATATATACTAATGAAAAAGCTAAAGAGTTTGCTTGAACGCGCTAATGGCCCTGATTCCCTTGTTCACAAACTAAACTAAATTTAAGTTCTGTGCATCTTTTTCTTTCTATTTCATTAAGAAAAGGACAAAGATAAAATATTAGTTTACTCCTGTCAAATTAAGATACTCCATAGACAGATCAGACGTGATTAAAAACATGGCTGCTAAAAATACGTCAATTTACGTCAGGCGCTGACTAGTTTGACAGGACTAAACTAATATTTAGCTTCTGTCCTTTTCTAAATTAAATAGAAAGAAAAGGATGCATTGAAAGATGCGTCTGTGCTTTAATAAATGCGATTTGTAATAAACCACCACATACTAATTTAGTATTAAAACATTTTCAGATTTTCGAGCAGAGCTGAGAGTTTGATGCATCGTCAATGGGGCGGCCACCTCGTAAACATGACGACAGTCCCAGAGGTAATATAAATCCAAGAAAATGTTGATATGAAACTGAGTTTGTGACTATCGATTGATTAGAACTCTCAAGTCTTAGTCAAAAACACTGCACGTGCTTAAACCAATAGTGTTGAAAATCATTATCGATAAATAAAATAAGTTTATCGATAACAGTACTGCGTTTCACAACATGATCAAGGCCTATAGTGGAGCTCTCGCTATCTCATTTTATAGCGACCTATGCAGCGATTCTTTGGGCCATTATTTATGCTATTTTTACACTTTTGTTATCATTATTTTTCTTCTTTTTTTTGGGTGGGAAATCATCAAATATAACTTCTCTCGCTCTGGGCGGAGCGGGAGGGTATGTCAGACTTTTACTGACTAAAACCCACCCGTGTTTTTTCCGTTGCCTGTGCCAGGGGCCACGGTAACTGTTTCGAACAGCTCGCGACCCTGCCAGGCATCGGCCCTAGCGGACCCCGTCAGTTAGTGCTGACATCTCGTGAAGCGCGCGTGGCAAATCACTATCGATAAACAAAATAAATTTATCGATATCGAACAGTACTGCGCTTCACATTATGTTCAAGGCCTATAATGGAACTCTCGCTATCACATTTTGTTGCGACCTATGCAGTGATACTTTGGCTATTATTTCTGCATTTTTAAACTGTTGTAATATGTACAGGTGGTTCTAGCAAAAGAGGCAGGCTTGAGTTACGCAGCCGTCGCTATAGTAACGGATTACGACTGTTGGAGGGAGCACGAGACATCTGTGAGTAACTCCTATCTCTTTCCCTCATAAATAGTATAAGAATCCTGCAGTTACCTACCACATTTGGGAGCTGGATTTCAGGTCACAGTTTTCTGTATCATTAGAATTCATATTTGATTTTGAACATTATTCAGAGCAGTAGTCGCCCAGAGGTAACGTCCCCGACTTACGAGTTGTAGGTCGTAGGTTCGAAGCCTGACAGGCGCTTTTTTTTGTGTAAATTATTTCCTCACCACTGCTCTCAAAACGGTGAAGGAAAACATTGTGAGGAAACCGGCAAGTCCTAGAACCAAAAATTTAAAGACATGTGACATCTACCTACCCGCACTGGGCCCGCGTGGTAGTGGGAACATTTTAAACTGTTTATCAAGGTTCACCCAAGTCAGTCTGAGCAACTCCTATGAAGATCCAAACTTGTCTGTATATGGTTTTAGTTCGAGCAATTTGAAAGGGCGTACGTCTTCATTATTTCAGAGCCTAATTCCTAAATGCGGAATTCTTCATATGTTTGAAAAATTAATCTGCTCGACAACGTAAATAACGCAATGAAAGTGGTTGAACTGTCAATATGAAAGGCATTGCAATTTTTTTTTTTTTTTTTATTGACAATGGTCTCACTCTTGACCTCAATCCAGCCCAGAGGCAGGGATGAGATCTACGGTGGAACGAGCTTGCTCAGAAGAAGCCTATTCACTCTCGCCTTGAAAAGATTCGGGTTGTATGAACTGTTAGTGTGTTAAGCAATTACTCCTCAGTATCACATTTATTGAATATTTACTTACAGGTCTCAGTAGCTGAAGTACTAGCGACGATGGCTAAGAGCGTAAAGAAAGCAGCTGACGTCATCATTGACGCCATACAGGTGCTGGCCGCTGAGACAGACCTGGAGTATTTGAGTGCGCATAAAGTAAGTATTTTGTGGAAAGTTATACTTGAATACCCAATCTTAGATCTTAGTCGGCAACAAAAGTCTCACACTGATACTTTTAAATGTCATCGAAATTGATACAAATGCGATGTATTGCTTTCTTGCATTGCATGTAAAAGCTGTGAATCAATATACTGTTCATTTTACCTCTATCTGATTTTAATTCAATAATAAAGATTTAAAAAGGATGCGTTATTCGACTTTTGTCGCTGACTGGACCACATTATAGTCAAAGTTGATTCGGTCCAGTCACGTGTTTCATCCCTCCTCATCACATATCAAGCCAACATGAAAATTATAAAATAAGATAACGAATTATATTGTTTTATTACAGGAGCTGGTGTCTTCGTCTATCATGCTGAAAGAATAAGCTATAAACTTTCTGTAAGATTAAACAACATTCGCATTTGTTAATTACATATCTGCTTTTATATCTATTTGTTCGTAAATAAATCAATATTTTATCCAAAACATGTGTTTTTGTTTTTTTATTCCTAACATTTAAGGGTCGATGCATACTAGCGCAGAGTGGAGTCGGTATCTACCAAACCGCACTGGGTCCGCGTGGTAGATCATAGCCCACTCCCTCTCACAGAGGGGAGGCCTGTGTCCCAGCAGTGGGAACATCATAGGCTGATTATGCAGTGTTGAGGCGTCATATCGTTAACAATGAAGCAGGAATCTGCGCATATTCTCGTAGATTCGCGTGTTTTTATGTTTAGTAGTTATGGACGTGCAGTTGCCAGTTATCTCGATAGAAATAATTATGTGCGGTGAATTTGCTGTTATCTTTTATATTGACGCTTCGTTGCGCTAGACTGCACTAGTATGAATCGACTGTAAGTGCCCATACACACAAGCGACATGCGTCAACGGCAGAGGCAAATACAGTCGTCGATGCATCGATGCGTGTCGTCGGCAGACGTCGACAACGACTCGTGTCGCTCGTGTGTGTATGCAGACTATTAGTATCAATCAATCGATAAACTCGGCCTACCGCAGTCAGCTGCTGGCTTTCGAATACACGTTAGCTTGTGTATAATGTGCGCTAAGACTAGCGAAGTGTGTGGACCAGAGGGAATAGTGCGAGTTTTTCTACCTACTCGATGGCGTTAACGCATTAACACATTTACTGCGGCCAACGCGCCTGCGCGTTTTTCAAGCTTTGACCATGTGCTAGCGGCGCGCATGCGCGTCCATACAATTTACTCAATTTTCTTCGAGTGCGGCGAATGCACAATGGACGCACAGGTGCGTCCATTGTGCAAACTCGAAAATTTTCAAACGCACAGAAGCTTCGTGCCGCACTCGGAGCCGCATTGGGTAAAACTTTCTTCAACCGCGCATGCGCGTTCATAGCACCACACGAAAATTATTTGAACGCGTGTGAGCGTTCGTCGCACAGGATTAGTGAGCTATTTTATTAGCATTTGCGGAAAATTCGCTAATAATTCAGCAGTTAAGACAACCACTGATGATTACCCTTGTATTAATTTTCTGACCAGCATTTAAATAAAAAGCCATTTTATCCTTAGCAATATCCATTTATTTGTAGCCTAGTTAAAAACACATCATATAAAATGATCGAATCACTTATAACCTAGACATTTCACACACTTACCGATTAACCCCACTGAGTGCTAGCATCTTGGACATTGCTGGACAAAATTGTGTAGACATAATATAAATATATTTGCGACAAAATAAAAGTATATAAACTTAAACATAAAACTAAGAAAATAAACGTGTATTTTACAATATTCGATATACATTAATTATTCTGTGGGATATTTAAGTCAATATTTGAGCGACTTCTATACAAAATAAATAAAATAAAACGTGTATTTCAAAAAGTCTTAATCCCGGGCTACAATTGGCAGTTTTCAACGATAATATTATTAAGAACGTGTGTTCTGAAGAAGCTTGAGCTTGACCAAGATTGAAAATGTCGGTCAAGTTTAAGCTCATAATTGATTTTAAGTCATCTAAAATAGCCGGTAAACATCTTGAACAAAACTGGCGCCGAGTTTCTACGTAATTTTCTCTGACAGCTATGGAAAAGCGTTCCTACGACCCATAACTTCCTCAAATGACACCGTACTATCGTTTTTAGCACATGCTAAAGTTATTTTTCGGCTATTGTTACATCGCAAGATATAGCTCTACAAGTATCTTTTGGCGCATGGCCAAAATCGGTACTAACGCAGCCATCTTGTTTTTTCAATATATGTCACAAAACAATTGCACGAATGTTTACCAACAGCGCCACCCTAGCAACGTCATTCGAACGCCAAAAGAGCCTTGTATGAGTATAGAGTGAGTGTGTAGTAATATTAACGAGAACTCAGAAGTTGAAGGACACTGAACGAGACACAATAGAAGTTTTATTTTTATTAGGTCTGGGGGCGTTTAGTGTCCTGCAACGTGTTAATAGAGTATAATTCCACTCATTTTAACTTCAGTGTTCAATAATGATTCTTACCTCCCACTCCCAGTGGCGAGGCGCTCTCACAAGCCGATTCCCAACGGCTTCCCTTTGAAAATTGAAGACACAATCACTCTATAGTCAATATATAGATACATCATACTGTAGGTTTATAATACGCCATAAAATTAAAACATTGCAAAACGCCTACATCATTTTTTTGTCATTCTTTCTCAACAACAAAATATTTTGCTCTAAAATAACTCTTAGGCGCGTGCGGCTTCCGTGAGTTCAATTTCTATACAAAACAAACTCGTCATGACGTCACTTCAGGTCATATGGCTTGCTATTTTTTGAGCGCCCGGTAAGCCGGTGAATACAGAGTTACTATAGACACAGTACGGTACATAGAAAATGCGTGCGCGTGAACGAGATGGAGCAATATGGCCATTCGGTAGGTTTCGCTGAATTTCGTAATGGGTCGGAGTTCGGACATTGACATAAATTCATGTGTAGAACATTATTTTGACATAATAATTTGTTTACACTTGTAGTTCATTTGCAGTTTGTTCGTTGTATTCATTGAATTTATTACTATAACAGTTGGAAATTCTTTGTTGGTATAAAACAGTGATTTGTATTTAGTATTTTAATTATAGTTTTTTTTTTGTGTAGTGAAAGTTGTACGCTGTAATTAGGTATTTGGGGTAAGTAGATAGTTAATTAAGTTGAAATTACTTATTTAGAGTAGATTTGAAAAGTAATCATTAGGATGGCATTATTGGCAGTAGATTCTTGTTTGACATGTTATTTGCTTTGTGAGGAAACATGCTTATCAAGGTTAAGTTTTGAAAATAAAAAACACGTAATTGAGTTAGGCCGTGCTCGCCCAGATAGACTATAAACGTTAGTTCTATTAGTTATTCTGTGCTATAAATTACAAACGCCGCGATGGATTTTTCAAACATTGTAATGTCGTTCTTTACGATAAATATCAATGCTGACTGGCAGTTGTAAATTAAATAAAATGTATTGTTTCTCGTGTTTACATTCTAGTAGTTTATGGAATAAAGGGGGTTTTACAGATATTAATAATCTGACGAATAAATTCATCAAAGAAACATCTCACAACTAAAAAACAAATAAGGAGTTTGTTAGCATTACATGAATTCGGTACTGGTACCTAGTAGGATAGAATCATTTTTCGCATGAAGCTCATAAAAGAAAAGTAGATCGAAATAGGAATTTAATGAAACGGTTTATTGCCACCGTTATTTTGTTAGGTAAACAAGAAGTAGCTTTTACTGGCCACGATGAAAGTCCGCATTCCCGAATTTTTTTTGAAGTGAAAACTTCTTTAGCAGCGTTGTGCACTTTTTTTGTGATGGGTAAAAAATGTTAAACTCCCGTCAGGACACGTGACCTGATCGAAAATTCGTAAGACGGAGGGAGAGTAGACCGCATTCCAAAACATCAAAAATGCACAAAGTTAATATTTTTTTTTTTTAAAGTTTCTCTTCTGCCGGCACTCCCGGAGTGCAACCCGTTTTTTTTTTTTTGCTCCTGTCATAAGTTCACCCTTCACCACTGTTCAATAATGATCCTTACCTCCTCCTCCTCCTCTTAAATGAGTTATTTAAGTTTGTTTACACGTAAACGCCTTGTAAAAAAAACATGATTACATTCGCAACGTTTTGCCCAGCAATGTCTCCTATTGAGATCTCGTGTAGTATTAGCACAAAAAACTGTAGACGTTGATATAACCTAATCTAAGCCATTTACGTATTTAAAAACTTGTGCATCGCTTTGTAAGACGTTGAAAAATTATCCTTAGACACTAGTTAAACCTATTTATTCTAGATTTTTCTTAGAAATGCATTCTTTGCGGTGTGATTCTCAAAAGAATGTATGAAATCTAGCGTTTGCTTTCCTTATACTGAACTTTTTTGAGTTATTTAAGCATTTTGACCGCCACGGACATTTTTGACGTACTTTCGATGACACGATTTTTAAAAAATTATTTTATAATCAAATGTTAACTCTAATATTTTTTTATTTACGTACGAAAATGTTTATTTACATGTATATTTACGGTAGGAGGGCTTTTATTCAAATCAACTATGTTTATGTATGTAAGTTCATATATCCCTCCTTCCTATCTGTTAAACTGCTCATCAAAACTCGATAAATCAAGTGTTAACCCCTGAGTTTGTTTCGACATTTCTTCTCAGGGGTAGTCACTTAGCAAATGTCGACACTATGTAGCTTATTTTTTATATGAAGTGTAAACGTGATTCTGATATTCTATTTACAGAATAAACAATTTCATTTCATTTAGGGCTGATTTTTCGCAGGAATAATTTTGAAATTTTGACAGTTGTTTCATACAAGTTTTTGTATGAAACAACTGTCAAAATTTCGTTCAAACGTTTACACTTCATATAAAAAATAAGCTACATAGTGTCGACATTTGCTAACTGACTACCCCTGAGAAGAAATGTCAGACGTCAATTTTATTCCACGAATAAAAAATCAGCCCATAATAAAAATGTGTCTCAAAAAACTCCTTCAATTTAACGTAATTTTGCAGTACATGGCGATCAAAAAAGTGAACACAATAATATGTTTAAGCAATAATATAAAAATTTAGAACTATTTCTTCCAATTCTAGCTTCAATGAGCGCTTCAGTGCTCTGGCTGTCAATTTAATATTAATCACTCCGTTGCCAAGATACCTTGTAACGTATTTATATTAATATACGTTTTACGTTGCGTTATTGTTACGATAATCACTGCTTCCGTCAATCGTCTACTGTCACTTGAAATTCATGTTATTCTCCTCACAGCTGAAAAAGAATTAACATGATTTTATTATGTTTTTTTTTTTTTTGTAATACAGCATGTATCAGAAGGGTGTAGTCAAATTTGAAGGTGGTACATACCATCAAACTAAACAACTTTCTTTATGAGACCAACATCGTAATATTAAAAATATTGTCCTTTACGAAACTTCAATACCTACTAGACTCAAATGTATGGGGCCGTTAACTATTTTTTCTCGACTGTATGTAGACAGCTGTGCTGCTGGGGAGTGGGGAATTTGTTGCATCACTTTTCAGCGAAAGCATTAGGTGGTGAAGGTTTTGGGGTTAAGTATGTAATTTTGACGTTCAAAAAGTGCTGATTCTCTGCCTAAATTGAATGAGTCTCGAGAATAAAAGATGTATAATTGAAAGAAGGAAAAAAAATGCCACAAGGATCACATTTAAACAAATTAAAATCGACCCCAAATTTGTTTAAAAAAATGGATTACAAGAGGACAAACTGTCCTTTTGCTTCCATAACAAACTGCAATAACCAGTCAGTCAAATATTATGAAAGGATATTTGTTTATTGAAGTTTACCTTGGAAGGCTCTAGTTTACCTAGAACGACATGATTAGTATAATAGCGCAATAATACTTACCTACGTAATCCCGAAACTGAACATTTTACGATAAAAGACCACCCTTGCCCTGTCTTGTCTTTCATCGTGAGTTCAAAAAGAATGAATAGATTTCAAATCAGCACAAATCATTTAGTCGTTCTTGAATATTTTTGAGTTTTGTATACATTTAAATGAGCTATGTATTCAACAATTACCTTAGTTTTTCGTCCAAGGGTTCCTAGGATGTTGTCCGGGTATCATATCTAGCAGATACTGCCTCTGTGCCTCAGCCACGCGTTGCATCTCGGCCGCCATGGCCGCGCCGCCGCCCGAGTTGGAGCCACCCTTACCGGCTGCAGGCAAACATAGCATGAGCAGAATTGATGCTCACAATAGGGGCTGGTGGGGTGGTGTCATCATTTATGGGAGTGATGAGGTAAAATTGTGCGAGTTTTTGAGGTTTTCGTAAAATGCAGTTTTCTAGCTCGTCACAGATGACGGTTTTTAGGTTGTACTTTAATTTGCGTGTTGTGGTTTCGTAAACATAACTTAGTATTTACCATTGCGAGGGGAAAGGTATCATAAGCTATCAAAAGTACTGGCTGAAAATAAACTTTAAATTAAATATCGTTCAGTGTAAAAGAAAAATTTTAATAATAAAATTGAGTGTGAAAAAAAAACAAATATTTGAGGGCAACTTGAGAAGTTCTAATAATGAGCAACATTGATAATAGGATCTTCATATTTTTTTAATGATATTTTTTTTTTTTTTTTTAAGGATCTTCAACCTTTGCTAAGGTACTTTTTAGGTCGGAGTTTACGGATGCCTCTATTAGCTAAAACTACCGTCAAAATATGCTTACATGCCCACCGCTTGACTAAAACGTTGCCTGAAGTGTGATGCGGGAGGGGTGTGATGACGTGTTGCGAGAGCTCAGTGATTCGTCAACTTGTGACAACTATCACCCCTCCGCACCGCGCAGCTACCTCAGGCAACGTCTCAGTTAAGCGGTCAGCCTATAGCTGTTGTTATTTGTATTCCAGATAATCATAAAAGTTTACATAAGCTTACTTTCGGTGATGATATTAAGCTATTGCTCACCAGGAGTTTTCAAATTGCAAAACCATTGCAAGTTTATCAATATATTCATTTAAGCTGGTACAAAAGCATTAAAAACAAAAAACTTAACAATAGAGCCGTAGATTCATTGTAAATAAAAGTTGCAGAACATTGTTTCAGAAACATGTTGAATTGTCGCTAGCAACATGTTTTACACTCAAACTATACGAAATATTGCCAGCAACACTAAATGAAGTTGCTGTGCATTAAGCTCATTTTTGCCCATCATAAGAATCAAAACTATCCTGTCAAACTACTAGAAGTATTTATTTTCGTTCTTCTCACACCTTTCCTCAATTTTTCATTACGTTTATCAGGTTATTAAGCGCATTCGGGTACTCTAAACTTACTTATTGCTTAATACGTTTACCGATAAACGTATTTAAAACATCGCTCCGTTTCTGTCAATCGTTTGAAGATGACAAAGCGCAATGATCTTTTAAATATGTTTAGCTCTAAACGCATTTAATTAATAAGCCTAAGGTCTACTTGCACCACAGCAAATAGATCTCAGGCTGGTTTTAAAGAAAGACCCAAGTTAAATTAGTTTACGTCAGCTCTCATAGGCGAAGTAATTCTTCATTCTTGTGTGCAGACCAAAAACTATGAACACAAGTATGAAAAATGACCTCAACTATGCGAGCTAAACTAAGCTAGCCTAACTTAGCTCTTGGAATTTGCAATCGGCTTTAGTGTTACTGGCTCTTTGTTCACTGTTGATTTAGTTTGTGTAAAAGATGTCTTCGCAAATAAATGCTTTTTCTTTCTTTTCTTTCTTTCTCCAGCAACATAAAATTATTTTTAGATTTACTTTAACAGATTTGTGCTATTTCTTTCCCATGAACATGTGGCCAAGGGCCGTCACACATCTGGCGAGGCGCAACGCAGTGTTGTTTTATTTTCGACTTTACTATAAGGGTTATAAAGTTGATATTTCTTTGACAAAGAAAACTGAGCTTTACTGCGCTTCGCCAGGTCTGTGCCGGGCCTAAAAAGGTAAAGTTGCTTGTAAAAGTGTCGGTGCAATACGTACAACGCTTACCTAGCGCGGAGGCCTGCGCCATGGCCAGCTGGTACGTGTAGATGAGCGGAGAGAACTGCATCATGGCCGCCGCCGCCGCCGCCGGAGACATGCCCGACGTGCCGCCCGCGCCCGACAGGCCTGCGGGGACAACGGATGTGAAACACAAAGCCGCTTATGTTTTAGTGCCATGCTAGTTTGCTACAAAAATAGGGTAGATTGTTGTAAACTCAAACGGAACTACTACCTCGCAAAAGTTGATGTTGCAGTGCCTGCATAGCGGCTGCGCTGTGTTGTTCAAACGCCATCTGAGCCGCCGCCGCCGCGGCCAGTTGCTGAAAAAATCAAAAATAGTTTAAAAAAATGTGCCGTTAGAAACCACAATAGTAAATATGTGACTTATGTCAATAGGCATAAGGTTCCAATTACAGATGTTTGTTGATCGGCTTTTGCCCGATTTCTAGAACGATAATTATCAAAGTCAAGTGATGCGATTGGCTGTTGATAATACATTCAACCAATCACAGCAGGTATCGCGCGGTTGACAATTTGTTAGCTAATACTTGTGTCGATTTATGTTCTAGAAACCGAGCGATAGTGTTATAGATAGAAACGTTACAAATCACAAGAGTAATAAATGACTCAGGGAAATTGACATAAGGTTTAAATTACAATGACGATTGATTGGCATAGTGATTTTCATACAATTATTATTAGGAGATATTGTTACCTGATGTTGCTTACTGCTACTACTGTTTTGACTAGTGCTGCTTGCTGATGAACCTGTAAATAAAATTGTAATAAGATGAAACATAATAATACTGAGCTTAAATGGATACTCCTTGCAATATGCAAACTTGCAACATATCATACAGAGAAATGAAGCTTCTCGTTTTAATTGGAAATATAAATTAAAAGGTTATTTATATACAAGTATACCTTAATTTGGCTTAACGTGTAATACTCTTTTGTTAAGGACGCTTTTACATTTTTCTACAAATAACAGTGCTTTTCAGGTACCATTTTAACGTATAAGCAATCACAAATGTTAACATATCATGGTCTTAATTTAAAGGTAGTATATTCATCTCCACATTGGCATCACAAAAATTGTATGACGTCGTACAAAATTTTCGCACAAATACGTTTTTCCCTACTCAATAATCGCAGAAAATTTAAAAAATAGGTGTCCGAATAGGTACCAGTTTAGGTAAATTTACAGCATATTTTATCTTCAAAATTATAATAAATTGCAGTATATATAGTCCTTTATAGATTTAGCTAATTGTTTTGTATATAAATCAATATATTTTTCAATTATTAGCTAAAATAAAAACACTTGCAGACTTTTTCATACATTTTGCACTCACGGTCGATCATTCCGCGCTCAGAAGCGCTCGTGGAAGGGCGGCTATATCGCTCTCTCGCAAAAAATAAATACGATAAAAGTAATAAAAAAAGATTGTTGTGTGCGTACCGTCGTTGGTTATCATGATCGGAAGGAGTTGATACTTTTGGACTGAAATAAAAGTAAGTACGAGTTTCATACTTAAATTATTTTTATTTTGTAAGTATAAAAAAATATTATAATGTTGTGTAAGATCGGGATTTGGATGGGTGGGGTTAAGTAGCTGTGGACAAGGTTGAGAAATGGATGGGTTTAAGGAGCTCTTAGTAAGGTTAGGATTTGGATGGCTAAGGTCAACCTGTCGGCGGTGAGGTCTGGAAGTGGATGGGCGGGAAGAGTGTGATGATTTTAACCGGTTTGTATGTAGGTATGTATGTATGACCAATGTGCGGTCAAAACCAAGAATATGACAAAAAGTGGTCATTTTCATTTTTTTTTGGGGTTGTTAATATCGAAAATGGCGTCAAAACCAAAATCCAAGATGGCGCCGATAAAAATTTTACAACTTTTCGTCATGGGTCTCATTTTTATGGTTTTTGGGGTCGCTAATAACGGATATCTATAGGATCAAAACCAAAATCCAAAATGGCGCCGACGAAAATTTGACATCTTTTCGTCATGGGTGTCATTTTCACGGTTTTTTGGTTAGCTAATAACGAATATGGGGTCAAAACCAAAATCCAAGATGGCGCCGACAAAAACTTGGCCATCGTCAAGGGTGTCAATTTCATAAATATGGCATGGTAGATGTCACAAATAGCGTTTGACAAATAAGACAGGCCTTGGCAGCGGAACTTTGTAATTTGTACTTTGTGAGCTCTGCCACCAAGTGTAGCATTTAGTTTTTATGTAGGTTATTTTGTTAATAGGTTTATCTTTATTTTTTAGATGCCCCGTATTCGGAAATTTGGATATAGACCAAAAAAATCTACAAACGTAGCAATAAATTTGTGTACTTTTGTAACATGCCTTTATTAAATATATTATAGATTTTTACTACTTCCGTGTGTTTTAATTTTCATCAAAAATGCTGAGCCTACACCACAGTCACAAAGATCATTCCGAGTGGAGATTTATTTTACCAAAAATTTTAACTAAATGCCCAGGCTAGTATGTCATAACTCATTAGCTCACTATGTAATACTCGTAAAATTTTAGATAATAATATTTTATATGTTCCATTTAATAGCAATATCGATGGTCGTTTTTAATCCTTATGAACGGAAATTGTTTTAGTTTAAGTACCTACTTATTTCACATAGTGTGCTTTACAAAATGAAAATTAATTTTCTTTTCGGAAGTTTGTGTCGATATCTATTGTTTTTCGACACAGGACAGTTTTTTCCCTTTTAGTTTTGGTTGGGGTACCAACCAAAACTAAAAGGGAAAAAACTGTCCATAATGGGTGTTGACATCTGTTTTCCCCCTAAAACCGAAACAGTGATAAAAACTTTCTCACAAAAAGTAAAACCGACTTTCAAAAAAAAAAACACCACAAAGTGAAAAATAACTTTGATTTCGGAAGTCGGTGTCTTTGGTTTTCTATTTTCGTTTTCTTGATGACGATACTAATAGTAACAGTTACCAAATGCATTTTTGCCAAGTAATCTTCCGGAATCAATTTTCAATAAAATAAAATAAAAAAATAATATCAAGGACCAAGATTATATGTGATGTATAAAATCGAGGACTCAATGTGTGCGTACGCGTGATGTTGCTGTGTGCAACTTTAGATACCTAAATTTGAGTTCGTCGAAAATGTAACAGCGTCCTTAATCGACTTCAAAAAAGGAGGAGGTTCTCAATTCGAAGGTATGTTTTTTTTTCTTTTTTCTGTGTTTGTTACGCGATTACTCCGCCAATTGTGGACCGATCTTCAAAATTCTTTTTTTTTTTTTTTGTTCGAAAGGAGATACTTCTGAAGTGGTCCCATAGAAATTTCATGAAAAACGGTTCAGTAGTTTGGTTTTTAAACCAAAATTACTGGTAAAAATTACAACTTAAAAGTGAAAAATAAAAACTTTTTTGCAAAAAAAAACAACCGACTGTTATAGTTGGTTGTCTTTTTTTGCAAAAAAGTTTTTTGACGTTTCATAAGTGCTCATGTAGGTTTATGTGAAATTAAATCTTTTGTTTACCTTTTCCTTTCTTGGCAGGCACTTCACTGGTTTCTCTGGAACGATCGGAATGGTGACTACGAAGCGACTCCGATGATGGCAAGGTTCTGTAGCAAAAACACAATATATTTTTTAGAATATTTGTATAACGCTGGCAATTTTTTAAAGGTTTTACGTTAGTGTAAATTAAATAACTCATTCTATTTTATATGGGGTGTAAAAAATCACCCTCCCCTCGCCATCCGATGAAACATCCGTTTTCGTCATTGATTTCACTTCATTACCATGGCTCAGCTCTGGCAAACGAAGAGACAAATAGCGAGCGAACTTATTATACATTCGCCATTCACCTTTACAGTTAACCTCCCTTAGTGCTCACTTTCACTATTTAGAAGCTCAACTGTCACTAATGAGACGTAATTACTTTTTCTATTGTTACCGAACCTCATAAGCTTGCCTAATTGACGTAAGGAGATAAGGTACTCATGTGCAAATTTCCATGCTTGTACCAGCCAGCGGTGTAGGCTGTGCATTGTCTGTCAATGAACTTAAGTTTTTATTAAGTAGATAGTTACCGTGGCGCAGGCGGCGGCGCGGGCGTCTTGCTGGGCGCGGGAGACGACGTGGAGCCGCCGCGAGACGCACTGCGCGACACCGACATCTGTGCATACACACGTACATTATATTATGTGTGTATATGTATACTCGTTTACACAATGAGAGTTTGTAAACTTGTATAGACTATTTCTTATATCTTTTTATCGAAGGAGATTTAAAAAATTGACTCGTGTATACAGTTAATACATCTGGGAAAGTGATAAAATGCGCCACGCTTTTTAAAATTGACAACAAAAGAAAAAAAGACGTGTTGCGAGTGGTCACAGTTCGACAAAATCGCTTGACGTGTCTCGTATGACATATCGTATTCGATTATTTGTTTCTGACGATTCTAGCCACTCTAGGGCCGACAAACTCTCCTCGTGTAAACGAGGTTTTATTCTACAGGTACACGACATACAAAACATTACACATACAGGCCACAACACAGTACATTATTAAATACAATGCTCTTACCAATACGATGTTGCAGCAATAGAAATAAACTTACATCTTTTCACATAATAAGATTTATTAGTAGTACAACTTAGGGCTCCCATACATAAACAGGGTACGACGTCGCGTCGTAAAATCCTTCGATTTACATAACAAATGTGCCACCATTCATTGTCAGATGGTGACCGTCAACGATTGTCCGGACGGCTGCTAGTGACAGACTTGGCATGTATCATGCTGTCTTGTATATGCTTGAAGGCGAGATCACAACATTGGGCATTGTCTGACATTGGCATTGTACGTCGTATCGTGTTTATGTGTGGGAGCCCTTAGGCACTAAAAATCACTAAATGTGTCAGTCCAAGCGAAAAGGGTCCAGTGCGCGGCATTTAGTTTCCGAGATATAAGAGGTTTTGTAAAGTTGGGTATAAAAATTGCATTTCGCGATTTTAATTGGTTATAAATAAATGCTCAATTATCTACAATTTCATATAGTAAATGACTATATACGATGTTTCTAAGTACCAGAAACTTTATGAAAAAAGTTTACTAAAAAGGTACCAGTGGGTGGCATGTCGATATTCTGGGAATAAAATACGTTTCAATACCCCGTACTGATCACTTCTAATAATTTAATTATATTTTAAGATTAAAATGTTGAAACTACGTGTAAAAGGTCCCTTAAAGCGGGGAACTCCCTGCTACTATGCAACTACTAAGGGGATTTACTTTGCTTCACTTCGACATAGCGGGGATTTCCCTGATCGTTTTTTGCTACCTACGTGTCCTATAAATAGATCTGCCTGTGATGCAATAATTTATTTGTCATTTGACACCGGAAAGGAAACAATATCCGACAGTCTTTGTGTAAATATAGCAGTTTTTATTATCTTAGCTGTTTTAAATTGAGTGAGTGAAAAGTGCGCATAAAAATGAATAAAGGTAAGTCTTTACGTTGTCTATTATATCTACTAATACTATGTTTGTTGTTACGTGTTGTGTTATGTATCGAATAAGCTCCAAAAGTACTGAACCGATTTTGAAAATTCTTTCTCCAATACAAAGCTGCATTATTCAGTCATAGGCTATAATATTATTAACGTTATTACGCTTAGCGGGGCCGAGGTCGAAAAGCTAGTTCTATAAACCGGGGTATCGGAATGTTACGGAGTTCTTGTGTGTATCTACAGCTGTTACCTACTTTTCATATTTAGACCTCGACAGGGGCGAAGCCTCCTACAGACAGCAGTCGTCTTTAAATTCGATTTTTTATGGATTTTAGAGATTTAGAGATTTATGGATTAAGCGTAGATTACGTTACGTTCCTACTTATTTATTACATTTTAAAAGAGAGCAGCTTTAATCATAATAATTCGGCTGCATCCACATAGACTGAAAACTGACCGCGACAAAGTTGATAGGCTAATGAATCTCAATTAGTCATAATTTCATCCCATTTATACTAAATTCAAATTTGTTTTTAGGTAACATAATTATTGAAGATTCAACCGAAGGTTCCAGCTCTAGTGATGAATCTAAGCATTCTGATGGACCTGTACCACTTTCTATGGAGGTGGAAGTAAACACACTACCTGTTTTGGCCTCGACCGCAACAACGCCGGATTTACCAACAGAAGAAGAAACCGTTGCACCTTATTCAGGTACTTACAACTTAGAAAATAATTTCACAGAGTCGACATCTGAGATGGATGAAACGGATCAGTATTATGAAAAAAGCACTAATACAGAAGCAATCAGTGAAGATGAAATACATGAGTGTTATGATTTTGCTAAAATAGTTAGCCGAGCCTTGTGTAAAATCAAAAAAGATCGACGTGATCATTGTATGCATGCAATAGTACATATTCTTTATGACTACAGCAAGGACTCTAATACCAATTAAGAAGTTGTGTTAGGTACCTATGTCATAGACATAGTATGAAAAAATGACCTGTGTAGTATGTATATTTCAACTATTTGTTTTCAGAGTTTAGCTATTCAGCGTCTGTAGAACATGAAGACTATGAAAATTTTAATTTAGAGTTCAAAAGTCAACGGGGTACAGAATTATCGTGTGACATCGAATTTAGTGCTTGTGAGCCGCTCGAAGAGCGGCAAATTGGTAATATTTTACTAGATGATGATCCTTTAATTCTAGACGATGTAACTCAGGCCTCATTCTTAGATACTGGCTGTGGATGTAATAATAATTGTGTGTCCAAATTTCAAAAAGATGTAATATTAAGTAGTAGGTTAGATTGTATCGAATTAAATTCACGTTGTAATGAAGGAGTCAATCATCATCACTTGGTCTTGAAAGGAGCTTTAAATGCTCTCTTACGTACAAGTGAAAATACATTACATTCAAAAAACAGAAACTTGCAACGAAAAGAATACACGGTAAAGTATTTCTTTCGAGGTGTTTCAGTATGCAAGATTTTTTTCCAATATGTATATGCCACTGGTTTGAAAAGGTTAAAAAATGTAAAAAAGAACTTTCTGGACAGCGGTGTTGCTCCAAAGGTCCACGGGTCACGTAAACGACCTTACAATTGTATTAATTTGCAAACTAGATCAGACGCAATCACTTTTATAAGACAGTTTGCTAATGAAAACGGTTTAGTATTGCCGGGCCGATTACCAGGCCACCAATTTAAATCTGATTTAATAATTTTACCTTGTAGTATGTCTAAAGCGTATGTGTACAACAAATATTTGGAAACTATAGCTTTACTCGATAAAACTCCTATTAGTAGAAGTAGTTGGTATGATCTTTGGGAAGATTTTTGTCCATATGTCGTTATACAGAAACCGAAAACAGATCTATGTGCAACTTGTCAGAAAAACGTGACCACGTTGGGACGAATGGGTGGTTTAGATGAAAAGGAAAAAATACAGCTTGTAGAAAAGTCGAGGCAGCACCTTGATTTAGTGCAAAATGAACGAAAATATTATAACAATGTAATCAAAGTTGCGACTGATTCAATAACGGACTCTACTCTTATTCTTGGACCTCATGAACCATGTTCTTATGATGGCGTCATGCATTACTCTTTTGATTTTGCCCAACAGGTGCATTTGCCGCACAGTTCACAACAAATTGGGCCACTGTATTTCTTGACAGGATTTAAAGTCAGTTTATTTGGTGTTGCTGCAGAGCCTTTGAGAAAGTTCGTTTTGTACGTAATTCCTGAACCCTGTGCTACTGGGAAAGGAGCTAATGTAATAATTTCAATGCTACATCATTTTTTCGAAAATTTTGGTATAGGCGAAAAAGATGTTGTTTGTCATGCAGATAATTGTGCTGGACAAAATAAAAATAACTATGTCATGCAATATGCAACATGGCGAGTTTTAACAGGCAGACACCGAAGTTTCCGTATATCTTTCCTTCCCGTGGGTCATACGAAGTTTGCACCCGACATGTATTTCGGTCTATTCAAAAAAAGTTTTAGAAAATGGGAATGCAATAACTTAAAGGATATTCTTGCAGCTGCTGTTCAAGCTTGTCCGAAAACAAAATCTATAGTAGCTGTTCTAACTGGTGATGAGAAAGGAGAAACTTTTGTGAAAACTTACGACTGGGCCAATTTTTTTCAACCTGATTGTGTAACTATTAACCAACTTCTGCATTTTAGTCATTTTGAAACAAATGAAGATAATAGAGGGCACATGTTATGTTACAAAAAATATACTGACAGTCAACCAACTGTATCAAAGGTTTTGAACCCGAATAAAGTATACGGTTTTCCTTTAGAAAAATCCCCTGCAGGCATGACGTACGAAAGAAAATCGTATCTTTATAATAAGATTCGTGAATTTGTACGTGAAGAATCTAAAGACATTTTATGCCCGAAACCCATTCCAAATGTTGATGTTGACCACAACTCTGTCCCAACAACATCTGTCGAGTACTCTTTTCAGAAACCATCAATTGAAAAGAGTATTCGACAAAAACCAACATGTTCGTACTGCAAACAGGTTGGTCATAGGAATCAGGTGCGAGGAGGAATTTATTTTTGTCCAAAACGTAAGTTGGAGTCCCAAATAGAATAAGTTTTATTTTTATGTTTGTATTGGCTTTTTTCAAATATTATTGCAACAGAATAATGATTATTTTAGCCACTGGTACCTTTTATGACATTACATAAAAGGTACCAGTGGCTAAAATAATCATTATTCTGTTGCAGTAATGTTTGAAAAAAGCCTGTCTTGTTATTTTGTTAGTTCCTAAATAGAGTAAGAATACTTAATTTTAGTTTTTTATTGTTAATTACTATCGCAATAACTAACTTTTTATTAAATATCGGCAAGTGGACCTTTTTTACTAGACTGTGTATCCTTCTTTTATTTTGATAATAATTGTTTTAGTTTTGATGTCAAAAGTATAATTATAAGTTGATTCTATGGAAAACATATCAATCTACAATAATGAATAAAAATCTACGTAACAAGCAAGTAAAAGTGTGTTTTTTTTTCACTCAAACTTTCAAAATGCTTTTTCTCAAATCAAGCTTTTTCAGAATTTCAACTTCAAATGTCTGATAAAAAAAAACGTGTGCTACTTTTTGATTATTTTTTCAATCCATACTATCAATTGACTATTCTAGATACCGAATCCAGTCTTAACTCAATACCCCACTACTGGACCCTTTATGCCTGGACTGACACAAATGCATAAAACATAACATCACACCTGTAATCCCCGAAGGGTTAGGCAGAGGTGTACAAACCAACCGGGCACGAATCCGGGCTGCTACTGAGAAATTCCTGATGGAAAAACCCAATAACATTTTGCCCGACTCGGGGATCGAACCCAGGACTCCCGCTTAGAAGTGACCACAAGACCAACGAAGCCGAGGCATTAAAGGCTAATTTCGCCAATGATACTGAACGCGATCAGCATATCTAAACGACGTTCAAGAGCTGTCAGTGTCAATATTCCACAACAATGATGAATCGACGGCACTGGCAGGTCCTGGGCGCGACGCACCGTTACCTGCAGCGGGCGGTGCTGGTGCGCGTGCGCGGGCGGCGGCGCCTGGTGCGGCGCGGGCGGCGCGTGCGCGTGCGCGTGCGCGGCCTGCGCGGGCGGCGGCGACGCGGCCGGCGCGGCCAGGCGGCGCTCGATCTCTTGCTCCTGTTGCAGTGCGCGCACGAACGCAGTCTTCAGGCGGGCCGTGTGCTCCGCCTAACGAGCACAGGTAATCATACCATCCAGGTATAAGCCCTAGTGAGCCTATAGTTCAACCGGATGAAGGGTTTAAAGTTGACTTTTCACGGCGCGTGGTATTACGAGTCACACCACGCCTCTTTCAGCTTACGACTCATGAGAAGTGCAAGGGGCCGTCGCTTGAGAGTCAGCGCGACAGAGTAGCAAACTACTCGAGCATGTTATGTGCTGTCAAGTTTTGAGTGAAAATATGCGCGAGCATGCGAGCAAACACGTCTCTGGGAACCTCCTGTTGTACGCTATTTTGAGCTCTGTTTAAGCATTTTGCTGCTCGCTGACCCTGAGGCGGCATGGTCTGGCGCTAGTTACTCATAAAAATCCGCTTGGTGCAACGACACGCGATATCAAACGCCGTGGGAAGCGAAGCTAACAGACTTCCGAACAGAGGCGATTCAGACTGAAGTTCGACTATCGTTACGTGAAAAGTGATGCTTATGAAATGATTTTATGAATTTTTGCATCTTTCTCACTAAAAACTAAATCTCCAGGCTTATAGTGGAAACGGTTTTTTTTTTTTTTTGTCTATATTGATGCCCTCAATCTAAATAAGACTCAATCGCCTCAGCCCAAAACCTAGTTACCTCCACAAGCGAATTCTCATTCATCCGGTCGAACTATAGACAACGCCACTTCTTATAGGACCTAGGTATATTTCACTATATTTTCGACACTGTAATAATCTAAGTGTCGGATGCTTCATAAAAATGGCGCGATTACACTTATTGCGGAATTGCGTAATAGGGTATTTGAGTAAAATCAAAAATAAACATTTATTTTCGTTGCTTATACAACGTGGCGCTACAATGGCGACATTAATTTAACACACAGGTAGAACTTCCAACTGCGCCGCGCGCCGACATAGGGCTCTCTCTCTTTCCTTCAATTCGCCTTCTCTTTGCTCGTTAATTGTTTTAATTACATTAATGCGATGTTATGATCCGTGACCCCGGCAAATGACCCCTGCGCTACAGTTCTTTAAGCCAGGTTGCTCTAAGATGCTATTTTATAAAATTGTTAATAAATAAATAAATATTAATGTTTAATTAAATTAAAATATATTCATAAAACTACAACGCGAAACCGTATACGTGTGTTAAATTAATGTCGCCATTAAAGCGCCACGCTGTATAATATTTAATAGGTATGTATCTATTATTTAGGAAAATATTTACATTATATAAGCTAACATAACTAAAATAAACATGAATTAAAACTAACTTTTATTGATATTAAACAATTTTTACTGTGACTTATCTTTATTCTACGTTTCGGGAAATTTAATAAAAAAATCGTGTCAAATACCCTATTACGCCTTGTCGTTCATCCGCATTCAGATGTCTATGGAATTCGAATGCGTGCATATTGCATATGGCATCCAAATTCGGGTAAACGGTCAAATGTAATTGCGCCAAAACGCTGATAGTGTTCTAGAACCTATAAGAATGTCACGTATTAAGTAGTAGGGGGACTGGAAAAAATCATCAAATATTCTACCCGTCACCCTTTTATTTAGTATCCTATCCCTCCACCACATTTGAAGCAGCAACCGTAAATTTTTTTTCAGTCTTTGTCCACATATAGGGAAATATGAACTCCACTTTGTGCTGAATTTCGCACGCGAATGGAAAAGTGTACGCGAAACGAGGTGCATACATGGCGCCATCAGCACAAGCAGTAAAGAGTACCTAAAATAGATTATGGCTTAAAATATTGAATATGCTCTGACTTTTTATTTGCATTACTAAAATGACAGCTGCAATCGACCTTTTTTGTCAACATGACATTTTTAACCGACTTCTAAAAACGGAGGAGGTTCTCAATTCGGATGTTTGTATTTTTTTATTTTTTATGTTTGTTCGCGCATAACTCCGTCGCTTGCCAACCCGATTTGAAAAAATATTTTTTTGTTGGAAAGGGTATTATACTTCCCAAATGGTCCCATAAAAATTTCATCAAAAACGGTTCAGTAGCTTGGTTTTTAAACCAAAATTACTGGTAAAAATTACAACATAAAAGTGAAAAATAAAAACTTTTTTGAAAAAAATCAACCGTCTTCCAAAAACGACACTACAAAGTGAAAAATAACTTTAATTTCGGAAGTCGGTGGCAAACAACGAAAATGCGAACCCAACGACACCGACTTCCGAAATTAAAGTTATTTTTCACTTTGTAGTGTCCTTTTTGGAAGACGGTTGTTTTTTTTTTCAAAAAAGTTTTTTAGTATATATTAGCTGTCATATTGGTCTAGCAAACTAAAAATCAGAGTTTAGATATTTTGGATTTTTTTTAGTTAATGTAATGGTAAAATCGTACGGCCATTCATAAATTATTCTGAAAGATTTAAAAATCTGTTCAGAATAATTTGTTTTCTAATCAAAAGGAAATTAATGATCTGTTTTATTTGCAATTTTGTTTTCATGTTTGTTTGCTGTTTATGCTGCTAGCGCTACTAGTGACATTTGGCAGTTTTTTCTCCCATTTGTCTGGGTTGGGCAAGGTTTTGAAGTGTTTGTTTCTAGTGAAAGTTTTCTCATTTAGATCGAAACCATGTGCTGTGTGTGAATCTACAAAATATTGCGACTGTCGAGATCGAAACCACAGCAATGAGAAGCTATTTCCTACTTCATAGGAATCGTGTAGTCGTGGGGCATGGCAGTGCAGCCAAATTGTTCTGTCTTTAAAATGTATAAAGCTCTACGTTAGGTACAAGGTTCTTTTGGCGCTCGAATGACGTTGACAGAGTGACGCTGTTGGTTAACATTTGTGTAATTGTTTTGTGAATATATAAAAAGAAATCAGGATGGCAGCGTTAGTTTGGCCACGTGCCACAATAGCTTTGTAGTGTTGTACAATATCAAGTTTGAAATTAACAGGGGGCGTCGCTGGTAAACTTTTATTTGTGAAATATATTTAAAAAACCATTTTCTGCCTACCCCTATGGGTAAAAGGCGTGATTTTACATGTATGAATTAAAAAAAGAAGATGGCAGCGTTAGTTCTTATTTTAGCCACACGCCAAAATAACCTTGTAGCGCAGTAGGTGAGCACTACCTTTAGCAACCCTCCGAACCCGAGCCGGTGTAAAACGAACCTTGAGCGCCCGCTTGACGTTGCCGGACACGCACAGCTCGCACAGACGGCGCGCGCTGGGCGGCGGCGGCGCGGGCGCGAACGTGGCGTCGTGGCGCCGCGCGCCCGCGCCCGCGCCGCGCTCCCAGCGCCACACGGGCGTGAAGTCGCAGCCGCACTGCGCGCACAGCGCCGGCACGGACGAGCGCGGCATGCTGCGGGAGGTACAAGAGATCAATGGACGACCAGCGCCACACGGGCGTGAAGTCGCAGCCGCACTGCGCGCACAGCGCCGGCACGGACGAGCGCGGCATGCTGCGGGAGGTACAAGAGATCAATGGACGACCAGCGCCACACGGGCGTGAAGTCGCAGCCGCACTGCGCGCACAGCGCCGGCACGGACGAGCGCGGCATGCTGCGGGAGGTACAAGAGATCAATGGACGACCAGCGCCACACGGGCGTGAAGTCGCAGCCGCACTGCGCGCACAGCGCCGGCACGGACGAGCGCGGCATGCTGCGGGAGGTACAAGAGATCAATGGACGACCAGCGCCACACGGGCGTGAAGTCGCAGCCGCACTGCGCGCACAGCGCCGGCACGGACGAGCGCGGCATGCTGCGGGAGGTACAAGAGATCAATGGACGACCAGCGCCACACGGGCGTGAAGTCGCAGCCGCACTGCGCGCACAGCGCCGGCACGGACGAGCGCGGCATGCTGCGGGAGGTACAAGAGATCAATGGACGACCAGCGCCACACGGGCGTGAAGTCGCAGCCGCACTGCGCGCACAGCGCCGGCACGGACGAGCGCGGCATGCTGCGGGAGGTACAAGAGATCAATGGACGACCAGCGCCACACGGGCGTGAAGTCGCAGCCGCACTGCGCGCACAGCGCCGGCACGGACGAGCGCGGCATGCTGCGGGAGGTACAAGAGATCAATGGACGACCAGCGCCACACGGGCGTGAAGTCGCAGCCGCACTGCGCGCACAGCGCCGGCACGGACGAGCGCGGCATGCTGCGGGAGGTACAAGAGATCAATGGACGACCAGCGCCACACGGGCGTGAAGTCGCAGCCGCACTGCGCGCACAGCGCCGGCACGGACGAGCGCGGCATGCTGCGGGAGGTACAAGAGATCAATGGACGACCAGCGCCACACGGGCGTGAAGTCGCAGCCGCACTGCGCGCACAGCGCCGGCACGGACGAGCGCGGCATGCTGCGGGAGGTACAAGAGATCAATGGACGACCAGCGCCACACGGGCGTGAAGTCGCAGCCGCACTGCGCGCACAGCGCCGGCACGGACGAGCGCGGCATGCTGCGGGAGGTACAAGAGATCAATGGACGACCAGCGCCACACGGGCGTGAAGTCGCAGCCGCACTGCGCGCACAGCGCCGGCACGGACGAGCGCGGCATGCTGCGGGAGGTACAAGAGATCAATGGACGACCAGCGCCACACGGGCGTGAAGTCGCAGCCGCACTGCGCGCACAGCGCCGGCACGGACGAGCGCGGCATGCTGCGGGAGGTACAAGAGATCAATGGACGACCAGCGCCACACGGGCGTGAAGTCGCAGCCGCACTGCGCGCACAGCGCCGGCACGGACGAGCGCGGCATGCTGCGGGAGGTACAAGAGATCAATGGACGACCAGCGCCACACGGGCGTGAAGTCGCAGCCGCACTGCGCGCACAGCGCCGGCACGGACGAGCGCGGCATGCTGCGGGAGGTACAAGAGATCAATGGACGACCAGCGCCACACGGGCGTGAAGTCGCAGCCGCACTGCGCGCACAGCGCCGGCACGGACGAGCGCGGCATGCTGCGGGAGGTACAAGAGATCAATGGACGACCAGCGCCACACGGGCGTGAAGTCGCAGCCGCACTGCGCGCACAGCGCCGGCACGGACGAGCGCGGCATGCTGCGGGAGGTACAAGAGATCAATGGACGACCAGCGCCACACGGGCGTGAAGTCGCAGCCGCACTGCGCGCACAGCGCCGGCACGGACGAGCGCGGCATGCTGCGGGAGGTACAAGAGATCAATGGACGACCAGCGCCACACGGGCGTGAAGTCGCAGCCGCACTGCGCGCACAGCGCCGGCACGGACGAGCGCGGCATGCTGCGGGAGGTACAAGAGATCAATGGACGACCAGCGCCACACGGGCGTGAAGTCGCAGCCGCACTGCGCGCACAGCGCCGGCACGGACGAGCGCGGCATGCTGCGGGGAGCGACACTGTACCACGCGGGCGGAGGGATCGGGCCCAGGACCGGACGGGACCTCATAATGCACCGCTATGTAAGCTGGCGGCTAGTCAACCGTCAAGTTATAAAAGTGAAGGAAATAGGACCACTTTTTTTGGATTCTTTCATTTAGCATGCTATTTTACTAGTAAACCTTTATATGTCCATTTCAACCGCGCGGCCAACTCATAAAATTGGATGAAACTTTACCAGGAATTAGTGGTAATTTGTTACTATACACACCTCTTTTCCTGAATTTGTTGCAAAAAAAACTGAGATGCTATGACCAAAAATAGTTGGCCGCTAGAACCGCCACTTGCCGTAGTCATCGCCTGTGATTACAGAAACTTAATAATGCAGATAGGCGAATGATACATCAAAAGAAAGGTCTTAATTTGTTGTATTTGTTGCGAAAATAAAAAGCATCAAAACGTAAAATAAAAAAAGTTATGCTATACCTATTTAGTTTCCAGGTTATGGGTAGGTAGGTATCTCACCATAAATATCAAATAATAGAGGCTTATGTGTATGGACAATTAGTTGCTAATTTGTTGCAGCGGATAAACAAGAAAAATACTAAAAAAAATACGTTCAATAATATGTTACAGTCGATTTTAGTTGGTCGATCGGACGGTAATATGCCTAAAATACAATGGCGTTTATTTAGTTATTAAAAATAGGTTCAAGCTTAGTTAAAGTACTAATCGACAGGTAAAGTAACCTAAATTGGATAAATGTGGCGAAAATAACGATGAAATTCATATTTTAGGAGATATCCTCTGAAATATTTAAGTATGAAACTGTAAGAGAGTAGAGTGACCATGATTACATAAGTACGAAGGCATGGTTTTAAAATATAATAGGTAAAAAATTAAAAGAAAAAAAAAACTTTTTAAAAACAAGCTTTTATTACTTGTTAATAAAAAGAACTAAAAAGTTAAAAATAATTTAAACCTGATAAGAAAAGTACCATTATATAGGTACCTACTAAATAAAAGCGTGTTAAATTTTGATGGAACATTAACCTTTTTGGCGCGCGCGGCTACAAATCGATAAAATAATACCTACAATAAATAAGGAGGAGCAATCGTTGTATCGATAAAAAAAGAGTCAAAAAGTTTTTTATGTTTTTATTTTAAATCAGCCTTATGGCTCCTACAAACAGGCGCGACACAAAGTAACCGCTCGTGTCTTTGTGTCACGTCGCGTGTCGCGCTTGTTTGTAGGAGCCTTTAAATTAACCACCCTAATCACTTTCTTCGTATCACAACAAGTAAATGTTTATACCAGTTACTAATTCTTCGTATTATAATTGTTTAACTTTACTAAATTAATCCATACCTACGGATTTTAAAGCAGGTATATAAACGGGATATTTTTAAATGCACATCAAAGAACTTATTACCCATCAATTTATATTCATCAATTAAATAAGTTATATAAAAACCTGCCTCCGCGAGTCTCTGACAGACTTCAGTTTATCGAACCGTGCCCGGCGCGCGGCGTCGTCATAACTCAAACGTGCCGCGCCATATGGAACTCCGTTCGTTAAAAAGAGACAAACGCGAGTGCGAGTGCCTGTCCGACTTGGTAGGTACTGTCACAGTACCTTATTAATGGTAAGGACAACATACAAAACGGTTCCAAATTTGAACAATCAATAGAATATGTAGATAAGTAGGTATATTACCTACTTATCTACATATCCTATTGATTGATAACAGAATTACATCACAATATTTAAAGAACTATTTCGATTCATCAAGGAGTTACCTAAACCCAACGGAAGTCTTATTTATACCTATACCTACTGAATAATGTGCAACTAAGATAAGAAGTAATTGAAATAGGTACTTGCCTCTCCATCACTTCTAAATTCTTCTATAGATTCGAATAATTCCGCTTCGTCGTCACCTTCTAATATTCTTATTAATTCCTCAGTAGTCGTCATTATTGAAATGTGACTATTTTATCGACAATGCACAAATACCAAAGAACAACATTAATGGAACTTTCCATTCGTTTGATCCGCTTGTGACGTAGGCAGTGGTCGTATTAATGTGACAGCCACGCTAGACTAACTAGAGAAAAGTGTTGCAAACATAGGCGTGTAGGGATGGGAACTAACGTCAAATGTTGGCATTATACAAAGAACCTGAGGGATATTTTTCTTATGAATAATAAGGAAAAGAATGAATATAACACAAGGCAATATGTTAAATAAACTTTATTTCGTTTAACACTGTTTATTTTATGCTAAATGATGCATTATACCTGATTATTTAACTGTTTGTTATTTCGTTTTTCAAATGCGCATTGCATTCTATCCCATCCCTATGGTCATATTTATGCGACGCGCGCGATAGACACCGAAGAAAAGTCCAAGCTGCCAATTACTTATTTTTGTTCAAGCTTTTTAATACTTAGAGTTATGAAACATAATTTTAAGTAATTGTTGTAAATAATCTCTCTATTTAATAACAGTTTTAGTTGTACCACGCAGTTAATAGGACCAAAATAGATCGAAAAAATCATGCATGTTCTCTGTCGCAGAAATACGACACGAGCGGTAGGGGCACGGAAATATAATAATAATAATATCCCTGGACATTTCACACAGCGCCATCTAGTCCCAAGCTAAGCAACCTAATGCTTGTGTTATGGTAACAAGATGGCTGATAAACTACTTATATACATTTTTTTTTTTTTTTGTAAATACATGCATATTATAGATAGAAAAACACCCAGACTCGGAACAAATACATGTAGGTCATACAAATATTTGTTCCGTGCGGGAATCGAACCCGCGACACGCAGCGCAGCAGTCAATCGCTTAACCACTGCGCCAACCGTTCCGTCAAATGCGTGTCGCATAAATGCGACACAAGCGGTTAAAAGGTTAAAGATAAATATTATTTCTTAGTTGGTGCTATAGAATTTATACCAGGCATAAAAATAGGCCGCTATAAATGTCATTTTTTAAATAAAAATAGATATTTCTGTTACGACGACAATTCTATTAAAATTGAAATAAGTACCTACCTGTAAGAAAATATGTCTACATTCTGTGTCTTATATTCGTGTCAGTTAATTTATAAATGTTATGTTAGTTTATAAAGATTTTGTATTTATCTTGTTGACTTTTATTACTTGATTCTTTTGCCTTGGTGTTGATTTTGAACAAAGAAATTTTAATCGATGTGATTTTGACTTTTGTAAAGTATGTTATAGGATGCCTTAAAGTGTAAGCATGTTCGATTGAACATTACAATAATCACGATTCAGTCTCACGTCATTGTGAAAATTCATGGTCACCCTACTCTCTTAAGAGTTTCATACGTATATATTTTAGTGGATATCTCCTAAAATATGAATTTCACCGTTATTTTTGCCACATTTATCCAATTTAGGTTACGTTACCTGTCGATTAGTACTTTAACTAAGCTTGAACCTATTTTTAATAACGAAATAAACGCCATTGTATTTTAGGCATATTGCCGTCCGAGCGGCCAACTTAAATCGACTGTAATAAATTATTGAACCTATTTTTTTAATATGTTTCTTGTTCATTCGCTGCAACAAATTAGCAACTAACTGTCCATACACATAAGCCTCTATTAATTTGATATTTATGGTGAGATACCTACCTACCCATAACCTGGAAACTATATATAGCATAACTTTTTGTATATTTACGTTTTGATGCTTTTTATTTTTGCAACAAATACAACAAATTAAGACCTTTCTTTTGATGTATCATTCGCCTATCTGCATTATTAAGTTTCTGTGTAATCACAGGCGATGACTACGGCAAGTGGCGGTTCTAGCGGCCAACTATTTTTGGTCATAGCATCTCGGTTTTTTTTTGCAACAAATTCAGGGAAAGAGGTGTGTATAGTAACAAATTACCACTAATTCCTGGTAAAGTTTCATCCAATTTTATGAGTTTGCCGCGCGGTTGAAATGGACATACCTTTATAAAATTGTTTACATTACTCATTTTGTTGTTATCCATTGCAACTAACTATACTAAACGTGTAAACGCCAACATTCATGAAAAGAGCACAGTCATATAACATGACAGTGAGACGACACTTAACAGTAAAACTTCTAAATCCCCCATTCCAAATACTCACCGTGCTCCTCACACATTTTGTGATAACTACTTTAGTTATCATATACTATTTTTGTTATATATTTTATATGTTATAGTATTTTAAATTCTGAAAAATAGTTGTAGATAGTAACAACCGTTTTTGAAAGTGCTCATCCAAAGAAGAACTACTACAATAGGCCTGTAGGACGCCTTTTGTGAACCACCAAAAATCAAATTATAGATGATATACTTACCGGTCTTCAGCAGTGAGATAGTCGACGACGTGTTCCAGACCCACCAAGTAGACGAAATCGGTGTTGCTGGGCGAAGGAATGAAGTTCATTTCTGGTGGGGGCGGTTTGGGTGGGGGGATCTGAGAACAAAAGTAATTATCTATAGGGTTGGCCGCAGTTGGGACGCTTTGTCGTGCGAATATGTACGAAATTGCACTAAACATCCCGAATATACAATTTAAGGGGGACGCTTTTCAATGTGCTTCCCACATACTTAAAGGTAAAGGTGCCTTGCAGGTGCCATGTATGCAGGCCAAGCCTTCTTGCGCTTGCGCATCCACATGACAATAAAATACTAATTCTTACGCCGACGCGCGTATAGTTTCGACGCGGCGACATCCAAAATCATTCTTAACTTATAGGGTTATGCAAAATAGAAGGAACAATTCTTTCAACCAGTGTCGTATGTTTTCGTATAACGAACAAAAGACCTTATCATGGCCCTTTCACTCGCACTGTATTCCTGGCTTTAAATGTGCGAGTAGGACGGCATTTTTAAGTTTTATGGCACACAGGTTATACGATAAACATAGAGTTTTCATAGGATAAGTACTACATACCTGCAGTAAGGTCTTCTCGAGTTGTTTCCGTAGCGCCAGTTTAGCGGCGGCCTGGCGCTGTGCGGGGGTCTGTGTGTCCTCAGAGCTGCGGGAACTGGCCTGTAACACAAGTACAACGTTGGTATTATGGAGCTTTAGGTTTTGTTCTTGGGGAAAAAAAGCTGGGTAGATATTTGTTGCCGCTTTGTTGTAAATAGAAGTGCTAGCTTATCTGTCTGTGGTAGGCTTTTAGAGTGGTTGGTTAAAAAGTATTGGCTTTCAGCGTATTTTACCTTCATTATCGGGGGTTCAATTTTCATAACAATTCACATCATCATTCATTTCATTTTCATTTTTTTTTTCATTTTCATGAGGTTTGGATAAAATAATAATAAGAAAATGGAATTAAAGAATATTATGGAGCAGAGTCAAATTCATCAGTCATACATAATCAGCCTATAACGTTCCCACTGCTGGGACAGAGGCCTCCTCTCGGTGAGAAGGAGTGGGCCGTAATCCACCACGCGGGCCTAGTGCGGGTTGGTAGATGTCACATGTCTGCGATTTTTTTTTTGTTCTACACGCCGGTTTCCTCACGATGTTTTCCTTCACCGCTTTGAGAGCAGTGGTGATGAAATTGTTTACACAAAGTAAAGCGCCTGCCTGAGTTCGAACCTACGACCTCCAACTCGTAAGTACTTTCCACTTTGCAACACCAGGGTGGCGGGCTTGGTGGGGCAAAGTGGAATTACTCTTTACCACTGGGCCACCACTACAGATACGATATGTTTTAGTCAAAAATTAGCCCATTTCCAGAAATAATAAATAAACGAAATAAATTGAACTATAAATTAGTGAAATGACATCACATTTCCATACTCACTGCATCGCTGGTACTACTGGTCACCGACGAATTGTCCTGGGGTTGCTTGTAATGTACAATTTATGATAAGAACTACTGTTAAACTAATCGAGATTACCTATACTAATCAATTAGCTAGCCTCTATACCACGCTTTTATTAGCTTCACTTGTAACTAACAATGTAAAAAATCTTAGAAGTTAATTTTTACCTACTTCTAATTGTCGTATCAAAATGAAACTTTGTATGTATATACAGTTCAGATGACAATACTATAATTTGGTATCATGGCGCTGAACTGATGATGGAGCCAGGAGGTAGATAGTGGAACTCATCAATGACTACTAGTAAATATTGAGATTTTTTTTTCGAAAATTACACAAAAATAAATTGTCGTCACATCGACAACAGTTGTGTTGCTTCAGTGATATTTTCCTTGATTTTTTCTTAACAAGACTTTCCATAGAAATACGTCTAACTTTTAGGCTTTCATCTTTGACTATGGCGATAACTAGACTTGTACGAAATCACTTTCGTCTTATATAAATAATATGCTAGTAATTATTACCTTATTGGAGGATGCATGTTGGTTGGCCGGCGGTGGTGCCGGTGTGATTGTCACTGAGGGAGTTATGCTAGCCCCGCCGCTTGTTGATGACTGTGAAAGAACAATGCAAAGCATTATAATACAGTCAGTAAATTAGTCAACATTGGTTGACCCATGAATATCGAAAACGGTGACTACAAAATAGAGAAAAAGAATCTGGAAACTAGTAATTTTACATTTCAGCGACATTATTTTTTTGGGTAGGATAATAATTGTTGTCCTTTCAAATTTTCGACGTACGTGATATTACGAAGTTTATTTATTTAATTATTCATGTAACAATTCGCATTGTGTTTGAAATAAGTAGTACATTAATTAATACATTACAGTTAAAAAGTAATAATGAAGTGTCAAAATCAATGCATTTTTGTGAGGTACGTAGTCTGTAATGCAGGCGACACACGTTACGATATACTTTCGCAAAATTGGACTTGCAGAAGTATACATTAACGTGTGACTTGATGACTTAGAACAAGTATCCGAGCCATTCGGTGTCACGCAAACTTGTGCAAGTCTTATCTTGCGCAAGTATATCGTAACGTGTATGGCTACCAAAATGTTTTGTAGTAACCCACGAAAAAAGAGCGCGAGTTTATGTATGTTAGTAAATGACACACCTGTGAACGGTACGGTCCGGGAGTAAGCGTTGCTCCGCCGGGTAAGCTTGAAGTGCGACGTGACGAGCTTGAAGAGTTAGATGGCGCCGTAGGGGTACTGCTGTTGGTGCGCTGAAATAAAAGTAAATAGTATTCGTTTGAGATTCATCTCTGCGAAATCGATCGATTTGCGAAGTTAAACGGCGTTTGTTTCCTTCCTTTGATGTATCTGGCTGGTATGGAAGCTTACAGTATTAAGTATTCATTACCCATTAGGATATTTTAAATAGAAGTCTCCAATTCTGACAACTGCTCTATTTTTATAGGTGAACGTCTACTGATCCGCACCGGCCGCAACGGATTTTGGTTTGTTTATATGAAGAAATAAACCGAGTGCTCGATGCGGGCGGTAACGACTGGACGCAGTGCTATGATTACTGCGTGGTGATCCATGATTATGCTTTGTCTATATGAGAAGATGCCTCTGCCAGTGGGACAATAATAGGCTGATATTATTATACTGCAGATATAGTATAATCAGCTCACCTTGCTCTGTTGATGCGCGGGTGGTGGAGCGGGTGTGACAGTAACTCCGGGCGGAACCACGCACCCACTACCGGCTAATGCTGTACCCGTCGTCGAGTCCTGACACAAATATACATAGATTAAAAACAGAGGACATATAACAGTCATATAATATAAATTAAGGCAATAATGCAAATCGGATCAAATATCAACTATGTTGTTTTGACATGACTTTTTGACAACACCGTAAATTAAGGCTTTGAGAAATGGAGGTTGCATCTTGGGACTTCAGTCTGTATGTCTAAGAGAGTCATCATCTGCCTAGCCTTTTCCCAAGTATGTTAGGGTCGGCTTCCAGTCTAACCGGATGCAGCTGAATACCAGTACTTTACATGAAGCGACCGCGTATCTGAACTTCACAACCCAGTTATTGGATAATACGATACCCCTTGGTAAGACTGGTTTTCAGACTTTCGGGCTTCTGACGACCTTTAACGACTGTCAAAGATCTAAAGACAGCCGGAGCCAACGGCTTAACGTGCTTTCCAAGGCACGGAGGGGTCTTGGTATGTAAAGATGGTCACCCATCCACGGACCAACCGCGGTAAGCGTAGCTTAACCTGATCGATCGAATCGTGCGGCCGTTATTACTTAGCCACAAGCCTCTCTATGTTTAAGAGAGTATGTTCCTTTAATGCTTGGCATAATATTCTTATAAAATAACATGGGCAACAAATATTAAATGCACAAAATCGGTTGGACATCTGCAAAAGGTTATGTAAGGCAATGTTATCATGATTCGATTGAATAAATCTCATTGCAATCCGTCCATAATAGCCAGAGATCATAATAATTTTGTAGTTTACCTTAGCAGGCGGCAAGCCAGTAGCCTGCTGCGACTGCCGCAGTTTCCTCAGCAGCACAAGCCGTGTTTCTTCGGCGCGTAGTTTCTCTCTAAGTGTGCGCAGACGACGCTCGCGCTCCCATATCTCAGCGCTTGACAGTTCCTGAACAGGAAATGTGAATGTTAGAGGTGCCATATGCAGTATTGTCCTCTTATACCTAATGCTGTAATTTGAAAACTTATAATACCTACCTCTCGATTCAAACTTTATGGTGGCTCGGACATGAGGCGAGTCGTTGTGCATTAACATATTCATTTGTATTTTTACACCCTATATAAATCGTATTAGTGTTATTTTACACTCACTCTATGCCCAGCTATAGGCAGCGGCGGTTCATTCTCGTCCTCTTCCGAGTCCTCGTCGTCTCGCGGGTCGCGCGGCGACTCCGGCGCCGGCGCCGGCAGCGTGCTCGGAGTTATTGACACGTTCACACCGCCCGAGTTTAGTTTACTGCTGACATCTGTTTAAGATATTACATAAATATTAAACCAGAAGTCTAAGAAAATAAAAATATTTTTTATTACAGACTGTCTGAAGATTGCCGGTTCGAAAGAGATGTAAGTCATGGGAGGAAGCCTTTGAACAGCAGTAGAATGATGCAGGCTAAGAGTACCCAGTAACTAACTATCTGAAGATAATGTAATCTGTGCAGGTTACAGGTGTTGTTTAGGGGAAATATAATTCTTCTTTAACGGTAGCACAACCTAACGGCTTCTTTTTCTATAAATTGTGATTACTGGTATTATTATTAATAATCTTAATTTCTACTCAAGCTATTAAACCATATTTTAGAATAGAATATTATCTATTGTTGCTACAGCACTCTTATTGCGTAAGCTCAGTTACAATCTGAATCATTTTGAAGGATATTGCTAATCCATTGCTTCATATATTCGACAAATTTGTCTGCTCAACAACGTAAATAACGCAATGCATGTTGTTGAACTGTCGAAATGAAAGCCATTGCTACTGTTAGTGTGTTACGCAATTAACCCGCAGTTTTTTTTTTCGAATAAATTTGGTCAAAATTAAGAAAAGTGTCTGCAACAGACCCTTTTGCTGCACAATAATAAGAAAAAAAATACAGTCGTGATTTGAGACCCTTCTTTTAAAACTCGGTTAATAATCTAACATGTATAAACATAAAATGAATTTCTAATTAAACTTTTCACTCTTTGTCATTTATGCCTAGTATTATCTTGGTTCACTTAATTTATATTTATTTGGAGTTTTCCTGTGCGATATCTTATAAAGGGCGAGCCCCGTACTTAGTAAGTATGAATACCATAGTTATCTATTGATGAAAGAAACATTGAACAGCATATGACTAATATTTTACTAGTATCAAATAAAACAAGCCGTTCATTAGACTAAAGTATAAGCATGTATTGTTTAAGAATCTGTTTGTTCATTGATAACATGTGATAAACTCTTTGTTTAGCTTAAGCAAATATTTGTTTTATATTGTGACTTATTATAATACAGTAGTTAAACTAGGCAAGCTGCTGAAACCATTGCCAGGCTAGCTGAAACCATGCATTGAATATTTAGAATCAAGGACAGAATTCGAGTGTAAATATGAAACATCGAGCTTTAGAAAGAAACTCGTCATACAGATATGAGTGACAGATATGGCGATCTGCAAAACCGAACTTTTCCTAAAACTCGACGTGCGTTAGTAAGGGCCCTTACAGGGTCAAATTAAATTAGCTAGCGAAACTCCGCAGACGTAATGGGTAAACACTAAAAAATAAAAACAAAAAATAAATTTTTTTTTGGGGTTCAAGAACCTCTGGTTATGTTGTTACTTGAAGTATGAGTTGAGAAAATCTGTTTTCTTTTGCTATATCGTTTTGAGATATCGATATTCGATACCTATCACGTCTGTAAAGTTTACACAATCAAAATCTGATTTTTAAACTGAGATTTCAAGTGACTACACTAATTACGGTCGGTGATCCCACCACAAAAAAAATCGTAAAATTTATTTCTTTTTTGTTTTATCGTGTTTAAATATCGATACCCAATACGTTCGCGGAGTTTCGCTACCTAGATTAATTTGACCCTGTATAGTGCTGTAGGCTTGAGAAAACCTTTCTTTTTACATGTGACAGAAATCGCGATAGTGACAATATCGATGCCACAGAGATTACAATATTGTGTTGAGGGAGACTACTTACAACGAATAGTTTAATACTGGAGAAACTCGACAACACCCAAGGTAAACCTTAAAATTTCCAGGAGCGTGCCCACAGACATAATTATTATGACTTCAGTAAGAAAAATAAAAAAGTAAAAATAAATGACAAGAAGAGGTTTTATACGACAAATATTATGTCATGATCATGGATTTATACGACTGAAAAAAATGTTTGACTAATCCTCAACAAGTACTTTTCATTGTCATAATCTGTTTTTTCTAATTCGAGCTAGGCACTAGGGCAGGACAGGCATTAAGAGAAGGCCTGTTTCCGAGAGCGGAAACATTACAGGCTGAATATGGCACGGCAACTGACTTAATTGAGTTAGTTTTAAAACCATAAGTGGTTAACTGAGAGATTGTGGCGCCACTTCTTCCCAGCTAAAACACAAATGGTGGAAAGGCGGACGTTTTGAGGGACTGTCTTATGTAATTTCGAAGTACAAAAGTGCTGATTCTCCGCCTAAATTGAAAAAATGGTTTTGATAGAAAAAGGTAAAGAAGAATATCGGTAGCACATACCGAGAGGAGCACACTTCGGAACAGCGCCTCTAGATAACTTCGCTTCACGTCGCATCTGGTCGTGACGCATATTAAGAAGAAGTTCTTTAAAACCTGTCAGTTTTGGAAAGAGATTCATGCTTTTATAATCAAGAACTTAAGACCGATGGACCATTGACTAAACCGTCTGCGTTTAATATAATCATTATAATAAGGGCCGGCGCAAATCAGGGAAAAAGCATTTGTAATTGCACTGCCAAACAAATATCAACAATACGTGCTTTAAAATAATGACGAAAATGAATAATCTGACTCCATCACACCTCTAACATAAACTGCATTGGCCCGAGACCGTATCAAAGCGGACGCTTTGATGCGGTCCGGGCCAATGCAGTTTATTTATTTTCAACTTTATTTCAACAAATGGAAGGTCGATATTTGTTTGGCAGTGATAACCGCCCTTCGCCAATTTTGCGAGGGTCCTTATGCAGCAAAAAAGCAATAGAGCCACAGGTAGATTTTCTCGTACCTTTTCTGAAAGTTTGTTCTAGCTACGCCTGTGAATGCTTGTACTTCAATTCATAATCTCAGATCACTTACATGCCAGTTACTCAACTATGTATCTAATTTAGAGTTAAGTATGTGTTCTGAGTTGATTTTGAGTGACAGTTTGTAACAAAAAGGTTCTAAAACAAAGGTTGCAATGGAATTTGAATTTTGTCATGACATGGAGTTTGTTGTTCCAAAGCTTGATAATTATCTGAGATTCTGAATTCAAGTTGAAAGCTGACTTACCGGTAAAAGGCGCAGGGGTCGGCATAGACGGCTTGCGATGCGGCGGCGCGGCCGGCAGTAATACGATATCCGGGCTCTCTGCATAGCTACGCTGTTCAGATCGAGGGCGAAGCACCCGCTTGCCACTGGAGCCCTACACATTAAACTTGTTACAGTTTGAAGTAAAAAAGAAAGGACAGAAACAAAAAACTGTAGTATTTAATTGCATAGACAGAAAAGGTGCATGAAATACTAATGAAAATGAAATAAATCATACATTCTGTTTTGAGTAAGTAAATAAATAACTACAAGACGTGTTACTTCAATTAAAAAAGAGAAAAAAAAACAGCTATTTAAAAATCATAAATAAGTATTAAATCTTTAACCCAAAGATGGTCATACTACAACATGGAACGGAATTAACGCACACCACCAAACACCCCAATTAGAATATTATGTTATAACCATAATATTTACTGAATTTTTACTATTATGTTTAAAGCATTGTTTACCTATTTATTTGTTAATACTGAAATGTGGTCACATTAAAAATGTACGCACGCGCACAGCCGCATACTTATAAGGAACTAGCCTATAGTGTACCGCTGCTGTACACTGCGCAAAAATGCTGCGCGCTGTGCTGCGGAAGTGTGACAGTAATTTACGTAGTTTTAATTATTTTTGATATAATAAAACTATCTGTATTAAAAATGACAGAAGTCGATTCGTAATGTGCATTAATTCAGTAACACATTGTATAAGGTCCAGAAAATGAATAGAGGAATCTTCCTATGGCCTGATCACCCAATATGTTAGCCAACAATGGTGATTATGGAAACTACCATTCTTGTAACAATACTGTGTGATGTAGTATAGATATAAATAAACTAAATTTTTACTAATAAGGTATCAAGCAATCTACTCACAATCCTGAGCTGTTGTACCTGAGTAACATTATTACAATTTGAGTTTACTCCTTAAATGTCACACGCTATGCAGCCAGGCTTTTTATTACACTAGTGTGATCATCATACCATCATAGAGTCTATTCAGCACCATCATCTGCCTAGCCTTTACTTAAACATGTTGGGGTTGGCTTCCCGTCTAACCGGAAGCAGCTGAATACCAGTATTTTGCATAGAGCGAAAATTATCTTTATTGGACTTAATTATTTGTGCTGTAATGTTTTTGAGGTGAATTTCTTAGATAGAATCATGGCTTGCATTAAGGTTCAAGCCCCCCTGCTTGCATATTATAATGAAAGCTTGGTTATTTATTTAATACTTTCAGCACAAAAATGTACAGAGCCAGAGTTAATGTTAAAGGCATAATATTCTACCAGTAAACCTTTGGGTGATGCAGAGACAAACTGTAGTGGGTGCTAATGTGAAAATTGAGAAATAAACACGGTTGTTCTAGTTATTCTGGGAGCATTTCATAGAGTGGGTAATTTAGTTAAACTTGCACCATGTAATATAGTGAAATATCCTGATACCCAATAGTTCGCTCTTCACTTTTGTGAAAGATCTTACCTTTCACAAAAGTGAACAGCGAACAGTACTTCCTGCCACAAAATAAAATGTCTGGTTTTCAATTTTATTGAAATGATTGTCCCTACACATTGATGTTTTACTACAAGTATGTACACACGCTAGCAGGTCAAGCTACCCGAAACTGTCAAATTTTCCCAATCAACCTTGAACCTTAATGCTTTAGCGATAAAGTTGAAAATCTATTAAAGAAATTTGACAGATTGTAGTAGCTTGATGTGCTGGCGTCTGTACATTGAAAGGGAAACCTCATATAGTATTAAAAGGCTTGAAAGATGATGATCACAATAGCTAATCTGATACAGTGTTAACATAGATTATTTGTCTCTGGATATAATGAGCCTGGTTGCATAGTATTAATTAAAATTAACTGTATTATACACACAAACACCTTAAGTCACTATAATACTTGAATTAATCAGTAAAACAATGAGTTTATTTTTAATGAGTTCAATTACAAAGTACATTAGGTAAAGATAATGTGATTAAGAAATTAGTCACATCATTAACATCAATTTAAATTAGAATTCCTTGATTAGATTTATATACCGATGATTTGATGGAAACTTTGATTTTATTACGTTATAAGTTTTAAAGTTTTGTTACAAGGTACATGTACTTACCCTGTCAATCTTTTTGTTCAAAGCAAAAAAAAAATAAAGATAGTTAGTTCAATGTTTCATATTATCAAATTATATTCCATTAAAATCAAGCTATTGTATGTACATTTTAAATTATGAAGAATTAATAGTTTGCTTATTCAAGTAGGTAATTTAAACATTATTAATTTCATAATCATTACTTCCTCATAATGAGAAATTTCTGGCCATTAATAATAATGAATTACAATGCTGTTAGCAACTCTTCCTTACGCAAAACATAACTAAAATTATCTATGATTTGACCTCCAGCAGAGATTGGCGTATGATGAGATATGAACAAAGGTATGTCATACAATAGGCAACTAGAGAAAGTGATGAAATGAGTACCAGTGACCATTTTCTTTACTTTTTCAGTGTTTGCTGGCTGGTTTAGATTCTAATGATGTTAAAATTCGATATTTATCATTTTACTCACATGTGGTGGAGGTTGAGCAGGCGTTATAGTAAGCCCACTGGCCGTCAAAGCCCTCAGCTCACTCAGCTCAGGTGGCAATGCCCTGCATAATGAAAAAAATTACATAATTCCACAATATTACAAAATGTAAACAAAAATACAAAATACAATAATAAAATCACCTGACGCTCAGGTCGACCGCCGAATCGTCTACGTCCATTGTGGTTTAGTCACTTCTGTAACAATTACGTATCACAATTATACACGAATTATTTAAGACAGCAATCAATATAAACAATACATATTATTTTATACACTAACTTGCACAATCACAGTTTTAAATCGACAAAAGGTTGAACAATATGTTTGACAATTGATTATGTCGACATTACAATAAAATTGGTAATCATTTAGATCGATTTTTTGTCCAAATGTAATGCACACGCACGCATCACCGGGATGACAATTGACAAGACAACGGTCAATGAGCGCGAGTATCAAGATCCAGTGTTAATTTTAATAAAATATACCTAATTCTTAACACCGGGCACTAGTCACATAACTTCTTTGTAAATAAATTGCTATTTGAATGTTTTTCCGCAAGATAAACGAATTACAATTTCCACTCTTGCAGTCACAACAGAATTTCACTCGCAGCCATTGATGACAGATAATACAGAAAATTAATTAAAAACATAAATAGCTAAACCACAGATTGAGCATAGTCGAGTAATCGATTTCACGACATTCGCGTGAAATCCTAAATGAGGCTAAATAAAATCTTTCCACAGAGTTTAACTTTTCTAAAGTATAACATGCCTATTTCGCAACCCTTACTAAATATAACCCGGTTTCCACCACAGATTTCCAGAGCGCGCAAGGATTGAAGGATTTGGCTGGATGCAGTCTATGCAAGGTAGGGTAAGGAGAACTGTTTCTGTCTGTTATGAAAAAGTGTTCGTCAAATTGCGTTAAATTAGGGTGGCGCCACAGTAGCAACAATATGTTTTCCATGAATGCAAACTAAAGCATCACAATCAAAACCACTCAAATTGCGTACAGTTGTTCTCAATGTAGATTTCTCCCAAAGAACTTGGTACACAGAATAGGTGACCCTAAATAGTTTTATTTTTATGGGAATTAAGCTGTCTCTAAATAAGATATTCCCTCTTTCTATTTTTTTTTTTACAACTATATTAAAGTTATCAAAATCAAAAGTCATTTATTCAAATTAGGCTGAGAATCAGCACTTTTCGAACGTCAAAATTACAAAAGACAGTCCTCACAAAAAAGCCCGGCCTTCACCACTTCCTAGTGCTATCGCTGGGAAGAAGAAGTGGCGCAACAAACTACCCAGCAGCACAGCTGTCTGTTCAGTTAGAAAATACTAGATTGTATACAATACTATAATAGGTGATAAGTAATTAACATTATAAGGCACAGAACATAAAATAAAATTATTTGCTATATGTCAGCTAGCCACGCCAATATACCAACAAGCTAAAAACTATACGTACTCAAGCTAAAAAATAATTAATTAAAATGCAAATTAAAACTTACTACCGAAATAAAAGCCTCCAGGCATAAAGGGCGTGACATGCATTGCTGATTGTAGTAGCTTGATGTGCTGGCGTCTGTACATACTTACGTAGGGCCATAATAATTTCAAGGTTATTTTTTTCTTTTCATAGGGTTTCATGTTTATACCTTTTTACATTCGTACTATTTTTATTATTATTTTGTGTCGGGGGTTTTTTAAATTTTTAATTTCTAGCTTAAGGATTGTCAACGGAACGAGCAACTAATCTGTTACCTACCTAAATGTCAATGTCAAATAGAATTTGACAGTCTGTCATTTTTGCATGCCTCTGTCACCTCTGTCTGTGTTTACAAAATCGTCGAGCACGCGTGAATTGTTTCGGCAGTGTTCTATCAACAAAATGCCAGGGCCAGATATGTTATCAAGTCAAGGGCTTCGCCTTGACGGCCGAAGACCTCACGAACTTCGTCGTATTCAGTGCAAACTCGGTGTTTTTACTCAGCCCGATGGAAGCGCGTATTTGGAACAAGGAAACACCAAAGTCTTAGCTGCAGTTTACGGTCCTCACCAGGCAAGTTCAAGTATTTTTACTAAACTCTTATAACATAGAATACCAGACTAAATAGGCACTTAAATTCCAGAGAGTTTATTTGTTTACAAAGTGCTATTCAAACATAGCAAAAATATATAATCAAATTGGTTTTCATACTACCGAACGTTGAACCTGCATACACCATCTCCATCTTAGAGTATCTTAATACAATTTTGCTTATTGCTTTGCATTTGGTCAAATATGTAAATAAAAAAGTATGTATGTAAAGTGTGTCTCGCATGTAAAAATGTATGAAATTGTGCGTGCGCGAACTTCCCCCACTACTAAATCTCTTGCCAAGTTACGTGCCGGTAACTATACTAGGCTTTAAAACTCTTTATAATAATCAAGATTCACCATACTTAATTTGATGGATCCATAAAGTAATTTTTACTAAGTATCTTAAATAATAAGTATAGTAAATAATCCACCAATACAGTTTTATTAAAATGGCTCTAAATGTTTATAGTCTAGGAAGATGTTAAGAATGATAATTTGTTTCAGGCTTCAAAATCAAAATGCTTACAAGACAGTGTTGTAGTCAACTGCCAGTACAGCATGGCCACATTCTCCACAGGTAATGTTGTTTTCCACGTATCGGCAAGCATAATGTGGGCCGCCCCCCAGCTAGATGGACGGATGGACAACCTAAAGAAGGTGGCTGGGGTAGACTGGATGCAGAAGGTGGACAGGTGGACAGTGGAGACAGGGTGTTGTGGCGCAGTCTGGGAGAGGCCTACGTCCAGCAGTGGACTACGATAGGCTGAGTTGATTGATTGAATCTTGTTTTCACCTTATTTCACATCACTTTTAAAAAAAGTTTTTGTTTAGAAATAACTTGTTTAACACTTTGTACCACTTGTTTTCGCTTCGTACAACATTCCACATAACTAATAGAAAAAAGTTTGAATAAAGATTTAAAACTATGTCAAGCAAAGGTGATTGAATGTTTCAGCCTGGAGGTCAGTGAAATGAAATCCGTATAAATGAACAAGTATGAAAAACCACTGAATAGAATAACTACAGATTGAAAACACAACAGAAGTTGTCTTACATCCACATAACAATGATCAGAATAATTATGAATTACTAAAGCGTAGCACTATCACATACCCTTTGACTCATCCATAGTCTGAAAACAATAGGTTTCCAAAACATGGTATCTTTTTGAAGTTTTTTATTATTACATTACATCATGTTAAAAGAAGTCATCATAGAACATTTTAATAGAACTGGTGACTGGAACAGTGGTGGCCCTGTGGTAGTGACACCGACTTATGATTTGTAGGTTGTGGGTTCAAACACAGGCAGGCACTTTACTTTGTGTAATTTATTTCATCACCACTGCTGTCAAAACAGTGAAGGAAAACATTGTGAGGAAACCGGCATTTCCTAGAACCAAAAAAATCGAAGACGTGCAACATCTTCCAACCCGCACTGGGCTCACGTGGTGGATTATGGCCCACTCCTTCTCACAGAGAGGAGGCCTGTGTCCCAACAGTGGGAACGTTATAGGCTGATTATGTATGACTGATGAATTTGACTCTGCTCCATAATATTCTTTAATTCCATTTTCTTCTCAGATGACTATGCTTCTATACAAACTAGGTATTTTTTGCAGTACTTCCATTGAACATGGACACGATTCGGCCCTGCTAGAGGAGGCACCTTCGATTCAAACCAAGTGTGTCACTGTTTACTTGCACTATGACAGAAATGATAGGTCATCCGCCGTAGGCTTTGAATGGCAAAGATGGTATAAATTTCACCACTACGAATTTTATAATTATTGCCGTCTGTAGTCGCAGGCGCGGCGATTTTGTGCTCTGTGGAAATAATGCACAAAATACCTAGAGCAAAGTCACTAAGATCTATTCAAATTTAGGTTTTTTCAACAATTAAACAAATGTCAACTTTGCTATAGTGGTAATTAGGTTGATTTAAGTGACTAGCACTATCTAAAAAGCTATTAAAATGTTTGAAGTTGTAATGTAAACTGAACTTTATTGTGTACGATTTAAAGTTACTTTTTCCAAAAACTCATATTTGTTTACATGTTTGGCGACTAAATCGCGAATGCAGATTAGTTTGTATAGAAGCTGTCAGAAACATTATGTCACAAGCTACAGGCTTTTGTATGTTGTTTTAGGTGAAAGGAAAAACCGTCCGCGCGGCGATCGCAAGTCACAAGAGATGTCCATGCACTTAAGACAGGCACTCATGGCCGCTATTAAAACAGAGCTGTATCCTCGCTCACAGATTGACATCTATGTTGAAGTATTACAGGTGAGAACTCCTTTTTTTGTTACATGAATTATTAGATCAGCCTATAGGTAAGATAAGGTGGGACGCCGTCAGGCTTCGATCAATAATTATTGATCGAAGCCGTCAGGCTAGGTGGAGCGACAATCTTCGTAGGATGACTGGTAGCAGCTGGATGAGTTGCCGAAAATCGAGTTGAATGGCGTGCAATAGGAGAGGCCTATGTCCAGAAGTCGACTGCTATAGGCTGATGATGGGTAACTGACCCACTGCGGGGCTAAAAGACCTATACAGCAGGAACAAGCATTGTTTGGTTTGGCACATCGCAGGGTCAAGCATTAGTATAGCTTACTGCATATTGCAAAAGACAACTACATCACACAAACTGATGCTGTATTGAAATAAGTTATGGCAATGGCCATGTCCAAAGAGAGGAGGCCTGAAGCCCAGCAGCATTGGGACATTATAGGCTGATTATCTGGCAATGGTCAGAAACAATACAGCCTTGATCTCTAGTCTATGCTTCTGCTACGAGAACTCTTACTTTTAGTCATGATGTGCAGCTCATGCTGTGGTGAAAGAAATAAACAGACATCAAGGTTTGCTAGTTTGCTTCATACCCAATGCTCATAATATGCTACACTGTATTTTCATTTTAAAATTCTATTGCAAACCTTCAACAAATTCCTTATCACCAGGCAGACGGCGGCGCGTACTGTACAAGCGTGAACGCAGCGACTCTAGCGCTGATCGACGCCGGCATTCCGATCAAGGCGTACGTAATCGCTTGTTCCGCGTCCTTGGCGTGGAAGGACGGTGAACCTGAACCTTTAGTGGATGTAAGCCATGTCGAAGAAGCGGCTGGAGGCGTCGTTTTGACTGTCGCTAGTTTACCAAGTACTGGTAAGTTGAGAAAGTATGGTCTTTATGCCTGGTTGACTCAATAAACTAGGAATAAAAACTGAAAAAACCGAGCAAGTCACGTGAACATTAGATAAGACGCAGGGAGTTCCACAAAACAACCATGATATTTGGCCAGCTTAGGTCGTCGAGCCAGTCTGAACTGTTACTTGTCATCTATAAATGGGTTTATGGGAGCATGAAGAGCATTTGTAACTATAAGTACCGGCGGCACGGCACGGCAAGAGATTTTATGCGACTAATAGAAAATATAACTTAAAAGTATGACAACTGAAATTTCATCGGCAGCAATGATGCCGCAGTATCCTTAGGCATGCCGCTACGTCCTTTGGCATCATCATTGAAATTTCAATTTTATTGTCATACATTTATGTTATATTTCTATTCTTCGTATAAAAATCCCTTGCCGTGCCGTGCCGCCAGTGGGCGCCGGCCCTAAGATGGAGAACAATTTATTATGCACACGGCCAAAGTGTGTAACTCTCTGCCTGTGTTCCTTTCCACATATAACCCGTCAGCGTTCAAAGCAAGCGAGTGAATAGGCGTCTTCTGGGCTTGCTTGTTCCATCATAGACCTCATCTATCGCTATCACCAGGCGAGAAAGAAGTCAAGAGCTGGCCAATTTTGCAATAAAAAAAACTTGAGAGGTGTCAAGGGACACCCGGATGGAACGAAGTTTTCTATAAGAGAGAGAGAGACAGACAGAGAAACACGCGCACGCCGCACGGCTTACAACTATAGCAAAAAGTGTCGTTCCAACTTTTGGTCTTAATTTTTTCCGTCTAGCCCCCTTTCGCAACGCGCGATAAGGAACTTCGTTCCAAAAATATTGAAATCTAGATAGGAACTACATTTTAATCAAATTGTTTATTTTTGTTACAGGGGCCATTGGACTGATAGAAATGTCCCACAGACTACACATGGATTATTTTGATACAGTTTTGAGTCGAGCTATGCAAGGATGTAAGGATATAGAAGTAAGTTGACAATGACAAGTCACCCACCCCAGTCTCAGTACACACAACACGAATTACGCATAGCGAATATTCACAAGATTTGGGAGATTCGACATAAAAGCACAAATCAAACTCATTTTCCAGTTTTTTACACAAAACTCATACATGTGGAAAAATCACCCGCATACCCAGATGGCAGGAGATACCTCCTCCCATCTGGGTATGCGGGTGATTTACCAAACGTGCCAAAAACGAATTGAAAATGGCGGCGTTTATAATGCCATTGTAGATTCAAAACTTGGCCGCCATTTTTAATTAACCGACTTCTAAAAAAGGAGGAGGTTCTCAATTCGGATGTTTGTATTTTTTTTTTTTTTTATGTTTGTTCGCGCATAACTCCGTCGCTTGCCAACCGATTTGAAAAATTCTTTTTTTGTTGGAAAGGGTATACTTCCCAAACGGTCCCATAGAAATTTCATCAAAAACGGTTTAGTACTTTGGTTTTTAAACCAAAATTACTAGTAAAAATTACAATTAAAAAGTGAAAAATAAAAACTTTTTTGCAAAAAAAAAAACAACCGACTTCCAAAAACGACACTACAAAGTGAAAAATAACTTTAATTTCGGAAGTCGGTGGCAAACAACGAAAATGCGAACCCAACAACACCGACTTCCGAAATTAAACTTATTTTTCACTTTGTAGTGTCGTTTTTGGAAGTCGGTTGTTTTTTTTTTTTTAGTTTGTTTATTGGCACCAGTTACATACTATAATTATTTTATGTTGACGCAGTTATAAAGCTGCATCCAGGCTTTGTGGTTCCATCTGAATACACCATTCCGACGTCAATATATTTTCAGGTAATTCTGGACAAAGCAGTAAGGGAACATTTAGCTGAAGCCTGGTCGAAGTCAACTGATGATGTGATTACTATTTGAAATAAATATTATTGTTTTAACTTTTGTGTTCAATTGTTCCTTTTACATATGGCTAGCTTGGAAGCCAAGTGATCCAACTGACATTTTGCCCAAAACTGACTTACGTGCATTTTGGCATTTATAATGGTTCTAACACTTTCGACTCCACCCACTTTTCATAGAGCTCATGCTGGATGCCGCCATACATATTGCAAGTGGACCCTCCAGGGGGGTCACCGGCATTACGTTTGCGCTAAAGTGAACCCTCGAGGAGGGTCGGCGGCATTAGGTTATAAACCGTATTATAAAACACTGTAAAACGAAGTAAAATAGTGTTTTTACAATGTCTTATTGCTATATTTAGTATCCCTGGGAGTATTTATATGTACTAGTGGGGTGGAGACGTGAAATATTGAAATGTGTCAGTCCAAGCGAAAAGGGTCCAGTGCGCGGCATTTAGTTTCCGAGATATAAGAGGTTTTGTAAAGTTGGGTATAAAAATTGCATTTCGCGATTTTAATTGGTTATAAATAAATGCTCAATTATCTACAATTTCATATAGTAAATGACTATATACGATGTTTCTAAGTACCAGAAACTTTATGAAAAAAGTTTACTAAAAAGGTACCAGTGGGTGGCATGTCGATATTCTGGGAATAAAATACGTTTCAATACCCCGTACTGATCACTTCTAATAATTTAATTATATTTTAAGATTAAAATGTTGAAACTACGTGTAAAAGGTCCCTTAAAGCGGGGAACTCCCTGCTACTATGCAACTACTAAGGGGATTTACTTTGCTTCACTTCGACATAGCGGGGATTTCCCTGATCGTTTTTTGCTACCTACGTGTCCTATAAATAGATCTGCCTGTGATGCAATAATTTATTTGTCATTTGACACCGGAAAGGAAACAATATCCGACAGTCTTTGTGTAAATATAGCAGTTTTTATTATCTTAGCTGTTTTAAATTGAGTGAGTGAAAAGTGCGCATAAAAATGAATAAAGGTAAGTCTTTACGTTGTCTATTATATCTACTAATACTATGTTTGTTGTTACGTGTTGTGTTATGTATCGAATAAGCTCCAAAAGTACTGAACCGATTTTGAAAATTCTTTCTCCAATACAAAGCTGCATTATTCAGTCATAGGCTATAATATTATTAACGTTATTACGCTTAGCGGGGCCGAGGTCGAAAAGCTAGTTCTATAAACCGGGGTATCGGAATGTTACGGAGTTCTTGTGTGTATCTACAGCTGTTACCTACTTTTCATATTTAGACCTCGACAGGGGCGAAGCCTCCTACAGACAGCAGTCGTCTTTAAATTCGATTTTTTATGGATTTTAGAGATTTAGAGATTTATGGATTAAGCGTAGATTACGTTACGTTCCTACTTATTTATTACATTTTAAAAGAGAGCAGCTTTAATCATAATAATTCGGCTGCATCCACATAGACTGAAAACTGACCGCGACAAAGTTGATAGGCTAATGAATCTCAATTAGTCATAATTTCATCCCATTTATACTAAATTCAAATTTGTTTTTAGGTAACATAATTATTGAAGATTCAACCGAAGGTTCCAGCTCTAGTGATGAATCTAAGCATTCTGATGGACCTGTACCACTTTCTATGGAGGTGGAAGTAAACACACTACCTGTTTTGGCCTCGACCGCAACAACGCCGGATTTACCAACAGAAGAAGAAACCGTTGCACCTTATTCAGGTACTTACAACTTAGAAAATAATTTCACAGAGTCGACATCTGAGATGGATGAAACGGATCAGTATTATGAAAAAAGCACTAATACAGAAGCAATCAGTGAAGATGAAATACATGAGTGTTATGATTTTGCTAAAATAGTTAGCCGAGCCTTGTGTAAAATCAAAAAAGATCGACGTGATCATTGTATGCATGCAATAGTACATATTCTTTATGACTACAGCAAGGACTCTAATACCAATTAAGAAGTTGTGTTAGGTACCTATGTCATAGACATAGTATGAAAAAATGACCTGTGTAGTATGTATATTTCAACTATTTGTTTTCAGAGTTTAGCTATTCAGCGTCTGTAGAACATGAAGACTATGAAAATTTTAATTTAGAGTTCAAAAGTCAACGGGGTACAGAATTATCGTGTGACATCGAATTTAGTGCTTGTGAGCCGCTCGAAGAGCGGCAAATTGGTAATATTTTACTAGATGATGATCCTTTAATTCTAGACGATGTAACTCAGGCCTCATTCTTAGATACTGGCTGTGGATGTAATAATAATTGTGTGTCCAAATTTCAAAAAGATGTAATATTAAGTAGTAGGTTAGATTGTATCGAATTAAATTCACGTTGTAATGAAGGAGTCAATCATCATCACTTGGTCTTGAAAGGAGCTTTAAATGCTCTCTTACGTACAAGTGAAAATACATTACATTCAAAAAACAGAAACTTGCAACGAAAAGAATACACGGTAAAGTATTTCTTTCGAGGTGTTTCAGTATGCAAGATTTTTTTCCAATATGTATATGCCACTGGTTTGAAAAGGTTAAAAAATGTAAAAAAGAACTTTCTGGACAGCGGTGTTGCTCCAAAGGTCCACGGGTCACGTAAACGACCTTACAATTGTATTAATTTGCAAACTAGATCAGACGCAATCACTTTTATAAGACAGTTTGCTAATGAAAACGGTTTAGTATTGCCGGGCCGATTACCAGGCCACCAATTTAAATCTGATTTAATAATTTTACCTTGTAGTATGTCTAAAGCGTATGTGTACAACAAATATTTGGAAACTATAGCTTTACTCGATAAAACTCCTATTAGTAGAAGTAGTTGGTATGATCTTTGGGAAGATTTTTGTCCATATGTCGTTATACAGAAACCGAAAACAGATCTATGTGCAACTTGTCAGAAAAACGTGACCACGTTGGGACGAATGGGTGGTTTAGATGAAAAGGAAAAAATACAGCTTGTAGAAAAGTCGAGGCAGCACCTTGATTTAGTGCAAAATGAACGAAAATATTATAACAATGTAATCAAAGTTGCGACTGATTCAATAACGGACTCTACTCTTATTCTTGGACCTCATGAACCATGTTCTTATGATGGCGTCATGCATTACTCTTTTGATTTTGCCCAACAGGTGCATTTGCCGCACAGTTCACAACAAATTGGGCCACTGTATTTCTTGACAGGATTTAAAGTCAGTTTATTTGGTGTTGCTGCAGAGCCTTTGAGAAAGTTCGTTTTGTACGTAATTCCTGAACCCTGTGCTACTGGGAAAGGAGCTAATGTAATAATTTCAATGCTACATCATTTTTTCGAAAATTTTGGTATAGGCGAAAAAGATGTTGTTTGTCATGCAGATAATTGTGCTGGACAAAATAAAAATAACTATGTCATGCAATATGCAACATGGCGAGTTTTAACAGGCAGACACCGAAGTTTCCGTATATCTTTCCTTCCCGTGGGTCATACGAAGTTTGCACCCGACATGTATTTCGGTCTATTCAAAAAAAGTTTTAGAAAATGGGAATGCAATAACTTAAAGGATATTCTTGCAGCTGCTGTTCAAGCTTGTCCGAAAACAAAATCTATAGTAGCTGTTCTAACTGGTGATGAGAAAGGAGAAACTTTTGTGAAAACTTACGACTGGGCCAATTTTTTTCAACCTGATTGTGTAACTATTAACCAACTTCTGCATTTTAGTCATTTTGAAACAAATGAAGATAATAGAGGGCACATGTTATGTTACAAAAAATATACTGACAGTCAACCAACTGTATCAAAGGTTTTGAACCCGAATAAAGTATACGGTTTTCCTTTAGAAAAATCCCCTGCAGGCATGACGTACGAAAGAAAATCGTATCTTTATAATAAGATTCGTGAATTTGTACGTGAAGAATCTAAAGACATTTTATGCCCGAAACCCATTCCAAATGTTGATGTTGACCACAACTCTGTCCCAACAACATCTGTCGAGTACTCTTTTCAGAAACCATCAATTGAAAAGAGTATTCGACAAAAACCAACATGTTCGTACTGCAAACAGGTTGGTCATAGGAATCAGGTGCGAGGAGGAATTTATTTTTGTCCAAAACGTAAGTTGGAGTCCCAAATAGAATAAGTTTTATTTTTATGTTTGTATTGGCTTTTTTCAAATATTATTGCAACAGAATAATGATTATTTTAGCCACTGGTACCTTTTATGACATTACATAAAAGGTACCAGTGGCTAAAATAATCATTATTCTGTTGCAGTAATGTTTGAAAAAAGCCTGTCTTGTTATTTTGTTAGTTCCTAAATAGAGTAAGAATACTTAATTTTAGTTTTTTATTGTTAATTACTATCGCAATAACTAACTTTTTATTAAATATCGGCAAGTGGACCTTTTTTACTAGACTGTGTATCCTTCTTTTATTTTGATAATAATTGTTTTAGTTTTGATGTCAAAAGTATAATTATAAGTTGATTCTATGGAAAACATATCAATCTACAATAATGAATAAAAATCTACGTAACAAGCAAGTAAAAGTGTGTTTTTTTTTCACTCAAACTTTCAAAATGTTTTTTCTCAAATCAAGCTTTTTCAGAATTTCAACTTCAAATGTCTGATAAAAAAAAACGTGTGCTACTTTTTGATTATTTTTTCAATCCATACTATCAATTGACTATTCTAGATACCGAATCCAGTCTTAACTCAATACCCCACTACTGGACCCTTTATGCCTGGACTGACACAAATATTAAAAATTAAGAAAAAGTATGATCGCTCGCTTTGATCCCGAGACAGGGGTGTCCAACCTTTCTGAAATTTTCACGCAATGTAATAATTTTTTATTGTATTGAATAGGAACAACAAACAATTAGGTACATTATGGAATATTAGTTGTTTTTTATGTAATCAAAACGTAATATTTTATAACATAAGCTGTTACAAAATAATTACGTTTTGATTACATAACGTACATAACGTTTAGTGATCTATTACATAATTACTTGCCGCTCATGATTCACCAACAGTTAAACAAAAGCAGCAATAGGTACCTAAAATAAATCGCGGGAACGAGAAACTCGAATTTCAAAATAAATTTCCACTAAATTTTCATTTTTACGAATTAGGATCCTAGTCTTTTGAAATAGCCGTTTATTTAACGCAATTTTTTTACATATATTTTTTAAGCTTTTTTATTACAATTGCATTGCATATTTCAACGGGGACATTAAATTTGAAAACAAAATATACACCAGCGTATATTAATATGGCAAAATTAAAGGTTGGCCATCACGAAAAATGCTCTGTGTAAGCAGGCGGTATGCAAAATACTGGCTCTTTTCAACACGTTTTTGAGGACAAAAATTCATACCAAACGACGTGTATGTAGAGAAGTATGGGCAATTCTCGTAATTTTAAGAACTTTCACAGTCTGGTCTCAGTCTCAATCTGTCAAAAAATACTTCTAATTTTCCTACATTTTGACAAGTTTTTGACAAATGTTTGTTGCCGATATGAGACTGCGACAAAATTTTGAACGTTTTAAATTACGAGAATTGGCCTTCTGATCTTTGTCTTTCTTTCGTGTTACTTCGAATACTTACTTGTTCCGTTCTGAAGATAATACAATTAATTAGAGATGAGCTGATGCTGTGTCCAAAATTGTTGAGACACTAGGTACCTACTCTCGTTTTGAAATTAAATGTAGACGCTGAGATTGGATAGAAGAAAGATATCATAACGAAAATCGAACAAAATTAGCAGAAATTACTAACATATTTTTATCAATATATAGGAAAACGTCATGTTTTTACAGAATAGTCATAATATTTTCAAACAAATAAAACTTAAGAGTCATTGTAATATATTAATGATTTCAGTTATTATTAATATTATTCAGCAAATAACCTAGTAGGTACTTATCATTTCAACCGCGTATCATACTGTGAATTACTGTGATCAACCATACGACAGAATAGAGCTGCAAATTGATTTTTAAAAAAATGTGCATTTTTTGGGCCTTAGCACATAGCACTAGAAATTATCAAATTTCTAGTGGTAGTACATTGTCTATGGACTATTGGATTTGGGCGTTTATTTATTGTATTTTTATTTAAATGTTTGAACACAATAATGATTTACAACAATTTAGTAAGAGGAATGCATGTTTTTAGATAAAGCAGTGTGTCATTACGAGGGAAAACGCTTATGTTACTTTTGAATTTAATCTTTTTGCGATTTTGTAAGTACCAACCTATGCATGTTAATGATTTTTGCAGATTCAAAATAGGCAAAAATGCAAAGTAGGTAAAGGCATCGTAATATTTTTTCAATTCATTCACTTGCTATAAACATTGACAAGCATTATTTATATTTATTCCAAATTTCAAGTCTATAGCATTAGTAGTTTCTGAAATAAGCAGCTGTTACAAAAGAACGGACAGACAGAGTAAATGAAGTCGCACCATGGGTGTTCTTTTTTACCATTTTGATACGGAACCCTGAAAAGCTTCTATTTTTAAACTCTTCCTCGTAATTTATAATCTCAAAATAAATATTTTTATTTTTAGTGAATTTGTAACCGCAAAATGGTTGACCACCCCTGAAATAGCTCCCAATTATTTTTGAAAATAAAAATGCTGGTATTTGAAAACCAACGAGTATACTGATAAATCTTGTTAAAATACAAGACTAATTTTATTTTCATAGTTTATAATGCTGTATTCGCTAAGAAAAACGTACATTTAATATGAGCCCTCCGCGTGGGCTCCCGGCATCCCATATGGGATTTGAGTGAGCCCTCCAGGAGGGCTCCCGGCACTGAACGTGTTAACGCTTCGTATTCCCGGAACGTGGATCCACGCGAGACATAATGGCTTTTTAATTGTTTCTGTAATTACGGCATTCAACCGGTTAAAAGCCAAAATGAAAAGAATAACACAATTTTGACCAAAGTTAGTAGGATCACTTGGCTTCCAAGTAGTTGTTCCAAGTTATCCATATTAACTTTCCCAGCACATACCTAGTGTGTTGTACTCGTAATGTATTATTACTTACAACTAAAACATACAAAATAAAACAACCAAAATAGACTTACATATTTATTAGAGATCTGAACAAAATAAGAAATTAAATTATATGTACAGTCTATGTTAAAACTAACTAAATTAGAGGTAAGTTAATAGGTACACACTTTTTCCATTACTTTGCTTATTGTATGGTGAACAAAAAAACTTATTTATCGAAACATTCTATGGCAAAAGAAAAAGTGACGTAATTGAGTCAGCAAAAAATTGTTACAGCAATAGCCAGCATAACTAAGGCAAAATGAAATGAAAGAAACAAAAAAATAAATATATTTTTTTTTAAATATCGGATGTAAATATCAGTCCATCCGTTCCTGTGATTGCACACACGAAATAAATAAAATGTATCTTTGAATAAATAAAACAAGTACTATATTGTACTCAATAAGTCCGCATTGTACAAAATCCACAATATTGCACTCGCAAGGACTAATCAAAATAAATATTGCTTCATTTGAAGCCTTTGTTAAAACCGCTAATTTATTATTATTTTAAAAATGTATAAAAGTTTTTTTTTTCGTCTTTACCGCGTAACATAATTGCAACATTTTAAAATAACTCGACCGTATAAAATATGCGTATATGACATTGCTAACAACAATGTACAGGTAAGGCCAAAATATTATTATGGGATATAATTTATATCTTATTACACTGAGTTGCTAAGGCACTCATCTACATTACCATCTATATATAAAAAAAAAAATCTTTATGCGTAAGCAAAAGGGGAAAAAAAGTGGGCGCTTGAAAAAAAAATGTCCATCGCGTTACATGCAAAACAAATATCTCTCAATTCCAAAGGAGACTTAAAACTAATTGTATAATACGAATAAATGTTTTGTCACATCTCTATGGCTCCGATGTATAAGCTTTCGAATTAGCGACGAAATGATTCCAGAAAAACCAACGCAGTGAAAGGATAGTTACGAATATAGGTCTCCTATATACCCCGTCGATTCCAAGTGAACAAATTGATGAAGACGTAGTACTTTTTCGCGTTAAAACATTTGGTCGTAAATCAATGTGATGCCTTTTACCTTTAGCGACCCTAAATTGACAAAAAATTGCACTTACAAAATTGCACATTCCTTATCAGCAAAGATGTGTCGTTTGACTTAACATCTGCAAATTGCCTTAAAATATTATGTTATTAAATTGCAAATAATAAATTGCACAGATTAGGAGACTCTTATCTCTAGAAATTAGTTTTTACTGTGCCATAATGTGACGCACGACCGTACATATAATTGGTCTGAAGCTGTTTTCCTAAGCAAATGTCTAAGAAGAAAGACAGCTGTATGCATCCTCAGAAAACCAATTCTAATGTTCCGTTCCCTAATCCGTGATAAACAAATAACAGGCCTAACACCAAAGCTGACGTCATACAAGCGAATACTTTGAATATTTCTGCATAAACACTGGACAAATTCGAGTGCGCATACTGCAAATTCCTTAGTATTAATTGCGTGATAAGATATTTTGCAAAGTGCATGATAATGGCTCTATGAGAAGTTTTACCTATGCAAACAGATGTATTTATGCTATTTCGATGACACTCAGGCGTAAATATGTCATAGAAGTTAAGAATATGTCACACAAGTATTATGAGTGACACGCTGTGGACGCCCGATGCTTGTACAACTTTGTACTTAATGACTCTGGTAACAAAGCCTATTATTCAAAGACTCTGGTGTTAGGCCTTTAACAAATTTTGATAAAAATAGACGTCCTCTTGGCGTCGCTAACCCGAGAGCTGCTTAGTATACTTAACGACAGCTATGGTAGAAAATACTAAGCTTTAATATAAGTGTAAATTGTGAAGTTGAACGCATATTTAGTTGGCAGCCACGGGTTCTGGCGCCGCCGGTACTACTTTTTGACTAGAATCACCCACCGCCGCTGCATCTGTGGAATGAAAAATAATATGATTACTGATCACTATCACTTACTAGTCATCATTCTCCTGCTCATATTCCAATTTATTTGGTGTCGGCGTAACACGTGACGTTTAACACGTTTCGGACTTTTGACAACCCGCAACGACTGTCAATGATCCACGAATGCCAGCCAGGACCCACAGTTTATCATGCTCTGCAAGGCACGGAGGGGTCTCAATATGTAAAGATGGTCAGCCATTCATAGACCGACAGCGGCAAGAGTAGCTTAACTTGATCGATTGACCCGTGCAGCTGTTATTACTTAGCCACAAACCCCATTAAATAGCTAGGTAATAACTCTGTTAATACTGACCACTGCTAGTCTTGTTGGGTGAGTTGTGTGGCGAGCTGTTCTGCGACTCGCTGGTGCTGCCCTCAGCCTCACCGGTCTCGCCAGCCGACGATGCAGCCTGGAATACATACAGTACAGTTTATTACTCAAATGAAGATTCTATTACAATAGTTATAATGCGAAATGTATGAAAATTATATTGTAATCCCATTCCAAACCAATATGGTTTTTCAGTGACCGTTACCTAGAATAAGTTTATTACATAAAGTTATCTTATATTCTCATGTAAGTGGCTGTTTTGTCTTTATAAACCTAACCCGGAGTGCGATTAAAAAAGGCCTCTGTCGAGTCATGCTCTGCTATAGCCTGCGGAGTACTTTCGTAGCATACTATCAATAGTGTTACGCGCCACAATTAATGCCTGATACACGGTGACATTAGTTACCACTGGCGACATCTATTGTGGATTGGCAGAACTAACTGGCGCCATCTATTATGGAATAGTAGAACTAATAGTCACGCCATCCGTCAGCGCCATCTATTGACGAGTAGATATGACGTAGCTAGAACTTACTAGAACTATCGACATGTAGTCAGTCGGGGCCGGTATGTACTCGAACATTCTAGACGGTTCTACAATAGAAGGTTCTGGAACTATCTGCGGCACTATATAAGGCCGGGAATAGCCGCGAGCAATCAGACTTGGTCTTGCGACACGAGTGAATACATCGAAAGCGATCTTCAAGTGCGACTTAAGAGCGATTGTGTTTTATAATTAGTGTGTTTTGAATTGTTGTTAGTGTTGATTAATTAAAGTGTAACTTTTGGGTGATTTTTATCGGCATTTTTATTGTCACGAACCCGAAGCTCGTAACAATTGGTGTCAGAAGCAAGGATTAATCATGCCGATTTTACCTAAAGACGACACGGAGGGTATCCGTACCCGGAATCAACGCCAACAGGAGACGGACCAGAGACGTTTTGGTGGAGCTATGCCGCAGAGGTCGGAGGGCCAGCTACCAACCACGGAGGCCGACCCGCCCGCAGCAGCTCCAGCATCAGCAGCACCAGACCTTGCTGCCCTGATGATGATGCTGCAGGAACAGGCCCGCCGACAGGAGGAACAGGCTCGTCGACAGGAGGAACAGGCTCGCCGACAAGAGGAACAGGCTCGCCGACAGGAGGAACAGGCTCGTCGGTTGGAAGAACAGCTCCAGCGGGACAAGGAGGAACAGGCTCGCCGACAAGAGGAACAGGCTCGCCGACAAGAGGAACAGGCTCGCCGACAAGAGGAACAGGCTCGCCGACAGGAGGAACAGGCTCGTCGGTTGGAAGAACAGCTCCAGCGGGACAAGGAGGAACAGGCCCGTCGGTTTGAAGAACAGCTGCTGCGTGACAGGGAGGAACAGGCTCGCCGACAGGAGGAACAGGCTCGCCGGTTGGAAGAACAGCTCCAACGTGATAAGGAGGAGCAAGCGCGCCGCCAGGAAGAGCAGATGCTCCTTATGAAGGACCTTCACGCTACCTTAGGGAAGGACATGAAGGAGGTGAAGGATAAGGTTGCTCAACATGACGACCGCCTGTCGGAAGCTGAAATCCGGATCGACCAAGTGAGTAATCGGGTTGACAACGTGGTGGCTGACGTGAAGAAAACCGTGATGGCTGACGTAAAGAAAACGCTGGATTATCTTAATCTTGGGGATGGAATCGCAGCTCCCGTAGCTACAACACCTTCGCTACGTGGATTCAAAGTGCCACCGTTCGACGGAACTTCTTCCTGGTCGGCCTACAAAATTCAGTTTGAGGCTGTCATGAAGGCGAACGCTTGGAATAAAAGTCAGGCCATGACTGCCCTCACCCTAGGCCTGCGCGACCAGGCCCTAACCGTTCTGGAAGCTCTCGGAAAGGAAGTGACTTACGAGCAACTCCTTGAGGCATTGGAGGCTCGGTATGGCGACGCTCACCTGGAACACGTGTTTCGTGCGCAGCTCAAGGATCGCGTGCAACGCAGCAATGAAAACCTGCAGCAGTGGGCCCTTGAAGTGGAGAAGCTGGTGCGTAAAGCATACCAGTCCGTACCTGCGCTTATTGATGGGAACCTGGTGCAGGCATTCATCGACGGCATCCGTGACCTTGAAGTTAGAGCTGCTGTGAGACTCGGGCACCACGGGACGCTTAAGGACGCCTTGGCCCATGCACTGGAGGTGGAAGCCGTGCGACAGGATCATCGTTCCCATCGCGTCAGGGAGGTTGCAGCGGCTACAGTTCGCGACCGCAATAAAGGACACAGCCCTAGGTGCTACGGCTGTGGGGAAAGGGGCCACCTTCGATCCAGTTGCCCCAAGCGAACTGCTGAAAGAGAAGACGGCCGATCTCCAGAGGGCAGTGCAGCTAACAGCACCGCCCAGCAGCAGAAGCAGGGAAACGAGTAATAGCCAGGACTGCGGGGCGGGTGCTGGCTGATGTTCAAAGAGCCCCAAGGGTTTCGATCACACAAACCCAAGACGGGAACAGCCTAATCATCAAGGGCGAGGTCAACGGAACGCCGTGTAAGCTGACCATAGACACTGGAGCCACTCGCACGGTTGTCAGTTCCCAACTCATAAGACGGTCCCTTGGGGACTCCGCATACAACCGAGAACACATTAATTTGGTAACAGCCACCGGTCAGCGCATACCCGTCCATGGAGAGAAGAAGATAGGGTTGAAGCTAGGCAACAGAATCTACCTGCATAATGTCATCGTGGCTGATATAATGGACGATTGCATCCTGGGCCTTGACTTTATGAGGAAGAATTGTTGCGAAATTGACGTCAAGCAAGGTGTTTTGAAATGTGGACAAGAGGAACTTTTCGTGGAAGGGGCGTTACCAGGGAACGTGTACAGCCTTAAGAAGATTGTTCTTCCGCCGAGATCGGAAACGATTGTGCCGGTTAGTCTTCCTCGGAATCCTGGGAAAACTCAACGTTGTGTACTCGTGGAAAGGGTAGACGATGACCTTCCATGGAAAGTGGCACGAACTTTGGTCAGAGCCACCGACATCTCAGGGGTACGTGTGCTGAACCTTTGTGATCAGGAACAGATTATAGAAAAAGGCACACTAGTTGGTACTTGCGAGGAAGTGGATTGGTTGCGTCGATGCCAACATCTATCGACTGGGACCCTCAGCAAGGATGCACAAACAAGAGTGACCACACTTTTAGAAGATTGCCGCAGCGCTCTGTCCCAAAATGAAATGGTCAAGGCGAAGAAAATGTTACTCAAGTATGCCGATGTTTTCTCGTCAAACGATGCTGACATCGGCAGGACTGGCTTAGTTCAACACAAAATAAACACAGGAGATGAATTGCCTATCCGTCAGCGGCCAAGGAGATTGCCGGTTGCATGTGAAAAGGAAGTGGAAACCATGATTGAGGGGATGGTGAAGGATGGTGTTATTGAACCTTCATCTAGCCCATGGTGTTCACCTGTAGTGCTGGTAAGAAAGAAGGACGGCAGCATGAGGTTTTGTGTTGACTATCGTCGTTTGAACGACGTCACCAAGAAGGACAGCTATCCTTTGCCAAGAATCGATGACACGCTGGACATGCTTACTGGCGTAAAGTGGTTTAGCACGCTGGACCTGAAAAGTGGCTACTGGCAAGTTGAAATTGATCCTAAGGACAAGGAGAAAACTGCATTCTCGACAGGAAAGGGTCTGTGGCAATTTAAAGTTATGCCGTTTGGATTGTGCAATGCTCCGGCAACGTTTGAAAGGTTGATGGAACTTGTACTTACCGGGCTAATTGGCGATGCCTGTCTGGTCTACTTGGATGACATCATCATCGTAGGCCGTACGTTTGAAGAACATCTTCAAAACCTGGAACGCGTGCTCATGAAGATCCAGAGTGCCAACCTCAAGTTAAGTCCAAAGAAGTGTTCACTATTCAAACGGCAAGTTAGCTTTTTGGGATATGTAGTGTCTGAAGAAGGTATCCGCACGGATCCGGAGAAAATCGCCGCTGTCAAGGATTGGCCAATTCCAAAAGACAAGACGCAGGTCAGAGCATTTCTGGGTTTGTGCTCCTACTATCGACGATTTGTCAAGAACTTTGCAGATATAGCCAAACCCCTGCATAAGCTAACCGAGGAAAAGCGACATTTCAGTTGGGATGGAAGTTGCGACATCGCATTCCAAGAGCTAAAGGACCGTCTGTGCAAAACACCTATTTTGGGGTACCCTGATGCGGGCAAGGAATTTATAGTTGACACAGACGCAAGCGACATAGGACTTGGCGGTGTGTTGTCCCAGCGGAATGGCGATCAAGAATTTGTGATAGCGTACTTCAGCAGGTCATTGTCGAAACCTGAAAGGAACTATTGTGTTACGAGACGAGAACTGCTTGCTGTGGTAAAGTCATTGCAGCATTTTAGCAAATATCTTCTGGGTCGGAAATTCCAGTTACGAACAGACCATGCTGCACTGAAATGGCTATTGCAGTTCAAAAATCCAGAAGGACAAGTTGCGAGATGGATTGAACTTCTGCAGGAATACGACTTCGTGGTCGAACATCGCAGCGGAAAATCTCATGGCAACGCAGATGCATTGTCAAGAAGACCTTGTCCTGAAGACTGCAAGCATTGTACTAGGCAAGAGAGTAAAGAAGTCGTACCTGTGAGGATGCTCAAGACAGACCTCAGCATCGAGTGGAAGGACAGCCTACAACGTGCACAGCAGGAAGATTCAGACATCAAGCCGATTCTGGAGTGGATGAAGGCCAGAGCTCCTAAGCCCAAGTGGAGCGACGTCTCAGCGATGAGTTCGATCACGAAAAGCTATTGGGCCCAATGGGACAGCTTGGTGATTCAGGATGGAGTCCTGTGCCGAAAATGGGAAAATGCTCGGGGAGATAGCTGTCATTTGCAAATGGTTGTCCCTAAAGCTCAAGTACCGGATGTTCTACAGCTGTACCATAATGGATGTTCAGGAGGTCATCTGGGAGTAAAACGTACTCTACTGAAGATACGAGAACGGTTTTACTGGGTCCACTGTCGGGACGATGTTGAGGACTGGTGTCGCAAATGTACAAGTTGTGCAGCTGTAAAGGGACCTCAGACTCGTAGTAGAGGTGCATTGAAATTGTACAATGTTGGCGCACCATGGGAGAGGATAGCCCTCGACGTTGCGGGGCCGTTTCCGGAAAGTGAAAGTGGCAACAAGTATTTCATGGTTGTGATGGATTACTTCACCAAGTGGCCGGAAGTCTTCGCCATTCCAAACCAAGAAGCTTCGACAGTTGCAGATAAATTAGTTTATGAAGTCTTCTGTCGTTTTGGAGTTCCACTAGAGATTCACAGTGATCAAGGAAGGAATTTTGAGTCCCAAATATTCCAGGAAACTTGTCGAGTTATGGGTACTCATAAAACAAGAACAACTTCTTACCACCCACAATCGGATGGAATGGTGGAACGATTTAATCAGACACTGGAGAGGTACCTAGCAAAAGTTGTGGAAAATCGACAACGAGATTGGGACAAGCACATACAACCGTTTTTGTTGTCATATCGAAGCGCTGTTCACGAAAGTACATCGGTGACACCAGCCTTCGCAAACTTTGGAAGAGAATTACGGCTGCCTGCAGACCTGATCACCGGAATACCACCTGATGCCCCATGCAGTATAACGGATTATGCGAATAACTTGCGGAATAAAATGAATGACATTTGTGAGCACGTCAGACAATCGGGCCAGCAAATGTCTGAAAAGATGAAAACCCGTTATGACCGCAAAATGAACAGTAAAGGGTTCGACGAAGGTTCACTAGTGTGGTTGCACAATCCAGTGCGCAGCAAAGGGAAATCTCCTAAGCTTCAAGCTAAATGGGATGGACCGTACCGGATTGTGACAAAGATCAATGACGTAACCTACCGGATACGGAAAGGTGCAAGAGGTACTCCTAAGATCGTCCATGTGGATCGATTGGCGCGTTATTATGGAGCCGATAATGCTCGGGACGAGCATGTCTTAGGAGGGGGCAGTGTTACGCGCCACAATTAATGCCTGATACACGGTGACATTAGTTACCACTGGCGACATCTATTGTGGATTGGCAGAACTAACTGGCGCCATCTATTATGGAATAGTAGAACTAATAGTCACGCCATCCGTCAGCGCCATCTATTGACGAGTAGATATGACGTAGCTAGAACTTACTAGAACTATCGACATGTAGTCAGTCGGGGCCGGTATGTACTCGAACATTCTAGACGGTTCTACAATAGAAGGTTCTGGAACTATCTGCGGCACTATATAAGGCCGGGAATAGCCGCGAGCAATCAGACTTGGTCTTGCGACACGAGTGAATACATCGAAAGCGATCTTCAAGTGCGACTTAAGAGCGATTGTGTTTTATAATTAGTGTGTTTTGAATTGTTGTTAGTGTTGATTAATTAAAGTGTAACTTTTGGGTGATTTTTATCGGCATTTTTATTGTCACGAACCCGAAGCTCGTAACAATAGCAATGGCTTTAACTTTCACATTTCAACAACATTTATTGTGTTATTTATGTTGTTAGGCAGACAAATTTTTCGAGCATATGAAGTACAGTCACGAACACCAACATGTCAACACTTGGCAGCTTTCAATTGCGATTTTTTCGAGAAATAACTAATGCAATGTTGTAATATGACACATTACATAAACCTATGGGTTCGAAAATGCTATGTTCGTAACAACATACAATTTCCATTAAAAATAAAGGAGTAAATTGCTTTTGAATATAGCCGAGTGTATACATACTTTTGCTCGTGACTGTACTTAATAATATCCTTCAAAATCATTCAGATTGTGATGTGTTACGCAATTAGGGTGCTAAGATGTAAATGATATTTCTACTAAACCCTCCTTGTGCTGACACAGATGTAAATAAAAATAAGTTGTTACAAACTTGCAACCCGTCCCTACTTCTCACGGATTTTACGACTGTCTGTATTGTCCACATAAAATTTCCAGAATAAATTCTCTAAATGATGCTGAAATCCGCATCAAAATCTGTTAGTAGAACAACGCGGTATATGTAGATATAGATAACTCACCCTATTCTTATTCCTTGGAATTCTTGGTTTTGGTCCCTTCGGCTCCTTGGTGGGGTCAAAGTGGCAGTCAAATATCTCAATCAGTTCTTTTATGTCTTCCTCCTTAGCGGACACGGTCAGCGATGACATTTGCTTCTCCAAGCCTAAAGATATAATTTGAGTAAATTCATGGAATCCATCAAGGGTCTTTAAAAATCTAGTGTCAAGACTGTCAGTTAGTGTATAAATAAAATGAATTGCGCAAAAATTATGGTTTTATAAGTTAGCGAAATGTTTTTTTTTTTAATTGCTAAATGGGCTTGCTTTTGACCTCGATGACGCGAAGGTCTATGATGGAACGAGAGTGCCCAGAAGATGCCTGTTCAATTTGCTTTTTTTTTCTTCTGACACCTAGTCAGATTGGAAACCTCCCCCCCCCACTAGACAAGAAAAAGGCTTGTCAGATAACTAACCCACAAGCTTCTGTTCCATCCAAGCCTCCCTCAGCTGGTCGTACAGTAGCCCGGCGTCGGCCAACAGACGCCGCAGCTGTGTGACGCGTTTGCGCTCAGGCCGCGCAGAGCGAAGCAGTGGAGCGAATACTGGACGGAACGTGTTCTGTCTGAGACCGAGAAGAAATAGGTTAGGTCAGGTATTCTAATCACATAACAGCCCCATTTGCATTGGGACACAAGTTAACTTTGTTTTCAATGATTTTTTTATTTTATTTATAGCTTTATTAATTCAATTTAATATTTGTTTATTTATGGCAACTGGGGCCAATTATTAGTAACATTGTTCTTAAAAACTATTGTTAGTTAAATACATTTTCTTGTTATTGCCCAACACTTATACATTACTTCATAGTTCCTTAATTTGTGTATTTGTTGTAGGCACTAGGTACAAAAAAAAAATTGTGTTAGTTATCTATGGAAGGACCGCCTTTAGCGATAAAAGCCTCCTTCATTTGTTTCTATTCTGTCTTGTCTCTAGCAACTCTACTCCATAACTTCCTTGCTTTTCTATTGATGTCACCGGTCTATCTCTTGTGTGGCCTGCCCTTTCCAATGAATACAGGTCTTAAAACAATAATTATAGCTCACCTCTCCAGCAGTTTCTTAAGACTAGCGAGCGCCTCGAGCTCGGTGTGCACGGGGCGGGCCCACGCGCGCGCTGTCTCTACCATGTCCTTGCTGGCGGAGGCACCTTCGCCGCCGGCTCCTACTTCCTGCTGTTCCCCTGGTAACGAGAAGAGAAGGTTATTCATTTTGTTTAACAAAAATAATGTCGGTCGACAATCTCATCAGTTTTCTACGAAATAAATATAATGTCCCAGCCACAAGATCCCAAGCATTGTTTAATAAACTCATTTAAACTCGAAAAAAATTACTGGCAACATCGAAGCCAAGTAGAAGTGTCAAAATTCTATAAAATGCTACTAGCGTTCCATTCCAGCTTCGTACTGGTGCCATTTACATGTGAAGACGGTATTCTGTTCATGACAAACACGTTGTGCACACGTTCTGAGCTAACCTAACCTAACAAAAAGTACTAGGTTTGCAAGAATTACAGATAGTATTTCAATACATATTTACATAATATTATAGTAGTAATCAATATTATGTCCATCTGGAATAATGTACCTTTCAAATGATGAAAGAATTTTTCAAATAAGAGCCGTGGTTCTGAAGATTACCCTCAAGGTATACACAAACTCACAAAATTCACTCTCTCTCTTCATTATATTAGTATAAAATGTAAGGTTTGTCGAGGAAACATCATGAAGCCAATATAGATCAAGGCAAGATGTTTGTGCTGCCATGTTAGCACTAGAAAAAAGTCGTCTATGGGCGAGATATTGCTATGGCTTAATTTTGTTACTACTGGGAACAAGCCTTTGAGATAAGACCGATTCCCTTTTGAGATTAGACCTCACAGGCGAAGTGAGATGTTACATGAGTCATCAATCAGAAGTCAACGAAAACAGGATAGCAACACATATTTTATGCATCTATTTATAACAATTATGGAAAACTAATAACAATAGACTTTGATGATAACTCAATATTGAAAAAGTACCAAGTAGTACCTATTATGTAAGGATGGAAACAAAATATGTACAGGGTCAAAATAAAATAACCATTTTAAATGTCTAACATGTATATGTACTTCCAATTTTATTTTCCTCCTTATATTTTGTACCTAAAGGATTACAGTTTGTTTAAAACGATTTTTTTTTATTTGAGATATATTTGATTATGTAAAAGGGATACTTGTGGAATATATGGCGTGTCTCTATCGATCAGTCGAAAGCTATATTCTGATGATGATGACTTGATGAGAGATCTCTAATCTATTACCCTGTACAAGTTGGTCAACAATCCTGTAGGCAGCGGTGGCGCTCTGTCCACAGAGAGTGAGTCTGCGTCAAGCGAAAATCGCGCCAACACACGCAGGGACACAGATTTTACTGTGGCCTTGCAATTGTGAGTTAAATGACTGCTATATGATGTAAATGAGGTCTCTTACCCTGTGCAAGATGCTCAACAATCCTGTAGGCAGCGGTGGCCCGTTCGAGCGCGCTGTCCACAGAGAGTGAGTCTGCGTCGAGCAACACTCGCGCCAGCACACGCAGGGACACAGACTTTACTGTGGCCTTGCATTTGTCTGCGGCGAGAGCATAACTGTCCGCAAATCCGGCTACTATTGACTTGAAGCGGTCGAGAAGCTTGTACCTGTGAAAAAGGATAGAATTCATAACTATAATATAAACCTATAGCAAAGGATAGAATTTATGAGCATAAGTTTGTTTTATAGTCTCGAGATGAATTGCTTATGAAAACTCTTGTTTTGGTAAAAATATTAGACCAGAAAAACCAGTTTATATTGAGAAGACGGAAAGACAAGAGATGTTTTGTGCGAAAAAAAAGTTAGTATTTTAATTATCGCAATGGACTTTTTTCATAATATGGTAATCCTAGTGCAGACTCCAGTCTCTCACAAACTAGTTTCTAAGCTTATCTAAATTTATACGATACCATTGTTTGTGAAGAGAAAATCAATTATTTGAATTTGAATTAGTCAAAGTATTTCTCAGATAATCCCAGTGAAAATCTCCTGTACTAGGATCTTTCGGGAAAAAGTATCTTATTTTATTTTCCTGGGCTATCTTAGCCAGTCAGCAAGAGCATAGCGAGGCTGACTGCTCAAAGTTCACCGAGCGTACTATGTAAGCATCGCACGATACTGCGCTCCATGAATTCGTAGACTTGTATCTACTTATTCAGTTTTCAGTACGAATTCAGTCTGCGACTTGATAATGGACAATTTTAACATCATCCTCTGTATTTATTCGGTTTCCATACATCTCTATGAGCCGACATCTCGGTGTTCAGTTCTCTCAGGAGTTTAAGTAAATACCAATAATCATACTCGTGGAATTGAGCGCCTCTTCCCTATTTTAGTTTGTTAATTTAGTTTTATTATGTCTCATTAAAACAAACCGGAAGACATAATCGCCGCACTCCCACTCCACACATCAAATAACGTCAATAATTTTACATTTTTTAAACAACTTTGACAGTATTAACACAAATAATAACTAAATATTTCAGTGTATATCTAAGATAGACAGACTTTATGCTGAATGCGTTGTGTACTCTCTCTTTACTTTCCGAACTAAGAAACGCCATCTGTCATCGCCATCAAAACAGGGCATTTAATGGTGCCCTCTATCAACACTGGTGAATTTTGAACGACTTGTAAGTACGTACAAAAAGTACGTGTCTTTCAATATCGAGCTCTGTGCGCAATGCGCATGCTGATTGCTGCTACGATGACCCAAAGATGTCGTTACAGGCGATTAGTTTTGCTCAGATGATTGAATATTGTAATACTTTTGTTAACTTTATACATAGTTTAGTTATGAAGATCATTTTTCATTGATTTACTTTATTGGGGGGGCGAACTTCAAAACTATCAAATAATCTAAAGTCAAGTTCTCGCGACACTTCTACGAAGTTCGGCGCGCTTAATCCTACAGAACTTTTAAAATTACCAAAACATGTCAGGTAAATAAAATACACGATTTTAGATATGTTCCTGCACTAAGTAGCAACATATCTGCCGAAATGATGCGACGGGAAGATCGACGTGTTTACGCCTGCCATGTTTTTCAAATTAGCAGAGTACGGATATCAGGACGAAAATGATTCCAATCATTTTCTTTGACAACCCACGCTCAATTTCCTTCGCGTAATTTTCCGCAGGTGACGCGCTACGCTAAGGCATAACGTCGAATCAACAAGATCACTTACCTAGTGAGGGCTTCAAGAAGCATGGTGGGGCTAAGACGACGGGGCTCATGGTAGATGAGGATCACGCTGCCATCGCCCTTCTCTTTCTCCAGCCAGTCCAGGAAGTCCGACAGAGCCGATATCTCTGATTTTGTTTTCAATATCTGTAGGGAAAAGTTGAGTTTGAAGGAGATGTCAAGTTTGCAGATAAGACAGGTCGACTCAAGTTTCCTCAAAAGACCATTCTGGACATTAATCTGCATAAGTCATCATATGGCGTTGCCAAGATTATTTATGTCTGGACTTTAAAAAAGACTGTGACCGCCGAGTTTGTTTCGGCCTTTCTTCTAAGAGTAGTCGGATAGGAAACACCGAACTCATCTAGTTTTAAAACAATGTTATTGTGCAAGTCTTTTTTTTTTTAATTTACCAAAATAAGTATCGTTTATCAGTTTTGCACCGATTTCAATTTGAGCAGAATTAGCAAAAACGTTGGTTGAAAATAAATGAAAAACAAAATACTTTTCTTAATTTAGATTTGGAACAAGTCTCATACAACAATATTATTTTGTACTATGAATAAGCAGTGCATTTAGATACGTAACGTAGACCAGCTACGCCCAGTCTACATTACGTATCTAAATGCACTGCTTTTTAAGGTATTTAGGGAAGTTCAGTGATAGAAGCGCCATCTAGCTTCACACATTCAACAGTGTGTCCTACAGAGGCTGGGGTGCATCGCGCGCACATTAAACAAATAGTGGCGCTGCGTCCTTTTGAATATTTAAAAAAACAATATGTATTTTCTATGTGCCTACATATATTGTGGATACCTGTCTTTCTCGGTAAAATGCTACATTATTCATGTCAGCAAGTTTTAAGAGAATAGTACAGCCAATCAACAAGTCGCGAGCCTAGTTGACTACCAAAGATGCGCCGGACGTCCTAATGTAATATATTTTTTTCTCCTAAAATGGTAACAACATCTTACCTTATGAGTATTAGTGTCTTTGAGCATACGGTAGCGTCCCACAGTGACCACGCGGACGTTATGACGGCGGCGCGCGCCCGGGTTGAGGTCGCCATAGGGCATAATGTACTGGGAATACGACTGCTTCGGAGTGTATGCAGCTATCTGGCATATCTGAAACAATTGAAACATGTTTGTTATTAAAAAACTCGAAATTGCAATGGAAAAGCATGGTTTCTTTCTTTAGAAAGTTGTATTAAGCACATATTAATATTATAAATACGAAAGTAACTCTTATTTATAACCAACTTATATTCACAGTTTGCACCACACACAAGTTATTAGTCAATATTCTGAACTACTTGATGGATTGACACCTATGTGTATGTATAAAACATTTGATATTTATTAATTGCACTCACAGAAAGCCGAGGCAAATCGCTAATTCATAATCAGAGCCCTCTACCTTGCCTTACGATCGTAACAAGCTAGTGTTGCAGCACGAACATTAAATAACTCGGACATCGTTCCAGTGTTGCCATCTACACATTTTGTATGGCAATTGTAAAGAGCGCCGTGTGAGAGCCTTTCGGACTAGACAGGTACACTCCCAGTCTTTTAAATGAAGCCACCGTGCATTTCATAACAAAGTATCAAGGCCAAAAAAAAAATTATTATGAGTCACAGAAAAAGTTTTTATGCAGTTTTGAAGCAGACATACTGGCGATCATTTTGGTGTGATCATTATGGATTCATGACCATACTTTTAAAAAAAAAAATGCAGGCTTGAATATATTTGTCTGGTTCGAAATACGCTAGAAAAATGTATAGAAATAGTTGGAGGGAAATACGTTAATATAATGTTAGGTACAGATAAATGTATAAGCTGGTGCTAGGTATTCAGATACGACAAGGTGGCTTTGATATAACCGTGTAAGTTCAGTTTAGGGGGGGAGGGGGGGGGGAGTTGAAAAAAAACTGAGAAATATCTTAAATTAATATCTAAAATTAGTAAAGCAGACCTACATTATTTAGAAAACCTTAAAATATTTTTTTCTGAGCTAAAAAAAAAAACATTGTTTTTTGACACCATTCGTTAGAGTCAATAATAAGGAAAAATTCTGCCTGAAAACAGTGCCTAAAATACCGTATAATGTGGCCTTTTCAGCGCCTGTAACCGTAACAGCGTTGCAAAATAACATAAAAAGTAAATAATTAAAAAAAAAGTGAAACTCACACCCAACTAAGAGTTTGGTAGAAAAATTGGGGAAAAAAATGCATAAAGCCAGTGGTATGGTTAGAACTGGCTTCCACAGGCTACCAATATGCCCTGTGAAAGCCGTTCTGCCACACTGCCTTTCGATAGATAGCTGAAAAATTTGGGTCCGCATTCGTAAACATCGAAAGATATTATTGTGCTATAAGTTTTAGGGATTTTTTTTTTTTTTTTTTGATATAATCTAGGATTTTGTAAAACTAGTACGAATGTAGAACAATAATAAAAGTCACTAATTATTTGAATAATACAAAATATCGATATATTTATCGACATTTCAAGCCGACTCTACTGTTTAAAAAAAAGCAGTTTTAGTCTCTTGTAATCAGGAAGGTTTATTGCCATTAATCGACTATGATTCTGATCTACTGGCTGGTACCAAACTATTGTAAAATAATGATAAAATTTAATGTTGAAAATATCGATATATTTATATCGACTTTTCATGCTAACCGTTGAAGTTGAAAAAAAAGCAGTTTTTCTCTTTTAAGTAATAAAGATGACTATTGCGATTTATAGGACAGAATTCTGATAAAAAAAAAACAAGAAGTATTTATAAGCCTCAACAAAGTCGGCAATACAATAGATACTCCTCTAATATTGCGGATATCAATGACCGACGAACATGGACCTGCTGTTAAAAACATGTCTTTTGAAAATACTACAAGTCGCTGTTACTATAACATTTCGCTATTTAATCGCAACGTGCATACGAAATTTCAAAACGATTACCAGTAACTGTTGAGGAGTTGCCTCCTAAGGAGACGATCCTTGCAGCATCAGAACATCTTTACCAAATAAAAGTATTGTCATCGGAAAGAGATGAGTATACGAAGTTTTAACTGGATAGCGCAAGAGGAAGTAGTCCAAAATAAACTTGCGACAACTATCAACAAGTGATACCAAATAAAAGCTTGTAAAAAGTGTTTCGCCAAAAGCGTGGTGCGGAGGTTTGAAGCGCAACAGGCTCGTAATAATTCAATAAGGACTTGAAATCGCACTATGAAACTGTAATATAGCTTATACCTACATCAGAATAACACATAGGATACTTTTTCCGATATCCCCACGCGGGACCAATACGTATGCGGGTGAAACCGCGTGGCGCTGCTAGTAAAATAATAAAACACCAAAGAACAACAAAAAAAAAAGCAACGCAAGAACGTAACGTAAATAAAAGTCACTGTAACACGCCTGCTTTTTCATCTAAAGGTGTAGGTAAAAGCGATATAAAAGGTGTCGTTTTGCATCCTCGTCAAATTCAAGGAGTTAACTATGCTACTGATTCTCGACACGAACCAATAATAAAATAAGTTTGTTTTTTTTTTTTAATTTTCGGAAATGTGTGGGACACGCATTTTATAAAACGCGGCCTGTAACCACACTGTAACTGCCCTTTACACACACATAAAAACGCGGCCGCTTATACCATAAAGCGATTCTGTCTTTCAAAGTGGTGTATTCTGAAATACTGTCAAACTAAAATAATTAAAAAAAAAAAACAAGTATGTATTCAATATTTACCAGGGAATTTTATCTGATTATTTATGTCGTTCATAACAGCCTCCTGAAATTTGACGAGGATGCAACACAACAGCTTATAGATTAAAAAAAAATATTAACTCATCTATCTTACTACCTTGTCTACAAAATAAGATCAGAGATAAAATAAAGTACAAAGATACGGCTAATTTGAAAAGAAACCTCAGAGATGAAATGAAAGTCCAAAGAACCTCAGAGTGACCTCTGATTATGTTTCGGTGTTTCGTCTCAGAGTAGGCGGAGAAATCGCTGAATTTATCTGTAGTTTTTAAAATATAATTGACGTGTAAGTGTTACTATAAACCTAATAACAGAAACTATCAGGAATCATTTATCATTCAGAAGTCAAACTACTTCCAACGAAAAACACGCGCCACGCGCTCCCAAGAAAATAAAAAATCAAATGATTATAACCCAATGTTACGAACGAATTCCTGTTACATTGGTATCGAATATCGGATTAAAGCTCCACCAACACGGTCGCGACTTGTAGCGCTGCAGGACGCGTCCCTATTCTGCGAAATATCTAGGACGCGATATCGCCAAGTTATTGTTTTAAGAGCCTTATTGGAGAGATTATTCATTTCCTACCCGTTCCGATTTTACCGTATACCGTTCGTGTATTCGTGTTTGTAAACAAACAAACTCTAATATACAAACGCAAACCCGAAACTACAACAACCTGTAGTGTTGGGCTTGGGCGCCAATAGTAAAATTATCGATAAGTACTCTTACAACTTTAACTAACGACACCAGTATCGATATACATTATAATAAAATAGTAACGAAGTTTAAAGTGTTCACTGAATATTTTTGAAATAGGTAATAACTACGAGGTGTGAGAACGAAAATTTTTGTGTGTGTCTGGAAGTATGTACCGGGATTGGCGCGAAAACAGCTTAACGGATTTGGATGAAATTTGGCACACAGATAGTTTAATAACCTGGATTAACACATAGGGTACTTTTAATCCGGGTAGTACCGTCCCGTGGGGTATTTTCCGACATACACGCGGGAAAAAGCTGTGAGTACAAGAAAAAAAAAACTTTTTATCCCTTACCTCATCAATAAGCCTCCTGCCAGTAGTATCCATGTCCCACCCGACGAGAGCGTACTTGCCGGGCGGCAAACCAGCCGGCTTCTCGGCCAGCGCTGGCGGCAACTCAGTGGTTGCCTCCATCTCGCCGCCATTAGCCTTCGCTTCGGACACCATTGCCATGTAAAACTACGGCGGGCTGGTAACAAAAGAAGACGTTTACGTTAAAAAACCGGCCAAGTGCGAGTCGGACTCGCCCATGAAGGGTTCCGTTACGTTACGATTTATGACGTATTAAAAAAAAACTACTCACTAGATCTCGTTCAAACCAATTTTCGGTGGAAGTTTATATGGTAATGTACATCATATATTTTTTTTAGTTTTATCATTCTCTTATTTTAGAAGTTACAGGGGGGGGGACACACATTTTACCACTTTGGAAGTGTCTCTCGCGCAAACTATTCAGTTTAGAAAAAAATGATATTAGAAACCTCAATATCATTTTTGAAGACCTATCCATAGATACCCCACACGTATGGGTTTGATGAAAAAAAAAATTTTGAGTTTCAGTTCTAAGTATGGGGACCCCCAAAATTTATTGTTTTTTTTCTATTTTTGTGTGAAAATCTTAATGCGGTTCACAGAATACATCTACTTACCAAGTTTCAACAGTATAGCTCTTATAGTTTCGGAAAAAAGCGGCTGTGACATACGGACGGACGGACAGACAGACAGACAGACAGACAGACAGACATGACGAATCTATAAGGGTTCCGTTGCCATTTGGCTACGGAACCCTAAAAAGCGACAAATTGGCATTTACAGGTACTTGTGAATTTTCAAAGGAGTCGGACAGTCAGAAAGATGAAGCTACTGCCAATTCTAAAGCGTAGTAAGTTTCTATGGAGAAGAATGGGCAAGAAAGTCTATGGACACCTTTTAAATTAATGCGAAATTACCCATGTTCTTCAGATTCAGTAAAAATAAGCCAAAATTATAGAAACGAACAGACGAGACGGTTCAAAATTGAACTGGTATCTCAAAGGCGGAAGGTCTATTTCAGAATGAGCACAGTGTATGACACACGCGTTCTTCTATCAATTCAGAACTTAATTGTCTTAGTAAGTTGTTTTGATAGTTTTAAACAGTGTTCGTTCCTATATATTTGACTCGGACTGTACCATGACATTGTGGACGTGTGGGTTTTGAACCCACAATATCGTCTGAACCCCCGGCAGTTTGCAATGAATTACACTTCAAACTCAGTTCAAACTGCCAATAAGTAAATAACTCAAGTCCTAAGAAACCGGACAAAACTTGATCTAATACTAGTTGATACAAAGTTATCATGACAGGTAAACAGTATGGACAACTAAAAAAAAATATATACACAAAAACCCCCATTGACCGCCACGATCAAATTCCTGGTAAACAAATATTCACAAAGGATGTGTAAAAGCGAATGATGAAATTGCAAAGGGTGAGACTGGACAACTAAAATAAAAAATATATACAAAAACCCCCATTGACCGCCACGATCAAATTCCTGGTAAACAAATATTCACAAAGGATGTGTAAAAGCGAATGATGAAATTGCAAAGGGTGAGACTGAGGATCCTGTTATTCAAATTCTGTTATTTATCTCTTGACCGCACGTCAGATGAAATACTGCTCGCGGATTAATTAATTTGATGCAATAGGAGATCCCATTGTAAAGTTACCCTAAAGAACTTGACTACAAATAAAAACATGTATCAAATTCGAGTCTGTGGAAAACCTGTATGTATAGAAACGCTATTATTATTACTATTATTTTTACGCTACCATTTTCTTCTGTGCAATACAAAAGAAAGAGTTTTTTCTTATTTGGAAATTAGTTTAATTATTGTGCTCGATGCACGCTGTTACATTTTTACAGTTTTTTTTATACAACCAAAGGTTGATTACTGAAAATTCTCTAATTAAGTAATTATGTAGTAATCAGAATAAATTACGTAATAATATATTTTGGTGCGAAATGCAGGCTGCAACCCCGTCGGACTGACGTGGTAGCCGCCCTTACGGCGCCACTAAGGGGGTACTGGACACCCCTACACCACCCTACAAACAACCTCCCAGTATCGATTTAGGTACATCAAAACGCGAGTTAGTCATTCTAAAGAGCGTCTGTAGTTCGCACTACCTAGTGTGGAAATGTTGGCACACCGGTACTTTTTTCGATGAAAAAAAAAAAGAATAACCCAACAACCCTTTTTGCCAAGTCCCATCCTATTTTAGAAAGCGTCAGCACACCACGTGCCGATTCGCGCGGCTTTGCATGCCTATTTACACGGTAATGTTTATGTTTGTCCGTATTTATGTTTTGGGACCCTACGAGTTGACGACCGGCCACCGTTTCCTAGGGTGGGAAACGGCGGCCGGCCGGATCTTTCGCCATCCTAACATCCCTAAATTGAGCGCGAAACTTGAAATAAGAGTGGACTAGCGCGAGAATGGTAAGTTTCAACTTTAGCAGCATCAGAGGGGCAATTCTCGTAATTTTAAGGACGTTCAGTCTGATCTCAGTCTCAATCTGTCAAAAATACCTAATTTCCCTACATTTTGTCAAGTTATTGACATTTGTTTTTCACCGAGATGAGACTGCACTAGATTTTGAACGTTTTAAATTACGAGAATTGGCCTTCTGATCTAAACTTACGCGTAATGGAAGCGAAAGCTGCAAAGTTCCACCATAAGTGGCGCTAAAAGAAACATTGTTTTATCATAATATTCATAATATTTTAATCAAATTAACTCACACTTTCGTCCCATGGGGGTAGGCAGAAAACTACAGAACGTCACCTGCTCGTTCCTTACATGATCATTTTGCCTCGTTTACGTTCATACACTGTTCATCGTTAATTTATGCACGCTATGTTTGATCACATAGATATTAATCGATATTTTCAATGTTTTAGAATTTCACCATATTTGATTACATTATCATTGTTTACGGCTGGCGCTGATGGCACCATTTACGCGAAATCAGTTCCATTCTAAGGCACGGCTGTACACCGTGCCGGTTCGCGCGGCTGTGCCGGCGCGAGGTGGTATGCTGAATTTATAATGTGTTCCCCACTCCGTCGTGAAAGGGCCCACCGAGCCCCCCCTGTCTAGGGAGGCCCTTCAACCTGCCACCACCCCAACCACCCAATATCGAGTGCATCAGGAGCTGGGGTGTCACAACGTACCTACTTGTATTGCATATCTGTTTACATTTAATCTTGTTCGCAGTCATTCACAACAATTGATTTTATCTCTGATTTGTTAAATGGAGAGGTGGTTTGTTACCTTCGCCCGTATTTTGTTTGATAAGAATATATATTATAGTGTTTAGTTTTGCGGATAAACCTATACGTATATTAAAGGGTTCTGACCACATCATCACCCAGCCAGCCCAAATTGCTTAGATTACGAATTTAGGACAGCAGGTTAATGTCGCAACGTCTACTAAAAATGATTTTAGGAAATTGTATCCCTAAAGGGGTTAAGAGGGGGGAATTCCGTTTGTATGGAAAAACGAATTCCTTGCGTTTACTTGAAACGAATATGTACTAATAAGTGATAAGGTTTGACACTATTCGTTTTCAAAACTACCCCCGAACGGGGTTTAGGGGGGGGGGGGGGTTAAAGTTCGTATGGAAGGACCATAACGCGCGAACCGCTTAATTTGAAACTTGGTATTATTAATTTTGACAAAAGAAAAAGAATTAAGTAAGTGTTATTGAATTTTGCAAGAATCTGCCCTAACTGTGTGAAAAATCACTGATTTATGCTACTGTGTGATTAATTAGTCTATGGATAATCCGATTCCTTTGATTTAAAAAATTGGCACAAATACTTGGCTTGGTAAATAAAGATCTTAAAGATTAATTTTCCTAAACTACCCTTTAAAAGGGAGTGTAGAAATTCCAAAGGGAAAGTTCTTGTTCTACATTTGTTTTGAAGCAGATTTTAGCCAATAGATGTGGAAGATACAAATAATAAACAAACAAAACGCGATTTATTTAATGGCATTCGCAGTTTCGCACTCGCACTTTAGCCGAGTTTCTAAAATATACTTACCTAGGTCAATAACCTCGATAGTCGTGTTGTGATAACGATGCCATCAATCAACTCGGACGAACGCTTTGGTTTAAAAAAAAAATCATAGAATTGTCGGCACTAAACCGAGGTACAGAAGACCGGACGTCGACGGTAACACTCGAGTTTCAGCTGGTCTAGCATAGGGGTCTCAATAGAATGCAAGGCCAGCTTTTACTGGCTAGTTCACAGGTAGTGTTTTTTTTTCACTGACGTATAGCCTTCTGTACGTCGCTGAGAACCCACGTAGCCACATACTGTGGCAGTAGGCAGTACCTACTATGGTCAGCGTGGTAAAAAAACCTAATTAACACACGAGGAAAATGTCGTGAGGAAAGTTTTGAATATGAATGTGGATAAGAGTAGGGGAAAACCAATGAAACGATGGATGAACTGTGTGAAAGATGATAGGTATGGCTAGAAAGGGGCCGATTACCAAAATGACGACTAATAGAGAAATATGGAAGAAAAAGTCCATGACCCCATATAAATTGGGTTTCATAAATACTTTAAGGGTTGAAACTAATGGCATTCATAAAAAGTAAGTTAGCATAACAGACCAGAAGACCAATTCACGTAATTAAAAACGTTCAAAATCTAGTCGCAATCGTAATCTCAACGACAATCAATGTCAAAAACTTGTCAAAAAATGTAGGGTAATTAGAGGTACTTTTCAGATTCAGACTGTGAACCTTTCTTAAAATCACGGGAATTGCCCCTGGCTTTAATAATAATAATAACATCCCTGGACATTTCACACAGCGCCATCTAGTCCCAAGCTAAGCAACCTAATGCTTGTGTTATGGTAACAAGATGGCTGATAAACTACTTATATACATTTTTTTTTTGTAAATACATACATATTATAGATAGAAAAACACCCAGACTCGGAACAAATACATGTAGGACTTACAAATATTTGTTCTGTGCGGGAATCGAACCCGCGACACGCAGCGCAGCAGTCCGATCGCTCAGCCACTGCGCTAACCGTGTTGTCAAATGTTAATACTTGTTTGTTACCGAACACTACACTACAGACCTCTATGTACTTACAATCTAGTTATGCGTGTTAAGTGTGAGAAGGCTGCATGTTAAAAGAATACAAAAACATCTTTCCTTCTTTCTTTTCTTTTTTTAAAAACGTTGCCCCACACTAGGAATTACTCCTGTATCGTGGGTGCGTTTACAAACATTTAAACTCACATACACAAACAGCCAGACCCGGAACAACTACTTGTAGGTCATACAAATATTTGTTCCGTGCGGGAATCGAACCCGCGACACGCAGCGCAGCAGTTAATTGCCTAACCACTGCGCCAACCGTGCCATCAAAAAACATGTATGTCGCAATGTCGCCTAAAAATGTTAAACCGTAATAATTTAGGGGAATCCCCCTATCTATATTATGCTGATTATTTTTTATGTAAAAGATACGTGACTGATTCGATGACTGTACTGTACATACCGGGGAATCCCCAGAACATCTAAAAGATGTTAAGGAAAAATAACTAGAATCGTTATTTTTCTCTTAAAATTCTAGTCTTATCTGGTTAAAACAATATTGATAAGTTCTCAAAAAATATCACAATTTATTACCAGATTTTTGATAGTAAAATACATAAAATGCACCAGATGAGCTGTGTTGTATATTGCTATCCCTGAGTTTGCTTGGTAAATTTTGATATTATTATGAAAAAAAAAAATAGAAATATCTTGGGCACAAAACTGGTCCAAGTGGAGGTGCTTGGGGGAGGCCTATGTCCAGCAGTAGACGACTTATGGCTGAAATGATGATGATGATGATGAATGATATCTTGAGCTACATCTGGTTAAAGCCTACCAGTTAAATAATTAAAAGAAAACGAGTATTTTAATAAACTCTCACCAAAATTAATAGACATTTATACACCCAGTGTGTGTTACTCGGGGGGTCTACTAATAATTTACAAACATTGCAATGGTATCACCATTGACTTAGTCCCTGAAATTTTGTAAGCCTGTGTAAGTGTAAATTAGAACTGCATTATTAGCAGCCTGTATGTGTGAATCAGAACTGCAATATTCACACTCAGTATAAGTGGGAAACAGCCCCAGCAGTCTCAACATTCATAGCGATCGCTTTACGACCGAATTCGGTCGCAAAGTCCTGTCACTCCATACATTTCACCTGTCAATTCGGGACTGCGACCGAATTCGGTCGTAAAGCGATCGCTATGAATGTCGAGACTGCTGGGGCTGGACAAGGCCAGTCTGCAAGTACACAAGACTTCAAGCATTACTTAAAATTAATTTAACGCCATTTGATTAATTGAAACAGTTTAATGCTGAGTCTTCAGTGAGGTTCTGCTATCTCTCTATACATACAGATGATAGAAAGTAAGTAAGAGAGAGAGGGGAGAGGGGGGGAGTAGAGGGGTAATGGCGTAACACGCTATCAGTAGCAATGACTCATTTTGAAAATTCAACAACATTCATTGCATTATTCATTATCGTTGTTGAGTAGACTAACTTTTCGAACATTATGAAGCACTGAAATAGCAATATCTTTCAAAATGATTCTGATTGTGATTGAAAGTGTGTTACGCAATTAGGGTGCTAAATACAATACTCGTAGCTAAGCAAGCCTAGTATTCTGATTATGTGATTAATATAAATATACCCCTTTATTCATAAAAATTGCTTAAAGTTAAGTAGTTATTAGCAACGCTCAACCATACGATTTTGTTGTTTGAATGTCACTTAATTTTAATCGACATTTATTAATAAACCCCATAGTGTTTACTCATTAGTTATTGTTGCACTCGATTTTTTTAAAGAATGTATTATGTTTATGTTTTAGCTAACTAGGTAACCAGTTGCAACCTTAATAAAAAGCCTGGATCCGCTTCTGATAGTAAGTTACGTACTGCCACTGATAAAAAAATTACATAAAATACCAATGCTGTGAAAAACCCAGACTGATAAAAACATTGAAATGAAACGAAAAATATTTTTAGCTGTATGCCATGCAATTTTAAACAAAATGCATTTAGACTGCAAATCATATGCAAAGAAATGAACTTGTCACATCACTACCATTTCAGTTCCTACTCAGTTGATCTGACTGCATACTATCATCATCATCTACCTAACTTTTTCCCAACCATTTTGGATTTGGGTTCCAGTCTAACCGAATACAGCGGAATATCAGTGTTATACATGGCACAGCTGCCTATCTGAACTTCACAACCCAGTTACTGGGTAATACTACACACGTACAATGGTACACCTAAAGGAATATGTACGGAAACCAAACCCTCAAACAGAATACTGCATACTATTTTGACTCTAATCATGTCTGTTAACTAAATGACATCAACCAGAAAAGTATACCCATGTTTAAATAGATAGTAAAAAGATGCTGTGTTATACTTTGTCTCAATATTAGATAGTACAGACGCCAGCACATCAAGCTACCGGAAACTGTCAAATTTTCCCAATCAACTTTGAACCTAATGCTTAAGCGATAAAGTTGACAATCTATTAAAGAAATTTGACAGATTGTAGTAGCTTGATGTGCTGGCGTCTGTACATGTTGAATCATAGACTATTATTATAACTTATAGTTTGTATACCAAATAAATACTTGCTGAAATGGATGACACATCAGGATGTTTAGAAACTTAATTATATAGAAATAGAAGCAGGTTTTTTGCGTGTTAGCTTGTTTGATAATTGATGCATTGACTTTGAGATAAATTATTATTTTTTACCAAGAAATCTGCAGGTATCTTGAAAAATAGCCAAACGTGATTTGTTGTTTGGCTTGTATTGGCTTGTATCGGAATGTGTTTGACCGTTGTAATACTTGTTGTTAAACAATGATGCTATAGACAACAAATAACAACAATACAAATACAATCTATGGTGTATTTAGTGTTCAAATAGAAAAAAATATATAGGTGCGGTAAAATTATTGTATTAAGCATTGTAATCTCAATATTAGAAATTTGAAAAAGTATCTGGTTGGTTTTTGGTTTTAAATAGTCATAAATAAACCGATAACAAAGCTGTGAAAAATCTTCGTCGGCATCTAATACTATCTATTTTGCCTACTTAGGCTACTGATAATTTGTTCATTGATAATGTTTGAGTATGTGGGTATTTATTTATAGGTGTCTATTTAATTAAGGATAACCTGCAATTAGAGTAAAAATGACATGATAATGGATGATGAAAGAGTAAAAACACAGGGAAAAGATGCTCTATGCACACATTTGAGGGTTATAGCTACTAAAGAACTATTGGCGTCAAGGTAATAAGTTTAATCTCAATGAAAAACGAACGCATGACGATGGAATCTAAAACATTGTCTGTCATTGTTTTAACAGCGGCAAGTATTGCGGCATACGCTACAAAACCGGCGCCAGAAAATAATCTATCATGTGAAAACAAAATAATTATGCCGAACACCGACTACCACTCCCACAACAAAAAAATAAAAAATATACACCCAAATGTTCACTAACCCATAGAAACAATTTCCTAATCCTAGATTAGGCTTAAAATAAACATAAAATAAAGGGAATTTAAAATATAGGACACGTGGCGGTCTTTTTCTACAGACATTTTGCCCCACCCCAGCACGTCAAAATAATTTCAATGTGATACTCACAACTTAAATGCAGTGACGATTGGATGAGTTCAAATAATATCTGTTTACAGGAGATCTTTTGTGATGTCCCGCTAACGCTGCAAAGTAAAATAATTTGGTAAAAATATCACAAAATCTAAGCACGTGTGCGGCAAATGGCAAACCGCAATAGTAAGTGATGTGAATGAAATTATTTATGTCTATCGACAAGAGTGCGATTAAATCGATTGCAGTTTGTTTTTGTTATTTTTTAGCTTTTATCTTCTACAGTTACTAAATATTTTAAATCGTAAACCAATGTAAAATGTCAAACTGCTAAATTTTACTACCAAAATAAACTAGAAAGATACGAAGAAATAAGATAACATTCAAAATATATATTCATAAATGCGGCGTTTGTATTTTAGTGAGATTCTCAGTATTTATTATAGCAAATGTAAACCGAAAATAATTTTATCTTGCAATGAATGAAACATACTTGAATCGATTTCATTTTACGACAACTTATCCAACGAGAGAACAACACTAGGAAGCCTCACTCAGAAAAATATTGACACGTTCGAAAATTAACAACAAGAAGGTTACAATACAAATAGAAGTAGATTTTTAGATTATTTAGGAAAAACGCGTTGTGATAAAATAAATAGCAACGATGAAAAATTATATTGAGTAACGAACAAAAGTATTGATTTATGTTGCAGGCTTTCATTTGCCATAGTGCATTGTTCAGACTGAGGCGCCGGTGATGGCGGGCACAGTGACGGTTTTTAATGTGAACCGTGTTTTGATAGCTTCAAACCTGCCACATTACATCAACTGTACACCTCTGCACTAGCAGACGGTTCTGTCTGAACATTCTATAAATTTGGCATACATCTGTTCAATCCATTATATTTGCTAGGTCTTGGGCTAGATTGATGTCAAATTGAGGACGGATGTTAGGTCTTGGATCCTTGCTGAATGAAAGTGGACTGTATTATCAATAAAAACTGGTATATTACAATAAAAATCACACTAATCCCGACAGTTATCACGTTCTTGATTCGTTACGGGCGCATGCGTCTTACAGGGGCGCGCGCGGGCAAATATCGGGGGCCGCGGGACGTGAGCCGTGACAAAGTTATAATGCTATAGATTGACGCAAAACATCCATACATTTTGATTTAACTTAGTGTGGCTGCACCGAGTGCATATAATTATGCGTTATTCAGACAGAGGTAGTCTATCTGACTGTCTTACATATTGTCAGATAGTGTACTGGATAAAAACTGCCACTAGCTCGCTTCAGACGTCGCTAATAAACTTTCACTATCCATATTTTATTTGCAGAGATGTACAAAATGGTTTTAAAAATGCATTTAAATATAAAATGCAAAATACTTTTCAGATTTACTATTTCAAATGCAAAATACCAAATAGTTTTACGTTTTGTATTTCAAATGCTAAATGCAAAATAGGTATTTTCAAAATACTTTTTCAAAATAAAATACCTTTTGACGAAATCGAATGATATTTTTATTTATTTTAGGTATTTATCATGAGAAATAGAATAGTCAGAGATACAATGCCGAGCCAAATGGCACCTTACGCATGACATTTTGGTCATATTTATTTATCAGTACGCGTATCAATAAATTCTGTTATGTAATGTATATTTTGCATTTTGAAATGAATATTAAAAATGCAAAATACATATCGAAAGGTATTTCAAATAAAATACAAAATGTTTTTTACTAAAAGGCATTTAAATGCAAAATACAAAATAGGTATTTTCTATTTTGTATTTGCATTTTAAATAGAAGTATTTCAAATAAATCGCATCTCTGTTTATTTGTGAACAAGTGACTTCATATAAGCTTAATATGCCTCGTTGCTCAGCTGTTGACTGCATAATTACGGGGACCCATGTATTTCCGAAAGCTCTTAAAAGACGAAAACTTTTATGAGAGAAATTCTTAAACAATTGACACTCCTTTTCATAAAACACAGAACTATGTCCGTTTTCGTTACAGGCTCCTAAAGTGTAAGTAAGTATGTATTGTATATTGTGTGGTGTATGTATGTGTTTAATTTATCATATTAGATCAGTGCTACAATTTCTCTGAAGTTTTCCAGTACCAGAATGTCAGGAAGATCATCCTCGAGTTGGTCTTCAACTACGATCAGAGGGACAATTCTCGTAATTTTAAGAACGTTCACATCTCAGTCTCAATCTGTCCAAAATACCTCTAATTTCCCGGCATTTTTTAACAAGTGTTTGACATTGATTGTCTCTGAGATGAGATCGTGACCGATTTTCACCGTTTTTAATTACGGAAATCTCATAGTGTTCGACTAGAGCAACAATTTCTTTTCAGATAAGATTTTCATCCGAGCTGCCATTTTGGAAATATAGAGCGTTTTTTGTAAGGAGGCTCCCTGGTGTACCTATGCTGTTCTCCGATGACATTGTGCTGGTTGCCGAGAACGGCTTAGAGGTCCAGAGCAGATTAGAGGGGTGGTGGAAAAGACTCGAGATCGTTGGCCTGAGAGTAAGTCGGACCAAAACTGAGTATCTGTTTTGTGATTTCGGAGGTCTCTCCAGTCCTAGGCCCATATCTCTCGCCGGAACGCCCTTATCGATCTTCTCCGACTTTCGGTACCTTGGGTCGCTTGTCCAAGGAGATGGCGAAGTAGAGCGAGACGTTACGCACCGAATCAACTCAGGATGGATGAAATGGCGACAGGTCACAGGAACAACTTGCGACTCACGGATGCCCCTCAAGTTAAAGGGGAAAATTTATAAGCCCATGATAAAGCCTGTCGTACTTTATGGGTCTGAATGCTGGGCTGTGAAGAAGACGGATGAAAAAAGATTGCATGCAGCGGAGATGAGAATGTTGAGATGGATGTGTGGAGTGACGAGAATGGATAAAGTAAGAAATGAGTATATAGGAGGAAGTTTGAAAGTGGCGCCAGTGACAGAAAAGTTGAAAGAAAATCGTTTGGCTTGGTATGGGCATGTGGTGAGAAGGGACGACACGCATGTGACTAAAAGAGTGATGAATATACATGTTGATGGATGGAGAGGAAGAGGAAGGCCGAAGAAAAGATGGATGGATTGTGTGAGAAATGATATGAAAGAGAAGGGAGTGAATGATAGCGTGACGGTGGACAGAGGAGAATGGAAGAAGAAAACGTGTTGCGCCGACCCCAAGTAACATGGGATAACGGCAGGAAGATGATAAGAGCGTTTTTTATAAAATAAAATTTGGAGGCCCATAATTCAGAAACGGCGCGTCGTAGAGCCATATTTTTCAAATCCTAAATAGTTTCTATGGTCAAGGTTAACCGGAAACTGCAATAAAATTTTCAGATTTTTTGAAAGAATGTTTAGGAAAATTGAGTGTTTTTGTTAGTACGTACACAGTAAAATATACACAACAATTTCGGTTTCTGAACTAAAAATACTGCTGCCACATATGACGAGCTTTCAGTTTTAACCCCATTACCATCGCCAGCCGCGCGCGTGGCATTAATCTGGACAACGCTTTATGATTACTAATCTACGTTAATGGGTTGGCTTGGCCAGTGATGTTACCTAATCAGCATCGCCACCGGTGACCCTGTGTGGCGTTGTGTCTCATGTACAGACGCCAGCAGGTCAAGCTAACCGAAACAGTCAAATTTTCCCAATCAACCTTGAACCTTAAAACTTTACACAAAGTTGAAAATCTATTACAGAAATTTGACAGGTTGTAGTAGCTTGATGTGCTGGCGTCCGTACTTTATGGTTTTTGATGCGTCTTTCACACTGATTTTGAGATTTTTTATTAAGATAAATCCATCTAAAATTCAAAATAATAATTAATAAAACACAGAATTATTCTATGCACATACATAGTACGTACATACTAATTCCATGGAGCGCATGATGTCATCCTATGGTTAATTTCATACTACTTAGTTAGTCTGTGGTTTCATCACTGTCATCCAAGATGTCATCATCATCAGCGTCTTTCATGTCAACGTCAAATTGCCCAAGTGTCAATGCAAAGACTACTTATTATGTCAATTTCATTTTCATTTCATTTCCTTCAGCTACCACTTGCTACTACTGTATTAAATAAATGGGAACCGTTTTCTAGTGAATATTTACGATTTACTGTATAAAATGACGGACAATATCGAGTACTATCGAAATCAAATCGCTATAGCAAGAACAGAAATCAAGAACTTACGGTAAGGCAGAAATATTCATTGGTAATGGTCATAGATCAACTTCGTAATTATTCTCATTCGTTAAATCTTTATTTTATTCTAGGCAACAAGTATCATCACTGAAACAGGAGCACACAAAGGAAATAAGGTCCATAAAAAGCCACCTGAATGTGCTTCGGTGCGCAAATTGTGGAGATATAGGTAATGCACTCAAAATAATTTAGACTTGTTCATTATTTTCGACACTAACACAGTTCAATTTTACGCCTGCATGCATTTAGAGAACGAAATAATTTCTTGGAATGTAATGGATTCTAGTCTAACTGATTAATTGACTTACTTTAAAGATGTTAGTTTTGCTGGAGTCTTTCCTGGTAATTTTGACATTGATTAATTAGTGTTTCTATTCACCATTAGCTTGTTGTGATTAAATAAATAATTTTTCAATGTTTCATTCATCAGTCTTCCCACACAACTTCTTTAAATTAGCATGAAATTATCATAAATAATAGTTTTATGTTAAGAAAAAACCTCAAGATTACAATATGGCTTCCTGAATAGATTAGGTTATGTATTATACTCTTTAATCTCAAATTAAAGCTGTCAAAATTTTTGTTTTCAGTTGGACACCACCTTAACCCAATTAAGGTGGTGTCCCACTGAAAAAAAACCACATAAGCATTAATCCAACAAATGCCGTATGTACTATTGTCAAAACCTACATCTGAGCATTTTGAAATCAAAATCCCGTGCACATGATGACCACAGCTGCGTCCGTATGTAAAACAAAAGAGGATCAAGCTATACGATACACACACATCAGCTAGTGCTTCTAACCAAAAAATAATATTCCTTTTTTTGACTAATAATATTATGCGCTGCAAGCAGGAATAGTCCTTACGGTGGTCACATATTTTGGCAATAGTACCAGCGATTGTTCATGGGAAAAATACCCTCAAAACAACAATAAATATAATTGTGAAAAACATAACCTGTAAATGGCTTGTAGTAGACAATCGTTTGACAAATCGAGTGTGTTGATTGTCTAACTTGATGATAGAGGATGATATAATTTGCAGATGCTCAAAGAGTGGGCTATGAATGGAATTAACTAAATAAATAAAAATAAATAAATAAATTATGAAGCAAGGGAATTATTCCAGTCTTCTGAATACTTTATGGAAAAGTGGATCTTATTTGCAGCATGACTAGTCATATATTGGATTGTATCCTGTCTTGTATCGTCGTACTGTAATATTTGTTTTCAATCTTTCAGCAACAACAGTATTGTCAAACCACAATGGTGTAGAAATACTCCCAGATGCGGAAGCTCTTCCATACAAACCTATTGGAGTGATTGAGACTGCATTTCATAATAAAAGGGGGGTTCCACGCCAGCCTACGGTGATGGCCAACGCAAAGGGGACTGTTATCATTAATAACTGCGTGTTTAATAATCCAGACCATGCATTGATTGGGTTGGAGGAGTTTTCGCATATATGGTCAGTATTGAAGTGTTTTTTTTTTAATTTTCTTTTAGGTAATACGGGCTAGTGTCTGCAACTCCCCATCAATGCGCGTATTTTGCATACAGGTGGGAAAATCTATTTTTCGCCAGTAACACCTTGCTGTTATTGACCATCTCATGGATACCAGGGGTACCAAAGTATTTATCGTAGCCTTTAATAGTAATTAATTGTACTTTAAAACTGGTGTATAACAGAAGCTCTTACAGCTGGGTTTGTTGCATACAAAATCTAATTTCGTATAATTACAACCTGGGGGTATTTTAAGATTAAGAAACCGGTTTCAGTGTTTACTTTTTAACTGATTTCAAAAAAGGAGAATGATAACCTTCTCCTTTTGATGTTTATATATTTTTTTATTCGAATACTGGTCGGAGATGGTATGTGTCTCTCTCGTTATCATGAGCCTTATTTTAATTACTGTGGGTGTACTATGGGTAGTGTTAGTTATTGCGCAATAGAAAAACGGTTTGCAGTTCTAATCAGATTATAATTTGCGTACAAGTTAGTCACCCAACTCAACGAAATGCTAGACAGCTTCTAAGCACATGTTGTCCGTATGATGTCCAATGGTCAAGAGGGCTCTGCTCCACAACGCTCTTGTAACTGAAAGATCCCCTCCACCCCCACAAACTCAGGCTAGACTCTGTCGAGCGCCACCAGATGTAATGATAATAATAGACGTAACCCGTATAGTCAAACCAATAACTCTGACATACTTATTACTTAGATGTCTACTGCTTGGAACATGAAATTAAGCAGACTTATTCCCATATCTATGGGACTCTCCAAACCTCAGCTACTCTTACCCAGTAATAAATTGTGTAAAAAATCCAGTCATCTTATAGCTTTTAAAATACTTTCAGGATATTATTCCATTTCCATATGACGGAGAGCACGAATTCTCCGGCGAAAGTAGCGCCCCCACGGCTCCGTGGCGAGAGGCGAGGCGTGTTCTCAACTAGGTCGCCTCACCGACCGTGCCCTATCGGACTGTCTCTTGTCAAAATAGAGAGTATTGAAGGTATTTTTATTTTATTTATTTAAAATCTGTATTAACATTGACTTATATAGTCTGCCAAACTGTATAACAGTTTGTTAGCAGTTGTTCTAACAATAGATTACATATTTAAAAGATGAATGATTGAATGATGATTTTTCCATTGCCAGATTACTTTTATTCGAGGAATAAAATTGACGTTTGACAGTTTTTGTATGAAATAACTGTCAAAATTATTCCTCGAATAAAGTTATCAGATGATTGAAGAATCATGTAGTAAATCATCAAGTAAATAAACTATAGTAAATATACAGTTGAGATAAAAAAAATGTCACAGCAATGTGAGGTTTGTTACAAACATATCTATGGACACATTGAGACAATGTTTTTGTAGAACTCCTAGATGTGGGTCCTTACTTCCTTAGCCGATGTAACTTGTCACGGGTTTTCAGGGCTTCTCGTTCCCGCCTCTTCGCACTTACTGCTTTTGGACTGCGGGGCAGACAAGTAGTATTCTTTCAAGTCTTTTGTTTGAAATTGTTGTAAGGTACACACAGCAAAATAATTTGGTGTCTATGAAATACTGAAGGTGATTACATCTCCTGAAGGCCAATTCTCGTAATTTAAAGCGTTCAAAATCTAGTCGCAGTCTCATCTCTGCGGCAAACAAATTTCAAAAACTTGTCAAAATGTAAGGAAATTAGAAGTATTTTTTGACAGATTGAGACTGAGATCAGACTGTGAACGTTGTTAAAATTACGAGAATTGCCCCTCTGGTCTGTAAAGAAAATCTGTGTAAGATCTGGGTGCCCTGAGGATTTCTGTCCTAATCACTAGCTGCATAACATGCTTACTTAGGTTGTGCAGTCATAGTATAGTTGTCGTGTTTTAGCATGGCAATAGCGGTCCAGGCGAAATAAAGTGAAAATGGAACGAAATAAAGTGTATTTTAATTTGTTGGTCTTTTCAGGTAACAAAATACACTTCTTGGGTGTGGACATGGTGAATGGAACCCCTGTATTGGATGTAAAGCCGTATATACCACAGTATGACTACCCAGCGCCGGCCTTCGTAGAGAACATGTCTGCATTTGTCCGGCCACCCACGGAAGGCATCAGTGATGTTACGGCAACGCTTGCTAGTCTGCCTATTGATGATGAGGCTTTTAATGCAAGGAGGTAGGTTGTGGAACTTTTTAAAGAATATCATCCATGTAATGTGTATAGTCATATAACACTATATTTATATAAGTATACAAAGACCTTACGGCGCATGCCCTGAATTAGAACCAACGCCGCCATCTTGTTTTGTCCAACAGCGCACTCATGTCAATATCAATCGGGCGCCAAAAGATCATTGTAGCACTGTAAAGTACAGTACGTGGACGATCTCACACTACAACGCGCCACGCAACGGGGCGCGGGAAACTGAGCCAAATGTCCTGCGCGAAAACGCGTTTTATTGGATGTGTATATAGAGGTCACGCGGCTCCGCGCACCGGAGCGTGGTGCGTAGTAGTGTGAGATTTGCCCAAGTATGACCCATCCGAGTTTCAAAAATAGTTCGGTATTATAGAATGTCGTGTCTCTCTGTCACTCACTGCGTGACAGTCTCTTTCTAAAGCTCAGCTCGATGTGTCATATTAACGCCTGAATACTGAAAAAAAGTTTCTACGCTAAACGGTCTAGATTCTAGACGGTCTAGGTTCTAGACCGACTGAAACCATGAATTCAACACATTATTCTAGATTCTAATCATGGTTTCAGTCTGCGCGTCGATGTCTCTGCCACCTTGTATGATACTAATCTTTGTTTTACTTTGGCATGTCAGCAGTTTCAGAAAAAACAATTCAATTTTCAAATATACCATCAGTAAGTTCAACATTTTCATAATTCATTATGTAGATAGATAGGTCTAGAATTCTTTATAATTCACATTTGTTTTATTGAAAAACCCACGTAGTTTACTCCTGACAATGTTGTTCCAAAAAAAATACGTACACACTGCGACATATCACTTCTAGTGTTAGCTGATCTCGCATTGTACAGGCTTTTCGTACAGTGAAAAGTCAGCATATACTGGAAATCTATAGCTTGATAAGTTGCCGTACGTACCTGTGCTGTGGATGCCAATTTCTACTGCCACTTACAAAGTTATGATTTGGTTATTTGAATATTTTAACCCGAAATTTTAATATTAAATCACATAAAAATGTTTTTCATTTGACAATTGAGGTTAATTTTATAACCTCACGATGATTTTTCAATTAAAATTTAATAATGTCATTCAAACAATAATTTTTAGATAAAGTAGATATATAAGTTGAAACCTTTCAAGTACAAATGATTTTGTTTCTACTTTCCTTTGTTTATTTTATTATTTATGTAAACACAGTAAAATGGATATAGATATTGAGTACAAAGTCGACATATGAATATTGAGTACAAAGGTACTGCTTAAGAATTTAACCTAAAGAGAGTTTGTTTACACTTTCATCAGGTACTAGGTTTTGACACATACACAAAGTAGTCCTAAGCAGTCCTTAGTCGCCTGTATACTAAACTCCTTTGTCGACTGTACCAGTCAGCACACGTATTAAAATATTCTTACTTTTATACTTTCCAGTGTCAGTCCACGGATAACAAACCCAATCGGAATAGACACAACCAGCCCGTCACCCCGTTCACCCTTCGAAGGAGAACCGTCACCGGAGCAGCCAAGCAATGCCAATACTCCGATATCGCCATCGTCCGAATCTCCATCAAGCGCCGACTTAGTTGACGGAAATTACCGAACACCCGCGAATCAACGGCCTGATACTGAAAGAGGGGCGCCTGATGGGCAAGAAAGATATACTCCCCCACAATCGGCTCATATAACAAATATAACTCATGATGGTATAAGAGTGGCTCCATGGATTTCAAATCCACCGTCACAGACTTATGACGTCAGATTTTCTGACGACGCTCTTGCCAGGCTGAATGAATTGATTGGCGAAAGAGCACAAGCGTTCAAATCTAATATAGAATGCTTGCTTTCAGAAGACCCAAGATCTCAATATGTGAGGAATAGGTACCCAGATCATGAGTACAGTTGCGTACTAGAAGATTTATCAATCAGTTGCATTTTCGATGCTAGGTCTTCAGTCTGCACGATCATAGCTATAAGAAATGCTGAAGATTTACAAACATAATCAAATGATATTGCCTATTAAATAATTTATTGAAGCACATGAAATAAGTCATCAGCACGTTTTGTTACAAATTTTATTATTGTGAATGAAAATATTATAAATCAATTGAACATAGCAAAAATAAACTTTTTTATTTTATGTAACATTACAAAAATAATTATACATCTTAAAATAACAATATGGATACATTCTTTTTTTTCACCTAAATCAGGTAAAAATTACACGGCTTATTTGGTAAAAAATATATTGCTTATTTTTTACAATTTACAAACATTTTATGAATATTATAAATATTATACTAATAAATGAAAGAAGGTACCAGAAATAAAGGTCCCTAAAATATGGTGAAAATAAATATGTAGTGTTGCCAAATAAATAATCGACTAATTCTGTAGGTTTCATTAATTTGACCCTTTCATTTTTTTTCAAAAAGTACGCATGCTTTGGAATATTTAGGATGGTTTATTCTGACGTACACAGTATATAAAAACAAATCATGATAATATTAATTACTATAACAGTCTCAAAAATTACATTAAATACAAAAATTCTTCTAAATGCTGTAATCATACTATCAAAAATACTGTAAATAATCATTTTCAACGACAACCGTAAATATCACATTTTAATCTTTCTTATAAAACAGAATGTTTTTGCCGGAGCCGAAACCGCCAATAGACTTTAAAATATTAAGTTCTATAAATCTCATTTTCATGCCACGCATGGAAATCTTCTTCACAGTTTCGTCGTGTTCCCAGTTCATTTTGTCAGACATTGAACCCCAAACTTTTCCGTCGATAGAAAATCTATATTGGAGCTGTAAAATGGTTCCATTACCCGCATCGTCACGTGGCGTGTATTCTAATCGATCAATTTCAAAGATACCGTCTAAATCGAACATTAACGAGATAACTTTTCCTTTCCGAGGGTCAGCTTGATTTGGTTTTCCCCAATGTGTGTGCCATAATGACGCCGCATCTCCATCAGTAAGTTTACACACTTCTTGACAAGGCTGGCACGGTATACTACAAGTGACTTTGACATTTTTTACTGCATTCTTTTGAGGATTATCTTTCGTAGATATCACTATGTAGTAACTCCACTTTGAAACGCCTATCGAGCTCGCGGACCGAACCCTGAATTTATGTTCAGAATTAAATGGGTAGCCTTCAAATGTAAATTTAGTATTTGTAATGTTAGTGAATACTGTTCCATCTCTTTCTATTTCGTAGTAAACACCTTTTACTGGCCCCCAACGTAAAGTGATAGATGTAGCAGTTACTTCTTCATCGAAAGCTGTAAAGCCAGATGGCACATGTAATGCAGTATTCACAGTTGTGTTACTTCCCAACACTATGTCCTTATTCTGAAAGCCTTTGAATTTGATATGAACATCGTTTGTAGTAACATCTGTTTTTTGTACTTTGATTAGTAAAAACTTTTGTTCCAGTTCGCCACTACCGTAATTTCTGAGGTACGGGTTTATCAATAGATCTTCCTTGAAGAAATATGCATCATCTGCTCTATTGAATTTGTCTTCAGTATTTACTCTTGTCATTTCGACAGATTCGTTATTTATAGCAACTTTTACGTGTTCCACAGTCTTGGAGGCCATTACTCTTACAAGAGTTACTCTCTGTTTCACAATATTGTGATATTTTCCAATCATTTTCGGAATATGAATGAGCAAATCTCCTTTCTCATTTGATGGAGGGCCAGTAACGCGTATGTTCGTTTTGGCATAATGGCCGTCTAAATAATCAGATGTAATACCATCATCTTCATAAACTTCTAGATGAGTTTCGGCATTAGGATAAATGTTGTACACCCTCAGATCTCTCATTATTATACTGGGGTTGTTGTTTTGATTAGCCATAGGGATAATAGCACCGTCTTTTATAAAAATTGGAATCCTCCATAGCGGTGTTTTTAAATGGTTCCAGATTTTACCCCCTTGATATTTTTCTCCTGTCAAAAAATCAATCCACACTTGATCTTCATCCGGTAGATAAACACCATTACGTACCCATTCATCATCAGCTCCTTTTTCTTGATATACGGGTGCAACTAATAAGTAAGGCCCCCACATAAACTGGTATTGGGAATCTTTTGTACGTGCACAGATCTCTCTAGGGAATTCTAGGAACATTGCCCTGATCATCGGCAGTCCATGTGTCGATTCATGCGCTATCGTATAGTTGTAAGGCATTAGCATAGATTTTAATTTCAAGTACGCTCTGTTAATACATTTCGCTTCTTCGTCAAAACTGAAAGGAGTTTTTGGTATTTTACCCCAACCGTCCATGTTTAGCTGAAGTGGTGTGAAAGCCTTCCATTGATAATCTCTTATGTTTACTGATTTGCTGAAACCTCCGTAAATGCCATCCATATCAGAACCAACGATCGGTATGCCGGAGAGGCCTGCACCAATATACGTCGGTATGTGGAAGCGTATGTATTCCCACTGCCCCCCAGTTTGGTCTCCGCTCCAAACAGCGGCGTGTCTTTGTGTCCCGGCCCAGCCATCGACTGTAATAATCATTGTTCGAGCCTTATCTTGTGCTCCCTTGACAAATATGTTAGCTGCCTTCTCGACGGCACTCAGCCCAAAGGAATACCCGGCTCCAATCCAGGCAACATCACACTTGAGAGCTACTACCCCAGCTACACCGACTTCTTTGTTTAAATCACGCTCTCCTTTCTTTGGATTTTTTGGATTCGCAGGTTCTAGGTTAGACTCAGTCCAAAGCGCAACTTCAACTCCTTTTTCTCTTGCATAATCGGCGAACTGTTTCAAATTTTCGATGTCGCCTTCTAAAGAGTCAGTTTGCCCGTAGCCGCATCCATAACCATCGTTTGGAATAAACCAACCCAACGGCATATCGTGTCTTTGGTATCTACCAATCATGGCTCTTGCTGAAAATTGATAATTATTTTTTTCTCCGTTCAAAGATTCCAATATACCATCTTTACCATTCAAGTCTTTAGGTTGATAGCACTTGTAATAGAACCCGTCTTCATATAAAATCGCACCTTGTGTATCTGGGCCTACTTTGACCCAATAATCGCGATTAAATGCATTTAGATGTGCCTCGTAGAACGCGTATTCGGGCATAAAAATAGGTTGACCCGTCAATTCGTAATAGTCGTTCAAGATGTCTTTTGGATTAGCGTTTATAAAGAAGAATGCATCGAAGTCCTCTCCATGATGAGTAGTTTGGACTATATCGGACTGTTTTGCGCCAAAATCGTAGGCGCCTGGTTGCCAAGTATTTCTCAAAATTCCGTAGCCGTTTGTCGACCAGTAGAAAGGATTAGGCGATGTCACTCCTCCGTCTACCCAATTATTTGAATTGACAATATCTATTTTTTCTCCTTTGTGAGTGAATCTTCCGTTCTGCATTCCTCCTCCAAAGAAATACTCGTCCTCGTGTTGATGCAATGTCTGCGTCACTTGTTTATGACCGTAGGACAATGGCACTGTTTCTTTCAAAACCTCTTTGTTAGTTCTAATGTCGCGTACCTCCATAGTCCCTTGTTTCTTATCAAACCGTATCGTAATTTTATTTGTGTAAACATTGTAGCATTGTTCTGTAGTTTCAAGAACAGAATACTCAAATGATTTCGAATCGTAATCTGTAATTTTCTTTATGTTTATTTTAGCGTCGTCCTTAGGGTTGTTAGGTACTGGGTAGTCCAGAAATCTGCCGGTTGGTGACATGTAAAATTTAAATACATGACTGCTTAATATATAAAGTCTAGCCTGCTCACCAGTATTGTATTCTATTACAAAGTATGTTTTCTGTTTATCAATCGCCGCTATTCCTCCTAGAGTTCCCATTTTTTACGTGTTGGTACGGATTCGTTTTAAACAGGCATAGTCGTAGTACTTACCTGAAATATAAAATAATATTTCAGTATTCAAACTTGAAGCAACTACTTTTACTGAAGTAGCTACGGTAATTATCTAGAATACATTTTACACGAGAAAATATAAAAAAATAGCGCAACTATAAATTTATTACAAACAATCACGCTTATCTATAAAAAATATTACAGCAGGAGCAGTAGAATCGAAAGAATTGTTGGTGCAGGAAACAATCAATGTTATTGTTGCGGATAGGTCGCTGTCTGCCCACCACGTATAATCGTGTAACTCATCAGTGCGAGGAGTAGATACCTAAATGGGTGGTTTATCCTAACTCCTGACGTAGGTATCCTCTAAAACTAACTTCTCTAATTAAGTATACTTCCTACGATAGGTTTAACTCGTACATATCCTATAACCTATCTATCTAGTAAATAAGTCGAATAGCAATAAAAAAAAATGTTTACTTACGTGGACGAAACAACACCGGTTCAATGATAATGAGTAGCTACGTCCTTAGTTCGTTATTATATAGTTATTAAGTACTAGTACGACCTCGTCAGACACAAAAGAATATTATTTACATTTAAAACAAATAGAGCAACAATAAATTTGAGAAAACATTTAGGTTACAAACTACGTTGATAATAACAATAACAGTATGTAGGTGGAATCAATACATCTATATAAATAGGTATGTGTAGGAATCACAACAAAAATATTTTTTAACCTAGAATAGCCTTTTTGACAATGTGTCAGAGTATAATTTTAAATGGAATTATATTCTTCTTAGTGTATCGCACTAAGTGAATTTTGAATAAAATATGATTTGTAAAAATTAAAATTTTATTGAGAATAAAATATGATCAATTCAAATGATTATTAAAAAAAAAAATACTAATCTAGATACCTATCAGAAACTAAATCAACTAACTTACTATATAGAAACTCTATGACGCTGACGTTTCGTTTTGGCGTGTTTGACAATTTGACATATCAAAGAACTTTTGTTTGGTTGTTTGACGGCCGGACTCAGCGAAAAATTTGATTACTCATTATAAACGAGAACCTGCAAAACTTTTACTAAATTCACTTGAAAATAAAAGTGAACTATCCAAGGTACATATAAATTAATATATTTACTCAATGCAGTTAGTTATACTGTACGAAATTTAACAAAATGCTTTGTCATGGTTCATAACCTATCCCGGTGAGTGAAATTATTTTCTTTTTTCAGATGTTTCTTACACGTTCTGAGTATGACCGAGGTGTGAACACATTCAGCCCTGAAGGAAGGCTGTTCCAAGTGGAATATGCGATTGAAGCTATCAAACTCGGTTCGACGGCGATCGGCATCTGCACTTCTGAGGGAGTCGTATTAGCTGTCGAAAAGAGGATTACTTCGCCGCTCATGGAGCCTACTACCATTGAAAAGATTGTGGAGGTCGATAGACACATCGCTTGTGCTGTGTCTGGATTGATGGCCGATTCTCGGTAAGATAACTTTATTTTAGTAACTTGGGTACATTTAGGTACATGCAGTTTGGTGGAACGAAACGATTACAATACTCACTTTTATTGTGTTTGCCGCTCTATATGTGATTCTCGAAATACTGTGTCTATATAATAACGTGTCTCAAAATATTCTGGCAATATTGGGGTTCTAAAAATGTATGTAAAGTTTTCGCAGATAATGCCAAATCATTGACTTGTACTAGGCACACAGCATAACATAAACTGGCTACAAAAGATTGGGATCTAAATGATAAGGGATACTATGTCTTAGTTCTCTTAAATGCATTCTTTATTTTTAACTGATTTCAAAAGAGAAGGAGGTTCTCAATTGGGATGTTAATTTTTTTTCTAAGTATATATTTAATACTTAATTCATATTGTGTACTAAATTTATTGAAATTATCAACACATGTCCTTATCCCAAATTATTTAGGGTGGGCACAACTCATTTTTACATCCATACATCTCTATGAGCTATCATCTCAGCAACTACCTTCTTAGACGTTTCACCATATTCAAATACGTGACAAAGTCTTCTCCTTCCTATAGAACCCTGGTGGAGCGTGCTCGCGTAGAATGCCAGAACCACTGGTTCGTGTATAATGAGCGCATGAGCGTTGAGTCCTGTGCTCAAGCCGTGTCCAACTTGGCTATCCAGTTTGGAGACAGTGATGATGACAGTGGGACTGCCATGTCCAGGCCATTTGGTGTTGCTGTTATGTTTGCAGGTAATCATTTAAGTATAATTATAATAAACTTTTTGAAAGGTTCGTGCTAGATTTCAGAATTACAAACATGTTCATATATTCCACACTTGGTTGAACAGAAGAAAGAATTGCACCACTGTTAGATCCTTGGAAATGTCTGATGAAAAAGATTGTAGTAAAGAATAATCTATCCTAATAATAAAGTTTAGGAGTTTTTTTTTTTTTTTTTTGTTTGAACATATTAATTAATCTCTGGAACTGCCTGTTGCATTTGAAAAATTCAGGTGCTGTGATGCAACATTCTGGAGAATAAGAAATTTTACGTGGATGAAGTCGCGCTAGTAATAAATAAAGATAAATAAATAACAAACCGAAATGAAGAGAACTACATTTATAGACAAATTGATTTCTTTATTCCTATTATTGCATTCTATCTGTTTCCAGGTATTGATGAGAAAGGTCCCCAGCTGTTCCACATGGATCCCAGTGGCACATTCGTGCAGTACGATGCTAAGGCCATTGGCTCTGGCAGTGAAGGGGCTCAGCAGAGCTTGAAGGTCAGTTTTAATATTTGCAAATGTAACTTTGACTTGTATAGGAAGCAAAGGAGAACCCTTATGTACAACTTATCAATAAGGAAAGTATTAAGGTTAGCAATTTTAGTGCCTTCTACTTCTATACAGGATAATTTTTTATTCAGTGCGTAAATTTTCACAGGGTGTTCTACCCATGAATATGAACAACTTTCACTATGGGACCATCTCTGAAATCACAAAAAAAAAATCAGCTGTTTCTTATAAAAGTTCAATACCTACTCGACCAAAATGTATGAATCTGCTGATTTTTTTTTCGTGATTTCAGAGATGGTCCCATAGTGAATGTTGTTCATATTCATGGGTAGAACACCCTGTAAAAATTTACGCACTGAATAAAAAATTATCCTGTATAACTGACTTCTAGACGGCACGGTTGGCGCAGTGGTTAAGCGATTGACTGCTGCGCTGCGTGTCCCGGGTTCGATTCCCGCACGGAACAAATATTTGTATGACCTACATGTATTTGTTCCGAGTCTGGGTGTTTTTCTATCTATAATATGTATGTATTTACAAAAAAAAAAGTATATAAGTAGTTTATCAGCCATCTTGTTACCATAACACAAGCATTAGGTTGCTTAGCTTGGGACTAGATGGCGCTGTGTGAAATATCCAGGGGATATTATATTATTTTATAATCAAAGCCATAACTCATATTGTTCAAATGGAAAGATTAGAAAAAGACTATTTTATTGCCTTGGGCTTAAGCTTATGTTTCAAACTATACAGGTTCGCAGGGACATCGACGCGCAACCTGATACCAAAGCTTCAGTATATGATTCTGAACCTGTTTCTATATGTTTCCGTTTGAGTTGAAATTTTTCGTAGGATATAAAAATATATATAGCTGTTCCATACATTTTGACTTCGTAGGTGCAATTTTTACGAAACTTGTTATACTAAAAATCTCTATGCTACATCTAGAATCATGTGCTGAATTCATGGTTACAGTTTGCATGTCGTGCCTCAGCCACACTGCATATTTATTTTGGTCAATTCCTGGCTATGACTCAATAAAACAGACTGTAAAGCTATCTGTGTCCCTTGTCAATTCAGTGGCTTCCCATATCTTATTTTATTAAATTATCTGCCTGAATATGAACTAACACGTCTTTCCATCCAACAGGAAGTGTACCACAAATCCATGACTCTAAAGGAAGCTATCAAGTCTGCGCTAACAATCCTCAAGCAAGTCATGGAGGAGAAGCTTTCGGAGAACAACGTGGAGGTAGTGACCATGACTCCTGGCTCCATGTTCCATATGTTCACCCGGGAACAGCTCGCTGAGGTCATTAAAGATATACCTTGAGTTGAAGTAGTAGTAAGCAGTTTGGTGGAGTAACTATATTATTTTATACTAAAAATCTATAAATCATTGGTACATTTTCTCGAAATAATGTAGTTACGACCACTAAACGCGTAAAACTGTCGCATGGATGGAAATTAAAGTAATATTTGAAGTAAATTGTATCTATTTTGAAAGTAATTTAGCCTATTGTATTGTATGTAAAACATATAATTAATTATATGAGTTTTGAACCTAAATCAAAGATCTACCACGATAAACACGAAATTCACCAAAATGACATTCCATTTCGCGTAATTTTAAAAGTAATTTCTGGTATTTCTATGGTATTTACGTAATGTAATAAAACTTTAATTCTGTCGAATTTTAATGGTGGATCTACATATGTCGAGTATGTAGCCTAAAGTTGATGTTGTCTTTACAAAATCATTTTAGTCACAGGATCAAAAATTACCGAATTTGCCAGCCCTGTATGTCTTATCCCGAGTTTTGATATCACAACTCGGGACTCGGATGAGTCGGGATGTACCCGACTCGTTGATTTTTTCTCGCAATGGCTTGTTATATCATGTATTTGTAATTTTTAGTTTACTGGTATTAAAATGTATTTTAAAATAATGTAACATGTACTTATATAATTTATTTCAAATATAACTGCGGTGCCGGAAGAATTTTTGAATCTTACAGTAAGTAAATAAAAACATCATCGATTTATAATGTCTGATTTTATTTAGTGTATCCTCTTCATAAGTCTACCTTTTTATTCTAGTTAGTTCCTAGGTTAATGTACATACATTTGAGTTTTGTTTCACGAGTTTTTGTTTCAGTAGTTTTTATCTTTGTAATTTTCACTTGTTTATTTGGTAAAACTTATTATTTTCTTTGGAGTTTACAGCATCAGGTAACGTGAATTTGTTATCAAGTTGGTCTATTGTTGAACTTACGGCCATTCCTTTGAAAACGGTTTACATTTTTCAAAGTCGATCTGCTATAGGACTGCGGCTGGGCGGCCCGAGTTTCTATTTAATAAAACATCATGAGACTCAAAACTTGAGGCAGGTAGAGCAGCAGATTAACCGGAGCAAGGGAGGGTTATCTGGCCGTACAAGTCAGTCCCGATTCAGCCCCGTAGTACCCCAGTAGACCCACATTTCGCCGTTTGTTTTGTTTAAGTCCTTTAAAATAAAAGGCGAGCCTATTACCATAAACTGGGCACAATTCCATATTCTGGGAACACTGGCCGCCCCGGGAATCGAATCGACTTCATGATCATCAGTAGGAGTTTGAGCACTAGACCAACCATTATACAATATCAATAAATTCTTATTACTCACATATTTTTCAAATACAGTTGATATCGGCGATCCCGGAGCTCCAATGGACTGATTCCTCAAGTTCACGCAACACCATTCAAGATCTGTCCAAACTAAGGCTTGGAAGACAAACTGTGTGAAGACATTTGTGTCAAACTGAAAGGCTTGTTCTAGTAATACATTAATTTTTCGATTTCCACTTCTGTATTATTGTAGTTAGTTTGGGAAGTAAGTACGAAAAATTGCCCAAGTGACATGGGCAAAATCCTCGCAGTACGGATTGCCGATAGGGCCGAAAATTTCTGTAGTAGTCGGTGGTAGGTAAAGCCGTGTGGATGGGACTACGAGCATAAGGTACATGTAACGCTCGCACTGATCTATCGGCAGTCGGTTTTAAGCGCGAACACAAAGGCTTTCGCAGTCGAACAGGATTCGCGTTGAGATTTTATGCCGTTTACACTATTCGCATTACATTATACACACCTGGATTCGGCTTAAAACAGAATTTGATGAAGTGGGGGATGACTGACCCATCTATCACACAGTGCGAGTGCTGTCCTTCTGATCAGACCATGTCCCACTTGCCGAAGTGTCGTAAGTGCCCGTTCACTTGCATCTTTGAAGACCTAAAGAATGCCACTGATGCCGTAATCAACGTGATCATCTACTGGGCTCAAAACAATATAGAGAAGCCCAATCAAAGTAACGGAACGTAGATTTGACAACTTCATAATGTTTTCGACACGAAATGAAGCTGTGACGGGTGACAGCGTACCGTAAAGCACAGGGGCTGCAGTCTCGACATTCATAGCGATCGCTTTACGACCGAATTCGGTCGCAGTCTCGGATTGACAGGTGTAATGTATGGAGTGACAGGACTTTGCGACCGAATTCGGTCGTAAAGCGATCGCTATGAATGTCGAGACTGCAGCCCCAGGTCGTCGGTTAACGTTCAAATTTGTGACAAACTGACCGACGAGATCCTATTGTTTTTTATTTGCATTGATGCCAGCTATCGTGCCCTATTGACCTAGTTAAATGCGAGCTATTTTGAAGATTTGTCCAGCCAGCCTGAGTCACATGATTTAAATAGGTTTCATGAAAAACCGCCAGATTTGAAAAAAAAAAAAAATGAAAATGGCGGGCAGGTTGGTATAAAAATGAAATACTTAAATGGCTTCATATAAAAATATCCAATCCCCTTTTGTAGTTACCACAACGCAACTTCAAGAAGCTGTAGCTACACTATTCACACATAGCCACTCCTTGCCCACATTTTGTTGTTGCGTTGTCATGTGGTTGTGGTACGTGTGATCGGGCCCTAAAGATAAACAAAAGTAAACGCAAAAGTATTTTTGTTTATTTAATCAGACCAACATTTTACCAACAAATAAACCTACATAAAAATGGTTTTCCAAAAAACATTATCACAAATAGGTAAATGCACATTTATGTAATTATAAAAAAAAAAAATATGTTAACAAAACTGTTACGCCTAAATCTAATTATATAATTTTAAATAACAACCACTTGATATGGCTGAGTTTATAATATTGGATATTCTTAAGTATGTCTGACTATATTTGGTTTAATTTATGACTCCTAAATGGCTACACATATTATCATGAAAGTACGGTTATTATATGGATATAGACAAATTCTACTATTCTAAAGAAATCCCATTCAGACAGTAAAAGACAATGAAATCTAGGCTACTTTTAAGATAAAATCACATTCATAAATAATAATCCCAGAATAATAATTTTTAATTTCATATCCCTGTAAGTAAGTTAGGGTATGCCCAAAGTTATTGACGAGGCTCGTGCCTGTCACCTACAATATTATTATCTCTGGTATTTAACACCAGGACATTCCGAATTAACCCCAAAGTTTGTCCAAATAAGGTTCCAATTCTAATGGACTGGTATTAGGACCGAACCTTTCAACGGGCACTCCATTCCTGTCTATAATAAACTTGGAAAAGTTCCATTTAATAAAATCGCCCAGTGTTCCTCCCTGAGACTTCTTCAAAAACTTCCATAGAGGATGAGCATTGTCTCCGTTCACTTCTATTTTCTCGAAAAGGTCGAATTTCACTTTTCTCTCTTGGGTGAACTGGAGGATTTCTTGCAGAGTTCCTGGTTCTTGTCCTCCGAATTGATTGCATGGGAAAGCCAGTATACGAAGACCTTTTTCTTTGTACTTCTCGTATAGTTCGTTTAGCTGTGTGTAATGTGTGCTGGTATAGCCACATTGGGAGGCCACATTCACTATTATGAGTACTTTTCCTTTATATTCTTCGAGTTTGACTTTGCGACCTTTAATATCGTTGACAGTGAATTCGTACACTGTTTTTGCTGTCTCATAGTTTACCTTTGGTTCTGCTGCTGATTTGGCTGTTGGTTCGGCTGCTGGTTTGGCTGTTGGTTCAGCTGCTAATTTGGCTGCTGGTTTGCTAGCTGCCTCGTCTTTCCTGTAAAGATAAGTTACCTATATTAAAACGTGTACCTTTATTTTATTTATTGACAAACTTTGTTTTGTTCCACCTGATGGTAAATGGTTATTTTTGACCTTCAGTGAACTGCTTAAAATCCAACTAAGGCAAGTAACTGCGTTTTCTGCTTGAATAAAAGCACAAACGCTCATTACCAAGTAGTTAGTATGTTCGTGTTGCCATGCGAACCAACTATTCCGAATGATAGCGATGACGACACACCAGCATGAAATATAGGAGTGTACTGCAAAAGACAAAAGATGTAAACTTACCGCTCCTTCTGCTTCTCCGCATGAAACTTCCTAAACATTTCAACAGCATCAAAGATATCGTCAGCCAACACATCGGGAAGTTCCATCGCAGCAAAATGGCCGCCATCTTCTACCACAGAGCTGTGTAGGTAGTTCTTGTATTTCAACTTTAGTATACTGTCTGGCTGGAAGCTTAACTCGTGTTTGAACTTTATGCCCCATGTTGGTACTTCTGTTGGGATACTGTGGGAAGAAAATAATGTATGTTTTGTTTATGACTGGGTTTCGGGTATGATTTTTAAGGAGATATGAAAAAGGTACACGGAGATATACTTTCTAGAAAAATAAAATTAAAATCGGTTCATCCGTTCGGGAGCTACGATGCCACAGACAGACATACACACACACACACACACACACACCCCCACACACACAGACACGTCAAACTTATAACACCCCGTCGTTTTTGCGTCGGGGGTTAAAAAGGGAATCATTTCTCTTACTGTGGATATGGTCAATCGTAACAACCTAATATTATTTTGACTATGTACTTTTGTAAGATCAGCACCATATACCATATTCCTGTAAGCCAAAGGTTCTCAACGTGGGCGATATCGCCCCTCGTGGGCGTTTGATACTTTCAGGGAGGCAGTAGAAGACCCAGAGAAAATTATATATCCTATCTTACGTTTTTATAAAATTTATAATCGTGGCAATAGGTGTTTCAGATTCCCAACAGATGGTATGTGAAAAAAACTGTGGGGCTCTAGAAAAAAAAATCTCAAAGTGGGAAAATAAGGTTGAGCTATGCTGTAAGCTAACAGAAACATTATTATTATTGGGATCACAAAATCGGTTAGCAAGCATAGTGATGGTGACAGTATCTTCATGAAAGCTTACAAGAGTAGTCTCAGAAGAATGGCATTAAAATCTGATACACCTGAAGCTTTTTCAGTATCACTATTTGGATGGCAAACATAAAAAAGCCAATCCCAACGAAACCAAGAGACGAAGCCGAAATGTCTCATATGCATTACACCAGCACCTTGAAACCGGAACAGTAACGCTGTTTGGCGGCAGAAACAGACATGGGTTTGCAATGCTGTGCAGTCTTTTCGCACATATTTTTCTAAAATATTCGAAAGAATTAAATAGAAAACAGTGGAAAGCTATGGGTAGACTTTTCGCATCAGCTGGAAAATATCGAATATTCTCGAACCACACTGTTGACGATCGGGAAAAAGTTTCATTCGTTCACAGTGTTGACAAACGGGAATTATTTTAGATTATTCCCGATCAGTAACACCACTGTCGTTAACACTGTTGACAATCGGGAAAATAAAGTTCCGTTGAACACTGTGGACCACTAACTGTAACCACTGCGCCAACCGTGCCGTCGCCTAATTTCTTTAAATTCCTAATGGAAAACTCACTAACACTCTGCCCGAACTGGGAATCAAACGCAAGACCTCATGCTCAGCAGTAGCGCTTGCGACCACTAGACCAACGAGGCAGCCTACTAAAAAATAACATTCTAAAGAATACTTACCGATCAGTCAACATAAGCTGCTTATACCCCTCGACGTAATGCCTCATGCTGCTAGTAATAGTATTGGTAGCCCAGTATATCATAACGTTGTCCAGTAAGTGGGTCAAAGAGAATTTCTGCAGTAAAGCACCGTCGCTAGCCTTTCTGTTCTCAAGGTTGGTCCAAGTTGAGAATTTCTCGAGGATGTATGCTGCTAAACCGGCCGGAGAATCAGAGAGGGCCACGCCTGTAAAAAAAAAGTTAATAATTCAAAATATAGTTTTATAGCACTGTGCGACCTAAACCCGCAGTTATGTCACGCTTTTCTGTGACTTAAGATCGCTCTTGGCGATAAGACCGCCTATATTGTGTCACTCTTTGTAAAATTTCTATATTTACGTCTGTAATTTATAGGAACATTGGAAAAGTATGGGGGAGACCTTTGTCCAGCAGTGGGACAAAATAGGTTTATAGGGGTATGAAGTTCACTCATCCTCTATAGAAAAGGGAATGCTCCCTCCGAAAAGACGGGTGTCGTGTCTGGCGGGCAACTGCCCGATGATTCATGTCGGGCCTTCGTATATATGCTAGTACCGCGGTAAACTCTGCTTGCGAGATGCAGGATTTTGCGGATTATCGAAATGGCGGTGGGGTTTACCAACATGGTAAAAAAACATTGCTCTAAAAGTAGCTCTTACCAACAGTATCCGGTTTGGTGGCCTGAATATGTAAATATCCGGACTCTTCCACAAGTTTTCCTATATGCTTTGATAGTGGGTACATGCGCTCTTTCAGATCAGGCTCCACTATGAAATTCGGCCAGATTGCTCCTAGAAAAAACAAATGCATTTTATAGGATACAATTTTGACGAAAAGCTTGGCTTACCTATCTTAAATTTATCCATCTTCTATACATATAAATAATTATGAATCACCGAAATGTATGTACGCGCATAACTTCGGATCAACTACGCCAAATTGGATAATTCTTTTTTTTTGTGGTTTGTTATTGTCAGGATAAGGTTTGTATAGAAGAAAATTAAAAAAAAAAAATAGGATACTTTTTATCCCTGAAACTGCGGTCGCAGCTAGTACTGTAATAAAAACTTACCCAGCATCGTATAAATAGAGACCCAAGTATTGGCCGCTACCATAGGCATATTGGTGTGATATCCCAGTATCTTATCAGGGAATACAGTCGCCATGACAGATCCGATCGCCGAGCCGTAGTCGCCTCCTTGCACATAGTACTTGTCATGACCGATGCGTTGCATGAGGTTGCGGAATATCACCGATACTTCTATTGGGCCCATACCGGCGCGAACTGGGGCCTGAAATAGTGAAATAGAAGGGGGTCTATCATGTGCTGAATTCATGACTTCAGTTTGTGCGTCGATGTCGCTGCCATCTTGTATAGTTGATAATTTGTCTGCCGAATTTGCACACGTTAAGCTTTGGTTTTTTACGACAGCGGTGGTCGACGTATAACGGCCGTTATGAAAATGATGGCACAGGGGGTTTGACTTTAAGGTCTCAAAAAAACGGCCCAGTAGCACTTATTAATAGTAGAAAAAACAATACCTATTTAATTACACTAAAATTCAACATTTGCTTCATTTTCGTAAGCCAATTCCTTTGATTTTTTTTTTCCTATTATACAATATACGGCTACATAAGAATATTCGCATAGCCTTGTCAAGATTAGACAGCCATGTTGGTAAGTAGGTCTTCCGAGTTCCGACTGAAGAAATCTACGGAATAAAAATCTTAAATTCGTTCATTCATACACTTACTCACTGACTGATGGGACCAAAACTGAAATCGCAAAAAAAAATCAGCTGTTCCCTACATTTGTGTTCGCATAACTCGTCAAAATATAGGGAGCAGCAGATTTTTTTTCGCGATTTTAGGTTTGGTCCTTTAGTAAAAGTTGTTCATAATGATGAGTACAATGACCTCTTAAGAGGTTGTTGATGTTTTACAAATAACCCTGTATAACAAGTGATAGCACTAAAGGTTTATTGCAAATTCATCCTCTAAAGGGGTAAAATAGGAGATGAAGGTTTGTACGGAGTTTTGTTATTTATGCCAATGAGATATCTTGTTTAAAATAAAATCCTTACCTGAGAAAACCCAAAGCCTGGTATGCTGGGAGCGATGACTTCGAAGACAAAGTCCTGGTTGGGCCGGGGTGTTGTCAATTTTGGTATTAGCTCGTAGAACTCACGGATAGAGCCCGGCCAGCCGTGTATAAGCAGTAGTGGTACCACCTAGGAAATAAAATTATATCAAAAATGAAGATAGCTGATAAAGCCAAGGGCTCATTACAGCCGCAGCGCAACGCATCTTCATACAAAAAATGCGGTGCGGTCCGCCTGTAGTGTGCTTTGATTTATAGAAAATGTATGAAGTGACGAAGGAGGATTGTTGCACATACATGTTTTAAAGTGTAGAATCCCCCTAACCATCAAGTAAAGTGGAGCGCACACACAGCTATGTTCTTCAGTGATGTTTGCCTATAAAAATAATTGTTTATTTTTCTAGGATTAAAAGTAAACTTACCATAACATTCGGCTCAACTTTAGGCTTCACGTGCATATAATGTACATCCAATCCTTGAATATTAGTCACATACTGTTCATATTTGTTTAAGAACTGTTCTCGGTCTTTGAAATTGTAGTTATTCTGCCAGAAATCCAACACCTGGGTCAGGAAGTGTGTGTCGAAGCCATATGTGAAGCCAGCATTCTCTAGTGGAGGTGTGAATGAACGTCGATGGAGCAGACGTTCTCTGAGATCATTGACTATCTGAAAGAAGTAAATGAGAATGGAATGTAATAGGAAATAATTAATAGGGAATTTACAAACAAGGTAGCACTGGCATGTCCTGTGCAATCAATAATTATTTTTATGAGATTGAAGGAATATTAATCCTCTTTATTGATTGTCCTTTGAAATAAGTATTCGGGCCAATTTTTAAGTTAAACTAAGATTTTTCAAATAAACTGTCCTCCCTTTTCACCATGACAGGGTTTGTTTTAAAAAATGTATTGGGTACGTTTCCATTTGTTCTTCCTTAGTGAGATAGATTACATCATGCCCATTCTTTTAATAAATGCTTCATCATGATGACAGACAGCAAGAAATATGTTCAGCAAGCTTTCCACCCTAGTTTGTTTTTATCTCGACCTAGATGCAACTCCTTAGGCAGCACAACAAGCAAAGAAATGCAAGAGCCAACAAACATAAAACAGCTTGAGGTCAAAAATAAAATACCTAGAGAACAACATACACAACCAACAGTTATTGGTTCTAGTACTTCTCGTCCACCTGAATGGCAAAGAGTTCCGTCTAACAGAAGCAATAAGCGCAAAAAGCTCTCACAATCACCCTCACCAGAGGCGATCAAAACCTCCAATAAATATAGTGGCCTACAAATAGATCTCACCGAAGACGAGAGCGCACCAAAACAAAAACGACCTAGCAAAGCTCCACCCATTATCTTATACGGCGTTGAAGATGTCAATAAACTCACAGACCTCCTACAAACTGTCGCAAATAAGGGAGAATTCAACTTCAAAATCGTCAACAGAAATCAGCTAAGAATTAATAGCTTGGACATTGAGGCTTACAAGAAAATAATGACTCTAGTCCGTGAAAAAGGCCTAATTGGACACACGTTCAACAGGAAGGATCAACGATGCTACCGATTCGTCATCAAGAATCTGCACCACTCAACCCCTCATAGTGCCATAATAGAGGAAATTGAAAAAACTGATAACAAAGTGTTTGGAGAAATCATAAATGTTAAGTTTGGGCTTGAAAAGAAGCCAACCTCTACATTTTTTGTGAACCTGGTTTCTAACCCAAATAATAGTGCTGTTAAAACAATAAAATCGATATACCATCAAACAGTTGTAATAGAAGAGCCTAAAAGAAAAAACGCCATTCCACAATGCCAACGATGTCAGCAATATGGGCATTCGAAAAACTATTGCATGATGCCCTATCGCTGTGTGAAATGCGCACAAGCCCACAAAACATCTGAGTGTCCAAAAAAAGATAGGAACACACCGGCAAAGTGTGTTTTGTGTGAAGGCTCACATCCAGCTAATTACAAAGGATGCACAGTGTACAGGGAGATTCTAAATAGAAGAATTGGCCATAAACCTACTACCCAAACCATATCCCCTGTAGAACCTAAAATGTCACCAGCAACCGAACAAAATAGACCGCAAGTCGAGAATAAACAGCCAAAATATGTTAATGACAAAAATGGGTTGACATATGCAGAAGTTGCTAAAAACGAACCCAAATTAGAAATTCTGCTCACACAACAGGCTGAAAAGCTAGATAAACTATTAGACCAAATGTCGACTATGATGAATTTACTCACAACAATCATCAGTAAACTTGTACGTTAAAATGGCCACACTCAGAGTTGGGACCTGGAACATAAATGGATTGGTCAAACATAAACAAGACGTAGAGATACTCCTTACACTACATGACATTGATGTACTTCTAGTTTCTGAAGCACACCTAACACCCAGTCATTTATGTACCTTCAAAAACTATAGTATATACTCCACATTCCATCCCGATGGAACAGCACATGCAGGGACAGCAGTCATAATAAAAAAGCACATCAAACATGACGTTCTGGAGGAGTATAAAACTAACCAAATACAGGCTACTACGGTAATGGTTCAGGATAAGCAGAGCTCACTAGCCCTATCCGCTATATATTGTCCCCCTAAGCACATACTAAAGGAAGACAATTTTACAGATTTCTTCAAAACTCTTGGGCAAAGATTTATATGCGGCGGCGACTGGAACGCTAAAAATGTCTACTGGGGGTCCCGACTGACATTACCCAGAGGAAGAGAACTGAAAAAAAGCCTCGACGAAAACCAATTACACATCCTGAGTACGGGTGAACCCTCATATTGGCCAACAGATTCGAAAAAACTCCCTGACCTACTGGACTTCTTTGTATATAAGGGACTTTCTAACATGTACCTAAGTGCTGAAAATTGCCTGGATAGCAGTTCAGATCATACCCCTCTGATAGTAACTATTAGCACATCAATAATAGAAAGACAGTTCAAAGAAAAGCTCTACAACAAGAAAACTGATTGGGTTGGATGTAGACAATACATCGAGGCAAACGTGAACCTAAAAGTACCATTAAAAACAAACAATGACATTGATGAAGCTGCTATAAACATCACAAATCTCATCCAGACAGCTGCATGGAAATGCACACCAACACCTACTAGGCCAGGATACAAAAATATTTCAAAGGAAATAAGGAGTAAGGTTCTGGAAAAAAGGAGGCTCAGGAGAGTTTGGCATACCAGTCGTCATACTTCTGACAGACGGGATTTCAATAGAGCGGCCGCAGACCTGAAGCAATATCTGAAGGATATCGAAAATGAGACCCTGAAAAACAGACTGGAAAATCTGGACGCTACAGCTAAAAACGAGTACTCCCTTTGGAACACCGTAAGGCATAGCAAAAATGCGCCACAAACTGCTCAGCATCCTTTAAAGAAGGGAAATAATGTATGGGCAAGAAAAGACGACGAACGTGCCGAGGCCTTTGGAGTTTTCTTAGCCGATGTATTCGCTCCTAATTCCGGTGACACAGCAAGCGATAAGGAAATTCAAAACTATCTGGAGACAGATCTACAACTCAGTTTACCATTGAAGTACTGCTCACCTCGCGAGATCTGGAGGATTATAAACGGTCTCCAACCGAATAAAGCCTCTGGATACTGCCTTATAACTGCTGAAATCCTGCGTCAACTACCAAGAAAAGCCATCGTCTTCATAACACAGCTCTTTAATGGAATTTTGAGGACTGGATATTATCCGAAAATATGGAAAGTGTCGGAAATTATCATGATTCCAAAGCCAGGAAAACCACCGCACCTTGTGTCGTCATACAGGCCAATAAGCCTACTGCCTGTTATGTCCAAACTATTTGAGAAAGTCGCTGCACGTAGGCTTAATGAAATACTTAAAGACAGCAACATCATCCCACAACATCAGTTCGGTTTTAGAATAGGGCACTCAACCGTGGAGCAGGTGCATAGAGTGGTGAATAAAATACGAGAGGGCCTAGAACAAAAGGAGTACTGCTCGGCTGTATTCCTGGACGTACAACAAGCGTTCGACAAGGTCTGGCACCAGGGCTTGTTATTTAAGATAAAAAAACAACTACCACATAACCTGTACGTATTATTGAAGTCTTACTTAGAGGGCAGATTCTTCCGGGTAAAAATTAATGACTCGTATTCGAAATTCTACAACATACAGGCTGGCGTGCCCCAGGGCTCCGTATTAGGTCCAACACTTTACCTTATATACACCGCAGACTTACCAACGTCAGAAGAAGTTCTCTGTGCCACCTTCGCTGATGATACGGCTGCTTTGTGTAATAACAAAAACCCTCATATGGCCTCAGTAATGTTACAAAAGCACCTCGACAAAGTCTATAAGTGGATGAGAGAATGGAAAATAAAAGCTAGCGCCAGCAAGTCAACGCATGTGACATTTACTCTCAGAAAAGATGACTGCCCACCTGTTAAACTCGGAGATGACCCACTTCCACACGGGACAACAGCTAAGTATCTCGGCGTACATCTCGACAGAAAACAAACGTGGAGATACCACATAGAGAAAAAACGTGACGAGCTTAACATCCTACTTCGGAAACTAAACTGGCTCTTGGGAAGAGCATCACACGTATCACTGGAAAACAAAGTACTCATCTACAAAGCAGTAATAAAACCTGTCTGGACATACGGAGTTGAGCTGTGGGGCTCTGCGAAGAATTCAAATGTGGAGATACTCCAACGATTTCAAAATAAAGTGCTCAGAATAGTATCAAATGCTCCTTGGTTTATGAAGACCTCAGAATTACATGAGCATCTGCAAATCAGAACTGTAAAAGAAGAAATAGAACACAGGATACATTCATACAAATATCGAATAACGTCACATACCAACACCTTAGCCACAGCCCTAAGTGAACCAATAGCCATGAAAAGGCTCAAACGACACCACATATGGGACTTTATTGAATAAAGCCTAAACAACTTTGAGAGGCAGATTCTTCGCTGGAAGAATGAACCTCAGCAATTAATATCCGCACAAAAAATCTGCTAAAGGTTTACAACCGATTGCAAGATAAACTAATAAAAAAAAAAAAAAAAAAAAAAAAAATCATGATGACAGAAAATGTCTACTAAATTATCTAACAATTTAAGAAATATAAATTTCGGGAACAAAGGAAAATTTAACTACAACATAAGATTATGCCTTGTTTCCCCGAAGGCTTGGGCAGAGGTGTACCTATAGTACACTTACATTTCGCCGGTTATGTGTAAGGCCTATTAAATAGAGGGCGAGCCTATTGCCATCAACTGGACACAAACCCACACTTCACCCACACCCGAACTGGGAACCCAGGATCTCATGCTCAGTAGTAGTAAGTTAATTAATTAACTTAATTAAATATACTTACAACATCAGAGAACTCAATAGTAAACGGTCTTATGGATGTGTCACGTTGCATATCAATGGGATACGTTCCCCAGTGCTGCTCCAAGTCTACATCTGGTACATCAGGAGGGGCCGTCCACATTGCCAACAAGTAGTACGTTACCACTGACAGTAGTAGTATTAGGACAGAAAATATTAAGATTGTCTTTTGCCACTGTAATGAGGAATATTGCATAGATTATTTACTTTTCTTCAAAAATATATTTGTAAATATTAACAAAGTAAGTATAAAAATAATTTAAAATACAAGAGCGTCCAAGCTGCCGGAGGTTCTAGTAACCTTCACGTTTCACTAGTAAGATTAAATTTCAAGAAAAATAATAGGGGGCTAGCCTACTATCACTAATCGGGTACAACGGGACTGTGACTTCTGAGTTTGTTTCGGCCTTTTTTCTCAGACTAGTCAGATAGGAAACGCCGACCTCATCTAGTTTTTAAAATATGATTGACGTGTAAAAGTGTTTGTAAAAACCTACTTACAAAATAAAATCATTTATCATTTAACTAAAGATAAGATGACCCTCTGACCCAACAAGCCTGGCTGGCATATTGACACTTTCTTTAGGAAAGACCTTTTTTTGTTTTTCTTTATTAATAAGAACTAAGGTTCTTAGTAATGGATTACAATCTAGCCTAACAGACTAATAAGCAATTTAACTCTAACTTAATATTTTACGAGATAGATTATGTTATAACTAAGAATAGTGGTCAATTTGCACTTTTACACAGTTTTGTAGCACTTTCTTAGGGTCTGATAATTGATAAAACACTTTGTTCATGTGTTACATGTATAGCACCATTTAGCACCGCACTATTATTCATTCACTATTAAATACTACACTAACTCAAATGGCTTAGGAAAATGGAAAAAACCTAATAACAGTTTGCTGAACCTGCGGACTGGAAACCTAATGCTCAACCTAGTCGTCCATAGCGAACACTAGACCAACGAACTATAAGCGAGCAGTAGAATAAAATAATACAACAAAAACAATCTCACCGAGTAGCGTCCTTCATTTCTCAAATCATATGCAATTTTATCAATTTTAGTTAGCGGCTTTCTCGAACTCATAGTGTGGCCGTTAAGTTTGTAAAAGAATAAACGTGAATAAAATTACAAAATATACCGGTGACCGGTAACGTAATCTAAACACAATACACTATTTATTTATTAGGATGTTAATTTTACACTGTTTGTAAACAACTCACTTTGACAACAATTAAATTATCTTCGCGTTTAGAGTATCAATTATATGGCTTTTGTTTATACTTCCATTTCAATTTCCAAAATTATATCTATTCTATTTTTTTTCATCAATGAACTTTGGTTGGCTTGGTAGATTGACAGCAGAATAGGTAATGATTTTCTGAATTTTGACAGTGACAGCTGACAGCCATAAGAGTAAACTCTGATCCACAGTTGCAAAATTTCTAGTTAGAATACTAATAACTTCTGCTAAAACATAACATATAGTAAAAAATACTCACGCTGCCGCGCTGTTTATTTATAAACTTGAAAATTCACACTTTGAACGTCAAGCAAAAATTTTTAGTATGTGTAGAATATCATTGTATGAATAGAGCATCGACTTTTCGCCGATTAAATTAAATGCCATGTAATAGTGCGTGAGATAGCCCTTAAGCAAACTAAAGTAGCTATGAGTCTTCCATCTATATGAGCCGCAAGAACCATTGGGATAGATTTTTCCGTCCCGGGCCTTGCTCGAGCAAGCCGGCGCCGCTGAACCTGTAGCTTTAAATTCGTCCCTAAATAATCACGAATTCATGATTCGACCCAGCCTGTCCCTTGCTGTCCTCCCCTAGCGATGCCCGAAGCCGAGGTTCGTACCCCACAGAGGGTGATCTTAGTGTAGTCGCTTAGTTTATAAGTTAAGTTGACCTGCGAGATGCCACACAAAAATGGTGTAGATTTTTATTCGTGATTTGAAACCGTAGATTAGTAAGCTTAAGTTGTATGTACCTAGGTTTTAGTTCAAGCGACAATTTTCGCAGGCTGGCAGGTAGTAGTTGTATGAGGGTGCGGCCGAGGATGGCGTAGTATTTTAGAGAGGCCTATGTCCAGTTGTCCACAGCTGGACATAGTCGTTACAGACTGATGATGATATGATGATATCCATTCATTATAATACAGGTAGGAATACGCGGCTTAGCGGCTGTTAATATGGCTCATTACCGTGTAGAAAAATACATAAGGTACCTGTACGGCAGTCTCTTTCTAATAATCAAACTACAAGTGCGCGATAAAAGTCGTCGCGTTAAAAAATCGCTCGTGCCAAGCTGGAGTTACCTGTATAAAATCTCTTTTTAGAGCTCATCATCAGACCACTCATCATGTTCCCACTGCTGAGACACAGGCCTCCTCCCAGTGAGAGGGAGGAATCTAAAGCTTAATGTGCCTTGTTTACGCTCGGACACTGTAAGTATGTGCGTCGTAGATGTTATTATATCTTCAACAATATTGATAAATGATAAATAAATGATAAATGATTTTATTTTGTAAGTAGGTTTGTATGTACAAACACTTTTACACGTCAATCATATTTTAAAACTAGATGAGGTCGGCGTTTCCTATCTGACTAGTCTGAGAAGAAAGGCCGAAACAAACTCAGACGTCACAGTCTCTTTTAAAGTCCAAACATAATCTTGGTCAGATCATATGAAGACCATGTAGGTCGATGTCTGAGATGGTCTTTTGAGGAAAGAACCACACAGATTGAGAGGACCTGTCCAGTCAGTACACGCATATGTCAGAAATCGTGCAGCTCAACTCAAAACTTAAGGAGCTCAACGATTCGACGAACAATACCAAAGAAAGGACATTTGGGTAGGCCACATTAATTACTCAAACTGCCAGACCATGACAAAAACAAAGAATAAAATGACCCACATAGTCTTCACATTCACAATAATTAAAATAATAGAATACTTTACAAAGTAAGCAAATGTCATAGATCAAATTCATTAATGTCAAAGTGTATATAAAAAAAAACAACAAAAAAACAAAAAAATAAAAACATTCAATAGGTAAAAATTGGAAGCAACTTAATCCCAAGCCTTTTTGTCCTCGATAGGTCTTGAACTTGAACGAGGCTTGGAACTTTACAGTAGAAGCGTATACATTGGCATCTGAACGAGCCACCTATTTTCTTGAGCCTTGTTGTAGGTACAGACGCCAGCACATCAAGCTACTACAATCTGTCAAATTTCTTTAATAGATTTTCAACTTTATCTCTGAAGTATTAAGGTTCAAGGTTGATTGGAAAAATTTGACAGTTTCGGGTAGCTTACCTGCTGGCGTCTGTACAACAAATTTGTATTTGTTCCTAGTACCTATTTATATCATGGATATCACTGTATTTTTTAAACAATTTTATATTTTTGGGCATATAAAAGATTTTCATAAATATACTGAGAAGGCACAGTCATAACATTAATTTCTTTAAATTTGTCTCTGAGCGAGTGTCTCGGACTTAATTTATAAATTGATCGAACAGCTCGCTTCTGCAAAACAAAGATAGTCTGAATATCAGCGGCATTTCCCCACAATAGAATACCGTACGACATTACACTATGAAAATAGAGTACACTAATAAATTGATTACTTAACACTACTTATTGAGTAGTAGGTAGGTTATATTGAGTAACTTGATCACTCGGCTACTTGGCTATGTAAAAGTGATCTCATTTCGACTTCCGTACAACCCTTTCACATTTTATTCTTATCTCACTTTTGAGTTATGACTATTATTCCTATGCCTAGAGAGATTCCAGATTCCGAATTTAAATTTTCCACCACTTGACTGTACATATTACCTTAGGCATCAGAATAGGTAACTTATTGGAGACATGGCCACATGCTAGGTACCTATTGGTACCTACCTGTTTTTTGAGACGTCAACGGTCTATGAATTTGTTTTATCTATTGGATTGTTGCAGGTCATCGAGTCAAGTGTGTTAGAGGTGGAGGTTAACAAAGAAGTTCGACTGCCGATTTGTTCCATTCTAAAGATCGCAAACGATACTGCTGGCCGTGGGTTCCTGACTTTTATTCTTGCATCAGGCAATTTATTTATTGGTGTTTTCCAATACTTACGAAATTTTCAATAGCATTCCAAAGTCTGGACATTTGTGCTCATTACAATTTCAGCCAAAATGTATTATTTAGGTACCTACTTAAATGAGGTATCCAGATACCTAAATTAGATATGCATTGGAAATATTTGAAAGTCACCACTCTCATAGGAAGAGAAAGGGTGATCGATTCTAAAACAGGGTCTGCCCTAGATACCTATCTACAGCTGAGTTAATTTACTTATGCCTACGAGGTACATGCCGCAAATACTGCAAATGCAAATACCGCAAATGAAAAAGTTCTCAAACCGTTAATTACTGTAGCAAGGCAACTGGTCATGCATTAAAAAAACAACAGCCAGTACAGCCAAAATTTAAACAAAAGAACAAACGCGCCTTCCAAATTCAAATGCACAAGCATATCGCGATAAAATAATCAAAATGGCACCCAGGTACACATTATTATGGGAAATAATGAAGAAATTATTGACGTGTGAAACGAATATGCGAAATAAATCCGAATGAATGGGAGCTGTCACAATAGGGGCCGCAAGGCTCGCTTTTAATTGAACTTGCGGGGCCAATATGGTAGGTAGATTTTTTATTTTTTCATTCAACCGCTGCTAGATACAGCATCGTAGGGCTGTCGCATGTTGATTGCTTTGATTGCAATGTTTTAATTAATTTTATGACTTAGTAGATATATCAGCTTTCCCGATTTGGTCTGGGCTGATCAGTTCATTTTCAATTGGATATCTGGTTCCTACAAAAGAACCTATTTCTTCGTGGTAGGTAAATGCAGAAAAATGATGAAACTACTGAATTCAGTCAGATCTACATACAGAGGCATAAACTCCCACTCTGAGGGAAACAGAAAAATAAAATTGAAGAAAGAATATGTAGAGCTTCATTAGAAAAACACCAACTAAAGTTTTCAATATTTTTGCATGAAACATTCCCAATGCATACCTACCTTCTTTTTGTAGAAGCTACCTACAGTAAATACGAGAATTAGATAGACTTTCAAATTAATATTATTGTCAAGTAAAATAAAATAATTATAATGAAGTGGCAGCCTTGTTGAACACCCACCACGCTTCCATAGCGCTATCACGGCTCTCAGCCCTGTCACCATTTTCCCATTTTTCCCGCACTCCCCTACTAACATCACAAACAGACTAAATCCACCCACATTCATACAAAAATCAACCTTACGGCACGCAGAAAGGGCTAACTGATTTAAAAATTCGTTTGAAGATGAAATGGGAGTTACGTTGTTTATAGACAGCCATAGCTTAGCGATGCGGTTTTTCGAATGAAAACCTCTTTTGGGGGAATTGACAAGTGAATTTAATATCGGTTTTCAGCGATGTATTATAATAAATTCATTGAAATGTTACCGGTTCAGTTGATGATAGTTGTGGTTGCTGTGTAAATGAGATAATAATGAAGATCATTATTTATTTGTTGTGTGTTTACGATGGGTGTAATGAAGGCTCGTTTTTGGGAGGCCTTTTTTATTTATTTATTTTATTTATTTAAGGAAAAACAAACAGTAGCATAAAAAGAAACAGTCATAAAATCATAAATATAACATTTAAAACAATTATGCTATCCACTACGTTCTCCACAGATTACAGTATAAAGTACTTAAAACTAGCTAGTAACACAGACACATTACTCATACCTACCTGGATTTATAAATTTATAAAATCATACACGCCCTACCTAAATGATTTTCATGGAAGTTGGACATTTAATTTTTTTTTCATCGTGTTCCGCATACAGTCTGTCCCAGCCACCTTTTTATGGTTGTCGTTCAATCTAGCTGGGGATGACCCACACTATACTTTAACCAAAGTGCCATAACTGATTTTACAAAATAAAATCATTTGTCATTTATAATTAATCAGTCAGATTTAATAAAGCTTTATATTCCTTATATTCGATATCACTACGCACTCGCATCATCGTCAGAACTAGGTACAGACGCCAGCAGATCAAGCTACCCGAAACTGTCAAATTTTCCCAATCAACCTTGAACCTTAATGCGTCAGTGATAAAGTTGAAAATCTATTAAAGAAATTTGACAGATTGTAGTAACTTGATGTGCTGGCGTCTGTACTTACCCCAAAAAAATATTTGTACATTTGCGTCTATATTTTTCAAAGTATTTACTTACCTATTAGGAACTTCGACTTCTTGAAAGAGTCTTCATGGCATTAGGCATTTGCCTACATGCTGAATTTTCGTCGTGGAAAACGTCTTTGTGCGTGATTAGCTATTAGGTATACCAGAACACAGAACTGCGGGGTAATTGCGTAACACACTAACAGTAGCAATGGCTTTCATTTTGACAGTACAACAATATTCATTGCATTATTTACGTTGTTGAACAGACACATTATCCGTACATATGAAGCAATGGATTAGTAATATCCTTTAAAATGATTCAGATTGTGATTGAAAGTGTATTACGCAATAAAGTGCCGGTTGAAGAGGCAGTGCTTGGGGGAGGCCTATGTCCAGCAGTGGACGTCATACGGCTGGAATGATGATGATGATTATACCTACCTAGTTTCAGTAAAAGAAATTAAATACTCTATAAAAGCATGGCAGTAACTCAAACTATATCTCTTTCGGCACAGTTGTCCCATGGGAGGACACTGTGAAAGGGTGACAGGCGCAGTTATCGGCCGGCCGCACTGCCCACGTCTTATTTATTATGCTTTGTACCATGAAATTATTGTTCTGTACTTTTAAATGCGCCACATAAAACTCGGTAAAGATTTCTCGATTTGTTCAGAAGGACTTTAAATGAATGAATCCTGATAAATCATAATTCAAATATATCCAGTCCGTCTTCTAGGCTACCTGGTGATTATACAATAAAAGTAAGCCGACTGAGGGTCATTTTAGTCTCAATGATGGTCGGGTGACCATAATTGAGACTCTAAAATGACTCTCTCATAATATCATGCCATAAAACTTAGCCCCTTTTTTTTTCTTTTTTTTTTTTTCAGGATGGGAAATCATCAAATGACCCGCTCTGGGTGGAGCAGGAGGGAGTGCCAGACTCTTACTGACTAAAACCCCGTGTTCCTTCCTTAGCCCTTTATGTTCCGGGGCAGCGGTAACCCTTTCGGACGATCCCGCTATCCTGGCAGGCTTCGGTCCTATCGGGGCCCGTCAAACTTGCGGACATCTCTTTAAAAAAAAGGGTGTTTGTCGCTTTCATGACACATGCGCCGTAAGGTGCGTGGGGTATGGCTATCAAGACATACCCAACACATAATTTTTGGATCTGAGAGGCTGTTGATACCCAAACTTAGCCCCTTAGTAAATCCCTTCCTTGTCAAATTTTCTATATCTTATCTATGTATACTGTACTCCTTAATGAATACCGATCCACTATTCCTCCTAACAATACCCTCAACGTGACGCCTCCAAACGTACCTTAAACGTTCACAAACTTATCGTTACGTAACAGCGTACCCTTGATTATGTCCCACAAACTTGCTCTTACACCCCACAATTTGACAATGATCCCTATTTTGTTACTACTAAGGTTGACTTTCAAACGGCTAGGGTAAAATGTAGTATATGTATGGAAGGAAGATGTATAAGGGGAGGTTTTAAGTGGGGTGCGATAAAGTCACAGGTCGAGCTTAGCGGTTACTAGAGTCGCGCTTGACGGTACGCTTCAGAGGGATGGGGATTTAGACGTTATTGGCTCACAGGGTAGGGATGGCACGGATGAGAGTTGGAAGACATTCTAAAAGAATCTTCATTTATTCTGGATGTTAGTAGCTCGATTGATGAGGAATGGGGAAGGAGTGAGACATTTTTACAGTACAGTAATCATATTGAATGCTTTTCACGACAATTTGTATGATTAAATCTACTGTATGATTTATTTGTAAGTATCTGTATATCTCATATTTTCACACATTTTATTCCAATTAAAAAAAAAAATAACTGTACAGCCGATCTATTCTGTAAAAATCTCACCGTGAAAACTCAGGTGAAGTGAACTGTCAATAGTGAAAATCCCTAGCATCGGTGGAATGACAGCTCACTTGAAGTTCACTTCACCTTAGTGATCACGGTGAGATTTTTGCAGAATAGCATGGCTGTTTGTGTTATTTATGACAGTTTCGAACGACTTCTTACCATAGTAAAACAAACATAGGCTAACCTTCCAATTATTTCACGGGACCTCTAGATTAGATTCCCTTTTTTTTTCAATTCAAATAAAGCCAAATAAATTAATTCATTAAGAATGCTTATTGAATTAATATACTAATTTAGGCTTCACCTCACGTCCTCAGAGAAAAGAGCGTATAAACAAGATCGCGTACTTTCTTCGACTTATCCTCACCGACCTGCTATGAAACTCCCACATTACGCATAATAAGTAACTTCTACAGGGTTCTTCGTCCACAATATCGAAGACGATATCCACATAACACTAGATACGTAAGACTTGTATTACTGTGTATTTAAAGCTAAGGACTATTTGTTGATCGCGGTTCTGCCTGCGTTAAAAAAGCTTCTTGGATTCTGTGAGGTTATGCAGCAGTGTGAAGGAATACAACAACTAGTTAGCTGATTCTTCTGTTTTCACCGATGGTCTGGTGTTTGATGTCGTATGAGACGATAAATTCTTCTACAGTAGTATTTACTTAGGTGATGCTCATCATCATCGGTCTTCAGCAGTCCACTGCTGGACATAGGCCTCTCCATTTGCACGCCATTCAAGTCGGTTTCGGTAACTCTCATCCAGCTGCTACCAGCCATCTTGCGAAGGTCGTCGCTCCATTTAGCCTGAGCTTGATTTACTTAGGTAACTTTTGCTTATGTGATCCAGAATCCGAAGATGTAGTCACACATGTAGTGATGTCACCAAAGGTGTTGCTATAAAGAGCAACGCAGAGGTCATTTAAAATGTATTAGGTGGGTACCGATGATATTTTGAAGGCCGCAGGCAAAAACCGGTAGAAGTGGTGGTACTTGGGGGAAGCCTATGCCCGGCAGTGGACGTCTCTCGGCTGAAATGATGATGATGATGAATGACTATAGATACTCTTCGAGATTCCATTTCTAAATTCATTCAGCTATTACAGAGTAACTGAATAACAAACAAACATACATTCAAATACAAATCCAACATTACTAGAAACATGGATATTTAATGTGATACTTAAAATAAAACCATCACGTTTGCATTGCGGTGTTCTGCTCACGTAACTTAATGACTGTTGTACTATCTGTGGGAATTTACATAGCTATGTAAAGTTCTCTGATGTTTACATCGTCATTCTTCATAATTAAATATGCGTAGAAAAATATGCCTGTAATTATGGTAGAAGCTCTCAAGGTATGTAAATATTAGACGCAATTTTGCTTACGTACATTTTGAATATACTATGAAAATTAGGTTAAACTCGATGAGGTTTGTATCTAATATTAAAGTGATCTGATTTCGCGTCAGTCAAACAACTAACCAGTCTTACCAAGGGGTATCGTATTACCCAGTAACTGGGTTGTGGAGGTCAGATAGGCAGTCGCTCCATGTAAAATACTGGTATTCTGCTGCATCCGGTTAGACTGGAAGCCGACCCCAACATAGTTGGGAAAAGGCTAGGCAGATGATGGTGATTTCGCGTCAGCTACTTCAGCTGGTGTCGTTTATTCAACCAGCGGGGTTTCTTTATGACAGTTCAACGACAGTCATTGCGATATTTACGTTGTTGAGCAGATAATTTTTTCGAACATATGAAGCAATGGATTAGCAGTATCCTTCAAAATGATTCAGATTGTGATTGGAAGTGTATTACGCAATTAGGGTGCAAGTGGTCTTTTCTAAAGCCTTTCTTATGCTCTAGAGATGAGTTGGAGACTAGTATACGATGTTACGAGTACAATTTAGGTACGAAAACAGTTCAAGCTGTGTGTATAACTCCAGCTTCCTCATATGTGATAGAATAATTCTACCTATGCCAATATTTAAGGCATAATAGCTGCAATCAAAGTTCCCAGTCTTAATTTAGCTGCCACAAAAACTTCGTTAATATGAGTCGTTTAGTGTGTGTGGCGCGAAAACTGTTTTTTTTGTTTATTACGTGGAAATTACAAGACCTAGAGATTTGAAACTTTTGCTGCCTATGGCAGCTATTAAGCTTAAAATTTTGAGCTATAATACATACCTAATCATATCTTCTTTTGTCCGGAAGATATGACATGAGCAGCTGGGGTGCCGTCACTCCAGCTTACACATATATCGGTGTAATAACTCATTTAGTCCAGAAATTTGAAAATTTTGCTGCCGATGGCAGCTATTACCCCTTATTTTTTAAGCTATAATACATAATCATATTTTCTTTCGTTTGGAAGATAGATTTGAGCAGCTGGGGTGACGTCACTCCAGCTTACATACACGTTTTTGATCGAAGTTTCAACACTTTTTAAGTATTATCGTTCAGTTTTTCCTTCCTTGTGCAGCTATTATGCCTTATTTTTCTAACTATAGTCCAAAACCCTAACCTCACTGGTTTGTATGTATTGAATGAGGAAGCTGGGGTGACGTCACTCCAGCTAACCCATACTAAACGACCCATATTAACGAAGTTTTTGTGGCAGCTAAATTAAGACTGGGAACTTTGATTGCAGCTATTATGCCTTAAATATGCCAAGAATGATTCTATCACATATGAGGAAGCTGGAGTTATACACACGTTTAAGCTGATGTTGAGTTGATTATAAACATAATAATCTTTTTATAATAATCTAATAAATAATATTACAAGCGCAGTGAAAGGCCTAAGCCTTGAACACAATAATTAGTTCCTAAAACCTTTACAGATAGATCAGAATTAGTAACAATGTTTAATTAAGGAAATTACATCCAGCTGATCTCATAACTATATTGTAGCTACTTTTCTGCGTTGCCTTCTTCCCTACTCCAGTAAATTACTGTTCGAAAGAATATTAAAAGGGGCCGGCCTGAACCCTAATCTGAATAATTTTGAAGGATATTGCTAATCCACTACTTCACAAATGTCCGAAAAAAAATTGTCTGCTCACCAACCTAAGCAACGCAATGAATGTTGTTGAACTGTCAAAATTAAAGCCATTCCCAACGTTAGTGTGTTATGCAATTACCCTGCTGGGATTAGCAAATGTTATTCCACGAATCATGTCTGTGCCTTCGACTTTAAAATACACCCTGATCCATTCTTGCCTTACATCTTTCCTGGCGTATCATCTCTTTTCCTAAGGCTAGATTTGGTTCGGAGTACTCGCGCACCTTAGCGCGCGCTGATTATCAGTCGTGACCGAGCGTTTAGTGCTTAGCCGACGGCAAATTGAATACCCACAAGAGAGGTTACAAGAGATATTGCGAGTACGGTTGTTCGTTCGGTCAGCGTTCCACTAAATGCTCGCATATCATATCATATCATATCATATCATAGCGCGTCAGTCGACCGACGTACGCCCGACCGATGAGCTCCGTCGGTCGAGCCTCGTCAGCGCGACGTTTAGCTGTACCTACCCGCGTAGCGATTCATCAGCGCTGCACTGTAGTTGTTCATAAGTTTTCATTGATATAGCTATGTTCGATCGATGTCAGAGCTGACCGTCAGTCGACCACTAAATCCAGCTTAAACACTTTCAATTTATTTGGGGCCAATGCACCGTCTCCTTTTTCCATACTTCTATAAATCTTCAACAATTTTCGGAACCGTCGCAAGTCACAGCCCTGCGTCATCTCGTTACGTAGCAGGCCTCTCCACGGAGTAATCAGATAAGAGACGGGCGCTCAAGTTTAATTGAATTTCCTCGCAAAGTTTACGCTGCCACCCCTGGCCGGCGAGCGCCCTGATTGGAGCAGCGTCGACCCGCTCAAAGACATTGTTCCCGAGCGCATAGCCAGGGCTGTGCTGTGTATAAACGATGTACATGAATGGTTGGCCTGTCTATTGTTTGGTTATGTAAAACTATGGCTATGTTAAGAGCTTGTGGTTTGGTTTTAGTAACAATAGTTTTTTTTTTAAATATGGATCGATATTGGAAATTTATGAACGACGTGTTTTTTTTAGTTTTTTCATTTTCAGCAGGGCAATAGTGTAATACACTATCAGTAGCAATGGCTTTCATTTTGACAGTTCACCATTTATTGCGTCATTTTCGTTGTTAAGCAGAGAAATATTTCGAACATATGAAGCAATGGATTATAAATATTCTTCAAAATGATTCAGATTAAGATCGATTGTGTGTAACGTAATTAGGGTGCTGGTTGTCTTGTTATTCGGATAGAGCTTCGACCATATGCTCCAAAAGTGGCAGTGTACGAATGAGAATTGGACATCCTTCATCCATCCAAGGCTTAGCGCGCACCACGTTTACCGTTGCAGAAAATAATCCGCAATCTGTGAACAATACCAATACACTTAATAGTGTTGGACTCTATTAAGCAATGCGATAAATAATCGCTTGAAAAATTATATTAGCATTCACGATTTTATTTCGCATAAACATGCGATTGAAAAAATCGCATCGCAGTGCGCGCTTACCTTTAAAGTAATCGTAAAATGCACGACTACTTTCCGAAGAAATTCATTATTTTGTTATCCTACATACCTACTACAATACGTTCATTTAGGTCCTATGAAGACATAGGTAATTATATGTTTTCCAGTTAAAATATTTTCTGCAATAAAATAAAAAGACATGCTCCAATTAAACTATGGGGCGCGGAAAATATGTATTTTATTAATCATAATTATTTTAAGCTAACCGTCTTTGGACACTAATCATCACGCGTAACGAAGAATGCATTGCGTAATAACAAAATTACATTTGCCATTGGCAACCAACTATTCATTGAATTATGAACTTTATTAAAGAAGCTATAGGGGTGATACATGTGTTTGGTAGTAGAAAAACAATGGCCCAAGGTTGGCGATGATGCCATCCCGAGTTGGTTCCACTTTTGCTAAGAACTGGGCCGACGGAAGTGTGCATTAGCAGTAATGTAACGCGCGTATAGTAAGATAGTAAAACTATTTCAAATGGGCCTCGTTGGTAATTCGAAAGGGAAATGAAATGACATTGTTTCTAGAGTATTGTGACTGTCACGCGTTTGTGAATGCATAAAGATTATTTTAAAGATATGTTTTATTATTCACAGAGCTTGTTTAAGGTTTTTTAAGGACCCGGACCAAAGGGCGGACCAGAAACATTTAAATGTAGGTCCTAAGAACAAAAACGAACACACACCTATGGACAGAATCCTAAGAATATATAGTTTAATGAGAAAAGTGCAGTCTTTTAACAATTGGACTACTTTAGGCAAAAGTGTGCCTGAGATTTTATTCTCCATGAATTTTCAAATTTTTTACAGACCAGTGTAGGTACCCACTACTTACGTAAAATGAGCATTATATTTATGTGTACATACCTAGTGATGTATTTTTCGTAAACAATTAGCTCCCTTATTCATAAACGTTGCTTAAAGTTAAGTAGTAATTAGCGACTGTTTAATCATACATTTTTGACGTTTAATCATCACTTAACTCTAATCATCGTTTATAAATAAACCCCAAAGTGGCAGACCCACCGTTTTATTTAATCCTTCGGAATGGTGCCAATACTGACAATCGATACAACAAAAACTCCGGTTCCATGCGTATTCCCGCAAATTCTTTGCACAAAGTAAGTCAACCAACTTAATATATAAACGGTCCGTCCCAATAGCTCCAATTGCGATGTTAATTACACCGGGATCAATTAAACACGTAACATGTAATAACATGTACGCGCCATTGAGTTTCATAACCCAATTATTTAAATATTGTTGAGTGGGAATCCAGTAAAAGCTGAGCGGTTTATCGCTTGAATATAGCACCATAATTGTATTGTTGCGCTTTCTTTTTTAGGGTTCCGTACCTCAGAAGGAAAAACGGGACACTTATAAGATCACTTCGTTGTCCGTCTGTCTGTCCGTCCGTCTGTCTGTCCGTCCGTCTGTCAAGTCCTTTTTTCTCAGGAACGCGTAGAGTTATCAAGTTGAAATTAATATCAAATACTGCAAAAGGCTACAATCGCTTGAAGCAGTGAAAGAATCAAAGTTTTAATTAAACGGAATCAAAAGATACGGGCGTTTATGTTCCATTTATGCCGCATATTTTGACACTCGCAAGGGAATCAAAACCTATAGGGTTCTTCCCGTTGACCTAGAATCATGAAATTTGGCAAGAAGCAATGTCATGTAGCACAAGCACGCACAATGGTCCATCTGAAGGACTAAGTGCGGAAACCAAACCCGTAACATAGAACATGTAGCACAAGTATAGGAAAAAATCTGAAAACTGTCTGTCCCAGCCACCTATTTGAAGCCATCGGTCCATCTAGCTGGGGGGTGTCCTGCACTACGCTTGCCGATACGATATCCTAGGCAAGGCACAAAACGATAACGTGTCTATATTAGCTGAATCGTAGTTCTGTGTCTTGGAGTTTTGCATAAACAGTAATGAAAATTATACATGGGGTGCAAGTTTTCTTCAATAAGCCCTTAGCACCTTGCTTGCTTGTTTTCTGTGTGTATGGTTTTAATTCGATGGTTTACCTTCAGCACACGACGGTCTGCTATAAATAAACCATCGAATAAACAAGGCTGTTGCTGAGCAGCAGAAAAAATACTGAAGTAATAATCATTAATTAATTCATCTTCGTAGCATCATTCATCGCTTAGCTCTATAAAGAGTTCGTACCTTAGCTATTAAGAAAAGCACAAGTGTGGATAATAAATGCCTGTAGTGCATTCTGATAGCGCACTCTTACGCGTAACCACTCGGAATTTGTACTACAATAGCTGATAGTGATCATTATTATAATTAGACTGAAAAATTACCTAGGTCAGATTCTTTTAACGGTCGCTTGCATGCTCTGAATAGTGGTAAAGACGCCAGCACATCAAGCTACTATAATCTGTCAAATTTCTTTATTAGATTTTCAACTTTATCGCTAAAGCATTAAGCTTCAAGGTTGATTGGGAAAACATGACAGTTTCGGGTAGCTTGACCTGCTGGCGTCTGTACCAAAGGACCAAATCTGCCTCTTCATCATCATTTCAGCCGGGAATCACCCACTGCTGGGTATAGGCCCCCCCTTTCCTCTGCCATACTTCCCTGTTCTGTGCGTCCTGCGACTTTGCCGATATCGTCAACCCAACGCGCTTTTGGACGGCCCTGATTTCTTTGGCCTAACCTTGACCACCATTCGCCTACCTAGTATAATTTCCGCTGATTAATATGTAAAAATGTATAGAAGCCTAAGAGGCTTTCGCTTTCATTTAAAATTTATTAGAACTTTACTCACTTTTTTACTTTACTTTTCCTTTTTTTTTGTTCCTCTCTCTCTTTGTCCTTAAAGTTTTGAATAACAGAAAAACCAAAAAAAGAATATCCAAATCCCCATTGCGAAACCTTGGAACACTCTTACTGCCAAAAACCACACGATGTAAGTACAGACGCCAGCACATCAAACTATTATAATCTGTCAAACTTTAATATATTTTCAACTTTATCGCTAAATCATTAGGTTCAAGGTTGATTGGGAAAATTTGACAGTTTCGGGTAGCTTGATGTTCTGGCGTCTGTACCTCCGACTACCTTTGGCTCGTGGACGAGTGTCTCTTTCGCATTTATCCTCCCTACGCGCAGGTATTGACCCGCTAGAAGAAGACAAAACCCACGTCATCTACTTATTATACTGATTTAATACTAACTTAAGTAACGTTAATACATACGGTTAAAAATAACTTAGCAGTAACTTTCTACATACGTAAGTGTTATTAAGTTGAACGGCGAATTTAGAGCGCGAATAAAAATACCTTTGTCTTAAGAAACTTTCGATTTGGTGATAATTATTTTATAATTGTTGCAATAGGCTGTAAACATATTTCGAGAGGTTTTATAGTCTCGAGATAAAATCAAGGTTTTTTTACAAGCGATATTTTGAAGGCTTATGTCCGTTTTCACTAACATAAGAGAAAAGAGAGAGAGAGAGTGTTTTAAGAGTATTCTTTGTTCTAAACATAAATGTAACACCTGAATATTATTGCACGTTGGATTTACAAGTCTCGTGGTTGAGGTTAGGGTTGAAAATTCAACAGAGCGCTTTCGTTTACATCTGTCTTATACTGATTGAGGCCTGCCAGACAGGCCTATTATATACACCAGGCAAATTCATCTGATGGGGTCCTCCATCAATGTAAAGAAGCTCAAACAACGTTACAGTTATTCAGCACAGTCTTATGCAGTTGCCGAGAGTATCAACAACACTGTCACAAATTGCATGAGACTGCTTGAAAATTGATCTTGTTTTGAACATTTAGTTGCAGTCGGGTTTTTGTTTTTATATTTTTTGCTAATGCTCCCTGAATCGACTACTTATTGCACTGAGTGAATTAGAGCTTTCAAGTTTTCAGGACTGCTATTTTCAAAACCTACTTTAACCGGAAAGAGGCTAGCTTTTGTATCCCACATAAATAGGTTTCAAATTAAGGCATTTAAAGAATGATAAGGCGATATAAAACGTCCAAGAAGATCGCATCTATCATTGTAAGTTCCGGCCTTGTCCGCCGGCGCTGGCGCCGACTGCCGGAATCGACGCGTGCGCACTTTCTACGCGCCTATAATTAAATGCAGTAAGCACGACTCTTGTAGGTGGGACCTTATTAGTACCTATTATTATCTATTACATAAATAATATCTAGTAATTTAGTTCAGTAGTGAAAGTGCTTGAGGTGCCAGTGATATAAACCTTTGGACCACCAGAGGAGGTTCTCTAATAGGTCGAACGAGGATTTTATGGCATGATCTAATGTAAAGTGAAGTTGAGTAGAAAGAACAAGAAATGTACGGTCACCAAAGGATATAAGTAACCAGGGCCGTCGGATATAGTTGAAGTTTAATAAGAAACCGATTGATGTTTTCGTATAAAAAAATTTGTTAATAGAAAACAAACAGTTCATTGTTTCTTTATTGTCTACCTGAACGAACTATTAAGCATAGCATCATCATCTGCCTAGCCTTTTCACAACTGTGTTGGGTTCGGCTTCCAGGCTAACTGGATGCAGCTGAATACCAGTATTTTACATGGACCGACTGCCTACTTGACCTCCACACCCAGTTACTGGGTAATACGATACCCCTTGGTGAGATTGGATGTCGCACTTTCGGGCTACTGACGACCCGTAACGACTGTCAAAGATCCATGAATGACAGCCAGGATCAACGGCAGTGCTTTCCGAGGCGGTCTTGGTATGCGAAGATGGTCACCCATCAACCGCGGCAAGCGTACCTTAACCTGATCGATCGATCCGTGCGGCTGTTATTTCTTAGCCACAAGCCCCACAGGCCTCCTCTGTAAGCATTTACTATTATGACAATAATACCTAGCCAGTCAGCAAGGTGGTAGGTGGGCTGGCTGCCCCTGCGCCGGACGTAATACACATATATCGCCACTTGTGGAGGTAACTACAATGATATAAGTGCTTGGGGTAATATCATGATGATTATTATTTAAATGGCTTATTAGGTACGGATATGATCTTGAGTGGATGGAAACAAAAGACGAAGGACGTTCCGCTGTGGAGGTATTTAGGTCACCAAGGTCTTTGACCCATTAGCCCAGAATAGAATTCTGCTGAATATACACCTGGACTTATCAAACTGTGAAAAGTAAGATACAGGGTGGCAGGAACATCGACGCGTAAACTGAAGCCATGAATTCAGCACATGGTTCTAGACTTCCTAGCGTAGGCTTTTTCGTCGGTTATAAAAAAAAAATCTGTTGTTTCATAGAAAAGTGCAATTTATTTATCCATTTCAGGTATCAAGGTCCATTATATAAACACATACAATACAATAATAGTATAACTTAAAAATACTATAAATATATACAAATTAAATTACACTACAATACCTACGCGGTCGAAATGTATGAAAGAGCAATTTTTTTTTAAAATAACTGACTAAAAATTTCAACGCAGTCGGGTTTGGAATCATGTACTGAATCCATGGAAACAGGTTGTCCGTCGATGGCCCTGCCACCCTGTATACCCGAGTACCACAGAAATCTTAATAATTATTAAGATTTCTGTGCCGAGTACCATGGACACTAATCTGAAAGTCTGTAAATACACCGATCCCTTCGTCCTGAAGGTGTTCTTCAAACAGGCATTCAGCAATTCTGCTTGGCGTCAGACTTGGTACGGTGGTAGTACTTCCTTAGTCCTTCACAAAGAGGTCTATTAGTTATCTACTATCAAGTTTGCATTCAAAAGTTAGTTTAATATAATGAGTTCTTCTAAACTGCACCGTTGTTTAGTGCACGCACAATACAGCTACCGTAGGTATTCAGATTACAGGTAGCCGATAATTTAGGTTTAGCTTATTTACGGATAACAACCGTTTTCTTTAGTTAGAGAATTATCTTTGTGTATAAAATGTTATATATTAAGTTTGAGTGCTTATCCTGTTTCATCATTTCAGCCGAATGAAGTGACTGCTAGACATAGGCCTCCCCCAAGCACCGCGCCACTTCGACCGGTTCCGTGCTTCTCGCATCCAGAGGATTCCTGCGGCCTTATCCAGTTTGTAGTTCCAGGTCTCAGCCTAATTTGAATAAATGACTTTTGATTTGGTTTGATTTGCACACGATTAAATATGGTTTTTACATTTGGCATAAAAGGCCAAAACAAGTGGATGCGGATTTTTTTTTGGCGCTCACTAACACGTTGTGTATGTGTACGGCATATATTTATATACTAACACAATTTTTGATTTTGATTTTATTGTAAATTATTTAATTTAATGTAATGTTAGTATTGTTTAAATTGATTTTATTTAATTTTAGTGTGTTGTCTATGTATGTACCAATTGATTTTAATTTAATTGAATGTATTGAATGGATTATTATTACCTGCACTGGTGGTGTATTACGGCCCACTGCGTGTCATAAAAAGGAGGCTTGTGTTCTACTACCAGAACATTATAGGCTGATTATGTATGGGATTACCGGCAACAAATAGTCATCCCCACTTCAGAGTTCACACAAATCAAGATATGAGGGCGGAGTGATAAGTCTGGTAAATATCTATTTTGGAATAAAATGATCGCAAATTGCATGGAACCTCCTTGTTCACAACTCTTTTGAGGTTAGTTTTTTTTGACAGCCATTAAAGAAAAACCACTGAACACGTTTTTGCAAAGATGGAGAAAAATGAATTTCGTGTCGTGATTAAACATTATTCTTGCGCAAAAAACCTTAACGGAAACGAAACAAAAACTTGATAAATATTATGGGGACTCTGCTCCGTCGATAGTCTTTGTTTCATGTTTATGCCTTTTCACTCATGCCGTGGTAACAATATTAACAAATCAGCAATTGGTAGCAGCGCTGACTGTGACATACAATATCTATTCTATAATAAACCTGAAGAGTTTGTTAGTTTGAACGCGCTACTCTGTGGAACTACCAGTCGGATTTGAAAACATCTTTTTGCATTTGATAGCCTAATTCTTGAGGAAGGCTTTACGCTGCCGCTGGGACCCTTAGCAGCCGAGCAAAAAGATAATAGCGTGGGCAGGCGATGCGATGCGACGGGGTGGGTCGAGAATCAACGAATATAATAAATACCAACGTCATATCGTAACTGGGTATCGTATTACCCAGTAACTGGGTTGTGAAGGGGACGGTAGGCAGCCTCTCCATGTAAAATACTGGTATTCAGCTGCATCCGGTTTGACTGAAAGCCGACCCCAACATAGTTGGGAAAAGGCTAGGATGATGACCATTGTCATATCATTGTGTGTGTACTCTCATACCGTAGGTAGTAAAATGTTGCCCAGTCAGCAAAAAAGTAGTGCAGATGACTGCAATAGGTACGCCGGTTGTTCGTTCTTGATATGCGACTGTCACTTGTTTATATAAGCAGGTGACTGTGGTTCTGTTTCTAACTGTCATTTGTTTCAGTTCAGTACTGCTACCTTTTAGAAATAACTAATTCCAAGCCAGCCGTTATATAAGCTATAGTCCTACAAACAATCTACGTACCTGAAAGATCTAGAAGTGTATAAAATCAATGATGAATGATTACAAGCCGGCGCGGCGAGTGCATAATGCATAAACTTGTATTGTTATTATACGTTACGTTATAAATATCTGCTGCTCGTAACTATTACGGAGCAGCACCATCTGTGCAGTTACTTAATCTGTCATATTTTATGACGCGAGACGATAGTAAACGTTTGTCTTATTCCTTATTGTAGAACTTGATTGGCTCCTGATACTTTTGCAGTAGGTACCAACAGATCGCTCAAAACTCCAGTGGCATACTAAGGATTAAAATTGCTATGAACTGTGCGATGTCTCAACATTCCACAGATAACACAAACTAATGAACTGACGTCTGATGTGTGGCTGTTTTTTGGTTCTTTGAAACCTTAATAATATTTGTTTTTTAAGCAAAAACTTGTTAGGTAATATTTATGTTTATTTATAATGTATTCATGCTTATTATTTATTTATAAGAAGTTAAATATTAGTTAATGTATTATTACTTAACTATTTAAGTGATTATGTATTTATGTTTTCGGTATTGGAAGGTGGAAATAAAAAAGTCGTGCTGAATGATAACAAAAATATTTATTCGTTTTATTTATTTATAAAATTAACAAACTTTTATGATAATTGTGACGTCACATTCCTGCCTAGTATAAAAGAAGTTCTCTTGTTTTGCGTTCATAAGATTTTTTGTTGTTTATGTACCCACAATAACAACAAGGAAAGGATATTCTTATAACACAAATATGATTGTTGAGACCCACTTATTATAGGTATCGGTATTCAGCAGACTTTATTGAAAACTAATTTAAATGATTTAGACACTATGAACATGTTTTTTTTTTATGTAACGTCACAATTAATGTATTGAGGTTATAGCTTAAGTGTTCGTTTTCTTGACGACAAGAAGATTGAAGCTAAACCTCAATTTAAGATCATTAAATAATTACGGATATATCAATAGGTATTACTAAATACATATTTAGTTACACCGTATAATTGTTAAAACCAAAACATTTAAATAGGTTATATGGGGGAATGGGATATTTGGATATAGGTTATAGGATATTTGGTGAATAGGACAATTGTCCTGGACAAATGTTATTAGTGTTAACTCAGCTGGGCAAATGTTGCGCACAGTAGGTAGAATGACATCGTCTAATACTTCTAAAAAAGTAGAACTGTTGGCGCGTGGAGGAATAGAAGCCAATTCTCCTGGACCTGCTGCACTCATCCGTCCCCACATATTAATTGTAATTTGACCTGAGTCTGTATTAGGGATTACGTTTTTATCACACCAGCGAGTGTTATCCTTGCGCCATAAATGATTACTACCCTTTTAACTAGATTTTTATGTCTTTTCATCTGAAAATATGGTAGTATTCCAGTCAAAATCTAAATAACCCCGTGCGAAACGTAATCATTCTTGTTTATGTCATTCTGTCAAGAAGGGCTTTTAGCTGGTCTTCTGTGATGCAAGCCTTCGGCGTGGAGGGCACGGCGAACAGTTTGCAATGTCGAATAATACCACAAACTGTCTAGTTGGTGTGAAACCATTTGTTTCATACTCCCCTACCATAAATGTCGTCGCTGCGCCTCGCTAATAAGCGACGGCCTTCCACTTCGCTGTCGATTCCACTTCGCTGTCGGCTAGCAAGGCTACCCTCTTCCTCATATCTCTTGATCCAGCGACTTACAGTATTCCTCTAAAAAAAAAGTGATTTAAAGCAGCAGATAAGAAAATACCAAAGTGACTTCATTTTTATATAATATAATAATATTTATTTAATATAATATTAAAATATTAAAACTCTGCATTTATAAATCCAATAATAAACATTAATTATTTATCTTTTAGGCTTCATGATGGATTTAAAAAATAATAAAAAGATTTAATCTCATAATACTCACATTCAGTCCGGTTTCATCAGATATTTCTGTTCTATTAAGACCACTTTTATGCAGCGCAATAATAGTCGCTCTCGCCTCAATATTAATATTTGCCTGCATTTTGAGAATAAATACAATACCGTTATCTTTTAAATCACACGTCACTAACCAACAAATACAACCAAACGACAATGTTCATTCCGATCAAGTTAACTACTTATTCATAAAACTCATGTCTACCTCACAGAAATCTAAATTCTTTATTTAGTTTTCTATGATCTAGCTTTCTAACTTTACGAAATGTGTGAACAAAGCGAACAAGATAAAGAATAATTATATTTCTGTCCCATTACTTCCAATCGTGAAAAAACTTACAAAAGGTCGATGTACTGCGTGAGATTTGAACACACGGCTCACTGATTCACGCGTCCATCTGCACGCGCTTAACCGCTAGGTCATCTTGACTCATATTATAACGTTGGAATTATGAACTACAATCACTTGTTGACGACAATGTGTTTATTTTCTTGAAACTAGAAGGACGTAAGTCAAATTAAACGTCAAGCTATTACTTTGTGAGATTGCCTATGGACTTTTGGTCAACACTGTACAGACGCCAGCAGGTCAAGCTACCCGAAACTGTCAAACTTTCTCAATCAACCTTGAACCTTAATGCTATAGCGATAAAGTTGAAAATCTATTAAAGAAATTTGACAGATTGTAGTAGCTTGATATGCTGGCGTCTGTACATGTCCTAACTGAGCTCCTTAAGTTCTGAGTTGCTGCACGATTACTGAAAAATGCGTGCACTGACTAGACAGGTCCACTCAATCTGTGTGCTTGTTTCTTCAAAATACCATTTCGGATACCAATCTACATGGTCTTCACATGACCTGACCAATATTATATATGTCTTTAAAAATATAATTGACGCGTAAAAGTGTTTTGTATAAACCAGCTTCATCAACATCTGCCTAGCCTTTTCCCAACTATGTTGGGGTCGGCTTCCAGTCTAACCGGATGCAGCTAAATACCAGTATTTTACATGGAGTGACTGCCTATCTGACCTCCACAACCCAGTTACTGGGTAATACGATACCCCTTGGTGAGACTGGTTGCCAGACTTTCGGGTTTCAGACTACCCGTAACGACTGTCAAAGATCCACGAATGACAGCCGGGACCAACGGCTTAACGTGCTTTCCGAGGCACGGAGGGGTCTCGGTATGTAAAGATGGTCACCCATCCACAGACCAACCGCGGCAAGCGTAGCTTAACCTGACCGATCGACCTGTGCGGCTGTTATTATTTAGCCACGGGCCCCAAACAAACCAGCTTAGAGAAATAAAATCATTTGTCATTTATAACTTCGGGAATCGAATCCAGGACCTAATTCTCAGCAGTAGCCCTTACGACCTCTAGATCAATGAGGCATTCGATGCAAATATAGAACTCCAAAATAAAAGGCGATGCTTCTAAATTATATATTTTACGTCTATTGTCAAACAAGCTGTTTCATAGTAATGTGCGTAAGTTACCTACGCGGTTGAAATGTACAGAACAGCAATTTTCTTTTTTATAACCGACGAAAAACATTCTATGCTGTCTATAATCATGTGCTGGATTCATGGTAACAGGATGCGCGTCGATGTCCCTACCACCCTGTATACAGGGAAATCTCGTGTGTAACAATAAAACTAGGAATGCTCATTATGCTATTATTATTATTTATTTATAATCAAGTAACAAAAGACTCATACTAATTATTAGGCATACAATTTCAATAACAATACAAACATAAAATAAATTAAATTAAACTTATTCAATACATTATTGGTCACAAAAATAAAAATATAAAAACAAAAATAAACTTCATAATTACAACCTTCTAGTCGGCATAGGAACAGCAACATGCCTGCCACAGCAATGCCGGACATAAGGGCAGTCCAGCCTGTTCGCAATCATTGCCAGGATAGCATTGGGGCTGGCCCGCACCCGGCGCACCAGGTACCTACCCTGGGGATTACCTTTATCCGCCCGGAGCTTTAGTTCTTATTTCAGAAGATATGAGTCTATCTTGCATGCTTGTGCATATCCCACGCACTGAATATATATATGTACCAGATTTACTTCCATCTTACGTCATTTAATTAATATATGATTTAACAACGGACATAGCAGCTTTAAAAAACCTAATTAGTGTCTACAATATGGTCATATCAGATACAAAGACAAAATTTCAACGAGAAAAAAAGACCTGTATAACGTTATACGCATAACAACAGTCTTATAAAACAACTAATTAATGAGAATATTAACTGAAACACTTTCTTGCCGGAAATAAGATTAAATTGGACTGTGTTTAATAAGTCGGACTATATTAAAATTGTTGATATACAGCACCTACAATAACCCTTATGCATAATCAGCCTACAACGTTTCCACTGCTGAGACACAAGCCTCCTTACGGGGAGAGGGAGTGGGCCGTAATCCACCACGCGGGCCAAGTGCGGGTTAGTAGATGTCACAATCACAAGTCTTCGATTTTTTTGGTTCTAGGACATGCCGTTTTCCTCACGATGCGATGTTTTCCTTCACCGTTTTGAGAGCAGTGGTGATGAAATAATTTACACAAAGTAAAGTTGGGTTCAAAACTACCACATACAACACTCGTAAGTCGCGGTCGTTACCACTTGGATTTCTCCTCGTTGAATCTAATACAAAAACAGATTATTATCCTATTCACTTGATGAGTGATTGGAAATGGGCTTTAAAAAAATAAAAATTAAAAATTTTAAGATTAAAATAGCAAGAGCAAATTCAAATCAGCTGTTAGCTGTAGTGTTGCCACAGGAAAAAAAAGTAAAAACATATAGTTGGATGTAATGACGTATGACCTACATAGGTTGTAAGATTTGCAATAAAACAGCCCTTCTATTAACAAGAAGAATTATGAGCAACGTTGAGGAGGAAATCCTTTCCGAAGCATCTGCTGTGCGTTTCGTGATAGCTATAACCTAGGAGTGTTTAAGTCTGAAATGAATAGGTTATTATAACAGTAAACTTGCTTAGTTTGGCTTGCCAAGCGAGTCCTATCATCGACCACATCTTTACTGACCATTACGGTCATCTGATGACTAGACATAAAAGGCTAACAGAAAGAGACGTATGCGTTATAAATGTTCATAAAAAGAAAAAAAAAAAAATCCATAATTACCATAACTGAGAATAATTCATTTAAAATATGTTAATTGATTACTTAAGTTGTGAATTAATGTACATACTTCATTAAAATGTTACACTCTTAAGTAGAGTTAATCAGTTTTCTTTATGCGTTCTTATGTCAACGGAAACGATACTGAAAAGACGTAGTTAAGTTGTTTAACAAATACAGTGGGTTTTAACTTCCTGTATGCTGTGAATTATGATATGAAACCAAGTTCTAGGTCTCAGGATTTTGTAATATCTTGGTTTAAAACAGTGTCCTGGAGTTTCTTGCCCGTTCTTCTTCGTAGAGATCTACATTTTGGAATAGGCAACTAGCGTCAATTTTCTGACTAACTGATCGACTCTGACAATTCAAAAGTTGTGATGGTTTAAATGAAATAAATGCTTTCACTTCAAATTTTCTCTGGACGATAGGATTCATTACAGTGGGTTTTAAATTTTTTACCTTCTGTTTCCTTTAAATTGAGATGTGAAGCCAAGTTCTAAATATTCGTAGGTCATTAACTTTTTTTCTCTGGGCGATGGGATTGGCCCATTCATTAATCATTGATTGATTCATTAATCATTGATTGGTATTTAATGCAGTACCTAAAGTAGTTTCTGTCCATGATAATTAAGGTTACAGAAGTCAACACACGTGTAGCCGTTTGCAGCTAATATCGAAAAAACTCATTACTTCATATGTAGATGAAGAAATAAAATCGCCAAAGGTGTTGGTAAAGATTTTAGAGCAATGAGAATTCAGACAATATATCTGTATAATGATGATAATCGTCGGTTGTCATTTCATTAAAAAGTCTAACGGGCCTCTGCGAGTTAGCTTCGACCGGTCCAGAGCAATATAAAAAGAAAAAAAAAAACTTTATTGATGCAAGTCCTTACGATTATGCTTAATATCTAGCTAGAGTTCACAATAACTAAAGGCGCACAAAAGTGGAAACCCTGACTCCTAAACTAGGAATACCTATGACTTAGGAGTCAGTGTTCTACTGCCAGTTGGACACTAAAAACCCTATGGAAATTAAGAGCTCGTAAGCTACAGTTACATAAAAAGAATATATTATTATGTTGTTATTTAAAGGAATAACATTTAACACATATTATACGAGTATACCCACATATATGTACCTTGAGTATCGATATTAAAAAGCACGTCCTCTCTCTGTTACAACATGCTATATACCTGCATAATTGTAATACTTTCGCACACTCAGAAGCTTTAAGATCTAAGTAGGTTACAGTCTTGTCACTTGTCACTGATTGCGCTACTTATGCTAATTATAGTTCAAAATGTAGTAACTGGATATAAAATGACGGAAGCGCATCTAGAAAAACTATTAATTATACATTATTATTTAACACTTTAATTAGCCGTCATAGTTGCTTCAACGCAAATTAACTAGCAGGTAGCGACGACGCTACTTGTTAAAAAAAAAAAGATTTCGCTTTGGTCATCTTCACTTTCAAGTAGAGCTTAGATTTGATAAAAGATAAAAATCTCTCCTTGTTCAGATTGTTGAAGTTCTTACTGATCATTGGTTCTTCATTTCCAATTTTCAACCAACCTTCTATACTAATGTTGGGATTAGCTGATTGATTTTATAGGCTAATTGTTAAGGGAACTTCAGGAATAATATAATAGAAGACAGAATCATTCCTATCATTTATGTTGTCAATGAAATCAGGTCTTAAAACCTCAATCAACTCAGCCTATCGCAGTCCACTGCTGGACATAGGCCTCTCCCATGCTGCGCCACAACACCCTGTCCTCCGCCTTCCGGATTCAGTCTGTCCCAGCCACGTTTTTGAGGTCATCGGTCTAGCTATATAACCTAACTAATTAGATACCAAAGTCCAATTAGATAGAAGATAAATTAAAACGCATTCATAGAAGAATATTGGATTAAATGATTGGTTTCAAACTGGTGAATGAAAGGTGTTGTCAGACCTTGCAATTAAGTAGTTGCACAAGATGAACTTGTCCGACTAGCTTGTCAATAAGAAACATCACCTACACATACCCACTAATGGTATGTAGGTATTTATGTAACTTATCAACGCACCTTGGAACAGAGTATTAATTTATTTGATCGAGATGATTGATATCTTGACACAAATTGGGTGCTTACCAAACAAATAGGGGTTCCAAAGTAAAGTATGGAGTTTGGTAACGTTATTATTTTATTTTAAGATAGTTAGACTTCGTAAAACATCAACGTTGTGGGCGCTGTTCTAATTCGTCAAGTAGTTTTAAAGAATCTTTATTTCTCATAAGAATATGATACAGATCACTTATATGAGATTTTAATCGTCGTCTTATGCATACATGCAGATGTAGAACAAGTAAAACAATAACAACAATGTACGAGATCAGTAGCAAACAAAGCAAAAGTGTAGGTAGTTACATAATATATAAAACAAGTTAATACAGCTGGCCAATTTAACACCAAGTTCGTTAGTCAAAAGGAGATTACGTGTGGGGTTTCACAGGGCTCGGTTTTAGGTCTCGTTGTGTGGAGCCTTGCATACGACTCGGTCCTACGTGTCGAAGTTGTTAAAGTTGTTTGTTACGCAGACGACACTCTTGTTGGCCGGCTTGCCCAGCTCGGGGTGGTAAGAATCATAACTACAAGTAGTGTGCCTTTAGCTATCACCGCAAAACCCGAGGCAATACCACGTTATAAAAAGCCGAGAACCAGAGACTCCAGATGTGCCCATACATATATGTATCTGGGACTAATCATGGATGATTGGTGCTGCGAAGAGCACTTTGTGCCCCTACTCCCCCGGATGACCATAATTATACACTTTTGCTAGATGCACTTGTGTTACTTAGCTTAGAGCAGAGATTAAAATCTTCTCTAAGACCTGGCAGGTTTGCTAATAAAATCGATAAGGCTACCTAATGCATACCAACGCAAACGCCCCTAATTCCGCAATATCGCTCCAATCTCTATCATTACATACGATTGAAACATAATTTAAAAATACCGATACCAAGTTCTTCTTACCAATGGTATGTTTATGATATATGTGCGAGTTATATAAATCAGAGTTACATAAACGTAATTAGGAATCAGTTGCTATAAGAAAAAGATAAAAACTATGCAGTATGTAATGATAATCATGTTGCGAAAGTGATTACAATTAATGTGGGCACATGTAGTGTTATTGTTTTTTTTTGTGGCGCTAGTAACCTACAGTATATAAATGAGGTTTCTAATGTATGTATGCTTGATGAGTTGTTAGGTGAAGATTGTAGAAAATATGATAGGCATATACGTAAGAATAGATGAAAGGACTGACTGTGTGAGCATAGGTGCAAAATTCTATGATGAAGAAGAATTAAATGCAAAATTAGAAGCTAAGTAACTTGACAGAACTGCTGAAGAGCCTCATAAAAACACTTGAATATTTAAGATTTTCGTGCAAATTACGATAAAGTAGCATAGCTGTAAGATAAGTGACAGTCGCAGTGGATCAACTGTGATTCCCAAAGGACCAATTGCCAACAATAATGGTCCTTTGAGTAATATTGCAAACAGCACGAGGGACATCAGTCTTAGAGTGGAGACGGGGAAACAGTAAAAAAACACAGACGGAGAACCGGAAAACCACCGCTCTGCGGTGGATCGTATACCTTGAAAAAGGCCTAAGACGGCGTACAGCAGAGTTATATGATGATGAATGAATTGCATCTCTATGCACAGCTTAAAATTCATTTCTTCTTGTAACACTTCGCACATTCCATAATACTTATAATTGCCTTAATCGGCACCCTAATTGCGTAACACACAATCAATCGGAATCGGTTCTATTTTGACAGTTCAACAACATTCATTGCGTTATTTACGTGTTGAGTAGACACATTTTTCGAACTTATGAAGCAATGGATTAGCAATTTGCTTCAAAATGATTCTGATTCCGATTGATTATGTGTTACGCAATTAGGGTGCTGTACCTATAAACATGCGTTAACCTGTAAACAAGTCCGGTCACTTTTTAATAAGTATTTCCTCCTTGCCAAAGAAACGATAACAGCAAACAATTAAAATTAATTAAAAGTGGAACTCGAGATTATGACCCGAAATGCAAAATGAATGAAATGAATCTTGAAGCTGTGGTATGTCTGTCTGTACGTTTTGTTGTACAGACGCCAGCACATCAAGCTACTACAATCTGTCAAATTTCTCTAATAGATTTTCAACTTTATCGCTAAAGCATGAAGGTTCAAGGTTGATTGGAAAAATTTGACAGTTTCGGGTAGCTTGACCTGCTGGCGTCTGTACATACATACCATTGTTTTCTTTAGACTGTTAAATTAGATTGTTTCAATGCATATATCTTGATAACACGAACATCAAGTGATCATATTTGATTAATCTTTTTGTTTTTAGCTAACAAAACATATTTATGAACTGTTTTGCCTGCAACTGTCATTACTGTTTCAAAGACCTCTCCGTTTTTGATAGACTAAAAAAATATAAGTGGCGTTGAAATCTTATCTGCGTTTGAATCTTTTTCAACTCCATTTTTTACAATTTGTTCTAGGTTTGTTATGCAAAAAGAATTGGGTCGCGTGCAATCATAACTTGCAGAGCTTTTATAATTGTTACTACACACACATGATACATACTACTGACAGATTAAATGGCCGTACCAACACCCAACAGTGCAGTTATTCAAGCTGCCTTAAATAGCGACAGTCTGTTGTGAAAAGCTACAGTAGCTGTATATTTTATTTACGAAATTTTGTATAGGAGCTTATTTTTGATGGCGTGTGATTTGCTATGGCGACAGATATAGTGATCTTTACTGATTCCTGTAACACAGGTTAACCTAGCACGGGATTCAAGGGCTTCACATGTATGGTTGTAATATTTTTTTATGTCAATAAAGTTTTGTTTTTTTATCTTTCTCTTCTGACGAATATTTTCATAAGAAGCTCTTCTAATCATAAAAGGTTTCAAACATAAACTCAGAGAATATATTCCAATTAAAAAAATTACAGGCACTTTTGAATTGTCAAGGAGGCAGTCAGTCAGAAAAATCAAGTTAGTTGCCCATTCTAAAGCAACCTATAGAGAAGACCAGGCAAGAAACTTCACGGACTCTCTTTAAAATCAAAATATTATCTCCAGATCATCCAATTCTGGTTACATATATATTATACATGGTTACACTGTAAGCCGACTCCAGTATAGTTGGGGAAAAGCTAGGCAGATTGATTGACATGGTACAGACGCCAGCACATCAAGCTACTACAATCTGTCAAATTTCTTTAATAGATTTTCAACTTTATCGCTAAAATGTTAAGATTCAAGGTTGGTTGAGAAAATTTGACAGTTTCGGGTAGCTTGACCTGCTGGCGTCTGTACAAATTAAAACTAAGTTATCCACATATACTTAACCACATTATATTCTCGACCAAAGTCGCGGGTACGCTCAAGTACAGTATTATCACCTCTAAAGTTACGTCTTAAAGTGAACGGTTCCTTTGAACATTTCGCAATGGGAACTTGACTTAAAATCTGCCATCGATTGTACCAAAAAACTGGTTCAAACGAACCTACTTACTGATGACGTCTGGGCAACCACATTGAATGGCATTTAGCGGATGAAAAGTAATCAAAACATTGTTATTTTTCAGCCGTATTTTGGGTAGGTAAAGGACTTGCCCACAATTCGGCTGAAAAATATCAATGTTTTCCCTACAAGGTGAACTGATGACCTGGTAAAGGTCGCGAGAAGAAAGGTGCTATGCTTTAGGGAGATCCAGCAGTGGACGTCTTTCGGTCGAAAAGACAATGATGACATCATTTGAATCAGATGCAGGAATTTTAGATAGTACGTTTTATTATTTATTTATTATAATCATATTTTTATTGTTTGGTCCTTTTGTCAAATGTCAGGGTTTTTAATCGTATAAGGAGTGCCATCGATAGATGGGTAGTTAAGAAGATTTAGGATCTAATTTGACCTAGACTTTCATACTGGTATTTTAGGTCCATGACATTTTGACCTAACATTATTTATGGTAATAATGATGAGATAATATTACTTAAATGGTAATGTGCATTCAAACCTGTGCACTCATATCAGGGGCATTGGAATCTCGTCTGTTAGGAGTGTTAGCGATTACTGACTGGCTTTGAGATTTTTCTCAAAAGTAAATGTGAATTCTGGAAGTCAGGAGCATCATGTAACTAGTTAGTTTGAATGCAGCAATGTTTAAATTTTACAAAAGCATTGCTTTGTTCTTCTAGTTCAACTACTCTACGTCGTGTTCTTATATCAATTACCAGTCTATAATGTTTTCACTGCTGGGACACAGGCCTCCTCTCTGTGAGAGGGAGCAGGCCATAATTTACCACGCGGAACCAGTGCGGGTTTGTGGATGTCACATGTCTTCGTCATGGTCTTTTAATCAATTTTCTTAAATACGGGTAACTATTCCCTAGGCCGGTTAATAGCTTCTTATAAGACCTCATTCTGATAAAACATACCTAATCATTCTCTAGCTGCTCCACCGCGCTATCCGCTTCATCGTCACACAGTAACCTTACCTTAACAATTACATAAACAACATCGTATATATCAATTGTGCTACAGGTGAACTGCTACCATAAAACAAGTATCGAATGTGGAGCGGAGCCGTGATACCGTGGGATCAATTGATGTCACTCATCTTTGTTTCATGCTGCATACGATTGCGCTAGTAATATTTTATCTGTGTTAGATGTGTTTCGGTGATTGTAAAATGTTTTTCTTTCTCATTTATGTTTTGATTGATAAATGATAAATGATTCTATTTCTGAAAGTATGTTTGTATAAATAATTTTACACGTCAATCATATTTTAAAAACTAGATGTGGTCGGCGTTACCTATCTCACTACTCTGAGAAAAAAGGTCGAAACCAACTTAGAGGTCACAGTCTCTTTTAAAGTCCAGACATAATCTTGGTCAGATCATGTGAAGACTATGTAGATTGGTGTCTTAATTGGTCTTCTGAGGAAAGAACCTCACAGGTTGATTGAGTGGACCTGTCAATTTTCAGTCAGCATTAGCTTAAGTTTTTCAAACATTTGTGTTTGCCTAATTTTTTACCACTGCAAATTTGGTTATTTCCGTATAGACAGTTTTCATACCTATTGAGTTTATTTATCCCACGGTGTTTACCTCGTTGCTTATATCTGAATCAAGCCTTCTACTACCGCGAAGTATAAACTTATCGAACAATTTTATCGTCGACAGTTCTCAGATAATCTGCTTATTTATGCAAATCTCTTCTGAACTGACAATTTATTTCACAAGACGGAAAGAGTATTGTTTTACTGCCTACATACATTACATAAATATATAGTATTACATTAGGTCATCGCCTATGTGTTTACCAGTCTAACTCGTTTACTGCAACAGAGGTTTCAAGTTGAGCTAATGAAAGTAAAATCTCGTTGGTACTCTCAGCCTCAGTTCATACTTTAGTTATCATATATTTATTCGACGGCACGGTTGGCGCAGTGTTTAAGCGATTGACTGCTGCGATGCGTGTCGCGGGTTCGATTCCCGCACGGAACAAATATTTGTATGGCCTCCAAGTAGTTATTCCGGGTCTGGCTCTTTGTATATGTGAGTTTAAATGTATGTAAACGCACCCACGATACAGGAGAAATTACTAGTGAGAGGCAACGTTTAAAAAAAAAATATTAGAAGGTTTTTTTTAACAACTTTGATATGATTGGTGGAGATGCGTGTAATATATCCAGCAAAATAATCAGGATTAAGATTAAAACATTCAAATCCCCGCACTCTTCATAGAACTCATATGCCATGCCGCCAGTGGACATATATACATACTGCTAGTGGACCCTCCAAGGGAGTCACCGGCACTGAACCTTTTATAGAAAGGTAAGAAAACTAAGAAACCTAAGAACCTTTTTTAACAAATTAAGAGTCGGTATCTAGGGAAACGCAGGTCAAGTTGGTTGCAAGTCGAAGAAAATATATGCAGTGTTGATTGCTTAAGTGTTTCAAGGACTTGTGGGAGGCTTTGCTCAGCAGTGGGATAGCAAGAAATAAGGAAAAGAAAGTTTAACCAGATCGTCCAAATCAGTTAATCTTAGCGGTTATACGAGTACATGGGACTCTAATAAATTCTTCAACAATACTGAAATTATCGTTGTAAACAGAGGCCCTAGCCCACATAAAACTGCAGCTTTCTTAATAAATATAGTATTAAAAACATAAACAAAATCACTGCTTTCATGCAGTTTTACGGCTGTCTTAACCAACACCATACTTAGACTTCCAACTTTACTAGTTTCTCCTTCGTGGGAAGTTCGATGACATTGCGAACATTTTTCCACCGCCAATTAGGATTTCCCGTTAGGCACGGAGCTCGGAAGTCCTAAAAGACCACTATTGAAACGCCATGACACAAAAACAAATGATGATTAAAGCAATTTCTTACACTCAAGTTTGACTTTCGACAATTGCGTTGATGAGTGATTTGATACGTTTTGTATTTAATTGATGCAGTATGTTGGTGCTTTAGAAGTAGGCCTATAAGACCACTATGGAAACGCCATGACACAAAAACAAGTGATGAATGAAGCAATTTTTTACACTAAAGTTAGACTATTAACAGTTGCGTTGATGTGTGATTTGATACGTTTTCTATTTGGTTGATGCAAGATGTAGATACTTTAGGAGCAGTCCTGGTTTACGTTAGACTGATAATTATTTAAGGATCTAACTAATACAGACACCCTTTAAATGACTCACTAGCATCTTTCGAGCTAGTGAGCTTTTTCTTTTGCGTTTTTTTTTGGCTTTCATTTATTGCAGTAGGTAATTGTGACATAGAATGAGAAAAATGAATTGGTTTGCCAAAAATGAATTTGGTCCTAGAAGTCAAAAAGGACCAAATAGGTGTATTTTTAATATATTTTATTTGGTGCTGGCTGGTATATTTTGTTTTGTGGCTGGTGGGTTGGTGTGACTGGGTATTCAGCTACATCCGGTTAGACTGGAAGCCGATCCCAACATAGTTGCGAAAAGGCTAGGCAAATGATGATGATTTTATTTGGTGCTTGCAATCTACGCAATAGTAGGAGCCAGATAAAAAAAGCGGCCAAGTGCGAGTCGGACTCGCCCATGAAGGGTTCCGTTGAGTTGATTGAATGAAAGGTAAATTGCGGTTTACGATTTATGACGTATTAAAAAAAACTAATAACTAGATCTCGTTCAAACCAATTTTCGGTGGAAGTTTACATGGTAATGTACATCATATATTTTTTTTAGTTTTATCATTCTCTTATTTTAGAAGTTACAGGGGACACACACATTTTACCACTTCGGAAGTGTCTCTCGCGCAAACTATTCAGTTTAGAAAAAAATGATATTAGAAACCTCAATATCATTTTGAAGACCTATCCATAGATACCCAACACGTTAACGTATGAGTTTGAAGAATTTTTTTTTTGAGTTTTTGTTCTAAGTATGGGAACCCCAAAAATTGTTTTTTTTCTATTTTTGTGTGAAAATCTTAATGCGGTTCACAGAATACATCTACATACTTACCAAGTTTCAACAGTTCTTATAGTTTCGGAAAAAAGTGGCTGTGACATACGGATGGACAGACATACAGACAGACATGACGAATCTATAAGGGTTTCGTTTTTTCCCATTTGGCTACGGAACCCTAAAAAGATATATAACATTTTATATCAAACGCATCTTTCATGAGTAAAGTCTCATACAATCACCTTTCAATAAATACTTTGTTGGTTTAAGACAAATTGCGACACTGCTGTCTCCTGCCAGTCTGTGTCGCAACTTGTGTAGTCTAGATGCAACTTTATACTGTAACTAGTGGGTAAACAGGCTTTTGTCATCACTGAGTGGTAGTTACATAGTTAACTACTATTAACTTGATTTTATAATAACTTCTTTCCTCTCAACTTGCGTGGGCGTTTCCTACATTACGAGTAGGTATGTACAGACGCCAGCAGGTCAAGCTACCCGAAACTGTAAAATTCTCCCAATCAACCTTGAACCTTAATGCTTTAGCGATAAAGTTGAAAATCTATTAAAGAAATTTGACAGATTGTAGTAGCTTGATGTGCTGGCGTCTGTACCTATGCGTTCACCCGCTAGTATTATTATTTGAATTTTTGACAGCTAATATGAATTTAATTTATAATTATTTTATTCTATTATATTATATTATTAGTGTGAAATGTTTTGTAAATTGTCTTCTATGGGCCTAGTTACCCGAAATAAATGAATTTTAAATTCATTTAATTTAATTATTTTTTCTGCATTATTTGTGCCATAGATAGAATTCTTAATTACAAAATTTTTCACACTTTAAAAAGTTTATTTTCATAGCAAGCTATTAGTGGCCCACTTCTGAGTTGCGTTCTTTATCAAAACGAGAGCATCCTCTTTTCGTTAAAAGCTAGGTACTATTTCCATTGCGTTTACGATGTTTTTTGATTGATTTTGAAAATATGAAACGTGATGTCATCATCATCCCTTATCCCAATTTATTTGGGATCGGCGCAACATGTCTTTTTCTTCCATACTTCTCTATTAATCGTCATCTCGGTAGCCACCCCCTTTCTAACCACATTCACACAGTCCATCCATAGTTTCTTTGGTCTTCCCCTACTCTTATAGAGGTACTTTGTTCAAATGTCCAAATATATGTCCAAATGTTTGATTTACTTACTACTTACTTATGCGATTGCAAAATGATCGATAAGTCGGTTTGATTAATTACTTATCAGCTGCTGTATGACCTGTACAATTTCAGTTTACATTTACTCTTCAATTTTTAATAAGCTGGATTTTAACTAGTAGGGGACTAGAGACATTTAAACCAACAGGTAACAATGAACTATCTTCGAAACCTCCTTACGACTATTACGCAACATCTAATTCAAAATTCAAATTCATCACATCAGTGCATCCATCATGGCCGCCCATATTTAAAAAAAAAATCTAGATGTAAGACAGTGTTGCCTCATACTACTCACACTTGATATTTTATTATTTTTAAAAGGTAACTGGCCATTTTCAAGGATCTTGCTTGCACTTAAACGGACGCATGTAAAATAATTTCATTATTATATTTTCTGATTGATTTCGTAATTCGCAGTCGTAGGATGCAACAGAACGTTCAAATCTGAGGAGTTAGTCATAGTTTGAGTGAAATCGGTGCATATAATTTTAAAGGATTTGTCAGAATCCGAAGAAGAATGTGCAAAAAACAATTGAAGTGAAGCATAAATACCTCACTCAAAAAGTTTATTTAAGACCCAAATCAGGTATTTGGGTCTTGAATTGTCTCACTGCATGCACCTTCAGGGCTCGTCACCTCATTCAAAGAAACAAAGAATTGTTTGCTTTACTGTTCCTCATTGCATGTCTCCGATTTCCAACCATTAAGTTCAGGGTTTCGCACGAAGATTTTCTTTTCCGTAAGACAGTGGCGATTAGATTAATTTAGAAAGTTATATTACCACTTAAGTTATATTATTTAAGTTACATGTAATATCACTTTGATTTATATAAACCGTTGGTCCCGGCTGTCATTCATAGATCTTTAACAGTCGGACAGTCGGATCTTTGACAGAAGCCCAAAAGTTTGACAACCAGTCTTACCTACCAAGGGGTATCATGTTACCCAGTAACTGGGTTACGGAGGTACGATAGGCAGTCGCTCCATGTAAAATACTAGATACAGCTGAATCTGCATCCGTTTAGACTGGAAACAGACCACAAAGTAGTTCGGAAAAGGCTAGGCAGATTGGATGATATTTCGGCAGATTATACAGTTAAAAAACAATAAAAACTTCAATTTCAATGTCTTTTAGAACTGTCATGTCATTATTTTATCTCACAAGCTGGTACTTTTTAAATGGGAAGCTTGCTTCAAGATAGCTGTTATAAATGTTACACTAATTATATACAATAAAATGATGCAAGTAAAACGGGTAAATGGAGTAATGATGTACGCCAAGTGTCAAGGCTGTTGCGGTCGTTAATAATTATTTCAGTGCAGAGATAGGAGAATGTGTACAATCTCTCTAATAGGTAGATACAGATGCACCGAATTTAGTTGTAAGGAGGTCAACACTGTATAGCGTGGTATTGACTTTAGTTATAATAATTAAAAATCTTTTTTTGTAGACAGTACTAGCTGCGCCCATAAGTTTCGATCCCGTGGGAATGTGGGGATAAAAAATATCCTATATGTTAATCCTGGTTATAAACCATCTGTGTGCCAAATTTCATTCAAATCCGTTCAGTAGTTTTTAAGTGAAAGAGTAACACACATCCATCCATACAAACTTTCATATTTATAATATTAGTAGGATTACAGTCTATATTATTACAGTAATTTAAATAAAATAAAATAATTATAATTTACATTAATTAATAGTTTATAATTTGCATTAGGAATAGGTAGGTGTATTGCATTAATGAAAATGGTTTCCGATTTGAGTATGGGACTATTGTAAACCAAGAATGGTTTGCTAAGGTGGGTCGAAATTCCTTAGTAGAAATCACTGAATGATTCTTTCTAATCTTGGGATGGCCTTCTTGCTTATATTTTGTGGCCAAATGTGGTGAAATTATTAGTATTAGTAAGTATTAACTCTAAATACAACAAGCATGAATATCACAGGAGACATTTTCTACGAGGCTTCTGGAAATATCCGCTGGCTGCGAGAAACACAGGACCAGTCGATGTGACAACGCGTGTAGGAGGCCTGTGTCCAGCAATGGACGTCCTTCGCTTGAATGATGATAATGATGAACAGTGAAAATCAATAGAACAATTGATTGAGAACGTTACTCAATGTAACATTGGATCATAAGGTGATTATCTGATGCATATATCATGCATAATTAACACTTTTTACAAAATGCTCTCTACTATACGTAACTTATTACGGTTGTTAACCACTTCTGCATACCCTGTCATTATTAGCAGAACTAGGATTCATGAATAAAAAATATAATCGTAACTATTGTCGATTTTAATTGATCAACTTATCAAACGTCAATTATATCGATTTCGTAATCGACTAATGGAAACAAAACGTTTAGTCGATTTATAAAACGTAACCGATTATTAGATTCATTATCAAGTTTTCAACTCAGTTTTTATCCATATTAAGACTACTTGTAATAAAATGGTATTGCGTCTATTAAAGTATGCATGAATTTAATGTTTTATATCTCAAATTGACCTGCATATTTTAATTCCATAAAGACGTGAAAACAAAAATTGTTTTTTTTTTAATTTCGAATAGTTACACATGACTGCGCAACCAATTGCATGTGTTTCAAGATTACAAAATTGTCATAGCACCAGAAAATATTTCATATTTACATCATTTTCACGTGAAACTACGAAGCTGTTACGTCAGACTACCTAATGATACATAGAGCATTAAAGTTTTGTTGGTTTGCCCGTTCTGTTATCAACCTGTACATTGGAATTCACCTGATTTCTGAAAGTTAGATATATACCTATATCTTGCAAGCTTTTGACCCTTGGGTAGATAACCTATTATGGCATCCATTGCAAAAGAGTATCCGTGGAGTTTCTTGCCCGTTCTTTTCTCTATGAACCTACTATGCTTTAGAATGGGCAACTAGTCTCATCTTTCTGACTGACCAACCCATTAACAATTAAAAAATGCCATGTTATTCATCTGCCTAGCCTTTTCCCAACTGTGTTGGGATAAGGATAAATATTTTACATGGAGCGACTGACTGTTATTAATTGAAATAAATGTTTGGAGTTTTTTTTTTAGTGGATTGGTGGATCGAAGAAGCATATTCTTTGCTCAGAACGTCTACCAAATTGCTAATACTCGCGGTGAATTTAATCTTAAACAGCCTCACTTAGGTGGTGATACCAGTAAAGAAAAAACTGTCTACCCAGCGAAGTTCAAAATCCTTGTGGCTGTTTGGAAGTTTGTGAGTTTGGATGATTGTTACTGAATACATTTGAGACACTTTTCATCCGGATACATGTACCTACATAGTTTATTTAAGATGCGAGTGAAACCACTGCCAATAGCAAGCGACATAATAATTTGATTCAATTTACAAGCAATGTCACCTACAAAACCAACTACAAAATAAAACTGAACGTAAGCATTGCATGTAGGTAATTCAAAAGTATGATACTAACACAACACAATGTTGGGGCGTAATTTACCAATAAGTGTATTTTTTCGCAATCTCCCACAAATGTAAGAATAACGAAAGATGTGAGCACAGAGCATTTTGTTACCTTACGATCTTAATTATTAATCTTACAGTATACTTATTTTACGGTTTGATATTACAAATGCTGTGGTTAAACATGTGACTTGTTTTGTTTTGAACTTTGCTAACGAAAGTGGTAATTAATTATTTGTAAATGTGAACTGGTTTTGTTTCGCTGAATTGTTAGCTGGTATTAATGTTATGTAAATTAGGCATGTACTTTACTCTTCGACAACCCAATTCTACAATTGAAAAAATAAAGCCGAGAGTACTTAAGGTGGATGCTCCAAGGTAGCCCGCGAAATTCAAATTTTCTAACGTTTTTTGCAATTTGCTGGTCAGTACTAAGTTGTACGTTAAACACACCTTAAACGCGTGCTTTAACTTAGACATGTTCCCGTCTCTATCTTGCACGTGTACTTTGACAGTTGGGCAACAGCGACAGGAGTAACGCTTAGCCAAAGTACGTGCAAAGTTACGTTTGTAGATATCGGTCTAAGTATGTGTAGGTAGTTTAGTAGGTGGAGAAATTAGAGGTATTTTTGACAAATTGAGACTGGGATCAGATTGAGAACGTTCTTAAAATTACGAGAATTGCCCCTCTGCTTGACACTCGCGCAGACCAGGGAAGGATGGCACAAAAGGGAGGAGGCCGATACTCAGCAATGGGTAGAAGGGGGTACCAATGATGATGATGAAGTAGATCAATTCGAATGTTTGTATCACGAATGTTGAATGTTGTTTGTATGTTTGTACATTCATAAGAGTTGCTAAGGTTACATAAAATGCAATAAAGATGCATATTTAAAATGCAAACGTTATGGGTTTAATGTAACTGTGCCACAGAATTAATGTTTACATATATTTGGGGGAGGTAGAAAGCAGAAAAAATGTGGCAACATTAAAAAAATGGCCACCTAATTTATGGTTATTGGTCCAATTCGTCTATGGACTTCTGCAAACCAGCACGGTAATTGCGTAACACACTATCAGTGGTAACGGCTTTCATTTTGACAGTTCAACAACATTCATTGCGTTCTTTACGTTGCTGAGCAGACAATTTTTTTCAACATATGAAGCAATGGATTAGAAATATCCTTCAAATAGAAAAATATTGAGATTGTTAGTGTGTTACGTAATTAGGGAGGATTTGCGTAATTCTGGAATGGCAATTTGCCATTCCAGAGATAAAGCAGAAATGTCATGTACCTGTATTTATACCGGCACCCACTTTCCAAATCATAGCGTCGCTGCTCGGTGGCAGAAATGTACGATATAAATGTAGTCATTGCATATCAGTACTAACACTTGCACTACGAAAGTCGCCTTTACTGCTCCGACATAAAGGCCCTGTCAATGTCAAATTGTGTGACTGCACTTCCCCGGACGAGCTCATTCACAAGAAGCTCTGCTACTACTAAACTAGAAACAAATAAATTTAAAACGGTGGTTGAGAATGATGAGTCAACACTATAGGCCAACGTAAAGCGTTGTTGCAATCAAGAAAGAAAGGAAAGGTTCTGGAGTGGCGGCCGCGTACCGGAAGACGTAGCAGTGGAAGACAATTTCAGGTTTCACAAGTCGCGAGTTCGAACCCAGCCAGGCATTTTACTTTGTGAATTCAATTTCATCACCACTGTTCTCAAAAAGGTGAAGGAGAACATCGTAAGGAAACCGGCATGTCCTAGAACCAAACATTCAAAAAAAAAAAAAAAATTAAATCAATTTATTTCAGGTTCTCCCATATTAAAATCAAATCACAAGTTACGAAACACGAGAACGAGATACATAAAAATAATTACAACATAAAAATAAATACAATGTCATCAAATAATAAAGTACAATGTCAAATGAAAATAAGCAACTCTATGTCAAATAAAATAAAAATTTAAAATTAATCGGAAATTAATAATATAAAATGCAAATAAAATAAAAGTTTAGCAAATTTTGGATAAAAATAATAACATAATAAAACCCAGCAAATATCACGTCGCTCGTTAACACAACGTCGTGTCGTCGTGTCGTTCAAAGATATTTGCAATCCTCCAACCCGCACTGGGCCCGCGTAGTGGAATATGGTCCACGCTCTCTCACAGAGAGGAGGCCTGTGTCCCAGCAGTGGGAACATTATAGGCTGATACTTATGCATCGTCATCATGTTTACCTTCCTGCCCTTATCCTATTTTCTTTGACGTCGGCGTAGTACGACATTTACTTCCATTTCATCTATATATCTAGCTGGTATTGTCCCGCTGCAGCGCAAGGGCTTTCCTCTGCCCTTTTCATTTCATGTTTGACATAATACCATTTATCTTTTCTTTAGTCTGCATTTATATTAATTACCGACGTTGAGGGGAGTACTTCGATTATAACAATCTCAATACTTTTGCATACAATTTTCACATAGTAAACAGATTTAATGCACAATTTAAATTCTCGTGAATTCTAATCGCGGGTGAATAATTTAGTTAAATGGTTTCACAATGTCTGTGTTTACTTTCAAATTAAACTTATTCTGATTACCGGAAGATGTTTCTAGCTTTATGTAACAATAAGGAAGAGTGTCTAGTAGTTTTTCGCAAAGAACAGGCGCCCGGTGAACTAGTGTCTTTCCATGAAAGTCGTGAATGATTTCACGGGGGTACACGTATGGCAAGGCAGCATAATGAAAGGTCCAACATGACAAATTTTCCTATTGATATTTTCTCCATGAGTTTTTCTTCATACAGACGTTCCCTATTTAGACAGTGTAAAGAGTGCACATCTGTGTAGCTCAAATTGGTTTGTTTTGTTAACAGCAAAGAGTCTTTGACGCCTAACCATTTTTTGCTCGGCTCCTCTTCTACTTCACCGCAGCTAGGCAGCTATCAAGATTCGGACCTCTACCGGCGTCGACAGTGGCGAGTGGCACAACGATTGTCTGATATGTTTTGGAAAAGATGGGTCACCGAAGTACTGCCTACGATGATACCACGGCAAAAGTGGACCGAAGACGGGCAGCAGAAACCTCTTCAAGTCGGAGACTTAGTGTTTATTGCCGACCCTGATGCGCCACGCAACGTGTGGCCACGAGGCATCATAGAGGAGGTTTTTCCTGGAAAGGACGGCAGAGTGCGAGTGGTACAAGTATGAACGCAGTTAGGTAGCCTTAAAAGATCTGTGGCACGCGTCGCTAAGATCTCCTTGGAATAGCTAGTGCTGCGCCAGCAGCACTAAGGTGGGGCTATGTAAGCGACGCAACTAGCGTAAGAACTTTTTGCTAGAAACTTTTTTATAATATGTTAAATACTTTTCTTTTTAGCCGTCAAATTGATGTGCACTTGTTTTTGTAGTCTCTGTCATCGTTCATTGAAAACCAAATGTATTATTTTTTCTCTTTATTTCGTAATTAAAGTTGTTTATTCGTTTTCTCTATAAATCCGTCATTTTCTTCCATTTCGAGCCTATTAAGACCAATATAGTTCTAGATTAAGATCTACTAGACACACTTTTTATTTCTCTCTTTTGTCTCTAATATTTTTAAGTTAAGTGTCATGCATACCTGTTATTTGCATGGTTAGGTACTGAAATGCCAATTTTTGATGATATTTAATTTGAATTGTAAGTGACTGTGCTGTTGTTGTGCTCATTATAAATAAATACATACAGTAGCTTGGCAGCATTCTTATGTCCATTGAAATGTTTTTCAAGGATGCGATAGTCGCAAACAATCAAAGCTCTCTCCATTGCTTGACACATCTCATCAGATTATTCGACTTCCACATTCAATATGTCCAAAGACAATATACATTGTGTAAATGTTACGATACTTGCAAATGAGAACAAACAAACAAGAAGATCAAAACCTACATAGATACCTCCCCGCCCGCCAGTTTACGTTGGTCATCTAACTCGGGAGCGTATAGTACATTTGCCTCTGATTTGCGATCACTACTCAAGACCTTGTCTGTTCCAATGACTATTGGTCCTTCGTGTCATATTGTCACTTCAACTAATTGTTTTTGCAATGGTTTAAAAAAATCTGGAATGGGCTTTTACGGGTTAATTAGTGTGTTGATAAATTGCCTTTTAGATTTTTCATTACATTATGCATTCTGTATGTTACTCAATCAAACTGCCTAGCCTTTTCCCTATGTTGGGGTCAGCTTCCAGTCTAAATGGATGCAGCTATTTTACATGGAGCGACTGCTTATCTGACCTGAAGCGTAGCTTAACCTCCGAGCGACCCGTGCGGCTGTTTTTTTCCTACTGTTACGTAGGTTAGTAGCAAAAGAATTTGCTGAAGAATTTAACAATATTATAAGTAACTGTTGAAATAACTGGCGATACTCCAGCTTCACATTACAGTTACATTAATTCTAATATTACTGTAAATACCAATGATGTTATTAATGGTTGCCTGACAGATGGAACGACCGGTTCTAGTATGCACTTGTACGGCACACTTTTGAATATCCTTGGATATACTACTTGAATCGACTATATTGATATTTTCAGCTTTCATTATATCTTACTTGAAGGCTATAGTCACGGTAATATTATCTATACTATAGTCTCATGTTTATCATGTAAGTTAAACGAAGTGGAACATCACACATCGTTTTTGTATAATATGCAAATCTTAATGTTCAAATCTTTCTTTTATTACTTCAAACCAGTTTTTACCATTTAGTTCAATGTTAAAGTCATCATTTAGCAGCAAATAATCGACTTATTAGAACCGATGGTCTATGATCTCGATTATATTTTTAATAGAAAATCCGACTGCTCTAGTTTGGAACTTTGAATGTAAGATTATAAGTGCAAGTTACAATTAATACATGTCATTATCGGGCCCAAGCGTTCACCCTTCTTCGGCCGTATCTTAGCCGTTCCAAAAGTGGGAGGGACGCTATATAACAAGATGGTAACATGGTCGCAACACACAACCAGTCTTCGGCGAACGAACGAAGACACACGGCAACATGAAGTTATTGGTGAGTTGATACAAAATAGTGCAGTGCAAGTGTTTGTGCCAAAAGTGAAAAAAAAAAACATTTTAGAATTAGAGTTTTGAAAATAGAAAGTTTATAAGACAAGTGCGGTTTTTTGAGTATTCTTTTATTTTATCGCGGTCTTTTGTTTTTGATTTTGCATAATAATGCTTAGGGGTGGTAATCGACTAAACGCGTTATTGTTTTTTTACATAAAAGAATATTCTCTCACTAATTTAATACAGATTCTTTATAAACCTTACTTTTTTATATTGATATAATCGAAAACCTTCAGTTAAATATGCAAACATTACAGACTTTTTTTCAGGAATAGATATGATAGCTATAAAAGTTTGCGGTTCTCACAACTTAGTAACAATAGCTTAGCGGTTGCAGCAGTAAATCCGTGATTACCGGTTAGAAAACCTCGTAAAACAACAATGAATGTTAATTTATATTAAAACCTTTTCTTTAAGAAAACTAGCAATTAGTAAATAAAGCTTGTAAGTATATTTTATCGAAGCTATATTGTTCATATTTTCTCACGGAAAAATTTAATATAAAAACCATTGCTTTTTCTAGACAAGTTCAATTTATTAAGAAAGCATTAAATGCAAACTATATAAAAGACAATAAAAAAAAAACTAGTACAAGTACAAGTTACGTAAGAAAAAAATTCCTAACGGAGCCTAAATCTATCTAAAATACAAAGAGAAAACATTACAAATAAAAATAAAACAATGCACAATTCACTTACCAAAGGTTAGCTCGTGTTTTAAGAAATAATATTTAAATCCCACCACTAAAGGTACTAGAAATAAGAAAAAAAAAAACAGCAAAAAAAAAAAATGGAATCCTATCGCTTGAACTAAGAAAGAAATCTCAACTCTCAGTTCATTGTACTTCCCCAACTAATAACGAAAAAGAACATAATAGAATACCACTCTATAATACTATACTATCATATAACAGTTTTCTTCCTCAAAGAACCGGCTCTGCTATAATTTTCATTTCACTTTCCTTGTAAAACTAGAAAGTATCGAAAATTGTACGCTCCGAGATACGGTCTTTAGATACAAATTACTAACATACATGCATAATCATTATATCTTGAGTGCGGAACTTAGGACCAGTTATGGTTTCAACTTGGAATGATACAGAAATGCACGTACTTTTAAGGAACTCGTAAGGAGTATGTTTAGTTTAGTAAATTACGTATAGATTATTTTTTGATCCGTACCTTAAACATCCCTAGTCATCACATCATCAGCCTATAATGTTCCCACTGCTAGGACACAGGCCTCCTCGCTTCGAGAGGAAGTTATCATCATCATGTCCCAAAATATGCCTAGTAAAATATCTACTAGGCATATTTCAGGACATATACAGGATAATTTTTTATTCAGTGCGTAAATTTTTACAGGGTGTTCTACCCATGAATATGAACAACATTCACTATGGGACCATCTCTGAAATCACGAAAAAAAAATCAGCAGATTCATACATTTTGGTCGAGTAGGTATTGAACTTTTATAAGAAACAGCTGATTTTTTTTTTGTGATTTCAGAGATGGTCCCATAGTGAAAGTTGTTCATATTCATGGGTAGAACACCCTGTGAAAATTTACGCACTGAATAAAAAATTATCCTGTATATACTAGTTCTTATATATTTTCACTTATTCTAGCAAAAGAATAATCATCAGGGCTAGTGGTAGTCGAAACTTGCTCTATTTTGTAAAGGCAGTGTATGAGCTTGAAGCTCTTCAGTCAAGCCAAAACTTTCAACATCCACCTCCAGAAAAGCTTTTAAAATTTGACATAAAATCATGACTTTAGAGAGGCGCGAGACCATATCTATTACAACTTAGTCAATTATCAATTTCTTAATCCTTATTCGTCGTGTTTCTCGATGCAGTTCTAGCACAAACATGCAAATTGTAGTAATTTTATAATTTTCTGAATAATTTCAACTTGTTTACTGTTTTGAAAGTAGGACGTCGTCGTCGTAGTTTTCCGTATAGGATTGAGTGCAGAATTAGAAAAGCATTTAGTTTATTTAAGGTTGCATACTCTAATTGGAACATTTACTATGAAAAACTTTAGTTTGGGTATTAAAAGTAAGAGAGAAAACAAGTAAAAAAAAGATTTTCGACAGTATATAGTAAATCAATGTTGCTTGGTCCTCTTATGTCTAGTTATATAAGAGTACCAAGCAACATTGATTTACTCTATACTGGCGAAAAACATATTTTCAATTTTTTCAACCAGCACCCTAATTGCGTAACACACAATCAATAGTAATCTGAATCATTTTGAAGAAAAGTGCTAATCCATTGCTTTATGAGTACGAAAAATTTGTCTGCTCAACACGTACAAAATAACGCAATGAATGTTGTTGAACTGTCAAAATGAAACCGATTCCGATTAATTGTGTGTTACGCAATTAGGGTGCAGGAGTCTCATTTAGTCAGAGAAACTTTGAACATCGTTCTTCCAATGACGTTGCAAAAACCATTTCTCATGTTTGAAGAATGTTGTAGTCGATAAATTAATAGCTTTACAGCTGTAATATCAAAATACTGGTTCCTATATAAGTTGGTTGGGAATAATGAAAGCTTTGCGCACGAGCTTAAGAAATTGAATAAAGATCAAAAGTCAACATCGATTCACGTTAATGTTGTTATCATTTTTAATGCAGATACTTTTACAGTCGTAAAATGAGTAAAGGCTATTAATAACACTTAATAAACGTCTAAAGATAATCCAAACAGATAATTTATACACTTGCTTTGAAAGGGTTATCAATTTCATTAGTCACGCAATTATAATTCCACACTATCAAAGTCTATTTTGTCTGCAGATCGAATAGTTAAACAATTTCGGATACAAAAAATGTTGACCATCAGATTTAGTCCTACTAAAACGAAAACTCAATATTTATGATCACATACAAAAAGCTCTGAAGGCTTGACGAACTAAACGGTTAAGATAAAAAGAATATTATGTAGGTATCCCTAAAAAGTAAGAGTTTTATTTTGCAGTCCATTAATTCTAGAAGCCATGACAGACGAGAGTCAGCTAAAGACATACCATAATTAGTCATTGCGTATTCAACTCGACCAAGCCAAGCCCACAACCAGTTGCAGCACGAAACCCAATAGCCATCCTTCCGCACTGAATACCTCTTCAGGTCGTCGGTCCATTGGTGTATTATGCGCTAGAGCTGAAATTAATGCAATTAGATGCATCGATGACAGTAGTGCATAACACAGATAATCGGCTAGTTAGGCACTGACGCAAAAGTCACGCATCGTGAACAACGTATTATGACACATGCGGATGCATCCGATTCATAATCGCTCAGCTTAATTAGAAACGCAACTATAATCGAGTAAATTCGATGGCATAATGTAATATTTGTGGATTCATTCGAGTAAATAATCGTTATATCATCGGAATTTTATAGTATCGTGCAGATGTTATTTTTGATCAATGACTCTAATATTTGAATTGTAGTATTATATTGCTGTTGATTTTTTAACTAGTGAAACTTACAGTGAAGATAAAGATTTATGCGAATTTTAAAGTTGTAAAAAATCTTAACAGAAACTAAAGATTTCTTCAAAAAACAAAATTATTCGAGAAAAGATTTAGACATGGAATAATTTAGACGCAAATTCGGATTCTCTACTTTCAAATAGGACCGCGAAATTTAACTATCTTGTTTTGTTTACATGGCCGCATATAATTTGCATGGATGATCGTACGCCGTAGCTGTTTTTGCTGTTTCGCGGCAAATCTCACGCGTACGTGAATTCTGATCACACAAACAGGTTTAGTGAGAGCATTGACACTGGATATCCGATCCGTACGAGCCACGGATACGGTACTAGTGATACTCGCTGCGATTTCGCTTGGAAAGTTAAGTTTGTAGGAAGTAATTGGAGCGAAAGTGTGAGTTAATTATTTACTTACTTGAGGCTGTAACAAGTTTATTTATCTAACTTGTGCATAAACTCAGTTGGAGTAATGAGTAGTTAATGATATAACTTGCTTGCCAGTGTAATTAAATAAATTATTCATTCTCAGTCACACCACAAAATTACCACATCAGCTGATCCAAAAAAAGCTACAAAAGAAGAATATGGAAGTTATTTGTTTTCACTTCGACAGCGCACAGTTTATCCAAGACGACAATCATTCAAAAGTAGTTAGGCAATTCAATTTTCATGTTAGTCCGGTCAAAGGACTACAATCAAATCCCAATATCGCTGTCTAAATCAAAAGCTCACTTAAACCACACTTCTTGCTACCAAAACTACAACGCATGGTAGTAGCACGTCACGTGCAAATCCCCCATACAACTTTCACTGGAGGTGTGTGTTGTAATTAATATAGAACGGTGCACAACAAGAACGTATTTGCTTTGATGATACATTGTTGCTGTAATGGCGGGTTAACTGGGTTAAATGCTCGTTAGACAATCAGAATGTTGAGTAAGTAAACAAAATTTTTAGCTATCGGGCTGATGATTTATTTAGAAATGTAGATAGATATACCAGAGGATTTCTGTAGTTTCAGAATGAAAAGGTAGATGATAGGGACTTGGCGTTTATGAATATATTATTTGAACCTTGCTTGTTACAAAGTAGAAATACAACCAAAATAAGAACCTAAGGCCCAAGAACCAATTAAACTTATAGATCACATGTTAAGGATTAAAGGTTAGGCAAAAGAAGATACATATATAGAAAGACAACAAAACACAACGCAGTAAAAAAATAATTGAAGAGCGCAAGTTTTCTAATCCAAGTACGTAAAATGCATCATCACATCACTAATATCTAAACACTGTGGAGCTTGTTAGTAGCAATAGATAAATTTACTGATAGGCAAAGAAACTTGATAAAAACTGCACTTTAATTTGTAAATAGAGGAAATTAAGCAACTCTAGCATTAAAAGTAAACGCTCCGTAATCTTTCGTTGCGCCAGTAATTCACTTGTATGACAAGTGGCGCCGCCTAGCTGCTTTCGATCATTCATAACAACATAATCGTTTCCTGCTCTCAACGTTATAAGCAATTTAAACATGCATTTCTACTACGTAATGTTAAAACAGCCTACTAATCATGAATTCAAGACTCACTTGCTTTTCGTTTCATAATATGTTACTATTCATCTCTGTTATGGTAATTGGTTTGTTTAGAATGCATCTAAATGGGTTTACTTATGTAAATAGTGATGAAGTCATAAAATATATTAGTAAGTTTACTTTTAGCTTCATTTCTAAGTCCTCGTCATATGTCTGCGATTTCTTAAAGCAGAACAATCCTTCGCATAAATAACGCATTCTTCATCTTTGTTGACTTAGGTCAGTTCGGTAGCTTCTGATTACGACTTAATATTTTGTAGAACGTTAATGCCTTGAATATCTGGGTCAGAATGCGTGAAACAAAAACATTCTAAACCAGTTTCATTCTGAAGGTCGTATGAAAGTTTTACTGTTATTAATTTTATATTGTTTTTATCGTGGTTAAGTGCAAAACATTTTGTATCAACTATCTTCCCTGACCTTTTCGTGATCTAGATATTCAACAAAAGATAAAAATTAATCAATGTACTTTATATTTTCATTAAATAATATGAAACTGAATCTCACTGCTCCAATTATAACAAACGTTATGAAATTAAAGTCAGAGATATACAGATAGTGCCAGCCAAACAAAACACAATCGACCTACAGTTTTACTGATCATATCTCCTAATTGTTAAGCATTGCACAACTTGTTACAGTTTCTTACTATTACGAAGGCAACGCATAAGCCATCTTATCTCTAGCCCGTTAATTATTAATATACATAATTATAAACTTGTAGAAAGCTAAAGTGTTTATACAAGTAATTAAAACGCCCATATAAACGTTTGGAAACAAAATGGGCACTGACTTAAATACGCAATAAGAATAATTAGTGTCTGCAGTAATTTGTTACTTAATTGTCCTCTGAATCAATTAGAAATGGTATTTTGTCTTAAAATGGTTTCTTTCTTAAACTGCCAATGGTTTCGTAAATTTCATTGTTTCCAAGTTGTTTATATCAAAACTGTTTCTCTCTTGATTCGGTAACATCAATATAATGTAAAATTCATTGAACACGTTCCTAATTAACATGATTTATATCAGGCGTAATAAAACAATTCATGCCTAATTGATGCGAAGACAGATAGCCGAGGAAGTGAAACAATCTATTAAACTTTTTATTAACTTAGTTTAACAATGCTGTTGGGAATCATGAATCGAGATTATATCGAGAGAAAGTGTGAATTTTGTATTCTGCGTCGATATGAGTTTAACTGCTTCGATGCAACTTTTACTTTGTTGCGTATTCGAGTGTTGCAGTTTAGGATTTTAATTCACTTATATTATTGTTATTTAACGTTTAAGGAAGTTCCACGTCATTCTTTATTGTTGCGTAGTCGACTTGGTATTTATTTTGAACTGTATGTAAATTCTGCTGCATAATCACTTTTGGCTCACAAACTTCGAACACAATTTCAATAACCTGCTTTGATGGTAAACTTAACAATTACTTAAATCTTCTTTCCTTGTCTCCAGGTTGTTTTGGTCGCATCGCTGGCCGTGGTGGCCTTTGCCAGTGAGGAGAAAGGCGCACCGAAACAGGCGGCAGCATCCGAAGACAAGAAACAAGAGAAGAGAGGCATCTATGACATCGGACATTACGGAGGCGGCGGCGGTGGTGGTGATGAAGGTGGCTATGGAGGCTATGGACACGGTGGCGGAGAGAGCATAAGCTTTGGCCACGGTGGTGGTGAAAGCTTTGGCCATGGAGGTGGTCAGAGCTTCGGACACGGAGGTGGTCAGAGCTTCGGTCACGGAGGTGGTCAGAGCTTCGGTCACGGAGGTGGCCAGAGCTTCGGTGGCGGCGAAAGCTACGGACATGGTGGTGGCGAAAGTTACGGACAGGGCGGCGGTGACTTTGGAGGTTCAAGCGGCGGATGGAAACCCATCGCCTCAGAAGAACATGGCCACCAGCACCAACACCACGAACACGTTAAGACCATCGAAGTCATCAAGAAGGTCCCTGTCCCATACACCGTTGAGAAACACGTTCCTTACACCGTAGAGAAGAAAGTACCTTATGAAGTCAAGGTCCATGTTCCGCAGCCCTACACCGTTGAAAAGAAAGTCCCCGTCACCGTTAAGGAGTACGTCAAATACCCCGTGTACGTCCCTGAACCCTACACCGTGGAGAAGAAAGTACCTTATGAAGTCAAGGTGCACGTCGACAAACCTTACGAAGTGAAAGTCAAAGTACCCACCCCTTACACCGTTGAAAAGAAGGTGCCTTATGAAGTCAAGGTTCACGTGCCCCAGCCCTACACTGTTGAGAAGAAGTACCCCGTCCCCGTGAAATATGAAGTCAAAGTACCCCAGCCGTACGAAGTCATCAAGAAGGTGCCTTATGAAGTGAAAGTTCCCGTCGACAAACCCTACAATGTCTACGTGCCCAAACCTTACCCAGTCACAGTTGAGAAGCCTTACCCCGTCACTGTTCACAAGCCTGTGCCCTACGAAGTCAAGGTCCCCGTTGACAAGCCCTACAAGGTGGAAGTTGAGAAGCCCTACCCAGTGCACATCAAGGTCCCAGTGCCCAAGCCTTATGACGTGTACAAGAAGGTCCCATATACCGTTGAGAAGAAGGTTCCTTATGAAGTGAAAGTTCCCATTGACAAGCCTTACCCCGTTTACAAGGACGTGCACTTCCCATTGGTGAAGGAGGTGCCTTACCCCGTGAAGGTCCATGTTCCTTTCTACATCAAGAAGGAGGAGGAACACCATGAACATCATCAGCCACAACAACACCACGGTTGGCATTGAGTAACGTTAGGCTAGGTCTCACCTTGTACCTTGTAGGTTAAGTTCAGAAATGTGATCAATTAGTATTTTTAGTGTATATATATTTTTGCTAAATTTTATGAATGTTGGTGCTGTTCGCTCGCAGTGTTGATCTGATGATGCGACGGTAGCCGCGACGCAATGAATTGCTGAACGAATTTACGAATTTTGCTCTAACTTAAACAGTCGAGTCACATCGATTTCTTTATTGTTACCATTTTGAACGAGAACTGACCAAAAAAACCTTAAAAAAGAAAAAAAATATATCGTAGTTTGCAGTTGACAAATATTAGGATGGCCGCATAGCATTTTATTTGATGCGCGGTTCAGATGTAGATAATTACCTGTTATTACTTGTTTAGCTTTTATATGCTTTGTTATAATGTAACTTGACAAAGTACATGTACTTTGAGTTGAGGCTGATTTAATAAAAATGTGTGGAATGTTTATATTTCTTTTATTTTACCAGCTCTACATTATTTAATGCAAATTACCAAAAATAACAATACTAATGTTTGATTAATTATTGTTTGCACCTAAGATAATATTCTTGGAAGTACCACTTTCGGCAAGAAAGGTCAGGTGTCAGCATAGGCCTAATAAAGAATGATTTAAATTTTCAACACTTATATAGCTAATAGACCATATATGGTAGTTTGAAACAGGAAAACCACCTGATTTAAAATAAATTGAAAGAGAAAAGATATAAAATTACATACACACAGATTTCACTCTTACGACATAAAATGAAAAACAATAAAATCATTAGGTAACTACATTATATTTTACAACTTACTATTAGATCTTGGAACAATATAATAAATCAAATTAGAACTAGAACAATACTTATTCAAAGAAATTGGAACAATTTCAATTGTTTCTCATATTATATTTCCAAACAATAACACTTTGAAATAAAGAAAATTAGATGAAAGTGGTCTAGGAAACAATATCACTGATTTCCAAATAGATATAAAAATAATGATATGTGATTGTGAACTGAACATATTAGAAATTGACCAAGGTCAGCAATTGGGAGTGATGTCGTAATCATCATATTGGATAGAAATAATTCTAGACACAGCTTTATAGAAACACTCTAGAATGACTTAAGCCAAACAGTTACATAAAATCTCCACCAGATTGATTGTTTTATCAAACCCTGACTCATACACCTAATATTTTAAGAAATCGAAGCCTCCACGGTAGAATATAAAAACTACCTCAGAAGATAATTCAGGCGAAGTGGGTATTTGGAAAGTCCCAAAGTCTGTATCTTTCCAAAATCTAAGATTAGATTGTCTAGTAAATTACAACTTGCATTTTACAGCTAATTGTAAACCTGATATTTTGATTACAACATATAACCACGTATATTATACGGCTAAGCTTTCTCGTTTAACAAGAGACTCCCAGTCTGCAATAGTTTACTGCAGAGACTGGTTAGGCATAGTTTCATCACCGACGAGCTTAGAAATGTAATTGACGATTTTCGAAGTATTAGTTAAGTTGTATCCAGTTACAATCACTTATGTACATATCTTAGTGGTGACTAAGACTTGCGACAAAGGTATGTCAACATTGAGATAGCTGAAAACGTTTCGATTTGCCTTATACAGAGAGCTTCATTGGGATAATCCAATGCCCTTATTGGCAGAGACCTAACCGTATTGGTCATGATGAATCAATTTGGAATAAGAAAACAAATATAACTCAAGCCAAAGAAGATTTTACATGGCCTAAACGGGGGTAATGATGGTTAATTTGAAGCAGTTAACCAAGTCAGCTGAGCAACAGTTTGTTTGATGTTACAAATACAGAATTTACATATAATATCACCACAAAAACATGAACACAATTTTAAGTACTCCAACACATTTGGTGCTCTATAAAGCCAACAAAAATCTCCAATCCTATACAATAATTTTATAGTTATTTTATTCGCAATAAAAATCCGTTTAACATGGACTGTATTGCGAAGAGCCTTGCGAAGTACTTTTATGGTAATTGGTGCATTACAAGATCTGATATGGATTTCTGCACCGATGCTTCGATGGACGTAACTTTAGATTCAGTGAAGTTAAGTGAAGATTAGTGGAACAATTGGGTTAACAGATGAAGATTAGTGTTGCAGCGAGATTGATTGAATGCTTCGATTAATGTGTGGGTTCGAGGATTTCTGTTTGTTCAGTCAATTGTCGCGGTGGAAAAAGTTGCGTCATTTTGGTTTGTTCAGTTAAATCTAGATTCATGCTAGTAGTTGACCTATCAAGTTGTGAGGCATTCCACGCTTTGTGCACCGGGTAGCAGACTTCGTTCAATCTTTAATTTTTGAATAATCTTGTGTGTTAAAACTGCCCAAATATGCTAGAGTAAGTGAACAATTTGCTGTTAAAGATATAAGTGATCAACGAATATTTACTTGTGAATCTTTTATAATTCTAACCTATGAGAACAGAGACAACCATGTCTGACAGATTACTCAGTGTATAATATAATTACATACACACTTACAAAACTGTATGTTTCTTCATTATCCAGCGGTGTCTTCAAAGTTATTACTTCGCTAACCTTTTCAGTTTTATCGATTTTATTAGTCATTTATAACTAATACATCTTTATTTAAGTCAACATTACCTACATAGTCCGAAGGCTTGTAGCCAGTCCGTCTCCTTTCACGCATAGCTCTGGCCATATATGACTTAGCTTTACAAACTATAATTAGCATTGAGCAGTCCTAGAGTCTTCATTACTTAGTGCATTTAAAATGTATAGTTTTGAATTTCGCTGATATTGTCTCGAGAATATATATATAATATATATAGAATATCAGGTTGCGTGCTTGTAATGTTTCTATCGATATGCATATTTAACGGTGAACGGTTTTGGATACGGATATTAATATTGTCTGAATTTACAGACGTAGAACGCAGTGTAATCACATCCAATGATTTAGTTGATCATTTAGGTGTACGGCCTGTATTGAAGAGAGGTTTTGTAACTAATTCGATAACTCTTTCACAGTGAGATTTCACGGTACTGTTCCTTCCCTCAAATTACTGCAATTAACCTGCAGAACCCTGTTACTCGTCATTATATTCTTTAGTCACTATTCAAGAGGTGTGTTACGTATTGGCGGTTCCAAACTTCGGCTTAGAGGTAATCGAGTCAGTATCAAAGATTCGTGGAGTCCCTTAACTCGTGAGCTATACAGCTTAAGCGGTGTTCGTGTTCCCAGGGCACTGGGTGGTCCCAGGATGTGAACACGAACACCGCTTAAGGTATCCCAAGGGATGGTTCCCTTGGGATACCTAGTTCACATTTCATACTGTTTAAAGTTTTAAGTTAAAATGTGGCTGTTGCACCAACGAATATCAATATTGGACTCCATTTCATCGTGTAAGCAATTTTGAACGTTAAAACATACTCCACAATATTGACTAATGCAAGTGAACGAATTACGACAATCTTGCTCAATTCATTTATTGTATAGTAAAAGGTTGTAATGACGAAAATTGCGCCTCGGTTTATTAAGGTTTTAATGTGTGATTGTGAAATTGCTTTTACTGGTAATTGCGTTTGCGTTGATGATGGCAATAAATAGGGACATATCAATACATATATTAAATACAGTGCAGAGATAAATCATGTAGCAGTTATAAACATCAAAGCAGACACAGTGCTTTTAGCAATGGCGGTTGGAGGCTTTACGAAGCGATTCAATCTTTTTTCATGTTTCATCTATGGGCTCGATTTTCAATTGTTTTTCCACAAAGCAGTGCAGCAGTGATGCAGTCTGCAATGATCGATGTGATGCTAAAAATATCGTGTTTGCTATGACCCTTAGTTTTAGTAGTAGTCGATTAGAAACCAAAGAAAATAATATCTGAAAATATATTCAAATCTACATTATATTTATATGTGCATGTAGCTGTTGAAAATGTTCAATTTGGTAATAAGATTTACTGAGCACTACGAACAAATTACTTTCAATTATAAATGTTATATTTGACTCATCATCTTTAATATTTTAATGTCTTTAGTTTTTAAGTGACCATTAACAGCTATTTACGTTTATTTCCATCTATATTTGCACTCTGATGTGCTGAGTCCATAAATTCTTTTAGTTTTACCTAATCCATAAGTTGTAACTCAGAGCTGTCAGTTTCTAAGATGATAATTGTACTGTATTTGTAAAATCATATACATATAACTACACCAATGGAACACGATAGTTGAGTGCAATCCATAGACTAGACTCGTCCAACGCCCGGAGTATAATTATCTATATCTTTTAAAGCGCTTACTTCAACATTGTTCTAAGATACAAGATAAGAGTTACGTATGTACTATCCATCCAAATTGTTCTGCATTGCAAAATTTAGCACAACAAATATATTTATTACTTGATTGAATTATAGGTAATTAAGTATTATTATGACTAGAAAGCTGATGCTTATTAGATATTGGAACGGTTGTTATTAGTGTGTTCCTTTTTCATGAATGTGTTTAAGAATCTTACGGTTATTATGTTCTGTCAATTGAATGAAGTGATGGGTGAGTAAAAATTGAATTAGTATCTACATAAGTTATTGGTTATTTTATGTTGCAAGATGGACAGATTTTTATATTTGTGAAATTTCTTCATTTATATCTGTAATTTTTATGGTGTACTCATAATAAAAAGTATTATATCTATCTTTTTTTTGTTAAGAGAAAAGGTTTCCTAAGAAATGGTTAAGGCCGAGTCGTTGATAATGTTCAGTCTGAGTGACAACGGCAAACGGCTTTTGAATTAATTCGAGTGTACACATGTACACTCGGATTAATTCAAAAGCCGTTCAGCAGTTTATGCGTGAAAGAGTAACAAACATCCATCCATCCATCCATACATACAAACTTTCACGTTTATAATATTAGTAGGATAATACATATACATATAATTTGGATCAGGAATTCTGGAGTAGCCGAACTAGAGGTAGGTAAGACGGAGTCAGTTTAGAACTTCAAAGAGATTAATTCGAGATAGGGTAAAGGATCAGAAGGCCTAGATACTGAATGAGTAATGAAGTAGTTAGTGAAATTAAGGAAAAAGAGGAACTCAGAGCTGTCAGTTTTTAAGACGATTTGTACTGTATTTGTAAATTCACTTTTTACTACACCAATGGATCACGATAGTCGAGTGCTATCTATAGACTAGACTCGTCCAACGCCCGGAGTATAATTATCTATATTATCTTTTAAAGCGCTTACTTCAGCATTATTCTAACATTCAAGATAATAGTTACGTACTATCCATCCACAATAAATATATTTATTACTAGCTTGCATTATATGTAAGTAAGTATTACTATGACTAGAAAGCTAATGTTATTATATAATGGACATAGTAAAAAGTATATATCTGTTATTTGTTAAAAGAAAAGTTTTGCCTAGAAATAGTTAAGACTGAGTCGTTGATAATGTTCAAACTAAGTTATCAGAAAGTGGTGTATGTACCTACAACAATAATACTCAATACTCAATATATTTATTTGCATTCCACAATGTGAACTTAGGTGGTAGGTACATTATAAAATTTACATAATTTCAGATCATTGTGGACCCTGTCGGGCATAGCAAGATAGGATAGAGGAAGAGGGCTATTATTATATGAAAAAGTATAATATTAATGTTTTTACTACTACTCACTTCAACTTTATTATTTTTGGTATTCATTTTATTTATCATTAACATATTCATTAATATTATAATAGCATTTGTGGACTAGGTATTGTTTTAGTTTATTTATAAATATATTCAATTTCTGTTCGTTTTTAATTGCTTTTGGTAATTGATTATATATTTTAACTGACATTACTAAAGTGCTTGCTGAGTGTATTTTTAACTTGGAGCCACCAGGTAGGTTTAGCCTATTTTTGTGTCGTAGTGTATATTTAGTTTGTATGTTTTCTCGTGTAGTGAATAATTGTTGGTCATTTCTAACAAATTTGCACATTTCTAGGATATATATACAGGGAAGTGTTAAAAGTTTGTGTTCTTGGAAATGTGGTTTGCAGTTGTCTGTGTCTTCTATGTTAACTAGGATTCTGATTAGACTAATTATTTATAATTGTGTGCATATGCAAATATTTCTTTCAGCGATAATTTTAATTCTAATAATTGAATACACATAGAATTTGGATCGGGAGTATGGATACTACCGATCCAAATTCTAGGTGTGTGTGTCTAAATACCCGAGGTAGAAGAATGTACTGACAGAGGTTGGGATACGGATAAAGGTTAAAGGATAAAGGACAGAAGGCCAAGATAGGTACTAAGTAAATGAATATTTATTTATTAATAAAGTATATTTACACCACAAACATATGAGTACATAACATAAAAAACACATCAAACACTACAAAATATACAATAGGCGGCCTTATCGCTGAGTAGTTAGAGAACAACTTATAAGTGGAAAAAGAAGAAAGAAAATTATTAATAATAACTCATGAATTCAGGTAAGGTGCAGACAAGAAAACATTTCGAGATTCGTCTTCACAATACAACAGTTTCATCAGACGATGAATCTTAAATTCTGACAGTCTATCGAGGTCGCATATCGATTGGTCGCCAATGAACATTTGATCGATTTGCTATTAGGAAACAATATTACACATTGTACGGTGACTTGCAATACACTTTAAAGTTCACGCTTACTAGCTTAATAGCTGCGGTTTCAAAGCACGAAGGGTAAATGCACTTTGTTGATGGCATTTAAACTTCTCTTGTCTCATCATGGTCTGAACTGTCTCAACGGATTCAGAGGGGCAATTCTCGGAATTTTAAGAATGTTCTGATATGAACAGTCTGATCTCAGTCTCAATATGCCAAAAATACCTCTAACTTCCCTACATTTTTGACTAGTTTTTCACATTGATTGTTGCTGAGATGAGATTGCGACTAGATTTTTAATGTTTTTAAATACGGAAATTGGCTTTCAGGTCTAAGCTCATTTAAATGATTGGAATCATCGTCACGACGAAGCAGAGGAAGGCACGCTACACTACACTATAATGCATGATACCTCAAGTTATTGTAAAAATAGAAGCCAGTAAGCAAGGCAGCATCCGAAAGAGTGCCCAGGATACGACGGCTGATAATAAAGACGATGAATTCAATATACTTTCAGATATTCCTAGACGAGTTCAGGAGAGGAGGTCGTGAATCATCAACGCGGTGATCCCTAATTAGATGAAAAGGGCAGGTGGGATAGACGCAATGCAGACGGCGGGGAACCGGGAGTTGTTAAGATAGAATAGAATAGAATACTGTTTATTGTACACCATACAAATTACAGAACATAAATATATAAGATTTTATAAAGGGTGACACAATGGGCGGTCTTATCGCTAAGAGCGATCTTTTACAACCTATGGATGGATTAAAATTAAGGACAGACAAATATAGTGGGTAGTCTGTGGTGTACCATTTGCATTAAACAATTAATATATACATAAAGTATATTTAACTCATCTAAATAAATATATATATATAATAATAAACATGAAACAAGAGCAAAGAAAAAAAATTAAGATATTGAAGAGAAAGCCACGAGTATGTCCAGTATGGAAAACGATGAATTCAATACTTGCAGATCCTCCTAGACAAGTTCACAAGAGGAGCCCGTCAGTCATCAACAAGGTCACCCCCAGTTAGATGAAAAGGGCAATTGCGATAGACGCAATGCGGAAGGCAGGGTGGGGCACGTGCCCTCAGCTATGTCCGGTAGTGAATGCGATAAGCTGACTTGACTGATATGTTGAGATACCTATGTCATCATCATCATCGGCCTACAGCAGTCCACTGGACATAGGCCTCTCCAATTTCACCACATTTTGCTCGATTCTCGGCAACTCTAATCCAGCTGCTACCAGCCACCCTGCGACGATCGTCGCTCCACCTAGCCAGAGGGCGTCCTACCTTACGTTTGCCTATTCGCGGTCTCCACTCAAGAACACGTCTACCCCGACGGTCATGGGTTCTACGGTTATTAAGGCCGGCCTATAGCCACTTCGGTTTGCTTATTAGGTTCTTTGCCGGATCACCTCATTGATTCTATCCCTCAGAGTAACTCCTATGTGTCGACCATATATTAATAGCTACAGCGTTTATAAATTTTAGCTTTCACATTGGTTGGCGTTGTTTTATTTTCAAAAAAAGCCAGCTCATATTTCTGATTATTTTATAGACAATTCTTACTAACGCTTTGCAATAAATAAGAATACTTCCATAATAATCGTCTTTAATTCCAATTACATTACATATCATCAAAGCAATAATCACTAGGGTTTTCCCCAGTTAAAGAAAGCTTCAAAGGTCAACCATTTTCTTTTCTCTTTAGATAATAATCATTAGTATTCAATAGGTGTCTTTATTGGAGTTTTCTTACATTTCATAGCTCAGATGTAAGGAAGTTAACGAACGGAGCGTCCTTTCGGTGACTTAATTTCAACCGCGCAAGATTACGCAGTTTTGTTATTAGGGGTATCGTGTGAGTGTACTACGTGAGATCGACAAATGGATTTGCGAATAACACTTGTGCGACAAAACTGTACTGCGACTCACCCATAGATATCCGTGGACTTACCATAGTTCGAATGCACGCTTATGCGATACGCTGATTGTCCAGTAACTGTGTGCAGATCAGAGTCAGTCGATTCATGTAAAATACTGGTATTCGGCTGTATCCTGTTAGACTGGAACTGGAAGCCATCCCCAACATAGCTGACTGTGTTAAAGTAAATATAGGTACCTACTCAAATTTCACCTACGTTAGATATTTATCTAGAAACTAAGAGTTATGCTACTAATTATTTTTCTATTGTCAACTTTTGATTATTTAATCATTTTAAAAGACTATTTTAGCTCTTCTCGCCTGAAACAGGATTACCTAGTTGGCACGTAAGTTTTAGGAATATAACTGTACTCATTTTCATGCTTTATAATTTTTGAATAAATATATTATATAGTTGATAGCAGATGATGATCAAGATGACACACTTCTGGCCTTACCATAGACAATGATTTGAAACTTTTACGGAATACAAAATGTAGTGAAAACGCGAGTAATACAAAATATGATAATTTTACAATTTATGTGCAAAATAATGATTTATATAACGTTTGAAACAATTTGAGTTTTATTTTGAACTCTCTATTATTCGTATTAAAAATAGTTAAGTATGTGTTTAAGAGTTGAAAACGGTAATTGTAGACAAATTAATTGTTGTTTTGAATTATAAAATGTTAGTCGTTATGTAACTATAATATTTCATGCTGAAGCGTGCTGTTGAAGTTATTTGCTGGCGAATAGGAAAATATACTGCCTTTATACTTAATGTAACAGTATATATAAATACATAATGCGCAGTGGTGGCTCAGCGGTGAACTTGCGTGTCGTAGGTTCGAACCCAGGCAGGCATATTATTACTTTGTGTAATTAATTTCATCACCACTGCTCTCTAAACGGTGAAGGAAAACATCGTGAGGAAACCGGTCTAGAATCAAATATTCGAAGACCTGTGTCATCCACCAACCCACACTGGGCCCGCGTAATGGATGGCCTCTCACTCTCACAGAGAGGAGGCCTGAGTTCCAGGAGTGGGAAAATTTTATTTACTCGTTATTATTATTTATTCATCATCAAGTAACAATAGACTCATTATTAGGCACACAATTTCAATTACAATACACAGGCAAATATAGGAAAAATAAAAAATAAAAATTTAATAACAATTATGTCACATTACTGGTCATCAAAAAATAATAAATAAAACACAATAATTATAATTTTCTAATCGGCATTGGAACAGCCAAATCCTTTTTGCCTGTGCCAGAGGCCATGGTAACTCTTTCGAATAATCCGCGACCCTGGCAGGACATGCCACATCCATGCCGGACATAAGGGCAGTTCAACGTATCGGTGATCATTGCCAGGATGGCAATTTTATACTGATTATGTTAGTCCGTGGAGGTTAATTTAATACAGCCCAGCAATTTAAAAGCTGCCATAAAAATGTTATTCTTATTTCTCAACAGTAAAGTGCAGTGTCGAAACTGTTTCAAGTTCACCGTGTGGTGAACGCACAAAGTGTACGTTATCTTTACGCACTAGTTATGTGTGTAGGTAATTAAACCATTTGTAACTGTGGTGTTGGAACAAATATTTTAAAATAATACATTTGAATGTTCCTGAAAAGACTCGTCCTGGGACCTATATGTGTTTAAAAGAGGTACATTTAAGGAGCCTCGACGAATAACGATACATACCCTGGCCAATCAGTCCCATTGTCAACAACGCTGGCTTGTTTTCTTGACTTCCAACAAACTCCTAGTTTCGGTTGTTATAAGCTGAAAACTGACACAGAGGCAATGAAAGTCCGTAAAAACTAATTATGGTTGGGAACACCGAAGGCAAACGATCGCGCGGTCGTTCACCAACACGATGGACCGATCAGGTGAAGGAATCATCATTCTCTAAAAGGGATGCGCTGGTCAGAAATCAGTGGAGGCGGATCATCCGCGCCAGATGCAATTCCGAAGCTGACCACGATTCTCAGACATGAGGGACCGACTACAGAGAGAGAGAGAAGCTGAAAAACTTTTAATCAGGTGGACCGTCAGTATGCCTAAAAAAAGCCTCTCATGCGCAAATGGGAACTGTCCTTTCGAAATATATCTTTAGTTTAATGACTCCTAGATAGGTGCTACTCTACTGACCGACATTTTGAGCCATTTTTCAGCATAATGAGAGCGCAGGGGTCTATATTATGAAACAAAAGAAAATTACTCACCACGTAAACAATAAAAAAATAAACTATTAATTGGGTGTTTTGGGATAAACACCCGATTTCCACCCAAATTTCGGGTGTAAATGATTTTTTTATATAAATAACCTTTAGTTTTTAATTATTATTCTTTTATTTAATTATACATAATTAGGTGAAATCAAATAATGCAAGAAAAGACCTTTCCCTGAACAAAGTACCTACTTAACAATCAATCACTATCGGATTCTCCATTATAATCGTCACAGACGACAAAATGTAAAGGTTGTCTGTGTTCCCCTGACGTTGAAGGTGTCGGTTCGTTGTAGTCGTCCATTAACATTAGAGGGGCAATTCTCATAATTTTAAGAACGTTCACAGTCTGATCTCAGTCTCAAACTGTCAAAAAATACTTCAAATTTCCCTACATTTTGACAAGTATTTGATATTTGTTTGTCGCCGAGATGAGACTGCGTTTTCTTTAGAATCTAGTTTTGAACGTTTTAAATTACGAGAATTGGCCTTCTGGTCTATAGAACTCTCTATTCCGTTTTCATTTTCTTCGTTTAACTGATAGCTCTCATTAAGTTGGTCTATAAAATTCTCTATTATGTTTTCGTCTTCATTTTCTTCATCTAGTTGAATGTTAAGTTTATGTTTAAGATTCCAGTTGTAACAAATATATGAAATTTTTGCGGCTCTTTCCGTCGAAAGTCTATTTCTTTTGTTATTATGTATACCTATATCCTTGAATACTGAAGGAACGCTCCGTTGCTGCTGTTGTACACGGAGCTGACAGGATACGTACCGCTACTTTGCTTAGCTCAGTCGAACTACAGATTCCTTTCCACCGCACAATGGGCTCAATGCTATGCAGTGAATTCCATATAAATTGTCTGGCCCAAAAGTTTTCTTTAGCTTTGTAACAAGCCAGTTCGGTCATTACATTATGTAAACTTAGTTGCTGGCCTAAATCGTGGATGAACTCCATAGCCTGAAATTCTTCATCTTGAGTAAATTCAACACCCTGAGCTGAAGGGTCCAGCATATACGCTGCCAAATGAATTGGTCTAATGGAAATTTCGCGCCTTTCAGCTGCTGCTGTCAGAATTTTCTGTTAGCCTTCTTCGTTAAAGATTAAAGACAACGCAGTTAAGAAGTCTAACTGTTCAAAATGTGCTTTGTATGGAGAGGGAGAAGACAAAAGAAATGAGCTATTCGGAAAATTAGTGGCGGAGGAATTTAAGTATATTAAGCCACGTTTGCGCACCAAATGCTATGAAAAAATCTTAAAGTATTTACAGGAAGCTAAGGGCACGCCACAATTGCGGCGGCGCCCTCTCCTTCCGCCTGACACAGGTCCTCACCGGACTCGGTTGTTTCGGGAGGTTCCTGTTCAGGATAAAGCTGGAGGAAACGCCAGGGTGTCACCACTGTGTGGATCACCCGGAGGACACGGTGGAGGTCTGCCCGGCTTGGGCGGAGCACCGCCGCGTCCTCGTGGCGGCGATCGGCGGTGGCAATCTCTCGCGTCCGGCCCTGGTCCAGGCCATGCTACGGAGCGAGAGTGAATGTGAGGCCGTCACCTCCTTCTGCGAAGCAGTAATGCTCACGAAGGAGGAGGCGGAGTGCGTGAGGGAGAGGCAACAACTGCGCCCTAACGCCCCTAGTCGCCGCAGGAGACGCCCTGGACGGGAGTCAACAGCCGACTCCCGGCCACCGTAGGCGTGGGCTTGCGGGCGGCGAGCAATGGGCAGCTCGCCGCCCGGTAAGGAACAGGCCCGGGTCGACGGCGCGTTGTGTTCCACGCGCGCCTCAAAGAGATGTCAGCACGAACTATCGGGGTCCGCTAGGGCCAATGCCTGCCAGGGCCGCGGGCTGTTCGAAAGAGATACCGTGGCCCCTGGCACAGGCAACTGAAGGAACACGGGTGGGTTTTAGTCAGTAAAAGTCTGACACGCCCTTCTGCTCAGCCCGGAGCGGGAGAGGTCATTTGATGATTACCCACCCAAAAAAAGGGGTATCATGTAAACCAACTTACAAATGAAGGATATGACGACTAACATGCTAACGCTCGAGTCTTCAACGCTAATTACACACTATAACATAAAATAAACAATTCAAAAGTAGAAATAACACTAGAAAATGTGATTTTTTAAATTTAGTTTTTTTCTCGTACCATTTTATTTTGCCCTCCCTGATCTGACTAATGTTGCCTACAAAGATGTAAGATAAATGTTGTTATTGTTGTTATTTTTTTTAACATCACTGATGTAATTTCGTCAAATCAAGTAAACACCCAATTTTCTGGGTGTTTATGGGTGCTTCCGGGTGTTTATCGGGTGTTTACCAAAGCACCGGGTTTAAACCCGGTGGATTGCCCATCTATAGAACTAGGTGAACTGTACAGTGAGGAATAGAATAATGTTTGGATGAATTCTTAATCGCAAGGAAAATCGCAATTTGTACAAATTGCGATTTTCCATTTAAATGATTACGAATTCTTCCACACATTATTCTGTTTTTCACTACGTAGGTACGTAGTTTAGATACCTTCTTCTTCTTCCTTAGGGCTGATTTTTCCAAGGCCAGATAACTTTATCCAAGGAATAATTTTAAAATTTTGACAGTTATTTCATACAAAAAATTAAGTCTTACCAAGGGGTATCGTATTACCCAGTAATTGGGTTGTGGAGGTCAGATAGGTAGTCGCTCCATGTAAAATACTGGTATTCAGCTGCATCCGGTTAGACTGGAAGCCGACCCCAACATTTCGTGCAAAAAATTAAATTAAATATTTAAAAAACCCCCGACACAAAATAATAATAAAAATAGTATGAATGTAAAAAGCAATTAAAAAAAAAAAAACTATTGAAAAAATAGCCACAAATAGAACAAAAAAGTTATAGACGTGAAACCCTATAAAAAGAAAAAAATAGCCTTGAAATTATGACCCTACGTACTTACGTAAGTACGTATGAAATTTTTTGATTAAATGCTGTCCCGTCGGGGGACCGCTCCAATTATTAGCCTAATGTTCTGTTAAAGTTTAAAATAGTAGCGATAACCACCCCGTCGTTTTTGCGTCGGGGGTTAAAAACTGTCCAACGCGAATTTTATTCCTCGAATAAAAGTTATCTGGCGATGGAAAAATCACCCCTTAGTCTTCTAAACTTACGTGTGCGATTTAAATAATTAGTGATTATTAAAACTCACATAAATAACCACACAAGCAAGACTCACTTTCAAACGTAAATATGAGTTAACGACCCTCAGCATTGCAATAAGATAATAAATACTAGGAAGTAAGCCAACGCCAACGACAAACCTGAGGCGATGTGCAGTAACACGGACAACGCGGACGTTCAATGAGCTGGTCGTTAACGTTATATACAGATACCTACTTGTCCTTCTGTAGGTACGAGTTATTCGAGAAACTCATGCTGTGAGTCTATGAGAAAAGATGTGTGTGCTAGCGAGGTTTACGGCTGAATGTTCAGAGTGCACAGGATGAGCTCAAGTAATTGTCTGAGATAGGGTGAGTTACTTGAGTGATTCAAGCAAATGACTTTATCTACTTTAATAGAATAAATGTCCTCCGGAAGAGAGCAGCTGGGGTTTCATAACATATAAGATTCATTGGCTACATACAAAATTAAGAGCAGTGGTGGCCCAGTGGCAACGGCACTGACTTACGAGTTGTAGGTTGTCGGTTCGAACCCAGACAGGCGTTTTACTTTGTGTAAATAACTTCATCACCACTTCTCTCAAAACGGCAAAGGAAAACATCGTGAGAAAACCGGCATGTTCTAGAACCAAAAATTCGAAGATATGTGACGTCCACCAACCCGCACTGGGCCCGCGTGGTGGATTACAGCCCACTCCTTCTCACAGAGAGGAGGCCTGTGTCCCAGCAGTGGGATCAGTATAGACTTATTATTCTATACAAAATTATCGTAATATCTGTGTCAAGAGGGCAGATGCTTCTTCTCATACCTACAAAGAAGGAGTAAGTATGGATCACTACGCCGGGTCACTGTTTCGTTATCGCCTTTAGGTTTGGTGCAGCGGTGATCTTCGGAAGATAACTGGTGGGTGTCATTTATCAGACTGGCGGAGGTTTGACCACATTACCGTGCATTTATACCTACATACTTAAGTTCAGCAGTGGACTGCTGTAGATTTGTAATAAACTGACCGTGTTAGGCATGTCCAAACATTTGACACTGGATCGATAAATCTTCATACTACATACATAGTAAGAATCGCGAGTAACATCCACTTCCACGTATTACGTGAAGATTGTGCAACTTTAACAAATCGCTGCTAAGCAGTGTGTGGTTGAGTTTGTTAAGCATCATGCTCATAATCGAGTCAGCTGATTAATTTTATGATTTACACCTTCCGTTTTGTTTGCTCATTACTTACCTGAAATAGATAGTTCGTACACGCCGTAGACGATATCGAGCGTGATTTGAAGTTATGTATTGGTAGGTATCAACCGATCTATGTATTCCATAAAAATTTCACCGTGAAAACTTAAGTGAAGTGAACTTAAAGTGAGCAGTCATTCCACGATGCCCTAATAAAGCATCGTGGGATGACAGTTCACTTCAAGCTCATTTCACCTAAGTTTTCACCCTTGGTTTTACAGAGTAGATCGGCCTGTGGCATGACAGGTCACTTCACCTAAGTGTTCATTGTGACATTTTTACAGAATAGATCAACATAACTTTGCAGGAAAAAAAATAATGATGTGACCGCCAGTTCGATCGATAGCTATGACAGTCTATAACTTTATATCTCCTTTGTTGGGACTCTCGAGTCCTCCCTTCTATCTTGGGAAAGAGAGAAGGCCTGAGTCCCTGCGGTAGGAACGCTACATTTATAGGCTGATTATGCTGTAAAGTCTGAAAACCATCATACGTAATTTTCTTCAGCTAATTACATTTACTTCTAGACTGGATGCGGAAGGCGGAGGACAGGGTACTGTGACGCAGCCTGGGAGAGGCCTATGTCCAGCAGTGGACTGAGAAAAGCTGAGTTGATTGATTGAATTACATTTGAGGCACACTTATCCGCTAATTTCTTAGATCAGTCTTTATATTTTCTATTTGTTTTTTTTTTATTATTTTTTTAAATTTTTTTATTTTATTTATTAAGGGATAATAAACAACTACAACAAATGTAACACATAAGGTTAACAAAAGTTTAGGAAGTAATGTTGCAGTCCTTTGCATTTTCCGCAGATAGGACATATTATAATAATAATAATAATAATAATAATTATTTATTTGGAACACAACCATAAATTACAGTGTCTTAATAGCTAGAACAAGGACAGTTAATTTACATAAGTGCATAGCCAGCTGTCTCCCAAACTAGGCAAAAGCCTGTATCTTGGGAGGCAGTATATTAGAAAATAGGTATACATTTATTAGTTCATAGCCCATGTAAGACGGCGTGAACTTTTAAAAGAAATGAGTTAAAAATTTAATAATGAAATCTATATTATATAAAAATGAATCCCTATTTCTCTTGGTCACGCCATAACTTGAGAACGACTTTACCGATTTCATCCATTCTTTTTTTAAGATTTCTAATACTTTGTTGAAGGTTCTTATGAAAAAAAAATAAAAAAATAATAAGAAAGTTGCTTTACGCGGATGAAGTCGCGAGCAGAAGCTAGTACAAGATAAAAATATTCAAGACCAACTAAAATTACAAATAAGTTTAACATTAAATTTTAAATAGGTAGAATTGCCATTTATCAACTTGCATAGTAGGAACGTGTGTGCATGTCAACGTGTGAGAGTGTGTGGGGGTGTGTGTAAGTATGTGATGGTGTATTGGGGTGTGTGTGGGGGTGTGTTTGTGAGTGCCAGCATGTGTACAGATGTAGGATTTTATTTTAGGAGTGACTCTGTATCAGTATAGTCCAAAGTAAGTAACCAAGCCTTCAACTTACTTTTACATTCCTGTCTGTTTAAAGTATGGATTTTAAGAGTTTTGTTTATTTTATTGTAAAGTCTAGTGCTTACAAAAGGATATTGTCTACGAGCAAAAGCGGTGCTGTGAGGTTCTGAGCGAAATACTATGTCAGCCCGTCGTTTCGTGGAGGTAACAAGAGGACAACGATGTTTCCTTAGTATAGTATGAAGCACAAATAGTTTCCGAACAGTTAATACTTCACTATCTACATATAGTTGAGTTGTTGGGTACCTATACGGTTTATAATACATAACTTTCAGAACCGCTCTTTGTGTTCTTTCAAGCTTTAGGAGTGAAGTTTTATCAGCACCCCCCCAACTGACTATACAGTAAGAAAGTAGAGACTGGCACAGAGCGTAGTATACTAGCTTAAGAGTGGCGACGTCAGCAGATAGCCTCAAATTTCTAAATATATAGATAAGCACCCTTAATCTTTTGACTAAGTAATCAATTTGCATATGCCAGTTTAGAAAGTTATCTATATAGACGCCCAAGTAACGGATGCAGGTGGATACACAGAGAGGGGGACAGGAACAATTGGAAGAAGGGTTTAAGCAAGAATGAACTTTGACATTGATAGGGCCTTTTGGCTGGGAAGATTGGGAAACTGAGAAGGGTATAATTTTGGATTTCTCTGCATTTAATGTTAATAGGTTTTTTGAGAGCCAATCATTAACTATATTGAGATCTGTCTCTGCTAATTTTGCAACTTCATTCCAGGTATCTCCATGAATCAGTAAAACTGTGTCATCAGCATATGCAAAGACAGAGCAATTTTTAAGGGAAAGAAGGCAGAGGTCATTTATATAAATGAGGAATAATGTTGGGCCGAGAATGCTCCCTTGGGGTACTCCGTATTCTATTTTAGCCTCTTTACTAATGATATTATCTATCTTTACATGCTGAGAGCGATCTTGAAGATAGCTCTCAAATAGCTTCAACGCATGCCCACGAATCCCGATATTATTCATCTTCGCCAAAAGTGTAGGAACAGAAATTGTGTCAAATGCCTTGCTCAAATCCAGGAATATACCAAGGCATTTCTTTTTACTATTTAGGTGCTTAGTCACAGCATCAGTGAGGGCAGACACAGCATCCTCAGTGGAAACTCCTGGGCGAAAACCATATTGATTGTGCGCTAGGATATTATTTGCATTCAGAAATTTGACCAGGCGACTATTTAAAAGTTTCTCTAATATCTTAGAGATTGCCGGAAGTACAGAAATAGGCCGGTAGTTATTAACGCAGCCTCTGTCTCCACTCTTATAGATAGGGTGTACTACTGCTTTTTTAAGAGCATCGGGAAAGACTCCGGTATTAAATGAAATATTACAAATATGAACCATAAGCGGGGCCAAGACATGGCGGGACACCTTGAGTACTCTACTCGATACAGAGTCTATTCCAACTGAACAATCATTTCGCAGATTAAGAATAATTGAATCAATTTCCTGGATGTCCGTATCAAATAGGGCAATGGAATTGATATAGTTCTTTGGAGTTATAAATTGCATGCAATCCACCGATGAAGATGTTTTTATTTTTGTTGCTAATTTTTTTCCCACATTTACGAAGAAATCATTTATAGAGTCAATGGATTGCGATGAAATTAGATCCCGTGCGGATACGGTTGGGCGTTTAGTGTAAGTTACAGTTTTGATGACTTCCCAAGTAGCTTTAATGTTATTTTTGGCTTTGGCAAACTGTTCTTTTTCATAGTTACGTTTAAGTTTCCGTAGGAGAACATTGCAAAAATTCCGGTATCTGAGATAGGTAAGTTTCAAAATGTGATTATTAGGCTGAGATTTAAGCTTTTTATGCATGCAGTCTCTGTTTCTTATACATTTGATTAGACCGCGAGAGATCCAGGGCTTTATATTCCGGTGTTTTTTAGATACTTTAGTTTTACGGGTGTGCTTACATATAATTTCTGAGAGTGTTGAGACAAGAATGTTTGTTGCTTCATTAGCATTTGTGGAAAATAAAACCTGAGAGAAATCTGCCTGTTCAATGTCATGTAAAATCAAAGTATAATCGACCACCGTTCTTGTTATGCACGGCTTCAAGTTGGGCCTATCTGTAACGACACTTAACAAGACTGGTTCGTGATCAGTTATGTGCGATTCTATGACAAGAGTAGTGGCAACCTTATTTGTCTTCAATAAGACATGATCTAGACAGTTATTGATACGGGTCGGATACAGATGAGCCGGAAGTAAGCCTTGTGATGCGGTAAAATTTAAATACTCCTGAGAATGTCGGTCTTTATTGTTATTTTTTATGTCGATATTTATGTCACCGATTACAAAAATTTGACCGCATTTTTTCAAGAATGAGAGGACATCACCTAAGCTATTCAGAAAACTGTTGATAAAATGGTAGGATGGAGATCTGTACAAGGCAACGATAGCTATGTCGTCATTTATTATGCAAACCAGGCAGTTGGATTCACTAAATTCAGGTTCCACAATTTTACAATTTAGGTTATGTTTTGTGTAGATAACGATGCCATCATTTTGATTTTTAAAGTTCATTGTTTGGTGTGATTGATATCCCTGTAAAGTGGGGATTATTGTTGTCTTACTTAGCCAACATTCAGTTAGTATGATGACTTCACAATCAAAATGAAGTTGTTGAAGCAAAACTGTGAATTCATCAAAGTTTTTATTGATACTGCGGATATTGAGGTGTAGTATATTCAAATTTCTATTAATGTTTTTAATTAGTTTATGGCAGTCAACTATTGGTACTTTGAAAGACTTAGAAACCTGATAATTATCGAGATCAGAAATAATATTTAGTGTATCAACCATTTTTTATATAAGGATACATTTGTAGGACATAAATGGCTAGACATAATGTTTTCACATGGTCTTGTAAAGGGAATTTGACACTTACTTCAATTTGTAATTTAGCTGACAGCAAAACACAGCGTGAAGAGTATTTAAGAAATGTAACAAATTTGTGCGGTAGTGTATAATGTAAAAATGTATGTGTGTAGAGTATGTGAGTAGAATGGAGTATGGCAAAACCACTATTAAGGCATGTATGAGTTATTTCCCATATAAAAGTAATTAAACAATTCAAAACCATTTTGATAACAAAGGTAAACATTCTTAGCGTTATTACAATAAGGTACCAACTAAAAAAATGACATAAAAAGAGGTAAAAACAGTTAATATTTGCACTTATGCCGCTCCGTAGTCAATCCGCTCTCTGTTTTAGTGCATTAAGGTCCGAGTCTGATTTAATAAGGATAGCAGAATCACCTTCTTTTTTCCGCATTAAGATTCTACCGTTAGCAGTCCAGCAGAACGCAAACCCCTGGGACTTTGCATGCATACGTGCCTGATAAAATAATTGCCTCTTTTTGGCAGTTAATGCTTCCGAGATATAGATTGGTTTACATTGACCAAGTAGCTGGATATCAGATGTTGAGAGCTTGTTTCCGCCCTTATTATGATTTTTGTATGCATGTAGTAGAGATTCCTTCGCGATAACCGTCGTCAAATCTACAACAATAGTACCAGAGTCGGGTGATTTTTTGGATTTAGCTCGGAAAATGTCTCGAATTTCGGTCACTTTTAGCTCATTCTGTAAAAATGCACTGGCCTTTATGACTGTTTCACAAAGGGTAGTTTTATTTTCGTTCTGGTTAACAGGTATATTCCGAAACTCTATGCAAGATGATTTAACCGAACCTTCCAAATTTTCAATTTTTTCTTCAAGAACTTGTATGTAGGCCATTTTCTCTCTGTTTGCACTGTCCAAGCTTTTCAATTTCCCCATTATTTCATCATAAGAGGTCGATACAAAGTCCACGGACTTACGCAACTCGGAACATTCGGCTTTAATTTCGTTTACCGTGCTTAAGAAAGCAGCGTACTTTTTATCTTGCCTTTCGGTAAATTCTCTGAGTATGCTTTTAATTTCTGTCGTGAACTGGCTAATATCTTCACCATGTTGAAATTTCCGCTTAAACCTCTGTGTTATATTCGAGGCGAGTTGTTGCGGGGATGTTGGTTTGGGTGCATCAGGCTCAGAGTCATAAAGTAATTCAGTAGGTTTGCTAGGTGGGGTTCTCCTTTGAGACATGGTCTTAAAAGGCTTTACTTAATTATAATATAAAATTATAGAAAGGTAGCTGCGTTCCTTGTAAGGATAATTCTTCTTCTTATTTAGAGACAACGGGAACTTTGAACAGAAAAAAAAAAAAAAAAAAATACAAAAAGAAACTGTTTGAACTCAGGATCGAACTTGCGCCACCTCGTACATAAGTCAAGCGTTGTAGCCGCTAGGACACTTACACCTTTGGAATGGGCGTTCAAATATCACAGCAGGCTTTACCACAAAAATGAATATGGTAGTGATGAGTAACCTTGCTTTGTGTTTCAATGTCACGGCACAAAGACGCGAGCACTTATTTGGAAAGTTTTAAATCTAAGTTTTGTGATTACTTGGCGCACAGTTAATGTTTCTCACAGATCGTTTAACACTAGGTTTCGTGAAAAAGTGACGTACACATTGACATACGACACGAAGGATATAAATTAATTTTGACTAGTTAATTTATTTTAATAAGCACAGAGACTGTTAGCACACGTCAGACTCACACGGGCGATCGGTCGAGTTAGTGGTATTAAGAGATCAGAGGTTGCCCCTAGACGAGCATTTCCAAAATTAACAAATAAATAAGTTATTACTAGCTATAGCTACAAAACTAAATCAGATTAGATTAGAAACAATTTCATTTACTTAAATTATTCAATAAATAATAATATTAAGATTACAATTAAGATAAAAATTTTATAATATAAGATTTAAATTTATTTTTCGAACATGCAAATATATCAATATCAATGAAATTTGAATTTTAGGATTCCAACATTCTATGAATAGGGCAGCGTAAGCCAGAATTCGTACGACAAGAATTTAGCGCAAACAGAGTACGTGCACGAACCTGACGCACATGAACCGTTCGGGGGACAGAATAATTATTATTTTCATCCCACCATCTCGGAAAGAGTATTTTTAATCTTCAATATCTGAGTGGAAAAGCCGTTTTTATTCTCTAGAGGATAAAGTAAATTGAATTTAGAACATCGTGTGCACTAAGTTTGTGAATTAAAAAAAACATTAAACCTATTTACTGCTACCTATATGGTGCCGAATATATCATACAACTTTTTTTTAATTTGTTAAAGACTCAGACTCGGAACCTTCTTGATGTTCTTTTTTCAATTTGCTTTGTACGCGGTTCTTTACGCGGCATTTTTTCACGTCATTGTTAAACCTTATATTAAAAACAAGAAACTTGAAAACGTGAAAAAACTAAAATGAGTGATTCTAGAGGGAATCCGATGAATCGGTACAACTATTAAGTATGACAGATAGTTTACCGAAAAACAGTACACAAGTGACTAACACCAATATTACACTACCAAACAAAAATATTACACTCAATTTATATAACTTTTTTTTTTTTTCTGTCATAATGTAGTAATTAATACCTAAACTGAAATAAAAGTGTACCTATCTTGTGATTGTAAATGTTTTTTTTTTTTGCATTAGTCATTTCCTCGCTGAGGTGGAATGAAAAGTTACGTGTTGCACTCGAGTGCAAAGATTTTTCACCTCGTGCTCTTTTGATTCCCTCGCTAACGCTCAGGATTCTAATTTTGAATCACTCGCTGCGCTCGTGATTCAATTTTAGAATCCTTCGCTTGCTCGGTCATCAAAATTGAACACGCGGTTAAAAAGCAACTTTGCACTCTTGTATAACAAATAACTATTGTTATCTGATGTATGTATCTGGTGTATTTTGTGTCTTTTAGTTTGTGCTAGATAAATGCTTTTTCTTTCTTTCTTTCATTTAGATTTCGTACTTTGCGTTTGCAATTCAGTCTTTCGTAGACTACAACTCGTTTGCATTGCTACCCATAATATGCGGAACCTGCTTAAGACAAATAGAGATACACGCATGTCATGCAAATAGAGTTACCTACATATTGCGTAACGACCTTACTTTTATGTTTTGTTTAGAAATCTAAATAAAACAAAAGACACACGTCTCATTTGAAATTAAGGTTAACCAAGATGAGTACGACGTTAACACCAACCTTCTCGTTATGAAATAAGGTTTATTTTTGCATAGCATGTATTACATTTTTTTTTTTTGTTTCGAATGGTATTGAAAATACGACTTTAGTTATTTTATGTTAAAGTTTGGTTTTGATTGCAGAGTTTGACTGGGCGAATTGTAGCGAGACCACACGTGAAAAAAAAGTTTAATCGCTGGAAAAAGGCAAATTGATAGGAAAGGAAGTAAAAGTAGGTAACATGTATTATATTATGTGTTCGCCATGTTTTAGACTGTTTATGTAATGGAAGTAGCTAAGTGTCTACTTAGTAATTCTAAGATCTTTGCAGTGGTCTTGCGTGACAGAACTTCTAATGGTTTGCTCTAGAAATGAGGTAAACATTTGGTTGAATAATAAATATCTGTACCTATTCTAAATTCTTATAGGCAGGTACTTAGAGTATTTTAGTTGTAAAGTTATATAATGTAAATAAAGACTATTTTCACCGGAAAGGTGTTAGAAATCCTCATCATTATTAGGATTGCAAAATTTTTAGATTCTTCTTCTTAGCGTATCGATGGCAAATAAGTTTATTTTTTGTAAAAATACAAATATTATGTTTAGCCCAAAATTTAGCCACGGGAATTCCATTCGCTGACGCAGTCATAAGAAGAAATTGATGTTAATCCAACTATTTACTTTTTAGATTTAAGTAATTTATGAAACAATAAGCCATGTATTAGATGGGATTTCCCATCGGAAAAAAGTAAGGACTTCCATACGAAATTTTATCTCTTATTGCACCCCTTTGGGGGGTGCACTGTCAAAAATCCTTCCTTAGGGCCGGTTTTTTGATCTGTAGTTAAACTCAACCAATTGTTAAAAAAAAAATAGTACCTAACGGTTAAATTTTTGCAAAATGTGTTTCTTGATCAATTTTTACTTTATCTAATGGTTATTTTTTTAACTAATAGTTAATTATTTGACCATTAGCAATGATATTATATCATTAAATAAACTAAAAATTGATAAAAAAACACATGTTGCAAAAATTTTACTATTAGTGAGATACTATTTTTAACAACTGGTTGAGTTTAACTACAGATCAAAAAACCAGCCTTTAGTGGTTACTTTCGCTATACAAGGAACTATTGAGCAAAAAAAAAAATAAAAAATTAAAGCCGACAGACCCAGCGGTTTAGGCACAGAATTTTATTCATCTGCCTAGCCTTTTTCCAACTATGTTGGGGTCGGCTTCCAGTCTAACCGGATGCAGCTGAATACCAGTATTTTACATGGAGCGACTACCTATCTGCAGAATAATAAAGACCACTGTGATTTTTACAGACTTGTGAGTGGTACAGCAACCTTATTTTAACACGAATAAAGATCACAGTGATGCAAAATCAGAGGTAAATTATATATAAAATAGGTATGTATTTATTCACAAATGATTAAAGATGAGCAGCCTAACACAGTTTTGAATGGTAATGATGACCATAGGTATATAATACTTTTAATTAACAGCACAACCTATTTTAACAACATAAAAGGTAAATCTATCTTTCTTCAAATTTATCAAAGTTTATTTAGATAGTTACACAATCTAACGAAAATCAACAATACAATAAACATTTCAACCCTTATCTACCATATTTAATCAGACAGATAGGGGTTGAAACGTCAAAAGAGGTATTTAAAAGCGGAAAGGGGATGTAAAAATAAAAGCTTTACGAACTCCTTAGCTTCACCTGGTCGAAAACAAGATTGAGTTATTTCTGAACGATTATTTGGATTGGTAATTTGGTGAATGATTGCTTAATTTGTAATTTTCAACCCTTTTTAGCGGGAGGATCAATTGGAGGATATCAGCTGTTTAGGCTCCCACAGTTTGTAAGGGTTATAAGGGAAGTAGTTTAGTGTTAAGTGATTAGTTTCATTATGAAACTGGGGTCTTTAAGATATGATGAGAGGAATAGGAAGTCTTTAACCTTATCCTGACTATTTAAACTGCGATAGATTCCGCTTGGCTAATGTTCGAATCCCGAGTTTTCTAAAGTGATAGTGAACCAGTCATGTCTGTCCAACGACCGCTGGACGTTGGAGTACAAGTCTTTGTGTAGGTAAAGCAAGCGAATTGTAGCCCCTTAGCTAGTTGGACCGATCTACACAAGACGGCTAGGTCGGACTGGGTGCAGAAGGCGGAGAACTGGATATTGTTGGGTGCCTTGGGAGAAGTCGATATCCAGCAGTAGGAACATTATAGACTGATTGTACATGTATTTATGTAGCCATGTAGACCGTGAACCACTTTCCTTAAGCCGGCTATAGATATTTGCCAATAATATACAAGAATAGTTACTAAACATGTAATTGTGCCTCATCACCCAAATACTTGCCCGCGATAATTGCGCGATTATCGCCGAATCATCGCGATTGCCAGTTATGTAACGACCGCGTTCTGACGTGCAGTGCCACCTACGGCCGCATAAAGAACTGATGTTGATGTTGTTGATAAACAACACCTGTTGTGGTTCACTTGGGGTTCGAAATGGTTAGAAGTGGCAAAGCGGCTTTATCATAACTTTCGGTTTTAATATTTACAGAGGCGGTTCGAATTATTTACCCACACACAGTTTAATGGCTGAAGGGTTTTGTTTAAATGTATCCTGAATTAAGAGCAGCAGTTTCCCATGGATATCTTGCGTTGGAGCTATTTAAATCTATGAACATTCATCGTTCCATTCTTCCATTTATAGTTGGTGCATTGTTTAAGACATCCAGTCTACATAGAAGGCTGGATAAACTCGCCTGACGTCATGATCGGTGGCAAAATAAAGTACTGTCTACTTTTTATTTAAAGGTAGGTATTAATCAATAATGCACATACAAACGCTTGCTTTCTTGAACAGACCGTTTTAAATTTTCTAGATAAATCAGTCGTTACTATTCCCTTTCTAACTCTACAACAATCATGAATGTTTCACATGACCACATTTCTGTATATCCAACAGAATTAGACGGAATTGTATCGAGATCTTATCAAAACCCAGAGCTCAAAGAATTCCCGACTCATATTATTTCATTACTCTGTCCCTATTAATTTATATTGCTCATAAACACTGTATAAAAACTTTCAATTATGCTGTAAATCATTTGTAAATTAGTTTCGATGTGTTTTTGGCGTGTTGTTTTTAAGGTATTCGTAATTTGGTAAACGAGAAGCTACAGCGGGCAACAAGCGCCTGGTGCAATTATCACTGCAATATTTTTTTGCGTTTTGTTGCTTTCAATAATTTTGTAGGCTTTGACGTGGTGTTGTTTTCTTTCAGGCTGAGCTTATTATGCCAATTAACGCAATAGCAATGGTCATAGGTAACTTATTTCATGGCTTTGACAAAGAACAAACAATTATGAGACTTTCGGGTGCTACTACGTACATACATACAAATACTCATTCCCTTCGTTCCCTTCTTCGCCCATGGGTTTAAGCAGAAACTACAGAACAAAACCTGCTATGCTACGATCCCTATAGACTCCTTTTGCCTCGTTTGCGTTCTACTACAAGAGTTAAAAATGAAACTGTTCATGTTCTGGGTAATAAAATAAAGTGTTTACTACAACTACTATTACCTACCAAACACGTTAATAAGTTCACCTCACAAAATACCTGCTCACTATCACACCATAACAAGGTAGCTGAGGCCACATAAAAAAGTATAAAAATGTCACCCTTTTACTTCTAATTAGCGATCAATAAACGTCCTAACTGGCCACATTTTTACTTCATTCACGCTTGAACTGTCCAGTTAAAGACGTCGATAAAATCTGTTTAGTTCATCGTCAGTAGGTATTTTAAGAATGTTTCGGTCCCATAACTTTGTGATGGTCGATTTAGTATTTTTTTAGCTACTGTTTTGATTATTATCACCTGATTTTGTGAGTGGGAATAACTTGAGGACTGATTTGAATGTTGTGGTCAGCGTTTTGGATTTTTAAAGTTTATGGTGGTTAGATGGATGCTAGCATTTCAATGTTTGCGCAATATATTAAATTGGTTTTTTAGCTTTGTACGAGGCTCAAACTAAATAACTAATTAACTACTTGAACTATAACTGCTTGAATTAAATGAATAATCGTCTGCATTGATTTCCGATGTTTTTATCGCCAGATCAAGTTATTGAGGACTACAAGTAGGTACTTTATTTACCTTATGGTCCCCTTACTCAGATAAACAAGAAATGCTGAGATTGGCACCGATTCCCTAGTTCACAAACTAAACTAAAGTTCAGTGCATCTTTTTGTTAAAAGGACAGAAGATAAATATTAGTTTAGTCCTGTCAAATTAGTCAGATGAGCCTGACGTAAATCGACGTATTTTTAGTAGCCATGTTTTTATTCACGTCTAAACTATCTGATGGATTATCTTAATTTGATAGGACTAAACTAATATTAATCTTCTGTCCTTTTCTTAATGAAATAGAAAAAGATGCACTGAACTTTAGATTAGTTTGTGAACTAGGGAATCGATGCCACTCAATAAATCCATCAGCACGTCTAACACCCAAGAGGCTACAAAAAAAAAAAAACATTCGCGACGCAACCTTTTGTTTTCTTTATCAATTTTGTATTTTTTGCAAATTAAATGGTGCGTAAATCTTTGTGGTCATATAACCGTTCGTCGGTACCTTTAAATTTAAACGTGTTGATATGGGATAGATAACGTTTGGCGACATCTTTTTTTTTCTGAGACACTGCCGCGGCCGTGGTGCCCGGCCGGCTTTTTTTCGACTCGGAAAAGTTAGATGGTAGTAATCTCTTAGATTATGAAAGAGTTCTTTGGTTTGTCAGTTTTTCTACTAAATTGGCTTAGTTGTCCTTTATCTTTGGCCGATAAATTATTCTTTTGTAGGGATCAGATCAAATTATACTGTCCTTATTTTCTATCTTTTATTATCTGTCATTGATATCCAAGAATAAAATAATAGCTTTTATCCATTAGGTTCTAAAAAAAGTAAGTAATTGTTTTCAAAATGGTATCCAAACTTTATGTGATGCAATGGTTGCATGTGAAACTTGTTGCAGATAATGTTTTGCAAGGCGTCTATTGTCTGCACGGTCATTTGGTATATTGAAAGCGGTTGATCTTTCGAAGTGTTCCTTGAACTCCCATGGTCATTTATATTGTCTCTTTACAAAAAGTATGTCGGTAAAGTTAAAAATACATCATTTATTTATGAAATATTTTACGTAATCGCCATTTAAATGGCGCCTACAGTGAATTAAAAGTTAATTATCCCATTCAAAGTATGCTCACAAATTTACAACTATAAACGAGACACAATAAAACATTCAAACCGAACAACTCTAAAAGAACACACTAAGTAGCCAATAGAGTCGTCAAAATTAACATAACAAAAGATCGATGATTGTTCCTACTGTTACCGACTATACCCCGCTGTGCACCTCTAGTTATCAACCACCCTAGTAGCTGCAGGGTCGACCAGTGTAACTTGATATTTAGCAGTGGCGCTGCACGTCAAGGCGAACGTCAACCAAACGTCAAAGTGCAGAACATTTTTTGAATTAGTTCCGAAATTCGCCACATGTCAAGTTGTATTCTTTTTTATTTTATGGCTGACACTTGCCGTTTTATAGTTTGGGTCAGACGATAAAAAAATATATTAGTGAGGTGATCATCGGTGATGTTGCTGATTGCTTTGGTGTGTGTGCCGAAGGTTATTTAGATATGTTATCTGAATTGGCTGATGGTGGTGGGTGGCGATTGAACTCCGGTTGAAAAAAGGCAGGGCATGGATGTTGGCATTGTTGGTTGGCAAAGAATTGTGGCAGGTGAATAATCGAATAGTATAGGTACAGATTCGTAGATTAGATTATACATACCGACTTTTTTTTTTTTTTGAGGATGGGAAATCAACAAATGACCCCTCCCGCTCTGGGTGGAGCAGAAGGGAGTGTCAGACTCTTACTGACTAAAACCCACCCGTGTTCCTTCCTTAGCCCTTTATGTTCCAGGGCAGCGGTAACCCTTTCGGACGATCCTGCTATCCAATACATACCGACTTAAGCATACTTATGAAAACGGGATATGGATAGCCTTTTAGATTGACTTTTTATTCGTGGATTCAAATTGACGTCTGACAGTTTTTGTATGGTACACTGAGAGAACTGTCAAAAATTTAAAATTATTCCTCCGATAAAGTTATCTGGCGTTGGAAAAATCAGCCCTTAGTTAAAAGACGCTGAGATGTGTTTGGTTTGAGCGCCTGCGCGTAAAACATTGACGAGATTGGCACCTAAGCAATTTGAAGACTGATATATATTATGTAGTGACGATCGAAAACAACAAAAAGGTCAAAACCTGACAGTGATGGTGAAACAGAAATGAAAGGAAAAATAGAACGACAATTCAACCGGTTCTTAACATTAAACTATAAAAACTTTGTCCATTTAGTGACAATAATGTTGTCTATTTTAGTTATTATTAGTAAAGTATTTTTCAGATGCAGCTGAATACCAGTATTTTACATGGAGCGACTGTTTATCTGACCTCCAAAAGCCAGTTACTGGGTAATAAGATTTTGTTTTTATTCTTGTATGTCTTTGTTATTTTTTGTTTTATTTTACTGGTGCTGTAACATTCGATTAACATTTTACTGTATTATTTAAATAATATTCTTATTCTTAAATATTTAAAATAAGAAATATGTACATGTGAAAAAATAAGCAAAATAATCACAGGGCATCAAAAAATTTGTCCGCATCGCTGTCAACAGGAACAGTGCCCAAAAGGCTGGCAACATTGCCACGTTGTATGGTGATGCTAATTCTTTGGCCAAGAAACAGGCCAGCCCTGGCCACGTGAAGAGTCGACTAACCGCTTGGCGATATCTCGAAAAACCAAGTGGGCACTCGGACCCCATGGCCCTAGTGTTTCAACCCCAAACGGCTCGAATATATAACTCCCAATCAGGTTGGAATATATCCGCCGAGGTTTTCTGCACCAGCAGCAGCCACTCCAGTACAGCACACCGTGCTAGGAAGATGTTATGGCGGAAGGGTGTCGACACATGTTGCATCCCACACCAAAGGTATGCCTAACTTCCAGGGCATTATGGTCATTCCGTCTGGTCTCTTCCCATCGTCGCGTGTCAGGCCGTTGGGTTCTAAAACAGCTAGCACCCCGGCGATGACCAGAGCACGACGGATTATCCGACCTGCGCACCTACTGCAGGATAGGCCATGGTGTCCGAGGCAGTCGACAGCTTCACCGCACTGACAGCGATGCGGAGCCTCACAAGGAGCGCCAAACGCAGACAGGTAGCGAACCGGAAGGTAGTGTCACCCAGCATAGTGCCTGTATTGGGTGACGGGAGTGCTTGAAGCCAGAGCCCCGACTCCCACTCACTCACAGCCAGCAGGCGGGCCCGCTCAGCAGTATTGGTGGACGTATTGATAAGATTATTCCGTGCCAACCTGCAGAGCGGCTCATCCCACTGTCTCTGGAAAGATGGGTTACGGGCCGATCTGTATCTTAAATATTATAAAACATCAATATTCCAAGAGAAAATAAAACGTCAAAATAAATACAGACTGATCTTCAACTGTTTAAAAAGCTAACAAAAACAGAACTCACCCTCTCACCAGGGGGCGCTACTGCTAAGATAACGACCAAATAATTTAGTTACACGCTCATCTAAACGTCTCAGTTTAGTGAGGCTTTTGTTTTTCTTAGATTTATGACACTTCTATATTATGTCGAACGGTAAAACAATAAACGGGAATGAGAAAAAAAAACAATGTGTTCTTTTTAGGGTTCCGTAGCCAAATGGCAACGGAACCCTTATGGATTCGTCATGTCTGTCTGTCTGTCTGTCTGTCCGTCCGTATGTCACAGCCGCTTTTTTCCGAAACTATAAGAGCTATACTGTTGAAACTTGGTAAGTAGATGTATTCTGTGAACCGCATTAAGATTTTCACACAAAAATAGAAAAAAAACAATAAATTTTGGGGGTCCCCATACTTAGAACTGAAACTCAAAATTTTTTTTTTCATCAAAACCATACGTGTGGGGTATCTATGGATAGGTCTTCAAAAATGATATTGAGGTTTCTAATATCATTTTTTTCTAAACTGAATAGTTTGCGCGAGAGACACTTCCAAAGTGGTAAAATGTGTGTCCCCCCCTGTAACTTCTAAAATAAGAGAATGATAAAACTAAAAAAAATATATGATGTACATTACCATATAAACTTCCACCGAAAATTAGTTTGAACGAGATCTAGTGAGTAGTTTTTTTTTAATACGTCATAAATCGTAACGTAACGGAACCCTTCATGGGCGAGTCCGACTCGCACTTGGCCGGTTTTTTTGGTTTTTGAATTGAAAATGCAGTAGGATAGTTGTCATAAAAAGCACCCAAGGTTAGTGGGAATTTGCATGGCTTGGTGACGGAATTGGACGGAATTGGAAGTCTGGAATCGAGTTGATAAAACTGTAATATCGGAATGAATACTTGCTATTTCATCCAAACGATACCCAATGAATATGTTTAAAACAGACACGTGGTGTCGCTATTGCAGAGTTGGTCTCATATTAAAAGTTGTTCATAACCATGAGAACTTTCATGGTCTGAAAGATAGCCAATGACTTCCACTTCTATTAATTTAATACATAACTGTATAAGTAGGTCGTTATTCTACAAAATAATAAGCTAGTTTACACGAACAAAAATAACAGCTACATATGCTCGAACATCCCTATCGTAACCGTGACCCCAAATATTTACAATAAGGGTCCTCAAACCACATTATCATTGAACTCCCAATTACGTGATTATTTATGTGTGACAACCCTGTTCACTTTCAACACTTGTAATGCGACCGGTCTTTTTGACCCCTCAACTTTGATGCCCAGTTCTCAGTTGCGACCGCTTTTGGGAACATTGGTAAGGGAGATAGGGCTCATCTTTCGCTGGTTGTTGTTATTCTCTGGTAACAGATGTGGTGACAAGTAGATGCACTGTTTTCTATTGTTGTTAATGTGTTTATCTGTTTACGAGTTTCGCAAATGTCCGGATAATGAGCTGACGGTGTGTTAGATGACCGTGATTTATTTTGTTACAGTTGTGGTAGACCATGTGGTTGTTTTGTGGTTATAATTTTTTTTTTTGTAAATATCGAATATCGTCTGTCAAAGTTAACTCATTTTTTTTAAGGTGCTGCGCGTTCATTCATTTTGAGTAATAAGCGAGTTTGCTATGCTAAAAAAAAGTGGCAAATCTTTTGTTTACAGGTTATAACGGATGTAGAGAAGGCGAGAGTCACTTGTTCTTTCCGTTATTACGATGTTGTTTCTTGTGCTAGAAGTTAGACCATACCTGGGAACTTTCTGGTCACAATTTTTTTTTTGCGGAAATTAGTGTTATATAAATTAAAATCAAATATTTCTACGATCCCTGTATCATTGCATGCACCTATGAGCACAATGTTTTGAGTGTGTTACATTTCACACTACTGCAAACAGCAAATTTTCAAACCGAAAACAAAAGTCGTTTCCCAGCAATTGTTTTTGCACAAAGTTACTCACGAAGCCGTAATCTACGCATTCTGTACATTAAATGTACAGAATGCCTAGATTAAGGCTTCGTGTAGGGTCTTTTTACACTCTATATTTTGTCCAGTTCTGACGAACTAAATTTTGACAAACCATAGTCTTCATTAAGCTTTCAAAATCAGAAGTTTCCGTGAAAACATGCCAAAAAATGTCAAGGTACTTTTTATTAATCGTTCATTCCCAGATTAGCACTGAACCATGGAGGAGCCAGCAACTAAAATAACAATAAAAGATAAAGTCGCCCTAATCAAACAAAAGAATTAAGCGCTGTTCCCAAAAAAACTGCATTTCCCATCTGCCTACACAAAATTTCTTCCGCTCAACCAAACCCTGATTGACAACGTCGTTCATACACTGAAACGCACCAGATTAGGGTTGAAATCCGCCACGCGACCAAATTAACTCAGTGTAATCCCTATCATGGATAGTTACCGTTATCTATGGACGCATTCGCTAACGAATCAACGTTTTTATAATAGTTTAATTCGGATTAGATAATGTCCCAGTCTGGTCCCTTGGGTGGTCGAAACGACCCGCGCGGTGGCGGAGGGTTGCACCCCATTGCGCCGATGACAGGTCGAAGGGATGTTTTAGGGTCATCGCTATCGAGTTTAGATTTAATGTTGGCGCAATGATAATATTTGTATAATTCTTTTATGAGTGGTAGATTGATTTTAAGGATTTATGTTTAGGAGTATGGATTATTTTGTTGATTCTCACGGCTATTTTCGCTGGTAAGAGTCAAGAGAGAGTTGATTTGGCTCCATTACATTAGTTTTTTAGCGCTATTAAATCATATTATAAAAGTGGATTTTTCTGTTTTTACAGCTAAATTATAAAGAACTAATTTTAATAAAGGCAATGAGGAAAAAAATAGCGATATTTTTTTGTACAAATCTAAATACAGATGTAATCGTCGAATAATCAATCACACGACACAAATAAAATTAGTGTTTAAATTTTAACAAATTAATGATAAAAAACGTTTATCTGCGGTAAACATGACGCAGAAAAAGAACACTAACACAAAAAACACAAGTTGAGGGAAAATATGCGTCACATACACGCAAAACGGCCATCACTCAGCATAATGCTACGACCCTACGCGAGACAGAGACCCCAGCGCTGGTTTTCAGTCACAGTCGGCGTTGATGTGATGACGTTAACCGGTGCAGTATACGAAGAGATATAAATAACACAATTAGAAATAAAATAAATACTCAATTCCTAGTTCTAACTCAAAATAGCCGTAGCCGGCCGACCGGCCATTTTAGCCGTAGAACTGATGACCGTTGGGGTAGACGAGTTCTTGAGTGGAGACTGCGAATCAGCTAACGTAAAGTATACAGACGCCCTCGGGCTAGGTGGAGCCACGATCTTCGCAGGGTGGCTGGTAGCAGCTGGATGAGAGTTGCCGAAAATCGAGATAAATAGCGTGCAATTGGAGAGGCAAAACAGTGAAAAACCTAAACATTCCTTATTTCCACCATCACCCAAGTCTCAGAGGTCCAAACATCTGCCTGTTTGAAAACACGGACGTAATCATTGCATTTTAAAATCATAATAACACCCATTTATATTGGGATTTCAAAAAATTCAAAGCCTGGGGATCATTTGCAATGACAGTCATTACCTTTACCAAATGCACCGAAATTTTGACAACATTGTAAGTAAAGTTTAGGACGACTGTTTAAGTTAATTCCACTATTGATAGCAATAAACATGAATGTTTATTATATTGTGTAAAATTACCGAAATGTTTTATTGAATAATTGTGTTTTTTGCGTCAGTATTTACTACGGAAAGAGTACGGGAGTCTGGATCCTTAATAAACAATCATATTGCAATTCCCATTCATATTTCAGCGGCAAGTTTTTGTTTTATTTTACAAGACGAAACGTGAAATTTGGAGCACTGAAGAAAAACGAATCCGCGCTTTTTTCGCGAGATCGAATAGAAGGTGAGAAAAATTGATGCAAATCGTTACAATACTTACTGTAGAAATACGCAGTGGATTATTTATAATACTCCTTTCGCGTAGTTGGGAAAAAATAGAGTAGGTAATACATATAATAGATAGCTATAATACCTAGGTATATATATATATAGAATAATAATACCTAGTATTATAGATATTACCTAGGTTATGACCTCATATAAAAAAGTTAATAGGTATCAGAAAAGGATAAAAAAGAAAAGAGGAAGGAAGGAGCGGCTTGTTTATAAGTTTTAACAGCCGCTCGGGTCGATCGATCAGGTTAAGCTACGCTTGCCGCAGTTGGTCCGTGGATGGGTCACCGTCTTTAGATACCAAGACCCCTCCATGCCTCGAAAAGCACGTTTAGCTGTTAGTCCCGGCCAAGGGGTTACGTATTACCCAGTAAATGTGTTGTGGAGGCCAGATAGGCAGTCGCTCAATGTAAAATACTGGTATTCAGCTCATCCGGTTAGACTGGAAGCCGACACCAACATAGTTAGGAAAAGGCCAGGCAGATCATAATGAATAGTTATAAGTAAAGTGTAAGTTGATAGGTATGTATCAACCAACACTTTTGCCTCATCAAAATCGGTAAGAAGCCGCTCCATTAAAACGTACCAAACATTCAAACATCGAAACTAACTTTGTGAATGGCCAGTATTATCCCAAAAACTCTTCTTCCACCTAATAATTTCCCATCGAAACCACGACAGTATAACGAACGATATTTTTTCCACCCCACATGCCATTCTATTATCGTCAAATCAAAATATCATTTCAAAGGCATTCCATATCGCGAGCCACAATATTGTACATCATTAAAATTATTGCAACTCGATTTTTTGTATCGAATTCGCTCGATTTTTATCAGTTGCTTGATCGAAATTTATCTTTGAATCGATGTGCTGGCTCCTGTACTCATTCCTGTCCATCTTGGGAACTGGTAATGAACGATTACGTTATTACTACGCCGCTCTGTCATTATTTTACTGTCTTCGAAGGTTTTGGACATTTCATATCTTCAGATTTGTTCAATGTGTCTCATACGTGTGATTATGGCTGGTTCGAGTTTGTTTTTTGTATATTTATTGGCTGGATATCAATGTGCTTGCTGCTTTTGATTAGGGCTTCTTGATGGCGCTACTTTCTGAGGAGTTCATGCGCCCGTAATAATTCTTTTTGATGAGTTATTTAGCTAAAATGCTATTATCAGTTTATCAATTTGAGACACCGTTAGAACGCATGGAACATTGCGAACTTTTCCTGAGTTGGGGTTGGAAGTTGGGTGTAGCATTTTGTATGGTTTACTTTAAAAGTTTACAGACGCAACTGATTAGCTTACAAAGAACCTCAACATACTAATATTATGATTTTATGTGTCCCTACTTATATTAGCCGATAACTTTTATGTGTGGTGAAAAATGTAAATATAAGTTGGTTATAAATAAATAAATATTTATTGGCAAAATTCAACACTTATTCCTGAAAGTATTTTCGTGATGGGTCCTGATAAAATTAGCTACAACTATTTAATCTGTTGTATCTACTTACTTTTCCAGTAATAAGATTCTACTTCTGAGCCCCCACTTTTGCTTTCAGTTCCATTCAACTTGCAGCGTTAAAGCCTTATAATTTACCAAGTAACCCAACCCACTATTTACCGCGGTACCTGAATAAGAACAGGGCAGGACACTACTTCCACACAATTAGCACAAAATGGCAGTGTCGGTAAACGGTTGATCAAAGGGACCGTAATGTGGCAGCCGCAGGGTTAGTGTGTTGATTAATGAGGAAACTATGGGTGTAAGGAGACAATGATGAGTATGGTTTGGGAGGTTTTCGGTGGTGGGCTGTGGTTCGTGGAGTGGGCTTTGGTCATAATCCTTTTGTGAAGCGAGAGCAGATTTTGGGTGGTTCATTAGTTAGTAAAAGCGAAAGCACTAACTAGGAAGTGGCGAAGGACGGGCGTTTTAGGGGAACCGTCTTATGTAATTTTTTACCTTCGATAATTGCTGATTCTCAGCTTAATTTGCATTAATGACTTTTGATTTTGAGTACCCACGTAGAGTCGAGCAATTTTGGCTCATAGAGCATATTGGGTTACAGTTTATGAGACAGATTTGTCTAGCAAGTAGGTACAGGTTTGTTTCAGTGACTGAATTAATTGAATGGTGTGATGAGGAAACCATGGTAATACACGCACACACTAACTTCTGCCCGCGATTTCGACCGCGTGTTCTTGATCCACCCCGTCGCATCGCATCGATTGCCCGCCTTATTACTTCGTATTCGCCTAGCGTACTTTTTGCCCGTCTCCTAAGATTCCTAGCGTGATGTTAAATAGCCAACAACCTTCCTCAAGTATTGGAGTACCAAATAAATAATAAGATAAGATTTTTTTCCATTTGACCGGTTTTTCCAGAGATTAGCGCTTTCAAATAAACAAACTCTTCAGCTATATTATTAGTTTAGATATACGAGTATAAATGTCTCTTGATATTTCAGGGGCGGAAAATTCCTGAGCGGAAGTTGGTATCATATTTATGGTGGGCTGCAGGCTGGCAGGTGGGCTGTTGGTCTGCTTCTCAAAAAAAGAGCTTTTCAATTCTCTCAAAAACGCTTTCCATACTATAGCCGATAAAACAGTGCACAATAAGCCGCTAGCGGCGACCGCGTGCGCATGTGAATGGAACCAATCCATAATGAATGACAAACGAAAACAAGACGATACCAAAATGCACTGATTAATTTAGAAATGCAGGCACGCCAAATATTTTACCATGATAATATAACGCAAGCATGAAAATCTTTGGATCAACGGAACAATCGAAATCAAAATATTTTATTTCATGGGCATTTATAAAACGTAAAAAGGTGCACGGTTATAATTAGTCGTTTCTTATGGAGAAGAGCCGGCAAGAAACTCCACGGTTACTCTTTTACAAATAATTGCTTCAACAATGTTTTCAAATTACAGTGTTAATAGGTATGGGAGGACAGCGTAGGTCTGTCAACAATTACCAGGTACTTAATAAAATAGAAAATGGTCTACAAGGCCTTCTTTCTCACATTTATAAAATATAGGTAAAATAATCTAAAAGATAAACTTGGTTTCCATTACAGCCATTAATACTACGTTACAGTTTGCTCCTTAGTTGTCACCAAATTCTGAAGAGGTGTGGCCACCATTTCCTCAGTACACCCTGCTCCAAAACTTTTTGCTGAAAGTGTAAACAAACCTGCTGGTCTATTCTGTAAAAAATTCACCATGGTGAAGTGACCTTCAAGTGAGTTGTTAATTCATGCATAGCAGCCCTAGATTGACACTATTGACAGCTTACTTCACCTAAGATTTCACGGTGAGATTTTTACAGAAAAGACCGACTGTTCTGAGTGAATTATTACGAAATCATTCACTAAAGGCTACGAAGTAACTCACCTCATTATCTTCATTTTCAAATAATTATTGCAAGAAAAGGCATTATTAAAAATAAATTATAATTGAAAAAATGTCGGCAAAAATTGAGGTTATAAAAATAAACCTCAATACAAAAAAAAATCAAATAATCAAATCAAATCAATCAATTTCTAACACTAAAATTTAGTTTTGATACAAAGAAAAATATTTTATATTGGACACGCGCCGGCTTACGAGTTGTAGGTCGTGGGTTCGAACCCAGGCAGGCGCTTTACTTTGTGTCATTTATTTCATCACCACTGCTCTTAAAATGGTGAAGGAAAACATCGTCAGGAAACCGGCATGTCCTAGAACTGAAAAATTCGAAGATATGCGACATCTACCAACCCGTACTGAGCCCACTCCGTCTCACAGAGGCGGCCTGTGTCCCAGCAGCAATCATAGCATAATCAACCTATAACGCGAACGTTCCCAACGTTCGCGTTATAGGTTGATTATGCTATGATTATGCAGCAAAAACAAACATTAAAAAAAGTGAATTTTACCTAACAAAAATTAACAACAGAATAAAAAGGCCATAAAGGCTCCTAGACATAGCGCTGCGATATAAAAAATAAATACCGCAGCACGCAGTTTTGAACACCCGATATTCGGTCAGAACTAGAACAATAGAGTTGGCCTGCAGTGTTGTATTTATACGTGTAGAAGGGCTTAGGACTCTGTTTACGTATTTGGCGCTTCTCGATAATAGCTTCGTATCGCTTTTCTTCAAAAGATTTGATATTACACACGTTGATGAATAATTATTTGAGGAACACACGGCACCGTTGATTATCCCTACTATTTCCTACTTGTATCCGACATCAAATTCTGAGGACCACACAGGCGATAATCGAATGTCTCAATACTCATTACAATTACCACTTCCTGGAGCCAATAAATAAAGGAATTACTGGTTGGCATCAGCCACTTCAAATGTCGAATTTTCATGCCACACGAAAAGAAACCTTAACCAAGTTATCGAAGGTATAGTTCCGATTGTAACTTGAAAAGTTTTACGACCTTTTCTTGAGCTTTTACCATTCTAACATTAACTTAGTTACATAAGAATTAAAGCTGACAATTGAGTGTTTTAAAATAATGATTGATTTTCAATTTCATAATAGCCTTAGTACTGCGCAATTCGATCATTGGTTCTATGTTCGGAGATTGAACCTGATTCTTTAACAGGCTGTGTAAAGTAAGCTTTGAAAGCCGCCGACTCAGTTTATTTCTACTTATTCGTAAAGTTCCTACGCAGACATCACCATAGTTTAGGATCATGGTATATCTATGGCTACGATAGTGATATGTAGGGAAAGAGATAAGTTACAACAAGTTAGCTTGTTTGTAGCATTGGAATTGGAAGGTAGAGCTTTAGTTCCATAAGAAAGTGGTGAACGGTCACAGAATAACGGCTGTCGAAATACAGAGCGTGATTTACAACTATATGTCAAGGTGAAAATTACATATTCTCAAGACGGCCGTTGTAATATGATGGAACCGCTTTCCTAGGAAACCTAAGCTTTACTCTCAAGTATGTTTCTCTTTTTATATGCTTGCCTAAGCCACTCCTAGGGTGGGGCCCGATCGGGCCGAAGCCTGCCAGGGTAGCGGGATCGTCCGAAAGGGTTACCGCTGCCCTGGAACATAAAGGGCTAAGGAAGGAACACGGGTGGGTTTTAGTCAGTAAGAGTCTGACACTCCCTCCTGCTCCACCCAGAGCGGGAGGAGTCATTTGATGATTTCCCATCCCGAAAAAAAAAAGCCACTCCTGGGCAAAGGCCTCCCTCCACTCCTTCCATCTTCCGCGAGCCCGCGCGTCCTCCTTTCAGTTTTGACGGAACCTATCCAGCTTGTCCCGCCTTTTTTTACGTGGTCTGCCACGATCTCGCCTCGCTGCCTCAGGACACCAATTCTGTGCTATTTGGGCCCACAGTTTATCTGGCATGCGGCAGACATGTCCTGCTCGGTCCCATTTAAGTTGGGCAGCCTTTTGAGCCACGTCAGCTATCTTTGTTTTGGAGCGCAGTATTGCTCGTTGGCAGACCTTGAGTTTGGACTTCTGGATGTTAGTCAAAGACCAAGTTTGTGCACCATAGGTACTGTACTGGTACTGTTATAGTATAAAGTCAATTATAAACACTTGAGGACTTAGTGCTCATATACACGAGCGGAGCGTTTCGAATGGCATAATGCCGTCGACATCGACACTCGTTGACGGCAGCCGCCAACAGGGGCAATTGTAGCCGTCGCCAACGTGCCGCTGTTTGCCGCGTATTTGAGCACTTACAGCAAGTGATTTGTAGATTATCCATCTACATCATGGGTGAAAGTCTCATTGCAAGGATAGGGTAGCCCCTATCCATGCAATAAGACTATCGCCCTTAACAAAGTCATTTGGAATCTTTACGAACGGTTGTTAATTTCACCGACACCATTCTTTTTCGTAGACGAATATTTTGATAAGGAACATTCGATACTACTATTTAAAGCCTATAGGTACTAGTAGGTACAGTGGAGGACAATGTTTTCGAAGGGGTTCAGTTCAAGCTACCAAGTGAAGTAATGACGATCAAATAGATGTAGGTATATCCTCTTACGGTGACAATCCAAATATTTTACTACAAAGTCATGATGTAGTCAAAACTACAAAAAGCACAACAGAAAACGTTAATAGTATACATAAACAAGTAATTTCTTTCCACACGTATCGCCAAAACAATCTATGTGTCATTGTTGAAGACTGGTTACCCAGTTATGATCCACCTTCACAGAAAGCCACGCTGATCAAAATCGACTTCAATAAGGGACTTTTTACTTGATACCCCGTGATGAGAGTTCATACATTTTTCATATCGTGTTGGTCACAAAACATAGGCTGCAAACATAACTCTCCCTCCCCTCAATGAATTCTAAACCTTATAGAATTGTCATAAGGTCTTCTACATCTGCGAATATATGTTTGTTTGCCTGTTCGATCAACTTTCCCTCCTCTCAATCGATTCAAAACCTTATACAATTGTCATAAGGTCTTCTACATATGTGAATCTATGTTTGTTCGTTTGTTCGATCACAATTAAAGCACAGAAACGTTCATCATTAGTGCGCACGGTAATATTCCACGCCGGTTCTTGTACGGACCGGTGCCGATCTTTACTAACGTATACCCGTGTCCGTCAGTATGCGATATTTTGATTGGTATTTTGATGAGACTTGCCGTGTTTTATTGTGTTATGACTTCTTTATATTCTTCTTCATTTGGCATTTATTAAATGGCGGGAGTAATGAGGGTTTCTTTTGAGATGCTTTACAGTGTTTATGAAATTGACGTTTTATAATGTCTTGTATTTAATATAGAACTGTTCTCATTTTTTTTTATTGAAATTTTCTTGTTTATAGTTTGTTTTTGTTTTCAGGTTTCATCCGTGTCGAGAATCCATGGCTATTGCTGCAGCTGGCTCCTTGACTTGACTTGACCACGAAGAGTCTAAAGTAGGTTAGGATTCCTAAATTACTTTAGACCAAAGTAGTTTGGCGAGAGTCAAAAGTGATTTAGGAATAACCTACTATAGACTCTTAGAACGATTTTTCTACTTCGAATGATATCAACATGTGAAGCATCCTAAATCAGGAAGCTTCACAAATTTTAATATCATTGAATGCGGAAGGCGAGCATCTTGTTTTAAGTTGGAAAAAGATCTGGTTGTATATTATGGTTTCTGATTATTCTCCTATTATTCATGTATAAATTTCGTGTCAACGATAGAGATATTTTTAAGCATACACTTGGCTTTGTTTTTGCTTAGGTATTATTTATACAGCAAAGGTATGGCTCCTTAGGACCAGTAGACATTCCCGAAGTTTCCTCGTTCCGTATTTCGACTTCTTCTTCCCCCCTTACTTCCTTTTCGAGCAGTAAATAAACGTTGTCTACAAAAATACGCACATTTCCAAAATATCCTTCATTTTCCGAGTACTGTTTGGTGTTGTTTTTGCCTAGACCTCAGGTCATTCCCACACTCTCCTCGCCATGTTGAGCCTTTGAGGCAAAACTGAAGACAATCGACAGTGACTTTTTCTAACACACCCAAGTAAGTAAAATACCTCGTGGAGTTGAGGTGGGAGAGGTACTACGAGTGTGAGGGATTGAAGTGATTCGAGATGAATGTGAGTTGGGAGAAGTCAAAAGTTTACAATTATTACATAGTCTTCATAATATCAAAGCTTATTTGATGTGATAAGACTCCCTAAACTATTTTGGATAGATGTGTTGGTAGTTGAAAGGAAGTGGTTTGGGCCTCCAAACCACAAACTTCTATTATTCACTTCCTTTCCTTAAGTGTTTTGTACAAACATTTTTACACGTCAATAATATTTTAAAACTAGATGAGGTCGAAGTTTCCTATCTGACTAATCTGAGAAGAAAGGCCGAAATCAACTCAGAGGTCAGTCTCTTTTGAAGTCCAGACAATGATCATCACGCAGGCGTAATTTCATAATCTGGTAAGTACACACTCTATTGACTACCAAGTCACTCTTCATGAATGAAGTGCGATATGTATATCCATCGCACGTGAATCAGTCCTACCCTTTACCATCTTTGTTAGAGGGCTAACCTTTTGGACAAAACCTATTCATTATGGTTTTCGCTTATGGTGACGAGAAAAGAAGACGAAATAAACATACAACAATATCTAGTACCCTTAGTACCTCTCTTCCCGCGCGTCGGTCATTCCACCGAGCCCATCGCCAATCATATCTCGATATTTATGAGACCGAATTCGCAAGAAGCGAAAAAATCTCGACGACAATACAACCGATCTTTTTACAGCTTCTTCCCGTCTCGCATTTTTCTGGCAAAACTGATTGTTTACCGGAAAAAATTACGCCTGTTAGTCGAAACGTAGGGTATAAATAAAAGATGCAGCCGAAGAATTTTGATTCGGTACTTTTTGTTTGGTGGATACCGATTGTGGAGCTAAACGGTAAAAAGTGAGCCGTGTACGATTGAGAATGGAACGTGGTGTCAAGTGTAGATACAGATTTATATAAGTCGGTTCACAGGCCGCGGGAATGAGGTTCACACGTCACGATTTTGAGATGAATCTCATATGACAAACTATGTACATACTACCCGTGGCTAAATATTATCAGTCGCACAGGTCGGTCGATCAGGTTAAGCTATGCTTGCCGCGGATGGGTGACCATCTTTACATACAAAGACCCCTCCGTACCTCGGAAAGTACAATAAGCCGTTGGTTCTAACTGGCATTCGAGGATTTTTGACAGTCGTTACGGGTAGTCAGAAGCCCGAAAGTCTGATAACCAGACTTACCAAGGGGTATCGTATTACCTTGTAATTGGGCTGTGGAGGTAAGGTATTCAGCTGCATCCGGTTAGACTGGAAGCCGACTCTGACATAGTTAGGAAAAGGCTAGGCAGATGATGATGACAGACACACAGATTTTGAGGTGAATCTTATGTGACAAACGCACAAACCCGCTGTGCAGACATTGTAGATGTTGATGATGGATTTGTGCGTTTTGTGCACGGTTTTATCCGTATTTATCCTCTGTTCTGACTTACATAATTAGGTGCCACGTATGTGAATTGAGAGCAGTGGTGGCCTAGTGGTAATGGCCCCGCCTTATGGTCGTGGGTTCGAACCCAGCCAGGCTCTTTATTTAACTTTTTTTGTTAGCCATTGTCCCTCTGCGGAGCAAAGGCTTCTTTGTCCAGAGCTGCCATGGCAGGCAAAGCGCCTGGGTACTTTGAGCAAATAATTTCATCACCACTGCTCTCAAAACAGTGAAGGAGAACATATAGTGAGGAAACTGTCCTAGAACCAAAAATTCGAAGACATGTGACCTCTACCAACCCGCTCTGGGCCCGCGTGGTGGATTATGGCCCACTCCTCATAGAGAGAAGGCCTGTATCTCAATAGTGGGAACGTTATATGTTAATAATTAGCAAAAAGCTCTCTCGCATATCAAATGTAAAGGATTTTCAAATTAAAATTCTCGCTTGATATTAAAAAGGAGAAATTATTGGTTTCAAATTCAATCAAGACGAATCTACGCGGTATTGTAACATAACATAACGTCACGCCTGTATCCCACGAAGGGTTAGGCAGAGCAGAATTTATAGTACAGACACCAGCACATCAACCTACTACAATCTGTCAAATTTCTGTAATAGATTTTCAACTTTATCGCTATAGCATTAAGGTTCAAGGTTGATTGGGAAAATTTGACAGTTTCGGGTAGCTTGATGTGCAGCTGGCGTCTGTACATTTCGCCAGTTACGTTTAAGTCCCATGTAATTGGGGGCGAGCCTATTGTCATCAACCGGGCATGAATCCAGACTCTGGGCTGCTACTGAGAAATTCCTCACGGAAAAATCTAATTACGCTTTACCGCCGCAGGCCGCAGGAACCCGTTGCATGCTAGAAGCACAGAACCAGCCGAAGTGGAAGTGCTTGGGGGAGGCCTATGTCCAGCAGTGGACGTCTTTCGGCTGAAATGATGATGATAATGAATTCCACTTTGCTCGACCTGTGAATCGAACCCAGGACCTCTTGCTCAGCAGTAGCGCTTGCGACCACTAGACTAACGACGTGTACTGTGCTGCTTTAAAATTCCCATTTGGGGAGCTATGTAACGTATCATTTTATTATTTATTTATCCTCACACTGGAACGCCATACGGCAATTACACCAATGGAGCAAAAAATCACTTCATGTACAGCTGCTTTCCATCCATCCTGTGCGCGTGGACATCGAACGAGTGGCGATCGATCACGCACGCTCACGCAGCGTGAAAGTGCAGCATATCTCCATAGCCCCATCACTCCTTTCATATTGCGCACATTCATTCGAATTTTTGAAACTCAATGATTTTGCAAAGAAAATACATTAAAATTAAAAAAAACACGGAAAATTTTGAGGTGTCATCCTGCGTCATCAATATTTTCATCTGAATACTATCAAAACATTACGTAACGCTCTACGTTGCATTTGAAGTAAACAACGTCGTAAACACGCTACGATTTCAACACAAATAATTCTAATCGTCAAAAAGATTTTAATTCCCATGACAAATCCGCACTACGTAAACGGGCTTATCGAATGGTAACTTATGAAATTTAAAGTGTTCTAACAAGCGGTAAATTCATTTATACAGAGTTCTATAAAAGGCTGAATTCATAGCTACGGACAATGATATAAAGTTGCTACGGTTAAAAAGAAATCGTACTTATTGCGAGGGATATTGCAGGCGTCTTATTCAAATAGTAAATGTTCTGCTTCTAATAGGTGGCCATAAAGAACACTTGCTGCAGTTTTGTCATAGTTATTCTTCATGGATGGTAGCTGGATATAATAATAATAAAATTCTTTATTGAGAGTAACCATGAGACTCATAGATCGTTAGTAACAATACAATAAACTTACAACTACGTTAGTGATACAATTACAGCAACAATTACACAAAAACACAACAAAACAATCACTAGTCACTATAATAGTCACGTGACATAGTGATCGGATCATTATTACCAGCAAACAGGAGGACACTGTTTTATAGTCATGAGCATAACACCTACTAAGTATTGTATAGAAACAAGTTTTTTTTTTAACTGAACAGACAGCTGTGTGTGGGGAGTTTGTTGCGCCACTTCTTCCTCCCAGCTAATGCACTAAGAAGTGGTGAAGAACGGGCGTTTTGGGGGACTGTATTATGTAATTTTGACGTTCGAATAGTGCCAATTCTCAGTCTAATTTGAATGACTTGACTTTTTATTTTGATAAATATAATACTATGAACAGCTCGGCGATAATATCTTATTTCATGATGCATCCATTAATATCTGTCGTCAAGATAACGGCAAATATATTTGACCATTAGTAGAAGGTATATACAAGTGGCAGCGTGAATATGTGATATAGAAGGAACATCAAAACTATCTGACGAGACAAGCGACGCCAAAATATATAGAATGCTACATCAGTTTCAAAAGGCTCAGCAATAATATCTGACATGATCCAATCCCGCTGTCCATAATAATATATTTATGCTCGTGACTGTTCAGTTTGTACATCCCTAACAAACTGAACACTTTTTGGGAAACTTAACTTTGAAGAGGCCTTTGATACTGTAGCAGCATAAGGCTTTTGAGACCAAACGCAATAAGTGGGTACGGAATGTTGAATGCTATGTATGTTAAATGCTATACATTATCATAATGTAACTAGAGACTTCATACTGCTACAACTGAAAATTTTAAAGAAAGACGTATGAAATTATCTTTAACAATCTCTCCAAAAAGGTACAATAGTTTGTGGTTTCAAAAAACAAAACTTTCACATATACTTAAAAATTGTGTAGATATTTGTGTTAGCAAACATCTGAGAGTCAGGTGTGGTCGCGTGTCGGTCGCTCAATGTTCTCACACATGGTGCTGTCTCTAAACTTCTCGGTTGGAGCGATTATCTAGATGTGAGAAGAGTGACCATAACTTCGGGGTTTTGGAGACATGTTCTTGGATTTGCTTCGATTATAAATGATGTCAAAAACCAGCTAACATAACTAAATTTCAGTTTTACGTTTCATTGGAAACAATACTATTATTGTTCCCAATGAAATCTAAAACTGAAACTGAAGTCTGTATTCTACAATACAGACTGACAGGGACAGACTGAATGCGGAAGGCGGAGGACAGGGTGTTGTGGCGCAGCCTGGGAGAGGCCTATGTCCAGCAGTGGACTGCGATAGGCTGAGATGATTGATTGAATAATATAATACAGTATATTATTGAATGCCCAAACGCTGGGAGACCAACACCTGCTTAAAACAATGATGAACTAGAAAAAGATGAAAGACTCATCGGCAGAGTCAAGTAAATGGTAAACGTCAAAAAAAAAAAATGGTAAATGGTAAGAAACAAAATCTTATTAGTCACAGTAGTGTGACTACGAGATGGAGGTAGGACTCAGATTAGGGAAGAAATTGGTAGGAAGAATGATGCTACAACTGATGGTCTACAGTATCTCCTTTCGGAAGCTTAGAAGAAATAATACGTAGCCCACAATCCACTAGTTGGAGAGGCACAAATTCTTACGCTAAATATGGATCCTTTTGAAATACTTATAATACAATACTTTAATTTTTAATTACAATCCCGCTACAAATATGGCTACAACAAAATGCAGTCCGGTTCTAATTTGGGACGGTGCAAAGTTGCGGTTTGGTCCCGTGACGCGGCACGCGTCTGCCACACGGCAGCAAATGCTGATTATGTATGCATGTAGAGTACTTGATTGTGAAGACTCCTCTTTTTTGTTTCTAAAGGTTGGCAACTGGGGACACTGCAATTTTGAATTATGATTTCAGAAACATTTCCAAAGAGTGTTTTTAAAAAGGACAATCTTGAGTTGATATTCTATCTAAAAGTTTTAAAATTCGGAGCTTATTTAATTTAACTTTAAATTATTATTTTAAGACTTTTAAATGATATAAATATTTTAAGATAATATTAAACTCAAAATACGTTTTTACACCCGTATAAATTACTATTTGCGTTTGATTTGCAGTCTGCATCCTAATAGTAGTTTATTTTACCATCGATGAAAGTTCCAGTACTATGACGTATGTTTTTGGAAATTATCTTCGCAATTTAATAAGAGCTATTTACCAAAAAGATACCATCTGCTCTAACCAAACCTAATCCCAAAGTGTGAACAGATTAATAATAGCATCTATTATTTTAATTTTCGAACACCGGTGTTCGAAATTCGAAGACAGAAGTTGATCAGTCGCATGTACGTAATGGGCGCGCGCCAGTCGCGTGCGCTCGCCTCAGCCGCAGGCGTCAAGTGTTGCCAACTTAAAAATTATCAACTAATCATACAGGGTGGTCAACCGGACCGATGTTTTTTTACCGAAATTTAATTGCTTCTTTAGAATAATTTAGCCTTAAACGCTTGTTTCAGTTCCCTCCGAGATATTTCGAAATTATTTCCTGAGTTCTAATAATGTGGATGGTAAATTCGTTAACATTTTTTGGGTGCTGTTTCTTTAACAAATGCAGGTGCCAGTGATATCCGTCACGAAGTCACCAAACCGCTGGCCAATAATGCATCGGGACAGGCAACCACAGATAGGTAATCTTATATATATGTAGCACCTCATAGGTATGTAAGTTTGAGCATTGAAAAACGCTGAAGATTCAGTGAAGGAATTCATTTTTAGGAAACATTTGTGTAATCAATTTAAAGCTTATACAAATAATTAAGTTTTATATCACAAAACACTTCATTCACAACCTAAAAATCAGCATCAACATAATCATAAAGACATCTAATAATCGTTTACAAAATAAAAATCGATTTAATGGCATAAGTAAACAGGGAGCGTGTATGCGCGTTAAACAAATCACCTCTCGTTGAATCGAATAATGATGCGATGCCGATGTCTCGAATAATCGATTATGTCAAATTTTAATACGATTTTTCTTTAAAATTATGATGCCTGCAGGTTATCGATGGCACGTAGTGTATAATATCGATGTAATATCAATGTGGTTGATGGTCGATTATTGCTACGTTAGTGGGGAATTGTCTGTTTGTTTTAGTTTGTTACAAGTGTGTTATTACCTTATTACTTTCTTTTGTTTAAGTAGAATTACGAAGAAAGTCTTCGGTCCTTCAGTCAGGCGGTGAACTCTTTTTGGGTCTCAAATCTTACTTACCTACCGTCCAAATCAAACCTACAAACGGATTAAATAGGTACATTGTTGTATTGTTTCTTGGCTTTTTGTTTTGGACAATATACAATAAGTTTCTGAAGTAAAAGTCAAATCACATTACAATTGCATTTAGATGACCTTCTGAGGAATGTCCCAGTGGTAGCTCGGAGTCTGCACTTTGGCCTGGTTGCTGGCCATAGGCTCGCCCTTATGACATGGGACTTATACATAACTGGCGATGTGGGAGTGTACAATAGGTACACCTCTGTTTAAGCCTTCGGGGATAACAAGCGTGATGTTATGTACGTGATGTTATTTCCAGGCAGAATGTACAGACGCCAGCACATCAAGCTACTACAATCTGTCAAATTTCTTTAATAGATTTTCAACTTTATCGCTAATGCATTAAGGTTCAAGGTTGATTGGGAAAGTTTGACAGTTTCGGGTAGCTTGACCTGCTGGCGTTTGTACATGGCTCACCCCTATCTACTCCACCTGTATTTTAATGTAACCTACATTCGTTGCAAACAAATGATCAGCACCCTAATTGCGTAACACAATCAATAGTAATCTGAATCATTTTGAAGCAAATTGCTAATCCATTGCTTCATAAGTTCGAAAAATTTGTCTGTTCAACACGTAAATAACACAATGAATGTTGTTGAACTGTCAAAATGAAACCGATTCCGATTAATTGTGTGTTACGCCATTAGGGTGCTGATTGATTGATATGTTATGTTAGATGAAACATCCACAAAACCGCTCCATCTACAAAACAAAAATCCTCGTACTTAATCTAATATATCTAATATCCACAGTTGAGATAGTCAAATTAAATTACAGCGCCAAGTATCCTTTTCCAAACGCGAACTCTTTCCCAGCCTCGTCACAGTACCACGGTCCAAACATGACTTATCTGTACATTTGATGTCGTACGTTCTTCTCATAAATATTCGCCTGTGTGACGTAACCGGTTGCTCGCAGGTTTTTGCTTAGATCTGAACGTAAATATCGGGAACATTTTGTGGTCACGATCAAGCCATGATTGATGGATTCCGTTTCGTGTTGGGCTGTTTCACTTTTCTTTGTTTATTGGCGTTTGAGGATGTACGATTAGGTGTCGCACATCAGTAACTGTTGATTTACTATCTTGGGTAATATTTTTATTGTAGAAAGTAAAGTAATTACGACGTTTTCAGATTTTTATAGGTTGTTTAAATGTCTATCTTTTTACTCTCAGTTTCTGAGCTTTGAAGTCCACTTTTCTCGTCTTTTCCTTCACTAATTACTTTTCGCTCACCCTGTTTTGTTTATATCTTTAAACGTTCTTATTCAGTAAGGACTTTCTAGCCAGTAGTATTTCCATTTGAAATCGGTCGTTAGACCATGCTTAAGCGAATTTTTTTTTAAACGTTGCCCCACACTAGGTATTACTCCTGTATCGTGGGTAAGTTTACAAACATTTAAACTCACATACACAAACAACCAGACCCGGAACAACTACCTGTAGGCAATACAAATATATTTGTGCCGTGCGGGAATCGAACCCGCGACACGCAGCGCAGCAGTCGATCGTTCAGCCACTGTGCCAACCGTGTCGTCTTGGCGCTGTGGCGGAGCAGCCAGTGCTGCGCCTTCCACTTATAGAAGTTGGTTCCTCATCAGCCTTGTTACCACCGCTGTTGGGTTTGAAAATTCAGTAACTAGCAGATGTTTCTAACTAGATAAATATAACTTTTAACCCATAAATATCCTTTGGAAAAGTTTTTGCTTTTTTACAGTATGGAGTATTTTTTTCCTTAAAAAATTTTACTCAAACTGTACTAAATAATTCACCCTTAAACAATCGGTTGAAAATCTCTACAGCTATCAAGTATCGCAGACTATTTATCCGTGCTATTTATGCATGTTTTGCTAACACCCCCTGACATTGTCACCCACCCCCTGTCTCACGCATCACAAGCACACAGACGGACGCAGCACGTGTGAAACTTGACGGATTTTCTGGTTGGTATTATCCGGTACTGAACTGTGCAATATGTATGACGTGTAGTTTTTGTTTCGTTAGGGAGTGAGTGTATTTTAAAGTATAGTCCTATTTCAAAATACATACACTCACTCTAATTGTTGCAAAAATTGAGAATTTTCCCCCAAAACGGTTTTTTTCTACATAATATTTAATTGAAGAAAGCGTTTTTTCATTTAGTTGTATTTGTAACTTACAGCCAGCTTGAGGTGTGATTCGAGTGAACTTCAACATCACGTAAATTCAAAGAGACTAAAATTTTATGCCAATGAACAATCCCTGACTCCTATTTATCCCTCTGATTAGGGGCCAACCAAAATTTGACCCCTGATTCGTATACCTACATCCAAATATTGTTATTGGACTATGGCTGATTTTTCCATCGCCAAATAACTTTTATTCGAGGAACAAAATTGACGTTTGACAGTTTTTGTATGAAACAACTGTCAAAATTTCAAAAGTATTCCTCGAATAAAGTTATCAGATGATTGAAAAATCAGCCCTTAGTCTGCTAAAAGATAATCGCCTAATTACAAATCATCTACAAAAAACATAATCTAACTTCCCAGTTCTAACCCTCATTCCCACTGCACCGATCACAATCGCAGACCCTTCACAAAACTCCCCAGTGAATTGTATCGGTATAGCTGACACCCACCCTTATGAGCTCTTCACTATAAGGATTACACAAGTTAAGAGATTAGTTGGTACTGTGGTGATGAAATTAATTAACAATGGCGCCGATTCCCTTGTTCACAAACTAAACTAAATTTAAGTTCTGTGCATCTTTTTCTTTCTATTTCATTAAGAAAAGGACAGAAGATAAAATATTAGTTTATTCCTGTCAAATTAAGATACTCCGTAGACAGATTAGGCGTGATTAAAAACATGGCTGCTAAAAATACGTCAATTTACGCCAGGCGCCGACTAGTTTGACAGGACTAAACTAATATTTATCTTCTGTCCTTTTCTAAATTAAATAGAAAGAAAAAGATGCATTGAACTTAAATTTAGTTTAGTTTGTGAACAAGGGAATCGGCGCCATTATCTACAGGGTGGCGATTAGCCATGAACCAAAAATTCGAAGACATGTGATTTCTACCAACCAGCACTGGGCCATTCCTAATTCTCACACACAGAATAAAGAAAGAAAGAAAGAAAAAAAGTTTATTTGGACACAGTTCAGAATCAGCTTATAATGTTCCCACTGCTGGGACACCGGCTTCCTCTCGGTGAGAGGAAGTGGGCCGTAATCCACCACGCGGGCCCAGTGCGGGTAGATGATGTCAAATATGTATTAACAATATTATAATCACTAAAATCATCAATACAACTAATTCAGCTGATTCAATACTATCAATAAATGTTTTTTTTTATTCAGTTAATTTATGTAGAAAATTAAGTTTTATTATGCTGGTTAACTTTAAAGACTAAATTAAACTTCGGAGATGGGTGATGTAAATCAAATTCGTACGAAGCTGGCCAATGTCATGGAATAATAATGATGTAGGAGGGAATTTTCAAGATTGATTGAGTTGTCACCAATTTCGCTGTCGCTGAATGTGACATGTGTGTTGTTAAGTTGTTAATATTTCTGGACCATCTTTTTGCCAGGTATAAGGGACGAGTCTTGCATGCATAATATAAAATAAATCGAAAAGAAGAGAGCAAATAGATTGGAAATTACTCATTGGTAAAGTTACTGAAACTGGTTATTAGGGACACTGACGGTTTAAGTAGACATTGTAGAGAATCTACATAATATCTGCGACATAGGGAATTTCTTGTTCTTCAAGGTACGATAAAATCTTGAACTCTAATATGCTGTTCAAGGCAGGAAATGCAAGGATCATGAACTGTCTAGAAAACTCGCTTAATGACACCGACAAAATGTTTTACCTTTTTCAAAAATAATTCATCGTGTAGGTACATACCACCTTACACGATGCGATAAAAAAAACAAAATTAACAAAATATATGTTTAATTAAAACATTAGATCCATCTTTGAACAACCTCAAGCTCGTCAGAAAAGACATATTTAACAAAGCTTAAACGATTATAAAATAAAAAAGACCACACACGCCAACGCTGTCATTATAAGCCGCTCTTATGTCACCAATATCACTGATATTCATGTTAATAGTGTCACAATTAACGTAAATCGTCGGCATGTGTCGCCCGCGCAGGTGCGACGCGTGCGCTCAGCGGGTGCGGGCGCGCGAGCTTTGGGCGCTTTCTGCTTCAATTGGTTATTACAGTCCTATTAAAAATGTATATTAAATTAATCTGATTTTGAATATAGATTATTATAGGTACTTGATTTTTTAAATTAGTACTTGTTTTTAAGTTTTTGCTGTGAATTGTACCTTTTTGACGTTTACATAATCATCCTATAATGTTCCCACTGCTGGGACACAGGCCTCATCTCTTCGAGAGGGAGTGAAAGAAAGAAAGAAAAAGTATTTATTGCGACTCGTAAAGTATCATAAACTAAACTAAACACAGTTAAAAATAAAAATAAAACAAATTGTATAAAAAGTAACAAAAGGAAAAAAATGAAATAAAGTCCTATACGAGGCCAAAGGCTCCTATCTCAGCATGATGCTTCGATACAGGGTGTGGGCTATAATCTACCACGCGGGCCTAGTGCGGGTTGGTAGATGTCACATGTCTTCGAATTTTTAGTCCTAAGACATGCCGGTTTTCTCACGGTGTTTTCCTTCACCGTTGTGAGAGCAGTAGTGATGAAATAATTTACACAAAGTAAAGCGCCTGTTTGGGTTCGAACCTACGACCTACAACACGTTAGTCGCGGTCGTTACCACCGAGAAAGAGCTGGAAGGCATGCGGAGATGCTTGTGCACCTAGCTTCTGACGTTTCATAAGTACCCATGTTGGTTTATGTGAAATAAAATATTTTGATTTTGCTTTTGCCCAGCAGTGGGATGATGCAGGCTAATAGTAACAGTATTTGTGGGATTATTAGTTTTGGAATTGTGCAATTGCTGATTAAATAGTGTAGTGTAGTGTAGTGTTCCGTTCTATTCCAGAAACTATGAAATACTCTGTTCATTAATCAAATTAAACCTCAAATGTATACAGAACCCGGTAACTGTTTAGCTTTGTGTCAAGCAAGATAATATTTGCGCGTGAGTTAGTAATCGAAATGATAGCTGCTAATGACACAGTCCAACGTTTTGTTAAGTAACAGCTTTTTGTACATGTAGAGGGCGAAAGAAGGCAAAGGGTGTCATGTGGTCCTGATGACATTATTTTAGCGTATAACTAGAAATTAAGTAAGTTATGGACGATGGGAGAGATTGTGCGTAAGTAAGTACTTACCTGTTGGGTTTCTCATCAAAAACATTAAAGTTATGTAGGTGCGAATAATTTATTTTAAGGGGTAACTGAACATGATGACTTCCTGCAAACCTTCGGCTGGTGATGAGCATCAGGCATAGCGTTACTGATGCGAGGAAACTGATTTATCAGAGATTTATCATTTAGCCAGTGGTAACGGCGGCGACTTACGAGTTGTAGGTCGTAGGTTCGAACCCAGACAGGCGTTTTACTTTGTGAAAATTATTTTATCACAACTGCTCTCAAAACGGTGAAGGGAAACATCGTGAGGAAACCGATAACCGTCTTAGAACCAAAAATTCGAAGATATGTGAGGTCCACCAACACGCACTGGGCCCGCGTGGTGGATGCCCACAGAGAGGAGGCCTGTGTCCCAGCAGTGGGAACAGTATAGGCTCATTATGTATGTTATGTATAGAGATTGGAGACGCATCGTATATGGTCGCGATCCTCAGCATTGAGGGTACGACAAAGAAGAATATTAGAGATTGCAATATCTACCTACTAGGTAATCTATAATCTACCAGTACCCAAGAAAACTATGTACCGCGTACAGATATAATTATATCATACTAGCGGACCCGGCAGACGTAGTCCTGCCCGAAAAAGCAGCGCCACCTACCGGGTATATACAAACGTTGTATATACCAATTGTATATACAAACGTTGTCCTGATAATAACAAACAAAAAAAAAAGAATTATCCAATTTGGTGCAGTCGATCGGAAGTTATGCGCGTACATACATTTCGGTGATTCATTTTTATTTATATAGAAAATGTGTGATATCAAATACTCCCATACAAAAAAAATCATCCACATAAACCAACTCACTTTCAAACTTCCGTTCATTAATAAATGAGTGTGTGCGCGTGGCAATAAAACAACAAATATCTTCAGCAATTTGGCCGAGTCGCCGAGTAATTGTGCCTTCACCCGGTCCCCAATAATAATTTGACGTAATGCAGACTCGTAAATTCTTGCCAGGTTGGTGGTAAACTCGTTTTTTACTCCGTATAGTACTGGTGGTACAAGGGAGCATGTTGTCTTAAGTTGTCGTACTTACTAGTAAGTGTGGAGAGAAGAGACGGTCGAGTTAGTTCGTATTTTATAAAGGGAGAAGCGTAGAGCTTTTGAAAATAGCCTTTCTAGGCTTGACTTTGTCTTGGGAAACTATCAAATGCTATTAGGATAGTTTGAGGACTGATTAAGTGATCAATCACTCAAAAAAATGGCAATGAAAATTCTTCAAGTCTTATACTCAAGTAAAAGACTCAAGTCTAAGACTCAAGTCTAAGACACAAGTCTAACACTCAAGTCTAACTCTCAAGTCTAACACTCAAGTCTAACACTCAAGTCTAACACTCAAGTGTAACACGCAAGTTTAATGTATTTTTCATGTCAAAGGTTACAAATAGTTGGTAGTGTAAAATCAGTCTATAGACGATCATGAATATTCCCTGAAACATCTGAATGTTTTATTATTTTGTAAACTACGCCCCATTTCTGCTGCAGATTGTCAATCGGACTGCTTATTTTACCATATTATCACCTACCTACATGGTGGACCCAAGCCATTCTTCAGATAAAAACTTTCATTTAATTACCAAGTCGCTCAAAACTGACAAAGAGTTCTTTGATTGTAGATGTTACTCCAATATTATTCTGAAGCGATCAAATCATAGACAGGACCACACGCCAATAGTATCTATTGAATTCCTCAAATGACCATTCACCTTTCATCGATGCATAATAACGCACTTAATATTAATTGAATTAAACATTCAAATAATTTCCAACTAATCCTATCAGCACCTGTTCCCAATTACTCGGTACTTCTATTAACTTTTAATTATATTTTATTACTTGTCCAGAAAGGTTAAGGAAGGTTTACAAAATTAAACAAAATAAAAAAAGAATACCGTAGTCTGAGGCTAAAACATTATCTAGTAGGTGTTTTATACTGAAAACATTACACTGTAAAATGTTTTGTACCCCAGAAGAAAATACCTGTCCATAGAATGACCCATCCCGTAATAATGAAGAAGATTTTAGAGCCTCGATCAACTCCTCTGGAGCCTCTCAAGGCAGCTGGATTGATTAAAAAAGCGGTACTTCTGAACACGACTCGCATTGTTAGGAGGTTCCTCTCTCTGGAGCCCTGACCAGTAGCTTGGACCCTGTTCCCCATAACGGTGGGCTACTATTTTTTATATTTTTAAATGTTTTTATATTCTAATATTTAAAAATATAATTTGTTTGTATTTAATTAAATAAAGGAAAACGACTTCAAATGATCAAAGGACCGATTTTTTCACCATCCGCAAAAAAAATGGTCCTTTGGGTAGGTACAAGAAAACTTAGTCAGACGCTGATGGAAGTCCGAAATTATATACCGATAATTTTATTGATAATAATTTTGTAAATTCATACTTGTTAAGATCGCGAATAATATTTTGTTCAACATACAACCTGACACTGACCTACAAATTGCAAAAAACGTAAGAAAATTTTAATTTCGCGGGCTACTCTGGCGTTTCCCTCTTTACAAGTCATTCAATAGAGTCAATTTCTCTATAGAACGTTTTCCTCAGCAAGTAGGTACCTTGAGACTTGAAAAACCAAGTAACATTTATTTCATGAAAAAAGAAAACAATTTCTTCCGATTACACGCGATAATCACCTACTTAACAGTGTAGGTATAGAAAAAACTTATACATCAATGTAATAAAATTTGCAATATCTATCAACATAATTAGACGCGACAGGGATGTGTGAAGCAGAAAGTACATTGAGGTAATTTATTATCCTGCAGGTAGCATTAATCTTAATTCAATGAGGACAGGGTTGCCTCATCTTAATTATGAAGAGAATGATGAACAAATACGCGCTGAATATTTTGACATTTTAGATGAAGATTTAATTTTGTATGAGTGTTTTGCAAGACACCGTGTTATAGATGAAGCTTTGAGTTAAAGACGTGAGTTACATGACAAGATGAAACGTTCAGACGTTGAAATATGGAAGATAGCTCATTAATACCAAAATAATGGGTGTTTTATTGAAATTAAACGAAATCTCGAATGGACTGCCGCAATGCAGAACGCCTTGCTTTGTATTAGGGTCAGCGGCGTGCAATGGAATTTTGTATGACTAAAACTGGTCTTCCAAAGGCTAGTGATGCTGACTGACATTTACGTAATAATATCAACCGATCTATTTTATAAAAATCTCACCCGTGAAAACTTGAAACTTGATGAAATAAGCTTGAAGTGTTCTGTCATTCTACCTGGTGCTAGAGATTGACACAATTGACAGCTCAGTCAAGCTCACGTCACCTAAGTTTTCAAAGTGAGATTTTTACTGAATAAATCGGATCTTCCACGTATAATCGAAGCAAGTATCTTTAACTGGCACCCTGCCAACCCTAAAAGCAATGCAGGCGCGTGGCAGTCGCATGCGCCGCGCACCCAGTGTTATTATTACATACTCTGTTATTTTGTACACGACTGTTCTGTTGAGTGCACGTATTTGCATATGGGGCTGGCTTCTACTTTACTGTAATTTAGCCACGATTTTTACATTAACGTCCTTAAGAAAAAATATTCGATCATTTAGGTAATAAGGGACGAGGCAAGTGGATAATGTAATATTATAATGTTAAAGCTTCCAGGAGTGAAGATCTGAGGGGCAATTCTCGTAATTTTAAGCCCGTTCACAGTCTGATCTCAGTCTCAATCTGTCAAAAAATACTTTTAATTTCCCTACATTTTGACAAGTTTTTGACATTTGTTTGTCACTGAGATGAGACTGCGACTAGATTTTGAACGTTTGGGTAGTGTCAGGCTCAGTGAACTTTGCTACTTCGCGTATCCAGAGATCCCCGTATAGCATAATCAGCCTATAACGTTCCCACTTCTGGGACACTGACCTCCTGTCTGTGGGAGGAAGTACGTAGGCTATAATCCAACTCGCGGGCCCAGTGCGGGTTGGCGGATGTCTTCGTATTTTCTAGGATGTATCGCGTTGTTTTCCTTCACCGTTTTGAGAACAGTGATGATGAAATAAATGACAAATAAGTCTGAAGCATTAAAACAGGACCACCACTGCTCGTCAACATCAGAGATCATCGTACGCTCTTGTCGCAACGATAAAAAAAGCAGTTTGACAAATTCAAAATAGAACTCTTTGCAAACATTTATTGAATTGAACAATGTGGTAACTGGATATCTGTAGACGGTTATAATTGGTAGGTAGGTCCTCAATTCTTTCGAGAGTTCAAACGTAGGTTATGCAAATCTAGGTAGTCGTTTTAATTGTAATGTCTAATTGTACTAGATAAATACATTAGACCCTTTCTCTTCAATTGACATTATTTTCTTGCGTGGGCTTTAACATTACTTTCACGTTAAGACCAACAGCTCGTACTTCTTATTCATCCACACTTGACAGAACATTAATCTTGGTTCTACAAAGTGACCAATCGTCACAAATGCACCTTGACCAACCTAACCTCAAACATCTGCTCCTCACAATTTTAATTGGCTTTTTAAATCTAACCAATCATATACTAATAAAACAAATATGCTAAAGTTCCGACAGATACCAAATGCCAAAGTTATAAGCTTGCAAACGCTAAAAACTTCAAATTAAAATGTCTTGAAGGCTAATTTGACAGGTGACCGTTGACAGATGATCGCGAGAGGTTTTTGCTTAGAGGCTGCGGAATTGATCGTGGATTCTTAATAAGGGCGCATGATTTTGGATGTAAAAAATCTGTTAAATTGGACGTTTTCTTGTTACACTCGTAGTTATGATTAAAGGGTTTAGGAAGGCGGTTCTGGATTTAGGGAGCCTTGTTAGTCAGATGGATTGGAGTAGGCTTCATTTTTCATTCGTTAATGGGACTGTTGTAGACTGGCTGCTGTGAGCTACGCAAAGAAAGCTTACTTGGTCTCTTCCTCTATGCACAGAAAAGGCACTCTTTTTTCAAGGCTTCTTTTTTTTCTTATATTTCAGTCCCCGTTTACCTTTAACCTTTTCAAAGTTTCACCGTTCATAATAGAGCATACCTTGTCTCTATTATGAACGATGAAACTTTGAAAAGGTTACGCTTTCTTTGTTAGGCGTTCACAGCATTCGCTTACTTATTAAATTGGCTGCTAAGTTATCATACATACTGTTGTTACAAAATATTTTTATTAGAATTACTGGCTTTACATTAATGAATTACAAAACAGCGTCACACATAAATACCGCTGCAACCCATCTACAGACAAACCCCAAAAAAGGTCAATGGCAAAATAACTGTCACTCCAAATAAATTTAAAAAAATTGAATGTGGTCCTTTCGCCCTCAAGCATTTCCAAATTACAAAAAGAAATGTGTTTAAGCCTGAAGACATTCCAAAAAACAATGCGACACTATCAAAAGTCCGTAATTTATAATCAATTAGTAGGACTGGTATCAAGGTGCACACTGTGCGGTTGAGCGATCTTTTTGTCGTAGCACGTGAAAAGTGGAAAAAACTATGATGTGGGCTAGAAAAAATAACGGTGGAAGAGTAATGGCGGCGTAATGGACGTGTTCTGGTAAATTGTAGAGGTTCTGCTCGTAATTAAATGTTGTTTTGTCTGATTATTGGGAATTTATTAAGTAAATGTTTTATGTAGTGGGAATGTTTAATTTATTTATTACCTTATCTGCGCCCCGCGGTTTCACCCGCATAAGTTTCGATCCCGTGGGAATATCGGGATAAAAAGTATATTATATGTTAATCCCGGTTATGAACCATCTGTGTGTTAAATTTCATCTAAATCCGTTCAGTAGTTTTTGCGTGAAAGAGCATCATCTATTCATCCATTCATCCATCCATACAAACTTTCACGTTTATAATATTAGTAGGATTGGTTTTCAATAGTTATAAATTTTATGTATGACAAACTAGATTTAAAATAATGATGGTGGAATTGATGACGGCGGATAAATAGAATTCGCCCTCTAATTCACTTATTCTTTCTAAAATCTAAATCTTTCAGTTCTAAAATTACGATTCGTTTCAGAATGGAATACATACATTTTACGTAAAATGTTGGTCTTTGTACCCGAAGAAACAAATTCACAAAGGACCATGTTTTCCTGATTATTGTATGAAAATAATCTCACTGGACACAATGCAAACACGAGCCATTATCTAAATTACCTACACAAACAACAACCAATGAAACAGATACACCACACTATCAATAAAAAGTAAACAGCAATCACTCAAAATACTCATTGCAATAGAAGTACAAAGTTAATTAACCACCTTTTTCTATTCGACCGTAACGTATGTAAATAAAAACAAGTTCGGATGCCATCCCCAACGTCACAACTTATCTATTTAGACACGCCTTTTTACACAACGCAGTGCGAGAAATATGTCTATCTCTTTTTAACGTATGGAGTCCGGAGACGCGGTCTCTTTCTCGCGACCTAGTTGGAATGGAAATGAATAAGGTCGTAACTGGATAGTTTGTTTTGTGATTGTATACTTTGTGGTGATACGAATTGTGTTTGCGAAGTAATGTTTGTTTTTTTATTTGACAAATAGGAGAATTGAATTGGTGTAGCAATGAATAAAGACTATTCCAATTGTTAGTAGCCGTTTTAGAGATTTTAAGAAGTTTGAAAATCAAATTAGTAAAAAAAAAAACAGTGCAACGCCAGTATTTCTAAAAGGGGTTGGCAGTGGTGAAGGTATAGTTTTGGAGGCAAGCCTATTGCTACTAACTAACTAGGCACAAATCGAGGCTCTGGCTGCAACTCCGACTCGGGATCGAGTTGCTAAAAATATACCTATACAAACCCATTTAAACCCATAATTCATACCATTTACTACTCAATATAAAAAGACATCTGCATTTAAAACAGAGACGTAAAGAAATAACTCATTTAGTGTAATAATCTGTAAGTTTAAACATTAATACGTCAATGCAAAAAGAAAGTTGTTAAAATGGCAGTTTTCTTGTTATTTCAGCATAATTACCACTTGAAGACGGAAGGCAGATGCGTGTGACTACGTTTCAAATTTTACGTTTTCTGTTGGTTAGTGTACTGTCAATAGGGAGTTGGGAGAAAAATATGAAGAATTTTCTGTGTTAATGCAAGGGTGGCCTACTGTTAATTTTATAATTATTGATATTATTTTTAACGAAAGCGTTTTGGAGCTTCTATGTAATTATGGCTAATACCATATTTTTTTATTGCTGAATGGACACTCACCTTTAAAATCATTGACTCGCAGTCGAAGGACCATGTTTAACACACTTCTAATAATGAAAATTGAAACTTCTTTATCATTCAAGAAAGATGTTAATTTAATGAAGTATTATTATTTTTAATTATATTAAATTCTTAAGTCCATACTTTTGGTAGCACCCAAGCGCAATGTCCAGTAATTCCCCTATAATTTGAGGGTGGCCACAACAACGCAGATTGTTTTCGAGATAGAGCGACGCACTCCGATAAACACTTTGGTGCACTAATTACTTACACCTGGAAAAGCATCTTTATAATATTTTATTTTTATTATAGGTTACATTTTTTGGTGGTTTTCTTACATGCATATGTCGTAATCTGTCGTATATCTGTCTGATGCATATGTCTTATTAAAGGCTTGGAAACCACAGGGTTACGTTTTATGACACCACGTGAATCAATTTGCCTAAATTGCCAAAATAAAATACAATATATTCAGGTTGCTAATTCATTCTTCTTTAAGGGGTTCATGCTTAAATGACAATCAGGGAGATAAATTAATCTATGAGATTACAGAACCTCACTTTTTTAGAAAGTAGTTTAGAGCCATTTGATTGGTTGAAAGTAGTTGAAACTAGTTTTACGTTGAGTCATGAGCGAGGTTCTGTAATATGGGACTAAAAAAACGCTGCGGTCAGCGGTCAGACGGTGATTGAATGACTGTATTAACAAAACGTTACGAACGACAAAGTCTGAAACCCGGTTATCAGACACAATATCATCGAAAAAAGGGCATCATAAAAAGAAAACTATGACTGAAAATTGACAGGAAACGCGTACAATTTAAGACTTTTTCAACATAAATTTTATTAAATCCCTCAAAAATTCGACAGAACCATGTCGTATATGTCATGTATACGCCACTTTTCCTATTCATAGCTTTCCAACTAAACTAGTTAATATATTACAACGCTTATTACAGCTCTATTTACTGAGCAATAAGCGTCGGGTAAGCGAGACGGACAGACCGACACAGACGCGTATCGGAGCGTGTTTAAATACCGTATCGTTTGTCGCTATGTCCTGTGTGAGTTGCCTAAGTTATGAGCGACAGCGGTTGCAGGACGTAACCAACAAAACCTTAGTATTTTAATGTACTGTAGGACAAAAACAGATGTGATCAATCTTCTATATCCTGGCGATGCAATACATTGTTTAAGTAATTATTTTTTGTCAGTGCTGTCTTCAAGATTGGGCATCGACTAAAACAGTATTCCACATTATTAAGAGACAAACCACGTAGAAGATGGCGGGACGAGCTGAATAGGTTCCGTCAAAACTGGAAGGAGGACGCGCGGGCTCGCGGAAGATGGAAGCAGTGGAGGGAGGCCTGTGTTCAGAAGTGGGACAGCAAAGCTAGTAAAAAAGAAGAGAGACTAGGTCCCTCAAGACAGGGAGGTTTGGAAGGAAAAAGAGTAGGCTCTTGCCCAGCAGTGGGACCCAATAATGGCTAACGAAAAAGAGACTGGATTGACTTTCGTCTGATCTCAACCTGTTGAACTAGTTTAAACTAAGTAGGTTAAGTAACAAAAATTCGTCCCTTCGAAACTGTAAATAATAAGTATGCCACAGGAATATAAACAGTAATTTTATAATCATCGGACAAGGTTCAAACTCGTTCTTACTGCAAATATGGTGTAAAATAAAGAGAGAATTTTATGTATCGTGTACCACCTCTATCTTAGACCAAAATAACAAGCCAGACAGTCGGACGTGTCGCATGACGGGCGGTTACAGCTCTGCGCTCGATAAATAATACTAATGTGACATTTTACGATGTAATGTGCATACATACACACTAATATGGGGATATTGTTATATAGAAAGAAATGTGTTAGGTACATATAATGGCATTACATGTTTTTTTTTCTGTTTAATTTTATTTGGTGGCCAGCAAGCAAGCAGTTCGCTTGATGGTCAGTGGTCTCTGCTATCTCCGAACATCTGCAATGGCAGAAGCTTCACAAGGATGTTATCATTGAAGAGACATAGCTAAAATTACAAAGGCACTCATATCCTTTAAGCGGTAGTGGTGGTATAGTAGCAGTTCCCAGGAACTTCTCTGGACGAGCTCTTATATAAAAAAACCCTTCTTCATGCACAATTAAGGTAAAACAAAACACTAAAAAAACTGAGTAGTCTTAAATATTAGAAAACCAGATTTATTAGATTCTTGGGTTCGGGTACTTTCCTTTTCGAAACTGTTATCTTCTGAAAAAAATATTATATGTTCAGAATGCATAAAACCTTAGCCAGTTATACCCTAACCATTAGTTTATTTTAAATTTATTTTCTAGCATTACCATCGAATGTAAAAGCAGGACCTATTGACCAAACTACCGCAATCAGGTGTGTTAATTATTATTTACATTTACCAACTAATTCTTCTTCATTTTACTCTGGCTTGTGCATCTTCAGCAAAGAGCTATACTATCGCCTTTTTTTTGTTTAGCCTGTACTTTCCCACTGCTGGTCAAAGGCCTACCTCAAGTCCTTCCAAGAACTACGCTACTATCGCTTAATTTCTAAAATAAACTATAAATATACTTCTAGCGCTTTTATAATATCTGGGTTTGCTATTAGGCTAACCAGATCTTCACCACAGTAATTTGTTAGAATGCTGAGAAAAATACCTTATTTTGATTATCCATGTCCACTACAACGAGAACAATATCTAGATACTATCGCCAAAATCTATATCTGAACACCGTGTAGCGGTATCTACAACGCCACATATGAACAACGCATCATACTGACGTCACGCAAATCCTGCATCTCGCAAGTAGAGTTTACCGCGCAATTAGCATATAAACAAACTTCCTAACATCAATCGTTGGGCAGTTGCCCACCTGACACGACACCCGTGTTGTTGGAGGATCTTCCCTTTTCTATGAAGGATGAGTGAACTTTACACCCTGTTCCTCATAGCTCTATACTGGTGATCCCCAGCATGAACGTCAGCGCAGCCTTCGTGCAAATACTGCCGTAAGGACTATTCCTGCTTGCAGCGCATATTTTTAGTCGACCTATAAGGATCCTCTTTGGTCATCATGTGCACGGGATTTTGTTTTCAAAATAGTATCTACATACAAACAAATTCTCTGCATTTTGTCCAAAAGCAGGTAAATAAAGCCATTTTAAATGAAATGTCGAAAAAATATTATAAGTTCGCTGCGGGATTATAACACGAGCTTCTCAGCGAGCTTAACATTTCCCTCGCTCGCTATCTATACATCTACGTATCTATATGCGGCGTTATCTATTTAACAGTCTTTAGCTCTCCGCCCCGAGAATACCAGACACATTCACTAACCGTCCCAAAACACCAACCAAATAGCTTTTATTTTAATAGAGGTAGGGCTTAAAATCGCTTGCACCATATTATTAATCCGTTACAAACGTCGTCCGATATACAAAGAGCTGTGAAAAGTTTACAATTCCGTCTTAAAAGTCTGTTTCCATTTTGGTCCTTCGGGGCGGGGTGGATCAAGAAAAACTGGTCCTTCTAGTAGGTATGAGGGAAGTGTGAAGAAGCTAAGAGGTGTATCCCCTCCGGTTCGGTCGCGGTAGGCGGGGCCACGGACACGGTCCGTCCGTTACAACCGCTCCACGCATCGCGTCGAGCTTACGCGTGAAGCACAACCGAACGCACGCTTTTTGAATTCGGAACTGCCGCTTTTCAAGTGTTTTTTTCGAGTGATTCGAACTTTGAATAATTTGTTTTTTTTTTCTGTGAAGTTCAGTTTGAGTAGGAACTTTTTAGTAAGGACTTTTTAGGAGTGTAATTTTTAGGCTGAATAATGGACTTGCTGTTGTTTTAATTACAAGAATTAAAACTGTTTGTTTTTAAGTGAGAAGGTGAGTTGTTTTTGGCTATTTTTAATGCTGTTTTTATATTGACTACGATGATTTTATAATACCTATGTTTATTTGAATAGGTTTCTAACAAGAAAGCAATAGGTAATATAATTTTTACATCAGAACAAATTGTGACAGCATGTCCTGTACTCCCGATTTTTATTAATCAAATCATAATTCAATAAATTATTCAAAGAATGCTACTATAAATTAACTCACATCGTAATATAAATAAACATGAACAAGGAATATTCGAAATAAATAAACAAAACAATCATTTGGAACCAATCGGATTTTTTATTTCTTATCTTTTGAGCATCTCAGTTATTGTCAAGAAAAGACATCAACGCGCGCGCTTGATGTTCCCTTTGATAAGATAACAAAAATTATTTTACTTTTTCATTTTTCTTTACATGAAAAGTTATTAGGTACCATGGTTTTTACATGTTATTTTTAATTGGTTTCTGTCTATATCTACTGTCGGTATTGAATTTACCGGCGGTTTTTTTAAATTTACGTTTGTTTTCTATTAAAATCATTAATATTAAATATGAAATAAAATGTTTATATATAAGTAGACCTTTTAAAACAATTCTACACCTCAACATTTTATTGATTTACTAATGGTTCAAGTTCGTCTTTCAAAAGTATCTGGTATTTCAGTCCAAGATGCGATTTTTTATTATTTTCGCCCAGTAATTAGGGCACGAGCTGGACTCCTTCTACAAGAACTGGTCCTTAGCAGCTTTAAACAGAGAGAAGTGGAAAAAGAGTAGGGAGACCTTTGCCCAGCAGTGGGACATCACAGGCTTTTAATAATAATAATAAGGACACGGAAAAATACAATTCTGAAAGTAGGCTAAACAAACAAAACAGTTTTAAAATATGACCCTTTTTTATTCAGCAGCACTTGGTTTGAAAAGAAGATGATCTCGCCATCCTTTAAAAATATCTAATGGTGATGGCCAGATGTTGAAAAAACATTTAAATATTAACGCTTTTCTTAGTTTTCTATACTATTTCTATTAAATATTTTAAGGGAGTGGTTGAACTAAAAGAGGTTTGGAGGTGTCCAAATAATATTTTAATAGCAAAAAAAATGGATGTTAAATGTGCTTGTACACCCAGATTAGACCACTCTGGTCATTTCCGTTATCAAGTAAAGTCAAGAAATTAAAAGTAATTTCTTGACTTTAATTACTAAACAATCAGAAGGAAAGTATTGCTTGTACGTTAAAAATGTACAAATGTATTGTTTAAACCAACTTTCAGTGTTTCAGCAATATATGGTTTAAAATGACCATGACTATGAATGACGATGATGTGATGATGATATGGTGGTGATGGATGTATGATGGTTGATGATCTATCAATAAGTATTACTTTTACCAAACGCCTAGCCTCTTCCCATATAGGTACGGCGGGTCGTTTACCAGTCTAAGTAACTTAATTATTTTACAAGGAGCGACTGCCTTCTTACATACACAACCTAATCACTAAGACAAGACTTAGGTCTGAGGTTGCAAAAAACCACCGATGTTTGTTAAAAGATTGGCTGAAGGTTCTGGGAAAACCTAATAAATAAATAGGAGAAAATTCATAGGCTGAATTCAACGTAAACTACAAATGTGGTGCTGTTCCTCAATTATTAGGGAACTTAGCTTCACGGTACCTGTGTACCCTGATACTCTCACGTTATGGGAACTAATGGAAAGCTTCTGCTAAAGTTAAAGATACTCGTACTCTATCGTTACTATGTTTCTTATTCCAGTATATTTATTGTATTTATATAAAGCTGTTGGTTTTCCATGAGATAAATAAATAAATAAAATAATTTAGTTTGATCGACACGCTAAGAAGAAGAACATATAAACATAACATCACGCTTGTAGGCCCCGAAGGGTTAGACAGAGATGTACCTCTAGTATCAGTAGTAGTGTTATAACTCGCGCAGGAATCAGAGAATTCTATCATTTGTTGTATCAATTATTATTTTATGTCCATAAATGATTTTTGTATGTATTGTATTAGTACCGAACCGAAACGAAACTCTAACTAAAGAACCTTATTATTTATTTATTTATTTATACATTACTGTGCCAGCCAGTAATCTACTAGTGCTCAACATGAGCCTCCCAACGACCGAAAAATGAAGAAAACATTTAAAATAACTGTGCATGGGATCCTTATTAAAGTTACAATTAATTAAAATTTCCATACACTGCCACACAAACTATAAAACTACAAAAACTCTTTATCATGTACTTAAGTCACGAACCGTAGACAAAACATACATTTTTTATGATACATAGACAATTATAATAACTATGTATACCTATTTACCGTCACGGTGTCTCACATCGTGTGACTGAAGCTCTGTTGTCTATTACCAACTATTGTTACACTCTTATGTCAGGTGCGCTTTTTAATCTGTGGTTAACTTATTTTGTAGTCTAAGTTAGAAGTGACTGCGAGTTATTTAGATTTTATTTAACATGGTTGTTTTAGAAAGTAAAATCTTAATTTAAAATCATCTAGATTATATATATTGCATATAATCGCTGTAAAAAAAATTGGGCCTTTGAACCTGTGTTGCTTTTTCAACTACAATAGGAGGATCCGCTGCTCATAAGAAAATAATAACTAGATAATAAAATAATATTAAGAATCTAAGGCATCCACACTTGTCCGTGCATGACTCGGCACGATTCGGCATTGCCGGGCGGTAAAGTGTATTAAATTTGGTCACACGGCCTGTGCCGAACCTTGCCAATCCGAACATGTGAACACCATTAAAAGAAAAACTCAACTCGTCAACAAATCGCTACAACAAACTATTTTAGACCACACCCCATTTCCACCGACACCTCTAATCTCTCTAACATACACCACACGTCAAAGCATCGCGTCCTCTTTGATCTAACCGCTGCTTAATTCGCAGTGGATATACGCGAATCATACAGCTTTGCATGCTTTGATACCCCACAGTATGTTCCCACCGACAAAGAAATCGTTGATAATTGGCCCAATGTGAATGACTTCACTATCACTTTATTATTATCTGTAGAATTTAGTTCCTGATCGTGTCTTTCTGTCTGCCTGTCTGGCCGATTCTTATAATTTAAGGACCGCTCTTGGTTAAAATTAAGACTCTTGTATCTTTACTAATAATGAAGCAAGACCTCATAGGTTTGCACAGTACAGACGCCAGCACATCAAGCTACTACAATCTGTCGAATTTCTTTAATAGATTTTCAACTTTATCGCTAAAGCAATTAGGTTCAAGGTTGATTGGGAAAATTCGACAGTTTCGGGTAGCTTGACCTGCTGGCGTCTGTACATTAGACCCTCGCAAATGAAAGTAGTTATCACAGGTAAAATTAGCTCACGAATCTATTTTTATGCCCAGTTTGATAATCAAAATAAAAACGATTCGTTTTTGTTCATAAGAAGTTAGCATAAGCGGTACTGAACAGTCAATCTGGCTAGGCTTTTCTCAACCATGTTGGGGTCTGGCTTTCTGTCTAACCGGATGCAGCTGAATACCAGTAGTTTAAATGAAACTGCTAATCTGGCTTCCGCGACCCAGTAACTGGGTAACATGATTAGCGATACTGAACAGTCATGGTCGAATTTTGATCTGGTTATCCAACAATTTTTACAAAGCATAGTGAGTTGCTTATTTATTTTTCCTTAAAGTTTAATGTAAGTTTCAGCAAGTGACCCCTCCGTGCCTCGGAAAGCACGTTAAGCCGTTGGTCCCGGCTGTCATTTGTGGATCTTTGACAGTCGTTACGGGTAGTCTGAAGTCCGAAAGTCTGACAACCAGTCTCATCAAGGGGTATCGTATTACCCAATGACTGGGTTGTGGAGGCAGTCGCTCCATGTAAAATACTGGTATTCAGCTGCATCCGGTTAGACTGGAAGCCGACCCCAACATAGTTGGGAAAAGGCTAGGCAGATGATGATGTAAGTTTCAGCAAGTTTTAGCCATAAGATTTGCAGGCCTTAGTCAATACTTAAACAACAATTGTTTTTTTTTTATAGTTAGACACACTGTCTCACTGCTGAGCAAAGGTCTCATCCAAATCTTCCAGGCATTCTTCAGCAAGTTTTAGCCTTAGGGTTCTGCAGTCCGTAGTAAATACTAATACTTAGTCAAAAATTGCTTTCGCTCGGCTTAATTAATGAACACTTTTGAGTTAGTTAACATTTTCCATATTACGCATTAATAACGTTTGAATTATTATCTTCCAGAGATTATTTTTGGGTCCATTTTTTTTTGGGAAAATGGACCAATTTTTATTGTATGGTCTTTCGTGTCTCACATCAATAACCATTTCGCTCAGTTGAAAAAAATAAACGAAGCATCATAAAGTAAACGCCGTGTGAAGCCGGGGACGCAAGCTAGTTTTATAATTGAGCAAGTTACTTTTATTAAGTATTTACTGAGTTTTATGTGTGTTGCTGTCGTAAAAATCAACGGGGGTTGGGTGAAACCGTTTAGCCGGCTAGACATGTAGTAAATATGGCTTTTAACATAAACTATACGTTTGAGGATTATGTGTGTGATGTGGATTGTGGAAAAGTGAAAAAGTTAAGGTTAAGGAGCAGTGGAGGCCTAGTAGTATCTGCGAGTTACCGAGTTGTAGGTTGTCAGTTCGAACCTAAGCAGGCGCTTTACTTTGTGTAAATTATTTCATCACCGCTGCTTTCAAAATGATGAAGGAAAACATCGTGAGGAAACCGGCATGTCCTAGAACAAAAAATTCGAAGACATGTAACATCTACCATCCCGCACTGGGCCCCCGTGGTGGATTATGGCCCATTTCCTCACACCAAAAAGAGGCCTGTGTCCTAGCATTGGGAACATTATAAGCTGATTATGAGACAGGTTACTATTAATATAATACTGTTACCAATTACTTAACAAACTAACTCTCCAATTTGAGGGTTTGTGTTTCGAAAAATCCGTTCTACTTTCATATCTATGCTCTCTAAGGCCTATAGGACATGACGAAGATAGGGACAATTTGAAAGCCCTCAAGTTCCTTAGAGTCTAAGGAACTTGACGTCGTTTAATTTACATGTTTTTAGCTTCGATGGTTTAGGTGCCTTAGAGTGTCTGTCATTTGGCCAGTCACGATTTTTTTTCTGTGTATAAAATAAGCAAAGTCTTTCTATATTTTATGCCTCTTATAACAAGTTAAAGCTGTTCGTGTTATGCTCCTGCCGTTTTGGTTTTGCCGTAATGGTGTAAAATACTAAACTAAATACTAAAGTTGTGGAGCAGTTGCTACGTAGGGAGATTTTTATATAATAAAAATTATAATATTATAATACAGGAGTGCCTGCGTCTATATATTTTTATCACATTAAATTCCCCTTACTTAACAACTCTTAGCTGAACTAATCGTGCTTCCGTAAGCTACTGTAATCAAAGATGGTGTCGGTTTCATCGGTCGCGTGTTCTCCACACTTCGTTGAAACATAACGAGCCTATAATCACCGGCTCGCACTTTTAGCACCCAATTTTCGCACTTTCGTACGCACTCGCCCTGTAATTCGGCGCAATTAGCGCCAAATATGAGGTAAAACACCTTAAATGATTCTTCGTTCTTTGGCATTAAGGAGGAGATGGTACGAAATTTGACGAAAGTAAGAGGATACAGTGTGTCTTGCAAACTTATTTTTGCAGTCCTCGAAATCAATTTTCCTTTCGATTTTAACGTGCCATTTAGTTTACGAGGTGTGAAAGTAATTTTGCGGAAATTTCGCCCGCGGCAAAAGCCGTCGGCATTGCGTATGGTGTCAACTAAGACGGGTGATTGTCAAATTTGCGAAAAGCGTCCAAATCACAGTGTTAAAGTGTTGCAAGTGTGAGGTGTTAGGACCAAATTGTTGACGCCTGGAGGCTTCAGCGCTACTGGTAGAAAATTACATTTCTTTTGTTATTAAGACAGCTGCGCGGTAGCCGTTGCACTTAGAGAAGTGTTACTACTGGGGCTCTAATTTGACGCTAATTTGTCAGAGCTGGTCAAAAAACATTTGGACTTATCTACCTACCTATAGGGTATAAGAAAATTTGGTTATTGAAGAGAACAGTGTTGCACAAAGGGCCACTATTCGAGCTTTAACTCTGCAGCTGTTCGATAAAGAAAACAATGATGGTATTTATAGAATATATCTTTTAGTACATTATTTATGCTTGCTGTCATGTCTCCTCATATTTTCCAAAGAAGCCATATGTTTGTATAGGTCAGATTCCTTGATACGGACTAGTTAGACACAGTTGAGAAAAGGGCTGGATGGTTAGATAATGAGACTAGGCCAAAGGTAAGTTGCATTAAGTATCTGACGATCACAGTCTCTTACTTTAGTTTCGTTGTTAACTTGGCGTGTATTTTGTAGGCATAAAACCTATTAGCTCCGGGTTCATTACTCATTGTTATCAAACGCATGACCTCTTGCTTGGCGATTTTTTAATCCATGAGTACGAATTGCGATTACCAACATGTTGATTTATGCTTACGGTACGCTTCCGAGTTATAAATCATGGTGTAAGATTATGTATGATGTTTCTGGAAGTCATCATCCATTTAATGTCTTATGCAAAAAACGTTTGATTCGCTCAAACTTATCATTGGGTCTACCAATTCACTGGCAGTTAGCAAAAGGCATTTGGTACATGCTTTGGTACAAGGATAACAGTAAAGGCCGAGACCATTGTGATCTATAGTACTTAAGATACGTTATACATAGAAGCTGTTGGTGTATCATAATAAATAAATATAAATCTGATCAAATGCCGTCATTCATGCATTTTAAACTATTCAATCCAACTTATCGAAGTAAAGGAATTATGTTATAATAAAAGTATAAGAAGAAAACATAATGTATGATTGTAATTCCAGCAAGTTATAGCCATTCGTGACTTGGGCTCGTAACAGCGTAACGTTAGTGTTTGGAGATCTACTACGTTACAATGGAAAACCGTGACGGAAACGAGAATTAGAACTTTTAATTTGATGCAATATTAATAAAAGGAGTATGACTGTTATATGGAAAACTATTGGGTCTATGTGTATGACCTTGTAGATTGTAGATGTATAAAATATTTTCTATTTTATTAAGTACTTCGTTACACTTAATACTTCCTTCGTGTCCTGTCAGCTGCACGTTCACTTAATACTGTTACAGGAAGTGATGGACGCTAGTGACGGCGCCAAACAAGTAGCCGAATTCTGGGCCGAGTCCATGTAGATTGCTATCGACATGCTAAGAAGAAGAAGTACCTACCTGGTACTTATTGACAAGCCTAAACTGGACAGTTTAAGTTAGGCTAGTTTAGGTTTCTAAAGCCAATTATTTTTAAAAGAGTAACCGTGGAGTTTTTGCCAGCTCTTCTCCATAGGAAGCGACCAATTGTAACAATGCACTTAGCATTTGACGTGAACCTACATGAGCAGTTATGAAAAGTGCCCATGTAGGTTTACGTGAAATAAAAGATTTTGATTTTGTAACTAACAATAAATCTGCCTAGCTTTTCCTATGTTGGGGTCGGCTTCCAGTCTAACCGGATGTAGCTAAATATTTACATGGAGCGACTGCCTATCAGACCTCCATAATCCAGTTAGGTACTGGGTAACACGAAAGCCCTTGGTAAGATTGGTTGTTAGACATTTGGGTTTTGACTACCAGTAAAGATCTATGAATGACAGCCCTGACCAACGGCGGAACAATAAAAGACGAAGTATCCAATCATAATAATATTATAAAGGGGTAAAATTTGTTTGTATGTAGGGGGGTAATCTCTGGAACTACCAGTCGGATTTGAAAAATTATTTTTGCATTTGATAGCCCCATTCTTGAGGAAGGTTATAGGCTATTTAACATCACGCGACAACCCCTAGGAGCCGAGCAATAGGAAAAATAGTTAGAAAGAACGATAAGCGAAAACGAAGTATTAGTACGGGCGAGGATGGGATGCGACGCGATGGGTCGGGGGCCGAAATTTCACGTAGAAGAAGTCAGGAGCAAAAGTTAGTTTTAATTATAAAGTTAATTCTAGAATACTGGATGGGCAGGTTATAGAAAAAGCATCAAAAAGTGAAATTACTGTAAACATGTTCAATTGTGTACAGGGTGCCCTGGCCTAACCTTAGGTACTGACTGACTTTTCAACACTTCGATTGTCTCTTTTCGAATAGCTTGAATACTCCCTCAATTTAAAATGGGCATATTATTATGTCCAGTAGTGAACTCAGGAACATACATACATAAACTCATGCCTTTTCCCATGGGGGAGGCAGATACTGCAGAAAGCTGTCTACGATACTTAGGTACTCCATTTGCTTCGTTTACGTAAATATATCTGGTCATACATCAAGCTACTACAATCTGTCAAATTTCTGTAATAGATTTTCAACTTTATCCCTAAAGCATTAAGGTTCAAGGTTGATTGGGAAAATTTGACAGTTTCGGGTAGCTTGACCTGCTGGCGTCTGTACATGCTTGGCAACTACCTAGTGGGTATCTACCAGAGCCTAAAATATTAACAAACGGGTGTTCAAAAGCTACCCTTTTTATTTTAGTATCTGTAAAAATATGTATAGTGTGACAAAGTGATATTACTAACCCAAACAAAATTATTCCTCAAAAGCAGTTTTTTTTTACCTTTTCAGCCAAATATGACGTCATTACTTTAAAATTTATATCAAAAATGTTATTCGTCGCGTAATAACGTAAAGGAGTAAGGTACAATCGAGCACAAAACGTTTACGAGTGAAATATAAATGTCGCTTAAGCACACTTGATTAGGACATTATCCTTGTAACAATCGTTCGCTGGGTCGTTGTATGGGGGACGGTGTCCAGGGGTTGATTTAATTAACACAAACATACATACACACCTGATTTATGGATGTTAAAGGTGTAATGTTGCATTAAGTAGTGCTTGTTAAATTAATAACTAGTGGCTTTGCAAACGTTGCTGAGATAAAAAGTAGTCATGTTTGGAACCGAAACTTCATAAGAATTTGCCCGTGGAAACAAAGGTGCACTTCTCGTAATTTTAAGAACGTCCATAGTCTGATCTCAGTCTGAATCTGTCAAAAATATCTCTAATTTCCCTAAATTTTTGACAAGATATTGAAATTGATTGTGACGTGAGATGAGACGTGTGTGAGATGAGACTTCGACTAGATTTTGAACGTTTTTAATTTCGGGAATTGATCGTCTGGTTCCATCTATTTAGCCCATAATATACGAATATTGGGCAAAGAGCCTCCCTTTTCCACATACGTCAGTCCACTGCCGTTGTGGGCAAAGTAAGCAAAGCAGGTTGATCTAACAAAAAATCTCAGCATTGATATTAATATTTTTTTTTTAAAAAAGATCGTCATAGAAATTTATAAATAAGTTTGATCTTAGTTTCATAATTACGGTCACATTACATGTCCTTAGTTTTATCCAAGCCAGTTATCAATTGTTGCTTCCCAAAACCTTCGCGTTGCGCAATGTTGCGGTCAGACTACACCTGACACGTCCATGGACTAAATCGACCACAACACCAACCAACAATACACGTACTATTACAAATTACAAAAATAATTCCTTTAATACACCCAAAAATTACGCAAAAATCCAATTAGTTTACTTCAGCATCAATTACAGATACGACACAGCCGTCAGAGCTGTCATTACCAACCAATGAGAGGCATTCTTTTGCATTGTTTCTCAAAAGGCTTAAGTGCCGCTGATCAAATTGCACTGTCATTATAAAGGATAAAAGGACCAAATTGTAGCATTATTTAGGTGATGCCCCAAGTATGCCGAAAGCAGACGTTTGTTCACACACGCTCATTACATTAATTGATATCTTCTTTTGTTTCGACTTTTGTGTGTGATTGTATTTGGGATTAATTGTTCTGTAAATTAGTATCGAGTTCGTGGCTGTCAATAAATTATTTTCTGACCGTTTGTTTTGACGGTGTGCAGCTTGTAGGAAATGATACCGGTGCAACTAGTTTTTGGAAACAGGATAAACCTAGTGTGACTAAAAGTTTTCGTAAAATAAACTTTAGTGTGGAAAAATTAAAACACAATATAGAGTAGTTTTACTATGTAGGAATTCGCTTTTTTCCCATCCTTGTGAAAGAAATGAAAGAAAATTTCTATGGAACCATTTGAGAAGTATACCCTTTCCAACAAAAAAAGAATTTTTCAAATCGGTTGGCAAGCGACGGAGTAATGCGCGAACAAACATAAAAAAAAATACAAACATCCGAATTGAGAACCTCCTCCTTTTTTAGAAGTCGGTTAAAATACGTTTAATTGCGGTAAACATGACGCAAAGAAAGAACATAATAAAAATAACATGTTCGGGGAAAGTATGCGTCACATCCACGCAAAATGGCCATCGCTCAGCATAATGCTACTACCCTATGCAAGACAGAACCCCAAGAATCTGACGCAAAACACGAGTAGTTTCTTTTTGAAAGGCAGTTTAATAAATAAATACTCACGAAAGATAGGAGGAAAGATTTCGGAAAAAGGCCACCCTTTTCATACACATCAAATTGGTGTCATATGAAACTATCCGTTCATTAAATTACTCAATTCTCTTAACGAACATTGATACTAAAATTTCAATCAGTAATTTTCGAGCTTCTGCAAGTTATCAATTTTAATTTGCTTATATTGCATTGACCGCACCCAAAATGATTTAAAAGATAATTAGGACAGAGCCTCAAAGCTAAAGCGTGGGAATTTTAAAGATTCAAAGTTTAACAGTAGTAATAATCCTTTGATCATCTTCATATTCGTCTTCGTCGAACCGTTGAGCTCCTTAAGTTTTGAGTTGAGCTGCACGATTTCTGGCAAATGCGTGCACTGACTGGACAGGTTCACTCAATCTGTGTGGTTTTTTCCACAAAAGACCATTTCAGACATCAATCTACACACGGTCTTCACATGATCTGACCAAGATTATGTCTGGACTTTAAAAGAGACTGTGACCTCTGAGTTTTTTTCGGCCTTTCTTCTCAGACTAGTCAGATAGGAAACGCCGAGCTTATCTACTTTTTAAAATATGATTGACGTGTAAAAGTGTTTGTGCAAATCTACCTACTTACAGAAATAATATCATTTATCAAACAGCTTTATGCCCATTTTCAAAAACACTAGGCAACATATAATGCCTAAATATTACTGCACTGTTGGATTTCCAACGCTCGGCTCAGCACCAAGAGTTTATATCTTGTTGTGTGTGTTCTTTTTCAGGCATAAAATTTAGGTATCGCCTAATATTAGCGTAAGTGGCCATTAGAGCTCTTGGGAAAATCCTAAATGACACGCTAAAGTTCTACATCTACATTTAAATTAACATCTAAATTTAAACGTCCTCTATCTCTTTTTTTCTTTACCTTTTAGTGAAAGACAGCAATTATTATGAAATCTTTGAATGATTTTTTACCCTTTTTACCACCGGACAGCCAGGCGTACTGCAGCGCACCATCCACACTTGGTTGATATCCCGACGAGTTGCACTCAGCGATTCTCCTCCATGTTTCTTATGCGCACAGCCAAAGTGTGGAACTCTCTGGTGGTATCTGTGTTCCCTCCCACATTTAATCTATCTGCTTTTAAAGCAAGAGTGAACAGGCATTATCCGGGCACGCTCGTTCCATCATAGACTTCATCCATCGCTTTCGATCAGGCGTGATCGAGGTCAGAAATCAGACTACAAAAGTTCATATGCAGTAGTCCAAATTCCCATCCTCATTTAAAAACAAGCTCAACTGTAATGAGTTTAACTTTAGCTACTGGCAAATCGAAATTGTTGGTCATTCCCTGGTCTTGTTTAAATAATTGGAAGGTAATGATGACCGCCACGGGGCGCAGAGTGATCATTGGGACTAACACACGACGCGAGAGTTTGGTCCTTTTGTTCCAATGAAGGATGGTCATGATTTTGAAGGTGATTTGATAAGAATGTGTTTGATTTGAGATTGTGAAGCTTTGCGGCTTTTTGTAAAGAAGGGCTTTTACTTTACAGAAAATAAAGTTACTCAAATTTTACGAACGTTTGAAAAATTTAATGCCAAGGACTGTGAACGTTCTTAAAATTACGAGAATTGGCCCTCTGGTCTTGGAGCTTGGAAGTGTTTAGAATTTATGTTTCAAGCAAAACGTAAACATACAGTACCACTTAGACTTTAAAATATACAAGTGGTCCTTTTTGCAAAAATTTTGCACGGAACTCTAAAAACATGAGTGACACAAACATAGATTATCTTAAACATGCAGAAAAACCGGCAATGTGGCGCTAGCAAAATTCTAAACGAAACAAAATAGAAACACTTCTACTCCACCAAAAACAAAACACAACCAACAGTGGTACCAAACAAAAATCTAACGTCAAACACTTTTTTCACCACTAGTACTGTATTAATTATGAAATTGGAGCGCCTTACTTAAACCGCGCGCATGTAAATCTTAGTGCGAATTCATTAAAAAATTTTAGTGTTTTAAAACCTCTACCCGTATCAAGCCTGTTTCATGCCGCACGAAAATGCAAATTTTCCACAGTTTTCCCTATGTCAAACTAAATAATGAGAGCCTTTTTTAAAGGCGCTGTTAGTCGCTTAATTAGAACTTTGGGTTTTATGGAAGCTCGGATAAAATTTGTTGCTATTTTCTTTGTGTTGTTCGGCGTGACATGTTGTGTTGTACGTGACATATGTCACGTTTTGACGTCACTTACTGGTGAATATGTGTCTTGAAAACTCAAAACGGTGAAGGAAAACATCGTGAGGAAACCGGCATATCCTAGAACCAAAAAATCCACCATCTCGCACTGAACCCGCGTAGTGGCTGGCTCCTCTCTCACAGAGAGGAGACCAGTATCCCACTAGTGGGAACATTATAGGCTAATTATGATTATGATGTGCCTTGAAGAAGCTTGACATGAAGAGATATCCCATCATCGACCACACATCATCATCATCGTCTCGACTTTGTCTCAAAATCCGATTGTCTTTTGTTTCATACTGGAACCAGAATTAGTAACACATTTGAAAGGTACATTTCACTTGTTTTTCTCTTTTAATTGTGCTGAAAAAACTCGAGTTTGCGTATCTAAGGACCACATGGATACATTATGCCATTTTATTTTATAATTTGCAAACGCCGTCGCTACTTCAGCCTCATTTATCCGTCGCATCGAAGGAACGATCATGCACTTCTAGGAGTTGCATGTTGTTTTCTTACAAACGATTATTAGTATTAATATGGTATTAGTTAATTACTGTTGGGTTTCTTGAAACTAGGAATATATACTCGATCGTTTCCAGGAGAATATTTTTATGTGTGCATTCCAAAAACACTTCTAGTATTGACTATGTCCAAAAAGAGTTTTTCGTTAAATAGGTATAAAAGAAAATTTTAAGAGGAAAAAATTCTTGCATTTCCATAGCATTTGCAAATGTGCATGTGCATGTGTGTACACCTCTGGTGAACCCGTCGGGGCTTACAGGCGTGATGTTATGTTAAAGTAGCAATTTTTTTTGTTAGCCTATTCTGTTCCACTGCTGTGAAAAGACCTCCCCCAAATCCTTCTCCTTCAGCTATATAAGTCATTAAAATATACCAACTCATTCACAAATCCTCATGATGCAAAGAACATTTCCATGATTAAATACTTACAGTACGCCGACCGTAAAAAACTTGCTGATCAGCCGGGCTAAGCTAAGTGCTAAAAGAGGTGAAAATTGCCTGATAGCTAAGCTAAGGGTGGTCTCGCTGTGTGGTATATATATGCAAATGCGCAGGCGGCGGCGGTGTCGCGCTATCTCTATCTTAGCCGGTATAAGCACGGGTCGTGTCACACCGCACTGTAATGTGGGGAACGGAAAAGGAGTAAGGCGTTTGATTATTTTGTGGGTGTATGGACCAGAATGGTTAGGGGTTTAGCACTACTTGATAATATAATATAAAATATATAGAATAAAACGAAAACAAAATATTATAAGTGCATCTAAGTAATATCTAGTTAATATTAAATGACAGTAAAAAAAAAATAATAGTTATAATTATACAATACTAAAGAACGCCTTGATTATAAAACATAATAAAGAACTTAAGTTTTTTTCCATGATTGCTTTGCCATCAAATCTTTATCAATTAAATCCCGGATAAAGTGTGAAAAAATGCTTAAGAAAGTCACCATGGGTTTAGAGAATTTTTTATTTAAAAAAAGGGTCTGTAACACAATCGATGAACTGAGCCATCGCGCGTCGTAACACTTCTTGATACAGATCACAAGCGTGTCCGCGAGCGCAAACACGTAAAAAAAAAACCTTCCACTCCGGTGTAACAGCCACCCAAGTTCCTGCAGGCCCTCCGCGCTACTAGTGCCCATAATGAAGATATATTCAACAGTTACTAGTAAATGATCATTGTGCTAAACTCTGCACATGCCTATTAGCGCATGTTTCATTAAGCTGCTTGCCAACAAAAAGTTAATGATGAAAAATGTCTAAACGAGTAGGTGATAAAATAGTTCGGTGGTTGTTATTCCAGTTTTGGTCCTTTTTTCTGGTCCTTTCAGACGGACCCTGTGGAGTTTTAATCGGTTGATAGTGCTGGTTATTAATGTTTGACAAAATGTGGAGCGAGGTGTGGAGAGAATGGTTAGTAAACAAATTAAAACAATCATTATGTGGAAGTGAGCAAACTGTTGTGAGTAAACTCGATTCAATATCAGAAATAAGTGTTCTCGATTCAATATCGGAAATTCAGAAGTAAGTGCCTGTTCGTAGTCAAAATAACAGTTTTTTACTAAATACATATCAAAGTATGTACTTACGGTACTTATAACAAAAAAAACAATCGTTAAATATTTTGCCTGTCTGTTTGTTCCCGCTAATCTTCAAAATGGCTGCATCGATTTTGACGGGACTTTCACTGGCAGGTAACTGATGTTATGGAGTATCATATTTGTACTTTTATTCCGGTAACACACACACATTTCGCGCGAGCGAAGCCGCGAGCGAAGCCGCGAGCAGCAGCTAGTTAAAAGTAAAATTATAGAATGTCTCATGTTTATCTGCGGAGTTTTATGTAGATATTGACCTGTTTCAAAACCAAATAAATCATCATTATATTTATAATAAAGGAGTGCAGGAGAGGTAGTGGGCCATAAGCCACCACGCGGGCCCAGTGCAGGTTGCTGGATGCCTAATGTCTTCGAGTTTTTGGTTCTATGACATGCCTCCGATTTCGTTTCGTTTTCTCAAGATTTTTATCCTTCACCGTTTTGAGCGCAGTAGTTATGAAATTAAATATACAAAATAAAGTGCCTGCCTGGATTCGATCTCACGACCTAGTACTACTAATCGTTAGTCAGTGCCGATACCACTGGGCTACCACTGCTGTCACAAATTAGAAAGACGAATACTGAAGAAAGTTGGTTAGAAGTATGGAAAATGAAAATATGGAGCTACCTTCCACCCTTCCTGAATATTGTTACTAAAAACAAGGAAGGTCGCACCCGTCTCCTTGAAAAAATACTACGATGGAGTCATACACACACATTGACATTGTGCTGAGCTGAGGCCCTTTTGGCATTATAATCTTTGTTTTTTTATTGTTATATGGTGTATTTTTTTTTGCTGTACGTGTAAAGTCACGAGCAAAAGTATGTATACACTCGGCTTTATTCAAAAGATCGATTTACTCCTTTGTTTTTGAATGAAATATTATGCTGTTACGAACATAGCATTTTCGAACCCATAGGTTTTTGTACTGTGTCGTATTTCAATGTTGCATTCGTTATTTTACGAAAAAATCGCATTTGAAAGTTGCCAAGTGTTGATATATTGGTGCTCGTGACTGTACACCAATATACGTATTTTTCTTTCATTATTTTACACACTGCATGCCAATTTATTCACTTTCACACTTCAAAACACACACTTTATGACACGTATCATACTAATTAAAGGCGGAGCTAACAAATGATATCAGAGCAAAAAGGCATACCGTCAAATATGGCTGTTGATGTGGGAGTTTCCATAAATTATACAGAGCGAAACCCGGCCCACAATTAAAAAGTGTTTTTCGTACAAACCACGAACCCTGATTCCCAATCAGGTTTTCGCAAATTCATTTGTTCGGCAATGCAAGCGAATTCTTTTTGCACAAATTCTTAGTTCGATTCTCTAAGACGGTTTACTCATTTGGACCTTTACGGCTGATTCCACGAAAATTAGGGGTCAAACCGTACTTTCTATTTCAATTTTTATCTCTGTTCAGTTTTTCTTACCATATTTTTCATCTTTCTCACTATATATTTTTTCTTTGTTACTTTTTTCGTAACATGCTTTCCCAACACATCTCAATGTTATGATACTATGGTTTCATCCGACGGCAAACGTTTGTCAATCTCTAGCAACTTAATAATAATAATAAGAATAAGCTTAGTTGTAGTCCATATAAATTAACATAAATTCCAAACCTTTAATTTCTAAATCCTTCAATGTTCTCGGCGTTTTAATGGCTTATTAATTTTTTTCACGAAAGTGTGAACAAAACTTCGCACAAAATCCGCTCTCAAAAATACCATCTCCGTCATAAGTGCGTACAGTACCCTAAAAAACGGTTCTAAGTTAAAGGAATTCTTGTAGCGGGATTTCGTTTGTTTCCAGAAAACTGGCTTTGTCAAATACATGACTGACATTCTTGCGGCTTCGCAAGCAGCTTTCGTCAAAAAAAGTATACACTATTTCGAGAATTTTCATTACAATATTAGATTATTTTGAGTTAATGTTGCAATGAAAATACTCTATAATGGGCTGGTCGTCATTGAATTAACAAGTTCAGTGGTAATTGAATTTGTTGAACAGCCGTTATTTTGTGACCGCTCACAGCTTTTCTTAAGGCATTGACTGCCACTATAGATTTTCTATCCTGTTTGTACGCAAAATACGCGAATTGACGTGGAATTGCGAATACCAGCCCGTATTACCTATTACCTTGTATCTGTTGTCTGGCAGTCAACGTGTTAAAAAACCAAAACTTACTTTTTCCAAACCGAATCTCATCAAAACAATAATAGACAACTTTTACAAACATATAACTACAACATCCTCCTTAACAAAACCTGCGTCACACCAAAAACGCAACCCATTAGTAGGAACAAAAGCAAATCGAAAAAGAACCACAACCCGAGGCATCTAGTATAAAATTCAGCAGAAAATAAAGTCAGCCACACAATCATGATAAGGCTGTTGGCACACCGTGCGAGTGAAAAGACAAGTGGCTTAATTGAGAGCTGACCTGTGGGGGGTCCAAAGGCGTTGGGTTATGCTAATCAATTCACCAGTTTGTTTTTTAAAGGCACAATCGGTAGTGTGTTTTTAGCCTTATTTCGTTGGCTGTATTAATTTTGTTTGAGTAAGGTAGTGTTGATTGATTTAAGGTTTTAAGGAGTTGGGACTTTGTTTGGGGATGGTGAAGTGTTCAGCTTTTTGGTTTTGTTTTTCAGCAAGAGTTTTATTTATATTACAAGCTTACAGGGCACAGGGTTTTACAGGGCTTCTTGTTTTGATGAGAAGTAAACTAGTGCATGAAGGAAGAGGACCAGCGAGATAATTGCGTAACACACAAACAGTAAGAATAGCTTTCATTTTGACCGTTCAACAACATTCATTGTGTTATTTACGTTGCGGAGTAGATACATTTTTCGAACATATAAAGAAATGGATTAGCAATATACTTCAGAATATGATTTATAGTGTGTTACGCAATTAGGGTGAAAACCGATAAAGACTGAAGTTATTATTCTATTTCCGTATCCAAAGACAGCTGGTCTTCTGACCAAATATATCTAACCATCTATAGGTAAAAAAAATCTGGTACTAACTATTCCTTCATTTGAATATTGCTCGTGAGGTTCCAACATTCATTTGTTTAAAGCTTAATCCTTCTCTTGTTTAAAATAAAATATATTGAAACTCCTTTAATGAAAAGCTGTACGGAACCCATGGTCAGAACGCACAATGTTTTGTGGGAGCGTATAATTTAGCTTCGTGGACGGGTGAAGATATCGCCGTGTGGTCTTTAGCTACTGACGGTTGCCGTGGAGCGAGTAAATTAAATAGATATGCTAAAGAAATGCTGGCTATGTGTATTTAATTATTTTTGGCTTATGGTATCAAGGAAGGGAAGTTTTTGTTTGTAAATCGTTTAAAAATAACACTTTTACACGTCAATTTTATTACTAAAACTAGATGAGGTCGGTAGCCGACTACTCTGAGAAAAAACAGTGGGTCCCAGTCTCTTTTTTTACTTCTACAATTACTGTTGTCTGAGCCCTGTAAAGTCCTGTTATAAAAACTTAACTTATAGTATGCAGGATATTTTTTTTACTAGTGCGCAAACTGTACCCGTGACTTCAGAACATGTTGACATGACACCGAGCATAACCATCAAAAAAAAAAATCTGCTATATGCTTTATAGAAAAGTGCAATACGTACGCGGTCAAAATGTATGGCAAAGCAATTTTTTTTTATAACAAAATTTTAACATGGATTCAGAATCATGTGCTGAATTCATGATTACAGTTTGCACATTGGTTAAAAATTTATACCGTATAAATATATGGGTTTGTATTCCCAGTCATGATTCAAGACTGGCTGAGTTCATACTGATCTTCGTTGGTACTTAAATTTAGTTGCAAAAATGGGAGTTAGTACTAGCACTGATTTCTTGGTACAAAATCTATGCTGTTGACAGGGGTCTGCAGTTTAATAACCATCATAGCAAAACAATAGCATGAGACGCTACCAACTAGATGGACCGACGATGGTAGAGTGTCTGATGAAGACTGGATGCGGAAAACAGAAAACCAGAAGTTGTGGTGCAATTTAGGAAAAGTCTATGTACAAATGAGGCCTGCGACTAACTCATTTGATTAAAAAATGTAATTGTCATGTCTACCACGTTCTATGTTCCATGTTTGCCACTAAACGCTATAGATCTTTCGTGGAACAGATAAGCGGTGGAGTATCCTTTACGTGTATATTTTGCGGTTAATTATGTCACCTTTTTTCAAGATGTCTATCGTAATGGGTGACTTTGTTTGGTTTTCTTTTGTGTTCAGTAGAAATATGGGACATTTTGCAGTATTTTTATTTCAACAAATGTTGTATGTTAGTCTGTGTCATCGTTACCTTATTGTGTGAGCAATAGTTTTGATCTACATTAGAAAATAGACAGGCAAAAGGAGTAAGTAAGAATCGTAGTAGGAGGTGTTCTGTAGTTTCTGTCTAATATTTTTTTGTATTTTTTTTATTTATATTCTAAAACTAGCTGACCCCGGCAAACGTTGTTTTGCCATATAAATTATTTCTAGCTGCCCGGCGCTACTTCAATCGCGTGGTGTCCTACCTCCTACCCTACTCCTACCCTACTCCTAACCTACTCCTACCCTACTCCTAACCTACTCCTACACTACTCCTACCCTACTCCTACCCTACTCCTACACTACTCCTACCCTAATTCTACCCTAACCTACTCCTACCCTACTCCTACCCTACTTCTACCCTACTCCTAACCTACTCCTACACTACTCCTACCCTACTCCTACCCTAATTCTACCCTACTCCTAACCTACTCCTACCCAACTCCTACCCTACTTCTACCCTACTCCTAACCTACTCCTACACAACTCCTAACCTACTCCTACACTATGATTTTCCCGCTTTTCTGTTGAAATTTTTCCTGAGTTTTCTTTGCTATAAACATCACGGAGCCCGAGACCTTTGCAACGAATGCAAAACCGTGGAAATCGGTTCGTGCGTTCTGGAGTTATAGCGTCAGGAAGGAAAACCCGACTTATTTTTATATAGTAGATAACATAAAACAAACTCTCGCCCCATGGGAAGAAGGCGAGAGTTTGTTTTATGTTATTTTAGAATATAAATAAAAAAAATACAAAAAAATATTACCACCATGTCTAGCTCACCAACGAAGGTCACAAAGCTACAAGACCTCATTGAACATCTTCAAAAACATAAAAAATAATCACCCAATTCGAATCATCATTGCATCCTATAATATTTCACAACTAACCCTGAATGTAAACCTTGACTGACTAAAGAACAATAATCGTTAAACCGTATGATCAAAACGTACCCCCGTCATAGAACAAGAATGTAATAGAATAGAACCGAAACTCCTGCGGCGAATGCTTTGCAAATGCCTAGTCTTTCAGGCGCAACGAGTCCTGATCCGACTTATCAGAACCAACATTTTTACAAAAATGCGATTTATCTTAAATGATATTTAAAACGATATCGTTTACTAAAAAAAAACGCATTTTCGCAAAAAAATCGCTTTTTATAAGTCGATAAACGTTCAACGTTGGTTTGTGGTGGTTTATGGCTTCTTGCAGCACATTCTCCGCTCTTGATTGTAGACAATATGGATACCCCTGTTTTAGATAGCTGGTACAACGATTTTTGCAAGGTAGCTGGTGGAAGTAACAGTATGAGAGTAGCCGACGATAGAGTAAAATAGCATACGCTCGTTTCGCCGAAGTTACGGGCGATACCTACACCGTATCACCTATGGACATAATATTAGTTTGCGGCCCGAACTAAGAATGTCCACGATTTGACAATTGTCACTACTCCCGATGTGTGATGTGTTTACCCATCCGAAAAAGTTAATTAATCAATGTAGGGTTTACTCCACAGTTTCGTATTACTTTGGGATGTGGCCGTATCTTAGTTGACGGACTTAGAGAGAAGGCCGCCAGCACTGGACTGGTAAAGGCATGATGAAGATCAGTCTATGTTGTGGTGGGGTAGTGGTTAACCTTAGTAGGAGATTATTTCAGCGGCATCAGCTCACACACACAGAAAAGTGTTCTATACGTTTTCCTTAATCTATGCCCCCCGTAGGTACAGTCGCGATAAAAAATGTTTTAAGTGTAAAATATGCACAAATTATTAATAACACGCACGCGCCGGGTTTCACGCAAAACTTTTGTTGATACGGATACTTTATGTAATCTGTGGTCACGCGTTTTAAGGGTTAAAGTGTCTTGGGGCAATGAAGTGGTAAATATGAAAGCTTATTGGGCTCGTGTGTTTTGGCCATTTGATTTTTTTTTAAAGCAGCAATTTTTTTATCTTTAAATATAATTCTAAAATTTTATGGTGTTGTATAGTACCTGATTAAATTACTCGAATAGTATGATATCCTATTGTTGTGTGTGAAACGTAGATTTAGGAGAAAACCATACTAAGATGTGGTCTTTCCATCGCCAGATAACTTTAATCAATTTTTATCTCACAAACTAGTTTCTAACATTGTTACTAATAAAATGGACACCATGGTCTGAAATAAAGTATTTATTATTATTATTAAGCTTGTCTAAATTTATATGATGCCATTGTTGGTGAAGACTAAACAAATTATTGGAATTTTATACGGTAAGCCTGGCTTCCTTTCGCCTAAGTTCTTTAACAATTCTCCAAGGGTAAACCAGGCATAATATTTAAAGTGTCCTTTTATTAATCGGTCCAGTTTCATTCGTTTATGGCCTGCTTTAGCGTGTCGAACCAAACAGTGCCTTGTAATTTAACCATTTTGTCGTACGGCATTATGCTAATAATTTCATAATATTTTTGATACGCTCGCCCCTCCTTCGGACGCTTTAGGGACGGATTTAGAATTTTTATGTTCTTGTTAATATTATGCTTTTTGTTATTGACTGTACTGTTACTTTTACTACGGATTTCACCAATGAAACTAAACAATTACAATTTTCGTAATTTTAAGAACGTTCACAGTCTGATCTCAGTCACAATCAGTCAAAAATACCTCCAAAATCCCTAAATTTTTGACAAGTTTTTAACATTGATTGTCGCCGAGATGAAATTGGGACTAGATTTTGAACGTTTCTAATTACGGGAATTGACCTTCTGAACGCAATTAGCGGTAAGTGGGTCGTCTTATGGCCGGAGTTATTAAAACCAATTAGCACTTCTTAGCGTGCAAGAGCTGTCAGTGTCAATATTCTACAGCACTTTGACACTGACAGCTCATGAACGCGGTTTAGGTGTGATTAACGCGTTCTGCCAGTTTCTTCTGTAACAACCTCAGCATGAAGGCTTAGGTGAAGTGAGCTTGATGTGAGCTGTCATTCCACCAGCCGATCGATTCTGTAAAAATCTCACACGTGAAAAGTTAGGTGAAGAGAGCTTAGAGTGAACTGTCAATTGTGTCAATCCCTAACATTAGTTGGAATGACAGCTCACTCCACGCTCACTTCACCTAAGTTTTCACGGTGAGATGGCTACAGAATTTCACTGCAGATGGTAGGAATTAACACTATCGACAACTCACTTAGTTATTATCATTATTATTTATTTATCTTAATTTAAGTATGAACCGAATACAAAAATGTACGTAAATAATGCATACATTACATAAAGTAACCAAAACAATACACTGTTGTCAATGTATCCTATAATAAGCTATTAAAAATCTTAAGGAAACTAAAGTAATCCATAAGGCCTCAATACACGATAAAAACATGCAATCAAATCAAGCAGTACTCAAGGCTGTTTTTCTATGAAACATTCACTATTGATAGGCACACCTTCTATTATATTAACACTTGGCAGTTGCAAAACTTGGGTTTAAGAAAAATTAATTAAAATTAATTATTAATACCTCAATCTATATCTATTTCTCTATGGTAGGTCTCTATGTCAATTATAGCCATATTGTTTACCAGATCACAGTAGTGAGAGCGTCTAAAAATAGGCAAGCCTACTATCCCCCTGGTAATAAATTATTTTTAACATTGTTATGTTAAAAATAATTTATTGTTGTAAACATAACGTTTGTATTCCCCAAAGAGTTATCTGCCTAACCCTCAGGGGAATGCACGCGTGATGTTTTTTTTTGTATAACTATAGTGCACAAAAAAAATCGTAAATTGTTTTTATTTCTGTAAAACATATTTTTGATGTGTAGGTACTTACCTATATTTTTTTAGAAACACTTTTACACGACAAAAATATTATTTTAAACTAGCTGAGGTTGGTTTCGTATAGCTGACTATTGTGAAAAGAAACACCGAAAAACTCAAGAGGCCACAGTCACTTTTAAAGTCCAGATATTTTGTTGGTCAGATCATGTGAGGACCAGGCAGCTTAAGAGTCTGAGATGGGTCTTTTGAGGAAAGAGCCACACAGATTTCAGTGCTATATTTAATCCACACATCTATATCTATACAAATAAATACAAAATTGAAGTGTCCTTTGTAATGTCAATATAACAACTCTTTTGCTAAATGCATACCTACGAAAGTATATACGGTACTTTTAGAAATTTTTTAAAATTTTTTGTCTGTTGTCTGTCTGTTTGTTCCGGCTAATCTCCGAAACAGCTGGACCAATTTTGACGGGACTTTCACTGGCAGATAGCGGACTTACTTTTATTTTAGAAAAAGAACAAGTATTACTAAAGACACACAATATTATTTTCCGACACCGAAACGAACGAAGTCGCGGGCATAACTAGTTACTATTAAAAACGTTTGCTGTCAGTCAGTTTATCGGCTGCAGAAAATCGGTGTCTATTTCTATCATTTTGTCACGAGACCCGGTTCTGAGGCTGAATTTATAATTTGTAGATAATTATATCAATATTATGGCTGTTACCAAGATTAGTCTATTTCCAGTATAAATTATTTATAGCAAATTAAACGTTTCCATGTTATGTGTGTTTAACAAACATAATAAATTGACAAATTAATCTTAAAATTAAATTTAAATTTCAAAATCCGGCCCTAGATGTGTGAGCGCGCATTTTCGTAGGTTGGCGTGACACCTCTGCGTTCAGTGATGGAACAATATCGATTGACATTATCGATAGCGTTTAATTTCGTCAGTTTTAATCCTCGATTCTAATTAATTGACAGTGCACATCCTGAATAAATGTATCCTCACTTAATTAGAAATACAATATTTACAAAGAAATAGTTTAATCTTCAAAAGTTGACACCACTCAAATCTTTTAACCGTCTGCCTGATCGTAAAGAGAGACCTTGACCGCTTACACAAAAAACCATAACTTTACGTAGAAAATCATAGACCTATACAAACAATACATTTACGCTGTCCGTAAAACACAACTGATTAATACAACGTCAAAAGCGTACACAACGCTCATCAAAAAAACGTCCTATCGATATCGACACCCACAAGCACATCACTAAACAATGCTGTTATGCAAAACATTACGTACAGTGGACACTATCAGATCGGTGACCGCATTAACCGCGGCCACACTTATTTAGCCTCTAAATAATTATAAATTACTTTATCTGAGATACCGGTTGCAGTTCTCACTTGATCTGTAATTAGCGTTTCATGTTGTCTGTAATTGATGTTGATTATAAAGCTCCTTGTGAAAGAGTTTGTCTAATGAGTAATACGGAACACCTATTTGCTATATTTTTAGCGGTATACAGGGTGGCAGTGGGTTGGTCTGTGGATGGGTGACCATCTTTACATATCGAGACCCCTTCGTGCCTCGGAAAACGCGCTAAGCGGTAACCATGAATTTAGCACATGATTCTAAATTCCCCTGCGTTGAAATTTATTCGTCGGTTGTTATTAAAAAAATCTGCAGTTTTATGTAAAAGTGCTGTTTCTGGAACAGATTGTTTTTGTTAAAACCCGACTTTTAATTTCAATGCAGAGGGGTCTAGAATCTTGTGCTGAGTCTATGGGTAATGGTTTGCGCGTGGATTTCCTTGCCACCTTGTATAAATCGATGGTTTCCTTTTCGGATAGGAGAGCAAGAGGTTATGAGTTCGAATTCAATCCGTTGCAAAACTAAGACGCGAAATTACTACGAGCATAAGCCTGTCCATTTTGTTTCTGGAACTCGTAGCTACGCAATGCTGATAGTCAGTCTCCTCCATCCACACACTAACCCTCGGGCTATCAAAATCACATTCGAAATCACTCATTCAAATTAGGCTGAGAATCAGCATTACTCTAACGTCAAACGTTCCAAAAGACAGCCCCTAAAACACCCGCCCTTCACTTTAAAACTCCTTTTGTAATTATTTTAAACCTAGTATTTTTGTTGTTAGCGTATTTTTTTTATCTGCAGTCTCCTATCTCATGTATCTACTTCCAACCATCCAGCAAAAATGATTGATCTAAGTAGCCTGCCTCTACCCCTAGTCACAACTCAAGGACACTTTCTAACCCAAAGCCATATTCAGTTCAACTGCACCTTAGTATGACCAGCCCATAGCCACTTCAGCTTGCATAAATATGTAAATAAATCTAGGCCGTAAATCATGATAGATAAGTCAAATACTTTATGGTGTTGCATTGTATCTCAATTAGCGGAAAGGCTTATCAGCTGCTAAGTTATTGGTGCTGAGCTCCGGGTTTATATAGGCCACCCTACTAATAGGACAGCTTGGGAAATAAGTGAGGAATTATTGGGAAAATCTTATCACCCCGTAAAACTTGCTGAACATGGACCTCCCATAAGAAAAACCTATTTTTGCTGTTGGCAGTATATGCTTACTCTACTCTTTTATCAGCACATACCTACAGCTTCTTATACATATACATATAATGATGCTGATCAGCTCTTTTGAACACGATGGGACCAGATTTTCAAGATCAAATTTGGTTTTGCAAGTCATCAGAAAGGAATGGAAATTAGTCTTGGTCGCTGGCTATTGGGGTAAGCGGTGGGTAAGCGTGCAGCAGACTGAAGAATCGTGGGTACCAATTTGTTGTTTGTTGAACCCGTCCCCTTACGGGATATCGCTAAGAAACTTTGTACAACACTTATTATGACGCCGATAGTGAATGTTGTACACAGACTAAAGAAAGGATGGATGTGTGAGAGTTGATATAAAAGAAACAGGAGTGAATGATAGACTGGCAGGGGAGAATTTAAAAAAAAACGTGCGGTTCCTACCATAAGTAACATGGAACATGGGCAGGAAGAAGATGACTTGCTTAGAGCATATGAAGCTTTGTGGCATCTCTAGATTCAGTTCGCCTACGTCATCCTGGGAGTCATTTATTCCCGGGTCATCCCACCTTGTTTGTTTAGTCAGTAGAAGTCCGACAAACCCATTTGTATCCCCAGATATTCCTTGTTCCTTCCCCTTGACCCAATCCGAGTGACATAAATGGGTTAATATAGAAACAATGCCATGAAAAAGTCCTCATTTTCAGTAACATTGTAAAGTGATATTCGCGTGCGTCCACCGTCTCATTGTAAGTAATTCTTTTTGAATGTTCACGGTGATCGGCCATCTTGATAGTATCGATTTTTCGCGTAACACGCACCCACTCACTTAATTCTTGATTTAGGACCGCATCACATTTTGATAAGTATTTTTAATTTGAATAAATTATGATTTAAGGGTGTTATCGTACGGAATGGGCGGTTGTAATCATAACCGTGGTTCAGTTCGTTACGTCACGGCCTACTAGTGTTGTGGTCAGGTTGTGTTTTGTTTTCGGAGGGTATGACTCGGCTTTTCTGAGGATTTAGAAGTTCTTTTGTTTTTATTGTTTCTAGGCAGCGTAGGACTTCTTCTTTTCTATGAATGCAAAACTGGTTGACTGATTAATACCTACTATATAGTAATACAGATATTTCGTAATAATTTTCTTTTCTGCTAAAAAGTAAAAAAAATCGGCCAAGTGCGAGTCGGACTCGCGCACCGAAGGTTCAGTACAATTTAAAATTATTAAAAATATTTTTATTATATGATGTAACTAAAAATTTACGGCAATTTTTCCTTTATCTGTGCTATAAGACGTTGCTTCATACCAAATTTCATTATTTTTGTTCACGGGAAGTATTCCCTTGCGAATGTCGAAAATTTGCGGAAATTTGCGGCATAAACGGCTATATCTTTTGATTGCGTTGGCTTAGAAGTTTGATTTTCTCACAGCTCCAAGGGTCAGTAGACCTTGATATAAATTTCAGCTTGATACTTCCACGCATTCCTGAGAAAAAGGGTCTTGACAGATAGACGGACGGACAACAAAGTGATCCTATAAGGGTTCTGTTTTTTCCTTTCGAGGTACGGAACCCTAGAAAATTGAATACTCTTGTCCAATCCAAAGTCCGGCGATTTAATTGGTTGCTCTTATTTACGAGAAACAATCATAGCGAGGTTGTAAATACTCAGATGAGCCATTCCTCTAATAGGTTGACTCCCGCAGACATGACTCCGGAACAATTTCCAAGAAGTTATCATAGAAAATTGGAGATGAGATTGTTCCACCAGTCGCGTCGCGCCTGTCTGCGGGAGCTTTTATAATAACTATAGAAAAATTGCAAAAATCTAACCTAAGAATCTGGTTTAAGAATTTTAAACCATTTTTTTTCTTCCGCATAAAATTCAAAAGGGTATAAAACGTTTTGGAAACACACGGATAATATGAATGTAAAGTCTGGCTTCCCTGTGAGTGTAAATGGTATTGATGATCATACTATGATAGCTAATCTTTTTAAAGATTATTTTAAAGTGGAGCCACAGTCTGTTTCTGACACAAGCCGATGTGACGATGCTGGGGCTGTCGACCAGGAGCGAGTTGTTAAATTTGCTGCTCGTGATGTGCAGAAAGTGATACTTGGTATGCAGAGGGGTAAATCTCCTGGGCATGATGGCCTCAGCATTGAGCATTTAAAGTTTGCTGGTACTCACCTGCCGCGCGTGCTCTCCATGTTTTATAATTTATGTTTATGTCACGGTTACTTGCCTGAAGAGCTGACGAAAACAATTGTAGTACCGATTGTCAAGAATAAGACTGGTGACATGTCAGATAAAGAAAACTATCGGCCCATCTCACTGGCCACAATAATGGCCAAGGTGCTTGACAGCTTGCTTAACAGCATTCTCCTGCAGCACATAAAGCTGAATGATGCCCAATTTGGGTTCAGGAGTGGTCTGTCAACAGAAAGCGCAATCCTGTGTCTTAAGCAAGCTGTCGGGTACTACACGGAGAGGGGGACGCCGGTGTATTCGTGCTTCCTGGACCTGTCCAAGGCCTTTGACAGGGTGTTATATAATAAGCTGTGGGCCAAATTGGAAGGTGCGGGTGTGCCGGCGGAAGTCATCTCCGTGATGCGCTATTGGTACACGCGTCAGAGGAACCAGGTGAGATGGGCTGGTGCGTTATCTGATGCGTATGGCATGGAGTGTGGCGTGCGGCAGGGGGGGATAACCTCTCCTCTGTTATTCAATCTGTATGTTAATGACCTCATCGGCGAGCTCAGCAGTACTCATGTGGGTTGTTTTGTAGACGGAGTGAGCGTAAATAACATCAGTTATGCTGACGACATGGTACTGCTGGGACCTTCGGTGGGGGCGGTGCGTAAGCTTGTGTCAATCTGTGAGGCGTACGCGGTGGAACATGGACTTAGGTATAACTCGAAGAAGAGCGAAGTGCTCGTTTTCAAGAGTGGAAAGCGTGGTCCAGTGCATGTTCCGCCTATTATGCTTAATGGTGCGGCTCTGCAGGTGGTGAGCAGCTTCAAGTATCTGGGGCACATTGTGACAGAAGAGTTGCAAGATGACGCAGACATAGAGAGAGAGCGCAGAGCATTGGCAGTCAGGGGAAATATGGTTGCACGCAGGTTTGCTCGCTGCTCGAGGGCGGTGAAAATTACTCTTTTCAAGGCGTACTGCCAATCGTTATACTCGAGCAGTCTGTGGGTAGCCTTTACTCGCCGGGCTGCTAGTGCTCTGCGTGTCCAATACAATAATGTCCTCAGGATGCTGTTGCGGCTGCCTCGCTTTTGTAGTGCGTCCGGAATGTTTGCGGAGGCGCGAACGGACGGCTTTCATGCGGTTATACGGAAGAAAGTAGCCTCATTGTGGCGGCGCGTGCGAGGCAGTAGCAACAGTATCCTGCAGATGGTTGTATCTCGTGCGGATTGCCCTATCCAGAATAAATGGATGCATATTGTGATGGGTGTTGACTAACATAGTGCATAAGAAGATTTTACTAACACAATGTATTTGTAATGTAATGATTATTGATAATGATAATGACATAATTGTGATGATTTATTTTTCTGTTTATATATTAGTTCTGTTATTATTTATATATTTTTTCTGTAAGTATTTATAGTTTGAAATTGTATGGATTGATTTTATCTGAAATAAATTGATTAATAATAATATAGTTCCAAGTCAATAGTTATTAACCCTTACCATGGTCACGTCATTATTCTGGCACAGTTATCGCGAGAAAGCCGATAAAGATGTCACAGGGGCTTATAATTTCGACTCGCGAGCGATTAAACAGTGAGATTACCTTGTTTAGGGGACAAAGCTATATTACTGTTACATTTCTTGCGTATAAATTTCGAGCGACATTTTTCAGTAATAAAATCGTGATTTTTATATACTTTTTGTAGTAAATTTTTACGACTTTCGCGTTGTATTTTAAATGTTTGAGGTTGTAGAAGTTGGTGTTTTTAATGGAATTTAATGGGAGCATGGGTTTACAAAGTGCGATGATTTATTCAAGGTTAATGTTTTGCATCATGGGAGAAACTAAACTATTAAAGCAGACTTTAATACCATTGAATAGAAAAAATACAATCGAAAAATACGCAATTAGTTTCCAAAATCTACCCAAATCTGCGGAGACATACCCCGTGTCGCAACTGAAACAAAAGTTAGCGCTTATACGCGATTGTTGCGTTCGTCAGCCACTCATTTTTGTTCGAAAAACCGGAACGCGTTCGTCATCGCTGAACAAAATGAACGTGACGGTCGTATGTTCGCGCGGTAATCGCATCGGTTCAGACACGATCATCCTCTCACTCTCCCATCCTCTATAAAAAATAACCCTTTAATTCCACCGCGCTAAAAACTATCCAAAAAATCGCAAAACAACGATACTGTATACACTTGACTCGTAACCTACCCGCGACATTAAACTCCTGTGGGGCCTCAGCAGGCAGCTGACACATACTGCAATTTTTTCTCTCCTTCCCTAATTAATTATATCATGTATATATTAATCGCTCCGTCTTTTTCTTTCAGAATATTTTCGCGCCGGAATGCCACACACAGGTAAATAATTGTATTTAATTTCTTTATACGCTGCCTCTATGTTCGGCACAACCTCTTCTTTTGGTGTTTGTCGTAAATGGGAATTCAACTGCCTTAATGGGTGGATAAACAGTTAATTATAATTTTAGACAAATAACCATGTCTGTAAATAAATTGAGTAAGTAATACGACGGAACCGCAATGACAATGTTGGTTAAATTTATCATTGTTAATGAGTCTGTGAGTGAAAACTTTTGCGATTGTGATTTTCGTGAGTGTCTTACGAAAGTCAGTTATCTTTTATCCGTGGAATAAACAGACAGTCAATCAATCAACTCAGCTTATCACAGTCCACTGCTGGACATAAGCCTCTACCAGGCTGCGCCACAACACCCTGTCCTCCGCCTTCCGCATCCAGTCTGACCCAGCCACCTTCTTAAGGTCGTCCGTCCATCTAGCTGGGGGGCGTCTCACACTATGCTTGCCTATACCCGACTGACCCGTCTGCTCCACCGGCCATCGGTCATCTATCGACAAATATGGCCAGCCCACTGCCACGCCCGGTGCCACTGCCACGCAAAACAGACAGTAATAGACAGTACATGTATAAAAAAAAACTGTCAAAATTTCAAAATTTATTCTCAGGATAAGACTTATTCTGGGAATAAAAATTTGGTGAAATTCGCCATTAGTTGAAGCTGGTTAAACAAGCAAACAAAACAGTAAGTAACAAAATATTAGAAAATGTGACTAGCAAAACAAGAAAAAAAGCCGTGGTGAAAATGGAGGATTTAATTTTTTTGCAATGGCAATAAGCTGTCATCGCTTTCGCTTCTTTAAAATAATAAATTAATGCATGACTTCTTCTACCGCTCAAAATGGCGGTAAAAGGGTTAATGGAAAAGTTTATTTACAAACGTCAAAATCTCACCCAAATTCTGTATCCAGAAGAAACAAAACACTGCCACCAGAACCAAGAACTCACACGTAGCAAAAACCGAATTCGCTTCAACAATCTTAACTTTCTTATCAACGAAGCTCAAATACACTGACCGCTAAGTAGAATCATATATCAACGACTAAAATCTGGTAGCTAATGACGGTACGGATACGAAAATGCTCAGATCTTAATTAACTTGAGCATTTAACATTAAAGAAACCGAAAAGAGGCTTGTCTTATCGGCTGAACAGGAATTTACCTCACGCATTGAAATCATAAGCGTTTCAAAGAACCCTTCGGGAAGGGTTGCCATCAATTTGAATAGTGTAGGATGAAAATATTTTAAAAAAATACGAAAACAAGAACGAGTACGAGTCTTTTGACTGTGTATCTTATGTCTTTTTTATTTTTTATTTATTTGAATATCCTCTGTGACAGCCAGTTGTGTTACAAGGTGTTGCCGGAAAAAAAAAACTTTAAAAATGTTTTGTAGAAAATAGTCCGTGACAGACAGTTGTGGTATGGAGTAGAATAAGAATAATAAGTTTGCTGATAACCCAGTTTTAAAATAGAAAAAAAAAATTGGAACGATAAAATATTTTCAGAGAAAATCTTCCGTGACAGACAGTTGTATCACATTTTGTTTCATAAACTGTAGTTTAGCCGCGAATTACGTGGTATAAGTTAATGTTTAGTTAAACGACATTTATAGATTAAATAATACTAAAACATGGCAGTTATTACTCTAATTAGAAATTTAATATAACTCTAAAACAAAAAGAGTGTTTTTACAGCCGGCTTAGTTAACGGTATTTTATTGCAATTTGTCAAGTTCAAGTCAAATAATATGCAGAGATAATAAACATCGGATTATTATTCTGTTGTTTCCACAAAACCACGTATGCTTACAGCCAGGTTTACTAAAAATATTGGAAAACAAAAGCTCCGAATTCGAGTTAAGTTTTAATTGAACTCTAAATCGACTTCTACAAACATTCTATACCTTACTTTACACCCAAAACATGCACATAACCCAACACTCCAAATATAACCCGAAAGTCTCCCTTTACCATAAAACATATGAACCCTGGTACCTTACTACCGTCCACAACCATTAACGGTAATTAAACCAATCGAGTCCAAATCTCGTATCGAGATAAAATCGGATCCGTATCGAGTGGGCCCACCCGCATCAACACTCACTCGGTTCTAATACATTATACATGCTCCGGCCACATTAGTTCCTTATTAACATCTGCTCACACTGAATTGACCGCTCAGAATGTCACACACAACTTTCTGTGATATTTTCAACCTTGTAGTAAAAGTAATAAAGGTTCTAGAAATAGGAGAGTTGATTATTACCAATAAAATATCATTTTCATGATACATATCTCGACTACAGTAATAATTTTCGGTAAACGTGATGATATCAGAGCATATGTAGAAATATTTTTGAATGATTTCGTACGTTTTCGAGATCACACACGACGTTTCCGGGTTTTTTTTTTTCGAATTTGAATATAAACTATTTGATAAATTTTGGTAAAGAATAACCATTTAGTGGACGCCTAATTAAGAACCATTTGGTATATTGTTGGAGAGTTATAGAAGTTGTGTCGAAAACATGGAGATTTGACGGAAATACGTCTTAAATTGTAACGGTTTAATAGGTTCATTTACATGCTTTATAAGTTTGAGTTAATTACAAGAGAACGTGTTACTAAGACCAAACTTATGTCACAAAGAGCTAAGGAAACGCGAGTTGGAATAAATCAGTCATTTGCATGCATCATTTGGTGAGGTTAATCTTGAGATCTTTGCAGTAGCTTCCATTAATGTTCTATAGGCCGACCGCTTAACTGAGACGTTGCCTGAGGTAGCTGCGCAGTGCGGGAGGGGTGATAGTTGCCACAAGTTGACGAATATCACTGAGCTCTCGTGTCACGTCACCACACCCCTCCCGTACCGTTGGCCTATAGCAGGATTTTTCAGATTCAAAATATTTTAGAATCTTCTAATACAAATACAGGGTGACAAAAAATTGCCATTCCATACGTTTTGATCGCGTAGGTACTGCACTTTTCTAGGAAACAGCAATTTTTTTTTTTATCACGGAACAAATATTTCTGCGCTAGGGGGTCTAAAATCGTTGCTGAATTCATGGTTACCGTTTGCGCGTTGATGTCCCTGCCACCCTGTATAAATCAAAATAATAAATCTATGGACCTAGTATAAACTATAAAGCTACTTTGAAGCTCTACTTACGAGGTTTTAAAATCACAAATCCTACAGTAAAAATCTGCCTACCATCACAAAACTCAAACCAATAACCCACCGCAACGCTAATATCTTCTACACCTAATAAAAAACTGATTATAATTTCTAAATCGAACGTTAGGCAACACCTACACTATCGGACGAACAGATCAGACGAGAGGCTTTGTAAACGGTATTTAAACGCGACAAGTCGAGCGTCGGTTTGACGCCAAATTAACTTATTGAGCGCGTACGGGCGGGCGATGGAAAGCGACGGGCCGTCATCGGACGGTTTAGTGTGGATACACCTTTTAATTAGTCGTTGATTAGAAGTGATTGTAGGTTAGAGGCTGATATTAATTTTGATTTTAAACACGGAATAGGTGTACAGGGTGACAGGAACATCGACGAGCAAACTGTAACAATAAATTTTGCACATGATTCTAGATTCCCAGCGTAGATATTTTTCGTCATCAAATAAAAAAAAAACTGCTGTTTCATAGAAAACTGCAATCAAAACCTACGCGTTCAAAATGTATGGAGCAGCAATTTTTGTTTTTTTTTTTTTTTTAATAAGCGATGAAAAATTTCAACGAATGGTTGATCAGAATGATGTGCTGAATCCATGGTAACAGGTTGCGCGTCGATGTCCCTGTTATCCTGTATTCAATTGATATAATACATAGAATGCGAAGGAAGGAAATTGCCCAAAGCTTATAGGCTAAAGCTTTGAAAAACGAAACTAAAACTATGTTTAACTTAGAAGGACATTAAACAGTTGACATATGCATGCCTCAGTCACTCGTACATAGTTTGGAAAGGCCTACAAAATATACTTTTAGTATGAAAAAAAATGGCAGCACAAAAATCAAGATGCTGCAGGAAATCAAACGGTTTAGAAAGATCTAAACATTTTAAGACCCATAATCACAGTGAAATTGTAATCATACTGCGGAATTGACATAAAATACAATTTAAAGATAAGACCTGGGTTATAGGTGATGCTAGTTTAATAGCTATTAATTAAGTAGAATATAATATGTGACCAAGGAACTTTACCAACAAGTAGACTAAAATGTTGCTAAGCCTTGCCACCCAAGACGAACACCGACAGTTTGCGAAACCGAATAAAACTCAAATGCTATTAAAATGTTGCGATTTAAAGACACTATTATATTTACATTTAAATTAACTATAATATTATTTCGGCGAGTTCAATCAGTTGGGCTTAGCGCCGAAATGAGAATGAATGAGTTTCCTGTGCGCTATAGATTTTACAGTTGTAGAAGCTTTTAATGTTCTTTCTTCTGTAAGTATTCTATCATATTATTTGTATCATAAAGAACCACGGTTCCTTACTTTAAAAAACATGGACGTTTTTGGAACGAATAGGCTTAAATTTCTTGTTTAAATTGTTAAAAACTTTATATACAACAGAACATTTGCGATTCTATAGAAGTTACATCAATTCAATTTGACACTTTTGATTCAGTTTCATTCAAACCCGGCTCACCAGCTAGTAAAGCTTCATGACAAGTACCGTCCACACTAAACCCAACCACAATTTCGTTAATAACTCCGGTCTATATCAAATGAATCTAACATCAGATTCGATTTTCTACTTCGATGTTTACAACTATGTTACAATTTTATATCATAAACTTTATTTCCTTTTATTATTGTTCATTAATTATTGAAAAAACTTGTATCGGGTTGCCCATAAAGATGTTTATCGACGAATTAACGGTGTCCATGTGTATATGCGCACTAAATGTTAAAGAATCTGTAATTAGGAACAAATCACGTTCTGAGTTTTAGTATGGAAGTGTTGATTTTATATTTAATGGCGGAATTAAATGTCAGTTTTGATAAACAAATATGGTAATTATGGAGTATTGGAGTAATTATTAAAAATTTTGAGCCAGTCTAATTTTCTATCTAGCTTATAGAGCGCAGCATAATCATCAATCAATCAACTTAGCCTGTAGCAGTCCACTATTGGACATAGACCTCTCCCATGCGCCACAATAGCCTGTCCTCCACTTTCGCAGTCTGTCCCAGCCACCTTTTTGAGGTCGACTATCCATCTTGTTGGTGGGCGTCCCACACTACGCTTGCCGATGCGAGGTCGCCACTTCAGGACTCGGCCAGCCCACTGCCACTTTAACTTGCTTACTCTGCAAGGTATGTCGGTAACTCCGGTTCTTTTCCGGATAAATTTGTTCCTGATTTTATCCTTTAAAGAAACTCCGAGCATATCCGGGCGCTCCATAGCGCGCAGAGCAACCGTGACAAAATAGTCAATTTGATTGAAAAAATCATATTCAAGATCTGTAATATATTTATTAAAACATAGATATGCAAGCGCAAAATAAATTCTATTATAAATAAAACTTAGGTACTCAAAAAGATCCTAAATTTCATAAATCCTAATAATTCATAAGATTGAAGAAGAAATGATTTTTTCGTAAGCTTTTAAAAAACACCGAGTTTTTGTAGCTGTATATATATACACAAGTACATATACTTATATTATATACTGTATATATGTATATACAAAACATTGTTTTTCTTTAGGGCTTCGTCGCAACCCTTCCTTTTTTTTCTTAGATTTCTTGTACCCTAATACTTAGATTTGCAGACCGGTGACATGTATGGACACCACATCTTCTCTATAACCTGATTGCGTGGCGACAGCTTGTTCTCTGGTAAGTGTTCTGGTTTGTACCGTCTGTGGGATTTAGGCCTAGTGAAGCGTAGGTCAGTGAGATCGACTGTGTTACGTACCCATGTTGTGTAGTATGCGCCCCCTAGAAAAAGATATGTTCTAATGAAAATGTTGAACGAATCATGATCATAAAATTCTATTAGATATAGAAAATCTATTTTCCTGATAACATAATTTGAATTATACAGTGAAAATCATTTTTTTTTCTTTATTAATAAGAACTAAGGTTCTTAGTAATGGATTACAATCTAGCCTAACAGACTAATAAGCAATTTAACTCTAACTTAATATTTTACGAGATAGATTATGTTATAACTAAGAACAGTGTCAATTTGCACTTTTACACAGTTTCGTAGCACTTTCTTAGGGTCTGATAATTGATAAAACACTTTGTTCATGTGTTACATGTATAGCACCATTAGCACCGCACTATTATTCATTCACTATATAAATACTACACTAACTCAAACGGTTTAGTTCTCTTTAGCCTACGCACAAAGTCCGTGTTGTCTAGCAACTGAATTGCCTCGACATTCACATGTCGGTGAAGTCTGTGTTCGTGGGCTTCAGCAAATTTTTGAATGATGGTGGTGACGAGTTCCATTTTAAGGTCATGGTGGAGGTCGTCATTTCTAATGTACCATGGAGCATTTACAGCATCCCTGAGTACTTTATTTTGGAATTGTTGGATTATTTTAACGTTACTTCGTTGAGTACAGCCGCAAAGTTGGATGCCATACGTCTATATTGGCACAAGAATATGCTTGTATATTATAATTTTATTGTGTATTGATAGGCAGGATTTCCTTCCGAGTAACCAATACATACTTTTATAACGTATGTCGAGTTCCTGTCTTTTCTTTTTGATGTGAGTTTTCCAACGCAGTTTGGCGTCAAGAGTTATGTCAAGGTATTTTGCTGTGTTAGCATAAGGCACTTGCATGCCGTTTATATAGGTTGGGTGGTAATCACAGTGTTTGTTAGTGAAGTCAATATGAATTGATTTTGACTCATTCAGTTTGATCTTCCATTTTTGTGTCCAGAGTGTTATCATTGACGCGGAAAATGTTACCATGAATTCAGTACACGATTCTAGACCCACCAATGATGTCCCTTATACCGTGATAATTGTTTGGGTTTTCAAAGTTCTTCTTCATACCTAAACCGAAAACTTAATGAACGCCCATCGTAGCTGCAATAGTGTTATTTCTTTCTTAGGTAATAACAGGCTACTCTACATCATCATCATCAGTCTTTATAATTCAATTTCTGGATACAGGCCTCTTGCATTAATCCACATCTATCACACATCTATTGCTAGCTTAAGTAAAGTTAAGGTACAGACGCCAGCAGGTCAAGCTACCCGAAACTGTCAAATTTTCCCAATCAACCTTGAACCGTAATGCTTTAGCGATAAAGTTGAAAATCTATTAAATAAATTTGACAGATTGTAGTAGCTTGATGTGCTGGCGTCTGTACTTTAGCTCTTTATTCTTGAATACCTTTCTTACATTTAACATTTTTGGTTCCCTTTCTGCCCCAGCAGCAAAAACATCATCTCAAGCAGCTGTATCCTCAAGACGTATATTTAGTCAATACTTACTATCATAATTTTCAATTAATTCCGGCCTGTGGGTGCCAACAGTGAAGAACCTTATTTTCTTCACAGCTGCTTCATAATCTTCACAACGACACCGGTCCATGAGCCAGAACGATTGTTACATAAATTCCACTTTACGAAAATAAATTGAAAAATAATTTTGGTTTATAACTGTCATTGTCAAAAATTTATGGTCGTCTTGTTTTTAATTTGGCTGTTTGTGAGGTTTTATTAGTCGCTTTAATGTCTCCAAAGAGTATGTATTATAATTATTGATTTCCTGTCTTGTGCCTAAACTTCTGCCTCTTGTATAAAAAGGTTAGTCTTCTGGTATACGGGATTATTAATTGATTAAGGGAACAGTAAACTTCAGTTAGTCCATTCAGTTTAAGTTGAAAGTTAGACATAATTAAAGGCGTCTCTCCTTATGAATGTAACTAATAACGTGGAGTAGTAGTTTCATCATAATAATTATTTTATATTGAAGCTTTGACAAATTTGACCTATGATTGCTATAAATCGAATGCTCTACCTGCATATATCTATTTACATCGTCATCATTCTCCCGCCCTTATCCCAATTTATTTGGCGTCAGCAACATGTCTTTTACATCCATACTCCTCTATTAGTCGTTATCTCGGTAGTCACACAGTTCAACCATCGTTTATATATATCTATATATTTCTTAGGTTTCGCGTATATATATAATATTTACATATAAATAGGTACTCTATCGAATAATCGTTTTTTAAGTTAAAACGCTGTTTCGAACACCACATATCACAAAAATATATATAAAATATTAACAGAAAAAACTTTCCAAGCTAGCCTACATCCAATTCATAACACCCTTACAAAGTAATTGTAGTAAAGCTGATATTTAAGGTCCGCCCTGACATCTAAATACCCATCAACGTTTAAAGCACGACACGAAAAATCTTTGCTCCCGTATCCCTAATGTCGGAGCAATCGGCGGTGTTGTAAAATCAGTCACAAGTAGTAAAACGCGTAATAACCTGTGCGATATACTGTCGATATACGCTGGAGGCGAAGGAAGGAAAAAGAAAAGAAGCAAGACTTTAACAACCGACCGATTGTAAAGTTGGAAGCATATTAACGTTATGGCCATCGAGACGCGTGCAATTCGCATCTTTAAATGTGTTCCACGAATTTACATTGCGCTAGGTTTGTGGTGGCGATGGGTATTTGTTGCTGTTTCGCAGTGTGAATTTGTTTTTTGAATACCTAAGTGTGATTAATCGAAAGAGTAATACTGATTCTTAAGACAACAGAAAAGATGATAGTAATTTGAATGGTAATCACTTTGAATTTGGTTGTTGAGACAGACTATATTTCCAAAAAACTGGTCACCGTGATGAACTGATGAGGCTTACAGTGCCAAGTGACAATTCTTCTAAGAAATTAGAATTAAAAGAATCATCAACCGACACTACTGAATTTGGGCCAGTCCCTAGTTGTGCCAGAGTATTCGTAACTTCGCTTTCACATACAGCCAAACCGTGCCACATTGCAGTTGACTTGTCCATCTATGATGAACATCCTATGTAGCATGTTTCTGGCAAATAAATTTCTTTGACTTTGGCCGATTATCATTGAGATATCCCAAGTTTCTTTAAATGGATGAAAGACATGAAGAATAGGTCAAATAAAAGTCCTCTTTCGGAATGAAATACCCGTAAAACGTGATCATGATGCTCTACTGTCCTTCTTAAGATAGCCTAATAGATATCTAGAGCCAGAAGCGAATGTGGTTGACGATACAACCATGAAGGAAAAGATAAGATCACCGATAAAGTTGTAAAAAAGTAAATTTTCTATATGTATATTCTTTTGATCTAATAATAACTGTATTTAGTTTTACGAGGATTTCTTTACTGACACTAATGCAGGCTAACGTTAGGATATACGGTAAAAATATTATTATTATAAGTCTCCTTTCCTCTGTATAAATAAAGTCATTTCTTCGCTAGTACCAGCTTTTATGGCTCGTCGTTTATACGGTTAATATTATATTACGTTTCTTGAAATATGTATAATGTTGGTTGGCAAATGTGAATATTGATCACTAAACTTTCTCAGTGCTGGCAATTTTGGACCACTGAGTTCAAGTTCATTCGGGACGGGTGGCATGTGTTCCTCCACAATGAAACTGGTTAGAAGGGGGGGGGGGGGTAACCTTAGATGCTAATACTGAAACACTGCAGACCCACCGTACCCCTGGTGATACGGTGGGGGTTTTAAAGTTAGGGCGAGGCCCCACTAGTGCGTTGCGCTGCGTTGCGTTGTCGCAGCGTCGTTTTCCATATATTTTTTATGACATGCCCCATTAGACCGTTGCGTCGTCGCGCGCGACGTATCAACGGATCGACAGACAAGAGACGAAGCGGGAGGGAGTGTGATGCGCTGCGCTGTCGTGGCTCCGTTGCGACGGCGGCCAGTGTTCAACTGCTAGAGGAGGAATCTAAACGAGCGTTGTCGCAGCGTCAACGCAGCGCAGGTGTAGCATACAATGCATTGTTCCGTTGCGACGACGCGACGCAACACAGCGCAACGCACTAGTGGGGCCTCACTCTTAAACGATACCACAACAGGGCAAAACAGAAAAGTTGATATATATGTTTGGAAGAATAGAGGTGCTGCACCGACTAAACATAAATGAGTGCCCGAGTGCCTCACAAGATCTGACCAAGGTTATGTCTGGACTTTAAAAGAGACTTTGACCTATGAGTTTGTTTCGGTCTTTCTCCTCAAAATAGTCAGATAGGAAACGCCGATCTTATTTAGTTTTTAAAATATGATTGACGTGTAAAAGTCTTTAAACAAACCTACTTACAAAAATAAAATCAATATAAGACACTACTCGTTGGTGAAGGATATGACATTTCAATAGGACACGCCTGGTTATTAAGATCGCAAAGTAATGTGGAAGGAACCTTAATTGCAATTGGACAATTCAGCAGCATCGCGATTAGGGACCTGGACCATAAACCGGAAAATATTGATGGCTAATTCCAACACCGTGCTTGTTATGTGTAACATGAAATTAGCGCGTAAGGCTCCTGAACCACCACCAGCTATTAACAACAGGCGAGCAGAACGGTGAACGTAAGGTGGGACGCCCTCAGGCGAGGTGGCGTGACGATCTGCGCAGGATGGCTGGTAGCAGCTGGATGAGAGTTGCCGAAAATCGAATTGAATGGCGTGCAATAGATGATGATGGAGCAGAGCTAGCAACTAAAAACGAGTGGTGAGCCACAAGCAGTGTGCGCGACGGTGATGACCGATTACTCGCTGGTATGCAGATGTTTGTCGAAAGATCGATGGCCGATGGAGCAGACGATTCCAAGTGTGGTGACCGCGTATCGGCAAGCGTAGTGTGTGACACTCCCCATCTAGATTGATCGACGAGCTTAATAAGGTGGCTGGGACGGACTAGATGCGGAAGGTGGAGAACAGTGTGTTATGGCGCGGTCTGGGAGAGGCATATGTCCAGCAGTGGACTGCGATAGACTGAGTTGATTTATGCGGATGTACCGTGAGTCTCTCTGCCCGTCAAGCAAGCGTCGCTGAGCGTGTACTCTCTTTGATAGCTCTTGTCCCTGCAACAAACAGGTAGTCGCCGATGAAGGTCGGTGATCATCTATTACTATATGCACATCTTACTAACACGGAACCTACAAGCTATGGAACTTTCTTGAGCGAAAAATTTGTTGATAGCTACTCGCTTCCTCGTAGTGTGGTGGGACAGGTTCCTTAACCGAGGTGTCCGAACCAGTACTTAATACAAAATATGGCGATACATGCATAGTTTATTTCTATCATTACTTTCGTTGGGATATATAAAATGTGTTTATTAAGTAAGCAAGCAAGTGCGGTACTTCCTGGTGATCTTCAAAGTTGATACAAACAGAATTGGTTTGCCTGTTTGTAACATTTTAATAAGTACTAAACTCTCGAGTGATAATGGCCGCAACTTACAAGTTGTAGGTCGTAGGTTCGAATCCAGACAGGCGCTTTTTTGTAAATTAATTAATCACCGATGCTCTCAAAACGGTGAAGGAAAACATCTTCAGGATACCGGCATGTTCTAGAACCAAACATTCGATGACATGTGACTTCTACCAACCCGTTCTGGGCCCGCGTGGTGGAGTACAGCCCACTCCCTCTCACCGAGAGGAGGCCTGCGTTCCAGCAATGGGATTATTACGGGCTGAATATATTTGTATACTAAACTTTCGAACGCATACGTATTGATGAAAGAAGAAAGGGAAGCTGAGCTGCCTTTTTCCTTAGAAATAACACTGGTAATGAAGAATCTAAAGACGTTGAATAGCTGCTACCCTATGACGTTTAAGGGGAAACAAAGAAATCTGCTGAAAAAGAGCTTGAGAAAAATAAAGTAAAAACTCTAGGAACTATAGTTAAAATTAACCAAAGCAATTACAATGAAGAGAAAGCTTATTTAAAGATAGATTATACTACAATAAATATATAGTCATAACCACAAAAATAAGTTATAATGTTATAACACAACCAACTAATATTCCTTTTACGGACTGCAAAGATGAGTGCTAACGCGGACAGGCAGCCATTGAAGGGCTCAATATCATGGTCTGAATTGGCGCGAAATTAAAGCTACCGGTATTGTGAGGTTGAATGCGTGCGCGCACGGTGACTACGAACCGCTTGTTGGCTATAAAACATGCGAGCGAGACACTGGCTGCGCGAGCGATCCAGAATGATGCTGGAGTTTTTGCTTATTTTGCCAACACAGAGAAGTAGTTTTCGCGAAGTGTTTATAGTTTTTTTTTTTTCTTTCATCGTGGTGATTTAACAACTTTAGGGGTTAATGCGACCCTTCTTGAACCCCAAAAGTTGGTACAACCCATACACATCTTTTTGAGGCTAACTATACACTATTTATTTATTTATTTAATACTTCAAGCACATACATCTACAGAGGCGGACTTAATGACATGGGCATTTTCTATCACTCAACCTTTGGGTGATGTAGAGACAAACTATGCTGTTTGTCCTGAAGACTCGAAAGCATTGAGGACCAATTCTAAATAATATGCCTCAAATCAAATCAACGCGTGATGCAGATCATCCATCACATCATTTTTAAAATGAAGCTTCTTTTCACCTGTAAACACTTGAAGAACAAATTCAGAATTTTTGTATTTCTTTTTGTTTTTTTTATTTGGTTTCAAATATTGGTCCTTCGTTACTCTGGGTGCCTTTATTCCTGGACACAATTCCAATAACAAAAAATCAGAGTTTCTACATTTTTTGCTAGGATCTATCTAGTCTCTTCTATCTTTATCTATAACATCCTTAGCTACAAGTCACGGTTACGTATAATTACATCCTTAATTCTAATCTCATCACAGATCAATAAATACTTTTATACCTCCGCGATGTAACACTGGCAGCTATTCCGTTCAGTACGAGTCTCGCTTTAAACATTTACGAGCGCTTTACTAAATGAGATTTTATCAGCACACGTTTTTTTATTGGTCCTTTTTCCCAACTTTCGTCTCGGAGCCCTTACTTGTGTTTTATAGTGAAAAAGTTGGCTTGGAATGTTTTTGGGATTTTGTTTGATTGGAGATTTGTGCTGAATTTGGAGAAATGGGTCTAAAGACCAACTCCTATTTCTAATTGATAGCTATGATTGAAACTAATATGAAATGGTTATTTGGAGAAGAATTGAGGCAGTCCGCAAGGATGGCGACGAGGAGGGTAGGGACACTAAAGGCGATTGATGTTTATTTGAGTATCGACACTCAGGGAGGTCGTATCAAATAATGGAATTAAACAATAGATGTATGTTAGAGCATAAACATCGACAAGTAATCAATGTACATGACTTTCGCAGAACTTTGCGGAACTGACTAATACCTATCGATAAATCGGACACCATCGCGATTGCAGCAGTGAAACTAAATTTAATTTTAAGAGCTAGCTTTAAAGACTAAATTAGATTGAAAAACGATGTAGTCATTACAGCAAGCGGTCTGAAAGAGGAATCGTAAAGCAAGGGAAGTAATTTGCATCCGTTCCCCGGAGCGCGGAGCGGTAGACGCGACAACACCCGTGAAAGGCGGGAGCGGTTCTACTTCAAAGAAAAACGTCATAAACCCAAATTACTGCAGACAAATTAGAACGCTAATTTTATTAGCATTAAGGCTGTAAATCGCATGGCAGCGACCGATTGCTTTATTACTTTATGATGGGCTGGCTTAGCAGTAGCTGTTAACGTAGGTGCAAGGATTTTAAATCAGGTTGCCTAGAATGTGATTTCAAAGCGTTAATAGTGATTGATTTTTCTTTTTGATGACGTATGAGCATTGTGGGCTGGTTTATTATTACTAAATTAGTCTGTGATATCATTATCATAATCGGATTATACCTTTTAAGGATGTGTGAATATTTTGGCAAGCGCTGCATTTGTTATTTATGTTTCCGTGTCTAATGAATCTCTAATTTCATCAATATTAATGGTATTTGGTCTTTTAGCTTGTTTTTTTGGAGGGACTTTTGGCATAAGCAATGACAGCAGCGCGGGTTAAGGATGGATTGGCAGTCGATACGAGTCGTCAGAAGCTCGAAAGTCTGACAAACCAAGGGGTATCGTATTACCCAGTAACTGGGTTGTGGATGTCAGATAGACAGTCGCTCCATATAAAGAGGTATTTAGCTGAATCCGGTTAGACTGAAGAAAAAGAAAGACAGATGAGGACAGAGGTGCACTCTCTGTTACTTTACTCTCGTAGTCCGATGGGATGGCAATTCGACACGACCGGGGAGAGATCAGGCGCAGAACTAACAGCTTTACGTGCTTTCCAAGGCACGGGGATATTAAACCGCCAACTTCCAAACTCCGTACTGTTACTAAGAAATTCCTAATGAAAAACCCAATAACACTTTGTCCGACCTGGGAATCGAGCCCAGGACCTCACGCTTAGTAGTCGCGCTTGCAACCACAAAACCAACGGGGCATTAAAGTTTTGATCAGCGTATCTAAGTAGCACTAAAGCCTCGTCCTTTATGTCATGCGCATTGATTGGTAATAACGTCATCTGTACCAATGCGCATACACCGCTGTCGCAGCCGTTCACACCTTAGTTATGTCATTAATGTTTCTGGGAAACTGTTTTATTTGAATAACTATGAAGCCGGTGTGTCTTTAGATAAGAGCCTCATAGTTAGATTAAAAAACAAATTTTGCGATATCCATCCATCTTTAGTTGACAACATTCTAAAACTAATTCTGCTAAGTAAGTTTATATAACATCACGCGTGTGCACACAAATTTCGCCAGCTCTGTCTAAGTCCCATGTATCCCATTGAGACATTCCTGATGAAAATCTAAATAACACTTTACCAGGCCTGGGAATCGAACCCAGGACCTCATGCTTACCAGTAGACCAACGAGGTAATAGAGACGAACGATGGGAATAGTCTTTTATTTGACCTCTTCTGATACCTTTTTATGTATTCAAATGCAGTGTTTCATATTTTCCACTTCTGTCGGTTTCTTTGAACAACGATGCTTATCAAACACAAAACTAATACTCGTAAAACAAACAATATCAAATTACAAAACGGCTATTAATCCATTTTATACGACTCATAAATAATAAAGAATAGACAAGAAACCTCATTATTCTTTAATTAACGACATTAAAGATGAATTCCGACGACATAAATATCTAAAGTTCTAAAACTTTTTACAAAAGAATGACTTCGTTTTCCTTTATATCGTAATTGGGCCGTCAAGATGATATGAATTTGGCAATCAAATAAATATTAGTCCGGAATTGGGACAGGTGAAGTGCCGGAATTAGGGTATGTGGTTCGCCCTTTGTAATTGAGATATAAATGCTGTTTCTTGATTAACTGCGAGGGGTGGGCTTTAATGTTTTGAGCTGTTTTGTGAATATATTTATGTGCTAAAATTGGTTTTTGTATCGGTTAAAGAATTGAGTAATTTGTTTTAAGGACTATGTGGGAACACTTGATGCGAAGCGGACAAGCCTTTTGCTACGAAATGTTTCCTTTTGAGTTACATAAAAATGTATCTTCGCTCATGAATAAGAACAAGAATATATTTATGTATTTCATCCATTCATCATCTGCCTAGCCTTTTCCCAACTATGTTAGGGTCGGCTTCCAGTCTAACCGAATGCAGCTGAATACCAGTATTTTACATGAAGCGACTACCTGCCTGACCTTCACAACCTAATTACTGGGTATTTTAACTAAATACCTTGACGTAAACCACCCGATATGCATGCCTCTTTATCTCTTTATCCGAAGCATTTGATAGATTTATCATTTTAAATACTAAGCGGCACCATAGGTCAAATTCAGACCCTTTCTTACTGCATAGCTCAATTAAATTTCATCAAATGAAATTACAAATATCTTTGTAACGAAGCCTTTTTAAGTGCTACTTCTTTTGGTAGATTTGATTTGTAAAAGCTATAGAAGCGTTTGCCAAAGTTTATGGATAACGTGAAGAACACGGTATATAACAAAGGCTCTTGAAATACTTCATCATAATTATAATTCTTTTAGTTCACACAAAGATTATCACTGTCATCTTCACAAGTGTGAAGTCTTAATCAGGTGCGTGTAGTATTACCCGCATGTCGTGCGTGCAATATTGCCGTGGTGGCTGTCGATGGACAATTATGCGCGCTTCACGACTCATTATTACCGTTAAGATTTAAACAACTACTGAAATTGTTTGGGCGGTGCCCTTTGATGAGAAAAGTTACACGTTATGGAGTATGAGTCATATGGGTGAATCCTTCATGGTAACCACGGATAACGGATCCATTATGAATTTGTACACATGAGTGGACAAAACCACTCTTTGGGCTATTTGATGGCTAAACAAGACTCATGGTTTATTTCTGTTCTATTGTATGGCAGTACGTTTGGAGGTCCAACCTCTTGGCATGCAATAGTATTAAGAAACTGTAGGGATCATCAAATGTCTAGCCTTTCGCAACTGTGGTGGGCTTGGCTTCCAGTGTAACGGATGCAGCTGAATACTAGTATTTTACATGGATCGACTGTTTATCGGATCTCAGACTAGCAACTCTAATACTGGATTACACGATACAAACTGTAGGGATACCGCTCTATGTTATAATTCTGTCGACTATTACTTATAGGTAAAGATAAAACGAAATTTTTTCTCAAAACTTCGAAGCGACACATTTACAACCAGAGTAACAATTCCGCTCACCCCATATATTCTTACTATGCATGCAAAAGTACCAGGCAAACATATTCACAAAGAGGTTACATCCACAGGTCAGGCCGGCGTCAACCAATTGGGAGGCGTGTTTGTCAACGGCCGCCCCCTTCCCGATGTCGTTCGAAAAAGAATCGTGGAACTAGCTATCATGGGAGTGAGACCCTGCGACATCAGCAGGCAGCTGCTTGTGTCACATGGGTGCGTGTCCAAGATCCTGACGAGGTTCTACGAGACGGGCTCTATAAGACCAGGGTCCATTGGAGGCAGCAAGACTAAGGTGAGTGTTAGTATTGTGGTTTATGTATGAGAAAAGTGACCTTTTTGATATGATTATGAGAAGAGGGTTTTCTATTCGATTTCTGGACCTACTTTTTTGTGTTCGTGTATGAAGACTTTGTGTCTGGTTTTGATATCCACAGCGCAATTATAATTTTAAGAATTGATCTTGAAAAGTTTTTTTTTTTTTTTTTGTAATTTTATTTATTTATTTATTTAAACTTTTCGCACAAAAAGGTACAAAGGCGGACTTAATGCCTTAGGCATTCTCTACCAGTCAACCAAGAGTGGTGAAGAGATTAGATGGCAGGTGCTTTGATTGAGAGGGACAATGATAAAAAAAAACTCTTAAAACTAGGTACACTAATACATAAATAGGTTATATACACATACATACATTTTATGTTACCCGAGTCTTGATTTAAAACTGTTCATTGCAATTATTATACTATGTTATCTATACTATGTTTGTTACGCTTTCACGCTAAAACGGGTGAACGGAAATTTAGCACATGGGTAGACCTGGAAGCGAGAATATAGGCTACTTTTCATCCTGGATCTCAGATGAAGTAATATAAATCTACTAGCAACGCCCCACGGTTTCACCGGCATAAGTTTCGATCTCGTGGGAATATCGGGATCAAAAGTATCCTATGTGTTAATCCTTGTTATAAACTATCTGTGTGCCAAATTTCATCCAAATCTTATTTTTTTTCCAAATTGTAGCTTTTGCGTGAAAGAGTAACAAACATCCATCCATCCATCCATACAAACTTTCACGTTTATAATATTAGTAGGATTGCACTAAAACACGTCTAAAACTCAATGTCAAATATAAAACTTTAACTTTATCTATCTATCGCAAATCTTGGTATGTCACCTTGATCTTGAGGCATTCAAGGGTGCTCTCGACCGAGGCAGGAACGTAAAATGTTTCGAAAATCTTAGGAATCTTTCCAAAAATCCACCGTCCTTTTAGCAAAAGTTCGTAAGTAAAAAGAAAATATAAATGACAGTAGTGTTGTAAACATGACTCAACTGCCCCGTTGGTCTCGTGGTCGCAAGCGCGGCTGCTGTGCATGGGGTCCTGGGTTTGATTCCCAGGTCGGGCAAAGTGTTATTGGGTATTTCCATTAGTAATTTCTCAGTAACAGCCCGGAGTTTGGAAGTCGGTGGTGTGATACCTCCGTGGCTCGGAAAGCACGTAAAGCCGTTGGCCCTGCGCCTGATCTCTCCCCGGTCGTATTGGATTCCCGTCCCATCGGACTATGAGAGTAAAGGAACAGAGAGTGCACACACTTGTGCACTATAATAGCTCCTGCGAACCTGGCTAATCTCCGTTAAGATTGGCCACCGTGACCGAAATCGGTCGGGGGGATTATTATTATTAAAGATGACTTGAACTGCTTTATTCCTTGGAGTCACCGTGACAAGGTGATGCCAATCAGTAGCCATCATAAATAAGTAATGACTGATCCTTTTCCTCTTCAGCGTAATTAAAATGGTCTTTTTATTTTTGGTGTTTTGGCATGTCTGATTAAGATATGCCAAAATAATATGAGAGACAATAAATCAGGAAATAAACTTGGGAAGTGAAGTGATTTCATTGATTTTAATTGAGTTATCAAAAGGATAACTCAATTAAAATCAATGAAATCACTTGACTTTTTGGCTTTTTGGCCAAACTAGAGATACTTTCAAGTTTTTCCGAATGTAGAATTGTAGTTCCTGAACATTCTACGATCAAAAATAATTTTACAACAAAAAACCTCAACATGTAATTGTCAAAAGATGGAAGGAAAAAAAAAATTAACAGTGTTGTCAGTCTGCGCATCGATACTTGGCCAAACGTGCGGGTCACGCCGCCAATCACTAGTAATTATAAACTATTTAACATAATAATTATGTATTATGAACCTTTTTTCTTCCTTATTGGCTTATAAAGTTTGTTGCTCGCACACAGCTTTTAAAATCGAGTCGAGAATCTACTCCACAATTTTGTAAAATAAAACTAAGTAAAAAAATTGTTTTATAAGTACTTTAATCATTTGTTAAAAGAAGTAAGTTACCTAGGTATCTAGGTAACTTACTTCCTTTAACAAATGATTAAATCTTAAGTTATTAATGGTGACACAAAGAATCAGGGAACAAAAAAAAAAATTGCCAAGTTACTTCAAAGTTTCCCAAAAATCGTTATCTCAGCATTGGGATCACAAAAAAAAAAAACAAAAAATAAAGAAAAATTGCACCTTAGTTTCCTCAACATTTTTATGTTACCAAATGTCGGAAAAAAATGTAAATCAACAGTATTGTCGGCTCATCTTCCGTCGATAGCCGGCGAATCGAGCGGGTCACGCAGCCAATCACTAGTAATTATAAACTATAAAATTTTTAACCGGCACCGACTTTCGGCTTCTTGAGATGGCCTTTCGACACGCCCGTAAGGCGCGCGATTGGTAGGGTTAAATGTGGTTCTGTATGTAGTTTTTAATGGAAGTCCTAAGCAAAAATATTTTTATTTAATTTTCATGACTGTCGAATGTGTTATAAAATAAGATAATTTTTACTTTTGGTTAAGTTTAAGTTTTTAATATTATTTCCATATGATTGCTTGCTGTGCTTCTGTAAAAAAAATAGACATCAATGCTTGGTCTTGCAAGAATCAATATGTATCTTTAATCACTACTTCTTTTTAATTTTCTGCCATTAAAGTAACACTAAAGTATAATTTCAAAAAAATATCAAAACAAGAACGAGTATTTTTTTTTTGAACCGTTCTAAAAACCTTCAAACGTAGACCAAGTACCGTTGAAGCGTATAAACGTTTTACTATCAAACTTCTAGAACCCTATAATAAAGTCCAGTAAGCGTATTCGACATCGACCTCACTAAATTCGGTACGCCAATAAAAGAACCATTTGTTCTTCCTCAAACGGACGCCGACATCAAAAAATTGATTACAACAAAATACTCCGAAATCACCGAATACTTTTATTGACGGTGTTATGGGAACACTTAATTGACTACTAATCAAGGTGATCAAACGTCACGTACAACCCGATCCATCGTACATTTCGATTATAATCGGTATACATAGAATTATATCGATATGACAGTGAGCAGTGAGCTCATCACTAAAATCGGAACCGATTGTGAATTATGTAAAACGTTTCATTTTGTAATTATATTTTCGCGTTTCTTTAAATCATTTTATGGTTATATATGGCTGTTTTATATGCTGATTGAATAAATAATAGCGTGGCATTTACATCAATATTTTCGACATAGTATCCGTGGGATAAAAAAATGGCCAGTTTTTTAAAGATACTTTCTAAATGCAGCTAATATTTTTATTGCAATGCTCAAAAGTTATAAATTCTCATCATTTCGTATATAAAATTGATTGTCCTGACTTTAACTGATTTGTTTGTGGAAAAAAAATATCGCTTTCTCACTGGAGAGATCTTTTAAATCGTATATAGATAGACGATGGTAATTAGGCATGGGAAGAAAGTTATAATTTTTTTCTTTTGCAACGTTTGTTAGCAAAAATTATGCAGATTTTTTGTTCTTTACGGTTTGATCTTATTTTGGACGGTGTTAAGTTAGATGCGTTTTTAAGCTTTTAATAAATTACCGAATAATGAATTGCCGGCCTGTCGCCACCGAATAAAATTCGCGTGGGAGGATACATTCCGATGTTTTATCGTTCCCAAATCAATTTAAACATTTGAAACTAAGCATTCATTTAATTTCTAACGCAATCTAATTTGCTGACATTAAATTAGTAAATGCTAAATATAAAAATAAAAAGTCTACCTACCTATTTTTCTGTTTTTCTTTTTCTAGTCTGTTTATATATGTGTATATAAATGATTAAACAAATAAATAAATCTTTAACTTAATAAAAAGTGAAATTAATAAATAACTGAAAATTTACAACATACAAACAAATCTTAAGATTGTACAAGAAAAAGACACACTTTTCTATTCAATTTTATTCATAAAAGACAAAAAGAAAAAAGATTTTTATCTTTTTTTACAAAAGAAAAAAAAACGAACTGCTAAAATTCAAAATTATCCAGGCACCATTACGCCAGTGCGATAACCTCAATTAATTAAACACTACAACCAAATTAAAGGTATAAACGAACAGTAACGATTGCTCTGTGAAAAATCGTTTGATTGGACAATTTGCCCAGCCTTGGGTTCTAAAAGGTTAAAACAATATCGTTGAGGCACCTTGGAGTCTTATGACCCTATTTAGGTTGATCGGCAATACTACTCGTAATTGGATTTTCCTTGTAAAATAACTTTGACTGTAATGGTGCAGAATTTAGCTAGAATTACGTTGCTGTTTTTTTTGGAAGAAGTAAAACCGAACGCCAAAAAATAGGAGTTGTCTTTTATTGAACATAGGAACGATACAGATCAATCAATTTGTCTAGCCTTGACAAATTGATTGATCTGTATCGTTGGCTAAGTCGGGGTCAGCTTCCAGTCTAACCGGATGAAACTGGATACCAATATTTTAATGGAGCGATTACATCTGATCTCCACAACCCAGTTACTGGCCCTGATTCCCTTGTTCACAAACTAAACTAAATTTAAGTTCTGTGCATCTTTTCCTTTCTATTTCATTATGAAAAGGACAGAAGATAAAATATTAGTTTAGTCCTGTCAAATTAACAGTTCCACTGTCCACAAAGTTCAGTTTCAACAGTTACTCCATAGACAGTTTAGACGTGATTAAAAACATGGCTGCTAAAAATACGTCAATTTACGTCAGGCGCGGACTAATTTGACAGGACTAAACTAATATTTATCTTCTGTCCTTTTCTTAATGAAATAGAAAGAAAAAGATGCACTAAACTTAAATATAGTTTAGTTTGTGAACAAGGGAATCGGCGCCACTGTATAACACGACACACCCTTTGGTAGGACTGGTTGTCAGACTTGGGGTTCTGACTACCAGTAATGACTGTCAAAGATCTACAAATAACAGCCGGGACAAACGGCTTAGCGTGCTTCCCGAGGTACTAAAAGATCTCGATCTTAACAAGCGTTGCTTAACCCTGAAGATCGACCTGTGTAGCTGTTATTATTTAGCCACGGGCCCCTTTCCCAATACCTTTAACGGTCCATATTTCTAAAACACCCTAACTAAATACCAAAACCGCTCGCTACAAATCTCTAAATTGCTCCAAACGCAAGAACATAAAAAAGCTAAACGTGAAACACATAAAAATCGTACACATTTTAAATAATTTGACCAATTCAAATCACTAGTGTGGGAAACCACGCTATCTTTTACAATCTTTTTTCTTACAAATATTTACCGTTATTATTTCAGTCTACGAATAGCGAAAACTCGGGATAAATGGTCAATCGACCATTTATCCCGACTGTACACCGTGTAACTATTATAAAATTACGATACGCTTTTTCTAAGTTAATTGTTGATCACTTCAGAAGCATATTTCTGTAGTTTTACCGGCTGGTTGGGCTTCTACTTTTAATTAAAGTCTAAGTTGTTACGAGCCGTCTAGCTATTCGTTAACGTTAACTGTAGTGGTACACGAAAGTTTTATCATCTGTAATGGCTGGTCGGGTACTAAATGGTGAACAAATGAAGCGCTTTTGAGTTTAGAGGTTTTATTGTTAACACTTAGAGCTGGCAATAGGGCTTGCATCAGTCTTATGTAGGTAATGGAAAGTGATAAAATATCGTAATTTTTTAATTCGAATATTCGGAAAAAGTTTATTATTCGAATAATTCGAAAAAGTTTATTATTCGAATAATTCGAAAAAGTTTATTATTCGAATAATAACCGACTAAAAATCGAATATTCGAATAAATAATATCCGAATATTTGCAAGCACTAGCTGGTAGGGTTGGTTGCTAGTTACCGAATAATTATGTTTCTTTTTCTGGTTTTGGTGGCTGTCACATGTCTTCGAATTTTTGGATCTAAAACATGCCGGTTTCCTCACGATGTTTTCCTTCATGTATTATGGCTGACTCCCTCTCTAGAGAGAGGCCTGTGTCAGTAGTAGGAACATTATAAGCTGATTATGCTATGCTTCTGGTTTTGAGTCTCTCAATTTTAAAAATAACTTCACGCCTGTTATCCCCGAAGGGTTTGGTAGAGGTATACCTACAGTTCACTCACATTTCGCCAGTTTTGTATTTAATTCCCATGTAATTGGGGGCGAGCCTATTGTCATCAACTGGGTACAAATCCAGACTCCGGGCTGCTCTTAATTTAGTTAAATTTCGTTACACTTGACGTCATCTAAGGCTCCTGAAATCATCGAAATCGACTTTTGTTAAAAAAAATGTTTTTGTGTTTTTTTGTAGGTACAGACGCCAGCACATCAAGCTACTACAATCTATCAAATTTCTTTAATAGAATTTCCACTTTATCGCTAAAGCATTAAGGTTCAAGGTTGATTGGGAAAATTTGACAGTTTCGGGTAGCTTGACCTGCTGGCGTCTGTACTAAGTAATATTGTAAAAAGAGGTAAAATTTGTGAGTTTGTATGTAGGGGGTAACTTTCGGAACTATTGATCCGATTCCAAAAAGTTAACGAATGGAAAGCTACAGGCAAGTATCATAGGATATATTTTATGTTAAGAGAGATGAGATGAGAAATTTCACGCGGACGAAGGCGGGCAGAAGCATAGTCTAACATTGATTTTAATAGACCAATGCGGATGTAGCTAGATTGATTAGTCGACACGAGGCAGATTGCTTTAGACTAGGAGAACCGTTCTACTACAGCCTGTTCACAGTTATTTTACCTTAAATTTTGCATCACAGTCCAAATCAAAGTAATCTTTATTCTCATTTTAATAAGGTTGCCGTTGGGTTGTTGCCATTGACAAGTCTGTCAAGATTATTGTGATCTTCATTTTTGTCATAATAGGGTTGATGTTTGGTTGCTGCTGTCAGAGGTAAAACTGTGAACGGACTGTACAAATTGGTCCTAGGAGACGTAGCTTTGAGGAAATTAATAAAATCACAATGATTTATTACGCGAATCAATTCTAAAAAACAAAATAGTTTCTAAGTTATTATTGTCGATATATTTATTGATTTATTGGGATGTGACTGTTTCTGATGGGATCAATACTAATTGTGACTGATCGCACCACTAATCGTTGGATTATGATAATCCGTCATAAAACCACGGAATATAAAATTTATTTTGACAAAGTAATATAGAGCGCTTTAGCATTTTTACGATGAGTTACGCTTTTTATGCGATAATCTTTATGTGAAAAAACTTTTCCGCTGAAAGAATACCGCTTGGATTTTGTGATAGTTTATGATGTACATACACACGTTCTTAAAAATACGAGAATTGCCTGTCCGAAAGAGGCAATTCTAGTATTTTTAAGAACGTTCACAGTCTCATCTCCATCTCAATCTGTTAAAAATACCAGCAATTCCCCTACATTTTTGACAAGTATTCGGCATTGATTGTGGCTGAGGTGAGATTAAGACTACATTTTAAACGTTTTTATTCACGAGTTTTTTATATATTTATTGGCCTTCTGGACACAGTAAACTATCAAGATTGGTACATTATATTGGTACCTAAAGATTTTAAAACATTCCATAAACCACCCTGGCTTTAACTCAGTAAATAGAGACCTCAAACTATTTATATGACGCACGCCATTTATAACATCCAACATTTGTCATCTAAATCGCAATCGCAGTCGCACTACGGAAACGTCATAAAAACCCACAAAAGGTCAACCCTTCGAATGCTATAGGCTAACCAACTAACCAAGATATTTGCATGAAAACATTCACATATATCCCTATCTCCGCTTTATGACCGCGAGTTATAGCCTTTATGATCGATGGCCAGTATTTATGGCCAAATGACCGTAATTAGTGGGGCCGAGTACCACTGGACTTTATAGCTGGGCGGCCCGCGATTGAACATAGCTTTCACACAGCATTTTAGTGTTAAGTTTCGAATTTGTATTTGTTCTGCCCGGATATTTTTGTATATTTATTAGCGGTACAGTTTAATTGTAGTTTTAGAGGAGTTTTACATTTATTGTGGTGTATTCGTTTATGTTTTGTAGCTTACTGTGTTTGGTGTTAAAGAAAATGGGCCTGGACATGTTATAATGGCCTAAAAGTGCTTCGTTGCCACGCGCTGCTGTCTGTATTCTTATTTTATTTTATTTATTAGGGAAAACAAACAGTGACACATCACAATTTGTAGAAAGAAATACAAAAAAGATACGAGTAAATGTGTAGTATCCAACAACATTTTACACGGAATACATATAAAAAATAATAATCTTTACAAACCATTCTATTTAAACTAATACCTACAAAAAACAAAAGTAAATTTAACAAACAAAGCGAAATGTAAAATGACTATTGATCAAGTGTTTTTCTCTTTACTTGGCTTATCCCTTTGTGACCTTTCACTACACCCATAGATGTAGAATGTTCTGTTCCATGACGAAAACCTTAAGTATTTAAAGATAGGCTCTAAATATACCACATAATTAGCCTATAATGTTCCGACTGCTCGGACACAGGCCTCTTCTCTTCGAGAGGGAGTGGGCCGTAATCCACCACGCGGGCCCAGTGCGGGTTGGTAGATGTCACATGTCTTCGAAATTTTGGTTCTAGGACATGCCGGTTTCCTCACGATTTTTTCCTTCACCGTTTTGAGAGTAGTAATGAAAATATACCAATGAAAAAGGATGTAAAGAATTTACTTTTTTGGCGTCGCTCTCCACATTACTGAGTTTTGCAACCTCTAAAACATTTTCTGTGGACTTTTCTCAATCAATTGCGAAACATTTCCTATATTTTTCCTCAAGTTTACCATTGTTGCTCTTCTTACTCAAAAATATCACAATTCTTGTACAGATGCCAGCACATCAAGCAACTACAATCTGTCAAATTTCTTTAATAGATTTTCAACTTTATCGCTAAAGAATTAAGGTTAAAGGTTGATTGGGAAAATTTGACAGTTTCGGGTAGCTTGACCTGCTGGCGTCAGTACAAGGAAGAGAAGCGTGATTTTATGTATGTGTGATACATAAAATCACGCCTCTCTTCTTTTAGGGGTAGGCATCCACCACAGAACGCCACCTGCTAGAGTACAATCCTTACATACTTACTCCTTGTGATCCTTTTACACAGTCCTTGTTATATTATAATATAACATGTCTGTATTATTTTATTTACTTACTTATTAGACTGGTAATGAATACTCATAAAAGCTTAACAATAATCTAATGCTAATCAAGAGAAACTGTGTCTTCTTTATTCCATAACTAGCTTTTGCCCGCGGCTTCGCTCGCGTTAAGTATTATTATTAAATCTAAATATATAAAACTCAAAGGTGACTGACTGACTGACTGACATAGTGATCTATCAACGCATAGCCCAAACCACTGGAGGGATTGGGCTGAAATTTGGCATGCAGGTAGATATTATGACGTAGGCATCCGCTAAGAAAGGATTTTGATAAATTCTACCCCCAAGGGGATAAAATAGGGGATGTAAGTTTGTATGAAACTTTGTCAATTTTAAACCGATCGGGCTGAGACTTTGCATGCATATAGCTACTATGACGTAGGCATCCCTTAAGAAAGGATTTTGATACATTCCACCCCTAAGGGGATAAAATAGGGGATGAAAGTTTGTATAAATCTTCTTATATTTTCGACTGATTGAACTAAAATTAAAGATTGGAGCTACTATGATGAAGACGTCTCATGGACAGTTTTATGTTGCTTGCTCACGAGTAAGTTCACCCAATAGCTTGATAGTTTTAGCGCCTAATGACAGATTAGTTAAGAATATTGTGTACAAAGAAGTTTTGTAGGCCCTAATATTTTACACACGCTAAACAAAAGTAAAGCCGCAAAAAATATACCTTTGAGTTTTATTTATTTAGATTTTTTATACACTTTAACAACAAGTTCTCTAATTTCGTATCCCCACCCTAGTAGGACACAAAATAACGATAAGGCTCCAATGAATATGTGTTTACAATATTGAGATCCGTAATCCTTAGAAGAGTTATCTGTCAACTTATCTCAAAAAGTCAAATCGTGATGTCATTCATTCTTCGGTCCGGGTTAACTGCAGACTTGGTGACTAGGGAGCAGGACCCCAGGAGGTCTGCTCTCTAAGCAAGGAGTCCCTAGCTTTCCATACCACTTACGGCCATCCAATTAGTTCGGCTAGATATGTATCCTATATTAGCTTTTGAGCCACGACTTCATCCGCGTGAAAATTCTTGGGGTCTAGTCCGAAGTAGTATCGGTCGAATGTTCGGCCGTTTCCTGCTACGAAGTTACTATTTGATTCGGTCGGTTCTGATCCTACACTCTTTCGAATATTGACTATGGTCCCGACCCAACTGAGCCGATCCGAATTTTTTTCGCATTTTTCAACAATATTCGGTTCGGCCATGTGTCGGTCCGATCCGAACATTCGCACTTTGCACTTCGGAGTAGGCCCCCTTGTTCCACCGACCCACCTCCTCGCATCGCATCGCCTGCCGCGCCATTACTTTTTTCGCTTACCGTTCTTTTTACTTTTTTCTGTTTGCTCGGCCTCTAAGAGTCCTAACATGATGTCAAATAGCCCATAGCCTTTCTCAAGAATTGGGCTATGAAATGCCAAAATAATTTTTCAAATCCGACTGGCAGTTCCAGAGATTAGCGCGTTCAAACAAACAAACGCTTTAGCTTTATTATTATTATTATATACATTGACATTCATCACTACATATCACATATCGCAAGACACTCGCTCACATATCCCACAAATCGCAAACACAGGGCTAACCCAGTGTAACAAAAACGATTGCCACACAGCGTATGGAAATCCGTCCGCTCGTAATGAATGGTGTTTGCGCAAGCTCATACGGACATGAAGTATTTGTTACCGTCACTACTGCTAACGTGCCGGTATTAGACGCGCGGATATAACGGTTTCGTCACAGAGTATTGAGTTGATACAGTTTAACTATATGTGTTGTGTCATATAATGATGTATGAAATACATGCACGTCTTTGAAGGGTTAATAGAGTTGTACTGTTTTACACTAGATAAAGATTACACATAAAAATTAAAAATTTAAAAAACCCCCGACTACATGAAACCCTATAAAAAGAAAAAAATAACCTTGAAATTATGACCTCCTTCTTTTTATAGGGTTTCACGTAGTCGGGGGTTTTTTAAATTTTTAATTTAATTTTTTATTTCATGCTTTTTGTAGGGACTCCTTATTATTTCTTTTCTTTTATTTTCTTGCATTTTAAGATTCAGGTAATTTGGTATTTAATCAGGTTTTTTGTAATTCGCCATTTTGTGGTGGTGGCCATCTTGGATTTGAAATTTGTCATAGTGTATAGTATTCTACTAGTCAAGCCCTTTCATTTGATACCCATATTGAGGGAGTTGTGAAAAAATATGTAATCCGCCATTTTGTAGCGGCGGCCATCTTGGACCGATTTTCATCATTTATAGCTAAGAACACTCCCGACAAATTCACCTTTCAAACAAAAAAAAAACAAAATTAAAATCGGTTCATCCGTTCGGGAGCTACGGTGCCACAGACAGACATACACACACACACACACACACACACACACACACACACAGAGAGACACGTCAAACTTATAACACCCCGTCGTTTTTGCGTCGGGGGTTAAAAACATCTATTTTCATACCACTTGCTCAAAAAAGTGACATTCTATGCCACAAAAAGCGAACATAACAATAGTCATTTTTAACCTGTTAAAAACAGGGAAAGAAAATTGTATTGAATTTCATTCATCCTCTAGGGGGGGAATGTGATTTAAATTTAGAATACTTACCGAAATTTATACTGAACTACATCTGTGTTTACACCATTGAGTTTGTATATAAAGCATTATACATCTTTTGGAAAAAGGAATACGCATTTATTATGCAGTTATGATTATTAAATAAAATTACGAAAACCGACGAGGCCGTATGAGCTTGATGCCTTTGCTTTTTCGACAAAAAAAATATTAGTCTAGGAATTTGCCGCGTTTTTGTTTTCTTCAAATACATAAACGTTAAGTTTATTTTTTCGCAAATGGTACGAAAAGTAGAGTATTTTCCTCTGTGATAAAGCTGTCTTAGTCTTGGGTGAAATAAATCCCTCGCTACACTCAGGACTCGTATTAAATCCCTCGCTTCGCTCGTGATTTCAGTTTTTAACACCCTCGCTACGCTCGGGAGTAAACCTCGAGTCCTTCGTTACGCTCGCGATTTAAATCGTCACCCGCGACAGAAGACACTGCTTTATCCCCTTGGTTAATAATCTACTATTATTGGAACGAAGTTCCTTATCGCGCGTTGCGAAAGGGGCAAAAATTAAGACCTAAAGTTGTAACGACACTTTTTGCTATAGTTGTAAGCCGTGCGGCGTGCGCGTGTTTCTCTGTCTGTCTCTCTCTCTCTCTCTCTCTTATAGAAAGCAAGCCAGTTATTTTCGTTAAATAAAATTAAATAAAATTTTATTACAATTCCTTCACTAATTAATCGAAAGGAACTTCGTTTCATCCGGGTGTCCCTTAACACCTCTCAAATTTTTTTTTTTATAATTAACTTTACAACTATCATAACAGGATTAACCTAATGCGATGGTGTGTTATTTATATACTTACAATATTAAATTAATCTAATAAGGAGCTTCTATAACATACTACCTATCCTAAATTATATGAATCTCATACATAACAATAACACATAACAACTATTATATAACCTACTAACATTTAATACATAGTACTACACATTTATATAGAATACAAAAACATATTTTGCCTATCACAATTTATATGTAGCATAATATAAATAGTAGTACCCTTTCGAGTTCACTCCTAGTACATGTAAATACGTCAATTTGTATGTGAATTTTATTGATAGTGTGTATTGCTCGGGTTAAAGGTGTTTTCGCCAGTAAGTTGGTCCTCGCTTGCGGTACCAGCAATAGTGGTGGACGCCGCCGCCTCCACACGTAGCGGTCTCCCGGATTATTTTATATTCCGCGGAGTAGTTTAATTATGTACTCAACAAGAGCGAACTCCCACCGTACACCAAACATAACATCACGGCATAACATTACCATCAACCGGTCACAATTCCGGACTCCAGGATATATTAAAAGCCTGTGATGTCCGACTGCAGGGCAAATGCCTCCTAACTCTCTTTCCATTTGTCTCTGTTTAAAGCTGCTAAGGACCAGTTCTTGCTGAAGAAGTCCAGGTCATCCCGCCATCTGGGCCTGCTGCGATGTCGCTTGCCATTAAGAGGGACCCATTGGGTCGTAAGTTTGGCCCATTGGTCGTCTGACATGCGGCAAATGTGTCCAGCCCAATTCCATTTGAGCGTGGCAACTTTCCAAGTGACATCAGTTATTTTTGTTATGGAACGGATGGTCGTATTCCTAACCCGGTCTGTTAGTTTAAAAAAAAATCGATAAGTAGGTTAATATGATTTTGGCCAGCGTTGAGTACAACTCTTTGACCCTTGAAACACGTGCGTGTATTTCATGCATCATACATGACAGAACATATTTTGTTAAACTGTATGAACTCAATACACTAAGTTTTTTTGTGTGCTATATGAATATGACATATTTTCTTAGATTTCTTAAGGACGAAAGCCCTTCCGCAATGTATGACGTCAAACTGCAAGAAGCAAAGATAGACCAGATATTGTTGTTATTATTTATTGTCGTCATTATTAGATATTGTTGTTATTATAATAGGATACTTCCTACTAATGTTATAAACGCGAAAGTTGTATGGATGGATGGATGGATGTTTGTTACTCTTTCACGCAAAAACTAATGAACGGATTTGGATGAAATTTGGCATACAGATGGTTTATAACTAGAATTAACACATAGAATACTTTTCATCCCGAAATTCATACGGGATCAGAACTTACGCGGGTGAAACCGCAGGCGAAGCTAGTATAGAGGTATGAGGAACTGGGTGTAAAGTTCACTCATCCTCCATAGAAAAGGAAGTATCCTCCGACCAGACGGGTGTTGTGTCTGGCAGGCAACTGCCCGATGAATCATGTCGGGTTGTTGTATATGTATATGCTAATTGCGCGGAAAACTCTGCTTGCGTGATGAAGGATTTTGCGTGACGTCAGTATGATGCGTATTTCGAATATGGTGTTGAAGATACCGCAACAGTATGGAATAGATACCTATGGAACTTACAGTGAAATTACTTATCTCCTTCCGCGAAAAGAATGTCTTTGGAGAAGTAAAGACAAATGCTGGAAAACCCTCTGGCCATGCGTTCCCTTCCATACTTCATTAGTAAAACTTCACAAGCTCCAGATACGCCTCCAGTGTCAATCTCAGCGCAAGCCCGAGGTGTGAGCCGCATTCATTGTTTATGACCAATTAGGAACTTTGCACAGTTCTGCGAACTTCGTTAACATTTGACGTTTACTGCATTACCGTTGCTCTAATATATGAAAGGTATGATGCGGAGGCAGCCTTTTGTTTACGCTTATTTTCCAATTGGTGAAAGCGGATTTTTTTAGACTGTTGTTGAAAGTTCACGGAATGAGTGGTAACTGAAAATTTGTTTGAACTTACCTAGATATTCGATAATTTTGTTGACGCGATAAATATTACTAAGACACTTGACATCATTGTCATCAATGATATTATAAGAGAAAAGAGGTAGATAGGTACGGCACAATGTCACACTATTAGATGACACGTGGAAGTAGGACGGCATGTGTAATTATGGGGAGCGAGAAAGAGAAGATGTAGAAAACTTGTTCAATTAGCCAAGGTTTGACGTAACACTTGCGTAGTACGTATCGTATAACCTACCTTTTCTCTTAATACTTATAATATCATTGATTGTGATGATAATTTTGATTGAAATTCTAATTTAAACAAAGAACCAGTTGACGAAGAAAATTAAGCAAAACAAACTATCAAGGGGCTTAAAACCTCCTTGTCAACAAAAGACATCAACGCCAAAATTCCCATACATAAATCACCATAGCAAATTCATATCGATTAAAAAACTGTCGTGTGTTACAAACTATGTTCACAATTATACAAATACGAACAACACGAACCAATTAAATACAATACATCCGATCAACCCTAATATCCGGGGTTGGGGCGCAAAATAGAAAGGTGCAGAAGGTCGGCTCCATATAGAACAGAATACTCTTTATTACGTACTTGTACACCATATAAATTACAGCCATATAGAGATTTTACAAAGGACTAGCTTCTGCCCGCGGCTTCGCCCGCGTGGATGTCGGAAATTATCCCACGGGAACGTGTTAACAGGATAAAATGTATGTGCACCAGGATGCCATCTATCTCGCGGGCCCTTTGTGGCTAATTACAATAGGAAACCAATTGTGTCTCATTAATGGTGATTAAGAGGGTACCTATATGATATCTTTACCTAAGTACCTACCTAATTAAAAAAATAAATAAACTCAATAACAGAAAATAAAATACCTACCTACCTAAATAAACCTATTTATGACGATAACTAATCTAAACTCAATCATCATCTGCCTAGCCTTTTCCCAACTATGTTCAGGGCCGGCTTCCAGTCTAACCGGATGCAGCTGAATACCAGTATTTTACATGGAGCGACTGCCTATCTGACCTCCACAACCCAGTTATTGGGTAATACGATACCCTTGGTACGACTGGTTGTCAGACTTTCGGGCTTCTGACTACCCGTAACAACTGTCAAAGATCCACGAATGACAGCCGGGACCAACGGCTTAACGTGCTTTCCGAGGCACGGAGGTGTCTCGGTATGTAAAGATGGTCACCCATCCACAGACCGACCGCGGCAAGCGTAGCTTAACCTGACCGATCGACCTGTGCGGCTGTTATTATTTAGCCACGGGCCCCTCAATCTAAACTCAATAAATAAGCAAAATCCCTAAAAACTAATATCTATACGAATGACTAATCCTACCTAACAGTATTATAAAATAACCTACGGTCACTACGTACACTATCAAATATACTACCTATACTTTAAAATTAAAATCTATACCTACGACTTATATAAAAATAAACCTAAATAACTCTAAAAAGTAAAAGGAATAAAAATGAACTCCACTGCGTGTGACCTAACCTACCACAAACTTATTATTTGTGGTTGGTACAGTAATCGGATCTAGGGATCGAACCGCAAAATTAAGTTTGTTTTTTATTGTATATTAAAACTCCAGTCATATCAGTTTAAACTTTGCGAAAAAGGAAATCAAAATAACCCATAAAGATACATAATATTTTTTTTTTAAATAAATAGAAGTAAGAAGATGATTTTTTTAAACTTTGCGAAAATTATGAAAACTTTATAACACTACAGATCATGGATGTGATGTAAATAGTTATATTATGACTTGATTTTTGATTTTGTAAACTTATTCCTGCACGTGCACGGCCTTGGTGACGCCCACTTCGCAACGGGCCGTGCAGCAGAAATCGTAATATTTTAACTTAACTTCAAACTAAACGTCCGATTTTAATCATTCAAAGACCAAATATTATCTACATAAACAGTACTTACTGATGAAATAATTTATTTTGATAAGGATTAATAGCATGAGTAAAATAAATGCGTTTAAATGTAGTCCTAAAAAAATTCAAGATTTTTAAATTAAAAAATGGTTGTTGTGCCTCACTCGACATAGATAGGTATAGTGTGTCGCGGACTTTTTTGTAGATATTTATAAGATCTACAATTAATTTGAACATTTTATGGTTCTATCTTTTATAGGTTAGGCAGCGTACGCAAAATAAGTAACTTTTCTGGTTGATTTTTTACACCTTGTGTCCGAAAAACCCAAATATCTTACGGAACCCTATTTTTTTCCAAAATAAAATTTAGCCTATGTTACTCGTGGATAATGTAGCTTTCGAATGGTGAAAGAATTTTTTAAATCGGTTTAGTAGCTTTTGAGCCTATTCATTACAAACAAACAAACAAACAAACAAAGTTTTCCTCTTTATAATATTAGTATAGATATAGATATAGATGAAACAATGGGATCCGTGTAACGAGTGTAAAACAGGCGCGTACACACATAGACGCGTACCGTCACGCGCATATGGGGCTAACCACACTTATTCAGTTCTGCTCAGCTTTTGTCATACAAAATCGTTGTTTTCTATGGACAAAAGCTGAAAAGAGCTGAATAAGTGTGGTTAGTACCTAAATCAGTAATAATATCTTTAATTTCATAATTCATCCATTAATATCATTATATATTCATTCATTTATTATTTATTCATTCATTATGCTGTGCCCGACAGGGTCCATAATTCTGACTAATAAAATTATTTCCCTACCAACTGTATACATTATGATACGCAATAAAGAATTGAATATCTATCGCCAAGGTGACCGTAAATATATGTGATTATTTGTGGAAGGCATATACAAATGGCAGCACCAATATGTGAAATCGAAGGAACATCAACACTATCTGACGAGACAAGTGACGTCAAAATATAGGTTATCTATTAAAAAATCTATTAAATATATTACGAGTACATCGACTTCAATCAGATGATACCTCTTAGGAGAATACAATAATAAGGGACATGTCATGCGTTATGATGATGACGATCTCAAACAATGCCTGTCGCGAGTACGCTTGCACTCCCTGTACGTGAAGCGTGTATATGTGTGCGTGCGTTTTCGCTCGTTGTGTAGAGCCGACCTTCTGTCTGTCTTCTATTCTGTGGTTGAGGGTAGGGGCGACCCCGTTTATCTTAATAACATGTTAAAACATCGAGTGTCGCGATCGAGGGGTTAATTTTTACCTGAATGTGGTTTCTGTTCGCTCATTTGCGGTATCTATTTGATCGGACGAGGGATTTTTTATTATTTTTTTATGCTGGCAATTTTTGTGGGATTCGTGCAAGAAGGTTTTAGTTTTCAGCTCTATTTTTAATCAGACGCTTATAGAAGAAGGTTTATTTTTTCTTGTGGTTTGGTTGCTTATCCAAGAGTTTACATACCTATTGGCTTAGTAAAAGAGCTTAGTTTGTTTATAGAGGACGACCTAAAAGAAAAGGGCTAAAATATTAAACTGAACAATTACATTATGTATAAAACCAATTACTAATTAACAAGAACACTAGTCGATTTCTATGAATTTAAATTGCTTAATATTCGAAAATTATTGAAAAAACAAAAAGACCTGATAGTCATCGCCTGAACGCCATGACATGCCAAACTGACATTAACAGCATTGTCAAACAATATAACGCGGCAATATTAAATATTCATCGCTGGCAACACATTACCTGTACGTGTTTTTAATTGATCTGGCAATACCGAAGCGCGGTGTTTCGTATAACACGTACATTATGTTACGTGTGTATTTTAATTTATGTTTTTCTGCGATAATTATCGGTTTTAATGTTAAATGCTAATGATTTGATCAATAGCTGTAATTACACAGACTTTTAGTTCAGTGGAAACTTTTAATTACTATGCGAGTAGGTTGGAGTTGTCTAGTTATGAATTAGACTTGTCTGGTTACAGTGATAAAAAATATCTTAATTTAAAAGAAACTCCTCCTTCTTCTATTCCTTAATTTTATTTCTCTGTTCTTCACTGTAATATTTTCAACACAATGTATTTTTTTGTGAAATAAATAACATAATTTATAGAGTTCTACGTTTTGAATAGCTTCAACTTTCTGGCTGACAACTTGACAATTCAAAAGTCCCTGTAAATAGTTTAATTGAAATAAACGCACGGAGTTTGGGTTTGGAAGAATGAGTACGTTTACCTGTTGCCCAAATTGACTTTGCTCCCTTTACAAGCTTAAACATAAACCTAAACATAAAAAATATGAATGTTTTTTCTTCTTTCTTTCTTACATAAAAAAGACGGACTAAATTAAATTATCTATAGATAGGGTAGACAACATAAAATATCTGATCCGTATAAAATGATTAATTTAACAAGATATCATTAAAACTAAAATAATGTTATCGATAAAAGAATTGGATGAAGATATAAATTTTTGTGAATGAGTTTTTGATAAAGACAGGAGTTTCAAATCTTATCTTTTTTCGTTAAAATATATAACAGTATTATAGTCGCAAATGAAACCTTTTTGTATTATTTTATTCAGGTATCGGCTCTGAGCTTTCGCTAATCATCGTGAAACAAGTAATAAATAAGTAAAATAAAACTATGACAGAGTTCTACATTTTTATAATCGCTAAGACATAGCGATAGCATAAAAATTGTCCCAAAAGCTAAAGCTCCATGTTCCATTAGTGTTAGGAAAAAACATAAGAAAAAGGAAAGGATGCACATACATTTACTTCATACTTACCTGGATGATATTGTTATTTCTTAAATTATATTAACACAACATCACGCCTTGTTTCCCCAAAGGGGCGGGCAGAGGTGCCTTGTCTACCTCATCACAGAGGTGTACATCCACATTTTGCCAGTAATGGTTAAGTCCCATGTAATGGGGGCGAAGCTACCTATTGCATATTATATTTTTGTATTGCATATCACTTTTCGGTAGCTGGGTAATTAAATCTCAAAATGCAAAGCTCAATGAGTACCGTTACACCAATAAACACACAGACCAAAAATATTAAGACATTATGAGCTATCATGTCATCTATATAAACTACTATGATAAAATGCGAGTAATAATGTTTGTCTCGCTTCTTTCATACTCGATAAGCAGAGCTTAAGGGATTTACTAGATAACTTTCACACGGAAAATCGACCGGCGTAAACAAAATGAGTAAGTAAGTATTATGACCACAACCCACGATAAGCATGCAGTAGGTTTTATCATTATTTAGTTGGAAAAAACCAGAGGGGCAATTCTCGTACTTTTAAGAACGTTCACAGTCAGTTCACGTTCACCGTCTGTCAAAAATACTTATAATTTCCCTACATTTTTGACAAGTTTTTGAAGTCGATTGTTGCTGCGATGTGATTGCAACTAGAGTTTGAACGTTTTTAATCACCCGAATTGGCCTTCTAGATCCTCATTTGCCTAGCCTTATCCAAACTATGTTGGGGTCGGCTTTCAGTGTCACCGGATGCAACTGAGTACCAGTATTTTACATGTAGCCACTGCCTATCTTACCTCCACAACCCAGAATTGGCCTTCTAGATCTAGAGACAAAACATAAATACTCATAGAAAGACATATCAGCACTCAGTAATAATAAACAAAAACATAATTTGATGTGTAATTTTCAATAAATTATTTTCCCGCCGGTTTGCAGTTAAATTTTTTTTTCCCAATATATTCGTCGAGTATTTTGTAGGCTCTGTAAAAAAAAAATACTTAAGCTCGCAAACAACTTATTTTAATGAAACCATCAAAGCAAATGTAAGTGTAACTATCAACTGAAACCAAAAAGCGAAGGATGCAAGAACCCCAAAAAATAATCAGTTCAATTCAAACAAACGCCAAAAACACCTGATTATCAAAATGACAGCTCCATAAAAAAGACGTTCGGAAACACACTCGAAATACGTAATTACGTCTTCCGTACACAATCAGGGGTCGGATCAGAGGGCAATTTGTAACAATAATGGTGCGATTGGTCAAGCGGGTCATGGGACCGGGTGGCACCTGTCGCTGTGTCAAACTATCGCGGGTGTTATCTTTTAGGCCTTAATAACCTCACGTGGACGTACGGACAGGATACGGGAATTTGGTTCTATATGAATGGATTTAGTTGATCGTTTTTGGTTTTTAAAGGGATGTGCTTTTAGTTTTTTTTTTAATTAGACATCGCTTTTTAAATATTATTTCTGCATAAGTTTTCGCAAGTTACATTGGTTAATTAAAATAAGCGCAGAAAACGCTTTACATAGATGACATCTTTTTAGGTATCTCTTGTAAATTTTTGCACCGGTTTATCGAAATTACGATTAACAATTTTACGCCCACAGACAAAGATCGTTCCTTTGAACGTTTTGTTTAATTAAAACTTATAAATATTTAAGTAACCGGTTTTAATGACGTTAACCTATTAAGCGTTGACTAATGAGACACAATTAAAATTTTATTGTTCAGAGGTGACGGAAGGATGTTCTAAAAATGCGTTAAAATATCACGAGTTGAAATGAAAACAACTATCAACATTTTTCTATATTTTTTTTTAAAGACTTCCTCACACAGTTTTTAATCACACGCTCCCTAATACAAGCTAAAACATATCACCATCAGAAATAAATGTTTTAAAAATACGTTGAAATGCCGCGAATAACAATTAAACACATTTTTTTTTTCAAAAAAAAATCAGGCATAATCCGATATATTTTTTATAATCACGCTTTCTCTAAAACAAGCTAAAACACATCACTATCAGAAAGATGTTTAAAAAATGCATTAAAATGAATATCAATTAAGACTTTTATTAATCAACCATACTCCGCCAATTGGTTTTTAAATCCCGCTTCCTCTAAAATACATCAATATCAGAAATAAGTTTTAAAACTACATTTTTTAAATCACGCATTCTCTAAAACAAGGCAAAACACATCACTATCACAATTGATCGCCCAGCTTTTCGCAACTTAAGTCGGATTTGCAGCGATATCGTTCAGTTTATGTTGGCCCGTGGATTACGCCGTCAATATTATTACGCGCCTTTTAATACCGTTGAGCCGCTCCATAAAACATATTGGAAATTATTGCTTGATACGTCCACTTTATCATGCTATTGGAAATTGCTGCTTTTGTGTGGAAAGGATGTCTTATTTAGGTTGTTGGTACTTAAGCCCACCTGTTTAGGTGTGGAATATTTTTCCTTAAATAGGTAAGATGGAGATAATGTAGCTGGTATGAATTGGCAAGATACCACATTCGGATATGAATTCAACTGCTTTTTTTTGTTGTCACGAAATAATTATGGTAAAAGAGCTCAAACTGAAGTTACAAGGTACAAGGTCTCGTGGATACAATATAAAATAGGACAAGTTTTATTGCCTTATTTATAACTAAGAATTAAGTATTACTTACTCCTTTATCTGCACCATAGTGTAAAACATTTGAAATATATGTAACAACGCAAAAGTTACATTAGTTACTTTCAGAACATCTGAAAATCTTAAAGAGACAATTATTTGGTTAGTGGTCAATGTAGTAAGTACTTACTTAGATGTGAGATTTTAAAATCAATTTATTAGCTGCAAAGAAAACATAGAAATCGCTTTTGCGATGTTTTCATGGCAAAAAAAAAAAACATAAATACAAGCGATAAACATCCTCCGACATTACAAGAGCAGTCATAATGCCATCGTTACTCTATTTTCAAAACAAAACCTCACATCTGGCGCCAAACACCACCGTCCTTCATTCACAAAGGAGATCACAACACTTAAAACGACATAAAAACTCTAATTACCCGACCTCTTCCGTTAAAAGAGGTAAGGCACGTTAAACTGATAATTATCAAGTGCGTTTGGAATGGCCCTGTCTCGTCCGGCCTTGTCTCCTGGAGCCTTGGAACGCACGTTACCCTCAGTAAAAGGGCTTGGCAGATCGATTCACAGTTTTTTGCGGAGATTAACGCAGAGATTCAGGCACTATAGGCTGTTGTAGGCTTTAAGATGTAGGTATCATTGCCTTTTGAGGATTTCGAAATCGTGAATTGGCAAACATGGGAGTTTTATCAGGTTGGCAGATTTCGCATGCATCTTTATAGAAGGTTTTAAATAGTTGGTCGAAATGACTTGATCGAATGACATTAAAACTACCGAAAAGTCAACACAGGCTCTGTGTATGAATGGGTTTTGATTTTTAATTTATAACAAGGTTAGAAATAGCGGAATATCACACTTAAAGAATTCCACTGATCCCGCAATGAACGTGGTCCCAAACCATATAAAATCAAACTAAGAAGTTGTGAATAAAAATAAAACAAAAAAAGAACAAAAACCAAACAGTAAATAAATAAAAAACAAAAGAAAAAGCAACAGAAAAAAAAAAACAACAGAATTAAACAGATAACAGAATTTCAAACGAAGACGCGAAAAAAGCTTAGTTGCATACACGGTATGTGTCAAAGGTACAAAAACCTTGTCCATAATGTATGTTAAGTTTTTAACAAAAACATCCATCACAACATGCTCCCATTATTTCCAACTTACAATTAAATTAGAAATGATAACCAACACAGAAAGTCAGAAACCCCTCATTAGGAATAGCCTGGATTCCTTCGCAAACCCGACATGGATATAGCTTTTTTCCACTCAACTATTTGAGGCATGGAACACACTACATAGAAATATGTTGATGAGCTCATTATAAGAATACCTTCACACCTACAACCTGTCTCCAGGCAAAGGACATCGTCTTTTATGGACACTGATGATGAATTGTATGAAGCAGAGATTTCTTTAATTGATTCTTTTTGCGGGTGATACGCTTGGTGGGTTTAATGGTGAGGAAGTCGTTAAAAGGATTATAAGAAGAATGGTTTTCGGTAAAGAGTAGTGGTGGCCCAGTGGTAACGGCCACGACTTTAGGTCGTTGGTTCGAACCCAGGCGGTTAACTTTGTGTAAATTATTTCATCACCACTTGTCTCAAAACGGTGAAGGAAAACATCGTGAGGAAACCGGCATGTCCAACCAAAAAATCGAAGACATACGACATCTACCAACCCGCACTGGGCCCGCGTGGTGGATTACGGCCCACTCCCTCTCACCGAGAGGAGGCCTGTGTCCCAGCAGTGGGAACATTATAGGCTGATTATGCTTTTCGGTATAAGTAATTGATTAGGTAGAATTAAGCTATAGGTATGGACCTGCTTCTTCAGCATCGGGTTACAGGTACACAGTCTGGCTAGTAGCTATATGACCATTTCATTGCCCAATTGTTTTTTTAATCACCATCATCGACACCGTAAGGAAAACTGAACTTAAATTCCCAAAGTGGGGTTGATAACAATGATTCCTTTTATAGAGAAAACTTGAAACCCTTGCTTTGAAGAAAGAAAATCTCATGACATTGGCTTTTCATTTTAAGTCATCATGAATTTTCCTCTTAATCAGTATAATCACTTGAAAGCCCCTTCATACTGGGAGAGAGAGAGAGAAAAAGATGCCATGTTTTGTCTCTGCATCACCCTAAGGTTGACTGGTAGAAAACGCCTCAGGCATTAAGTCCACTTTTGTACAGTATTTTTTTACTTGTGCATAGAGTTTTAATAAATTAAAATAAATAAGTACTGTTTAAATATCTGTCGGTGTACAATTACCAAAATTTTATGTAGTTCTTCATAATTTGCGTGATGTTTTGTTTGCATAAATGTTGACTCATCGGCTTTGGTCACCGGAAAAATCCATTCCCCTCTGTTGATTTTGCATTTTGAGGCGTGCTAAAGCGTGTTCATACATTGCTGACACGCTTGTCATCCACGAAGGTTACCCTTCCAAACAGCAAAGGGCATGAGAGTCACTCAATCGTTTAATATGCAAATCTTGATCGGAACTTTGACATCACTTCCGGTCGGTCTTCAAACGCTACAATTGCGGTTGGTCAATCTATTCTTTTTTTAGCGATAAAGGTGAAAATCCATTAAAGAAATTTGACAGATTGTAGTAGCTTGATGTGCTAGTGTCTGTACCGTACCATCGTCAAAGATTCTTTAGCAATTTTCCGTTCTTATATAAAATTATAGACGACCCAAGCAATAGTTGAAACAAAAATTTAAAACGTTGAGAATCCTAAATTCTATAAAGATGTTCTTTTATGGACCTGACTCAAAACTAGATCTGCGAACAGATTTGCATGTTTTTGATTCAAGATTCATTGAGCTACGTGAGTAACTTCTTGTTCTAACTCGCCTTTCAGCTTTCGTCATCATGTAAGTTTAGTGCATTATATATCATCGTATCTCTTTTGTTTCTAGTTTGTATCGTAACCCAGGCTCTCAAACTTGCTATTAGTGCACCATTGAGACTACAAGCTATATTTAAAGCTGATGCATGTCATTACGCACAACATGGGCACAAGCGTTAATTATTCGCAATCAAACTCTACAAAAAACCTCGCCTAATGATATATAGATTGCTTTAATACTATCTCTTGATAGCTTCCGTAAACCATATAATTACACCCTAGTTCCTGATAGGATGCAAGCTTAATGAGCACCACGTTGACCCATTTATTACACGAGAAAAAAAGTCACATGTCAACTCCTAGACACCTGCAGTTAATGCATCCTTGGAATTAATATCGAATCAATCTACCATTAAGGTATTAAAGCAACGGGTCTCACGCCCCACGGAATTATCTTTCACCCCATCAAATGTGGAAAGTCTAATAGAAATCCGTAGTACGTAATAAGAAAGGCTAATCGCACGCGTAGACAGTTAGCGCGTTGCGGCATCGTGCAAAAACATATATTGGATGTGTCAGGCATGATTGATGCGCGGGAGTGGGCAAAAAGTTGTGTTGAACGGAACGGGCCGTGACGTCGCGGGGAATGTGAAGCGGTTATGTACGTTCGTTTGATCGTGAGGTACAGTTTATAGTTTGATATCGAGCTTCGATAGTCGTGGGCTGTTTCAGTTTAGATTAGATTTGATGTGAGGCTCTAGTCTGTGACTGGGAGATTCGTTGCGATATTGGGCTTTGATGTCTTTGTTGCCAGATTCGTACACATTGACATTTTGTTGACAACTCCTCCACGTCTTGTTACTTAAGGTTATGTTAAGGTCAAGCTTATCGTCAGTAATATTTCCAATATATTTTACCTAGCGGATTGGTCTCGTGTATTTATACAATCTTTTGATTGACACATGAGGAGGTCTCAGCTGGACAAACTTAGATCGTTCCAACTTCAGAGGTAACAAGTCTTGATACCCCATTGATGCCATGACCGAACTGCAGTCATCCGCAAGATTAACCATATTTTGTTTAACATTAATATTTGGATTGTCATCATTATAAAATGATAAGGGGGTACCACCAATAGAGGCTCAGAATACTGCCTTGGCATACTCCTTAAGTACTACTACGGTCTGTATAATGCTCACGCGTTTACTAATTCTGACTAATTCAGCCAGGTTAAATGACATCTTTGGGAATAATAGAAATCTGGCAATAGCCAGCGGCCAAGTCGAACTGGCAAGCGAGAGTTTAAAAAGTTTTTAACGTGTACCGTGTAAAACAAAAGACAGCAATTATGAAACACACACGTTCAATTTTTTTATGTGAGGAGTGGTCCTCACATAAAAAATGGAACGTTTCATAGTTGCTGCATAGTAGCTATCTTTTATTTTACACGGTACACGTTAAAAACAACGGACACCTAAGCAATAACACACGCAATACTGACGTTTAGAAGGATATAAAATGTGAAAACGACGATATGTCAATAAATTTAAATTTCGTATCTCTAATGACATTCCTAGCCTGCACACATTTTCTTTGTCAAATATATCCAATAGTTTAGTCACTAGCTAGTCCGCTAATTGGGAAACCCATTACTATTATTTGTTATTGTTGGAAAAAATATTTTTAAATTCATTGTTTAGTTTATTTGATAGCTTCAAAATACTCCTCACTAGTCTTGACAGTATTTTCATTTATGGCCGTATTGTTGTCGCTACATTGTATCGCTTAGTAACTAAGCCTTAGTTGGAGAGGCAAACAGAAATATTAATAGTGTGAAACCAAGCATCGCCAGTACCTAGTATTTTGTAATGAACTAGGTATCATCGATTTTTTCTAAGAAACCAGAAGCTGTGTAATTGGATGTCGTGCATCGCTGGGTGCTTGTCAATCAAATATTCTTGTTTTGCCGGTTGATACTACCTCGTGAGAAGGTAGCGCCATCTAGTGGCGCCAGTTGGATTCATTAAACTTTTATGGCGTTGTAAATTAAAGCCCTTTGTACAGATGGGTTTGGAACTATGTAGATTAGATTACTGGTTAGTTGATGTGATATTTATGGTTTGTATTTCCCTAGTCAGCGCACTGATTGATACCCATTTGAGCAATGAATCAGTCGCTTCTGATATGCTTACGCTTATTCAGACATATTTTATTGCACCGAAAGCTGATCCCTGAACTGTTAGATAAAGATATATATGTTCATGACAAAGCTAAAAGTCGACGCCGACATTGTTGAAAAGGACTACTTGGCTAAATGTTAGATTGGAAAAAAATAACTCTATAAACATTGACGGCACGGTTGGCGCAGTGCTGCGCTGCGTGTCGCGGGTTCGATTCCCGCACTGAACAAATATTTGTATGGCCTACAAGTAGTTGTTCCGGGTCTGGCTGTTTGTGTATGTGAGTTTAAATGTTTGTAAACGGACCCACGATACAGGACAAAATTCCTAATGTGGGGCAACGTTTAAAAAAACAATAGTAAAACTACTACTACTATAATAGATAATGAATTTGGCAAAACACGAGACATTGACAGCAGACTTCTGAGTACGGTAGTTATTGTTAATGGTAGCCTTTTAAAAAAGGACAGTGATTTCTTTAATATTTTGACAGAAGCATTAGAAACACATGTTATAATTGCATAGTACACCCAGCAATTTAAACACCTTTTTTAATGGTGGTCTCTACGAAACCGAAAAAACCGGCAAACTAGTGCAATACTTTTTCTTTCCTTCAAATCAACTACGGGGCCTTTCTAATCTGGATTCCATAGTATCGTATAGATGCGGTCACTAAAGAAAAAGAAGAAGTTATTAGTTATACTGTGACTCGAGTCAACTATGAAACCGTTATACACTGCCGAGCAATGAAAAAGTACCACCCACAAAATGCCGACAAACACCTTAATATCTCCTAAGACATATAATTTAAAATTTGAACACAATATTTACGTTTTTAGTTGGTAATATTCTGATGCGCTGTTAAATGTACTTCAATATTGCAGACGGCGTCATTAAGCTAGCCTTTCCCGTTTAGGAGTAATTTGGTGCTGTGTCACTGGAACTTTTTCATTGCTCGCGAGTGTATTTTAAAAGGAAATTGAACATTTAATGCAGTTCCAAAAAAAAACTTTCTACTAATCGCTTTACCCGTGCAACATTTCCTAGTGCATTCGGATGCACCGACCACTCAGTAGGATATCGATTGTGCATCTAATGGCATAATAATCGGTTACTCTCAAAAATTGACGCCTTGCGTTCACCGATTCCTCGCCACACCTCTTCTCCATACCCTACTATTTACCCATTAACTTTGACAGCCTACTTAAAAGTCCTATAATTATTTTTTAAAACCACATGCGTGGAGGTTGCGTTCAAAAAAGTTTGTATAATGGATTTTCGGTGGTTCGAATTTAGATAATTGTCGGAATATTGATTCGATTTCAACAGATGTGTCGATCGTGAGGTGTTGAGGAAATTGGTGTTATTATGTTAAAAAATCGTTAGTCATGTTAAATGTACGAATATTTTGACTCTAGTGTAAAGTGGGGCAGATAATTGCCAATCTTAAGTCGAAAGTAGTAAAAAGCAGTTCCATCGTCGGCAACTATAACCGGTAGAATATATGCATGGTACAGACGCCAGCAGGTCAACCTACCCGAAACTGTCAAACTTTCCCAATCAACCTTGAACCTTAATACTTTAGCGTTAAAGTTGAAAATCTATTAAAGAAATTTGACAGATTGTAGTAGCTTGATGTGCTGGCGTCTGTACATTCAAAGATCAGTGATACTTGCAAGCTGAAATAAAAAAAAAAAACATAGTTGCTATTGTTGATAAGCCTGACTGACTCTGAAGGCAGTCCCTCACTGGGAGCATTCTCTTGTAATGCTTTACAAGTTCTGTAGACTGCACAGGCCGCCAACAACTACGTAGTGCAGGCAGATAGTTGGAACCAGCAAGATAGGTTTAAACATATTATTATTAAATTGGTTGGAAGGGGCCCGTGGCTAAATAATAACAGCCGCACAGGTCGATCGGTCAGGTTAAACTACGCTTGCCGCGATTGGTCTGTGGATGGGTGACCATCTTTACATACCGAGACCCCTCCGTGCCTCGGAAAGCACGCTAAGCCGTTGATCCCGGCTGTCATTCGTGGATCTTTGACAGTCGTTACGGGTAGTCAGAAGCCCGAAAGTCTGACAACCAGTCTTACCAAGGGGTATCGTATTACCCAGTAACTGGGTTGTGGAGGTCAGACAGGCAGTCGCTCCATGTAAAACTTACTTTTACTTTCGTTTGTATCTTATATTGTGTGATTCAACTAACGATATCTTGTATGTACTTACTACTATTTATCTCTGTGCTAGTGCTGTGCACTTCTGTAAGTGACGAGCTCACAATTCCTAAAACTGTATGTGGTTTTTGTTTATGTATGTCGTAGTGAGTAAGTCGTTGAAGTGCCATATAAATAAATAAATAAAATACTGGTATTCAGCTTCATCCAGTTAGAGTGGAAGCCGACCCCAACATAGTTGGGAAAAAGGCTAGGCAGATGATTATTAAATAGGTTGAATTAACGCGGCTAGGTCACACGTAAGGAATACATTACATGCATATGCTCCCGCTGGGGTAGCGCCTTCAGCTAAGTTTTGAACTGACACAACGAAGATTAAAATAGAAGCGCTAAAAAGAAATGACGACCACACTCTGCAGCTAATACCTCTCTGTTTTGCGATGCAGTATATAATATTATGATGGCTCGTACAGCTCGTGCCGTCATAGAAGAAAAATTGCTTACAGCCTACAGTATAAGTTACATCACGCAACATACTAAAGAAAAACCATTTCACTGCCTTCCCTTCCGGGACGTATCGTACATAACCGTGATGGACACAGTGTTTAATGGACTTCCAATGGTCTAGACTTCATGTTGCTAATGTTGCTATACTTACGCTTATCCGTAACAGAGTACTGATAGACTTGTGATGATACCGTCAGCTATACAGTAGAACGTCATGACCATTATCTTAAGCCTTTATAACACTACACGATATTCATACCCTGTACATTATGTAAACCGTTTTTTGACAGATGGAACTAGTGATTGCAGCAACACACAATACATTGAGTGATACACGTACGGTATTATAATGTGTGTAAGAAGCCATAAATAATTCAATAAGATAAGGCAGCTTATATATTAATTTTATTATGTATTTTAAAGTTAACTTTACATAATCAGCCCCAGCAGTCTCGACATTCATAGCGATCGCTTTACGACCGAATTCGGTCGCAAAGTCCTGTCACTCCATACATTTTACCTGTCAATTCGGGACTTTGCGACCGAATTCGGTCGTAAAGCGATCGCTATGAATGTCAAGACTGGTAGGGCTGGAATGGTTCGTTCTAAGACAGCTGTCAAAAAATTAGGTGATGTGTCTTTTAAATAGGGACCCTTCCTCCCTTTTTCTTATTACACCATCGACCACCAAGGGTCCCTGAATATCGCGTAGTGTAATAAGGCTTTTAGTAGTAACGCTCACAAAGTAGTTAGATTTCCCGTACATTCTTTGAGCAGAGTACGTTGGTAGAATGTTCTGCTACCAAACCTTGCTGTTATTTGAAGGAGAGTCATATCAGTGAAATTGCAGCACTTAATTGTGAATGGAAATATTGATATCGATGGATCGGGGAAGGTTATTAGAAAGTTTCAATAATATCAGGGGATATGATGTCATTTTCTATGTGCAGATCAGTTAAATAGCTCATTAAAAGACAATACATAATCAAATCTACTGTTGTGATATATGTATAGAAGATGAAGCTTTATAGGAGTGAACTAAGAAAGGATTTTTTCTGAACAAACTTGGCATGAAACATTTGTGAACAGGTCAAACTCGGCACGAAACATTTCTGAACAGGTCAAACTGTGTGGCTTGAAAGTTTATGCAAACAAATCCACGGGGAAAACCTAGTATCAATCAAACCTGAAGAAGCAATACCGAAGTCATGTCCAACCTTATCTCCCTATCATGGACACACGACTTTATTATTAGTGTAGGAATTTTCATTACAACACTACAAGTAGTCTACTCAAATTATCGACAATATCAGTGTTAAAATGAAAGTTCGTGCGAACTGCCATGTGTGGGCCGTAATGACTTAGCTTAGCCCGTTGGCTTTGCTCATTAGTCGGCTAGAGTGTCGATATATCAGATTCGATTCGAGTAAAGGGGGTCCTCTATCGATTTAATCTTCGCAGTGGCGTGAGAGGTAGTGAGATTATTAAACGATGGCTTATCTATTTTATTTGGATTTTTTTGTTTTTGTAGGTGGAACATGATTGCTACGGTTTTGGGTTTGGTTCTGCCTGTAAATAAAGTTGGTTTTTGAAGAATCGTTACGTTGTACTAAAAACATATTATTTTAGGACTGCAAGGCCCGTAATTCGTGCTTAATAAAACTAACTCCATTTTGGCTGCTGGTAAAACAATTTTATTCTATAAATTCATTTATAAATAATGTTAAACAATCTGTTTTAAATAAATTTGACGATAGTTAATATTGAATGTATTGTATTTATGAATAATAGATACTAGCATTTAAAGCATGCCATTTGACATAAATATTAAACTCTAGCATAGATATATAAATGATTATGCTTATGAACTGTTATGATAACGTAGTTATTATAGATACCGATTTATATTTCAGGATTTTTAATGTTTCATAAGTATTTCCAATTTATAGAGACAGTGTTTTCTCCTAAATTCCATTTTCACATACAGAATTATAAGGTAACAAGAGAAATGAAAACTACAGCCAATACCCGCTTGTTACTATTAAAATAATATTATTGTAAAGCGCCCAAAACCAAAATCTTCATCGAAAGATGATTGATATCAATCGACCTCTTTGATCTTTCATTTTGACAATACAACAACATTCATTGCGTCATTTGCGCTGTCATACAGACAAATTTTCCAAACATATGAAGCAATGGTTGAATATTTTTTTATCAAAATTCTTCTGATTGTGATTTAAAGTATGTATTTCCGACTTCACCCAAAACACACAAACAGACAGCTCCAAAGAGTTTCCATAGCAAAGCGACGTGTGACAAAAACAGCGACTTTCACACTATAAGCTGCACATAAACATATAAATGATGACATTTCTGAGTACTGGTCGCGCATCATGAGGCGTAGTTATTATATCGTCATTATCGAGGCTTCCTTGACTGAATGCAATCTACTGGTTTAACTGTTTGTTGTACTGTAGTTCCGTTTCATTTCTTATTTTGTTTTGTTACTGTTTTTCTGTAACGGTGGGGACAACAAAGGTGTTTTTTAGTGCTTTAGGAAAATGTACTTCCTGTTATATAGTCTAAAGGTCTAGTTCGGTTTGAAGGAGATAAATATTTGCGTCATTAACGACCTTAAAAGGCATTCCGAATAGGGCAGCATCTTTGTTTATTGAAGTCACATACATTAATTTTCTAGCTTTACAATTATTGCTCTCTAGCTCCTGTGAAATTTCTAGTTCCCCCGTCACAACGCATCGCCTGCCCGCGCTATTACTTACGTTTTCGCTTAGGTACTGTTCTTTCTCTCTCTTTTTATTTTTGCTCGACTTCCAAGGGCTAGGACCCTTAGGAGTCGAGCAAAAATAAAAAAAGGTAATGTTAAGCCTTCCTCAAGAATTGGGCTATCGATTGCAAAAATATTTTTTCAAGTCCGACTGCTAGTTTCAGAGTTTAGCGCGTCCAAACATACAAACTCTTCAGCTTTAGTATTAGTGTAGAGCAGAGTTTTTCAACGTGTGGGTCGCGACCCCCTACGAGGTCACCAAGCCTCTTAAATGGGGCCGCCGTTTCTTTAAAATTATAGGATGTTCCAAATGGAACCAAACACTTTCAAAGCTTCAGTGGTTGACTATGAGAATTCTATTTTTCTGTTTAACCAAAAGGTACCCTAGGTGACAGACTTGAATTCCAAGTTAGAAGCAGCGGAGGGAAGGGGGTCGCGAAATATTTTCCGTACTAAGGGGGCCACGCCATGAAAAAGGTTGAAAAACACTGGTGTAGAGTATAGATTCTAAGAAATCGTAAACGAAGCGTCAGAAAATCGATTTAGGTAAATCGTTTCGTCCCTATCCGAATGACACATAGAGATTTAAAATCAGACGGACACACATGTGGTATAAACGACATAGATGGTGCTCCATAAAGCTGAGCCTTTTCTTAAACTTGACATGCCAAATAAACAGCCGGGTACAACGCAAAACAGGCGACAAAAACATTTTGACACGTTTGTCGAATTGAAAACCCTTTCTATAAAATAGGCAAACACTAATCCAAACCTTCTACTCTTTCAACCAACCAATTACTAACAGCCATCTTTTTTCACAGCAAGTCGCCACCCCGACAGTTGTCAAGAAGATCCTGCGACTAAAACAAGAGAACCCCGGTATGTTCGCGTGGGAGATTCGGGAGAGACTGCTGAGCGCGAGAGTGTGTGAACCCCACTCTATACCGTCAGTGTCCAGTGTGAACAGGATACTCAGAAACAGTGGGCTTGCGTGGAGCGATGACGATACTAGGAGTGCACATGGTAAGGATTTAGGAGTTGATTTTTTTTATTGATATTCAGTAATTATGATAATGTTTCTCGCTTAGTGTAATTTTCCCGTAGGTACTTACAATGCCAATGCATTCCACAACTTTCTTTGATAAATCCTTTACTGTCCAGGCCGCTCCTTTGTGGAATGCATTGCCAGTTGAAATAAAACGCGCGCAGTCGTTACAGGTGTTCAAAAGACTTGTAAAGGAGCACTACTTGTCGTTGTGATCTTGTTGTCCTAACTGCAATCATCTTTTATTTTTGTTGCTTGTATATATAGTATGTATGTATTTATGTATCTATAATTTTGGATATGTATATATTTGTATATCTATTTTAGTTTATTGTATACATAATGTTTGCACCAACGACAGTCCCATTTTATGTCAAGGAAAATCACTGTTCATTCTAAGGTTGCTTGGAAGAGATCGCAGTAATGCGATAAGGCCGCCCATTGTATATTTTGTAGTGTGCCATGTATTTTTTATGCTATGTATTTTTGTGGTGTACAATAAAGTATAAATAAATAAAAAGTACTTTGAATATACAGTTATGATAGTGGTAACGTTAGCTAGCAAAAACGAGAGGAAGGTTATGAAAAAATCTTTAATCAAAGCGTGCATCTCAAAAAGATAAAATTTATAGTATTTCAGTTCCTCTCGTTTCGGCCAGCAAAGAACCATCAAAAACGCATAACTTAACACAATACTTAACATCCAAATGTACGATTCAACTATTTTATAACCGTTAACAAGATCGTCATCACACACTTGACGCGTCATCAAATGTTTTTATTTCATTAACACCTCTTTTTCACCTAAAAAAGTCGTTACTTAAACATCAAAACCAAATAAAGAACGTGAATGGAACGAGTCTAGCATCAAATTCGAATAAAGAACGTTAAATAGACAACATTGAAAATAAACTGAATTAACTAATTAATGGCATTATAGACTTAAATTCTCAGCGTTTTACAGACAGGTGTCAGGAAGTCCCTAGCACTATAAAATGTTATTTTTTATTTAATTACACTTAAATCTTGGGTGGACATATTTAAAAGGCATTAAATCCGGTGTGACTATGCGTAGGAGTATTATCCGAGACATTGTTGAGTTATGTTGGTGATTTAACAAAGTTCTAGTTGTTTTACAGGAAAAATAAAAGAAAGAGTTATGTTAGGCTAACCTAGTTTGCATATTGTTCGTGAATTGTGTTAAAATCACCAGGCATCAAACTAGCCTAAACTAGCTAGTAGAAACCATATACAAAATTAAAGGTTATAATTAATTACTCAGACACCGAGACGCTCTTAAACGATTAAAATCTTTTCGTCGGTTAACATTTATATTTAAAACTTATCTCTTTTCTTTACAGAATCGTACCACCAACCGGACATACCACCAAACATGATGGAATATATGTCAATGAAGAACTCTCTACCCCCCTCAGCGATACCGTCACAACAGAGCTCCCCCTACTTCGCGCACACGGCCGTCAGGGTCCCACCACCACAACACACAGACCCGACCCAGTTGTACGACCGACGACTGGCAACATCCTGGCTTCTAGCCAATCAGGTGCAAGCACAAGGCCTTCTAAAACCTTACCCAATAAATCCTTGGCAAAGAATAATGTTGCCATACCACGACTCCAAAAACTTCTCTCCATACGCATTGAGTTTACACAACGATCTCCTAAACCGAATAAACCCAGATGAGGTGAAGTCGGAAAATTCAGAACATATTTCTGTTGAAGCGAGCGACGATAGCACGGACAGGCCCGATGTAGACGATGACCAGAAATCCCAAGAAAAAGAAAAAAAGAAGAACCCGTATTCTATAGAGGAACTTTTGAAAAAGCCGGATAAAATGGTGAATGTCAATCCGATTGGTTTCCAGAACTTTCTACGGCAGCCTAGTGGGAGTATGATAGAAAGTAGCCAAGATGTTAGCAACAGAAGTTCGCCAGCGAGTTTCTGTTCGGTACAGAGTGGAGTTTCAAATGATTGCTTCTCTGAATCCGCCAGCTCGGAAATTAAGGCAGGGAATTGATTTGTTAAACCAACTGTAAATCAGTCAATCTCAATCAAAAATACTGGTAATGAGCCCAACATAGTTTAGAAAAGGCTCGGCAGGAGCCTTTTCTAAACTATGTTGGGCTCATTACCAGTACTTTACATGGAGCGACTGCCTATCTGACCTCCAGAACCCAATTACTGGGTGATACAATACCCCTTGGTAACACCAGCTGTAAATCTAAGTACCTAATTGTTTCACACGAATTAAAAAGCAAGTTCAGTGTATTAACATAGTAACATACTAACTAATCGCAGTACCTACCACACAAACTATTGTACAGTAAACTTCAAAAAATATTTTCGAAAAGTTTTTTTATAAAATTCCCTTCGTACAATTAGGTAATTGTGAATAGATAATGTCTCGCTTTAGCTATTTATAGTTGGTCTATAGTAAATTATGCTGGATTTATTTTGAACATACCAACTACAAACAATAGTACATGTTTGTCGCAACGCCATCTATTGGAAAAAAAACTAATTAGGTAGCTTCAATTTACTTTTGTATAAATAGAGCATAATAATATTGTACATAATTAATGCCATATTATTCCATCATAGATACTTATTTTGAGTAACGTGTCCTTATTATGTAGTAAATTAAATAGAGGATTCGGAAAATACATAGATTGTAGATAAGTAGGTAAGTAAAAGTGTAAGAATGTTGTAATAAATTATTTTGTTGAAAGTTAGAAAGTAAACAGATATTTTAATTAAATTCTAATAATTAAGGTGATTGTAAATTTTTAACAAATGGAAGAACATTATCAAATATTACATGATTAAATTAATAACGCCTCATCATCATCTGCCTAGACTTTTCCCAACTATGTTGGGGTCGGCTTCCAGTCGAACAGGACGCAGCCGAATACCAGTATTTTACATGGAGTGACTGCCTATCTGACCTCTACAACCCAGTAACTGGGTAACACGGACACTCGGGCTTCTCGCTACCCGATAATTTAAAAACTTCGCCCTTATTTATATATCAGTTTGTACATTTTTCGTTTCGGATGGACAATCACCTTAACGCCCAATAATTATACGTAATTAATTATATTTATAATTATAATTCTGTGATATTGTAGGAAGTATGTGTAAATTAGATCAATAATCCTCTTTGAAAATAATCATTCCTCTAGAGACCGTAAGTTTTTAGTGTTATAAATAGCTATTTTATTGTACTTAGTTATAGTTAAGATAGTTGTATTGTATATAATGTAATCACAGTAGTTGTTTATTTATGAAATGGCACAATAAACCAAATACAAATTAAAAGCTTGTTCTTATTTCATTGGCGACTGATGGCGATGTAGGTTGTAGATTCAAACCTAGGCAAGCAATTTGTATAAATTATTTCATCATCACCGCCCTCAAAACGGTGAAGGAAAAAATTGTGAGGAAACCGGCCTAGAATCAAAAATTCTAAGACTTGACTTCTACTAACCCGAGCTCGGCCCTCAGGGTGGCTTACAGCCCACTCTCTTTCACCGAGAGGAGGCCTGTGTCCCAGCAGTGGGAACATTATAGGCTTATTATGCATACCAACCTCTCCAAAACACTTACCTACTTTTATACTCCGAAGGATTTTGAAAAAAAAAATCCTATAACATTGCTTCATGTTTGAAAATTTCGTCTGCTCGATAATTTTATTTATTACGGAACTAATGTTGTTGAGCTGTCAAAATTAAAGGCATTACAATTGCTACGCAACTACCCCGCTGGTTATTGAGTAGGTTTATTACCCGTCTCTACAATTCCAAATTGAAATAACTACTTACAGTAGGCCTCACGTCACTGATAAGCCGCACCCTAATTGCGTAACACACTATTTAATCTCAATCTGAATCATTTTGAAGGATATTGCTAATCCATTGCTTCATACGTTCCAAAAATGTTTCTGCTCATCAACGTAATGTTCTATGTTACGGGTTTGGTTTCCGCACTTAGTCCTTCAGGTGGACCATTGTGCGTGGGCCATGGCGGCCGTCGGTGGTTATTCCACCCCGCCCACCTCCCTCCAGAAGCTTATTAGGTCTCCTGGTCTATTGAGAACGTCTGTGTAGGATCTGGGTATCCCGAGGGTTTCCGACCTAATCTGGGTGACGCCTATGCACTCAAAGAGCACATGCGCGGCTGTTTCCTCAGCCTCCATGCAAGCTCTGCACAGGGGACTGTCCGTTATGCCTATCATGTGGAAGTGTTTGTTTAGTGAGCAGTGTCCCGTGATGGTCCCCGTCACCAGGCGCAGGCCTTTCCTGTCCAAGCGTAGTAATCTTTAAAGATTACTCATCAACGTAAATAACGCATTGAATGTTGTTGAACTGTCCAAATGAAATCCATATTTCTACTGATAGTGTGTTACGCAGTTATCCCGCTGCGCTGGCCTCGCATTCTATTGAAACTCCGTACCTACCTACTTCGCTCGGCTAGGCCAGCTCACTCAAGATCAAAGTGGTGGTCAACCTCTGACGTGTGGTTTACAGTACCTAGCTATTCACCTAGGATGGAGTTACCTACCTCCTCATCTTCATCAGTTCACTCGAAAGACGTCCACAGCTAGACATAGTCCTCCAAGCATCGCCACTTCGACCCGTTCTGTGCTTCTCGCATCCAGCGGATTCCTGCGGTCTTCACAAGGTCGTCTGTCCTACTCGTGGGAGGCCTTCCAACGCTACGTCTTCCGGTACGCGGTCGCCGCTCCAGAACCTTTCGGCCCCATCGGCCAACTGTTCTGCGATCAATGATCCCTGCCCACTGCCACTAAGGTAATTCTTCGGTCAGTGTCGGTCACCTTGGTTCTCCTGCAGATCTGATCATTACCGCGGTTCGGTTACCGACCTGTTTATCTAAAATAAAGATCTACGCTAATCAACGCTTGCTTTAGTCAGTAAAGTCAAAAAAACGTCGTTCATTAAAAATTGGATCGAAAAAAAGTCGTAAGTGTACATACGCCGTTCTTAATCTCAGGGCTCAAGATTATGCCATGCGTAATGACCCCTACAATATGCAAATTGTGTGTAATAGATGTATTATGGAAATACGCCGCCGACCGGAAACTTCGTAATTTCATAGATTTTGTTTTGCTCCATTCTGAATTGGTCATTTCACGCGACATTTCTTAGGAATTACAATTTACTTGGTCATTAAGAATGTAAGATTTCATTTTAATTTGAAATGTGATTTAAATGTAATAGGCTTAGGCCCGGGCTACACGATGTTAGTTCTTGAAGCTAGGATAGCAAGTAAGTAATCCTGGCTTAACACAGGCTAAAGCAGGACACATAATTACGTATCACATTATTTGTAAGGATATTGCTAATCCATTGCTTCATATGTTCGAAAAATGTGTCTACTCAACAACATAAATAACACAATGAATGTTGTTGAACTGTCAAAATGAAAGCCATTGCTACTGCTAGTGTGTTGCGCAATTACCCCGCTGTTTACACGAAGCTAGGAAATTTTAAGCCAAGAATTGCAGTGATTTAGTCCGTAGAGTAAACTAATCCGATTGGATACACACTTTGCCCGGATAGTAAAGTCAGTGGTGGGGGGCGCTACTAGCTCAAAAATGAACCCAGTTCTATTAAACTATCACACTAGCTTACTATCTTTCACACTAGCTTACTATCTTTCTCACTAGCTTACATATTCAGCCAAAAGTTTTCCCACTGCTACGACTCAGGCCTCCTCTCTCTAATCCACCACGCAGGCCCAGCGCGGGTTGGTAAATGTCACAATGTCTTCGAATGTTTGGTTCTAGGACATGCCGATTTCCTTACGATGTTTTCCTTCACCGTTTTGAGAGCAGTGGTGATGAAATACACAAACTAGAGTGCCAGTCTGGGTTCGAACTCACGACCTACAACTCGTAAGTCCGGGCCGATACCACTGGGCCACCACTGCTTAACTGCTCACTAGCTTACTAGCTTAAAAATAAGGATAGTTCTGTATACACGAGGTTAGAGTGATTAACTTGCTAGCTTACTAGCACGCTCTTTTATCTTAGCTTAACAAACTAGCCTCGTGTAACCCGGGCATTAGAGCTTAGTTGGGAATTATTAGGTCACATATGAATAATAATCTAAAGGCCACTAATAATTATCGTGGTAGGTAGGCATTGGAACATACATAGGTAATTTAGATCAGCTCACAGATATTGTACAGACGCCAGCAGGTCAAGCTACCCGAAACTGTACGATTGTAGTAGGTAGCTTGATGTGCTGGCGTCTGTACGTACAGACGCCAGCACATCAAATTTCTTTAAAAGATTTTCAACTTTGTCGCTAAAGCTAATAGGTTCAAGGTTTTGTTTGTAATCTATTTCTATACAAATAAATAAAATTAATGTGTGTATTTGTAATGTCTAAATAACAGTTTTTTACTAAATGCATATGCCTCCTCCCTGAGATAAACGAGTACAAGCTATTCGCTAAAATCCTCGCTAATCGACTTACCCGTGAACCAGCCCATCGAGCAGGCCTGCTTCCGCAGCGGATATCCATCCATCGACCATATCCACACGGTAAAGCAACTGATGGAGAAGTGCCAAGAGTATAACCGACCCCTGTGCATGGCTTTCGTCAACTACGAGAAGGCCTTCGATAGTGTCTAATATTGGGCCATGTTCCATGCTGCCACATCGATTACCGTTACGTGGATGTGCTGTGGGAACTTTACCTACACCTCGTCCACTCTGCAGGTCCGCATACATACCTACCCTATCTAAACTCGTAGGTATCGATCAAACCCGTTTGATGAACATGGCGACCATTTCACCGAAACTTTTCACAGCAGTCCTAAAAGAAATAGTTACTTTTCATCATCAATGGGCCTACCTGTCCCACTTAGGATTTGCAGATGACCTTGTGCTTTTCGCTGAAAACTTCGATGATCTCCAAAAAATTATTCAAAACCTTTATGATGATTAGGATGAACATGGCCAGAAGAAGGTCATGGCAAACATCTTCAGCAATTCAAATCCTTCTGTCAAAGGCGACAATGAAACGTTGGAGATGGTTGACCAATATATCTATTTTGGCCATATTCTTTTATTTGGCAAAGAGCATCAACAAGCACGACAATACATTACACACACTTTTTTATAATAAAAATATTATTATTAGGCATAGAAGGTGTAATACTACTCTACTATACTAGAAATGAAAAATATTTGTCTTATTATGGTAGGTATTATTTTAACATTAAAACGCAACATGAAACAGAACAACATAACTAAACGCATTAGACATTTCATGACAGGTATAGTATTAGTGATGTACAACTGATTATTTTTAGTGACAATAGTCGACTTACTAAGAAAAAAGAATAAGTAACAACAGCTATCCTACCAAGAACTTGGGGTAGCAAATATATGGGGAAACAAATGCATGGTGGCATCTAAACAAGCAAGGTTATTAGTAATAACCTTGCTTGCCTTACCAAGTTCTTAGTAGGAGAACTAGAGTTCAGCAACAGTGAAAAGCGATGTAAATATGTTATTACTTGTGTTAATGTAATTAATTGTCAAAATAATAATAAACATTTAAAAATCACGTATAGTTACACAACTTTTTGTATAATTTTAATAAACACGCATATGCATGTTACAGAGTTTTATTTTGCAATGTTGATAAGCTTTTTTTCTAAACTAACTGTCACAACAAAGTCCATTGCACTGCTCTTTTCAACAATTGTAATGGTAGAGCCTACCTGCAGAAAGTAGTTAGCGGGACTTGTATGGTGAAGTTAATCAAAAAAATCGAATTTTAAATAAAGTTATTAAATGATTGTAAGAACATTAGTTGACTAACATTTATTACTAATAATTTCCCATCCCTAAACAATATTCAATGACTTTGACATGCCAGGAAATGTCAAACTCATTACTCAAATGTCAATCGATCGATCGTGATCAATTTCATTAAACGTGAAATATTGTTAATATTACTGACTTAAAAAAAATTAACAGCCTACAATCCCATTAACCCAAGAAAAATTGCAAAACAATCTAAAAATGGAATCAGACAATTTGACAAAACAGGTACGTTACATTACCATAAAAGTTTATTTCTTCCAGTTTGTATCGTGGTATTATTTTCTTTTAATTTGTTTTTATCAGGCAGAGGAAGTGGAAGCATTGAGCTCAATCTATGGTGACGACTGGATCACAGAGAGCGAAGTAACGAGGTCGTATAGCATCAAAATAGAAGAGAATAAAAATGAAGTTAGGCTGTATGTGACGATGCCTGCTGACTATCCTTCTCAGGGGCCTCCGAAATATGAGTTGTCTGCTCCATGGATGGAAAGGAAAGCTAAAACCCAGCTGCACCATACCTTGGATGAAGTTTATTTGTGAGTATTCCAGATAATTTATGACAAAACTTGCTTTACTTGTTGCCTGCTGTTGCGTACTCCAACTTCAAGTACTCCATGAGTGCATCATGTCGTGGTATTAAAAACTCCTTTGCACTTCTAGTTGTAGAGGCTGAGCATACATTTTACCTTTTTTATATTTAGTGTTTGTGGCTGTGCATTTTTTGTCAGTTATTTTGATTCCGTTACTATTAATGTAATTTTAATAATAATTAATAATGTAATTTTATTTTATTTTTTATTTATTCAGACAGGGTTACAAATATATATATATATTTTAATTTTCACTATCACTGTTTTACTTGTTTTATTTAGTTTTAAGTTCTATGTTTCTAATATCCAGTGGCATAACTATACCCTCCGAGGCCCATGGCAAATTCATGGGAGGGCCCTCCCTCAATGTAAAGAAACTCACCGACGTTATAATTATTTTTTTATATTTTACTTCGCCCGCGTAGATTTCGTAATTTCCCCTACAAAATTGAATACCGGCTTCGTTGGTCTAGTGGTCGAACAAAGTTCGCATTTCTATACTTGATCCTCTTGTGCTCATGGCCCTCTCAGGGCAGGGGCCTCCTCCGGCTATGTTACGATCCTCTTGTGTTCATAGCCCTCTTGGGGCAGGCCCCGTGGCATTTTGCTCCTCCTGTCACCCTATTGTTACGCCACTGCTAATATCTTACTTACTCACGTTTTGTTGTTTTACATGACTTTCTTAGGAGGTAAGTTCAGTTTGCACTGTTACTAATAATTTTAAATACAAGGTCTAGAAAGCAGGTTGTGTAGATATCGTTTTAGTTTTAGTCAAAGTAATTGTGTTATTTGATGCTGATAATAGATATCAACTAAGGGCCTGTGTGCCTATGACGTAGTAGGGGCTTTCTCCAGCATTTGGATAAATTCATATGGCAGATATTTTCATTAAAAAATGATTCTATTTTTTTTTTCTTATCTGGTGGACAGTGCTCATCTAGTCAACTCAAGTCAAGCTAATTATTCTATTGACATGGAGAATAATATTGGATAATGTTGCTGTAAATTATATATATAATTATAAATTGTAAATTTAAAAAGTATCAAAACTCAAAACTCAAAATATTTATTTCAATTAAACCATTACAGGCACTTTTGAATTGTCAAGGGGTCGGTCAGTCAGAAAAATGAAGCTAGTTGCCCATTCCAAAGCGTAGGTACCTATGGAGAAGAACGGGCAAGAAACTACACTCTTTTAAATCAATATAATATGGTTACAAAGTATTGGTTACATCATTCATGTTAGAAATTATGCATGTGAGAATGATGCAGAACGTTAAAAGCGTCCGTAATGAAAAGTTTAGGAAAATAAAAATAAGAACAATTCAAATATTAAATTAAATTAAAATAAGCCATGGCAGCAAAAAGATGACCAATCCCTACTGACGGCGCCCGTTCACGAACATGACGCATGGATTAGCACCATTCAGCTCAACCATTTTGAAGGGAGCCAAATGATCCAACACATGCGCCACCGTCAGCGAGACATTTGAGTGAGCATGACATACTCTCTGCTGCCAGGGCACATTCAAGTCAATGAAAGACGTACCCAGTAAATGGTAGCTTTATAGTATGTACATAGTACTCACACATGTGCTATACAATTATACAATACTAGGAGATTGAGTTTATATAATGCAAAAAAAAGTATTTTAAAATCTTCAGCAGCTCCAACAGTATTTTCAAATGCTAATCAATTTATTTATGCGTCCTTATGGAGCAGGACCAGCGTTTAGCCAAGCATTTTTATCAGCGATGTAATCCCCCAATTTATAATATGCCTGGCTGCATAGTGTGCGTTTTATACAAGATTTAAATTTCGTTTCATTCTGTTCTATTATGTGGGGAGGTATTTTATTGTAACATTTTAAACAGTACCCCATGAAAGATGAATCTACTTTATCTATACGGTTATAAATAAAAAGAATATTCTAACTTGGATAGGATAAACAGAAAACTTAAATACATACAAGAACGAAGCAACTGTAAGAATTTCCCAATCAACCTTGAGCCTTAATGCTTTAGTGATAAAGTTGAAAATCTATTAAAGAAATTTAACAGATTGTAGTAGCTTGATGTGCTGGCGTCTGTACAAGGAAATATTAAATATCTCCCAAGCTATACGATACACACGCATCAGCCTATTAGCTGCTAGTGTGTCTAACCAAAAAATATTAATAAGAAAAATATAATTTATTTTTTGTACAAAATTTCAGAGAGAACATAGGAGAACATGTGGTGTTCCAATGGGTGGAGAAAATAAGAGAAGTGTTGCAAGCAATTAAACCTCCTGAGAAGAAAGTAGAAGCTAAACCAGTTGCTGTTGAATCATTAGACTTGGCTTTGGTGAGTTTTGGTTTATTATTTATGTAACAGAAAAATTTAGGGCCATCACCCACTGGTGGCAATAGAAATATAACTTATTTGTATGTCAATAAAATGGAAATTTCATCGGCAACGATGCCGCGGCATCCTTAGGCATGCCGCGATGTCCTTTGGCATCATCATTGAAATTTCAATTTTATTGTCATACATATAAGTTATATTTCTATTCGTCACATACAAAATCCCTTGCTGTGCTGTGCCACCAGTGGGCGCCGGCCCTTGCCCTTGCTTTACTCAGTTATTGTCATAATTTTAACATAGGCAATGTTAATCTGGAATAGCATAGGTTCCTAATGTGAATAAAGTATTTTTTTAATTCAAACACATTAAAAACTCATTAACAACACATTCGAATTTAAAAATATTTGAGATATACATAGGTATATCTCAAATCTTTTAATTAAAATTCGAACACATTAACAACACATACAACACACTAATCTTGAAGATTACAATCATAGACTTAATCAGAGAGTACAGACGCCAGCACATAAAGCTACCCGAAACTGTCAAATTTTCCCAATCAACCTTGAACCTAATGCTTTAGCGATAACGTTGAAAATCTATTAAAGAAATTTAACAGATCGTAGTAGCTTGATGTGCTGGCGTCTGTACATAAATTGTAGAAGTATACTTATTACAGGTAAAGAAGAAAGTTCGTATTTTAAGAACTACAATATAATGCTGAAAGATTTTCAAAATGCGTCTAGTTTAGTAGTGTCCGACATCCACTAAGCCAATTATAAAATAAGTATAATACTGTCGCTGTGGACACATGCGGACTGATCCATGTTTCACATCAAAAGTTACTAAAACTGTGATTAGTTTTACCATATTTTTTTACTCCCATAACCAAGTGTCTTTTCATCACTATCTTCCTGCCCTAGTCTCAAGTAGGTAGTACAATCAGATACTAGTCTTACCAAGGAGTATTGTTTAACCCAGGAACTGGGTTATGGAGATCAGATAGGCAGTTGCTCCTTGTAAAATATAGTATGTATTCAGCTGAATCCGTTTTGACTGGAAACTGACCCCAACACAGTTAGGAATAGGTTAGGTGGATGATGAACCTTCGAGACGTATCAGGCCATCATTAAAATAACATAAAACCTACAAATAAAGATCTCCCATGGTTGGTCACAGGTTGCGGTATGGTAAACGAGACGATACAAGTTTTATTGTTATGACGGCTAATAACCGTATAGTGCCCTTGAAAGTGTTAAATCGTTTTTCTTTCTCAAGTATTATCTCCTATCACAGAACTAAGATAACACCACTGACCTCTAATATCTCATCACATTTTTATTTAATTTTCAGCTAGATATAAACTGTCCTGAAATCACTCACGGTGAAGTGATCATAGACAGAAAGAGCTCCTTCCAAGGGCATGCGGCTGAAGTACACAGTATGGAAGATGTCAAGTAAGTCAAAAATAATAATATGATTGTTCAGATTATCACACTATGGCCAGAGATCGCATCAAATAGATAGGTGAAAAGGGACAGAGGAGACACAATATAGGCAGTTTAGCAAACTCTTGACTTGAACGTACGAACAAAAAAAAATAAAAAATGTGATACTAAATATATTTAATGAATGATATACAAAAATAAAACCAACCAAAAATGTAAGTTTCACTGACATTGAAAATTTTACTGTAGTAAACGTTTACGTGGCAACCGCTGTCATAAAACAACAAAGCGAGACGACACGAGAAATCCCATATCCATTCACACTCACATCTTTTATGACCGTGACTGTCATTAGTACTGCACTTTTATAAGAATTTGTAAGCAACCTATTAAAAATACATCTGAAACATTTTTCAGCGCCGTCCTTACAAAACTAAAGCTAAACAAGAAGATAATGCACGCCACACACAACATGTACGCTTACCGCATAGAACGTAAGACAGCTAAGGGTGCGACTATACTGCAGGATTGTGACGACGATGGCGAGGCGCACGCCGGGGGCAGGATGCTGCATCTACTGCAGATACTTGACCAGAAGAATACCATCGTTGTTGTCTCGCGATGGTAAGAGAGACACTATTTATCTAAACCAGGCTTTTTTAGGTTTCACTATTCTCACCAATGCTACTCCTGTATACCGGGAACTACAACAACCAGAAATGGTCAGAAACTATGACACTCAGCAATCCCCAGGAATTCAAGTCTTGGAAAAGTTTAATCTGAGATAAAAACTGGATGAGTAGGAAATTATAGCAATCAAAGTTATTACTTCTCTCCACATATCGAAAAGGAGACAAAAAAAGCTAGCCATAGAAACCATGGTATTTTAACAACTTGGTCTTGTCTCAAATTGTATAGCACGGCAGATTAATTAATAAAAATGTATGGTAATGGTCTTATATGAGCTGTTACATTTGGCTCCAATTATAAGCCATATTGTTTCATTGGCTTTAACGCATTAACTGCTGAATTATTAGCGAACTTTTCGCAAATGCTAAATATATAGCTCACTAACCCCTGTGCGACAAACGTTCATACGCGTTCAAATAATTTTCGTGTGGTGCTATGAACGCGCATGCGCGGTTGAAGAAAGTTTTACCCAGTGCGGCTGGCCGCATTAGTTGACGCTTCTGTGCGTTTGAAAATTTTCGAGTTTGCACAATGGACGCACCCGTGCGTCCATTGTGCATTGCGCCGCACTCGAAGAAAGTTAAGTAAATTGTATGGACGCGCGTGCGCGCCGCTAGCACATGGCCAAAGCTTGAAAAACGCGCAGGCGCGTTGGCCGCAGTTAACGTGGAACTAACTCGACGCATTTCGTACTGAAATGTTGTGTTCACTAATTTCCATTCGTTCGTGCAGGTTAAGCCGTTGGTCCCGGATGTCATTCGTGGATCTTTACGGGTCGTCAGAAGCCCGAAAGTCTGACAACCAGTCTTACCAAGGGGTATCGTATTACCCAATAACTGGGTTGTGGTGGTCTGATAGGCAGTCGCTCCATGTATAATATTGGTATTCTAGCTGCATCCGGTTAGACTGGAAGCCGACCCCAACATAGTTGGGAAAAGGCTAGGCAGATGATGATTTACAATCCTACCTCATCTATTTCACCATTCCCTCGCATTACTGACCTCACTTTTCTATCTTCCCAGGTACGGAGGCATACAGCTAGGCCCCGACAGATTCAGACACATCAACAACGCGACAAGACAGGTTATACAACAAGCAGGCTTGTTAAAGAAATGACATTTAGCTTAGAACTTAGATGTAAGGTGCGAATATTAATAATGCATTCAAGCAACAGCTTTGTCGGTTGTTTCGGGATTATGATCACTATTGTGTGTTGTTTGGTATCAATCAATGTTTCAAATGTCATATGGCCGTTTTCACTGACACTAAGCGATAAGCGCGCTGTTGGATTTTCAACTTTCGGCGCTGAACCGAGTGTTGAAAATTCAACAGTTCCCTAGTATTAAAGAAAATGGGCGTTTTCCACCAGACTGTATAATGTTATTCTAAACACTAAACATACTCGTGGTTGTCGTGGTCATGAAACGTGCGAGTAGGAGGATGAATATCAAGTCATCTCGTTCCAACGTCTTGTGACATGACCGGTCACTGTGTTATTGTGTGCTGTGTTAAGAATATAGAGCTATAGAGCGAACTTTGACTTTGCTCCACCTAAGTTTTGTAGCGTTTCATACGAAAATGAACCTAATTTCTACTAAGTTAATGAAATGCTTTAATCACTTGTTAATTCATATGAAACGTTTCATAACAGTCGCTTTTATAAGAATATGCACATTCAAGTTATACGAATAAGGTTCATTTTCGTACGAAATGCTACTGTACTTAGTCTTAGTATGTGGCTTTACATCCTACAGAACCAGAATGATGATACCGAACCAAAAGGAACTATAATCGCTGATTAATCCACAAAGCTAGTCTTGAGTGCGTCTATTTTGTATAGACTGTATTCCTTAGTGTATGGCATAGAGTGCCTTTGTAATACGACTTATTTTTAAATCAGACATATTTATATATAAAGGACTTGTTAGTGTGTAGATACACACAAGCGGCACGCGAGAAGTCTTCTTATTTTCGTGTCGATGCTACTCTTCTTCGATATTTTATATTGTTTGAGCCTAGAAGGTGGCCACGTTGATTGCGGCATCAGTGGCGTTCATTAGGTCATCCAAGGTGCAGGTGAACGGGCACCTAGGGCACTCCAGCAAGTGTGGCAAACGCGAGAAGTATGGAAGAAAAGGACATGTTGCGCCGATCCCAAATAAATTGGGTATATTCCCATATGGATCTGTAGATGACGATATTCCCATATGGACTGCCACCAGGTGGCAATCTGCAATAACATTCCCAGTTGCCACCGGGTGGCAACTGGGAAGTTATTGCCGCCACTTCAAATCGCTGTACACTGCGGCGTGGATCGCCATCCCCCCCTCATCGTTGTCTGTCTTACGGCCGCGATGAGCGGATTGGCGGTCAGACTTTTCCAATGTGGTTTTATTAGTAGATAAGTGATATTATTAGGGACATACAAACATTTTCTTCATCGTAGTTGCTTTTAATCATAAAAACATGTTGTTAATTCGTATCACAGATAATTAAAGTATTTACAATAATTGAACTACCTAACAAAAGCTAATCATCAGGCAGTCACAGATATTCAAATTATATATTTTCAATAATCATGTTTTCACAATAAAATTACCACTACCTACATGTTCTTAAAATTTTGTACCTATCTTAAAAATGTAAATGGTAAAAAAATCTGGGTTGGCGATGTGTACAGTGATTTGAAGTGGGGCAATAACTTCCCAGTCGCAACCCGGTGGCAACTGGGAATTTTACTCCCGATTGTCACCTGGTGGCAATCCATGTGGGGGCGACTGGGAATATACCGTAGGGCAGGAGAATGATGATGGCACACGAGCAACCGTCTACAAAGCCCCGCTCGTGTATTTGAGTACCGTAGTCAAATACACGAACAGTACGTTGTCGACGGCTTCAGTTGCCATTTCTGTTGCCGCGTGCCGTTCGTGTGTATGCGCACTAAGGTGTAGACTGTAGAAACTGTTTTGAATGCTATATAAATTTCTTGTAAAATAAGTGTTTACTATATTAGATAATTTTATTTTTGACTCGAAAAAGATCCCAATTATGCAGTTTAACTTTTACTATTAGAAAAACACTATTGTTTTCCGTGAAAGAAAGAAAGAAAAACTATTTATTGCGCCTCGTACAGGATCATAAACTAAACTAAACACAGTTAAAAATAAAAATAAAACTAATTGTATAAAAAAGTGTGCGTGCAGATCGTGATGTAGTTTTTGAAAAATCTTTTGAAAATTCGTCTTCTCGAGCAATATTGTGTCTAGTTAAATGATACGAGTGAGAGGCTTAATATTATTTCGTACAAGAATTACCTATATATTTGTTTATGAACTAGCTACAAGTTCCTGACTAACTGACCGACTCCCTGACAACCTACAAGTACCTGTAATTGGTTTAATTGAAATATTTATTTCAATCAATATATTTAATTATGATATAACAATTATCACCTTTATTTCAATGTAAACATATAAATTATATTTTTAAATATTAGAATATAAAAAGTATAAAAACATTTAAAAATATAAAAAATTGTAGCCCACGGGTATTGGGAACAGGGTCCAAGCTACCGGTGGTCAGGGCTCCAGAGAGAGGAACCTCCTGACGATGCGAGCCGTGTCCAGAAGTACCGCTTTCTGAATCAAGCCCTTGATCCAGGTGCTCAACGAGAGCGTCCGCAGGTGTTGGTCAAGGCTCTTCGCTATTCTAAGCCATTGGCTGTCACGACTATCGGCACAACGATCGCTGAGTCCAATCCGGCATGTCGACAACCTCGCGAGCCAAGTCAAGATATTTGATTTATAACAATTATTATTATATATTTTTAAAGGCCTATTCTGGCTTTGTGATTTTATTAGATCTCTAGGTTTATATTTAGGTTACGAATTTTGAATTATTCTAATTTATGAAGTTGGTTAAAAATCAAGATCAGATTTTGCTGATGCCCCGCTTATCTCTGCAGTGGGTGAGTTTGAGAATAAATTGTAAGGTACAGTCAGCAACAAAAGTCAAATAACTCTGTTACTTTTACAAGTCATCTAAATTGATACAAAATGATGTGATACATTGGTTTTCACTATTTCATGTAACAGCAAAGAGTTAATGATTCTTAAATATTCTATTACTACATGTTTTTTTAAGAATATGTTGCTCAATAATTAAAATGAAGCCACAACAACTGAAGTGTTAACCGAATTTTGTTGCTGACCGTACCTACTGAATTTAACATTACATTTCCTGACAATATTCACTTTACTTATAAACGTTGTATAAAGTTAAGTAATGATTAACGTCTGCTTATCCATTAAATTTCGTGAATCTACACGTCATGTCATACTGATTAACTCACGATGTCGAGTTAGTATAGAATCGTTTTTGATTCGAATAAGTCTCATAATAAAACTGTATCAAATCCAACTCGATTAGATTCAGAACTCGGAAATGTCCGAAGAACGTAATGAAGATAAATGTTTTAAAACAAACCATTTTTATAAAACTTTGTACTTTATATTAGGTACAAATATTTACAAAATACGTTTCATGATTATAATATTTGTGCTATCTTTTATTGTTCCTTGCATTGTTGTCTGTTGTTTTTACTGTTATGCATTTCTTGTCCAAGAACTTCAGGAGATCCTGTAAATAAATGAATTGATAATTATTATAAGACAGATGATATTAAACAATTTTGTTTGAGAAACTACTATTATTTTTCCTCGTTACACCCAATAAATGAATCGAAGAGGCGATAACTGTTCTGACTTGGGGTATTTAGACGGGTCAAATACTACAACGCGCCACGTGACGGGGCGCAGGAAACGCGCCCCCGCGCGTGATTTTTTCATACAAATTCTATAAAAAAAGCGCTTACAGCGGAGAATTTAGCTACTTTTCCAGCGCCCCGTCGCGTGGCGCGTTGTATGTGATCCGCTAGGAGATTAAATATTGCACTAGCTACATTACACAGATTCGCAATGGGGTTTCCAGAAAGAGGAATACATTAATTATTACACTAAAGGCTGATTTTTCAAACGACAGATATTTTTTATTCGTGGAATATAATTGACGTCTGACAGTTTTTGTATGGAAGAACTGTCAAACATTCAAAATTATTCCTCTGATAAAATTATCTGGCGTTGAAAAAATCAGCCCTAGCCGCGGCTTTGAGTCAGAAAAATTATGGATATTTTTAGTTTTTATTTATTGGATTTTTTTACCGAAAATATAAAATAACAGTTCTGAGTCGGAAAAGAAAAGAAATCTATCGAGATGAAATGAACCATTAATAATTATATTGAGAATCCCCGGTGATACAAATAATGCATACGCATATGTACGGTCAACCGTCGGTGGTAAAACGAGAACTGCGAATACCACCCTTATTGTAAAGATAGAAAGGCACTGTCAAGATAAAATTCTCACCAGTCGTGTGGTGAAAATAAACGTAGTTTTTCAATAATATAATTATAGTCTCACCTTAGGATCATACCGGTGTCCATAACCAACCAGTTCTTTATGTATCACATCAATGTTGACTGGCTCGTATTTGAGTATCGCTTCCCTCAAAGATCGTCGACTTAATACGTAGTTATGGAATGCTATGTGAAGCGGTACGCGGCATGAGTGTATCTGTTGAATTTTATATTTTTAGTAAATATTATTAAGGGAAAATATTAATTTATTTTATGTCCATTTAAACCGCGCGGCCAACTCATAAAATTAACATTTTATTTTATGAATTTTATTGGGTTCTTCCATTTAGCAGCCTGGAGGCTGGATTTGTGCCCGGTTTATGGCCATAGGCTTGCATACTATTACACGGGACTTAAAACATAACTGTCGAAATATGGGGAACTGTATTACAGATCTGCCTACCCCTTTGTGGAACGTGTATACGCCTTTGCGTAGGGGTAAGGGTTAGGTACTAAATGAAAATACCTTTGAGACAAGCACTTATTAATTATTGAATTTAAATTAAGATATAAATACGACGTTACAAGATTGAAGATTGTCTGGGCCCGTTACAATCGTATAGGTAGGCATATCGACCGGTCGCTGATGGCGCGTGAACGAAAGGCGTGATAATACGTTATAAAATGGTTTATCGCAAGGGCGTAGATCGAGAAGAGTATACTGCAGGTGATTTGCCAAGATATTGAATAATAAACTCAATTTTTAGTGCCAATAAAGTACAAATTTGTACTAGCATCTACCTATGCATGATGCGTGCGGGTTTTTGCGCTTTATACAACTGAGAATAGTTAATCATTATTAAATGTCTTTATAAAATCGTCTGCTCTGGCTTTCTTTCGATTGAATGATTTTTTAATATTTACCTTGGCTTTTTCTCTCTTCTGAAACACCCAATCATCAGGATTGCAATCAACACTCCTAACAACTGCAACTTCACTAGTCACTTCATATCCACACACATCTGTAACTTCTTTTATTTCATCAGTCTTTGAAGAAGATGGTGCAGACAAAATATCTCCATCTCCTTCTAATACATTAGTCTTTGTAGAAGATGTTGCAGAGAACCTATTGTTTTCTCTTTCTAACTCATCAGTCTTTCTAGGATAAGCATGTAGTCTTGCTTCATGTGTTGGCTTCTTATAAACGAATTTTCTTGAAGATTTCACTGGCGTTTTTGAAGATGCTTTTCTTTTAGGAGATGGTGGCGACAAAATATCTCTATCTATTTCCAACTCATCAGGTTTTATAGGAGACGGTGCAGAGAATATATCTCTATTTCTGTCTAACTCATTCGTCTTTCTAGGCAAAACAAGTAGTCTTGTTTCATGACTTGGCTTCTTAGAAACGAATTTTCTTGGAGATTTCACTGGTGTATTTGAAGGTGAGATTATAGGAGATGTAATAAGTTTCTGCGGTGAAGATTCTTGTATATACGCGTTTGTTCTTGGTTTCTTAGAAGGCGATGGTTGATCCTCGTCTACCAGTTGTTGTATTGTCGGATGTGTTTGGTTGTAAAGGTGAGTGAGAATTTGTATAGCTGGAAAATTATAAAGTTACTGATTTAAGAGGAATTTGATCAGATACTACTTTTATAAAGGATTTTTTTATAGATTTCAATCAAAGGGCTGTTGAGTTTACACGACAATCATTCTAAACAGAGTCACAAACTGAATTTCGTGACAGAGAGGATCATTATTAGGACAAAAGAAAAATTAAAAGGTGATATATTATGGCCTAAAAAAGGGGTGACTACTGAGATTACGGCTAATACAAATGTATGGAAGAAGACATGCTGCGCCGAACCAAAATAAATTGGGACAAGGGCATGAGCAAGATTATGAGAAAGGCAAAAGGCTTACAAAGAACTTAACTTTAAGATATCAAAGTTTCTTACCCCTTTTTCTTTTAAAAGGTTTCAACCCATATCTATCCAACTCTCTGTTTCGTTGCGGCGTAGACATCGACGCGAAATCCGCCATTGGCGTTACATCAACAGTCTTGATGATATACTCACTATTTTTAGGTGTTTTAATATTAATTATACCATGATTACTTTTAAGAACTTCCTGAACTTTTATTGGACTAATTCCTCCAGCTTTATCCAATTGTGTTGATTCTTTTATATTAGTTTCAGTTTTTTTTACATAAACTTCGGGAAGAAAACTGTCTTCCACAGTACCATTATTATTTTCAATAAAATATGGTTGACATCCTTCACTCAAAGATTTTCTATAACTTCCAAGTTTAGTCACATTATCCAAAACAGATATACCGCCGAATTCGAAATTGTCTCTTGGAAAATCTCGCCTAGATTTGTGAAGAGAATAGTCTAATTCCTTATCTGAGATATGAAATACTTCGGAGTTTTGACTTGAATTTATATCAACATCATTATTTTCATCTACAATTTCTATATCATTATGGACCTCAGATGTGGACGAATCATATTTTAAGTTCAAACCTTTATCTTTCTCAATAACTTTGACGAAATTATCTCTTGTAAAATCACGCCGCAATTGGTGAAGAGAATAGTCCAATTCCTTATCTGAGATATGAAATACTTGGGAGTTTTGACTGGAATTTATAATAACATCATTATTTTCATCTACAATTTCTATATCATTATTAACTTCATATTTGGACGAATTATATTGTTGAGTTAGGCTACTGTCTTTCTCACTTTTTCTGAAGCTTTCACCGCCATTAATTATATCGCCGTCTTCAATTATAATTTCATCATAATCTATTGATACATCGTCTTGTTTTCCAAGACTACTATTGTTTGGAATATTTTGAAGTACTGTAACTGGTCTTTGAGACAAAAGTATTTCTTCAGAAGAACTTGAACCTTGGGTTAAATCTATATCTTCATTGGATTCTTTAGTTTCATTATGAGAACTATAATGCTCTTTAGATAGACCAGAATTCTGTTCAACTTCTTTACTATTTTCGGTGTTTGCTGAATGGTCATGAACAAAATCTTCATAAAAACTGATACTACATGATTCTGTGTTTCCTGTCTTTACTGGACTTGGATTATATTCTATAGAAGTATCTTGAGCTTGTGTTAAGTCAAAAACTTGACTTAGCGCTTTATTCCCAAAGAGAGATTTCTTAACTTTACCATTGGCAATATATTCGTCCTTGTCAACTATAATAGTATCATCTAAGGATGCTTTAGATTGCGAGTTGGCTACATCAACTAAAGGTAGACTGGTGTCAGTGGAATTGGAAGATTGAGTCAAATCCATACTTTCTACTGCTTTTTTAACTGGAGTTTGGATATTTGCTTGTATTTCCTTATCATCTTCATTTGAACTTTGAGTCAAATCAATGTTTTCTTTTGCAGTTTGATGTGAATCTGTATTTGGATGGTTTGAAAGTACTGTTATTTGATGTTCATCTGTAATATTCTGACTAATATTATCTGTAGCATTTTGTTTTGCCTCATTAGGAAAGTTTGTACTTACATTTACTACATTATTATCTATGTTAATACTATGATCTTTTATTGCACCCTTGTCTTCAGGAATTTGTGTCAAATCTATCTCTTTCAATTCTTCACGTATAGGTTGTGAGGAACCTACAATACAGTCAGTAATTTCCATAAAATCATTTGATTTTCTTTTAGTTACATTCTGAGATAGCTGAATACCTTTCTCAGAATTTTGTGATGCTGTAATATTAGCACACTGAGTTAAATCCATGATTTCTTGAGAATACAGTTTTGTTTTATGCTCTTGTGATAAAACAGTTATAGGTTTTGTAGTTTCCATTATGGATGATAGTTCATCATCAAAAATATCTGGTGAACAACTTCTGTATTGTTGATTAAATGTTAGTTTGTTACTAGTTTTTACATCTATTACTTCTCTAGGACTATTACTTATTGCTTGCTTGATGGGAGATATAATTTCAATTTCTTCACCTTCCAGTGATTTATCTTCAAACAGTCTCTTCACTGGTGACCTTATATCAAACATTTTGACTGGTGACTCCATATTATTAAATCCTTTTTGGAATGGAGATTTATTTTCAGTAACACCAACTTCATGAACATTACATCTTTTATCTTCACTTACTGTATCTTCTTCATCTTCTATTACAATTTTTGGAACATCACATTCTTTATATTTCTTCCTATAGTCAATTTCTTTAGAAGCAAAGATATCTTTTACAGATTTGATGGGCCCACTTAGTATGATATCCAGCTCATCCTGTGAGCAATCAATGTCTTTGAAATTCATTATAAAAGTATCAACAAGTTTTGGACTTTCAGGCCTACCAGGAATTTCTGACCAATCTCTTAGTAAAGAACCATTGGTTGTAGATTTTTCAACTAAATCATCTACATAGAATACATTATTATCTTTCATGCATTCATATGGAATATTAGAAGCTATGTAGAAAACTTTTGCATCAGATGCTTGACCATTCGAGCTATCTTGTTCGCCTTTTGAATGATCAAGATTCTCAAACAATATTCTTGTATATTTGCCAGTAATATTCTGACGTTTTTCTTCCTCTGTAACAGTAAGAAGTTTATAATTCTTTCTATACTTTTTAGCTTTCTTAGCTGCAGTTATTTTAGCTTCGGGGACTTTGAAACCGTATTCTTGTAAAGTTTTCCTTATTTTAGCTACTCTTTGTTGAGATGATAATGCTTGCGAGGTTTCAGGGGTACTAGATTCGGTTTGAAGTGATTTCGACAATGCTATAGCTAACTGCAGTTGTTCAGAATCAATGTCTAAGCCAGACTTTTTACAGACAGTATCAAACTCCTTGCTATATAATACTAATTCATTTTTTTTTCCTTTCAAAGCTGTTCTTATATCCTTCTGACCCTTGATGCGTTTAGTTACCTTCCTTGTCTTAGGTTTTGCAGGTTTTTGAGCTGGTTTCGGACCTTTACAACTTTTCTTTGCTTCTTGAAAATCTGAAAGACTCTCATCCATATCAGTCTGGCCAGTAAAATATTTGCTTCTAACGCTTTCACTGAAACGGAACAAAAATAAAACAAATTATAAATTGTACTATTTTATTAACTACATAATTAATAACAATTTACATTTTAATTACCTATTGCTATTTATGCTCATAATATCTATTTGTCTGGTTGATCTGGCCTTTGGCTTTCCTCCATGTATTTCCTGATTGCGTCTCCAGTACGGTTTGGCAGCCCGCTGGCGATCATGAGTCTTCTTTCTACCTCCTCTATAGGGTCTTCGTATAATCCGTCCACTGCCGCTCGTATATTTTTCGTCACTGGGCTAAAACTAAAAATAAAAGTAGACATAATTATTTTTGGGCTGTAAATCGCGAATTTGAGTGATCTAAATAATAAATGGGTCGATTTACCAAATATTAGTCGAAAGATTAGTCCAGTAGGACAATGATAAAAAACAGGTTATTTTTGGCCTTTAACATGTAGTAACTTGAATAGGAACTGGAAATATATTATTTTCCTCAATAATATGTGCAACAAAGGCCGTTGTGTTTGACCCTAGGTCATTGAAGTTATCTTATTATTGTTGTTTCTTGTGAATGAACTGCACTCAAATGCAATATATAACCTCAAAAATTTACATTTTAAGAATGGTTCATTACTCAATATACATACTGGAAAAACACTCCGATTATTAATCCAACACTTATTAAGCCTACACCAAGGATATTCCGGAATTTTGAGGCTGGTGTTCCTATTATTTTTCTAGGCTTCCAGTTTGACGTATCAACACCGATCGCCATTTTTAGTTTTTCGTTCCGTTTCTGACGTTCGCTATGAACAATTAATCGAAATACACGTAAATTACTGAAAAATTGGGGTTATTTTCTTTTATTAGATACAACTGAAGTTATACTTGAACCATACATTTAAAATATAATACATTCGTAAAGTTATAATGCATGAAAGAAAACTGAACTCTAAAAAAATAGAAACCTGTTTACTTTGAATTGAAAAAAGTATTCATACTATTGTAGTCTTTGAAAGTATTGATGATGTGAACATTCACTGTGAATGAAGACTGAAGACGAGGCGGTATGGTCCAAGACCTTAGCCTGCCCAAGAAGGGCGAAGAAAAAAAAAAAAAATCACTGTGAATGTCAAAGTCATCTGTAGGTTTTGCCACAGAGCATGTAACCTTTTGGTTTTGCCTTTTGCTATCATTGTTTTTGTTTATTTTTTCGACCGTTTTCCTTGTTTGTTTTAGATTCATCAAAAAATATGTCTTTACTACAGAATTTGTCCTATAGAGAATACCAAAAGGCTTTAGAATTTAGTTTGCGCCAGTGCGAAGTAATAGCAAAACTAGCGCAGATAAATTACAAAATTCAATTGTAAGTTCCTGTTTTCAGTAAGACCTACACTTACAAAAGATAGCAGTATACAGGTACTTTTACTAAGAGAAACATCCTTAAAATTTTCAGGATAACATTTACCGCCTCTACACCAGGGGCCTCCAAACCAGGTGAAACACTAATAAAAGCCTTAGATCGCTATGGACTCTCCATAAAACATTACGAGGACCTTGTTGCCAAGTCCTACAATGTTAAAACTATTACCACTTTCTACAAACCGCAGTCCAAAGTGGCTATTCTAGTGGCAAATGAAAAATACATACATTTGTCAAAACTAGCCACTCCGTCAATAGACTGTGATTCTTTAGCCTCGCATTTGAAGAATATAGGTTTTATTGCTATAACAATAAAGAATAGTACAACAATGACTTTGAAAATTATTTTGTCAAAGATTTTTGATCTATTGGAAGAAGACTCTTATTGTAAGTACCTACTTATTCAAAATGATACTAGTACCTTATTACTTTCTTATTGGTGTCTCGATGATGATCAAGTTGTCTCGGTCAGTGACAAGACAACCTTTTAGGGGCGGAGTTGCCTATAAAGAATAAGAGATTTGCTCTTATTCCTGGAGGCAATATTAAATATGGGCACAAAATATTATGTATTTAAAACAGGTTACAACTCACTGCCACAAGGACTGTCAACCTTGATTGCATTACATCCTGTATCTGCAGTGTGGTGTATTTAATTAATGGTCAGTCACTATGATAAAAAATATGAATACCTACATATCAGTAATTTTTATTGGTCAGCATTGATTTTTTTTTTCTAGCCTATGCTGTCCCACTCCTGGGCAAAGGCCTCCCTCCACTTCTTCCATCTTCGCGAGCCCGCGCGTCCTTCTTCCAGTTTTGACGGAACCTATCCAGCTCGCACTGCCATCTCCTACGTGGTCTGGCGCGACCTCGCCTCGCTGTCTCAGGGCACCAATTCTGTGCTATTTGGGCTCACAGTTTGTCCGGCATTCGGCAGACATGTCCTACCCAGTCCCATTTAAGTTGGGCAGCCTTTTGAGCCACGTCAGCTATCTTTGTTTTGGAGCACAGAATTGTGTTCTATACCTAAATGTTTTAAATTCACTATACAATATTCTTTTTCCAGGTTTTTTCTTCTACGCTGGTCATGGTTGCCAGCTATGCAATACGAAATGCATGTTAGGAATCGACTGCCCTGAAGAAAATATTAATTTAGACCACTGCGTTACTGAAAACTTTGTGCTAAATGAAATGGCGAGATGCAAACCTGAACTGGGAATACTAATTATGGATATGTGCAGGGTTTATTTGGACAGGTAAAAATTTCATAACTGATTTCATTGGATCCAGATTGCAGAAGCAGAATCAATTTAAAATGTTACCTGAGAGACTGGCTAGATCATAGGTTCTCAATGTGGGCGGCAACACCCTCTCATTTGAGATTTTGAGGGAAGTAGAAAATTCTGTGAAAATTATATACCTACTTAACCTATCTTACGGCTATATAATATTACCTACACGTTTAAATATAACCATGGCAATAGCTGTTTCAGATTCGCGACAGATGGTAATAAGTAAAAAAAATTGGGCGGCTCTAGAAAAAAATGCTCAAGGTGGTGGTGGGCAAAATAAGGTTAAAAACCTTTGGGCTACATCCTCAATAAGGCACCCTATCTATTTCTAAGACTTGAAACATGAATAGACAATCTTTAGACGCAAAAATACTTAGTCATGGTCAGTATCTTGCATAATGACGTCATTTGCACTACCTAACTACTCATCTTTTTTTTTTTTTTTTTTGTGGGTGGGAAATCATCAAATGACCCCTCCCGCTCTGGGTGGAGCAGAAGGGAGTGTCAGACTCTTACTGACTAAAACCCACCCGTGTTCCTTCCTTAGCCCTTTATGTTCCAGGGCAGCGGTAACCCTTTCGGACGATCCCGCTACCCTGGCAGGCTTCGGCCCTATGGGGCCCCGTCGCTTTTGCTGACATCTCTTTGAGGCGCGCGTGGAACACGTACACGCCGTCCGGCACGGGCCTAGTCCTGATCGGACGGTGAGTTACCCATTACTCACCGCCCGCAGGCCCGCGCCTACGGTGGCCGGGAGTCGTCACGCGGCTCCCGACGCCCGGAGCGTCTCCCGCGTTCCCTCGCCCACCCCGCCACCTCCTTCGCTAGCATGACTGCTTCGCAGAAGGAGGTGACTGCCTCCCACTCCCTCTCGCCCCGGACCATGGCTTGAACCAGGGCCGGACGCGAGAGGTCGCCGCCGCTGTAACTACTCATCTTAGGGCTGATTTTTCCAACGTCAGATAATTTTATCCGAAGAATAATTTTGAATTTTTGACAGTTCTTCCATACAAAAACTGTCAGACGTCAATTTTATTCGACGAAAAAAAATCAGATCGATTGAAAAATCAGCCTACGTTCCCATAGACGTAAAAGCAATCGCTGCGAGATTTTATCGCGCACTGGATTTTGAACCCTCGATGTTGAGCCGAGCATTGAGAATCCAACAGAGCGCATCCCAGCACGTTAAAAAACACATTGTTGCATTTTCAACTCTCAGAGCTAAGCAGAGCGTCGAAAATCCGGTGCGCGAAAAACACGCTCGCGAACCTTGGCTAATACAACTTTTCAGGGAAACAAACCCCCAAATCTATGCCACGATCCACACAGTAGAAGACTATACAGCCCACAAAAACTTACTTATCATATACTCAACTCAGTCATCACAAGCTGCTTACGAAGTCCTACAAATAGAATGTTCTACCACGATCAATATGGATGAGACTTATCAGTTGAAGACTGGTGATACCGACAAGATTTTGCCGGGAGCCAGCCAGTATGTTAATGCACTGTGTTCGAGATTGGATGATGATATGGATGTTAGCAGTTTGCTGGATAAAGTTCATGAAGGTGAGAAATTGTTTTTATATCTTAGTAGGTCTAACAAGATTATAATAGTACTAGCTGCTGCCCGCGACGTCGTCTGCGTGAAGGCTCTACAGCACCAAAAATACCTAAGATGCCAGTGTCGCTATAGCATTTTATGTAAACAACTTTTGAAATAGCATTAAAATATAAGTTTTTTTTTGCAAGCAAAGCAAGTGAAGAGAGTTATATGGGAATCCTGCTGCGTTCAGTCATAAGATGTGACTGAAGGAAATACAGAAAATGATGCAGGAATACATTCCAGGGCACAAACGAGTACAAATACGTACAAAGGTATCAAACCTTACAACACTTCCCTATAAACTACGTTGGTAGTTATGCTGCCAGGAGCCAAATAAAGAGAGTCAGGACTGGTGACGCGGGAGCAAGCGACGTACAGTTGCCCGTGTGAGAAGCAACTCGTCCTGAGGTCGACACCCGCTGCCCTCAGTGTCTGCCCCTGCGACTTATTGATGGTCATCGCGAAGCAAACACTCACGGGGAACTGTACGCGCTTGAACTGGAACGGGAAGTTATGAGGTATGAGGGGAATGCGTGGTATAAATACTGCCTCGCCGACGCCACAACCCGTAAGAATTTCCGCCTCAATGGTGTGTCCGTGGAGCGAGATGACTTTAAGGCGGGTCCCGTTACACAACCTCGGAGGAGATAGGTTCCGAAGAAGCATAATCGGGACACCGACCTTCAGCTTGATGGTATGCGCTGGAAGTCCACTTGCTGACAGGGAGTTCAGAAATTCCACGGGATAATGTGTGGCGTCATCTTGCTCGTCAACAGTGTTTATCGAGGTTTAGACCACTTCATTCCCCTCAATTTCCGAGAGAATGCATTCGTTGATTGCTGCAACGTGATCATATTTGGGCGTCAAAATGGCCGAGAATGGCTCACACACCCAAGAATTCTGCTGGTGCGGTATACGACTGATGTCCCCGTACACACAGCGAATGGATCTTCTAAGCTGGATACCACTCTACCGAGAGACTCTGGAAGCACCACCTGTCCATCTCTCTCTTCTGGTAGAGTGCCTTCGCCAAGACTTAGAAGGACATCGGAGAATTCTTGAGCACGTGCATTGCCGCCGAGCCGAGCTCTCATATTAATGGTCAAGCGCAGCGTACGAACTCGTGACCACAACGAAGATCGTTTTAACGAAGTATTCACCTCGTCAGCTCTTGATCCCCGCGTCACCACGGTAAGCGTTTGCCGGAAATCGCCACTGAACAGAACTGTGACACCACCCATCAAATGTTCGTTCCTGCGAATGTCCTGCAGGGTTCTGTCCACCGCCTCAACTGCCTTCCTATTGGCCATCGTACCCTCATCCCATTCGATCAGAGAGCAATCCTTGAGCACGTGTCCCTTATCGCTGTTACGTGACACACTACAAACAGGCGTTTCGGCGCTCTCTATATCAATGGGAATTTTAAACATGGCATGTGTTGTCTGGCCACCCGGAAGCAGTGTGGCAGCGATTCCCGACGACGCTACAGGAATAGCAATTTTGTCTTGCATCCTGACCTCTGCAAGTATGCCAGTGGTAACAAATGTTTTTCCTGTTCCACCAGAAGCATTCAAGAAAAACCCTGGTTTTGCCCAACGCGAACAAAAGTATTAATAGTCAATGTTTATTTTGTACTAACAACATGAAATTGATGAAGAAATGATCATCATCAATGAACTACTTAACACCGCATTTTTTTAAATTGTCTTTCTCAACTCTGCTCAAGATTTTGAGGGTTTTGTTGGAACTTGAATTTGTCAAAATGAACTATACGATACAACTTTTATGAAGAAAATGCACATTGCCATCTATGAATTTTAAGAATAACTAACTACTAACCTCGCCATCATGATCAAATTTAAATTATTAATTTCCAAAAAGTGTTAACATGTAACTTAATTTGATTTTTATGAAATCTCATAGATGGCGCTGCTTTAAAGTTGTATTTAAACTACTAACATTCATTATACTATGTTTCTCTGCACAAGTTACTTAAATGGCGTATTTTTTATAGTGTAAAGCTAGATAATAGCATGGCTTACTCAAAAACAACATTTAAATATGCGTCGTTAGATTACACGCTGTCACAGAATGCGTAAGAAAAATAAAGATTCACAGCTCCTCCCCCGTAGGTGATAGCGTGATAATATGTAGCCTATATGTTGACCCGACCTCTTAGTAATATTCATGCAAAATTTGAAGTAAATCCATGCAGTACTTTTTGAGTTTACCCCGGACATACATACAGACAAAAATTCTAAAAACTATATTTTTGGCTTCGATATCGATTGTAGATCACGCCCCAAGTATTCTTTTTAAAAAATATTCAATGTACAGTTTTGACTTTCCTACGATTTTATTATATGTATAGATATGTTCAATATATTTTTTTCAACTGCCTATGTCCCAGACTTAATTTATTAGGATAAGGCCAGGGTCAGCTGGGCGTCGAAGGGCGCTTATCGATCTCCGGCCGCCTAAGAAGGGGCCTGCAGGCGGCGAAATTGGGGCCGTGTCGTCGCTCGAGTAGTCAGGCTCAGAGGTGGCATGCAGCATACGCGCCTTAATAGAAGGGCGTGTGGTCGTGGGATCGGCCGCAGTTGGTGATGGGGCTCGCTAGGCATAGCGGGGTGATACCAGTCGGGCGTGCTGCGAATGTACAAGTATCTCCCGGGCCCCCAACTCATGGTACTAGAAGGAACAGTGGGGTTTTCCAGTAGGAGTCCGACATAACCCTCCGTTCTTCCCAGACGCGAGGGTATCATGAGAATTTCCACACAAAAAATAGGATAATGCTAGGGTAATTCTATTAGTTTATGGCTAGATTAATTCTACTAAAACGGCTAGGCTAATTCAATTTGGTTGTTTAACCAGAAGCTGATGTAATTGCTAGAAATAACTTGCAATATTTTTAATGAACATCAATAATACTTGTGTTTCAGATGTTGAAAAGTCGTTGAAGAAGCAAAGACCTATAAAAGTGCAGTGTGGCGTTGAAAAGAGATCGTTTTATGATCCTACAAAAGGTTGGTAATTTGTTCAACAACAGTATTTCTGGCTACATTTCTGGTGCATAGTGCCATAAACTAAATTCAAATCCTTGTTTCCATTAATTTGATGTTATTTCGACAAGACCGTATATCCACTTTATGCTGTAGTAAATTAAGTTGAATTCAGAATGACGAGTACTATTGAAAGTCATAAAAATATTTGAAGTTGTAAGTAAAACTGAATTTTGTGGGTTTTAAGTTGTATATTAATTTTTTTCTTTCTTTTTACAGGCGATACAGAGACGCTATTGAACAACTTGCGAGTAGCGATGCAAGAATATAAAAAATATTGTGAAGTATTTTAAGTTGAAGTAGAATTTAAGAAAATAAATGTAATATATATTTTTTTATAAAAGATGTGATTGTTTTTATAAAAAAGAAAGATTCTTCTAATATCTGCCCTAAAGGGCTTCCCTTTATTTATAAGATTATTTTTAGCATACGCGCATGGTTATCTCACTCGCACAGTTGTAGCAGCCTCAGTGCGAGTAAGACATCTATACCAGACAGACAAGCAAATGCTTGTCTGACCTTACCAAAAGTGACAATAATAAACTGTTATGGCACTGCCAAATATCTGTAAGTTTTTAGAAATAAAACAAAATTAAAAACAATTCAACTGCATTTATTTTACACTGACTGAAGCTTCATATATCATAAACTAACTAAAACATCAAAAATATTATTTCTTTATTAACGAGTGTGGTTGGAAGTGGTTCACGATATTAACCCACCAACTGTCTTCGACGCCTTTAGTGAACTCTCTTATAAATCTGTAGTTAAGTATGAATATCTTGTCTTGATATTCTGGCTGTACGCTGTAAATTAAAAACATTGAGTCATAATAATTGGATTGTGGAATTCTTGGATGTAAAGTGGGCTAAGGTCATACTGGACTCTAATACACTATGACCACTTAATGATTCTTTACTTCGCAACCACGTCAATTCCTTAGCTAATCACGACATCTGCTAATGGCGCCGATTCCCCTGTTCACAAACTAAACTTAATTTAAGTTCAGTGCATCTTTTTCTTTCTACTTCATTAAGAAAAGGACAGAAGGTAAATATTAGTTTAGTCCTGTCAAATTAAGATACTCCATAGACATCTAAGGCGGATCACACATTACACCGCGCCACGCGACGGGGCGCAGGAAACGGAGCCAAATTCCCCGCGCGGAAACGCGTTTTTATTGAATTAGTATGTAAAAACCGGCCAAGTGCGAGTCGGACTCGCCCATGAAGGGTTCCGTTACGTTACGATTTATGACGTATTAAAAAAAAACTACTCACTAGATCTCGTTCAAACCAATTTTCGGTGGAAGTTTATATGGTAATGTACATCATATATTTTTTTTAGTTTTATCATTCTCTTATTTTAGAAGTTACAGGGGGGGGGGACACACATTTTACCACTTTGGAAGTGTCTCTCGCGCAAACTATTCAGTTAAAACCTCAATATCATTTTTGAAGACTTATCCATAGATACCCCACACGTAAGGGTTTGAAGAAAAAAAAAATTTTGAGTTTCAGTTCTAAGTATGGGGACCCCCAAAATTTATTGTTTTTTTTCTATTTTTGTGTGAAAATCTTAATGCGGTTCACAGAATACATCTACTTACCAAGTTTCAACAGTATAGCTCTTATAGTTTCGGAAAAAAGCGGCTGTGACATACGGACGGACAGACAGACAGACAGACAGACGGACAGACAGACAGACAGACAGACAGACATGACGAATCCATAAGGGTTCCGTTGCCATTTGGCTACGGAACCCTAAAAATCACGCGCGGGGGCGCGTTATCTGCGTCCCGTCGCGTGGCGCGCTGTAGTGTGTGATGCTTAGACGTGATTAAAAACATGGCGACTAAAAATACGTCAATTTATGTCAGGCGCTGACTAATTTGACAGGACTAAACTAATATTTATCTTCTGTCCTTTTCTTAATGAAATAGAAAGAAAAAGATGCACTGAACTTAACGCATTTGGTGCGGCCAACGCGCCTGCGCGTTTTTCAAGCTTTGACCATGTGCTAGCGGCGCGCATGCGCGTCCATACAATTTACTTAACTTTCTTCGAGTGCGGCGCAATGCACAATGGACGCACGGGTGCGTCCATTGTGCACGCAATTACCCCGCAGTGACGCACAACACTAGCACTGCTCCATAAGGATGGATTTATGACTAACTTTCGTTTGTATAGGTGACTTGACTAAAGTTATACATTTAACTGAAAAGGTATTATAGGTAGGGTGTGCGCGTCAGGGTACCTCGCGAAATTTAAATTTATTAAAGTTTTTTGCAGTTCGCAGGCCAGTGTTGCAGGATTCGCGACGGTAACAAATATAACTTTACAAAATTATAATTATTAGAATCAGGTCAACTCCTTGGCCTCAAATATCATGATGTCATGAAATAGTATAGTAATAGAGATGTATTGATGATTTTTAAGATTTTAGGTCAACATACAACCTGATACTGACCTACAAATTGTAAAAAAACGTAAGAAAATTTAAATTTCGCGGAATTGGTCAAGATCCAAAGCTACAGTGGCTTCCAAGTTAGTTGACATATTTCCACTTCAGTGGTGATACCAAAACGCTTAAAAAAAAACATACTCCTAAGGGATTAAGTACTTGATTATTTGTTATGATAAGTCAAAGGTCTGATTTGAAAATTATGGCTGATTTTTCCAACTCCGAGATAATTTTATCCGAGGAATAATTTTGAATTTTTGACAGTTCTTCCATATAAAATCTGTCAGACATCAATTTTATTCCACAAATAAAAACCTGTAGATTGAAAAATCAGCCCTTAGTCAATAAAAACGTTATAGTAGTTCAAACTTTTGGTTCCCTAGAATTTTAAATCATAATGTGGCGTGTCACAGGTGAAGTGGAGAAATGTCAAAGAACTTTTGGAGACCACTGTCATTCTTGATAACATTATTTTGGTTATCAAATTTTTCACAATAAAATTGTATAATTTTCTACTGGAATGTTTAAAAGCTTATCTGAAGCTAAAATTAGCCTTTCGGTTAACTGATAAAATATTCGAGTTGTTTATAAAGTGCGCTCTCAATTTTATTTTAGTGACACCGATAACATCTCTTCAATATTTTTTAGAGTTTATGATAAAAATATTGTCATCATCCCTAATGCCGTTGCTGTCTATGGTGTAATTTATTGTCATACATAAACCTACCCAACAGTAAGAGCAGGAAGATCGCCGGCTTCTTTTAAATTTTTGAGTCCTCTGAATACGTGGTAGCACATTGTTATCTCCACCCATCGTTTGTCAGCATCGTCGAATATAACGCCAACCTGAAAATATAGTTAACAGAAACATTAATTCTTGGAATTTAAACAAAATATTTTAAAATTGACAATGAAGCGGACGAATTTTTTGATGCCCTATGATTCTTTCCCCTCCCTTTTTAGGGTTCCGTAGCCAAATGGCAACGGAACCCTTATGGATTCGCCATGTCTGTCTGTCTGTCTGTCTGTCTGTCTGTCTGTCCGTCCGTATGTCACAGCCGCTTTTTTCCGAAACTATAAGAGCTATACTGTTGAAACTTGGTAAGTAGATGTATTCTGTGAACCGCATTAAGATTTTCACACAAAAATAGAAAAAAAAACAATAAATTTTGGGGGTCCCCATACTTAGAACTGAAACTCAAATTTTTTTTTTTCATCAAACCCATACGTGTGGGGTATCTATGGATAGGTCTTCAAAAATGATATTGAGGTTTCTAATATCATTTTTTTCTAAACTGAATAGTTTGCGCGAGAGACACTTCCAAAGTGGTAAAATGTGTGTCCCCCCCCCCTGTAACTTCTAAAATAAGAGAATGATAAAACTAAAAAAAATATATGATGTACATTACCATATAAACTTCCACCGAAAATTGGTTTGAACGAGATCTAGTGAGTAGTTTTTTTTTAATACGTCATAAATCGTAACGTAACGGAACCCTTCATGGGCGAGTCCGACTCGCACTTGGCCGGTTTTTTTATCTAGCTTAGCTAACAGTCTTAAAATAATATCAATGGTTTTAAATTACATAAATAAAGGGACTTCCGAACTTTGACAGTGGATAGTGGTTATTTTGTTGAAAATACATCTGTCAAATTGGCTGTCATTTATTCAGTCTGTTTTGCCAAATCACCATGGGCGGATACTCGTATAGCGTTCAACAAAACGTGCAAATGATAAAATTCCGCGCGCTTCGCCTATTTTACGGTCGTCATATTTATCGTCCTACCGAGACGACTATTCGCAGTGTGGTGGACAAATTTGAGTTCACTGGTGACGATACCAATCCACAGAAAGCCTTTTATATACCGTTAAGGATTATATCGAGGACAAAAATGCTTGGGATTAAGCTGCTTCCATTTTTTTTTACATATTGAATGTTTTTTATTTTTTTATAATACACTGACATTAATGAATTTTACATATACTATGACATTTGCTTACTTTGTTAAGTATTCTATTATTTTAATTATTGTGAATGTGAAGACTACGTGGGTCATTTTATTTATATTATTATTTTTCTCTTTGTTCTCTTAGTTTTTGTCATGGTCTGGCAGTTTGAGTAATTAATGTGGCCTACCCAAATGTCCTTTTTTTTTTTTTTTTTGAGGATGGGAAATCATCAAATGACCCCTCCCGCTCTGGGTGGAGCAGAAGGGAGTGTCAGACTCTTACTGACTAAAACCCACCCGTGTTCCTTCCTTAGCCCTTTATGTTCCAGGGCAGCGGTAACCCTTTCGGACAATCCCGCTAACCCAAATGTCCTTTCTTTGGTATTGTTCGTCGAATCGTTGAGCTCCTTAAGTTTTGAGTTGAGCTGCATAATTTCTGACAAATGCGTGCACTGACTGGACAGGTCCTCTCAATCTGTGTGGTTCTTTCCTCAAAAGACCATCTCAGACTTCGACCTACATGGTCTTCATATGATCTGACCAAGATTATGTCTGGACTTTAAAAGAGACTGTGACGTCTGAGTTTGTTTCGGTCTTTCTTCTCAGACTAGTCAGATAGGAAACGCCGACCTCATCTAGTTTTAAAATATGATTGACGTGTAAAAGTGTTTGTACAAACCTACTTACAAAATAAAATCATTTATCATTATCATTTATCACAGGAGACCCAAGAGCGTCCAATACATCCCGAAAAAGTCACTGTTTGGTGCGGATTTTGAGCTATTTGGCATATTTCTTTGAGAACTACGTTAGCCAGGCCATCACCGTCAACGGCGAGCGCTATAAGTCGATGATTACCCACTTTTTTTTGGCCAGAATTGGACACCAACGACATGTGGTTTCAACAGGACGGCGCTACGTGTCACACAGCTCATGCCACATTGGACATTCTGCGCAAGCGATTTGAGAGCATGGTCATCTCACGTGGAGGTGATGTGAACTGGCCACCGAGATCGTGCGATTTGACCCCGTTAGACTTTTTCTTGTGGGATTTTCTTAAGTCACAGGTCTATGCGAATAAGCCACAAACCACAGCGGCCCTCAAAGCCAACATAACCCATAGCATCGGTCAAATTCAGCCTGATTTATGAGCTAGAGTCATGGAAAATTGGATATTTCGGATGCGCGCCACCCAGCGAAGCCGCGGCGGACATTTGAACAATGTCATGTTCCATACATAGTGGCATCGAAAAGCCTTTCAAACGAATAAAAAATTTCGATATCCCACTCACACTTAGTTTTATTTAAATTTAAAGGTAGGAAGCGCTTACTGAAAGACCCTTTATTATAAAATGTACAGACGCCAGCACATCAAGCTACTACAATCTGTCAAATTTCTTTAGTAGATTTTCAACTTTATCGCTAAAGCATAAGGTTCAAAGTTGATTGGGAAAATTTGACAGTTTCGGGTAGTTTGATATGCTGGCATCTGTACATCACAAAATAAATAACATATTTTTACAGTCCGCATTAAACGGCCAAATTAAATGAATAAATAATATGTTTATTTTAGATTTTTATCTTGTATCGATTCGATACCCATCACATAACGTCTGCGGAGTTTCACTAGCTTATTTAATTTGAAATTGTATTATCAATGGGTAAATAGGGCAGATATTAAGATCAAAATCAAAAGTCATTTATTCAAATTAGGGTGAGAATCAACACTTTTCGAACGTTAAAATTACAAAAGACATTCCCCAAAAACGCCCGCCCTTCACCACTTCCTAGTGCTATCGCTGGGAAGAAGAAGTGGCGCAACAAACTCCCCAGCAGCACGCTGTCTGTTCAGTTAGAAAATACTTGATTGTATAGGTACAATACTAGGTGTTGGGTAATTAACATTACAAGACACAGAACATAAAATTAAATTATTTGCCATACGTCAGCTAGCCACGCCAATATACCAACAAATATAATTAAAAACTATACATTAGGGAAGGTACGTATTTACTCGACCAGGTTTTTATACCAGGTATTTGCTTCCAAGTACGCACACCAGGTACCGAACCGAAATACTTGCAAGACTTCAAAGTATTTTATACGGCTACTTGCTCAAATACGTAGGTGTACTAAACTGCGTTAGTTTTTGCAAATGCGATCATGCTCCTTATCAGTAAGAGTCTACGGAACAATTTCGTATGCAGGTATTTTTTTTACTTTATTGGTTTGTAAGTATTTATTTATAAACGCGATTGTGCTCCTTATTTACAGGAATTTACGATCAATTTCCTATGCAAGTATTTTCTCTTCTAACAGGGCTTGGAGTGGATTTGATTCTGCTCCTTATCAGTAAGGGTCTGCGGAACAATTTTGTATGCAAGTATTTTTTTACTTTATTGGTTTGTAAGTATGTATTTATTTACAAACGCGATTTTGCTCCTTATTTATAGGAGGTCACGGATCAATTTCCCATGCACGTATTTTTACTTCCAACAGGGCTTTTGAATACGCGATTGTACTTCTTATTTGTATGAAGTCATGGATCAATTTTCGATGCAGATAGAAAATACTTGAAAGTATTTCGAGTCCTGGTTTTAGGCCCTGGTTTTTTAAGGTGGACGTACTTGGAAGCCCTGGTACTCGATTTTGCAAGTACGACCCATGTCTACTATACATACTCAAGCTAAAAAATAATTATTAAAATTTAAAATGTAAATAAAAACTTACTAGGTACCTAAATAAAAGCCTCGCGTATGTACTAAGCGTTAAGCGAGTTTAGGCAATTGCCCGCCAAGTGAATGTCGCTGAGCGAGTACTCTCTTTGATAGCTCTCTCTTATCGCTGCGACAAACCGACTGTTCACATCGGCACGCCCCAGTGAGTACTCGACTCATCAGTGGTGTGAACAGTCGGTGATCAATTATTTATGCATATTATATCTTTATTTATTTTTTATTTACACAAGACTTACAAACTAGGGTAGCGGGATCGTCCGAAAGGGTTACCGCTGTCCTGGAACATAAAGGGCTAAGGAAGGAACACGGGTGGGTTTTAGTCAGTAAGAGGTCTGACACTTCCTTCGCTCCACCCAGAGCGGGAGGGGTCATTTGATGATTTCCCACACTCAAAAAAAAAAAAAGACCTACAAACTTTTGTATGTTTCTTGAGCCACAAAATCGTTGATAGCTTGCTCTCTCGTCGGCGGTGGCGATGGGATTGATGCATTTAAGGCCGATTTTTCAATCGACAGATAATTTTTATTTGTGGAATAAAATTGACGTCTGACAGATTTTGTATGCAAGTGCTGTCAAAAATTCAAAATTATCCCTCAGGTAAAATTATATATAAAAATCAGCCCTTAGTTAATTATATGAAGTTATGTCCATTTATTTTTTCGTAGAGCATGAATTTCTGCCATATCTCAGACAATCAATGGGCCAAACTTATGACCCAGTGGATTCCGCTTAATGGCAAACAACATTGCAGCATGCCCAGACGTAGATGGTGGGATGAGCTGAACTCCTTTAATAAAAATTGGTCTTGGTATCTCTGGACAGAGAGAGGTGGAAGGAGAGTAGGTAGGCCTTTGCTCAGCAGTGGGACATCTATCTAGTAAAAAAAAGTAAATCTAAGTTTTTTTACAACATACCTGGTAAGGAAAAGCATAAAAGATATCTTCTTTTTCAATAGATAATAGTTGCCTCTGTGTCACCGACAGCTTCGAGATGGCCGACTTTAACACTGTAATAGCTTCCTTGTCAACCAGACCGTCAAGAGACTTGAAATCACTCCTTTGTAAGCCATCTGAAACAACCTGACGGTAGATGTTAATGGCAATAGTACTTGGAAATAAAAAAGGGTTTGGAATTATATGTATATATGTCTAGATATTTTACCATCCGGACTTTTCCAGCCTTGTAATTACCGGGACTTAGCAGATGTTATTCAGAAATAAAAAAAAAAAACCTTAAATGAGTACTGAAAAAAGAACTATTAAATAGTAAAACGCCCTGACTTTTTTCTAATGTCTGGCTTTTAGTCAGGACTTTTTCAATTTCGAAATGGTAACCCTAGTTGGAATGGAGTGACAGAAAGCACAAAAACACTGATGGAAAGGAAAGATTGACTGGTGTTTTTTATTGAATGGTAGGGTAGGTAATAGGTGTTGTAATAGTAGCTTAATAGAATTTTATGTTATTGAATTACTGGCAGGTTTTATGTCTATGGTTTATAAAAAGATTATGTTGTTATAAAGTAGTTTGGAATAAATTCGAAAGGGGGTCTCAGGTCTAGGAGTCGAATGGAGTTTTATATATTATGTTAGATGTTTAGTTTTGTGTGACCTTATTTTGATAGATAAGTTATTATTGGTTTGATATGGGAAGTACATAATAAAAAGTGATGTACTAAACAAAAGTGAAGTTTACTTGAAGGGTCGCCTATTCTCACAGCATGAGGTTTGCAAGAAGGGTCGGTGTTTTTAACAGGTAATGGGCTAGAGCTCATGTTGTGAGAAACAACAAAAGAAGAGCCCAAGAAAATGTTTTGGAGTAAAAGTTAAAATTCAAAAAGAAATTGTTTAAAAAAATTCGCAAAAATGACTGACGATTTAAAGTTGTCAAAACTGACAAACGAGTCAGAATACTTGTTATGGAAACAAAAATTATTGCTATTTTTGACAGCTAAGGAGCTCGATTCTGTTTTGGATAACGACGCGGTAACAAAGAAAGATTTTAATAAAAAGGATGCAAAAGCTAAATTAATGATTATATGCGCTATTAGCGACAAATATATGGTATATGCAATTAATTGCACAACAACCAAGGAAATTTTGGAAAAATTTGATCTACTATTTCTAGGACATGAAGATACTCAAATTTCACATTTATTAGAGGAATATTATAAATTTAAATTCGAAAACAAAGATTTGATGACGGACATAGCAGAAATTGAACATAAAGCGACAAGAATAAGAAATTTAGGATACAAGTTTGATGATAAAGAAATAATGTCAAAAATTCTTTCAAATTTACCAGAGAAACTATATCATTTTAGAACAGCTTGGGAATGTACAGCATCAGCAGAGAAAAATTTGATTAACTTAATATCAAGATTAAATTTGGAAATAAGGATGAGACGAGAATCTACACATAATTTTGAAGATCAAAAACCTACAACATCTGACAATGCAGAACATACTGGAAACAGTTTTCATGTAAGGAGTTGTTTTAAATGCGGTAAGAAGGGACATATTGCAAGATTCTGCAGAACAATAACTGGTGACAGAAAAGCTAATAACAACATAGCTCAATGCTATAAATGCATGAAGAGTGGACACAGACATGCAGATTGTAACATAAAGTTTAACTGTGTGAACTGTAAGAATGACTCGCATTTCACAAAGTTCTGCCTAAAGCAAAATGTATGTAACCTTGCAAATAATAGTGCAGAAACAGAGGTTGAATTTGTAATTGATTCAGGCACCAGCAGTCATATTGTGACATCCGATAGTTATCTTAAAGATACAAAGAAGATTAATTATAAAATTATGACTGCAGATGGAAATATTCACCATGTCAACACTATGGGCAACATTTATACGGAAAACATTACTTTCAAAGATGTTTTATGTGTTCCCCAACTCAAGAAGAACTTAATATCTGTATCTAGCTTAGCTGATGATAATTATTTACTAAAATTTTTCAGAACGAGATGTCATATCGTAAGTGAGGGCTCTGAATGTATAGAGGTCGGTGAACTGAAGCAAGACGGTCTGTATTACTTGAATATTAAAACCAAGCCAGTCATATGTTCAAGGTCAGTAAACATTTGTCAAATAAATGCTGATTTCTGGCATCGTGCATTAGGTCATGTACCTATTAACAGGACAAAGGATCTTGTCCGTGGTATAGATAGAGGCCTGGTAAAGGAGATTGACATCTGCAAAGTCTGCATACAGTCAAAATTATGTAGGAAATCTTTTAAAACAAATAGACACAGAGCTAGTAAGCCTTTAGAAATTATTCATAGTGATATTTGTGGTCCTATTGAAACAGAAACATGGGATGGTTACAAATATTTTATTACGTTCTTGGATGATTATACTCATTTTGTTAAAGTTTTTCTAATCAAAAATAAAAACGAGGCGTTTTCTAAAATAACTAATTATATTAATTTGGCGGAAAATCATTTTAAAACAACAGTTAAAACATTCAGATGTGATAATGGGGGTGAATATACTAGCAAACAATTTAAAATGTATTGTAGTAACAAAGGTATTAATATTGATTACACTATTCCTTATACTCCTCAGCTGAACGGTAAAGCTGAACGATTAAACAGGTCATTAATGGAACGAACCAGAGCGTTGCTTTTTGATATGCAGCTACCACATGTATTATGGGGTGAAGCCGTTTTAACTTCTGCTTATTTATTGAACAGGAGTGCAAATACAATAAATGTAAAAACACCAGCTGAAATGTGGTTTAATAGAATACCTAGTTTAAAACATTTGAACATTTTTGGATCTTTAGCATATTATAAAAATAATTTTCAGTTACATAAACTTGACTCCAGGAGTAGCAAAGGGCTCTTAGTAGGGTTTACTAACAACGGTTATAAGATATGGGATCCTTCAAGTTTTAGAATTGTTTATTCGAGAGATGTGGTGTTTAATAATAATAAGAGTGATGTTGCAGATTATTTGAAAATGTGTAATTGTAGAGTGAAACAGTGTGATTTAGAAAATTTATTTAAAAAGGTTAGTGTCGATATTGGTGGTAATGGTTTTCGTGGTGAAGGTGGTGATGATTTTCGTGGTGAAGGTGGTGATGATTTTTGTAATGATAGTGGTGATGGAGTTGTTGGTGATAAAGTAGTTTTTGAAAATAGAGGTGAAGTTAGTAATGAAGATGCTGAGGTTTTTGAAGGCAGTATTGAAGATGTTATAGTTGGAGTTGGTGATGAAGATAATGAGATTTTTGAAGATAGTGTTGAAGACATAGTTGGTGTTGAAGAAAATAATAGTTTGAGAGGGGAAGTTAGAGATGATACAGTAGTTGAGATTAGTGATGAGTTTGAGGATGCAATTGAACCAGTTATTAATGATGGATTGCGGATTTTACCGAATAGAGAAAGGAAATTGCCATCTAGGTTGAAAGATTATGATTTAGAGACTTCGTTTTTGACTTATACAGATGTTTTTAATAGTTTTGATAAAGATTTATGGAAACAAGCAATGAATGAGGAAAAAGATTCCTTAGAGAGAAACAAGACTTGGGAAATCGTTAACAAGTGTGAAGCAAATAATAGGAAAGTAATTTCGAGTAAATGGATATTTACTATAAAGCCTGGTGGAAGATATAAGGCTAGATTAGTGGCGAGAGGTTTTTTACAAAAATACAATATTGATTATAAGGAGACATATAGTCCGGTGGTAAATACTACTAGTGTTAGGTTGTTGTTGGCGATTGCAGCTCAAAAAGGTTTTAAAATTAAGCAATTTGATGTAAAGACAGCATTTTTATATGGAGAATTAAATGAGGATATTTTTATGGAAATACCTTTAGGATATGATATAAAAGATAGAGAGAATAAAGTATGTAAATTAAAGAAGAGTTTGTATGGATTGAAACAAGCACCACTTATGTGGAACAAGAGATTAACGGAATTTTTGAAAAAAATGGGTTTTTTACAATTAAAATCAGATCCATGTGTGTTTATAAATAAAGATAAAGAAATATATTTGGCTATTTATGTAGATGATGGCATTTTGATTGGTGAAAATGAGATTGATTTAAATAAAATTATTAATAAATTAGAAACAGAATTTGAAATGCGGAAATTTGATAAGACTGAAAAGTTTATAGGGTTTGATATTAAAGTAGAACGAAACTCTATTAAGATTTATCAGGAAAGTTATATAAATCAAATTTTGGAAAAGTTTAAATATGAAAGCTTAAAAGATAGTAGTCATCCAGATATTTTAGTCGATACACATCAAGAGGGGAAAGTGGGAGTTGATGATGTGCATCGATATAGACAATTGATTGGTTCATTGTTGTATTTGGTTAATAAAACAAGACTGGATCTGGCTTTTCATGTTGGTTATTGTAGTAGACATCAAGAACATCCTAACTTGAATGATTTTACAAATATTAAGAACCTTTTTAGGTATATTAAAAATACAGTTAGCAGTGGTATACAGTATGTTCGTGGTAACGATTTAACTTTAAAAGCGTATTGTGATGCAGACTTTGCAGGTGATCCTGATACTAGAAAAAGTACGACTGGTTTTATTATATTTTATGGTGGTGGTCCAATTCATTGGTGTTCACGTAAACAGTCAGTCACTGCTCTTTCCAGTACTGAGGCTGAATATATTTCTGCAGCCGAGTGTATTAAAGACCTATTATACATTCAGAGTTTGATCTACGAGTTGACAAATAAATTACCAAAAACACAGTTGTTTGTTGATAATCAATCGGCTATAGTATTGATTAAAAATGGAATTTTGAATAGAAGAAGCAAACATATTGATGTTAAATATCATTTCATTAAGGAAAAAATAGATAAGAATTTGTTGGAAATTCATTATTGTTCGACTAAAAATAATTTGGCAGATATATTAACTAAACCACTGGACAGAACAAAGTTTTTGAGATTGAGACAGTGTATAGTGAGTGATACGTAAAGGACATTCTGTAATGTGATGAGTTATGTAGGTTTATTAGAATATAAGGTTGTTTGAGAATTAATTTGAAATGTTTAATGTTTAAGTTAGTTAAGTAAGGTGTTTAGACTAATTAATTCAAAAGTTTGTTTGTTGTATTTAGTTATGTTGGGTGGGTTAATTAAGCTGGGTTTTATTTTGTTTAATGAGTTGATGGGAGTTATATAAGAGATGTTATTCTAATTGTAAGAAACATAAAATTCAGAGGGGATGTTGTAATAGTAGCTTAATAGAATTTTATGTTATTGAATTACTGGCAGGTTTTATGTCTATGGTTTATAAAAAGATTATGTTGTTATAAAGTAGTTTGGAATAAATTCGAAAGGGGGTCTCAGGTCTAGGAGTCGAATGGAGTTTTATATATTATGTTAGATGTTTAGTTTTGTGTGACCTTATTTTGATAGATAAGTTATTATTGGTTTGATATGGGAAGTACATAATAAAAAGTGATGTACTAAACAAAAGTGAAGTTTACTTGAAGGGTCGCCTATTCTCACAGCATGAGGTTTGCAAGAAGGGTCAGTTTTTAACAATAGGTAATACGGGCTGGTGGCCGCAATTCCACATCAATGCGAGTATTTTGCGTACCTACCATGCGTATTGAATAGCAGGATTGTGTGTGACCATTATCTCACTTGATGGATGAGACTGAAAGCTAGGCTCATCCATAAAAAAAAATCTATGTCAAAAAATATTATGATGAATTAAAATTCAAATAATTTATTTTCTTGTCACAAACAATGGCATCATATAAATTTAGACAAGCTTAGAAACTAGTTTGTGAGAGTCTGGTGTCTGCACTAGGAATACCTGTATATCAGATCACCATGTATGAATAGCAAACAAACAAGAATCAGTTTTGATATAACTATGAGAGTTGCTTGTAGGTAAGTATTGAATATTTTCGTGGAAAGCATTAGGTATAAATAGTTATTTTTAGTTAGCTCTTTTTGGCACAGATAGTATTTCACAAGGACTTTCTTATTTGTTTTTGTTTTGCCGTGTAATATATTTTTTTTAATTTCATTTAATGCCTTGGTAATAATTTATGCAAATATATTCTATTGTTTCAAAATAGAAATGGAGGTAAACAGTATATTTCTGGAATTGTAGCCAACACTTTTGAAGTCTTCTATGACATTAATGATTATTCAAGCAATGTTTTGAAAGTGGACGCAAATATAAATACCTGAACGGCATGTTTTGATGCTTCGATGAACTCATTTAAGTTGAATTCCGAGTCAAAATATGGTCTGATGATAAAATTCGAAAACATCCAGTTTTTTATAAATTTGAGCAACGAAGGCCACACGATAGGCGGGAATTCCATTAGCTGCGGCAGTTTTCGAGTTTCCAGCCTTTCCTCGCAATAATTTCGTCGTAATTGTATAACAGGACATGTTGAGGTTATAGCGATCTGTTTGGGTAAACTTATATGCGCAAATCTGTCACATAGTCTAAAAGATTGCCTCGTTAATTGCCTTATAGCTAAATTCATATTTCCTAATATATTTTGGTGACAAAATTTTGTTATTTACCTACTACGTGAAAATGAAAAGTAAAACATTCAATTCAAATACAACTTTTCGATGACCACAAAAACTATTTGTTTTTCATTGCAAACTTCCTGTTGCTGTCACTTATATTTAACTTTTCTCCTAACTGATTGGATACCAGTAATTATATCCTTGTTTATTATTGGCTGAAATACACAACTAACTAATAGAGAACGAATATTACGTCCTTTTTGAAATAAGTTAGTTTTATAAGACCAATAATAAAGGAATGTTACAAAAAAATTACTGATAAAATAAACCGAAACTCCTACAAACTAATTTTCCTTACAATAGTTTTATCTATAATTATAATAATTTGTTATCAATACGGCCACCGCCCTATAATCTCATTAGTGAATAAAGTAACAAAAACCTTAGACCTACTTTTATCTATTTCGGAACGGGCCACCACAGAGTTTAACTGACCACCCAAATGACATTGACAACGATAATATTACTGTCAAGTCAAGTCAAACTAAATGTGTCAAACTGAAAAATAATCGGCTTGTCTATAAAATTTCGGCGGAAAATGTTTTAAAGTTATTCTACTTTAATTCATATTACAAACGATTTGTTGTTTTCAGAAATTAGGACCCGAATATAACACAAACATGGATGACCAAGCTTGTCCTCGTTGTAAAACCACGAAATACAGAAATCCTTCTCTGAAGTTGATGGTAAACGTATGTGGCCATGCCTTATGTGAAAGCTGTGTTGATTTACTGTTTTTGAAAGGTAAATACTTTTTACTTTGAAATAAATCCTTTCTCTTACAATTTAGTGCATAATTTATATTACCAAAACTTGAATGAATCTCTGCAATTGTGTTTCTCCAAATATCAGCACCCCATTTTTTTCTTTGTTTCTGTAAACTTCTAGACACCAGTAAACGTTTGAAATAGCGGTATGATACATCAATTATCTTTACCATGACACAGTCTTGTCAGGAATTATGAAAATTAACTTAAAATGCTAAAATGTGGAGTGTGGTTGAATGTGGTGTGGGAAATTTAATATGTAAGTATAATTAATCTTTTTTTATTACTTTTCTAGGGTCTGGTTCCTGTCCGGACTGCAATGTACCACTACGACGCAGTAACTTCAGGGTCCAATTATTTGAAGATCCCATGGTAGAGAAAGAAATAGATATCAGAAAACGGGTACTCAAAGATTATAACAAGAAAGAGGAAGATTTCGCTACACTACGGGAATACAATGACTATTTAGAAGAAATAGAAACCATAGTTTACAATTTAACAAATAATATAGATATTGTGGGTACTAATAAACGGATAGAACAGTACAAAAAAGATAATAAGGAAATTATTATGAAGAATAAAGTTAAAATAGGTAAGTCACTCAAAACAATTGGTGCCTCAGGTTGCATGTCCCGGCTGTCATTCAACAGCAGTCACCAGTCATTACTCTGAAAGTCTGACAACCAGACTTACCAGTATTTCCCAGTAACTGGTTTGTGGATATATGTGGTATTCAGCTGCATCCTGTTAGATTGGAAGCCGACTCCAACAAGAGAAAAGGCTAGGCACATGATGATGATGGCATCAGTTTGCAGCCACGTGTTTTAAAGAACACTATGTAATAACATAAATCGGCATGAATTGAGTGCAAAATAAAATTGATATGAAACCCTTTTAAATATTCCATGGTTTAAATAACATCTTGATAGCATTAAAATTAACATGGTTACAAAAATAACAAACTCTTATAAGTATAGACCAACTGGATTTATTATTTGTGATTCACTGTAGTAACATACTTTCTTTGAAAGAACATGGATGGATTGGTTAGTTATTTTTTTTTATTTTATTTTATTTGTTAGGGACAAAAAACGTTACATGCCAAGCTTAACTAAAAATTCTTAAATTAGCACAATACTTAGAATACAGTTATACATAATCTATTCTATATTTGTGTTACTACACATGTAACCCACACCATTTCAAAGTTATTATTGTAAGTTTCATTTAATTATTAACACAATAGAGAAAGCAGAATACTATTAGTAAGAGTGGGTCACATACCAACACCTTAGCCACATCCCTAAGTGAACCAATAACCATGAAAAGGCTTAAACAACACCACATTGGACTTTGGATTCTTCACTGGAAAAATCCATTTTTCCAGTGAAGAATCCAGTCTTTAGCAGATTTTTTGTGTGCACACAAAAAATCTGCTAAATGCAAAATAAACAAGGAAAAAAAAAGGAGTTGGTGCTAGTATGATGCAATTACTAGCATGCTGACTGCAGTCTGCTGTTGTGCAATTATGCTATGATATACAGTGTGGCAGGGACATCGACGCGCAACCTGTTAACGCGGATTCAGTAAATGATTCTGTACCACCTGGTGTTGAAGTTTTCCGTTGGTTATTGTAAAAAAAGGTGCTTCATACATTTTGACCACTCAGATATTGCACCATTCTATGAAACAGCTGATTTTTTTTTGATAACTTACGAAAAATTTCTTGGCTAGTAAGTATCATGTGCTGAATTCATGGTTACAGTTGGCGCGTCAATGTCCATACCAACCTGTATATCAAATACCATATGATGCTGGCAGAGTCACCCAGACTGCATTGAAACCTCGAAAAAGTAGATAAAATGAAAAAGTTCGTAATATAATAATAAAAATACTCATTACAGGAAGAGAAGAAGTAGAGTTAGAAGAAATACTAGAAATAGAGAAGCAAATGGAAGAACTTCGAAGACAGGAAATAAATCGTTTAGAACAAGAAGCAAAGAAGCAGAAAATTAGAGAGAAAGAGGCTCTAATCGATGAGCTCATGTTTGCGGAGGGAGATGCCAAAGAAATACTTCACACATTTGCACAGAATAAAGCTAGCAAGCAGGAGGAAGTGTTGCCTGTAGCTCCTAAGGTATAAATAGGCCATGTGTGTGTTTAGTATTTTTAACTCACGAAACGACGCGCGCTCGTCTTGTGGTAACCAAGTGTATAAACACGCCATGAATGTGTGCGTTAAGAAGAGTAGCGTCAGCACATAACACACACACGCACTTCCGACTTCGCCATTACTCGGACGGTACTGAGAGCTCCTGTGTGTACACATATATTCAAACCGTGTTTGTACACATGGACGCTTTTAAACGCAATGGGGTTCAGAATATTGTACTGAATCCAAGGTAACGGGTTGCATGTTGATGTCCCTGCCACCCTGTATATTGTAGGTCTATAGCTAAAGTTAGCTGTACAATGTACACGCTAATCATAAAACAAATTGAAGTCACTTTGGCTTAGTGTGTTAAGAATCTCACAACTTCCTTTTCCTATTTTTATCATGCTTTTCCAGGTAACTCAGTTCTCAACGGGTGTAAAATTCACGCGGGTATCAACACAGCCTTCGCTACCGCTCATAGAAGAGGGACCGCTGTACAAGTATGAAGCACCAATTGTACCAGACCGGTGCGGACCAGACGCGCCTTCTATTGAGGATATTGTGAGATGCGGTTATCTGCAACACGTTAGGTAAGTGTCCAAAGTCAAAAAAAAAAATAAAAAAAGGCTACCTTATTTTTTACTGGCATTTGCTAATTTCGGGACTTGCATTACCGTTTTCTTCCCTTCTGGATCGTTGAATGCCTTCCTTTGAAACTGACTTTAATTATTATTATGAACACACTTATAATTAACGCTTAGACATAGAGTTGCGGATACCATACCAATAGGTGTAGTAATTGATAGACAAAAATAACAACTAAATATTTACTGACATATTGTTTGTCAACAAAATTTTTGCGTCCCGGAGCTACTTTCGAAACAGTAACTTCAATGTACGGTCCTTTCACAGTTAGTTTCTGTCTGAATTTGCAACATTTAAACTGTAGAAATAAAAAATAAAAAACCAATTTGATTAAAAACTGTAATGAAAATCTGTGAATTTTACAATTTACCAATAAAATTACGGTTTTTATTTTTTTCATGCGGCAATGTTTACACCAAATATGAAATGAAATTTTACGAAAATTAGAGGAATTGCTAATGATCTGCTGGGAATTCAGGGCATAAATAGCCTTTAGAGGTATTGCATAAAGCGGCCTTCTTAGGCCCCAAGGTTGCTATTGGGTTGCTGCCATTGACAAGTCTTTCAAAACCATTGTGAACTTTATTAGCGTCAAAATAAGGTTGCTATTAGGTTGCTGTTAGAGATAAAATAACTGTGAGTGGAATGTAAGCTATTTTTTGTCTACATTTACAATTATTTTCTCACATCCACAGAGCAGAGACCGAGACGGAAAAGGCAGGTGGCTACAAATCAACATTACCATGCCTACGCGCACTCCAGGATGCGTTAGCTGGCCTGTATCACACGAGCTGACCAGACGCGTTCTATACCGATACTGTTATAGCACTAGATTGAGTGGGTAGATGGCGCTAGTGGTGTGAGGTATACTCTATTAATTGAAGCAATAGACTAGAAAATAGTTATGACCTATTTTGGAAAAGAAAGAACAACGTTTCTGCCGTTTCATATGTTTTCTCAGTATCCCTCCTTGAGACAAAATCGTTGTTAAGTCTTTTCCAAAGTCCACTAAATAGTTTTATGATGGTTTCAATAGTCAAGATGAACTGCTGTACTTGAAGAAATGGTTTGGAAGATTTTGTCTGTTGTGTGGCAATTTTGTGTCTATTGCTATAAATAACAGAGTATAAATTCATCTTTACTGTGGTCCCTTTGAATATGTCGGCGTTTTGTTTTTTGTTTCGTCTTCTTTTTTTTTCTCTTTTACAGTGTTATGAATTTATGCGAATTTTCATAATTTTATTATTTGTTTTGTGAAACTTGGAATGTCATAAGTACCTTTTATTTATGGGCCACATAAAATTACCTCACACTACACTAGCGCCATTGCTCCTCTAGTGAATAAACGCGGAACTTGTATGATTGTCAGCAACGGCTTTAACAAGACAGTATCGTGTAGCGAGCACAAAAAAAATAAACGAAGGGGTAATGAAAAGGGAGAAAATAAACTATGAGCCAAATTTAGACCAGTATTAGGTAGGAGTACCCTTAGTTTCTGGACTTCTAATCAACTCACTCATTGGTCAATCTTTTGTCAAAGCTGTTGTAAGTTGTTGTGGTTGGTTGAAAGTTTTCAGAGATTTGATAGGAGATCCACGGAGGTTTTGAATAGGTTCAGGACTTGGGGTCGGTTAATTGTTATGTAAATAAACGTGTTCAATGTAAGAGAAAAGGTTTTGAAATGGAGCAAGCGAGACAAAAAATCGCTTTAGAGAGAGATAGACACTAAATGGTCAAAGTCGCAAAATGACTGGCCACAAGATTAATTTGGTGCTATCGTTTTTCTCCAGCATCTTCCATATTGTCTATCCTTTTCTACTGTTCTTTTTGGCTCAATAGTTTCTCCAAGAAGGTTGCCAATGTAAATAAATAAATGTACAAAAGTTATTGTGTTATGTTGTTAGCTAACTTAAGTACGTATTTAAGTACATTTTGGTGTGAGTAAGAAATGTTGTTACTTATTTGCTGTTTTTTTGTGATAATTAAAGTGAGTGAGAATTCTTTTTGTGTTTAATTTTAGAAAGTCTAATATTTTTATGTAGGACGAAAACTGACAAGTCGCATTCGTATAAGTACGAGTATGCAGCTTAACTACCAGTTTTCACTAAAACAGGCATAGACTTGTATTATGAAAACGCATTGTACAGACGCCAGCAGGTCAAGCTACCCGAAACTGTCAAATTTTCCCAATCAACCTTGAACCTCAATGCTTTAGTGATAAAGTTGAAAATCTATTAAAGAAATTTGACAGATTGTAGTAGCTTGATGTGCTGGCGTCTGTACTATACCAAGTAATATTTTCGCAAATCCCCGTCCTCCCATTAGGTCTTCCTTTGTACAGTATATTTTTTACTAAAGTTTAAAAAATAAATACAAAAAATTGAAAGAAGCGCCATCTAGTTCTACGAATAAGGTACTATTATAGTGTTCAATGTTGCGCATAGATGTCGTTACAAAGCTGATTTTAACATTTAAAACACGGACACTTACTTCGTAACGGTATTGAAGAAATGGCAACTCAAAGGCATCATCGGTTAGTATCCTGTGTAAAGGAACCTTTGAACGAATTACAAACCCAGGGAAGTGGGGCTTTCCCGACCTTCCTTTATGGTCTTCCAAGTACATACCAACGACGACTAGGCAAACAATTCGATTTGTGCATCGTGACATACCTACCTACTAAATGTAGTACTTACTAATTCCATCGCTTAAATCATCATCAAGAACACGGTCTTCTCAAAAAACAATAAAAGGCAACAAATATCAATGATTGCAGTATGTTATGTTCCTGGATAAATATTATTCATACGTACTTAGCACAATCATAATCCTTTAGTTGTCTTTTACGATACTGACAGGTGGAAAGCCCCTGCGATGCTATATTCTTTACCGGGAACCATAAAGGGCTAACAATTTATTAGTCATAATGACGGTAATGATAGAAAGCATTGGGGCAGAGGTTCTCAACATTTTTTAGGGCTACCAAGTGTTTTGTTGCACACGCTGCCTGCATACAAAAAAATCCTACTAATATTATAAATGCGAAAGTTTGTTTGGATGGATGGATGTTTGTAACTTTTTCACGCAAAAACTACTGAACGGATTTGGATGAAATTGGCGCACAGATAGTTTATATCCAGGATTAACACATGGGACACTTTTGGCTGGAGTGCTCTAAGTGCTCACCTGGACCTTGGATGACTTAATGAATGCCACTGATGCCACAATCAACGTGGCCACCTAGTGGGCTCAAACAATATAAAATATCGAAGAAGAGCACCATTGACACGAAAAGAAGAAGAAATGGTTAGTAGTTAAAACCGGCAAGTTTCCTGACTGTAATCGTAAAGCCAAAACAGTATAATCATCAACTAAATCATCCGATCACAGTCCTCTACTAAATCTCACTTGTGAGACAGGTTCAAATCTATGTTGAGCACCACTATACCAAGGTATGCCTTGTGTACAGTAAGGGCGAACAAGCAAATATTGTCGTACCGATAACGTGTAAAAGTGCCGCCTGCGGGTACTAAACTATGACAAATATAATGCACTTTGAGTGGTAAAGGCTGGTGTACACTGGTATTTGTTGGATAAAGTGACTGAGAATCCTTGAGAATGTTTTGTTTTTTGGAGTAATCGTGTTAAGTTAAAAAAAAATTAAGCTCGCTAAAAAACAAAACAGAGAGACATGACAGTGTAAATTTGAATCGCGACATATTCGCCAAGAATGTAAACAAATATATGAATATGGAAAAATAAATTTAATTCCTACACAATAAAGTTCAGTTTACGCTTCAACTTCAAACAGTTTTGTAACTTTTTCAATAGTGCTAATCACTCTGAAATCAACTTAATTAACATTAAAATAAAGTTGATATTTGTTTAACTTGAAACAACGTCAATTTGAAAAATAAATAAAATTTGAATATAGTTACCTACCTATATTTTCTTTTTCAATGACTTAAGTATATTCAAATTTTATTTGCCACAGGTTGACGAATCACTGAGCTCTCGCATCAGTCACCACACCCCTCCCGCACCGCGCTGCTACCTCAGGCAGTGTCTCAGTTAAGCGGTTGGCCTATAGTATCATTAACTAGGGAGAAAACAGAGGAATACGTTAGTATGGAATAAACGCCAACGACTACGTGACCGCGTTTCCTCTTAAGTACTTATTGAAATTAATTAAAATTTTACAATAGGTAGTTATAAACGAGGGTAGGAAGAGATATACAAGGTCAAATAAAATTTGCTAGTGAAACGCCACGGGCGGGATGGGTTTCGATATCTTAACAAGATAAAACAAATAAAATTGACTATCGAAACGCTACCTACCTCAAAAAAATATCAACAAGTTACCTATTTATTTTTTGTATTATCGTGTTTAGATTTCGATATCCCTCACGTCTGCGAAGGTTTCGCTAGGTAATTAAATTTGACCTTGTAGAGTACCTACTTGCTACCTTATACCATTGTGCCCGCGTTCCACCATTTAGTCCCAAGTCTCATCTGCCAGGGCCGCGGGTTGTTCGAAAGAGATACCGGAGCCCCTGGAACAGGCAACTGAAGGAACACGGGTGGGTTTTAGACAGTAAAAGTCTGACACGCCCTTCCGCTCAGCCCAGAGCGGGAGAGGTCATTTGATGATTTCCCACCCAAAAAAAAAGTCCCAAGTCTCATTACAATATGGGACCTGGGACTCATAACCACATGTGACTGTTCCTAAATTACCCTAGGCTGATAAAATTTTCGTTTTTCCTAATTATGTTAATATAATTAGTATTTAAGTCGGTCCCCCCATATTGGACGATGCCTCTGCCTACCCTTCCAAACAGGCGTAATGATAAGTTTTATGTTTTTTAATAAAACGCACCTTTACTTGAACTAGCGTATGAGTTCGCTTGTCTATTTGTATTGTTGATAATGTAGATGCCAGAGTTGTTCCCCCACCGTACAGTTGACTATGGTTTGTAAGTTATAAAACTATCATGATTATAGATACTTTTGGAGGCTTTCGACTATGTATAAACTACGAAGATGGTACAGTCAACAGCAAAAGTAGATGATCAAAATCAGAAATTCAATACTAATGAACGGAGTTCGCGTTAGAACTGTGTGGCGTCGAAGTGATTCAAAAGTATGTGGTTGTAAATTATACCAAACATTTACTACTAGTATAGCTGCCATATAGCTGCGAACTCCGTTCATTAGTATAGAATTTCTGATTTTGATCATCTACTTTTGCTGTTGACTGTACCTTCGGCTGACCACCGATCTAGCTGTAGAAAGACCACTTCTTTAGAATTGAAGTTAGGTACAGTCACGAGTATAAATAAACAGGGTGGTAGGGACATCGACGCATAGCCTGTCACCATGGATTCAGTGCATAATTTCTGAACCCTAATTGAAATGATTCGTCGGTTTAAAAAAAAAAATCTGTTCCATTAATTTTGACGTATTGCGTTATAAATGTCTAATGAGTCAGACATTTAAAGTTCAGTTAAATTCAGAAGAATTTGAAACCTGGTTGGGATCAAGAATAACGTTTAATAAAAATTCACTCGTCTTGTCTAACTGAAATTAAAAAAAAAGAAAAAACAGGTTCATAAAGTCTAAATCTTATAATGTTTGCAATAAACTGTGTTGAATACCGAGAAGAAAGAAGAAAGAAAAAACATTTATTTAGCACAGACCAAAAGACACACAATACACCAGATACATACATCAGATAACAACTAATAAAAAAACAAATAGAAAGTGTAAAGACCGATGCAAGAAATTAGCAGGTAAGTGTGCTGCACCAAAAAGGCCCAGTTCAGCAAAAATGCCAGACGATAGTGCCTGACGCTGGTTTTCAACTGAACCTGATTAATGAATGAATGAATTAATGACCCCCGCACGCCTTTCAAAGTTCCATAACCAAAAGTAAAAGCAGGGACTTAGCTACCGCCATGTCAATGATACGGGGCCCCCGGGCTATACAACAAAAAACAAAAATTCATATAATTTATAAATACTACTTACCTAATGAAAATATAAAAAATTACGTTATTTGTTTATGGCTTACAAAGGCTTTAAGCTACAGGTACGGTCTAATTCTGAAGCTCTTGCATTCATTTAGCAACATCCCACGGAAGATCTAACCTATCGGAGTCATTTGGATTCGGGTAGGTTAGATTTTCCGTGGCTCCAATTTTCGAGCTCGCTCCTACAATCTCTTAGTAAAATCACAATAACAGCTTAACCTATTCAATAGTATCCAATTCAGAATTCTACAGTTTACAAAAGAATTGGGGCCCTTTTTACCCGATTAGTTATAAAGGAGGAGAAAACTGGAGAATCCTGACTTCATCCTGGCTTCTCCAGTTTTCTCTAAAACTAATCGAAAATCTCCAGTTTAAAAAAAAAAAGCGATGTTGATAAGAAATAATTTATCTTTTAGCGTGGTGGGCAAACAAATAGCTATGTTAATATGAATACTCAAATTTTTGTACATGATGCTTAGGGAAAAATATATTTAGATAAGTATAGGTACCAAAAGTAATTCGCTATTTATATTCATTTTTTGTAAACCCTGAAATATCTGAACCTGCTACAGCCCCAGCAGTCTCGACATTCATAGCGATCGCTTTACGACCGAATTTGGTCGCAGTCCTGTCACTCCATACATTACACCTGTCAATCCGGGACTTTGCGACCGAATTCGGTCGTAAAGCGATCGCTAGGAATGTCGAGACTGCAGCCCCAGGGTACTACAAGACATTTTATTCGCCGACTGATCGATCACGTGATCACAGTGCTTGCTTGTTCTTTGGCCAAAGAATTAGCATTTCCATACAAGGCGGTAATTCTGTTAGTCTACTTGGCACGTTTCCGGATGACAGCGATGAGGACGAGAACTTCGACGTCCTTTTATTTTTATTTGTATAGTTAGTCATTTAATTTAGTACCTATCTAGTGTAAATTAAGTTAGTTTTGTAATTAAATATACAAATTGTTCGCACAAAATATATAATATTATGGTATGTTTACCTATTGTGGTATAGTAATTTATAATTAATGTATATAAAATATTGTAAAACATTTTAAAAGAGTAACGGTAGAGTTTCATGTCCATTCTTCTACATACGAATCTACTTTTTGGAAGGAGCAACTAGAATCAATTCTTTTTTTTTTGTGATTTTGACAATCAAAAGTGCCTTTTGAAATAAATGCCAATCATTTATTTCAAAAGGCACTTTTGAACGTCAATAAAAATAGGAATAAATAAAGTCAAATACTTTTGTTCTGTTTAAAAGTGAATTGCGATTAAAAACAAGCTTGACAACCCTAACCAAAGCACAAAATCTTACCATCTCCCCACAGATTTATTAATTAAGGACTAATAATGTGTATGTTACACAAACCGTACACAAAATCATAAGGCTATATACACAAGGCGTTGTAAACAGACTAGGTACGGTGCACACGGCAGCGTAGATACAATTAGCCAGTGAAAACAGCGGAGGATGCCGCGGGGCCAGTCTAATTGGCGCTGTGTAAACTCGCCCTGTTATCGGGGTGCCTCGAGCTTCGCCGGGGTGTGGGCTGTGTGGAACGGACTTTTGTTTAGGATTAATTTTCCAGTAGCATTAAAGAGTAGAAATCTTTGCTAGAGTCTGTGCACCATGGAGATGCTCTCCTAACGCACGCTATTTAACTCTATTCTTGCTGCACTCATTATACTGCTACTAGCCATAATTAACATTAGATCAATGCATATATTCAAATTAAATTAAATACCATCTATCTACATCTAGAAACCCACACTGGGCCCGCGTAGTAGGTTACAGGCCACTCAGACTGGGCTCTCGACGAGAGGAGGCCTGTGTCTCAGCTCTCGGCACTGGGAACATTATAATGAGACACAGGCCGCCTCGATTACGTATGAACCCAAAAAAAAAAAACGAATTTAGTGATAAGACCACCCATTGTGTATATTCCATCTGTAATTTATATGGTATTGTAGGTACCTACATAATAAGGAGTATTCATGTATCTTTTAAGATATGACACATGACAAAAGATTTTCTGTAGAACCACTCAGTTTGCGTTGTGAAATTAATAGGTAATCAATCTTACAAATGCTCAATCAATTTCTATATGTTAATTCTACTTTATTATCAAAAACAATGGTACAATAAACACTTACCCAAAATAAGTCCATCTCCACACTTTCCACCCCATACAAATCCGCCCGCCCAACTAATATTGACTTCTTATTACGGTGGTCGCGCGGATATCGCACCGGTGCGCGGATAATGTCCGCCGGTGACCGCAGATAGGGACGTGCCACAATAACCTGCGGATTTTAGTGATGCGACCCAACTTTTGCTAGATCCTGATAGCGTTGCGCTTTGTCTAGGACTCAGACAAGAATAGAGGAAGTTGCCAATTTACTTGCATAGATTACGGTTTTTTGTGAACGGTACTTAGGAGATTTAAAAAGTTTTAGTTCCTTAGACGATGTTTTTCGTAGTTCCCTTCGGGGTACGACATGAAAATGGTAGATAATTTTCAGATGAAATGAGTCTGTTATTATAAGGTAAGTAATTCTAGGATTTTTCTTTGCTACCTAATTGCACGAGAAGAAAATGTCGTGAGAAAAGTTTTGAGTATGAATGTGGATGGCTAGAAGAGTAAAAAAGACCAAAGAAACGATGGAAGGACTGTTTGAAAGATGATATGACCCCAAGTAAATTGGGGTTGCTAATTGAAATAGAATTATGATGACTTAGGGCTGATTTTTCAATCGACTGATAATTTATATTCCTAGAATAAAACTGACGTCTGACAGTTTTTGTATGGAAGAACTGTCAAAAATACAAAATTATTCCTCGGATAAAGTTATCTGGCGTTGGAAAAATCAGTCCTAAGAATTGATTTTTCGATCGACAGACCATTTTTATACGCGGAATAAGATCTGTCATTTTTTGTACGGGAGAACGATAAAAAATCCAAAATTATTTCTCTGATAAAACTATCTGGCGTTAGAAAAATTAGCCCTTAGTTGCACATTTATTCTTATAAAAGTTCTGTGACATTTTTTTTTGCTAGAAAACTTGATGCATAAAACAATTTCTAAGCTGAGTTTTCGCTTCTCTCATAAAATCAATAGTTTGAAATGTGGGCCTCGGTCAAAAATAATACTGACTTAAAGTTACAAGTCTAAATCCACGTAAAATTCGTATGGCCTTTCCACCAAAATCGCCCCACCACGCACCCTTCTCACAGAATTAAACAAGTTAATCCTACCATAAACCTATCGATACATTGACAACACTATCATTCACTGCATTAGTCATGTTTAGTAGTAGCTTGACATCACTTGTGATATTTATTTTGTACCAATCCACATGGGCTTGTTCCCACCGTTGGAGCACAGGCGCGGGCTATGACATGACACTATAATATTACTGATGCTTTTATTAATATCATCTTATCCATCGAATTATTATCTGCCCGTCGTCATAGAAGAAGACTTCTGGCCGCAGGATGTGGTGTTCTGTCGCTTCCGCGGACAAGTACCACAGAACAGCACAAGAACTAGCTAGTGATATATAAATTTTATAGCTATTTTATAGTAAAAATATGTATGTTTAGGTTCATGTATTTATCTATGGGCCTGTGTCGTCTGAAATAAATAAATACCATCTTTAGACCAAAATGGAATATTAGAAATCCTAATTTGAAAATTAAAGTAATTTTTAACAATCCTGCTCAATAACGTAATAGTTTACTTCTGCGGGGTTATTGCGTAACACACTATTATTAGGAATGGGTTTCATTTTGACAGTTCAACAACATTCATTGCGTTATTTAGGTTGTTATATGTAAACAACATTTCCGAACATACGAAGCAATGGATTAGCAATATCCTTCAAAATGATTCAGATTGTTATCTATTGATAGTGTGTTACGCAATTAAGGTGCTGATGAAAATTACTTGTTGCTCAATGTCAGTCTGAAAGAAAACTCTTTGTTACCGATTTTTCGAAGATTTACCTATGCGCAATTTATGATGCACCCCTTTTATATAAAACTAGCTGCGCCCTACATTTTCACCCGCATAAGTCTCGATCCCGTGGGAATATCGGGATAAAAAGTATCTTATGTCCTAATACAGGTTATTGTCTACCCATCTGCCAAAGGACATTGCTCGGCTTCCATACATTATTTGCCTAAGAACCGTTGATGCCGTGAAATTATTTTTTGTGTTCTAAATAATGCATATTTTCGATTGAAACTTAATTTAAGTCACGGACACTTCAGCGAAATGTGAAAAATCTAAAATTCTTTCTGATTTTGAGGTTATAACGGGCCAACATAAATAAACACGGCACGGCACGGCACGGCTTACTCTAACTTATATAAAAGCTTGTAAAAAGGGAAGTTGTTGTGGTTTTACTTACCAAACGAGGAGCAGTCCATTGTTGTATACAATGAAGAATTTGCTCATCTTCCAATACCATGGAACCAGAGGCTGACCCGCAGTTAACACAAAATACATTATCGTTTTCCAATTCCATGTTACAATAAAAGTCCGTTGAGTAAATGCCGAGTAGTCGTTCTTAGAAGGTCCGTACGAAATCACAGTCCTTTGTTCACGCCAAGTTGTTAGATTAAATCAGAATACAAAAATAACACAAACGAAAACACAACCAACAATCCGTATGCGAACACAGGATGCGCGCGAGGGTAGATATCAACGTACGTAGTGTCAACTAAATGTCATCCGTCAATTCATCAACTGTCAGTCATAGACTTTAGTCTATGGTGTCAATACTGCTCGATAAACATAAAATCGTAATCAATAATCTGTTTGTAAAAATAATAACCTTATTTTATAGATGAAACGCTGAGGGTAATTATAATTAATTGCTTTGTATAATTACGATACACACTGTTAATGGATCAATAATTTCACAAAGTGTTTATTTAAACTACTCTGTAGATGTGGCTGTATGAGCTTAATACCTTTGCATAATCAAAACCCAAAGTGAAACAGAAAAAACATAGGAACATATATTGAATTACTATTTAAAATGTTTTTAAAATCAAAGAGTGTCCGTGTTATTCTAATAACTGTAAAGTACTTAAAAAAATAAAATATAAATTATTGTAAAATTTAAATACGTGACGATTCTTAGGCCATTGCTATACATCTCCTTTCATTCAAATCCGTTCAGCTGTTTTAGCGTAATAGCGTAACAAACAACCATATAAAAAAAAAAATTTTTTGTCTTTATAATATTAAGTTTAGATTTGCAAGTAGATAAGTGTACATATAATAATTGCTCTGTTAGCCTTTTAGTGCATGATTAATTGTCTAATTCAGAAAGTTTTGGATCGAAGCATGTTACTTGCTTTAGAGTGCAAGTTGCAAGAGGAATCCGCATTTTTACGCGCCCCAGTCTTCCGTAATCCTAACTGTTGAAACCAAGGACTATCACCACAAAAGATCAAACAAACAAATAGGTTCTATCACATGACACGCTTCACACAAACCTAGCAATACCTACCTATTATAAAATGATCGACAGCCATCTTGTGTGGTCTCGAATTAAACCTCGAATTAGCGCTCGCCATATCACTTTCATTCTATTGTGCGGAAACTCGAAGTGCTTTGTTCCCATTTCAAATGCAACCCGATGCAAGATGGCGGCCGTCGAAACGTCATCGGAACAACATGGCCGACTGAACGGTTATTGTTTGAACGTGGAACATTATAATGGGTATTGAGGGGTAACGTTGGTGAATGATTGCGGTATTGGTTGGGTACGCCTATCTTGGCTAACCGTGTTCTTAGTTGAGGTCGAATTTATCAATATTGTATTTTACTCTCTTTCTCATGCTTCTGCCTTTTTCTGGATATTGAGCAGTCTTCTCAGTATATTCGCAGATCAGTGGAATTAGCCGATGTTGCGGAGGTAGATGCAGCTCCACGCAGAATTTTAATTGTATTATGTTAATTTGTATCTATAATCTACTAACGTCAATAGGGTACTATTGATTCCTGTTTCAAATAAAAGTTTTCTATACTATTTATGACGACCTAATGCTTATACAATAGTTAGATAAATTGGCGGAAGACTAGGTTGATACTTGGACTGATAGCTCAAGGAGCGCAGAATGTGGCGTCAATATTAAAAGTTACTGTTTTTCACTAACAAATTCGTTGCAAAATACGTTGCACATTGGAGAATGAAGCTGGGGACAGCACAGGGTATGCATACCCTGTCGTGCATCTTTGAACATTTTCGACACACTCGCAGCTCCAGCAACCCCAGCAGCTCGTTCTTCCCCAGATAATTATTTTATAACCAGTGCGCAAACCATGTACCTGCCTAACAGGAGGTCTGATAGTTGCGCCTAAGATCGAGAAGTGGTGTGGACAGCATTTGTCATAGTTTTGGCATGTGAAGCGGTGAAATGAGTCAAATAAATTAAGTATGAATTTGGATGGCTAGAAAGAAGGAGGGAAGACGAAATAAATGAAGGATGGTGGTGGTATGTATGGTGTGAAAGATGATATAGCTTGAAAGAGGGTGAGTACCACGAAGACGGCTGATAAAGTTACATGAAAGAAGAAGTCCAAATAAATTAGGATCAGTGCAGAAAGATGAATGATGATAGTTATCGAAATTTATTAACAGACAAGTGTTATTATAACTTATATGACTTTTTGCCATGTTAGAATTTTTATATTATTATTTTTATATTATTATTCCTATAGTATTAATATTCGCATAAAAATGTATTAATGAATGTTAGTGAACCAGTCCAGTGGTTAAAACAAAAATAATTGTACGCCTGGTCGGGCAAAACATGTAAGGACTTTAAACCTATATTTAGGATCTTGCATGTTTGATTTGTATGTAAACGCATGTTTAACAATTAAAGTATCTTTATCTTATAAAAAACACCATGATTCTTCTCTCTTCACACTCATAGAAGTCGTCACTAGAAAATCATAGCCCGATAATAAGTATGTATTTGAGTTAGTAAGTAAACACACTTCATTCAATCCTACACACATCAATATTGTTTAGTCTATGCTCCAACTTTTCATTACAACGTAAACAATGAACTCTTGACGTTAAAATCACGATCTGATTTTGTATTTAATATTAAGTAATAGGAACTTACATTGTTTTATTTTGAGCCATGAAGTGATTAAAACCAGCGGGATGATTGCGTAACACACTAATAATTGCAATGCAAATTTTTCGAACATAATTCTGAGTAATGGATTAGGAATATCATTCAAAAGCCCTACACCCGAATTGCATAAAACACTTTCACCACAATTCGAAAATTGTGGTGAAAATGTTTTTGATTTCAAGTCATGTTTTTGATTCTAGGGTCTATATTATGCGCTCAGTTACTTTCAAAATATTAAAATATGGCTATCATATTCAGCCTATAATTTTGTCACTACTGGGACACTGGCCTCCTCTCTGTGAGAGGAATTTGGCCATAATCCACCACTCGGGCCCAGTGCGGGTTGGTGGATGTCAAACATCTTCGAATTTTTGGTTCTAAGACTTGCCGGTTTTCTCACGATGTTTTCGTCCACCGTTTTGAGAGCAGTGGTGATGAAACTTGATTGAACTCGTAACCTACAACTCGTAAGTCGGAGCCGATACCACGGGATCACCAGTGCTCTTAATATGGCCATCCATAACTTATCTAATGTTTGGTTTCATAATTATATTAAAAAATAAAATTCAATTGTCATCCTAATATTTTATTGCTCCTAGATAAATCACTTTTCTTAAAATTTACTATAAAGTACCACGAGATTTTAATGAAATTCCCGCGCAAAATCCTAACCTCGCGAAACTGAAAAACGACGTCACTCCACGTCATTTCTAAAAAAGGTGCCAGTAATAAGGTCAGACCAATCAACGGCAAAGAAAAAATAGCAAAAATTAAATTCCGCAAACGAAATTCACTGCGACTTTTATGATGGCAGTAAATTAGTATAGTTTTATAGAGATAAACATATTAATTGGTAGTTAAAACGTACAATATACACTCTAAAGTTTACCCGCGTGTTTTATAAAGACGGATGGGTCTGGTTTGAACTGGTGATTGATAGGAAAACACTGCGATGATTGACCGCTGATACAAGCCAGTATTTTGATAAATAAATAGAGGAGTAGGGCTGGGAAAGACATGGTTGGGGATTTTTATCGATGTTTTTAGAGTTTGAAAAAGAAAATGTTCTTCGTAATGAAAGTTACAGAATTGATCAATGATATTGTATCGATAAAATCGAATTATTCTAGGCTTGAAATACATGTAGTCTCTGATAAATAAAGCGCCATTTACAGTAAGCTAAAGACACAGCTAAATTACTCTGACCATTTACGACAGCATATAGTCTAGAAATTATATGCACTTAAATTAAATTCAAAATCAACGCTTAAATGTTTCCCATTCATATAATTTCACAAGACATAAATATAAACGTTACGAGTTAATTCCGCAGCGGAATGAAATAACTAGGTGTAATAAAATATCGATACGGCTAGGTTTTGCATAATCTCATAAGTACGGACTGTACAGAATGTTGGCTGCTTACAACTCGTATTATGAAATGTTGCAACTAGATATGCACGGTAAAAGAAGGAAACTGAATTTTTACATCATATAGGTACTATTTTTTTAAGTCATTTCAATAATGAGTCAGATACTTCAGTTAAGGTAAACTGTATAGTGAGATAACTACAGAAAAGTATGAGTTAGAAGCATGGGTGGTCTTTTTAACTGCTTATTATAATACAGACAATGAGATGTGGCTCTAGTTCAAATTAGTAATAGGAGCAACAGCGACTACCTGACGCTTGAGTATCGTTATAAATAATGTGATCAACAATTCAACAGCACCTGATGATTATATCATTAAACTTATTAAGTAGTGAATCATGTTTAACAATTAATTTTGCCTTTGTACTGCACCTGCTGAACGCATAAAAATATCGATATCAGCCTACAGCATCTAATGCAATGATAATGTCATTAAACTCATTAAGTAGTGAAGTCATGTTTAACAATAAATTTTGCCCTTGTAGTGCAGCTGCTGTACCGACAAAAATATCGATATAGCTCTCCCAATAGCTATCGACACCATCCCATCCCCACATCAAAAAATGAGTTCAGTGTAAACGACGCCCGCTCACCTGAAGAGCATGTTATTATTCGGGCCATACTTACCCGCCAGGCCGCCGTAAAACCGCTCGTATTACCTACCATTTACTATCCGCAGTTCGGATGGATAGAGTCATATGTTTGTGATGAGATTCTATTTTGAATAAGATTAGTGAGTCAGGGGATGGTTGTTTTGAGGAATTTTAACGCCTGTCTGGATGAAGCTTCCTGTACTGCATTGCAGTCTAGTACATTTTTCATTTAGAAAAATAGTGTTGGAAATTGTTTTTGTCCTTTTCAACATACGATTTTTAAATATCTATTTCCTAAATATACGATCTGCCAAGAGTACTAAAACTTTGGATAAGTCATTTTCTCCACATGAAAGGGCTATTTTTAATAGTTCTGCCGCCGTTCGTATTTCTGTTCCGATTTACCAAGGTTAGTGATATGCAGGCACATCTTCTGTGCCTGCATATCAACATTATCTTTAAAGTTGGAATTGTATTCTCAAACTTCTACTACTCCAGGAGTTACAGCATCTACTTATGCTTATATTATTTATGCTTATATTGCTTATGCTTACATTATTATTGCTTATATTTAGGTAGTCATTATGTTCTTTCCTAAATATCAGCATCGATACATGTCTTTTCTAGTTTGGCTGTGCGATGTTCGCAATGTTCTTCGCACGGACTCGCAACTGATTTGGTGCGATTTTCACCATCACTTAGCGAACTTATTCCGGAAGATTTATGTGTATAAAACATGAATATTAAACTAAATAATTATAATAAAAAAGCAGGGGTGGGTCACTAGTAGTATCTCTCTAAAAATAATCACCCGTCCCATACATTTGCGTAGAGTAGGTAGGTATTGAACTTTTGTATGGGACAATTTATATTGTTTTTCGCGATTTCGATGTTGGTCTTCAGGAGAAAGTTGTTCAGTTTAATGGTCTGTACTACACCCTTACATTTGACGACACCTTTCTGTTAAATGCAAGATACAAATAAAAAAAAATCGGTATGAAAACTCGATTGCTCATAAAAATACTTGAATTCTAATCGACCATGTCACTAGTTGAAGACTTTTCCTTTAAGCCATCACTTTCCCGTCCTTTCTTATCAGACCTTATGCGTAAACGGTTTAAAGAAAACCTTTAAACCTAGATGGCATACTGTGAAGTAGTGAGAAGTGTAAGGTTCCTAGTATTCAGCCAACCAATTGGATGCGTCCGCATTCTGCGATAAAACCCTGGTTCTATTCTACCATCAGGACAAACATTATGAATTGTCAGAATGTTTTAGACAAGTCTAAAGTTCTAGCAACACATATCAAGGCCGTTCCTGAGACGTGGACGAACCGTGCTCCGCCAGGGGCTCAAAACATATCGGTGTGTACATTTTACAGTGTGGCGATTAACGTATTCTACATTACGAATTTTAAACATACATAATTAAAATAATTAATAACAATTAACATTCTAGCCATTGGACCTTTTTTTCGTTTGAGTATTTAACAACCTTAAAATTAATTTATGATTATTTAGTAACAATACCATAAAGTTTGTGTTGAATTGTTGATACCATCGCTCCGTGCACGTCTAGTGCATGGTTTATGTCGTGCCATTTTTTAAGCTATTTATTTTGTTTGAGTAATTCAGTTTTCTATTTTTAGTAAAATTTTGCATTTTCAGACTGATAACAGCTTGTAATAACCGCTGTACCTAATCGCCACTCCGTATATAAACTCGTTCACACACGTTCATGTCCGGGCCGGCGACAGAGCTTCAGTGCCTGCTCTTTAGGCTACGGCCCCGTCACGTCTCAGCCAAAGCTCTTATATGTGTGGATAGGTCTATAGTAAATGTTTCTAAAGGTAGTGGAATATTATACTTAATTGCAAGCATAATTTCTTTCTCCTTTTGATCTATAGGAAAATAACTCATGCCGTGAAATGTAATCATTTCACGGCATGAGTTATTTTCGTAAATCAACAAGGTTGGGAACAGGACGAACTGCTAAAGGTATAAGTACTTACCGGATCTAGGTACTGAGGTGCCCTTACTCGTGGAAGTAGTTATAATGCTTCTCAGTAAATATCTTGTAAAAAACGTTTATTTGCGGTAAACATGATGCAAAGAAAGAACTTAAACACAAAAAAGAACAAGATGGGGGAAAATATGCGTCACATTCACGCAAAACGGCATCACTTAGCATAATACTGTGACCTTAGCCGAAACACAGCTTCAGCGCTGGTTTTCCCATCAATCACTAATCATCATCACTATAGAGACAAATCAGCCTATCTATTCTGTAAAAATCTCACCGACAAAACTTTGGTGAAGTGAGCTGTCAATACTGTCAAACCCTAGCATCAGGTGAATTAACAGCTCACTTCACACTCGACAGTTTTCACTGAGAGATTTTTACAGAAAAGATCCATTTATATTGTTTATTGTTCACCAACTGACAACTATTCCCTTACTTGACCCAATTCTTCATGAAGACGACCGAAAATAGGACACCCTATCCATATTCATCCAGTGATTTACCTTCTAACCTTCACTGTGCTGACGAAAGATTCTCACAAAAAAACAAAAACACACATATTACTAAATGCAGACAGAAGATCCTGTTCGAAGTAAACAAAAGAATAAAGAGACAATATCCCTATGAATAAAATAAAAATAGTAAGAGATGATATCGAAGAAACTGGCTGACTATGGAATATGTCGAGTTATTATTCGGCTAATAACTGGATCGTATTAACTTTTGTGCACAGAGTTAGGGATGGATAGAGGTGGCTATAGAAAGCAATGAAAATAAACAGGAGAAAGTATTTGCAGTGAAGAATTAAATTCTTAATGTGATTCCAATAATTAAATGTGAAAGGGTCTTGCAGTAAATATTGTTAAGTTCCAGTATTTGTTTTGTTAAGTAAATTAATTATATTCTTATTACAATCAATAGCCGCATGGTCACCTTTAATACAGTATACAAGCTAACACTAAAATATTATATTATTTACAAGTGTATAAAAAAGGGGAAGAGCTCATTGGACATCAAACAAATTCTTCCGTAATTGCTCTCAAGAGGCTGGCGGCATTGTCACGTTGACGTAGGATGGCAATGCTGATTCTTTGGCCTACAAATAGACCAACTGGTCACGTGAAGAGTTGACTAACTGCTGGCGAAAACCTCGAACCCGAAATACTCGATGCGCACTCGCAGATCTAGTTGATTTAAATTCTGGTTGTTGTATATTGTAGTCTAGGGTTGAGTACATATTATCATTTTGGACTTAACTAATATCGTTTTTAGGATTTCAACGAAATATCTTCTTCACTATAATTATATTAAATAGCTACCTCAATCAAAAAAGAGGTTATAGCTATGGATGTACTGCAACTTTAGTCCTAAGCCTAATATGGTTTTATTTATTAACTCTTAACTGTCCCATCAGTTAAGTTAGTGTAAGAGCAGTGATGTGGTAGTGATCCAGTCCCAGTGGTAACGATCGCGACTAACGAGTTGTGGGTTGTACGTTCGAACCCAGACAGGCGCTTTACTTTGTGTAAATTATTACATCACAACTGCTCTGAAAACTTTGAAGGAAAACATCGTGAGGAAACCGATATATCCTAGAACCAAAAATTCGAAGACATGTAACATCTACTAACCCGAATTGGGCCCGCTTGGTGGATTACGGGCCACTCCCTCTCACAGAGAGTAGGCCTGTGTCCCAGCAGTGGGAACATTATTACCTGGTAATGGTAACTGCTCCATCTCTCTCGTCTTGCTCTCTTAACAATCCTATGGCACTAATGTTAGTAACAAAATCTTATTCGTCCTTCTCTACATCATTCCTAAGTCTACCAATCAATGTCTTAAAGGCATTTATAGATTATTCATTTGTATCTCGCAATATCGATTCTTTTATGTTATTGTTTTGCCGTCGTTCCGTCTACTACACAGATATCAGACGTAATTGGCAGTTACCGTATGACAAACTTATATTTGCTGTCACATCCACCCTTATCTTTAATACTTTCTGAACGATTCTTATTTTATGGGCTGCAAAGTATATTGGCAGATGTTTCAGTGACTTTTCTTCTAACAAGTTTAATGTATTGACTTATGCCAGTTTGTAGCTATTAGATTTTGTTCGCTTTCGTGGAAGTCAATGTGTTTTGTGTCTTGTTGAGCTTGAGATGGTTGTGTTTATGTTGAGTTTTTCGGCTTTTATGTTAATGAAGATAAACTTAATTGACAACTTCTAATCATGCGTTTTTTCTTTTTTTGGTAGGTTATTTTTCATTGATTTAAACAGCGGTATTATACCAAGTTTCTAATTCCAAATACTTTTTCTGATCAGGATAGCTATTCACAACCATAAGACAGGTTGTCGAATCGAAAATGGCACGTTTTAAATTACTAATTTGCCTTACCCCCGACAGCAAATAGTTGTCGGAATGGGGGTCGTCTATATGAAAAAACTAAATTTTCGGGTTTTTTATTTCAGAACAGCCTTTAGAGGATTCTTTTGATAACATTGATTGCTGTTCGATTTGGCACGGAAGCTTGTGGATAGCTATCCACAAGCGTCCGATCGCGTTCTGATGCTGGGGTCAAACTTGGTGTCTTTACCGCGAAAAGTAAACCAATTTGACGCTATATCAAAATATTAGCAGACTCGATATACAGTTTAAAGCTGAAAGTAACTCAAATTACAAGAGTCAATTCACAAGCAATTCTATAACAACGCAGTAATTCTTTGCACTGCATCAAAGTCTACAGCATTGTATACCACATAATTGAACAAAGAAATCTTTACTCCATCCACGACATGAAATGACATCGACTCAGAAATATTTCTAGAACGCGCTAATGAAATAATAGTGCAAAACAATTCTTGTAACTTTTAACGTAGATTGAAAACAATTGGCGACTCTATTGCTCGTTTGCAGCCATTGTAGACGAACCTTGGATCAGTTTTATAAATAAAAAGGGAAGTTGGTGTTAAGATCTGCCCGTATTATGTTCAGACGGGCTGTAAAGTTAATGGGTGAATGTAGGACATTAGTGACGATGATGTTATAGATAGGACAGAAAGTTCGCGATGTCTGACGTACATACTTTTTAAGGCGTGCTAATGAGCATATTTTTAAGTAATTGACCATATCGCATCGCGGCACTAAATATGGTTCAAAACAGCGATGCGTTTGATGTTAGTTGAATCGAATGACCACCAAAATAAAAGTAATATTGCAGTATTAATTAAATTAAAAAATAAATAAGGCTCAGTGGAATAATTTTCAGATATTTCTGTAGTTGATTGAATTCCCTTTATTATCATTACATAAAATAAACGTGAAAGTTTGTATGAATGGATGGTCGGATGGATGGATGTTTGTTACTCTTTCACGCAAAAACTAATGAACGGATTTGGATGAAATTTGGCACACAAATGGTTTATAACCAGGATTAATATATATGATACTTTTTATCTCGATATTCCCACGGGATCGAAACTTATGCAGGTGAAACCGCGGGGCGCAGCTAGTCATTACATAAAACATGATAGTTTACCTCAAAATTTAAAAATATGCGCCGAAAAATATTTTTGAGCTCTGTTTTAGAATTTTTTTATCATGATTTATTTTATTTTTATGAAATATTTTTGTTTTTTTTTTTTAATTTGACAATACACTCAATTTTTGCTTGCTGATTGCGGCTTGTAATATGTATGTACTAATACGCCCTGTGTGACAAAAAACTGAGCGTTTCCCGGTATCCTACATTTGGGCAGTGCCTCAATTTAAGTATTTTCGGCAGACCTACGAGTAGATGGAGGGACGAACTTGTTTCCTACCAAAAGGGCTTGTTTTCAATGGTAAAGACAAACGTGTGTACAAAAGGAAAATTAAGTCTTTGCCTAGCAGTGTGACATTACAGGCTGGATATAATTTTTGGGATATAAGTTTTGTAAGGCTGGATATAATTTTTGGGATATAAGTTTTGTAACTGCAACAATTTGATGGTGATTTTCAAGCATTTTAATAAAGATGTTCTTAAAATTAAGCAAGCTACATAATATAAAATTACATTCATTGTTCGTGAATTGACGACTTATCCCTGTCCCAATACGGGTAGGCAGACACTACAGAATTTCATTTGCATTCTCAGTCCTTATTCTGTTTGCCTCTTTCACGTTCATTCATTTGGTCATATAAACATTCAATGAATCAATACCCACCACGACAGACGAGTCTACAATTCGAAGAACAATGCACTAAATAGTCTTAGTGTTTGTAAATATAAGTCATCAACTATGCAAATAACGGTCTAAAAATTGAAAATAATTGAATACTTACATTACAATACCACCATCTTTGTCCCTAGTATTTAATGAATTTAATCTCTTCTCTAATAGAAAGATCAAAAGGGTCAAAATAATTGATCCTTGCTAACAAAAACTTCTATAACACCGTTTTTATCTGCTTTTATTTATCTCCACTTGTCAACGCCGTTTAGCAAAAAAAAAACTTTTGAATGCAAAAAGTAAATTCAATAGTGTGTCGACACCCTTCGCTTAGTCCGGATCAGTTTATTTATTTCCTATCGCATGTTGTACTTCCAACCTAAATGATTGTCTTCAAATACTTAAAATTGTTTAGAAAATCGAGTTACATTCCTTTCAGCTTGATCCAAATTCGTCACCCAATTATCAACTTTAACACCAGCAGATACAATTGAATTTTACAGTGATAAACGTAAATCTAAATCTGAATTGACATCTTTGCGATCATGTTGCAAAAATCATCAAATTTTATCAACTACATAATTGATCTTATTCCTATCAGTTTTAAGTTTAAAATCCTCTAATAATGCACCAGTTGCATCTATAACACCATCTTTTATTTTCATATCAATAACGTTTTTATTTTCCTTATTATCTTCGCCGTTAAGTTCATTATTGTGTTCTTCATGAAATTCAGGCCGCAGAATGGTTGTTACGATATTCTATACAGTTAAGTCAGCCTGTCGGTCCGTTTGATCTGCTGCAATTACAGTTTTACTGCGATCGTAAACACGGGAAACAAAATGGCTGCAGGTAAGCCCTATTGTTATCGTTTTTACCCTCTATGGTTTTTTTTAGATCGGCTCTCTAAAATTAGTTATGGGTTGAAGTTGTGAAGATATGTTACTGAAGACATCTGCTAATAGTTTTTATAATAATATGCTAAAAGCTTTGGTTGATAAAGCGATGTGTGAAGTTTTTAGAACGTGTAATTTGTTTTATAAAGGTGAGCATTATGATTAAAGGTGGTTTAAATAAGCTAAAAATAGACAAAAATTGGATTTCTTATAAATATGCTTGAAAAAGAAATGTAGCTGAGTCAGGTTAATACAAATAAATTATTGTATGTCAGTGTCTCCGCAGATTTGGTTCAAATGTCTGCACTCAGCATTATTTTAAAACGTGCACAAGAACGTTTTTCTTACCATTTTATTTGAATCATTCTTATATACTATAGCCATCTTTAATTGGTAGCAAATAAAGATTTCATTTTAAATGGACTATAAACAAAAGATTTCTAAACGAAACGTAAAAGGTATTTCCTTTTACGTTTGCACAAATAAGGGTAATTTAATTACCCAGCTTCGCAGATCTATGATTAGATTAAAATACCAAGATAACCAAATTAGGTCCAATGCTTAATTAGAATCGCGCGAAATGCTAATTTTCTATTTATTATCTCTCGTTTGATAGATGATTATTGTTTATCCAGACAAGAACGTGAATGTTTTTCTAAGTGACAGCAAAGGACCTGCAATACTGCCTTGCGAAACACCGACACTTGAATAGTGCACTATGAAGATGTTTGTAGCAAATAAATTCAAGGATATCACGATAAACGTAAAGTGATTGTAATATTTATTTCATTCAGTACTGAATTTATATCTCCAAGACATTATATTGTTAGAAACTTAGTCAGAAGATTATCTAGCACAATCAGCGCGTAAAACATAAACTTCTAAAAGGCTTAACCAAAATACATATATGCGGCTTTAAATCTCGAAATGTTCTCATAATTTTCGTAATAAATACAATTTGTTTGGCATTTACGCGTTTAAATCTTTCGATCAGCAAATCAATTTGAAAAATGATAATAACTCACGGTATTAAACTCATGAGTTGAGGATAAGCCCACAATTGATGGTCGCAGACATTTTTCTGCAGCACACAATGTTACTACATGTTGTTGCAACTCTATAGAACTCGATGATTATTTTGCGTAAACGTACGTTGACATTTCGCGAGACACCGGCATTCCGGTCTCTAAAGTTTACGTGGATCGTAGTAAGGGCTTGGAAGGATGAATTCGTGCAGCACTATACTGCATCTACACGCCCTCCGATTCGACCCTTCCCCTTACTGAGAATCCTATGGAATACTTACAAACGGCTTAAAGCAAGCCAGTCTGGTTTTGTGTTTCAATGCGCGCGGATCGCAAGCGCGTCGGGTCTAAACGGAAACGACTGCACACAAAATCTTTTTCGATTTTTTCACACTGTTCGAATTTTAATAAACGCTCTATGGAATCTTGGGTTGACAGCTTTGTTTTTTAAAAGAGTGCCCGGCAAAAGTAAACTTTCGCAAAAGTTTGTTTAAAAAGTTTTTATTTCTTTTTCGTATTTTTTTTTTCTGTTTGCATTACAGTGATTACATTGTTATTTTGTGGTTTTTGTTCGAGTGGTTGTTTTGGTTGGGTTTTGGTTTATTTTTGAGTTTTGCGGTTAATAATTAAAGTTTTAGTTTGTTTAAAATTTTGCGGTGTTAATGTGAAGTGTTCAGAGTTAAACTTTTGTACGAGTGTTTTACTAAAATAGGATGTTTGTAAAGTGACTTTGTATAGTTATTTGGCACTATGAAGTTTATTTGGAAAGTTTTGTGCTCCTTGCTTCTTCTAGTGCAAGCTGTTCTGGGGAACTGGTGGTAAGTCAATCATTAATATCACCTATTATGATTAATTTTTACACAATCATTTTCAACTACTTTAAGCTGATTCCAGCCAGGATTCCAGGTACAATTAGAATAAATTTTTACGTTATTCAAAATTAAGATGAAACTATTTATTTATGAAAAACTAAGCAAAAAAATTTTTTTTAAATGACCTACAGAAAATAAGTTAAAATAAAAGTGAAGTGGCATAACATTTTGAATATATTTTCAATCAAGGATGCACGTATTTTGTACTGGAACATTACTGCAACTTGCCGTCGACGAGCTTCCAAGTCTACCAATCTATACCATATCAATTCAATATTCGTTAAACTCACATAACTAATATTTCACAAACTACTTTACACACAACATTAATCTACATGATTTTTATTTCGTTAATTTTGTATTTTGTGTTTCACGAACTGTGTCCAAATAAACTTTATTCTACCTTTCTTTCTTTTACTTAAAAAAATCTACATTCATAAGTATTCTTTTGCGAACTGATAAAATGCACCATACTGTTAGTTATTCCTTCAAGAAAGTTACAGCTTCATTTCATGTCTTCATAATCATAAATACCACCGCTAAAGTTTACCAAAGACGATTCTGTGGGAACATTGCCATAATACACCTTCACGGGTAACCGCAGTATGTTATTTATTAGTGGACAGGAATATCTAATATAATAATACCTATTATCATCTCATCATTTTGCTTGAGAATTCTCACGGAGAACGACCCAGTAGGTATCTTGTATGACGAAGATTCAGGCAATGCATGCGTTAATTATTTTATACCTAACTCGGAAAGACATTGTTTTATAAAAAGTCATAGTCTAATGTGAAGATGAAAAAAAGCGTGGTGTTCAAATCAAAGTATAAAAGTTCATAAGATTTCTATCTTCGCTCGTCTAAAGAGCGGATAGAAATGTTCTAAATACTTATGGCATCTTAGTTAAATCAAAGGTATACCGCAAAGAAAGTACATGGACCGTAAGTGAAAGAAAAACCAATTGTAGAGTCATAAATATGAGCACCTAAAAGAAATACCATCGAATGGAGAAGGTTTGAAATTGTTACACCGACAAGTTCCCAGCACTACGGTTTTAGATGAATGTTCTAATAAAAATGAAGACGCAAAAGCAAACAGGGACAGTAGTAAAGGTGAGAAAATTAGAATAAAAGACGTCAATGGTAAAGTAATAAAGGAAAATAATATATATTTATCCGTTACAACTCTAGTTATTTGTAAAACAGCAGTAACTTATGTCGCAATAGCAAACGTGTTAGTAGTAAAACCGTTTTGTTTTATTTCCAAATATATACGAAACGCTCTATAAATAGCACATCCCTAACATAAATAATAATTGTTTACGTTTCTCATTGCACTGAACAATGTTTGACATTTGGTCGAAAAACAAAACAGATTTATGTAACGCACTAAGGTTTACTTTGGCATAAATACGATTATGATTTATCGCAAATGCATTATAATTTATTGGGATAATTTTAATTTATTATAATTGCAACGGATTTGTTTGACGAGCTATAATTTTGTGTCAATCACTACTGGAAGATCTTGGAAATGTATCAATTTCTAAAACGGTATCGGTACGGTCTTTATTTATTTTAGTATGAACTCAAATATAAACTATACTACATATACTGGCTTATATCGGACCATTTGGTACAGCTCAAACATTTCTTCTCTTACGGAGAAGGAACGACCATAAGGCACCACGCTTGCTTAGTATGGGTTGTCGATGTCTCATTATCATAGATTCAGAGGGGATAAGAAAACAACTATCGGTCGTGGTGGCTACCTTTTGGGGCTACCTGTGTCCAGCAGTAGACGTCTTCCTTTTGAATTGATGATGATAATATTTCTAGGTTCCTCAAATTTTTTTCCTTCACCGTCAGTTAATACTTTATAACTCATTTCTATAATTGCCAAATTCGGAATCGGCATCCGAGAAATCCCTGAAAACATATGTGAGTTTACACATATTCGAGTTTTAAGGGCAGAAAAATAAAACAAACATTAAGCCAGCTGCACGTGATTAAGGTTTGCGAGTCGTTAAAGTCGAAGACAAGAAGTGGATAATATTAGACAATTACACTCCGTTTGTACTTCACGATTTAAGACCAGAAAGTACTATATTTGGTGAAGTGAATATTATCGTTAAAGACGATAATGTTCACACATGAGCTGAAGTAACTGGAGAAGATATATTAGTTAGTAGTGACGAAGCAATGTTGTTTTAGACAAATATAATTCAAGATGCTAAAGGCTTACCGTGCAAGCCGTGCAGGCTTTTTGACAAGTTTTCACCTTGTGTGAAATCCGTTAACAAACACAAGTTTCCCATCAAAACTACATGGTTTCAACACGGCTAAAGGAAATTGTATGTGGTCCTTTGTCTTACATTTAAACAGGAACCGTCTAAATGATGCTGATGAGTTTTTGCAAGGTGCCTTGTGTAACTTTGACTTGGCATTCAGATATACAATAGCCTAATGATTAATCCACAACATGGGCTCAGGTTTTTCAAATGTTTCGTCTTCTCTTTTGTATCTTCCATATCTGTTATAAAAGTATTTTTCTAATTTTTCCCCTTCTCTTGTTTGTCTCTCCTATATCTAAGAGTGACACAAAACAGGATCAATAAGCATTTGATTGCACTTAGATTAAAAAAAATATATGTTATCTAATTTTCCATCATAAAAATATAATCACAGCATTTAACTATTACTCTGTGCGAAGTTTCTCATAACAAATACTGTGAGATGTACAAAATTCACAATAAAGACCTCCTATAAACTACAAAAATGGTTAAACACCTTCCAGCATACACTCCAAAAAGTTTTACCGTCAGAAAAACAAAAGTATAATTACAAGCTAATTCCGCTGGTGTATCTAAATATGGCCCATTTGCGGGACCTAATAAACTTAAAGCACCAGACGACACACAAACAGACACGCTTTGATGTCCGCGATGCATGTCCTAGTAAAGGGCTTTAGTTAAATTATTTATACCTCGGTACACGCGCGATAAGTTACCGTCTTTTGTTTTTTGGATTAGCTCGTTATTGGGCTTGATGGCTTTGTTAAGATTAAGGAAGATATAGAGCGTGGATATGTTGATCAAGAAATGATTTGCTTTAATTGACGATACGGATTGTTTAAAATTATGGGACTGGGTGCTTAAAATTAGATGTAGGCATTTATTTACTTGGTAGGCTTTAAACAATGTTCTACTGTAGTATTAAAAAAAAATGTGATTGCTATCTATATACTCTCGTTGGCCGCTGTCTCACCTGATTGTAAGCGATGAGTTGCCAGACGATGGTGCACGCTTAGGCAAGTAGTCACTCTCAATGAAGACTCCATATTATATGCAATACAGCATTTGAAGGAGGTTTCTTGATTTATTAAAGTTCTTTAAACGACGCCATACTTTTAATCATGACTTTAGCTATCTAATTGTTTACACTTTTCCCTTTTTATTGCTATATCCCGTTTAGATTATACTTTAATAACTGAAACAAAGCCAATTCTGGTTCCGTGAGTAGGCGGTAACACAGCTGCTGACGGAGAAAATGAAATGCTTTAAGACTTGCTTGTAAGAAAACTAGATTACTGCTACTTATCATTCATGTAACAAGATGCGCCTACACAGGTGATCCAGTTGTAAGTATAAACTGCTAACATAAGCCTTTAGTTTGATATAGTAAACGTTTTGAGAAGGTAATTTCTTATATGTTTGAGAGATACAATGGTGATAGATGTTTTAATGTTATCAATGGATATGTTAGATGCTGCTTCTTATACGGAATTAGTTATTTTTATATTAGTTATAGTTGTTCCGGAAACGAAAATAATTACCTACCAAGATGAAGACTAATAGAGAAGTATGGAAGACAAAGACATGTTACACCGACCCCAAATAAATTGGAATAGGGGCAGGAGAATAACGATGTTCTGTAAACGAGAAGTCAATTTCATTTCTGACGTGCGTACCCTGATACTTGCGCGTTAAAAGAGCTAATGAACCCTATAGATAATTGCTAAGTTCTGGGCTGGCATATTACAGTGCCACGTGTACACGCTAAGAAGAAGAAACACGTGATCATATGGACCAGAATATGTAAGAAAGAATGGTCTTTGTTACAAATATTCATGTAAGTACACAGAATTCATCGGATGCATCTTTAAGGCAAAATTTGATCAGTAGGGAACTAACTATTTCATATGTATATTGTGATAACGCTAACACATAAAACCTTCATTTTGAGTACATAAACGGTAAGTACTTTTAATGCTTTATTTATTTAAATTAATTCGAATGCAAGTAATAAGTTAAATATTTAATGTGATAATTGCATCCACGAGTTACTATTGACACAAAGAATTACTATGGAAACTGTGTATCGAATGATGCAAGGCAAAGATTAGGTCATCTCATTAAATTGTTTACACATTACTTAAAGTAAAGTTTTTAGCTGGCTGGAAAATTATTCTTCAATTGTTTCATTACGACGTAATCCTACTAATATTATAAACGCGAAAGTTTGTATGGATGGATGTTTGTTACTCTTTCACGCCAAAACTACTGAACGGATTTGTAAATACTTAAAAGTAAAATACTTTTTTTCCAGGTACCTATCATGAATCAGTTTCCCCAGGAAACGTGTGAAAAAATAGTCAATAGCTAGTAGTTAATAATACACTCGCGAGCAATGAAAAAGTTCCAGTGACATAGCACCAAATTACTCCTAAACGGGAAAGGCTAGCTTAATGACGCCGTCTGCAATATTGAAGTACATTTAACAGCGCATCAGAATATTACCAACTAAAAACGTAAATATTGTGTTCAAATTTTAAATTATATGTCTTAGGAGATATTAAGGGGTTTGTCGGCATTTTGTAGGTGGAACTTTTTCATTGCTCGGCAGTGTACAACTGTACATGAGTAGAAACCTATAATTGTAGAAACTAGCAATAAACAGCTAATAAAGTAGTAATGAAACAATGACAAGATTACAATCTAAAGCTCACTGCGCATTACATTAACAGTAAAACAATTACGATAGATAAACATCTGTTTGGAGTTATGCACGTATATGATAATGCAATTGTGTTTAAAGAAGATGTAGTGAGAGGTAAATTATTGAGAGATAATACGTACGTTACGTTAGTTTAACGTTTAGCTAATGCGTATTAAGACTCATGTATAAGTAATAATGATAAAGAAAAGGAAAAGGAAAGAGCGACATTTGCCTTGCAGTGGCACCATAAAGGCTGATGTATTTATTTACTAACTGCGCCCAGCGGTTTCACCCGCATAAATTTTGATCCCGAGGGAATATCGAGATAAAAAGTATCCTATGTGTTAATTCTGGTTATAAACTATCTGTGTGCCAAATTTCATCCAAATCCGTTTAGTAGTTTTGGCGTGTTATAGTAACAAACTTCCATCCATCCATACACACTTTCGCGTTTATAATATTAGTAGGAAGTATGATCTAATAGTCAAATGTTATAGAGCTGAAATGAGAGTAGGGAGACCTTTGCCCAGCAGTAGGACATTAAGGACTAATAAAAAAAAAATAGAACAAGGAATGAGACCTGAACGAGGAGAATCCGGAAATCCCACCACATTAGAACGAAATAGCTTTAGAAACGAATGGGGTTAAGTTAAATAGAAGACGTACATATTGAGAAAACTTGCCGCGAATATTTGCATTAACATAGCCAAAGTAAAAATGGTAGTGGTAGCTTACAATCAAGAAAAACTTGGGATGAAAAAAGAGTCTGAATATACTATAGGTACTGATTGATGATTTTAGCCAAATAGGTATGCTACAAAACGGAAGGCGAGACTAAATTGGTACTAACCATGTTTAACAGAACAAGGAACATGACCAATAATACTTTATAGACCAATTTCCTTTGTCCTAACTAGGACTTATATACAACAAACTATCACCCAAATTATCTCCTTAGACCAAAGAGAAACAACCTCTTTGGATCATAAACGTAAATGACCACATTGATCACCAATCAAAGCGTTTTAGTTCAAATGAAGAACACAAATCCATAAAGTTGTTCATTTATCTTCTTAAGAACGCCTTCGCTTTTTCCAAAATCGAATTCTAATTTTAAAGGAGCGTCGTTCAGTTCATCCTCGTCAACAAATTTGGTTATTAGGATAATAATGCCAAATTAAAGATTTCCTTTTACAGTAATGTTTATATTTTAGATTGGTGTGATTTCGCTTGTTTGTCGATTTTTTCTTGTATTGTTTAGTTTTAGATCAAAATTGGTAGAATAGAATGAAAAATGTTGGTGCTCCTTTATTTAACTTTAGTCCTTTCGCGAACGCTCTTCTGCATACATAATCTGAATAAAGTCTTATTTTCATGTTAGTTGCCGCGACCGGCATAAGAATGAAAATTTTATTTTCATATTTATATTAGGTACAACAATCCTATCCTACTCCTACTAACATTATAAACGTGAAAGTTTGTATGGATTGATGGATGTTTGTTACTCTTTCACGCAAAAACTACTGTACGGATTTGGATGAAATTTGGCACACAGATGGTTTATAACCAGGATTAATATATAGGATCATTTTTATCCCGATATACGGTATCGAGACTTATGCGGGTGAAACCGCAGAGCGCAGCTAGTATGACAATAAATTAAACTTCGTACAGACGCCAGCACATCAAGCTACTACAATCTGTCAAATTTCTTTAATAGATTTTCAACTTTATTAAATAAATATTCAATATCTTTTTTATTTCATATTATTAAATAAATATTCAGTATCTTTTTTATTTTGATGTTAGGATTTATTAGATAGTTCCAAAATATTCTTATGCATTAGTATTGCCAGTGTTTTCATTTATCGTCGTATTGTTGTCTCCTTATTGTATATCACATTCTATAATATTCTTAATAAGTTACAAAACCAAAACATACAACCACAACAGTCTGATTATAATATTCCCATAAACATCAACCCTAAAACGCCGAGACATGTCAATAAAAATAATTGCCCACCTTTCCCGTTTTTCGTGCCCGTATTTAGCATAGTCAGGACGGCAATACACAGTACTTACATCCTGCACGGCTCTAATAATAGTATAAATGGGAATATTTAACTATAAACAAGAGGACAGACGCACACACATGCTGTTACGGGGCGTTAAGTTCAAACGGACCGCAACTAACATTTTACTAAGAATCCGTTCATTTTTTGTTGTTAATAGTTGACATTTGTTTGTGTGCTGTGGGCATATCATTTCAGGGTAAGACGATTTAGGTCATTGGGTATATGTTTTATTAGATGGGTCTGTGACTTCACCCGCGTATACTATAGCTATGGTATTACGGAAGAAAAATATAGTTAAGCAAAATTTAAATCGCATCAAAATGGTCTGAAAAGAATCACTGTCGTATTAATCATATGCATTGTTGTGCAGACGCCAGCACATCAAGCTACTACAATCTGTCCAATTTCTTTTATAGGTTTTCAACTTTATTACTAAAGCATTAAGGTTCAAGGTTGTTTGAGAAAATTTGACAGTTTCGGGTAGCTTGATGCGCTGGCGTCTGTACCTACGCGACCAATATGCACAATATTTTAGTATTAAAAAATATACAGTTCTCATAGAAGATTCATTTGAAACTATTGATTCAGCACTCACTTACCTTTTTAACCGACTTCTAAAAAAGGAGGAGTTCACGCATAACTCCGTCGCTTGCTAACGATTTGAAAAAATCTTTTTCTGTTGGAAAGGATATACTTCCCAAATGGTCCCATAGAAATTTCATCAAAAACGGTTCAGTAGTTTGTTTTTTAAATCAAAATTACTGGTAAAAATTACAACTTAAGAGAAAAATAAAAACTTTTTGCAAACAAAAAAAAAAAAACAACCGACTTCCGAAAACGACACTACAAAGTGAAAAGTAACTTTAATTTCGGAATTCGGTGGCAAACAACGAAAATGCGAACCCAACGACACTACTTCCGAAATTAAAGTTATTTTTCACTTTGTAGTGTCGTTTTCGGAAGTCGGTTGTTTTTTTCCCAATTTATTTGGGGTCGTCACAACATGTATTTTTCTTCGATACTTCTCTATTAGTCGTCATCTGGGTGGTCGCCCTCTTCCAGCCATATCATCTTTCACACAGTCCATCCATCGTTTCTTTGGTCTTTCCCCACTCTTAAAGCCGTCCACGTCCATGATCAAAACTTAAATTTTTCTCAGATTTAAATTATGTGGAAGCTAGAAGGCGTCGCGGCAGACCCCCTAGAAGATGGCGTGACGAGCTGGACAAAACAAACGACCAGTGGTCCACTTTAGCCCTGGATCGAGAGAGCTGGAAGTCATTGGGAGAGGCCTTTGCCCAGCAGTGGGATGATACAGGCTAACAGTAACAGTAAATTATGTGGACTTAAACTGGAATCTCAACTAGGTACAGACGCCAGCCTGCAGGTCAACCTACCCGAAACTGTCAAATTTTCCCAATCAACCTTGAACCTTAATACTCTAGCGATAAAGTTGAAAATCTATTAAAGAAATTTGACAGATTGTAGTAGCTTGATATGCTGGCGTCTGTACAAGGGATTTGATGCAACGAAACCATTGGGCGTTTACTTATTAACTAACCGAAGTTAATATAGATAAGTTACAATGCAAAAGGTCTCGTCTCCTAACTTTATGGAAGGACCAGTTAAAGTAGCGATTAGTTAAGAATCTTATTTGACAAGATATGGCCATCCCTGCTCGTTCTCTATTTGTATAGGCGTTATATTTGATTTTAGTTATTTAAATTGTGCTCCTTATTATATTGGGTTTCAAAGGTTATGGGAAACTTGTGCCTTAGTTGCCGTAAAGTTAGGAAATTAATGGTTGGTTACTACTACTGTTTGTTGGGCAAACAGAATGTGGTTCAGGGGTCCGATTTTGGATCTTTATTATAATAATAAATAGCTTCTGCCTGAGACTTCGTCTGAGTCAAATTTCTTGTTCCCCCCAACCCACCGCGTCACATCGCATCGCCTTTTACAACTCCTAAGAGTCCTAGCGTGATGTTATAAAGCCTATAACCTTCCTCAAGAATTGGGCTATCAAATACAAAATTAACTTTTCAAATCCGCCTGGTAGTTCTAGAGATTAGCGCGTTCAAACAAACAAACTCTTTAGCTTCTTATTAGTGTATAATAGATAGATACCAGCCTATTATAGCCCCACTGCAGGCTAAATCCTCCTCCTCTTCTATAAGCCCAGGTTTCCTCCAGATATTTGTAATGCAGGAGAAATCTGAGCCTCTAATTGTAGTTACAGATGGAACCAGCATCACGCCATTGTGCAGGGCCCATAATGTCATAATGCTGATAACCATTACGTTTAAAGAAGAATTTCCTTTTAAACCTTTTTTATTCCGGACTGGTTTTAATACTGAGTTTATTTTATTTATTATGAATTTCGTCTGGCTTAACATTTGGGTTACTAAAAACGATGACCAGAGATTAAAGTTAGTGTAGCGTTGAAATCCAGTGACCGTGAAGCTACAAAGACTATCTATTAATCAAAATTATAATATTATAATAATAGTTATTTGCTCAGACTAAGGATCGTATTACTTATTAGTAATATAGTTTTACACAATAAGATCTACTGGCTATTGCCCGCGACTTCGTCTGCGATCCAGGATGAAAAGTAGCCTATGTTCTAACCCAGGTCATGGTCTACACATGTGCGAAATTTCATCCAAATCCGTTTAGCCGTTTTAGCGTGAAAGCGTAATATTATAAGTGAACATAAGTTTGATTCCCATCGTGAAGGTGAGCACTCCTAGCTAGGTTTAACATTAAAATTATGGTTCTAAGGGCGAATTTCACCAAACTTTTATACCTAGAACAACTATTATCCTGGGAAAGGAGAAATTAATTTTTGATAGTTTTTCCATATTAGAACTATCAGACGTAAATTTTATTTCACGGACAAAAGACTGACTTTGATAAAATCAGCCTTAAGGAAAATATGTAAGAAGACCGCAGTCAAACCAAATTAAATGATCATAACACGACGTATGCATTTTAAACTTCAAACTGCTACAACGCATTTCCTTCGACCCCCCAAGCAAATAAAGTTACCATCATTTACATTATGACGTATCAACCACAGAGCCCCTTTTAACCCTACAGTGACGCTATTGCGACTGACGGGAGCTACTGGTATTATGACTAATTATTTACTTAATATCGTGTAGGGTTGGGTGGCACTGGAACTAATTTGGAGGGAATTGAAGAAGGTTCTGGTTTTAAATTGTGAGGTTGTAGATGTTTGGATGTTAGCAAGTATTTTCAAGAAACTGTAAATTCATTTTTACTGGACTGCGGACTAATTGCGTAACACACATCAGTAACAATGGGTTTTATTTTGACAGTTCAACAACATTCATGCCGTTGTTTATGTTGTTGAGCAGACACATTTTTTAACCGACTTCTAAATAAGGAGGAGGTTCTCTATTCGGATGCTTGTATTTTTTTTAATGTTTTTTCGTGCATGACTCCGTCGTTTGCCAACCGATTTGAAAATTTCATCAAAAACGGTTCAGTAGTTTGGTTTTTAAACTAAAATTACTGGTAAAAATTACAACTTAAAAGTGAAAATTAAAAACTTTTTTGCAAAAAAAAAATATACAACCGGCTTCCAAAAACGACACTACAAAGTGAAAAATAACTATAATTTAATTTCGGAAGTCGGTGGCAAACAACGAAAATGCGAACCCACTTCCGCAACACCGACTTCCGAAATTAAAGTTATTTTTCACTTTGTAGTGTCGTTTTTGGAAGTCGGTTGTATTTTCTTGTTGGATATAATATGAAGCAATGCATTAGCAAAATGTTCCAAAATGCTTCAGATTAAGATTGATAGTGTGCTAAGCAATTATTTAATCTGTGTGGTATTTTCTTCAAAAGACCTTTTCAGACATCAATCTACATGGTCTTCACATGATCTGACCAAGATTATGTTTAGACTTTAAAAGAGACTAGAATCTCTTTGTTTGTTTCGGCCTTTTTTCTCAAAGTAGTCAGATAGGAAACGCTGACCTCATCTAGTTTTTTTTTTTGTATTATCAGCCCCAGCAGTCTCGACATTCATAGCGATCGCTTTACGACCGAATTCGGTCGCAAAGTCCTGTCACTCCATACATTTCACCTGTCAATTCGGGACTTTGCGACCGAATTCGGACGTAAAGCGATCGCTATGAATGTCGAGACTGCTGGGGCAGGTGTAAAAATGATTCCGATATTCTATTTACAGGATAAACAATTTCATTTCATTGCACTGTTTTTTGGCACAAGAGTTTAGGGCCCATCTGATGGAGGTGGCATTAATTGCTGTTTAATAACCATGGAAGTATTATTGATGATTCTGCTTGGAGTAAATATCTTTTATAAGTGTTATTTATTTAAATTACAATGATGACAAACTGTTTACACTAGGTAAGTTAATCCTTTAATTTAGTTAAAGGATTAATTAACTAACTATATAAATGAATACAAAAACAAAGGGATATTAGGCGTCGAAGTACTCGTCCGTATCGCTGTCATCTGGAAACGTGCCCAGGGGACTGGCAGCATTGCCACGTTGAATGGAAATGCTAATTCTTTGGCCAAAGAACGACCCAGTCCTCTGGTCAGTCTTGGAGTGTGGTGCTTCATGAGAAAGGAAATAGCTGTATAACATGTTGATAGCACTTCGCAGACAAGTTCTTTTACAAAGAACTCTTCTACTAGTAATTTATCATTAAAAGTAGTCGTACTGAGAACCTTTTGCGGTGCGAAGATCGAACAACTGTGACTCAACACATAGCCAGAACTTCACTACATTATACATACATAGATGCGAAACTTACTTAGTGGGTAGCGGACCACACACTTAGTGCAGCAGCCTAATTGCGTAACAAACTTTCACAGTCACAATATGAATGATTTTGAAGGATATTGCTATTCCATTGCTTCAAATGTTCGAACAATTTTTCTCCTCAACAATTTAAATAACGCAATGAATGTTGTTGAACTGTCAAAATGAAATTCTTTGCTACTGTTAGTGTGTAACGCAATTACCCCGCAGTTCTTAGTGTGTTCATCATTTAAGGAAAAGCTCGTGGCCAAATGATCGAAAGTTAAGCTACGCTTGCCGCGGTCGGTTTGTGGATGGGTGACCATCTCCCTCTCCATCGCTCCTCTGATGGGAGACCGCTCCGTGCCTCAGAAAGCACGTTAAGCCGTTTGTACCGGCTGTCATTTGTAGATTTTTGATAGTCGTTACGGGTAGTCAGAAGCCCAAACATCTGACAACCATTCTTACCAAGGGGTATCATGTTACCCAGAAATTGGGTTTTGGATGTCTGATAGGCAGTCGTTCTGTGTCATTATACTTATGTTAGACTCCAGTCTCGCCGACCCCAATATTGTTGGCTAGGCAGGTTGAGTATGTTCATCATAATTAAAAGTGGTTGGGTTGTTTTCCAGTTATTTATTTATTTAATAATATAAGTGCACATAAATATAAACACAAGAAAAAAAGAACATCAGTTGTAGTATGTGTTGTGAACAGTTGTATAACCCGTGTTTATTTTTCAACGTACATTATATTAAGTAAGACTAAGTATCAAAATAGGTGCTTACTTTGATATAGTAACTGTGGTAAAGTCGACACTAACACGTTTTGATATTTTAGTAGCGCATCTAATCAGAGTTTACGAGTACCTGTAATAATAACTATGTGGCGAAGTATTTTGAGCATCTTGAAAATATTATAAGATTTAACTCTAATATTTTTAAGGGTTTTTAAACTTAAACTTGTATGTTGATGTAAATAAATTTTAAGGGTCTTATAATAAATCCTCAGATGTTGGTGTTTCTTTTTAAAATGAACTTCACCATTTTTTTTTAATCCAAAATATTAATTTATTCTTAGATTTTTTTAAAATGATGAATGATATTATTTCTGTAAGTTGGTTTGTACAAACACTTTTACACATCAATAAGATAGAAACGCCGACCTCATCTAGTTTTAAAAATAAACTAGATGAGGACCCATCTGACTACTCTGAGAAGAAAGGCCTAAACTCAGAGGTCACAGTCTCTTTTAAAGTCCAGACATAATCTTGGTCAGATAATGTGAAGACTATATAGATAATAATAATAATAATATCTCTGGACATTTCACACAGCGCCATCTAGTCCCAAGCTAAGCAACCTAATGCTGTCTGTGATGAGTGTCTGAAACGGTATTTTGAGGAAAGAACCTTTATTTGAATCGTAAGATGTGCCCTCAACGTATCAAGTCGCGCGAAATATAGTCCATACTGAGAAGAGTGACGTCACACAATATTAATGGCGTTTATGTGACAATCAAGTCAAGTGTCATTGTGTTTGTCAGAGGTGTCAAAACTTTAATAACCGCGCCACAGTATTTTACTTTTGTAGCTATCTTCGTGTATTTTGTTAATTTATACCTTAATATTTAAGTATAACTTACTTTATTAGGAACAATTACACAATTACAATTACATTCTTTATTATTATGATATATAAAACGAAATCGAAAGCGGCTACTTTTGAGTCGGTAGGGCGAATCTTACGATTTATATCTTTGAGTTTATTAAATGTAGCAACGCTTCACCAAAATATGTTGTAATATTAATAAACCGTTTATTGACCAAATAGTGTTCCTACATTTCCTTGTATTTTTCCATTACTAAGTACAAATAAACTACTCCTAAGATTATTTTTACAGGGGAAACATAATTTTATGTTTTAAGTTGTGCACTCCACACTAGGTCGAGCCTGTCTCGTGGAGTCCTTGAGAGTTTTTAACAATTTGAAATATTATGGTCGATACTGTATTGTAAAATTTCTTACATATTGTTTTAAGAAAAAAATAACAAAATAAAATTAACCAACGTAGCCCAAAATCAAAAATATAGACTTGAAAAATAAAATTAATATAATCATAAAAACAATTGTTTGAAATAAGGTGTGTCGTAAATGTAGGTATTTATTGAAATTTTGCAAGAATGCGTCCAAGAGAAGGATAAAGTAAGAATGTATCAGTATGAAATGGTTAGATAGATAGATAGATAAAACGTTTATTCAGTGCAACAAAAGACACAATAGAAGTAATAAAAAACATCAAAAAAAGGTGACCCCAACATAGTTGGGAAAAGGCTAGGCAGATGATGATGCTTCTTTATACAAGTTGTGAACAACAACATCAATTTCTATCAACAAAAAAAAAAAAACACGCTCGCAATTTAGCATTACAAGTGATTTAAAATTCGAATATCAAATGTCACAAAACGTTGTTTTAATATTTACAGTAATTTGACATAAAACATGTGTTGAGTCGACTCAACAATGGTGACCAACATTGTTGCGTACGATAACATGTAAACTGTCAACATTACAAAGAGTTGCATTGTAAATGTTGGGCCAATGTTTGATCAAACAACCCTTTGCATAGTAAGTAATGATGTGAAATGTTGCATTATTATCTTTTCACACCACCTGCTCGAAAATGTCAAATTATATGTCAAGCAACCTTAACCTAAAGTGAGTCATTAGTGGCCGGGGGCACAGCCGGTCAATAATGTTGTACTGGATTTCATTATGACCCGCTGGTCAATAATGTGATTTGAATTTGGAATCTCACATGCTCAGCTAAATTGGCAGTATAGTACTAACAAACACTCTTTGGTGCCAGAAAGAGGAAAGCTATTCTCGATACCCTTACTACGCGTGGATGATATTCTCGATTTCCTACAAAATCATAACGACTTCATATCGTTGCCATGTTTTCGAAGACATAATATTGTAAGAATAATTAGATAACTACGAACCATTTTTTAAAAGGAATGGAATAACATTAAAACTGGCATTAGTAATAACAAATACCGTGCCGCGCCGTAATACCGTAATAGAAATTGGCTGTAACATTAGTTAATTTATTTTAAGTAAACTGCGCAAAGATTGCTGTGGATTTTGTGAGTAAATATGTAAGTGCATATAACTAACTAGTTCTAAATATGTTATTCTTACTGTTTTTTTATTTAATAAATACTTTGTTTTTCGTACTATGGCTATTATTTTCTCACAGTAGGCGTAAAAAGTAGAGTATCCTCCTCTGGGCTAAAGGTGTCTTTGCCTTGGGCTAGCTTGAATCCCTCGCTGCATTCAGGATTCTTGTATTAACTCCCTCGCTTCGCTCGTGAGTTAAATCCCGAATCCTTCATTGCGCTCGAGATTCAATATGACGCCCGTGACATAAGACATAACTTTAGCCCCTCGGTGCATAATCTACTATTATACTTTGTGAATTAGAACAGGTTATGAAAATAATAAAAATGGTAATTTATGAAACATGAAACAGTAACTGGGGTCTAGTGATCGCAGACGCTACTGTAGAACATGAAGTCCTGGGTTCGACTCTCATGTCAGGTAAAGTGTTATTGGGTATTTCCATCAGGAATTTGTTAGTGTCACTCCGGAGTCTGGATTTGTGCCCAATTAAAGGCAATAGAGTCGCCCCCTATTACATTGTAATTAAACATAACTGTCGAAATGTGGGTGTAATATGGCCTTTAAACCTTTGCCTAACCCTTCGGCACTACAGGCGTTATGTTATGTGTAATATCACAAATGGCAGTTTCCAATAGCATATAAATAATATCAAGCAGCGATGATGGCGTATAATAGCAATATCTTTAATCAACGTAACGTAATGGCCTATAAAGGTGTGTATTAATAAAAATATCAGCTCGACTTTTATTTACGAGTATAATTATATACTTTATTGTACACCAGAAAATACGTAGCAAAAAAATACGATTATTACTACAAAACATACAATGGGCGGCAATGGCGCCGATTCCCTTGTTCACAAACTAAACTAAATTTAAGTGCAGTGCATCTTGTTCTTTCCATTTCATTATGAAAAGGACAGAATATAAATATTAGTTTAGTCCTGTCAATTAGTCAGCGCCTGACGTAAATTGACGCATTTTTAGTAGCCAAGTTTTTAATCACGACTAAATTGTTTATGGAGTATCTTAATTTGAAAGGACTAGTCTAATATTTATCTTCTGTCCTTTTCTTAATGAAATAGAAAAAAAAGATGCACTGAACTTTTTAGTTTAGTTTGTGAACAAGGGAATCGTCGCCATTATCGCTTTCTGCGATCTCTTCCAGGCCACTTTGGAATGGACAGCGATTGCGTGGATATTATATACATTGTAATTGTCCTCCTACAGGGCAAATGCCTATACTCATTCAAGAACCGAGAATGTCATGGTGACTCATTCACAGTGTATTGGCGATTTCAGGCTATTGATTCCAGAGGGCCAGAAACAAGTAACAATCGCTTTGAAAGCGTTTCGTAGTTCTACAATGACTTTCAACAGGATTGACATAAGGTTTTCAGTAGCTTATGTTACTCCAATACATATATTTTTCATAATCGTCATCATCTGCCGAGCCTTTTCCCAACCATGTTGGGGTCAGCTTCCAGACTAACCGGATGCAGCTGGACACCGGTATTTTAAATGAAGCGACTACCTATCTGACCTCCACAATCCAGTTACTGGGTAACACGATACCCCTTGGTGAGATTGGTTGTCAGACTTTCGGGTTTCTGACGACCCGTAACGACTGTTAAAGATCTACGAATGATCGCCCAACGACTAGCCGCAACGGGACCAACGGCTTAACGTGCTCGCCGAAGCACGGAGGGGTCTTGGTATGTAAAAATGGTGACCCATACACGGGCCAACCGTGGCAAGCGTCGACCCATGCGGCTGTTATTACTTAGCCACAAGCCCCTCAACTACCTCCTACCACCTACCTCGAATTTTCCCATCATTGTTACCGCTGATAGAATGACACTTTGTCTAGGTCCTCGGATTTCCTTAAGACCGACGTTTTCATTCACCATTAGTCCGTGGTAATAAAATTATAATAAAAACTTTATTGTTCAAGAGAGTATTACAAATTCAAATGGCACTAGCCAGTACACTAGGATTCCCTATGTCGCGGAAACTAGTTTCCTCTTAGTATAATAATATCGGGGCGGGATTTTATTGCACACTGGATTTTAAAATCTCGGTGTTGAGCTGAGCGTTGAGAATCCAACTGAGCGCATCCTAGCGCGTCAAAAAAAACACACTGTTGGATTTTCAACTCTTGGTGCTAGGCAGTGCGTTGAATTTCAAGTGCGCGAAAAAAAAACGCTGCTGGAAAAACACGCCCGTTCGCACCAGGGCTTACAAGATTATAAGATCGTTGGTAGGCACATAGTATTGCCAAAGCCTATATCTGACCATTTTGAAAACAAAATTCCATGTACCTACATGATGACCACAGCTGCGTCCGTAAGTATAACAAAAGAGGATCCTTTTTAGGTCGACTAATAATATGCGCTGCAAGCAGGAATAGTTCTTATGGTGGTCAGATATAGGTTTTGGCGATAGGATGTACATAGCATCGTTCGGTAAGATTTCTGAGGTGACAATAATCAAATGGTGTCTTAGCACGTCATGTCAGAGGTATTTAAACCTTCCACTAAGAACTTTCAGAATCGGGTCGTTAAACCATTGGGTAATTTTCTGGACACTACTGAAAATCAGCGCTGTGCTGTGGGTCCCCCATAGCACGGCATCATGCTGAGTGAAAGCCTTCTTGTAACAGTCACGACGTGCAGCTGCCGACTATTTCTGTTCTGAGCTGATATAGATCTACGTTATTTTGTTTGTTTTTATTTTTGAAGTGAAAATTTCTTTAGCGGCGTTGTGCACTTTTTTGTGATGGGTAAAAAATGTTAAACTCGCGTCAGGACACATGACCTGATCGAAAATTCGTAAGACGGAGCTCGCGTCAGGACACATGACCTGATCGAAAATTCGAAAGACGGAGCTCGCGTCAGGACACGTGACCTGATCGAAAATTCGTAAGACGGAGGAAGAGTAGACCGCATTCCAAAATATGAAAAATGCACAACGTTAATAGTCAAGTTTTCACTTCTGCCGGCACTCCCGGAGTGCAACCCGTTTTTTTTACTTCATCATCATCATTCTCTATCATTATTCTCTTATCTCAATATATTTGGGTCTTTGGGGTCGGCGCAAAATGTCTGTGTCTTCCATACTTCTCTATGGTCTATGGTATTCATTTCGGTAGTCACCCTCTTTCTTACCATATCATTCACACAGTCCATCCATCGTTTCTTTGGTCTTCCTACTCTTATAGCCATCGACATTCATACTCAAAACAAAATATATTTTCTTTAATATTCGGGTGAATTATCTTTTTGTATGCACGTGTGAGAGCAGTGGTGGTCCAGTGGTGACAACCGTGACTTACAAGTTGTAGGTCGTCCTAGGTTCAAACCTTGACAGGCGCTTTACTTTGTGTAAATTGTTTCATCACCACTGCTCTCATCTCAACCAAAAATTCAAAGACATGTGACATCCACCAACCCGCACTGGGCTCGCGTGGTGGATTACGGCCCACTGCCTCTCACCAAGAAGAGGCCTGTGTCCCAGCAGTGTGAACATTACAGGCTGATTATGCTTATGCATATGTTTCTATGGCAAACAAACCTATTTTTCTTTCTTCTTCGGCACCACTTCGTCTTGGTCAAATATCTATTTACCAGTGGATAATTACCAAATTTATTATGACAACTAAGATAGTCTAGAACAACTTTATTTACTTCTAAAGGTCACTCTAATATTTATTTGTTTTGTGTGTAGATAAGACGGTTGTAGAATTTACTACTATTGTAGTAGGCACGAGTATATTAGGTTAGCTGGCTGGGATTTCATACGAATAGAAACTGCAATCCTTCGTTTGCCCCGTTTAGTCTGAAAAATCGGCTTTGGGTCGATTAGCACGAATTTACTCGCCCGAAAAAAAAGATACTTTTTTATAGGTGACTCGCACGAATTGGTACATTTTGAATTTTATGCAATAATGTAAGTACGTCAAGTAGTAAATAATCTCAACCAAAGCACCTGCCATCTAATCTCTTCACCACCCTCGGTTGACTGGTAGAGATGCTTAAGGTTTTAAGTCCGCCTTTGTACTTGACAGATTGTAGTAGCTTGATGTGCTGGCGTCTGTAGGAATGACGTCTGTAAAAATAAATAAAGTATATAAAAAAGGATACTAGCACACAGAAGTGGTAAGAGTTAGACATTATAAAGCATGCACTTTTTTCTTAACTTCATTGCATAATATTATTTAAAAGGGACGATTCGCCCGTTTCGGGCGAGTAAATTCGTGTGAATCGACTAATAATTAAAATTAAGGGTCTTTTTCTATAACATATTAAGTTATCTTTATTCTGTAAAACTCTCTCCGTAAAAACTTAGGTGAAGTGATCTGTCAATAGGGTCAGTCTCACGACAGCTCACTTCAAGCTTATTTCACCTACGTTTTAACGGTGAGATTTTTTTTTAAAAGGAAGACTGTTTCTATTTCCAGAACTTCAAGTTTTACGTTGTCTCTTACTCAACATTCACCCTCAGAATGTCCTTTGTACAGGAGTGGATGACGATGATAAATATAATATCAAAGCATCTTCAAGTACTCTACTTCACTCCTCTACATGCAAAAGCTCAACTATTATACATATGTTTAATGGACTAATATTTAATCCTAAATCGTATTACCCAGGGGATTGCAGGAGCCCATGTGTGCCCACCGCCTGTCCAGATTGCGTCCTATTCAATTTGGGAGTGCAATATATCAACAAAACTCGGTAGATACAATCATTTGTAAGGCGTCACTAAGCATTTTGTGCGATGTATTCATGTCCCGAACCCCACATAGGGTTGTGTGTAGTGGATTCAAGATAATATTAAAATTGGTTTATTTTTTAGAGTTGTGTGTCAAACTTGGCAAAACACGTATGGAATGAATCCGTCCGTCTGACACAGGTGTTTTATTAGAAAATTATTTCAAATTATGTTACAACTACTACGTTAAATTATGGGAGAATTTTTGAACTTTGATTCTGAGGCCTAAAATATCTTACTGATTTGCAATTGTAAAGCGAAAACAGAAAAATCTGAAATATTTATATCTTTATAATAAATAAATAATTTTCATCTGTTAACTTTAGGCATTTTATTTTAAATAAACCCGCCCTATTGTTCTTAAGTATGTATAGACAGACACAGTAACAGTATTAGGGTGATATGATAAAATTACTGTCATTACATTCTGCACTTTCAAGATTACATTCGTTCTAATGTACCAACCCGTCAATCTTTTCTGAGTGCTTTAAATTGCAATGGAACTATTTTCCTGATTTATGATGACATTTGCTGTCAAAACATTTTTCAATTTTTCGATTCGCGAAAGTGAGCGTCAAATTCGTCTATGGAATACGTAAATTCAAAAGAAGAATTTGACACACTTCCAAAAACACGGATTCTAAAACATCATCTACTTAAATGTTTAAATAGTTGATATATGAGATTTCATGTTTTCGTTTGGATACATGAAAAAATAAACATCCCAGAGCATTTGAATGCATAAAAAAAAATTACAAGCTTTTCTTTTTAGTGTATGAAGATCAATTTCTATAATGAAAAAAAAAAAATAAAGCTGAAAAGTTTGTTTGTTTGAACGCGTTAATCTTTGAACTCCTAGTGAGATTTAAAAAATATTTTTGAATTTGTTAGCCTAATTCTTAAGGAAGGCTAGGAGGATAGACTTTTTAAAATCACGCTAGGATCCTTAGGAGCCGAGAAAAAAAAAAAACGTCAGAAAGAACGCTAAGCGAATACGAAGTAATAGCGCGGGCAGGCGATGCGATGCGACGCTGTGGATCGAGGGAACAAGAAACTTCACGTGGGCGAAGTAGCAAGCATAAGCTAGTGAGAAATTAAAATAAAAACATTCCAATTTATTTTCCTCAAATACAAAACGCCATGACGCCAATACATTTTTAATTAAATAATAATACGTTACACAGTACAATGACAACCCTATAGCCTGAGGGCTATTGCACATCGCTTGGCTAATTTGGTGATGTTATACAAGTCGCCTCACTCTTTAGTTTGCCTATTACGATATTGGACTGTCTTAGTGATGTGCATTTTTATGTGAGAGTTATCGATGGATTTGCGTTAAATTTGTGTGTTGTGGCATTTTCTATAATTCTTATTGCCGTCAACAGAGAACAACATCTCATGAAAGAATCAATATTATTAGTCAGTTTCATTACATTCAATTTTAAACTAACGTAGAAATCTATGTTGTTATAATATGCAATGTAGTCCCACTAAACCATACCACCCTAATTGCGTAACACACTTTCAATCACAATCCGAAGGTTTTGAAGTTAATTCCTAATCAATTGCTTCATAGGTGTAAAAAATACGGCTGCTCAACAACGTAAATAACGCAATTAATGTAGCTGAACTGTCAAAATGAAAAGCATTGCGATCGAATGCACATTTTATAATTGTGTTAAATCACCCCGCAGGTCTCCATTATTGCTTTTCTATAACTACTCCATCCTTCGTCGTCTTCCTAAAAGCTTATAATGCCTGTCATTCCAATGTGACAAAGAAAATGATGAAATAATCAACCATAGTTCCTCCAGATAAAACAAAAGCCTGCTCTCATAAAATGTCGACAAAAAACCCAACAAAACATCGATACTCTCACTCTTCACCATTCAACCCATCACCCGTATATGAATATTTAATTTCACCCCTTTCTGTGTTTATTTATTGGTCGTATATTTCATGGGCCGGGGTTGAATTTGCATGCGTTACCGCGTTAGTGTGTACGCTGTCCAAATTATTGTGGGGTTGGCCTTCTGTTGCAATGAATAAACGCAGATAACAGTGACGGGATGTAGAAGTGACTGGAAGTGACGACGGGAATGACGTCATGTTGTGAAATGTTTGTCTGCTTTAGCTACTTTTGGCTTACCATTTCTTTTTTTGTTTTCATGGCTTGTGTTTGGTATGAGTGTGCTGCTTTGTGTTGGAACCAGTTAAAAACAATTACTTAAATATTTGCTTAAAACGTTAAGGTGAGTCAATATTATCAATTAACATGACCTATGTAAATATAGCATACTGACTATGCTATATTTACATAGGTCATGTATACGTACATCTGCACAAAAATCTTTGAACGATCGAACTATAAAAAGCAGTTGACCAATATAAGAAAACTTAACAAAAAAGAACTAACAACATAGACTGAACGTAAAGACAAGAACTATAAATCCCTCCGCACCAACGCTATAGCTCTGGTATTTAACTTTATCTCTACAAAAAGTAAATATTAGTACCCCACTAATAAACTACACCGATAAGCCATATCTAGGAATACTAATTTATCTAAACCCTTCTGCGGTCGATATGTCGATGTCGACGTGAAACGCACTGCATGCATTTCACATCACTATTTTTATTGTTTTAAAGCCATTGATACACCGGCGATTGTTATCAAAACATTGTTCGGTACGGATAAACCATAATTTGTTTATTTTGGGAACATTTGGTACATTGTTTTGGTACAATATTTCATTTACTTCTGAATTATTTATTGGTTTATGAATAATATTTAGTGGCTCGAAGTTGATTAATATTAGTTTGGTAATTGTGTGTTATTCTGTACTATTATTTATGGTTAAAAGACTGGAATACAATCAAGTGTCGATAAATTCTTGGCTTCATATTTTAGTTATCAAGCAATAAGGTGAGACTATTGTAAAATTAGCGATAAAACGCCACAGCCATTATAGAATGTTTATATTTAAATTAATATCACAGAATTTTAATTTAGTCTCTGATTTTGCATCTCTGTCAAAATCACAGTAATCTTTATAGAAGTTGCAATAAGGTCGCAGTTGGGTTGCTGCCATTGACAAGTCTGTCAAAGTCACAGCTGTGATCTTTATTTTCGTTACTTTATGGATGGTATTGGGTCGCTGCTGTCAGATGTAAAATGACTGTAAAATGATTTTAGGCTGACCGGTAGACGTCATGACGTCAACGCCGGCTGTCGCTGAAATCCAGTGCTGTGCATATTCACGCTGTGCTCAGCATAATGCTGTTGTTATAGCAAAGGCCGCGAAGTCCGTTTTGCGTGGATGTGACATCGTGAGGAAACCGACATTACGGATTACAGCTATTTTTCTCACAGAGGCTATTATAGTCTGATTATGTTATGAGTATGAGCTATCCATAGTTCGTGATGCGAGAGTAGAAGAAGATGAGACATACCTGCAGTTCTTGTAAATAAATGTGTTGTACGTAAGCGTGGGAAAGACTTGTAGATTGATACAATGACACAGACTGGACAGGGGATACGGGGAATCGTGTGTTGTGTCAGCCCGTACATCTAATTGAACTATTTTACGACAGCCGGTCGGTAGAACTCTGGATATGTGTCCGGTTACTGGCAATAGGATCTCCCTGTTATTTGGCAGTTAAGAAAACCTTGTGAAATGTGCTTTTTCCTAATGGGAAAACCAGTTTTTCCGATACAGGAACGATTCTAGGCTTAGCATTCGCGCTTATGAGCACGGCCAATGAGGCAGATTGAATGTGTACCTAATGAAGGACTAAGGGCTGATTTATGCAACGCCAGATATTTTATGCGAGCAGAGATTACCATCTACCTTACCTGAAGACGCGCGTAGTCACCGAGGTAGGCCTAAGAAACGCTGATATGATGATTTGGACTCGTTCCAATTGGACTGAGAAAGCACAGCATTAAAAAAAGTTGAAAAATATGTGGGAAACCTTTGCCCAGCTGTGGGACCACATAGGTTAACCGGAAGAAAAAAAAAACATTTTTATTTTTTATTTAACCATTTATGTACACACATATATAAACAGACATTGAAAGACAGAACAGAAAAATTAGGTACAGAGGTGATGCTTATTTCATAAGAAATCTCTTCCAGCATACCTGAGATAGGACAATAAATACAGAGATGTAGACAGCGTGTGATAGAGCAAAGGAGACAAACAATAATACATAGAATCAAAAACAAACAATTCACTTAAAAACTAAACAAATATTACGAGAATATATACATACAAATAAACATACATAAATACTTCTAAAATAAAATAAATACATACACAACTATGATGAAGTGGACAGATAGTGTTCTTTCACTCTTCTTTTGAAAACTGCAATAGTTTGGCAGTCCCTAATGTCAGGCGGTAGTGAATTCCACAATCGCACCGCGTGCACTGTGAAGGAGTAGGAGTAGAAGTCGGTGGAATGGGGAGGGGACTTAAGAAGGTTTTTAAGATGCGACCTACAAGGTGCATCTGAAGGACGGGCGTAGGAAAAACGCTCCCGCAGATAGGATGGTGTTTTGGGATTGTGAAGGAGATTGAATAGCAGACATAATATCCGAGAGTTCCTGCGAAGTCGAATGGGGAGCCACTTGAGTATCTTGCGAAAGTTGGAGACATGATCAAACTTTTTAAGGTTAAAAATAAAACGAATACAAATATTTTGCAAACGCTCAAGTTTATTTAAAAGCTCCTCCGTGGCATCCAAGTAACAGGCATCGGCGTAATCAATAATGGGTTGAATGAGGGTTTGAGCAAGAGAAATTTTGGTGTTCAGGGGCAAGAGGCCCTGAAGACATTTCAAGGAATGGAAAGTAAAATGCACTTTGCGACTGACTGAAAAAAAAAACATGTTACCATCCATACGGATTTGTTCGGACATGTCCGGTTTTTTGGCTTCCCGTCCGGACTTTGCCCGGACTTGTCGACTAACGTTGATTTCTATAGAAAATAAAATAAGTAAAAAATCTTCTGAAAAAAGAAATATTAAAAAGTTAAATGTCCAAACTTTTCTTTTCCATACAAAAACTGTCAGACGTCAATTTTATTCCATAGACAAAAGACATCTGACGATGTGAAAATCAGCTTTAAGAATGATTCTTATTATACAATCTTGCAAACTCATCTGTTATTAGTTTAAGAACTAGTAATAACAATATGAGTTCACACCTTGGCCAGACTACCGCATCTGCCGAACAATGAATCGTAAAATAGAAACTAAGCTCTCTTAGTTACACAAGAGTTTCCTAAGTTATAAAAATACTAGCCTTTGCCAGCGGCTTCTTCCACGTGGAGTTCTGAAATTATCCCACGGGAAAGTACTGCCGGGATAAAAAGTCCTATGTGTTAATCCAGGTTATAAAATATCGTTGTGCCAAATTTTATCAATATCAGTTCAGTAGTATTTGCGTGAAAGAGTAATAAGCATCCGTCCATCCATCCTCACAAACTTTCGCGTTTATATTCAGAAAGAATAACAGTGGCTAGTTATTTAATTTTATTATTATATCCAACATACCCACCGCTTTTATCTGCCTACCTACCTTTTCTATTAAAACTTATAACACAAGAAAATCCGCACTTTATACCAACTCCGTTTCAAATCTATTTACTAACGAACTCAAATTCAACCGATCTGAAAATATTAGTCTACGTAAAGTTCCGTTTCAAGTTTCAAAACTTTTCATATAACTTGCGGTGTTTGTACCATTCTGTTTGACTTCTAAAACGGCGTCGGAGTGAAACGGAACGTTCTATTCAATATGGCCGCTTTAATAAAGTATAACAATAAGTTTTTGAAGTTAAATACGGAGACGTTGGGTTCGGAAAGGTCGATTGAAATAATTTGATTGTTTTTGAGAATAAAATGTGGATTTTATGAGTTGCAGAAGATTGTTTGGTCTGAATTTCTTTCATTATCTTCAAGGGTGTACCTACTTATTGCAAGAACTTTCATGAGTGAGGGTACCTACTTGGACCGGCTCTACGAGCGAGAGAATCGCGGCGATATTATCGTCATGCCATCCAATTCTCGCCGCGATGATATCGCCGTGTGGAGGGAGACACGTTCTAAGAGAGTGTATAGAAATACGTGTCACGACGATAATATCACCGCGATTCTCTCGCTCGTGGAGACGGCCCTTTAGCGCAGCCTTGGTTATTCTGCAACCGTCTGTCTAAAATTGTAGTCCCGCGTTTACATCAAGATATAAAACATGTATTCTAGATGTTGTGTCGACTGTTTTCGTTTATCGTTAACACCTTAAACAAGTTATATCTTATATAAAACTTGTCGAAAAAGTAAACAAAATATTTTTATTAAACAAGTTGCAGCGAAAAGCGGAAGGCTCCTGGCTGGCCAGAATCAAAATCCTCTTAAGCGTGCAGGTCGCGCGCATGTGTTATGTTGGGTTCGATTCCCAACAGGAAGCTTGTAGACGTCTGGTGCTAGGGTGGCGGGTAATTTTTATGTAGTATAGTAGTAATCTACATTCGGGCAAATAACTGAATTATAATTAGAATTGGACGTCATCTTGTATATGTATGTATAATCGCGGGGTTAGCACAAGTTGTTGCTGGCACAAGAGAAGAAGTCCATTTTATGGTATTATAGGTTTTGCCTGCAGCTTCACCTACGTGGAGGTCGAAAGCTATAACACGGCAACGTAGATCTTACTGCTGGGATAAAAAGTATCATAATATGTCCTAACTCAAATCAAGGCTTATCCGTGTGCCAAATTTTGTCCAAATCAGTTCAGCCTTTAAGTCGTGAAAAGGTTACGGACAGAGTTACTTTCACTGACTTTCGCATTTATTAATATGAATTTTGTTGTAGTGTGTTTTCAAAATACGTTATAAAGCCTACAGCTTGGGGGTATAGTACTGATAGTATTATAATTGGTTCTATTTGGAGTAATTTTTTACTAAAGCGTAAAGCTCCGTAAAATGACTCTATTCGCATAAATGACTCCAATTAGACCTACTAGTCTATTATTACTATCAATAAATTAAATAACATTTAAAACTGGGTTGAAAGACAAGCAGCAAGAACAAGTAGATACATACTTTTTACAAGCTACCGAAAAAAAAAGAAGATCAGTTTTAGAAGAACCGTTTGATTAACGAGTTTAGTTTTTGTTGGCTTCATCCAAGACCGTTAGTTATTGCCATGAAATGCTGTAGTTGAGCGATTGTAAAGCGTTGTCGGTTTTATATTAATTGTTGTGTATCTTTCATACTGGCTGGATACTAATTAATTACTAGATATTTTTAATTCTGCCACGTTGGCTTAGTCGTCGCAAGCGGTACTGCTGAGCTTGAGGTCTTAGGTTCGAGTTCCGTTGCGACCTTTTTCGTTTTTTTTTAATAACAATTTGCAGTCCTTTTCTTTAAATCTGTGTATATCAATATTTTGTAACAATTTTATGATTTAAAAGAGTATCCGTGGAGTTTCTTGTCCGTTCTTCTCCATAGGTACTTAGTTTACGTTTTGGAATGGGCAACTAGCCTCATATTTCTGACTGATCGACTCTTTGACAATTCAAAAGTGCCTGTAATTGGTTTGTTTGAAATAAATGCTTTGAGTTTGAATTTGACTCGAAATGTTAAAATTTTGCGTTTTTATTGCTATCATTTATTTATTAAATTTTCATTTAATGATACTACAATAAGGAGGTGTTACTTAATTCTAAACTCGTCAAACTTTAAAGAAACTTTTTTTTTGAAGCGGTTTATAAGTTTGCATCTTTATAAACTTATTAGACTCCTTATTAAAGTACAAATTTTTCCTAACAAATCTGCTACTCATTATTGTTGAACTTTTATTGGTCTGTTGAACATGACGTTGTGTTAATTATAATAAAATTATTTAAATCATACGATTTCTCTAAATACAGCTAGTTTTCATAAAACCTAACGGGATTTTGAATACCATTCTCCGTTACGTTTCCTAATAAATTGAGTGTCTTTTAAATTAAAACAGTCATAATCTTTTGCGTAGGAGTTGATTACCTAACAAGCCAAAAAGGGCTTGATAGGTTATCCGATCGATGAAAAACAATTTTTTTAGTAAAATGTATATTCTCAGTAGCAACCTAGATGGAGTCCTGAATTTGTACTCAGTTTATGGCAATGCGCTCGCCCTCTATAGGTACTAACTCTCTAGCGAAAAGTTGGAGTATCGTATCGCTTCCTCTTTCTCAGTTCCTCTTCTGGAAACGCAAGCGGGCCATCCCCGAATCGATTGTCCCTTTAAAAACTCTAGTACTCAATAAATCTGAATCGTTGGAGATCGGTTATCATCAAATATTGGTATATAGCGGGATTCACGATGTATTTTGTTTTGCAATTTAAAAATGTCACATTTGTGTATCGTCAAGTTGTCATATAAGTTGCTACGGCCTTTCTCCGTTTGATAACTGACAAACTGTATTTTGTAGTACTCTATGTAGGTGAGTTTCTATAGAAATCAATAGGTACCTACGTGTCACAGCACATTCTTTGGACGTTTCCAGTTATGTTCTCACGATGTACCGAGAACTATCGGGATTGTGAGGAAAAATAACTCAATATTGCTTCACATCTGTTTTGTTTTAAAGATGTGGTGAGGAGATTTGCAGAATTCCTATGACATAATATTATGGCCTGTTGATGAATTCTGTTAACTGTAACCGGAAAAACGTAGGTGATTGAGTATGAAGTGAGCTGTCAATAGTGTCAAACCCTAGCAGGATGACAGCTCACTTCATGTAAGTTTTCACGGTGAGATTTTTACAGAATAGACCGGCTGCGGTTGAGAGCCAGACGGCTCTCAGTCGTCATAGATAGATAGAATACTCGTTATTATGTACACCCTAAAAGTTACATATATAAATGTGACATTTTTACATGGCGTGACACAATGGGCGGTCTGATCGCTAAAAGCGAAGCGAGTGAGCGTCATATTAAAGGTTAATTTAAATCTAAACTGCGAGATACTTCAAAGATTTTTCCGTAGGTATAAGTATAAACATTTTGAACAAGCTAGCAACAGGAAGAAAGAAAGGAGGCTGCTTTGCCTATATCAGTCATTATTGCTTGGTATGTTTGGGTAATTCACCCTTTCCATAACAATTTCTACGCAATGTATATTGACTATTGTTGAATTGTCAAAACCAGAGTTATTGCCATTACGAGTGTGTCCCTCAAGGGTGCATTCTTTCACCTCAACAGTCTACCCGTTTCTGGCCAGAATATAGCAAACATTCAATTAGATTTTCTAACCTTAAAACCGACTAAACTAAAATTCCTCGCGCTGCGGTTTTACCATAAATCAATTATGATTGTGTATTATTTAGAAACAGAGCCAACAGGATATTGTTTAGCTTTGTGGTTGATATTAACCGTCTGCGACCGCAGCATTCACAGAATAGTACAGAAGGCAGGTTTGCGTACAGTGAGCGAAAACAGGTGTACGCTCACATAGACGCGTGCGTGCGGCGATCTCAAACAAATGCCAGTCGCGAGTGCACTTGCACTCGCTGTACGTAAAGCGTGAATACGTGTGCGTGCATTTTTGCTCGTTGTATGGAGCCGACCTTCTGTGACTGAGCTATTGGCTATTGGTTCACCGCAGCAGATGAACCATTTTGTGTTACGATGATACGTCGGTGAACTTGAAAGTTTCTATGGATACTTTTTTATGTTGTAAAGGTGATTTTTAGGGACTTTTTTCGGATGTTTCCTAAAATAAAAATCTCGGCTTGGAATGGGAACCTAACTTTTTAACCGACTTCTAAAAAAGGAGGAGGTTCTCAATTCGGATGTTGTTTTTTTATGTTTGTTCGCGCATAACTCGCTTGCCAACCGATTGGAAAAATTCTTTTTTTGTTGGAAAGGGTATACTTCCCAAATGGTCCCATAGAAATTTCATCAAAAACGGTTTAGTACTTTGGTTTTTAAACCAAAATTACTGGTAAAAATTACAACTAAAAAGTGAAAAATAAAAACTTTTTTAAAAAAAAAAAACAACCGACTTCCAAAAACGACACTACAAAGTGAAAAATAACTTTAATTTCGGAAGTCGGTGGCAAACAATGAAAATGCGAACCCAACGACAGACTGACAGACACAGACACACTTCTTGGATGACAGACTTCTTGACAACGACATTATTACCATTTTAGTCTCTTAAGGGGTTACTATTTGGCCAGTTATTTTTAGTTGCTATGCAATAGGGCGAGCCTATTATGGGTGTTAACTGGGCTCAAGTTGGCTCCTGGTTGCTATTGAGAAACGAATGAATGAACTTAATAACAATTTGTCTGACCTGTAAATCGAAGTTAAGACTGGCTGAAATTAAGTGTTTTGTAAATGTAAGGGCAAATTTTTCCAACGCCAGGTAATTTTATCGGAGGAACAATTTTGAATTTTTGACAGTTCTTCGATACAAAATCTGTCAGACGTCAATTTTATTCCACGAATAAAAATTATCTGTCGATTGAAAAATCAGCCCTAAGTCGAATTAAATGCTTCGTCATTAAAATCTTCTTTCATGCCAGTACGAGAAAAGTTCATACAGTGGTTAAAAGATTAGCCGGACAGCCCACTTGATACGGGGGCTGTTAAAAACAAATATGTTATCTGAATACAAATCAATAAAATAAGTGGTGTCGTTGGAGTTAATGACAGAAATATTTCACACAGTAAGGTATTTGGAGCATTCGAAATGAATCTTATCTCGGTTTAATTTTGGAGTTCTGTTCAGAAATAATTAGTATACATAATCAACCTTTAGTATTCCATGCTGGGATACAGGAGAGGAAGTGGGCTGTAATCCACTACGCGGGCCCAGTGCGGGTTGGTAGATGTCACATGTCTTCGAGTTTTTGGTTCTAGGACATGCCGGTTTCCTCACGATGTTTTTCTTCACCGTTTTGAGAGCAGTGGTGATGAAATAATTTACACAAAGTAAAGCGCCTGCCTGGGTTCGAATCCACGACCTACAACTCGTAAGTCGGGGCCGTTACCACTGGGCCGTCATGCGTCACTGCTCTCAATAATTAATATGTTTGGGGTGTATTGAAGTTTTTAAAGGGACTTTTACGAGTTGTAATGCTTACCTATGTTTTTGCTGTTCTGATTCAAAGGAAAAAAAAAAATGGCAAAATGCTTAGTAAGTTTGCAAAAGTAAATCTTATTGATTAGTGTGGGGGCTGCTATACAGATTTTGGTCCCTAATCCGATTCTAAGGTTTAAAATGATGCATCAATAAGGAAATCCATATCTAAATGTCACGAACTTTTTATGTAAATATTTATATTTGACAAAGTAATATCATTTATACCTCTCAATTCAAGTATGGTATTTACGGAACCCACACGAAAAGAGGACATTTTTTTTACCCAAAAGTGTAAAAGGTGGACCACCCCTGACTCTGGTAGCCAACTAACTTACGACCGCCATTAATTTTAAATGATGTCAGTGGTTGTCAACAGTTGGCCCAACGTCTTTTTTTCTCGATAATAATTTTACACGATTTATGTGTTTTGATTGTGTTCCTTGAATTTGTATTAATTTATTTTTCATGTTTCGTTATTAGCTTTTTATTACTTTTATTGCTTTGGCTTAGCCACTTAACCCGTTCTGTTTTTTGTCCCTTATAAATTTTATTTTTCATTATATTCGTCATTTCGTTTTTAATAAAGGAAGTGAGTCACAGGTATTTTTATTAAATGTCTGTTTATAAGGTAGCCTTTTATTTTTCTCAAGTTTTTAATTAGACTAAGGTAAACCTCTTTTCCAAGTTATAATTTATTACTATTGCGGTTAAGCTTCTTTTTCCTTTTATTGTTTTTCTCATTTGTTATTGAATTTATCAATGAACTCAACTTTGGTCTCGCATAAGTCTCGATCCCGTGAGAATATCGGGATAAAAAGTATTCTATATCCAAATCTAGGTCATGGTCTACCCATGTGCCAAATTTAATCTAAATCCGTTCAGCGGTTTTAGCGTGAAAGCGTAAAGTACCTACAAACATACCAAAAATCTGAACTTTTTTATAATATTAGTTTAGAGAATTAATACTTAACAGAACACTTTTTTGCTCTTTAACTAACTACATTAATTGTATGAAACACATAATTTTTTAAATTATTTATTAGATTAACATCAAACAATTCCCCTACAAGTTCCTTTCAACCAATTCCAAAATCGTCAAAAATCCTCCTCAAACACTACATATATTTACTACCTTTATTTTTTTGTAAACCCAAAGAGACCCATTAACACTTAACAAACATGAATAATGTCCCAGACCCGTTCCCAAGACCGTAATGCCCAAGAATTTCATTTTCATCATGTTTTTGTGTCGTTTTTCTCGAGACACTGCTACCAAAGAAGTTATTAAGGTGATAACATCGCTCTCAACAATTTACTGACCATCCTCTATTAGCGTTGGGCCTGTAGTGAATTTTAATACTTAATTTAGCTCCCTGCTTAGGTTTTGTGGTGCAAAATAGAGGTGGTATGCGGAGGAGTTCTCTTGAAGTGAAAACTTTTTTGAAGCGCACTTTGCGCTCTATCATTTTGACAGTTCAACAACATTCGTTACGTGTTTAACGTTGTGGAGCAGACACACTTTTCGCACATATGAAGCAATGCATTAGCAATATCCTTCAAAATGATTCAGACTGAGATTGATAGTGTCTTACGTAATTAGGGTGCTGCTCGGTGACGCTGAATCGGGAGCTAAGTCGGCTCCAGTAGGTAGGTGACGCTGAATCGTATATACTCGTCTCCAGTCGTAAGTTTTTGGTCATAAAAGTACCGTCTTTTTTTAGGTTAAAATGGGGATGGATAGTGCCACCTGAGTTGTTAGTGTGGTGAAATGCAAGGATATTACATTTTATATTTTGAAATTTTTAGGGAAGATAGAAATCTGTTTCAATACGGTAGCTATGTTGATGTTGGTAATGTTGATTGAAAAGATAATTTTTGAAGCCTTTTCAATGCATTCAAGAGAGAGCGTAACACACTAACAGTAGGAATAGCTTTCATTTTGACAGTTCAACAACATTCGTTGCGGTATTGAAGTTTTTGAGCAGACATTTTTTTTAGCGTATGGAGATTGCTCCATACGCTAAAAAATTGGATTGGCATTATCCTTCAAAATGATTCAGGATGTGATTGAAGGTGTGTTACACAATTAGGGTGCCGATCATGTCAGAACTTAGGTTAATGAAAAAATAATCTGAAGATAAAATAAGTCCGCTTATAAATTGCACCATACAAATTATCAACACTTGTCGATTGCATCGAACAATTTAATTATCTACAAGAAATATCTAGAGTGTAATTAGTAGAGAAATTAATAACATGCACATTGACAATGATGATGTCCATTTGAGACAAGTCATGAATATTACAATTTTATTACATGACTTTTTCAAAATTATTGGAAAACGATAAGATCTATGTAAGAGAGCTTTGCGTCTTTCTCGTTTATGTTAATGGAAGACATTTTATTGTGAATGAAAACTTTTTGGTTTTTTTGTGTGCGGGTTGATAAATATTGGTCTTGCTAGGGATCTTAGTATGTCTCGTGAATGATCAATTAAGTAGGTTTACATCTTCCATAGTCAGTGGGGAAATTGCATAACACATTATGAGTAACAATGACTTTCATTTTGGCCGTTCAACAACATTCATTGTGATATTTACGTTGTTGAGAAAAGAAATGTTTCGAAAATATGAAGCAATGGATTAGCAATATTCTTCAAAATGATCCAGATTGAGATTGATAGTGTGAAGTAATTAAGGATCTAGTTTCTTTAATAGATACGGAGGTTAACTGAAAATGATTATTTGTATCGTAAATAATTTTGATTTTTCCAAATTTATTTTTTGCATGGTAACTGTGCTATTCAATATTTTTTCTTGGAACCCGCTTTACACATACCTCTACGCCCGCTTATCCATGGCTAGATAGAATTCCACCGGCGCACTTGTAGAACTTGCATTTATAGCAAAAATGTTAATGCTCACTGTAGCTAGTCTAAAGTTAGATTAGAAATTCTATTACTCTTGAAGTTGACTATTTCTTAGAATTGCATCTTCAATAACATTTGCATATAACGGCTTACATTCTTTGATTTCTTACGATTAATTGAAATTCTTTCTTTAGATTGTTTAAGTTCTATTGAAGGTATTTGAAAGTAATTTTGCTTATGGTGTGGACATCATTATTTAGATTTTTTTTTGTATTTGTGGTATTTTTCATCAAATCGTTGAGCTTCTTAAGTTCCTATACACGTTCTACTGTCCGTTACTGTCACTGTGTGTCTGTGTATGTACTGTCATGTGAGGGGGTGTGTGTGTGTTCCTGTGGTTATTAACAAACAAATACGTACTCAGATTGGACAGGTCCGCTCAAACCGTATGGTTCTTTCCTCAAAAAACCATTTTATACACCAGTCTATATGGCCTTCACATGATCTGACCAAGATTATGTCTGGACTTTAAAAGAGACTGTGACCTCTGAGTTTGATTCGGCCTTTTTTCTCAGAGTAGTCAGAAAGGAAACGCCGACCTCATCTACTTTGTAAAATATGATTGGCGAGTAAAAGTGTTTGTACAAAGCTACTTACAGAAATAAAATCATTTATTGATTGGTTGCTCAGTTACTGATTAAGGTATTAGTATTTTATCAAATCGAGCAAAGTGTTATTAAGTTTTTCGTATAAGATGTTTTCAATAATATTGTACAGTCTTCTGTTAATATATCTAAATACTCGTTCAGCACACCCTGAGATGATTCTGGGTAAGCCCCGCCCGGCATTGGATCGGCTTTAATTTTTATCACGGCATGAGCTATAGCGTGCCGATTTAAGGGAAGAAGGTAAGCAGTTTTGCCCTTTACATTTCATCCTAGCAGCATAATCAGCCTACAATCTTCCCACTGCTGGGACACAGGTCTATTCTCGGTGAGGGAGTGGGTCGTAATTCACCACGCGGGCCTAGTGCGGGTCGTTACATGTCTTCGATTTTTTTATTCCAGGACATTCCGGTTTCCTCACAATGTTTTCCTTCACCGTTTTGACAGCAGTGGTGATGGAATAATTTACACAAGGTAAAGCGCCTATCAGGGTTCGAAACTACGACTGCTTTGTCATCTTAGTAGTTGGCGAACCTTTAAACGTAGATGATGACTTATAATATGTAAGAAGGTAGCTTTTACAAGCCGATGATATCATCCCTATTAAGGATCAGATTGTAAAGTACCACCATAATTTTCAAACAAAATCATAAAGTCAACAGCACATTTAAGACACAGGTGGTCTTTACAGCCCCGTATATAAGGTTTTAATACGATATTTATTATGTAGGAGGGTATCCGTTCAATGTAAGTGGTTTTTAAACATCGAGGCTACCTGGTGTCGATTACGTTGGCAGCTTTTGAGAGACTGTACATGTAATTAAAAGATAAGTGTCGCATTTTTAGGCTGCTAATAAGGAATGATTATTTCAAAGTAACGGTAGTTTTTGGTCCGAAATCATCGGAGAGAAAAATCAAACGTCGAGCAGTGTTGACGGCATTTTGAATTAACCCCAGCAGAAGAATTTATGTACCTTAAGGTCCAGAAAAGTCTTCTCACTCACGTTGGAAATAAATACGCCTAACTAATTACTATTTACGTACGACCTAGACGCGTACCACAAGGGTTGGATCGAGGTGGCTCAGTAAAAGGATGCCTGTAAGAATTTGGGGGACGCCTTTGTTCAGCAGTGGAGCAGTGGCGTGGCAGTGGTGCTAAATAAAAAAATTACAATCGAAAATCGTATCGAAGTTTACATAAAAAAAAATACCAGCAGCAGTACCTTTGTACTCATATTATGTTTATGTCATATCAATATGTATTTTTCTGTGTGTACATAAATAATAAAATAAATAAATAAATACAATCGTTTCTGATAGCGTATCGAAGGTTTCAATCCCGCACAGAGCTAATATTGAATGAAACGTTAATAGTTAGTACTGCGTTCGGATTACGAACAGTCTGGCTTTTTTTTCTGGTGGTGGCTATACCTCTATTTTTTAATTTCCACTCATTTCATATTCAGAACAGCATTTGATATTGATATGCTTTGTTGCAACAGTGCATCGTTATGGACTGATAATGATATTGCAACTGATTTCAAAACCCATTGAAGATCAGAATCATCTCTAGGCTGCAGAGCTACTGTTCAAAAACCTCTATACAAACATCAACTTAATATCAATATCAATGACATCTGATACTTATTGGAGGAACTATTCTCAATCCCCACTGGAACCCCGTTATGTCCAGTATATATGTGCATTAAGGCTTAAGTGACTCGTCGTGGTGGCTGATAATACTTAAATTGAAGCTTTACGAGATACAACAGGTTTTGTAAGAGAGGTTTTAGACTTTCCGTGTGAACGTGCGTTGGCTGCGTGTGGTATATGCGAATGTGTTTTATTTTTTTTTGCTGCTATAATATATGTGTAAATATTTAAGGTTTGTGACTATATTTTTCGATTCGTAGTATATTTGACACAAGGAGAGAGAGGCTTATGTTCAGCAGTGGGTGATGTTAGGCTGTAGATGATGATGATGAGTATGTTTATCTTGGGTAATTTTTACTGCTAGTTGAAAAAGTAATTGAAGAATAGCTGTATTTTATTATTGTTCCCCGACCATTCTCCAGTTTAACTTACTTCTACATCCTTTTAGTATTACTGTTATTACCTATACAGATGTTATTGACCACTATAAAATACAAGTTACAAAGCACATACTAAAACATATAATAAAAAATATGATTATATGTTTTACTATGTGCGGACCACGTACTAAAACATAAATAATAATATTTTTTATCTACTAATTTACTTGTTCAACTTCAACTAAAGCTTTTAACAAGTCCTTCCATAATCTTGTACGATTATATTTTAGTAATAGACACACTCATATATTTATTTTTAGTCTTGCAACTTTGAGCCTGGCATTTGTTTACGTCATTTGCATAAGTATTCATTTGCCAAGTGGTCTGACTATTATGTGACTTCTTTAGCTTTCCTGAGAAATGTTCTAGTCTCTCGTTGTGGGCTTGTTACTAGCAAAGACATTCCTAAGTTGACGTATTATTTTTAGTACTTAATTGCTTTCCTAATATGAATGCGTGGTACCAAAGGACCAGTGTAATGATCTTTGAGATGATTTTAAAATGGTATGAAAAGGTTCTCATGAAATTTTCTGTGTTTTCAAATACTGACATAAAAATATAAATGGGTGGGCCATAAAACTTGTAAGTGACTACCCAAATTCATACCATCTATATTTCTTGCAGAGAAATTTCATAAAAATAACACTTTATCAAAAGCTTTCATTAGCAAGTTAGATGACACTCGATATATTTGTTATTTAAATCCTGTCAGCTTTTACAACCACCTTACAGTATTAATGAAAGTATAAAAGGCATGTCAACACTTCCATAAAACAACAGTAAAAATCTTTATCAACTTTATGAAAATATAAGAATAAAATAATAATTTCGATCGATATAACCGCTGCGATTACTTCGGATAGTGTGTATCCACTTTTAACTCGTTAAATATGAGAAAGACAATTACCGATATGTTTGCTTCTTCACTAGTATTATTTTGATTATGTATATTAAGACTTTATTGCTTTGGTAACTTGCTTCTTGAAAGAGTTCCTTTGGTATATATAGCGTTTTCACGCTAAAGCGGCTAAACGGATTTGGATGAGATTTTGTACACGGGTACACATGACCTGGAAAGACCTATAGAGATTGCCATTGACACGATAAGAAAAAATATATATTAATACGATAAAAAAAAAAATAGATATAGATAGTGCAATTCACGAAGACGCGCCCCACTACTCCTAACCGTTGCACACATACTGTAAACGGTTAGGAGTAGGAGTAGTGGGGCGCGTCTTCGTGGATTGCACTATCTATACATTCATTATAATCATATTCATTCATTCATATAAATAAAAAATTGACTGCTTTTCTGACTTCCTGCGTCTCGTAGACTTGAAGAGCACTAAGTCCGGTTTTTTCATTCACGTGAAGACGAGGGTAGAATAAAGCTATTTTCGTATAGCTCATCTCAGAGTGGGCCGAAAAGGTTTGATAGTCAATAAACTTTGCTCGTCGTCCTTGGTTTGTTTTGGCAGTCGTTACGGGTCGTCAAAAGCCCGAAAATTTGACAACCAGTCTTACCAAAGGGTATCGTACCCAGTAACTGGGTTGTGGAGGTCAGAGGTGTGTAGGCTGTCGTTCCATGTAACATACTGGTATTCAGCTGCATCCGGTTAGAATGGAAGCCAACCCCAACATAGTTGGAAAAGGATAGGCAGATGATGATGAGTCAATAAACTTTGGTAGCGGTGCAGACCGCTAAGGTTGCACCGGACGTACTCAAGTATCGTCACCCGCGGCGGCAGCTTCAAAATTCCGCAAAAAAGGAAAATTCTCCGCAAAAGTATTTACATCGTACTTGGATTCCGCAGACAGAAGGACCACACACTTTAGCAATTATTATGCAAAATTATATGAGTTTGTATTAATTATCTTATAATGTAGTCATCCTTATGCATGCCTAGGATACCCTTATAAGTTTTGATAACATCTAGATTGAATCTGTGGGCTTGGTCGGGGCTTTAATGGAAGGGACATAATAAGAATGTTATGAGTTTTAAAATGCCTGTTTTATTTTGGTATAATATTGTGAACAGAGGGGAGCTTGTTTCTGTATGTCCATCTATATATATAAAATTCAAAGTCCTGACTGACTGACTGATAGATCAACGCACAGCCTAAACCGCTGGTCCTAGAGTCATGAAATTTGGAGGGTGTGTTCTTCGTGAAGAGTAGGCATCCACTAAGAAAGGATTTTTCGAAATTCCACCCCTAAGAGGGTGAAAAGGGGGGAATACGTTTGTATGAAAAATCTTATTCCTTAAGTTAATAAACTTGAAACTTGGCACGAATACTTATCTAAATAAATTATGAAGATTGTCAGTTTTTTTTTCTTCTAAACTACCCCCTAATAAGGGATTGGGGGGTTTCAAAGTTTGTATGGAAGAATTGCGCGCAGTCCGATTTACTCGAAACTCAGTATTTATACCTAATATTGAAAGTAAAGAATAATGTGTATCAGGGTTTTTTGAAAATCTATCCCTGACTGGCTGAAATGGGGTAGTCAATTTTTCAAGGGAGGATTTTACTGCATGGCTTGATTAACTCGAAAATTAGTATAAATAATCTTTGAGTCAAGTTATGAATACATCCCAAACGATTTTTTTAAAACTCCCCTGTGGGGGTGAAAAGCGGGGATACAGTTTATATGAAAAATCTTCTTAATTAGGTTAATAAACTTGAAACTTGTAATTAATAATAAGTATGTAAAGTTGTCGAAAATTTACCACTGACGGGAGAAAAAGGGGTAATTCAGTTTTTAAGGGGAGGATTTGAACTTGAAACCGTATGTTACATTTTCACGCCTAAACCACTGAACTTCTGATTTGGCATAGAGATAGATGGCATCCTGGGGAAGCACATACATTTTATCCCGTTAGCGTGTTCCCGTGGGATAATTTCCGACATCCACGCGGGCGCAGCCGCGGGCAGAAGCTAGTACATAATACATAATCAGCCTATAATGTTCCCTATAGTGACCTGTGGCCATGGCTGTGGCTGTACCTCCTCTCTGTGAGTGGGAGTGGGCCGTAATTTACCACGCGGGCCCAGTGCGGGTAGGTATATGTCACAAGTCTCCGAATTCTTGTTTCTGTATGTACTTTGTGATAAAGGCTTATGCTATTAATGATGGGTTGATGAGCTGATTATTATGTTCTGGTGAGTTTAGGGATAGCTTTGTTTCGAATTTGTTAAACCTCTAGTGGGTTTATTTATAAACGATGATTAAAGTTAGGTGACATTTAAACGTCAAAAATGTATGGTTACACAGTTGCTATTCACTACTTATTAAGCAACGTTTATGAATAAAGGGGATAATGCCGTAAAAAGTAAGCTGCCTTAAAGTGAATAGTTATTATTCTTCTCATCTTGAAAAAATAATTACCTAGGTGTCAAATTTTTTTTTTATTCATAATCACGATTCATATTTTGTATCATAAATATTCTTTCAGAAAATAATTCTACATGCCGCGAGATTTTTTTTGTTGATTTATCATTTTTCAGCACTATGACTGTGAGCAACCTGCACTAGGCGCACGTGGTGGATTACGGCCTACTGTCTCTTACAGAGAGAAGGCCTGTTTCCCAGCAGTGGGAACATATAGGCTGATTATGTTATGTTATGTTATCATGACAATGTTTATTTATAAATTCTACAGGCATTTAATCTTCCAGTACCCAGTGAAAGTAATGTCTCCTCTCAAATTGCTTCCCAAGCTACCCTACACTTGCTAGTAAATATTAAGTACATTATTGTGCAAAGAATGTTGGATTCGCGACAATGCTGTATAAATTCCGAGGACACAAAGAAACAGTTATTGAGGCGACTGCAGACGCTCGATGTGTTGAATGTTAGAAAACAGGGTTGGTGCACATTTTGCGATAGTATTTTATTTTTATGGTTTTTGGTAAAATGCTTTTTACCCGAGTGCGGCAAAGTTAAAAGGAAGGGTTCTTATTTTTAGGGTTATAATTTAGCAGTTTGTTAGTTAATTACCGAATATTATATATAGTACAAAAAAAAACCTTGGGAGACAAAATGTACCTATATCTTCCATAAAATGGAACTGTCTTAATAATTATATGAACCCATGAATATTATAACTTACATATAGTGTAAGAAAAACAAGCAAGTACCTATTAAAAACATGAACTAATAAACATAACTTAAAAAACAAGTTAAGTTACATTAAAGTAATTGTGTTAAATATTTTTCACCTTACAATTCCTATACACACTATTTCAGCAGTACCTAGTGTACTTGCAGAAATAGAGCACAACAATTTCCGGAGAAAAAAAACAAAACTCGACAGTCAAACAAATTCTGTAGACTGTAACAACCCTAGTCATAAGAATAGTGCATTTGAGCGGCAGTGGCGGGTTATCGCGCGTCAACAGGCAGTCGCGACGCGGCAGCCGCAGTGTTAATTGTAAAATTACGTTTTTCACTGCTATTTAAATATCTATTACAGTTTCTATATTGGTTTTCGAAGAGATATATGTAGAGAGTGTGAAAAGTCACATACAATATTTTATTGTTCGTTTTAGTATTACTAAGTTTTCACTGTTTGCAAGATAATGATGGACTCTAGTCCAAAACTTTTTTGAAATAATACTTGGTAGCACTTTTTTAACAGCAGGTTAATTTTTAAGAAGCATAACCGTTTTGGTCTAATTTTTAGTTTAACCATTTATTGTGAAATGGTTACTACTTTACAAGAAAACTAAAATAAAAAATTTAAAACTATTTTTACAGGACAATAAGTATCAAATACGTATTCTCTACTAAATATAGTTCCTAGACTCTAGAGTAAGCTCTCAGTAATAAGAACAAGTTTTTAATAAGGACTTAAGACACTTACACAGTTACCAACTCTTTTCTCACTAAACAACATGGTCCTCACATGATCTGACCAAGATTAAGTCTGGACTTTAAAAGAGAGATAAGAAATGTCGACACAATCTACCAATTTTTTTTTTATATAACTTATAAAAGAGGTTCCAATATTCTATTTACAAAAAAACAATATCATTTCATTTACGTCAGAGAAAAATGTAACCCCATCAAAAATCTATACAACATCAAAAATATTCTCAGCAGCTAATTAACTTACTTCATAAACAATCTTACAAGCTCAACCACAGATTTACAATAGGACAGATAAGGCAAGAAAACATCCCAGCGTTGGCACAAACTCGCCTCGATAATCTCTCGTTAATACTGTTTATATTTAACGTATAATTAAACGAACTGGCGGGTTTCGATAGCGCAGTCCTTTGTTTTCTTCTGCCATCTAAATTCGCTGTCGTGTTTCAATTTACTTTTGTTCGATTTCTGCTGTTTTCAGGGATAATGTGTATTGTAATTTAGTTTAATTATTGCTGACGGGATGCCGTGGGGTTACAAAGAGCCATCTGCTTGGATTAGACTGAGATTTCGTTGTATAGAACAATGTGGTCCTCGGGTACTGGAAAGACCAAAAAGTCTAAGTGACATTCTATGAATCTGACTGACATAGGACCAGGACTTGGAATCGGTAAAGTACCTGGGTACCGGTTCCAGACAGGTGCTGGTACTCCACCTAACAAGTACCGGTATCTAATTCAGGTACCCGGCGTGTACCACAAATCTCATAATTGTACGAGGAACCTCGTACGGTTGGCAAGCTTGAAGTTATTTTTCTAATAATTAGTTATAGTAGTTTTCACACTCTAACTTACGAAAATATTTGTTTGGTACCGACACAGTACCGATACTGATTAGAATTACCAATACAGGTACTACATCTGGTATCGGTATCACACCAAGGTCAATGGTACCGGTTCCTAAAACTACCAGTATTTCAGCCTGCCTAGAAATAAATCTACATAATCTAGAGTAAAAATATTAACAGTGAATTGCTATTTAAAAATAAAATACACGAGTTCCTTCACGTAACTTATATCTTGGACCCATACTTAAGCCCTCAGTCTCACTAAGGAAACAATTAGTATAAATCAGTAAAAAAAGAACCCAAAAACTCGAAATGTTGACGCGTACCTTTAATCATCCAGGTAAGACCATCAATCGGTAATTATAATGTATGTATGTGATTAAATGCTTACGAGACCCCGCCTCCTGCAGGAGAGAGACGCAAGATTTTCCCATACAACGCATGGCTTGTAAAAATTATGGGGGCTCGATCGTCATCTCTTTTTTGGTCTTGTCACATTTTTTGGTCCTTCGAATGGGAAGCTTTGATTGTGTGCGATAGAGTGGCGGGTCTCGATACGTAATTAGTTGTTGTTGGGTCATTAAATTGGAATAAGATTTGTTTTTTTTTAGGTGTTATTTTATTTTACGACGTTACTTTCCGATAGCTCAATTAGGTTTGGCAAACAATTAGACTGGTAATAATCTAACTTTATTTGAGAAATTTTTAACTAATTTCTTCATTTTTATTTTCAAACTATTTGTCCATAAATAATATATTTTCTTAAAATTATGTTAGTACTAGCTGAACCCCGCGGTTTTACCCGCATAAGTTTCGATCCCGTGGGAATATCGGGATAAAAAGTATCCTATATGTGAACCCTGGTAATAAACCATCTGTGTGCCAAATTTCATCCAAATCCGTTCAATAAAGAAATCAACTTCTGTTAAACGAAAATGCTAATAATTATATCTGGAATCAAGACACTACCACTTCGGCAAATTACCCGAAAATAATTACTGCAATTAAATAAAAACATTCGTTTGGCGCCGAATCCATTTCCCAGCCTCCAAAAAACGCCACACACCTCATTCGACAGCTGCTTCCTCCAAAAAGTTTTTACTTGCAGCCGTGTTATTAAGTGATTACTGGTTATTTGAGGTTAATCTCAGATTTCCCTTATGTGCCCATGGCGGTAAGTGTGAATTGAGGTGAAATTATGCAGAATACAAATTGTCTGTCATTGGATACGAATTAGAAATTCGAAGCTACGAGGCGGTGTTGCAAGCGGGTTTTGTTTATGCTTTGTTTTATACTATAGGTACTGCGTCCTTTCAAGATTTTTAAAATTGATGTTAATAGAATAGAATAGATTTTATTTTTCTTACCACAAATTACAGCATAAAGTTAAATTAGTCTACAGATACAATTTTGTACTTAATTTGTGGAAGACTGGTGCCTAAACTAAGTTTTAACAAAACTTGTAAATCAGGTCACCAGGCCCCCTTAACAATTCATATACATATTTCAAGTATTGTACTGAAGACATTTTGTTTGAAATCACACTAGTATTAAATCATTAGAAATTATAAAATTTATTAAAAATTATTGAAATTATTTAATTTATTAATAGAAATTATGCAAATAAGATTAATGGGTGACTACCGAGATGACGACGAATAGAGAAGTACCTATGGGCGATGGAGATAATGTTGCGCTGACTTAAAATAAATTGGGATAAAGGCAGGAGAATGATAATGATGATTGTGTATTTTTAACCGACTTCTAAAAAGGAGGAGGTTCTCAATTCAGATGTTTGTATTTTTTTTTATGTTTGTTCGCGCATAACTCTGTCGCTTGCCAACCGATTTGAAAAATTATTTTTTTGTTGTAAAAGATATACTTTCCAAATGGTCCCATAGAAATTTCAGCAACAACGGTTCAGTAGTTTGGTTTTTAAACCAAAATTTCAGAAGTCAGTGGCAAACAACGCAAATGCGAACCCAACGACACCGACTTCCGAAATTAAAGTTATTTTTCACTTTGTAGTGTCGTTTTTGGAAGTCGGTTGTTTTTTTTTTGCAAAAAAGTTTTTATTTTTATAATCTTTATTTAGTTTTGGAAACATATACTTAATGAAATCATTTAGAAAGGTAGTTTTGACTTTTTTTCACAATGAAACGCGCCTTCCCTGCTTCCACCATGAAAAAACCTAGGAAAGATTATTGAGGTGTTATGATTACGAGGAAAAGCATTCTAGAAGGAATAATAAAACGTAAGTAAATATATTTAATTCGCATAGCATAATCAGCCTATAATGTTCCCACTGCTGGGACACAGGCCTCCTCACGGTGAGAGTGAGTGGGCCGTAATCCACCACGCGAGCCCAGTGCGGGTTGGTAGATATCACATGACTTCCAATTTTAGGACATGCCGGTTTCCTCACGATGTTTTCCTTCACCGTTTTGAAGGCAGTGGTGTTGAAATAATCTACACAAAATAAAGTGCCTGTCTGGTTTCGATCCTACGACCTACAACTCGTAAATCGCGTTAGTTGCCACCGGGCCACCACTGCTACTATTAATTCACATACGTATTATAAAAAAGACTAAACTAAAAAACAAAAAACTACATGATTGTGTATAAAATTATAAAACTATTTACTTCAAGCGGATGTAAGGACCAAAAACTAAATGCAACATGTATATCGGTAGTAGATTACACCTTGCATGGCTTTCATTTACCGCTCCGCTAGCAAAATAGCCTTGGTCCTATGTATATTGGTTAAAAACTTGTTACTAAATTGTCGTTTTCTAGACTTATTTCCGTTACTTATAATGAAAGTATTAGTACTTTGCTATTGCTGGTAGTATTATGGATTATTTTACTAGGATTAGTCATGTATTGATCGTTTCGTCTACTTTGTGTCATGTTCGATACAGCTCTTATCATAACGATTGGAAAGTGAACCACAGACAGTCATAACATAATTTTAATACGGTATGTTTACTATTTATGCGTGGGTCTTGGCTGGAAAAAGGCCCTTCAGTATGACTTTTGAGTGACGTAACAGATTACTAGGGAATTAATGCAGGTTACTACTGAACACCTGACAACTAGTCTTACCAAGGGGTATCGTATTACCCAGTAACTGGGTTGTGGAGGCAGTCGCTCCATGTAAAATACTGGTATTTAGCTGCATCCGGTTAGACTGCAAGCCGACCCCAACATAGTTTGGAAAAAGCTAGGCAGATGATGACTACTGAACATTATCGTTTAAACTCTTAGAAAAGGTTCTTCGGTATCTTTTTGAGTGACGTAAAAGCGACTAAGAGCAACTAAAAAAACCATTTTACGTTAGTGCTATTGAATATTGTAAATTATACGCCCATTTCAATTCTCGTGTGTCATAAAGGCAGTTCCTATATTTTCGAAATTTGTAGTGCAGCACATTCCGAAAATATTACAGGAAGTTGTGCCCCAACTGTAAAATCAACCTCAGTCTTGCGACCAGCAGCCGTGTCATCGACAATCAGCCCAGTCTGAAGGGGCATTGATATGCTTATATTATAATTATACAATATCCCTTCAAGATAAACAGCTCCATCACCGACTCAAGTATCAACTTCCATAATAAGGTCTTTTAAAACCGGTTTACAATAACTCCAAAACTTTCTATACATCTTTATTACACTGTTGACTGAACTTCAATATAAGTATACAGCTTTGAAGTAAAAGGGTTCATGTGCCCTTTGTTACTCTATTGTATAAGCCCTTGTCGAAGGGAAGTTTGTTTAAGCATTTGTCATTTCAATGAGGATTAGTAGATCGGTTACATAATGGAGGTACTGTGTGATACTTTGCTGATTTGGTAAAAAAAAGTGGGTATGGAATTTTTTAAAGTGGTTTTGTGTATTCTAAAGCCTGCCTTATAATGTTGTTATTCATTACCTTTGGATAGTTTCCTGTATTTTGCAATGGAGTACTTCGATCCAAAGGACCAATACTTGTATGCCCACCGACGTGATTATTATTTAGGTACATTATTGCCATATAGTGGTTGCAAGCGCTACTGCTGTCCGGGTTTGATTCTCAGGTCGGGTAATTGTGTTATTGGGCTTTTCCAGGAATTGCTCGCCCCTATTACATGGAACATAACTGGCGAAATGTGGGTGTACTATAGGTACACCTCTGCGAGGATTACAGACGCGATGTTATGTTATATTTGATTGCATCTCCTTGGTCCTTGTGTTCCCGATTTGCTTCTCAATATCCAATAAGCGTCCATAGCTTAGAGGGCGAAAGTGGTATTAAAAAAAAACTTTAAGAACAATAAAGTTTTGTTACTCGAATCTAGAATTTTTGAAATCATTTTTCAGGTCTATTATGCAAGTAATAATAATTTAATAATAATAATGATAATTTTTATATTATTTTAAACTTCTAATATTCTAAGTGGTCGGGCACAGAAGTCGGCAAGTTTGTAACCCATTTAATTCTAGCACACTTAGCACAATCCAATGACTCATTCATACACAAATCAAACCAGCTCTTTATCAATAGGAGCTGTCATAAAACTATCGAATGACAATAACAAGTGCATGTGAATCTGTGATGACTGCAATGTTTTAGTGCCCAGATGTCTGCTGCATGTGATGCGAAGGACATTGCTTATCTATCTGGATTAATGCTGGACTATTTATAACAGCGTTAAGTAGTGAAGTGTTGCAAAGTAGACACTAGACAGTATGGCTTTGTGCAACGTATGAAACAGTTCGTCTAGTAAATAGTTTAGTACTATTTTAAGAAGAAATTCGTTAACATTATTAGGTACAGTCAAGGAATTAAAATGTTGAGCATCTTTAGATTGATTTGCGCTTGCTTTTTATAATTTTCCGAATACTTACTGACTGTCATCATCATCTAATGATGTCTTTTCAGCAGTGCAGTCTGCTGTAGGCTAATGATAATTCATTAGCCTACAGCAGTCCACTACTGAGAAGCTTTATGGTAATTTTATAAGCCCTATTGGCTTATAAAAGCCCCACAGCCCCAGTGGCCTCCAATTCGCGTCTTTATTTATATATATATCCTCAAAGTGAAAACCACCTGCATAAGGGTTGGTCTGTGGAATCAATTTGTAAGCAGTAGATAAATGATAAATGATTTTATTTCTGTAAGTAGGTTTGTACAAACACTTTAAGACGTCAATCATATTTTTAAAACTAGATGAGGTCGGCGTTTCCTTCCGACTACTCTGGGAAAAAGGCCGCTCAAAAAAAAAAAAAAACTCAGAGGTCACAGTCATTTGTTTGTTTGTTGTTTTTGGTCCTGGGAGTCTTAATATAGAAATCCATGCATCTTCTGGAATCTAGATCGTCCAAAACACAAATCTATTTGGTCCTTACAGCCGCAAATAGAGATATACAATTTAAAATATAAGATCTTAAGACACATTAATTATGACTTCACTCGTTTAGCTTCTTTATTTATGTCAACGCTCAAACACTGACTAGATGAAAGGCTAAGCACGATTCTGATCTTTCAATCCGATGAGTTACTGCAACGGCTTCACTTGAAGATTGCAGACCCATACAGTACTTTCTCCTTATCTTATGATCCGATATATTCGTACATTTTACATGACATTTTGCCATCTGACATTGAAACTTATGTTCTGTAGATTGATATGACATTGTACATTAATACACGATATAAGAACCTAGTTTTTGTAGCATCGTGACGACGCATATTTAATGTGTCCGTTATTCAGTAGAGTATTGCACTGGGCATCATGTACAGAGTTTCTAGAAAAGACTGATCTGTGGCTGATAAGGTCTTCTGGTGATTATTGTTGTCTTAAAATTTTGCTTGGCCTGGTCCTATGTTACTTGGAGTTAGTTCAAAATATTGATCTCCTTCAGTCTCCCTTGTCAGACGACACCTTATCACTTCCTTTAAAAAATTGTCATCTCGCAAAGTTCATTTATATTTATTTGGTGTTCCGCTTTTTCTCCATCCATCACCATTATCATCATCATAAACTGCTGAACGTACCGATATATCACCTAAAAGATCAGATATGAGGGATTATTGCATAAATAACCATGATTGTAAAACGTTTTGGTGATTACTACCTACTACTTCGAAGAAACATAGACACTTCATACCGAACACTGTCAGTAGCTACTAAAACCCAAAACAACTGACGACGGGCATTACCACCGCCATTTAGGTCGTCAAATACGTAAGCAATAAATCTAAGACTGACAAAGTCGCGTGTACCCACGACAACATACTAACCTATACATCCCAGTTTAGTCTGACCTCTCATTGAGCGGCAAGCCCATATAATGCTAGGACAGGTTATACTGGAAGAGTACAACTGGAAATGCCGTCGTGTGTACAGTTTGACTATAAACCGGTACTGACGGACGTTCGTCGATTGTTTTGACTGCTAACGTTTCGTTGCTTTGCACTGGGAATGTTGACCCAATGTGCTTGTGTCTTTGTAGATATGTTCCGAAGATAGGTTGTGTTAATTTTATTGACGAGCTAAATGTGTTTACGATTGTACCAGCTGAGTTTGAAATCGTTGACTTATAAGAGGGTGAAACTATTCATGAATGATGGTATATTTTATGAGATTTTCCATCAGGAATTTCTTAGTAACAGCCCGGAGACAAGACTATTGACCGATTGATGTGAATCGCCACTAATACATGGGACTAAAACATAACTGAACCGTCCTCTGCCTAACCCTTCGGGGATTACCGGCATGTTGTTATAAAATGATGTGAGATAATTTCATCAGCTCGAATTTATACCATTTGTGGACCAACTCGCCGACAATGTATCAATATTTGTACAACAGAATGTCGATCTAAGAAAATAGAAGACTAAGGTACTCTTGGTTCAACAGGCTCATGATAATATCAATGATTTTCATAAAGTAGATTTAATTTAAAAGACTCTATGAATGACGTAAAGTGAAAATTCCGTTGAAGGTAGATTCCAAAGTCAAAAACATAATACAATAAATTACTTTCTTTCCTCTACAAATGTACTTTTGTCCTATACCGTATCGAATTTACGTTACAAGCCAGGTAGCAATAACTTTATCCGTACAAATAACGTTCTTATTACCTAATATTTTGCAATAACTCAAAGCGTAATAAGAAAGTACAATCGAACAAACAGGTACACAAGCAGCTAGCAAATACTTAGCGAGTGTACTGATGTCAATTCTTTTACATCACTCTCTTCAGTATGCTAAGTTACTAAGCAAAGTAAAATGAATATTGACAGTAATAAGTAGCCGCTTTATTTAAAATTCAGGTGCATGTGGGTAGACTGGAAGGTGACCCCGACATAGTTGGGAAAAGGCTGGGAAGGGAGATGTAGCGGAAAGATAAATTTTTGCCTGTATACCACATCGCTTGTTCAAGTTTACGTCATTTTATGAAATCGTGATAGGTTAGTCTGAGGCTGCAGTCGCATTGTCGTAACCATGGCGACGACAGAAACAAAATGTTTTATATCGCTTTACATTTGCAATGCTGTCGCTGCCAAAAGTAACAAGAGATTTGTGTCGTGTTGTCACAGCGTTCTTGCTGTTGTGTTTTATGTGACTGGAGCTAGCAGGCCGCCTAATGAAACATTATGAAAATATGCAGCGGCTAGGTGGAGCGGCGGTCTTCGCAGGGTGGCTGGTAGCAGCTGGATGAGAGTTGGGGGAATCGAGCTGAATGGCGTGCAAATGGACAGGGCTATGTCTAGCAGTGGACTGCTGTAGACACCGCCTCGTAGATATTGGCAAAGCCATACGTCTTTTCATCTGTAAAAAGTCGAGAGCAGTTCTTGGTGAAATTGGTCGTTCGTAAAAGAAGATAAGTTAGGCTACCATTTTAGTGGCAGAAATAGGAATAGTGTTGGTGGTTTCCTGAATTAACTGACAAGAGAAACTAGACTACACCGTCCTATCTAAAGAACAGTGTTTTAAAAGAGACTCTTTAATTTATTTGTCAAGAAACAAAACACTTCGAAAGATAACATGACGCTGTTGAAAGAATGGAAGTAATTTACAAAGATATCGAAAAATAAAAGGTGTGACCAAAGTGCCCCCAAAAAACCATAATAAATTGGGTCTACTTAAAAGTAAAAATACCATTCCATTTGTTGAAGTATCGTTTATCTAACGATAAATAGCTTTAAAACGTCTTACACTAACTTCAAACTCAGCCTTTTATCTGTAAGCTTTAAAACCATTTAAATGACGGAGTATACCAAAAGGACCAATTTTGATTGACCTCTCATTACAAACGTGGTGCTATGGTACGCAGTTCAATTTAAAATGGGTGATTGGTACTAAGCAGTTCTTTTACAAACTTATTGACTTGTTAGGAAATGTTTGACCAAACATTGGATCAATATTGGACAACATTTTCTGAACCCAATATTGACTGGATGTATTCGTTATTGATGGATCGTAACTATTTAGTGTATAGTTTTCTGATTATTATATGCATGGTAATGTCAGAGTATTTTATTGAAAGTAAAGAAAATACTACCGGAGATCAGACTCAAAAAGTTTTCTTTTTTATCGACGTCACGTAGCTACTTCAGTCTATATATGAAAGGTCAAATTAAATTAGCTAGCGAAACTTCACAGACGGTATGAGTATCGATATCTAAACACGATAAAATAAAAATGATGAGATGATTTTTTGGGGTCAACGACCACTGATAGTTTATTTGAAGTATGAATTGAGTAAATTAGTTTATTTTTATTTTGTCGTGTTACCCATCACGTCTGTTAAGTTCACAAACAAAAAAAGAAAAACTGAAGTTTAAACTGATATTTCGAGTAACTACGTTACCAGCTGTCGTTGATCTCAGAAATGAAATTTGTCAGATTAATTTCTATGACATCGATATCCACCACGTCTGCTAAGTTTCGCTAACTAATTTAATTTGACCCTGTATATGTGTCGCAGATGGATTGTAGAATCCGCTGTTTTACAAAACCGCTAGTTGTTTTACAAAACAGCTCCGTTATGTAAAACAAGTGAACATCATTCAGCGAGATTGTCATTGCGCTACGTTTTACAAAACTACTACCGACGACGTTTAGACGTAATGCAGAATGGCTTATTGGCTGTTACAATGAGCGTCTTTCATAAAACTCTGATAACTTTTAGTTAATATTGTCTTTAAAATCACTGTTTTCACTTGAGTTCAGGTCATTTTACTCGTATTATTTATTTCTGTTTCGGACGCCATTATTGTTGTTACGACACACAGAGCCACGAGCGACAAAATTTAGAACCAAAATCTACAATCTGACGTTTCATTTCACGCTGTTTTACAAAATCTCTAATCGTTGACCCGCTGCATTGATAAATGCAAAACGTTTATGCAATTCTGCATGTTTAAGTTCAGTAATGCCGCTGAACGTTGTTCAGTTGTTTTGCATAAAGAAAACAACTAGAGATTTTGTAAAACAGCGGATTAAAATCAACATATGCATTTATTTATAAATAAATGTAAGTTATAGTAAAATTAAGATTATTATGTTAACCAGCGCTCGTTAAAAAGATAGCATCAGCAAGGAGCAGGGCTGCTAATGGGGCTTCCAAGTGCATGGAAGTTATTTGAATACACCGTACTATTAATTGACTGAGTCACTCTAAAGCAATCATAAGATATTAATTACTACCTACTTCATTTTCTCCAACACTTTCTTTAATTACTTGTAGCACAGTACAGTAATTGACTATCATTTAGTTACATGAGTGAGTTAATAGATATTCTGAAGAGGAATGATGGAGCTTGAAGACTGCAGGTAATTACTGAGGAGACGTGTCCGTGATTATAACCAATATTATTGAGCTTAAAGGCTCCCGCAAACAGATGCGAAGCGACGACGGTGCGACGCGATCATGGACAATTACCTTGAAATTTTCATAGAAATTGTTCTACTAAAGCCGCGTCGCGCCTGTCAGCGGGAGCCTTTATACGGTATTCGATATCAGTCAAGTTCGTTTAAAGATGGATCTTTTAACGGTGAAGGCACTATGTAATTAATCCAACGAACAGTAAATTGAAGCTTAGCTGTTAACTTTAGTGACTGGTAGACTAGATGGTAGAAACCGGCGCGCGGCGGGGTAATTGCATAACACACTAACAGTAGAAATGGCTTAAATTTTGACAGTTCAACAACATCCATTGCGTTATTTACGTTGTTGAGCCGACAAACTTTTCGAACATTTGTGAAGCATTGGATTAGCAATATCCTTCAAATTGATTCAGATGGTAATTGATAGTGTGTTACGCAATAATTATGGTGCTAGTGTTATTTTAGCTAAACGTGATAGAGGCCTTTGTCCAGCAGTAAACGTCTCTTGGCGGTAATAATGATGATATGGGTGGTAAAAAAACAATAACAAGAAAAAATACCTGCAGTGCGATTCTGTAACAATCTTACCGTGGAAACTTAGGTGAAGTGAGCGTGGAGTGAGCTGTCATTCCAACTAATGCTAAGGATTGACACTATTGGCAGCTTACTCTAAGCTCACTTCACCTAACTTTTCACGGTGATATTTTTACAAAAACGATCGGCTGGTCTTTTGGTACAAAACTGAAAATGCCACCATTGACCAGTAAATGTCAAAAACATTAAATAAATTGTTCTACAAATACGTGGAATTAGTCATTGAGACACCTGTCATTTCGTAAATCTTAATGCTGCTAGAATCGACACATCGTAAATACCATTCTTCAAACGTTGTAAGCGTTAACTTAATTTCATCTGAGATGAGTCTTGAATCTAAATGTCATTTGAACTATCAAATGGTTTAGAGACCAATTATGATAAATAAATAACAGAAACTATTTGTTTTCACGTTGTCCTTCTTCAATACCTGAAATATAAATAAAAGGAAATACATAACATAACACCACGATTGTATTTCTTGTAGGGTTAGGCAGAGGTCTATAGTACAGACGCCAGCACATCAAGCTACTACAATCTGTCAAATTTCTTTAATAGATTTTCAACTTTATCGCTAGAGTATTAAGGTTCAAGGTTGATTGGGAAAATTTGACAGTTTCGGGTAGGTTGACCTGCTGGCGTCTGTACCACCCCCTTTGCGCCAGGTATATGTTTAAGTCCCACGTATTAGGGGATGAGCCTATTCCATCAACCGCGCACAAATCCAGACAAAAGAATATAATTTGTGAAAAATATACAGGGTGGCAGGGACATCGACGCGCAAACTATAACCATGGGTTCAGCACATGATACTAGACCCCATAGCGTCGAAATTTTTCGTCGGTTATAAAAAAAAATCTTCTGTTTCATAGAAAAGTGCAATACCTACGCGATACGAAAATGTATGGAACAGCAATATTTTTTTTTTTAATAATCACGAAAAATTTCGACGCTATTGGGTCTAAACTCATGTGCTGAATCCATGGTTACAGTTTGCGCGTCGATGTCCCTGCCACCCTGTATACATTCATAAGAAAATAACAGTAGTAGGTACAGACGCCAGCACATTAATGTTATGTGCTATAATCTGTCAAATTTCTTTAGTAAATTTTCAACTTTATCGCTAAAGCATTAGGTTCAAGGTTTATTGGAAAAAAAATACAGTTTCGGGTAGCTTAATGTGCTGGCGTCTGTACACACGGCTACACATCAAGTTATGCAAAACCAGTACTGGCTGACCGTTCATTGTGAGAAAATATCATACAAAGTGAGGCCAAGACAAACTGGTTTTGTATAGCTTGACGTGTAGCCGTGTGTACATGAAAATACCTTTTCCATCAATTTTGTCCACTGGGAACCCTGTGCGTCAAAAAAGTTTTGACATTTTTCATTTAAAGTACGAAAAACAGTTGAAATAAATCTTACCAAAGAATACGTAATTATAAAGAAAATGACTCCCAAGTAAACCAACATGAGGAAATGATTTGAAAAGACGATGATTTTGATGTTTCGTCTGCCACAGTGGCCATCAGTCACCAGAGGGGAAATTGACGTAATTTTAAGAAAGACAACAGAGTTTTCGCTTAATTTTAGACTGTCTCATTACTGTTGGCAATAACGAGTGAAGCTACTTAGAGTGCCGATAGCTAATACGTGTTTTAAACACCCTCCATATAGAAATAGTTAATATTACTGTGGACCAATGCCTCTGTGACTGATATAAGCGTATACTCTGTTCCACATGTTTGATGAAAGTGTAACCGTGTGTCCGTCAACAAACTTGGCCAGCCCCAGTGGGCTAAGCAAGCTATGTCGGTAACTTCGATTCTTTTCCGGATAACTGTGTTTCTACGTTTTTTGTTATGTGTTTTGATTTAATTAATTGTATGAACACTCGATTATCGAATTTTAAATCACCCTAAAGATGTTTTTCATTTGACAATTGTGTATTAAGGTTATATTTGTAACCTCAATTTTCCTCGACGGCCTTTCAATTACAATTTAATAATGTTATTCAAACAATAATTGTTGAAAAATGTGGCGAAATATACAGTTAAAACCATCTCAAGACATATGAATGTATTACTAATTCCCTTTAAAGAGCGATTGCGTAAGAACTTAACCTGGCCAGGGTTTGTTTACAATTTCATCTAAAAGTTTCGGAACAGATTATAGACGGTTTCTATGCTAGTTTATTTCTAAAGAGAATTCTTCAGATTCATTTGAATAGTTGGCATATTGTATGTTCGCTTGTTATTCGCCGCCAGGGTTTTACAACAACAGTGTATCGTTAGGGCTATTTAAAATACACACTTATGTTAGAGGTAGGTAGCGGGTGGGTCGTGACGGTGCATACGTCAGGATGTGGCGCGAGGTATGAGCGGTAGCAATTTGGTAGGTACTGGACGTGATTTAGGAAAGATGTAGTGATAAGATAAGCTCGTTCGTTTTAAGTCTCGTATTTTTTTCTCTCTGTATTATTAGTATTACTTACTTTTATCATAAAAGTATTAGTGTTTAGAATAGTTTTTGTTTCTTGGATATTTTATAACTTTAAAGGCTGATTTTTCAGTACACAGATAATTTTTATTCGTGGAATAAAATTTGCGTTTGACAGTTTTTGTATCGAAGAACTGTCAAAAATTCAAAATTATTTCTTCGATAAAATTACTTGGCGTTGAAAAAATCTGCCCTAAGTAAAACAGCATGAATGATCTTTATAAAAAACGTCCTTAGGAGATTACAATATTGTCTGTTAATTAAACAAAAAAAAACTTATTTTCCTTTTGGTAACAATGTATCTAAAACTCTATATAAAACTCTATTTAACAAATACTTCAGGTCAATCCAACGTAACTGTTTCTTCAAAGCCCATCATCTTTCATCAAACAACTATGTAAAAATGTAATGCTTTTAACAAGCTCGCTCATACAACCGCTATCGCTACCTCCCCTACCTTACCCCACAAACCTAGGTTGGCCCGTAAAATTGTGTATTACCATCATCGTTCTACGACCTCGTCGGCGATATTAAGGGGACTATGACCTTATGTTACGACCCAGGTGGATGGAAGCACTGATGGGTCTACCTACAGCAATTATAAGCCCTTAATACATGCAACTAATGCTGGGCGATTAGTTTTAATGGCACTTAGCGGGTCATACGTGGCTTGTTCAATTCTGTTTAGAAGTGCTTTGGAAATGGAAACGGTGGAATTGTTGCACCTTCATTTGTTTAATTTGAAAATGCTGCTGTTTATTGTTTATGCTGTTGGTTTTCTTTTCTAATTTTTAAAGGGTCCCCGAAACGATCAATTGCAATGTTCAATGTTTTGTGTGTTTATTGTCAATTGCTTCATGGCATTTGATAGACGACCAATTTGCGCATCACTGTGTATATCACTTTAAAATTGAAAATTGATTGATCGTTTTTTTTTTAATTATCGATTTTCCATTAAGGTTCTTTAAGTTTTATTTTGTTGAAATGGTAAATGGTGACAAACTTAACACTTTATCTAAACTTCCTGTCGGTGCATAAAGCCTATAGCAGAACACTCTTCACCAAAATGCTTCATCGCCACTAAAAGGATTGTGTTTTTATTAGACTGCCAACAGAAATGAAATAAAAGTGTTTTAGAAAAGATAATTTCATAATTAAAATGATTAATATGCTTTAACTGCTGACCAAGCGCAACACGTCATACTTAAAACTACAGATATAACTGATAACATTGGCATATCGGTGACGTGAACCCATACGCGATTTCCCCTTACCAAAAAATCGCGCAACGCATAGAAGTTTTCACTTCAAAAACCAAATAATTTTTGCACCTCGTCCTTCTACAATCTTTCGCGCTTACGACAACTAGACCAACTCAAGTCTACAACAAAATGCTTTACCTCCATAAAAAGGTTCGTGTTTTCATTTTAAAAAAATACTTAACCAAATATTCGTTGTACCTTGAAACGTCGAAGGAATCCAACTTAGTTCTACAATCTTTCGCGCTTACAAAAACTAGTTGCTAGACCAACCCGGGTGGTTTAAAATATTATGTTAATTACTATTTAGTCATCAAGTAATTTTCATGTCTTACTTTTAAATACAGTGCGTATATGACAGGAAGTTTGCAATTTTCATATTACCTGATGAAATAATTATAATGTTGGGTTACGCAAAATTACCTAGTTTCGCAATACACTTATTAACTGATTATAGCGATGTTGAGGGGAGCAATGATTTACTTACGAGACTGTTGATCCTACTAATGCTACTTCCTACTAATATGGAGTTTCTTGCCCGTTCTTCTCCATAGGTACCTACGCTTTGGAATGGGCAACTAGCTTCATTTTTCTGACTGACCGACCCCTTGACAATTCAAAAGTGCCTGTAATGGTTTAATTGAAATAAATATTTTGAGTTTGAATTTGAGTTTAATATTATAAACGTGAAACTTTGTATGGATGGATGGATGGATGGATGTTTGTTGCTCTTTCACGCAAAACAACTGAACGGATTTGGATGAAATTTGACACACAGTTGGTTTGTAACCTGGCCTACTCCGAAGTGCAAAGTGCGAATGTTCGGATCGGACCGACACATGGCCGAACCGAATATTATTGAAAAATGCGAATAAAGTTCGGATCGGCTCAGTTGGGTCGGGACCATAGTCAATATTCGAAAGAGTGTAGGAGTGTAGGATCGGAACCGACCGAACCAAATAGTAACTTCGTAGCAGGAAACGGCCGAACATTCGGCCGATATTACTTCGGAGTAGACCCCCAGGATTAACACATAGGATACTTTTTATTCCGATATTCCCACGGGATCGAAACTTATGCGAATTAAACCGCGGGGCGCAGCTAGTAGATTCTGAACTGCTTAATTTAGAATGAAGTCTTGGAATATTAAAATTTTAATACTTAATTAGAATTTTAATTATTCCATGTTAAAGAAAAAGAAAAGGACGAAACGCATCTGACTAAAAGAGTGATGAATATAATGTTGATGGATGGAGAGGGAGAGTAAGGCCGAAGAAAAGATGGATGGATTATGTGAGGAATGATATGAAAGAGAAGGGAGTGAATGATAGCGTGACGGTTGACAGAGGAGAATGGAAGAAGAAAACGTGTTGCGTCGACCCAAGGGCAGGAAGATGATGATGTTGAAGAAAAAGAAAATAGGGATGTTGACAATGGACTTACTTACTTTTTTACTTCCAGTTTGGTCTCACTGCTGGACAAAGGTCTTCTCATAGCTTCCCACTGTTCCCTGTACGTTCCCACGTTCCCCCTACAACATTGGATTTATTTCTTACAACTCTGCGTACTCCTATGGAGAAATAATACAGGCGTAATCCTACTAATATTATAAACGTAAAAGTTTGTATGGATGGATGGATGGATGTTTGTTACTCTTTTACGCAAAAACGTCTAAACGGATTTGGATGACATTTGGCACACGGATGGCTTATAACCAGGATTACCATATAGGATACTTTTTATCCCGATATTCCCACGGGATCGAAACTTATGCCGGTGAAACCGCGGGGCGCAGCTAGTGTAATATATTATGTGAGGTTCTCACATAACAGTTCCATTAGTTTTGTCTTATTATTGCGAAATCATCATTTATTTATTTAAAGCCAAAATCGTAACGATTACAAAGCCAGTGGTTATAAAACTATTGATGACGTTTCATTAGGTACGAGGGGCTCGTGGCTAAATGATAACAGCCGCACGGGTTGATCAATCGCTAAGCTACGCTTGCCGCGGTCAGTTCCTGGATGGGTGGCCATCCATTACATATTAGACGCCTCCGTGCCTTGGAAAGCATTTTAATCGGTTGGTTCCGGCTGTCATTCGTAGATCTTTGACAGTCGTTATGAGTAGTCAGAAGTCCTAAAGGCTGACAACCAGCCTTATCAAGAGTTATCGTGTTATACCCAGTAACTGGGTTGTAGAAGTCAGATAGGCAGTCGCTACATGTAAAATACTGGTATTCAGCTGCTTCCGATTAAATTAGCAGCTGACCCCAACATAGTTGAGAAAAGTAATTGACATTTCATTAGGTGATAATTAAATCGGTTTCGTTACATAACCGAACTTGACCCACACTTGCCTCGCGGTGTCACTTACAAACGACTCGCACTAGTCATTGTGTAAACTGACCACCGTTTATAACGAGCACGTGTTTAGATAACGGAGGCTTATTTTTTTTAAGCTTTTCCGTTTAATAAAGTCGAAACAATGTGGAGTCAGTACTCAACATTGTTTAGACTTTATTAACAAAATAACAGCGATTTATCATAAAAAAACCAAACGCAGATTGGTCTATGTATACATAGATGTAATTTGTTCTCTGCGACATCGACAGTCGAATTTGCGACCTATACAGCTTGTCACAGCGCCAAACAATGATTCCTTCAAACGAAAACGTTACTCGAAACAGCACCCCAATTGCGTTACAACTATCAATCACAATCTGAATCATTTTGAAAGATATTACTAATCCATTGCTTTATATGTTCGATTTTTTTTCTGCTCAACGACGTAAATTACGCAATGAATGTTGTTGAATTGTCAAAATTAAACCCATTGCTACTGATAGTCTGTTACGCAATTTCCCCGCAGGAGCAGTGTCAAGCTTATGAATATTTCTAAAGAATTAAACTCTGTAAATAATAATTGAGAGCTCAACGTGCTCTTTAACGTTCAAGAACTCGTACAGCTAATAATTATAAATGGAAAAGTCTATTTGTTATACCATCATGGTGCAATAGCGCGACTTCCTGTGAAACTAACGGAGATTAGCTTAAACCTAAATCAGACGTAGTTAAGCAGAAAGGACTCAACCCACATTCTTCCCAATAACTCGCAAATTGCGTTAGTCTATGTAATATAACTTGACTCATAAAAATATTGGTATATTTGCCCATAAGTGACAGTATTTCGAAAGATTCCATGCGCAACATCATTGCAGCAATACTTAAAACCTCGATACCTCAAAAATTACTTTTTGTGGGTTGAGTCCTTTCTGCTTAACTACGTTCTAGAAGAAATTTGTGATTTGGTTTGTTTGTTTGTGAATTTGTTTTTGTTTTTTTTTGGTTGTTTGTTTGTGTTTGTTTTGTTTTTTTTTGTTTGTTTGAAATTGTTTTTGTTATTTGTGTTGTTGTTTTGTTTCTTTGTCCGCGTGAAACTTCTTCTTTCTCTCACTCTGACGCGACGCCTCGCAACGCCTGCCTGCGCTATTCTCCGTTTTCGCTTACCGTTCTTTCCGACATTTTTTGTTTTTGCTCGGCTTCTTCTACACGCTAGGACTCTTTTCCTAGCGTGATATTTAATAGCCTATAGTCTTCCTCAAGAATTGGGCTATCAAATCCAAAAATATTTTTTCAAATCCGACTGGTAGTTCTAGAGATTAGCGCGTCCAAACAAACTTTTCAGCTTTATTATTAGTACATAAGTTTGTACGTATAGAATATAGATAAATTGAAGTCGCTTTTGTCAACATCGGTTAAAATAAATAAATGGAAAACCTTATTTGTTATACTATCATGGCGCGATAGCGAGAAGGAAGTGAAACTAACGGAAATTAGCTAAACCTAATAAATAAATAGAAACATGATTAAGGAAGGCAGTTCAATCATATAAATTTTAGTCATATTAAAGACAGGAAGGACTTAACCATCTTTTTCTTAGGTGTCGCAAAATTTATCTTTTAGATAGAGGAGGAACGAGGTTTTTTAAAAGGTTACCTAGTTCACATAAACAGAAGCTGCCGGCTATAAAGTTAAAACCAAAGCATTTGCATATTTCAAATAGGCACATAAAAGGCACTTTTGAATGTTAAGATTTACAATAACAAGCAAAGTTAATAAAAATTATATGGGAACACTCCTGAGGTATACCTTATCTATTAAAAAAAATATTTTTGCAAATCCGAGTTATGCACTCCGTCGCATTATATAGACGGATTTGCAAAAATATTTTTTTAATAGATAGTATAGGTAAGGCATAACTCCGTCATATATACGAGTATTAAAACAAAAATATATAAAAATCCGAATTGAGAACCTCCTCTTTTATAGAAGTTGGTTAAAAATAATTAATTCTAGTCGCCCCTTTCAAAAGGTAGTTTTGTATGGAGAAGAATGGCCAAGAAACTCCACCGTTACTCTTTTAAAATGTTTTGCAATATTTTGTATACATTCATTATAATATAGTTATATGTGAAGACCTATAGTCTATTCAAACGAATGTTTCAAATTGATGTTATTTCAAGTTAAACAAATATCAACTTTATTTTAATGGTAATTATGTTGATTTCAGAGTGAGTAGCACTATTGAAAAAGTTGTAAAAACGTTTGAAGTTGTAACATAAACTGAACTTTATTGTCTAGGAATTAAACTTCTTTTTCCATAAACCCATATTTGTTTACATTTTTGGCAAATAAATCGCGAATGCAGAATAGAATAAAATTACTATACCACATTAGGTAAAAATTATAAATCAAGCAATGATGGTAGGTAAAAATAATATAAGAAACTAATCTAAAAACTCAAGATAAAATAAATTTTGTACAAATTAATGTAACGCACGGATCAGATTCATCGGTACACCAAACCAATTGCTAAAGACGTTTGTAAAATTACAGAACTACTTTTTTGGGCAGTCGAGTAAAAAAAAACTATAGGTATTTGCATCAACAAAATCTCCTCAAAAAAAATCTAGCTTAATCCTCTACAACTACAACACTCATACGCCAACTTACGAGTAACTCTTGGTTGAACTCAGTTGTATATTGTAAATACGCTTCAAAGTTCTGTAAACATCTTTACCACATTCCTACACATGTTAAAAGGTTGTCATTGTGTCACTATTATCGCCCTCCGCCTGTAAATTGGACCAACCGATATGTTTTAGTGTTAAGTGTCTGCGAGGTGGTCTTGTTTACAGTTTTTTTCGCAGAAGAAGTGTGTTTTTTCTATAGAAGTAGGGTGTTTGATATCCTTGCTTTGAAAGTAGGACAATAATAAGTAGGAGGTAGGTACAGACGGCCAGCACATCAAGCTACTACAATCTGTCAAATTTCTTTAATAGATTTTCAACTTTATCGCTAGAGTATTAAGGTTCAAGGTTAATTAGTAAAATTTGACAGTTTCGGGTAGGTTGACCTGCTGACGTCTGTACTTCTTAAGACGTATGCAGATACTAAAGCGAGAATTATCACTTAATTTAATGATGTCCATTTTTTTTTTGTTAATTTTAGAAATCCATATTTAAACTACTACTATACTCAAAATAAAAATATTTTATTTCACATAAACCTACATGGGTATTTATGAAACGTCAGAAGCTAGGTGCAGGTTCCAAATTAGTCGTTTCGATTTATGGAGAAGAGCCGGCAAGAAACTACCAACTATAAACTGCTGAATGGATTTGATATATGGATAGATCAAGTAAATCTACATGGGTATTTATGAAACGTCAGAAGCTAGGTGCAGGTTCCAAATTAGTTATTTCGGTTTATGGAGAAGAGCCGGCAAGATACTAACACCTATAAACTGCTGAATAGATTTGACATGTACTATTGCGAAATAACTCTATCTGTCTACTGTCTGTAACCTTTCCAAGTCTAAACTTGGAAAGGTTACAGACAGACAGATAGAGCCAGGTCGGCAGAACCCAGGTTGGGTCAGGACATAGGATATTTTTAATCCCGGCAGTAAAATCCCGTGGTATAATTCCCGAGCTCGCAAAAGCTAGTGCGATATAAATCAAAGATTATCGCTGAAAATTTTTTTTCGCACCCCAATTTCAAAACAATTTTCAATGACAATCTGAATGATTTTGAAGGATATTGCTAATGCATTGCTTCATACGTTCAAAAAATTTGTCTGTTCAACAACGTACCTAAATAACGCAATGAATGTTGTTGAACTGTCAAAATGAAAGCCATTGCTACTCCGCTGGGTTCTAGCCCGTTTATAGAAATTATCCTGAAAATATCCTACTAGTACGATATAAATCAAAGATCAATCGTCGAGAAGAAAATCAATCGTCATTATCAAACGTTAGATTGATGACTAAAACAGTTAAGTGACAAGCCCTCATAAAATGCATTTTTTAATGTGATTTTTTACCAAAGAATCGAATAAGTTAACTTCGGAGAAATCTTAATTATAGGGAGCTTGCCAAAAGGGCCGAATCTTGAAAAAAAGTCGACGCCTGTGATTTCCCATTGTGATTCGTTTAGCAAGCCTACATGTAATAGTATGCAGCTAAGATTGCGGCTACGAAGACTAAGCTGAGCGATTGTGAAATCGCTTTTAAATCATTAGTTGGGACTATTTCATGTTAATTGTACAGCGATGATGTATTTTCTACAGTTCTGTGAGGTCAGAGGTAAACCAATGAATTCAGAGCAAGTAGTAAAAAAAAAAACCGAGATCAAATTGGTAGTCAGTGTCTATCTAGTTATTGGTATCATCAATACCAATAACTGGACAAACAATTTTCCTGAAATACATGCAAGCACTACTGGCTACCAGCTTGGATTACGTAATGTGTAGGTACTTAGTTAGTTTATTGTAAAATTTTGACACTTTGATATTTTGGTTCTTCGAGCCGGATATGGAATATCGGTTTGATAAAATAAAGAGAAAAGATTAGTTTTTTTGTACGTTTGTTTTGTTACGCTTTCGTGCTAAAACGTGTAAACGGATTTGCACGAAATTTGGCACAAGTGGAGACCATGCCCTGAATTAGGACATAGTATACTTTTTATCCAGTTATTCCCACGGAATCGAGATTAATGCAGATAAAACCGCGGGGCGCACCTAGTTTGTGATAAAGCTCTTTCCACTCGCTACCAAAGGGGCCTAACCTCAACTTTACAGTTTCGTAAGCTCCCGACTTGCCTTTACTTAACGCCATCTCGATAATTTTGTTCGTTAATTAATTTGTTTGTGCTAGAATTTTATTTAAAAGTTATCTCTTTCAATTGGCGTTTACTTTGGGTGTGTTACTTTTCAAATGTGCATTGAAAAGGTTTTGTGTGATAAAAGCGTGGATGGGCCTTTATTTGGGTTCGTTTAACATCAACATTAAGCATTTATTATAAGCCTGTGTTGTCCCACTGCGGGGTAAATAATAATAATAATATATTCTTTATTTCGGACTACACATACAAGTACACATAATCCATATAATGTTAGTGACAATGACTTAAAAACTATGTTAGTAACCTTTCACAAACTATACAATGGAAATATTGGATCAGGATCGCACTACTCGTACATGGAGTTTTGTCCAATGCTCCATGAATGAGCAATCCACATCCATTCTCCCTGCAATAAGCTGCAGGAATCTGTTGAGGCTGCCCCGTATGCGGCGCATCAGAGACGCAATACTTTTGCGATGTATCGCTTGAAAGCCATCCACTTGCGCGTCTGCAAACATACCTGATGCGCTACAAAAGCGTAAAGGCTTCCCTTCCCTTTTTCCTCTTTTCCCAGTCTACTACGATTACGGGCCAATCCTTAAAGGAGTCCAGCTCACCTCGCCATCTCTTTTTGGGCTGGCGACGTAGTCGTTCCCTGCTATTTGGGATCCACTGACTGGTGGTTTTTGCACATTGCTGCTCCAACATGCGACAGACGTGGCCAGCACAGTTTATAGACATTAAACATAATATATATATATTTTTTAATTTTATCACATTTTTGGAAAAATTATATTAAACTTATGAGTGCATAAAAAATGGTACCTATTGCAGTTTGGCTCAAGATTAGATCACACATTATTTTACTCGTTAATTCTTCCGCAGTGCTGAAACACTTCCATAATCACCATGTTTGGCGGAATTTGACATTCCTTAGTTCAAAGTAAGCGCATCCAAAGTTTCTTATCGCTTATTTAAGTACAAATGAAGAGGTTACCATAGAGCAGTTTCTTTAAACGCAAAACCACAAACCACAGTCGGAAGTCTTATAACAATTCCCAGACCTTTCGTCTCTGATTTGTCCGACAAAGGCAAAACCGACATCGAACTTGCATATCGAAATAATACATGCAGGAGACTATTCATAAAATTGCATCAAAATTTTTTTCAACAGTCACGGATTTCGATTAGCACGTCCCTACAATTCGCACAGTGCGTCTCATTGTACCAAAGTGGTGGACAAAAAACGTGAATAATATTCGGTCATTGAAAACTTTCGACGCTGTATTATTAACTGTTAATCGCGGGCCCACAATGTAAGGGTCTCGAAAGCTATGCGTTCGTCACTTTGTCGGCGGCCGGCGGTTTTGTCCGGGGTTTTTTGTGAGCATCATCGAATATGTTGACCAGTGGTCTGTGTGGTGCGACCGAAAGAACTTGGTAGTTTATTTTAATTTAAAATCGGTAACATAATTTTTGCTTAATTTTAAATAAGCTAAATATATTATAATATAAAAAAATATTCCTTTTCTAATCGATTGTAACACACATGAATAAAATTGATTGATTAATAATTGGACTTGCTGTTATTCGAGATCAACATTGGTGATTTAATTTCTAATTTAGAAATAAAAACACATACTGACTGCTTTAAATCTACTTAATAAAATCCTTAAATTCATTCATTGATTGACAGACAGCGCAAAGCCTAACCCACCTTTTGCCAACCAATTGTGTATGATAATAAAATCCCAAAAAAAATGAGCTACTTTCAAATAGCAAGATTCTTTTCGACATGATAACGTTATCTATTATCAATCAACTCAGCCTATCGCAGTCCACTGCTGGACATAGGCTTCTCCCAGGCTACGCCACAACACCCTGTCCTCCGCCCTCCGCGTCCAGTCCGATATATCATATAATCTATCATATTATGTTCATTTTATACCTGAAAGTATCAAGACTTACCGTGACCGCCAAACGGCGGCATATTGCGGTTACAATGAAAACGTTTTAAAAGCGTTTTTTGTCGAAAACGTTGGGCATCGCACCACTGTGTCAACGAAAGGTGCACATAAATATTAATGTAGACGCATTATACACCGAACTGATGGAAAATTAATTAAATTGATTATTAATTTCCGCTTGCATTCCATTGTGGGAATCGCGTTTTTTGCTGTCGGTTGAATGGGAAGAGATTTTCGGGGAAAGAAGTTTTATCTTTTCGTTCATTTTACTCGTCACATCTCATCATCGATGAATTGTCTGCGTCCAGACGTTGCTGTTAGGTTTACATACAGTAAATGATATGTTTTTTTTATGGGTAAACGTAAATAAGTATTATAGAGACTATAGCCTATTTGGTGCTTACATGCAACCTCCGCGAGTCAGTTAAAAGTTATTGGCGAGACAAACTTGAAGTTAGTTTAAGATTACAAGAGATTAGGCCTCAGATTTCGCTGACAAGCAAAATGAAAAAGATGTAAAATAATTATGTAGAATTATTTCTAGGAATAATTATTGAACATACGTGATGAACCGTGGTTTAATTGATTTCTTCTGGAACCCTAAAGAGCTCATCACCTCATCCATCACAGTACTGTGAGAGCTATACAAGCCCTCAGTACCGGGACGAGTAAATAAAACCACTGTTTGTTATATTACATAAAGTAATTATTCCTAGATGATGGTTCTACATTTTTAGAATTTCGTCCCTGTCTCCTGGCTTGTCAGCCAAATCTGACGCCTACTTTTTTCTATTATTTTTATAAATCAGTGTTTGTCTCAATATCTCTCTATAAATGTTGCAATTAAGCACCAAATAGGCTCTAATCTCTACAGTACCTACCTTTATCTAAAAATACTAATTGAGCAAAAATTTATCACGCTTATAAATATTTTGTTTTGCCCTGTAAACTACACTCATCTCAGAACTTAATGATAAACATTCACTTGTTGTCGTCCTGAGATACTGATTTCAAAAGAGAACCAATTTATCTTGTGAATTTCAACTGACGTTTATATAGTGACAGCTCTCGTCGAGATTTAGTTCAAGCGCCATGATTGGACAAAGTGTAGAAATCTAACCACAACCTGTAATTCCCTTTAAGTTAATACGAGAATAATTCCCATCTATCTCCTATGATCTATGCGTAAATTTAGAATATACAAATAAACGGCCAATTGGCCTTATGATTTAAGTGTCGATTGTCAAGATTTACGTTTTGCGTGCAAACTGCGCTTAGATTCGAAATGATACGCCATAATGGTGCGTTAACAGCCATTTTAGAAAGGTTAAAGTGTCAAGATTATGTATAGAGGACGCAAATTGTGTTGCACGTCAAAGATTGTGACTAATAAATTTTGATTTTGATGCAGTGTGCAATTTACGAGGACAGCCTTAAATGCTCTTGCATGTCAGCTTTTTCTTAACCTCGGTGTCTGGCAATTCAAATTGTCATAATTATTTTACTTTGAATAATGTATGTATTTCCTTTTTTCGTGGGCTCACTCACGAAGTAAATTCCTTTTTGTCGTGCTTTCTATTTCCAACTTTTTCTCATCTCGTTTTGGCAAGAAAATTTTGACAATAGCTTGTGCTTTGGTAAACATATTTATTTTAGTTAGTCAGCAAGGGTGGAACTCAACACAAAAGTCATTAATTCAAATTAGGCTGAGAATCAGCACTTTTGACTGTCAAAATTACATACGACAGTCCCCCAACGCCCGCCCTTCACCACTTCCTAGTGTTTTTTAGTGCTGGGAAGAAGTGGCGCAACAAACTCGAAGCGAAGTTTCTGACTGGCCTGTGTACCGGATGTATTTTTATCATCACTCGTAAAGACTCTTTTAGTGCACTCGACTCTACTTTACATTAAGAAACTGATTGCTGTAAGCAAATGTATCTAGGCTTAATTTATTCATGACAAACTGCGATACTGTGTTCAAGTTCCTCAAAGCTTTAGACTTTTGTGATATGACGTAATCAGTGTATTAGATGCTGTTACTCGTTTACTATGTCGTTGGTGAGGCTTGAGGCTGAGTTATATCAGCCGCTCGGGTCGATTAATCAGGTTAAGCTACGCTTGTCGCGATTAGTCCATGGATGGGTGACCAAGTGATCATCTTTACATTCCAAGGCCCGTCCGTGCCTCCCTGGCTTGGTCCCGGCTGTCTTTCGTGGATCTTTGGCAGTCTTTACGGGTCGTTAGAAGCCCGAAAATCTGACAACCAGTGTTACCAACGGGTATCGTATTACCCAGTAACTGGGTTGTGGAGGTCAGATAAGCCGTCGCTCCATGTAAAATACTGGTGTTCTGCTGTCTAGGCTAGGCAGATGATGATGACTCGTTTACTACGTTAAGAGTTATTTATACCGGATGATGCTTCCTTAAATTGTCTTTGTTCTCATCATTATTTATAACAGTTTACGATTGTACAAACGCATAATTCTATTAATTGATTCTATTGATTGATTGTTATTCCATTGATTGATTTTCTTTTATTGATTGGACGCCCATTGTACCTATGTTTTGTAGTGTTTATTGTATTTTTGTTATTTATTTTCTGGTGTACGATAAAATATAAACGATAAATAAATTATTTTAATTTTAGCAAACGTTTATCTTGTAAATAGGTAGTTTCTTATGAAATTGTTGCATAACGTTTAAACTCAAGTCAGAATTTGCATATCAAGACATATCGACTTGTGAAAATAATTATACCTACTTTGGTCTTAAAATTAAGACGTATAATTACTGCCTTTTTATTCTGTAAAAATCTTACCGTAAAAACTTACATGAAGTGAGCTGTCATTCCACCTGGTCCTAGGGATTGACATTATTGACAGCTCACTTCACCTAAGTTTTCACGATGAGATTTTTACAGAATACATTGGCTGTTTTTTTGTTCATCCTATACTATCTCATTGCTGAGCAAAGGCCTCCCCAAGTCTTTCCAGGAACGGATCTGTTAATTATAGTAATATATTGTTGAATAGATCAGGGAAGGAACTCTTCACGTGGGCATTTGTGATTAATTTAACTTAAACCAACAACGACATAAATAGACTCCTCTTCTTAGTACCCAGGAAATACATGACCTAAAATCAACTAAAGCTCTTACACGAAATGAAGCCAATGCGGAATATAAACCAAGTTTCAAATTCAATGATAACGAATGAACTCTCAATAAATCCAGAAGGCATTCGCATAGTAATTGATGCGAGCGTCCTAATTAACTACTCTCTGATATCTACTAATTGGTTTCCAAACAGGTTACACAGCAATGCTTGTACGATAGAATAGATGGGTACAGAAGGCCGGCTCTATGCAACGAGTGAAGATACGAGCACGCACACATAGACGCGTACGTGCGGCGATCTCAAACAAATAACAGTCGCGAGTGCACTTGCACTCGCTGTACGTGAAGCGTATCTATGTGTGCGTGCGTTTTCGCTTATTGTATGGAGCCGGCCTTCTGTATCTATCTCAATTGAACTTATACATACCAACTATTGATAAAGTTGATTTATTACTCTCAACAGTGTAGTGGTCTTTGATAGTTTCGGGTTATTTATTTGGAGTGTTAAGTGTTTTATAACGATGTTTAACTTGATTGGGTTGTCATTTATTATTTTTAAATTCAGTTAGTTCTTGTTTGTGAAAAAAAGTTGTTTAATTTTAATTTTGTCATCTATTAACTTGCGACTGATTATGTTGCTCTTGGGTAAATAATAAAAGTCACATGGTTCGATCGAATGTTAAGCTACGATTGCCGCGGTCAGTTCGTGAATGGGTGACCATCCATCACACATCAAGATCACTCCTTTTTTTAAGCCGTTGGTTTCTGCTGTCATTCGTAGATCTTTGACAGTCTTTACAGCTAGTCAGAAGCCCAAAATCTGACAAGTAGTTTTGTCAAGGTTTATCGTGTTACTGGGTTGTGGAGGTCAGATAGGTAGTCGCTCCAGGTAAAATACTGGTATTCAGCACATCTGGTTAGACTGGAAGCTGACCAGCAAGTTGATTGATTGATTTTGTTTGTACTTATATGTAGTTGATTGGATATTTAGTATTATATCTTGTTTATTCTTTTCCGAAGATGCCTTAATTGCTACGTTTCTGACACTTACGTATTCTTTTAAAAAAATATTCAGGAAACGTTATTACCAAATTCTTTTCTTCGTTCCCTTTTTCAAAGCTTAACAAGTCTTAGTGAAAGTATTAAAACAAACCTTTAATGGGTTATTACGAAAATCATAAAAGCCCTGTCGTCATAATTATATTCCAGACAGTTGGTTTCAGCAGATTATCAATTAGCTGGTTGACTTTTAGTGGTAATACGACAACTGAGTGAGAAGGAGCTATACATAGAGAAGATTGAGAGAGGCTTGTGTCTAAGTAACAACAGCCGCACAAGTCGATCGATCAGGTTAAGCTACGCTTGCCGCGGTTGGTCCGTGGATGGGTGACCATTTTTACATTCCAAGACCCGTCCGTGCTTCGGAAAGGACTAACCCGAAATGGGCCCACGTGTGACGTGGTAGATATGCCCGCTCTCTCTTTAAGGGAGGTGGCCTGTGTCCCAGCAGTGGGAACATTTTAGGCTGATGATGTTAAGCATTGTAGCATAGCATGTTTAAAATGAGAGATTCGGGTGCTAAGCAGTAATATTTACATCCATTTTTACTATATGGTATTATAGGTTATCGTAGTCCACTGTACTAGTTGAAATTATGTATATTATAGTAAATAGTTTCATCATCTGAGTCTGCTGAAAAGATTATACCGCCTACTAACATATGAGCTTAAAACACACATCACAGTAATAAACGGACAAGTACAAATTCTCAGTCACAACATAAATAATGAACAGCTCACCAACGCGCAAGAAAAATGTACAAAATCACTTAAAGACTTAAGAATTTAAATGGCTTGTAATTACAGGAAAGCCACAAGTTCCATTGCAAATAAGTCTGAAGAAATAAAAGTTAAGAATGATTGCAGTGAGCCACGCCTTCTGAGCGTAAGTGATGTGAGGGCTGTTGCACACACACGACATTAAGAGGTGGTTCAAAAAATGATTTGAGAATGATAGGATTAAGAGGTGAAACATATTTGTAGCTGTTGTAGTTGGAGAATTGTAATTTATCATTTATCACTTACAATGATTGAGAAGTTTATCAAATGCATAATGCTAGTTTATTTAGCAGTATCTATATGCAAAACCTTTACCAGAGACAACTATGCATTTGCATTAATTACAGACGTATTAATTAGGTTCCTTGTTTTCTTCTTCTTCAATTTAGCGTCCTGGTAAAAACCTCCTTGGAGTCTTTTCAACGTTATTGACATTGTCACCGTTGATGGAACCAACAGAACGTCAGAAACAAATCCTGCAACAGCTAGTCTAAATCGTTTTAAATTGCTTCTCCACCAATATGAAACACCTCAAGTACCTACTAAATAACTTAAAGGTTAAGCCTGTACTACACGATGTAGGCGTCCAGACCACAGTAGAGCTAGTTACAGAAGGCAAGCTAGTTACATATACAGAGAGCCAAAACAAGCGAACGCACACATAAACGCGTATTTACGGCGATCTCAAACGAATTCCAGTCGCAAGTGCGCTTGCACTCGCTGTACGTGAAGCGTATCTATGTGTGCGTCCGTTTTTGCTTGTTGAATGGAGCCGATTTTTTGTACTTATCTGTTTTGTGGCCAACACTTCGTTGAAAGTAAAACCGTGTTTGTTGATCCTTGACATTCGACAATCTGTATCAATGTCCACGGCTTAAAATGTTGTGGCGTTATTGACAGGTTAAATGGTGTAATTTGTTGTGGAGTTGCCAACGAGTTATAGTAAACTGGGGTGCAATTGGATTTTGGTTCGATAAAAGTATACGACACCATGTTACTAAAGAAATATTGCAGAGAATGATTTTAAATATACGTATAATCTTGAAGTACTGACTGAAATACTGATACTGTAAGCCTGCACCATCCCACTGCTGGGAAAAGTCCTCTCTGGGGAAAGGCCCAGTGGTCTACTTTAGCCCTGGACCGAAGTGGTACGGAATGAACCAAATTCCTTTGCACATGCTACTGGAATGTTTTTTAGGAGTTCTTTATAGCTCATTGTGTATCTTCTACTACATTTGAAATCCGTTAGTTTCATTGTCAGAAGCTATATGATTCCAATATTTTCTAGTCTTTTGTATAGAATACATCAATCACATGCCCAGATTTTCCAGCTAAAACTCAGGAATATTTACTCGTAACAATTTTCGTTTGATACATATCAAATTCCAGTTTGATTCATCATAGTAGGCGCGAACTGTAAAAACGGAATTGCTCGTAAAACATCCCCTACACATAATTCTGCCCCCTAAACATCGGGTTTCATAATATCGCTATCTTTATTAGCTGAGGGTAATATTTCGTCACTTCAAGAGTCTGTTTTCTTGCATTATTAGACGATGGTGTGGAACTGTGTTGTGTTTTGTGTCTGCTTTTCTCGTGTTATTTCCTTGCAGCGTTACATTTTTACATAACTATGTAACATTTATGTATGTGTTAGTATATTTCTCATAATTTTTGTTTAGTTTTATTAAGTGAATTGTTTTTGATTTTATGTATTTTTTTTTGTCTCCTTTACTCTATCACACGCTGTCTACATCTCTGTATCTATTGTCCTATCGCAGGTATGCTGGAAGAGATTTCTTGTGAAATAAGCATCACCTCTGTACCTATTTTTTCTGTTCTGTTTTTTCTTATCTGTTTATACATAAATGTGTGCACATAAATGGTAAAATAAATAAATAAATAACATATAATCACGCTTATTGTTTTCATTGCGATTGGACGTCAACGCATAGAGACTGACCTGAATTATAACAGCATAAAAACTGATTTTTGGCAGTATTTAGGTTACCGTTCAGAAGGGCGCCGTATGTATATTTTTTATTTATATTTAATATACAAGTAACAAAGAACTCAAATATGTTAGTAATAATATTTCTTAACATCTACGTTAGTAAACTTAACCTGCACACTTAACACTGCAATATAGTTATACGGTCGATTGTAAAAATGAATGAAACATTATGAACCCACACGGGCTCGTCTAGCTTCTTAATGGTATCAATGATTATAATATTCTATAAGTATGATGGATAGAGCATTATTATTTTTAACAAACAGAGAATTTCTTACAATATGAGCTTCCTTTATTTTTATAAATCAGTACAAAGTACATATGCTACCAACAATCTTGAACACACTTCAATGAACCTTCATATCCGATTCAAGAAACACTAAAATTTTTATTCCACGTCATCAAAGGGGATATGAGCCAAGGTGTAATTTACCGGTCCCCTCCGAGACAAGATATGCAACAAAAAAGGCGGCAGCCACCGTGTCCAATTTGAACTAGTGAAAAATGAATGTCTATTATCCTTACTAAATTATAGTAGGACGACCCTGTACTATGAAACTGGTGGCGATGCGATGGATATGGATTTTGTAGGTGAGCCGTATAATGCTGTTGCATTTAAATTTGAACTTTTAATAGAAATAATGTCGTTACGGATATGTAATCGTTTAGAAAGTGTAATAATTATGGTTTATTTTCAGATCGTTACTAAAATGATATACTGAAGTTATGAATGGATTAATCCGTCAGACAACCGCCTACTAGAAGCGGTTTGCATGTAAGCACTCAACGGTTTTCACGATTATATTTATTGTCGTTTTGAGTATATTTTTCTTAAAAACAATCGCTAGTTTATACGACATTTGTCCGGTTAGTAATATGGTAGTAAGGTTTATACAGGACTTAATGTAGATGATATAGTTACTAAAAATATTATCGATATTATTATAATATAGAAATAAACTAATTTTATTATTTTTAACTTCACTTATCAGGATTTTGGTCTTAATACTTATCATAAAATAAGCCCAAATAACGGTATGAATGTATCAAAGTCGACAAATCCAATGATCTCACATCGAAAATTCTTCCACAAAGCTCCCTGCATTTCGCTTTCGCTCCACCACAATCCTGAATTATACCCCACAAACTCCACTATCACATGGTAAGGGCATCGCAGGGGCCAGACGTCGTAACTTTACGATCCCAACTTTACTGCACCGGCCCTGCAACGGTGGGGAAAAAATAAATTGGAAATTGACGCCCTCCTGATAGTACCACGTTTTACGAGGCCAACACTAGTGTGGATAGAATGATGTAGGGTTGTGGATGTGGGACTTAACTCAGGTGGGATGCGTACAGTAGTTTTTGAGAAAAGCAAGATAATGTTGTAGTAATTTAGTTGTAACGGGTAGGGCTTTGCTGGTAGACTGCGCAGACCGTTAATGATTAGGTAGTGTGTAGAGAGATTAAAAACTAGTTGGTTAAATTGATACATTTATTTGTTAAATAAAGGAGTATACGGCTAGCCGCAGGTTATGGTTACTGTCTGTTATGAGCACTAGTACACATATTATTAAGGATGATGTGGCTATGGAATATACGGTACAAAACTCGGGTATCAATCAAATCAGCATATCGAAGTCTACTGCTAGACATAACCCTCGCCCAGGCTGCGCCACACTAAGGTGTATTTGAAGAAAACTGGATAGAAATGTAATAAAATTTGTGACTGATGGACGATATTATGAAATAAGGAATATATTTGTATTTTGTGACGTATACGATTACATTAGCGATGACTTCAAATTAATTGAATAATGCAGTTAAAGAAAAACAAAACCACGCGACTGATATTAAACAATGAGCTAATAATTGAAAACAGGAAAGGTGTTATGAATACTATCAAATTAAATAAGAATTAGAGACGGTGCGATATTATTGAAATGGTCATAAGAACTATATTCGCAGGAATGGACGGTAAACGAATCAAATGATTGAAGCAAGTAAGATCTACTTTTCATGTATCAAATACTAGGTTCAGCCGGCGACTTCCACCCGCGTGGAAGTCAACTAGGTACCTACATCATTAGACATTTCCTATAGTAATACTGTAGATCGTCAGTACTTCCAGGGATTGCCTCTTATAAGCATAATCAGCCTATTTATAATTGTTCCCACTGCTGGCTGATCTTCATTTTTTTTTAACCGATTTAATAGCAGTGGTGATTAAATTAAATACAAAAAGTAAGTGCCTACCTGGAATCGAACTCACGATCGACAACTCGTCAGTCCAGACCGATTCTACTGGACCACCACTGCTCCATAAATAGTCAAATAATGCTTAACCGGATGCAGCAGAACACCAGTATTTTACATGGAGCGACTGCTTATCTGACCTCCCCAACTCAGGTACTGGATAATACGATACCCATTGGTAAGACGGGTTGCCAGACTTTCGGGCTTCTGACGACCCGTAACGATTGTCAAACATCTACGAATGACAGCCGGGACCAATGGCTTAACGTGCTTTCCGAGGCACGGAAGACCCTTCCGTGCCTCGGAAAGCACGTATGTGAAGTTGGTCACCAATTGTGACAAGCGCAGCTTAACCTGGTCGACCCGTGCGGCTGTTACTACTTAGTCACAAACTTTTCTTTAGAATATAACCTTAAAAAAGAATATCAGTTTGCGACCAATGCTCTGAGAAACTGTGTTTTACGGGCCCAACACTATTGTGAATGAACGTCCTACTTGTCTACAGGTACTTTACTGCTACAGGTACTTATATTGCTACAGTCAGTTGCAGTTTGTGTTTATGTAACTACTTTCGTTAAGGACTTTGGAGCCTGTCAGTCAAGTTACTACTTTATTTATGTCTTCTTCATTTCTATGTTTTCCTATATTGTTATTGTCACAAGGATAAACATTATCTGCAGTATTAACATTATTTAGTGCTTCATCCTTTATTGAACCTGTCATTTGGGTAGATTTTAATTTCAATCCAATGATGAGCATTTTAAATTATACTATGGTTTTTATTGGGATGCTGATAACAGGTGCTGCACCTGGTGTCTTAATAAATTGCTTTTTGATTAACTTTTTGTTCTTATGTCTGGAGGTATATTAATTCAGAAGGACAATTCCCGTATTTTTAAGAACGTTCGCATTCTAATCTTAGTCTCAATTTATCAAAAATATATCTAATTTCCCTACATTTTTTAAAAGTTTTTGACATTGATTGTCCCTGAGATGAGATTGCTACCAGATTCTTAACGTTTTTAATAACGGGAATTGTCCTGCTGATTATTTTCACCTAGGGTTATTAGTTTCCATTACACGGGAGCAAGGTATTTCTAGATTTCAATATAGTCCCCCATCTCCAGTCTTCTGAAGTCTTGGTCTTCAAAATCGGCAAAAGCTAAAAACTCAACGACTAGAACAAAAATATGAAAATCTTAATTTATTTTAACGCCAGCACCTCTTTGAAAATTTCAAGCAAATCGCAAGTTACGACGACTATGAACAAGCTTATGTGAGAACCATAAAGCACTACATTTTATTTTGCACCTCTTTTGTATGAAAATATTCGACTCAAGTTTACGAGGTGACATACTCATACGCTGTCAAAGTTACGAGCCATAATGAACGTTATTACCTAAGTGCTAAAGTTCACGGCTGAAGTCGAAGTGTCGGATTAACAAGGAAATGAATTAAATTGTTAAAGGCATGGTTTTGCTTGCAAATGTTCTTAAATATTTCTGACTGCAAGATTTCTTTGAAAATGTTTCTTATTTTTAGAGAATAGGTATCTTGAGTATTGTTTATTTCAATTCCCAGATAAGCTTGTGGCGGATTCCAATCAGAAATGTTTATATTTAGGTCTGGACTATTACAATCCATACCAATCCATACTAAGATTATAAATTCGGAAGTAACTCTGTTTTTTCCCCTTTCACGCCTAAACAACTGAACAGTTTTCGATATTTGGCAACGAGATAGATTGCATCCTGGGCTATATAGGCTAATTTTTGTCCCGTTAGCACGTTCCTGTAGGATAATTTCAGACAGCCACCCGGGTGAAGCCGCGGGTAGAAGTATTGTATATTATAAAATAAAGACACGAAAAGCAACTTTAGTTTAATGACCGCGTTGTTCTCATAAACTCTGCAATGTATATTGATGCGGTTTTTACCCTCATTCCTAGCTTTTATTCCGGAAGGTTTATGTTTATAATATACTATTTATATATTAAACTAATATATAATAAATAAATCTTAAAGTTAGGCCAAGTAAAAAAAAAACCGTGCGAGGCAGGGGCGGGTCGCTAGTTAAAAAATAAAACGAAACAGTTAATTGCAATTAATTTGTCTGCACTAGATCCGTCTCATAGTTTTTGTTCTATGTATACAATCAGATACCTCGATATTTTTAATCAGTGGTAAACATTGTACAGTCATGCTGAAAAATTATAAGTTATAGATATTGTGATGTGGGTGGGGGTGATTATGATTCTGATTCTAAACCTGAAAGGATAATGCTTATTTTGGTACCCCCATCCAATAGCCATGTGAAATACACCGTTGAATCATCATCATCATTCATAATTTCAGCCGAAAGACGTCCACTGCTGGAAATAGGCCTCCCCAAGCACCTCCACTTCGACCGGTTCTGTGCTTCCCGCATCCAGCGGATTCCTGCGCCCTTCAGAAAGTTACCGTTGGATGGCTCTTTTAAAACTGATCAGAAGTTACTATGGCACCAAATTTTAAATCCTTGTCCGTTCAGAGTTATACCTTCTGTCACTGCAATGGGTAAAGTAGCTTCCCTTACTGCCTCGTCCTAAACTCCACCCTTTATTTCTCAGATCGGACAAGGAATCAAGACAAGGGTCATTGAAATTCTTGTCATCATAATCAGACTATATTGTTCCCACTTCTGGGACACAGGCCTCCTCTCTTCGAGAGGGAGTGGGCTATGATCTACCACGCAGGCCCAGTGCGGGTTGGTAGATGTCACATGCTTTCGAATTTTCGGTTCTAGGACATGCCGGTTTCCTCACGATGTTTTTCTTCAACGTTTTGAGAGCAGTGGTGATGAAATAATTTACACAAATTGAAGCCTACAACTCGTAAGTCGCGGCCGTTACCACTGGGCTACTGCCACTGCCCTAAATTAAAAAAAATCGAAATTCTTGTACTAAGTCTTAATATCTTTCTAATGATATATCATTTACTCCTATTGGAGCGGGTACCAGCTTCCACAAATTTCGTGGCAGCATCTTTTGAAAAATAAAACACAACTTTCTTTACAAAACCTCGCGTCACGCATCCTTTTCTATAATATCAAGATCCATCAATTAAAGTCATTTTGAAGGATACTGCTAAATCATTGCTTTGTATGTTCGAAAAGTTCGTCTGCTCATCAACGTCAATAACGCAATGAATGTTACGCATCCTTTTCTATAATATCAAACCCATCAATTAAACTAGTTTGTAAACAAACTAGTTTAATTGATCAAACCCATCAATTAAACTAGTTTGTAAACAAACTAGTTTAATTGATGGGTTTGACATCAATACTCGAAAAAAAGGACAATACAACTTAGTGGCCAGGCCACCTGCCTGCGGCGCTTTCAACAAAACCAAATATTTAAACAAAAAATCAAATACTATGTAATGACGTTTGAGATTGATGACAAATGTACAGTTGTGGAGAGAGCGTATTTGAATTTCATTTATCTTTACTTTATCCAAGATTATGTTTAGCGTTTATAAGGAACAGGTTTTTGAATTGTGGGATACCTATAACAATATTTGCAAACATGTGATAAATAAATTGGAAAAAGCAAATCTAGATTTTTTTTAAACAACCAAAACTAAAAAAAACACTCAAATCAATTGCCAACTTTGTATATGCTTGAGTACGAGGCTTTTGATTACGTTGTTTGTGTATTATTTTGTCTTTTTTTCATTTATTTTATGTATTTTTTTGTAATAGGCGTTTTTTTTTTGCAGAATAAACAAATTTTTATTTCTTTCTTTTCTTTCAAAGCATTTATTTCAATTAAAACATTTGCAGGTATGTTTGAATTGTCAAAGAGTCGGTCAGTTAGTCAGAAATTTGAAGCTAGTTGCCCAGTCCAAAACGTAGATCTCTATGTAGACGAACGGGCAAGAAAGAATCTTAACTACCTACTTCTCATCATTAATTTCTTATTGTATTTATACTAACATCTATATCACAAAGCAAAGGAGCCTTAAAATATCCTTTGAATTAAAATAATATCCAGCCACTTCTGTCCTCGCCTGTACAAAGGTGACTACCGACCGCACCGATTGTTGATCTTTGACATTTGAATGAGATTACGTAACCGCTTCCTTTCCACATGGAATATTCAAAATGATTGATTCATACACAAATATGTTTGAGAGATTTTATATTAGAAGCTTGGGAACTAGGAATTACTCGTAGAAGGATGGTGCAACTGCTTGATTTATCACTGTTTGTCATTTTATAAAGGTTTGTTGAATTGGAGAAAGAGGAACGATTGAGGAGCTCGTGGCTAAGTAATAACAGCTTCACGGGTTGATCGATCTGGTTAAGCTACGCTTGCCGCGGTCGGTCCGTGGATGGGTAACCATCTTTACATACCGAGACCCCCCGTGCCTCAGAAAGCATGTTAAGCCGTTGTTTCCGGCTGTCATTCTTGGATTTTTGACAGTCGTTACAGGTCGTCCAAAGCCCGAAAGTCTGACAACCAGTATCACCAAGGGGTTTTTTTTCCCCAGTATCTACAACCCAGATACTGGGTGGGAGTCAGACAGGCAGTTACTCTATCCGGCTGCATCCGGTTAGACTGGAAGCCGACTCCAAAATAGTTGGGAAAATGCTAGGCAGATGATGATGATGCTGAATTGGAGAAACGGATTCCTATAAGGATTAATGGCGTTTTACGTAACGTCACACCTGTTTTCCCCGAAAGGTTAGGCAGAGGTACAACATCTATGTTTTGCCAGCTATGTGCAATAGGGGGCGAACCCATTGCTATCAACCGTCCTACAAATACAGATTCTCGACTACTACTAAGAATTTCAAATTAATTTGACTAAGTGGATACGTGCGACTACTGAGCATGACTGGTCTTGGGATCAATCACCAGCAGTGTGATTCTGTAACCATCTCACCGTGAAAACTTAGGTGAAGTGAGCGTGGAGTGAGCTGTCATTCCAAATAATGCTAGGGATTGACACTACTGACAACTCACATCAAGCTCACTTCACTTGAGTTTTCACGGTGAGATTTTTACAGAATCGACCGGCAGGTCGGGTAAAGTGTTGTTGGATTTTTCCAACTGATCGTAATAGGCTCGCCCCCTATTAAATCATCATCTGCCTAGCCTTTTCCCAACTATGTTGGGGTCGGCTTCCAGTCTAACTGGATGTAGCTGAATACTACTGGTATTTTACATAACCCAATTACTGGGTAATATGATACCCCTTATACCCCTTGATAAGACTGGTCGTCAGACTTTCGGGCTTCTGACTACCCCTAACGACTGTCAAAGATCCACAATGACAGCCGGGACCAACGACTTAACGTGCTTTCCGAGGCACGGAGGGGTCTCGGTATGTAAAGATGGTCACCCATCCACAGTCCAACTACGGCAACCGTAGCTTAATATGATCGATCGACCTGTACGGCTGTTATTATTTAGCCACGGACCCCTCCCTGCCTGCCGCTATTACAATATGGTACTTAAACTTTGGTGGTGAAATGCGGGTACTATACAGGTACAGTCAACAGCAAAAGTAGATGATCAAAATCAAAAATTCAATACTAATGAACGGAGTTCGCGTCAGAACTGTGTGGCGTCGAAGTGATTCAAAAGTATGTGATTGTAAATTATACCAAACATTTACTACTAGTACAGCTGTCACATAGCTGCGAACTCCGTTCATTAGTATTGAATTTCTGATTTTGATCATCTACTTTTGCTGTTGACTGTACACCCTTACTTCACCCTGGAAAACAGTCGGGATGTTATCATCTTCATCTTCCTGCCTTTGTCCCATGTTACTTATGGTTGGCGCAACACGTTTTCTCTTTTCATTTTCCCCTGTCAACCGTCACGCTATCATTCACTCCCTTCTCTTCATTCATTCATTCTCTTTCATATCATTCCTCACACAATCCATCCAACTGTTTTTTGGCCTTCTTCTCCCTCTCCATCTATCAAAATTTATATTCATTTGTTTTCTCTCGAAAAAAGAGTAATAAGGAGGGATCCTTATTACATGCCCATACGTAGCCAAACGATTTCCTTTCAACTTTAAATCTTAATACAGAATAATAATTGCAAACTCATAACTCTCCCTCATTATCCCAACCTCTTTAAATACTAATTTACCTTCATCTCCACCATTAAAAATATAAAATTAAACGCCATCATACTGTATAATAATGACGTTACACAGGATGTTTTCGACACTACAATAAAAACGTTCGTCGAGGCAGTTTAATAACACGCCATAGATTTTATGGAGGCATTAAATGAGCCACATTTTAATTTGGCTGTAAAATCAGAGAGCCTTTGTGGCTGGCCTTGGGCTCTGAGAGAATTGACTAAATACGTGTTTGAAGTTAGTAACTTCATCATTATAGAGATACTTGTAAGTTGTAAGTATATCCTTCAATGACCTGGTTATAGGATTTGTAGGTACTAGAATGGGGCCGGCGAGAGAATGCGTTCTTGACACCTGTTAGTTTCATACAAATGAATACGTGTTTTGCGAATTTGATCTGTATTTGCTACTTGGATTGTCGCACTGACAGCTGTCAGGAACGCATTCTCTGCCGCCGAGAGAATGCGTTAGTGAGTCATCTATGGTACTTATTACAAATTCTTTTACCGTTAGGGTATAATGGTAATAAAATTTGTAATAGGTGCCATAGATGACCCAATTTTGAACTTAATAAAGTTCTATTAGAATTTCTGCAACTATCGTCATATCTAGAAGGGATGATGATTCTGTAAATACGAGGTCTCTGATTCCGTGTTCCAGTTGCGTTACCAGAATATTTATACTATTAATATTTTGTCATAATGTAGTCCCATAAATTAAAATAATTGATTGAACTAGCTGCAATATCACCCTTTCGCCTTGCCTGGGAAGGACCTTTTTCGCAGTATCGGCAAAATCACAAATGGTCGTAAACACTGCCCATGAAAATGAGGATTATTCGATAACTTTCATTTTTATTCCTTAGTTGACTAGCTTCTGCCCGCGACTTCGTACGCGGATCCTGTTGCTTATGCCAGCCAACGAGGTCGTCAAAATCGAAGATCTGAAACGTCTGATGTCGAATTCTAAGACCTTGGGGACGGGAAAACAGCGTGATGCGCGAGACGATTCGAGACGTTCTAGATCTTTCATTTTTGTAAAAAGTTGGCATGAATCCAGATTTAGTGACTTGATGAGCTCCAAATGAAGTCATCTGAAAAGCACTGTTGTAGGCTCGAATATTGCTTAAGAAATGGTTGGACTTGGGATGCTCGCCATTCCAAAGAACTCGTAAGACCTCCGGTAGCTCTTGCATAGAGTTTAGTCGTAACTTTCCAGACGCACAACACATTCCCTTGGTCTCTCCCTTCCACTTACGCGCGTGACAGTGTGCACGCACCTCAGACATGGTGCCAATGTCTCCGTGTTCGATGTAATTAATAAATGGGTTATAGGAAAACACGCTCCTTTCTTTATTGTTCCACGGTTGCTCTTCAGGATCATAAACCATAGACTCAGTATCAGATGAGGATGAATTTTATTGCGAAGATTGCGACGTATACGGTCTAGATCAATTTGGGCCACACGCTGTTCGACTGACTTGCCCGAATTTCCTGAATCCGCTCACGTTCTTGCGTGGAATGAACAGACACCTCAACACGCATGTCGTGATTTCTTTGCCGAGCAAGTGCGTTGCGTTGCTCGCGCTGCTCGTCTGTCTCCAAAGACCGAGCTAGAGCATGCTGTGAGCGGTCTGCACTAAGGCGCGTCTCATGCTCTTCAGGATTCTCAAGTGATCGAGATGTGGCAATGCGAATACGCTGGGAGCTTAAACGCGAGTCACTCTGCGTGTAAGTCTCCGAAGCGCGAGATACTGCGTGGCGCTCGCGATCGCTTGCTTGGCGTGTATCGCGCTCCTGACTGTTCTTGAGCGACCGAGCAGTCTCAGTGCGGAAAAGCTGAAGACTTAATCTCTGCTCTCTCTCTCTTTGTATCTGTTTCGGAAGCGCAAGATAAAGAATGACGCTCTCGGTCATGCGCAAGTCGTATCTCACGCTCCTGACTGCTCTCAAGTGATCGAGCAGTCTCAAAGCGGATATTCTGAAGACTCAACCTCTGATCACTCTGTGTAACCGTTTCGGATGCGTGACACAAAGAATGACGATCCCGGTCGATAGCTAAACGCATTTCTCGTTGTTCCACACTTTCCTGAGATCGAGAAGCAGTAGTGCGGACTCGTTTAAATTCTAGTCGTAATTGGCGCTGCGTGCTAGTTTCTGCGGACAAACTTAGTGCATTACGCTCACGGTTAGCATCTAGCCGTTGTCACGCCCTGCGTCGGTTTCGAGAGATCGAACTAACCTGCGCATCTTAGAAACCCTTGAGTTTAGAGACAGATTTGATATTCTTCTAAAAGGCATAGCTAAAATTCCTTCTTAGTATATCGTTAGTAACGGATTACCGTTACTAACGATATTCAAATCAATGAAAAATAATCGAATAAGTACGTAAGAATTGCTAGTTAGTAGAAAAATAATAATTATTCGCAGGAAAATTGAACACATCAACCAACACAGGCAACAAAGGTAACCCCCGTTTCTATAGGATGAGAGCGGCACATTGGCACCTATAACATCACGTTTTGGGAACGAAACCATAGCGCGATCTAACTCGACGCCAACGCCATACAGTTAGAAAACGGAAACTACCATAATATCATTAACCCAAATTAATTAAATTATGAATAAAACTAAATTGTGGTTATTTTAACAGACAACTACATTATTTTTGCATTAAAAAAAATATGGTAACAGCAGCAAGGAACAAAACTAAGAATTACATACTTAAATCAATTACCTACAACAAATGTGCTTGGTAAGATATAACTTAGAACCAAAAGTTTGACTTGACTTCATGATAGTGTAGCTTGTTGTACCACCAATCAATCTGTTTAGTATTATTGGTGTGAAACTCTCCATACAATTAGATAGGACATGTCAAGTTCTCAGATTTCATAACAGTATCGTTCCCAATGCACATAAAAAATTCAAAGACTAAAAAAGAAGAATTTTACGATTTTTTAAAACATGACGGCAAAAATAAAAAAAAAATAGTATGGGATTTGAACTGGGTGCGTCTCATAACGTATAAACTCATTTGGTCTAATTTCATTTTATTATCGTTCATAAGATATAATCAACGTGAGATATACCAACTGTTGATATAATTTCTTTACATATAACATTGATTTATTCTAAAACTTAATTAGTATAACGTTGTTTGATATAACGTTTATGTAATCGAAAATCATTTGGTCTAACGTTTATTATGTATATTGTTTATTTAATCGAAAATCATTAGGTCTAACGTTTAATATGTATATTGTTTATTTAATCGAAAATCATTAGGTCTAACGTTTAATATAACCCCAAGGTCTAACATGTCTCGATTTTGTAAAAAGGCAATGAGAACTTAGGATGCAAGAGCGAGCGAAGCGAGCTCGGGAATTGGGGCACCCCGACTCGGACAGGTTAGGTTCGAAGGGGATAACGGGGGCTCAAGTGAGCGAGCGGAGCGAGCGAACGAGCCCCCGTCATCCCCTTCGTGTTAGGTTCCTTTAAACCCTGCAGACAGAAATAGGGGCCCCGCGAAGCGGGGCTCCGTCGACCACGCCTTATTAAAATAAGGCTAAGGCGGGAGCGAAGCGGAACGGAGCTCCCGCCTTAGCCTTCGTGGTTATTTTTTTTTAAACCACACAGAAATAGAAGCCCCGCGAAGCGGGGCTCCGTCGACCTATCTTAGCACAGGTGGTAAGCAGTTGCTAGTTATGTTTAATATCTACTTAGGTTACTATTACCTATAACTACGACAGAACTTACAATATAATATATATATTAGACCAAATAATATATTAGACCAAATAAGTTTTATATCTTTTGAGTGGTATGTCAAATGATTTTATATTTAATGTATGTTATGTCAAACGGTGTTATATTTAATGTATGTTATGCTTATAAAAATTAGGTCTTTTAAAATTATATCAATCGTTCATTATATCAACTAATCGTTATATTAAATAAAATTATAGGTTCCGTTGTTATATGTTGTTAATATTAGAGATTTTGTTGTTATATCATCTATTACTTACCCATTTGAACTCGCACCATTTAGTGCGGTAAGCGGTCGCCTGACCTTACCGCTAAATTCCCCGTTGACAAATTGTTGAAATAGCTGTTCCCTTGCAATTTATAATATTACTGCCCCGCTCCTTTATAAAAATAGCGTGATTATTATGTTCCCAGAGTTAAATTATTATTAACTAAATAAATAACATGTCATTTTGTGCATTCAATTATTTTGTGCATTCGATTACGAACAAAAACTTTTTAAAATCAATATTGCTTACCTCCCGTAACATACGGCGTGATATTATGTAGCCTAAAGCCTTCCTTGGTTTACAAAGAACATTTTTGCTGAATTTCAATTCAATCTATCCAGTAGTTTTGGCGTGAAGCCGTACCATACACACAGACAAACAGACAAACAGACAAAAATTCTAAAAAGTCACTTTTTGTCATCAGTTACGTTTTTCTAACAAAAGCCACTTATTTTTTCTCGAAAATTCTCAATGTACAGTTTTTCTTTCGTTACTGTTTTATTATATGTATAGATAATAATCCTTGTTTATGGCATGGTCATGATTAGATCAAAGAGTAGCTATTTCAATCACATAGGTACAGAAAAATAAAACCAAACCAAAAAGAACCCAACGAAACAACAAAAAACCAAACTTTATTCAAAGAAGTAAAACTATTTAATCGAGGAACACAATCGAAATCAAAAACTGGATGCTCACTAAACAAATTATGAAATCCGATCCCCACACAAAGCGATCCATCAAAATTCTGACAGATGAAGAAAAAGTCTTATTTTTAGTTTTTTTACCTTTTTGTACTCCTCTGTGTACAAAATGCAGAGCGTCTATATTTTTAAGCGGTTTAAACTTGGAATAAACAAATAATTTTTCAATTTGTATATTTGTTGTCATCTCGAAAACTGCTCAAGCGTTTTTAGTGGGTTTTTATTATTTTATGTTGTATTCATGGTTGAAATTTTCTTTGTTACCTTGTGAGTCTTTAAGTGCTTCCTGTGGTCATGAACCATTTAATTTACCTCATACTTCTTGGAATATGTTTCCAGGTATATTATTTTTATTTATTTTGGCAAATCTTAAATACAATATACAAGTTAACACTGAAATATTATATTTATTATGGGCATCAAAAAATTCGCCCGCATCGCATCGCTGTCAATGAGAAAAACTGCCCAAAAGGCTGGTACATACCATTGCCACATTTTTTTTAATAATAATAAAAACAATTCCTAATTGGCCAATTTGAAAAAATCTCATCAATAAAAATCTCTCCAATTGAAATCTAACCATCAATTATCATCTCAAATCTTTTCGTAATCCATAAAAATTTTAGCGGATGTAATATACTGAGCGTATGCGAGCATGTAATTTTCGCATACGTTGAGTCATAAATATCAATTTGTGTTTAACACTTAAATTATAGGGTTGGTCAGTTACAGATGATTTAGATTCCGGTCCGTCTAATATTTCGGCGCCGGTGTCGTCGGGCTTGTTGTTTACTCCGCTTGTTTTGTCTTTGATAAATGGGGTTTTGTAGACAGACAAAGGAAAAAGATTATAGGGACTAATAATAATATGGGACTTATAGGGTTTACAGATTTTAGTATATAATTGTTGATGTAGAAGCTGGAATAAGATTGGTTAGAGTCAGCAATATTGTAGTTATTTGGATCCAAGGATCGTAGACAGAAATTAATCTATTGACATATGTATTTACCAAGTTTAGAATTTTGAGTGTATTTAGATTTCTTGCAAATAAGAAACACAACGATTTTTTTGAGCGGTCTATGAAATTAGAAGTACATAATGCAAATTACGGTATAATTATTGTATACCATCGTCAACGTTCATTGAAAACTACATAGTCGAAAAAATTTGGGCCAAAATGACAAGTTCTTTTATAACTAAAAGAACTTGTCATTTTGGCCCAAATTTTTTGACAAGTTCTTTTATAACTAAAAGAACTTGTCATTTTGGCCCAAATTTTTTCGACTATGTAGTTTTCAATGAACTATCAAATCTTAACGATGAAATCTGAGAATGTAGTGCAGCAAATGGACCGATGAATTATATCAACACAATAATTACATAATTAAACCTGACACTCAGAGCGTGGTTTCCGGTTACACATGATCCCATTAATATAGTGTAGAATGCAACGGTAAGATATTATAGGAGGCAAGAGTGTATTCGTATTAAGCAGCGGTGGCCCAGTGGTAACGACCCCGACTTACGAGTTGTAGGTCGTGGGTTCGAACCCAGGCAGGCGCTTTACTTTAAGGAAAACATCGTGAAGAAACCGGCATGTCTTAGAACGAAAAACTCGAAGACATGTGACATCTACCAACCCGCATTAGGCCCGCGAGGTTGATATGCCCGCTCCAACTTCCTTCGAAGAGAGGAGGCTCATCTCCCAGCAGTGGGAACATTATAGACTGATTATGAAGAGTGTATTAATAATATTATTCTGTGATTGCCAAACCAGCGGCAAGATGGTAGGGCCAGTAATTATCATGAAGGTAATCCATTAATGAAAAATTCAGATATAAAACCATAAATATAGTTTTATATTGCTTTTATTTAAAGTTATTATGACACGCGCTTCTTGTAATACTTCAAATGACGAAATATTATGCTAATTCCGTCAAGCATCGATTAATCAATTTTCATTAATCATATCTCCTACTAATTATGGGCAGTAACAAATTAAGTTTCCAAAATATTTTCTAACAGTTAATTAACATTTCTAACGGTATACCTTACGTATCTTTAAGGCATAGTCAATCGATTGACACATTTGACGATTACAAGAACATTTTGAATAAGAGCATTATATTGTTCGTATGTTGATTTACGATCGAGTCGTCGGATTAGGCAATAAAATGCACACGTGAGCGAGTTAAGGCGACTAACTTATTATAATTCATGTAAATCGGTCTTAAGTAGCTATTTGGTCTACTTGTACTGAATTGATTAATAAAGATGTTGGTCTAAATTAATTTTACGAAATAATACGTATGTAAAAATGCATATTATTGGAGATTTTTTTTAAATAAATGTGTTAACATTTTGTCTCTAGATCAAAATTATTCCCGAACAAAACAGGACATAACCATACATAGTCCCCAGCGGCACTCCACCACTAAATCCTCGATCCTCCACCCACATACTTCAGTCAAGCTACTACAAAATAACTAATAAACTTCAAATCTATCGTGCACCTTCATCTTTAGCATAACTTTCGGCACGCACATAATATTATTGATAGTTATGACGCTTTACGCTGTATCAAAACCATTCATTAGCTTTATTACCTTCCAACGCGTGGGCTTGAAGACATCAGGCACAATACGACCTGTTATTTATTAATATTGTTTAAGTTTAATTGTTAATCATAGTGTTTAATGCTGCTTATGTGCCGTTATGGTCTTTAGGCGTGTTAAGTTGAGGAGGAGTTAGAGAGTCTATTATCTCTAGAAGAATCTTTTAAATTCTTTATAAATAATAACAGGTTTATAAGTATTATTGATGATTAACATTTTTGCTGGGAGAGGTATATTGCTGCACGAATTATCTTAATAAAATAATTATTGAATTCAGAGATTTATAAGATAGCAGGATCGTTTTACATAAAACCAAAGATTTTCTTAAATGCTGTCTATTATGAGCGTCCTAATGACCCAAATATTCTGCCACAAAACATTATTAAGAAAGAATTTATTTGACAATAACGCTCAAACCTCAGCATGTAACTAAACCATATAACCAGTACATAAGGTTTCATCACCTAACGCAGTAGCGACTCTAAAACAAGTCATTTCCAACGCCTTTTATTAAATCGTAAACACTTTTGATGGGAATTTTACTTTTTTCAATAAAGTGTTTATTGGCTTTCCACTTTATTACAGTTGTAACGTTAGATTTTGAGTATATTGTACCGGTTGATAGTGGTTTAACGATGGCGGGACTTCAATCGATAGTTTGGTCTTTATGGAACAAAGTTGATGAAACGTTTAAGTTTACGTGAATGATGCAATCGTTTCCAGTTTTAAAAAGTAATGAGATTTTATAGTTTTTAGTTTTGCTATCATTGTTATGTTATTATCCAAGTCACCTTTAGATATCTGAAACTATAACAATAAGAGGTCCATCCATGCGTTGCCTTCGGTAAGGCAAGATTCTAGCACGTTTTTCAATCTGGAATATCAGTTTTATACTGCCGGATTTCATATAATGTTTTTAAAATCAGGTTGCTTCATAAGCTAAGTGTTACATTACCGTCCTTAAAGAAATATTTCCGTCATTTGAGAGGGGCTCGTGGCTAAGTAATAACAGCCGCACGGGTCGATCGATCAGGGTAAGTTACGCTTACAAGGGCCGCTCCGTGGATAGGTGACCATCTTTACATACGAAGTTCCCCTTGCATCGGAAAGCACGTTAAGCAGTTAGTCTCAGCTGTCATTTTTTATATTTTACAGTAGTTACGGGTCTTCAGAAGCCCGAAAGTCTGACAACCAGTCTTTCCAAGTGGTATCGTATCACCTAGTAACTGGGTGGTGGAGTCAGATAGGCAGTTGCTCCATGTAAAATACTGGTATTCAGTTGCATCCAGTACGACTGGAAGCCAACCCCAACATAATTAGGAAAACGCTAGGCAGATGATGATGATGATGATGATGCGTGCAACTGTAATTTCATCTATAATTTTATTGAAATCGAAAAAAACATTGACTGCTTTGTCTCCCCATATTGAAGCAATAAACTCACCAATAACTTTAACTCAATTACAAAATTTACTGTCCACAATGTTCTCATCACGAAATTCATTAGCAATAAACTTTGTATTACGCATAATCAATGGCAGGGGGTACTTTCAGTAGTGTGTAGTGACTCATTCTGAATGTCGTGAATACGGGGGAATTTTGATGGGTAATCGTTTAATGAATGAGTGGAGACGATTAAGTTGAATTTTATTGAGTTTTGGATCGACACTTTACAAGGAAGGTTTTCGGTGTCGTGTATCAGAGTGGGTAGTAGAAACTGTTGTTGAATATTTGGTATGATTGTTATCATTTTTGTTGGTGAGTTTTAATGGTGGAGTTGTTGCAGTATAGCAAAACAAATTGCTTCTTCTTCATCACGATAGTCTTTCTCATTCTAACTCATTTTCTTATTTATAATTCGAGCCCGTCCTTATCACTTAGCGTAAGCATAACCAGCCTATAATGTCCCCACTGCTGGGACACAGGCCACCTCTCTCCATATCACTTACTTCCTGAAATTCTTACTTTCTCATAGTGACTGTATTCTTTTAGCCTTGCTTGGATCACACGTCTTACCCTTATGTAATATTATTAAAATAGTAAAACAGACCTTCCAATTTACAAGAAAAGTAACGCTTTTTCTTTTGTTGTCTCCTTTAACCCTAATACTCGTAGTTGTAATATTTATGTATTTAATAATAATAATATATTTTAATATTTTTAACTATTAAATATAGTAATATTTTACTGCTTGTATGTTCACAACACAAATTGTATTACGAAAATAAGTCTAAGCGCGAAGACTTGTTATTGGCTATCTGTCGCCTATTGTTTCCTTTTTTGTTTGTTTTTTTTTTAGCTGAAAGTCTTTCATACTGTAATAAATAAATAAATAGACATAATAAAAATAGATATAATAAATAAATAAATAATAGAGGCTCTCGTTGCTGGATCAAAGGCTTGATTTCGGAAGCGGTACTTCTGGACACGGCTCGAAATGTCCGGAGGTTCTTGGTTCCTCTCTCTAGAGCCCTAACCGCGAGTAGCTTTTTTTTTTTTTTTGAGGATGGGAAATCATCAATTGATTCCTCCCGCTCTGGGTGGAGCAGGAGGGAGTGTCAGACTCTTACTGACTAAAACCCACCCGTGTTCCTTCCTTAGCCCTTTATGTTCCAGGGCAGCGGTAACCCTTTCAGACAATCCCGCTACCCACCGCGAGTAGCTTGGACCCTATTCCCGATACCGGTGGGCTACTATTTTTTATATTTTTAAATTATTTTTTTTTCATTTTGTTTATAAAAATATTTAAAAACGTAATCAAAAAGTATTTAAATGAAATAAAGGAAAAAAATAAATATAAATAATTTGGTTTCGTTTTTCATGGATCCTTTATCAGGGTATATTACAGGTTGCTTAAATGTAAACAAAATTAAGATTTGCATTTACCACTCCGTATTAACTTCATCCTATGCCATGCCAATTCTCTTGAGCCCTTAGTTGTCTTTTAAAATAAGGTGGACTGGGCTATGCCGATCCAGAATAATTGTCGAAATTAAATCTAGGTCTATTAAATGACAGAATTAGATACTAGCATTCCTTCTTTAACGGCTGTTATATCATTTCAATTGGCTGAATCACTCCTTGGTTTTATTTGCTATTAACTAAGCTGGTTTATGGTACAGCAGCTGCACTGGTTTATGATTCTTTTGTCTTGAATTAATTAGATCTAAGTTTATTATTTGATTAGAGATGAGGATTAGTCTAGTTCTTAAACTGTTTAGGAATTGCTGTTGTCAATCGTTCGCATTGTTGGGTTATTTTAATTTGACGCTTTGTCATCTTTAAGTTCAGCTCCTTAATGGCTGATTCCTATAATTTACGGACCGTTATTGGTTAAAATTAAGACTCTTGTAACTTTATCAATAAAGACCTCGTAGCTTTGCAAAGTAGACCCTGCCATATAGAAGTAGCTATAACAGGTAAAATTAGCTTACGAATCAATTTATATGTCCAGTTTGGTACTAAAATGCTACCATCGGTAAGCGATTTGTTTTGTTTAGGAACCCCGCATAAGTATTACGTACGTGCATCGTTTTCAAGTTTTATTTACGTCTTTAGTGCCAATTTATGTATTTATCAGGATAAAATTATCGTCATCATCATTTGTAATTTTTCATCTGAAATATGTGATTTCAGTTGAATTCAATGAAAAGCTAGTAGGTATGTTTTAAACGTTTTTTCGACAATTTACCGTCCATCTTCTGTTATTAAACTAGTAACTTTAAAAGACAGACTTATTTAAGTACTTCTCTCTTGTTCCGACTATCAAAAAGTGGCACTACGTCTTTCTCAAAAGATAAACAGCAGGAATGACCAAAAAAAAAACAATTTTATTGAACAAAACAATTGCTGACGATGTTAAATGATAATTCATCACCTCACTTTTCACAGAACCTTTCAAATGACACCTACATACAGATTTTTTCTAACGCAACATTTATTTATTACCAAAACGTGTCTACACGCGTTAACCAATTTAACCTCACACTTGAAGCAAAGGAAAATGGCTCTTCAACCGATGTCAATAAAGTTGGAGAAGAATGCATATCATTTTGGGGAACGCGTGACGTTTCGACACCGGACGCAAGTCAACAATTACCTTCCTGTTGTGATAACGGTATCCAGGCTAATTACCGGTAAAGTGTTACAGTTAACAGATTTTTTGTTGTAATTGCAGTCAAATTCCGTACTAAATAGGTACATTTTCTTTTGTAAAGTTAATTTGTTCATATTTGTCATTTTACCAATTAATGACAATCTTTGAGTTATAATGATTTTATATTTATGATTTAATTTGACATTTAAATAATTTATAATGATTAGTTAAGTAATTGAATTTGATGTGATGACAAATAATCACAATTTGACATTTTAATTTGACGTTAGTTAATGTGACATTGTAATAAGTTATGACATTATCAATTTCAAGTTGAAATGTCAAAGTCAACGTTCTCTATCGTTTGTCAAACTGAAATACGCTGACATGAGTTCGTTTATACAATAATTTTATTAACAGGCTTGCGTGTTAATGATTACATTTAGTTTATGACTGTTTACATTTTTTATTACAAAATGTTTTCATATTACAAATACTTTATGGTCGTTTTATTTACCGGGGTTTGAATTTATGGTCAAGGGGAATTAATTTGTATTTGTTAGTATTTAAGTGTTTCCGAATTAAATTGAAGTAGAAAAAAAATACCCATATTTGTAAAAAAATACGTAATTTAAGTCATTTGAATTGCACGCAATACCTTCTCCCTCTGTCTTCTTAATACAATATAACACCTAAACTATTGCACTGATTAAATAATTAATTGATGAAATCATAAAGTAGTCTCAGCTTACTACGCCATTACTTTAGTTCAAGAAGAGGTCTTGAAAGGTAGCTTGGTACCTAAAGGAGTACTAAGTACAGGTAAACCAAAAACCGGCCAAGTGCGAGTCGGACTCGCCCATGAAGGGTTCCGTTACGTTACGATTTATGACGTATTAAAAAAAAACTACTCACTAGATCTCGTTCAAACCAATTTTCGGTGGAAGTTTATATGGTAATGTACATCATATATTTTTTTTAGTTTTATCATTCTCTTATTTTAGAAGTTACAGGGGGGGGGGGGGACACATTTTACCACTTTGGAAGTGTCTCTCGCGCAAACTATTCAGTTTAGAAAAAAATGATATTAGAAACCTCAATAACATTTTTGAAGACCTATCCATAGATACCCCACACGTATGGGTTTGATGAAAAAAAAAATTTTGAGTTTCAGTTCTAAGTATGGGGACCCCCAAAATTTATTGTTTTTTTTCTATTTTTGTGTGAAAATCTTAATGCGGTTCACAGAATACATCTACTTACCAAGTTTCAACAGTATAGCTCTTATAGTTTCGGAAAAAAGCGGCTGTGACATACGGACGGACAGACAGACAGACAGACAGACAGACAGACAGACAGACAGACAGACAGACAGACAGACATGGCGAATCCATAAGGGTTCCGTTGCCATTTGGCTACGGAACCCTAAAAACGTATAGCATAATCAGCCTATAATGTTTCCACTTCTGGGACACAGGCCTCCTCTCTTCGAGAGGGATTGGGCTCTAATCAACCACGCGGGCCCAGTGCGGGTTGGTGGATGTCACATGTCTTCGAACTTTTGGATCTATAACATGCCGTTTCCTCACGATGGTTTCCTTCACTGTGTTGAGAGCAGGTATGCGCTTCGGTAATCTTCGCGTTTCCGAATTAGCACGAACGTCGCGCCACAGAGTAACCAAGAAGTTTTTTTGGATTGCATAGAGTTGTTAATCTATAATATACTTAATGGAAAAATATTGTTTAAGATCACGCTACCGATTTGGGGCAACCTGTAATGATAGTTGTGTTGGGAAAAATACATAATTTTGTAAACAAGGTAACACAAAATTGTATTTTATATTTGTAACAATTGTAATAATTGTATAATTGTAACAGCACTAACAGCTCTATATTAGGTCTCATCATTTATTTCGTATTTCCGAAGATAGACGATGATTCCCGAAGCGCATAATTTCCTGTGGGAAGCTGTACATAGATTTTCAGAACGGCAAATTAAAAGCTTTAGAATTGCAAGCACAGTTACTTAGTATGAAACAGTTTACAGCCTCATTTCTTCAGGCTTAAGATTCTAATGAAGGATTAACTATTATACTTCTTTGCGTATGTACCTTGAAAAGCTCAAGTAAGACGTTCAATGTGCCCATATTAGTATTGAATGCAAAGCCAGTGACTTAGTGAGTTTTCATTCAAAAGTGCTTGTTTGTCAACCATTTCGCAACTCAGTGAGAAAAATTCTTTGCGAGTTCCCCTGTAATTTGAAATTTCAGCTTTAGGATGGGAGAAATAGGGTACAAAATTAATGGATTGGTGGTTGTGGAAGCTTAAACTGGTATCTATTGAGAGGTTAATAGCCAAATACATAAGGTGTATAAATGTCCGACACATTTAATGCGCAGTCGTAATGTAGAAGGGTACAAGTTGTGAATTGAAATTATGAGTAATTTTTATGATATAGGAACAGTATATTTATTATGGATAATGGGTTTACAAATCAATTTATTTTTATGTTAATTTACTGGTGTAATTATAAAAAAATAAAATAAAATAACTTTACTTCAGACCTTGATCCATGTGATGTTAGTAATACATACTACTTATACGCTATATTAGTAACAAACGAAAAACAAGATTTAATTCATATATGTTTACATGTACGGGTATATGTGCATTATATTAATGTGCATGACAAAACAGATCTTTTAATTTAACTTCTGAATAAATGGCATCAGAATTAATCCAATAAACACATTAAATTATTTTTCTTACTCGTCGAGGTCCCATACCCTGTATACAGTAAGTTATTCGAACATTAAAATTGTAAATCTTTTCACAATTTCCTGTGTTACAAGTAGTTACAAGTAGTAGTGGACAAAATTGACAACTTTTTATGTTTGAGTACGAGGCTTTTGACTACGTTGCATGTATACAATTTTTACATCTTTTTTTATTTGTAATGTGCGTTTTGTTTCTGCAGTATAAACAATTTTTCTTTCTTTATCTTTTCACTTGAAACCATAGATTATACACTATTATATAAACCATTAAATATAAGCACTTCATGTTCACTATATACTCGTATAAGTACTTGATACTTCATCACTAATTTACTAATCGAAAGAACAATGTGTGCATTTTCAAGCACCCACTCAAAATAATTACTACATTCTAACAACTGATCACTAATTTTAACAGATTTTCCAGGTATTTAACAAGCACTTATCAATGAAGTACCGCAGCCCACGTCAAACTATGTAGGTACAGACGCCAGCACATCAAGCTACTACGATCTATCAAATTTCCTTAATAGAGTTTCAACTTTATCGCTAAAACATTAGGTTCAAAGTTTATTGGGAAAGGACAATGTCCAAATTGGCCCTGTGCAATAAAGAGTATCAGATTAAACGATAATTAATCGCCTATTTTATTATTTAAGTTGCAAATACTTCTGTATCACGGACTAGCTGTATTCCAAAATGTACTTTTAATAGAATTTAACGTGACTAATAACATGAGATCGCCATCTTCGCCTAATGTCATGTTGTGTCAGAAGTGAAATAGGGATGTCCAATCAATTATAATCGATTGATTGAATTATTATTCGATCGATTGTGTTTTCTTTTCTAAAGTGTATTTTTAAAAACCTAATAAGAATACTTTATGTATGCAGTCATACTCCAATTTAAATAGGTAGTAAGAATAATATTATACAGTAATCAAAACTTTTTATTTTGATTATCTAATTCATTTTTACGACAATTAATACAAAAATAACATTTCTCTTTCGGCGTAAAATAAACCATTGTCATACATAGGTACTTGTAATGTTTATATGACAAAGGTGATGTAACAGACAGTTTGAAATAATTTAAGAACACAGTAAATCTTAATCGAAAAAATCGATTATTGGTGTGGTGTCGTACTACATCCCTAGTTTTGCTGTGAACGTCACGTCGCGTCGTTAGTTTAAATGCATTTTAATTTTGCACTTGCATCCACTTTTTAGAAAAACAACTGCATAGGTACCTAATTATCTAGGTAGGTATTATGATATTACCTACTTTTCAGTTTCTTAAAAATCACTCAGAGCTATGAAAAATCGTAGGTACCTACATTTAATATTCGTTGTTATGGTTAGATTATAACCTCAAAATCTGATACTTTTTTTGAAATATACCTTTTTTGCAGCTAGTCCGCTACAAATACAAGATCTTTTAAGAATCTACTAATGATAGAGAATACAATACATAATTATCCGATGCTCTTGGCTCCAGGGCCAACAATGTATGGACGCAGAGCAATGTCCTTTGACAGTTTCGGGTAGCTTGACCTGCTGGCATCTGTACTATAATCATCAAAGCATTCCGTGAATATTTTCACTTCAGTCTTCAGTTTCGTATTGTGAATGACACAAAGGGCTAACAGGAAGCTAGGTATACAGTTAGTAAACGTTCTAGGAATTCCTATGATCTTTAGGCTATAGGTATTCAAAGAGATTTGCTAAGCCATTTTGTATCAAAATTAACGTGTTTCCTTACTGCGTTCACAGAAGATTGTTGGCAATTGAAATGAGTTTCGGTGCGTGGAGATTTTGATTTTACAGTGCGATTTGTGTAACTTTATTGGAGTAATAGGTGCATAGAATCTATGTTTTGTTATTTTTTGGGATTACGTTGTACAGACATTTTAAATGTTTTTTTGAGTAAATAGGCAGTTATGTTTTGTTCATGCAGTAAGTTTATTTAACAATTATGAATTAAATTTTTGTATACAAAAAAAAAATAAAAAATAATAAGAGCTTGCAAATAGTAGTCTTTAAAAGCACACTTTTTACTTAAAACCTTCTTGTACCGTTTGCCATTTCATGAATAACAATGATCATGCAAGAAAATAATACCGGTAGAATTGCACTTAACCCGCTTGCGTTTTAGGTTACCTTGCTCAGTCATGTCCACTACCAAACTACTAAACTCAAACACAAAGCATTTATTTCAATTAAAACATTTGCAGGCACTTTTGAATTGTCAAAATTAAATAGTCGGTCAGTTAGTCCGAAAGTTGAAGCTAGTTACCCATTCCAAAACGTAGATCTCTATGGAGAAGAATGTGCAAGAAACTCTAAAGACACTTTTTTAAATCAAGATATTACAAAATCCTAAAATTTGTAAAATTTGCTCTAATGTACAGACGCCAGCAGTTCAAGCTACCCGAAACTGTCAAATTTTTCCAATCAACCTTGAACCTTAATGCTTTAGTGATAAAGTTGAAAATCTATTAAAGAAATTTGACAGATTGTAGTAGCTTGATGTGCTGGCGTCTGTACCTAGGACAGTAATTAGGCGAGAGGCGCGCTTTTATCCACTGTTTGCTACAACTCCCTGTCATACTCATACAAATGCAGGAGAGAGAGCGCCGCTCCAGAGATTGGTTTAAGCTTACAATAATAATTTTAACGATATCGATGTATTTGCCCTGTCTAAACAAAAATTTAAAAAACAAATTATTAACCTCCTTGTTCAAAATTTTTAATTATTTTATTATTATGTATGTATTCATTAAGTAGGTATGTATTAACAATCGGGTTTTAAGATAGCGAAATAATTGTATTGTTGTTATATATTGATCTTATTTAAATTTACCAAAACTGTATCATAAATTAGTAACATGTGGAAACGTAGTGTATTGTACATTTACTTATAGCATACAGTATTTCTAAATATAATATACAATGTACGATTGTTTGTTTTCCTAAATAAAATAAAATAAATAAAATCCTAACTACTACATTGGGGTAGGGGCAGGAGAATTAGGATGACCAATACAAAAAAAAAAAAATCCTCGAACCAGGTAAGTCTCATTTATCAGCTCACCATTGGAATATCTTCAAAAACCTCCCTCGATTATAATCGGTTATAAATATCCTCTTTTCATACTTTCAAAAGTGTCGTACTGTAACTAATGCCTATTACGATTGAGACAGAAACTCTATTAAGACGAGGCGGAGCATGAAATCGGTCCTACCTGCCAAGTGCTGATTGTTATAGCAAAGTGCATATTATACCAGTAAGTTCGTAGTGAACGTTATGTGAGTGGGACTTTGTCGAAGACGTTTTGGTTTGTCGGGCTCTTGGATTTAATAATAATGGTTCGAAGCATATTTGAATGGCTTTAGGTTAAAAAAAATTAATGACCTGCTTGGGTCAATTTATCTGGAAGGTGATTTGAAAGGTATTGTGAAACCAGTCCAAGTTCTTCAGTTTATTGTTAAGTATTTTGAGCACAGACCTACATATTATTATTTTCTAGGTTATGGATGTATATTATGCAATGTATCTGTAGGATTCCTTTCATCATCTATTATATATTTTATGGCAAAATCGATTTTCGTGTCTGTCTGTGTGACGAGCGTGTTGTTCTTCTAATCTTCTCACCGGATTTTGATGCGATTATCACCATCATTTAGAGAATTTATTCCGGAAGGTTCAAGTTTAAGTAATAAATAAAAAAAATATATAAACCTTCCGAATTGAGAACCTCCTTCTTTTTTGAAGTCGGTTAAAAATATATTAACATTAAACTTACATAAATAAAGAAATCTCGATGCTTGATCAAGTCGTTAAAACCGTCAAACTAAAACTCGACTCAACTTGAGTTTGAGTTTCTTAGTGCATATTCTACCTGTTACCTATATTACTATTCACACAATCTAGAAAGCTTCAAGAAGTACTTGCTATAGTAGGTAAACATTCTGCTATACTATCACACAAAATGTGGCAATCAAATCCATCCACTCTGTTAACTTAGCAATTTAAAATATAGTTCCCATTGACATTTTAAAAGTACTATCGAATAAACACGGATAAGTGTGCAAGCGCAGCGATTTATGATAATTCCTGTGTTGTCGATTACTTCGAGTGGCTATTTATGTCAAGAAGTGTCGGTTACGTCGGTTAGTCACAAGTTGGATGGGACTTGCCTATTTGTGGGTGAGGAAAAGGTATTTGTGAGTTGTTGAATTTCGGATTGATGGCGTTTGTGTTTTGTTTCGCTTTGCATTTTCATCTTGTGTATTACGATTATGACCTTTGCTAAAAGCCACGAACTGTTTAGCGACGGCATCCAAATCGCTTGTTGTTAAACCATAATAAAATATAAATGATATAATAATATGTGATCTAAGTATGTTGAACGCTTTGCTTTGTGTAAATTATTACATCACCACTGCTCTTAAAAAGGTGAAGGAAAACATTGTGAGGAAACCGGCATGTCCTAGAACCAAAAATTCGAAAACATGTGACATCTAGCTACCCGCACTGGGCCCGCGTGGTGGATTACGGCCCACTCCCTCTCACAGAGAGGAGGGTTGTGTCCCAACTGCGGGAACATGACAGGCTGATTATGCCGCGGGTTTTGCACTTAGGATCTTTTCTGGGCCAAATTCCCTGATAAAAAACCTGTGCTATTTTATTAACATCGCATTTTTTCTTGCTGATAATGATTTGGTTTACATTACTCTTATTCCTGGTTACCTATCGTGTCAACCCAACAATATTAGAATTGTTAGGCCTTGTTTAAAAATGTTTGCACTGTGCTACTCAGGGGCGGATCGTGAATTTGTGGGGCCCTGGGCTGAAACTACTTCGGGGCCTATCTAAGTACTCAACTAATAAAACTTTTTTTTCATGAATCGCTTGTTATTGTTATTATTGTTATTCAAAAATATAGATTTCAAATTTCAAGTTAAAATTCTTATTCGTATGAAGTTATAAGCGATTTAGTAAGTGCCCTTCGGTACAGCACTGTTCTGTCACTTTTTTTTTTAAACGCGTTTTTCTTGAAACAATTTTTTCGAAACGGTGTACACTCTAGCTTAGTCGGATGATAACCTGTGTATCAGCTAATACCTCCGCTACTTTTTAAGTTATATTTTTGTAAAATATGAAAAAAAAAACTCATGAATGCATGTATAAAATATCCTAATAGTTTCAAATAAATAATATTCATTTTTTATACCTTAAAAAAATTAATTTAATGAAAATAATAATAATAATAAATGTTTATTTCAAAAACTTACAATTAAATTACATATTCATATGGGAATTTCCATTTAAGTATTAATTTTACTTGTGTTAGGAAAATTCCGCCCATCCAATCGTTACAGTGCAAGTTATAGAATAGACAGCCCAGTTGATTATGTAAAAAGGTTATACAAATCAATTAAAAAATAAAATTAAGTGAAATAATAAGCATGAAAACATCCTTTTACACGTATTTCCCCCGTTAACTCAATTCATAGAAGTATGCAATTTTTCATCAATGTTTTCTTATGACGTTATCCCGTAAACATATCGTCCGTAAACCGACTTTACAGACAACTATTTTTTAAATTCAAATTATCGCCTATTGTTTTTAGCGGGGTTTGGAGGCCCGCCGTAACCTCGGGGCCCTGGGCTGCAGCCCAAGCAGCCCTTAGGTAGATCCGGCCCTGGTGCTACTGATTACTTGATATTGCTAAATAAATACTAAAGTGCGAACGAAGGCATTGTGCTATGTACAGACGCCAGCACATCAAGCTACTACAATCTGTCAAATTTCTTTAATAGATTTTCAACTTTATCTGTAAAGCATTATGGTTCAAGTTTGATTGGGAAGATTTGACATTTGATTTGTTTCGGGTAGCTTGACCTGCTGGCGTCTGTACTTAAATCACATTTTTTTTTACTCGCCATTAATGTCCCAGTGCTGGCCAAAGGTTCTCCCTACTCTTTTTCTACCTCACTCTGTCCAGAGACTTTATTTAATAACATTTACGAGTACATAAGACTTAAAACTATTCGAACTTTCATCCATCGAACTATCGCTCCACATTCGACAACATATCTTCTTCGGTCACCGATAAGCTGTCTTCACACGACCATACTATCAATATTTGCTCTCAAAGATTTTTGAGTAATTGCCTTACCTTAAATAGTTAGCGACGTGTGTGAACTCACCATTACCTGCAACTTAGCGGTATGTTTAGAAACTTGTATTTCACTTTGACTTAGATACCGCTAATACAGTTTTATGGTGTTCAATATTTAATGTTTTGAGTAAAGGTTGTTTGGGAAATGTATGGATGGTTGCATGGAAATGGTGTGTAAGTATTTTGTAAGGCAGAGTTGATTAGATATTGTAGTGCTAAGCCGCTAGCCCTTTCATTTATTGCATCACATCCAAGTTCTAACCCAGTATTTCGCCTCTCACCTGCTGTCATTCGTGGTGACTGTCAAATGACATTAGTGACATCTACCAGAAAACCAACTCTTGTAATTTAAAACGTTCAAAATCTAGCCGCAGTCTCATCCTGGCGACAAAAAAAAATACAAAAACTTGTCAAAAATGTAGAGAAATTAGAGGTATTTTTGACAGACTGAGACTGAGATCAGACTGTAAGCGTTCCTAAAATTGCGGGAATTGCCCCTCTGATCACTGTTAGATAGATACTCTACAGCCGGGATACACGTCAACTAGTTAACTATTTCATTATATCTGGATTTGAGAAAGTTTGTCAACAGGAAATGATTATGCATAACTTCTTAGACATTTGGCCCGTGTTCCTCCAATGCAGCTATTTGCTTAAAGCTTCGCCAAAGTCATCTGAATGAAACCGACCAATCGGTGACAAAACAAAACAATTAGCACCATCTCGCGGCAAAGTTTTCAGTAAGGAAGTCCTTTGACAGCGAATTAAACTAACAGACATACAACTAGGCCACTACTTTTTTGCCATATTTCCCGGTTCCTTGCGTCCCTCATCGAGGTGTTTCTTGCGACTTTGACGATATTATCAACCCAACGCGCTTTTGGACCACCAGGCCGTCGAATCAGGCGAAGATTGTATACAATGTTCATAATATTATGAAGATTACATACAATCTTCGCCTGATTCCAATAGGCCCGCTCAGTCTGCTTAGCAAGATATAAGCAATATTGCCCTAATGATAATAATAAATGATTTTATTTCCGTAAGTAGGTTTGTGCAAACGTAATCATATGAATCACGTCAATCATATTTTTAAAACTAGATGAGGTCGCTGACTACTTTGAGAGGCCGAAGCAGACTCAGAGGTCTCACACAGTCTCTTTTAAAATCCAGACATAATTTTGGTCAGATCATGTGAAGACCATGTAGATTTGTGTCCGAAATGGTCTTTTGAGGAAAAAACCACACAGACTGAGTGGACCTGCCGGTCGATTCTGGAACCATCTCACCGTGAAAACTTAGGTGAAGTGAGCTGTCAATAGTGTTAATCCCTAGCATCATGTGAACTGACAGCTCACTCCACGCTCATTTCACCTACGTTTTCACGGTGAGATGGTCACAGAATTGCAATGCTGCACAGTCAGTGCACGCATATGTCAGTAATCTTCCAGCTCAACGCGGAACTTAAGGAGCCCAACGATTCGACAAACAAAACCAAAAGAAAGACATTTGGGTAGGCCGCATAATACGGTTTCTTTCAAAAACCATTCTTGCATATGAACAATTTCAGGTATGTTAATGTAACCCTAATTCACAGTACTTTAAATCCCTTTCCCACAAACTATTTGTATTAAAAACGACCGGAAGGCACTTCGAAATGGTAAAAGCGGAAATGGATCGGTTGCTTGTGAGTTGGTAACACTATTAGTCAGTGTTGCCCACCTTATAGGATGTTAGCACGCGATGTGTTGGTTTGCTTTAATATTCTTTTAGTGTAAGAACATTGTAATAAGTTTAAATCACTTTTACATTTGAATTTGTTTGTTTAAGAGATTTTCATGCTGTGTTAGGAAATTGGAGTCAATGTTTTTACATTGCCGGTTCTGGCGGTCTACTCCGAAGTAGTATCGGCCGAATGTTCAGCCGTTTCCTGCTACGAAGTTACTATTTTTTAATCTTTATTAATAAGAACTAAGGTTCTTAGTATTGGATTACAATCTAGCCTAACAGACTTATAAGCAATATAACTCTAACTTTATATTTTACGAGATAGATTATATTATAACTAAGAATAGTAAAAAGTTACTATTTGGTTCGGTCGGTTCCGATCCTACACTCCTACACTCTTTCGAATATTGACTATGGTCCCGATCCCGACCCAACTGAGCCGATCCGAACTTTTTTCGCATTTTTCAATAATATTCGGTTCGGCCATGTGTCGGTCCGATCCGAACATTCGCACTTTGCACTTCGGAGTAGGCCCCCAGATTCGGGGTCGAAGTCTTTTTTACTGATAATTTTCTGGAGTAGTTGTCAAAGTCAAAACGTTTATTGCGAACTAAGGTGGTCTTCTTCTTTTCGTTTTCGTGTCGATGGTACTCTTCATCGATATTATATTGTTTGAGCCCAGGAGGTGGTCACGTTAATTGTGGCATCAGTGGCATTCATTAGGTCATCCAAGGTGCAGGTGAACGGGCACTTAGGGCTCTCCAGCAAGTGGGGCATGGTCTGATTAGAGGCACCTCACTCGCACTGGGTATTGGATGGGTCAGTAATCCTCCATTTCGGCAAGTTGTGTCTGCAGCGCCCTACTTGGGTACGCAATCGATTGAGAGCTTTCCATATAGCCCACTGCAGGTCACGGCCGAGAGGCAAATGTTGGTGTTATGTTATGTTAATCCTTATGACGTAGCAGCCTTTTACAAGCATTGCAATTTTCATTCGCCTGCCTTTATCATCCTAAAGAAGCATGCATTAAATACTATTATTACATAATTATTTGTCCTAAGGACAAAAATCAAAATCCAAAGCCATTTATTCAAATTAGGCTGAGAATCAGCACTTTTCGAACGTTAAAATTACAAAAGACAGTCCCCCAAAACACCCGCCCTTCACCACTTCCTAGTGCTTTCGCTGGGAAGAAGAAGTGGCGCAACAAACTCCCTAACAGCACAGCAGCTGTCTGTTCAGTTAGAAAATACTTGATTGTATTCAATACTACGTATTTAAAGTAATTAACATTACAAGACACAGAACATTAAATTATTTGCCATATATGTCAGCTAGCCACGCCAATACACCGTTAAATTTTGATCGTTTTAATCCTTAAAAGGGGTCATTGTGTTCATCATTATGAACAACTTTTACTACAGGACCAACCCTGAAATCGTGAAAAAGAAACATCAGTTGATCCATCATGTTCGCATAACTCGCTATAATGTATGGATCAATTGATTTCTTTTTCACGATTTCAGGGTTGGCGAGAATGCGCTCTTATTGCGTATCCTACTGCTTCGCGTAGTCAAAGAATTCAAGAATACTAAGGTCTATAATTGGTTTAGCACTCAATTTTGAACATAACTACAACTGCACTGCCGACCAACCCCTCGTGAAATTACGTGGATAAGTGTACTAAAGGCAAATTCCCGTAATTAAAAACGTTAAAAATCTAGTCACGTGCTCACCTCACCGACAATCAATGTCAAAAACTTGTTTAAAATGTATGAAAATTATAAGTATTTTTGACAGATTGAGACTGAGATCAGAATGTGAACGTTCTTAAAATTACGAGAATTAGCCCCCTGATACCAGCCGATTTATTCTGTAAAAAGTCACCGTAAAAACTTAGGTGAAGTGAGCTGACAATAATGTATAATGTAATCCCTAGCATCGTGGAATCACTTTAAGCTCACTTCACGTTAGTTTTCACAGTGAGATTTTTACAGAATAGATCGGCTGATGATGCTACACTGCTAGTCAACTTTGTTTACGTGTGTAATCCAACTGAATTCCAACCTTTCCACGTAAATTCTCAGTATAATTAATATCAGTGGTTCCGTGTATCCACTTGACACAATTCCTGGGATTCGTCGGCTCCTGCAGCCAGAAATTGGGTGGCGTATGTTTGTAAATGTTACTGTTTTTTTTCGCATTTTTCCTGAGCGTAGCTTAAATTGAATGTTTTTTTTTTAAATGAAATACTTGATTTTACTATTTGAAAGTCTCAAAACGGTGAAGGAAAACATCGCGAGGAAACCGGCATGTCCTAGATCCAAAAATTCGAAGATATGTGACATCTAGCAACCCGCACTGCGCCCGCGTGGTGGATTACGGCCCACTCCCTCTCTCAGAGAGGGGGTTTGAATCTATTTCCCACCAAAGCCGTATTTAGGAAGGGGCCTTTATTTGGCAGAATTGTAAACTTCGACCTTGGATTCGCTGATTATTATTTTTTTACTGGCAACCAATCCAACAACGTTTCTCGTGTTCAACTGCCTTGTTATTTAAACGAGGATCAGTTTCGTCAATACAGTGTCTCTCCATGACACTACTCATGCACATACTTTGGTTCAAGAATTATGAAAAAATGTTTACAACCACTGCGTTCCACTTACAACCGCAATCAACATGCTATACCTGAATTAACTGCGGCAATTAAAACAGGGGTCACAAGCACTAATTAAGGCTGAAACTCTTAATAAAAAGAAAGAAAAAAAATCTTATAAGAACCTCCTTAAGCACCATTGACCCCGCAATACAGGGATTATGACGTCACAAATCCTATCTAATTACATGGATGACGTAAACAACGTTCCCTCCCCTATTTAAACGTTGAATGTGCTTCCCCGTCAGAACTACGGTGCACGTGCGACACTCAAGGTCCCACAACCCTTTACACATCCTCTCAAGCTTGCAATTAAAACGAAAAACAGAGAGAAACAACGCCATACTTATTCAACAAGCCAGAAAGAGACAACACGCCTCATTTACCCAAGCACTTTTATTTCCACTTGCACTTGAGAGGTCGTCGGCCAATCAACGGTCGTGCCGCGCCCGCCTCGCATTGGTCCGTTTGAATAGAGAATATTTTTTCGAAAAAGGAACAAAAGCCGAGGGTAGGTAATAGCGAGTTTTGTTTTATTCGAGTGGCATTTCGCATTTGAGTGGAGGAGGCCGCACGGAGCGGACGTCTCAACTTTTAATTACCTTATATTTTTGCTATTGTTTCTTTAAGGACACTCATACGTTAAGCTGGCTTTTCATTTTATGATGTTCAACATTGTTATTTTATTACACGGAACTCGTTTAGTACTTGAGTGTGGGGCTTATTACAAAACAAGCAAATTAGCTATGTTTATTTCGTACTAACCACTATCTTGTGTTTGTCAGGAACTGGCTTCATTCAAGTGTTTGTAGTCAAAGTACGGGATACATTTCATGTCTCTTCATTCATAGGCAAAGGAAGAGAGGTTCTTGTAATGTCAGTATGGATGGGACATCCTGTTCACGAATTATTTATTTATTAAATCTATCAAAGCCTCTAATATCTTTAAGAACCTTTGAAGTTTTAAGTAGATTTTTAGTCTATTCATCATTCAGTCTGCCTGGCCTTTTCCCAGCTGTGTTGGGGTTGGCTTCGTGTCTAACCGGATGTAGCTGAATACCAGTATTTTACATGGAGCGACTGCCTATGCGACCCCCACAACCCAGTTACTGGGTAAAACGATACTCCTTAAACCTTCATTCTTCATAAAAACGTTCATAAGCAATTGATCGGTACATCAGGCGACCAAAGGGCTGGCTCTTTTTTCGGCCAATGAATCAGCATTGCCACCTACATATTCATAGCTGACCTCGAGGTCTTTACCATTTCCGTTGTACATAAAATTTGGTTTAGTTTCCCACTAGACTTTCTATGGTTTCGTGGGCGCATTTATGACCATAGGTACATATATTGGAATTCTGAAATAGAATTGAAGCAGATAGCAGTCAGGCAACATGTCCGTTTGCATCATTCTGAACTCGGGTACCGGGATTTTAAAATAGGTCTCTACACATAAGAGTGGCTGCTAAATATGAGTTCTTAGGCTGGTTTCTTAAGTCTGTCAATTAAGAAATTCTTAGCAAGTTTGGAATTGTATCTGAGTATGGGTTTCTTAAACCCGGACCAGTGAATCTACTTGCTTAATCTCAAGATAACAGGCCCGAGTAACGACTACAGATAATTTATGAAAAAGAACCACTTCTAATACATTTATCATCATAATTTATTAATAAATAATTGCTCATGAGGCTAAGCATTGCCATACAACGTGGTAATGCCGCCAGTCTCTTGGGTACATTACCAGTCGACAGCGATGCGGATGAATTTTTCGTAGCTATATTTTAGTTTGTGTATAGTTTTAGTTAAGTTAGGTTTTAATTTTGTTATTTTTATTAATTAATTAGGTACTGGTTGTTATTTGCTTACTTAATAAATAATTAATCTAAATAAATCGGATACTTTTCAATACGTTATATAAACGTTTTTTGCAAAAAACTTTGTTCATTACATTGATGAAACTGACCACTGCTCTCTCCTTTTTCCAGGAACCTCGCAGCCCCGCGCCCTCAGCTTGCGCTCGGCAACACATCACTAGAGACGTTCACATCACTACACAAAGAGAACTGCCACAGACTAGAGTACCTCGTGGAGCGACAGAAACAGCTGTGTATGCTGTCTGACACTATGATTAAGGTGAGGATCTTAAACTATGAAAATAAGTACAACACACAACATTTTGCAATATGATAACATTAAGTAACTTTCTTCAAGGGCTGATTTTTCAATCAACAGATAATTCTTATTCGTAGAATAAAATTGAAGACTGACAGATTCTGTATGGAAGATCGGTCAAAAACTCAAAATTATTCCTCGGATAAAATTATCTGGCGCTGGAAAAATCAGCCCTAAATTTAATTCTGTTTACTAAAAAACTTAGTGTTGTGTTTTGCAAGTAGTTTGTGCAAAAAATAACTAGCTAGCGACCTTGTAATGTCGTTGAACATTCTCTACTTATAATCAACTTAAAAATAGTTTAACACTCACAAAAAACGCGTTCATATAAACAAGCCTAGATCGTAAATAAATTGCATCTGCAAGTCCGTGCATAAACAATGATTAGGTTCAATACTTGTGTTATATTGTGTGGGCTAGCGCCACGGAGGAGACAGCGAATGGAGTGATACAGCGTGCGAGCTATAACATAAATATGTAGTAAAAATGGGACATATTTTCGCAAAAATATTTTGAATGTTATTAATAATTAAGATGAGATGGAGATGTCGGGATGAGCAGGACTCCTTTAATAAAGGTTGGCCTTTGGGAGCTCTAGACAAAGAGAGGTGGTAGGAGAGTAGGGAGGCCTTTGCCCAGCAGTAGGATATTAACGGTTTCTAAAAAATAAAAAAAATATCAAGAGTTAAAGACAAGTTCATTCACTAAAAAAAAAAAAAAAACATGTTGAAGAAAAACGACAATTGTTCATGTAAATTAGGTGACTCGCTATTACAGTAACCAGTTTAATCCATGAAGGCAGCTATCGAATCCACGAGTTAATTAAATAAATTTCCTTGACAGCAAATTATTGAAATAGACTCTTAGCCTTAAAATTTTGAAGAAAGCACAACTGGCAATATGAAAGTCAAGCATCACTTTCACACTGTAAAATTATGTGCATAGATTAACATGATCACTCCATTATGTAACTACTCCGTGCCACTCGCCTACGCTTGTCACTTGGTGTCGGAAAGTAAGTCAGTTCAATCCTGCCTGCATAAATAACTCGATTAGCTGGAGGTGCTCATACGTGAAAGGACTATAAGGCTTGGTTGAATACCTCTCATTTTTGTATCACGGTCCTTGTTCACACCACATTCCTGATATTTTTATTAAATAATAATAATCAGCCTGTTTCTTCACGATATTTTCCTTTACCGTTTTAAGAGCAGTGGTAATTAAATAATTTATGCAAAAATTTTTTTTTCGTGCTATGTTCCCGATGTTCTAGAACCAAATATTCGAAGATATGTGAGTTCATGTGACATCTACCAACCCGCACTGGGCCCGCGTGGTTTATTACGGTCTACTTCCTCTCACCAAGAGGAGGCCTGTGTTCCAGTAGTGGGAACATTCTAAGCTGATTGTGCTAATCATGGGACGGTACGTCTTCCAGCACAGCAAAAGCCTCCCTTTCTTGAGCCAACATGGACCAATTTCTCATAAAGGCATCAAGTCCGTCTCGCCATCGACGCCTGGTTCTTCCGCGATGCTGTTGGACGTTTCCAGGAACCCATGTTGTAGTGGTTTTAGCCCACAGTTGTATATGAGGACCAATATTGGATACCTGACATCTTTTATGCTTACGGTTGTAGATGCTATTTTGGCACTAGATAAACCAAGTACTGACATGTCTTCAAATAAAATAAAATGTAATTGTGACCTTTAAGATCAAAGAGCCAATCAATCATAGTTACATTTATTTTGTAAAATATTGCGGAATAACCTGAACAGCTGCAGTAGTTTCTTAATCCTACTAATATTATAAACGCGAAAGTTTGTGAAGATGGATGGATGGATATTTGTTACTCTTTCACGCAAAAACTCCAGAACGTATTTGTATGAAATTAGGCACACTGATAGTTTATAACCAGGATTAACACATAGGATACATTTTATCCCAATATTACCACGGGATCGAAACTGTGTGTGGGTGAAATCGCGGGGTGCAGCTAGTCTGAAATATATTGTTGAAGGTAGCAATAATCAGGGCGCTATTCTGATAAAAATACATTATACTGCGATGAGCTTCTTAAGTTCTGAGTTGAGCTGCATGATTGCACTGCGTACAACTACAAATGCGTTCAGCGTTGCGTGGACAGGTTCACCCAATCTGTGTGGTTCTTTTCTCAAAAGACCATTTTAAATCAATCTACATGGTCTTCACATGATCTGACCTAGATTATGTCTGTATTTTAAAAGAGACTGTGACCTAGGAGTTTGTTTCGGCCTTTCTTCTCAGAGTAGTCAAGTAGGAAACGCCGACCTCATGAACAATTATGTTTTAAAACATAATTGACGAGTAAAATTATTTGTACAAGGCTACTTACAGAAATAAAATCATTTATCATTAATTATGGGCTAATAAGTAGCTAAGTGAGCAGTGAGGTATGGTGGCCCAGTGATAATGGCCGTGACTTACGAGTTATAGGTCGCAGATTCGAACCCGGACAGGTGCTTTATTTTGTGTAAATTATTTCATCACCGCTGCTCTCAAAACGGTGAAGGAAAACATCGTGAGGAAACCGACATGTCCTAGAGCCAAAAATTCGAAGAGATGTGACATCTACCAACCCGCATTGGGCCAGCAGCGTGGTGGATTACGGCCCACTCCCTCTCACAGAGAGGAGGCCTGTGCCCCAGCAGTGGGAATGTTATAGGCTGATTATGTAAGTAGCTAAAATAAGAAATAACTACTGCGAGTGATTTTCACTCGGAAATGTTGAAAACGCATTATGAAAAGCAGATTAAAATCTTTAATTAGGCACTTAAAGCCCATGGGATCCCGTTGCATTAATTCCTTGTTTTAGTAACCATGCTATAAATAAAATTAAGGACGCAGGCACTAAAATAGCCGTACCGGTAAACAAAACTGGTTCACAATAAAATTAAAATGATTAAAATCAAATTAAAGGAACTCTTAAAGACAGATACGGAACAAACGACTTTATAAGGCGCTCGTAAAATCGTATTACTAAGAAATAAGGGGACTATTCCGTTTACGCAAGCGTAGGTGGTGATTTCAAAATTAGATGTTAGATTTTGGTATTACAGATCTTCCGATAAACACGTTTTGATGAAAATTTATGTATTAATCCACTGTTACAAGATATACTATATTTTAAACTGATATTGACCCTAATTACCTTTAACTAGTATACATTTCAAGCACAAATTTTGCCAGTGGTCCCAAAAATAAATGGGGCCAAGCATCTTCACGTTCAGATTCTCATCAAAACAGGTGACTAGAAGAGAGATGACTGGTGGAGTCTGAATGTGTACCCGGTTGATGGCAATAGGTTCGCCCCCTATTTATTTTATTTTATTTTATTTATTAAGGGATAATAAACAACTACAACATATGTAACAAATAAGGTTAACAAAAGTTTAGGAACTGGTTTTGGGGTTTAGTTTATTACATGGGACTTAACCAAAACTGGCGGAATGTGGGTGTACATCTCTTCCTAACACTTCAGGGATTACACGTGTAACGTTCATTGATCTAGAGCTATAACAAATCAAATAAAAATCCTTCAAATTCCAAGGTCGGTAATTCATAATATCCTCAGTGGGGTAATTGCGTAACACACTAACAGTAGCAATGGCTTTCATATCGATAGTTCAACAATACTCGTTGCGTTGCTGAGCAGACAAAAACGAACATATGAAGCAATGGATTAGGAATATCCTTCAAAATGATTCAGATTGTGGTTACTAGTGTATTACGCGATCAATTCCTAGGTCTAATCAACAATCTAAACATTGATCCACAAAACCGGTTATTAACTTAATAAGGAACTAAGTAACCAAGATCAATTTAATGACAACGCCCCACAAAGTAACACAAACGATCGCATAAAAGAAAACTGACCCTAACTTTAGCATTAATGACAGTTTTATTTTAGTTAATAAAAACATACAATTACCATTCGCAATTCACTTTGATAACGACATAAAATTTAATCTTAACGATGTCGAAGTTAATTGAGATCTCTTTCTAGATAATGTAAGAATTATTGAATTAATCGGTCTGATTTATTGCCGCCCGAGTCGCGGTAAATAAACGGTTACATGGATTGGGATATTTTAATCATAATATTGCTGTTTGATTTTAATTTGAATACAATTTGTGCGTGACAAGGTTGTCAACGGTTTTGAATATGGCACAGAAGTGCATGCACCAGTAAAATAAAAAATGATAATCTATCTCTATCCGTCACTGCGCCCGCGTGGTGGTCTATGGTCCACTTCCTTTCACAGAGATAAGGCCTGTGTCCCAGCAGCGGGAACATTAAAGGCTGTTTATGTATATAATAATAATAATAATAAAATATTTATTTTCTTCCACAAAGGCGCCTTAAAAATATGATGACACTACAACTTATAAATGCAACTTATGTATGCACTAGTAATCTTAATAATTTCGAAAGATACAATAACATTACATAATAGTTCTCCAGGCCGTATTATGGTCATGGCGGCCAACCTCAACGGAGACTAGCCTTCGGCGCGGGATATATTATAGTGCATAAGTGTGTGCGCAGACTCAGGTGCACTCTCTTATCCCACACTCTCATCAACAACATAACATCACGCCTGGGCTCCTCGAAGGGTTAAGCAAAGATGCACCTAAAGTAAACCCACATTTCACCATTTCAAAAGGTAACCATGTGAATAATCATTTTGTATTTGAGATAGAAGACAACTATAGTCCTAACGGACGTGTGATTGGAAAGGTTCAAGTCCAGTGAACTGATTTAGGCTGCTAATGATGACGATTCAAAAGTTAACTAAAAATTCTTCCATTGGTCAAGGGCCGAAGACGTTAGGATTGTTATAGCAAACTCATCTGTCATCATCATCCAAGATGCAAATTAGTGCAGAAATAGCTTCCTTTACCAAAGCATGCTCTAATAATAGGCCACAAAAAAAATAGAAAATAAAGAAAAACTAGAGCGAGTTTTATGAAAAGGACTCCTCAAAAATCTCTGAAAGGAACTCCTCTCTCGTATTCCACCATATTTAGGTCAGTCCGACCACCCATCCTGGTCCTTGTCGGCTTAATTTTCAGAAACTGCTGCTTTAAAACTTTTAGTTCCCGATTTTAAATATTTGATATTTCGTGTACCGAAGACTAAGCACCGATTTGGGGTATAATTTAAACATTTTACTGCTTCAACTAAATAACTTCCAAGTTGTGATATGAATTTTTATAGCCATTTGATGTCCAGAAGTTTTCGTTAAAGTGTACCGTACAAGGACGAGGAATGTTAAGTATTATCAGAATTCAGAAATATGTAGGTTAATTGTTGAGATTTCTTGGAGTTTAGTAAAGTTTGGTGCAAATGAGAAATTCCAAAACGGCGAAAATTTGGGTAAGAATGTGTAAGGGCAAGTTGCAGTAATCCACAGAAGTATAAAATATATAACATACACCTCATCATTGTTCCACGCACTGGTGAGTATAGACCTCCTTTTGTGTATGTTCTTTAATATACACCTGATCAAGATGAAATCTAGCTTCTTTTTTTATGAATTTCTGTGTTAAATGAAGTTCGACAGCAACAGCGCCAACTTGCACTGGTCCTGTTTGTTAATTTAGACAAAAAACTACCACATCTTGAGATGTCTTTGATACGCCGAAGACAATAGTTACAGAATTTTAGTTAGTAGAGTGAGATGAATGTCGATAGCTATAAGACTAGGGGAAGACCAAAGAAACCGTTCGTTCCCACTAGTACCACCGAACTGTACCACCGGTGGTACTAGCGGGAAAATGTGTTCTCTATAGTACCACCATTTACTTAGTGGTACTAGTGAGACTGTTTGTCCTCTACCTTTGTTCCCACTAGTACCTCCGAACAGAAACACCTGTGATCCTAGCATGAAATCTCGTTCTCTATAGTACCACCACGATGGATGGAATGTGTGAATTATGATGTGGTTAGAAAGGGGGTGGCTAGGGAGATGACGACTAATATGGAAGAAAAATACATTTTGCGCCGACCCCAAATAAATTGGGATAAGATCAGGAGAATGATGATATCTGTAACTATTGTCTTGGCCTAGTTTTATCAATTTGTATTTTAGATCTCTATAGTAATCAGTTTCATCTCTCAAAATTCCAGGTCCTCCAGACTGGTGCGCAGCAGGCAGTGGAAGAATGCCAGCACCAGTTTCGACACAGCCGGTGGAATTGCAGTACCGTAGAGAATTCTACGGATATCTTCGGAGGTGTGCTCAAGTTCAGTAAGTATTTCAATACAAATTTATATGACCTACAGATAATCATTCTAGATCTGGGATCTCGTTTTGTTATGTTAATGAAAACAGTGTGTTTACAGATGATATCCTAGTAAGGATAATGCAAAAAACGCAAACCTTTAATAAAAATCATGATACAAAAAGTAATTTCTGTTATTAAAGTATAGATGTAAAGTAAATCCACATGAGTATGAAGAAGTAATTTGGTGTAAAACAAGACGCACTAGTTTGTACGAGAAGTGCAAAAAAATATACGAAACATTCTACACAAAACAGATCATGATTTTATTATAGATAATATCAACTCATTCTCAAGCTCTTTCCGCAATCCACATACAGAAATATGAAATACCACTCATCGCTCAAGTTCAAAAGGATCGCAGCAAGCATTCCATCTGTTGTTCTTTGAAGTACGTTTACGTCTTTGAACGTTTGTCCATCATCAGGAATGTTTATCTTCCGACAACTCAAGTCTGGAAGACATTTAGAAAATTGGTTCTTGGTCTTGTTAGAATCCCTTATGCCTTCTATTATTTTGTAGTACATCGGAGAGGTTTCTGGGAGCTATGAACAAAATTGTGATTGAGCTAACGACATCTATAAGTTATGATCATTTCAGGGTTAGTATCCAAAGCAGTATCTAAGATACAGACAAAACGATTGTCTTATCAGTTTTGAACATAGATGAAATTGAAGATGACACATTCATTTATTTATCTATTACATCTGTTAACTTTTACTTGTTCATCATTCTCACACAATCGGTTTTACATATTCTTGAAAGAGCTAAACAATAAGTACTTACTTATAAACACAGAAACATGTTTCTTTCATTCTCTCAAGACAATAACACAGCTGATCCATTTGGTTCCCTCCATCCTTCTCAAGCCCAGTTGTGAAAAGACAAGGAGCACAACGATATGCACTCAGTACCCTGTTATTCTTATTAACAAACGAGAATCATCTGAATATACTATTTGACGCGTTCTTCCGTTGCTGATCAAAATCAAAGTTTGTGTATAAGTTTACATCAAGACCAATTTCATAGAACTTCATCGTCTAAGACGTGAAATGTTTATTTTCATATGTCGATTACTTCGTGTGTGTTTTGTTGACGGAGTTGCTCAGTTTGTTTACTGTAAACTACTAACAACGTTGCCAGTTCTATAGAGCTTCTACTCTCCTCTGTTGCCTTGGTAGCATGGGTGTCAGGATGTGTTGTTTGCCTTTTAAGGCATCAAATTTCTTGGTTACTTCAAAGATTACTGGTCAACGAACTTATGCATAGATTTTCAGTTTCATTTTTAGAATTTTAATGGTTTTTGCATATTTTGCTAGTGCAATGCTGATGCATTTGTCTCGTGATATTGTTTTGATAATATTAACAATATTATACTGTTTGAATCAGTGCACATTTTTTCAACGAGAGAAAAATAAAAATGGATTGTTCTTGAGAATTCAACAGACATCTGGTCTCGAGAGACAAAGAAATGTAAAACATGTTTATCTAGAACATTCTTATTAGCTTAGTCTTTTAGATGACCTTTACACGGCTGTTACCTGGATATTATCTGGATGTTTCTAAACTTTTGTTAAGTTTGAGTTTGTATGTTTTATCCCCAATTAGATGCGACTGTTGTGACAAATTCAGCTGTAGTGTGCCATTAGGCATTAGTCCACATAAAGTAATCGTATGTGTAATATCGAAAAGACTTTCTTAATTTGTCATAATTACTACGAGCTTTTACATGAAAATCTTTTATCCAACAACTATGTATGTTGATAACGGTAGTAAACCCAGCGGTAATTTTTTTGGTGCAACTTCTGGTCTTTACGTCAGATAAAAAAAAAAAAATTGCTAAATCTGCAGATTGACCAACATACTTTTTTAGCCAACACTCTCTTACATAGGCCCCATAATTTTCCAGAATCTCGTGAATCAGCATTCGTACACGCACTGTCAGCGGCTGCGTTAGCGCATGCAGTAGCGCGCGCCTGCAGTCGTGGGGAACTCAATGAGTGCTCCTGCGACTCGCGCGTCAGAAAGCGCACGCCGAGGCACTGGCAGTGGGGAGGATGTTCTGAGGTAAGAGTTGGAAGATTTTGAGACCCTGAATTTGTGGTGTAGACTTAAGTTTTGAAAAACTTGAGGCTCCATTCGGACTGCATGCCGGTTCCGTATATGTATTCTAGCTAGGCGCTAGAATAGTCTGAATGGTCTGTATAGAGCATTTGGGGAAGCAAATGTGAAATAAAACATAATCATTGCTTTTTTTCAGGACATAAGATATGGTGAGATGTTCAGTAAAGATTTTTCGGATTCCAAAGAGGATAAAAATACTGATGAGGGGCTGGTGAATTTACACAATAATGAGGCTGGAAGAAGGGTGAGTTATAAACCATTTGAAATTATACACGCAACAATGTCAAGCAGTATACTGCTATAGGCTAAAAATGATGATGGGAGTAAATACAACGTGGCAATGCTGCCAGCCTTTTGGGCACTGTTCGTGTTGACAGCGATGCGGACGAATTTTTTGATGTCCTACGATTGTTTTGCTTTTTCATTTATACATGTTCATATTATTATTTTAAATGTTAGCTTACATTATGTAAATATTATCTTAATGGAGTAAATAATGTTACCTACTGATAGTGATCAAATTACGATCAGCGAAACGTTGCGCACAAAAAATGTTTGAAGCAAAACCATATTTTGTTTTAATTGAAGCTACACCAGCTATGCTTCTTTACGGGTCATGTTATTACAAATACAGCAGTCACATCAAAGTTTTTTTTTAAAGCTTTTATTTAACTTGACTTGTTTTTAAATAAAAATCAAGTTTTACACTGAAAATTAATACTTTTGATTAGCATCGCACTTATTTATCTTGCTGTTCCAGTTTGTATAATTTTTGGCTTTTTAGTACATTACTTATGCTACTATTACATGGGTGGTGAAATGTCGATGTACCAACCCTCAGGGTCAGGCATGATGTAACTTATTCTTCAATTCTATATTCCACAGGCTGTACGCGGTCGCATGCAACGTGTCTGCAAGTGTCATGGCATGTCTGGATCTTGCTCAGTCCGTGTCTGCTGGCGTCGTTTGCCGCAGCTGCGGATGGTCGGTGACGCGCTGTCAACCAGATATGAAGGGGCTTCACATGTTAAGGTTTGTGAAATTATATTATTACTTATTAACTAAGATTTTGACAACACGAGACCAGCACCCCAATTGCGTAACACCCTTTCAATTTCTTAAACGAAATTGCTTATCTATTGCTTCATAACTTTGAAAACTCTTCTTTTTAGCGTGTTGATGACAAAAATAACACAAAAAAGTATATATAGGGACTCGATCACTAAAATAAACATAATTAGGAAACATTTAAATTTTATAAGCCTAGGGTAATATTTAGGGACTGTCACATGCGGTATACGTAGCTTATTAATGTTGTTTGGTCAAAAATTCAGCAACGTGAATACCGTTGAATGTTGATGAATTTTCAAAATGGCAGGCATTGCAGTTGTAAGTGCCTTGATCAATTACCATGCAGTTTATATCTAAGGGAAATGTACAGCTTGATATTATGTCACCGCTTGTGTTGGATACTTCATTAACTACATAAATTTGGTGAAGCTCGTGATTCAGAAAAATAGTTGCATGAATGATGTGATATGTATATTCTGGTACGATGGTCATTCATGAGACATTGTTGATTCAACAAATTCAGACCAGAGACTTGGTGAATCACAAAGTGGCACTTAGCTTGCTTGTATTGGCATTATTTACTATCATTGGTTTATAACCGTGTTAATTAAAGTTATTAAATCAATCACAAGGCACTAGCAACAGCGCTAGGTACTACTGTAGTACATATAATGGTTTCTGCCTGCTGCTAGTAAATTAAGTTCATTGCATACGCGTCTAGAATGGAAGCAACAATACATTTTTATACATCGAACAAAGCACGGTCGAACTTACCTATTAAAAGAAGAAAAAACAACAAGAAAGGAAACCATGAAAAAAAAAAGTCCCCCCCCTCCCCGCTTACCTCCTAGACGTCACTTTTAGTAATATACGAGTATGTTCACTCCATAAGCACCCTGAACAAGTTTCTGAAGGAATCGCTGAGGTCCCTGCTCACGCACTCTACACACCCTTTTGGGCCATTCGTTGACTGAACTACATAAAGGCGCAGTTGCCGTTCCACTTGCGAAGCGTGAGCGCGGCTCGGCGCGATACATGATGGTTATGAACCGCAACATCAACAATTAGTAATAGTGTCATGGCAAACGATAGTCATGAGTCAAGATTTATCGATTATCGACTTAGACAACTGCGGGGGGCAATTCTCGTAATTTTAGGAACGTTCACAGTCTGATCTCAGTCTCAGTCTGTCAAAAATACGTCTAATTTCCCTACATTTTGACAAGTTTTTGACATTTGTTTGTCGTCGAGATGAGACTGCGACTAGATTTTGAACGTTTTAAATTACGAGAATTAGCCTTCTGATTATCAAAGGGGCAAGTGTTACCTGGAACATAAAGGGCTAAGGAAGGAACACGGGTGGGTTTTAGTCAGTAAGAGTCTGACACTCCCTTCTGCTCCACCCAGAGCGGGAGGGGTCATTTGATGATTTCCCATCCTCAAAAAAAAAAAAAAAAGCCTTCTGATGATAAATTATCGGTGTGAGATGGAATATAGATAAAATATTTATGGAATATGGATAGATGTATAGACAGTAAATAATATGTGTATTGTGTAGTGTTAGCTACGATAAATACCAATTATGAGAGTAGCCTACAGAAGCAGTAACTGTACAAAAATAATTTTAAAATATTATCATCAAAATCTCACTAGCTTTAAACTCATTTCCAGGTCGTCGAACGCAAGAGAGGCAAAAATATAAGAAAGCTGAGACCAATGCACATGGACATGAAGAAACCTAACAAGACTGATCTTGTTTACTTGGAGGACTCGCCAGATTACTGTGAACCTAATGATGAGTAAGTTACTTTTCAAATAACTATCTTCCAAGTTGTTTATCATTATCATTTCAGTCAAAAGAAGTCCATTGCTAGACATAGGCCTCCCTCAAGCAGGCTTCGACCGGTTCTCGAATCCAGCAGATTCTTGCAGCCTTCATAAGGTCATCGGTCCACCTTGTGAGGCCATCCAACACTACGTCTTTCGGTATGCGGTCGCCACCCCAGAACCTTTTGGCCCCATCGGCGGTCTGTTCTGCGAGCACTATGGCCCTGTACACTGCCACTAAAGTTTGGCGATTCTTCGGGCTATAGGTATCGGTTACCTTAGTTCTCCTACGGATCGGTTTATTTCTGATTCGATAACGTAGATAAACTCCAAGCATAGCCCTCTCATTACTGTTGTTTTTATTGGCACATAGAATACCGCAAGGACCAATACTGGGACCATAAATGTTCTTTTTTTACAATTTCAGTTTTAATTCTTCTTCTTTTGTATTGCCGGTACATCTATATTATACTTCACTTTTAATGCAACAATATTTGTCTTTCCAGGTTGGGAATCCTAGGCACCCGCGGTCGTACTTGCAACAGGACATCAGCTGGTCTTGACGGCTGTCGCCTACTCTGCTGCGGTCGAGGCTACCAAACCCGAGTAAGAGATCACGAAGAGAAATGCCGATGCCGTTTCGTATGGTGTTGCAGAGTCGAATGCGAGATCTGCCGGTTTAAACGCGACCACCATGTTTGTAACTAATGAAGAAAGATGTATCATTTTGATTCGAGAAAAATGTACCTACGTTTGATTATTTTAGTGAAGTCAATGTTATGAAAGATATAGATGATTAATTTAAAGAAAGATTAAGTTTTGTTGGCTTCGATTGTGAAATCGATTTTAGTGACGTCAGATTTGAAGTGATTAATGTTATAAGAATAGAAATGGTTACTGTTGCTGAAGAACATGAGAGGCAATGAATACTGGAGATGCACGAAGCAATATAATATCGTATTTATTCCTTGATTCTCTTATAACTTATGAAAGATTTTCTATAATCTGTCGGATATTGCAATCTTATTTTATTAACTTTGAAGTAACTACAAGGCCTAAATGATTTAAAGATGAAAAGCTTATAGAAGCTATTACTATTTTATAAGACAACTAAACATGTGACTTAACGAACAAATAATTTATTTTAAAAATAACATACATACCTTGGAAGATTATATTACTGAACTTAATATATTGTGAGGAAACATTCATTTAACTGTTGCAAATACAGCGAGTTTTTATAGTTTAGAGCTCTCTCGAATATTTCGATCTGATTAAGTTTCGCTTTTAATTATTTACTTTTGTACTTCTCTTTAGTTGATGTTATTTCGTTTTCATTAAATTCGTCTATAAAAAAGTCCTTATTATAAATCGCTGACTGATTATTAATTTTAATTAGTATTTTAGATAACATTTAATTTTCTGAAGATTAAGCTTTAAAATTATTTACAGTATTACTAACTTATTTTATTTTTAAATGTACAAAGATGTAAATAGTGCTTTTGTTAATATTCTAATATTGATAGTTATAGAATTGAGGCATTTTCTTCTTATTTATGTGCCGAATGTAAATATTAATATTTTGATTGTGTAAACATTTACACATATTGATTTTCTACCTCATGAGGAAAATGATTTCGTTCATGCCATGATATAATATCGGTTAATTTAAGTATAGGAAACAGTTGTGTGAAAGGGACATCAACGGTATTTTGGCTATCTTCAGATAATTTAGAATTCTCACCAGGTTATCCTGTATCAGACTAATTCTTTCCAAAATCTTTAAGGATAGATACGACAAATTAAGTCTTAATTACACCAAATTTTGACACAGAAGCGTCTAGAATTCGGTGACAAGTATCTACACATATAGATTTTCATAGAGCTGCTTCCTAATATTCGCCAGTTGTAAATATTTTACCCAGTAAGCTAGTTCTAGTAACTTATTGTATTAGGAATGTGATAGCTTTATTCCTTTTAGTGATAACTCTTATCTACGAAACCTTTGGTAAGTAATAGTCGATGTTATTTGTACATACTCTATAGTGATATTATGTAACATAAATAGTTGTAATGTCTGTGTTTAGTGTAAGGATTCTGTTCTCTTTGAGGTTCTGAGACTGGTCTTTAAATTCTGTTATTCTAGTTTCTCTATTTTATTTCTCTGGGTCTTTATAAACTACTAAGGTTTTCAAGTTTGATTCTGTTGCGGTTATTGTTATGATTTGTTTCATTTTTTTCTACTTGATTTATCGATAAGTCTTTATCTTTTAACCCGTTTATCTTTCTTTTAAATCTATCATTTGTTTGTATCATATTTGTAGAGCCTTCAAAAACATTTTAACTTCGCCAAAACTTTTGCTTTCTTAGAACCTTGAAAAGGCAGTAACAAATCAAAATTTTACACTTGCCAACTTAATGTAACGTGTCAAATATAAGAATTCGAAATCGTCTAATATAACTTAGTCTTAAGTAATTTTTCTCATTGACTCAAACGTATCACCAATGATATTTAAGTACTTAATCTGTATGTAGAGATTCAAAGCTAACACGTTAACTTGAAATAAGTTAACATTAGTAGAATGTCGTCCATTAAATTATTTGATAATGTGATGCTTGTCTTTGATTCAAGTGTAAAGGCGCAGTTTCATTACTGCCCACCGTCATGCTATACGGCTTCTTCGGCGAGCTTCGCGTTACTCGCGGATGCATGGCTACCAAACTAATGAACCCAGTGAAGTAAAATGTATGACCCCTCCGTGTATATTCTTACACAGCAGAGAAACTGTGCCTTTAAGCAGAAATTTGACGTCTCTCATTGCAAAAATACATTTTTTTCTACAATGAAGTTTTAGACTGTAACTGTATTTAAAAGTATTTGAAAGGTTAGACTACGTTTCAGTCTGAAACTAAGTCTAACTTTAAATAAACAGTTTTGAGGTAAGACTTAGTATTTACCATTTTGGATATGGAATAGTTACTATTTGATGTAAATGGAATAAAGTAAATGTATTAGAGACCAGTTTTTATTTATTTATTCAACCATTTATGTACACACATAAAACTGGTAAGAAGAAAATAACATAAAAAGTACGTGCGCGTATACCGCATATTTATGTTTATCAGAAAGTTGTGATCGTCATTTAAGGGTGTGGTGCAGACCATCAAACTAAACGACTAAACGACTACTAACATCGCAATCGCGAAAAAAATATCAACTGTTCCGTGCACAACTTCAACACCTACTAGACCCAAATGTATGGGACGCCTATGGATTGCGATGTTAGTATTCATTATTAGTATTGATGACATCAAATTAATAAACAGGTACTTATTATCAACTAGTAACAATCTCTTATCAGATAATAATTTCATAAATACTATCAAAACAATAAATTACGAAGGTAGATGCTTGTAATCGAGTTTTCATGTTAAGCCAATGTTATCCGGCTGCAACTGAATAAACAAGAAGCCGACCATATATAACCGATATATGGCTACTGTCTTTACGTGTTTCGACACGAAGGACCAAAACTGAAGATATCTGCTAGTTCGGAAGATTCAAAGGCGTAGATTCCGTCTTTAGATTGACTACGGTCACTGAATTCGTCGATTGAATTTTACGAGTATCTGTTGGTAGTACCAAATTCTTCTGTGTACCGTTTATAAACTATACAAATAATAAAATAGTAGCGAAGTCAAAACTGTGTGCATTTTATATTTTTAATCTATGACGTGCAGTGTTTTTGTGTGTATTTCCCAATATCACAAAATAAAATAAAAAAAACATTTCCAAATGAAATGATTAAGTTTTTCAACTAACCCCGCTATCACGTTAAGGGGAATGCGCTAGCATGTAGTGTCAGGTTGTATGTTTCGAGGATCGGCAATACAACCCCTTAATATTATGATTTCATAAAATAGCCACAGAACAAATTATATTGTATAAATAAATATATGTTACGATCGCGAATCATATTTAGATCAACGTAAGAAAATTTTAATTTCGAGGACTACCCGGATGGTTTCGCCTTAAGTAATCATGACACCGCACCCAACGTATTATTGGCAGATTAAAACGATAAACGTATTACGCGATAATCAATCAATCTGTAAGATTAATATTCTATATAAGTACCAGGAAGAAATTTCAAACTACTCATTTGGAAAATAGGTTATCAAAATGAGGTCAGTTGTGTTGTTTTCTGCTCTATTCTTGGGGTTGGCGATAGCTGTTGTTCAGGGTCAATTGCCAACACCTCCACCATTGCAGACCCCTGGAACATCAACTGTACCTGCACCATCAACTGAAATTGCCGATTCAACAACGCCTGAGTCAATTGAAAACCTTCCATTGGCAGAAACGTGTGATGAAGAACTGTGCAAACTACCCGAATGCAGATGCTCGTCTTCGGACATACCTGGTGGTATCTCGCCGAGGAATACTCCTCAGGTAAGATTTTTTATTTTGGTGGAAATTCCTATTAATGAGTCCGCTCTTTTCCTTAAATATGCAATAAAGGCCAAAATCTGTTCCATTTTCATCAATGTGTACAAATAGAATCGATTATTATCAAAGAAGTCGCGTCAAAATTATGATTAGATGTTTGATAACGATAAACATATTTTTATTGGTTTTTACTCTAAAGTTTCCTTGTAGCATCTTCTCTCTCTTTTTCTTTAATTCTAATATAATTAAATATGTATATTATATTTTAGTGTTAGCTTGGAAATTGTTGTCTCTGTGAAGAAATCCAATACATATTCTTAAAATTAAAATCTCCTAAAAAATTTGAATGTCATAACGATTTTTGGGGACCCATAAGATTATTTATTTATGTATTGCACAATATAAGCACAGTTACAGGCTATGACTAGGTCAAACTTATTAGTTTGACAATAAGTTTGACCTAGTCATAGAACGAAGAACGAAGTTAGCGGTGGGAGTAAACTGGTAGAAATCGTCACGTAACCAATAAGAGGTATGCCCCTCGATGCGATTTTTTATTATATAATAGAAAGAGACAGGCAGAGAGAGTGAGAGAGAGATAATTTTATTTATTTATTTAAACTTTTCGCACATATGGTACAAAGGCGGACTTAATAATAATAATAATCTTTATTTCAAATACAATTGGTCCATCTCAATCCAACATAAAACAATGAATTTCACCGCTATGCATTATTTGAGACAGAGTGAACGTCTGTGTGTGTGCTAGTAGTATACACTGTGTTACAGACACAGGCGCCTTCCTCTTACAGTTCATTGGCAATTTTCTGCACTTTCTTTAATGCCTTAGGCATTTTCTACCAGTCAACCAAGGATGGTGAAGAATTAGATGGCAGGTGCTTTGGTTGGTTTTTGAGGGTGCTAAAGCCAATAGTGAGGTCAAAATGAAAATCCAAGAAAAAATTAATAATGTAGTGATTAACAACTGTTCATACATAAATGTGAGCTCCTTGACTGCAGATGTATAAGCACTGAAATTCCTGATGGATTACTGCCTAGAGATACACCACACGTAAGATTGGATGATAATAAAGTGAAGGTGTAAAATCTGGGTCAGCCCTTAGAATCTCCTTAGATCTGAGGGGAATTCTCGTAATTTTAAGAACGTCCACAGTCTGATCTCAGTCTCAATTTGACAAAAATACCTCTAATTTCTAAGTTTTTGACATTTGTTGGTCACCGAGATGAGACTGCGACTAGATTTTGAACGTTTTAACTAACGAGAATTGGCCTTCTGATTATATATACACAATGACATCAATATTTACTCTATGAATTATTATTTAATTATTATTTTAACTACTGCGAGTGTGAGGAATATGTGGTAATAATACTTTATTCAATTAGTTTAACCATTGTCTGGCAGTTTAAGTATTACTTAATGCGGCCCACTTTAATATTAATGTTATCAAAATCGCACATATTTAAGTCAAGTACATCAATCGCATTGAAAATTGTTTTAGTATTTTGTATATTTCCAAAATGAAACATTATAGCAGTACCAGTTCCACATAAAACGACCAGTTCTTATGCTTCACAAACATTTCTTTTCAGTTCGTCACAGTCACCTTCGACGACGGTATCAACGTCAACAACATCGTTACATACCGTGAAACTCTCTACAACCGTTTCAACTCCAATGGTTGCCCTGCTGGTGCCACTTTCTACGTCAGCCACGAGTATACCAACTACGTCCTCGTCAATGAACTGTACAACCGTGGTTTCGAGATCGCTCTCCACTCGATCACTCATCAGACCCCTCAGACTTATTGGTTAGAAGCCACCACCGAGGTCATGAGGAGAGAATTTGGCGACCAGAAGGTTCAAATGTCTCACTTTGCTAATATTCCTTTCACATCTATCAAAGGTGAGAATTTCAATTACAGCACTTACCCTATTAGGTACTAAGCACTTTGGAATAAATCGCAGGACTTCGTCCGCGTGAGTTTAATATTCTTCCATAAAAACTTTAGCATTAAAAAATTTCATCCTCATACAAAATATATCATAATTGATTCATGTATCCTGAAAAAATAGAACTTGCAGAAGCAACGATAAAAAGCGAAAATGTCGACAATGAGTCTCGCTCTCAAGAATTTACTCACTAAATAAAATTGGTACCATCACACAATTGTTTACAAACTAACTTTACAATTTTATAATTTATAATGTTTCAATTTATTTCAGGTCTTCGCATTCCCTTCCTCCAGATGACCGGAAACGCCAGCTTCGAAATAATGAATGAATATGGCTTGGAGTACGACTGCACTTGGCCCACAATCGCAAACACTAACCCTGGTCTATGGCCTTACACCCTAGACTATGCTTCCACCCAGGACTGCGTCGTCCCTCCTTGCCCAACAGCGTCCTTCCCTGGAGTATGGGTTAAGCCATTGGTGGCCTGGTCTGATCTGCAAGGAGTTCCCTGCTCGTTCGTGGATGCTTGTTTCTACATGTAAGTAGTTATAATTTAATTCAGTTTAACACATACATCTCTATAATACCGCTTGAGTAAGCTATTGGTAGTGTTGCTATTCTTATTCAAATGTTTTATCGCACCATCATGGTTCACGTCTAGAAGATAATTTTGAGCCGATTTGAAAAGTGGTACTGGTGCTATCGACACTTTATAATTTTGTTAAAATAACCTAAAAATTGAACAAATATTATTTTGGTTCACATTTCAATGTGAAAGTTAAACTTTATGTGGGGATTCCTCAGGGCTTGATCTTAGGACTTCTAAATTCTGCAATGTTTTTTATTGCATCCGTGAATTTGTATTTCCTACGATTTAAAAATTCATCATTATTAATATGTACCTATATTTAGTTATTTTATTTAGTATCTAGTGTATTTTATAGTTAGTTGTATAATAACTGTTGTATTTCCTCATATTATTTATACTTTTATCCGCTGACTTTTTTTGTCAATTTCTTACCTCCATTTTCACAGCCCCGACCGCAACAGTGAAGATGAATGGTATGAGTTCATCCTCAAAAACTTTGAGAGGCACTACTTGGGCAACCGCGCCCCCTTCGGCTTCTTCGTTCATGAGGCGTTCCTGAATGCTTACCCTGCGGTCCGACTTGCTTACGTCCGGTTCATGGATATGATCAACAAACTCCCTGACGCTTTCATGGTAAGAATAAAACACTATTTTGAACGACGCAAGTTTCTCGCCTGGAGCATACAATATAATTGAAGCAAAAAATTATTTGCACCGTCTTAAGACATTTTATTGTTGCAACTTATAATATCCCATAGGCAATATATCGCATCGTCAAAATCAGGCTTTACAAAAACTTCTCCACAAAATAATAAAACCATTGCAATAATCGCGGGACATATAGTGTTACTGACATTAATGCAATGCGAATTGTGTCGAAGACAAACCAAACTCAACGCGAATCCTGTATGTGTTCGTGCTTTTGTGTTCGCGATAAAAACTGACAGCCGATGGATCAACGCGAGCGCCAGCCCGAGCATGCGCCGCCCACACATAGTGCCGTCCACACGCAGAATTTTCGTTACATTACACGATACATTACATTACACTTTAAAGTCATCTAGACCCGGCTTTATTAATGAGTTCTCTTCTTTATTTCCGAACGTTTTCATGCGATCTTCACCAAAATGGTTGAATACCAAAAATATATTAGGTACCCAAATCGGATTGTAGTCAAGTCTTTTAAATCTTTAAATACAGGGTGGCAGTGACATCGACGTGCAACCTGGGCCCCAAGTCTGCTAATTTCAATGACATGTCCCACTATTACGATTCAATCGAGAGTCAATTATAATTCAATTATCATTGTGACAAAATGCGTATTCTGCTAAAACTTAAATGTGGTGTCAATTGAATTGTAATAGAATCGTAATTGGATTGCAATGGTGTCAGTTGAATATTTCGCGGTGTTGCCTATTAAAATTTACCACGACACTGAATGAATGAATGAGTTATAATTTATTTTAAATAAAGGTTTTTTTTTTCATTTCTGTGATTGAATTACGACTCATAATAAATATATTGTCTATAATAAAATGCCTTCTTGATAGAATAAGACTAAATGTTGTAAAAAACACTACTTATAATACGGGGACTGTGCTGCCAAAGTAAAAAATTGTTGCTTTCACGGAAATGTCACTTTCAATTCAACCAACTTGTCAAAATATAAAGTGACTGTTGATTGTGTTTTAAATTTTTTTATATAGTACTTGTAAAAAGTTTTTAAAAGTTAAAAACGAGTATTTGCAAAATGACAAATTAAATAAGTAAGTACTTAAAATCTTTGTTAAAGTTAATTCAAATTCGTTGACTGCAATTATTTAATATTTCAATTTGATATTACAAAAATTGTATTTACTTAAAATAGAATAGTTACCTATTCAATACTTAGACAATTTATATCTAAGCACCACCTAAGCCGAGCCAATTCTAAAACCGTTGTCGTCGAAGGCGATCATTAGAATTGGCTAAAGCCAAAATACGCCAACGTAAACTTGGTGATGGCCTCATTATTATTTTAAATTAAAACAATTATACAACCATTCAAACGCTACGCGTGACGATCTATCGTTGTTGAATTGTACTTCAATGTTATGATTGTAATTGAGAGACGATTCACATAAATGTCAAATAACGAGCGGACTACCAATAATTGTAAGATCGAGACACAACTGTGACACGATTGAAGAGCAGAATAGCAAATTGTTCAATGGCGATTGAGTGGCAGTTCGATGATATGTCAATGGAACACCATTGGTCATAAATAAGTAGTAGAATACCAAATGTGCCAAACTATTCAATCGAGATGCAATTGAGATTCAATTGAAGCATTTGTGAATTAGCAGACTTGGTGCCCTGTTACCATGGATTCATGAGTACATGAATTTGAACAGCCATGCGTTGAAACTTTCCGCCAGTTATTAAAAAATCTTTTACTGTTCCATACATTTGAAGTATAGTCGCACTTTTAGACTGAAAGTTGACAAACATATTTTGGTTGTCCGAAATTATGCCCAAACTTCTCAAAACTCGGATTTGTGCCATTGTAGCTCTTAGCTATATCATTGACATTACAAAACTTTTGTAAACTGTTTCACGTAATGATAAAATTATTTCTCCTCCAGGTGAATACGCACGAAGTTCTTGACTGGGTGAGGAACCCCGTCCCGGTTGATGAGTACAAGCGCCAGAATTGCCGCACATTCATCCCTAGCAACTGCGATCCCAAAACCTGTCCTCTTACCTCAAGCCACAATGGAGTAAGTATAATAATAATAATAAATGATTTATCCTTTTGTTTATAAAAATATTAATTTAAAAATGTAATTTGTAAGTATTTAAATGAAATAAAGGAGATAATAATAAAATAATACAAAATCTTGACATTACATGGCAGTTGTCAAAGTCAAATCGTATATCTCAACACTTTTGAAAGTCAAAAATTACAAGCAAAAAGAAGAATTGAATTGAGTTGCCCCTTTCAAAAGGTAGTTTCAAATAGAGAAGAATGGGCAAAACTACATAAATACTCGGTTAAAATAATGATTTTTACAGTATTTTTTTCACATAACATTAACATTCCTTGGGCCTAGCACACACGTAACGTAAATTGTTTTTTTTTTTCAAATTCTCTCAGGTTTCAGCCTTTAGTTATATTTATGGATAATCCCTATTGTGCTTGTCGCAAAAACCAATATGCTTTCGGATAGGTGTATTTTCGACTAAAAAATCGTTAGATTTTACGTGACGTTTACGTAAGATAATAATAGTAGCAGCTTTCATTTTGACAGTTCAACATCATCCATTGCGTTATTTTCGTCGTTGAGCAGACTTCGAATATTATGACACATTTTGTTTGAAAGTGTGCAACCAGGAAGTATTTACTTCCAGAGAGAACCTACTATAAACTAATGCATGGATTTCGTTTCTTTTACAGTTGGAATACTGGATGCAAATCTGCAACGTGTGCCCAAATGTCTACCCGTGGCTCGGCAATCCTCTTGGACAATAATCTGAGATTGAATGCGTTTTGAGATAAATAAATATTTCGATCTAAAATGTACTGTTTTTCTTTTTATGGTACGGTAAGCCGCTCGTCAGTAGTATTAAAACCGTATAAGCTGGCCCCTTAATCCACGTTCGTGACGTAAAAATATCACGGCGGGATTTATCGTGCACTAAATTTTTAACTATCGGTATTGAGCCTTACATTGAGAATCCAACAGAGCACATCCCAGCCTGTCAAAAAAACACACTGTTCGATTTTCAACTTTCGGCGCTAAGCAGTGCGTGGAAAATCGAATGTGTGAAAAAATATCGCCGTGAGAAAAACGCGCCCGTGCGTACCTTATTCTATGTATTTAAAGTCCGTGCTACGCTAGGCCAGCTCACAGTCACAGTGTTACCTGCGGTGCTGGTCTGCATAATCTCACCGTGAAAACGTAGGTGAAGACGTGAGCTGCAAATGTGCTCTCAATAGTGTTAATCCGATGAAGTGACAGCTCACTTCACCTAAGTTTTCACGGTGAAATTTTTACAGAATATACCGGTTGTTACTGACTTGCGGTACTGTACGAGCCCGCAACTATAGCCACTGAACGGTATAGCGATTCTAGTCTTACTGACCTCAAAATCTTCAATTCAATCAATTGTAATAAATCGCAAAACAGTTAATATAAACATTTATTTAGTGGACATAACAAAAACATAAACGTAAACATATCCAGCGTATAATATTATTTGTCGAGTTGTTAAGCTTCATAAGTTCTGAATCGAGCACTGACAAATGAGTGCATTGACGGCACTGGTCCACTCAAATCTTGTGTGGTTTGATCCCCAAAAGACCATTTCAGACTTTAATCGACATGGTCGTCACATGATCTGACCATGATTATGACTGGAATCTAAAAGCCGCAGCCCCTGAATTTGTTTCGCTATTTCTTCTCAGAGGTCAGATAGGAAATGTCGACTCCGCCCAACTTATTTTTTTATTACGTACTAGCTTCTGCCCGCGGCTTCGCCCGCGTGGATGTCGGAAATTATCCCACGGGAACGTGCTAACAGGATAAAATGTATGTGCTTCCCCAGAATGCCATCTATCTCGCGGGCCCTTTGTGGCTAATTACAATAGAAAACCAATGTGTCTCATTAGTGGTGATTAAGAGGGTACCTATATTTACCTAAGTACCTACCTAATTAAAAAAAAATTAATAACAGAAAATTAAATACCTATCTACCTAATTAAACCTATTTCTGATGATAACTAATCTAAACTCAATAAATAAGCAAAATCCCTAAAAACTAATATCTATGCGAATGACTAATCCTACCTAACAGTATTACAAAATAACACACACAAAAATACACTATCAAATATACTACCTATACTTTAAAATTAAAATCTATACCTACGACTTATATAGAAAAGGGATAAAAATGAACTCCACTGCGGGTAACGTAACCTACGACAAACTTATTATTTGCGGTTCATACAGTAAGCGGGTCTAGGGATCGAACCGCAAAATTAAGTTTGTTTTTTATTGTATATACTTTTTCGGGATAAAAAGTACCCAGTGTGGTGCCCAGGATATGAAAGAATAATTATACCAAGTTTCATCGTAATTGCCAGTAGTTTTCGCGTGATGCCTGAACAAACAGACAGACAGACAGACAAAAATTTTTTTAATCACATTTTTGGGTTCGGTGTCGGTCTAGTAACACCCCCTGCCATTTATTTTTTGATATTTTCAATGTACAGAATTTTCACTTCTACAGATTTATTATAAGTAGGTATAGATAATAGTGTTTCCGATATCCTATTACAGAACAAACAATTTCATTTCATTACAAATACTGTTGAAAATGACAGAATTTCATGACACCGCTTTCCTAAAAAACCCAAGCTAAGCCTTGTATAGTTTGACCGAAACTGCTGTACCGCGCCTTAGGAATGCGCGGCGAGGCGGGAGGAATACGCGGCGAGGCGGGGGGCGGGACGCCGTGAGCGATGACGAATGAGCGGCCTGCACTGCCCCCCCGTCTCGCCGCGCACATACCGAAGGCGCGGTACAGCGGTTTTGGTCAAAATATAGTTCCGCTTATTTTAATCTGTTTTAACCTCCTTGAACAAGGAGAAAAACAATGGAGGAAAGAATGAATAGATCGGCTGGTTCTTCTTTAGGTACGGTACGAGACCAGTGTTATACGTGGTTAGAGAACAGCTTTCAGGTCGCGGATTATAAACCTAGCAAGCGCTGATGCTACTTTTAGAATTTTATGTGTTTTGTTATTTTTTTCATAGATAAGGGTTTTATATTTCCACGAATGTTGGTGTATATATTGTATACCAGTTTCAATGTGCTATAAAGCAGGAAAAACAGCGGCTGGATTATCAATTATCTTATTATCTACTGCTTTTGCGATCATTTCGATTAGTAATGGGTGGCACTTTGATTTTCATCGATAATTATAATAGCGAATGATTCTTTTTCTTCGCGCCAATCAGGATTAGTCATCGAAGTATTGCTATTAATGATACCGAAATTTCGGTAGTTATGGTATGTTCCAAAAGTCTATGATGAAAGTGTAAACAAACCGTAGAATGAGTAACACATTCATCCGTATTAAGGTTTCAACTTTATATCCCACTACTGTTTCCCACAACTATTGTTTTAATAATATTATTACATTGTAATTGAAAAGTCATGAAGAACATCACCAATAAGGTCACTATACATCCATCTGGAGCGTCCCATTCCGGCGTTTCGACTCACATCTACTTTATTAATACCTTTTGTTAATCGTCTTTCATTCATCCTGTCAACATGACGAAATCATCTAAGCATACTCTATTAAATGTTTGTCACTTACACACACATCACATCATTCCTATTAATTGTAACACCAGCATATTGGTGCTTCACAAGGAACGTATCGCCATAGCATTTTTGTTCTACTTTCATGCCTCTCTTGCCATACCCAACATTTACTTCCATGCATAAGCGTAGGCAACCGTGGAGTTTCTTGCCGGCTCTTCTCCATAGGAAACTACCAATTGGAACCGTGCACCAAGCTTCTGACGTTGTATACGTGCCCATGAAGGTTTATGTGAAATAAAATATTTGGATTTTATAGTAGTGCTACATTATAGAAATAGCCACCACGTGTGGTGAGTGGTATCATCAATAAGTAGTTTATAGGGAGTATATTTACTCATCAAACTAAACATACTTTTGGCGCACCCAAGAAAGTCAATCTCGCTACCAACTAGCTAATATTTTTATCACATACACAACATAATTATGACACAGTGGAGTGGTGTTTGCTTGGAAAAAAATAACAAAACACAGTCAACATAAAATTCAAAAAGTGGAACTACATATATGGATAAAATTTTTAATATTTTTACTTTTAATTATTTTATTCTTACTAAGTTGCAGTGCCCTTACAGGGTCCATAACTGTATCTTAGCTTTAAGCCTATTTTTAACAACTTAATTCACATTATGGTATGCAAATAAATAAATATAAATGTAAAATAAACGAGAAAGATGGTCGGTGGAGCAGACGAGTGGAGACCACGTATCGGCAAGCGTAGTGTGGAACGCTCCCCAGCTAGATGGACGGACGATCTAAAGAAGGTGGCTAGGACAGACTAGACGCGGAAGGCGGAGGGCAGAGTGTTGTGGTGCAGCCTGGGAGAGGCCTATGTCCAGCAGTGGACTGCAATAGGCTGAGTTGACTTAAATCCTTGTCTTGACAAGGATTCAAGAACATGAAAATATCTTGATATTTTTTTATGTTCTGGCGGTGTTAAGCAAAGAACAGCCGATCGATTCTGTAAAAATCTCACCGTGAAAAGTTAAGTGAAGTGAGCTTAGAGTGAGCTGTCAATAGTGTCAATCCCTTAGCATTAGTTGGAATGACAGCTCACTCCACGCTCACTTCACCTAAGTTTTCAGGGTGAGATGGTTACAGAATCGCACTGCTGTTGTTTTTGTCTGTAGTTTTGGCTGCAGCCTCTTATATTGGTTTTCAAGGTAGGTGCAGTGAGCTTTTCTGAATTGACTTCCTTCTTTGGTACATCATTCAGTGAACCCTTTCAAGTTTTCAAGGTCTCTCTTTTCTAAAGGCATAAAAAATCTATCTGCCTAGCCTTTTCCTAACTATAATGGGATCAGCTTCCAGCCTAACCGGATGCAGCTAAATACCAGTATTTTACATGGAGTGACTACCTATCTGACCTCCACAACCCGAATACTCCTGCTTGTCCTTGTCTACGCCTTTGAATCCTCCGAATGAGCAGATATCTTAAGTTTTGGTCCTTCGTGTCGAAACACGTAAAGACAGTAGCCACATTTATCGGTTATATACGGTCGGCTTCTTGTTTATTCAGTTGCAGCCGGATAACATTGGCTTAACATGAAAACTCGATTACAAGCAATCTACCTTCGTAATTTATTGTTTTGACAGTATTTATGAAATTATTATCTGATAAGAGATTGTTTCTAGTTGATAATAGGTACCTGTTTATTAATTTGATGTCATCAATACTAGTAATGAATACTAACATTGCAATCACGAAAAAAATATCAACTGTGCCGTGCAAAATTTCAATTCCTACTAGACCCAAATGTATGGGACGCCTACGGCGGTATCATCTATACGCATTTCTGTCATTTCTTATTTTTTCATCACCGTCTTTAGATTGACTACGGTTAATGAATTCGTCGATTGTATTATATCTGTTGGTAGTACCAAATTCTTATGTGTACCGTTCATAAACTATACATATAAGAAAATAGTAGCGAAATCAAAACTGTGTGTATTTAATATTTTTCATCTATTACGTGCAGTGTGTTTGTGTGTATTTCCCAATAGCACAAAATAAAATTTAAAAAAACATTTCCCGGAAATGATTAAGTTTTTCAACTAACCCCGCTATCACATTAAGGGGAATGCGCTAAATTAGTCTGCAAAATTCAAATGTACTCACGTTTTTTGCAATTTGCATGTAGTGTCAGGTTGTATGTTTCGAGAATCGGCAATACAACCCCTTAATGTTATGATTTCATGAAATAGCCGCCTAACAAATTAATATGAACTTAGAGAGTTGTATTGATGATTTTTATGATTATAATTCTATAAATAAATATATGTTACGGCCGCGAATCAAATTTAGATCAACATACAACCTGATATGTATACTAACCTGCAAATTGAAAAAACCGTAAGAAAATTTTAATTTCGAGGACTACCCTGATGGTTTCATCTTAAGTAATCATGACACTGCACCCAACGTATTATTGGCAGATTAAAACGATAAACGCATTACGTGTTATTCAATCAAACTGTAAGATTAATGTTCTATATAAGTACCAGGAAGGAATTTCAAACTACTCATTTGGAAAATAGGCTATCAAAATGAGGTCAGTTGTGTTGTTTTCTGCTCTATTCTTGGGGTTGGCGATTGCTGTTGTTCAGGGTCAATTGCCAACACCTCCACCATTGCAGACCCCTGGAACATCGACTGTCCCTGCACCATCAACTGAAATTGCTGATTTAACAACGCCTGAGCCAATTGAAAACCTTCCATTGGCAGAAAAATGTGATGAAGAACTGTGCAAACTACCCGAATGCAGATGCTCGTCTTCGGACATTCCTGGTGGTATCTTGCCGAGGAATACTCCTCAGGTAAGTTTTTTTATTTTGGTGGAAATTCCTAGGGCACGTTTCCTATTGACAGTGATGCGGACGAATTTTTTGATGCCCTTTGATTATTTCCCCTTCTTTTTATATACTTGTACATATTATTATTATTTAAAGACTGTTAGCTTTTTAAATGATGTATCTAAATATAATGTATTTTTTCGTTATGAACAATTTTCCAATATTTTACACGGTAACATGAAAAAAAATAGATAGTGACATTTATTGGCATAATTTGTTTCTCGCTTTGTGAAAATAATGTAGGTAAAGATTTCCATGTGTCAATAAAAGGAATAAACACATAATATAACATCGCGCTTTGTTTTCTGAAAAGGATGGACAGAGGTGTACAGACGCCAGCACATCAAGCTACTACAATCTGTCAAATTTCTTTAATAGATTTTCAACTTTATCGCTAAAGAATTAAGGTTCAAGGTTGATTGGGAAAATTTGACAGTTTCGGGTAGGTTGACCTGCTGGCGTCTGTACAAATTGAATTGATTATTATCAAAGGAGTCGCGTCAAAATTATGATTAGATGTTTGATAATGATAAACATATTTTTATTGGTTTTTACTCTAAAGTTTCGTTATAGCATCTTCTCTCTCTTTTTCTTTAATTCTAATATAATTATATAATATTTTAGTGTTAGCTTGGAAATTGTAATAGTTGTCTTTGTGAATAAATCCAATACTCTTAAAATTAAAATCTCCCAAAAAAATTGAATATCGTAACGATTTTTAGAGACCCATAAGATTATTTATTTATGTATAGCACAATATAAACACAGTTACAGGCTATTATCCGTGTCGGTCCCGGATATCCGTGTCGGTCCCGGAGAAAGAATAGGACCACCCCATCTCGTCCCGTGGGTGTCGTAAGAGGCGACTATTTTGACTAAGGGAGCTCCAGACCTAGTGCATACCATATAGCACCGTGGGTCACCCGCGCGATGGCGGGTAAACCATCAACAATCGCATTCCCAAGGAGGGTTGGTGTCAGGCAGGCGGCCGATTGTAAAACTTTGCCAAATCTTTAAGCAACATGATGAGTAATAATATGATGCGCGATAGGGCTAGGGCGTACCCCACAGGCGACGCGCAGGGGCAGCACCCGGCTCCTGTGGGAAGAGGACTAGGGTTGTTGCACCACCCCGGGCGGGGGCAACGTAAGAAGCGAGTCCGGGAAGTGAGATTGAGGTATGCAAGTTGGAATGTTGGGACGATGACCGGGAGAGCCAGAGAGTTAGCGGATGTATTAAAAAAAAGACGAATAAATGTGGCGTGTTTGCAAGAAACAAAATGGAAAGGAACGAAAGCAAGAGAAATCGGTGAAGGATACAAGTTTTTCTACTATGGGAGTGACGGGAAAAGAAATGGCGTGGGAATAGTGTTAGACAGTAATTTGAAAGATGGCGTGATGGAAGTAAAAAGAATAAATGATAGATTAATCGTTGTAAAAGTTATGTTAGAACATGTAATGCTGAATGTAATAAGTGTGTATGCACCGCAGGTGGGTTGTGATGAAAAGGTGAAAGAGAAGTTCTGGGAGGATTTTGACATAGTTTTGATGAACATTCCGGTGCATGAAGAATTGATAGTTGGAGGTGATTTTAATGGACATGTGGGAAGAAAGCGAGGGGTTTATGAAAGAGTGCATGGAGGGTGGGGATTTGGTAACATAAATAACGAGGGAGAGACATTGCTTCAATCCGCTACCGCATTTGACCTGGCAGTAGCCAACACTTGGTTCCAGAAGAACGATGGACACCTAATTACGTACAAAAGTGGCAATCACAAGACACAAATTGATTACTTTCTAGTACGACGCAAATACCTAAAGCATATCAAAGACTGCAAAGTGCTACCGGGAGAAGATCTAGTCTCACAGCACAGACCCCTAATTATGGAAATGGTTGTAGAAATTAAGCCCAATAAAAACAAAGAGCGACCTCCCCCCAAAATAAAATGGCATATGCTGGAGAAGAATGACTATGCGAAGAAATTTAAAGAGCGAGTGGTGGATAAAATCTTAGATATGGGGGACATGAATGATCGAAGTGTAAATGAATGTTGGAATGAAATGGCAGGGTATATTAGGAGTGCAGCGAAAGATATTTTGGGAGAGACGAAGGGAAAGGGTACGATAGATAAAGATACATGGTGGTGGTCGACAGAAATACAGAATGTGTTGCAGGATAAGAAGAGAAAGTTCAAGGAATGGCAGAGTGTTGAAGATAAGAATGTTAGTTTGAAAGCAGAAAAAAAAAGTGAGTATGATGCTCTAAAGAAAAAAGCCAAGAAAGCTGTGGCCATAGCAAGAGCAAAAGCCCAGGACAAGCTTTATGACACACTGGATAATCCAACAGCTCAAAAAAATCTTTACCGACTTGCTAGAGCTAGAGAGAGAAAGACGAGGGATATTTGTCAGATAAAGTGCATAAAGGATGAAACTGGAATAGTTCTATCGGATGATGAGAAAATTAAGGATAGGTGGAAGAGTTATTTCGAAAGACTGATGAATGAGGAGAATGACTGGAGTGGTGTGCTTGAGAATAAACCAGTAAATGAGGGGTTAGTGAGAAGGATTAGTATGGATGAAGTGAGAATAGCAGTAAATGGGATGAAGAATGGTAAAGCAATAGGTCCGGATGGAATACCAGTTGAAGTATGGAAGCTATTACGGATAGATGGATGGACGTGGTTAGCTTTATTCTTCAATAAGTTGTTGCTGGAAGAAGCTATCCCTGACGAATGGTGTAACAGTTCGCTGGTGCCCATCTTTAAAAACAAAGGTGACGTGCTGGAGTGCAACAACTATAGAGGAATAAAGCTAATTTCACATAGTATGAAGGCTTGGGAGAAAGTTCTTGAAAGGCGACTGAGAGAAGAGAGTGAAATTTCGCAAAACCAATTCGGTTTTATGCCTGGTCGAGGAACAGCAGATGCCATCTTTGCTATCCGGCAGCTGTGCGAGAAATACAGAAGTGCGCATAAGAACTTGCACATGGTATTTGTTGACCTCGAAAAGGCATACGACAGAGTGCCTCGTGAAGTTTTGTGGTGGGCGCTGAAGGAGAAAGGCGTGCCAGGGAAGTATGTGAGGTTGATCAAAGCGATGTACAGTCGATGTAGTACCCAAGTCCGGTCTACAGTGGGCACTACTGGCAGCTTCGATGTGGCTGTCGGCTTGCACCAGGGTTCAGCACTCAGCCCGTACCTCTTCGTGCTGATAATGGATTCTCTTACATCAGATATCCAAGAGGAGGCTCCTTGGTGTATGCTGTTTGCCGATGACATTGTGCTGGTTGCCGAGAACGGCTTAGAGGTCCAGAGCAGATTAGAGGGGTGGTGGAAAAGACTCGAGACCGTTGGCCTGAGAGTAAGTCAGACCAAAACTGAGTATCTGTTTTGTGATTTTGGCGGTCTCTCCAGGCCTATGCCCATATCTCTCGCCGGAACGCCCTTATCGATCTGCTCCGACTTTCGGTACCTCAGGTCGCTTGTCCAAGGAGATGGCGAAGTAGACCGAGACGTAACGCACCGGATCAACTCAGGATGGAGGAAATGGCGACAGGTAACAGGAACAACTTGCGACCCACGGATGCCCCTCAAGTTAAAGGGGAAAATTTATAAGTCCGTGATAAGGCCTGTCGTACTTTATGGGTCTGAATGCTGGGCTGTGAAGAAGACGGATGAAAAAAGATTGCATGCAGCGGAGATGAGAATGTTGAGATGGATGTGTGGAGTGACGAGAATGGATAAAGTAAGAAATGAGTATATAAGAGGAAGTTTGAAAGTGGCGCCAGTGACAGAAAAGTTGAAAGGAAATCGTTTGGCTTGGTATGGGCATGTGATGAGAAGGGACGAAACGCATGTGACTAAAAGAGTGATGAATATACATGTTGATGGCTGGAGAGGGAGAGGAAGGCCGAAGAAAAGATGGATGGATTGTGTGAGGAATGATATGAAAGAGAAGGGAGTGAATGATAGTGTGACGGTTGACAGAGGAGAATGGAAGCAAAAAACGTGTTGCGCCGACCCCAAGTAACATGGGATAAGGGCAGGAAGATGATGACAGGCTATGACTAGGTCAAACTTATGAGGTGTACAATTCCGGGTTTATTTTGTTTGACGAAGTTTGCAGTGTAAGTAAACTGCTAGAAATTGTCACGAAACGAAAAAGAGATGCGATTTTTATTATATAGAAAAAGAGAGAGAGAGAGAGATAGTTTTCATGGTTTTTTAGGCTGCTAAAGCCAGTCAGTGAGGTCAAAATGAAAATCCAAGAGAAAATAAATAAAGCAGTGATTAACAACTGTTCATCCATATATTTGTGACGTTCAATCGTCTCCTAACCAACCAACGTGTATAAATAAACCTCTAAATAATTATTCTTTTCCAGTTCGTCACTATCACATTCGACGATGCCATCAACGTTCGAAACATAGAGACCTACCGCAATGTCCTCTACAGTCGCAAAAATTCCGATGGCTGCCCTGTAGGAGCTACTTTCTACGTCAGCCATGAGTACACCAACTACCGTCTTGTTAATGAACTGCACAACAGAGGCTTTGAGGTCGCACTGCATTCCATCAGCCACAGAACTCCCCAGTCCTTCTGGGCGACTGCTACCTACAATGACATAAAAGAGGAGATTGCTGATCAAATGGCTCAGATGTCTCACTTTGCCAATATTCCTTTAGAAAGCATTAAGGGTAAATATTTTTGGTAACGTTATTATTTTATTTTTGTGTGATGTCTTTGAGTTTCAATGGTTAAGTAAACTGTAGTAGTATTATAAAAAACAACTGACTTCCAAAAACGACACTACAAAGTGAAAAATAACTTTAATTTCGGAAGTCGGTGTCGTTGGGTTCGCATTTTCGTTGTTTGCCACCGACTTCCGAAATTAAAGTTATTTTTCACTTTGTAGTGTCGTTTTTGGAAGTCGGTTGTTTTTTTTTTGCAAAAAAGTTTTTATTTTTAACCGACTTCTAAAAAAGGAGGAGGTTCTCAATTCGACGGTATGTTTTTTTTTTTTTTTTTGTGTGTTTGTTACGCGATTTCTCCGCCAATTGTGGACCGATTTTCAAAATTCTTTTTTTGTTCGAAAGGAGATACTTCTGAAGTGGTCCCATAGAAATTTCATCAAAAACGGTGCAGTAGTTTGGTTTTTAAACCTAAATTACTGGTAAAAATTACAACTTAAAAGTGAAAAATAAAAACTTTTTTGCAAACAAAAAAAAACAACCGACTTCCAAAAACGACACTACAAAGTGAAAAATAACTTTAATTTCGGAAGTCGGTGGCAAACAACGAAAATGCGAACCCGACGACACCGACTTCCGAAATTAAAGTTATTTTTCACTTTGTAGTGTCGTTTTTGGAAGTCGGTTGTTTTTTTTTGTTCACTTTTAAGTTGTAATTCTTACGAGTAATTTTGGTTTAAAAACCAAACTACTGAACCGTTTTTGATAAAATTTCTATGGGACCACTTCAGAAATATCTCCTTTCGAACAAAAAAAGAATTTTGAAAATCGGTCCACAATTGGCGGAGTAATCGCGTAACAAACACAGAAAAAAAAAACATACCGTCGAATTGAGAACCTCCTCCTTTTTTGAAGTCGGTTAAAAAAACTAATAACTTCATTTAAAAAGTATGAATTATTTAGTTTAGCCGCAAGAATTAACTTGAGACTTCGCTCTTTTCTTCTCTTGAATTAACTTGGTGTCGGGAGGGGCCAGTCGGGTCTCAAGTTAGTTCTTGCGGGGTGTAGCCATCTTACATATATCATTAAAGGTTTTTTTAACCTAACGCGATAGTGTAGCTATAACTATAGTGTTGAGAACCTCACTGACCAGGGCACCATGAACTCGTGTTAACATTAATTTAACATTACAGGTGTCCGTCTCCCGTTTCTTCAAATGGCTGGCAACTCTAGCTTCCATGTCATGACTGACTATGGTTTAGAGTACGACAGCACTTGGACAACCATTGAGCATGTAGACCCTGGTCTTTGGCCCTATACCCTGGACTATGCTTCCATCCAGGACTGCCAAAACCCCCCTTGCCCAACAGCTTCCATTCCAAAAGCTTGGGTCCAGCCTATGGTTTCCTGGACTGACTTGCATGGATTGCCATGTGCGATGGCTGATGCTTGCTTTTACACGTAAGTGCTTAAATTGAAGATTTGTTAATGGTAGGCCTGAAAGTGAGTTGACAAAAAATAATGGGTTGCACTCCGGGAGTGCCGGCAGAAATGAAAACTTGAATACTAACGTTGTGCATTTTTGATATTTTGGAATGCGGTCTACTCTCCCTCCGTCTTACCAATTTTCGATCAGGTCAGGTGTCGTGACGCGAGCTCCGTCTTACGAATTTTCGATCAGGTCACGCGTCCTGACGCGAGTTTCACATTTTTTACCCATCACAAAAAACTCTCCCTCCATCTTACGAATTTTCGATCAGGTCACGTGTCCTGACGCGAACTTAACATTTTTTACCCATCACAAAAAAGTGCACAACGCCGCTAAAGAAGTTTTCACTTCAAAAACCCCAAATACACTCGAGAGCAATGAATCCGGGTCACTTAAAGAATGTTAAAAATCTCGGAAACTAAAAATGATAGGTTAATGCAATAAATTGTATTTAATAGACAATGTAATACTCCTTAAATGAAAGTAAAAAAAATATGAGTCACCATACATTTTATTAACACAAAATTACATAAAGAAAAAAACTGCTGATCTCTCCTTAAAACAAAAATAGGAAACATGAAATTTTTGAACTTTATTACGATTTTCTTGTATTTTAATACTTCGTATTGCCTCCTCGTGCTTCCATTACTGCGTTTACGCGGTTTGGCATGCTGTACACCAAGTTCCTTATACGATTTTGGGGAATATTCTCCCATTCCTCTGTGAGAGCAATTTTGAGCTCACGAAGCGTGATTGGGGGAGGGTTTCGTTGTTTTACGCATCTGCCTAGCTCGTCCCAAGCATGCTCGATCGGGTTGATATCCGGGCTGCGCGCTGGCCACTCCATACGAGTAATGTTCATCTCTTGAAGGTAGTCATTCACAATCCTACCTGTATGAGGTCGGGCATTGTCATGCATAAATATAGCATCCTCACCTAAATTGACCATAAATGGACCAACGTGATCATTGAGGATTTCTTCCACATATCTTACGCTAGTTAAAGAGCCGTTTTCTATGATCACCAGCTCTGTGCGACTTTCAGAAGAAATTCCGGCCCACACAAGTACAGACCCACCACCGTAGGCTACTTTTTCTTCGATGCATGCTTGCTTGAATCTTTCCCCTGGTCTTCGATACACTCTGTGTCTTCCATCGTGTTTGTAGAGCATAAATTTTGATTCGTCGGAGAACATAACTTTTGACCAATCTTCAATACTCCAATTTACGTGGCTCTGGGCATATCTTAGTCTTGAAATACGATGCCCACGCTCCAGTTTAGGGCCGTTTGCAGGTCTAAGGGGTTTTAAGTTAGATTCAGCAAGCCGACGTCTTACTGTCCATGCACTTGGGTTACTTCCTCCGAGGCGTCGAAACTGATTTGTGAGTTCAGTTCCTGTGAGAAAGCGATTTCGAAGCATGGGTTCACCAAGTATCGGTCTTCTCGTGCTGTGGTACACCTGGTTCTGCCCGTTCCTGGTCTGCGTAGGTTAGAACCAGTTTCTTCGTAACGTCGGAGAACTCTTTGTACTGTTGACAGCGACACACCGACAGTCCTGGCTGTATCGCGCTGACTCCGGCCGGTTTCCAGCATTGTAAGTATTCTGGTGCATTCTTCAGGCGTAAGCGACATAATTTCAGCTTGAATAATGAATATAGAGCACTATCAACATGGTTTATGTACCCACATAAATGACAGATTACAAACAAAAGCAAAACCAAATGCTGTAATTTCGTAGTTCCATCTTCGAAAGTGGCCCTTTTTCAAATTTGATTTTTTTATGATATAACTTTACAATAACTAAGAAGTTTTAATACCTTCGTTTAAGGAGTATTACATTGTCTATTAAATACAATTTATTGCATTAACCTAGCATTTTTAGTTTCCGAGATTTTTAGGATTCTTCAAGTGACCCGGCTTCATTGCTCTCGAGTGTAATAATTGGTTTGAACTCGTATCAGCTTGGTAACAACTTAATCATTATTGTACTCAAAAATCAAATGTAGTTTGGTTTGATGTACATAATAAAGAAAGAGCATTCTTTTATCCATCAATGAGTATATGCTGGGCCCCCATTATCACACTGATAACGTCTTTGTTTTGGCCGAACGCACTTTTGTATTCAACCTCTACTTTTTTCCTGTTTAGACCCGACTTGGAAGACGAAGATGCTTGGTACCAGTTCATCGTCAGGAACTTTGAGAGGCACTACTTTAGCAACCGCGCTCCCTTCGGCTTCTATATCCACGAATGGTTTCTGGCCGCAAACCCAGCTGTGCAATCCGCCTTTGTTAGGTTCATTGATTTGGTCAGCAACTTGAGTGATGCTTTCATGGTAAGTTTTTAACGTTCGTATGGAGCTATACTCCATTTCAAATATGATCAGACATTTTTTTTGGGAAAAAAAAATGTCTGAAATTGTTTGTTGTTTGTTTGTTTGTTTTTTGTTTATTTGTATGTCTGAATGTTTGAATGTCTGTGGGAAAAAGCCCCACGACCCAGTCCGTTCAACCGATTTTGAATTCGTTGGTGGCATGACAAAAGACAGGTGTGGTCAACAGTTGGTATCGTAATCACTTTTTTGCTTTTAATGCCACCTACGGTATAGAAGTCAAAATCAGTTGAACGGACTGTAAAAAGGTTTATTTAAATGTCTAATCTAATAAGATTAGACATTTAAATAAACCTTTTTACAGACCGTTCTAATGAAGTATAGTTTCTTTTTGGTGAAAACTGGTTTACAATAAAAAGTACACTGCTTCAAGGATATTTTGGTACTCGAATGACGTTGACAGGGGGACTTGTTGCCCCGCCAGGGCCGCGGGTTGTTCGAAAGAGATACCGTGGCCCCTGGCATAGGCAAATGAAGGAACACGGGTGGGTTTTAGTCAGTAAAAGTCTGACACGCCCTTCCGCTCAGCCCAGAGCGGGAGAGGTCATTTGATGATTTCCCACCCAAAAACAAAAAGGGGTACTTGTTGATAAATTTTTGTGCAATTGTTTTGTGAAATGTATTGAAAAACCCGGAGTTACCGACATAGCTTGCACAGAAAGCAAACTGAAGTGGCGGTGGCCATGTATGTCGAAGGATTGATGGCCGATGGAGCAGACTAGTCCTGGAGTGGAGACCGAGTATCGAAAAGGGACGCCCTCCGGCTAGATGGACCGACGACCTAAAGAAGGTGGCTGGGATAATGTAAATACGGAAGGCGGAGGACAGGGTGTTGTGGCCCAGCCTATGAGAGGCCTATATCCGATAATGGACTGCGATAGGCTGAATTTATGTTGATGATGATAGAAAAAATAAGATGGCGATGTTTCTTTCTTTCTTTCTTCTAGAAGTTTTTGCAGTTTTCATGTTAGTTTACGAAAACGTTTATCAATTTTGGTTGACGCGCATCATTTTTGACGTCGCTGTTGCCATTTGCATTGTATAGACAAGATTTTATGTACAGTTAAGGTTTTCATCGTACATCTGGCTAAATCCCGATAAAGAAAAGAAAGAAAGAAAGAAAAATCGTTTATTTGCGGTAAACATGACGCAAAAAAGAACATAAAAATAAAATAAAGAAAAAAAACAATAAGAACGGTTGACATGCGTCACATCCACGCAAAACGGCTATCGCTCAGCATTATGCCGCGACCCTGAAGATAATTTTTTTAACGACGATTGATATGGCCAAAAATAGGTATCAAAACGCTATACCAAGTCATGATGAAGGGTTTTTTTAATTATCCAGGTGAATACCAACGAAGTAATCAACTGGGTGAAGAACCCGCTCCCTGTGGCTGAATACAGGACTCAGGGATGCAGAACATGGACTTCGACTACCTGCCCTCCCAACTTTTGTGGTCCTCTTGATTCTGAACACAACACGGTTTGTATTCAATGCTTCAAACAGTACAGATATCCCAAATAAAGTACGCGTTTCGGTAATCTTCGTGTTTCCGAATTAACACGAATGTCGCGCCACAGAGTTACTCCCCCACCACAGAGGCTAAGCTTGCTAGTTTTGTAGTGCCAGGCTTTATAGTAGTGAGCCAGCGGTAGAGCAGTGGTGGCCCAGTGGTAACGGCTGCGACTTACTAGTCAAACGTCGTGGGTTCGAACCCCAAACAGGCACTTTACTTTGTGTAATTTATTTCATCACCACTATTCCCGAAATGGTGAAGGAAAACTTCGTGCGGAAATTCCGCCCGCCAACCCGCACTGGGCCTGCGTGGTGGACCACTCCCTCTCGAAGAGAAGCCTGTGAATTAAAAAAAAATTAAAAATATAAAAAAAATTATAGGCTGATTATGCTATCTAGGGGTGCACCTATCATTGCGCATTTGTTATGAGCTTTCTCTCTATCGGGTCATCTGCCTCTTAAAAGTTTTGAATAGTTTTTTGGAATTGCATAGAGTTGCTTATCTATAATTCATGTAAATGCGAAAAAAAGCAAGTAATTGTACAAGCAAGCTTATCTTGTGTAGCTTGTTGTCTTTTTGCTTGGTTATAACAGCTCTTTAATAGATCTCATCTTCGCCCATTCGTATTTCCAAAGATGGACGATGATTCCCGAAGCCATAGCCGAGCATAACTGTATCTTCATTTACATTCCACTGCTACGTGGTTCTGGATGCAGTAATAAAACAATCTCAGTTTTGTACTGCTTCAAGACTCTTCTAGTATTGATGTGGATATTTTTTTTTATTACAGTTGACTTATTGGATGGAAGCATGCAAGGTCTGCCCCAGAGTCTACCCTTGGACAGGCAACCCTCTCGGAGTATAAGAAAATAGTTATTAATGTATTTATTTAATTTATTGTAGGTATGCTAAATCCAAAATTTATGTGTGATGTAAGTGAGGCTTTATTAAAAAAAAAAAATATTCATTCAGTATTTCATTAATTTTATTTCAAACACCTATTTTTGAAATGAAAACTTCTTTAGGCTCGTTGAGCGATTTTTGGTCGGGGAAAACCTTATTCGGGTTCGCATCCCCGACCAGCGGGGTATATAATTTTGTAACTCACCAACTGTAGCAATGGATTTCATTTTGACAATTCAACAACATTCATTGCGTTATTTACGTTGTTGAGTCGACAAATTTTTCGAATATTTAAAGCAATGGATTAGCAATATCCTTCAAATTGATTCAGATTGTGATTGATAGTTTGTTACTTAATTAGGGTGCTGTATATCGCTTCTACTTTTTTAAATGACGATACTTTTGCTACTTACATACTATTCAATCGTGGATCTTTGACAGTCGTTACGGGTCGTCAGAAACCGGAAAGTCTGCCCATCGGTCTTACCAAGGGGTATCGTATTACCCAGTAACTGGGTTATGGAGGTCAGATAGGCACTCGCTCCATGTAAAGTAGGTACTGGTATTCAGCTGCATCCGGTTACACTGGAAGTCGACCTCAATATAGGTGGAAAAGGGCTAGGCAGATGATGATGACTTTGACTACCTAAATCAAGATGATTTTAAATTATTATGAAACAATAGTTCACGTGACACATCAATAAGTACTTTTAAAGTTAAATACATCGATCAGTGTTTTGATAACAGCACTGCACCCTAATTGCGTAACACACGATCAATCGTAATCTAAATCATATTGAAGCAAATTGCTAATCCATTGCTTTATAAGTTCGAAAAATTTGTCTGCTCAACACGTAAATAATGCAATGAATGTTGTTGAACTGTCAAAATGAAACCGATTCCGATTGATCGTGTGCTAGGGTGCTGATTTGACCGTGACTATCTAGTTTGATAACCCTAATCATTCCAATATACTCGTACCTAGTGACGCACCTAGGAACCATATCTTAACCCTAGAATTGTAATCTTATTTTATCACCGCTTATTGCTAATGATCGCCTGGGGAGGCTATTTTATAAATAAATCGAAATTTTGTTATAAAACTTTTACGGTTAAAGAAGTTTCAAACGAAATAATAGCCAAGCCTTTCTTACAATCTAGAGATTTGATTATTTGGGTCGAAATACTCGGGTCACGGGGCTCGAGTGCGCGTCTCCTTTTTAAGGAAATTTCACGCCGGCTGATCGACGCTTTTCGTGACCAGAGGGCTGGGTCGTTCTTTGGTCAAAGAATTAGCAATGCCATTCAACGTAGCAATGCTGCCAGTCTTCTGGGCACGTTTCCGGATGACAGTGATGCGGACGTGTACCTCAACGCCTAAATATCCTTTTGTTTTTGTATTTATTTATATAGTTAGTTAGTTAGTCTTTTAATTTAGTGCCTTGTGTAAATAATTTACCTTAAATATAGTACATGACATGCATCAGGATACAGGCATGTGTGAAACAGAAACAAAACAAAAACGATAAAAAATATAGTTTAAATAAAAACTAAAAACGCTTTTAACACGCAATAAAAATTATAAAATAGTTCAATCAATTGCAATTGAATTCAAAGAGCACGTAGCGCTTTTTTGTGACTTCCGTTTGTATATTTGGGGAATTAAGAATTGCCAAACTTAAGTGACAGTGGGTAGGGCACATTGCTCGCAGAACAGATGGCCGATGGGACCGAAAGGTTCTGGAGTGGCGACCGCATACCGGAAGACATAGCGTTGGAAGGCCTCCCACAAGGTGGACTGACAACCTTGTGAGGGCCGTAGGAAGCCGTTGGATGCGAGAAGCATAGAACCGGTCGAAGTGGAGGTGCATGCAGCAGTGGAAGTCTTTCATCTGAAATGATGATGATGATGATTTGGGGAATCTGTTTACTAGAGGTGGAAAAAATTATGAAGATGTGGAAAGGAGAGTGAATATAAGAAATAAAATGTATGGTGCTATACGTGCAATTGTGCCCAACAAGTCGATTTCTATAAAGGTTCGACGGGCTGTTCATGTGCAAGGGGTGTGTGGGTGTGGCAAGAGAGGCATGAAAGTAGAACAAAAATGCTATGGCGATACGTTCCTTGTGAAGCACACATATGCTGGTGTAACAATTAATAGGAATGATGTGATGAGGCAACGGTGCGGTTTAAAAGAAGATGTAGTGACAAACATTTAATAGAGTATGCTTAGATGATTTCGTCATGTTGAGAGGATGAATGAAAGACGATTAACAAAAGGTATTTATAAAGTAGATGTGAGTGGAAACGCCGAAATGGGACGCTCCAGATGGATGTATAGTGACCTTATTGGTGATGTTCTTCATTACTTTTTAAGTAAAATGTAATAATATTATTATTGGAAACAATAGTGAGATATAAAGTTGAAACCTTATTAATACGGATGAATGTGTTACCCATTCTACGGTTTGTTTACACTTTCATCATAGACTTTTGGAACATACCATAACTACCGAAATTTCGGTATCATTAATAGCAATACTTCGATGAGTAATCCTGATAGGCGCGAAGAAAAAGAATCATTCGATATTATAATTATCAATACGAATCGAAATGATCGCAACAACAATCAGCCATATACTAAGATAATTGATAATCCAGCCACTGTTTTTCCTGCTTTATTGCATATTGACGCTGATATTGTATAAAAATAAATTGTTGATAATGATATCACCAACATTCGTGGAAATACAAAACACTTATCTAAGTAGATATAAAAATAAAAAACACCTAGTAACCTGTTCAATGTCTATCTGCAAGCTAAAATAAATTTGCTATAAGGATTTTATGGCGCTTGAATAACAATGACATTTTTGGTAAACATTTGTAAATTATTTCATAGAATTGTTAATTGTATTGAAAAAACAAGATGGCGGCGTTAGTTCCAATTATGGTCACGCGCCAAAAGCCCCTGTACAACTGTACTTATTTTGATATATGTGGTGTGGTCTGGTGGGGACGTGGTCACTCATGATGTGCTTCATTTGAAAGCTGAAAGTTACCCAAAGGGCAATGGAGAGGGCTATGTTTGGAGTTTCCTTACGCGATTGAATCAGAAATGAACAGATCCGTAGGAGAACCAAGATAACCGATATAGCCCGAAGAATGGCCAGACTTAAGTGGCAGTGGGCAGGGCACATTGCTCCCAGGACATCTGGAGGAAACCGTCATGTCCTAGAACCAAACAATCAAAATACATGGTGCACGCAATCAAAGGCTTTGGAGAGATCACAGAAAACTCCAATAGCATTTTGCGATTTCTCCCATGCGTCAAATATGTGTCTCAGCAGAGCAACACGCATATCTGTAGTTGAATGACCATTTTAGATCTCATTGATAGTTTATTGGAAACTAGTGTTAAAACAATTATTAATTACATATTGTTGCGAACACTGATTTAACAAGCTACCAAAACCTTGAACAAATTTATCAGAAATAATATAAATAGTGTTATTCAAAATTTTTCATACTGTTGCTGTCATCACTAATACAGCTACCCACTGGCTGAGCTACCGAGGGTGTGGGTGTAATAAGCTGGGGTCCCTGGGAACAAGTACAGCTAAAAGAGAGGTTATTTGTCTAAGACTCATACCTCTCCGCATTATACTTGACCAGGTCTGCCAACTCATTAGCCTCCTGCATGCGCTTACTCAGGTCTTGTTGAGAAGCCTCATATTTACTAAAGATATTCTTTAGAGCGTAATCCCTAACAAACAATTCATCCTGAAGGTGCTGAGTGTCTGTGTCATACATAGCATTACACAATTCTAATTCACTGTTACAGTTTTTTAATTCTTGTGTTAAATTTACTTTTTTTTGCCTGAGTTTTGTATTTAATTTGTTTACTTTTTGGCATTTTAGATTATTAGATTTTTAAGTTTTTCTAATTAATTTATTAATTTTAATATATTTTTTTAACTTATTGTGACTAGTAAACAATTTATTTTTAACTACAGTATCATCCGTTAAATCTATTGTTACAACTGGCTCAACACATATGGGACCGGACCCGCTCCCAACCAACTCATCATAAAGACTGCAGGTGATCGCAGACTCTTCACGGGCTTTGAGAGTTTCCAAAGCGGTTATTGTGTTATGGGCCTTGCTTAATTCCCGTTCTAGATCAGAAGGTCAATTCTCATAATTTAAAACGTTCAAAATCTAGTCGCAGTCTCATCTCGGCAACAAACAAATGTCAAAAACTTGTCAAAATGTAGGGAAATTAGAGGAACTTTTGACAGATTGAGACTGAGATCAGACTGTGAACGTTCTTAAAATTACGAGAATTGCCCCTCTGATATGCATCTCAAAGCCAGTTCGTGGGTGTCGCTACATTCCTGGAAATTTGACACTAGTTGACGGAGGTGCTGATGCTGGTCAAGATCCATATGCTGTACATGTAGTTCAGTTAGCTAGTTCTTAAGCTCAGTGTTCTTGTCATTAATGAGCGTTATTTCCACCTCGCTGTGTTCTCTTTTACAGAGCAGCTGTTTTCAAAATCAAAACCAAAAGTAATTTATTCAAATTAGGCTGAGAATCAGCACTTTTCGAACGTCAAAATTACGAAAGACAGTCCCCCAAAAACGCCCGCCCTTCACCACTTCCTAGTGCTATCGCTGGGAAGAAGTGGCGCAACAAACTCCCCAGCAGCACAGCTGTCTGTTTAGTTAGAATATAGTTGCATGTATACAATACTAGGAACCTATGTTCAGTAATTAACATTACAAGAAACTTAAATTATTTACCACTAACTTCTGCCCGCGGCTTCGCCCGCGTGGATGTCGGAAATTATCCCACGGGAACGTGCTAACAGGATAAAATGTATGTGCTTCCCCAGGATGCCATCTATCTCGCGGGCCCTTTGTGGCTAATTACAATAGAAAACCAATTGTGTCTCATTAGTGGTGATTAAGAGGGTACCTATATGATATCCTTACCTAAGTACCTACATAATAATAAAAAAAAAACTCAATAACAGAAAATAAAATACCTACCTACCTAAATAAACCTATTTCTGATGATAACTAAACTCAATAAATAAGCAAAATCCCTAAAAACTAATATCTATACGAATGACTAATCTTACCTAACAGTATTATAAAATAACCTACGGTCACTACGTACACTATCAAATATACTACCTATACTTTAAAATTAAAATCTATACCTACGACTTATAAAAATAAACCTAAATAACTCTAAAAACTAATAGAAATAAAAAAGGTCGCACTGAAAAACACGGTTTAGAATTGCAAGTAGCAGTTAAAATAAGAACGAACGCTCGCCACTCAACACGTCCGTTCAAATCAAAGTTAAAAAAATATCCTTATATACGGTAGCGAACCGTGGCGGCCGCGCGCCACGCGTGTGCTGCGAACGGTGCAAGCCAAATTCAACCTTCAGCACTACATTTAGAGCATAACTTTAGTGAACTCCACTGCGGGTAACGTAACCTACGACAAACTTATTATTTGCGGTTGGTACAGTAATCGGGTCTAGGGATCGAACCGCAAAATTAAGTTTGTTTTTTATTGTATATACTTTTCCGGGATAAAAAGTACCCAGTGTGGTGCCCAGGGTATTAAAGAATAATTATACCAAGTTTCATCGTAATCGAACCGGTAGTTTTTGCGTGATGCCTGAACAAACAGACAGACAGACAGACAGACAAAAATTTTTTTAATCACATTTTTGGGTTAGGTGTCGGTCTAGTAACACCCCCTGCCATTTATTTTTTTTATATTTTCAATGTACAAATGTACAATGTGTAGTAACCTGTCAGTAAGCTAATTCTGGAGAAAGAACATGAACATCGTCTTGAGTTATTTAGTGCGACCAACTATTCTTATCGTGTAAGTAGTCGTTGATGGAATAGTAAGCCTTTGAACAAAGGTTGGATTTTACTTGAGCTTTAAACGCATTAAAAGGCAAGTCTAGCAAAGAAGAGGGTATCTTGTTATAAAAGGTTATACCAAGCCCAACAAATGAGTTATGAACCTTATGAAGCCGGTGAAAGGGGGTATATAGTTTGTCCTTATTTCTAGTGTTAACACTGTGAATATCACTGTTTTTAGTGTTTACAAGTAGCTTCAGAAATCTTGAGCTTCGTCAAGGTAGATCTTAGTTTTGCTTCCATCTCCTTGATTGTAGCACTGCGGGTCATCATTTTCTTTAAAATGTCAGTCACCTGACATTTTAATGAAAATGAACCTGCTATGACTGATAATTTAATTTACACTTTATCATTGTATTTATTTATTTATTTAAACTTTTCGCACAAAAAGGTACAAAGGCGGACTTAATGCCTTAGGCATTCTCTACCAGTCAACCAAGGGTGGTGAAGAGATTAGATGGCAGGTGCTTTGATTGAGAGTGACAATGATAAAAAAAAAAAAACTCTTAAAACTAGGTACACTAATACATAAATAGTTTATATACACATACAGACTATTACTATAATATATACCTACTTATAATATATATATACAAAATCAAGGGAGAGTAGTGTTGAGATGACTCTACGCTATTTTTTTTTTTCTATTGTAATTGTATTTATGACTATATCTTTTTTTTTGTCTACAAAATTAACTTTTAACTAAATATTATTTTGTTTAATTTATCAGTGTTTTATGTTATTTACTGACATTTAAATATTTGTACGCCACTAAGGCCAAACATGACTGATCTATTAATGTATTGTGATAACTTGCATGCTCTGTATGTATACTCATGTTTCCACAAATAAACAATCTTGAATCTGAAATGTGTGAAGTTATGCAGCTAAATAACATTGTGAGAAAAGATGTTCCAATAGTTAGATTAGTAGAAGGGAAAAATAAAATTAAAGTAAGTTAAAAATAAGTAATGAAATGTTAACAAATGGATTTTAAAATTAGTTGAAGTTATTAAGGAATGAGATGAAGATGTTAAAAAGAAGCGAAATTACAAGGAATAGGTACTGCTTTTATTGTAAAACATAAATAAACTTCATTGACAATAACAAGTTTATGATACATAACAGGTTTTATAGTGCGAATAAGCTCTAATGCGCCTATTTTTGTGCATTAAATTATGTAGTGTTTACTGTCTCCTCTCACTGACAGGAGGACAGCAGTGGGATCGTTATATGCTATGATTAAACTATTGTTTTTTTCTTTCTATGTCTAAGGAGGTTAAAACAACAAATCAGCGGAACTATAAGGCTAAGCTTTATAGTTCTTATACTCCTATGGGGTAACTCATAACACATACAAAGAGCTTTCATAGCACAAAAAAAATGTTTGCGAGCTATAACTGGGGTGCCTCTATACGAGAGCTGTAGACCAATATTAAAAAAGTTAAAGGTTCTTACTATATCTTTTACTTACATCTTTGAAATAGCCATATTTGTCAGGAAAAACTCTCACTTCTTCTCCACAGTAGCCGAAAACTGTAGATTTGCAAAAAGGGACCCCACCGAGTTAAAAAACTAATTTTGTAATAGTACTGTCCACTACAGAAACAGCTACCTTATGTCCATTAAAATATATAACCATATTCCAAAAGTAATAAGAGAGCTACCATTTAATTTTTACAAAAAAGTAAAAAAAAATTGGCTTCTCCAAAATAATTTTTACACATAATCCAAAATATTCCATTCCAATATCCAAAATATTTTTACGTCACGAACTTGGGATAAGGGACCAGCTTATACTGGTGTTGATACTACTGATATACGGCCTACCATACAATAAAAAGGAAAACAGTACATTTTAGATCGAAATATTTATTTATCACAAAACGTATTCGATCTCAGATTATTGTCCAAGAGGATTGCCGAGCCACGGGAAGACACGTGGGCACACGTTGCAGATTCGCATCCAGTATTCCAACTGTAAAAGAAACGAAATTCATGCATTAGTTATAGTAGGCTTTCTCTGGAAGTAAATACTTTGTGGTTGAGGACAGCACCTTAGTTGCACAACACACTTTCAAACAAAATGTGTCATAATATTCGTAAAATTTGTCTGCTAAGCGACGAAAATAACGCAATGGATGTTGTTGAAGTGTCAAAATGAAAGCTGCTACTATTATTATGTTACGTAAACGTCACGTAAAATCTATAGATTTTTGAATCAAAAATACACCTATCCAAAAGCATATTGGTTTTTGCGACAAGCACAATAAAGATCATCCATAGATATAACTAAACTATACCTAAGAGAGAATTAAAAAAAAAAACAATTTACGTTACGTGCGTACGAGCTAGGCACAAGGAATGTTAATGTTATGTGAACAAAATACTGTAAAAATCATTATTTTAACCGAGTATTTATGTAGTTTTGCCCATTCATCTCCATACGAAACTACCTTTTGGAAGGGGCAACTTAATTCAATTCTTCTTTTTGCTTGTAATTTTTGACTTTCAAAAGTGTTGATATATACGATTTGACTTTGACTTTGACAACTGCCATGTAATGCCAAGACTTTCTGCTGAGAATGACGGAAAGAGCATAATACTTACTCCATTGTGGCTTGAGGTAAGAGGACAAGTTCTGGGAACGCAGTTGCTGGGGATGAATGTGCGGCAACTCTGGCGCTTGTACTCATCAACTGGGACGGGGTTCCTCACCCAGTCAATAACTTCGTGTGTGTTCACCTGGAGGAGAAATAATTTTATCATTACGTGAAATAGTTTATAAAAGTTTTGTAATGTCAACGATATAGCTAGGAGCTATAATGGCATAAATCCGAGTTTTGAAAAGTTTGGGCATAATTTCGGACAACCAAAATATTTTTGTCAACTTTGAGTCTAAAAGTGCGACTACACTTCGAAATGTATGGAACAGTAAACGTTTTTTTAATAACCGGTGAAAAGTTTCAACGCATGGCTGTTAAAATTCATGTACTGAATCCATGGTAACAGGTTGCGCGTCGATGTCTCTGCATATAAAGATATAAAAGACTTGACTATACTTTGATTTGGGTACCTAATATTTTTTTGGCATTCAACCATTTTGGTGAAGATCGCATGAAAACGTTCGGCTATGAAGAAGAGAACTCATCAATAAAGGGTCTAGACGACTGTAAAGTGTAATGTAATGTTTGGGTAATGTAACGAAAATTCTGCGTGTGGACGGCACTATGTGTGGGCGGCGCATGCTCGGGCTGGCACTCGCGCTGATCCATCGGCTGTCAGATTTTAGCGCGAACACAAAAGCACGAACACATACAGGATTCGCGTTGAGTTGGTTTGCCTTCGACATAATTCGCATTGCATTAATTTTTTTTATTTTTTTTTATTTTTTTATTTATTCAAGCTACAAAGACTCACTTGTTAGTAAAAACTTACGACTATGTTAGTAAAATACAGACACTATAAAATTAACGGTCACAGTTGCGACATCCCATGAGAGACGGCACAACAGTGACCCACGTACACACAGTCTAGGCGACTCGCAATCATGCTTAGGACACTGTTGGAGCCGCCCCACACCCTGCGCACCAGGGAAGCGCACCTTTTACGCATTGTTGCGAAAAAGCAATCAACATGCGCATCTGCGAACATCCCTGACGCACTACAGAAACGGGGCAGCCCCACCAGTATCCTAAACGCATTGTTATACTGAACGCGGAGAGCGCTGTACGATCTTTGCGTATACTTAGCCCACAGGCTGCATGAGTAAAAAGCAGTACAGTAGGCTCGAAAGAGCGTGATTTTAACAGGAAGTGAGCATCGTGCAAACCTGCGAGCCAGCATGTTCGCTCTAACCGACAACGCCCTCCGCTCCCGTTCAATGTCATCATCGTCTTTAAGGTTGGGAGTCAATATGTGACCAAGATACTTAAACCTGTAGACTCTCTGTAAAGGTGTACCATAAAGTAATACAGGCGGTACTGCATCCGGACTTTTACCCCCAGCCTCAAAAACCATGACCTCCGACTTCTTAGTGTTGTATGCCAAGCCATGAACTTTAGCATACGCCTCACATTGAGCAACTAATTTTCTCAAGCCGCAGACTGACGCGCTCAGCAGCACCATGTCGTCCGCGTAACTGATATTATTGACGCAGGTACCGTCTATATAACATCCGAGCCTGGTAATGCTGAGCTCGCCTATCAACTCGTTCACATAAAGGTTGAACAGCGTTGGTGAGCTCATTCCACCCTGCCTCACCCCACACTCCAACCCGTAAGGACGAGAAAACGCCCCAGCCCATCGTACATTGTTGATCTGGTTTCCATACCAAAACTTTAAAATGTTAACAAGTACTGTGGGCAAATTCACCCGCTCTAATTTACTCCACAACACATCGTAGGAAACCAGATCAAATGCCTTTGACAAGTCCAGGAAGCAATTATTAATGACAGTAAATGCGATTATTGCAATTATTTTATTATTTTGTGGAGAAGTTTTTATAAAGCCTGATTTACACGATTTAAGCGATTCGGTTGTATTGCATAGGGCATACTAGAAGTTTGAACAATAAAAAGTCTTAAGACGATGCAATTGATTTTTTGCTTCAATTTTATTGTATGCCACAGGCCAGAAACTTGCGTCGAGCATAATGGTGTTTTATTCTTACCATGAAAGCATCAGGGAGTTGGTTGATCATATCCATGAACCGGGAGAAGGCATGTCGGACGGCAGGGAAAGCATTCAGGAACGCCTCATGAACGAAGAAGCCGAAGGGAGCGCGGTTGCCCAAGTAGTGCCTCTCGAAGTTGTTGAGGATGAACTCGTACCATTCATCTTCATTGTGGCGGTCGGGGCTGTGAAAATGGAGGTAAAAAATTGTCAATAAAAGGCAGCGGATAAAAGTATACATAATAAGAGGTAATGCTTATTTACAGTTAACTATTATGAATTTTTGAATTATAGGAAATAAAAATTCACGGATGCAATAAAAAATATTGCAGAATTTAGAGGTCCTAAGATGAAACCCTGAGGAATCCCTACATAAAGTTTAACTTTCACGTGGAAATGTGAACAAAAACAATATTTTTTCAATTTGTAAGGTTTTTTAAAAAAATAATAAAGTGTCGACAGCACTAGTACAGTCAACAGCAAAAGTAGATGATCAAAATCAGAAATTCAATACTAATGAATGGAATTCGCAGCTATATGGCAGCTGTACTAGTAGTAAATGTTTGTTATAATTTACGATTACATACTTTTGAATCGCTTCGACGCCACACAATTCTGATTTTGATCATCTACTTTTGCTGTTGACTGTACCACTTTACGAATCGACTCAAAAACTTCTTGACAAGAATCGATGATGCGGTAAAAGATTCGGATAAGAATAGCAACACTACCAATAATAGTTTATTTAAGCGGTATTATAGATATTTCTGTGCTAAACCAAAATTAAATTATAACTACTTACCTGTAGTAACAAGCATCCACGTACGAGCAGGGAAGTCCATCCAGATCAGACCAGGCTACCAAAGGCTTAACCCATACTCCAGGGAAGGACGCTGTTGGGCAAGGAGGGACGATGCAGTCCTGGGTGGAAGCATAGTCTAGGGTGTAAGGCCATAGACCAGGGTTGGTGTTTGCGATTGTGGGCCAAGTGCAGTCGTACTCCAAGCCATATTCATTCATTATTTCGAAGCTGGCGTTTCCGGTCATTTGGAGGAAGGGAATGCGAAGACCTGAAATAAATTGAAACCGTATAAAATACAAAATTTTAAAGTTAGTTTGTAAATAATTGTGTCATGGTACCAATTTTATTTAGTAAGTAAATTATTAACAGCGAGACTCATTTTCGAACATTTTCGCTTCTTATTATGATGTACTCGTACGAGCATAGTAATCAACCACTAAAGATGATGAAATGAGTGCTAAAGTTCTTATGGAAAAATATGAAATTCACGCGGACGAAGTCCTGCGATTTATTCCAAAGTGCTTAGTACGTAATAGGGTAAGTGCTGTAATTGAAATTCTCACCTTTAATAGATGTGAAAGGAATATTAGCAAAGTGAGACATTTGAACCTTCTGGTCGCCAAATTCTCTCCTCATGTCCTCGGTGGTGGCTTCTAACCAATAAGTCTGAGGGGTCTGGTGAGTGATCGAGTGGAGAGCGATCTCGAAACCACGGTTGTACAGTTCATTGACGAAGACGTAGTTGGTATACTCGTGGCTGACGTAGAAAGTGGCACCAGCAGGGCAGCCATTAGAGTTGAAACGGTTGTAGAGAGTTTCACGGTATGTTCCGATATTGTTGACGTTGATACCGTCGTCGAAGGCGACTGTGACGAACTGGAAAGAAATGTTTGTGAAGCATAAGAACTGGTCGTTTTATGTGGAACTGGTACTGCTATAATGTTTCATTTTGGAAATATACAAAATACTAAAACAATTTTCAATGCGATTCATGTCAAGTACATGAATCGCATTGAAAATTGTTAAAACTTAAATACATATGTGCGATTTTGATAATATTAATTATAGACGGCTGCATTAAGTAGTACTCAAACTGCCAGACAATGGTTAAACTATATGAATAAAGTATTATTACCACATATTCCTTACACTCACTGTTAACGTCGTAATATTTAATGTAGGTAAGGTTTGCCTCTTGTCTCGATAGATGGCGTTGGTCGATTTAAATTCGCGCTATGGTTTCGTTACCACGCAAGGTATAAGACTGTAAATATTAAATAAATGTCTTAGTTCTGAGTTCATGGTGTGGTTTTATTGTTTTAAAATCACAGAACAAAATACCCTAGGCAGGGTATAACGACTCGTCGATATAAAAGGGCAAAAAAGATCTTCGATGATCACTCACAGTAGGTAGTTAAAATAATAATTAAATAATACTTCATAGAGTAAATATTGATGTCATTGTGTTTATAATCAGATGATAGGAATCTAAGAGCTGACCCAGATTTTACACCTTCACTCTATTATCACCCAATCTTACCTGTGGTGTATCTCTAGGCAGTAATCCACCAGGAATGTCAGTGCTTGTACATCTGCAGTCAGGGAGCTCACATACAGTATCTGGATCGCAGGCTTGACCTGCAGGTAGTTCCTCTTCAGCAATAGCTGCCGAAGCAACCAGCAGTAACGCTAGTACACCAACGAACTTCATTCTGATAGATTCACCAGAGAGTGGCAACGAACGAATTTACTGCGACTTTTTATATAAAGATCGATATTATCGATCTCTTCTGTTTAATCAATACTTTTTGATACAATTATGTTCAGATATCTTATCTCTAATGCGGCGGGGTTTGGTTTTTACTCTTTTTCCCATTTAGGTATTTTGATGATTTTTACTTATTTAAAGTAAACATTTTGTTTCCATCCGAAGCAAAAGAATCCATTGGGGATTCCATATCCATTTCCTCACACAAAAAGTTTAATATAACTTTTTTTTAAATTTATCTTAACGGCCAGTAACTAGAAGACCATTTCTCGTAATTTAAAACGTTCAAAATCTAGTCCCAGTCTCATCTCGGCGACAAACAAATGTCAAAAACTTGTCAGAAATGTAGGGAAATTAGAGGTATTTTTGATAGATTGAGACTGAGAACAGACTGTGAACGTCCTTAAAATAACGAGAATTGCCCCTCTGATCATCAAAAGACACAATCAACATTAATGAAGTGTGTAGTAACAAGGGTCAAGTGTATGATGCAGAAACTGCTTATTTTGGTTACGGTCCTCCCTCCTAGCGAGAATATTTTTCTTCCGTTTTAATAAACCATGAATTAATTCCATGCAAAACCCATTTATTATTCTCAAAAGGATATGTTTTCATAACAGAATAATCGTCGTCGCCATAATAATATTTCCAAGCAAACGGACTGAAGCATTTATTAATTAATTCATAGAAATAACTGCAGATTGCTTGATAAGCGATAATTTTTATCACAAGTCAGCAAACCAGCAGCCTAGCCTTTTCCCAACAAAGCAAAACTTTGTTAGACAACCAGCTGAATACCAGTATTTTACCAGATAATGCTCCAAATATAACGTTTGCCTAGCCTCATTCAGACTCTTTTCGTATAAAACACTTTGGCACTTTGAATTTGGGATTTTGCTACTACATTAAATTTTATCATTTTGATATGATTACGATGGGAATATTCCTATGTTCCCGTTGTAGTCATAATCAATTCTATCTTTTGAAAATTGAGATGTACAGACGCCAACACATCAACCTACCCAAAACTGTCAAAGGACATTGCTCTGCGTCCATACATTGTTGGCCCTGGAGCCAAGAGCATCGGATAATTATGTATTGTATTCTCTATCATTAGTAGATTCTTAAAAGATCTTGTATTTGTAGCGGACTAGCTGCAAAAAAGGTATATTTCAAAAAAAGTATCAGATTTTGAGGTTATAATCTAACCATAACAACGAATATTAAATGCAGGTACCTACGATTTTTCATAGCTCTGAGTGATTTTTAAGAAAGTGAAAAGTAGGTAATATCATAATACCTACCTAGATAATTAGGTACCTATGCAGTTGTTTTTCTAAAAAGTGGATGCAAGTGCAAAATTAAAATGCATTTAAACTAACGACGCGACGTGACGTTCACAGCAAATCTAGGGATGTAGTACGACACCACACCAATAATCGATTTTTTCGATTAAGATTTACTGTGTTCTTAAATTATTTCAAACTGTCTGTTACATCACCTTTGTCATATAAACATTACAAGTATGTATGACAATGGTTTATTTTACGCCGAAAGAGAAATGTTATTTTTGTATTAATTGTCGTAAAAAATGAATTAGATAATCAAAATAAAAAGTTTTGATTACTGTATAATATTATTCTTACTACCTATTTAAATTGGAGTATGACTGCATACATAAAGTATTCTTATTAGGTTTTTAAAAATACACTTTAGAAAAGAAAACACAATCGATCGAATAATAATTCAATCAATCGATTATAATTGATTGGACATCCCTATTTCACTTCTGACACGACATGACATTAGGCGAAGATGGCGATTTAATGTTATTAGTCGCGTTAAATTCTATTAAAAGTACATTTTGGAATACAGCTAGTCCGTGATACAGAAGTATTTGCAACTTAAATAATAAAATAGGCGATTAATTATCGTTTAATCTGATACTCTTTATTGCACAGGGCCAATTTGGACATTGTCCTTTTCCCTGAACCTTTAATGCTTTAGCGAAAAAGTTGAAATTCTATTAAAGAAATTTGACAGATTGCAGTAGCTTGATGTGCAGCTGGCGTCTGTAACTCCAGCTGATTTGAGTTGTTATCTATCTATCTATATATATAAAATTCAAAGTCCTGACTGACTGACTGATACAATCAACGCACAGCCTAAACCGCTGGTCCTAGAGACATGAAATTTGGAGGGTGTATTTTTCGTAAAGAGTAGGGTAAATTCCACCCCTAAGAGGGTAAAATGGGGTGATTTCGTTTGTATGAAAAATCTTATTCCTTGAGTTAATAAACATGAAACTTGGCACGAATAATTATATAATGTATGTAAATTATGAAGTTTGCCATTTTTTTCTAAGATTTTTCTAAGTTTTTCTAAGCTACCCCCTAAAAGGGGGTTTCAAAGTTTGTATGAAAGAATTTTAGCGCGCGGTCCGGTTTACTCGAAACTCAGTAGTTATACCCTAGGATCGAAAGTAAAGAATAATGTGTATCAGGGTACAAATATTTTCTTTTAAATTGTTTCCAGTGGCGTAGCTCATCCCAATGGGGCCCTGTATCAGATTTTTTTTGAGGGCCCTTTTTACCTAATTGTGAAGCTACAGAGGGTATTGTTTTTACAAAATAAAGAATATAGAATACTGACGAAGAAGGTGAGGAGCTCGTGGCTAAGTAATAACAGCCGCACGAGTCGATAGAGAGGGGTAAGCTACGCTTGCCGCGGTAGGTCCGTGGATGGGTGACCATCTTAACATACCGAGACCCCTCCGTGCCTCGGAAAGCACGTTAAGCCGTTGGTCCCGGCTGTCATTCGTGGATCTTTGAAAGTCTTTACGGTTCGTCAGAAGCCCGAAAGTCTGACACCCAGTACTATCAAGGGACATCGTATTACCCAGTAACTGGGCTGTGGCGGTCAGATAGCCAGTCGCTCCGGTGGTAAAATACTGGCATTCAGCTGCATCCGCTTAGATTGGAAGCCGAGACCCAATAACACTTTGCCCGACCCGGGAATCGAATCTAGGACCTCATGCTCAGCAGTAGCGCTTGCGACCACTAGACAATGAGGCAGACACAGTTTTCTTCCATACTTCTCTATTAGTCGTCATCTCGGTACTCACCCCCTTTTTAGACACAGTTTTGAAACAATTTACAGAAATAAATATCATTTATCGACAAGAATTTTAGGTTCCGGATATTACTTTAAAAATGTTTGCTTATACAAGTCACGTCGGGGGCCCCTGTAGCTCAGGGGCCCCGTATCGTTGATACGGCTGATACAGCGGTACTTAGCTACGCCCGCTTTCGCTATGTTTTCGTCTATAAACTATCTAGATACTGTTGGAGAGATAAGATATAACAATATCACATGATATTAAGTCAATGATGAGTACGTCAGAATGGCCGTAAAAAACTGCACCTTTAAAGATAATAAAGTGCGGTAATTATCGGTAGCAAAATTCAATTGCTTCGTGTTGAAAATTATCTGAATAAAATTTAGACAAAAACCAGCTTTAATAATTCTGTTGTGTCCAATTTCACCACCGCGATCGGCACATCTAAACCGCGTTCAAGAGCGGTCAGTGTCATCATTGTTGTGAAATATTGACACTGACAGCTCTTGAACACAGGTTAAATGTGCTGATCGAGTTCGAGGTCGCCCTAAAGTTCGTTTTCAAACCCAGATACTAATTTGACTAGTGTAATGTCAAATTTCTATACTAAAAAAACGCAAACACACAAGACTGCCGATGGCCGTTTTGCGTGGATGTGACGCATGTTTAACCCCAACTTTTTATTTATTTTTTGTGTGTTTGTGTTCTTTTTATGCGTCATGTTTGTCGCAAATAAATGTATTTTCTTTTTTTACTTACCTAAATGTCAGATTAGTATCTGGGATTAAAAAACGAACTTTGCCTCACTGCAAGTTTTAATAGCTTCGCCCATTTTCAACCCGTCAGCTATGGTCCTGTTTACTTATAAACAGTGGCGTTTACATCATTGCATCGTAAGAGGCAGAAATTTTCTTGCTCACTTCACTATGGACTGCATTCAAAGCTCCATGAAAGGAACAATAAGGCCAGTACCCTAACTACTAACTAATTTCACCACCATTCAAGTTTTACCTGGATATTTCAAGTCGGGACCAGGAAATTCCCAAAGATAATGCTTCGAGAATAATTATAATTGGTTTTTTATCTATAACTAACACGATTGATATAGGAAAGATTTTCGGTTTAAGATTTAAATAGACTATACAATTGAATTAGGTGGGTTGGTTTGATAAAGCGATAAAGGCTTCCCTAGAATTGGGTATAATTAGGTATTAATTTGCTTTGTTCAGTTAATTAAATCCTTGTCAAGATATTTTCATGTTCTGGAAGTAATTTACACAAAATAAAGTGCCTGGGTTCGAACCTAAGACTTACAATTCGTAAGTCGCGGCTGTTTCCACTAGTTCATCACTGCTCTGAAAAATAAAACCACATAATCTAATCAAAAGGATGAATTTTTGAATATTCATCCCGTAATTTTTTGAATAGGGTTTGCAATTTTGTACGGAAAGTACGTCATTTTTTCCCAATGGAAAATCACATCGGACACATGACTTATACCTAATAACAATCGGCGGTATTTCTTTACTTTAATTTCAATACTCATTCATCGATAATAATCATAACAAGACTATTCCATTATAGTGTTTATCTATTCTAAATGTAACGATGATAAACAATTTAAGCACATAATTCAGCGGGTCTCTATTTATAGTGTCATAGATAAATCAGCCCATACCAGAATCTCCACTTTGAGACTTATTTATTGTAACTACGCAATTATCTTCTTTGATTTTAAGGGGTTTGCGTTAGGTTAGGTTAGTATAATTCAAATTTACACATTTTTTTGCAACTTGCAGGTCCGTATCAGGTTGTATGTTGATTAAAATATGATTCGCAACTGTAAAAAAATATGTCTATACCTATACAGGGTTATTTTTCAAAGACCAGCCAAATTTAAGGATGCGAAATAGACCATCAAACTGAACAACTTTCTCCATGGGACAAATAGCGTAATCGCGAAAATTTTATCAATTTTCCCATAGAAAACTTCAATACCTACTCGACCTAAATGTATGGGACGGCTGAATTTTTATTCGCGATTACGATGTTGGTCTCATGGAGAAAGTTGTTCAGTTTGATGGTCTGTACCACATCCTTAAATTTGGCTGGTCTTTGAAAAATAACCCTGTATAATTATAATCATTAGAATCAGCAGCTCTTTGAGTTAGAATTGGCCTCAAATGTCAAGATTTCACGAAATAGACATTTAATTGGGTAATGAATTTAGAGAGTTGTATTGATGATTTTTAACATTATAATTAAAGAACTAAATATTTGTTACGGCCGCGAATCATATTGAGATCAATATACAACCTGATACTTACCTACAAATAGCAAAAAAATGTACGAAGAATTTCGCGGGGCTACCCTGGGCTACGCTGGCGAGTCCTCTTTCGTTGTCAATCAGAACTATCAGGGACTACACAGTAACCAAAATTACTAACACCAACACCAAGGACCAAAATATACTATGAGAGTAAATGTCCAAATCTCTTCATAGATGGCGTTAGTCTTTTACCGCCATCTATCGGTTTTTTACAGAAACAACTCCTTGTTTTAGGTCAGAGAGGGTTGTTACGGGTCCAATCCACCCTGGATTGGACAGAGTAGTAGTTCTTATTTGATACGAAGGATGGAGCTTAGTGGAACAATAATATGCAATCAATGTAAACCAAAGTTATGTTTAAAATGTTCCTTAAATCTAGGGGCACCTTTTCTTATGAAAGAGAATATTGTAGATAATATTTAAGTGGGTTCACATTTCTCCAAAAACAAACAATTGATAAACTAAAAGAAAAAATCATTTATTCGGTTACCTTTTTTATTGAATTTTTTCGACACTAGTTTTGAATTCGACTTTCGTAGTTACGTAACCAGAGAGCTGGGTCGTTCTTGGGCCAAAGAATTAGCAATGCCATTCAACGTGGCAATGCTGCCAGTCCTCTGGGCATGTTTCCGGATGACAGCGATGCGGACGAGTACTTCGACGTATAAGTGTCGTTTTGTTTGTATATTATAGTTATAGGCCGACCGCTTATCTGAGATACTGCCTGAGGTAGCAGCGTGGTGCGGGAGGGGTGTGGTGACGTGATGCGAGAGCTCAGTGAGTCGTCAACTTGCGACAACTATCAACCTTCCCGTCCCGCACCGCGCAGCTACCTCAGGCAACGTCTCAGTTAAGCGGTCGGCCTATAGTCATTAAATTTAGTATCTACTGTAAATAGTTAGTTTTCTATACATACAAAAAAGTTACTTTAGTTATATATCCGCAAGTTGAATAAAACTTCCCTATCAATTAACGTCCCATATCAAGCGTGCCATAAATCCTCTTATCTTTCATAACCGAACATACAAACGGTGTCACGAACTAATTTATGTATAACCACAACTAAATAACGGTCCCAAAGGACTAATATCCGAATAATTTCACTACAACATGCGTTGTCCCAAAATTGGGACATCAATTATTTCCCTGCTTGTCACAAAAATAGGACATCAATTATTTTCCCGGTTTATATGGCTCGAAAGGAATTTAGGATAGTGGGCATAAGGGGTTTACACCTGGGACATCGTTACAGTACGACCAAAAGTCTCGAACCCTATAGGGATTTTCGGGATTTCGCGGTTTTGATACGTAACTAGGGATGCCATAGCGAGATCCTGGTCTTTTTCTCCGCGCGTTATGATCTTTGCGATCCCGATTATGTGTTTAGACAGTGCTATAAAAATATAAAGAGGGTTATCTCTAGCACGAAATAAAAATACGCGAAATATTTTGTAGGATTTCTTACTCGTTTCGTTACTTATTTGCATTACTTTATGCGAGAGTCATATTGTTGGGTTTTATATGGTTATAAGGTAAAAAGGTAGGGGTCCTAAACGCTGTTTATTTACACCATGAGATATTCATTCAATTTTCTATACTGGCGTGGAAACGGGTACTCGCACATAACTTGAGTCTTTATTAAAGCGTAAAGGTTATATTACGATGGTTCTTAAATTTATATGTTCTTATTCATATCATCAGCTACTAGCATAAATCTTGACTTAATATTATTATCTTAGCAATGAAGTTGAAAGAGTTAAATAAAACTAAAAAAAGAAACTAAACTAACCAAACTATAAAAATATATACAAAACAAAAGGACATACTAACTAAACAAACAAAACTTAACTAACCAAACTAACTAACTAAACTGTAAAAATATATACAAAACAAAAGGACATTCAGTCGTCGAAGTCCTCCTCTACGTCGCTGTCATCCGGAAACGTGCCCAAAGGACTCTAATTCTTTGGCGAAAGAATGAGCCAGCCCTTTGGTCACACGGCGTCGACCGAGTCGAGAATCAGTGAGTTTCCTTACAACGGAAATTTAATTAATATTTGAATATCGTGAGATATAATATTTATTTCTGATTTATGACTGATTCTTTATGTAGCAGATTTTGAATGAAAAAGGATTAATAATTGTCACAGAGCCATATTATTGCCAATTTGTGTTTAGATAATAGAAAATGGCATTAAAATCTTATCAGACTATAATAATTGAATATTCAGTTATGCATAAATATTATTCTGGGCGGTTATCACACTGTACTGCTCCGGTATGCGGTGTTGCGGTTTTTAATTTATGTACTATAGACAACACGGAGATGCGGTGTAGTGTGTGAGCCACCTAATAATCATCATGATCAGACTGTAAAATTCAACGGTGGTCATGGACAATCGTTTACAATCGCTCAACGTTCGACTTGATCCTCGGCTAACCTCATCCAGCTGCTAGCAGCCACCATGTGGAGATCGTTACTCCACCTGACTAACTTTCCGAGGTATACCGATTTCCAGTCTCTAGTCAAGATCAAGTCTACAACAATAGCCATCGGTTCTATAATCAATGTAGCCGGCATACAATAAAAAACCAAAAGTTGTTCCCATTTCTAAGTTTCAAGATATAAATTATGCAGAAAACTCAATTTATGTTTACGGCCAACCCTGCCTAACTATATTCAAATGGTTAGCCTAAGTGCCTGAATATAAATAAGTCTGTATATCGTCAATTGTGAATTGTGTGCGTACAAAAGCGTCTGATCAATGCCACTTTTTGGTGTCCCGCAGGGAGCACCGTAAAGTTTGGCTACCGCTCGCATAGTTTGCAACTTATTGCGGGTTATAGAACAATGGAAGATATAATGTTTGGAGGTATTTATCAGCGGCTGTTTGTGTTTGTTATTTGTGTAATTGTTTGTTTTGTACAAGGAGAGTTGGGCTGAACGTTGCTATGAGAAATTACCGAGTTTCTTTTAAGATGGGAGATGCTAAGCCTAGGTTGTGTCATTAATTTGTTTTTCTGGGTTATATCTACCTCCTGTATAAGTAATAACAGCCGCACGGGTCGATCTATCAGGTTAAACGACGCCTGCCGGGGTTGGTCCGTGGATGGATGGCCATCATTACATACCGAAACACCTCCATGTCTTGGAAACCATGTTAAATTGTTAGTCCCGGCTGTCACTCATATGTCTTTGACAGTCGTTACGGGTCGTCAGAAACCCGAAAGTCTTACAACCGGTCTTACCAAGGGATATCGTATTAACCAGTAAATGGGTTGTGGAGGTCAGGCAGGCAGTCGCTCCATATAAAATACTGGTATTCAGATGTATTTGGTTAGACTGGAAACTGACTTCAACATAGTTGGGAAAAGATTAGCCTTTTCCTAACTTTTCCCTTTTCCTTAAGCCTTTTCCCGATAAAAGTCATCACTTGCTTAGGCAAATGATGACTTTTACCAGGCACCGGTCGACATCATCATGTCAACGCCGGCTGTCGCTAAAAACCAGCGCCGTGACGTGGGCCCGGTGACCGTGGCGCTGTATAGCTCTGGTTCTAGTTTTGTGCATGAGACACATTATGCTGAGCGATTGCCATATTGCGCAGATGTGACGTATATTTGCTTTCGCGCCTGTATTCCTCGAGGGGTTAGGCAGAGTTGTGCCTATAGTACATCCTCATTTCGCCAGTTACACTTTTTTAAGTTTATGCATCATATTACTCGCAAATACAGTTATCTTCTTTCTTTATCCTTTCTAGGTCACGCTGCCTTTAAAGTAAGCAGAGAAATCAGTTGTACCGTCGATGCTTCCCAGAAAATCGTGTGTTGATATATTGGCTCGAAAGAAGAGGATTCGTCATACAAAGGATAAAATATACAGAAAATGGAAACAATTTCGAGATAATATTTCTCATCGGCGCACGAATTAAATTTTTCAACAAACGTGAATGAATGAAGGGGTAAGAAAAAAAGATTACGGAAATGTTTTCTTGTAAGCAATTATCATAAGAGGAAACAAAGATGACGCTTATAATTACCTTAAGTAAATAGAATTGACAAATGAAGTAATAGTGATCACTGTCATTAATATTTCCAACAATAATTTTAGCCAGTAGATAAGTAAAGCCATCGAAAATAAATAGATTAATAAAAAATCCGAAAAAATAAACATAATGACGATATCTCACGTCAGTATCAAAATTAAAATCAAAAGTCATTTATTCAAACTAGTCTTCGCACATTGTGAACGTCAACATTACATAAGACAGCTCCCCAAAACGCCCAATTTTCATCACTTTTTAGTGCTTTAGCTGGAAAGAAGAAGTGGCGCAATAAACTCCCTAGCAGCACAGCTGTCTGTTCAGTTAGAAGAACTTGATTCTATATAACAATAAGTAATTAACATTACGAATCACTAAACTTTATTTCAATGAAATTACCTACTTACCATAATTATGTCAGCTAGTACACGCCAATATACCATCAAAAACATTAAAAACCATCCCATTATCATCATTTCAGCCGAAAGACGTCCACTGCTGGACATAGGCCTCCCCTAAGCACCTCCACTTCGACCGGTTCTGTGCTTCTCGCATCCAACGGGTTCCTGCGGCCTTCACGAGGACGTCGTGCGTGTTGCCAGTGATGATCTATGCTACTAAAACGTGGTCCCTCACAATGGGCCTTATTAGAAGGCTAAAAGTCACACAAAGGGCAATGGAGAGGACTGTGTTTGGATTTAACCTGCGTGACCGAATTAGAAATGAAGAGATTCGCAGTAGATACAAGGTAATCGACATAGCCCGAAGAATTGCCAAACTTAAGTGGCAGTGGGCAGGGCACATTGCTCGCAGAACAGATGGCAGATGGCGCCGAATGGTTCTGGAGTGGCGATCGCGTACCGGAAGAAGTAGCGTTGGTATGCCTCCGACAAGGTGGAAACACTATCTGAAACAAAAATAAATCATATAAACGTAAATAGAACTTAATACCTAATGTAAATAAAGGCCTTTCACTTACAAATCCCAAAATAATTCAAGGATTAAAAACATGGGTTTGAAAAACCCCTAGTAACAAATTCAATAATCTCACAGAACCTCTACATATAAAGGCGAGTACTAAATTGCGAACAACAAAAATTTCACAGAAAACGCTTCCCTTGCCAAAAGGGTGGACAGACAAAAAGGCTATGTTCACACTGACACCGTGTTTTTGTCTCGTCCGTCATACGCCTGACAAGGGTCCCGGATAAGCCTCGCCTGTGTGCGCACCCCTTTAATTATTCTCGGTTTTTGCACGAGTGATTTCAAATATGGGACGAATGAAAGGTAAAGGTCGGTTTCCCATGTACTAGGTTTACGGAATAGGCAAATTATTTTACTCTGGTCAAATTGAGGTTGAAACTCAATATCATATTGATATTTAGTCTTAGCAGAATTTGGTCGGAATGAATATTTTTGTGCGGCTTCCATATTATGTTCATTTTATTGTTTCGAATTATTCCTGGATTTTGTTGACTGCCTCGTTGGTCTTGTGGCCGTAAGTGCGACTGCTGAACGTGTGGTCCTGAGTTCGATTTCCGGGTCGGGCAAAGTGTTATTGAATTTTTCCATTGGGAATTGGTTAGCAACAGCCCGGAGTTTGGGAGTTGACGGCGTGATACCCCCGTGCCTCAGAAAGCACGATAAGTCATTGGCTCTGCACCTGATCCGGTCATGTCGGATTGCCGTCCCATCGGACTATGAGAGTGAGGGAAGACAGAGTGCACCTGTGTCTGCACACACACTGGTACACTATTATATCTCCCGCGCCAATGGCTAGTCTCCGCTGAGATTGGTCGCCATGACCGATATTCGGTCTGGAGGACTTTATTTAATTTTATTTGGATTTTGTTTTGCCTATAAAACTGTTCAATTTACAGCCTGCATAATTTAACAATGATATTGGTAATTAAGACGAAGACATTTATTCGGCGAATATGGTAGGTACAAAGTTGGTTACTATCATAGATAAGTTCAGAACACATCCGCCGCTAAAAGCGGAACACGAATATTTACAATATTAGATACCTACACGTGGGTGTTAAACCTAGCTTATAATAATAATAATTTATTTATTTCAGACCATTGATCCATATAGTGTTAGTAAAATCTTAACCTATTGTTAGTACATATGATGCGTACATAAAAATAAAAAACTTAAATTAATTAGCGACATGTACGCCAGTACGCACATGCCTAGCTGCCCAGTGCCTAATGAAAGGCCCATCAATTCTGTCCGCCAGTGTAGCCAGTATGTTGTTGGGGCTACCCCTGAATCGCTTCAGCATACTCGCACATCGCTTGCGCATAACGGCATAAAAATCATCTAACCTCGCTTCTGCGAACATGCCAGACGCGCTACAAAACCGAGGTAGCCCCAACAATATCCTCAACGCATTGTTATACTGAACGCGCAGAGCGTTGTAAGCCTTCTGCGTATACCTTACCCACAGGCTGCACGTGTAAAACGATTGACAAAACGCTCGAAAAAGAGTCAGTTTCACCTCCCTAGTACAACGTGCAAACCTGCGAGCCAGCATATTGCATCTGGCTGCCAACGCTCTGCGCTCCCTGTCTAAATCTTGGTCATCCATGAGAAAGTCCGTGACAACATGACCTAGGTATTTAAACTGCGTAACGAACTCCAACGGAGTTCCTCGTAAGTTAATAGATAGAATATTAACAGGTGTATTGTTGCGCACTCTAAAAACAATTACCTTGCTCTTGGTGGCATTATACCTCAAGCCATGAGCCTCCGCGTACCTCTCACAGATGGCCAACAATTTCCTCAGACCACAGATTGATGGACTGAGCAGCACCATATCATCAGCGTAACTTATGTTGTTGATCATAGTTCCATCAACAGAACATCCGATCTTGGTGCTGCTCAGCTCACCAATCAGCCGATCCATATACACATTAAAAAGACTCGGTGAAGTCAATCCCCCCTGCCTTACCCCACAATCTAATCCATATGACTCAGATTGAGCATCCGCCCACCTAACATAATTATTCTGATGCTTATACCAATATTTAAATAAATCTATGAATTCAGTAGGTAGTTCAGTATCATCCGACAGTTTTTGCCACAAAACATCATAATTTACTAGGTCAAAAGCTTTTGACAGGTCAAGAAAACATCCATACACTGGTGTTCTCTTGTCTGTGTAGTACTGCACAGTCTGCTTGAGACACAGGATGGCACTTTCAGTGGACAAGCCGGCTCTAAAGCCAAACTGCGCATCGTGCAATTTAATGTGTTTATTCAACCGCCTCTCAAGCAGACTGTCCAACACCTTGCCAATGACTGTTGCTAATGATATAGGTCTATAATTAGATTTGTCGGATGAGTCACCTGTCTTACTTTTAATTATGGGAACTACAACTGTTCTTACCAGATTCTCAGGCAGGTAGGAATGACTCACAGAAAAATTAAACATCATGGTAAGCAATCTGGTCAAGTGTACACCGGCGAACCTTAAGTGCTCAACACTCAGGCCATCATGCCCCGGTGACTTACCTCGCTTCATACTTTTTAATGCCATTTTAATTTCCTTATTTGAGAATCTTACATAAAAATCACCTTCACACAAGGTCCGAGTGTCTCGCATAGATGTGTCTGTATTAAGTGGCGCTACCTTAAAGTGATTCATAAACATGGTAGATATGTCACTACTTTGTGACAGACCCTCAACATTTGCGGGAAGACTCGGCTGGGGGTTCAAAGATTTGGTTTCCTTCCAAAAAGAAGTAAATTTTTTCTCATTATGCAGTGATGCAATTTTATCCATTTTTATTTGGGTTGCATTGTTTTGACACCATTTCAATTTATTTTTAAATTTCTGCCTCATAATTTTCATATTCTCATAAACCTCTCCACACGAAGGTTTTCCATTAATAATCCATTTTGAAACCCGAGCCGCGCCTTTGAATGAGCCTCTTTTACATGCTCGTTCCAACCAGTTACATAAATTTTCTTTTTCTTCACAAATATGCTATAACTAGAAATAGCAGCCGTTTGCAAAACATAAACAATCTGTTCGTACATATTATTAATTATAGATCTATGATGATCACTTCTACATATCCTATCACTACATTCAATAAATTGACTGGGAAAATCAATATCACGTAGGGCACTATGACATAGGTCAGCGTAGTGTTGTACCTGGTCAGAGTTTCTATTTCCCCAAATTACTCTATTGAACACTACTTTTTTATAGCTCAGTTTTGGTACTAAAATACTAAAATTACAAATAATTTGTAAGGGAAAATGGTCAGACCATGAAACATCATTAAGCACATTTATTTTTACAATTGCACTTTTGGTAACACTTGATACTATACAGTGGTCTAACCATCTAACGCACCCATGCGAGTCACTCAAGTAGGTGTAAGTATCGGAATTTATGCCAAGAAAGTCAATATCTGCACAAATGAAATTAAAATCCGAACAGAACTGTATTAACTCATTACAGAATAACTCACCTGGGTGCGCGTTGAAGTCTCCCAAAACAAAAACATTTGCCACACTATTACATTCCACAATTGCGTTAATTTCTGTCAAACATTCTGTATATTCACTTAGATTATTCGGGTTACACACTGGCATATATACCGAAAAAATAAGAATATCTCGGTTATCGATTACTACCTTAATCGCGGTTAACCTAACATTATTACACTGAATCACTGATACACTATCAAAAGCACTGGATCTCCACAACAACGCGACGCCTCCTTGGGGTCGGCCTCGCCCGGCCGATGGTTCCGTAGCTGCAACACCCGTGGAACCAAAACCGGGACAAATACTGCTTAAATACGCCAAGTCATGCGAGAGAAGCCACGTCTCCTGTATAGCTACGACATCCGACGATTCACATAATTCCCTCACATAATCAACCGACCGTTTAATTGATCTACAATTGAAGCTTATAAGCTTACATTCTCGCTTTAAAAGTTTATCTTGAGAAGTAATCATTTTTATGCCTTATTATTCACCGGGCCTCGTGTGCTGTTTGTTTTAAACACAAAATAACGTCTAAAGAATACCCCCTCAGGCCACCTATTATCATTGTCGAATAAATCCATTTTATGTTTTGGTATTTAAATCTTATAAGAATCATAGTCCTTAGAGTGTTTCATTTCTATCCGCTCCGGTGCAACGACAACCTGTGTTTTTTCCTTCACGTAACTAGCAATATCCTCTGAGCTGACATCTTTCGACACATTATAAATTAAAAATGGAATTTTAACATCTGCGGCCTTAAATTTCGTAGTTAAATCAACGTTAGCGGTTCCTTTTCTTCCAACAAAACGAGATTGCTTCTTACGAGATTGTACCACTGTCCACTCCCCTTCCTTATCGGGTATATTATGTTTTAAAAATCGCCTGTCACTAGTCGTTTGTCTAGTTATTGGCGTAATCACAGCATCGGCGTAATCACGAGCATTTATTTGTTGTCTCTGCTCCTCCGTTGACAAAGTATGCGCGGAGGTCGGCTTGCGCCTTTCACTATGCGATGCACTAAGATGTTCGCTGAGCGGGACGATACCATCGTTAATCCCCGTATGTGTAACCGGGCGCGAACTATACTTGTTTGATAAGACATCACAGCTGTTTTCTTCCACATTCAAAGATTCCACTTCACACAACGGCTCGCTAACTGATAAATTATTTTCTAAGTTGAGGGTAGACGCACCGCGTCTATTGTAGTTTACATTGGGTTCAAAGGCTAATGAATCACTACTTTTAACGGCTAATTGGACTTGATCGAGTTGTTCCTTTGTTGCGTACACATCTTTAATATGTTTGATCTCCGATTGTAACACAATAATGTCCTTCAATAATCTTGTCACATCTACGTGATCAAATGTCACGGGGGGTAACTTTTGAAGATCTTTCGCAACAAAAATAGGTATATCTTTCGGGTCTGTGCTCTTAAATAAGGAAATTATGTCTTCGAGATCCCGACACACTTTGTTTTCCTTCCTACGAGATATCTTCTTTGTTGTAGTCTTCACTGATTTGAAAAGTAACGTCTTTGCAACATCTACATCTTCTCCAGTAAATGCAGAGCTACACACTTTCACTATACTATCCTCGTCCATAATCTGAATTTTATTTTATATAAACGCGAGTACTTCGCTAATTACAATATTACAAGAATTACACTTTAACAATGACATTTTCACACTGAGGTCGGTGACCTCACGCGTCCGCACGGTAGCTCGTTGCGAACCGAATGCTGTATACTACTTATACTGTAATCAACAATACAAAACACTTATACATAATAATTAACAAAATTAATGAGAATAGCAAAATAAAAAAAAGCAAAATAAATTAAATAGCAGTTCTTCGAAGTATGATTGTTTATGAAACTGACGTTTGTTGGCATACATGTTACATTTATACGTTAAATGTCATTTTCTTATTTATCAGCTGATGGCGTCAGCCATTTTTCCTTATAGCACTGTTTAAATACGGTTCTGGTTTTCATGAAACGTTTTAGTGTTAAAATGCGTTTATGAATAACAATTTTTGACAACCAGACTTTAGCAAGCTTTTAGATTGTAGCGGTATCTACAACGCCACATGCGAACAACGCGTTACACTGACGTCACGCAGATCCTGCATCTCGCAAGCAGAGTTTACCGCGCAACTAACATACATAAAACTTCCCAACATCAACCGTTGGGCAGTTGCCCGCCAGACACAACACCCGTCTGGTCGGAGGATCCTCCCTTTTTTATGGATTATGAGTGAACTTTACACCCTGTTCCTTATACCTTTATACTGGTGACCCCGATGCGATAAATTTTTATGATTAAGACATTTTAGACTAGGGACATAAAGATACATTTATAATCCATTACTTATACAATATAAAATAAAAACACAACAATAACAACATTTCTACTACCAATTTTTTTTTCCATATTAGTATATGAAAATAATAATAATCTAACATAATCTAATCTCTTAAAAGCTACCCTTATAATAAAAAAAAAACCTTTTATTGTGTAAAAAATATTTTTGGAGAAGCCAAGCTTTTAGATTTTTTTTTTTTTGTAAACATTAAATGGTAGCCCTCTTATTACTCTTGGAATTAATTAATTAAGCGAAAAATAAATTAAAGTAATATGTTGTATAGTTTATTAGAAAACTAGGTCAGAAGACTTGACAAGACCGAAGTCCGTTGTTATCAAATAAACAATAGTTACGTTCATTCAACATTTTGAAAATACATCTTAAGAATATTGACCTCTAATAAATTGCGTTATATAGAAAATCGCATACTCCATTCGTTTCAATTCCGATAATAAAGGATATCTACATTTACATAACATGCATAATCAGCCTATAATGTTCCCACTGCTGGGACACATGCCTTCTCTCTGTGAGGAGTTGGCCGTAAACAACCACACGGGCCCAGTGCGGGTTGGTAGATGTCACATGGCTTCACATTTTTGGTTCTAGGACGATGTTTTCCTTTTTGAGAACTGTGCTGTAATAATTTACACAAAATAAAGCGCTTGTTTGGGTTTGAACCTACGACCTAGAACTCCTAAGACGCGGCAGTTACCACTGGGCTACCACTTCACTGTTCTCTACCAAATACATAGTAGACCAATAACAAAGTACATATCCCCGTTCCCCACTATAAAGTTGAACGTAATAATTTTTACATAAACGTCAATCCCGCAGCTCCACATCACCTGTGTTAAAACTATCAAAGTGGCACACAGTTATTTAGAGTACATTAGCGCTATAGAGACCTCAATTTGTGAGTTCGCGAACAGTTTAAAACTACTGTATGGCCCCAGGGCGGGGTTGATGTTTTAAACAGGGTTTCAGAACAGTTGGTGGCGTGGAGACGCTTTTGTCTTGTTACTGTTTACATAACGTAACATCACGCCTGCACCCACATATACAACGTGTTTAGCACGTTGTACTAGTATATAATGGCGAAATTTAGGTGCATATAGTGCATCCACATATCGCCAGTTATGTTTAAGTTCCATGCAATTGGGGGCGAGCCTATTGCCATCATGCACACAAGCAGACTCCGGGCTGCTACTGAGAAATTCCAGATGGAAAACCCAGAAATACTTAGCCCGATCCGGGAATCGAAACCGGAACCTCATGCTCAGCAATAGCGCTTGCGACCGTAAGGCAGACGAGGCACTTAATATTAAAAAATATATATTTTCATGTGTCGACTCGGGCCTGGTTAATGCTTCCCATAACATGGAACTGATTGCGAGAGTTATCTGCAATGGCCTATAAGGAAAGCTCTCAATCGATTGCGTACCCGAATAGGCCGCTGCAGACACAATTTGTTGAAGTGGGGGATTACTGACCTATCCAACAACCAGTACGAGTGCGGTGCTTCTGATCAGATCATACCCCACTTGCCTAAGTGCCCGTTCACCTGCACCTTGGATTACCTAAAAATGCCACTGATGCCGCAATCAACGTGGCCGCCTACTGGCTCAAGCTATATAAAAAAAACCGGCCAAGTGCGAGTCGGACTCGCCCATGAAGGGTTCCGTTACGTTACGATTTATGACGTATTAAAAAAAAACTACTCACTAGATCTCGTTCAAACCAATTTTCGGTGGAAGTTTATATGGTAATGTACATCATATATTTTTTTTAGTTTTATCATTCTCTTATTTTAGAAGTTACAGGGGGGGGGGACACACATTTTACCACTTTGGAAGTGTCTCTCGCGCAAACTATTCAGTTTAGAAAAAAATGATATTAGAAACCTCAATATTATTTTTGAAGACCTATCCATAGATACCCCACACGTATGGGTTTGATGAAAAAAAAAAATTTTGAGTTTCAGTTCTAAGTATGGGGACCCCCAAAATTTATTGTTTTTTTTCTATTTTTGTGTGAAAATCTTAATGCGGTTCACAGAATACATCTACTTACCAAGTTTCAACAGTATAGCTCTTATAGTTTCGGAAAAAAGCGGCTGTGACATACGGACGGACAGACAGACAGACAGACAGACAGACAGACAGACATGACGAATCCATAAGGGTTCCGTTGCCATTTGGCTACGGAACCCTAAAAAAACAACTAAGAAGACCACCATCGACACGAAAAGAAGAAACATGGAACTTTAAAAACCATAATTGGCGATACGTGAATGTACTATTGCCAAAATCTATATCAGGGTCAGATATAGATTTTGGCGATAGTACACTCACTACACAATTTATATCTGACCCTGATATAGATTTTGGCGATAGTACACTCACGTAAGGACTATTCCTGCTTGAAGCGCATATTATTAGACGACCTAAAAAGCACCCTCTTTTGTTTTACTTAAGGACGCAGCTGTGGTTTTGTCATGTACACGGGATTTTGTTTTCCAAAAGATGGTTTTAGCGATACTAGTTCTAATAACCCCTACGGGAAATATTGACTGAATGTTTTGTTATCTTCTATATTTTTGTTGTCTTAATATAGTAATTTTTAGCACAATTACTGAACTTTAAGCCTCAATGAGTTTCTGAGTAAATTAAAATAAACAATTAATCCAATTAGTTTAATTAGACAACAGCACGCGGAGATTTAATGAATTCTATGAAAACAGACATTTAACACTGTTGCTGAGCGACGAATTTTCGCGAAAAGCTTTACTGGCATTTTCTATTAGGAATTTCTTAGTATTAGCCCGGGGTTTAGACTGTAGCAATGGGTGCGCCCTCTATGAGATGCGATTTAAAAATAACTGGCCAAAATATGAGTGTACAGACGCCAGCAGATCAAGCTACTACAATCTGTCAAATTTCATTAATATATTTTCAACTTTATCGCTAAAGCATTAAGGTTCAAGGTTGATTGGGAAAATTTGACAGTTTTGGGTAGCTTGACCTGCTGGCGTCTGTACCTACTGTAGAGGCTGTAACCTGCAGTGCGATTCTGTAACTATCTCACCGTGAAAACTTAGGTGAAGTGAGCGTGGAGTGAGCTGTCATTCCAAATAATACTAGGGATTGACACTAGTGACAACTCACATCAAGCTCACTTCACTTGAGTTTTCACGGTGAGATATTTTTACAGAATCGACCGGCTGACATGGTTGTGGCATGCAACCTCCGTCTGTTATAAATAAATAGCACGATTAAGGGCAAATTTTTCAATCGAAATTTTTCGTCGAATAAAATTGACGTCTGAGATTTTGTATGAAAGAACTGTCAAAAATTCAGAATTATTCCTCGAATAAAATTATTTGGCGTTGGAAAAATTTGCCCTAAGAGACAAACATTAATTTGTACCTATATATTAAGAAACGAGAAAAAAGAGTCAGATTAGCTGACAAGCGGATGACACAAGATGAAAATATAAAAATGTAAGTATTAAAAAACATAAAACGGTTTTTTAGCAATAATTAACGAAGTATATTGACAAAACCTTTGTTTAATTTACCCATCCCGGTACTGAAAGCTCGTAAAGAGCTCACAGTACTTACTGTACATCTCTGCCTACACGTCCTTTGGGGAAATGAGGTGTGATCTTATTGTGAATAAATCTATACTAATAATAAAGCTAATGAGTAGTTTTTTTTCAACGCACTAAAAATAAAAAAGAGTCAGAAAGAACGCTAAGCATAAACAAAGTAATAGCGATGGGGAGTTTTATAAAAATGTGGCTGTTATTTTAGTATAGGCATTGTGTATCTTACGACTTCCACACGAATGAAGTCGCGGGCACAGCCAGTGTAATATAAATTTAAAAAAATACAATGAGTCTCCATCCCTTCCCCTCTTCGGGATGTTCGTACCACTTTTATGTAGTGAGTGTTTAGTGTTTAATTTCAACTGTATTAGATTACCGAGAAACCGTTGTTACTATGTATTATTTAACTAATAAACGTTAACTATGACGACAAAACTTTCTTTTAGTTGCGATGCTGAAGGTGTTAATAAAAACAAATGACTTTCATTATGAGTTGAATTTTGGAATCCAAACTTCAAGTTTGGATTCCAAGGTTTTTATTTTTCGAGATATCCTTGTTTTGGCCGGTTAATAGAATTTTCTTTATTCAAGCTACAAAGACTCAATTGTTAGTGAAACTTACGACTATGTTAGTAAGCACAGACACTATAAAATTACCGGTCACGGTTACGATTAATGAGCTGGCTATGTTGATGATGTTATTGTATTCTTAAATAGGCCTTTGTTATTTTGGTCCTTATTGGTGCGACCTTGGCATGAAAGTAGTGGTGACCTAGTGTAGGCCTTTCTACTCCTTGGATGGATATATACTCGTATTAAGGATTCTGGTGTGTAGTGGGCGTGGATGGCCAAATCCAAAACTATGAGTCATAGCGAAAAGTACTCAAAGGAGTCACGGACTCGATTTTGATGAAAACTAAAACTGCATCATTGGATTTTAATAAAATCAATATTTCTAGCCAGGAATTGAACCCGTTGATTTTGAAAAAAAAAACACAGCCTGTATTATTACACCATTTGATAGTGTCGTTAATAAGGATCGAAGTCAGGGGAGGCGTCTTTCGGCTAAAATTATGATGATGATAAGTATATATAATATGTTCAAGCAATACAATATTCCCGGAAAAAGTTTAATGTGTTAAAGAGGTTAGTAGTGCAGGGTGCGCCGGACGTTCTTAAGTATCGTCACTCGAGGAAGAATTTTTATTGCACCCCATTTTACTTACCGCAAATGCGCCCTGCCCTTAATAACCGGAAGGCTTAAAAGAGGTGTGCTGCAGTGCAATTCAGTTTGATAGTTTTAAAATAATATTTTAGCAGCTAGTTTCATAATAACCTACTTCACATTATTTATTTGACACACTTGGTTGTCCCAGCTTTTCTGTTTAGATATTACGAATAATTGCGATTGGATACCTATTCAGGGGCTGCAGTCTCAACATTCATAGCGATCGCTTTACGACCGAATTCGGTCGCAAAGTCCCGGATTGACAGGTATAATGTATGGTGTGACAGGATTTTCCGACTGAATTCGGTCGTAAATCGATCGCTATGAATGTCGAGACTGCAGCCCCAGGGCCCTAATTCACTATGACCACGATTTCTTACAATTACCTTATCACGACATTTACTATTAACGTATTCTGTATGACACAATGGCGTGGTTTAAACTGTCAAAATACATGCTGTCCGTACGGTTGACATTTCGATTCCTTACCGTTAGATAACAAGGCACGGTATTGACGTGGTTTGGACGTGGTAAGATTTCGCGAGGAATAATACAGAATTGGGGCCCTGATTTATAAAATATTTTTTTTTTTTTTTTTTAATGTGCATCTTGACAAAAACAAGCTAAGTCATGTGCCGCACCATGTGCGACCAGCTATATAAGCCGTAGATCCGATGACTGTTGGGCTACCCCAATCGTGGCCGCGGGCAATGTGATCTTGAGTGGAGACCGCGAATCGGTAGACGTAAGTTAGGACGCTCTCATGCTCAGGCTCAGGCGACGATCTCCGGGCTGGTAGCAGCTGAATAACAGGTGCCTATAATCGAGCAGAATGGCGTGCAATCAGAGACGCCTATTTCCAGCAGTGGACTGTTGTAGGCTGATGATGATGGCCCTGTAATTGTTTCAGTTTTATTGTACAGACGCCAGCAGGTCAAGCTACTCGAAACTGTCAAATTTTACCAATCAACCTTAACCCTTAATGCTTTAGCGATAAAGTTGAAAATCTATTAAAGAAATTTGGCAGATTGTAGTAGCTTGATGTGCTGGTGTCTGTACATACTTTTTTTTATTCATGAATGCTTCTGAAAATAAGCCACTCCAGAGTTGCCGAAAAAATTGTTTATTCTTCATTGTTTCTTGTACGAGTATAAAGTAGGCTTTTTGCTAAAGTAGCCAAAAGCCTCGTATTCAAAACCTTCAAACTTTGACAATGTGGTCCATTGCTTGATGTCAGGGCAGGTCACAATTTACTGGTCTACATCAAAACCAAAGACAATACACATTGCATAATCAGCCTATAATGTTCCCACTGTTGGGACACAGGCCTCCTCTCTTCCAGAAGTAGTGGGCCGTAATCTGCCACGCAGGCCCAGTGCGGGTTGTTCACATGTCTTCGAATTTTTGGTTCTAGGACAAGCCGGTTTCCTCACGATGTTTTCCTCCACCGTTTTGAGAGCAGTAGTGATGAAATGATTTACACAAAGTAAAGCGCCTGTCTGGATTCGAACCCAGACCTACCTGAACCAGAACACGTAAGTCGGTGCCATTACCACTGGGCCATCACTGCTCTGACCTACAACTCATACACATTGCGTAATGTATAATAGGCTAGTTTCCTAAAAAAATCTAATTAGTCAGTTAGATTATCAAAAAATATTGGACCCGTATTTTGTCTTTTGTCAATTATATAAAAAATAATGAAGATATCGCCCGTTAAAGTTCCGCGTGACGTCACGCCTTGCTACACTTTTTAGCATGGCGTGACGTCACGACCCCCTTTACCCGACGCTTTATTTTTGTCATTTTTTCAAAAGAAAAAATACGTGTCCATTATTTTTCGATAATCTAACTGACGGACTAAATATAATAATATTTTTTTTACCCAGGAAGCTACCCTATTCTTCTTTCATCCCGACCGGTCTACTATACGCGGCTATTATTTAGCTATAAGATCCAGCATCATTTAATCTCAGAAAAGAGCTTGCCAACAAATAAACTGCCAAAATTACCATCCCAACATTGACCTAGCATTAATTTAAGTGCTTTTGTCTTAATGATATGTAATGCCCGGGTTACACGAGGCATATTTTTGAGGGGCTTGTGGCTAAGTAATAACAGCCGCACGGGTCGATCGATCGGTTAAGCTACGCTTGCCGCGGTTGGTCCGTGGATGGGGTACCATCTTTATATACCAAGACCTCTCTGTGTCTCGAAAAGCACGTTAAGCCGTTGGTCTCGGCTGTCATTCGTTGATCTTTGTCAGTAATTACAGGTCGTCAGAAGCCTGAAAGTCTAACGACCAGTCTAACCAAGGGGTTTCGTATTACCCAATAACTGGGTTGTGGTGGTCAGAAAAGCAATCGCTCCATGTAAAATACTGGTACTCAGCTGCATCCAGTTAGACTGGAAGCCGACCCCAACACAGTTGGGAAAAGGCTAGGCAGATGATGATGACACGAGGCTTATTTTTGAAGCTAGTATAGCAAGATAGCGCTAGTAAGCTATCTAAGGCTCGTGTATACAGAACTATCCTGATTTTTAGGCTAGTACGCCAGTGAGAATGGTAGTAAGCTAGTCTGATAGTTTAAAGGGATGAGATTCTATTTTCCCCCCTCCACTGATTTTACTATCCAGCGTCATGAAGGCTGGCGAGCCTAGTACCACTTTGCGTTATTTTACTCCACAGAGTCAGTCACCGGTATGTTTAAAATTTACTAGCGTCGTGGAAACAGCCCTGCACGTAGCAAGTCGGAATAATTAGCCAGGATATTACTTGCTTCCTGTCTTAGCTTAACACCCCGGTGGACCACCGTCAGGAAGGAAGTTCCTTACCCAATTCCCACGCACGCACGCTCGATATAATAGAAACAGACACACACAGAGAGAAAGTGTGAATCCAGAGCCATCTACTATAAGTTTTAAGAATCTCTCATAAAGTTGTCGCCATCTTGGATTTTCATTTTGACATCGCTATCGGCTTTAGCACTCTCAAAAACCATGAAAACTATCTATCTCTGAGAGAGAAACTCGCATGGAGGGGGCGCTTTTTCGTTATGTGACTATTTATACCAGTGTTCAGACTCCAAACAGCGAACTTTATTCCAAAAACTAGCCTCGTGTAACCTGGGCATTATGTTCGGTTCCCGCCGCATGATTTGGTGTTTCAGTGAAAGTATTTAGGATATACGAACTGGGGAGTTTTGTATTTGGGTTCGGGTTTAGAATGCGTATGCGGAATGATTTTAGTAATTAAGCAAAGAGCGAATTCTTAGAAAGACTCGGTTTCATTGTGAGATTGTCTGGTAAAGACAAGGACGAGATAAAGACGTCTTATGGTTTTTAAAGTCCAATACTCACAGATGACTTTTTGTAAGATTGGAAACATAATACTTTATTCCTGGAAACTATGTAAATTCTATTTATCTATATATGAGAAGAATGGGCAAGAAACTCCACCGTTACTCTTTTAAAATGTTTTACAATATTTTGTATACACAAATTATATAATTCGATTTATATTAAGACGATACACCTAGAATAAAATTACTATACCACAATAGGTAAAAGAATTAAAATGAAGCAATGACAGATTAATTATGTGCTAGATAAATAGAAGAAAGCAAGACAGCCCAGTGGTGTGGAGCCTCACCCAAAATACTAAGACTAAGTTTTTAAGTTCATACTAACAATATAAATGTAATGCAATGGATCAATGGTTGTCTGAATAAATTAATTATATTATTATTATAGTGTTCAAGCTGTAGTGCGTGCCAAAGAAAAATACATGTACCTACCTACCTAGGCACTCTGGAAAAACATTATTACCCTCCCTCTGTTTTTTCTTTATTACAAGTTTACAACAAAATACCAGGCACTAAAAATAAAGTGCCGACCTAACAATATATTCTTCCAGGTTTTTTTTTTCAGCCTTGTTAATTCTAGCCTTTGATAAATAGTAGGTATCTTCAAAGAGGATTTACTTAAAACTTGGCCAAAAGAAATCGGAGCTGTAGCGATTAAAAGTGACAAGTTACTGCTATTAACCGCATTACCGTTTCTGTAAAAGCCTAAGTTCGAGTTGAATTAAAATATAGGGCGCTAAGATGTTAAAAATAATATTTTACTTTTTAGGTTTTATTAACAGTATTTGGGATAAGTTTAACAGCTTTCTTATATATTGAGTCTTGGTTTTATTCATCTTTTTTGGTTTAAATTGTTTTCTTTTGTTTTTGATTGCGTTAGATTTTCTGTTTCCCTCATTGTCTTCAGTTTTCTGCCGTTGTTCTGATTTTATTGTCATCTTAGGACTTGGATCATCTTCCCTTATCTCATTTCATATGGCTCGTGGCAGCATGACTGATTTAGAGCGCAGTGGTGGCCCAGTTGTAACGACACCGACTCGCGAGTGGGTTGAACCCTAGCAGGCACTTTACATTGTGTAATTTACTTCATCACCACTACTCTCAAAAAAGGGTGAAGGAAAAAAAAATAAAAAAACATCATGAGGAAACCGGCATGTCCTAGAACCAACCCCTCTCACAGAGAGGAGGCCTGTGTCTCAGAGGTGGGAACGTTATATAAGCTAAGCATGACCTATTAGACAAATGCCTACTGCTGTATTTAAAATACATTTAAAAAAATATCTTGTAAATAAATGCTATTATATCATATCGGATTTCTAAAATGAACGCAATTAATTAATTGTATTTTTCTAACTCAATTTGAATCTCAAATCTATAAAACCAAATCTGGACATTTTCTTCTTTTTTAAGTAGAATTAAATAAATAATAATGTGTAATTAAAAATACAAATGTGTACGGAACCTCTTTGTGAACAATTCTGACTCGTTCCTGACTATAGTTACTTTCCTAAATATTTAATTTATTGGAAATGTTTTTTGGACGTTATTATGATTAGGACATTTTTATTTTTGGGCATTTTGTTTTTGTGTCATTTTTATTTTTAGTCATTTTTATTTTTGGACTTTTTTAGTTTTGGACATTTTTATTTTTGGACGTGACTACGATGAAAAAAAAAATTGTTTTGTTGTTTAGACTCAAATATTTTGTGGTTATTTTAAACCAAATATGTTGTTTTTGTACGCCATAAGTGGCAAAACATGCAGATCTAACCATTATTATAAGACCTTGCACATGTTATGATGTATACTCATGTTTTACAATAAAATATATTCTATTCTGTGTTTGTTTGTCTAAATTTCTTTATCAGCCGCCATTTCAGTATTCACCCACTTTCTAAGCATATCATCTTTCACACAACCATCCAATCTATTTCTGACGTTTTTCCTTTTCATCTCGTTACTGTTAATTATTATGTTTCCTGCTACGGATTATGTTTGTTTACCTATATATTCATACTTTTGAGTATCCGTTTCACATAGTATCCATATTTGTAGTTTCTGCTAGTTTCGCTTCCCCACCTTAGTTCCTTCCTCTATGTCAAAACACATCATCATCTGCCTAGCCTTTTTATAACTATATTCGGTTCGGCTTACAGTCTAACCTGATGCATCTGAATACCAGTATTTTGCATGGAGTGATTGTCTATCTGACTGACCTCCTCAACTCAGTTACTGAGTAATACGATACCCATTAGTAAGAATGGTTGTCAGACTTTCGGTCTTCTGGCTACTTGAACGTTTGTCAAAGATCTACAAATCACAGCCGAGACCAACAGTTTAACGTGCACGGATGGTGGCGATATGTAATGGATAGTCACCCATCTACAAGCTGACCTTGCCAACCTTCGATCGAGCCGTGTGGCTTGTATTATTTAACCACGAGCCCCAACTATGTAAAACGTAACATGTCACCATAATATCCATTTGCATGTCCATAACCAGGTGTGTTATATATGTTTTTCTAGTTCTGAAGCTAAACTATTTTCGTACTTGAATCTATATTTTTTATGATAAAATCTTCCAACAAGTTATTATTCGTCCAGGTCTCAAATGTACCAATGTAAAACAATAAAGCAAAAACACAAACTTTTACATTATTTTTTACAAGTTCTTTAATTTGACTTTGATTAGCAAATGATGTCACGCGAAATGAAAATCAATCATATTTCCTCATACTAATGTGTTGTACGTGTGTTTCTGTTTAAATAGAAGCTTTCAGGTAATTCTGGGAATACGCTACGCGCCCGGGACGGGAGCCATTCATCTTTTGATGTAATTGAATAATGAAGATTATTCATGGAAACATTTGTGTGGAGCGCCATATACACAATTTTTGATAAATTACTTCCCCGAAATGGGAATTAGTTTTGGGAAATTCGTTTTCAGTTTTTAGGAGCCTGTTCAAATCTATGCTTGGTACGATCATAAACATAACATAACAACACACCGGAGTACACCCACATATCGCCAGTTATATTTAAATCCCATGTTATAGGGGGTGAGTCTTTTGCCAGCAACTGGGCACAAATCCAGACTCCGAACTGTTACTGAGAAATTCCAGGTTGGAAAATTTGGAAAATCCAATAACAAAGCCCGACCTTTTTTTTTTGTTTTCTGGGGGAAACCTTCAAAAGGCACCCGACCTCCGGGGAGTGAGGTCCGGGAGTGTGGGATTTTTACCTCATTAAAACCCCGGTGATCACCATCCGTACATAGGGGTGGTCCCGGTTCCTCTTAAAAGACCAATTCCGGAACCACCCCTGCGCAACGCCTGTAAAGCACATCCCTGGGGAGACTGTAAAGGGGCCTCCCCTAAGCCTCGCTATGCACGGCAGCACGTGACCGCTGTGCCACCGTCTTCCCTGGGGTCACATGGTAGGCGGACACAGTCCCTACTCTATGCGCCCGCGACCCCAAAAGGTCCACCTACCTTAATTGGTAAGCGAGTTTTGGCGTATTAGGCGCCAAGGCGGTTGCCTCCCCGACGCCTCCTTCTCCGAGCAGGATCAGCCCTCTCCCGATTCCGCTCGGCGGCCTCCTTCTTGACCATCACGGTCTCACAGAAGGAGGCTGCTTCCGTCCAATTTTGTGTGTCTGCCAGCATAGCCCTCACTACTGTCGGAGAGACAGGTCTCGCCCGATCCTGGTAACTAGGACCCGCCGCTCGGAGGCCCAAGCAGAGCACTCCTCGAGCGTGTGTTGTGCGGAATCCAGGCTGCCTCCACAGTGGTGGCAATTTGCCGTGGCCTCTCGCCTAATTCTGTTCAGGTACTCACCGAAGCAACCATGTCCGGTGAGCACCTGGATGAGCCTGAAGGAGATGCGCTCCCCTCTTTACAGCCAGGCTTCGAAGTGCGGCAGAACGGCTTCGACTAGTCCAGTGCTGGACATAGGTTCCTCCCAGGCTGCGCCACAACACCTTGTCCGCCTTCCGCATCCAGTCTGTCCCATCACTATTTTGTCATTATTTTATTATATAATGTATATCTATCACTGCCATGTCCCTATGTTTTGTTTTTTGGCGTAATTATATAAAACACGTTTCCTCTTAACACATCACATCAGCTTTATTGTTTGCTTCGAGATTCAAGATTGTAATACCATATTATTTAATTGTCTGTATATTTTGGAACAAATAAATTATTATTTATTATATTATTATTATTATTCATCAATATTCTTTAATGTATTTTCCTTGAAATTAATGTTCATTCACCTTTTCTTATTTATTCATGAACAGTAATTCTTTAAATTTTAAGTAGATATTTGGTTATTTTTACTTGAATACTTGGATTTCTGTTTGTAACAGCTAGCACATCATCATTATCATCATTCACAGCCTGACTACACCCTCTGCTGTACATATGCCGCTCTTTTTTGTGCCAATCACCATGCTAGCGTCATCCAGGTTTTGCCCACGATGGCAACAATGTCGTCAGCCCATCTCACCGCCAGACAACCGACGTCTTGTTTTCCAGTCCTTGGACGCCACACTGTCACAGCCTTACTCCACCTGCCATCACTGCACCTTGCCAGGTGTCCAGTCCAACTCTATTCGAGTTCCATAACACGCTTTCCGATATCTAATTCCAGTTTTAGCTGACCTCTCATTGTTTGGCTTTCCGTACAATGAGAAGTCAGCTTATACAGGAAATGTATATGTCGACGACATATAACATATGCGTACGCAGAAATCCTTTGGTAGATTTTTATCGTTAATAATGTTTGCTTCATTCGTTTATATTATATTTTTTTGGGTTCATTTAATAAAAGTCTGCTATTTCTTCCGAAAATACAAACGTATTATATTATTTTAATATTATATTATACGAGTATATTCCCAACATCACGTGTATTATACCTTAGTACATATTCCAGCCAAACATTGGCATTTGCGTTATTACAGTTTGATATTTTAAAGATAACGGGTTTCCTTATTCGGGACACATTTTCTACACTTTCCTGAAAGAAGTAGCAATTTATCTTTCACCGGCAATTTTACCATTTTCCTCCAAACTTAGTTAAATAAAACTCGAGAAAAAACTGCCACTGCAATGCTTATCTCCTATCGAAATCAACGATCGCACTGATTCATTCGCACACTGAGTTACAGCCGGTAATACCTTTTGAGTTATTCTTGAGAATCGCACGCTTCACCCGCGGGCCCACTCATTTCTCATTTGGTACGAAGTGAACAAATTACAAGTAGTTACTGAGGCACTAACGTCCGAACGGTGGCCGTACTAGGGGAATGAATAGTGCGAGTTTGAGATATCGAATCGAACAAAAAGTTTTTGGGCTTTAAGGTACTTATTCGTACTTATTCGTTCGGTACTTATTCGTTTTCTAATGCACGAACACTATGCGACACCTAGAAGTATTGCGAGCGTTAAAAACCTAACAGACGCGCTTTTATTAGGCAATAGCTGAACATTATTCAAAGCTAAATCAAGTCAGGCAAAAGCTTTGATGAAAACTACTTCTTTAAACCTATCAAAAACATTTGCTTATATAGTCTTACTTACATCAATCTTAAAATGTTGCCACTGAGTTTCATTTCTATCAGTTTTTTTTTTTAAGAAATCATGAATGCTTTACGATATACCATTTACGTTTCTATCTTACTCCCTTTCTTCTTCAGACGATCTAATGCTGAGATCAGCAATGAGAATTGCTAGGTGAAACAATTTGGAAATATTCCCCTACAATTGTCTTTTTGTTTGTGATTTTAGGAAAATAAAATAACTGGAGTTAGCGATATACCTTGCTGAGTTAATAAGTGGTGGCCGGCCATGTTTGTCGAAGGATCGATGGCCGTTGGAGGAGACGAGGCCTTGAGTGATCGCAAATCGTAAGTGTGCGACAGCTCGCATATACAACGTGGCGCTACAATGGCGACATTAATTTAACACACGGGTAGGGCTAGTGGCCAGTAATCATAAAAATTATAACAACATAAAAAAAATCGTTACTTGAAAACTTCCACCTGCACCGCTCGCCGACATAGGGCTCTCTCTCTTTCCTTCAATTCGCCTTCTCTTTGCACATTATTTGTTTTAATTACATTGATGCGATGTTATGACCCCGGCAAATGACCCCTGCGCTACAGTTCAATAAATATTAATGTTTAATTAATTTAAAATATATTCATAAAACTAAAACGCGAAACCGTATACGTGTGTTAAAGCGCCACGCTGTATAACTAAAAGAATCTGGCATTAAAGTAGTTCGTACTTAAAATAAACTTTACTTTGAAATAAGTAATTATATGACCACGCCTATTACAGAGACATAAAAGGGGCTGTTCATTTATTACGTAAGACAATTTTGAGCACGTTTTGACCCCCCCTCCACCTACGTCACAAAAAATAAGACTTGGATGATCCCCCCTTTTAATCTTATGTTAGATCATTATCTATCAAAATTGCTAAGAAAAAGAAACAAAATAATTAAAAACTTAATTTTTGCTTACTTTTGTGTTCTTATGTAAGAACAATCTAGACCAGACTCCCGCGCCCCCCACACGTAAGAAAAAATAAGACGTAATAAATGAACAGCCCCAAAGCAGATGAAGCTAACAATATACCAAGTAACAAGAAAAAAAAAAACTATATGTAAAAAGTAAAATGAAATAAAAGTGAGTTCCAGTCGTAGCAACGGTACTCTGAATGATGTGGAATAATGCGCCAGGCTTCCGTCATTACGGAACCAACGAGATTGTTTAGGCAATGAGTAGTGTATTGTTTGTTTGCTTTCCTACTGTTACGCTTTTTTCCTTGGGTGGAACGGATGGCGAGTTATTGTCGTGGTTTGTTCGACGTTGCTTTGTTAAAATTAGCTGTATTTTCACGTGCAATGGTCGGATTGTACCGGTATTCAGCTGCATTCGGTTAGACTGGTATCCAACCCAAACATAGTTGGGAAAAGGCTAGGCAGATTATGGTCGGATTGTATGGAAATGTTAGTGATGCTTGCATGGAATGAACGGCGAGTTATTGCAATGGTTTGTTCGACGTTGCTTCGTTCAAATTAGCTTTTTTATTAGCTGTATTATCTAGAATGCTCGTGTTGGATGGAAATGTTGCTGATCCTTGTAATAGAGGGTCTCGTGGCTAAATAATAACGTGCATTTTACGACGTTTTTAGAAAATATTGTTTAATATTATACTTACGGTGATGTGGAACCCTTTGTGTGCGTGTTCGACTTGCAATTGACCGCTTTTCATCATTAAATTCATCGCTCTTGGTAAAAATACAGTAACATTTTTTTTTAGTTATTATTTAGCCACAGGCCCCCTAGATTTTGTTGATCATACTACACACAATAAAATAGATTCACTGTCTATATAGACAGTGAATCTATTTTATTGTGTGTCACACGTGCCTCGTTGTGTGGTTCGTTTTGAACTGGTTTCATAAGTATATACTTATGAAACCAGTTCAAAACGAACCACACAACGAGGCACGTGTAAGATATGTACAGACGCCAGCAGGTCAAGCTACCTGAAACTGTCAAAGTTACCCAATCAATCTTGAACCTTAATGTAATAGCGATAAAGTTGACAGATTGTAGTAGCTTCATGTGCTGGCGTCTGTACCTTACTCGTAGACACGTGTAACGTATAAACTACACAACCAGACCATTGTCTGGTTTATTTTAAGTTCTCCTTAAGCAGAAGATTTTGTTAGTATGTAAAAATAAAATCTTTTGCTTAAAGGGGAAACGCCAGGACAGCCCGCGAAATTTTTCTATCGTTTTTTGCAATTTGCAAGTTAATGTCAGGTTGTATGTTGAACAAAATATGTATCGCGACCGTAACAAGTATTCATGTTTTAATTATCTCTAATTTCTGCACGCGGCTTCGCCCGCGTGGATGTCAGAAATCGTCCCACGGGAACGTGCTACCGGGACTAAAAGTATAACCTATATGTTACACCATAACGTCAGCTATCTGCCAGTGAAAGTTCCGTTAAAATCGGCCCAGCCGTTTCGGAGATTAGCCGGAACAAACAGACAAAAATTAAAAATATTTTTCTTTGTTGTAGGTAATTAGCGTACCTATATACTTTTATAAATATGCATTAGCAAAGCTGTTATTTTAATATTACAAACAGTCACTTCAATTTTACTTATTTGTATAGATAATTTTGTAAATACATACTTGTTACGGTTGCGATATATATATTTTCTTCAACATACAAGCTGACATACTGACCTGTAAAGTACAAAAAAAGTAAAAAACATTGAATTTCGCGGGCACTTCCCCCTTAAACAACAATATCTAACTCTTTAGAGACTTATATTGTAGGTTTTATATGAATATTATATACGTAGATCATTTAATATTACTAACAGCAACCGATTACGTGAACTACGAGTATATATACTGTTCTTACTAGGGTGGGGAATTTCTTATTAGAACGTCGGATTTTCCCGACATTTTCCTTGCTTTGAAGTTGTTGATAGTTCTATACGTAATGCCAACATTTTATATTTATCTATAGTTACTACTACAGTCGTACCAACATCTATAATCTATAAATATTATTAAAAACAAAGTCGCTTTTCGTTTTCGGGCACCAATTAAGTACTTAACCACAAAAGTTTTTAATCAAGGTCTCAATCTCTCACTAGTTTTGAATCAGTCTTTGAATTGAAGGAGTTATCGTAATCAGAGAATGTATTCTCTGATTACGATAACTCGGTGCGGTAGATCGACATGTATTTATTCTTTATAGAATACTAGCTGCGCCCCGCGGTTTCACCCGCATAAATTTCGATCCCGTAGAAATATTGAAATAAAAAGTATTCTATATGTTAATCCTGGTTATAAGCCATCTGTGTGTCAAATTTCATCCAAATCCGTTCTGTAATTTTTGCGTGAAAGACTAACAAATATCCATCTATCAATCCATCCATACAAACTTTCACGTTTATAATATTAGTAGGAAGTATATTTATTTATAAAGTACTAGCTTCTGCTTGACTTTGTCTACGTGAAATTTCGGCCACCGACCCATCGCGCCGCATAACATCGCCCGCGCTAGCACTTCGTTTTCGCTTCGCTTTTTTTTCCTTTTGCTTGGCTCCTAAGGGTCATAGCGTGACCTTAAATCGCCTATAGCCTTCCTCAAGAGTGGGCTAACACATGAAATAAGAATTTTTCAAATCCGACGCGAGAGAGAGATCCGAGAGATTAGCGCGTTCAAACAAACAAACTCTTCAGCTTTATTATTAGTATACAAGATGTCGTTTTGCATCCTCGTCAAATTCAAGGAGGTAACTATGCTATTGATTCTCGACACGAATCAATAATAAAATAAGAAGGTTTTTTTTTTTCTTATTTTCGGAAATCGATATGTGTGGGACACGCATTTTAAAACGCGGCCTGTGTGACGACCGCACTGTAACTGCTCTTTTACACATACATAAAAACGCGGCCGCGTCAGAATATGTGTATATACGATACCATAACGCAATTCTGTTCTTTGAAAGTGGTGTATTCTGAAGTGCTGTCAAACTAAAATAACTGAAAAAATAAGTATGTATTCATTATTTACCAGGGATCGTAATTTTGTTTGATTATTCAAGTCTATCATAACAGCCTCCTGAAATTTGACGAGGATGCAAAACAACAGCTTGTATAGATTTTATAGATGGCGTGCAAAATTATACCCGTAGTTCTAAAATCTTGATATTTAGAAAGCCCTAATGTTAAGTCCTGGTCTTGACACTTCCTGCTAGTTCCAAGTTTACACGTCTCCCTGTTCACTATAAGTGCATGTCTACCGTAAAATTGAGTTCCTTTCCAACGGAATGCGGCCGACGTGTGCCGAAAACCAATATAAACATACACCCCACAACACCCTTACACCCCCACAATAAGACCTAATTTACTTTGATTGAAAACGAAAATAACATTGCCAGGCGCAAGAGACGGCTGCATTGACCATTCAAAGTTGATCCGTAGTTGGTATCTAAGTTCCCTCGTATCGCCTTATTGGAATGGTTTGTGGGGTAACGGGGTAGTTCAACTTATGCTGGTGTATTCTAAAACGTTTTATGGTACACATGTTTGACACTTCAACGCTGAATGACGTCAGGATATGGCTCGTACACTATCTGGTGCCGGCTCGGGATTTTGGATTCCTAAATATATTCTCAGAGAGATTTTCCGGACAAACTTAGGTAATAAGTCTGAGGCTATGTGGGTCAAATAAAGGGGCCTCTTTGTGGTTTTATTGAGTTGCTTTGATGTTTATAAAAACAAAATACTCACCAATGGCTTATTAGTTGATTCGCACGAATTTACTCACCCAAAACGTACAAGGCTTTTGACTACGATTTATGTGTATATTTTATGTTTTTTTTTATTTGTAATGTTGCGTCTGGTTTGTGCAGAATAAACAATTTTTCTTTCTTTTTTTTCGAAACGGGATTTTTAAATAATATTGATTTTTCTATAGGCGACTCGGACGAAGTTAATTTATTTGTGGGCGAGTCGACAATTCCAGAAAGATGTATTAGGCAATTGGTACATTTTGAATTTTATGCAATGAAGTTAAGAAAAAGTACACGTTTTATAATATTTAACTCTTATCACTTCTGTGCGCTAGTGTCCTTTTTCTATGCCCACTGGACCTATAATAAACAAGTACGTTGGACTTCATATTATCGATGACAAAATGAAGATATTTGATTTTCGCCATTTTGGCGCTGAGAGCAACGTGAGTGTCTGTGGAACTAATATTTTTGATAGCGTGTTTTACAAGATGCGCATACTCTCATGATAAAAATGTTCTAAATAATCTCGTAGTAAACACAAAATATACATAAAAGTCTTATTCCACGATTTAGGGCTGACTTTTCAATCGCCAGACAAAATCGCGGCCCTGGCAGGCATCGGCTCTAGCGGACCTCGTCAATTCGTGGGAAAAATCAACCCTTACACCTAAATCATCAGAGACGTACCAAAACAAAACGACGGCCTTTTGCGGCAATGTATCAATTTTAGTTCCTGAGACGCTCGAGTGGGGCGCTTTAAATCGGCACACAAAACAACTGTAATTTAGTCCAGTGTACTTGTATAATATAAGTCTGTGCCTAAGCCTCACCGATTTGCTTGGCAGTTGTTTTTACAACAGTTCATTCATTCTACCGCATTATCATGTAGCCCCATGTAAGTACATACATAGTTGCACTAAAGCTTTATGACCTAAATTCACGTATATTCAATACGGTTATTCTCGAAAAGTCGGTTTATGGAGTGCATTAAGAGCTATAACGGACTACTGAGCATAAACTTCGATTTTGGTTCATATTTGAGAGTGTTTATGCAATTTATCGACTTAGATTTAACGATTTCGACGAATTTAGATCGCTAGCAATAGTGCTATAATGATACTGAAGTATGTTTATCCTACCCAGTACCTCAGTAGGCATATGCAGGATATATTTTTAACCAGTGCGCAACCTGTAACCATGAATTCAGCACATGATTCTAGACGTTGCGTAGAAATATTTAATCGGTTATCAAAAAAAAAAAAAAACAACTGTTTCATAGAAAACTGCATCACCGGTGCAACTGCATGCGGTCAAAATGTATAGCAGAGCAAATTTTTAGAAAAAATAACTGACGAAAAATTTCAACGCAGGTGGGTTCAGAATTATGTACTGAGTTCATTGTTTCAGTTTGCGCGCTAGTTAAAAATTTATCCTGTATGGTTAACACAGATTGTGACGGTGACTAGAAGAGCAATTCTTGTAATTTAAAACGTTCAAAATCTAGTCGCAGTCTCATCTCGGCGACAAAGAAATGTCAAAATGTAGGGAAATTATTAATTGACAGATTGAGACTGAGATCAGCATGTGAACGTTCTTAAAATTACGAGAATTGCCCCTCAGATATAGTCACATTGGAGCGTTCTGTAAGATTTGACAAAAACAAAATAGCGAAAATAAAAAAAAAACTGACTGCAACTTAAAAGTTCAAAACAAGATCACTTTTTAAGCAGTCTGATGCAGTTGGTGGCCGGTATTTTAGTTCTCTCCGTTTTGATACCACCTGCACATTTGATGACACCAACTGCATTAGACTGCTTAAAAAGTGAGCTTGTTTGTTGAACTTTTTGGATGCCTTCGGGTTTTTTTACTTTATTTTTTATAAAGGGCCTAGTTGAAGTACTGGTCATCTTAATACTAAACTTTTTGAATACTTCTACTCTTTTTGCCATCATCGTCATGAGTTATTCTCATACAGTGCTTTAACAGTTATTTAACCTCTGACAGCAGCAACTCAATAGAAACCTAGAAAACGAAAGATCACTTTGACAGATTTGTGTCAGTGGCAGCAACTCAACAGGAAACTTATTCTAATGACAATAAGGATTAGGTACTATGATTTTGATAGTGATGCAATATCAGAACAAAATAACTCTGAAAGGACTGTACAATACAAGTTGTATAGAAACAAAAGAAAATCATCCACAAATGGGTCCATTGGCGAAAACAACTGACAACTCGAAATGAATTGGATTTTCAGCCATTCCAGCCATTTGATGTATGTGAGTTACTTCAAATGGACACATGAATGCATCGTATAACCTCACTAGTACGACCTATTCTATACCAAAAGGAGAATTCAGAGTTGGCTCGCTCACACTTCACAGTCAGCCAATAACTGTGCTTCAAAAGCCTCGAATCTCTTTGAACTTCATGGAGGCGAATATTAAAAAGTATTTATTACGAAAAGGGGGAACTTTGTAATAAAATAGCCAAAGTTTTTGACAAGGGATTTAAGATTACAAGACAAAAGAAAGATGTAATTAAGGACAAAATACTTATTTGGTCTCTTTCATATTTTTGAAAGCTAAGACAGTGCGCACACTAAAGGCGACACCGTTTTGACTATCATGGAGAGACATATGTAAAAAAAAAATGCTATAGATTTTTGTTAATATTTTCTATTTTTTTTATTTCTGTTTATTTACGAGTATGCGCGCCATCATTGTTTTTATAGAGCGATAGGCTGCCCTAAATCAGACAACCAGTCTTACCAAGGGCTATCGTATTACCCAGTAACTGGGTTGTGGAAGTCGGATAGGCAGTCGCTTCATGTAAAATACTGGTATTCAGCTGCATCCGGTTAGACTGGAAGCCGACCCCAACATAGTTGTGAAAAGGCTAGGCAGATGATGAGGCTGGCCTAAGTTCTAACCTGACTATAAACTACTGTCCTATCTACCTACTGCCTGCTCCTAAAACAATGCAAAAAGACATCCAGCGGAAATGGTATTTCCTTAAATAAAACCAAAATTTCAAGGGCATACAATATATTATGTATATGTGACATTCACCAACCCGCACTGGGCTTGCGTGATATATTACGGCCCGCTCCCTCTAACAGAGAGGAGGCTGGTGTCCCAGCAGTGTGAACATTATATAGGCTGATTATGTAAATACATTTTTGACAGTAAGCAGTCTCAGGGCCCCAATTCTGTATGGTAAGTATTGTTCCCAACGTAATCTTACCCCGTGCAAACCACGCCAACTTCGCGTTCATTTTACGCGGTTTCGTTCATTGTGTCATAGAGAATACGTTCCAAGCAGATGTCGTGATCAGCTAAAGAATTGACGTGGTTTCGAGGGCCCCGGGGAGGGGTCCGTGGCTAAATAATAACAGCCGCACAGGTCGATCGATCAGGTGAAGCTACCCTTGCCGCGGTTGGTCCATGGATGGGTGACCATCTGTACATTCCGAGACCTCTCCGTGCCTTGGAAAGCACGACAAACTGTTGGTCCCGGCTGTTATTCGTAGATCATTGACAGTCGTTACGGGTCGTCAGAAGCCCGAAAGTCTGACAACCAGTCTTACCGAGGGACACACAGATAACACAGATACGGATACGGGGATACGGGGATTACACATTAACTGGGTTGTGGAGGTCAGATAGGCAGTCGTTTCATGTAAAATACTGGTATTCAGCTGCATCGGGTTAGACTGGAAGCCGACCCCAACATAGTTGGGAAAAGGCTAGGCAGATGATGAGTGAATTAGGGCCCTAGTCTGCACTCAGCCTTAGATCGTTAAGTCACTTGTTATAGAAGGAGGTTATAATCTTCACGAAAGATCTTTGATGACGCCTTTTATTATCTTCGTGGCCTAGTTGTGCTTTGGTGTTCAAGAAAACTTTGCTGGTAAATGGAAAAGTTTTTAGAGATTAGGAATTATGATATTATAATCTAGTAATTAATATTAGTGTTGCTAGACTGGGTGTAATTTGGTCTGATTATTTTTCATCATAAACATAATCAGCCTAAAATGTTCCCAATGCTGGGACACAGGCCTCCTCTCAGTGAGAGGGAGTGGGCCGTAATTCGCCACGCGGGCTCAGTGCGGGTTGGTAGACGTCTCATGTCTTTGAATCTTTGGTTTTAGGACATGCTGGTTTCCTCATGATGTTTTCCTTCACCGTTTTGAGAACAGTGCTGATGAAATACACAAAGTAAAGTGCCTGCCTGGGTTCGAACTCACGACTTACAACTCGTAAGTCGGGGCAGACACCTCTCGGCCGCCACTGCTCTCTTATTATCCTTAATACGTTGTATGATTTCGTTAATTTAGTATTGGAGAGAAACCCTGGCTATATAAGAAGAAAATTACGTTTATAACGTGAAACTATTTCGAACCACTCCCGCCACAATCCATGCGCTTCTGGCGGAAACTCCTCTCGTTTCCGCTCGGCCAATAAGAGCGAAACGTAGCTTCTAGAACATTCTAGAAGCTTCCTTAAGGACAGATGACGTACCCCCTTCTATTTGACAGAAGCCGTCTGACATTCGTCAGGTGGGTTCCGCACCGAAAAAGGGATACTTTGTTATACAATTTATGAAACCAGGGGGCCTAAGAAGGCCACTTTGGCAGAATCACAATAGGATAACAACATGAATCATATTAAAAATCGTAAAATGGTCACAAACTGACAATTCATTATGATCTGTGTGCAATTCATATCACAATGAAATAACATTTAAACTGCAGAAATAAAAAATAAAAAACCAATTTGATTAATAAAAACTGTAATGAAAAATTTACCGATAAAATTACGGTTTTTATTTTTTTCATGCGGCAATGTTTACACCAAATATGAAATGAAATTTTACGAAAATTAGAGGAATTGCTAATGATCTGCTGAGAATTCAGGAAACGAATAGCTTTTAGAGGTATTGCTTAAAGTGGCCTTTTTAGGCCCCCTTATCTTTGCCCCAAAGCACTGACAGTAAATGTACTGTCAGTGCTTTTAACACACAAACATAATGATGTTTGTGTGTTAAACGTTGACATTGTAAAGATAATTTGAGTACGGTTATATTAAGATGTTACAAATTCTTTTGTTTATTATTTTAGCATGGCCCTACAAACCTAACCTAACGTGTATGATATTTAGAGTAACATTGAGCAAAAATATTGGTATTCAGCTGCACTCGGTTAGACTGGAAGTCTACCTTAACGTGGTTGGAAAAATTCTAAGCATATCGATTTTGAGTTTTCTATTTGTTGTCATCTCGGTAATTAGTCACGCCCCTTATCGCCACCACACAACAGTAAAGAACAAGATGGTGCAGTATATTTTACTATTTTATAATAAAAATATGTATGTTTAGTTTAAGGTAGGTAGGTGGGTGGTTTTAGGTAGGTATGTATGTTTGGTTTTAGGTTTATCCATGAGCCTCTGTCGCCTGAAATAAATAAATAAATGGCCATATTATCTTTCATGAAGACGTTAAGAAGTTTAGAAAGTTATAATTTTTTTTGTAGCGTTAAGACATGTTATTCTTAAAGATTTTATTTTTTTTCATTACAAGGCCTTTCGAAAATTTAGAATCTAAAATTCTAGGGACGTTCCCTTGAACTTACAAACATTCAGCCAGTAAGAGCTTTGTTAGACCTTAGAAAGGGAAAGGATCGGAGTAATGTCCTTAATGTTTTCTGATAAAAATAAAGTGGCACATTCAAAGATTCTATCGCGAGATAGTCAGGTGTACCGTTAGCCCTAGAACGGTTTTTTTAGAGTTACGCCTTAAGATTTTTTGTGTGGGGTCTTTACATGGGATCTGAAATTTACTCTTGGTCTTAGGCAGAGCTACTGCCGTTTGGTAGCTTAGGGCCAGGCTAGATGACAGCTTACTAATCCTACTAATATTATAAATGCGAAATTTGTATGGATGGATGGATGGATGTTTGTTACTCTTTCAGGCAAAAACTAGGTACTTCACGGATTTAGATGAAATTTGGCACACATATAGTTTAAAACCAGGGAAAATACATAGAATACTTTTGTTACGATTTTCCCACGGGATCGAAACTTATGCGGGTAAAACCGCGGGGCGCAGCTAGTGACAATATATTTTTAACACATGAAAAAATATGCGCTTATTGGCATAACAGCAAAAGTAAATACACCTTAAAACTGTGTATAAAAACAGAAAACAATGATTATAATCCTAAAAGTTCCCAAAAGCTCAGCATAATGACTGATGACAACACAATGTGTACCACCTGTGCTGATTTTCAACAGCAAATGGGAGTGTGTCCATTATAATCTTCTTCTTAGCGTGTGGATAGCAATCTAAACGGACTCTGCCCAAAATTCGGCTAATTGTTTGGAGCCATCACCAGTATCCATCAGTTCCTGTAACGTACAACTGACCAGACACGCAGGACACGATATTAAGTATTCCAACGTTTCTGGAACAACACCACATTTACACTCCAAGGAGGAGTCGTCTATGAATCTCCACCTGAACAGGTTGTCCTTGATTCGGCCAACCTTGGTCTGGAGTCTATTTAAGGACTTCCAGGTTACCTATAGTAACCAAGTGGGAGGTCTTAAGCGGGTGGAACGAATGATTTGGGAAGCACTATCCGCTATAATAAATTAAGAGGAGGCTCCCTAAATTTCATGTAAATTTGAACTAACATTCTGGGACAGTCACACATGCAATCAAAATTGAACTTTATTAGATGATATAATGGATCTTTTATCTTTGCATGTATAAGACAGAAACGTAATTGTAACATTTTCGCCCGATTCATTATTTATTCGAAAATCATGTGTTTTTTAAGGATTATTGCATTTTTTTTCAAGATGGCTCAGCCTTTATGTCTAAAATAATGTTCACAGTAAGAAAATATACTTTACTATCGACCCATAAGACATTTTTTCTCTAGATCAATTATTACTTTAGTTATAAACGAAATAAGAATTGAGACTTACGACATTTAGTTTCGAGCTCCAACGCGATCAAGGAGTGCACGCGGTATTCAACTTTATTACTGATGTGTTAGCGGCCTAACCCGCCTAACGGCCAGCCGGTTCGTCAGTGCCGCGCTGTGCGCCATCGAGAGAGGGTGTATCACTCGCGCGCGCGTTCGATACGTATTTTACTTGGGAGTTATTTTAATAAAATTCACATTAAAACGCTACCTATACAATGGGAAACAAACACAATAAAAGACGTCATGAACAGAAGAGAAAGAAAGACGAAAGCTTAAAAAATATTGCAAGAATCATGAGAAGCAAAGCAGTATTTTTTTATTAGTATTTTTTTTTAAATACGTATATATTATTTTGACGAAACGTCTAATCTAAAGTATAAAATTGTATGACAGTCGATCGATATTCATACAATTTTATACTTTAGGCTATGGTAATACGGTCCTATTTTCAATGGAGCCAGTAAATTCCGCGAAGATTTTTCCGCTGTCTGAACTTCGCCAAAAATGTAAACAAATATGAGTTTATGGAAAAATAATTTTTCAATTTCTACACAATAAAGTTTAGTTTACGCTACAACTTCACACATTTTTATAACTTTTCAATAGTGCTAGTCACTCTGAAATGAACTTAATTACCATTACAATAAAGTTGATATTCCTTTAACTTGAAATAACGTCAATTTGAAACAAATAAAATTTAAATATAGATATCTCTATGATGATCAGATAAATTTGATTTGATTGCAGCCGCCCTATATCATAACTACTGCTAATAATTATTATTGCATGCAACTACAACCTAGCGCGTGGGTTCAAGGCCAGATTGTTACAGTTGTGTTGGAGATTGTGAGAACATAGGAAGCTATGGAGGCGATTTGATTGTATTAAGTACCTATATAACAATATTATAAGTAGTATAACAATTATGTTGTTTATGCTTATATATAAATTGTTGAAGATGTTTTATCCGAATAATGACTAATAAGTATATACTCTCTTAGGAAAAAAAAATTAAGGCAAATTTCCCGAATTTGAATGTCATCCGGAACAAGGAAACTTATTGGAGACGCCTTCTCAGTAGCATAATTTAGTTTCTGTTCCTGCGAAATCATGATGCAAGTTGTTGCAGTTTTTGTCTGGCTTGTTAATTCTGATGGCGTCACAGATGTATTTGCGAGCTGATAAAATTTTTATTTTACAAAAAAGCTTTCTGTCTTTTATAGGGTAACGTGTGTCGGTCATGAGTTTCTGCATGTTATTACAAAATCGGCGCAAAATATGATTTCTACAGTTAATCTTTTCGACTGTAATGTTTGCGTAGGGCCGTGACTCAATAATTTTTGTGTAGGTACTGCTATCGCCATCTGCTATAAATCGTCCATAAATAATGTTGTGCATTTCAATCGATTTTTTTAAACCTTCTGCTATGATTGTTGCTTCCATGCCTGTAGATGGGACGTCGTAATTTTTGTAACATACGAGGGCGACACTGAAAGTTTGTAGAACCGGCCACTTGTAAAGGATATAATAAAAAAATAAGTTCAAATTTTGAAAATGGAACTCTGCCAATATTATTGTGTATGTATTTTATATAATAATAATAACGTTTATTTATAAACATGCTGCAGATTTACTATAACTTATCTTAAAAAAAATATAGACGACACAGTTGCTCATTTGCCTGAACTAGGTGGAACCTGTTTCAGGCTAGAAAGGTGCAAAAAAAATAACAACTGAGAAGACTAATTAAAAATTAATATTACCTTAAAAGACTAACATGTTTCATTTACAGACAACGAGTAAATCCTCTGTCTCACTGTATGATATGCTAAGTAAAAATTGCAGAATAACCTTTTTACAGTCGCAATTATTTAATTTATAAATACTTTTTTTCCTATTTAATTTATTGTATAGAAATGGACCTAAAAATGTATAAAATCTGTTTACAAAGAAATATTTAGAGGATGCATTGGACTTACATACAATTTACAGACAGAATTTTATTCATTTGTCATTTGTTTACGATTTGGCGGCAAATTGAAAATTGTCTGCGTCACGTCAGCATGAATTTAACGCGAGAAAAATTTCGTACAATGATTTTTTACGACTTTCAATGTCATTTAAGTCAACAAGAAAGTTATGATTGACTTCGATTGGCCTTTTACGATGAAATGCCATCTCGCGCCACTGTTTACAACTTGTTTAATGCGTTTAAACGTGGTCGCACTAATCTCACCGATGATCTGCGTGAGGGACGGCCTTTTACGGTGACGACTGAAGATAACATCAGTTTTGTGCGGCGTATGATAGAGACTGACAAAAGAGTGACTTATCAGCAGATTCGGACAAGCTTAGGCATCGGTATGAGTCAAGTGCACAACATCATCCATGAACATTTAGCGGCCAGAAAGCTTTGTGCCCGGTGGATACCTCATAATTATTTCCGAAAATAAAAGAAAAACTTCGAGGAAAACGTTTTATGGACGCCGAGGAAGCAGTGGCTGCATTTCAAAATGCCGTCGAAGAGACCCCTACGGACGAGTGGGCAAATTGCTTTTCTCAGTGGTTCCATCGGATGCAGCGATGTATTGATGTAAATGGACACTATTTTGAAAAGATATAATAACACTAATAACTTGCTAGTTTGTTCAGTTTTTTATTTTCTAAGAATTTTCAGTGTCACCCTCGTATATGGTCTTTTATAGCATTTCCACTTTTTTGACAAATGCATCAATACTTTTTTTTTACTAAATTGTTTCAACTGAGCATCACTACCACCACTTGCTTGTATTCCAGCTACAGCGTCTTTATTGATGTTCTGTTCCGATGCCTCTTTTGAATTTCTTATTGCACATCATGCACTGCAAATTTAGCCGAGAAAAAAGTCAAATTTTGGTGTTCAGAAACCAATTGAATCGAGTTTAATCCCCAGTTAAAAAAGAGATTTATGAACAGCAACCACTTGCAACTTATCATAAAAAATCGTATATCAATAATACGTCTTCCAGTTGAAAAGAAATGAAGTTTCAGCCATAAATGTAAAAGTAAGTAGATATCTGAACTATTCCGATAAGCTGTTTTTGACTTTAAGCATCTCGAGCTGGCAACGAATACTTCTGTATCAAATATGAGCCTTATTCTTACCTCGTTACTTTTATTATTGGAAATGTGGTTTTTGTACCAGTTTAAAAAACATTTTGTTTTGTTTTGTTTAACAGACGTGATGGATATTGATATCTAAACACGATAAAAAAAAAACAGATTTCTCAACTCATACTTCAAGTAACACCACCAGCGGTCATTGACTCCAAAAAACAAACAATCATCAATTCCAATCTTTTTAATTTGTCGATTTTAGACTGCGGAGTTTCTCTAGCTAATTTAATTTGACCGTGTTTTGAGTGTAGTAGTTAGTATTAAATAAACTATTATATTTCATAAAATAAAATATATATAATAATATAAAGGTGTTTCTATTCCATCTATGTTCGTTATTCTAAAATCAAAATACGTAAAGTTAGAATTTTGCGTCGACGCGGCGACCTTCGGCTCGCTCGCGGGAATTGAAGCGCGGAGTGGCGGGGCGCATGGGGCGGAGCTTGCGTGGAAATTATTTTAGAGTGCCTGGTCTTAATAAAAAGGTCATACAAAATCCAATAAAATGTTGTGACATGAACGTCTGTGTTATGATTAATGAAATACTAAATTAAATACCCAATATTTGTATACTACCTACATTAAAATAATTAATCTATGTAAGAAAGTACCTACATATAGATAGGTTTTAGGCATATTTTACAATAGACTCGCAAAAACTTGACATCAGTAAATCCTTATTATTTACACGCTTCATCATCTGCCTAGCCTTTTCCCAACTATGTTGAGGTTGACTTCCAGTCTAACTAGATGCAGCTGAGTACAAATATTTTATATGGAGCGACTGCCTATCTGACCTCCACAAATCAGTTACTAGGTAATACGCTACCCCTTGGTGAGGCAGGTTGTCAGACTTTCGGGTTTCTGATAGCCCGTAACGACTGTCAAAGATCCACGAATGACAGCTTTATTATATATATGCTCTCTGAACCGTATAGGTTGGAGTGCGGGGTGAGACAAGGAGGTCTGACGTCTCCCAAGCTCTTCAACCTCTACGTAGATGACCTTATAGAGGGACTCAGCAGCATGCGTGTCGGATGCAGTGTTGATGGGGTTAGCATAAACAACATCAGCTATGCTGACGACATGGTGCTGCTGGGTCCATCTTTGGGGGTAATCAGAGAGTTGCTAAAGACTTGTGAAGCCTAGGCTGCTGCAGATGGATTCGTTTATAATGTTATGAAATGTGAATACATTGTCTTTGAGGTCGGTGGCAAATGCCGTGAAGTGGGACCCAAGCTACTTGTAAACGGGTCAGTAATTAAAAACTTTCTTTCCGACGATCTTAAGGACCATGTAGAGATAGAGAGGGAGCACAGGGCACTCACTGTCCGGTGCAACATGTTGGCCCGTAGATTTGCTCGATGTACAGACCCAGTAAAAATAACTCTTTTCAAGGCGTACTGCCAGAGTCTGTACACGAGTAATCTATGGGTCAATTACACTAAAAGATCGTTGGATGTCAGTGCAGACCAGGGCCCTAACTCATCATCTGCCTAGCCTTTTCCCAACTATGTTGGGGTCGGCTTCCAGTCTAACCAGATGCAGCTGAATTCCAGTATTTTACATGAAGCGACTGCCTATCTGACCTCCACAACCCAGTTACTGGGTAATACGATACCCCTTGGTGAGACTGGTTGTCAGACTTTCGGGGTTCAGACTACCCGTAACGACTGTCAAAGATCCACGAATGACAGCCGGGACCAACGGCTTAACGTGCTTTCCGAGGCACGGAGGGGTCTCGGTATGTAAAGATGGTCACCCATCCACAGACCAATCGCGGCAAGCGTAGCTTAACCTGACCGATCGACCTGTGCGGCTGTTATTATTTAGCCACGGGCCCCTCATTCTTTGGTCCTAAATAAAAATAATAATTATTATTTACACGTAGATTAAGGTGATTAGAGGGCTCGCTGACCTTGTGTATGTGGGCGGAGCTAAGCGCTCTACCCCCGAATACGTAAAACGCGCGCGGTGGCGCGCTGTACTAAAACGACGATCAAAGAATATGCAGAGGCGCAGAATGTCGCACGCAGGTCGTCATTTTTGCCTACGATTCCAGAGGGGAATGGCGGATGCAAAGCTGATATATTTTGTATAGATTGATACTTATGTTACGTATATTTTAAGTTTCTGGACATTATTTTTTAGCAATTTTTCATTTAGACATTTTGTTTAAAATCATACGCGAGAAGGGACTTAGTTCCTAACGGGTGTAAAACTTTAAAAATGATATCGAGTATTTTCTTAGGAATAGAATAACATTTTATTTGCATAGACTGTAGGTCTTCTTAGGAGGACTTATATAAAAATGAGATTTTATAAAAATGTGATCCTGTTTCATGAATTTGAATTACATATTATAAATCAGTAATAAATATGCGCGTCTGTCTGTGTTAGTGCAAATATTTACGAACGAATTGTATCAGTGTGCGTTTTTTGACTAGCTCGCTGCAGATGGCCCGTTTCTATAGTGCGCGTGGACGCTTACGATAGTAATACAAGTAGTAGGCATATCTAAACTATTATTAAAATGAGAAAAAATTGGATTTGATCAAAATAAAAGTCCAAGATGGCGGCTGCGAAAATTTTCAAGTTTTTTATCATGGGTGTCGTTTTCATACTTTTCGAGGGTGATAAAGCCGATAGTGAGGTCAAAATAAAAATCCAAAATGGCGGCTGCAAAAATTTTATAATATTTCATCATGGGTGTCGTTTTCATACTTTTCGAGGGCGATAAGGCCGATAGTGAGGTCAAAATAAAAATCCAAAATGGCGGCTGCAAAATTTTTATAATATTTCATCATGGGTGTCGTTTTCATACTTTTCGAGGGCGATAAGGCCGTTAATGAGGTCAAAATAAAAATCCAAAATGGCGGCTGCATTAACTTTCAAATATTTAATCATGGGTGTCGTTTTCATACTTTTCGAGGGCGATAAGACCGATAGTGAGGTCAAAATAAAAATCCAAAATGGCGGCTGCAAAAATTTTCAAATATTTCATCATGGGTATCGTTTCCATACTTTTCGAGGGTGATATAGCCGATAGTGAGGTCAAAATAAAAATCCAAAATGGCGGCTGCAAAAATTTTCAAATATTTCATCATGGGTGTCGTTTTCATACTTTTCGAGGGCGATAAGGCCGTTAATGAGGTCAAAATAAAAATACAAAATGGCGGCTGCATAAACTTTCAAATATTTAATCATGGGTGTCGTTTTCATACTTTTCGAGGGCGATAAGGCCAAGAGTGAGGTCAAAATAAAAATCCAAAATGGCGGCTGCAAAAATTTTCAAATATTTCATCATGGGTATCGTTGCCATACTTTTCGAGGGTGATAAAGCCGATAGTGAGCTCAAAATAAAAATCCAAAATGGCGGCTGCAAAAATTTTCAAATATTTCATCATGGGTGTCGTTTTCATACTTTTCGAGGGCGATAAGGCCGATAGTGAGGTCAAAATAAAAATCCAAAATGGCGGCTGCAAAAATTTTCAAATATTTAATCATGGGTGTCGTTTTCATACTTTTCTAGGGCGATAAAGCCGATAGTGAGGTCAAAATAAAAATCCAAAATGGCGGTTGCATAAATTTTCAAATTTTTCGTCATGGGTGTCATTTTCATAGTTTTCGAGGGTGCTACAGACAGCCGATAGTGAGCTCACAATGTAAATCCAAGATGGCGGCTGCAAAAATTTGTTTTTGTTTTAAATCATACGTGATAAGGAACTTCGAATAACCTAAGTTATTCTGAACAAACTAAAATTATTATGTAACTAATGATTACTTGATTTTAGGTACAGACGCCAGCACATCAAGCTACCCGAAACAGTCAAATTTTCCCAATCAACCTTGAACCTAATGCTTTAGCGATAAAGTTGAAAATCTATTAAAGAAATTTGACAGATTGCAGTTAAGTAGCTTGATGTGCTGGCGTCTGTACACGATACTTATTTGACAATAATATAGTGTGATGAGTTGCCAAATAAACAATGTTTTCTTATCACCAGACTGCATGAGTGAGTGTCTCTGTCTCGTTATAGTCTTAGCATAATGCTGAGAGATGGCCATTTTGCGTGGATGTGCGTGTTTACCCCCGAACTTGTTTTAGACAGAGACACTCACTCATGCGGGCTGGTGATAAGAAAACATTGTTTATTTGGAAACTCATCACACTATATTATTGTCAAATAAGTATCGTGTGTGCCAGCACATCAAGCTACTTAACTGCAATCTGTCAAATTTCTTTAATAGATTTTCAACTTTATCGCTAAAGCATTAGGTTCAAGGTTGACTGGGAAAATTTGACTGTTTCGGGTAGCTTGATGTGCTGGCGTCTGTACCTAAAATCAAGTAATCATTAGTTACATAATAATTTTAGTTTGATCAGAATAACTTAGGTTATTCGAAATTCCTTATCACGTATGATTTAAACAAAAACAAATTTTTTCAGCCGCCATCTTGGATTTACATTGTGAGCTCACTATCGGCTGTCTGTAGCACCCTCGAAAACTATGAAAATGACACCCATGACGAAAAATTTGAAAATTTATGCAGCCGCCATTTTGGATTTTTATTTTGAGCTCACTATCGGCTTTATCGCCCTCAAAAAGTATGAAAACGATACCCATGATGAAATATTTGAAAATTTTTGCAGCCGCCATTTTGGATTTTTATTTTGACCTCACTATCGGCCTTATCGCCCTCGAAAAGTATGAAAACGACACCCATGATTAAATATTTGAAAATTTTTGCAGCCGCCATTTTGGATTTTTATTTTGACCTCACTATCGGCTTTATCACCCTCGAAAAGTATGAAAACGACACCCATGATTAAATATTTGAAAATTTTTGCAGCCGCCATTTTGGATTTTTATTTTGACCTCACTATCGGCTTTATCACCCTCGAAAAGTATGAAAACAACACCCATGATGAAATATTTGAAAATTTTTGCAGCCGCAGTTTGGATTTTTATTTTGACCTCTCACTATCGGCTTTATCACCCTCGAAAAGTATGAAAACGATACCCATGATGAAATATTTGAAAATTTTTGCAGCTGCCATTTTGGATTTTTATTTTGACCTCACTATCGGCTTTATCACCCTCGAAAGGTATGAAAACGATACCCATGATGAAATATTTGAAAATTTTTGCAGCCGCCATTTTGGATTTTTATTTTGACCTCACTATCGGCTTTATCACCCTCGAAAAGTATGAAAACGACACCCATGATGAAATATTTGAAAATGTTTGCAGCCGCCATTTTGGATTTTTATTTTGACCTCACTATCGGCTTTATCACCCTCGAAAAGTATGAAAACGACACCCATGATGAAATATTTGAAAATTTTTGCAGCCGCCATTTTGGATTTTTATTTTGACCTCATTATCGGCTTTATCACCCTCGAAAAGTGTGAAAACGACACCCATGATGAAATATTTGAAAATTTTTGCAGCCGCCATCTTGGACTTTTATTTTGATCAAATCCAATCTTTTCTCATTTTAATAATAGTTTAGATATGCCTACTACTTGTATTACTATCGTAAGCGTCCACGCGCACAATAGTAATGGGCCATCTGCAGCGAGCTAGTCAATAAACGCACACTGATACAATTCGTTCGTAAATATTTGCACTAACACAGACAGACGCGCGTAGTCGATCGATAGCCGGAGCGTAGCAGCGAGCGACACAGCCATCCCGTCTCAATGCTAACGCACGACTGCCGCCCGCGCCCGCGCAGAGCACCTCTGAAGCTTGATCTCAAAGGGGGGACATTTACTATGCAAATGTTGATTGATTTAAATAAGCTATGTCCCATCTGTAGTACCTCTAAGCATCGATTTTTCAGTGTAAAAATTTTTCCAAACATCAAAGCCGTTTAGAAGTAATATCGAAAATAAGAAAAAGATAGCGTGTTGGTAAATATTTTTTTAAGGCAAAAGTATTAGCCATACGAAAAAATCCTATGTCAGAAATGTTGTTCATGAATCTATAGCAAACATATATTTTTTTCAGATCTTTTAATCAAGCCGTTAATGAGAAATATTCTTCATAAAGTGACCGTATTACGGTACTAAACGCGAGTAAGGCCCTTAAGTGAAAAGTCAGTATTAGTTTTATAAGATAGTTAGGGCTGATTATTTTAATGCCAGATAACTTTATTTCTTCCATACAAAATCTGTCAGACGTCAATTTTATTTCACGGATAAAATTTATCTGTCAGTTGAAAAACTAGCCCTTATGGCGATATGATTCGACGAAGACGGCGGTTACCAATGTTTTGAATCCATGGGAAACATTGTGTTATAAAAGTCTGAAAAAAAAATATATCTTATATAAGGATCTGGAATCAGTTGATCCATACATTATGTCGAGTTATGGGAACACAAATCTATGGATCAACTGATTTTTTTTCACAATTTCAGGGTTGGTCCCGTAGTAAAAGTTGTTCATAATGAACCGATTTTTTCAATTCAAATTTGTATCGTTTTAATCCTTAAAAGGGGTCATTGTATGAGTACAATGATCCCTTTTAAGGATTAAAACGATAAAAATTTAACGGTGTATATAAAAATCAATTGCCGTTCGTTACGTCTCGCTAAAACTCGAAAATCGCTCAACCGATTGTAATGAAACTTCGTTAGCATGTTCTGTGCGCGCCGTAGAAAGTTCAAAATAAAATTAAGAAGGCATAATTAAGGAAGGCGTTAGATAGTACGGTAAAATTATTAATGTCTTAGGAAAATGACGATAAAGCAAAAAATCTGTCAGCTTCAAAAAGCGACAATTTCCATAAATAAGTTAAACCTCACTTCTCCCATTGTACCTAATGAAATGAAAACACAAAATACAGCAATAAAGAAATAAAATCTGAACACCCTCAACTTTAAAGAATGGCTCACTTTACCATAACGAGGTACCTAACACCCTTGGTACAGTCAACATAAGAGATAAGTATACACACCGCCAAAATACTGCTTTTTATTTTTCAATAGCAACCCGCACCTGCTTCTGACTGTTTTTACGCCTTGACAAACCATCGAGATTTCTTTATTATAAAAATGTAAGTTTTATATTCAAATATTATACATATAAACCTTCCGCAATAAATTATCTAAATTATAAAGAAAACGCAATAAAATCCGTTGCGAAGTTTACAAGAGCAATGCGGTCACACATACAGACACGCAGATCGACTATAATTGATAATAATATGTAATAAATCTATTTTTATTACATATTATTATACTACCGACTTGGCACACCCACACGCAAAGATAGCTATATATTTGTGCGTGTGGGTGTGCCAAGTCGATGAATACGCAACGAAGAGTGCGTGTTTTTCTGTAATGCTTATTATATAACCTTTGACATAATTCACGCAGACTATCCGTTGCGTAATTTCGCTGGTGTATTCAAAATTCAAATTCAAATTCTTTAATTCAGACCTGAGTCCATAGTGTCAGTATCAACAAAATAACTTAATAACTAGTGTTAGTAATAAGAGACACAAATACAAATATCAGCTGGTATGGATTTTTACCCAGTGACTCAGCAGAGGGGAATCCCACCGATCTGAGAACACGCTCAAGAGACCGTTGGTGGTGGCGCGTAGCCGGCCGGCTATGGAGGCGGTCCATTTTCTTATTATGGCGTAAAAATTGTCTGTGCGCGCCTCCGTAAATATTGTGGAAAACGCCACGACAGCCCCAACAGTATCCTAAACGCGTTATTATATTGGACACGCAGATCGCTGTACGTCCTCTGCGTAAAACGGGTCCAAAGACGGCACGTATAGAAAGACTGACTGAAAGCTTTGAAAAGAGTGGCTTTAACTTGATTTGTACAACGTGCAAATCTTCGAACCAGCATGTTATATCGAACAGCCAACGACCTGCGTTCCCTCTCCATATCCATATTCCTGTATTGTTCCACTTAAGTTTAAAAAGTTATGTGTATACCCAAAAATAAAATTTACAGACGCCAGCAGGTCAAGCTACCCGAAACTATCAAATTTTCCCAATCAACCTTGAATCTTAATGCTATAGCGATAAAGTTGAAAATCTATTAAAGAAATGACAGATTGTAGTAGCTTGATGTGCTGGCGTTTGCACCATTGATTCGATAAGACGAAGAACCAGAAAGATGTGTGTATTTTGCCTGTATACCAAACTCTTTTGTTGAGAATACCACGTAACTGTACAATTTATGGCACAGATGTAAATAACAGGAACAGGGGGATCCAATCTGTAACACCGTTTAAGATGTTCACAATTTTTGCGAGTCAAGTGTACGCATTATTTTTATTTTCTTACAGTTGAGGCCGAGAAAAATGGAATGTTGTTAATGATAATGTTGTCTACAGAAGTTACGCATTTTGGTATTAAAATGAGATATTGTCATACTATTTGGTTAGAAACACTGGATAGTTATACTGGATCGTAGTCCGGCAGAGTAATTGCGTAACATACTATCAGTAGCAATGGATTTTATTTTGATAGTTCAATGACATTCATTGCGTTCTTTACGTTGTTGAGCAGACAAGTTTTTCGAACATATGAAGCAATGTATCAGCAGAATCCTTCAAAATGACATTGATAGTGTGTTACGCAATTAGGGTGCTGGTTACACAAAATAACGTATTAAAATTAGGTAATTTTATGATGCACCTATTTATTTCGGGACATCATCAAGCGGTTGGTCGACTCTGCACGTGACCAGAGGAGTAGCTTATTTTTAGGTCAAAAAATCAGCACTGCCATCCAACGTAGCAACGCTGCAAGCCCTTTGGGCAGGTTTTTCAGTGACAGCAGTGCGGACGAATTTTTTGATGACCAATGAGCCTTTTTTTTGGGTGGGAAATCATCAAATGATGTCTCTCGCTTTGGGCGGAGCGGGGAGCGTGTCAAACTTTTACTGACTAAAACCCAACCCACCCGTGTTCCTTCAGTTGCCTATGCCAGGGGCCACGGTATCTCTTTCGAACAACCCGCGGCCGTGGCAGGCATCGGACCTAGCGGACCCCGTCAGTTCGTGCTGACATCACTTTGAGGCGCGTGTCGAACACAACGCGCCGTCGACCCGGGCCTGGTCCTTGTCGGGCGGCGAGCTGCCCATTGCTCGCCGCCCGCAAGCCCACGGTGGGCGGGAGTCGGCTGTTGACTCCCGACGTCCAGGGCGTCTCCTGCGGCGAGTAGTGGCGTGAGGGCGCAGAGATTGCCTCTCTCTCACGCGCTCCGCCTTCTTCTTTGCAAGCATTACTGCTTCGCAGAAGGAGGTGACGGCTTCCCATGCACTCTCGCTCCCTACCATGGTCTGTACTAGGGCCGGACGCGAGAGATCGTCGCCACCGATCACCGCCACGAGGACGTGACGGTGCTCCGTCCAAGCCGGGCAGACTTCCACCGAATGCTCCACCGTGTCCTCCGGGCGATCCACACAGTGATGATACCCTGGCGTTTGCTTCCGCCTTATCCTGAACAGGAACCTCCCGAAGCAACCGTATCCGGTAAGGACCTGCGTCAGGCGGAAGATGAGGGTGCCGTGGCGCCTCTCCAGCCACTCCTCAAAGATGACCAATGAGCCCTTCCCTTTTCTTCTATTGTAAACTTGTTCATAATATACAGGGTGGCAGGGACATCGACGCGCAAACTGTAACCATGAATTAAGCAAATGAGTTTAGACCCCATAAGCGTAGAAAATTTTCGTCGGTTATCAAAAAAAAAAAAATCTTCTGTTTCATAGAAAAGTGATCTACGCGGTCAAAACGTATGGAACAGCAATATTTTCTTTTAATAACCGACGAAAAATTTCGACGCTATGGGGTCTAAGCTCATGTGCTGAATCCATGGTTACAGTTTGCGCGTCGATGTCCCGCCACGCTGTATATATTTTAGTGTTAGATTGTATTTAAGATTTCATAATAAACATGTAAATAAATTACAACCTATTTATTAAAATTACTAAAATTATACACAACGCTAACCGCTACGAAGAGCGGTGAGTACGAAATAAGCATCCTAGTTACAAAATCCTCAGAAAAATAATGCCTGTCAATCATAACAATCACTCACATCTGAAAGCCAATTTCCGTAATTAAAAACGTTTAAAATCTAGTCGCAATCTCATCTCAGCGACAATCAATGTCAAAAACTTGTCAAAATTGTAGGGAAATTAGAGGTCTTTTTGACAGATTGAGACTAAGATTAGGCTGTGAACGTTCGATCTGATTACTTTTCTCATCAATCAAAAATATCCATTAGTTTCACTATAGCTAGTCAAAGATTGTCAAAACCCATAGTCCGCCAATCGCTAATAATGATTAGTTTGTTTGAAAAAATCACTTTTTTATTTTGATGCTAAGATTTATTTGATAGTTTCAAGATACTCTTATGTAATTCAAGGTCGCTCAGTACGCTATGGAGCGAGCTATGCTCGGAGTTTCTTTAAAGAATAAAATCAGGAATGAAATTATCCGGAAAAGAACCGGAGATATAGCGCGCAGAGTAAGCAAACTGAAGTGGCAGTGGGCTGGCCATGTTTGTCGAAGGACTGATGGCCGGTGGAGCAGACGAGACCTGGAGTGGAGACCGTGTATCGGCAGGCGTAGTGTGGGACGCTCCCCAGCTAGATGGACGGACGACCTAAAGAAGGTTGCTGGGACGGACTGGGTGCGGAAGGCGGAGGACAGGGTGCTGTGGCGCAGCCTGGGAGATGCCTATATCCAGCAGTAGACTGCGATAGGCTGAGTTGACTCTTATGCATTAGTATTTATGTATATAAGTAGTTTATCAGCCATCTTGTTACCATAACACAAGCATTAGGTTGCTTAGCTTGGGACTAGATGGCGCTGTGTGAAATGTCCAGGGATATTATTATTATTATTTGCCAGTGTGTTTATTTACTGTCGTATTGTTGTCTCCACATTGTAGAATACCTTCCACAACACAAACACTTTTTCTCAATCACCTCACTCACTCACTTTTTTCTTTTTCATATTTTTTTCATCTGACAGTTCATTTTGTTTATATGTATGTATGTATCTATCTATGTATTAGTATTTATTCTTGTATTTTATAGCCATTTTCGAGCTATTCATCCCGTATATACCTGCCAAGTTTTGTCTCTGCATCACCCTAAGGATGACTGGTAGAAAATGCCTCAGGCATTAAGTCCGCCTTTGTACAGACGCTAGCACATTAAGCTTCCCGAAACTGTCAAATTTTTCCAATCAACCTTGAACCTAATGCTTTAGAGATAAAGTTGAAATCTGTTAAAGAAATTTGACAGATTGTAGTAGCTTGATGTGCTGGCGTCTGTACAACTAGTACATTGATTGATTGTAGTACTTCTTTACTTGTGCATAAAGTTTTAATAATAAATAAATAAACACTTAAAACACAAAACCTAATCCAAAAACTCAATAAAAAGTCAATAAAGTACAACCACAATTCATAACATTGCTAGCAGAACGAACCGAGATAAAAGGGTATAGAAAAAATAAGGTAACATGAGGATTATTGCATGAAATGGAATAACACAAACAGAAAGGAGACAATCGTTTTAACCGCGAGGAGAACGTAAAAGAATACTAATGCGGTTCGCTTCAGAGGATTCTGCGAGTGATAAAAACCGCAGCACAGCTACGGGTTTTCAGGACGATTTTGCATGGCTTCTAGTCGAGATCCTTATAATACTCTTGTTCGCCTTTTCAAGATATATTTTATATGGAAATTGGGGTCATTGTACAAGTTTATTTTAACTTTGATTGCATGTGATTTTAACTTTAATTTGAAATTTGGTTGAAAACAAAATTATATTCGGGGAAGGAACACGGGTGGGTTTTAGTCAGTAAGAGTCTGACACTCCCTCCTGCTCCACCCAGAGCGGGAGGAGTCATTTGATGATTTCCCATCCACAAAAAAAAAAGGGCGAATTTCACTAAACTTTTATAGTTAGAATAATAATAATAATAATAATTAATATAATAATTCTGACAACAAATTTTGAACTTTTGACAGTTTTTCCGTACTAGTACTGTCAGATGTCAATTTTATTCCACGGATAAAAGAAATCTGTGGAGCAATTCTCGTAATTTTAAGAACGTTCACAGTCTGACCTCAGTCTCAATCTGTCAAAAACACGTCTAATTTTCCCACATTTTTGACATTGATTATCGCTGAAATGACATTAATTGCGGCTAGATTTTGAACGTTTTTCACTACGGGAATTGGCCTTCTTCTTCTAGTTTGGGAACAGTTTTAGCTAAATTAGGATATAATTTTGTTATTTTAATTAATTATTTAGGTTTTAGATAATATAAACTTATTACTAGTATTATGCTTTTAATAGGATTTGGATGAAATTTCCTTCTTACTGCATGACTGGTGAACTCAGTCCTAGATAGCAAATATTTATTTCGCCGTACTTATTTTGCGCGAAAAGATTTTTAGAGGTATGAGGAACAGAGGCTGTGTTTTAACTTCGATGTAAATGTATGGTTCTTTATCGCTTATCCGCTAGGTATTACCATAATTATTGAAAAATGAAATTATTTAACGCCTTACTAATATAGTCATTGGCAGTTTTCGAATATAAAAATGTATGTATGTTTTTTTTAATTGCGAAATCCGCTGAAGTGTAAAAAATTGGCAATGCAGCTAAAATAGTCATTGGCAGTTTTCGTATAGACACAAATAAATGCTTTTTTTATTGCAAAATCAGCTGTAGGTAGTGATAAAAATTGGCAATGCTGCCAGCCTCTTGGGCACTTTTTTTCTGTTGATAGCGATGAGGACGAATTATGTAAATATTGATAAAATAATTTTCATACTGCGTTAATCGACTTCTGCAAGCTTTCAGTAACTCCACATTGAATATTTAGTGATATAGAAAATTTTACAATGAGAATTTTATTATTTTATTGTTTGGAGTTTAAAGCGGAAAGTTGGATGTCTGCAGGGCTACGAGCGAATGTAAAAGTTTTCCAGCGCTTTGTTCGAAACGAGTCAATGAATCACATTATGCTTATACGTACGCGTTGCGTTCTTTGTCTGTCTCTATAACGCTTGAGAACAAAGAAAGATAATAAAATTCTGGTAAAATGTGATTCTAATTTCTGAGTGAACACGAAAAATGCACATTATATACTGGATGACTTTACGACCCAGTAGTTGAGCAATGACTTTATTCCTAACATAAGATTTACACCTTGCTAACATCTATATATACTTATAATAAATCTGTAGAAGTGAAAATTCTGTACATTGAAAATATCAAAAAAATAAATGGCAGGGGGTGTTACTAGACCGACACCGAACCCAAAAATGTGATTAAAAAAATTTTTGTCTGTCTGTCTGTCTGTCTGTCTGTTTGTTCAGGCATCACGCAAAAACTACCGGTTCGATTACGATGAAACTTGGTATAATTATTCTTTAATATCCTGGGCACCACACTGGGTACTTTTTATCCCGGAAAAGTATATACAATAAAAAACAAACTTAATTTTGCGGTTCGATCCCTAGATCCGATTACTGTACCAACCGCAAATAATAAGTTTGTCGTAGGTTAGGTCACACGCAGTGGAGTTCATTTTTATTCCTTTTACTTTTTAGAGTTATTTAGGTTTATTTTTATATAAGTCGTAGGTATAGATTTTAATTTTAAAGTATAGGTAGTATATTTGATAGTGTACGTAGTAACCGTAGATTATTTTATAATACTGTTAGGTAGGATAGCCATTCGTATAGATATTAGTTTTTAGAGATTTTGCTTATTTATTGAGTTTAGATTGAGGGGCCCGTGGCTAAATAATAACAGCCGCACAGGTCGATCGGTCAGGTTAAGCTACGCTTGCCGCGGTCGGTCTGTGGATGGGTGACCATCTTTACATACCGAGACACCTCCGTGCCTCGGAAAGCACGTTCAGCCGTTGGTCCCGGCTGTCATTCGTGGATCTTTGACAGTCGTTACGGGTAGTCAGAAGCCCGAAAGTCTGACAACCAGTCGTACCAAGGGTATCGTATTACCCAATAACTGGGTTGTGGAGGTCAGACAGGCAGTCGCTCCATGTAAAATACTGGTATTCAGCTGCATCCGGTTAGACTGGAAGCCGGCCCTGAACATAGTTTAGAAAAGGCTAGGCAGATGATGATTGAGTTTAGATTAGTTATCGTCATAAATAGGTTTATTTAGGTAGGTAGGTATTTTATTTTCTGCTATTGAGTTTATTTATTTTTTTAATTAGGTAGGTACTTAGGTAAAGATATCATATAGGTACCCTCTTAATCACCATTAATGAGACACAATTGGTTTTCTATTGTAATTAGCCACAAAGGGCCCGCGAGATAGATGGCATCCTGGTGCACATACATTTTATCCTGTTAGCACGTTCCCGTGGGATAATTTCCGACATCCACGCGGGCGAAGCCGCGGGCAGAAGCTAGTTTAAAATAATAATATGTACAACATGTGAAAAAAGAATCAAAAGAATCATAGGGCATCAAAAAATTCGTCCGCATCGCTGTCAACAGGAACAGTGCCCAAAAGGCTGGCAGTATTGCCACGTTGTACGGCGATGCTAATTCTTTGGCCAAGAAACAGGCGAGTCCTCTGGTCACCTGGTCACGTGAAGAGTCGACTAACCGCTTGGCGATATGTCGAAAAACCAAGAGGGCACTCGGACCCCAAGGCCCAAACGGCTCGAACATATAACTCCCAATCAGGTTGGAATACTTTCGCCGTTTGAGGTTTTCTGCAACAGCAGCAGCTGCTCCAGCACAGCCCACCGTGCTAGGAAGATGGGATGGCGCAAGGGTGTCGACACATGTTGAATCCCAGAACAAAGGTCTGCCTGAAAATTGGTTTAAGCAATTGATTTAAAAAAATGAAGGTTTAATTCATGATGCGCAGCATGGCGCAGCTGGTACCGTATTATGACGGTTTAATGCCATCATGATTCCAGTGTAAGAGAGAGACGGAGTTACACATGACCGATAGTACCATCCCTTTATCGGACTGGAATCATGAGGGTATTCATACTTCATAATACACTGGTACTGAACTGGCACTTTTGAATATCGTACCAATATACCTATGTATTATAAATCTTTTACAGACAGTGTTCATCATTCTCCTGGCTTTATCTCAATTTATTTGGAGTAGGCGCAACATGTCTTTGTCTTCCGTACTAGCCTTTTACAGGAAATATCATAATCATGATCAGCTTATATTGTTACCCATGCTGGGACACAGGCTTCCTCTCTTCGAGTGGGAGTGGGCTATAATCTACCACGCGGACCCAGTGCAGGTTTGTTTTTGGTGCTAAGACATGGTTTTCTCACGATATTTTCCTTCTCCGTTTTGAGAGCAGTGGTGATGAAATAATTTACACAAAATAAAGCGCGTCTGGGTTTGAACCAAACTCATAAGTCGCCGCCATTACCACTGGTCTCGGAAACAGGAAATATGACTTACAATAATTTTAGATCACAGGTTCGTAATAAACAATTCAGTTAAATATATTCTGCAATACTTTGTGGCTTTAATTTTTAATACATTAAAGGTGAGTACTTCACTTTAGTTTAAAACTTTCTACAGAATAAACATAGCACTTAACATCACGATACTAACCACGCCTTGCTCTCCTCTTAACCACAGTTACACTCCACCTGTTTCAAAATAATTCTACACAGAAACCTTAGCTTTGGATAATAAAACAACAAACGTAGGAACTTAGATTTTAGAGTAAAACCGAGTAATGTGGCACTTTCAAGTCGTGAACTGGGCTAAATACGGAACGTATCTCGAATAGACGACCCGTGCAGATGGTAGGATGGTCGTTCAGCTCACAATTTACTTGGAGGTACTATTTTAAAGTTAACGTTACCTAGATGAAGAAGAATTTTGTGTGTTATAAGATAAATATTTATTAAAGAGTAAGATAGTTGTATTACTAGATCGTGCTCGTATCATAGTTATATTCCTAGTAAGACAGTTATGAATCGCTTTCATGTAACTAAATTACGGTATATAGCTATATACCTCCATCTCACTGCAACATATACACTGGATAAACTTCTTATACCAATTTAACTGACAAACTCTTAAAATAAAAATATTTAATAATCTAACCTAACTAAAACTATTAACTAACTCAAATAGTCGAAAAATTTCTCCGCAACACTGTCGATTGGTAATTTACCCAAGAGACTGGCGGCATTGACACGTTGTATGGCAATGATTGACGATTGATTGGTTGATTGATTTTGTTGAGAGGCCTATGTCCAGCAGTGGACTGCTATAGGCTGATGATGATGATGATGATGGCAATGATTAGCCTATGGTCAAAGTAAAAGCCAGCCCTCGGGTCACCAGAAGTGTCAAGTGTTTTGTGTCTTTGGATGATGTTTTAATTCTTCTTGTTGATGAGGATGGAATATATAGGATTCGCAGCTGTGTTCCAATTCTTTAAAGTAATGATTTATTGACAATTCCATGCCTATAAATTTTAGGAATTGCTCTTTTTGTTAGATGTTATCGACATCTATTTTTAACTTTATCGGAAAGCAGACACCGAGATGTAACTTTGAGATCTCAATACCGAAACTTGTTACGCACAGGTGGATATAGGACTGCTTTGTTGAGAAAAAGTGTTTTTGGTATGGCACCAGCTATTTTTAACCACATTCCTAATTCCATGAAAGAGGAAACACTAAAAACTTTCAAAAAAAAACTAACTGCACTTCTATTGAATAAATGTTACTACTCCGTATCGGATTTTCTAGCTGAAAAATTTTAATTGTATCAATGTCTGTATGTTTGATGATGAACTGCATCAATGTTTGCATGCCAAAATGGTAGAATGTACAAGGATTCTTCCATATTATTGTAACCACCTTATTGTAAATACCTAGATTCTGAGCAAATAAATTAATATTCTATTCTATTCTATTCATTCTCTCCAAAAGGTATTTAAATATAAGAATTTAAAGTAAACTAAGTTTCTAAGTAAACTAAGGCCTTTTTGCTTGTACGATAAACAACTCTATGAAAGTTCGAATTTATCAAAGTCTCTCATTTACAGTTAGTTATTTCAAGGAACTCTTTTAAAACGCTAAACTGTAACAATCTTTCTGACTGTAAACACCACTTTACAGGGTAAATACAAATCAATAGTGGACTGACGCATCCTATAAAGGCATTTGGAATAACCCTTTGTATTGATTCGTTTTGGTATTTACGTGTATGGGACTTCCAATAGTTTGTACTATTGGAGTTAGTTATTTATTAATCACAATTTGTACCTACAAGAGTAGACGGTGACCCCCAAACTAGGTATTTGCCTGTATCTTGGGAGTTAGGTTAAGTGATTGATAGGTGGTGACGAATCTACAAACTTGCCGCCACATGCAAAAGATGGGAATAAGTTTCAGGGACAGTCGAGTGTATTGGCTCGTGTACATATATTATTACGAAAAAACCTATTCCCGTGGCTTTGCCCACGTGGATGTCTGGAATTATCCCACCGGCACAAAAAGTAGTCTATGTACTTTTCCACGATATCATCTATCTCCTTGCCTTTAATCGTAATCTGTTCAGTGGTTTAGCCGTGAAAGGTAAGAACCGAACACATTTCAATGAATAGATCGACGCAAAGCGAGCGTTTAGTGAATAGACTGTCTCGTTAGTATCAAACTAAAAAAACTTAAACGAAGGTATATTAGGTATATTTTTGATTTCATGGATTTTGTTTTTGCGCGGAACCTTATGTTTTTTCTATTTCTAAAATAAAAGTAGCCTAAGTAACTCCGCCGTTTCGGAGATTAGACGGAACAAACAGACATACAAATAAAAATTTAAAAAATTGTTTTTATGTTTATGTTTAAAAGCTGCAAACAGACACTTTTATTTATTTGTTTGTATAAGATAGTGTGTTAGCTTAGAAATCTCAGTTTACTTTAAACGGTTATGTATCCTGCAATTTTGCTGTTATTACAACGAAGTTCTCTAAAGCGGCAATCTTATACCTAATAGAAAAAGACGAAGAGAGAGAAATAGTTTTTATGGTTTTCAAGGGTGCTGAAGTCAATAGTTGAAAAGCAAAGATGGCGACAGCTTTATGAGAGCTTTTTAATACTTATACTAAATGGCTCTGTAAAAAATGCGTATTTAATTCACAAATTCTCTCCCGCAGCTGTAACGGCATCGAAATATTCCAACCTCAAATAAACAAAAAATCAATCTCGTCAGTGAGAATGTAAGTGTACCAAGTCAATTATTTCATAAATTTTAGAATTTTCATCAACATTTAATTCAATTAGGCTCTTTTCAAACCACAAAGCATGAAGCCCTATATATATAATACTTATTTTACAAATTGCTCCCGAAACCTAGTTCCTCCAAAACGTTTCCTATCTCTCGTACATCATTGGCCCGTCTCAGTTCATTAACAGCGATTAATCACGCCGTCCTTCGACCGGCCTTGAGCCAACGTTGCTACAAACACAGCATATATAAATACAGAAGGCTGGCTCCATATAGCAAACAACAACAGGCGCACGCATACATAGTCGCATACGTACGGCGATGTCAAACAAATGCCAGTCGCTGGATCCACACCGGACGATTCAAATTTGGATCGGCGCGGTGAAAGAAAGAAAGAAAGAAAAAGTATTTATTGCGAACCGTACAGGAAGATCACAAACTAAACTAAACACAGTTATATATAAAAAAGTAACAAAAAGAAAAATGAAACAGAAAGTCGTATACGAGGCCAAAAGGCTGCTATCTCAGCATGATGCTGCGGTGCTCTACGATTCACGATTATGGAGCGCCGATCGTGGATAGGAGATTCTGTCCCACGATCCGTTTAAGCAAAACCGCGACCTACCGCGTGGCTGGTGCACGCGGTAGGATCCCCATCCATTTTTACAGCTAGATTAAGTTCAGTTGAATATTATTATATCATTATTCATATTGCCCGATCGCCCGATCCACTCATAACCGTCCACACCAATAGCGCCAAACGACTCAGACGCCTATGAACATTGTCACAAAACCGACAGCGTTTGGATCAACTGCATCACGGAGCGCGTGCTCTACCACGTGTCCTCGGATCGCACGCCACGTACACCGACCGCGCATTTAGATCGTGTTCATACCGCGCCCAATCATAGCGCACTAGAACGTCCGGTATGAACCTAGCTAATCGCGGGTGCGCTCTCACTCACTGTACGTGAAGCGTACCATATCTATGTGTGCGAGCGTTTTCGCTCGTTGTATGGAGTTAGCCTTCTGTACTTATCTATTCTGTGCCTGAGCCAACGTTGCTACTAATACTAATCTACTAAACGAGTGTTAACTTGGACTAATATTCCAACATACATCAAGATCTTTAGCCATTTAGAACATTGATGTATTGATCTACTAGGAACTGGACGGTAACGGAACTATTGGTTACTGAATGGTCGTTTTGTTTTTGTTGTTTTCTTAGCGAGTGGTTTGATCATTAGGTACGTTCTGGTTGTTTGTCAACTCTACCATATCCATGGGCATGAGTCTATTTCGAGTTAAGCCACATGAATTGGTCTTCTGCCTTTTATATTAAATTTGATTTCGCTAACCACAGATTCAAGAACAGAACATCAGAACTCAAGTGGAGTTGGGCAGGACTACTGGCAAGGCTTAGTGATGGCTGGTGAAGTAAGGCTGTGCCGGAGAGGCGTCCAACGACTCGAAGAGGTGCCGGTCACCTTAGAACGATAAAATAACCATTGTTTTCACACAGACAGATATTGATCTGTCTAAGTATTAAACAGCGTTGTATTGAGAGCATCCATTGTCTCGTTAATGTGGTAATTGTGGCGATATTGCCTATTATGTTTGTGTCTGTTAGAGAACTCAGTTCAATAATGGGTACAATATGGTTAATAATCAACTGTCCTGTACATTTGGATCGAGTACGTATTGAAGTTTTGTATGGGACAGCTGGGGACTTACCACCAGCTCTTATAGCAGGGTAGCAGTTGAACTGCACTGCTTTTTTGTTCTATGACTTAGTACAAAATGCGGCTTAGCTTAATACAAAGTGCGAGTCGGACTCGCCCATGAAGGGTTTCGTTGAGTTGATTGTTGTAAATTGCGGTGTATGATTTATGACGTATTAAAAAAAACTACTTACTAGATCTCTTTCAAACCAATTTTCGGTGGAAGTTTACATGGTACATCATATATTTTTTTTAGTTTTATCATTCTTTATTTTAGAAGTTACATCACGGGACACATTTTACCAATTTGGAAGTGTCTCTCGCGCAAACTATGCAGTTTAAAGTTCAATATCATTTTTGAAGACCTATCCATAGATACCCCACACGAATGGGTTTGATGAAAAAAAAAATTCGAGTTTCAGTTCTAAGTATGGGGAACCCCTCTTTATTGTTTTGTTTATATTTTTGTGTGAAAATCTTAATGCGTTTCACAGAATACATCTACTTACCAAGTTTCTTATAGTTTCGGAAAAAAGTGGCTGTGACATACGGACGGACAGACAGACAGACAGACATGACGAATCCATAAGGGTTCCGTTTTTTGCCATTTGGCTACAGAACCCTAAAAAGCAGTGTAAACTGCTATAAGAGCTGGTAGTAAGCCCCTGATTATTTTTAATTGACTTCTATAGATTTGTTACCTTCGAAATCTGTCATTATAAACCGATTTGAGAAATTCTTCTTTTGATCGAAAGGGCAATCCCACTAACATCAGGTCCAGTTTTGATGAGCAGTTTTTAAGTTAGTTTCAATAATACGTATTTTTTCCACTAAGTGCATTTTGATGATGTTATAATAACTTCCTGTCACTATTTACTTACCAAGTGAAGGAAGAGGAGGTGAATTTGTGTGGGGTAGGTATAGGTACCATCAGTAAAAAGATAAATAAAACAAATACTTTAGTTATGGAAGTTGGTGTCTTTGGTTTTGTATTTTTGTTTTTTGCCACCGACTTCCGAAATTAAAGTTATGTTTCCTTTGCAGTTTTTTTTTTTTTTGTAAAAAAGTTTTTATATTGGTCCCATAGAGAAAGTTGTTCAGTTTGATGGTCTCCATCACATCCTTAGATATGACCACACATTTTGTGATACATGCTGCATAGCCGCAATTCCGTATTTGACGGCTCGGTTGCTACTGTGGTTTAGTGATTGGTTGTTTCGATTGTCGAATCAAATAAAAATTAATATGACCTATATTACTACAGATAGTTGACTCAGATTCAGGTATTTTTTCATGTCGAGGTGTTTTTACTATACGGGTGTGATACCTTTTTTGAAAGGACCGTTTTTGATTAAGAAAACAGACAATTAAATGAACATTTTCAACTCAAACTTTGTGTTATAGTGTGCACTATCTGTAACCATACAATGTCGAGACGACAATAAATGAAACACTGGCAATACTGTTACAAAGGAGTACAATGAAACTATCAGATAATTTTAACATTGAAATTAAAATATAGTTATTTCTTAAAAAAAACGGCTGTTTGTGTATGTGAGTTTAAATGTATGTAAACGCACCCACGATACAGGAGTAATTCCTAATGTGGGGCAGCGTTTTTTTTTTTTTTTTTAAATCTACATAAATAGTAGTGATGGGTCGACTATCGGTTTTGCCAATCATTGAAAAAAAAGAAAGAAAGAAAATAAGTTTATTTGACCCAGGTTAAGTAAAGCACACATTATAGACACACAAAAAAAAAAACAAAAACAAAAAAAACAGTAAAAAAAGGCACTGGCGCCGATTCCCTTGGTCACAAACTAAACTAAATTTAAGTTCAGTGCATCTTTTTCATTCTATTTCATTAAGAAAAGGACAGAAAATAAAATATTAGTTTAGTCCTGTCAAATTAGTCCGCTCCTGACGTAAATTGACGTATTTTTAGTAGCCATGTTTTTAGTCAAGTCTAACTTGTCTATGGAGTATCATAATTTGACAGGACTAAACTAATATTTATCTTCTGTCCTTTTCTTAATGAAATGGAAAGAAAAAGATGCACTGACCTTAAACTTAGTTTAGTTTGTGAACAAGGGAGTCGGCGCCACTGACTGAATTGACTAGCTTAGTGACTAAACTATTGGATATATTTGATTGAATTTTTGTATGCAGACTGGGAACGTTTCACTATCGTATTATCCTTTTCACAATATATATATAGTACATACCAATTCCATGTCCCGAACAATAATTTTACAAAAATTCCGATAGAAGCAAATAATATCGTAATATTACCAATTCAATCTATTTATTTCCACGGTTCCAATTACGGTCATTTACAGGAAGAGATTGGAGTGATAAAATTTTATGGTAGCTCCAATACCAACATACCTAATAATGAAACAACTATTGTTAGCCATGCTACCCAAGTCACCGTAGAATTGGATACGGAATAAGGACAACGAAATAAATGAGAATCTATGAGCGTACTAATCTTTTGAAGGAATCGTTTCTGTCGTAAAGTGCAATGCTATTGGCAGAGTCTTATCATTTAAATGAAAATTTAATAGGATGTTTTATAGTTCTTCGTTTATTTTCTTGAAACTTAAAGAAAATAATATAAGCAACAGTAATAATAGTAGTGTAACAGCTAAAAAATGGCTTAGATCGTAAGTTTTATAGTCACAACCTAGATATATAATCGAAAAAAAAGAAGAACGAAATAAAATACATTTTATTTGAGGTAAATATGATACAGAGAAAGAACACAAACACAGAAAAATAACAAGTTGGGGGAAAATATGCGTCACATCCAGGCAAAACGGACATCGTTCAGCATAATGCTACGAACCTATGCGAGACAGAGCTTGAGGCGTTGACGTGTTGACGTCAAAGTGTAGTATAGTAGAAGACCAAAGAGACGATGGACAGTTTGAGGGATAGGTAATATGGATAAAAAGATATCAAGTACTGAGAAGTCATCTGATAGAGATGCATGAAAAAAGAATACTGTGCCTCCAAATAAATTGGAATAAGAGCAGGACGATGATGATTTATTAAAAAAAATTTTAGAATAGGTCTTTTATCTTCCCGGACGAGCTGGAAAAAACAAACGACCACTGGTCCACTTTAGTCCTGGATCGAAAGAGCTGGAAGTCATGGGGCTTTTGCCTAGCAATGGGATGATGCAGGCTAACAGTAACAGGTATTTTTTAAGCAAGAGTCATGGAATTATTCGCACTACATCTACTATATCTAGGTATTCATGATAGTATACAACAGTCTCTTTTCGTGTCCTGTCTCTGTGATCACTCAGTTCTTCTTAGATAAACAATGGACATTGATGTCATTTTTATAATGATTTAGAAACTTATTCCGGTTTATGTGGCTCGTAGATTAATATTTAACTTAGGGCTGATTTTTTAATGAACCGATAATTTTTGTTCGTAGAATAAAATTGACGTTTGACAGATTTTGTATGGAAGTACTGTCACAAATTCAAAATTATTCCTCGGATATAATTATCTTAGCACAAATATCTACATATTTTGTCACGACGCCATTGCGCCCGTGCAAAACAGCGGCGGGTCGCTAGTAAACAAATAAAACATCGTAAAAGTAACTCACACTCAAGAGAGTGCCGCATGACGAGTTGCTCTCTCGCTGGCTTTTCCACCAAATTTATATGAAAACATAAAATACACGTGCATTGCTCAACCCAGTAACACTTAACTTCGTTGGCAATAAAACTTTTGAACTCGAAATAACATAGTACAACATCACGGCTATATGCTCCGAAGGATTAGGCAGAGGTGTGCCTATAGAGCACCCATATTTCCCCAGTTATGTAACAAGGACGAATCCAGACTCCCGGTTGCTAACTCTAGATAACGACAAGACACAAGACATAAGGCGGACAAGGCGGACACGACAATAAATTAAACTGCGTATATCTAATGCCGTTCCCAGTCTGCATACGAAAATTCAATCAAATACAATGCGTCGACACCCTTGCACCATCCCGTCTTCCTAGCACGGTGGGCTGTGCAGGAGCGGCTGTTGCAGAAAACCTCAAACGATGAAAATATTCCAACCTGAGTGGGAGTTATATGTTCGAGCCGTTTGGGGTTGAAACATTAGGGCCGTGGGGTCCGAGTGCCCACTTGGTTTTTCGAGATATCGCCAAGCGGTTAGTCGACTCTTCACGTGACCATACAACGTGGCAATGCTGCCAGCCTTTTGGGCACTGTTCCTGTTGACAGCGATGCGGACGAATTTTTTGATGCCCTATGATTCTTTTGCTTATTTTGTCACATGCACATATGTATGTATTATTATTTTAAATGTTAGCTTATATATTGTATAATACAAATTTATCAAATATATCTAATAGTTTAGTCACTATAGGTCGTCAAAGATTGGCAAAATCCATAGTTGGCCCATCACTTCTATTTAAATTGTTAAAAAAAAAAAACACTTTTTTAGTTTCTATTTGAGGATTTCTTTGTTAGTTCCAAAATACTCTTATGTATTAGTGTTGCCAGTGTTTTTATTTATGGTCCTAGTGTTGCTGACAGTTTATATTGTTTATATGTATGTACCCATCTATCTATGTAATAGTATTTATTCTTGTATTTTATAGTCATTTCCTAGCTATTTATCCCGTCTGTTGCACTTGCCATGTTTTGTCTCTGCATCACCCTAAGAGCGGTTCTGCACCGCATCCGACCCGAATCCGAGAAATGACGGTCCGAAGTAGTCATAGTACTATTTGTATGAGGGGTTGCGCACTACATCCGAAATCAGTCCATCCGAATTTAGAACATTCCGAAATCGGATTGAATTCGGATCTCTTATGTATTAGTGTTGCCCGTGATTTAGTTTATTGACGTATTTTCTCCATGTCCTCCTCCTCGTGTCTCCGCCTTGTATATAACAAGTATCAGAAGTAAGTAATATAATAATACTGACATTGTACCGTATTGATTCGGCTGTAATATCTACTTGGATGATTTCGTCGTAGACAATGACAATAGCCAGCGGCTAAATCGGGCCTTTGTTCTTGTTGAACTGTAATGCCAATTATGGTTCAAGTCCAGATATTATTCAGTTCAGTAATTACATTATTACTTGATACAATTATGGTACTTGGCTACAGAAAAATAAGTAAGTACAAGAATTCAATCATGTTTTTTAAAGATTCGTGCAAAAAATAAAATCTGCGGAGATTGGTAATAAATAGAGAAGCTATACGCTTGGAGTTTTTTCTTCTGGAACTATCTTTTATATAAATTGTATTGGAAGGGTTTTGATTTAGGGCACGCCACGATAGCGGCGGTAAGACCCTTCTTTGAGCAGTGGCTAGAGAGACGTCACGGCGTTCTCACCTACCGCCTGACGCAGGTCCTCTCCGGACACGGATGTTTCGGGAGGTTCCTGCACATCATCAGGCGGGAGGAGACGCCCGGGTGTCACCACTGTCAGGATCGCCCAGAGGACACGGTGGAGCATACGGTGGAGGTCTGCCCTGCTTGGGCAGAGCACCGCCGTGTCCTCGTAGAGGCGATCGGCAGCGGCGGCGACCTCTCGCGTCCGGCCCTGGTTCAAGCCATGGTCCGGGGCGAGAGGGAGTGGGGGGTAGTCACCTCCTTCTGCGAAGCAGTCATGCTAGCGAAGGAGGTGGCGGGGTGGGCGAGGGAACGCACCTCACGCCTCAGCCGCCGCGGGAGACGCTCCAGGCGTCGGGAGCCACGTGACGACTCCCGGCCACCGTAGGCGCGGGCCTGCGGGCGGAGAGTAATGGGTAGCTCTCCGTCCGATCAGGACTAGGCCCGTGCCGGACGGCTTGTATGTGTTCCACGCGCGCCTCAAAGAGATGTCAGCATAAGTGACGGGGCCCGATAGGGCCGAAGCCTGCCAGGGTAGCGGGATCGTCCGAAAGGGTTACCGCTGCCCTGGAACATAAAGGGCTAAGGAAGGAACACGGGTGGGTTTTAGTCAGTAAGAGTCTGACACTCCCTTCTGCTCCACCCAGAGCGGGAGGGTCTTTTGATGATTTCCCATCCTCAAAAAAAAAAAGGGTTTTGATTTACGTATTTTGTTTTTTCTTCTACTCCTATACACGATGTTTACATTTATTCTATGTATCCTATCGAAGGTGTGCTGGAAGACATGCATGATTCTTTAGAAATAAGCATCACCTTTGTTCGTATTTTTCTGTTCCTTTCTTCTTTCTGTATAAATTTGTGTAATAATAATTTTCATGAGAAACGATCATTGTACTGAGTTGGCGTTGGAGCACAGAATTCGTTTTTTTTTGGTATTTTGTCTGAACCTTTATTACACAATGAATGAACAAGAAAATCCCATTACGATCAGAGTTTCAGAATTACAATAATTCTAAGTGACGATTGACTTTGAGAGCCCAAAAAGTAAGAAATAAGAAATATGGACGTCAATGTCAATTGACAGGTTTCACTTTCAATCATTACAAACAAAACTTCACTCTTTGTTATTTTCTCGTCCATTTGGGCCCTTAATATCTTTGAACATTACAAGCTGGATTCTCAACTTTATACTTACTCAGATTTATTGGAAACCCTCATCGAATCATAAAATACTTAATATTATTATTTCATGTCATCACTTCTTGAGAGCATTTGCTTTGGTATTTGTTACTATAACCTGCAGTACTTTTATTTAAAAATCTTACCGTAAAAACTTAAGTGAAGTGAGCTGTCATTTTATCCAATGCTAGGGATTGACTATTGACAGATCAATTCACCAAAATTTTCAGGGTGTAGTTTTTACAGAATAGATCGACTATTTCGTTAGACCGCTTTCACATTTAGGCAACTTTAGCAGCGCGACAGCCGCACGTCAGAAGCACGACCATCCCCCAGTCAGAATTTCATATTATACTCGTATATAGAAGCGCGGCGGCTGCGTGCGCTCAGTCGGTGATGAGCGGTACTATCAAAAGCAGGAGCAACAATGTTTCCCCCTTCGGAATCCATCCAAGTGCGCCACACTGATCTAAACTACGGCACGGCAACCGCACTGCTATCGCGCGGTAGTTCTTATAATGTCCTTCACATTATTGTACTTGTACAGACGCCAGCACATCAAGCTACTACAATCTGACAATTTTTTAAAATAGATTTTCAACTTTATCGCAAAAGTATTAGGTTCAAAGTTGATTGGGAAAATTTGACAGTTTCGGGTAGCTTGACCTGCTGGTGTCTGTACTTCATATTATCTGCTTCTGCCGCGCTAATAGGGTTAGTAATATTTGTACAAGGCAACACATATTGACACAACATTATTTATTTTTTATTTTATACCATCAGGTAACATTACACCTATGTGTACAAATAAATAAATTTGAATTTGGTTCCAATATCCTATTTACAGAATAAATAATTAAAGTTTCATTTCATATGATTCTGGGTTCGACCACCAGGGTCACAAAGTGATTTTGAGTTTTTTTCATTATGTCCAACAGCAGCCTGGGGCTGCATTCACGACATTCACAGCAATCGTTTTACGAGCGAATTCGGTTTGCAAAGTCCTGTCACGCCATACATTACACCTGTCAATCCGGGATTTTGTGACCGAATTTGGTCGTAAAGCGTTCGCTATGAATGTCGAGACTGCAGCCCCTGGAGTCTAGATTTGTACCTGTTTCGATATAACTGGTGATATGTGGATATACTTTCGTACCAGTGGGGCTTGTGGCTGAGTAATAACAGCCGCACGGGTCGATCGATCAGGTTAAGCTACGCGTGCCTCGGAAAGCACGTTGAGCCGTTGGTCCCGACTGTCATTCGTGGATTTTTGACAGTTGTTACGGGTCACCAGAAGCCTAAAACTCTGACAACCAGTCTTACCAAAGGGTATCGTGTTATCCAGTAACTGGGTGGTGGAGGTCAGACAGGCAGTCGCTCCATGTAAAATACTGGTATTCAGCTGCATCCGGTTACACTGGAAGCCGACCTCAACATAGTTGGGAAAAGGCTAAACAGATGATGTGGATATACTTTGGGTACAACTCTGCCTTCCTCCAAGCATAAACTTTTGTTAATCTTATGTTTGTAGACCCACCTAATTCTGATATAAAAATGACGAAAAAACTATTCGGTAAACAAAACATTAGATTTACATACACACTACTTCAAAATTATGAGAAAGCTGGAGCATCACGGATGGGCAATCACAAAGTCGTTAGTGAAGACGGACACGGTAACGTGGTGTTTACGTGGAATAAAAGTGGCAGCAGTTCCATTTAGAAATAATATAGAAAGTGGTAAAATGGTTTTGAAAGCATAATCAGCCTATAATGTTCCCACTGCTGGGACACAGGCCTCCTCTCTTCAAGAGGGAGTGGGCTGTAATCCACCACGCGGGCCCAGTGCGGGTTGGTAGATGTCACATGTCTTCGAATTTTTGGTTCTAGGACATGCCGGTTTTCTCACGATGTTTTCCTTCACCGTTACGAGAGCAGTGGTGATGAAATTATTTACACAAAGTAGACCGCCTGCCTGGGTTCGAACCCATGACCTACAATTCGTAAGTCGGGGGCGGACCACTAGGCCACCAGTGCGCCGGGGTTAAAATGACTAATTAATTACTAATTAGAGAAGTAAACAAAACAAATACATTTATTAATAAATTGGAACAATTTCTGGAATCCAAGTCATACTACTCAGTACAGGAGTTTTTAGATGACAAATCGATTGCAAAATAAATTATCTATATATCTCATATATACCAAACATTATGAAATATATACATAAATATGGAATATAAAAAATCTATCTATCTATATATATAAAAATCGATTGCTGTTCGTTTGTCTCGCTAAAACTCGAGAACGGCTGGGCCGATTTGGATGAAATTTTGTGTGTTTTGTATATTTCAACGGGTTCCTGGATGATTTCTGGGTAGGAGTAGGGTAGGAGTAGGGTAAGAGCAGGTAGGAGTGGGTAGGAGTAGGGTAGGAGTAGGGTAGGAGTAGGGTAGCGGTAGGGTAGGAGTAGGTTAGAAGTAGGGTAGGAGTAGTGTAGGAGTAGGGTAGAGGGTAGGGTAGGAGTAAGGTAGGAGTAGTGTAGGAGTAGGGTAGGAGTAGGGTAGGGATAGGGTAGAGGGTAGGGTAGGAGTAGGGTAGGAGTAGTGTAGGAGTAGGGTAGAAGTACACGCGAACGAAGTAGCGCCGGGCAGAGAGTCTAATATAGATATGAAAATATGAATACATCAATAATAACACGATTTAATAATAATGAAAACACTTTTAAGAATTACATAATAATTACCTGCATATTCTTACGCAATACATAAAATAACTAATATACTAGGTATACCTATATACACCCTTATATACAAAATTAAGCACATCTAATAATATTTAATTGTTTGAATAGCTACTTAGCTCTCTTCCTCTCTCCTAAATTTTGTTATGCCCGACAGGGTCCATATTGATCTTTAACCTTGTATATACCATCTATGTAACACATGAAATACAACAAAGATTTGAGTATTGAGTATTTTGCTGATAAGGGCCAAATATTAATCACTACGTCTGCTTATTGTGAGTGTATAAGGATGTTTCACTATACTCAAGATGAACTTTAAAAGTAAACAATAATAACACAAAGAATTTTACATTTGTAGTTACTTGGTTCCCTCGAACCCACCATCCTAAACTTAAGTTGAAAACAGGAACCTAAAGTGATGCGCTAAAGAAATTAATTGGTGAAATCCAAGCTTCGTGATTCGTCACGTTCAATTTTCGTATAGCTTCATCAAATAACCGTTCTGACATTTTCAAGAATCTTATCTGCGTAAAATCTGATTAAAGTAATAAACAATAACTACTTCCATGTGTAGAGTAAATTCCTGAAGAATACAAGCAGTATTCCTTTTTTAGTCTTGTAAAATAAAAGAACTATTCCCGAGAATTCGTTGAACCACTGATTCACGCACACAATGTCCTAGAGCTGTCACATCTGTTTTTATTTTTTAGTCCCAGCACTTACTATTTATGTTAAACGTAAACGTTCCTTACATTAGGCCCTTAAAGGGACTAGGGGTAGCCGATAAGGCAAACGGCTCCAAGATATTTTTAGTGTGCCATATACTTGTTGTGGAATTACCAGGATCGAACTTTTAAAGTAATGAAATGGAATGCATTCGAACTTAGGAACAGAACAGGCTTTTAGGAGCTTGTAAAAGAATTCAAGTAATGAAGCTGAAGTATTTTTTTGTTGGATGGTAACAGTGAAAAGTTGTTAAATTCTTTGATGGGAACAAGTTAGGAAGTTTTGGGTTTCGAAGTGAAAACTTCTTTAGGAGCACTTTGCGTTGGTTGCTATCACGTTCTGGTTGGTAATGCTAAATAGTGTATACTCGGCTCCAGTCATGCAGTATCATACAAGTTTTCACTTCGATCGTGTGGTCATAAGCATACACTCTATGCGTATCATCACGTCAACAACGGCTGTCGCTGAAAACCAGCGCTGGGGTTGTCTCGTATAGGGTCTTAGCATTATGTTGAGCAATGGCCATTTTGCGTGGATGTGACGCATATTCTCCCCCAACTTGTTACTTTACGTTACTTTCTCAGAGTCATGATTGCCGCAAATAAACGTATTTTGTTTCTTCTTTTCTTTTACATACGCAAAATACGCGTAATGACGTGGAGTTGCGGACACCAGCCCGTATGACCTACCTATTAACTTCATTTCTTTTTTCACCCACTTTTTAATTTATTATTGAGTTACCGTATACATTTTTAAGCACGCTATACTACATATATACGAAGCTTAAAACAAAGAAAAATCAAACTTACGTTTTCAAGCTAAAACCACGATCACGGGTTTTGTAAAAAACGCTGTCACATCTATTCGCGACATCCATCTTTTACCCCTATAATCAGTCTTCAATTACTGCCTTATTGCCATGTCCCCAGCATGTCGTCTTTTTGGTAACAAGCAAGCCTTGGTACCGTCAAACCTTGAAGGCATCTGTAAAGTAAATTGTACATTCCTATACTTTGTTTCTTTTGAAAGTTCGCGGTACTACGATCAAATTATATTGAAGCACGTCGCGTATCGATTTGCGCTTTCTACGGTTTTAGGGGCCTGTGAGGTGCTGAAGAATTTAGCGTGGAATTGTAGATTTTATACTGTTAATTGCTGAAAGCAATTGTATTTACCGTCTGATGGTGATTGCTTGATATAAAGCGTGCTAGTAACGGTCATACCAACCCGGTTCCTCTCTCTGGAGCCCTGACCGCTGGACCCTGTTCCCAATACCGGTGGGCTACTATTTTTTGTATTATCATATGGTTTTATATGCTTTATATTCTTATATTTAAAAATATAATTTATGTGTAAATAATGAAATATAAAAAATATTATCTAAAACACCGTACCGTTAAAATACTGAAAGTTTGAATACTGTCACTATCAAAAGTAACAGATATATTATTCACTTCGCAGTTACAATCCTCATCTTTCCAATTCATTCATTCTTTCACTTGTCCAGAATATAATAATAGAACAAAAATTAATAACAGCCATTTTTCCATTGAACTAAGTTCTCCTAGACTGAATATGATATCATAGACAGTAAAATGAATGGCCATCTGCAGATAACTTAATACTGGCTTGACCCATAAATTAGGCTTTTGGTGTCAACTGGTATAGGCTAGTGGATTGTAGGAAAACCTTTCAGCTATTTCGGGTATATGTTTTAATAACGTAAGTGGGATTGTGTCATGTCAGGGCTTACAAGTGATTGGGACGAACTTTCCTAGACAGAGTTTTACATTTTTTGTTCTTTTTTGGGTCGTTTTGCTTTTGTTTGTTACCGGGCACTATAGTTTTGTAATAAAATTAATCCTTACGAATGTACAGGGCCAAATTAAATTAGCTAGCGAAACTCCACAGACGTGGTGTGTATCGATATCTAAACATGCGTAAGTAACTTTGTCTGTCTGTCTGTTACCTTTCACGCTCTAACGGCTGAAAGGATTCCAATGAAATTTATCAGACAGGTTGACCATGACGTGGGTGTTGGACAAGGAGTATCCTTGTCCAACATCCACGTAATTAATCTCGGTAGTAAGTTCCCGTAGGTTGATTTCCGACATGAATGAAGCCGCGGGAAAAAGGGTAGTTTTTAATCAACGATTGAAATGATGTTATTGCCTGTACATAAGGCATTTAGCTTTATCTCTGGGATGGCAACGAATCGAACGAATTAAAAACGTACAAAATCTAGTCGCAATCTCATCTCAGCGACAATCAATGTCAAAAACTTGTCAAAATGTACATAGTGAAGCTAGAGGAATATTTGACAGATTGAGACTGAGATCAGACTGTGAACGTTGTTCGGGCCATATCAGAATACTAGCGGCTACCATATTCATTTTTTAAACATCGCAGCATTATGCTGAGATAGGAGCCTTTTTGGTTCGCAAAGGTCTTTTTTTTTGGTTGTTTTTAATGTAGCTTTGTTAATTTTAAATGCTCCTTTTTTACTAGGTATTTGTATTTCCTGTGTGTGTTCATAGCATAATATCTTAAAATTACGAGAATTGCCCCTCTGGTGTTGCCATCGTCTATAAGCAGCGGTAACTTTTACCATTAGGTGAGTTGAACCATCGGCTTGTTTACCACCCAATAACTTCAAAAATACTCTACGTCATCGTCTGCCTCGCTTTTTCTAACTATGTTGGGGTCGGCTTCCAGTCTAACCGGATGCAGCAGTATTTTACATGGAGCGACTGCCTATCTGATCTCCACAACCCAGTTACTGGGTAATACGATACCCCTTGGTAAGACTGGTTGTCAGACTTTCGGGCTTCTGACGACGCGTAACGACTGTCAAAGATCCACGAATGACAGCCGGGATCAACCTTCCGCGGCACGGAGGGTTTAACCTGAAATACTCTACGTATTAAAGGAAAAGTTTTCTCAACAAAAAATGCCACAGAACCCTTCAACCGAAGACATTAAACTATTCTTCGTTCCAAGTCATTTTACTTGATGCCGTGCAAACTTTTATGAATGCCTTGCCACAGTATTGATTTATTTTCTTTTTTTGCTTCCCCTATTGAACGAAGTTCGGCAAGTCAGTGTGGCGTGCTTTGCTGTAGGTATATGGTGGATCCGCAGCCATTTTATTTTGTTTACGAAGTCGGTAGTAGTAGGTTGGTAGCTTCACCGTGGTTTTCGTGGCAAATAGAAAATATTTTTTAGAGGTAAGATTTTTTTGGGTTTGTTTTGAGCGTGAACAAAACCATCACACCATCTACTGACTTACATCTTAGTTCATCATCTAGTGTCATCTTATAGCACTACTTTATAAACCACTTTTCATGGGCACAATCATTACTATTTCCACCAACGTCTTCTATAAACACCGATTGTCGTATATTCGAACCGACACAGGCGCTTTACTTTGTGTAAATTATTTCATCACCACTGCTTTCGAAACGGTGAAGGAAAAAACCGGCATGTCTCAGAAAAATTCGAAGACTTGTGACATCTACCAACCTTCATTGAACCTGACTTCATTCTACCAACCTTCAGTCACTCTCACCGAGAGGAGACCTGTGTCCCAGTATTGGGAACATTATAGGCTGGTAATGCTTTGTGTGTGTAATGTATATGATATTATAAACTATCAGTGGTTTCTAAAAGCTAATCCATCATCAACCAAATCTCAATAAATATATATAGCAGCCATTTGGAAAGATTTTACAAATCTTAGATAAACTTTTTACTTTTAGTAAAAAAATCAAAAATCATTTTATTTGCATACCTAAATATGGTACTTACAGAAAGTTCTAAAGATAATAACATCGATATCTTATTATGCCTTTAACGTCGGCGTGCAAATACATATTTAATTATGTATTATTTTAAGAAATTATTTAATGAATAGTAACAAAATATTAATTGTAAAGAAATAACAAAAAATATTCTGTTTGTAATTTTCTTATTAAATTTAAAAAAAAAATCCAGTAAGAACACCGTCCGGTAAATAAAGGCAATATGAGCTCAGCAATCATCAGGTCAGCTCATCATAACAGCTAGAATGCCAGTTGAGAGCAGATTTACTAAATCCGATATATCAGACACCTCGCCTCACCTCTGCCCACCTCTTCAGGGAAACATGGCGTGATGTTATGGCATGTTAGGTTACATCAGACGCTTCTGTATTGTGTTGTTTATTTATGTCTTTCATTCGGCATCTTTCACTCGAACTCGTGAATCGTCTGAACACAAAAATTAATCAAAAGTGAAAAATTGTGAACTAATCCATTTTTCCAATTCAGTATTCGGCAATTTTCTAAAAATAAATGAAAAGAGCACTGATGAACGTTCATCCCTATGTTTTGTCGGTATCATGTAAACGTGGATTGAAACAAAAGGGTCTGACAGTCACTAGGGTAAACGGTTCATTCGAGTGCTTATCTGATATCAGCGCAAACGTCAGAGCTCGTACTACTAGTGTTACGGCCATCATCGTTCTGTTGCAAAAAACAGATGGCACCATTCATCCTAACATCCATCCTTCATTCATAGCTGCATCCCTCTCACACAGCAATATCAAAATGCTACTGGTTTATCAGTCGATTTTAAGCGTCTAGAGTTTCAATCAGGTTACCGAAAACCGATGCTTAGTCGGCCCTCGTACTGAGGTCATTATTTTCGCCGTGTATACATTGGCCAGTTCCCTGAAATAACGAGTGAGGCAACCATAAGCTGCCCAAGAACATATTGGGAAACAGATTACATTGCCGAGTTTCGCAGGATATTATGGTTAGACGAGACTAGTCTATTTTAGTAACTTCCATAGCATCATGTCTTACGGTATTTTGCTGTGGGGACGGGCTGCAGATGCTGGTGTTGCCTACATGCACTTGGGCACACTAGTTGATCACAATTTCAATATTTAGAAGAGATGCTTCCCCTTTTTGTTTTTTAAGTGTTTCTGGCATTACGAACTTTATGTTTATTTTATTCAATCAAGATTTAATTCTTTTCCTGATTGGTAGTAATTTTTTTTCTCATCTTTCAAATAAATTGCAAACTATATGTTGATGATATTTTGATGTTGACTTGAAAGAGCATGGCAGTTAAGAATATGTCATGCTCACTTAAATGTCTCACTGGTGGTGGCGCGTGTGTTGGATCATTCGGATCCCTACGAAATGGTTGAGCTGGATGGACGAAATGGTTGAGCTGGATGGTGCTGATCCACGCGTCATGTTCGTGAACGGGCGCCGTCGGTTGAGACTGGTCATCTCTTAACTCCCAGGGCTTATTTTTAATTTTATATTTTAAATTGTTTATTTTTTACATTGTTCTCACATATAGAAGCAATAAGAATAATTTACCCAGGATTTTGTAATAATATCTTGATTTAAAAGAGTGTTCGTGGAGTTTCTTGCCCGTTCTTCTCCACAGAGATCTACGTTTTGGAATGGGCAACTAGCTTCAACTTTCTGACTAACTGACCGACTATTTAATTTTGAAAATTCAAAAGTGCCTGAAATGGTTTAATTGAAATAAATGATTTGAGTTTGAGTTTAAAATACAGCGTGAAATTCTTTACGTTGCTTTGTTCAGAGTTTTGAATAATGATACAATGGTGAATTTCGCAAAATATACATTATACAGGGGTTTAAAAGACCCTTCACAAAGCCGTCGTCCACGCATTCTGCACATCAAATTACGTATTTGTGCAAAAATTATTTCTAGGACACGACGTTTATTTTCGGTGTAAATGGTGATAATGCAAAGGTACAGGGATCGTGGGAGAGTTTGAAGTTAAGTTATAACATTTAAAACTTGTTTTCATAAAAAACGTCAAGAAAGATGGAACTTAAACCTTCAATATCTCCTTAACCAGAAGGTTCCCAGGTATGATGCAGTACAGAAAAAGTTCATAATAACAGGAAGAACTGAGTGACTCTTGGCTTCGTTGAGGGTATTTTTACATCTATTATTAATGTTCTATTGTTAATTTATCTATTGTTAATTTTCGATTCTAGGATATGCCAAAACAAATTACGAATTAAACATAGGTGTTTAATTCTTAATTTGTTTTAGCATATCCTAGAACCAAAAATTCGAAGATATGTGACATCCGCCAACCCGCACTGGGCCCGCGTGGTGAATTATAGCCTACTGCCTCATACAGAGAGGAGTCCTGTGTCCCAGCTGTGGAGCATTATAGGCTGTTTATTTAATAATATGTCTTTCAATGCAAAAGAAAGATGGACCGACTTTCAGCTCTCGTTATTATTCACTTTCATACAATGTTTAAATCAGAAAAAGTAATAATTGTTAGGAATAAATATTCCTTATTTTGTTCCAGAAACTAGTCTTTAACCGTAGACCACAAAGCAATCACCGTTATCAAATCAGCATGTCAGTCAACACTCGATCACAAACATTCCTTACCTATCAATCATACAGGGTGTCAGGGACATCGACGCGCAAGCTGTAACCATGATTTCAGCACAGCCGATCGATTCAGTAAAAAATTTCACCGTGAAAAGTTAGGTGAATTGAGCTTAGATTGAGCTGTCGATAGTGTCAATCCTTAGCATTAGTTGGAATGACAGCTCACTTCACCTAACTTTTCACGTTGAGATGGTTACAAAATCGCACTGCAGGATACAAGACCCCAAAAAAAGCGTTTTCATAGAAAAGTTTGCCTGCGTGGTCAAAAAGTATAAAACAGGTAACTTTTTTTTAATAACCCACGAAAAACGGCACGGTTGGCGCAGTGGTTAAGCGATTGACAGCTGCGCTGCGTGTCGCGGGTTCGATTCCCGCACGGAACAAATATTTGTATGACCTACATGTATTTGTTCCGAGTCTGGGTGTTTTTCTATCTATAATATGTATGTATTTACAAAAAAAAAATGTATATAAGTAGTTTATCAGCCATCTTGTTACCATAACACAAGCATTAGGTTGCTTAGCTTGGGACTAGATGGCGCTGTGTGAAATGTCCAGGGATATTATTATTATTATTATTAAAATTTCATCGCAGGAGGGTTCATAATCGTTGACTGAATGTAACAGGTTGCGCGTCGATGTTCCTGCCACTCTGTAAACACCTTTTTTTTTTGGGAATGGCATTTTTCAGTTCAAGCTATGAGGTTGTCATCCGCTTTACCGGGCTTGCCTGTGGATGCCTCAATAAATTAAGACATTAACCCAGAGCTTAAAAAACTAAAACTTAACTAAGCGACTACACGCTAAGGGCACCCCCTGTGGGGTATGGATTGGCTTCGGGCGTCGCTGGGAGAGGGCAGCAAGGGACAGGCTTGTTCGGAATTAAGTAAACAATTGGGTGTAAACACCCATACATACATAAACACACGCCATCATTCCATGAAGGTAGGCAGAAATACAGAGCATCTCCTGCTACGATCCTTACATACTCCTTTTGCTGCTTTTGCGTCATACATCAGTGCCCTAATTGTGTAACACGCTTTCAATCACAACCTAAGGGTTTTGAAAGATATTCCTAATCCATTGCTTCATAGGTTTAAAAATTAATTTACTCAACAACGTAAATGACGCAATGAACGTGGCAGATCTATCAAAATGGAAGACATTGCTATCATTTGTCTATGTATGTTACGTAATTACCCCGCTGGCCGTACACTCATACCTTTTGTGAGTACTACGCACCTGACCTTCCTGAAGAACATCATCAATAGGGTCATTATATGACTATTTTTCAATAATCTGATAACTTTATTCTCATAACATGAACAAATTATCTGACCATACTCCTTTCAATTTTTGTCACTACATCTTCTTTTAAACCGCAACCACTCCCCCTCTCCCTCCCCTCCCTCCCCTGCTCTCCCTCTTCCTACCAATCACTTGTGATGTTTATGTGATAAAAACAATCTTACAAAACAATTGGTAGAAACTGATTGTGTAACATGATTCTGACAGTAAACACTAGTAGATGTCAGCATTAGTTCACGGCAACTAAGTTGCTGCTCTTATGAATAGTGTTGTCTGTGTAATTTATCGATAACATCTTCAATTTGCTTCTCCTCCATATTTATTATGTGCACAGCCAAACTGCGGAACTCTCTGCCAGCGTCTGTATTTGCTTCCACATATAACCCGTCAGCCTTGAAAGCAAGAATTATCCGGTATGTTTTGGGCGCGCTCGCTCCATTATAGACCTCATCCATCGCTTTCCATCAGGCAAGATCGAGGACAAGAGCAGGCCCATATATTACAGTAAAAAAAAAACCTTTACTCGCTGTAGATAAATGTCAAAATCTTGCCGCAGACTTTAACAATTAGGTATATCGCTCTCAGATATCATACTTGCTTGAGGATTTTGAAAGTCAGGCGCGACGTTCTTGTAAAACCTGAAAAAGAAAATACAAAATGAAAATGGAATAAACTGAAAATGGATATACTCATAAGAATTCATCACCATCAACATCTGCCTGGCCTTTTCCCAACTATGTTGGGGTTGTCTTCCAGTCTAACCGGGTGCAGCTACCTATCTGACCTCAAAAAGCCAGTTACTGGGTACCGATACCAGTAGTAAAATTGGTTGTCAGACTTTTAGGCTTCTGAATACCCGTAACGACTGTCAGAGATCAACAAATGACAGTCGGGACCCACGAAAAAATTGTAGGCAGTAGGTAATTATCTATAATAAAAATGTTACCGGTAATTTGAAAACATCGATACCTACAGTGTCACATCACTATATTAGCAGAGAAACTTGCCATAGTGTAAGCAAACATTTGAAGTGGCCCAAACTATGATACCTTTATTTAATCAGACGCACCTGCTTGCCTTGATTCCTGGAGGCTAAGTGGTAGGGGTCTAGTTAAATAACAAGGGCTAAATGTATTTGTACTGAATTGGGGTAAACTAGAACAAAATGTATTAATAAATGTATATTTTGATTTATTTTCTCCTTTATTTCATTTAAATACTTATAAAATATATTATTATAAACAAAAAGATAAAAAACACATTTAAAAATATAAAAACTATTAGCTCACCGGTATCGGGAACAGGGTCCAAGCTACCGGCGGTCAGGGCTCCAGAGAGAGGAACTTGCTGACAATGCGAGCCGTGTCCAGAAGTACCGCTTTCTGAATCAAGCCCTTCATCCAGCTGCCCAACGAGAGCCTCCTCAGGTGTTGGTCGAAGCTCTTGACTATTAACCCATTGATTAAGGTACACCAACAGCTTCTTTATAAGAATATATCTTAAGTATAGATCACAATAGTCTCGGTCTTACACAGTCGCCAATTATAGATTAAAAGAGAAAAATAATAGATGATGGGATTTAAAAGAGTGTCCATGGAGTTTCATTCCCGTTCTTCGCAATTGGAACCTTTTCTGCCGTAAAATGGGCAACTAGCTTCATCTCTCTGACTAACTGACCCTTTGATAATTCAAAAGTGCCTGCAATTCGTTTGATTTAAATAGATGCGCTGGGTTTGTTTGAATAATAAAATTATTCAAGTCCAATCAGAAGTCAAAATGTCTCGGGTATCAACAGCGGGGTAATTCCCGTAATTTTAAGAACGTTCACAGTCTGATCTCAGTCTCAATCTGTCAAAAATACGTCTAATTTCCCTACATTTTGACAAGTTTTTGACATTTGTTTGTCGCCGAGATGAGACTGCGACCAGATTTTGAACGTTTTAAATTACGGGAATACGGGCCCAGCTCTCTACTTAATAATTCAAAATCTAGCCTTTACGGACTTTTTTTTTAGGAAGGGTTATCATAAAATAGTTCTCCCGCTCTGGGCGGAGCGGGAGGGCGTGTCAGACTTTTACTGACTAAAACCCACCCCTGTTCCTTCAGTTGCCTGTGCCAGGGGCCACGGTATCTCTTTCGAACAACCCGCGGACCTGGCAGGCATCGGCCCTAGCAGACCCCATCACGTTGTGCTGACGTCTCTTTAAGGCGAGCGTGGAACACAACGCGCCGTCGACCCGGGCCTGGTCCTTGCCGCAAGCCCGCACGTACGGAACCTTTACAGCCTCATAAATGAGTACATAAAAATCTGAAGAAATTAAACATAACTGGTGAAATGTGGGTGTACTATAGGTCTTACTATCTCCCTTTCGGGTTAAACAAGCGTGATTTCATGTTACGTTTCGAGGGCCAATTAATTTTGATTAAAAAAAACTGTTGTGTTCTTAATTAAGGCGGGTTGTTTCACGTCCACTTGACGCACGCGCATACGTCAAAAATGGCGCTAACTATCGTCAAACCAAAAAGCGTTATTTTAAATTACAATGCCCTTAATCGGTAAACAAAACGATACATTAAGATAGTTACGCACTACTTAAAACTAATGAGAAATATGTTGAGAGATTAGTCAGGACTTCGTTTTCAAAGTTTTAGCTAACCAAGTAATTTGTAAAGTATTGATTCATTTTTCCAACGTTAGATCATTTTATCGCAGGAATAATTTCGAATTTTTGACAGTTCTTCCGTCAATTTTATGCCACAAATATAAAATTATCTGTCGATTGAAAAATCAGCCCTTAATCTGATACTAAAACCAAGGAGGTTTCAACAGAATCAAGCTATGTAAATACTTTTCTCAGTAAACTATTTGCAGTTATAGTTAAAAAAATAAGCCTTCAGTTTGACATTAGTTTCAGATCGACGATTCGTAAACAAATAAAACTATGTGTTAAATTTATTTTTATTTCATAATTGTTCATTAATTTTTTAGTTTCTTTATAGTTTTAGATTTACTTATTTTGTTTTATATTTATTTTTGAAGGTATAGTAAGCACAGGTAATTTTTTGTGAGGTTTTCTAACAGTTGTAATCATTGTGTAGTTATGTAGGTAGTCTACTGTGTTGAATGGGTACCTACCTTAGCTATAATTTCCTCAGCTATAATCTGAAGCATTAATAGTCGGCAAGCGTAGTGTGGGATACCTCCAAGCTAGATGGACCGACCACCTCAAAAAGGTAGCTGGAACAGACTGGGTGCGGAAGGCGGAGGACAGAGTGTTGTAGTGCAGCATGGGGGACCTATGGGGGCCTATGTCCAGCAGTGGACTGCGATAGGCTGAGTTGGTTGATTGATTAATAGTATATCATAATAAAATAATAATAATATAATTCCTTTAAGACATTTTAGTGCATTAACATAGCCTCCACAAGCGCTGATACTTAAGTATCAGGGTATACTGTATGTTTAAACATAACTAATTCCAGTCAGCAAGGAGGTATCCTTGCTGACAGAATTTAGTTATTTTATATCCTACTATTCTACTATCCTTCCTACTAATATTATAAGCGTGAAAGTGAATGGATGGATGGATGCTTGTTACTCTTTCACGCAAAAACTACTGAACGGATTTGGATGACATTTGGCACACAGATGGTTTATAACCATAATTAATATATAGGATAATTTTTACCCTGATATTCCCACGGGATCAAAACTAATGCGGGTGAAACCGCGGTGGGCAGCTAATAATATTATAAACACGAAAGTGTGTATGGATGAATGGATGGATATTTGTTACTCTTTCACGCAAAAACTACTGAACGGATTTGGATGACACTTGGCACACAGATAGTTTATAACCAGGATTAACATATAGGATACTTTTTATTCTGATATTCCCACGGGATCAAAACTTATGCGGGTGAAACCGCGGGGCGCAGCTAATAATATTACAAACGCGAAAGTGTGTATGGATGAATGGATGGATGTTTGTTACTCTTTCACGCAAAAACTACTGAACGGATTGGGATGACATTTGGCACACAGATAGTTTATAACCAGGATTAACACATAAGATACTTTTCATCCCGATATTCTCACGGGATCGAAACTTATGCCGGTGAAACCGCGGGGTGCAGCTAAAATAAAAATATATGGCAAATATTTTTACCAGGACATGAGCTATGTTCCTGCTGAAAACAGAGAAGGATAAAAGTTTGCTGCAGCAGTCTAGCAATTTATATTTACAGGCTGTGAATAAGGTTTACAAATCCTTGTCCTATATCCAGTAATAGCCGTCTTTGGGCTGCAATGATGGTTATAAGGTAAATAAGGATTTTTTTTTTGTTTCCAGCTAACCAATCATGGCAACCGATGCAGAGGCTCTGGAAAAGATGAAACTGTTAGAAGAGAGGATAAAAGCTCCTTCTATATGGGGTCGAGTGCCCTGTGGAGTCAGGTTTGAAGACTTACAGGACAAGAGGTATGAGGATGCGGTGCGGTTGCTCAAGAAACATTATTTGACTGAAAGTGGAGAGGTAAGACGAATCAGTGAACAAGCCGTGTGCCCGATACCGTGTGATAAACTTTAATCCCTTTAACCGATTTAGGGGATGAACTTTTAAAAATCATTCGTAAGTGCTCCATGTTACGATTTTTTTTTGCAAAATTTGTTGCTGCTTCTAAACCCAACGGTTTACGCCGCTTGTCTTGCAGTGAAGTTAAGTTTTTTATTTAGTTGAAAATAGCTGTTGTGTTACCTATAAGGCGTTTTATATAGTTGTTCGAGCGGCAAAATATATTATATTTTTATATACTAGTTAATCGCTTCGGCTCGGTTTTTCGTTCGAAATAACGCCAAAACGAATGTGCCGACCCGAAGAAGTGTGTAGCACGCCTAACGTTACAAAATATGGATAAACACACACAGAGAGAGACGTTGCAGCTTATAATAATGTAAGACAAAACACACATAATTTACTCATGGAGTTCAAGAAAGATCACTCGCATGCTACCCCACGCTACGCGTTGAGCTACGGCGTAGCTTTCATAATGCTACGACCACGTAGTCACGTCCTTAAAAATGTATCTAATCTGCATTTGCGACGTATTCGTCAAAAATGTAAGCAAATAATTATGAGTTTATGGAAAAATAACTTTAATTCTTACACAACAAAGTTCAGTTTACGCTACAACTTCAAACATTTTTATAACTTTTTCAATATTATTTTGTGTTGTGTATTGTTGATTTCAGAGTGACTAGCACTCACTCTGAAATCAACTTAATTGTCATTAACATAAAGTTGACGCGTCAATTTATCTATTTAGCCCGCTTCAGGGCAAATACCTCCCTCTCCTCTCCTTTTCCCGCACACGTTTGTCCACTGCGGGTCAGTCTTTTCGGTAGGCGTCAAATTCGTCCCTTCATCTTCGTCTTGGGTCTTATCCGCAAAGCGGGCAGTTTTCCAGTGGGATTGGGCTGGACATATCTGCCGCACGTCAGATGAGTGGTGGGCTAAAAGAATCACTGATCCCATGAAATGCTAGACGACATCGTGAAAATACCATATCTTGTGGTTTAATTTGAAACGCATTGTTGCTTTATTCACAACAAACCATTTTTAGCAGTGTTGCAAATCATTGTTTTAGCAGCATAAATTAATTGCCTACAAAAACAAAAATCATTTATTCAAATAAGGTTGAGAATCAGCACTTTTCGAACGTCAAAATTACATAACCCCAAACGCCTGCCGTTCACCACTTCGTAGTGCTTTCGTTGTGATGAAGAAGTGGCGCAAAAAACTCCCCAGCAGCACATCTGTTTGTTTAGTTAGAAAAAATTGCTTATAAATAATAGTAAGTACCCTTACGAGACCCAGAACATTTATTTATTTAAACTTTTCGCACAAAGGTAGTAGGTACAAAGGCGGACTTAATGAATTCGGCATTCTCCACCAGTCCACCAACGGTGGTGAAGGGATTAGATGGCAGGTTCTTTGGTTGAGAGTAACAATAATAATAAAAAAAGTTAAAACTGGGTACACAAATACAAAAATAGGTAACATTACATTAATTATCTGCTACATGTCAGCTAGCCACGCCAAAACAACACAAAACATGAAAAAAAAAAAACTTTCTGTGATGTAAATGAAAACAGAGGAAGTACCCATTTTACATCTCTTTAAAAATATATAATTTCCACGAACAATGCGGTAATCGGTTCAAATCTGAACATTTAATTAAAGGGGCAAAAACAAAAAAGATGAATTGGCCGTTCGGAAATCTTAATTTACTTAATTAAGATGTTTTGTACTGAGAAAAATTGGGCGAAAAACAAACTGCCTGTATTTTAATCTAGGCTCCAGTGAGAGCGTGGGATTGGCTGTTTCAAAAATTGTCTTTTTATGTAAGACTAGCTTCTGCCCGCGGCTTCGCCCGCGTGGATGTCGGAAATTATCCCACGGGAACGTGCCAACAGGATAAAATGTACCCATGTGCTTCCCCAGAATGCCATCCATCTCGCGGGCCCTTTGTGGCTAATTACAATAGAAAACCAATTGTGTCTCATTCTATATGATACCTTTACCTAAGTACCAACCTAATAAAAAAAAAAAAAACTCAATAACAGAAAATTAAATACCTACCTACCTAAATAAACCTATTTCTGATGATAACTAATCTAAACTCAATAAATAAGCAAAATCCCTAAAAACTAATATCTACACGAATGACTAATCCTACCTAACAGTATTGTAAAATAACCTACGGTCACTACGTACACTATCAAATATACTACCTATACTTTAAAATTAAAATCTATACCTACCTACGACTTATATAAAAATAAACCTAAATAACTCTAAAAACTAAAAGGAATAAAAATGAACTCCATTGCGGGTGACTTAACCTACGACAAACTTATTATTTGCGGTTGGTGCAGTAATCGGGTTTAGGGATCGAACCGCAAAATTAAGTTTGTTTTTTATTGTATATACTTTTCCGGGATAAAAAGTACCCAGTGTGGTGCCCAGGATATTAAAGAATAATTATACCAAGTTTCAACGTAATCGAACCGGTAGTTTTTGCGTGATGCCTGAACAAACAGACAGACAGACAGACAGACAGACAGACAAAAATTTTTTTAATCACATTTTTGGGTTCGGTGTCGGTCTAGTAACACCCCCTGCTATTAATTTTTTTGATATTTTCAATGTACAGAATTTTCACTTCTACAGATTTATTATAAGTATAGAAGATGTTCTCTACATATTACAAAAGTAAGAGTGCCTTAAGAAATAGATATCCGAATTTCTTGATTACTAAGGTTCCATATGATACCCAAAGGGTGCTAATTAATATTATTATTTATTTAATTCAGACACAGTGATCCATATTTATGTTAGTATAATTAAAAATTATGTCAGCAATCAAAGATCAATACATGCCAAAATAATACTATTATAACTGAAACTAAAATGAAATAACCAGAACACATAAAATCAAATTGTAAAATAAATTCATTAGCCAAAATCGCAATCATCTTTAAATACATTAAAATCTTTAAAATCATTTTTCTAAGGGGACCTCATTTCTAAATGTGAATACAGTCAACCATTTTTGAGAATTTAACAGAACGGCTTGCCAGAAAACAAGGAAAAGTTTATTACTTTTTGTGGTAAGGAACCCATAAAGTACTAGTCTGTCATTCAGTTGGCTGGTTATTTTAATCATCATCAGCCTATAGCAGTCCACTCCTGGACATAGGCCTCACCTAATTCACGCTATTCAACTCGATTTTCAGCAACTCTCATACAGCTGCTACCAGCCATCCTGCGAAGATCGTCGCTCCACCTAGCCTGAGGGCGTCCCACCTTACGTTTACCGATTCGCGGTCTCCACTCAAGAACACGTCTACCCCAACGGTCATCGGTTCTACGGCTAATATGGCCGGCCCATTGCTACTTCAGCTTGCTTATTCTGTGAGCTATGTTGACAACTTTGGTTCACCTCATTGCGGATTCGATCCCTCAGAGAGACTCCAAGCATAGCCCCCCTTCCATAGCTCGTTGAGCGACCTTAATAATAATATAAATTAAATTCAAGGTTTTGATATGGCAGGGCCAAAGATAAATTCTCTAAACTTATCGCCTACACTAGCACCCCACACTTAACTCCACCAAAAAATAATTGAAAAATACTTCAGATAGACATTGTTTTAATAAACCTTCTTTAAAGTTTATTAAAGAAACCAATTCGCTAAAAAGAACCAAATTGTTGAAATTGAACTCAAATTCAATAGAATTTGAGTTCAATTTAAAAAAATTGTTATAAAAATATCTAATCTGTAATTTTGATTAGATTAAAATACTTTTCGAGTCCTTATTAATTTGTAGAAATTAATAGAGAATCTTTGAAAATAATTAAAAACGCTATTTTCTTTTAAATTACCACGATTTTATTAATTACCACAAAATATTGAGAGCATGGTAGTCCTGTGGGTTAATTTCTTTTGTTTTTCAGCTAACGTATAGATCAGTGAAAATAATAGATGACAAAGAAGGTACAGATGAGTTCATCCACAACGTCCGGATATGGATGAAAGATAAGATGTCTTTAGCAGCCGTCAAAGAAGGAACGGATAAGTTGATTGGGGTGCTCATCATGAGGATACAGGAGAAAAGTTAGTAATGTTAAAACTTTAGCACTGAAATGGCTAATTATGCCTTTGACCAATGCGTAAAGCTTGGCCATCATTAAAAGCTCTGTATTTGTATTATCTTTAGACGTTAGGGCCAGCACACAAAGAGCAGCAGTAGGGGCTCGTGGCTAAATAATAACAGCCATACGGGTCTTTAGAAGGTTCAGCTACGCTTGCCGATGTCGGTCTGCAGAATAGGTAACCATCTATTACATATCGAGAGCACTCTGTACCTCGGAAAGCACGTTAAACCGTTGTTCCCGACTGCCATTTTTTTTTTTTTTTTGAATCGTTGCCCCATGTATCGTGGCTGCGTTCACAAACTTTTAAACTCACATACACAAACAGCCAGACCCGGAACAACTACCTGTAGGCAATACAAATATTTGTTCCGTGCGGGAATCGAACTCGCGACACGCAGCGCAGCAGTTGATCGCTCTTCCACTGCACCATCCGTGACGTCAAAACCCCACAGACTGACTGGAAGCTGACCCCAATATAGTTGGCTAAGCAGATTATGGCACAAATAGCAGCAAAATGATCTGGCATGCAAGAACATGTTCTTTGCTGTCAAGTTTTGAGTGAAAATATGTAAGAGCTTGCGCAAACATACGCCATCGGGAATAATATCTTGCACGATACTTACAACTCTATTTTAGGTGTTGTGATTTAGTTCATTATCAATTCATCATCATCTGCTTAGTTTTTTCAACTATGTTGGGGTCGGCTTCCAGTTTAACTGGATGCAGCTGAATACCAGTATTTATCATGGAGCGACTGCCTATCTGATCTCCACAATCTAATTACTGGGTAGAAAAATTAGTAAGCTTTCATTTGTATTTGTGTGTTGGATTTTATTGAAAGTATCTACATTTATGTAACAATCAATGTATCTAGCTTATGAGTAAAATCTGGTTTGTTACTGCATTTTCACCTTCTATGTTTAGTGCATGCCGTGGCAGCCTTTAATTAAGGCTATACTATAAAATGTAAAAGAATATGGAATCTTTAGCATGTATTATGGTGTAAGCTTTGTTGGTTGTCCTTAAATAAATAAAGAAAGAAAAATGCGGAATGCTTGCCTATGCATAAACCTGCTTGATAGATATTACGATACCTCCTAAGTATACTGAGTCAACTAACAAATTTAGGTATTTTTATATTTTTATATAAACGTACATGATAAATCGTGATCTTAAAGTTTGTGTTAAAAAAAAATAAAAAAGAACAATAATTACCGAGATAATTTCACGTATACTAAATCAATTTCAACATCAGTTAAAATCGTACATTGTAAACTGATCTAAATAACTTTGAACCAGTGTACGCGGGGCGTGAGGGGGGACGCATCGATACAAGTATGATACAAGTTTATTGCGGCTCAGTAACGACAGCGATTCTGACTGATCTCTAATTTGTTAAACCTTATATTTTTGAGCATTAGAAATGCCTAGATTGTTGTGTTATTAATTTCTATTAATATTGTTTAACGTAAGTTACCATTTTGAAGAATCAAAATGTATTTTTCGCCATAATTAAGTAGGAATATCTTTTTAACATAATAGCTTTACTAAAAGCTACAACGTAAACAAATCACTATTAAAAAAAATATCAATGTTCCATCATTAAAGTTTCATAAAAAACAACAAACAATCAATCATAATAAAAACAAAAACAGGTACTTCTTTAGTAAGTCAATAAAAATAATAAGAACTAAAAATGGTAACAAATCAACATTTAACAAATTATCAATGTTCCATACATTGATAATTTGTTAAATGTTGATTTGTTTTTACTTGTAGCTTTTAGTAAGGCTACTATGTTAAAAGAAATTCGTACTTAATTATAGTGAAAAATAGGAATTTCATTTATTTTTTAATAGTCGCAGCCGCAAAGTCCACATGCTTCGTGTACCTCGACGAAATAATAAACTATTTTCGAATAATATATTTTGTATGGCGACCAAAGTTTATAATAAACTACCAGACTGTTTTAAAACTCTTAACTTTAGGACATTTAAATCTAAACTATTCGATTATTTATTATGTAAATGCTATTACTCGACTAATGATTTTATGAATGAAATGAAAAGTTGACTTAAATATTAGAATCATTATATTCTGTTCTTATTATCTCTTTGACTTAATTTAATCTTTTTGACATTTCCATTCCTAATATTTGACTAATTTTCAATTTGTATGTTATTCTAATTTACCTAATATTTAATTCTATGTTATATATAACCAAAACCCTGAAAATGTATTTGTACGCCGGAAACGGCAGAATATTATGAACTTTTAAAATTATGTAACAACTCTGTAACAATATTCTGACAAATAAATGGACTTTGACTTTGACTTTGAATAAATTAATTGATTTCAACTAATTCTAACGGATCTAACGACAGCGATTCTGACTGATTTCTAATTTATTAAACCTTATAACTATTTTTTGAGCATTAGAAATGCCTGTTGACTGTTACGTTATTAATTTCTATAATTTTTATTATTGTTTAACGTAAGTTACCATTTTTAGTTCTTATTATTTTTATTGAACTACTAAAGAAGTACCAGTTTTAGTTTTTATTATGATTGATTGTTTGTTGTTTTTTATGAAACATTAATGATGGAACATTGATATTTTTTTTAATAGTGATTTGTTTACGTTGTAGCGTAAAGCTATTATGTTAAAAAGATATTCCTACTTAATTATGGCGAAAAATACATTTTGATTCTTCAAAATGAGTTGTTATTGGTTCATGATTCTTGTTCTTCTTCCTAGCTTTTATTAATCCCACATATCGTAAGGTATTACAAAAAAAATACTAATAAAAAACTTCGGTAAATTACATTGGTCCAGTATACGTTGAGGTTTCAAATGTTAACATTGCTAAGTACTTTCCTAGTATAATGAGTCAAGTGATATAATTTCAACATTTTTTATTATTAAGTGAGACAGAAAACCCCGGAAACAAACAAAAGGAAAATTATATTAATAAAATGACAATCTATTTCATGTGATTTTGGTGTAAACGATGGATTTTGATGGACAACGTACATGAATATAACTGGTAGTTAAACCATTTCACTATTGAGTCCCGCCGGCGTATACCAAGTCATGTACATAAAATGTCATTTAAAAACAAAAATCAGCAAAATCATTTTATACCAAAGGAAGAGCTTACAATTTTTATTAAAAAAACATTTACTTTATTTCGAATTAATTTGATTTCATTAAAATATAAACAATTTGCCTTCAAATCACTCTCCTATAAAATAACTATAATGTCAGTTGACTCATTATACTTAGGAGGTATCGAATTAATGATTGATCAATGTAAAGGCAGGGAATTTAACTGTTACGCAAGTTGACTACCAACTTAAATTTTCTGTTTATTAAATTCAAATCACAACTTAGTCGCCGTTGAACGGCTGACCGGCAAATGTTAGATAGGCCGCCCTCAGGTACTTGGGTGAGAGAAGCCGAGGATTGACTTAAATGGCGAGTGATTGGAGAGGCCTATGTTTAGCAGTAGACTGCTGCGACTGTGTAACAACTCCTTAACTCGATTACTTAACTCAATTGACTATTATTAGGAGGTCGTATTTAACGAAATACTACCTCCTAATAATAGTCAATCGAGTTCCCATAAAAATCGAACACACACAAAGCTAGTCGCATCACTATTCTGAATCTATTTGCGTATCAATCGAAACGAATGGAACACGATTCGTTCTGAACCGATGGCAGTTACATTAGGGGGCAGATTCCTTGAATGCTTCGAGCCTAAATTTTTACTGCATCCGTAAAAAGAATTCCGATTCAGCTACAGGGTTTTTTGGTTGGTGTAAGTTGGAAGATTGCGCGAGTTCATTAAGTCTCTTTAAAATACTTTTTTAAATTAATTTAAGGGTTGTCTTAATAAAGACTGAAATTATAACCTCTTAAAAAAACGTGTTGTTTACGTTAAATTAGCACAATGTGGTCAAATCTACAAACTAAAATACAAAAGTTTTGCCTATCTATACCGTAAAAATTTCACTGTGAAAACTTAGGTGAAGTGAGCTGTCAATAGTGCATATCCCAAGCATTATGTGGAATGACAGCTCACTTTAACCTCACTTCACTTTAATTTTCACGGTGAGTTTTTACAGAGTACACTGGCTGATCTAGAGAGCTGATCAGTGAGCAGAGAATTGCAGTATTTATATTAATACATTAAGCTAAAACCGACTGCCAAATGTTTATTATTACTAGGTGACCAATGCTACGCAAAAAGTGCCTTCCCTTTGTCTTCTGCCTTTTGAGCAAATCCAGAGCACGGACACGCCTCGTTGGCCATACACTTCCGTAACACTTCCCGTACAAGTCATCTCTCCCATCCAAATGTCACCGTTTTATTGCACTACGACGTAATTGACGCAAATAAACTGACGGCTTTGAATGGCGGTCCCAGACAGAAGTAAGTGGTCATCGCACTCACGGCGTCACTAATTTTATTAGTACTACTGTTTTTAGACGGCGGCGAGACTCCATGCTCTGTGGTGCAAACCGTCTGAAAACCGGCCGTGAAAGCAATAATCCGCGAGGCGATTTTTATAAACCGCTACCTCTCAAACCTCAATCCCTATTTCTTGTACGTAAATTGGATTCCGAGTAGTAGATACGGGTAGGTCTATATTAGGGGCGGTGATGCTATCGAAGCGTATACAGAGCACTACACGGACTACAGTATCAAGTCAACGTAAGGTGAGCTTATTTTCTGATTCGCTATTGATAAACAGAAAAGGACCATTTGGATTCAAAGCGACCTGAAAATAAATACAATGCGAATTTTAGTGGGTATTCGAAATGAGACCTGCTTAGTTTGGGTCGTTTAATCTGGATTTGGGTATGTGCTCAATACATAAAGTGTCTGGATAAGAATATTGCGTTACCTTGCTGTGACGCTAATGACTATCATCGGCCCCTTTAGCCCTTTCTCTTTAGCCATTCTATGAGATACGTTCATGAATGCCGCAAATAAACGTGTTTTCTTTTTTTCTATGAATCTGATTCGTTGTAAGACCACTTCATAGTCTTTGATCTTCTTAAGTTCTGAGTTAAGCTGGCCACGTCTGATCAGGTCTGAACAGGTGCACTCAGATCTGTGTGGTTCTATCAATCCCTTCACCATAATTGTTTATAATACTGCAAAGTCTCGGGACTGGAGAATTAGACCCTGAAACAGTTTTTTGGAAAGGGGGACGTAACGGTCTTATAGATTGACGCGGATATTTATGGATTTGGGAAACAAAGAATTGTACATTAGGTAATACAAACATAGTATAATTACATCATGTGGTTAATGAACAATTAGTGACGTTTCCACAGATTACTACTTTTATGTTACAGTGCGCAGTAAATACAAACAAGACAGAAGTACAATTTATATAAACAAATTAAAACTAAAAATTAGATAAATAACACTAAAAATTTAGAGTACAAAGACAAAGTGAAAAGGATCGTAAATTACGAGAAAAGGACCTGAATTAGTTCCTTCCTAAATTTGTTATACAGCAAATAATTGAGATTCAACTTACTTAACAAGTATATACAGTCTATATTGCTATGCAGAATTTTGAATAGTTTAAAATTTATAATTCATCATTAAAATCTCAACATTTTTCGAGATTTTCGATTTTAACCGCATAATAACTTCACTGTTTTCTTACAATTCCAGATGCCTTCTCCAGAACTTTTAGCCGAGTTAAGTTAACACACAATCCGTTATTCGCCACTGTAATGAAATTCTACAATGAAATCGAGAAGCCAGTCAACGTATATGAAGCGCTGAACGTCAGGCGATACTTCAAGATATATATCCTCGCTTTGAAGAGCAGGTATAGGCATCGAGGTACGTAATAATTGGTGAACAATATTTTTATATTATAATACTAGCTGCGCCCCGCGGTTTCACCCGCATAAGTTTCGATCCCGTAGGAATATCGGGATAAAAAGTATGCTATATGTTAATCCTAGTTATTAACCATCTGTGTGCCAAATTTTATCTAAATCCGTTTAGTAGTTTTTGCGCGAAAGAGTAACAAACATCCATCCATCCATCCATACAAACTTTCACGTTTATAATATTACTAGCTGCACCCCGCGGTTTCACCCGCATAAGTTTTGATCCCGTAGAAATATCGGGATAAAAATATCCTATATGTTAATTTTGGTTATAAACCATGATTTTGCAAGCGCTCTCCGACAGTCGTTTCTCCTTTGGACTGATCACCGACAGGGCGTTTCGTTTTGGCATTCACAAGGAGGAGGTCACTTGCATTGAGGGCAGAGTAACGTAGGTGTAATCCACACCTACGCTTGCGCACAAACTTGGGCACTATAATATCTCCTGCATTCTTGGCTTGTCTCAGTTGAGAAAGGCTGCTGTGACCGACATCGGTCGGGAGAATAAATTATTATTACTGAATGCTTAACTACTTGTCTTATCCAGGCCTAGCAAAGGAGATGTTAAAAGCAGCAATTGCGCTAAGTTCCAGCGCGAATGTGCCTGCTTTGGCCGGTATATTTACAACTGCAAGGGCACAGACTGTAGCCTCAGAGTTGGGCTTCACCAAACTGCACGAGATATACTACATCAGATACCTGATCGATGGAGAAGTAAGTTTTGAAAAACAGAACACAATGCTTTTTTCTTTACATGTTGAAACTGGCAGGGACATCGACGCGCAAACTTTTACCATGAATTCAGCATATGATTCTAGACATGTAGCGTAGAAATTTTCCGTCGGCTATCAAAAAGAAAGACAGCTGTTTCATAGAAAAGTGCAATACCTACGCGGTCCAAATGTATGAAACAAATTTTTTTTTGTATAATTATTTTTAGGCTAAATTAAAAATAATTATACAAAAAAAAAAAAACTACAGGAGACGAAATAGTCGAGGTTACTCCAAGTATGACATGTACGAACTGGGCCTCAACAGGTTTCTGGGTCTGCATAACAATTTATAAGAGATTTCTCAAGGATCAGGTCAAGAAAGAGGCTGGTGAGTATTTAGCCTATACGGACCCACAGCTAAGCAAAGGCCTCCCCCAAAATCCTTCCAGGCATCCCTTTCTAGAGCCACCTCGATCCATCCCTGACGGTACGATTTATGGTCGTCAGCACACCTCTAACTTCCTTTGCCAGCCTCGGCGGTACAACATTTTTTTTTTTAACCGTCGAAACATGTTTACCGTGGGGGTTCTAGAATCATAAATGCTGAATTCATGGTTACAGTTTGCGCACTAGTTATTTTTTTTTCCTATAAAAATAAAATGTAATGCTGTTCGTAGATACGCGTATTACTCGAGAACGGCTTAACATATTTGGTTATTTTTTATTTTTAATGTTCGTAGTAGTTCGAAATATGTTTTACTGGATTGAAAAATTGGAACTTATTACCGGAAAAACTGAACGTCCTTTTTTCTATGGAATTTTTATATATTTCCAATGGCTTTTGACAACATCTGTCGGGTCAGCTAGTTATGAATACAAAAGAAGTTACACGCCACAGAATAACCACAAAATAGAAACTAAACTCTCGTTCCGTTTTCGTACAAAATCGGTTTACTACAAATTTTGTCACTATTTTGCCTGGTTGTATGTTTCATACGCTCTGGGCGCGACTAAAATAATTCTATAAGCCTGAAACTTTAAGGCAAAAGATGCACTAAGTCATTACTGTCCTGCCCCTTACCCCAATTTATTTAGGGTCCGTGCACCATGTCCTTTTCTACCATACTTCTCTATTAGTCGTCTCTCGGTAGTTAACACCCCCTCTCTAACCATATCATCATTCACACAGCCCATCCATCGTTTCTTTGGTCTTCCCGTACTCATAAAGGCAAAAATGATGCACTAAGTTTCAGTTATTATTTCTCTTCCATTTGGTAGTAGAAATAAGAATAGTGGTAGTACTTATTCGGACATATCCTTTCACAAAGGTCTACTATTATTCCTACCTGAAGGCAAATTCCCGTCATTGAATACGTTCAAAATCTAGTCGCAATCTCATCTTAGCGACAATCAATGTTAAAAACTTGTCAAAAATTTAGATAAATTAGAGGTATCTTTGACAGATTGAGACTAAGATCAGACTGTGATCTTAGTCTCAATTTGTCAAAAATACCTCTAATTTATCTACAAAGATTACAATTACGAGTTTATTAGATTACGAGTCTATTAGAGAATTAAGGAAAATAATAAAGCTTCCGAAAAACAAATTAACTTCCAGCGATCTGTGGTTGACTGTAGTACTAACTAAGCTGTGTTAAAATGAACTACCGAAAAGTTAATACAAAATTAACCGACAAAAAATGTTCTGTTTAACAAACAAACATGAAGCTTATTCAAATTATAATTCTACGAAAAATATACATACTTTCAAATAATAAACAAAATTTCCAAAAAAAATACTAAACTTCCGAAAAAAAAACAAAGTTTCCGAAAAGTTATAGTTTAGTGAAATTTGCAACGTAACACGCATATATCTTCTTTAAATCGAAAGAGCTAGGTTAGATTACGTTAGAACGGTGACCACATAACGCACGAGCCGAGCGAGCGAAGCGAGCGGTGCCGCGGCAGCAGCCGGCGAGTGCCAGAAACATAATTTTGAATGTAAAATCAAACCACACAGCCACAGCGCCACAGTTATAAAATGTGTAAGATTGATTCTACTCGTAAATTTATAAAATAAAAAAAATATATATATACGTGCCAAATTGAGAACCTCCTCCGTTTTTTTTTCGTCGGTTGAAAATAGGTAAGTTACGATAAAAATGATGACTGAAATGATTTCGGTAAAACGCAATTTAAGCTGGTGGAAAAATATAACTTCAGCAAATATTGTATTAATTTTTCGGAATTTTCAGCATTTTATTCGGTCGTTTCTTTATTTGTATTCGCTTATAAGTTGTCGAAAAGTTAGTATTTAAAGCAGTAAATTTCATATTTTGAGTATGCTCATATTTTAATTTTTTTTCGGAGCTTTTATTACTACCCGAGAATTAAACGTTCTTAAAATTACGAGAATGGCCTCTTTGATATATTTTCACTGCACCTTAAAACGCGACGAATAATCTTCAAATATTTCAGTAGATTCCATAAGTCACTTTACCGCTCAATTCCTGCGTTCCTTTCCAATTTCCAAATGATTGGTCGCTTGTCGTGGCGTTCGGGTGGGTGATCTATGCGCCAGATTTTTTGCTCAGGATTCAGTATGCATCGTTAGTACTGATTGATGCCAACAGGTGGTAATCGTGGTGGATGGTTTAGTATGTGCCATTATTTATTTAGTGAAATCGATGATGATATTTCTGGGTTTATTTGACAGCACTTTTCAGTAAGCATTTCTGCACGTGTAGCATGTCATAGAAACCGAAGGAATGAAAGACAAAATGACAGATTGTACAAAGATATAGATCTCATCCCTACCTCTGGGCTGGATTGAGGTCAAGAGTGAGCCCATTGTCAATAAAAAAAAAAAAAACATTTCTAGGGCATGATGTCATGTTATTGAACAAAAGAAATGGCACTTTGTATAGAAAGACATACATATGTCTATGATGCGTAGAGATAGCTTTTGCTACGCGAGCTGATTTTGATATATTGGGTTTAGATTTAAATCTTTCTTCGGTTTACCAAACGTAGTTACAGCTATCACTCTCCACAGATTTTCCATTTGATGAAACTCGCGGGAATCCGCTGAATGCACGAAGCACAGAACCGGTCTATGCGGCGACGCTTGTATGAGGCTTATGTCCAGCAGTGGACGTCTTTCAGCTGAAATGATGATGAAAATGAAGAAATCTGGGCTCATTTAAGACGCATTTTCTGCCTACTTTCGTTCAAATAGTACATTACGATACGTGTGACTCAATTAGCCCATTATTGAACAGCGTGAAATAACCGTCGTGCATTAATTGCACTTATCGTATAGTCACAGAAAAGAATGACTTAAGTACGGGCTAAGGTCACACAGTTATATAACTTATTTTTGCAAATTAGATCAAAGAAAAGGCCCTCTTAATTTAATATTAATACTAACCCATTTTCTCTGCACTATCTTTAATAATAAAACTATGTTCTTTCAGATCGTCTTCTACGACGTCGGACTAGGCAACTATGGGGCAGCTATGATGGCCTATCGTATACCGAACGTGGAGGAGCCTAAAGAGTTGGCAGCGCAACACTCATCCAGGTTTAACATACCTTTAATTGACGCAGATGACGCAGAGCAAGAAGGCAAAGCGGCTCCTGAAGTTGCTGCTCCTGGAAGTGATAAAAAACCTGACAAATAGAATAAATAATTTTATTATATTGATGAATCTGTTTTTGAATTTAATTTCTTTTTTCTTCTCAACTCCTAAGCTTCAGAATAGGGTTATAAGGTGATTAACAACTAGGCAGTCTTAAGGTTAATGCGTTCTCCGCTACGTACACGCATACATTTGCAATACCAAAGGTATCGTAGTATCGTTGCCTTCTCAGAGATAAAGCTGAAATGTTTCATGTGACTGCGTAATTACAATGTCAGAACATTGTATTGTGGAATTTCTTCCATTACTGGCGAGATCATTGACAAAGAAACTCGTATACAAGACTTGCGCACGAATAACGCTTAATAAATGTAACTTCAAGTGTTTTGGCTAACCATTATTCCTGTCACTTTCGCACAATTATCAAACTACAAGCTTAGTGCAATGTAGAGACGGGACTGCTTTCAAAACTGTAAAGGATCATTGTGAGGAAACCGCCATGTCCTAGGACCAAACATTTGAAGACACGTGGCATCTACCAACCCGCACTGGGCCCGCGTGGTGAATTTATTCCCTCTCGAAGAGAGGAGGCCTGTGTTCCAGCTGAGGGAAAATTATAAGCTGATTATATTATGCAGAGTATAGAAAGTGAGAGTTTATTAAGCTCGGCCTTAATATCCCACTGTAAAACAATGATTTTCTCATACAATTTCTTGTTCTGCAATTGGACAACTACAGGTTTTTATTGTTACAGCTATATTTTACGAATTATCACCATCAATATAGGGCGCTATATCATTTCTGTCGGCATCCTTACATTGCCGTGAATTTTTCGATGTACAAAAAAGATATTTAACGTCAAATTACACGCCATTTTATTACGTTACGACACGTTTACGAGACGACTGGCCTGTGAAGTAAACCTCTTGATATACAGATAGCAATGCGAAGAGCGATAAAAGCGAGTTAAGGGAGAGCGAGGTGAGCCAGGCAAGCATGAGATTTATCTTGTTAAATTTATTTCATCACCACTTCAGCCTCAAAACGGTGAAGAAAAACATCATAAGGAATCAAGAACCAAATATTGGAAGACATGGTGTCATCCACCAACTGGGCCCGCGTGGTGGATTAGGGTAATTACGTGCTGAATACGCCTCAAAACAAACGCATGCTAACAGACTAGCATATACCAGATATCGAGATAAACCGCCAAGCACCCCACGTATCGTAGTGAGGTATCTTTCGGCACGAGCGTGTGTGTCTATTAGTATGCATTTGTTCTGCATGGAGGTGGCATCGTGGTAGCGAACTAAACTGCGATCGCGAGGTATTGCAGTGAGGCATCTGCGGCATGTAACCCTTATTATGTCCCAGTAGTGGGAATGTTAAAGTCGATTATGCATAGGATATTAAAATTGTATATTATGATTGTAGTACATACGACTACATATCAAGCTATACATTTACAGTTTTAGCTGAGCTCGTATTGTATAGGCTTTTTGTACAATGAGAAGTCAGCTTACTGGAAATGTAGGTATCGCTTATATGGTCACCATCATCTGCCTAGCCTTTTCCCAACTATGTTAGGGTTGGCTTCCAGTCCAACCGGAAGCAGCTGAATAACAGTATTTTACATGGAGGGACTATAAGATAGCAACATAGCTTTTCCTCAGTTGCAGCTTCCGTGTACCAAATCTCAAGGATTTTACGACACGTCCATAAAACTGGTAATCGTTGGGAACGAACGGACGGATGCTATTGGCAGCCGCCATTTTGTTAAAAATTCTACAGGTGGTGGTATGAGGTATAATCAAGCTGGTTTGTTAGAAGTCAGGCAGACGAAAATATAAATGGGGTCTAATTTTGGATAGTAGCGCAAAAGTTTAACTTGAAATTGAGGTAGTTTGACCAATTGTGCGATGTTAAGTTGACGTAGCATTAAGTGTTTTTCAGCTTTAGAAGACAAGCATTTAATTTTTTTGCATGAAATTCTTGTAAGGGCTGGTTTTTTAATCGACAGATAATTTTTATTTGTTGAATAAAATTGACGTCTGATAGTTTTTGTGTGGTAGAACTGTCAAAAATTCAAAAATGTCGTGAGTTTATGTATGTATTCTTAATTCTTCTTGGATTGTGGTAGTCAGTATAAATGCAGAAATAGGAACAAGTAAAAATAAATATTTAAATTCCTTCCTTTCATTAGGTAAGATGCTTTTAGCTAAATAAGAAGCCATTGTAGCGTATTTTCAAAATTATATTTTAACCGACTTCTAAAAAAGGAGGAGGTTATGCATTCGGCTAGAATTTTTTTTTATCATATTCGTTTTATGCCGTATAAACTATTTTTATTTTTTTAGAATACCTAACTGAATAAATTCAGCCTTATTGAGTAAAAAAAAAAACATTACTAAAGTGATGCGGGAGACTGTCACCCCTTTATTCATAAATGTTGCTTTATGAATAAAGGCAAGACTGTTTAACCATACATTTTTGACGTTTAAATAAACCCCTCTATCCTAAGATTAATGAAAACAAAACATAGTATAGCACCTCAAACTTTTTCTTCTGTCTTTCAATATTTTCCTAACACAACAAAATGATTGATCTCCCGTAACAGCAGCACTTCTTCCCCCAAAATAAATTTTCAATGAGTTCGTGATGTTTATCACAGGTGTCCGCGCGAAACTTTGATTAATAACTTATTTTGAGTAAGTTAAGTTTCTATTAAAGCCCCTAAGGTAAAGTTTAGAGCACCTCAATGAACATTCCCCTTATATACAATAGGTATAAAAGACGAAGATATTAACAGACAGAAGAATAGACAGCAGTTCCTGCTCACACGCACTTATTAGGTACAGCCCGAAGCAAACTTTATGGCGGCTCGGATCACACGGCGAGTCATTGCGCAGTAACAAATTCATGTGGCAGCGGGGGTTAGGGGTGCGATACTGCGCAGGGTGTAGCTTACTTCAGAGCAGAAGCTGTGTCGCAAACTAGGTCCCAGCCCTTATCCTGATCTCTCTGCCCCAAAGAATGCAGCCAAAATTACCTCTGAGCTGCCACCGACAACGCCGTGAAAGTAACGAAGTTGGACCTACAAAATTTAATACACTGTCGTACCATTGCATCGCCACGAAAAAGATAATTAAATAAATAAGTTTGCATTGGTATATCCGCATCCATGCGAACGAAGTCACGGGCAAAGCTGGAGTAATTGAGAAAGTAAATGAACAAGGAAACACGAAATTTATAAGTAACTTTTCGAAATCAAAGGGGACAAATTAATACAGAAACACTTAGCAAAGTAATACAGTTGGAATTAAGAGGACCAGTCAATCAATGTGATCGTTTTGAACTTAGAGAGGGATATAAATTGTATGATTAAATGCGTTAGAAAGGGATGGAAAATGGACATTTTAATCAAAAACAATCCATTTAAATATTATTAATTAGCGTCGGAAACAAGATTTTGTTAGGAACAATGATGGAAAAATTTTGGATGCGGTATTACAAAAAACTTTTTTTGGTTCGGTTTTTTGGCATTATTAGATATAGAGTTATTACTAGGGGGGCTTTTGGCTAAGTAATAATAGCCGCACGGGTCGATCGATCAGGTTAAGCTACGCCGCGATTGGTCCGTGGATGGATGACCATCTTTACATACCAAGACCTCTCCGTGCCTCGGAAAGAACATTAAGCCGTTGGTCCCGGCTGTCATTCGTGGATATTTAACAGTCGTTACGGGTCGTCAGAAGCCCGAAATCTAGCCCAAAATGGGAATAGAATAATGAAATATCACTAACTGGGTTGTGGAGGACAGATAGGCAGTCGCTTCATGTAAAATACTGGTATTTAGCTGCATCCGGTTAGACTGGAAGCCGACCCCAACGTAGTTGAGAAAAGGCTAGGCAGATGATGATGATAGGGTTATTGCTTTTAATAGCTATAGGTCTTTATTCCTCGTATTGGCTTGAGGTCTACGCTAGAACAGCTGATGGTTAAGAGATAGCAAGTCAGCAAGGTTCGTAGTGGGGTTTCATGGCTGATAGACCAGCACCCTAATTGTGAAACACACAATCAATCTCAATCTGAATCATTTTGAAGGATATTGCTAATCCATTGCTCCATATGATCGAAATTGTCTCTGCTCAACAACGTAAATAACGCAATGAATTTTGTTGAACTGTCATAATGAAACCCATTACACACACACACACACACACACACACACACACACAAACGAAGCAATAGCATGGGCGGGCGAGGCGATGCGACGCTGTGGATCGGGGGAACAAGAAATTTCACGCAGACAAAGTTGCGGGCATATACTAGTACATTATAAATTGGACTGCATTTCAAACTGCATTCGCAACGACCTGCGGGGTAATTGCATAACACACTATCAGTAAATTGTTACTCATAGTGTGTTACGTAATTACCCCTTTTCATTTTGACAGTTCTACAACAGTCATTGCGTTATTTATGTTGTGGAGCAGACAATTTTTTCGAATATTGAAGCAATGGATTAATGTATTTGGATTGCCTTTAGAATGATTCAGGTTGTATTTGATAGTATATTACGCAATAAGGGTACAGTTTAGCAGCGAAAATTTTTTATGAATTTCATACTATTCTTGCCACATCCAATTCATACAAACAGTTGAGGTATTGAAACAAAATTTCTCAATTTATGTAAATTAATCGAGTTTCGTTTTGCCCGTAAATGTCTGTCATTATTACGGAAATTATTCAATTCGATCTCTTTGTGTTTATTATAGGCCGTAAATAATAGGTCTAGCTTACCTACTTAGTAACGTCTAAGTAGAACCATATTTGGCAATATTCCATTAATCTTTTTCAACTTTCTTACGGTTCTCAAGTTCTTGACACCATTTTGTTTGAACCCTTCAAACAAAGTGGTTTCAAGAACTTGATGAACTTTATGTATTATGAAGGATTCTACCCTGATTTATGAGTTTCGTGGAAAATATCGACCAGATTAAATAATAGCTTACTAAGTTACATCTAAGTAAAACCTTATTCGGTAATGTTCCATTAATCGTTTAAATTTTCTTACCGGTTGAAATTCCTGAAATTGCTTGAAGGTTTCTTTGAATTATTATGAAGGATTCCAATCTGTTTGATGGGTTCCTTGAAAAATACTAGATTGCATTTGTAGTATAATAAAAATTAGACGCTGTTCCTTGGTTATCACTTGATAATGGCTGGATAATCCGAATATTTTTTTAAGAAACAAAAAATAAATTAGATGTGGACTAAAAGTGCTTCTTTCTACAGATATTGAAGTTTGGACAGGAAAACGTCTGTCGGAACAGCAGTATATGTACTCAATAATAGATCCACTATGAGTAACGGTATGCCAACCTGCTGAGTGGGTAAACTACTAACCAATTAATCACGATTTTTCGTATCATCATAATCAGCCTACATACAATGTTCCCACTGCCGGGACCCAGGCGGAAGCCATTCGACAACAGAGATTCCTCCCACAGAGAAGAGTCTCTGTGAGTGGAAGTGGACCATAATCGCACGCGGACGCAGTGCGGCACCCTAATTGCGTAACACACGATCAATCGGAATCGGTTTCATTTTGACAGTTCAACAACATTCATTGCGTTATTTACGTGTTGAGCAGACAAATTTTTCGAACTTATGAAGCAATGGATTAGCAATTTGCTTCAAAATGATTCCGATTAATTGTGTGTTACGGAATTAGGGTGCGGGTTAGTAGATGTCACATGTCTTAAATTTTTTGGTGTAGGACATGCCAGTTTCCTCACGATGTTTTCCTTCACCGTTTTGAGAGCAGTGGTGAAGAAATTATTTACACAAAGTAAAGTGCCTGCTTGGGTTCGAGCCCACGACCTACAACTCGTAAGTCGCGGCCGTTACCACTGCGCACCCACTGCCCACACATTTTCTCGTATAGCTTATGCCAATACAAGAGAAGAAGCAAAACAATAAAAGAAAGAAAAATTGACTGAGAATCTGATATTTTGAGAATAGGGTATTTTGAGAATCTGGTATTCTAAGATCGAGCCAAAAAATAAGGAACCTATAAAAGCAAAATACAAAAAAAATACACATACAAAGTAGTCAAAAGCCTCGTACTCAAGCATGATGACAATCCATGCTGCGCCTGCGTCACTGGCAGATGACAACAAAAAAATAACAATCAAAACAAAAACAGAATTCCAAATGTCATAATCATAATAATATCAGGTCTACTCAATCTGTGGTTGTGTTGGTTATGGTCATGTGGATCTTTCCTCAAAAGATCATTTCAGACACCAATCTACATGATCAGACCAAGATTATGTCTGGACTTTAAAAGACACTGTGACCTCTGAGTTTGTTTCGGCATTTCTTCTCAGAGTAGTCAGATAGGAAACGCCGGCAACATCTTCTCGTAGTATAAAAAATATGATTTACGTGTTTGTACAAACCAATTTACAGAAATAATATCATTTACCAGAAATAGAACAAGTAAAAGTAAACATTTACATGTTATTTCATATTATCCTCAGTACTCGTACTACAAACATTTACATAAAATAGTTTTTCACAGAAATCATTATCTTTTATTTATTTACCATTTAAGTACACACATATATAAACAGACAAAGAAAAACAGAACAGAAAAAATAGGTACAGAGGTGATGCTTATTTTATAAGAAATCTCTTCCAGCATATTTATTTATTTAACCATTTATGTACACACATATATAAACAGACATTGAAAAACAGAAACAGAAAAAATAGGTACAGAGGTGATGCTTATTACCTGAGATAGGACAATAGATACAGAGATGTAGACAGCGTGTGATAGAGGAGACAAAAAATAATACATATAATCAAAAAACAATTCACTTAAAAACTAAACAAAATTACGAGAATATACTAACATACATATAAATAAACAGCGGCCCGTGGCTAAATAATAACAGCCGCACAGGTCGATCGGTCAGGTTAAGCTACGCTTGCCGCGGTTGGTCTGTGGATGGGTGACCATCTTTGCATACCGAGACACCTCCGTGCCTCGGAAAGCACGTTAAGCCGTTGGTCCCGGCTGTCATTCGTGGATCTTTGACAGTCGTTACGGGTAGTCAGAAGCCCGAAAGTCTGACAACCAGTCTTACCAAGGGGTATCGTATTACCCAGTAACTGGGTTGTGGAGGTCAGATAGGCAGTCGCTCCATGTAAAATACTGGTATTCAGCTGCATCCGGTTAGACTGGAGGCCGACCTCAACATAGTTGGGAAAAGGCTAGGCAGATGATGACATACAAATAAACATACCTACATAAATACTTCTAAAATAAATATTACTAGAATGATAATAATTATATCATACTCAAAATAATCTATACATATAATAAAACAGTAACGAAAGAAAAACTGTACATAGAGAATTTTCGAGAAAAAATGAGTGGCTTTTGTTAGAAAAACGTAACTGATGACAAAAAGTGACTTTTTAGAATTTTTGTCTGTTTGTCTGTTTGTCTGTGTGTATGGTACGGCTTCACGCCAAAACTACTGGATAGATTGAATTGAAATTCAGCAAAAATGTTCTTTGTAAACCAAGGAAGGCTTTAGGCTACATATTATCACGCCGTATGTTACGGGAGGTAAGCAATATTGATTTTAAAAGGTTTTTGTTCGTAATTGAATGCACAAAATAATTTAATGCACAAAATGACATGTTATTTATTTAGTTAATAATAATTTAACTCTGGGAACATAATAATCACGCTATTTTTATAAAGGAGCGGGGCAGTAATATTATAAATTGCAAGGGAACAGCTATTTCAACAATATGTCAACAAGGAATTTAGCGGTATGGTCAGGCGACCGTTTACCGCACTAAATGGTGCGAGTTCAAATCCCATACTAATGATATAAAAATCGTTAAATTCTTTTTTGCATTCTTTTTTGCTTTTTTTTCGTTTTTGCATTTTTTATGTGCATTAGGAACGATACTGTTATGAAATCTGAGAACTTTACATGTCCTATCTAATTATATGGAGAGTTTCACACCAATATTACTAAACAGATTGATTGGTGGTACAACAACCTACACTATCATGAAGTCGAGTCAAACTTTTGGTTCTAAGTTATATCTTACCAAGCACATTGGTTGTAGGTAACTGATTTAAGTGTGTAATTCTTAGTTTTGTTCCTTGCTGCTGTTACCATATTTTTTTTAATGCAAAAATAATGTAGTTATCTGTTAAATTAACGACAATTTAGTTTTATTCATAATTTAATTAATTTGGGTAAATTATATTATAGTAGTTTCCGTTTTCTAACTATATGGCGTTGGCGTCGAGTTATATCGCGCTATGGTTTCGTTCCCAAAAAGTGATGTTATAGGTGCCAATGCGCCGCTCTCGTCCTATAGAAACGGGGGTTACCTTTGTTGTCTGTGTTGGTTGATGTATTTAATTTTCCTGCGAATAATTATTATTTTTCTGCTAACTAGCAATTCTTACGTACTTATTCGATTATTTTTCATTGATTTGAATTTTGTTAGTATCGGATTAAGAAGGAATTTTAGCTATGCCTTTTAGAAAAATATCAAATCTGTCTCTAAACTCAAGGGTTTCTAAGATGCGCAGATTAGTTCGTTCTCTCGAAACCGACGCAGAGCGTGAACAACGGCTAGGTGCTAACCGTGAGCGTAATGCACTAAGTTTGTCCGCAGAAACTAGCACGCAGCGCCAATTACGACTAGAATTTAAACGAGTCCGCACTACTGCTTCTCGATCTCAGGAAAGTGTGGAACAACGGGAAATGCGTTTAGCTATCGACCGGGATCGTCATTCTTTGTCTTACGCATCCGAAATGGTTACACAGAGTGATCAGAGGTTGAGTCTTCAGAATATCCGCTCTGAGACTGCTCGATCATCTGAGAGCAGTCAGGAGCGTGAGATACGACTTGCGCGTGGCCGAGAGCGTCATTCTTTATCTCGCGCTTCCGAAACGGATACTGAGAAAGAGCAGATATTAAGTCTTCAGATTTTCCGCACTGAGACTGCTCGGTCGCTTGAGAACAGTCAGGACCGCGATACACGCCAAGCAAGCGATCGCGAGCGCCACGCAGTATCTCGCGCTTCGGAGACTTACACACAGAGAGACTCGCGTTTAAGCTTCCAGCGTATTCGCATCATTCCAATCCTGAAGAGCATGAGACGCGCCTTAGTGCAGACCGCTCACAGCATGCTCTAGCTCGGTCTTTGGAGACAGACGAGCAGCGCGAGCAACACAACGCACTTGCTCGGCAAAGAAATTACGACATGCGTGTTGAGGTGTCTGTTCATTCCACGCAAGAACGTGAGCGGATTCAGGAAATTCGGGCAATTCAGTCAGTCGAACAGCGTGTGGCCCAAATGGATCTAGACCGTATACGTCGCAATCTTCGCAATTCATCCTCATCTGATACTGAGTCTATGGTTTATGATCCTGAAGAGCAACCGTGGAACAATAAAGAAAGGAGCGCGTTTTCCTATAACCCATTTATTAATTACATCGAACACGGAGACATTGGCACCATGTCTGAGGTGTGTGCACACTGTCACGCGCGTAAGTGGAACGGAGAGACCAAGGGAATGTGTTGTGCGTCTGGAAAGTTACGACTAAACTCTTTGGAAGAGCTACCGGAGATCTTACGAGTTCTTTTGAATGGCGAGCATCCCAAGTCCAACCATTTCATAAGCAATATTCCACAATCGCACCGCGTGCACTGTGAAGGAGTAGGAGTAGAAGTCGGTGGCGTGGGGAGGGGACTTGAGAAGGTTTTTAAGATGCGACCTGCAAGGTGCATCTGAGGGACGGTTGTAGGAAAACGCTCCCGCAGATAGATAGATAGATTGTGAAGGAGATTGAATAGCAGACACAATATCAGAGTTCCTGCGAAGTCGAATGGGGAGCCACTTGAGTATCTTGCGAAAGTTGGAGACATGATGAAACTTTTTAAGGTTAAAAACAAAACGAATACAGATATTTTGCAAACGCTCAAGTTTCTTTTAAAGATCCTCCGTGGCATCCAAGTAACAGGCATCGGCGTAATAAATAATGGGCTGTACGAGGGTTTATCCTTAACAAAACAAAGCGTTTATTTACCGGTTTGTTTCTTTTATGGAAATATAAACAAAAAGGCTCACAAAGAAACTTATACCTCTATAGTGACCACTAACGAGGGAATCGGATCAAACAGAACACTACTGTAACTGATCTATCTTTGGTGAACTGAAAATATTCCAGTAACTAGGTGTTGTTTTGCATCCTCGTCAAATTCAAGGAGGTAACTATGCTACTGATTCTCGACATAAAAGTTTTTTTTTTTCAAATTTTCGGAAATCGGCATGTGTGAGACACGCATTTTAAAGTGCGGCCTGTTTGAAACCGCACTAGGCTGTATCTGCCCTTTTACACACACATAAAAACGCGGCCGCTTATACGATACCATAACGCGATTCTGTTCTTTGAAAGTGGTGTATTCTGAAATACTGTCAAACTTAAATAACTAAAAAATAAGTCATTATTTAGCAGGGATCGTAATTTTATTTGATTATTTATGTCTTTCATAACAGCCTCCTGAAATTTGACGAGGATGCAAAACAACAGCTTGTATTTACAGCCTTATATACACTGTGGACCAAAATAACCACCACGTGGAGCCCTGACACAGCTAGAAGGCGTCGCGGCAGACCCCGTACAAGATGGCGGGACAAGCTGCATAAAACAAACGACCAGTGGTCTACTCTAGCCCTGGATCGAAATAGCTGGAAGTCATGCCTTTGCCCCACAGTGGGATGATGCAGGCTAACAGTAACAGAAACACATTTCGCCAGTTATGGTGGCCCGTTTGAAATGGAATGAAAGGAAATGTTTATTTATATAAGTAGAATTTTAAGACACTTTTACACGTCAATATTAAAAAAAGAAAAACGTAGATGGCGCCTGCATTTCCTAACTGACTGTTCCCTGCAAAAAAATGCCGAAACAAACTCAGGAACCATTGGACAGGGCCTTAACGTCTTGGTCGTCGTTTTGGACGACTGTAAATGGGTTATTCAGTATAATAATAATATAATAATAATAATATCCCTGGACATTTCACACAGCGCCATCTAGTCCCAAGCTAAGCAACCTAATGCTTGTGTCATGGTAACAAGATGGCTGATAAACTACTTATATACATTTTTTTTTTGTAAATACATACATATTATAGATAGAAAAACACCCAGAGTCGGAACAAATACATGTAGGTCATACAAATATTTGTTCCGTGCGGGAATCGAACCCGCGACACGCAACGCAGCAGTCAATCGCTTAACCACTGCGCCAACCGTGCCGTCAATATAGTCAATAGTATAAGTTAAGTCTTATGTCACAGAGCTGGTCGGCAGCAAAAATAGGTGCTGGGAATTTAACTAATTAACGCTTTGCCTGAGCCAGTATCCGTAGCAACCAGAGCTTATTAATACTAACATAGGTTCGAACGCAGGCAGGCGCTTTACTTTGTGTTCTTTTATTACCACTGCTCTAAAATCAGTGGAAAGAAAACATCGTAAGGAAACCTGATGTTCTAGAACTAAAAACTTCAAAGACATGTGACATCTACCATCCCGGACTTGGCCCGTGTGGTGGATTTGGTCCAGTCCCTCTCACAGAGAGGAGGCATGTGTCCCAGCAGTGGGAGTATTATAGGTTGATTATGCTTATCCTAGCATAAAATCAAAAGTCATTTATTCAAATTAGGCTGAGAATCAGCACTTTTCGAACGTCAAAATTACAAAAGACAGTCCCCCAAAAACGCCCGCCCTTCACCACTTCCTAGTGCTATCGCTGGGAAGAAGAAGTAGCGCAACAAACTCCCCAGCAGCACAGCTGTCTGTTTAGTTAGAATATAGTTGCATGTATACAATACTAGGAACCTATGTTCAGTAATGAACATTACAAGAAACTTAAATTATTTGCCATATGTCAGCTAACCACGCCAATATACCAACAAATATAATAAAAACTATACGTACTCGAGCTAAAAAAGAATTAATTAAAATAAAAATAAAAACTTACTACCTAAATAAAAGCCTCCAGGCATAGAGGGCGTGACAGCTTACATATTTATGCATTGCTGGGTTCGTCACATAGCTGTCACTTGCAGTTACAGATGATGAACTAGGACCATCGATGTGAAATAAATAAGTGAGTTAATACTAATAACAGTAACCTGTCAGTACCAAAGCTAATTCTGGAGAAAGAACATGAACATTGTCTTGAGTTAATTAAGGCGACCAACTATTCTTATCGTGTGAGTAGTCGTTGATGAAATAGTAAGCCTTTGAACAAAGGTTGGATTTTACTTGAGCTTTAAACGCATTAAAAGGCAATAAGTGTAAAATATAATTAATAGAGAGAGCAAGAGCGAGTAAGCAGCTTATTTTGTGGATGAGTTAATCAAGATAATATATTTTTTTTATTTCTAGAACAATTAAAGATTGTAAGATTTGATATCTTTCACTATTCAAACTTTAACAGCAACAAACGTAATATAATAAATAAAGAGTGTATTTAATGACACAAAGGCGACATCAGAAAGGACTCTTTGCGAATGGTCTCCTTTGTAAAATCTCAGTAAGAATGGATGGACGCAGAGAACGACTTATATTCCTTTAAAATATTCTTGAATAAAATAGTTCTTGCGTTTCAATGCTTGCTTTCAATGTTTTCCTACATAGCAGATGGATTGTGTGCATATGTTGCAGATGGATTGCCGAATCCGCGGTTTTAAATAACCGCTAGCCGTTTTTACAAAACAGTTCCGTTATGTAAAACAGCTGGACTGCCATTGTGTTACGTTTAACAAAACTGCTATTCACGTTTAGAAGTAATGCAGAAGGGCTTATCTATACAATTACAATAAGCGTTTGGTGTGGCTTCTAATGCCCAACCGGTCGCAGTAACTAAGCTAGGGCACGCTGACCAAATGGTTTAGGTTAGGTTAGAACTGTGACCAACCGCGCGCGACCAGAGCGAGCACTACTTCCAAGTTGGTCGCAGTTACTTTGCTATCTAGTATTGACTTTCATAAAACTCTGAAAACTTTATAGTAAAATTGTCCTTAAAATCACTGTTTTCATTTGAGTAAAGGTAAATTTTGCTCATATTACTATTTTATTTATTTCTGTTTCAGATGCCAAAATTGTTGTTATGACACATAGAGCCACGAGCGTCATTTATCACATTTTTTTTTTACATTTGGGCAAAAAAGTTTTTTTCACACATTTTATAGTGGACACTTACATTTATTTATTTTATTCTCTCTTCATAATATTGGTTTCCTTAATAATTAACAATGTTTTTGATTAATGTAATATTCTAATATTGGAACTGGCGCCTGAAGTAGGTTTGTCACCAGGGCCCTCCACAGCAAAACGATACAGTAAAAGGTATAAAGACGATTTTGTGTGAACATCATTCATGGTACCAAGGAGATCACAAAGAGGCAATCAGTTTAAAGTTCAAAATAATAACAAGTAGGTAGTAAAATAAAGCAAAATTAAAAATGGACAACTACAACTACATGACTTATGCAGGCACTTTACTTTGTGTAAATTATTTCATCACCACTGCTATCAAAACGGTGCAGGATCCTTGAGGAAGCCAGCATGACCTAGAACCAAAAATTCGAAGACATGTGACATCCGCCAACCCCACTGGGCCCGCATGTTGGATAATGGCCCATTTATTCTTACAGAGAGGAGGCCTATTGTGAACGCGGCCTAGGTAATAATAATAGGCCCTTAAACTCGCCAGTGATATCGAAAAACACAAAACCCTTGTTTGTTTCTTTCAATCACGTAATATTGATTCGATTTACTAGTTTTTATGAAAACTTTTCGCACAAAGAGTCGTCAAAGAAATGTTTTGGAACGATCTCTGAGCGGTCGGATGACGATAATTTTAGTTTTGGCGTTGATTTCTGTGATTGTGATAGGACAGGACAAAGGTTTTATTTAAATTAACTTAAATATCAAAGGTGAAGTAATAATCTTAATCACAAATCTTTATTTATTTCCATTACATTACAGGCACTGATCAATATAATGCACAATCTTAAATAGAGAAAGGTATCTGTGATAGGAAGGTCCTGAGTTACATATCAGAGTGGCCAGGCATGAAACCTATATAAATCGACAGCTGACATCAATGCAAACAGAAAATATTATGTGGATTAATGCGAGGCCGCCATTTTGAAAAAAAAAAAAACAAAATGGCGCGGCATGTATGCGGCTCCATATATAAATCGTCAATTCCCTTGATTAGAGTTGCAGGTGTATAATAGTCTGACATTAAGGTTCTATTTTTGATTTCATCATTAGAAGTTAATTGAACTCTACTCCCTACGGTGCAAAGCACAAGTTGCAGTGCTAACTAATCAAGTTGCACACACAGCACAAACACAATTACATTATGTGCCTACCTATGTCCGGTAGATCAGGTTAGGCCTAATTTAGATCGCTCGATATTGGAGCTAACTAGTTGATGCTGATGCCAAGTTCATTATTTTGTTATGATCATCACATCATTCCGTCAATATCCATTGCTGTCCATGATACTGGAGGTTTACTCCCTAAGCTCACAATCCGTAGTTTTGGCCGAAGTTAGGGGCGTTTTCTACGGATATAAGTTGGGCCCCGAACTAAGAATGAATGACAACGCGATTTGACTGTTGACTTTACTTCTGATGTGTTTTTGCCTGTCCAAAAAGTTATTTAATCGGGGGTAGGGGGTCCCTCTGAAGTATTGAACTACTCTCGAACGGGCCCAAATCTTTGTTGATGGACTTATGGCGATCGGGGTCAATGGTGTGTGATTAAAGAGACCTCCGTTTGGCCTTAAATACCGTAATGAATGATCACAATCCCTTCAGAATATCTGTATACTTGTCAATGACTCCAACCAAGAAGAAAATTGTAAGAGACATAGGTTCAATCTGACGAGCTTTCGCTGAGCAATGACCTCTTTTGAACAGAAGAGAATGCTGATGCCCAACCTCTTAACGTCGCCGATTTACGAGATGTAGGTTATGGGTTCAAACCGAGGCAGGCGCTTTACTTTGTGTAAATACCTAATTTCATCAACACTGCTCCTAAAACGGTGAAGGAAAACATCGTGAGGAAACCGGCATGTCCTAAAATCAAAAATTCGAAGACATTACATCAACCAACCCACACTGGGCCGGTGTGGTAGATTATAGCCCTGTTTAGGCCTGTGTCCTAGCAGTCATAATCAAAAGTCATTTATTCAAATTAAGTTGCGAATCACCAGTTTTCGAACGTCAAAATTACAAAAGACAGTCCCCCAAAACGCCCGCCCTTCACCACTTCCTAGTGGTTTCGCTTTCGCTAGAAGAAGAAGTGGCGCAACAAACTCCCCAGCAGCACAGCTATCTGTTCAGTTAGAAAATACTAGAGTGGGAAAATTATAGGCTGATTATGCATCTTTTCAAATAGCTGTGAAATCTTAGGCCCGATAATAATCCCATTAATTATTGTTCGTTATTTGGGCCAATTTTCATCCAACCTTTTCCTAATTTTCTAATAACTACCCAGCCCCTATAAAACGCATATGGCCTTTATAATTCCGGTACAATTAGTGCAGTTCACTGGGCATGCGTGACGAGATAGTGCGCCAAATCTAACGGCTCATTGTATTAGTTTAGTGCTGTGAGCTCGAAATATTGACAACGGTGATACAGTGGGTAGTTCTGTTGCGAATGCTGACATTATCATGGCGCTTTTGGAGTGAAAATGGTTAGGTTATAAATACTAGCTTTTGCCTGGGACTTTGTCCGTGTGAAATTTTTTGTGCTTTAACTTCCTATTAGTGAAAGAATTTTTGGAATCAGATCAGTAGTTCCGAAGATTTACCCCCAACATAAAAGCGCACAAATTTTACGTTTTTTATAGTTTATATTAATTCATAATAAAGCTGAAGAGTTCGTTTGTTTGAACACGCTAATTTCTGAAACCGGTCGGATTTGAAAAATTCTTTTTGCATTTGATAGCCTAATAAAATCACGCTATGACTCTGAGGGACCGAGCAAAAAGAAAAAAATCAGAAAGAAGACTAAGCGAAAGCGATGTGGTCGCTCGGGCAGGTGATGCGATGCAACGTGGTTGGTCGGGGAACATGAAATTTCGAGGTCACGGCTAGAAATTAGTAGAAGACAGTGGTGGTGGTGGTGGTATAGTGACAGTGGTGTGTGGTTAGTATTATTAGCAGTGATAGGAATAGGTAGTGCCTATTTGCCTAAACTTCGAAGAACAGAGACAAGAAACGGTGACTTCCTTAGGACTAAATTTTTTCCGGGACATGTGTCCAGAAATTCGGGACAACACTTTTAATAATAATAATAATTATTTATTTATTTCAGATAATAATAATCCATACAATACATTAAATTATATTAAAATCAATTGATACGTAGACCACAGACACTGAAATAGAATTAAAATCAATTTAAACAATACTAAGATTACATTAAATTAAATAATTTACAGTAAAATCAAAATCAAAAATTGTGTTAGTGTATATATATGACGTACACAATGTGTTAGTGAGTGAGTGAAAAATTTAGTCCTAAGGAAGTCTCCGTTTCTTGTCTCTGTTCTTCGAAGTTTAGGCAAATAGGCACTACCTATTCCTATCACTGATTATTAGTATAGCTGATGACATACTAATAAAGATAAGTGTACAACCCGCAAGAGTTAACATGAGCGCTGTTACCGTTCCGGTACTTGTCATCGACGCCTCAGTACCCGATACTGAGGCGTCGATGACAAGTAGGTACTGTTTACGTCATCCGAGCGAAGTCTCAAGTTAACTCTTGCGGGTTATAAATAGCTCTTGAATTACTAATCACACGTTTGATCTTGTAACTAGCGAGACAGTCTAATCTACAGGTATTTTGGCGTGTTACAGAACGATGTTTCATATTTTCATTTTGATTATGAATCAATTAAATATTTAACAGCTATTTGTGACGCTCTCAAAACGGTGAAGGAAGACATCGTGAGGAAACCGGCATGTCCTCGCACCAAAAAATCGAAGACATGTGACATCTACCAACCCGCACTGGCCCCGCGTGGTAAATCATTAGCCCACTTTCTCGAGAGAGGAGGCCTGTGTCCCAGCAGTGGGGATATTATAGGCAGATTATTATTTGTGACGATAAGTCCAAAACGGGCATCAGCTCAGTTGCCAAAGGAGAAAAAAAAGGCGAAAACAAAATACATTTTTTTTACGTTTTTTTGCAAAGTAAGAATCCTCAATGTCAAAGTCAAATCCTTTATTTCAAATAGGCACACAAAAGGCACTCTTGGACGTTAAAATTTACAAAAATAGAACTGATTCTAGTCGCCCCTTGTGAAAGGAAGTTTCGTATAGGCAGGAAACTCCACCGTTGGAGTGGTTCTGTAGGTACTGCATTTGATCTGAATCCGAGAAAAGACTGTCAGAAGTAGCCATAGTACTATTTATATGTGGGGTTGCGCACTACAACCGAACTCAGTCCGTCCGAATTTAGAACATTCCCAATTCGGATTTAACTCGGATCTTAGATTCGGATTCGGATCGGACGTAGTGCGAAACCGCTCTTCTAATATGCGTCCTTTTTGTTTATTAAAGATAACCAAATTTATATTTTATACACTGCCGAGCAATGAAAAAGTTCCACCCACAAAATGCCGACAAACACCTTAATATCTCCTAAGACATATAATTTAAAATTTGAACACAATATTTACGTTTTTAGTTGGTAATATTCTGATGCGCTGTTAAATGTACTTCAATATTGCAGGCGGCGTCATTAAGCTAGCCTTTCCCGTTTAGGAGTAATTTGATGCTATGTCACTGGAACTTTTTCGTTGCTCGCGAGTGTATAAACCAAAGAAACGAATCACAACCTTCATCCACCTTAATAATAATATTTTCAAGAATTTCATCACACAAAATAACCGATACAGTCTGGTGTTAAATGGTGTAACATCATATAAATATAATTTATGGTGTAATAACTGTGTCACTACTAGTAATATATGGTCCAATGAGGCCTGGGTTATTGTGTTCACTGTACCACCGATTTTTTGGGTAAATATTATACTATGTAAGGTACCTTTGTGAGAAAAGGCCTCCGAAATGAGGATATTTTTGGCATCTTAAAAAATTAAAAACGGTTTGATAAAGCAAAGTGCAGTGTTTTGTTAGTCAGTATAATACTCGTATGCTTTTATACAAGGTGGCAGGGACATCGACGCGCTATTTGTTACCATGGATTCAGTACATAATATTCTGGACCCCCTTTTTTTTTGGTTGGGAAATCATCAAATAGAGGTCATTTGATGATTTCCCAACCAAAAAAACCCACTCTGGGCTGAGCGGAAAGGCGTGTCAGACTTTTACTGACTAAAACCCACCCGTGTTCCTTCAGTTGCCTGTGCCAGGGGCCACGGTATCTCTTTCGAACAACCCGCAGCCCTGGCAGGCATTGGCCCTAATAGACCCCGTCAGTTCGTGCTGACATTTCTTTGAGGCGCGCGTGGAACACAACGCGCCGTTGACCCGGGCCTGGTCCTTACCGGGCGGCAAGCTGCCCATTGCTCGACGCCTGCTAGCCCGCGCCTATGGTAGTCGGGAGTCGGCTGTTGACTCCCGTCCAGGGAATTCTGGACCCTGCGTTGTATGTTTCGTCGGTTAATATAAAAAAAAAACTGCTGTTTCCTACAAAAAGTGCAATACTTATGCGGTCAAAATGTATGGAATGGGTATTTTTTTAAATAATCGAATTAAAATTTGAAGGCAGTGCAGTGTGCCCCTGCCACCCTGTATTAGCCCAGCTCTTAAAACAGCGAATGAACAAATTGTAAGGAAATCTTAGAACAAAAAATTCACAGACATGACATGATGACACATCCACCAATCCGCACTGGGCCCGCGTGATGGACTTCTGCCTATTCTTCACAGAGAAGAGGCCTGTGATTCAACAGTTGTTTCTCTGATTATGCCATTGCCATGCGACTGGCAACCTCGGAATAAGAGGCAAAAATCGATTTGCCTCGTCTTTTTCAAACAATTTTAGCCTAACCGTATACAGCTACCAGAATTTTTCATGGAGCGACTGCCTATCGGACGTGCACAACTCAGTTACAGGGTAACACGATACCCCCTTTTTTTGCGGATGGGAAATCATCAAATGACCCCTCCCGCTCTGGGTGGAGCGGAAGGGAGTGTCAGACTCTTACTGACTAAAACAGACCCGTGTTCCTTCCTTAGCCCTTTATGTTCCAGGGCAGCGGTAACCCTTTCGGACGATCCCGCTACCCCGACAGGCTTCGGCCTTGTCGGGCCCCGTCATTTGTGTTGACATCTCTTTGAGGCGCGCGTGGAACACATACGCGCCGTCCGGCACGGGCCTGGTCCTGATCGGACGGTGAGCTACCCATTACTCTCCGCTTGCAGGCCCGCGCCTACGGTGGCCGGGAGTCGTCACGCGGCTCCCGACGCCCGGAGCGTCTCCCGCGGCGGCTGAGGCGTGAGGTTCTCTCCCTCAGCCATCCCGCCACCTCCTTCGCTAGCATGACTGCTTCGCAGAAGGAGGTGCTTCGCAGAAGGAGGTGCTTCGCAGAAGGAGGTGAACACGATACCTACCTCTTGGTATGACTTGTTGGCAGACTTTGAGCTTCTGAAGGAATTCTGCTTCTGAAGGAATCAAGGAATAAGAGATGTCAAGCTGAATTTTTGAAAACACTTTTTTTGACCTTCTTCTAAGTGTCTTAAGTTATTCAAGGTCAAAGGTCAACCAATTCAATAACCTAGCCATTAACTATAAAAAATGACCGTAGTATAACTACCCTTGATTATAGCCATGAAAAACTATAACCCCATGATGGCTATACGCTTTGATTGCTTTGTAATGAATAGTTTCACAGTTAGAGGCCGTAAAAAGTGAATTAGAATGGCGATAAATACCGTAAGGGTGGTGTAGTGAGTCATTTCTAGCTAAGCTCCACTTAGCTTACCACCTGTCCGTCTATTCTGTGAAATCTAACCGTCAAAATTTTGGTGTAGTGAGCTTGAAGTAATCTGTCATTCCATCTGATACCGATGGCCGATGGCGGGCTGGTATCGTCAATATTTCTCGCTTACGTACAGAATCAACCTAATGCTTTAGCGATAAAGGTGAAAATCTATTAAAGAAATTTGACAGATTGTAGTAGCTTGATGTGCTGGCGTCTGTGTACTTAGGGAAATAAATTATTTAAAAAAATGATACACCAGGTCAATTTGCCGTGTTATAGCCATTTCAGACAACTGTCCAAGAATGGCAGTTTTGAACTGATTATACGGACAATTTAACTTGATATTCAGTTTGCCAAAAAATTAATTTCTTTAAAATTACGTCTAGCGTCTGTTTACGCCTGCCTGATTTGCGTTAGCAATATGTACTTAAATAGTGCCTAGAACATACCTACAGTTTGGTCAACTCCCTTTCCAACTTTGTATGCTCATTAAATTTTAATGACAATACATTTATGAGGTAGCAAAGATTTTGCAGTCTAGATTGTCTCCACATGAGTGTTAGAAAATATTGTCTGTGCTGTAAAAATTCTGAAAAGTTTTTAGGACTTGGGACTTAAACATAACTAGCGAAATAAGGGTGTACTATGGAACACCTTTACCTAACCCTTCGGGAAAAACAGGCGTGTTATTAAGTTATGAGTCTGGCATTCCTAGCTTAGTTACCGCTAAGACACAGACCCTATCATTCGAAATGAGGTGTAAGCTGTTGGTTGTATTAATAAAAAGCTAATGCTCACGTAGACTATTACTGTTTAGCATGCAATCTCGTGACTTATCGCATTTAGCGGCTGGTTTATGTCTGGACATGGTAGCTGACTTTTTGTGTCTGGCTTTATAGCTGTCTGTGTGATTTTGTTTGTTTTCTAAATTAAAGTGTATATTATCATCTCTTCGTACATGTATCTGCTTTCTATGTAAATATTTTCTGTAGTTTGGACCGTGGAAACCTATGGAATTGTTATCGAAAGAGGCACAGCATCCGGTTTACCTTTATAAAATTATATGCTCATGCACACGATCGACACGCGTCGACGACAGAGGCAACTGCAGCCGGTGCGCCAACGTGACTTTTTGCGAATGGGACATTCTGCGGCAGATCCGTCGACGCGTCGGTGAATGGCGTCGACAACATCGCTCGTTTATTTGAGCACCGTACTCAAATACCCAAGCGACATGTTGTCAACGGCAGGCGTCGTCGGGTGTCGACGGCTGCCGTTGACGCGTGCCAAATGCCATTGTCTCTGTCGTCGACACGCGTGTTCATGTTCTTAGAACCTAAATTACAAAATTTTAAAAGTCGTTTACAGTGTTCCATCCTTCAACAGCGTTCTCAAAAGGTGCATTTGTTTAGCCTTTGTACGAATGTTTTAAAGAGAGTGTTGTTTGTTTGACTTCACTCTTCTATTGAACACGAAAGTCAAAGGAAATATATTTTACACTCGAAATATTGAAGTTGAAGCAGGATTTTCGTATTGGTTTATTTAGATTTTATTTTGTGAGTGGATGTTATGGAAGAATGTTGCATGATGAACTGAAAATGATTATTTATTTATTTATATACTAGCTTCTGCCAGCGACTTCGCCCGCGTGAAATTTCGGCCCATTGTGTCCCATCCCATCGCCCGTGCTACTACTTCGTTTTCGCTTAGTGTTCTTTCTGACTTTTTCTCATTTTGCTCGGCTCCTAAGGGTCGTAGCGTGATGTTAAGCAGCCTATAACCTTCCTCAAGAATTAGGATATCAAATGCAATAAGATTTTTTTTTAATGTGACTGGTAGTTCCGGAAATTACCCCCTACATACATACAAGCAAACAAACAAATTTTACCTCTTTATAATATTAGTATAGATATACGAGGGCGGAGTGTTATGTCTGGTAAAAATCTATTTTGGAATAAAATGATCGCAAATTGCATGGAACCGTCTTGTTCACAACTCTTTTGAAAGACTAAATTAAAATTTTCAGCCAGTACTGCCGGTTAGTTTTTTTTGACAGCCATTAAAGAAAAACAACTGAACACGTTTTTGCAAAGATGGAGAAAAGTGAATTTCGTGTCGTGATTAAACATTATTTTATGCGCAAAAAAACTATAACGGAAACGAATCAAAAACTTGATTGCTGCTCCGTCGATTAAAATGGTTCATGAGTGGTTCAACGATTTTCAAACACAAGCGCGTATAGTGAATGACTAATGGATGAGCGTTTATATATGTATCTTAAGTTGTGTATCCTGTGTGTTTTCTATCAGTTAGCCAATCAAGAAACTGCTTTATGTCATAAATACTTGTACATCAACAATAGTCCCCCAATTCTGTACTCCACAAGTATCGTGAGTGATAGCATGCCTCCTAAATCTAAATCTCCGTGTGTTATAACACGAACGATGTATGGCAAGATTGACTACAGTTAGTCCGGGCGGATGACAGGTATCATTGTATAAACGCTGTACTATCGGAACACCTCGTCAGTTACAGGCGAAAACGTAAGCTGGATATTTGTCCAGCTAACAGCTAAACGAGTATGGGGAGGGATCCCTTCTTTTCGCATAATATTACTTTTCCTAATATACTTTGGCATAACGATTTTGGCATAATTTGTTTTGCCATAATAATACTCTGCTTTTTTTTTTGGCATACAGTTTATGTTGGCATAATTATCTTGAAGGCTAATTTGTTTTGGCATAAATTTAATTCGCATAACGTTACTAGGCCTAATGATTATTAGCATAATAATATTTAGGCATACAATAATAGAAATAACGGAAACAAATTTGAGTTATTTTTACGTATTTATTTTCACTCGATACCTGAATCACTTTTTCCAAGAGTCGGGGTGCCCCAAGGTCTAACACAACTCGATTTAGTAAAAAGGCAATGAGAACTTAGGATGCAAGAGCGAGCGAAGCGAGCTCGGGAATTGGGGCACCCCGACTCGGACAGGTTAGGTTCGAAGGGGATGACGGGGGCTCAAGTGAGCGAGCGAACGAGCCCCCGTCATCCCCTTCGTGTTAGATTCCTTTAAACCCTGCAGACAGAAATAGGGGTCCCGCGAAGCGGGGCTCCGTCGACTACGCCTTATTATTATTGTTATATGCTTAATAAAGTTATGCTAAATAATAAAGTTATCTATACTTATAATAAATTTGTAGAAGTGAAAATTCTGTACATTGAAAATATCAAAAAAATAAATGGCAGGGGGTGTTACTAGACCGACACCGAACCCAAAAATGTGATTACAAAAATTTTTGTCTGTCTGTCTGTTTGTTCACGCATCACGCAAAAACTACCGGTTCGATTACGATGAAACTTGGTATAATTATTCTTTAATATCCTGGGCACCACACTGGGTACTTTTTATCTCGGAAAAGTATATACAATAAAAAACAAACTTAATTTTGCGGTTCGATCCCTAGATCGACTACTGTACCAACCGCAAATAATAAGTTTGTCGTAGGTTACGTCACCCGGAGTATTATCTGTGCGACCTTTTTATTCCTTTTAGTTTTTAGAGTTATTTAGGTTTAATTTTATAAGTCGTAGGTATAGATTTTAATTTTATAGTATAGGTAGTATATTTGTTAGTGTACACACGGCTATACATCAAGCTATGCAAATCCAGTATTGGCTGACCGTTTATTGTGAGAAAATATCATACAAAGTGAGGCCAAGACAAACTGGTTTTGTATAGCTTGAAGTGTAGCCGTGCGTACGTAGTGACCGTAGGTTATTTTATAATACTGTTAGGTAGGATTAGTCATTCGTATAGATATTAGTTTTTAGGGATTTTGCTTATTTATTGAGTTTAGATTAGTTATCATCAGAAATATGTTTATTTAGGTAGGTTATTTTTTTTAATTAGGTAGGTACTTAGGTAAAGATATCATATAGGTACCCTCTTAATCACCACTAATGATACACAATTGGTTTTCTATTGTAATCAGCCACAAAGGGCCCGCGAGATGGATGGCATCCTGGGGAAGCACATACATTTTATCCTGTTAGCACGTTCCCGTGGCATAATTTCCGACATCCACGCGGGCGAAGCCGCGGGCAGAAGCTAGTGCTTAATAAAGTTATGCTTTAGAATGTTATGCTTAAAAAATGTATGCTTTAGAATGTTATGCTTATTCATTATTATGATTAGAGAAATTATGCGTAAAAAAATTATGCGTAAGCCGTTATGCGTAAATAATTTATGCGAAAATATAATTAGGACAAACAAAAGTATGCCAAGTTATATTAGGTCTTAAAATTTTATGCAAATGAATAGGGAACCTTATGGGGAATAAAACCCACGAGAGTTTTTGCTCCCCGTATTTTATCTGGAAAAGGTACCAGTGTGCAAACTATAACCATGAATTCAGCACATGATTTTAAGCCCGCTAGCGTAGAAATATTTAGTCGGTTATCAAAAAAAAAAAAAAGAAAACAACTGTTTCATAGAAAAGTGCAATACCGACGCGGTCAAAATGTATGGCAGAGCAAATTTTTTTTAATAACTAATGGAAAATTTCAACCCACGTGGTTTTAGAATCATTCATGGTTTCAGTTTGCGCACTGGTTAAAAATGTATCCTGTATATACAAACTAAGTCTTTGTGCTCATACACACGTGTCAAGGACAGAGACAACTGTAGCTGTCGACAACGTGCAAGCTCGTATATTTGAGCACCGTACTCAAATATACACGAGCGGGACCGCGTCGTCAACGGCAGCCACCGACGCGTCTACCGGTAGCTGCCGTTAACACTCGTCGACGACTGTAGTTGCCTCGGCCGTTGGTGCGTCTCACTCGTGTGTATGCACGATTTTTGGTCTCATTTGGTCTAAACCAGAAAAAAGGTCATCATCATTATGATCAACTTTTATGAAGGAATCAAATCGCGAAAAATATTTGCCGTTCCGTAGGCACATTTGTGTTCACATAAATCGACAAAATGTAGGGAACAGTTGATTTTTATCGCGATTTCAGCGTCGGGTTCACAGTAAAAGTTATTTATAATGATGAGTACAGTGAACCCTCACATTTTTTTAGGTAAACGACAATAGCGCTCGCGGCAACAAATAAGGTTCAAAATATCAATGCGTTTGATGTTACTTGAATCGAATGACCACTAAAATAACAGTCGTTCTGCAGTTTTAATTAAATTAAAAAAGAAATGCATGTCTCAGTGGAATATTTTTTCATATTTCTTCAGTTGATTTTATTATCTATATATATAAAATTCAAAGTCCTGACTGACTGACTGATATATCAACGCACAGCCTAAACCGCTGGTCCTAGAGACCTGAAATTTGGAGGGTGTGTTCTTAGTGAAGAGTAGGGGGTGGAATTTCGACAAACCCTTTCTTAATAGATAAGAAAGGGTTTTTCGAAATTCCACCCCTAAGAGGGTGTAATTTGTTTGTATGGAAAATGTTATTCCTTGAGTTAATAGACTTGAAACTTGGCACCAACACTAATCTAAGTAAATTATGAAGTTTGCCATTTTATGTTTTTCTAAACTACCCCCTAAAAGAGGATTGGGGGGTTTCAAAGTTTGTATGGAAGAATTTTAGCGCGCGGTCCGATTATCTCGAAACTCACTATTTATACCTACGATCGAAAGTAACGAATAATGTGTATCAGAGTTTTTCGAAAATTACTCCTGACGGGCTGAAAAGGGGTAGTCAATTTTACAGGGGAGGATTTTACAGCATGGCTTGATTAACTCGAAAATTAGTATGAATAATCTTTGAGTCAAGTTATGAATACATCCCAAACGATTTTTTTAAATTCCACCCCTGTGAGGGTGAAAAGCGGGGATACAGTTTATATGAAAAATCTTCTTCATTAGGTTAATAAACTTGAAACTTTTCAAGAATACTCGCCTAAGTAAGAACTAAAGTTTATCATTAAAACATTTTCAAAACTACCCCTCAAAGGGGGATATAGGGGTGTTGAAGTTTATGTGGAAGAATTTTAATGCGCGGTCCGATTAACTCGAAACTCGGTATTAATACTTTTGACAGGAAATAATTAATAATAACTATGTAAAGTTGGTCAACAATTGACCCCTGATGGGGCAAAAAGGGGTAATTCGATTTATAAGGGGAGGATTTCTACTTGAAACTGTATGTTACATTTTCACACCTAAACCACTGAACTTCTGATTTGGCAAAGAGATAGATGGCATCTTGGGGAAGGACATACTTTTTATCCTGGTAGCATGTTCCCGTGGGATAATTTCCGACATCCACGCGGGCGAATCCGCGGGCAGAAGCTAGTTATTACATAAAATATGATAGTTTACGCTCAACATTATGAGAATAGTGCGACGAAAAAAAAATTTTTGAGGTCTGTTTTACGATTGCTTTATCATGATACTATTTATTTTTTATGAAATATTTCTAAGTAAGTATTTTCTTTGAACATTTGACAATACACAGAAAAGGCTAAGCAGATTGATTGGTTGTAAGACAATACAAATCGCATTTGGTTAGCCACGACATAAAAATGATCTTCGAATTCATTCTTGCAAAAGAAAATCTGGTTTGTCATATATTTATTTATGGGTTAGCCAAAGTTTTTTTAAAAACGGTTTTAGTTTACCAGTTTATGAAATATCCATACGAAGATGTATAGAAAAAAAAACTGCCTAAACCTCCTTATTTCTTTATTGAACCATCAAAGGGTTTCCCATCCAGGCACAACTTACCTTGGCCTACTTGGAAAACCTTAAATAGACTTTGTACTCAAGTAGGCCGCAACAAGGACAAGACAACCTCCACAAGTGAGGGTCCACGGAAGGCCAGACCTCCGACGTGTATGAGGCGTTTATCCACAGACAATCGCATACTTCCCATCTTGCACCGCATGCCTTGTCACACATGAGGACCTAAAGTTCATTTTTTAATCCCAGATACTAATCTGACGTACATTTAAGTCTTTTGTGTTTGCGTTTTTTTTTGGATAGAAATTTGACATTAAACCTGTCAAATTTGTATCTGTTCATTTATGCGTCAGCGAACAGGATCCGTGTTGCTGAATTTTGGGCCAAACAAATTTAAAAAACGATTTTGTATAAGAAGACGAAAACAAGTCTAAAGCATCAATTTATTCGATAACAACAATAAAAATGCTTAAAAACAAAACAACAACCAAAAGATCGAGGCTAAACTACTAAAGTCTCAACCTTGATCTAAACTTACAAAAACAGAACGTATTAACGGTTCAGCTAATCAAATTAGTAGGCAATGGATCTATTCGTCACGAAGTTACGATATAAGGGAGAAGTCGGCGACGATAAAACAACAACACAGTGCCCCAGTGTCTATAAAAACCTTGGAGATATACGGTTAGGGCTGGCAAGTATAAATATTTGTTTTTCTTTACTCAAAAGTAAACTCAAAGCACTTATGTCAGTTAAACCATTTACAGGCACTTTTGAATGGTCAAGGAGTCAGTCGTAGACCGGTGTCCTAACAGTGGGAACATTATAGGCTGATGATTAAGGTGTCGGTCAGTCAGAAAAATATGAAGCTATAGTTTGACCGAAACTGCTGTACCGCACCTTAGGAAAGCGCGGCGAGGCGGGAGGAATGCGCTGCGAGGCGGGGGGCGGGACGCCACGAGCGATGACGAATGAGCGGCCTGCACTGCCCCCCGTCTCGCCGCGCACATACCGAAGACGCAGTACAGCGGTTTTGGTCAAACTATAGTTGCCCATTCCAAAGCGTGTGGAGAAGAACGGGCAAGAAACTCCAGACACTCTTTTAAATTTTATTGTTACAATAATATTAGTGCTTATTTGTTTGTGCTTATTGTTGTTAGTGGTTAGTTGCTGATAATATGACTATATTCAAAGATTAGCATAATCAGCCTATAATGTTCCCACTGCTGGGACACAGGCCTCCTCTCGGTGAGAGGAAGTGGGCCGTAGTCACAGTAGGCTCTGTACGGGTTGGTAGTAGTCACATGTCTACGAATTTTTGGTTCTAGGACATGTCGGTTTTCTCGCAATGTTTTCTCGTAACAGTTTTCCGCGTCAAAAGATGGCCGCGTTTCTGTTTCTCTGACACACGACGTCGCAAAGACTAAACTTGCCTTGATTGCTTTGGAACACCTTAAACGGGATGAATGAACTCACTCTTCTCAGAAGATCACTTTTCACACTACAAACCAGTACGGTGAGAGCAAATATTTTACGATGATTTAAACCTTTCGCTGTACTATGGCTTAGGTTTAAAATAAATTATAGGTAATTCAAATACAGTTACTGGGTTGTTGAGGCTAGATAGGCAGTAGCTATAAGTAAAAATCATAGCCGTTGTTGAGTAAAAATATTCATATATTCGGTTAGACTGCAAGCTTTTTGTTAGGTTTTTTTTTGTCTGTCACGAAGTGTCAACAATAAAATTGAGGTTTTCTGGTTCTTGTAAATAGTGACGTAAATAAGATCAGGGGCCTTTGCAAGTTGGCTTCAGCTCCTTCCAAATATCCGGAACCCGAGGGTCCCGAGATATGTCATAGACATCTTGAAAGGTAAATTTTTGGAGGAAAAAGAAAAAACAAAGCGGTTTCGTCAACCCTACAATGAAGAAACGTTTTGAGACAGTCTGACGAGATTTAAAGGTATATTGGGTTTATGTAAATGTGTATTACATTGCAGCGTAGTAAAACGGTTTTTATTCGATGCAGCCGAAGTGATGATTTTTATATTAGTTGAGACATTCGCAACAACTGATGAGAATTGTAGGTTATGTGTATTTGTTCTATGGATTCTCGATTAGAATTTTTAGAAGTCCGTAAATGTTAGCGATAACCAATAGAAGAAGTGATAAGGCTGAAGAATGATCTAGAAAAGCTACTTCCTTAGAAGGCGCTTATAAAGTTTTTTTAAGTTCCCTGTGCCCATAATTTGGCTGCACCGGAAAGAGAGAGGAGGAACCCGTTGGATGCGAGAAGCACAGAACCGGTCGAAGTGGAGGTACTTGGGGAAAGCCTATGTCCAGCAGTGGACGTCTTTCTGCTGATGATGATGATGACATTTTGGCTGGCCTTATTTTCGTATCAAAACATCGATTCCCAGGTCGGGCGAAGTATAACTGAGGTTTTCCATTAGGAATGTCTTAGTAGCAAACCGGAGTGTGGTTAAATGCCCATACATACATATCATAATCAGCCTATAATATTCCCACTGCTGGGACACAGGCCTCCTGTCTGTGATAGGGAGTGGGCCTTAATCCACCACGCGGGGCTAGTGTGGGTTGGTAGATATCACATGTCTTCGAATTTTTTGGTTCTAGGACATGCCGGTTTCCTCACGATGTTTTCCTTCACCGTTTAGAGAGGTGATGAAATAATTTACACAAAGTAAAGCGGTCGTAGATTCGAACCCAAACGGTTCGAATCTACGACCGATGTAAGTTTTTTTTTTTAATCGTTGTTGCACCACTAGGAATAGGAATTTCTCCTGTATCGTGGGTGCGTTTACAAACATTTAAACTCATGTACACAAACAGCCAGACCCGGAACAACTACTTGTAGGCCATACAAATATTTGTTCCGTGCGGGAATCGAACTCGCGACACGCAGCGCAACAGTCAATCGCTTAACCACTGCGCCAACCGTGCCGTCAAAAGTCATAAGTCACGGTTGTTACCACTGAGCCACTACTGCTCTTCAGGGTTTATGCCCGTTTGATGGCAATAGGCTCGCCCACTATTTCATAGGCTTTAAACACAACTGACAAAACGTGTGTGGGTGTACTTCTCTGCCTCACCCTTCGGGGAACACACGCGTGTGGTGTGAGATATCTTTTGTAACAACAATGCATTTCATATGGAGTTTGCTTGTGGCTAAGTAGTCGCACAGGTCGATCGATCAGGTTAAGCTACGGTTGCCGCGGTTGGTCCGTGGACCATCTTTACTTTTTTTTTTTCAGTATGGAAAATCATCAAATGACTCCTCCCGCTCTGGTTGGAGCAGAAGGGAGTGTCAGACTCTTACTGACTAAAACCCACCCGTGTTCCTTCCTTAGCCCGTTATGTTCCAGGGCAGCGGTAACCCCTTCGGACAATCCCGCTACCCTGGCAGGGTCTTTACTTAACAAGACCCCTCCGTACCTCGGAATGCACGTTAAGCCGTTGGTCCCGGCTGTCATTCGTGGATCTTTGACAGTCGTTACTGGTCGTCCGAAGCCCGAAAATCTGACAACCAGTCTTACCAAGGGGTATCATGTTACCTAGTGACTGGGTTGTGGAGGCCAGATAGGCAGTCGCTCCATGTAAAATACTGGTATTCAGCTGTATCCGGTTAGACTGGAAGCCGACCCCAACTTGGGAAAAGGCTAGGCAGGTGATGATATGGAGTTTTCCAGTTTATATGAGTTCTAATACTTCAAAAATGTCAGTAGGTACCTAGTGACTGACACGACTCCTACATTTATTGGATTTATACATCAATTTAAAGCTTCAAAATTGAAAACATTTTTATAAAATAAACTAAATTTGATTTTGACGGCCTGAAAATCGAATTTATTAATGGACTCTGAGGCTGTGGAAAAGGTTTTTAAAAGGAGCGCTATCTGATGTGAATATTCGATTGAATTGTGTTGTATAATAATATGTCTAGTGTCCTGACGAATGGAAATATGAAAACCGCAATTTTTTTTTTATTTTGTCTCTACTATTAATACTCGTAGACAGCTCACCTCACGCTCATTTCACCTTAGTTTTCATGGCGAGATTTTTACAGAATAGCAATGCAGAGAATTGAGGGTCAACTGATACAATCATGTATAGGCCATTTTTTTTTTGACTGACCTCCATGTAAAATAAAAAAAAGCAAATTGTTTATTGACACAAAAATTTCAACATTGGTACTTAAGTATGGACAGTCTTACGATGTTTGTTACAATATATATGTACTGATGCTGAAACTAGGCCAGGAGCCTGTATTTTGGAAGACAGTGTTCAGTACCCCAGTTGTATGAAGATATTGGTATTGGTAGCTTGTTTTCTTCTCAACGCTGAAACACAGGCCTCCTCTTTGTGAGAAGAAAGTTTGATTCTAGGACATGCCAGCTTCCTCAAACTATTCCTTGTCACCGTTTTGAGAGCAGTGGTGTAGAAATAAATTGTACAGAGTAAAGTGCATGCCTACCCGGAGTCAAACCCACTACTTGGAAGCGGAGGCCGGTACCACTATTACTACAGCTTTTATTACGAAGACTCATTCTTCTTCTTCTTCTTCCTGGCACTGGCACGACTGTATTTCAGATCTTGTTGGCCCAAAACTTCGCCACGTCCACGGCGTTAGCGCAGCAGTGGCAGCGCCGAGGTCACTTTGACTGCATGTTTTGGGACACAGAAGGCGGGATAGGAGTTGGAGCGTAGTTTGCGAGATAGCTCCATATCCACACCCTGCTGCCGTTCCATCAAGGTAGCCCCACTTTACCAGGTTCGGGTTGCATCAGCCCACTGGTGTACGGAGATGGTTCAGGGAGTTCAAAGACCACGAACGGTTACACGTAAACTTGTTCTCACGAGATAACAAGTTTACTTACACAAGCATTAGGTTGCTTAGCTTGGGACTAGATGGCGCTGTGTGAAATGTCCAGGGATATTATTATTATTACTTAAGCTTTACGACATCCAAGATTATAGAGAAATTGGTCTTTCCTTTGGCAAATACCACGACCAAAATATCCTTTTAGATCAAATATAATTATTATTGCTGTATTTGGCTTGAAACTGCATTCCTTATCTTGTCTTGGCACCGTTTGGGGTTAACTTCGGCTTCGAAATAGGACATATATTTTAGTCTCTCCCATTAAAACAAGTCCCTCGGAAATCGAAAATTGATGTTGGTTCATTTATAATCTCGCAACTGGTGCTATGTTGAAAATGCTCCATGCTGACATAAGACTCTATCATGTTTAATCAGCGGGGTACTTGCGTAACACACTAACACTAGGGGCTTTCATTTTGACAGTTCATCAACATTCATTGTTCGAAACAATTTTGAAGAGCCCGTGGCTAAATAATAACAGCCACACTTCGCTTGCTGCGGTTGGTCTGTGGATGGGTGAGAATCTTTACATACCGAGACCCCTCCGTGCCTCGGAAAGCACGTTAAGCCATTGGTCCCGGCTGTTATTCACGGATATTTGACAGTCGTTACGGAAGAAGACCGAAAGTCTGACAACCAGTCTTACCAAGGGGTATCGTATTACCCAGTAACTGGGTTGTGGACGTCAGGTATGCAGTCATTCCATGTAAAATACTGGTATTGAGCTGCATCCGGTTAGACTGGAAGCAGACATAGTTGAGAAAAGGCTAGGTAGATGAGTTCATCAACATTCATTGCGTTATGTACGTTGTTGAGCAGACAAACTTTTCTAACATAATTATGAAGCAATAGATTAGCAATATTTTTCAAAATTATTCAGATTGTTATTGCTAGTGTACTACGCATTTAGGGTGCAAAATTTAATAGTGAAGACATCCTAAAATCACAGACAGATTGCTGTCACTAAAAACCAGCGCAGGGGCTCTTTCTCGCATATGGCCTTAGCATTATGCTGAGCGATGGCCGTTTTGCGTGGACGGGACGATGTTTTCCCCAACATGTTATTTTTTTGAAGTGAAAACTTCTTTAGCTGTGTTGTGCACTTTTTTGTGATGGATAAAAAATGTTAAACTCGCGTCAGGACACGTGACCTGATCGAAAATTCGTAAGACAGAGGGAGAGTAGACTGCATTCCAAAATATCAAAAAAGCACAACGTTAATATTCAAGTTTTCACTTCTGCCGGCACTCCCGGAGTGCAATCCGTTTTTTTTTTGTGTTTGTATTCTTTTTCTGCGTCATGTTTACCGCAAATCAACGTATGCTCTTTCCTTTCTTTCTTTCAGATTTTCTATCAAGAAAAGTCAGAACAAGCATGTTAACCTCGTGTTGGAAACAAATGAATCAATATTTTTTTTATTTCATTCAATTCTCGACTAATTATTATTAGTCTTTCGAAATAACAATTTCATTACAATCATGTTGACCTTTACCATCAGACTAACGAAACGAATATAGATCCAAATTAAATTGTGATCCCTCCTCTTTGAAGGTGACTCAAAAGTACAATATTCCCTTCGTCCTACGAGAAGATTGATTCTAAACAACAGCTCTCTTTATTAACGACATAGATTGTACAGCCACAAAATAGTGCAGAAGGTCGGCTCCATACAACTGCAACGAGGGGAAACGATCGCACACGTAGACACGATTCATGTACAGGTGCATAAATAAAATAAAATAAAAAAAATAAAATAATAATAATAAAAAATAATAAATAATATATAAAATTTCAGTTTCAATTTCAATTTTTTTAAATTTTTTTCAATTTTTTTTTCATTTTATAATATATATAATTTCTTGCCAGTGAATTTAAAATAATAAGTAGAAAAATAAAACTTGTAAAAAAAATTTTGTAAAATTGTAAAAAAAAAACAGGTGCATACACTAGAGCATTTCCGTGTGATGTAACATGCTTTTAAATGGTACCTATATTACAAGCAAAAGCACAATTTCACAAAAGCGACTAAATAGGACTAAAAACTAAAGGTTCCGCACGACTAGGCAAAATACGCCGACAAAAACGCGTTTCTTGTATCAAATTAGTCTTTACGGTCAACCTATTACGGTTCATGAGATACAGCCCGCTGACAGACAGATGGACGGACAGTAGAGACTTAGTAATAGGGTTCCGTTGGCATCATGCACGCATGTAATGTAACGTTACGGCTAGTGAGCATTAATCCGTAACATTCCTTTCTATTTTGCGTTAATTCTTTGTTGAAATATCGGAGCTGCAGGCGTGTGCTGCTCGATGAAATGTTACACAAATTCGCTCGTTTGTTTGCAAAATCGAATTGTAACAAAGCGTCGAGTGTCGTGCTCATTGTTCGATTCGTGTAAGGGTGATACATTGAAGCGGCTCGACGATTTGTTACAAGTAAATGTCCCACTGTCCCTCCACTGTCAATGTGTCTGTGTCCTATACTGTCCCTCTTTCTCTGTAGTCTATACTCACCTTCAAGCGAGTTCAGGCGCACTGGTGACTAAGGCTGAATTTAGTGCTCAACCGATGGTCAGCGCTGACATCGGTCGAACGTAGCTATATCATAGAAAACTTATGAACAACTACAGTGCAGCGCTGATGAATCGCTACGCGCGAACAGCTCCGTTGCCCTGACGAGGACCGTCGGTCGAGCTTGTCGGTTGGACGTATGCCGATCGATTGATGTGCTATGTTAGTGCAATGTTGGCCGAACGACCGACGCAATATCGCGAACAAAAATGAACATCGATACCGAGCGTGTTATTTCTGAGGAGCGTCTTTTTCCGCCGTTGTGGGACTTCTCTTGCGAGTGTTGCCGACAGCTGAGCACTAAACGCTCGGTCGCGACCGCATCAGCGCGTACGGTACGCTCTGACCATCAGTCGAGCACTAAATCCAGACTGAGATTCACTAGAAATTGTCGTACGTACGCGTCTGGGTTCCTTATCCATTTGCATAAAATTTTAAGACCTAATATAACTTGACATACTTTTGTTTGTCCTAATTATATTTTCGCATAAATTATTTACGCATAACAGCTTATGCATAATTTTTTTACGCATAATTTCTCTAATCATAATAATGATTAAGCATAACATTCTAAAGCATAACTTTATTAAGCATAACAATAATAATAAGGCGTAGTTGACGGAGCCCCGCTTCGCGGGGCCCCTATTTTTGTCTGCAGGGCTTAAAGGAACCTAACACGAAGGGGATGACGGGGGCTCATTCGCTCGCTCACTTGAGCCCCCGTCATTTCCTTCAAACCTAACCTGTCCGAGTCGGGGTGCCCCAATTCCCGAGCTCGCTTCGCTCGCTCTTACATCCTAAGTTCTCATTGCCTTTTTACTAAATCGAGATGTGTTAGACCTTAGGGCACCCCGACTCTTGGAAAAAGTGATTCAGAATCGAGTGAAAGTATATACGTAAAAATAACTCAAATTTGTTTCCGTTATTTCTATTAATTGTATGCCTAAATATTATTATGCTAATAATCATTAGGCCTAGTAACGTTTTGCGAATTAAATTTATGCCATAACAAATTAGCCTTTAAGATAATTATGCTAACATAAACTGTATGCCAAAAAAAATATGGCAAAGTATTATTATGGCAAAACAAATTATGCCAAAATCGTTATGCCAAAGTATATTAGGAAAAAGAAGATTATGCGAAAAGAAGGGATCCCACGCGTCTATGCTTGGGTGCGGCTGTTTTTGTTGCATGGAGCTGACTTTCTGTACTATTATTCTGTGGTACACACTTCCCTGTAATATCCGGGGCAGAACAAAAAGATACCGCACCAATCTCCCTTTGTTTTCCTTTCCTATTGATTGCCACAGTCATAACAGCGTGTATTATGATGATGAGGGAGACCTTTGCAAGATCCTTTATTAAAAGCTGGTTTTGTATTATAGGTATTGTCCTTTTTGAATTCTCTGAAGAAATATTTGGATAATTTGCCGCGGTCGTGGTTTCGAACCCGGGCAGGCGTTTTATTTTCTGTTAATAATTTCATGCTCTTAAAATTGTGAAGGAAACCGGCATGTCCTAGAATTAAAAATTCGAAAACATTTGACATCTACCATGTGGCATTGGGCCCAACCGGTGGATTACGGCCCACTCCCTCTCTAAGAGAGGAGGTCTGTATCCCAGCAGTGACAACATTATAGGCTGATTGTGCTTACGATTGCAGCTAATAATAGATGTTTTGAAGATGTCTTTAAAGATCAATTATTTATGTCGGACGGGTCAGCAGCTGCTATTGTATATTTACCAGCAGTTCTTTCTTGTCCTTATGAATTATATGCGTCTAGTGTGTAATATCTAAGTACAGCCAAGGAGGGTGTTTACAGGGTAGCGGGATCGTCCAAAAGGGTTACCGCTGCCCTGGAACATAAAGGGCTAAGGAAGGAACACGGGTGGGTTTTAGTCAGTAAGAGTCTGACACTCCCTCCTGCTCCACCCAGAGCGGGAGGAGTCATTTGATGATTTCCCATCCTGAAAAAAAAAAAAAAAAAAGGAGGGTGTTTAAGAAAATTGTCACCTACTTCAATTTTTTGCCGTTTTTTAAGTAAGTCATACTACTGTAAAAGAATGGCAGTTGTGTGTCATCAACTCAGCCTATCGCAGTCCACTACTGGATATCGGTCTTTACCAGATGGCGCTACAACACCTTATCCTCCGCCTTCCGCATCCAACCTATCCCAGCCATCTTATTAAGGTTGTCAGGACCATCTAGCTGTCAATGGGCGTCGCACATTACGCTTGCTGATAAGCGGTCTCCACCCCAGGATTCGCCTGCTCCACCGGTCATCGAGCCATCTATAAACATGGCCAGCCCACCGCCATTTCAGTTTGCTTACTTTGTCAGCTATGTCGGTTACTCCGGTTCTTTTCCGGATAACTTCATTTCTGATTTTATTCTTCAAAGAAATTGCGAGCAAGCAGTTGTTACACACAAGTTGTGTGTAACAACTGCTTGCTTGCAGTTTCTTTGAAGAAGGAAAATTCATTTTTAAACAAATACAATTACACTACAACAACAACCACAAACAACAACAATAACAATTTAATTCGCTTAAAAATTAATTTTCCTGACTTTTCATGCCCATAGTATTGCCGATAGTACACAAACAATACTAATATTCAGTCGCAAAGCATCATATCAAATCAAAATCAAAAGTCATTTATTCAAACTGAGAATCAGCACTTTTCGAACGTCAAAATTACAAAAGACAGTCCCCCAAAAACGCCCGCCCTTCGCCACTTCCTAGTGCTATCGCTGGGAAGAAGAAGTGGCGGAACAAACTCCCCAGCAGCACAGCTGTCTGTTCAGTTAGAATATAGTTAGTTGCATGTATACAATACTAGGAACCTATGTTCAGTAATGAACATTACAAGAAGCTTAAATTATTTGCCATATTATGTCAGCTAGCCACGCCAATATACCAACAAATATAATAAAAACTATACGTACTCAAGCTAAAAAATAATTAATTAAAATAAAAACTCACTACCTAAATAAAAGCCTCCAGGCATAAAGGGCGTGACAGCTTACACATTTATGCGTTGCTGGGTTCGTCACCTAGCTGTCACTTGCAGTCACAGATGATGAACTAGGACCATCGATGTGAAATAAATAAGTGAGTTAATACTAATAACAGTAACCTGTCAGTACCTAAGCTAATTCTGGAGAAAGAACATGAGCATTGTCTTGAGTTAATTAGGCCGACCAACTATTCTTATCGTGTAAGTAGTCGTTGATGGAATAGTAAGCCTTTGAACAAAGGTTGGATTTTACTTGAGCTTTAAACGCATTAAAAGGCAAGTCTAGCAAAGAAGAGGGTATCTTGTTATAAAAGGTTATACCAAGCCCAACAAATGAGTTATGAACCTTATGAAGACCGATATTTTTCAAATTCAGCCAGTCTAAAACAGAACAGCAATTCCAATTTCAAGCTCTAAACTCGCAGAATAATGCTACAAATTCAAGATGTCTGCTTTGAATTATCGCCATTCGTTTTCTCTCCTAAAATAAGGCAGCCGTACGTGTTACGATTGCACCTGCCATATTCACCATATTCCACGTTTCCGTAACCAGTGAGACGGCAAACCGCAGAATTTACATGGATTCCACTGAGGATGTAACTTCCCAATTCCATCAGCCTTCCCACGCACACATATACAGCCATCGTCTATATAAAATTCAAGTAGGAATTACGGGGAGTCTCATACCTCCCACTCACATCGCCTACCAGTTTTTAATAGAGGCATCATTGCCAACATAATCATCATCACCATCATCACATGCCTAGCCTTATTCCAACTATGTTGGAATCAGCTTCCAGTCTAATCGGATGCGGCTGAATACCAGTATTTTACACGGAGCTACTGCCTAACTGACCGTCACAACTCATTTAATGGGTAATACAATATACCTTGGTAAGACTGGTTTAGACTTCCACAATATTGTCTGAATAATATGTTCTAAAAAACTTAAAAGATTTTTGTTCGATGAAGCCTATTACTGTGTAACTGAGTAATTTCAGGATAAAAAGATTTTTCAATAAATTTTATTAAATCTGTAAACTTGATATCAGTTCTTAATTTTATTTTGTTTATTTTTCAATTTTGTTTTTCGTTTTATTGTTCTGTATTTTGACTACCAAAAGGTAAAATATTATGGTGATACCAAAATTGTAATATACCGTTGTAACATGGTTTTATAACATCGACATTTATTCATTTATTTACAAAATTAAGGGTAAAAAATTTCACATATTGTTTACCTATATTAATTTGTAAATAAATGATGTAGAATTTGAACATTTCCGCTATAAACACAATGAATTTTGCGCATGTGTGCGTGCATTTTGCAGTAAAAATGGCAGTTCAATACCAGTAGTGCTAGATGGGCAGTGCCCATGCACGGTACTACAAACAACAGTCTACGAACAACATCAGATATGCAGTGATAGATGTCTAGCAACTTGTTTGTGCAATTCTGCTAAATGCTGGATACAGTGCTTGTGGTAGGAATTTTGCTTCACGTGCTTTCAAACCTCGAACAGAATGTTTGAACGAGAGTTGGTACAGTTCTGATTTTGTTTCGTCGAACCATGAATTAAGGTTAGCTGGTGTAAGGTTATCATGGCATCGTCTACGTATAAAGTTTTAAACGTTAAATTCGTTTTTAATGATCATGGTTTTCTTTATGGTTCGAATTTTAAAAAGGAAGAATTTAAATAAAACTTTTTGTTATAAATAATATGTCGCACCAGTAAGCCGTAGATTAAGAAACGTCTAACATTTATTACAAGATGGCGGTAGTGAGGTCATTCCATCTGTCGGTCGGCTGTCACTGTCCAGTAATGTCATTTAAATAAGGAAGTGTCATTGTTTTGACAAGTGCGAATAGGGTGGTCATTCTGCCAGAGAACGTGCGTGTGAGCTGATAACCTCGTAACCTCCATCCTTTTCCATCGCGGATATTCGTGATTATTTTGATTTAAAAAAATTGTGAAGATCAACGCTATCTGTTCGTGGTATTATTTCCTGTTTTGTGAAGATGTACGAGAAGGAAGGCTTGCCCGAAAGAACATCCCTTTTTCCTCTCCGTCAAATACATAAATATTAAACTACGATGGCAATAAATTGGTGCTGATTTTTAACACATTAGATCAGAAGGGCAATTCTCGTAATTTAAAACATTCAAAATCAAGTTGCAGTCTTCTCGGCTACAAACAAATGTCAAAAATTTGTCAAAATGTAGGGAAATTAGACGTATTTTTGACAGATGAGACTGAGATCAGACTGTGAACGTTCTTAAAATTATTTATTATTTTTTTCATAACTTGGATACCTTCGCCTGTCGCCCGGTACCAGGTTGTCGTTGAGTTTCGGGACACCCTGTATATATAGTTTAAGATCCTGGGTTCGATTCCCAGGTCGAGCAGAGTGTTATTGGGTTTTGTCGTCAGGGATTTCTCACTAGCAGCCCGGAGTCTGAATTTGCTCCCCCGGTTGACCTTCTAGTAAACATACCTGGCGAAATGTGGGTATCCTATTACACCTGTGCCTAACCTTTCGATGGTTACAGGTGTGATGTTATGTTGAGAATCTATTTTTAATACATTCTGGTTTGCCTAGCTTTTAGTCAGCCTATAAATACTTAGATAGCCTGGTCTAGATAGAAAGTATTTCTCGTACTTGCCACTAATATTTTGTCTAACTACCTTACATACGACTGTTAAACCTAGAACTATGCATCAAAATCTATTCTCTCTATTATATTGTTAATATCTGGATGCATTATGATAAACCAGATTTCCGGTGACTGACAAGTTATGCAATATTTTCTGTGCAAACAATTTTATAATGAATTCTGAAATAATTAAATTGACTAACGCATATTTTGGTTAATAATTCAGAAACAACATCTGGTGGGGATTTCTGAAAAAAAAAAACCAATCCCCATTGGTGGGGATTTGTCAATGGGGATTTCTGGAATAAACCCTCGTTTTTATGCCAATCAAAATTAAAGTCACGGTCTATATGTATCGAAGAAAAAAAAAAAAAAAAAACAAAATTAGAAATCGAAAGACACTGCAAACCCAAACGAAAACACTACTTGTAAAAAAACCATCTCCCCTAGTTTGAAATGAAAGAATTCGCTTCACAAATCCGGCCTGTGATTGGGGTTGTTGTCTACAATGCGTCCGGGGACGGCCGGACGCCGGACGTGATCGATGATGGCGTGTTGGGATGGTTTGGTCTAAGCGAGGTACTTTTGGAGTTTTGTAAAGGAACCTTGGATAAATTGAATGCCTGGTGATTGAAGCGTTTATAGAAGACGATGGTGCAAAATCGGGACCCCTTGAAGGGTACCCCTTGGATGGGTCCAAGGAAGGTAATAAAGGAGTTTCGTTAAAGGTGGTTGAAGGGTGTTAGATTAAAGGGAAAGGTGAAGTCATCAACAGCGTTAACTATGCTGTATTTTCATTATTATTTTATTTATTAAAACGGACAAATGTTTATCCTACCGACTATTCGAACGTATATCAGCCTAGCCTTTTTCCAACTATGTTGGGGTCGGCTTCCAGTCTAACCGGATGCAGCTGAATACCAGTATTTTACATGGAGCGACTGCCTATCTGACCTCCACAACCCAGTTACTGGGTAATACGATACCCCTTAGTAAGACTGGTTGTCAGACTTTCGGGCTTCTGACTACCCGTAACGACTGTCAAAGATCCACGAATAACAGCCGGGACCAACGGCTTAACGTGCTTTCCGAGGCACGGAGGGGTCTCGGTATGCAAAGATGGTCACCCATCCACAGACCAACCGCGGCAAGCGCAGCTTAACCTGATCGATCGACCTGTGCGGCTGTTATTATTTAGCCACGGGCCCCTACTGACTATTCGAACGTATGACACTAAAAATCAGCGTCAGGCGGTATACCTTGCGTTGTCATCTGACAGTATGCTGAGCTGACGCCCCTTATTTTTTTATTACAAGCACTGCTTTCTTACCGTTTTTTTTATTAGATTAAGGGGTTTTTATTGTAATGCCAATAAATCCATTTTTTTCTTTTGTAATATTATGATTGAATTAAAATCATTTCTCACTACAATAGTTCGTACATATTTAGATAATACCATCTACTCCTCTAATTCTCGCTTATCGTTCGAGTTACACGAGAATAGTTTTAGATGTTGTGAAACAACCTGACTGGAAAGTTGATAGTGGGGATCACTTATTAACGACGCAGAAACGTTTTCGTAGAAATGTCTTATCTGCTGCCTGGCACACACAATACAATCGCGTTCTTAGAATTTGTAACGTTCTAACTCATCTATATTAAAGCTAGTTTACATTTAAAACTAATGTCGTGAAGCAGTAGCTTCACTGTTTTACAAATTACAAATTGGTTTCGAGGAAACGTTAATAAAACCACGTTTGTTGTGTCTGCTGAAGTTTGTCTTTGAATTTAAACTTTACACAGGAAAATTAATTGAAGCACGCGGTGAACGAACTTTGCATTTCTCGCTGTTTGCTTATCTTTTGGACTTACATCTACACGTGCTAAGTAAGGAGTATGAAATAAAGCATTACGTTGTACAGGAACGTTACGTCAGTTATCTGTCATACAGGAAAGCTTACACTTACAATTTAATAGCTTCTACCTTTGTAACATTTCAAAATATTACGATTTGTGATCTAGATTTCTTTGCGATTAGTATAGCCGCTTATTTCAAATTAAGTCTTTAATTTTAATTGAATTTCACCACTATATGAATTTTAAAAGGTACCAATATGTGTAAATAAGACTAAGGGCTGATTTTCACATCGCCAGATAACTTTTATTCGAGGAATAAAATTGACGCTTGACAGTTTTTGTATGAAATAACTGTCAAAGTTTCAAAATTATTCCTCGAATAAAGTTATCAGATCAAATCAGATGATTGAAAAATCAACCCTTAGTGTTAAGAGTTGATAAGGAAAGATAGAGTGGACCGATTTGTAATATGCAAAGCTATAAGTCAAATTAAGCTTAGGCCGGCCAACAAATATTAATCAGCAGTCATTTCAGAGTTCACTTTCATCATCATTATAATCGTTTACCTTTTCATCTTACCTTTTAAATACCTCTAACTAAAATATATCCGTTATATCATGCCACGTTTCGACACAAAGTCTTCAAGTCATTTTGCCAACACTTTGACAAAGTAGTACCTAATGCTGTAACGACGCAAATCTAACTAGATACGTTTACGTATTCCAGTCTATTGTAGTATTGTCAACTCTGAGCTAGTAATGGTTCGTTCAGATGGAGAATGATTTTAGGGAATTTGTATACAGGGTTAGTTTTCAAAGACCAGTCAAATTTAAGGATGTGGTACAGACCATCAAACTGAACAACTTTCTCCATGGGACAAATAGCGTAATCGCGAATAAAAATTCAGCCGTAACTAATATTTTGTAACAATTTAATCATTTAAAAGAGAAGTTCTTCCCAGAGAGAGAGTTTCTTGCCCATTCTTCTCCATAGGTACATACTACGCTTTGGAATGCACAACTAGCTTCATGTTTCTGACTGACCGAACCCTTTGAGAAATCTAAAGTGCCTGTAATTGATTTATTTGAATATAAATGCTTTGAATTAGAGTTTGAGAAGGGAGATAACCACGATTTTCACGCCGCGGCGGGGAGATGATTCATTCTAATCACTAAGTTCAGGTTTCCTCACGTAAGTTTATCCATCATAACCCCGCTTTTGCATCCTGGCTAGGATCTTGTTTATCGACGTCGACGACAAAGTTTTGTAAGAGATTTGTCAAAAACATGACACGTTGTTTCAGACATATTGTTTACTATTTTTTTTCCTTTCTTACAAGTTTTTTGTTGATGTTTACCATAGAAATGTAAATGTAAACGGTACATAATATGATGCTGGATTCCTCAAGTTTTCGTAATTGCCCCTATCACTGTTTGTCTCTGCATCACCAGGTTGACTGGTAAAAAATGCCTATGGCATTAAATCCGCCTTCTGTACATTTCTGTGCTTGAAGTTATAAATAAATAAACAAATACACGAAATTAGGAGACAGAACATGTAGCAAACATGTTTTCTACCTTGTTATAAGCACAGTGTAACTCAGTAGTGTACTGTATTACCTTTAAAAACACAGCATGTCATTGAAAAAGTTATAAATGTCAGGTTTCGAGCCTACCATCCTACTCAGTTATATTTGCATCATTTGATACTGCTTAAATGTACAACAAAACTCAGTAACTTAATTAATAATCTCCTGCGATAAAACTTTCCAAATAATATAAAACTTCTGCCTCCAACAATTCCATCTGAGCCCGCCTGAACGTTCCCACAATAGAACTAAACTTTGAATCACTTAGCGATTCCCCATTAACTTGCTTCTAGTTCGGAGTTATTTCATGACGTCATAATTATTGCCCGCATTCGGGCAATTATGTACGACAATACTGCCAGTAAGGTATGCTGGGTTTTAGATTGTAACAAGCGATTTTGAACTCTATTGTTTTGTGACTAACGGTGAAAGTGGTGTGTGAGTGGATAGTTATATGGACCAATTATTAATGTTGATTTAAGGGAAGCAGTATGTGGAATTAAAGTTGTCAAAAAATAAAAGGCCCGTTTTGACATTTGTCATCGCGACGAACCTAGTGAAGTAACCATACGACTCGTACTCGATACTCACGATAAATCGATTCAAGCTTGTATGAGTATTTGATCGATTTAATTATGAAAGTGCATTGGATTAAAGTTCTGATTAGAAAATTTAACTTAAATTTAATATTGTAGGCATTTTGAAATTATACAATGGTACGAATGGTCAATTTGTCTTTAATTTAATATTTTTAGTTACAATAACATTCACTCAATCATAAAAAAATCAAGAAAAGGCGAATGTGATTGAATCTTCATTCAATCATTTTCTTCGGATGATGAGCCAAAATTGTCAGTTGAGCTATCGGCACCGTAAATACCTGTATAATTATTTCATTTTTAATTCTATTATCAATATTGATGTCTCTGTCAAAATCTTCCTTTATTATTTTCGAGTTTTTTTCTACCACTTTTGCCCAGGCTTCTTTAGTAATTTTGTCACAAGCTTCTTTCAGCAATGTCATTATTTTCTTAGTGGAGAATGGCGGCTTTGTATTGTGGCGAGCTGCGTATCCTTTGACTTGAGCCCAGATCAACTCAATAGCATTTTACTGACAATGGTACGGCGGCGTTCTTATCACTTTGTGTCCATGCTGAAGTACCAATTCATCAATTTTAGTTTTGCAGGTTTATTTTCTTTTACCAGTTCCACCAATTCAGCTTTCAACAATTTCATGTCAGCTTCAAAGCCTTGTCTCTGTAGCCATGCCGCTAAATCAGCCTTTTTGTTTGCTTGAGTAGGTGTGTTATCTATTTGAAATAATTTGAACTGAATGCACTGTTAGGAGAGGTTTGTTAACAAGTTAGTAAATCACTCTGTGAATTTATTTGCGTTCATTTCTTCGTGATATACTTTTGTACTTTTAGACTCAAATGCGAGTAAGGCATCATTCACGAAACCTCCCCCGGGTGATCCGGCGTGGCAGGTTATTAGGCGTCCACCTTTTCCCATTGGCGCTTTTGAGCAAGATGACTTGGTATCGTCCGTCCACGACTGCGGCACGGTATGATTCGAGTTCAGCCAAGTTCATCAATAAATATGACATTGTCCCAATTTGTGATTTTGTTCATCGCCCTCAAAAATGACACTGTGCAAAATTAAATGATATCGTTCCATCATAATTTTCCTCTAAAAAGCCAGGTGTCTCGCTACAGGTACAACTGAGGCTGGTTTTATTGTTACGCGTTCGGCAGCGCCGGCGAAAAGCGCGCGTTTACTGAACGGCGCTGCTCAAGCGCGCGACTTTTAAATGCAACTACTACCCCTACTTTTTTTTTTCAGGATGGGAAATCATCTATCTACGTATTTTTAAAAAAAAGAAATGCTTCTGCGTATTATATATATATATATTATTATATGAATAAAGTAACGTATACAAGATTTTACATTTATTTCTAATTATAAACATTAAAATCATAGACGTCGATTGTTTGAAAGAAAAAAAAAAAATTAACTTTGTAGCAAACCTTATTTTACCCCACCAACGCCACCTAGCATAAAACAGAGACACCACAACATACCGCCACACGTCGATAGATGGCGCTGTCGCATTACGTCACGTTTCTGAATCGCGGTGTCAAGAGTCTCCGAGGTCTAATGACCTCCGCTAGCATATTAAATTTTTGTGAAGACTGAACTAGTGGTGCATTCGTGGACTACGTCCTATTTGGAATAGTCACACGGGACTCCGCTACTAAGTTAGCCTATTCTTAGACTTATTGTGCTTTTTGGTTTAGAGGACCCCTTACCCCCTCCTTCGTCCCTTCTGGGAAAAGGTTGTGTGGATTCGTCCTATTTAATTTGTACGTTGTGTGAAGTAACAATAAATCCCTGTTGACTGACAACCTGGACTTCTTTCTGCCGGAAACGGTGACAACATCAGCTACAAACTGGCGACCAACGGTGGGCCCGACAAGGATCAGCAGAAGTACGTTACTCGTTCAGGCAGAATAACGACGTCATCTGTGAAGACCTCACCTAAAGCGATGTCTGTCAACCTGTCCGACACCCAGTTCCAAACCTTACTGGAGAAGATCTCACCGCCTCGGCAAGGATCCTTCACGACGTGCACCGCCCAATATGACGGGACCAAGAACTCTGAAGTTCTAGAAGCGTTCCTGGCAGCGGTTACAATTTTCAAACAAATTGAAAATATTACGGATACTGATGCCCTTACCAGTATTCCGCTACTGATGAAAGGAGAAGCAGCAATATGGTGGCAAGGCGTGAAGAAATATGTAACTACATGGGAGGCATTCAAGGACCGCCTACGCTATAGCTTTGCTCCTAAGAAACCTGGGTATGTCCTGTATCAGGAGATAGTTGGCGTGAAGCAAGATGCGAATACCTCTACAGAGAACTTTGTAGCCTACAAGCGGATGCTAATATCTCAGCTTCCGGCTCCTGATCCACCTGAGTCTCACCAGCTGGATATGATATACGGGTCACTGAGGAGTAAGATCCAAGATAAAATTCCTCGAAACTCATTCAAGACGTTTGACGAACTATTAAATATTTCAAGAGTCATTGAACAGCTGTGGGATCAACAAGCAAAAGAATCAAGATCCGTGAACACACAAGGCAAACCGCCACCAACAAGCGGGTTGCAGCCGAAGAAAAAGTGTAGTTTTTGCCACTTTATTGGACACCGTGCCGAAGAATGCAGAAAGCTAAAGAAAAAGCAGGAGGAACTCGGAGTCCCAGTCCAACCCCCAGAAGTTTTACGCCCCAAAACTGAACAAACCAGGTCGACACAAGCCCCGTCGCCCTCAACACCTGCAATACGATGCTACGGATGCGGCGCACCAGGCGTAGTTCGCAGCAGTTGTACTACGTGTGCTGGTAAAAAGGAACGGGAGCCACCAGCGGATCTAAAATTTTCTTCCTTTAACTTCCGCCCTGACGTCAGAGCAAGACCAGTGATATATGTGGATATTGATGACATCAAAGGAGTCGCATACATAGATACCTGCGCAAAAACAAGCATTGCCTCATATCAATTATATAACCAACTGAAAGCAAAGGGACAGCAGTTCGTTAGTGAGCACGCCCGGGTCACTCTAGCAGATGGGATAACTAAGTATCAACGTGTCTTGAAAACGGTGGTACCAGTTAAACTAGAAGATAGGATAATTCCTACTTCTTTCATAGTCTTGCCTAAGTCGAAAGATAACCGCACCCTACTAGGGATTGGTTTCCTTCAAGATGCAAAGATGGTGCTGAACTTAGCTCAGTTCACCTGGGAATTCCTTGACAGCCCTATAATCTACGAGTTATACGAGGAGGACTTTGTAGCTTTCATTGATACCGCAAGCAGCTGTGTAGACATGACTCCTCCGCAAGATCATTCGTCAGTACCCTCGGCGTCTAAGCAAACGGCTGTTTTGTCGCAGCGGACAGATGTCTATAAACTAATCCCGCTAGACGAATCGACGATAAAAAGACCCAGAACCGTCTTCGATGGTTACTCACCCCGCTTTGCTGATTACATGATGATGGACGCAGAGCGCAACCTTCGAGAAGCCGAAAACACTCTAACAGCGCGCGAAAGAGATCTCTTCCCTAGCCCAGACGGAACTAATAATTACACTGACGCTTTCATCGAATCATTCGAGTTGTGTTCGCTAGATATTAACGATCAGCAGAATGATAACCTCAATAAAGTTCTGACAGAGTACGAGGACGTTTTCTTTGATAATGGTAAACCATCGTTACTTGGGGAGCATTCTATTACAACAACAAATGATATCCCTATATCGGTGCCTCCTTATAGATTATCCCAAGCTAAAACAGAAGTCCTTAAGACCGAAGTAGATAAAATGCTGCAAAATGGCATTATTGTGCCATGCACCTCACCTTGGGCCTCGCCTGTAGTAATGGTGCCAAAACGTAATGGTGAAGTACGTGTGTGTATTGATTACCGCCGTTTAAATGCGATAACTGTACCAGATACTTACCCGCTCCCTCGAATAGATGATTTGTTGCATTCAGCTAAATCGACGCCCTTTATGACGTCACTAGACTTGAAAGCCGGCTACTGGCAGATTAAAATCAGAAAAGAAGACGAAGAGAAAACGGCATTTATTACTCCTTTTGGCGTCTATAAATTCCAAAGGATGCCCTTCGGGTTACGCAATGCGCCCGCTACTTTTCAACGTCTAGTCGATAGATTTCGAGTTACCCTGGGAAACATGAAACTGTTAGCTTATCTAGATGATCTAATCTTATTCTCTACTACATTTGAAGACCACCTTGCGGACCTGGCAAGAGTTTTACAGAAGATGAGAGAATATAACTTAACGGCAAACAAAGAGAAGTGTAAATTTTTGCGTTCATCAATCAAATATTTAGGGCATATCATAACGCCCGACGGTTTGAAAACTGATCCAGATAAAACCAAAGCCATCCTTGAGAGGCCAATCCCTAAAAACGTTAAACAACTAGTATCATTCCTGCAAATGTGTTCCTGGTATCGTCGGTTTATTGAAAACTTTTCGGAGATAACTCAGCCACTTAGTAAGCTTACGAAGAAAAAGGCAAGTTGGGAATGGAATACAGAACAAGAAGACGCATATAACACACTGAAATACCGGCTTACAACTGCGCCTGTCCTAAAACAAGCAGATGGAACCAAGCCCTACATCTTGAAGACAGATGCCAGTGGTTTTGCACTCGGAGCAGTTCTCGTCCAGGGGGAGAAGGAAGAAGAGCACCCCGTAGAATACGCGAGTAGATTACTTACAACTGCTGAAAGAAATTATTCCACAACCGAGCGAGAAGCGCTAGCCGTAGTATGGGCCTTAGACAAATTTCGAGCATACATAGACGGCTTACCGATTACTGTTATCACGGATCATCAAGCGTTGAAGTGGCTCATGAATTTAAAGTCACCGACAGGCCGTTTGGCTAGATGGGCTTTACAATTACAGTCATTTGACATAAAAGTTCTTTACCAGCCCGGTAAAATGAACACTGTGGCGGACGCACTGTCCAGGCCCCCGTGTTGTGAAGAAACCTGTGACATATGTCTAACTACCATAGACATGCCCAGAAGAAGTGCTAAAGAAGTACGAGAAGAACAGATGAAAGACAAAAAGATTAAGAAAATAATAGAGGCTCTTAAGGAAACACAAACGGTGGAGGATGCCACCTATTGGAGTAACAAAGGCTATCTAATGAACAATGGTATGTTGTACCGCTTACACCCTGATTCTGAAGTGGATGACGCTCAATTATTGGTACCTGAGCATGAGTGGAGAAATGTTCTTCGTGCCTATCACGATGACCCTCTTGCCGGCCACTATGGTGCCGAAAAGACTTACAGGAAGATCGCTAATAGATATTATTGGAGTGGTATGCGTAAATACGTTACGAGTTACGTACAAAACTGTATAGAGTGCCAAAGATACAAGCCCTCAAATCAGAAGCCTGCGGGTTTACTCCAGACTACTACTCTAAGTCAACGATTCGAAGTAGTCTCCTTTGATTTATTTGGGCCCCTCCCACAAACTGAAGATGGGAAGACATGGATACTAATCGCCCAAGATATAGCTACTCGGTGGGTGGAATTATTTGCCTTGGCCACCGCTTCAGCAGAAAATTGTGCTACAATACTAATAAACGAAGTTTTCCTAAGATATGGCGTCCCAAGGAGACTGATAAGTGACAACGGAACTCAGTTTGTCAGTGCGGTGATGCAACAAGTAACGTATAGCCTAAATATAAAACATCAGTATACCCCACTCTATCACCCTGAAAGTAATCCTGTGGAACGCAGAAACAGAGACTTAAAAACTCAACTGGCTATAATGGTGCAAGGAGTGGAACATAACCGATGGGTAGAGCTACTTCCTGCCATTCGATTCGCCATGAATAGCACTAACTGTAGCACAACAGGACAAACCCCAGCATACCTAACATTCGGAAGAGAATTGAGATCGCCAAGGGATAACGAGGTTGATTTTAGGAATATACTCATTTCTGAAAACATCATACCTGAAATAACCCCAAAACTCAAAATGCTGGCCGATAGCTTACTGAAAGCGAGAGAAGTTCAAGAGATGAAAGAAGAAGCTCGCAAAGAATACGTTGACCGACAGAGACGCAACCATCCTCAATACCAACCAGGAGATCTGGTTCTTGTCAACATACACCCGATCAGCAGAGGAAATCAGGGAGTGACAGCCAAATTTGCGCCCCGAAGAGATGGCCCTTATATTATAGTGCAGCAGCACGGTCCTGCTTCCTATAAGGTAGCCCCACCAAACACTCCTGAGATCCCGATAGGACTATATCACACGTCCGCCCTAACACCTTACAAAGGTGAACATTCCACCGAAGTTCCTGAGCCAGTACACCCGCTTAGAAGAAGGGGACGACCTGCGAAGAAGATGGTAACACAGACCACACTCCCCGCCACTAAAAGAGGCCGTGGGCGTCCTAGAAAGCAACAACTCTCCAGTTCTTCTCGCCGAGACGACTTCGAGAACTGAGGGGGAGATTGTAGCAAACCTTATTTTACCCCACCAACGCCACCTAGCATAAAACAGAGACACCACAACATACCGCCACACGTCGATAGATGGCGCTGTCGCATTACGTCACGTTTCTGAATCGCGGTGTCAAGAGTCTCCGAGGTCTAATGACCTCCGCTAGCATATTAAATTTTTGTGAAGACTGAACTAGTGGTGCATTCGTGGACTACGTCCTATTTGGAATAGTCACACGGGACTCCGCTACTAAGTTAGCCTATTCTTAGACTTATTGTGCTTTTTGGTTTAGAGGACCCCTTACCCCCTCCTTCGTCCCTTCTGGGAAAAGGTTGTGTGGATTCGTCCTATTTAATTTGTACGTTGTGTGAAGTAACAATAAATCCCTGTTGACTGACAACCTGGACTTCTTTCTGCCGGAAACGGTGACAACATCAGCTACAACTTGTTATTCAAAATGTATTAAATAAACTGTTTTTTTTTTCTCAGAAACAAACAATTCTTACAGATTAATAACTAGGTGAACTATTTAAATAAAGAAAACACAAATAACCAACCGTTTTCTCAAAAACCACATGGCATCAAATTATCAGATTTTACAAACACTCTTTGCATACAGGCTTGCTGCATTGAAGACACATGTTTCGAGTAAGTATCACATTTATAAGCAGTCTTAGTGTACACAACGGCATAGGCCACTGAGTCGGACTCGGAGCTGTCATTTAGCCATTCCGCTGAAAATGTCTTCGTCTTTTCTATTTTGAGGCTGTGTTATATTTCTTCCAAGAAAAAGGAACTCTGTTATTTTTATTTTTGGTTGCTCGTTTCATGCCCAAAGAACTTGGCTGATTCATTGCAGTATTTGACTGAAAATAAAACAGAAAAGCCATATAATCCGAAATACGTTTTATCCAAAAAAAGTTACATAAAATTCGACGAGTGGTCCAATAGACCATTCGCGATCTTTGAACAATCAAAACTTACCAAAATCGCGCGCGCCGGCTATACCACTTTCCACAAACGCTGCTGGGCGACTACTTGAGGGGTAGAAAGAAGCGCGGGATGATACTATTACGCTAACATGAGTATTATGACTTTTCGAACGCTCGAAGTGTCAGCTAGACCACACGTCATAATAGAAAGGTATTTTTGGAATGTCTCATTAGCCATCGGCTGAACCCAAGCTTGTTGAAAAGGTATTATACAAAGATGTTATTGAGGCATCTCAGTAATGAAAGGATATTTCATCCTGTCAGATTTGTGACATTACCACAATGGTTATGTACACGGGGCTACACACATATTCCACGGTAAGGTTACTTTACCGTGGAATACGTGGGTAGCCCCAAATATTACAGGTATTAGAAGAATGGAAATAGATAACAATGTTTTAGGGACAAACCTTGTGACCTTTTTCGATATTAACTTGATTTTATTATAACTTTGTATTCTGTGGTTCGCCCCAAAATGTAAAGTGACAAGTGATAGCTATGTGACCAGAACCCAGCAGTGCATAAATATGTAAGCTGTCACGCCCTTTATGCCTGGAGGTTTTTATTTAGGTAGTAAGTTTTTATTTACATTTTAATTAATTTTTTTTCAGCTTGAGTACGTATAGTTTTTATTATATTTGTTGGTATATTGGCATGGCTAGCTGACATATTGCAAGTAATTTAATTTTATGTTCTGTGCCTTGTAATGTTACTTACTTAACACCTACATAGTATCAAGTATCAAGTATTTTCTAACTGAACAGACAGCTGTGCTGCTGGGGAGTTTGTTGCGCCACTTCTTCTTCCCAGCGATAGCACTAGGAAGTGGTGAAGGGCGGGCGTTTTTGGGGGACTGTCTTTTGTAATTTTGACGTTCGAAAAGTGCTGATTCTCAGCCTAATTTGAATAAATGGCTTTTGATTTTGATTTATTTTTGATTTTGAAGTCCTCCAGACCGAATTTCGGCCATGGCGATCAATCTCGGCGAAGACCACCCTTTGGCACGAGATATATTATAGTGCATAAGTGTGTTCGCAGAAACAGGTGCATTCTCTCTTCCCTCACTCTGATAGTCCGATGGGACGGCAATCCGACATGACCGGAGAGAGATCAGGTGCAGGACCAACGGCTCAACGTGCTTTCTGAGGCACGGGGCTCAAAACTCCGGGCTGTTACTAAGAAATTCCGTATGGAAAATCTCAGTAACATTCTGTCCGACCTGGGAATCGCACCCAGGACCCCACGGTCAGCAGTCTCGCTTGCGACCACAAGACCAGCGGGGCAGAAAAAATATACAGCGTGTATCAAAAAGGTTTGGTCAAATTTAAGGGTGTGGTACAGACCATGTCCAGCCTGCTGGAAATGTTCACCACCGTCCGTCCATCCGTCGTCAGGTGGAGTGTGTGGCCATTATACAAGCAGTTTACGTCATAGAAGCCTGGAGAGTTACGGACACCCATATACGTATACTTTCTGACAGCGCCTCAGTTCTCCAATCCTCAGGGGAAAAATATATTACCTCCGGACTAACACTAGAATGTCACAATAGACTAGAACAGGGAACGGTATCTTACCCCAACATAGTGATATTGCAATGTATAAAAAGACACAGCGGATCACTAGGTAATGACGCAGCTAACGAACTAGCTAGAAGAGCATCCAGCACGTCAGTCTGTGGTCCCGAACCTATCGCACCCATCTCCTTCACTCAGCTACGCAGGTTACAGGAGTTCGGCACACACAAGCGGAGGGCTGGTGGACTTCGACACCGAGCTGTATGCAATCCAGGAAAATAATGTTGTTTTCTGTTTTTCACAAAGATTTGAAGTCCTTTAATACATGCATAGGAACAAAAAAAAATACTTGAGAAGCAGTGCCCAAAACGAATAAAACCTCTCCGACAACACATTTAAAACTCCCATTCCATAAAACAAAATATTATGTCATTAAAGCTAAAAGCACTTCATTGGTTCGTTCTATAAAAAGCTGGAACCCTCAACAATCGCACACAGTATTAACCCCGTACGTAATAGCGAACATTAAGCGCTGTAGCGCTTTACTTAATTACGACTGTGTTTACGAGTTGAGTGCAGTTGAATCACATGCAAAATGCCGCTTATAATCTAGGAGCTTGGGACCGAAGTTTGCATGTTATCACGACCACTTTTCACTGAATATAAGGCTAGTGAGTAGTTACTATATCGTTCAATCAAGGAAAATGGGTGTGCAAAGGCCGAGATCACCGTTTGTGAAATGACTGTTCTCCGTTTCTCAAAGAACATGCTAAGCTATCAGTCTAGGTGTGAATGAAATGACAGTTGTTGGCGAGTAGTCAAAAGCTTGGAAGGCGTGAATACGGATCTTTCTTGATATTTCGTAATCTTCATTGGGTAGCAAAAGTCAAATTGAGATTTTACGAGTTTAAAGATGATAATTGATATTTTACACGATGTGACAATGTGACCCTTCTGTACAAGTTTGTTGAAATGGAAGCAACATTCAATCCTAAGTTTTATACTAATTGGATTGAATATTTTGGTGTCAACTCATCTCATACATTTGCGGCACGGTCAAGTTATCACCGTCCCCACGACTTACGAGTTGTACGTACTGTTCGAACCCTGACCGGCGCTTTACTTTGTTTAAATTATTTCATCAACTCTGCTCTCAAAACGGTGAAGGAAAACATCGTGTGGAAACCGGCATGTCCTAGAACCAAAAATTCGTAGACATGTGACATGTATCAACCCTCACTGGGCCCACGTGGTGGATTACGGCCCATTCCCTTTCACCTAGACGAGGCCTGTGTCCCAGCTGTGGGAACGTTGTAGGCAGATATGCAAGTAATAATAATAGCTTACCTGCATGATCACACTTTCAGAAACCAATAGTAAAAACCTCAAAATGTTGATCACCTAAACTTCTAACAGCAATATACCAACATCCCAAAGAGCGTCCGGTTATTTGCATTTTAGTCCGCGAAAATCCTTAAGTGACCAAGTATTCCGGCGCACTGGCTCCTACACTATAGCCTCCAGCAATCGAGTACACATGATCGCAGCGCTCAGTCAGACGCTTCCCTGGTATTTGCGAGGCAGATGAGATAAAGAAGCAGTGTTTACTTACATAGCACATGCAGAAGAAACGCTGGGATACTATCTGAGGATAGGAATTCTTAGATTTTACTTCTATAATGTTGCTGTCTTTTGAATTGGTCTTATACAATAGTTTTGCGCATATTATATTTATATATATATACATCTATATAAATAAAAATGAATCACCGAAATGTATGTACGTGCATAACTTCCGATCGACTGCACAATTCTATTTTTTTTTGTGTTTGTTATTGTCAGGACAAGGTTTGTATAGAAAGAAAATTAAAAGAAAAAAAATATAAATGGCGGTACGACGTTCAGCCGTAGTTTCAAATAATGTATGTATGTTACAAAATAAAAGTATACACTATAATTATATATGTATTATATATTTTTAATGTAAAACGGTAATTTCATAGGTAAAGACCTAACAATAACTTTGTATACTTTTGTAGACAAAAGGTTTGAAATGACCTACCAAAAGTAGGATGTTACATAAACTTAACAAGGCCTTTCAAGCGAGAATGGTCAAGTCCAGATGGGTCCATATTCAAGGCTGAATAATCGAACATATGGGTAAGAGACCCTTCGTCGATTGGGAACCTTGCCATTCTTGTGAAGGTACTCCCCGATATCATCTACATAATATGTCCCACCTTTTATACCTATTTTTATAGTAGGTAGATATGTACCTACTGCAGAGATTATGACATATACAATGTGAGCACTATGTATGTTAGAAATATAAAGACTTAGACAATTCACTTTATTGGTACTCTGCACAGTAAAATAGTAATTTATCTCGAGACCACTTTCATCATCTTTAGCTGGCAGAAGAAAAAACATAAAACCTTTCCCGCCGTTTTTCATCAAAAGTCATCTATGGGTTGCCACAACTCAAAAGCATCAAATGTTAAAAATGGCAATGTTACAACCCACAAATAATATTAGTTAAATAGTCGATTATTGTGTATGCTAACATGTATCTATCCCCCAATTAATTTATCTGTCGTCTTTATTTTTTAATTATTTTACTTATTGTGGTATAGTAATTTTATTCTAGGTAAATACATAGTCTTCATATTAGATAATTATAAAATGAATGTATGCAAAATATTGTAAAACATTATCAATGAGTAACGGTGGAGTTTGTTGCCCATTCTTCTCCATATGAAAACTACCTTTAGGTAGGGGCGACTAACTAATTCTGTTTTACATTGTAAATTTTGACGTTCAAAACTGCCTTTTTTGTGCCTATTTGAAATAAATGCTTTGACTTTGACAAAGTTTGTGGCATGCAACCTTTTCTAGTAATTATAAACTACTGGCATAGAATCATGAGATGAACGCCAATACGAATTTAGACTAGAAGAAAAAAGAATTAGGTATCCGGATGTCAGCTGAGGCGGCTGCTGCAGGTGCAGAAAACCTCAAACGGCGCAAATAGTCCAATCTTTTTGGTAATTATACATGTTCGAGCAGTTTAGGGTTAAAACATTAGGGCCACGGATAATCCGAGTGCCCGCTTAGTTTTTCGAGATATCGCCAAGCGGCGATTTACGTGACCAGAGGGCTGTCAATAGGAAACTTGCCCAAAAGGCTGGCAGTATTGCCACGTTGTATGGCAATGCTGATGCGGGTGAATTTTTTATGCCCTTTGTTTATTTCCTCACGTTTGTATACACTTATTAACACACAAATACCCTTATTTTAACACTGTTAGCTTTTTAAATTATGTAAAATCTGGCTGCGCCCCGCGGATTCACCCGCGTAAGTTTTGATCCCGTAGGAATATTGGGATAAAAAGTATCCTATGTGTTAAGCCTGTTTATAAACTATCTCTGTGCCAAATTTTTTTGCGTGAAAGAGTAACATACATCCATCCATCCATCCATACAAACTTTCACGTTTATACCTAATATTAGTAGGATAAATAATATATAATTATGAGTAGGTACTATAAAGAAACAGGCGTTTTATTTTTCCTGGTACAATTACTATCCCTACGAAGCTAACATTACCTTCTAATTGCGAAGTTTGTTATTCCTTTTTAACATTTACTTAACTGTAAATAATGCTCAATGAATTATTAGTTGCCATTCATGTAAAGTTCATTCTCAATGTTATCTACATAACATGCCTCACCTTTCAAATCTATTAATATAGTAAAAGTGTACTAATTACGATGTCTGTCGTTCCATTTTCATCCATTTCACGTTTACTTAATTTATAAATCCTGCTCAATTCATTATTTTTGTTTACAATATGATTGGAACATTAATTTATTTTATTAAACACTAGCAGCGCCCCGCGATTTCGCCCGCATAAGTTTCGAATAAAAATTCAAATATCGGGATAAAAAGTCCTATTTGTTAATCCTGGTTATAAAATATATGTGCGCAAAATTTCATCCAAATCCGTTCTGTAGTTTTTAACCCCCGACGCAAAAACGACGGGGTGTTATAAGTTTGACGTGTCTGTGTGTGTGTGTGTGTGTGTGTGTGTGTGTGTGTGTGTGTGTATGTCTGTCTGTGGCATCGTAGCTCCCGAACGGATCAACCGATTTTAATTTTGTTTTTTTTGTTTGAAAGGTGAATTTTTGTGTGTAAGAGTAATAAACATCCATCCATCCATACAAACTTTCACGGTTGGGCAGAGATAAAATATCTTTTTTACAAATACATCGTTAGATTCACTGTTACTCGTAGATGGGAGAACTCACCGATTTCGATTTCTGCCGAACCATTCTGTAAAAATATAACCACGTGTTGAATAAGTTGGGTTATTGCGGCTGTCGAAGGACCAATAAGCGTTGTGTAATTACTTGGGAACGAATGTCATGTCGCCTGCACACAAGGGGGTAGGAAACAGTTAAGGACTTACTTGGTGGTTTTGCATGTGCCGTGCTGATATGCAGACCGGCGTCCGGTAGCTTCTGTTTCTCTGCTTCTTCCTGGTTCTGTGTCGGCCGACACTCGTGAATTGGTTTAATTTAATTTATGCGGTTTGGTATGTTCCGCGGCGCGAGCGCGTCGCGAAGCTTTGCGGTTAGCTTGCGGTGCGAGAGCGGTAAGTGTTCGATTACAAGTGAAGTTGAATCTCTGTCCCTCCGCTGGTGGTTTGTTCCACGTAGTCCGGAAGCGGTAGTCGGTTGGCGCTTTCTCTTTCTGTCGCGTATGGACGTAATGATAGGGAGAGGGATAGATGGATAGGCACTTGGCGACATGACGTTGACGTTTTCGTTCGGATATTTAATAGAGAGAACCTTGTAATATAGAAACTTGCGTAAGCATCCTGCCCGGGTTTGAGGATATGTAGTATTCTCAAAAAAGGGAAAGAAATTGCGTTAAAGCGGATTAAAAGAAAGAGAGAGAAGAAAACAATTGAAATATATTAATTACGACTAAAATTACGTGATATTAATTACGCGGTGAAATCATTGGGAAGGCAACGGGCAGAGCTTAACAATGGGTCGCTTGAAAGAGCCACTGCATGTCTTCACCATAGCAACGCGGGTTGTCCCATCTTTGCCGGGGAAAACCTCGGTGATTATGCCCATTGGCCAACGTAAAGGAGGGACATCATCTTGATGCATGAGAACCACTGCACCAATCCTAACATTGTCCACGGCATCCAACCATTTTTGCCTAACTTGTAAGTTATGTAAATATTCTATCCGCCATCTTCTCCAAAAGCTGCAAACCATTTGGTCAAGCAATTTTTTGCGGCAAGTTAGAGACTTCGTTGTTTCGGGAACGTTCACGACAGGCAACGAAGTCAACGGAGAAGCCATTATAAAATGAGCGGGAGTAAGCGGTTCTGGGTAAGGATCCTCAGTCAGGACACAGAGCGGTCTCGAATTCAGAACTGCCTCAATTTCAGTGAGAACAGTCGAGAGTTCCTCATAGGTAAGAAGCTGAGAACCGATAACACGGTATAAATGAGTCTTAATAGATTTAATATTAGATTCCCACAACCCGCCAAAGTGGGGGGCGCGGGGTGGAATCATTTTCCACTCTATGCGGTAGCGGTTAGCAAGTAGTTCTTGCAATTGAGCCTTGGCTCCAACGAAATTTGTTCCATTATCGGAGTATAAATTGGAAACAGGTCCCCTTCGGGAAATGAATCTTTTAAAAGCGGAAATGAAAGTGTCCGATGACACGTCAGTAACCAACTCAATATGAACTGCTTTGGTAACGAAACAAATAAATAAGCAAATGTAAGCCTTCTGACTTCGTTGACCTCTGCGTCTACATAACGTGACTTTAATGGGACCAGCGTAATCCACACCCGTGTGCACAAAAGCTTTAGTCTCTTGTACGCGACAAGCGGGTAAATCAGCCATCTTTGGGCTGGGGTGAGAAGGTGACACTTTAAAGCAAAAGTTACAAGCGTGTACTCTTTGTCTGATGACACCTCTAGAAGAGAGGATCCAATATTTTTGTCGTAGCAGACTGCTAAGAAGGCTTACACCAGCATGACAATAAATGCGATGGTAATAGTCTATTAAGACATGTGTAAAATTATCATGTTTAGGTAAAAGAGCGGGATGCTGAGCTTCATAAGGAAGGTTCGCATTTGACAACCTGCCACCGATTCTTATTATGTCATGCTCGTCTATAAAGAGATCTAGTTTTTTAAACTGCGAGCGAAGTTTTTTACCTTTAATTTCGACGTAAATATCTAAAAAGTGAAATTGTTGAATGCAACGAATTAAATAAATTTCAGCGGTACCTAGTTCCCGGACAGTAATTGTCTTATTTAACTTGTCATAAGGAATAAAATGCAAAAATCTTAAGATGTAAACAATTATGCGCAGTATCTTACTTAATGATGTAAATTTTTGACTAACACTATATATTAAGTTAGGTTCTGATACAGTAGATACTAAGGTTAGCGATTTATTATTAAACTCAGGCAACTGCTCGCTACATGAGGAAACAAACGGACTGATAGGCCACTCAGCAGTTGGGCGTAGAAGCCACCCAGGTCCATGCCACCACAAATTGTGATTTAGTAGCTGCTCAGGTAGAAGACCTCGAGACAAACAGTCACTAGGGTTTTCTTTTCCGTTAATATGGAAAAAATGCTTAGGATCAAGGTTTTCTTGACATTTAGCGACGCGGTTGCTAACAAAAATATTCCATTTGTGCGGTGAGGAATGAATCCATGAAAGAGTAATTGTAGAATCGGAAAATGCGAATATTTTATTAATAGCGGTACGAGAGCGGTAAGTGTCATAAACTAACTTAATTAAGCTTGACAAGAGTACAGCGGCGCAAAGCTCTAGACGAGCCAGAGATACGACCTTGACAGGTGCAACCTTGGATTTAGCACACACCAAAGTTACGTGTGCGTTGCCATTTGTGTCAGTAACATGTAAGTATATGACGCAGCCATACGCATTCAAGCTGGCATCAGCAAAACCTACTATATTTGTCACGCAACCCATAGTAACGGCTACATGACGCGGCAGTTTTAAAGAGGAAAGTAAAGGCAGTTGCTCTTTAAACTTTTGAAAGAGAAGTACAATAGAATCGGGTGGAGTTTCATCCCAATCTGTGTTTAATTTCCATAATTCCTTTATGAGTAATTTCGCGAATAAAACCACGGGAGCCACTAGACCCAGAACATCCCACAGACGGGCAACAGTGGAAAGAATGGAACGTTTAGTACAACTTTTATCCAAGTTAGATGTAGTAAAGGTGAAACAATCCTCGGAAGGAATCCATTTGAGTCCAAGAATCTTTAAGTTATCCCCGTCAGAAAAGTTAATAGAAGAGCGGTTGGAGTGTGGAATAGAATCTAGTAGTTCCAAGGAATTACTTGCCCACTTAGTAAGGTCAAAGCCCCCAGCCTTAAATAAGGCGATAAGTTCAGCGGAGAGAATCTTGGCTTCCTCCAGAGTGGAGGTCGAGTTAGCCAAGTCATCCATGTATAACTCATGCGAAGCGACAATGGATGCGCGCGGGAATCGATGTTTTTCATCCTCTGATAGTTGACGGACTGTCCGCATTGCTAAATATGGGCTGGGCTTAAGGCCAAACGCCACTCGGTTAAATTGAAATTCGCGAACAGGTTCAGCGGTATTAAACCGAAACAATATTTTCTGATATTTTCGATGCTCATCGATAACAGCAATTCGGAGATACATCTGTTTTATATCAGCTGTGACTGCAATAGGGAATAATCGGAAATTTAAAAGTAATAAAAATATGTCAGCCTGTAGATTAGGCCCTGTGTGTAACAAATCGTTCAATGACACGCCATTATGAGACTTGGCGCTCGCGTCAAGGACGATGCGAACTTTAGTAGTTTGTTTATCATTCCTAATAACAGGGTGATGCGGTATATAATAACCTACAGTCTGATCAGCCGCACTAGGTGTAGTTTCAGTTAAATAATTTTGATTAAGGTATTCTTGGATTATTTCGTTATAACTAGCGCGCAAAGCAGGGTCGCGAAGCTTAGTTTTTTCCAAGTGAATAAAACGTCGATAAGCGACAGCATAAGAATTTCCGAGTGAATCTGGATTCTTACAAAATGGTAACGCAGTACAGTACCTACCGCTGGAGTCACGTGACACCGTAGAAACGTACAGCTGTTCACATTCCCGTTCAGCGGGACTCATAAAAGATTTTGAGGGTATTTCTTCAATGTTCCAGAATTTATGTAAAGATTCGTCTAACGACAGAAAACAATGAGAATCATCTATATTCAACGCGGTAGAAAAATATGAAGCGGTATTTAAATCAGCGATATTATTTTTATTATTAAACGAACTAGTGGGTACTTCGTTTTTATTATTAAATAAACTAGCGGGTACTTCACCCATAAGAATATAACCGAACACGGTTTCAATAGCGGATGGCGCGGTAGGTGAAATAATTTTATTGTTGAGTAATAAATATGGGAACAGCTTTGCCCCTAGAAGTAGTTCAACATCACCAGGCATATGCCACAGGGGGTCGGCTAGCGGTAATTTGAACAAATGTTGCACTGCAGAGGTATCAACAAAGTGAGATGGTAATTTGTCAGTTATGCAGTCAACCACAAGAGCGGTTATTTTAAAGGAATTATTTTTATTTTTAGCAGTAACTGTTATCTCAACGTAACCTATAATAGGCCGCGAAGAGGTTCCTACTCCTTTTATAAATGAATTTGAAAGCGGTATAATATTTAATTGAAGTCTCTTACAACAAGCTGACGTAATTATGTTGTTTTGCGAAGCGTTATCGATCAAACATCTTACAGAAACATATCTATTATATCTGTTGTCAACGTATACTTGTGCGGTCGACAGTAATACGGTTGTGCGCGGTAAATCTGTACCTACGCGTGAACATGCACACAGCGCCACCTGTTGTGAATGCGCGGAACTAGGCACAGCGTCGCTCGATCCCGACCGTTGAGTAATTTGCTCCAGATGTAAAAGCGAATGATGTTTCTTGTTACATGTCCTGCAAGTATGTATTGACTTACACTGTGAAGCCGTGTGTGTTGAGCTAAGACAGTTTACACATCCACGTTTGTTTTTAATAAAGTCCAAACGTGAATTGGCTGATAGTGCTTGAAATGTTGGACACATATAAAGCTTCCAATGATCACTTCCATTACAGTGTGAACAAGTTTGGTTATTGTCACAAGCAACAAAGGTATGCACCGTACTATCACGTGACTGATTACGATAATTATTTTTGTTCACTGATACAGTTCGAGACGAAACAGTTCTATCCAATATTTTAACTTGCGATTTTATGAATTCAACGAAATCCGTATAAGTTGGAATCTCCTCCTCTCTCATATGCATCTCAAATAAATGTAAGGTAGCGGGGTCCAATTTTTTCAAGGCTAAATTTAATAGTATGAAATCCTTTAAGTCGTTAATTTTTAATTGTTCTAGTGCCGAAACAGACGCGTGAAAACTTTCAATAAAACTATTTAAAGAGGTGGAATTATTACTTGCAGGTTTAATGTTTAATATGTTAGACATGTAATGTGACCCTAGTGTTCGTTTATCTTGATACTTTTGAACCAAACTGTTCCAAATGGATTTATAATTTTCGCCCGATGGAATAATTCCGGCAGTAATTTGTAATGCGTTTCCTTTCAGATTACCCATTAAGTATTGCACTCGTTGAGAATCTGTAAGATTTATATTACTATGGATGTTTGACTTAAATGATTCGTAGAAAACAGGCCAGTTTTCAATCCTACCATCAAAAAATGGGATCTGAATTGGGGGTAGTTTGATCGAGTATTTAGATTGTTTCACGATATCACAAGTTGAGTCATCCGTTGACCTTGCAGACCTCGCGGCGACAAGTGAACGAACTCTTTCGACACGGGTGTAAACGCCGTCAAATGATATTTGACTGTTATAATCGATTGTATAATCAGGATTTATTTGTAAAGAATATGTATTTATTTTGTCTAAGTTAGCACTAAATTCCTGACGAGTGATCGAGAGTATTTGAGTGTCCGCCATGAACGTTTCCGCCGAACGAAGCTCAATATTAATTGTATTTATTTTCTTTGAAGTTTCATACAATGACGATAAACGCTCAAAGATTGCTTGATTTTTAGCTTGAAGTAATTTTATCTTCATTTTTAGTTCTTCCATAATGGGTTATTGTTGAAAATACAACGGATAAAAATTATTAAGTATAGCGGGTAGACTTACAACAAATATTTTTATTGTAAGTGAGTAAGAAGTAATTGGTTATAAATAAGTTAGTAGGCAAGTTTGCCGAACTAACTCACGATAATAAGCGGTTTTTTAATATTGACCTATGCTATTGTAATGCAGTAGGAGCAATATTAAGTTGGCACAATGGTTCTCAATGAAATATGTACCTAGCAGAATGAACGAACGTTAGTACGCGTTCGTTTAATATGGCGGTTTTACGAACTTAGGTATTTGCCTAAATTCTTAGGTATGGGACCTATGAATGCTGATTTTTTGAATCCGGCTCGAAGGACCAAAAACTTATGTTGAATAAGTTGGGTTATTGCGGCTGTCGAAGGACCAATAAGCGTTGTGTAATTACTTGGGAACGAATGTCATGTCGCCTGCACACAAGGGGGTAGGAAACAGTTAAGGACTTACTTGGTGGTTTTGCATGTGCCGTGCTGATATGCAGACCGGCGTCCGGTAGCTTCTGTTTCTCTGCTTCTTCCTGGTTCTGTGTCGGCCGACACTCGTGAATTGGTTTAATTTAATTTATGCGGTTTGGTATGTTCCGCGGCGCGAGCGCGTCGCGAAGCTTTGCGGTTAGCTTGCGGTGCGAGAGCGGTAAGTGTTCGATTACAAGTGAAGTTGAATCTCTGTCCCTCCGCTGGTGGTTTGTTCCACGTAGTCCGGAAGCGGTAGTCGGTTGGCGCTTTCTCTTTCTGTCGCGTATGGACGTAATGATAGGGAGAGGGATAGATGGATAGGCACTTGGCGACATGACGTTGACGTTTTCGTTCGGATATTTAATAGAGAGAACCTTGTAATATAGAAACTTGCGTAAGCACCACGAAAACTCAGGTGAAGTGAGCTTAAAGTGAGCTGTCAATAGTGTCAATCCTTAGCATCAGATGGAAAAACAACTCTTCATATGAGTTTTCGCGGTGATATTTTTACAGAATAGATCGGTAGTTCCGTGCATGAGATTATATGTGTCTATTTTGTTCTTTTCCTACATTTTTCTAGTTTTCTTTTTCTTTGTTTCCTTTTTGTTTTCATTTGAAAAAAGAGATTGAAAGAAATTACTAAAACAAAACATACTGAGTGTGTTACAGATTTCACCCAAATTTTGCATGTGTCACTAATATCACAACAAACATTCAAATCCATTGTAATTCCATTGTAAACCAAGCTGTGGGCCTAGTACGAATGCGCGTTCGACTTTATTTACGAGTACAGTCACGAGCACCAATATGTCAACACTTGGCAACTTTCAATTGTGATTTTTTCGTGAAATAACGAATGCAACGTTGAAATACGACTCATTACATAAACCTATGGGTTCGAAAATGCAATGTTCGTAACAACATAAAATTTCAGTAAAAAATAAAGGAGTAAATCGCTTTTGAATAAAGCCGAGTGTATACATACTTTTGTTCGTGACTGTACGTTAACTCCACGCGGAGTTTCGTAAATAAAGTCGAACGATTTTAACATTGATTAACCTTAAATCTATGTATTTAAGGTTTTATTCATATTTATGAGTGTAAAATATTATAAAATAGTTGTATTTTCGATTCAAATGGGCTCCTGGCTAAATAATAACAGCCGGGTCGGGTCAATAGAAGTTTAAGTTACGCTTGCCAATGTCGGTCCGTCGATGGGTGACCATCCATTACGTTACCCCTCCGTGTCTCGGAAAGCACGTTAACCCGTTAGTCATGGCTGTTATTTCTAGATGGCACTGGTTACGGGTAGTCAGAAGCCCGAAAGTCTGACAACCAGTCTTACCAAGGGGTATCGTTTTACTGGGTTGTGAAGGTCAGATAGGCAGTCGCTCCATGTAAAATACTGGTACTCAGCTGCATCCGGTAAGACTGAAAGCCGACCCCAACATAGTTGGGAAAAGACTACGTAGATAATGATTTATAGCAGTGTTCATAATCTCAGATAATTTACGTTCCGTCGCCATTTAATAATATTCTACTCTAGAGAAATGTATTCTAAGTTGATTTTTGAGTGACCATTTGTAACAAAAAGGTAATTAAATAATAAGTTTTTGGTTGCAATGAAATTTTAACTTTGTTAAGTATGACATTCAGTTTGTTGTTCCATAACTGGAAAATTATCTCGAATTCTTAATTCACATATACGTTACGTTTACATCGCACGTTCGTGCAAGGGACTTTGTTTTCCAGTGAGCAAGCGACAATCGATCAATGTAAAGTACTGCGATACAGCTCACCACCTATGTAACGTATCGACGTTCAGGGGTTTCGATGATAGATGGCGCCACTTCCCTGACTGTGGGAGCTCGGATTGAAATGTACACACAGCAAATTGTATTTGGAAGACGTTGATTTATTTCTTTTGTAGCACTTCCTTGTATTTTAAAGAATGGGTGAAATACTGTTAGTGTCGGAATTAAGTTTTTACCCGACTACGGCTAAGCAAAGGAGCATTATTTACTTATTTATTTATATATACTTTATTGTACACCACAAAAATACATAACATAAAAAACACATAGGTACCTATGTTATGATTAAGGGTTGGTAGAGACGATCGGCAGCGGCGGCGACCTCTCGCGTCCGGCCCTGGTTCAAGCCATGGTCCGGGGCGAGAGGGAGTGGGAGGCAGTCACCTCCTTCTGCGAAGCAGTCATGCTAGCGAAGGAGGTGGCGGGGTGGGCGAGGGAACGCACCTCACGCCTCAGCCGCCGCGGGAGACGCTCCGGGCATCGGGAGCCGCGTGACGACTCCCGGCCACCGTCGGTAGGCGCGGGCCTGCGGGCGGTGAGTAATGGGTAACTCACCGTCCGATCAGGACCAGGCCCGTGCCGGACGGCGTGTATGTGTTCCACGCGCGCCTCAAAGAAATGTCAGCATGAGTGACGGGGCCCGATAGGGCTGAAGCCTGCCAGGGTAGCGGGATTGTCCGAAAGGGTTACCGCTGCCCTGGAACATAAAGGGCTGAGGAAAGAACACGGGTGGGTTTTAGTCAGTAAGAGTCTGACACTCCCTCCTGCTCCACCCAGAGCGGGAGGAGTCATTTGATGATTTCCCACCCTCAAAAAAAAAAAAGTGAAGGTATGTATGTATGTTCATCTGTTCCATAGCTTCTATGCTCTTCGTTGTATCTTGATTTGTTATTCAGAGGTTGCTCCGGGGTATCTTTGGAACCGTCACATATAGCTTATAATTGTGACGTCACATAAAATACAATATAGCGGTGTATAGTGGATGTAGAGTGTTACCAAAAAAATATATATTTTAGATAAAAAAATTAGTTGATCCATACATTATGTCGAGTTATGCGAACATAAATCTATGGATCAACTGATTTTTTTTTCACGATTTCAGGGTTGGTCCCGTAGTAAAAGTTCCGTAGTGAAAGTCCTTTTAAGGATTAAAACGATCAAAATTTAACGGTGTATACTTTTCATCTCTTAACAGTTTGTAAACAATGTTCCTTAGATAATAGGTGTAACATAAATGATGTATCCGCACTAATAAAATTTACTTTAACTGCACAAAAAAGCGTGAAAACACTTTTGTGGGCAGATTTTTTATAAATAAACTAGCTTCCGCCAGCGGTTTCTCCCACGTGGATGTCAGAAATACATGGATTTTATAGTTTTATCGCGGAACCCTAATTATTTTCATAAAATAAAAGTAGCCTAATTTATCCACCTATCCGCCTATAATATAGCCTTCTTATAATATTAGCTATCTGCCAGTGAAAGTTCTGTCAAAATCGCCCCAGCCGTTTCGGAGATTAGCCAGAACAGATAGACAAAATTTTTGAAAATAGTTTTTTTTATTATTAATACCGTATATACTTTCATATGCATTTAGTAAAAAGCTGTTATTTTTAAGCTACTAACAGAGACTTCAATTTTATTTATTTGTTTAAAAAAATTAAAAAACATCTCTAACGGCAGCACAATTTTAAAACCTTGTTTCATGACACTTATCACGAGATTCAAAAGACCAAAAATAAGTCTCCACGGTCTGAAAACCGACCTTGCATTCCCTTTCAAAACTTGTTCGAAACAAACTCCACATTCGAACTCATGACAGATTTAGCAGTTCTCCTTCACAAACACACGGAGCAATAGATTCAAACGTTTTACTGCACAAAGTTTAAATGAGATAGCATTTTATGTTACTCTTCCGGGCACAGTTTTTTGGTAGTTTGATCGAGTTTTGTCTCTCTTTGGTTTGGGTTACTTTAGAGTTACTTTGTGTTCGGATTCGGAGGCCATAGTTGGGAAGGTCACGTTAAACGAAACGGTTTGGGTACAAGTGATTATTTTGTGATGAAAACTGTTTGATGTTAGTTTGAAAGAAATATTTACGTCAAACGTAATAATAGCAAAAAAAAAAATTGTATCCGGCTCGCCCATTTTTTTCTGTTATTGGCAGGTCAACTAATTATGTTTACATACCGTGTGTTGGGACCCTGGTGATCTACTCTGCAGGTATTCCTAGTGCAGAGACCAGTCTCTCACAAACTAAAGTAAATAGTTTCTAGGCTTGTCTAAATTCATATCATGCCATTGTTTGTGAAGAGAAAATAAAATAATTCAATTTGAACTCCTATTAAAACAAAAATATATTGTCTTACACAATTAAGGTAAAATATATTATATAAAAGCTTTTAGTAATTTCAACATCGAAACTAGTTCATCAGTGCACACCTTATGTACGTCTCGGGAGATGAAACTCGACCACGAAGTTAATGCTTCCGCTCCTTTGGGCTTTAACTTATAATAGACTGGCGACCGACGACCGAAACTGTAATTTATTTATTTAATTAACATTGAAATACAGCTAGACGATCGGGGATTATAACAAAAACTAAGATGGCTGCTTTTAATACGAAGTTTGAAGAGGACCTGCTTAGATCTTGTATAGAGTTTAATATTTCGCGTGAAATACACGCGTACTGGAAGTAAACAAAACTCCAAGTATCTGCACTTGACTTCGAAGCGATAGAACTAATTTCTGTGGTAGTTGTAGGAAGATAGGTTCCGGGAAAATCTGTTAGCAGTTCAAGTATTTGGATATCGCTATCTTTTCAGTAAATAGTGGTACCTACTCCGAATAAAACGCCCAGCGGGGTAATTGCGTAGTACACTATCAGTAGCAATGGCTTTTATTTTGACAGTTCAACAATATTCGTTGCGTTATTTACGTTGTTGAGCAGAGTACTTTTCGAACATTTATGAAGCAATGGATTAGCAATATCCTTAAAAAAAATCAGATTGAGATTGATAGTGTGTTACGCAATTAGGGTGCTGTTTATTACTGATTTTGAGTTACGTGGTATGATCGGAAACTGACTTCAACTAACTTTGAAGAGAAATTCAGGCAACGCACACGGCATATCGATACAGGTAAATACAGACAACAAACATATCAATAATATAATTTACTTAAGACTTTCCTAATAAAATTATTAGTGTAACGCTCCTTGTATTACACACAATATTATATGTGTTAAGAAAAGAAAGAAAGAAAGAAAGAAAAAGTATTTATTGTGAGGAATCAGGAGCAATTTTGTTTTTATCCACCTTTATTATCCCAGTTCTGGGTAACAGTTTCTCCCATAACTCTCTACTGTTCCTTGTGTATTGCCTTCTCCGGCCAATAAGTCATCATCAGCGTTTCCTTGGCCTACTTCGGGGACAACGCCCCTCTTCTGGCATCCACTGCGTGACAACTCTAGCCCATTTGTTTCGATGCATCCTACATACATGAACCGCTCAAGCCCATTTTCAAATCATTCGTGAAAATACAAGGGAAAAAAAACTTTGCCCATTCAAAACACGGAAAAATCTAAAGGACCATTAGTTTGCAATCTACATTTCACATCTAAACAAAAAGGAATTTTAAAAAAATCCTTGCAAAAAATGGTAGAATCGAAACGACCGATTAACGTGAACATTTCAAAGAACGAAAAGAATTCATTACCTTTAATAATAGATCAAAGAGAGAAAGAATCGTTAAAATAGAATCCAATTATTTCTATGTCCATTGCAAATTGTACAGGATTTAACTGAGCTAACTTTACGTGGGTTTTTGCTTGAAATAAATTATGAAATGGAGAAAGTTGAAAAGAACTTTAATTACAGTCTATTTTTATCTAAGCGCGAGTTATAAGCAGTGATAGGAATAGGTAGTGCCTATTTGCCTAAACTTCGAAGAACAGAGACAAGAAACGGAGACTTCCTTAGGACTAATTTTTTTCCGGGACATGTCCCGAAATTCGGGACAACACTTTTAAATACATTAAAAAAATATGTTATTTGGAATAAGTAATTCGTCTATATTTACCTAAAGTTTGCGACTAGACATAACATTTATAATTTATAACTCCATAATATAACTTATCCTCTATGGGCTCTAAAGGAAAAATTCGGATTTTTTTTCGGGACAGGTGTCCCAGAAAAAATTTAGTCCTAAGGAAGTCTCCGTTTCTTGTCTCTGTTCTTCGAAGTTTAGGCAAATAGGCACTACCTATTCCTATCACTGGTTATAAGACAGAGTGTTTAGCTTTTGGGGTCTTAATCTTGCTTGGAAGAGTCAATAACCTCATCATCTACCTGCCTTTTCCCAACTATGTTGGGGTCGGGTTCCAGTCTAACCGGATGCAGCTGAATACCAGTATTTTACATGGAACGACTGCCTATTCAGGTTGGCAGTCGCTCTGGGGGCTCATGAGCAGTTCACCAGATTCGTAATTTACCTGGCTCTCACTTTACCACATTCTGAAATGATCAGATTCTCAACACACTAGATTCTCAACTCGCCATGTTCTCAATTCTTCAAAGGGTGGCAGGGACATCTACGCCCAAAATGAAACTATGAATTCAGCACATGATTGTAGCGTAGAAAGTTTTCGTCGGTTATCAAACAAAAAATCTTCTGTTTCATAGAAAAGTGCGCGGTCAAAATGAACAGCAATTTTTTTTTAAAACCGAGGAAAACTTTCAACGCAGGTTTAGAATAATGTATTGAATCTATGGTGACAGCTTGTGCGTCGATGTCCCTACTGCCCTGTATACTTGTCCTTTTTTTTTTGGGTGGGAAATCATCAAATGGCTTCTCCCGCTCTGGGCTGTGCGGAAGGGCGTGTCAGACTTTTACTGACTAAAACCTACCCGTGTTCCTTCAGTTGCCTGTGCCAGGGGCCACGGTATCTCTTTCGAACAACCCGCAGCCCTGGCAGTGTATATTTGTCCTTCCTTCTATATAAAGGAAGGACAAGCCAAGGGTGCTTTTTTTAGATGATTGAAAATTAATCAGTCATCTTCATGCAGAAGAATATTCATAACACCACGCCTGTTTTTCCCGAAGGGTTCGGCAGAGGTGTACCTAGTACCTAGTTTCGCTAGTTATGTTTAAGTCCCATGTAATAGGGGGCGAATCCAGCCGATCGATTCTGTAAAAATCTCACCGTGAAAAGTTAGGTGAAGTGAGCTTAGGGTGAGCTGCCAATAGTGTCAATCGCTTAGCATTATTTGGAATGACAGCTCACTCCACGCTCACTTCACCTAAGTTTTCACGGTGAGATGGTTACAGAATCGCACTGCTGGACCTCATGGTCAGTAGTAGCGCTTGCCACCACGAGACCAACAAGGCAGTCTTACTGTTTGGCTATTAAACAGTGTCTAATGTAGCTTTAAAGTTGCATTCCTACACCGTATATTATGTCAACGCCTCTGTGGTGGGCTGGACACTCGGTCCAATTTATGTGACTCCGTATATGGGCCCACGTACAGTAAGATTTGTGTCGTCAATGATTTGGATAACGGACAAAGAGGACGCGCTATCAATCTTACTGACTGGCTAGTCCACCCACCACATAATGAGCTTTAATTTATAAAAAGAAAAAAAAATATTTGTTTAATATATTTTGTGTAATATTTGTTTTATCATTTTGTACTATTTTATTTGTTTATGTTTTGTATATAGCTAAAGATTTAAAACTGTTACTTAGCAGTATTTTTATAATTACACAGGCTTTCCTGTACACCCATTACCTAATGGGTAAGAAATATTTGTACGCCTTCCAAGGCAACACAATATAGTGACACAACATTTTATTTTTTATTTTATACCATCATGAACCACTACATTACACATATGTGTACAAATAAATATATTTGAATTTGAAAAGAGAGAGAATTTTGAAGTACGACCGCTCGCGTGTCATTCCCTGAATGTTACCATTTTATAAATATTACTAGCTGCTGCCCGCGACGTCGTCTGCGTGAAGGCTCTACAGCACCAAAAATACCTAAGATGCCAGTGTCGCTATAGCATTATAAGTAAACAACTTTTAAAATAGCATTAAATTATAAGTTTTTTTTGCAAGCGAAGCAAGTGGAGAGAGTTATATGGGAATCCTGCTGAGTTCAGTCATAAGATGTGACTGAAGGAAATAGAGAAAATAATGCAGGATTACATTCCAGGACACAAAAGAGTAAAAAAACGTACAAAGGTATCATACCATACAACACTTCCCTATCTACGTTGGTAGTTATGCTGCCAGAGTCAGGACTGGTGACGCGGGAGCAAGCGACGTACAGTTGCCCGTGTGAGAAGCAACTCGTCCTGAGGTCGACACCCGCTGCCCTCAGTGTCTGCCCCTGCGACTTATTGATGGTCATCGCGAAGTAAACACTCACGGGGAACTGTACGCGCTTGAACTGGAACGGGAAGTTATGAGGTATGAGGGGAATGCGTGGTATAAATACTGCCTCGCCTACGCCACAACCCGTAAGAATTTCCGCCTCAATGGTGTGTCTGTGGAGCGAGATGACTTTAAGGCGAGTCCCGTTACACAACTTCGGAGGAGATAGGTTCCGAAGAAGCATAATCGGGACACTGACCTTCAGCTTAATGGTATGCGCTGGAAGTCCACTTGACGACGGGAGTTCAGAAATTCCACGGGATAATGTGTGGCGTCATCTTGCTCGACAACAGTGTTTATCGAGGTGTAGACTACTTCATTCCCTCAATTTCCGAGAGAATGCATTTGTTAATTACTGCAGCCTGATCCGTTTTGGGCATCAAAATGGCCGCTTACACACCAAAGAATTCTGCTGGTGCGGTATACGACTGCTGTCCCCGTACACACAGCGAATGAGTTCTTCTAAGCTGGATACCACTCTACCGAGAGACTCTGGAAGCACCACCTGTCCACCTCTCTCTTCTGGTAGAGTGCCTTCGCCAAGACTTAGAAGGACATCGGAGAATTCTTGAGCACGTGCATTGCCGCCAAGCCGAGCTCTCATATTAATGGTCAAGCGCAGCGTACGAATTCGTGACCACAACGAAGATCGTTTCAACGAAGCATTCACCTCGTCAGCCCTCGCTCACCGCGTCACCACGGGAAGCGTTTGCCGGAAATCGCCACTAAACAGAACTGTGACACCACCCATCAAATGTTCGTTCCTGCGGATATCCTGCAGGGTTCTGTCCACGGCCTCAACTGCCTTCCTTGTAGATCACGTCCCAAGTATTCTTTTAAAAAAATATTCAATGTACAGTTTTGACTTTCCTACGATATTATTATATGTAATAGATGTTTATAAACGTTTTGAAATAGGTACTGTTTATTTATTTTATAGATCGTCTAACTTAAAATGGCACGCCCCTCCACTAAAATTTCTATACACACATTCTAAATGTGTATGCAACAAGCAGTGGAGGGGCGTGCCATTTCGGCCATCGTAGGCGCGGGCTTGCGGGCGGCGAGCAATGGGCAGCTCGCCGCCCGGTAAGGACCGGGCCTGGGTCGACGGCGCGTTGTGTTCCACGCGTGCCTCAAAGAGATGTCAGCACGAACTGACGGGGCCCGCTAGGGCCGATGCCGCCAGGGCTGCGGGTTGTTCGAAAGAGATACCGTGGCCCTTGGCACAGGCAACTGAAGGAACACGGGTGGGTTTTAGTCAGTAAAAGTCTGACACTCCCTTCCGCTCCGCCCGGAGCGGGAGGGGTCATTTGATGATTTCCCACCCAAAAAAAAGGGGGCGTGCCATTTTAAATTAGACGATCTCTACTTTTTAATTCTTATTTATATCTCATCGGATGACGTCATCACGTCAACGCCGGCTGTCGCTGGAAACCAACGCTGGGGCTCTGTCTCGCGTAGGATTGTAGCATATGCTAAACGATGTCCATTTTGCGTGGATATGACGCATATTTTCCCCCACCGTGTTATTTTTTGTGTTCTTTATCTGCGTCATGTTTACCGCTGTTTTTTTTCTTTTTTTGTTTACGTAAAATAATATAAAAACACAGTAAAGACGATATAAAAAACTTCATTCTTACAACGAAACGCAATATTGGTAATACACCGGAGAGATTTATTAATAAATCAACAAACTTTCTTGTTTAATGGAGGCATAAAAATTGCCAATCATCCTCCTTCGCCGCCTGAAACTTTATAATCTCCATTTTAATTCAGTGAGAAGTTTTATCGTAGCTAATGAATTTACAAATCCTTCTGGATTATTTCCCGAGTTTTAGAAGTTAGTAACGCTTATTCTGGCTCGCTGGTATACTCTGTGAACTGTTTTGTTTTGATTTTCGGCTAAGCAAGAACAATAGAATAAAATGGCCGCGACGAGTTATAGGTTCCGAATCCAGACAGGCGCATTACTTTGTGTAAATTTCTTTCATCACCACTGCTCTCAAAACGGTGAAGAATAACAATGGAGGAAACCGGCATATCTTAGAACCAAAAATTCGAAGACATGTCTGACATCTACCAACCCACACTGAGCCCGTGTGATGGATTACAGCCCAGTCTGGCCTGTGTCCCAGCACCGGGAACATTATACGTGTTCTCTCTTCATGCCACACCTACTTACTCAGTTATCAACCTTTCACCCTGCAAATGCTTACTCAACATTCTCAGTGGAATAGTTTTTGGGTATTTCTTTAGTTGATTGAATTACCTTTATACAAATATTAAGAATTAAAAAAAAATTGACATACAACGTGGCAATGCCGCCAGTGTCTTGGGTACATTACCAGTCGACAGCGATGGCGATGAATTTTTCGACGCTATATTTTAGTTTGTAAACAGTTTTATTTAATTTAGGATATTATTTTGTTATTTTAGTGTTATCTTGTAAATCAAAATTTTATACCTGTTGAAATTAAAAAAAAAAATGAGCTGTGTTTTTTAATGATACTGTTTTATTTTTATGAAACTTTTATGAACAAGTCTTTTCTTTGAACATTTGACAATAATTATACTTTGATTTTTTTCTGGCTAGCAATACGCCTAAAAGTGCGACAAAAAAGTAGTGCTTTTGGGTAGTGCCTTAAGAAGGCATAAGGAAGATAAGTTCCAAATAATTTTACGTATCCTTTTTCCCTATCCATCATAAGTCCACTTCATTTCTCCGATGCCATGAACAAAACACCATCATTTCTTAACATGATTACACCTATCATTTTCAACTGCAAACATCAAAACAGCTATATATCCTCATAAAACTGGTACAAGTATCAATATATCAAAGCTTCGGGGCGAACAATCTAATTGCCACGAAAAACTAGGTCAAATGAGTTCTGCTCGGCACAATGGAGTTCTCCTGTTATGGATATCCTGTCAGATCGAGTTCATGAGTGTATTGGCTATTTTGCGGAAGAAATCTTTTGTTTTTAGTTTTAGAAGCTGTTATTGGTATAGATGGGGAGTTTGTGATCTGTTTGAATTGAGATTTTTAGTTAGTGGTAGTAGTTTCCAAGCTTTCACTGCTTTCAAAGATTGTCTCTATTTTTTAGGGTTCCGTACATCGTAAGGAAAAAACGGAACCCTTATAGGATCACTTTGTTGTCCGTCCGTCCGTCTGTCTGTCTGTCAAGACCCTTTTTCTCAGGAACGCGTCAAGGTATCAAGCTAGAATTTGTATCAAATACTCAGGTCTACTGACCCTTGGAGCTGTGAAAAAATCAAACTTCTAAGCCAACGCAATCAAAAGAAACAGTTGTTCCGCAAATTTTCGACACTCGCAAGGGAATCAAAACCTACAGGGTACTTCCGGTGAACTCATAATCTTGAAATTTGGTACGAAGCAACGTCTTATAGCACAGATAAAGGAGAAATTGCGAAAACCGTAAATTTTTAGTCACATCATACAATAAAAATATTTATAATAATTTTAAATTATACGGAACCCTCGGTGCGCGAGTCCAACTCGCACTTGGCCGGTTTTTTTTTATTCCATGCCCAGTTACGGATTACTATATCAACATACATTGAGAGGGAACAGTGGTGGCCCCGTGGAGATATAGATAAATAAAAGTCTTGATTTTAACCATCTAAAATTGTAATTATAATAAGTATAATTAAAGTATGATCATAGTTTTTGTTTAATTATTGTAATAAAATAAAATAATTCTATAATAATAAATCTTTAAAACAAATATATTCAAAGGTTATCAATATACAATAATTCGAAGACTTGACATACATCCACCAATCCGCACTGGGCTCGCGTGGTGGATTATGGCCCACTCCATCTCACAGACAGGAGGCCTGTGTCTCAGCTGTGGAAATATTATAGGTTGATTATATCGACACTATTGTAGAAAAAGTGATATGTGTGCTGCGTAGTCTTTTTATTAATTTATTATAAGGATCAATATTTCGTTCTGTTGATCAGTGGCTTATTCAAGGATTGCGCTCTTAGTATTGAAATATTCTGACTTGTCATCATCATAATTATCATTTTCCTGCCCTTATGCCAATTTTGTTATGGTGAGCACAACATATCTTTTTCTTCCATACTTCTCTATTAGTCGTCATCTCGGTAGTCACCCCCTTTGTAACCGTATCATCATTCACTTAATCCGTCAATATTTTCTAATTTGTCAATTTGATTAAACTGTACTGTCAGTCTTCTATGACCTGTCGCTAGAAACGTTGATAAAAAAATCCGGTAGAGCATCTTTCTTGGTCATCAATCTTTTCCAAAAAAAAACTCCACAGAAATTGAGTCCTCGGTTAAAAAAGTCGTACTCGTGCAATGTCGCTTTCTCAAAGTCCAAGAAATCAAAGTGCGGGATTACAGTAAATCAAAAATGTTGGATACACTTATTCGAAACCCGACTGAAGGATTTGTTATTCAATTTCCTCTCTCGAGTACTCTGACACATATTTTCCCCATACCTTTGTTATCCGATACGGTCTCAGGGATATCGACCTTTTGTGGTTTCATGGGAAATCGCTCTTTATTACAAAGAGGGTAAGGTCAAGAATGCTGTTCAAAGCTATAGCTTTTTGTTTTAAGATACTTATTCTGATACGGTTCATAATTATTGGACTTATGTGTTGACTGGGTGTGCCCAGCTTCGCTCTTTATACGTTCAAAGTTTTTTTGCGGATTGTCCAAGGAGTTATGTCAAAATTTATTTACACATAATACTCGTAAAACGCTAACCCTTTAAGTACATCATTCATTTCATTCGTAAAACTATTAATCTGAGAACGCTCAACATAATGATTCCTTCTCGATTAGTCTATGTTGTGCAGTGGTGATTCTAATCATAAAACCAGACAGAAAATTGTAGGATCAAACCACGCGCATAATATTGATGTTGTATGCTACACTCTTCGTACCCATCAACATCAGCCTATAGCGTCCCCACTGCTGGGACACATGCCTCCTCTTGGTAAGAGGGAGTAATCCACCACGAGGACCCAGTGCGGTTTGATGCCAGTTTCCTCTCGATGTTTTTTGATAACATTGGTGATGAAATAAGGTACACAAAGTAAACCGCCTTGCTGGGTTCGAACCTACGACCTAAAACTTCGTTCTCATGCTCAACCGGAATCAGAAAGTCTGAAAGCAAATAGACTAAGACTTAGAGACTAGCCTTTCTTATTAAAGACTTACCAATATACATGTAGGACGCGTTCTAATAACGCTAAACTGATTGATTGATGGTTGCTGGTTTACTAGTGTAAACCAGCAATCATCTATCAATCATCATTGTTAACGATGTCCAATTGGTCCGTAGTCCTATTTCATGGTTCTTCGATCCAAACTTACCCTTCGACCCCAACACTTATTGGAAAGGTATAAGAAAAAACTAATAAAAAGTAGCCCTATAAAAATGACAGTCCACTGTGGATCACATAAAACGATTCAGTATATACTACTCTTTATAAACAAAGTTGTGACAGGGGTGCGACTCACGGATTAGATAAAGTTAGTGGGCCTTTGTGTGTGGCCGAATATGGAAGTGAGAGCGAATTGTAGTTGCAGTTGTCATTCTACCTAGCTTTTTTCCTGTGCCAACAAACATGTTCTTTGCTGACAAGTTTTGAGTGAAAATATGCAAAAGCATGCGCAAACATAAGCCACGGGAATAATCTCTTGCACGATACTTACAACTCCATTTTAGCTGTTTTGATTTAGTTTATTATACAACCATCTGCTAACCTTTTTAACCATGTTGAGGTCGGCTTCCAGTCTCAACAGATGCAGCTGAATACCAGTATTTATCACGAAGCGCCTGCTTATCTGATTTCCACAACCCAGTAACTGAGTAACACGATACCCGTTGGTAAGACTGGTTGTCAGACTTTCGGGCTTCTGACTACCCGTAACGACTCAAAGATCTACGAGTGACAGCCGGGACCAAAAGTTTAACGTGCTTTCCGAGGTTGTGTAAGTTAAGCAATGTTAATGTTAAGTAGACAATGCTAGCAAAATAACAAAGAACGGTGGTATCCCGAATTTAGGTTTGGTACACACTCAGACTGGAGAGGTATCGTGTTACCTAGATAAGCAGTGTGGAGCTCAGATAAGCAGGCGCGTTACGTCATCAAATACTTGTATTCAGGTGCATAAGGTTAGAATGGAATCCAACCCCAACATAGTTGAGAAAAGGCTAGACAGATGATGATATCTGCTCAACTTCCTTTTAAGAATTGACTTTTACACCACAAATCCACGAGGTACAGTCACGAGCACCAATATGTCAACACTTGGCAACTTTCAAATGCGATTTTTTCGTGAACTATCGAATGCATCGTTGAAATACGATACATTACATAAACCTATGGGTTCGAAAATGCTATGTTCGTAACAACATAAAATTTCATTAAAAAATAAAGGATTAAATCGCTTTTGAATAAAGCCGAGTGTATACATACTTTTGCTCGTGACTGTACAAACGCCACCCTGCCTTGAATTGGATCGCAACGGAAATTGAAAAGCAAGAACCATTCAAACTTGACCCCACCAAGGATTCTGTTAGATAAGCCATTGTTGCCTCGTAATGGTAATGGCAAACGTGACGTAAAACTGAACATTCTAATATTGAATTTAAAGCTCTGAATTGTTAAAAAACCTAACATCGTAGCATCATCTTGGCAGCTCTGGTCAGAGAGTAAATAAATAAAGTCTTCCATACCGTATTTCGGCTACGGCGGCCAATCTCAACGGAGACTAGCCTTCGGCGCGGGAGATAAATAATAGTAGGCAAAAATTAAAAAAAAAAAAACATAAAACCTACTACCTACCTACCTACGTACCTTTGTACTCATATTATGATTATGTCATATCAATATGTATTTTTCTGTGTGTACATAAATAATAAAATAAATAAATAAATCATTTATTTGCATAAATAAGGTACAGAAGGTTGGTAAAATGTACAGAATTGTTCTCATGTTCTGCCTTTAATTTCGGCGTGAAAATATAAAATAAGGTTACATATTTTATTGGAATGAATTATTGATCATAATCATGCACTCGGTACACAGATAATCCCATTAAAATTGTGTCATTGAGTTAATAATATATAAATGTCACTATAATATTGAACAAATAATAATCATAAATGTCAATAATAACCATGTCAATAATGGAAGAGATTCGGCACACAATGATAATAACAATAATGCAGCAAGTAGAAAGTGTGCCCGCAGACACAGGTACAGTCACAAGCACCAATATGTCAACACTTGGCAACTTTCAATTACGAATTTAACGAATGCAACGTTGAAATACGACCCCTATGGGTTCGAAAATGCTACGTTTGTAACAACATAAAATTTAATTAAAAATAAAGGAGTATATCGCTTTTGAATAATGCCGAATATATACATACTTTTGCTCGTGACTGTACACTTCTTCTTTTCTCACTGTCATAGTCCGATGGGACGGCAATCCAACACGACCGGAGAGAGATCAGGCGCAGGACCAAAGGCTTAACGTGCTTTCCGAGCCACGGGGGTATCACACCGTTAGCGTCCAAACTCCGGGCGGTTACTAAGAAATTCCTAATGGAAAAACTCAATAACACTTTGGCCGACCCGGGAATCGAACCCAGGACCCCACGCTCAGCAGTCGTGCTTGCGACCACGAGACCAGCGGAGCAGACAGAGAGTAGGGACGCCTTTGCCCAGCAGTGGGACTTTAACGGCTGAAAATGAAAAATAAAAATAACATCATAACGTCATGCCTGTAATACCCGATGAGTTAGACAGAGATGTACCCACATGCAGATTTCTCCAGTTAAAGTTAAAGTTTATACAGGGTGGCAGGGACATCGACGCGCAAACTGTAACCATGAATTCAGCACATGAGTTTAGACCCCATAGCGTAGAAATTTTTAGTCGGTTATCAAAAAAAAAAATCTTCTGTTTCATAGAAAAGTGCAATACATACGCTGTCAAAATGTATTGTTGCGCGCCACAATTAATGCCTGGTACCTGGTGACATTAGTTACCACTAGCGCCATCTAGTATCAAGTAGTAGACCTAATTTACTACTAGCGCCATCTAGTATGAAGTAGTAGAACTAATAGCTCCTTTTAGAAATTTCAATAATAGAACTATTATTGACATCTGGTCACTCGGGGCCGGTATGTACTCGAACATTCTAGATGTTTCTACAATAGAAGGTTCTCGAACTATCTGCGGCACTAGCCGCGACCAGTCAGACTTGGATCTGCGACACAGGCGAATACATCGAAAGCGATCTTCAAGTGCGACTTAAGAGCGATTGTGTTTTATAATTAGTGTGTTTGAGTTGATATTAGTGTTGTTTAATTAAAGTGTAACTTTTGGTAATTATTATCGGCAGTTTTTATTGTCACGAACCTGAAGCTCGTAACAGTATGGAACAGCAATATTTATTTTTAATAACCGACGAAAAATTTCGACGCTATGGGGTCTAAGCTCATGCGCTGAATTCATGGTTACAGTTTGCGCGTCAATGTCCCTGCCACGCTGTATGTAGGGGGTAATCTTTGGAACTACTGATCCGAATTCGAACATTCTTTCACGAATGGGAAGCTATAGTATTGCCAAGTGTCATAGGACTCTTACCACATTGATACTCAAAACTATTCATGAAATTTTCTTAATTCCATGGTCCTCATAAAAATATTAATAAACTACACGTACTACCCACATATTTCAGCAGAACGATAACATTTACTGTATAGCTTATATTACCGGGTCCTAATTCCGGCCTACTAGTCGTTATCCGTGAAAATTACCACGGTAAACGACACTTTCACATACCACTTTTATCTACCTCTGTAGCGTTATGTATTGTGTAGGTTTTCATTAAGTTTAGGGTGTAGGACGAATAAGTTTTGGCCATTTCAGACTTACATTAACTACTAGATTCTGTCCGCAATTTCGTTCGCGTGTAATTTTTCGCGGACTATGAGAGTGAGAAAGAGGGAAGACAGAGTGCAACTGTGTCTGCGCACACGCTTGTGCACTATAACATCTCCCGCGCCGAGGGCTGGTGTTTGCTGAGATCGGTCGCCTTTGCCGAAATTCGGTTTGGAGGACCTTATTTATTTAATTAATAAAAAATAACCTAAGTCATTGGACATCAGCGTATAATGGTCCCACTACTGGAACACAGGCCCGTCTATGAGAGGGAGTGGGCCGTAAGTCCACGCAGGCCCAGTGCGGGTTGGTAACTGTAACATCATCATATGTCTTTGAATTTTTGGTTCTAGGACATGCCAGTTTCCCCACGATTTTTGAAGTCAAATCTTCTTTAGCGGCGTTGTGCACTTTTGTTGTGATGGGTAAAAAATGTTAAACTCGCGTCAGGACACGTGACCTGATCGAAAATTCGTAAGACGGAGGGAGAGTAGACCGCACTCCAAAATATGAAAAATGCACAACGTTAATATTCAAGTGTCCCCTTCTGCCGGCACTCCCGGAGTGCAACCCGTTGTTTTTTTGCTTCACCGTTTTGAGAGCAGTGGACATGAAATGATTTACACAAAGTAAATGCACCTGCCTGGGTTCGAACCCATAACCTACAACTTGTACGACAGGACCGTTACCATAAGGCCACCACTGCTCTACTATTGGACGTATAAACTGTTTATTTGCTTGCTATTTGACGGCTCAGAGGCTGTTGTTTTCTCGTAGGCAATTAACGAGAGGCAAGTAGAACTAGCAAGTACAAACGCGTTGGCGAGCAACGAGCAGAGAGTACGCGACGATGACGAGTGATTACTCGCTGGTATACGTATGTGAGTTTAACGTAAGGTTGCCCTCAGGCTAGGTGGAGCGACGATCTTCGCAGAATGGCTGGTAGCAGCTAGATAAGAGTTGCCGAAAATCGAGTTGAATGGCGTGCGAGAGGCCTATGCCCCGCAGTGGACTGCTGTAGCCGCATGATGATGATAATGATGCGTATGTACAGACGCCAGCAGGTCAAGCTACCCGAAACTGTCAAATTTTCCCAATCAATCTTGAACCTTAATGCTTTAACAATAAAGTTGAAAATCTATTAAAGAAATTTGACAGATTGTAGTAGCTTGATGTGCTGGCGTCTGTACCAAGCGTGAGTCTTTGCGAGTGTCCTGCACGCCAAGCGAGAGTCGCTAACCAACTGCTCTCATTAATAGCTCGTGTCGCTGCAACAAACGAGTACTCGCCGGCGACGTGAACAGTCATCATCCACAGCCCGACTGCACTCACAGCTGGGCAAAGGCCTCTCTTTTCTTGTGCCAATCACCACTCTCTAATACCTTTGGGCCACCACTGCTTCTAGATCTGCACCCAAGTTGCGTAACACATGATCAAACGGAATCTGAATCATTTTGAAGCAAATTGCTAATCCATTATTTCATAAGTTCGAAAAAATTGTCTGCTCAACACGTAAATAACGCAATGAATGTTGTTGAACTGTCAAAATGAAACCGATTCCGATTGTTCGTGTGTTACGCAATTAGGGTGCTGATGCTGGCAGTGTTGTTATTTATACCTATTATAGATATACCGATTTTTCTCAATCGCAGTTACATAAAAACATATTATTTATTTATTTATCTCATGGAACACCAATAGCTTTACATAAATACAATAAATATACTGGAATAAGAAACATGAAGCCAATTATAGGTTTTCACGGCTAACTATACAATAATACAGTAAGAGATCTTATACACGACAAATTATCAAGAACATAAGCGCACCAACCATCAAATCGGTACCGCCAAACATAAGGAATAAACTACAATAAAATTAAATAATAATAATAATATAATATCCCTGGACATTTCACACAGCGCCATCTAGTCCCAAGCTAAGCAACCTAATGCTTGTGTTATGGTAACAAGATGGCTGATAAACTACTTATATACATTTTTTTTTTTTGTAAATACATACATATTTTTATTTTATTTTATTTTATTTGGAACAACAAACAGATATACAATATTATATATATGGAATTACAATAAGACAGTTTTACTAATGTATATCCAACTACGTTATTCACAGAATATCTAGATTGTAATCCTTAAAACTACGTCATGCTGGTTTTGTATCTACTATAACTATAATTATCAGTTAAAAACAAAATTAACATGGCAATCAAAAAGGAGGAGAAAATACAAGAGAAAAAAAGAAAACAACATACATTGGTTAACTTTTGAGTTAAATAAAATATTAATGATGTTAGGTAAATTCAGGGGGATTCTATGGAGACTATTATTTCTATTACATGTTTTCTAAATGTCCTAGCAGAATCGGCAAACAAGTCAAGATTCTTAAAATACATATTAAAATTACTTGTAAGTCGTCGCAAAGGCGCACGTAGTCCTGCATTTGTCTTACATGACGATACGGCAAATACAGGTCGTTCACGTACACTACGCATCATCGCTTTTCTAGGAACCACATAAAACAACTTATTGGTAATATCTGGACAATCGTAGGAATTATTACAGATATCAAACAAAAACATTGCATCCAGCTGTAAGCGTCTGCTTTTTAATTCCATGAGTTTGTACCTTTCAAGTAGGCTTTCGTAAGGCAAAGTAGATCGAAAACATCGGTAGTGCATAGTTTTTAAATATTTTCTTTGCACTCTCTCGATAATGTCAGAGTATTTGTTGTAATGAGGGCTCCACACTGAAACTGCGTACTCAAGTTGTGATCGAATTAAAGATTTATAAAGATACAGGTAAGTATCCGGACTCTTAAATTCTTTTGCAGACCTCATAACAAAGCCATACATTCGGAATGCATTACCCACGATGTTAGCAATATGAGTATCAAGGTGTAACTTCTCATCTAGTAACACGCCAAGATCTCGTACCATTGACACTCTATTGAGGTTTATGTTATTTAGAGTGTAAGGATATTTTACAACATTCATTTTCTTTGTGAAGCTCATACAACAACATTTTGAGATATTTAGCTGGAGTTTATTTTTAACACAATAGTCCGAAAAATTATTAAGGTCATCTTGAAAAAGATAACTGTCCTGGATGCTTTTAATTTGTCTATATATTTTAAGGTCATCGGCATATAAAAGAATTTTTGAGTTCTTGAAACAGGTGTGTATGTCGTTAACAAATATAATAAAGAGTAGGGGTCCTAGGATAGACCCTTGCGGGACTCCGGAAGTTACATTTATCGTTGGTGATTGGAAACCGTTGGCGACAACCCTCTGAGTCCTGTTAGAAATATATGAAGAGAACCACCTGAGTAGATTTCCACGTATACCATTGTATGCAATTTTCTGTAATAGTAGTATATGATCGACCTTGTCAAATGCCTTTCGGAAATCAGTATACACGCAGTCAACTTGAGTACGAGAGTCCATGCTATTAAATAGATAATCCACAAAAGTTACTAAATTGGTGGTTGTAGACCTTTTCTTTACAAAACCATGCTGATATTGGGTGATATTATTTTTAAGAATTGGGTATAATTCATTGTGGACTAATCTCTCGAAGAGCTTTGACAAGGCCGACAATATAGATATAGGGCGATAGTTTTCTACATCGTCCCTAGGACCCGACTTGTAAACTGGAGTGATATTTGCCTGCTTCCATATTGCAGGAAAAACTCCTTCCAGTAACGATTTATTAAATATTATTTGCAGGGGAACACATAGACGAGATGCTGTCTTTTTGAGAAAAATAACAGGTAGGCTATCAGGTCCAGGACCCTTACTAGAGTCCAGAGATTTGAGTGCTTTAAGAACTGTATCCTCACTGAAACTAATACTGCTAATCAAGCAACAATTATCTGCGTAATCATCCGTTAAAACTGATGAGCTACTCGATGACGATTCGTAAACCGAGTGAAAATAACTTGAGAAGAGGTTACAGATCTCGTTTCCGTCACTGCTATAGGCATTTTGGTAGTGCATTGTGGAAGGGATACCAGTATTCGATTTACGGCCTGCGATAAATTTCCAAAAATATCCAATATTATGTTTAATACTATTTTCGACTGATTTTATATATTTTCTATAGCAATGTTCACATTCCTTCTGAAAACGTTGTCTATAAATTGAGAAAAGTTCATAATCCGACATGTTATGAAATTTCTTCCACCTCGTCCATGCCTTTGTCTTATTTTTAAAAATATGTATAAGTGCAGGGGAGAACCATACAGGAAAGTTTGTAGATCTAACTGTAGTCAATGGTACATGCATCTTTATAATACGGAATACGTTATCGTAAAATGAGTTTAATGCTTCCTCCGAAGATAAATCACTCAAAGAGCCAACCCAATCAATTTTATCTAATTCAGCATTTATGAGATCATAGTCGGCTTTAAAGTAATTATGTTTTTTTAATGGTTTACTATTTATAAATTTCAGATTTAAATTATTGGGCATTAAGATACATAGAGGTGGATGTTGATCATCCGGCTTAACCAGGCCATCGGAAGACTCAAGTATCGATATCTTATTATTGCTGATAACCAGATCTAAAATTTTATCATTTATATTTTTTACCATATTATACTGATAACCATCAATGAAATTCAAGAACGCATTTAAATTTATAGCATTACCAGAGGTGCCATTGCAAGTTATATTCTGTACAGATGAATCATTAAGACATAAAACCCACTCAATTTCGGGTAAATTATAATCTCCTATTAGATAAAAGTATTCAATGTTATTATCATTGAGCTTAGACCGCAACATGTTGAAAAAAGATTCATACACGAACTCTGGAGTATGCGGCGGTATATACACTGCACTAATAACCTGATATTTACCTTTTTCAGAACCTGAAAAACGTAAGAGGATATGTTCAATGTGAGAATGTAACGAAATATTTGATGCCATCTGTACTGTGTTTAGATTTAAATTCTTTAAAACTGCAATGAGGACACCACCCCCATCTTTTTTACCTGTGGCCGCACGGTCGCGATCACACCTATATATCACGTATCTTTGGTCAATAAATTCATTATTTGATATTTCAGGAATTAGCCAAGTTTCTGTTAGAATTATAATATCATAACAATTGGATAGAATACTCACATATATAAGATGCAATTTAGTGCGGAGCCCTCTACAATTTTGATAGAATATTGCAAAATTACTAATAGCCATTTGAATGGTACAAATTACAAATAAGTGTAGTATAACAATATAGTTTCATAAATCTTGAAATATAGTATATGGTAATATATGGTTGCCAAAAGCAGTAGCTTGATTGCGATCCCAAATGAAAATAAATGATCAAAAATATTATCACAATATTGCCTGTGGAATATAGTGAGCAGTTGAAATATGCCGTGACATAGGACATTAATCTTAAATTATATTGTATTTGATTTCGACATACCGTCGTAAGATAACAATAGAAATATCTGTATGTGACTAAAATACGTATTTTGAACTTAAACATCGTTAAAATCATAAATAAAGCATAATAAACATGCAATCTCTTTATAAGGGGACACGCTAAAAATGGCGTAGGAGCGATTAATAATCTAATTAGGCAATGTAGATGCGTATCCTGTCTTGATTTTGGCAATATCCTGTTGCGATCGAATGGAAAATACCTTAGTCGTTTCTTTCTCACGTACGAGGATCGTTCCGTGTTTGACCCACACAAATTTATAATTAAATTTCTTACAAGCCTCCTTACACTCCCGAAACAAATGCTTGTTCTTTAAGGTGAGGTGTTCATGCATCATAATTTTATGGGAAGAGCCTGCTATACCTAACTGTTCAGAGTTAAGTCCCTTAGCTAAGCGATATGCACTGAGTACATTATCGCGCAGTATACGTGAAGTCAACTTCACCACGATGTTCTTGGGATTCACGTTTTCTCGGTGTGCGTGTGGAACGCGATGAATTGAAATAATATCTTGCTTACGTATAGTGCAGTTTATTTTGGTTCCCACATTTTCAACAATTGTCAATAAATCCTCATTTTTCCTTTCTGGTACGTTACATAATTCTATATTACATTGTCTAGCACTCTGCTCCAAGTAATCAATTTTAGTGACCAATTCCGTGATAGTGCTTTGCACATCTGAGTTGTGTTGTATGTTCTTACTCAGAGTTTCTATTTGACAGTTCATAGTTCTCTGCTGTTCATCAGTAAACTGGATCGAGTTCTGTAGGTTTGTAATTTCTTCTGCTATTCCATTGTATTTAGAATCTAAGCTTAAAAGTTGCTGTTTAAAAGACAGTTGTTCCGACCGAATGTTATTTATTTCTGCTTTAATTTCAACGGAGGTTTGAGTGAGGGCGGATAGATCGGTTTGAATCATCGTTACTTTATCGGTTATCTTGGATAACTCGACAGTTATTACCTCCAACGCCGCAGACTAATCTGATTCTGGTTTTTTTGCGCTTATTACGAATAGCAACATTTTGCTCCTCACTTGTCGTAGGCACTTTATTTAAGTCACCATCCGATGAACATTTGCTAATTTTATCACTAGGAGAACGAATCATCGTGGACAACTATTAACAAATGTAGTAAATTAAATATAATTTCAAATATGATTTTAAAAAGTTTCCTGTGTGCTGGGTCAGATTCGATCCAGCGACCCCAAGCGTAGCCCGAACTTAGAAGACACCGCCTTAGAAGACGCCGCTACTGTGACATAGCTTTCTAGCGCTAATTTATGGACAGTATTGAACAGAGCTCAAAGTCAGTCGTTACATATTATAGATAGAAAAACACCCAGGCTCGGAACAAATACATGTAGGTCATACAAATATTTGTTCCGTGCGGGAATCGAACCCGCGACACGCAGCGCAGCAGTCAATCACTTAACCACTGCGCCAACCGTGCCGTCAATAAATAAAATAAGTACCAGAACTAAATTAACACTAAGAATTAATTTTGAAGAAATCAAGGTTCAGCCTATTGCGTACCTACGCTTGAGCCTTTCGTTGAAAACAAGTCAAAAGAGAACTGCTCATTAAAGGTTTTGCTAGCTCGCACTAAAAATGAGTTTTGCCTGTAGTTGGAAGAACATAACGCACGATATGCTTATAATCTTGGCTAAAATTAAAGTCGTTTTTCGGTAGCCGTAAAAAGGTAAGAACCTACGCAAGTAATCATGAAGGCAACGTTATTTCCGAGATCTCCTCGCTCTTTATGTGAGCTGTTATTTTTAGGTGCGTTCAGAGGCCAAAGTAATAAGTACTTACATGAAAATATTGAAGACGATAAAAAACATAGAAAGTTATGTGAAGAGCTGTATGAGTAAATGTTGGTCAATCGTTTATTTTTATGCAGTTTCATGGTGATTGTAGACTCAATTACTTGCAAAATAGAATGGTATTTTGTATGTCAAGTAATTGGTCATTAAAGTTTTTGTGAGAGCAGTGACTTTGTGTAAATTGTTTCATCACCGCTGCTCTAAAAAACGCTAAAGGATATCATCGTGAGGGACCTGCGTTACTTAGAACAAAAAAATTCGAAGACATGGGACATCTACCAACCCGCACTAGGCTCGTGTGGTGGATTACTGCCCATTCCACACCACACATCATTTCTTATTTATTTTTATGTGTTTTATGTTCTTTGTTGCGTATTTTCTTTCTTTCTTTCTTTATTTTTATTATTTATTTATTATTCTCAAAAATACATTATTTTGTTGTTTTTACAATTTTACTCGCCAAACTTTCGAGTTTGATGGCGAGAAGCGCCTGTTGCATACACATAATATAGAAAAAAACTAACCTTAAAAACTACCAGCTATGCACTATTTCACTCAGGGATCAGTCACACTGGCACGGACAGATCTCACCGAGAGGAGGCCTGTGTCCCATTAGTGGGAAAATTATTGGCAGATTATGCTGAATTTTTTGATGTGATGGCCCTTCTGAAATTAGACCTTTCAGTAGTATTTACGGTATAAGAATTGCAAATGTGAAAATTAGCAGACGGGAGAACGCTGTCACGAATTCTTATGATGTAACGACCTAATAGCATTTTGCTTGGATTTCTATTTTAAACTTCCATTGTTGCAAGTAAGCCATCTACATAAAAATCTTAAATTAATTCATTTACTGACAGCCTAAGCCGCTGGGTCTAGAAGCATAAAACTTTGCACAAGAATTCTTAATTCAAACAAAAGTGAGCATCAAGGAAGGATTTTTGAAAGGGATTAAGTCACTGATGACCTCTATAAACAAGAAAGCTGGACATCCTATAACCTATACGAAATGACATATTTTTTTTATGCCGATTCACAGCGAGCTCGAGCGTCTCAGGAGCTAAAATTGTCACATTGTTGCAAATGATCGTCGTGTTGTTTTAAAACGTCTCCGATGATTTAGGTCTAAATCGTGGAATAAGATTTTTTTAATGTTTACTAGGAGATATTTAGATTTTTTTATTATGAGAGTATGCGCATTTTGTAAAACTCATCTAAAATCAAATGTCTTAATTCTGTCATCGATGCTGTAACTGTCCAGTGTACTAGTATATTATAGGTCAGTTTTAAGTAGGAGTTGGTCCCGATGGAAAATTCTAAAGGGCACTTGGCTTATAATAATAAATTTAGTAGTACATAAGAACTACAACACAGTTCATAACATATTTAAGCTGTGGGCTGTACTACCAAGTTTAAAATTATTGTCAGCTTTCCGAGCTCCTGAACTAGGTACGCAGACCTGTATCTTAGGAGTCGGAGAAATTGCGGCTTCAATTTATATAATACAACCGTGACTTTTCTGTTTGTTTACAGTGGCTGATAACACAGCAAATGGAGTGAATGATTGTGGTTGTGTATCCAAGAGTGTGTATTTGAAGTGTGAGTGTTTCAGTACCTAAGCTTTCCTTCAACTACCTATCAATCAAAGTGTGGTCCTACTGTTATTGTATAATTTAAGTATACAGGGTTATTTTTCAAAGACCTGCCAAATTTAAGGATGTGGTACCGACCATCAAACTGAACAACTTTCTCCATGGGACCAACATCGTAATCTATTCTATACTTATAATAAATCTGTAGAAGTGAAAATTCTGTACATTGAAAATATTTAAAAACAAAATGGCAGGGTGTGTTACTAGACCGACACCGAACCCAAAAATGTGATTAAAAAAATTTTTGTCTGTCTGTCTGTCTGTCTGTCTGTCTGTTTGTTCAGGCATCACGCAAAAACTACCGGTTCGATTACGATGAAACTTGGTATAATTATTCTTTAATATCCTGGGCACCACACTGGGTACTTTTTATCTCGGAAAAATATATACAATAAAAAACAAACTTAATTTTGCGGTTCGGTCCCTAGACCCGATTACTGTACCAACCGCAAATAATAAGTTTGTCGTAGGTTACGTCACAGTATCTTAGCCGTGTGAGTGCCCCTAAGTTATGCTGTAAATGTAGTGCTGAAGGTTGAATTTGGCGTGCACCGTTCGCAGCACACGCGTGGCGCGCGGCCGCCACGGATCGCTACCGTATTTAAGGACATTTTTTGAACTTTGATTTGAACGGACGTGTTGAGCGGCGAGCGTTCGTTCTTATTTTAACTACTTGCAGTTCTAAACCGTGTTTTTCAGTGCGACCTTTTTATTCCTATTAGTTTTTAGATTTATTTAGGTTTATTTTTATAAGTCGTAGGTATAGATTTTAATTTTAAAGTATAGGTAGTATATTTGATAGTGTACGTAGTGACCGTAGGTTATTTTATAATACTCTTAGGTAGGATTAGTCATTCGTATAGATATTAGTTTTTAGGGATTTTGCTTATTTATTGAGTTTATTAGTTATCATCAGAAATAGGTTTATTTAGGTAGGTAGGTAGGTATTTTATTTTCTGTTATTGAGTTTTTTTTTTATTAGGTAGGTACTTAGGTAAGGATATCATATAGGTACACTCTTAATCACCACTAATGAGACACAATTGGTTTTCTATTGTAATTAGCCACAAAAGGCCCGCGAGATAGATGGCATCCTGGGGAAGCACATACATTTTATCCTGTTAGCACGTTCCCGTGGGATAATTTCCGACATCCACGCGGGCGAAGCCGCGGGCAGAAGCTAGTCGCGAATAAAAATTCAGCCTTCCCATGCATTTAGGTCGAGTAGGTATTGAAGTTTTCTATGGGATAGTTGATAAAATTTTCGTTATTACGCTATTTGTCCCATGGAGAAAGTTGTTCAGTTTGATGGTCTGTACCACATCCTTAAATTTGGCTGGTCTTTGACAGTCGTCACGGGTCGTCAGAAGCCCGAAAGTTTGACAACCGCAATCTTACCAAGGGGTTTCGTATTACCCAGTAATTGGATTGTGGAGTTCAGATAGACAGTCGCTCCATGTAAAATACTATAATAATAATAATAATTTATTTCATAAAAAGTGGTACAGTCTGTTACAAAAATAGGATGACAATTTAGGAATAGTTTACAACTGATGAGTAGGTAACAAAACAATTTAACGATATGATGTCCTAGCTAGGTTACTTAGTAGCCTGTATTAAGGACAATCATTACCCGAAAAATAGGACAAAGTATTGCTTAGACTGTTACATAATTATTAATAAAATTTAGAGCCGAATAACAAAAGTCCAATATCCTGTTACTCAACTGCATCCGGTTAGACTGGAAGCCGACCCCAACATAGTTGGGAAAAGGCTAGGCAGATGATGACTCTAATACTGTTAGAATCTTATACCATTAACCACGCTTGTCAATAACAACCAAATATGAAATTCTAAGTTAACTTACTTTTAAATAAAAGTCCGAGATGGTAACACGCCAGTAACGGAAGAGGATATTACGTCACGATCGATGGAATCCAGCTTTAACTTATTCACAGGCTTACCGGACTTCAGGAGAGACTTATAGTAAAATATGCTAGCTGTTCCGGCGTCTTTGTCAGTGGGAAAAGATTTTATTGTTTAATCGTTGTTTGTTATATCTACCTGACAGTTCTTCTTCTTCGCGTGTCGGTGGCAAAAATATAGTATTATTCTTAAATTTGTTTGGCCCAAAATTCAGCAACGCGGTTAGCATTTTCCGAGGCTGCCATTAGGTCCTCACGTACCGGAGGTGGCCTTCCACGAACCCCCACTTGTGCAGGTGGTGGATGCTTCAAGGTAGCCCGCGAAATTCAAATTTTCTTACGTTTTTTGCGATTTGCTGGTCAGTACTAAGTTTTACGTTGATTAAAATATGATTCGCGGCCGTAACAAATATATGTTTACAGAATTATAATCATTCAAGTCATCAACACAACTCTCTAAGGTCAAGTAATCCTACTGAATGACTATTTCATGAAATCTTGACATTTTAGGATTATGCACACTTAACAAGTTGTATTACTGATTCTAATTATTATAATTCTGTAAATACATATTTGTTACGGCCGCGAATCATATTTTAATCAACGTACAACTTAGTACTGACCAGCAAATTGCAGAAAACGTAAGAAAATATGAATTTCGCGGGCTACGTTGGAGCATCCACATTAAGGTTTTCTAAGTAGGCCACGGTAACGCAACGCGAAGTAACGTAATTTGAACATTTTAATGTTTTTTTTGTTTATTCTTTTATAGGGTTAAATTATTTATTTAACTACGATCAGTGATATTCTAGTAAACAGATATGTTATACACTTACAAAACAACAGAAAAAAGTGTTCCGCGCCGAGAGGCAGCACACATACACACTTTTCATTCATTTTACATTTCACTACAAGTAAAAAGGATAGAAAAAGGATAGCTCGATAAAACCAATAAGAAAATAAGTGACAGCTAGATGTTGTCAATTGCGCGTGAATGTAAATAAACATTTTTCGGGCCACCAATCATCGCACGTTGGCATCATAGACTAACAAATTAACTAGGCAGATAGTACAAACCGCGTGTACAGAATTTGCAGCCGGGATTTGTGCCTATGCAACGAATAAACACTATTAAAAGGTAGGTAGGTGAAAAATAAAACACGTTTTAAGAAGAAAGAAATATATTTATATTGTAAAAATAATCATACACCTTCGAAAATATTTAATTTATTTCTTTTCTGTCTCTTAGAGAGCTTTTTTATTTCGTGAGCGGAATGGAGGCGAACTGTTGTATACTTATTAATTATAGTTTTTTTGTTTAATTTATAATTAAATATATCAAACAAAATTATAAAGAAAAGTTATTAAAAGGGAAACTAGAACTCTGCTGTAAAGATGACTTTACTGCCTAATATTCGCATCTGTACTTTTATTCTATGTCCGGAGTGCACGCATCCTTGTCGTTCATACTACAAAAAATATATTTTCCATCTCTTTCTTTTTTATAACCTCCAAATATCAGAATATTAGGAAAATAATTGAAATATATTAATAAATCGAAGTATATTGTGTACTTCTGTGTGGTATGAGATCCCTTGTGTTTTATTAACTTTGGTATCATAATTGGTACACTTTCTAAATACACAAGATGGCATTTTGGATGGTAATTACGTAGCAGCGCGCACCGTGTCACTCGTAGACGTGCGTGACACAGACTAAAGGCAATACGTCCCAATTAGGACGTTTTCTAGTCTTCACGATTTGCGCGCTCATAACATATCTGTTTACTAGAATATCATTGACTACGATACAATATTAGTTTAGATTTATTACTGAATGGGCCTGCTCTTCTCCTGCCGATTGCCGCTGGAGTAGACGAGTCTTGGAGTGGAGACCGCGTATCGGCAAGACCTGATGACCTAAAGAAGGTGGCTGGGGTAGACTGGATGCGGAAGGCGGAGGACAGGGTGTTCTTGCGCAGTCTGGGAGAGACCTATGTCCAGCAGTGGACTGGGATAGGCTGAGTGTATGGACCTGCTCCGAACCTCGATCTCGCCTGCTGGAAAGCGATGGTTGAGGGTTGTGATTGAACGAGCGTGCCCATAACCCTAACCTTCTATCACCCCTACAAACGGGGCAAATTTTAATCATGGCATATAACGAAAGTAATTAATTACAATAAGAAGAAACACACACACAACATTCCACATAAGTACACACACACTCTACTTCAAAATGTCCCTATGGAAGATACGGGTAAATATTAAATTCTTATGTCAGAAATATTGGCTATTCGTTGTGAATGGGTAAGGTTAGGTACCTCCTACGGCCTATCGATATAAGACGTATGTACTCAAATACATAATGGGTCAACGACCGAAAAAATACAAGTTGTTTTAATCTATATCACATTGTAATAAGGAAATATTGTAAACGCCAATAATTTTAAAAGAGTAACTGGAGTTTCTTGCCGGCTCTTCTCCATAGGAAACGACTGTGGACCTAGTTTCTGACATGTATTAACATTGATTACTTATAATGGGACGTATTCCTTCGACGACGTGATAGTGGAACCCATTTGCAACAATTAAGACCCCATAAAGTCTAGGCGGAAATTCATGGGATTCGAGAAAACTCTATAAGACACCATGGTAGCGCCACCACGGTCACGGTGACAGCAAGATAATTTATGTACACAGCTTTATGGTGGGTGTCTCACCAGGCATCCAATCGGTTGCGCAACCAATCATACATTTTTTGGCAGTGCGACCTTGGATGCGCCGCCATAGTGTCCTAATGAGATATGGGCCTAAATATATATATTGTATATCTTATTTGTCCTTATTGATTGCCTACATTTACCTAGAGTATAGATTAGTTTAAAAACTGATAGCTAATAATCAAGAATATATAACTTCTCAGTACGTACAAGTACCGATCTAAGGTACTCAACAAGAAACTGCATATACTTTTCACATCGTACAAAGTACGCACACGCTTCAAATCGTTTTATCAAAGTAAGCGACAAACTTCAAACGTTTTAAAATTCGAAAAGAGTTTTAAAGGAAAACGGTTATTTTAGATCTCGGGGGAGATTTGTCTAACATTGCAAACACAGCGAAAATAATGTACTCGTACCTAACTTTACTACGATTTGTCTTAAATTCTTGAATGGGAGAGATAGTTTGTGGATGAATGTGCTTTTGACGACATGTTTTCATTCAGTTAACTTGCATGTTTTGGGATCGTTTGACTTATTTCATATTTTAATAGAGCCGTTATATGATTAGCGACACTTATCAAAGTAGAAAGGTGATTAGAGGGGCAATTTCCGTAATTTTAAGAACGTTAACAGTCTGATCTCATTCTCAATCTGTCAAAAATACATTTCTGACCAGTTTTTGACATTGATTGTCGCTGAGATGAGTATGCGACGATCGTGTTTAGATATCGATAGCTATCACGTCTGCGAAGTTTAGCTAGCTAATTTAAAATAACCCTGTATTCAATAACTGCTACTATAACAAAACGTGTGAAACGTTTTGTTATAGTAGCAAGACAACTGAAACCGTAATTTTGACTTACACGAAAATATTAAAATACCCTCGAGAAATCTGAATAATTAGCTAACCAAACTATACACAAGTCCTAAGTTCATTATTAAACAACTAATTACTTGCTGAACCGCCGACGGCTATGTATTAATAATTCTATATTATGCGGAGGGTCTTAACAGGTCTTAACACCCTGGTCCAGACGTATATAGACCTGGATTACATTACATTACAAAACTGAGTGGAAGCCTTCTTGTCACAGTTATGACGTGCAGCCGTCAACTATTTCTGCTTTGTGCTCGTGATTAAAGATATATTTTGTTTTTTGTTTTCCTTATTATTAGAATTAATTATCTTTTTGTATGCACGAGTTTCTGTGACAAATAAACCTAATTTTTCTTTTTTACGTCAGACCGACACATTTATCGAAGCGATTGATGATGGCGCATGAAGGCAAGTGAACGAGATCCGCGCTCGTCTGCCCGAGCGCACCTCTGCCGCCGCCCGCGCCTCGCGCTGCTCATTGGCGATAAAAAGCTGGTGGAGGCAAAGCTTCACAGTTTGGCTCACCGGCGAAGTGTTGCCTGTCTGTCCGTCTTTTACAGACTGTACTTCGGGGAGTGTGCTCAAGAGCTACATAAGCTCATCCCGCCTTCACCTTTTTACCATCGAGAGTCCAGACGCACTGCGGGATACCACCCCTATTTGGTTATTATACCATATATACGCACTAAGCGCTTCTCATCATCTTTTCTGATGCGCACAGCTAAGCACGGGAATTGTCTGCCTGCGTCTGCATTCCCGAGTTCATACAACCCGAATCTCTTCAGGGCGAGAGTGAATAGGCTCCTTCTGGGCAAGCTCATTCCACCGTAGATCTCATCCCTGCCTCTAGGCTGGATTGAGGTCAAGAGAGAGCCCATTGTCAATTAAAAAAAAATGTACGGAGCGGGGTAATTGCGTAACGCGCTATCTGTAGCTGGTTTTCATTTTGACGGTTCAACAAAATTCTTTGCGTTATTTACGTTGTTAGGCAGACCAATTTTTAGAACATATGAAGCAATGGATTAGTAACATCCTTCAAAATATTCACATTGTGTTACGGAATACGGAACGAAAAAAATCCAGCTCCCTAAGCTGGATTTTGTAAAATCTTGATGTAAAAAAGAGATCTACGTTTTGGAACGGGCAACTAGCTTCAACTTCTTGACTAACTGAGTCCTTGACAATTCAAAAGTGCCCGTAAATGATATAACTGAAATAAAGGTTTCATGTGACCTATGTATATTGGCGTATGTATTTTGTAAGGACTATAGAGGGGCTTGTGACTAAGTAACAGCCGCATGAGTTGATCGTTCAGGGTTAAGCTACGCTTGCCGAGATCTATACGTAGATGGATGAGCATCCATTTTATACCGAGCCGTTGATCTTGGTTGTCATTGGTAAATCTATGACAGTCGTTAGCGTTACGGGTAGTCAGAAGCCCAAAAGTGTGACTACCAGTCCTACCACAGGGTATTGTATTATCCACTAACCGGTATGTGGCGGTCAGATAGGCAGTCGCTCCTAGTAAGATACTGGCATCCGGTAGAGTGGAAGCTGCTTACGCAAGTTTCGTAATATAAATTTTTCTTATCATATTTCCGAACGATTCTCACATTTTTAAATGCAGAATTCCTATTCAACCGCAGTCTTGAGCTAACTATATTCCCTTCCCTCCTATCTCATTCCCATGCAACATCGAGAGAAGAAAATGCTCACTGCACGCGCCAATCAGCGGCGCGCTCACCGCAGTGGCAACCAATCACTGCATAGCACTGTGATTTCGAGAAAAGTGTCGCCATATTGAGTTCTCCTGTTGCAACCGCTCCGCATTGCTACCGTGCCGCGCCGAAACCGCAAATATATCTAAAACTATTATCCTTGTTGGGCGACGTACGTGTGACATATACAGACCAAGTGAAGTGCACAGCAAGTGCAAATGCAAGTGAAGTGCAGAAAAGTGCAACACGTGCTACATCTTCTCAGGCTGTTCTTGTGCGAGTATCAACGTGTTATACCCAGAAGACTCGTTTCAAGTAAGTCATTCATTTCATTTTCCTACCATGTTCAGCTGATTACCGTGTGTTATCAATAGCTCACCCCGCTTAAATTACATTCCCGCAACGGTCCTTCGAAGCCGCATGTAGATACTTATTCACCAGAAGCCGTGCCCAATAATGGCAAAGGGCTAGGCAGATGATGTTCGAATTAGTCGGATACAATAAGATTGTCGATCCGATCAAATGTGAACTTGCTCTTAGACCTATCAACATGTATTTGGATTAGATCGGACCAAATATCTGAGTGGCAATTCTCGTAAGTTCGACCGTCGTTGGGTTAAGTCGTTCACAGTCTGATCTCAGTCGCAATCTGTCAAAAATACCACTAATTTCTCAATATTTTGACAAGTTTTTGACATTTGTTTGTCGCTGAGATGAGACTGCGACTAGATTTTGAACGTTTTAAAATACGAGATTTGGCCTTCAGTTGATAGCTTTGTGATTAATGAAGTTCCCAGTAGGGTCGTTAGGGTTTTCGTGATGAAAAGTTTTACATAACTACTAATGTTATTAGTGTTTCTTAAGAAAACTTGTCTTTTATGAGGTGTTCAAAACGATGTTGTAACTTTTTTAATAGAAATGCTTTATGTTCTCTTTCACACTTGAACTTTTACGACTTATCTAACTATTTGATGTAATAGTTAACACTTATTTATTTATATATACTTTATTGTACACCACAAAAATACATACCATATAAAACCAACACTAACACTAACACTTAATGTGGTCGAAACGCAATAAGGCTACCTAATTTTAAAACTGAAAAATAAATACATGCAATATACTCGTAAACGTGAAGTCAAGCCATTTTAAAATGGTGAAAGACAGAATCTACTGATAGCCTAATCAATAAAATGATATCATCATCATAACCATCATCATTTCAGCCCAAAGACGTCCACTACTGGACATAGGCCTCCCCCAAACCCCGTCACTTCGACTGGTTCTGTGCTTCCCGCATCCAGCGGATTCCTACGGCCTTCAGAAGGGCAATATCGACAAAGACATGAACCAACTAAAATAAACAGGTTGTAACTAAATTATATAAATAGTATCAACCCTAAGCTTATAGACTTATAGAGCGGTTATTCGTATCGACGAGTTTCAACTCCTTCGGGTGTCGTTTATGTGGCTAAATTAGCTTATGTAGATGTACGACTGGCAAGGGTCGTCTGCGAAGTTTCATACTAATAATCTATGTACGGAAATTGTGAGTTATGGCTACAAAGGGTCTGGTCCTTTGGCTGCCTTACGAAGTGGATTGGAGTAGGAAGAGAGTAATTATGTTGGTAGCTTATAAAAGTAATATTGTTTTACTTGTAAACAACACAGGATGTTGATTTAATTGAAACAACACAGAATGCCGATACTGACCGTTGCGCCCTTATTAACTTATGCGCGCACACATAAGCGTGCTATGTTATTTATATCACTTCGAGACCGAATCAGGAACGCGGAAACCCGAAGAAGAACAAAACTTAACTACATAGCCAATTGATTGCGGGAAGAAAGTGGAAATGGGCAGGCCACATAGGGCGAGTAGAAGTGTGGGCAGACAGCCAATGAGGTGGACCGACGACCTGCCGATCGATTCTGTAAAAATATCACCGTGAAAAGTTAGGTGAAGTGAGCTTAGAGTGAACTGTCAATAGTGTCACTCCCTAGCATTCGTTGGAATGACAGCTCACTCCACGCTCACTTCGCCTAAGTTTTCACGGTGAGATCGTTACAGAATCGCACTGCTGGTCAAGATTGCTGGACGACTCTGGCTTAGAAAGGCTAGAGACAGAGAAGAGTGGCGTGCATTGTCATCCAGCAATACACGCCACTACAATCAGCATTGGGTGTTGAAAGGCTGACGAAGAGAGAAGAGCGCACAGATAGAGAAACAAGTAAATCTTTCTGACAGTTTCTTTTCGTAGATCAACCTGCAGCGATCTGTACCGGAAAACCCGCTGCTTTATGTAAGCACCCTTACAACCATTTTTGTTTTTGTAATTATTCAATAAAATAATTTTGATTTGCCAAATACAGTGCTTTTCAATTTCCTTATAATGTAGACTCATTAATAGCTTTACATACAAAAATAAAGAAACAATAATAAGACTCAAAGACACCATTTTGCTTATGAATTTCATACTAGGTCGAGCCTGTCTCGTGGAGTCCATGGGTGGTATTACCAATAATGAAAATGCGCATTACATTATTTTACCTTATTTAATATATCGACCGTAGAAAACTTTTACAGATATTCTTTAAAAACCTAAGAGACCAAACAAAATAAATAAAAGATTTGATGTTTTTTCCTTAGTCGTTGTTATTTGAAGTATGAGTTGAGAGAGAGTCTGTGAAGTTTACAAGAAAACAAAAACAATTTTTAAAACTAATATTTGAAGTAAATTAAATACATGAACAGCGACTGATAACCGCACAAAAAAAAAAAAACAAATTATTTTCTTTTTGGTTTTATCATGTTTAGATATCGATATACCTACCCATCACGGCAGCGGAGTTTCGTTTAGGAAGGTTTCGTTTATGTAACATCACGCTATGATTCTTAGGAGCCGAGCAAATAAAAAAAAAATTGGCCAAGTACGAGTCGGACTCGTGCAGCAATGGTTCCGTACAAACTTAAATTGGTCCCATTAAAATTTCATTAAAATCGGTTCAGTAGTTTGGTTGAAGTCGGGTTTTCATCAGTAAGATTTTATATTATTATATTACATAGATTAAGAGACAATCCACGGAATAGAGAAGTCTCTTTGTCCTGTGATACAATCTATGTACTTATAATAAATTACTAAAGTTCATAAACTATGAAAGTACCGAACATTGCTCTAACAAAAAAATAAATTGTGGGACAAACTTAACTTTTCCGTTGGAAAACTGTTGCCCCCATACATCTACATAGGTCGCGGTTAGTTTTCCTACTGCAAATAAGTTTGTAATCGCAAAAGTAATATTTTTTTGTGATGCAACTACAAATTTACAATTTTCGGATTTGTTCCTTTACTTGTGCTACATGACATTTCATGATTTTCATGAAATTTCATGATTCTAGGTCAACGGGAAGTACCGTATAGGTTTTGATTCCCTTGCGAGTGTCAAAATATGCAGCAAAAACGGAACATAAGATTCCGTATCTTTTGATCGCGTTGACTTAGAAGTTTGATTTTTTCATTGCTGGAAGGGACTACAGACCTGAGTATTTGATATTAATTTCAACTTGATACCTACATGCGTTCCTGAAAAAAAGGGTCTAGACAGACGGACGGACAGACAGACGGACAACGAAGTGATCCTATAAGGCTTCCGTTTTTGGTACGGAGTACGGAACCCTAAAAAGTCAGACAGAATACACTAATAGCCCGCGAAAGCGATGCGATGCGACGGGGTCAGTCGGGGAAACAAAAAAATTCACTCGGACGAAGTCGAAATTGTGTATTACTCTATGGATATTTTATTTGTTTGACTAAAATAAATGAATTGAACTGAAGTCGCGGGCAGAAGCTAGTCAACTTATATGTTCGAGCCGTTTGGGGTTGAAACACTAGGGCCATGGCGACCGAGTGCCCATCAAAGAATCAGCATTGCCAAACAACGTGGCAATGTTGCCAGCCCTTTGGGCACGTTTCCTATTGACAGTGATGCGGACGAATTTTTTTATGCCCTTTGATTATTTCCCCTTCTTTTTATATACTTGTACATATTATTATTATTTAAAGACTGTTAGCTTTGTGTATTTTTTCGTTATGAACAATTTTCCAATATTTTACACGCTAACATGAAAAAAATAGACAGTGACATTTATTGGCATAATTTGTTTCTCGCTTTGCTAAATTGAAAATAATGTAGGTTACAGATTTCCATGTGTCAATAAAAGGAATAAACACATAATATAACATCGCGCTTTGTTTTCTGAAAGGGATGGACAGAGGTGTACAGACGCCAGCACATCAAGCTACTACAATCTGTCAAATTTCTTTAATAGATTTTCAACTTTATCGCTAAAGCGTTAAAGTTCAAGGTTGATTGGGAAAATTTGACAGTTTCGGGTAGCTTGACCTGCTGGCGTCTGTACTACACCCATATTTCGCCAGTTATGATTAAGTCCAATGTTATGGGAGTGAGAATATTTTCATACCATTATACCCTGTCTATTATGGAAACCGTTTTTTGACAGATGGAACTAGTGATTGCAGCAACACACAGTACATTTATTGATACAGTTACGGTATTATAATTTATGTAAGAAGCCATAAATAAGATAAGGTAAGGTATAATTCAATAAGATAAGGTAGTTTACTTATATAATTATTTTGTTACGCATTTTAAAGTTAACTTTTACGTAATCTGGAATATGTACGTTCTAAGACAGCTGTCAAAAAATGGTTAACCTAATGGACAGGGTGTAAGTCCAGCCGATCGATTCTGTAAAAATCTCACCGTGAAAACCGTAACCGTTAGGTGAAGTGAGCTAAGAGTGAGCTGTCAATAGTGTCAATCCCTAGCATTAATTGGAATGATAGCTCACTCCACGCTCACTTCACCTGAGTTTTCACGGTGAGATGATTACAGAATCGCACTGCTGGTTTCTCTCTGAAGGTGTCACTTATTTTTTACAAGAGTAAGAAAGTATTTAGTCATCTTTACATAATTTTATAAGTCTTACTCCGAAACCGAAACCAGATTTTAAATTATCTATTGACATTAAAAACTCTTCGCTAATTTAACCGCGGAAAACCGATAGCCCATTACCATTTCCGATGTTCAATTATACAGAAAACTATCTCAAGAAAATTCCTTAATTCCTCAAAGAAATCCATTGGAATAATTTAGGCGGCGCTACGAATTAATTTACGAATATCTCTTTCCGTCGGGTCAAATTTTTCGAATGAATTGCCACGAACAGTGAGAACTTTTTTAATAAAAAGCCCTACGACAGGTGGGCACTGAGCTGATTTATTGACTTTTCAAATTCTCTATGAAAAATGTTCGATCTACTAAGTGTATACTAATGCGTGAAGAATTAATATTGAATTTTGTGAGGTGAAGTTGCTTGAACCAATATTGTAAATAGTCTTTTGAAAAGTGTATGAGTTTGGTTGGTTTTGTACTTAACCGACTTAAAAAAAGGAGGAGGTTCGAAATTCGGATGTTTAAAAAAAAATATTTTCGGCCAAACCTCCGTCATATATAAACGGATTTGCAAAATTATTTTTTTGATAAATAAGGTATGGCTCAGAAGTGGTCCCATATAAATTTGGTTTACTTTGCTTGGGGAGTTTTTGAGTTAGCTTCAATAATAAGATTTTATTCCACTAAGGGCTGATAATTGACGTCTGACAGTTTTTGTATGGAAGAACTGTCAAAATTCAAAATTATTCCTCCGATAAAGTTATCTGGCAATGGAAAAACAGCCCTTAGTTTATATTAATGATGTTTTAATAACTTCCTATGGATTTGTGTGGGGTAGGTACAACTAAAAAGTGAAAAATAAAACATTTTTACAAAGAAAAAAAAAGGAACCGACTTCACAAAAAAAAAAAACACTATAGGTAAAGTGGAAACTGAATAACTTTAATTTCGGAAGTCGGCTGTTATTTTTTTTTTTTTTTTGTAAAAAAGTTTTTATTAAAGGTCAACACGATTCACGTCCTTTATGAGAGTTTTTGCTCTCTTCACCTGTCAGTAGGAGTTTTACTTGTGTAACACAAATAAACTTATTTTATGCTCTAAACCTTTTTGTACCTCATTCGCCAACACAAAAGACCGACACTCACCATCATCATTAGCCTACAGCGCAGTTCACTGCTGAACATACGTAGGCCTCTCCAATTGTACAATATTCAACTCGATTATCGGCTACCCCTCCCCCGCGATCGTTGCTCCACCTAGCCTGATGTTTGCCGATTTGCGGTCTTCACTCAAAAACGCGTTTGCCTCAACGGTCAACGGTTCTACAGCTAATATCGCTGTCCAATTGACAGTAGTTAACTTATTCACCAGTCGTAATCTTTGAAACGATCTTTTGTCCTTGTCCTTTCTAAAAACAAAATATACAAATGCTTCAACGGTCGGGTAATATATCATCAGTAAACCAGGTATTTTACTTGCTAACTACATACTGTTTTACATAAAGGAAATAACCAGGCAGCTAGAACCTAACCAAAAGACTTACGTTCTTAGTCCTAGTTACTCAAACAACCAAGTTAAATATGAAATGTGCAAGTTATAACTTTGTAATTCAAGAACACTTGCTGAGAAAATGTGATGTTAATTAAGTAGTTTTAATGTATGCACTTAATAATCTTAATAGTATGGTAATTACTTAAAGAGAGAGATAATAAAGCCGAAAATGGCTTGAATTTAAATAGTGTTTTCTATTACTTATTGTTCTTGAATTTTGAATAGCTCTTTGCTAAATTACAGTCTTGTGGTTGGATCCATTTGCGGGGTTAAGCTGCCTTTGCCGCGGTCTTTGTGTAGATGGGTCTAGTTTCTGACTTACAGTGAAGAAAACCACAGTGAGAACAATAAAACTTATCAGTTACGAATACTTTGAGTATGAATGTGATGGATGTCTTTAAGAAAAAGGGGAGGACCATCATCATCATCTGCCTAGCCTTTTTCCAACTATGTTGGGGTCAGCTTTCAGTCTAACCGGATGCAGCTGAATTGGTATTCAGCTGCATCCGGTTAGACTGGAAGTCGCTCCATGTAAAATACTGGTGACTGCCTATCTGACCCAGTTACTGGGTAATACGATACCCCTTGGTAAGACTGGTTATCAGACTTTCGGGCTTCTGACGAATAAGGAAAAGAGGAGGGTCAAAGTACGTAATACGTAAGGGCTGGCGGGCAGGGCTGGAGTCCGCAACTCAAAGCCAAAGCGCGTATTTTGCGTACGGGTGGGTAAATTGATTATTCGATTCACCCCAGCTCATCAAGGAAAGCCAGCAACGCCTTGGTGTTGCTGACAATCTCATGTAGGGTACCTGGGTTACCGAAATGCTTTGCCCTGTATGTGGCAACCGTCGGGCAGTTTAAAAGCACATGTGCTGCTGTCTCGTCGTCCTCTATACAGGCCCTGCCCAGCGGACTATCTGTGACTCCTTGGCCATGGGTCACAACCCATGGCCTGTTATAGCTTGTGTAACTGTAAGCAGTTGTTGTTTAGTTATTCGGAGAACATGTTTCGTGAGGCAGACATCGACTGTAGGGAACGTTTCCTTAGCCTGCCTGCACTCACCCTTTTTGATTTTATTTTTTAGGCTAGGTCTAAAGTTAGAACTCTTATTTTAATAAGACGGAATGTGTTATGAAATAAATGACTTATTTACTCACCGTTAATGGAGATGTATCGAATAAGAAAACATGCTGCACCAAACATAAGTGTAATGATAATGCAGGAGGTTGATGACGAGATAAATTGAACCGCTTCAAAAACAAACATCTCCCCTCTTTTATTCTTAACTCATTCTCCTCAACCGTATGACGCTGCCAAAAAGTTTAATTTCTGTCCGTTCACGATCTCCGGCGATGACTGGCGGTATTCGATGTTCGATAACATTACTTATGTATTCCTTGTTGGCTCATTAGGGGAGTGACCATCATTCTTTTAGATTTTGATGTATATTGTTCTCCGATGTGTGTGTTTACTATTGTTTTGATTGAAACAGTTTTGAAGCAATGTAAATAAATAAAGTTCTCCAGACTTTTTTCGATGTTGCATCTCGCATTCAACCTATGAGGTTGTTGTCTGCTTAACCGGGCTTGCCTGTGGATGCCTAAAAAATTTAAAAACTAAGCGACTACACGCTAAGGGCACCCCCTGCGGGGTACGGACTTCGGCTTAGGGCGTCGCTGGAAGAGGGCAGCAAGGGACAGGCTGGATCGGAATTATTTTGGGACGGATTTAAAACTAAAGGCTCAGCGGCGCAGGCTGGCTCGAGCAAAGGTCGGGGCGGGGAGACTAGCCTTCGGCGCGGGAAATATTATTGTTCAAAAATGTGCGCGCAGACACAGGTACACTCCCTCTGCCCTCACCCGTATCGGTGAAGCAAAGTTAATAGGCATTAAACGATTTAAAAATAAAAGGAGGTTATGCACATGGCGTGTATTATTTTTGGGCTAGTGGCTAAATAATAACAGAATGTGGCTGTTAGGGTCGATCGAAGGTAAAACTACGCTTGCCACGGTTGCTTTGTAGATGGGTGATCATCTATTACATTTTGAGACGCCTCCGTGCCACGTAAAGCACGTTAAGCCGTTCTTTGAAAATCGTTACGGGTAGTAGGAAGCTCAAAAGTCTGACAACCAGTCTTATCAAGGATTTTCGTGTTACCCAGTAAGTGGGTTGTAGAGGTCAGATAGGCAGTCGCTCCATGTAACATGCAGGTATTCAGCTGCATCCGGTTAGACTGGACGCCGACCCCAATATAGTTGGAAAAAAGGCTGGGCAGAGTGATTGGTTTGGTCTTTATTAAAAAGGAACGAAATTTTAGAAATTCTTTTGTTGGTTTTCGACATTTATTTTTTGAATGCCGCAGCATCATGCTGAGATAGGAGCCTTTTGGCCTCGTATAGGACTTTCTGTTTCACTTTTCTTTATGTTACTTTATTAAACACCGTTAAATTTTGATTGTTTTAATCCTTAAAAGGGGTCATTGTACTCATAATTATGAACAACTTTTACTACGGGACCAACCCTGAAATCGTGAAAAAAAAGTCAGTTGATCCATAGATTTATGTTCGCATAACTCGACATAAAGTATGGATCAACTGACTTTTTTTTCACGATTTCAGGGTTAAAAAAAGGGTTGGTTCCGTAGTAAAAGTTGTTCATAATGTCATCATTATGAACAACTTTTACTACGGGACCAATCCTTTTTTTTGTCATGTACAATGACCCCTTTTAAGGATTAAAACGATCAAAATTGAATGGTGTATAATTTGGTGTTTTTTTTGACTGTGTTTAGTTTAGTTTGTGACCTTCCTGCACAAGTCGCAATAAATAGCAACAAAAAATGCTCTTTTACATTTGTCATCAAAATTGACACAAAATGATTTAATAATCTGTTTCTTATCTTTTCATATAATAAGAGTTAATATTCCTTAAATTTTACATTTGTTTTTGAGGATTTATATCACTGAAGTGTTAGTCGACTTTTGTTGCTGACTTTAGGTACAGTTTCAGCTCAATACTGAAAATATTTGTACCAGAGAAAAGATTATAGAGATTTCAAATATAATGAGCGTTGGGCAGCTTGTAATGAAAGAAGTTTTAATTAATTAGGTCCACAGCATGATCAGCCTGTAATGTTTCCACTGCTGGAACACAGGCCTCCTCTCTGTAAGAGGCTGTAATCGGTATCTACTAATCGGGCGGTAATCTACTACGCGGGCCCAGGGCGTGTAGTTAGATGTCGGTTCCCTATCCATTTGCATAAAATATAAGACCTAATATAACTTGGCATACTTTTGTTTCTCCTAATTATATTTTCGCATAACATTATTTACGCATAACATTCTAAAGCATAAATTTATTTACGCATAATGATATTAAAACCTATTTTTTATAGGCATAACAAATAAGCATTATTAACTCCTAAAATGTTAGACACTAATACACATTTTTATACAATATTGCTCCAATGAAATTTGTGGGCACTTTACATTGTTGGTAGAATAAATATTTTTTTTTATTTTTCTAAGTGGATGGTAGTGTCATAAAACTATTGTGTCAATAAGTGCATTATTGCAAAGTTGTAATTTAATCCTTTCAAAAAAATCAAAATTCTGTAATGAATTAGTAAATATCAGGAAATATCATATTGTTATAACCTCATCTAACCCAAACCATAACCTACAACACCAAGAATAGAGGGGATCTGGCGCTCGCTCCCCTTCGCGCGTTAATGGTTACTGTAAGTTCTAACCTAACCTAACCATATGATGATGACCCGATATGAATAATAGTAGTAAATATCAGGAAACATCATACCTAATAATTGTATGCCTAAATACTATTATGCTAATAGTCATTAGGCCTAGTAACATTATGCGAATTGAATTTATGCCACAACAAATTAGCCTCATAATTATGTCAAAATAAAGTGTATGCCAAAAAAAAAGGTGGCAAATAATTATTATGACAAAACAAATTATACCAAAATCGTTATGCCAAAGTATATTAGGAAAAACAATGTTGTGCGAAAAGAAGGGATTCCCTAGATGTCACATGTCTTCGAAGTTTTAGTTCTAAGACAATGTCGGTTTCCTGACAATGTTTTTCTTCACCGTTTTGAGCGCAGTGGTGATGAAATTATTTACACACAGTAAATCGCCTGCCTAGGTTCAAACCCATGACCTACAACTCCCACCACAGCTTTTGAAAGTCCACAAGTTATTCAAAATTAATGAATGGATGAAATTACATCAAACGGATATTTAGGTGCTCATGTGAAACAAAATTCACATCCCAAATCCAACAATGAAATACGACAAAAACGCCAGAAATAGACAGACAAATAAAACTCATTTAATTCCATCCTTAATTTCAAGCGTTAAATCCAAAATGGCATATTAAAACATATATGTTTTATGATATGTAACTCAGCTGAAATGAGCGACCGGGTGAGTCATGAAATATAAATTGCAGAAGGACCGTTTTAATAAAGTGAAATTATTTGTAATGAAGATTATTTTTGTATGTAGATCTTTTAAGACACTTTTACAAATTACGTAACTAAAAACGTAATTTTTTTTTTAAGATGATGCCGTCTTTTCCTAGTGACTGATCCCTGAGAAGAAATGCCAAAACAAACTCAGAGGTATGGTCTATTTTCTATTCTATTAAAGTCTAAACATTACTTTATTAAGATATAATGTGAGTCAATTCAGGACGATGTCTGGAAGTAATTTTTGAAGAAAGACCCATTGCAAATTCATTTATATCATATCCATATCCAATTTAGTTTACAGCGGTGTGTGACCAAAACCCGCACTTAAGTCACGTTTTTTTGTGACTTAAGTAGTCCATTTTTACACAGAAAAGCATAACTTAAGCGCGAGTTAGGTCGCACGAGCTATAAATACTATTATGGTGTACTTGCTGTAATGCATTATAGAGAAGTGGTCCTTCTGTATAATTACTCGTATTTTGGACATAAACCGTTATTTGACAATTGTCAATAAAACCTTTAAAATATCCAGTTACAACCGGAGTGAAGGAGTTAATTGAGCCATTGCATGTCAAGCGAGTTGGAACATTTTCAGTCATTTTCATGTTGTTTGATTTTTGGGGTTCGCTTTGGGCGAATAACAAAATGTAAAAAATCAGGGGTGGGTATTGGTTTTTATGTGATTTAAATATTCTTGTTTGTTTTAAGCATATTCATTTCATTCGATAACACTAGTAACAGTCTGATCGTGCATAACTTAAATAATTTCGGATGGAAGGACCAAATGTATTTCAAAAGTAGGTAAAGTCCTTCAAACCGTATTTTGCCCATGGCGGCTTATCTCAACGGAGTCTAGCCTTTTTTTCGATTTGGCATCTCGCAGCTCAACCTATGGGGTTATCGTCTGTTTAACCGGACCACAGAAAAAGTAATAGTACTGACCGGACGGAGACTAGCCTTTGGCGTGGGAGATATTATAGTGCCCAAGTGTGTGCGCAGACACAGGTGCACACGGGGGTATCACACCGCCAACTTACAAACTCCGGATTCTTATTAAGAAATTTCTAATGGAAAACCTCAATAGCACTGTGCCCGACCCGGGAATCGAACCAAGGACCCCCCACGCTCAGCAGTTGCGCTTGCGACCACGAGACCAACGGGACAGTTATTATTTCAGAAATACCTATGTATTTCAGAAATAATAACATTACTATACCACAATAGGTATAAGTAAATTGTTTATAAGTAATTGTTTTAAATTCGAATAGTAAAACAATTATTAGTTTACTCTAAGTATCGTAGGTACCTGCAATCTACGTAATAAAAATCTTCAAAACTTTAATTCACTGATATACGAGTACAACGCACAGTCTAAGCCGTTAGATTTCGGACAAGTCTTGTACAGACGCCAGCAAATCAAGCTACTACAATCTGCCAAATATCTTTAATACATTTTCAATATTATCGCTAAACCATTAAGGTTCAAGATTGATTGGGAAAATTTGACCGTTTCGGGTAGCTTGACCCGCTGGCGTTTGTACAAGAGTTCGTTTTATAACAACGGTGAGCACAAAGAAAGTACTTTTAAAAATGCATAAATAGGATATGAAAGTTTGTATGGAAGATCGTTATTTAAGCCGATAGGAAATGCTATCGGACACAAAGTGTTTTTATAAAAACGGAACGCTCCGCTTTAACAAAAATAGCTTTTATGACACGTGAAATAAACGTTGTTACTTTTAAGCATTACATTTTGGCAAACAGACAAGAACTGGTAGCAGAAGTGCCATTTTAACATTTCAATACATGCCCGGCTAGCTCAGTCGGTAGAGCATGAGACTCTTAATCTCAGGGTCGTGGGTTCGAGCCCCACGTTGGGCGAAACTTTTTTGTAAACAATTTATTTTCACAAAAAGTTTCGCCCTAAAATTAGCTGACTAATTGACAGTCGTTACGGGTAGTCAGAAGCCTGAAAGTCTGATAACCAGTCTTACTAAGGAGTATCGTATTACCTCGTTACTGGGTTGTTGTGGTCAGATAGGCAGTCACTCCAAGTTAAATACTGGTATTCAGAGCTGCATCCAGTTAGACTGAAAGCCGACCCCAACATAGTTGGATGATATGATTAAATTTTACCCATGTTTTATATAATTGATAGGGAAAATAAGTGTCATTCTCTCAATCTTTGTTATATTTATAACGGTGTATTAATAATAATGATGGGTTCTGGATAATATGTGGAAATGCCCGGCTAGCTCAGTCGGTAGAGCATGAGACTCTTAATCTCAGGGTCGTGGGTTCAAGCACCACGTTGGGCGAAACTTTTTTTGTAGATATCTTTGAAAGCTGGTGGTGGGGACGCACACGTCTGTTTGGACTTTAAAAGAGACCATGAGCTCTGAGTTTGTTTCGGCATTTTGTCTCGTAGTATGTAGTTTTAAAATATTGACGTGTAAGTGTCTTATAAGATTTACTTATTATTTATTTATTTACAGAAATAAACATTGCATTTCATTTCGTTCGTAGTTTCGTAAATTACCGTTCCGAATTACAAAACAGTAGTATTACATAACATACATAACACAGCATAGGTGTTAGGTTATTATTTCTGAAATACATAGGTATTTCTGAAATAATAACTGTCCCGTTGGTCTCGTGGTCGCAAGCGCAACTGCTGAGCGTGGGGGGTCCTTGGTTCGATTCCCGGGTCGGGCACAGTGCTATTGAGGTTTTCCATTAGAAATTTCTTAATAAGAATCCGGAGTTTGTAAGTTGGCGGTGTGATACCCCCGTGTGCACCTGTGTCTGCGCACACACTTGGGCACTATAATATCTCCCACGCCAAAGGCTAGTCTCCGTCCGGTCAGTACTATTACTTTTTCTGTGGTCCGGTTAAACAGACGATAACCCCATAGGTTGAGCTGCGAGATGCCAAATCGAAAAAAAGGCTAGACTCCGTTGAGATAAGCCGCCATGGGCAAAATACGGTTTGAAGGACTTTACCTACTTTTGAAATACATTTGGTCCTTCCATCCGAAATTATTTAAGTTATGCACGATCAGACTGTTACTAGTGTTATCGAATGAAATGAATATGCTTAAAACAAACAAGAATATTTAAATCACATAAAAACCAATACCCACCCCTGATTTTTTACATTTTGTTATTCGCCCAAAGCGAACCCCAAAAATCAAACAACATGAAAATGACTGAAAATGTTCCAACTCGCTTGACATGCAATGGCTCAATTAACTCCTTCACTCCGGTTGTAACTGGATATTTTAAAGGTTTTATTGACAATTGTCAAATAACGGTTTATGTCCAAAATACGAGTAATTATACAGAAGGACCACTTCTCTATAATGCATTACAGCAAGTACACCATAATAGTATTTATAGCTCGTGCGACCTAACTCGCGCTTAAGTTATGCTTTTCTGTGTAAAAATGGACTACTTAAGTCACAAAAAAACGTGACTTAAGTGCGGGTTTTGGTCACACACCGCTGTAAACTAAATTGGATATGGATATGATATAAATGAATTTGCAATGGGTCTTTCTTCAAAAATTACTTCCAGACATCGTCCTGAATTGACTCACATTATATCTTAATAAAGTAATGTTTAGACTTTAATAGAATAGAAAATAGACCATACCTCTGAGTTTGTTTTGGCATTTCTTCTCAGGGATCAGTCACTAGGAAAAGACGGCATCATCTTAAAAAAAAAATTACGTTTTTAGTTACGTAATTTGTAAAAGTGTCTTAAAAGATCTACATACAAAAATAATCTTCATTACAAATAATTTCACTTTATTAAAACGGTCCTTCTGCAATTTATATTTCATGACTCACCCGGTCGCTCATTTCAGCTGAGTTACATATCATAAAACATATATGTTTTAATATGCCATTTTGGATTTAACGCTTGAAATTAAGGATGGAATTAAATGAGTTTTATTTGTCTGTCTATTTCTGGCGTTTTTGTCGTATTTCATTGTTGGATTTGGGATGTGAATTTTGTTTCACATGAGCACCTAAATATCCGTTTGATGTAATTTCATCCATTCATTAATTTTGAATAACTTGTGGACTTTCAAAAGCTGTGGTGGGAGTTGTAGGTCATGGGTTTGAACCTAGGCAGGCGATTTACTGTGTGTAATAGTAATAAATAATAAGTAAATCTTATAAGACACTTACACGTCAATATTTTAAAACTACATACTACGAGACAAAATGCCGAAACAAACTCAGAGCTCATGGTCTCTTTTAAAGTCCAAACAGACGTGTGCGTCCCCACCACCAGCTTTCAAAGATATCTACAAAAAAAGTTTCGCCCAACGTGGTGCTTGAACCCACGACCCTGAGATTAAGAGTCTCATGCTCTACCGACTGAGCTAGCCGGGCATTTCCACATATTATCCAGAACCCATCATTATTATTAATACACCGTTATAAATATAACAAAGATTGAGAGAATGACACTTATTTTCCCTATCAATTATATAAAACATGGGTAAAATTTAATCATATCATCCAACTATGTTGGGGTCGGCTTTCAGTCTAACTGGATGCAGCTCTGAATACCAGTATTTAACTTGGAGTGACTGCCTATCTGACCACAACAACCCAGTAACGAGGTAATACGATACTCCTTAGTAAGACTGGTTATCAGACTTTCAGGCTTCTGACTACCCGTAACGACTGTCAATTAGTCAGCTAATTTTAGGGCGAAACTTTTTGTGAAAATAAATTGTTTACAAAAAAGTTTCGCCCAACGTGGGGCTCGAACCCACGACCCTGAGATTAAGAGTCTCATGCTCTACCGACTGAGCTAGCCGGGCATGTATTGAAATGTTAAAATGGCACTTCTGCTACCAGTTCTTGTCTGTTTGCCAAAATGTAATGCTTAAAAGTAACAACGTTTATTTCACGTGTCATAAAAGCTATTTTTGTTAAAGCGGAGCGTTCCGTTTTTATAAAAACACTTTGTGTCCGATAGCATTTCCTATCGGCTTAAATAACGATCTTCCATACAAACTTTCATATCCTATTTATGCATTTTTAAAAGTACTTTCTTTGTGCTCACCGTTGTTATAAAACGAACTCTTGTACAAACGCCAGCGGGTCAAGCTACCCGAAACGGTCAAATTTTCCCAATCAATCTTGAACCTTAATGGTTTAGCGATAATATTGAAAATGTATTAAAGATATTTGGCAGATTGTAGTAGCTTGATTTGCTGGCGTCTGTACAAGACTTGTCCGAAATCTAACGGCTTAGACTGTGCGTTGTACTCGTATATCAGTGAATTAAAGTTTTGAAGATTTTTATTACGTAGATTGCAGGTACCTACGATACTTAGAGTAAACTAATAATTGTTTTACTATTCGAATTTAAAACAATTACTTATAAACAATTTACTTATACCTATTGTGGTATAGTAGGGTAGGGCGGGGCTAGAAGTCCGGTGGGTAAGAAGTCCCAACATACATATCACAGTATCTATCCGCGCTAGAAACAGACGGTCTAGGTGACCTGAAGCGGGGTGAGGGGCGACGACGAAGCCGCGAGCCATCAGTCTTCGCGGAGCGCACATGCAATTAATACAGCTATCGGAATTTTTTCGCGCCTAAAAGTAAAAAAAGTGTTGGTTCTCGTTTCTTTCATAGATCTACATTGACTGTAAAGAAAAGATTAAGGTAAGTTTATATTGCAGTCTTAATATACCCGTAAGTAATGCATGGTAATAAAATGTTCTTGTTGTTAACCGTTTTTATTTTATAACCTTGCAAATCACTGAACATAGGTATGGGGCAAGAAGTACACCAATGGGACTTCTTGTCCCGCTAGAGAACTTTTTACCCCATATGTCTTATTGAAGTGATATGTTTAATAAATGGTGTATTTTTTTTTCTTTTAAAGGATGCGTAATTATAAAAGAAGGACAGATAGAGGGACTACACCACTACATATTATGAAATTGGCTGTAGGTAAGGTCAATAAGGATGAAAAAAATACTATGTCAAGCAGCGAAAGATTACAATATCTGCAGGAATTGTCTTAAAAGTTTTATTGCACGATTGAAGAGCAGCACAATCAGCCAGCACAAACGATACAACAACCGAGAGCAATATCTCCTCAATCTTCAACATCTAAAGCAGTATTTTCCCCTATAGCCGTTCTACCTGTGTCCATTTCATGTTTATTATACTAAAATATTAAGATTTGTTGATTATATTGATATTTTAATAAACAGAAATGTTATTAGATATTTATTTTAAAATAATGCATTTTGATTTAACCTAATAATTGATTACAAATACTAATTAGCTAGCCATTAGGATGTATGGACTTCTTACCCCAAACCTGGGACTTTTTACCCCGTGAGCGGGGTAAAAAGTACAGAATTCCATTTTGCATTTGTTGCTAAAGTTTTCGGAAATGAAATAAATATTCAGACTTCCGACTATTTGAGCGTTAAGCTGAATTGTGTAAGGTTTCATACAACATTTTTTGTTGTCAGTAAGTACTCGATTTTAAGACATATGGGTCTTAGAGTGAAAATTGGGACTATTAGCCCCGCCCTACCCTAATTTTATTTTAGGTGCGTCGTCTTCACATATAATTATATAATCAATCTATGCAAAATATTAGAAAACATTTTAAAAGAGTAACGGTGGAATTTCTTGCCCATTCTTCTCCATACGAAAACTACCTTTTGGAAGGGGCGACTAGAATCAATTCTATTTTAATGTAATTTTTGATGTTCAAAAGTGCCTTTTATGTGCCTATTTGAAATAAATGATTTGACTTTAACTTTGAATTGATTTGTTAATTTGTATTAGATTATTTATTTTTAAAAGTGATTTGTAACAAGTCTAGTGTATTGGGAAAGGATTTTACTTTTGGTTGTCTCGTGTCTGTCAGCCCCAAGAACTAATTTTTTGGGAGATCTTCTGTCCCACTTCTGAGCAAAGGTCTTCACAAATCGTTCCAGGAACTGTTTTCCCGCCACCTCGAACCAGCCCTCGTGGTACGCGTCCAGATCACCTCGCTATCCCGGCTGGCCTCGGCGGCGTCGTACATCTTCAGAACTTACTTTTATAATTTCAATTTCACCCTATAATTTTATCAGAACAGTTATTTCACACAATTTACACAAACACAACTGTTTATTCCTTATGCGGTCTCCTGTACTGCGTGCATACGTTTTTCCTCATTAAATATAAAGCGGGCAGCATTTTGCATTTCAACCGCGTTCATTTTGCAGTCGTAAATTTTGACACCGCAGTAGTGCGCAGGTGACTTTGTGTTTGTGCAGAAAGTCACCTGCAAAACAAGCTGTTTGATATACAAGCAAATATAATAAGCATGTATTGAATCGAACCTTAAGTAATGGAAAGAAGAAGGAAAGAGATTTATTTAGCACAGACTAAAAGACTCGCTAAGATACACGAGATAAAAAAAAAATAAAAAAAGTGTTATGTGCCACATCACGGAACAGATTATCTATTCCGTGTACCACATGGAGCCCTGACACAGGTAGAAGGCATCGCGGCGTACCCCTTAGAAGATGGCGGGACGAGCTAGACAAAACAAACGACCAGTGCTCCACTTAAGCCCTGGATCGAAAGAGCTGGAAGTCATGGTGAGAGGTCTTTGCCCAGCTGTGGGATAATCCAAGCTAACAGTAACAGTGTGATATTGTAAGAATTTAGCAGGAAATTGTGCCTCACGGATGCGCCAAAAAGGCCGAGTTCAGCAAAAACGCCAAACAACTAGTGCCTGACGGTTTTCAGCTAAAGTGGGTACAATTCTAATTTTGCCTGCCTAAAATTATTATTGAACACTCTAATATAATGATTGCGTCTCTTTTTGTGAACCTCAAATAATTACTTTTTTGGGGTCCTAAAAATACTACACTGCCAAGTAACTGCGATCAAGTTGGATCTGTTACCTACCTACTCGCTTGTGTGTAATTTCGAAAAGCGTTCATAACAGAAATTCAATAAATTAGATTTATGAGGATCAGTTACATATTTATTTCCCAATATAATTTATGTTTCCACTACACCGTCAATTTTATTTTGCGTCATTTTGTATGTTATTGTCATTATTATATTGTTTTGGATATTGCTAATTCATTGCTTCATATGTTCGAAAAATGTGTCAGCTCAACAACGTAAATGACGCAATTAATGTTGTTGAACTGTCAAAATTAAAGCCATTCCTACTGTTGGTGTGTTATGCAATTGCCCCGCTATATACATGGCTCGCCCAATTCCACTTCTGTCTAATGAGACAATCAGGTTGAAAAAAAAAAATACGTACGTATTTTACCGTCTTCTGTGGTTCAAATTTGACAGTATGTGTACTAGGATATTTTACGAGGAAACTGCAGGGTGTGTGGAAATAAAACTGGCTGAAGTTGACGTTTTACAACTCGTGGGTCGCCCGGTCGCAAGGTTCATAATGGTTAGAGTTAGCTGTGGTAATTTAGGAATGAGCAATGTAGAATTGTCTCGTTTATTTGTCATTTTTGACGAAATTCTCCTCTTCAAAATGTATCTGCAGGATAAGACATAATCTCCCGCGAATAAATTTTGAAGAGAAGAATTTAATTGGTATTAAAGTTTAGTCGAACTTGAACCCAAAGCATTTATTTCAAACTAGCTACTGCACGCGGCTTCACCCGCGTGGAGGTCGGAAATTATCCCACGGAAACGTATTACCTAAACTCTAAAGTTTCTAATATAATTCAATCATGATTCAAAAGACACGTGGCGCCATCTATTATCATAATAACGTTATTATTGTTTTCCTCGGGAACAGCACTTATTTCCGTCCAGGACAGAAATAAGGACAGGACCTGTCCTTTTGTCCATCCGTTCCTGTACACCTGACAACGAATATGCAAAATTTCAGGATGATCGGTTCAGTGGTTTAGGCGTGAAGAGGTAACAAATAGCCAAACTTACTTTCGCATTTTTAATATTAGTTAGGATAAACCAATTACAGACACTTTTGAACTGTCAAGGGCTCGGTCAGCCAGAAAGATGAAGCTAGTTGCCCATTCCAAAGCGTAGTAGATGGAGAAGAACGGGTTACAAAATATTGGTTCCATCATTCATGTTGAAATTATACATGTGAGAACGATGTATAAAGACGTGCACGATAAAAGCGTCCATAGTAAAAAAGATAAAAAAAACAGATTCAGAAATTAAAATAAGCCGTGGCGGCTAAGTGATGACCGGCTCCTACTGACAGCGCAGCGGCACCCGTTCACGAACATGACGTATGGATTATCACAATTCGCTCAACCATTTTAAAGGGAGCTTGCGCCCTAAAGACTAAAATCACTTTACCAAACCTCTTACCATCATCAAAATTTCAGCATGACATACCTACTTCTCTCAGTATAGGGAGAGATTATCTTATGTTATGAGGCTCAGACAATACTAATATTATGAAGAGGTAAAAGGGCATTGCCCAGAATCAGTACCGATTTAAAGCAATAGAGTATGGCCTTAAAAATCCTATCCTACTAATATTATAAATGCGAAAGTTTGTAAGGATGGATGGATGGATGGATGTTTGTTACTCTTTCACGCAAAAACTACTAAACGGATTTGGATGAAATTTGGCATACAGATATTTTACAAACAGGATTAACACATAGGATACTTTTTATCCCGATATTCCCACGGGATCGAAACTTATGCGGGTGAAACCGCAGGGCGGAGCTAGTATAATCATAAATTATAAAATATATATATATTTTTTATATTATTACTTTTTATGTAGGGGGTAATCTCTGGAACTACCAGTTGGATTAGAAGAAATATGTTTGCATTTTTTTACTAGCCTATATTGTGTCCCACAGCTGGGCAAAGGCCTCCCTTTTTTTCTTCCAAACCTCCCTATCTTGTGCGATCTCTGGCCATGTTGTTGTTGCTTTTTACATTTGATAGCCCATTTTTTGAGGTAGGCTACTCTATTTTAACGTCACGTTTTGACCCATAGGCGCCATCTTCACGGGCGAGAGAATCGCAGCGATAGTCTCGCCGTGCCATCAAATTCTCGCCGCAATGATATCGCCGTGTGGAGACACGTTCTAAGAGAGTGTATAGAAATACGTGGCACGACGATAATATCGCCGCGATTCTTCCGCTCGTGGAGACGTCCCCTTAGGAGCCGAGCAAAACGAAAACTAGTCAGAAACAACGCTAAGTCAAAACGAAGTGATAGCGCGGGCAGGTGATGCAATGCGACACGGAGTGGGTTGGGGTTAACAATAAATTTCACGCGGACGAAGTCGCATACAGAATTTAGTGCTTGATAAAGGTAGATCAATAAATAAAATAGGAAATAGATATGCCCGGCTAGCTCAGTCGGTAGAGCATGAGACTCTTAATCTCAGGGTCGTGGGTTCGAGCCCCACGTTGGGCGCATACTTTTTTTTTCTACGTTTTGTAGTTGGCGCGTGCAACTGCCCTACAGTGGGTGGAATTGGGTTGTAAATAAATTATTATGATAATGAGATCTCTTCGCTCTCTCATCGTCAAAAAAAAAATGGGAAAAGGGAAATATTGAACTGATCCTCTAAAAACTTATTGACCATTTAATGATGACTTTTTAAAATGAATGAGGCTCTATTAAATTTTTTGCGCTTCTTATGATGCTATCGTTTTTAAATAGCTGAGCCTCTTCAGACTTTAGGGCCTTATTTCACAGATGGTCGCAGTATCGTTACTGTGACCATCTAACCTAACCCGTTTAGTCGCCCTACCCTAGCTACCAAGCTAGGGTAGCTCGAAAACGGGTTGTTAGGTTGGAATTGTGACCAACCACGCGCGAGCCGAATAGCGGGGTAACACACTATCAGTAGGTTTCATTTTGAAAGTTCATCAACATTCATTGCGTTATTTACGTTGTTGACTAGACACGTTTTACGAACATAATTATGAAGCAATGAATTAGCAATATCCTTCAAAATGATTCAGATTGGGATTGAGAGTGTGTTACGCATTCGGGGTACTGGCCACTACGACGTAGATTTTTAAAAGTAAGTATTTCTAAAGACCTTATGTACCTTAAGAGTGAAGAATGGCCGCGAGGGAAGTGCAAGTGTAAGAATATTATAAATGTGAAAGTTTTTAGGGATGGATGGATGGACGTTTGTTACTCTTTCACGCAAACACCACTGAACGGATTTGGATGAAATTTGGCACACAGATGGTTTATAACCAGGATTAACATATAGGATAGTTTTTATCCCGAAATTCCCACAGGATCGAAACTTATGCGGGTGAAACCGCGGGGCGCAGCTAGTAGTTTATAAGTTCTAACACAAATTTCCTGAAAGTTAAACTTTCTGACAAATGGTTTTGCTTAAATAATAAATAACCCAGTTTATAGTCCCAAACTAATTTAGGCTTATCCTTACACGCTTTTCATAATAATGATTATTAGGTATATTATGAAATAAAATTTTGAAACAGGCTTGTGGTTAAGTAATAACAGCCGTACGGGTTGATTGATGAGGTTAAGCTACACTTGCTGCGGTTGGGTGACCATCTTTATCAAGAACTCTCCGCTCTGTACCATGGCCTGCCGATCAATTCTGTAAAAATCTCACCGTGAAAACTTAGGTGAGCTTAGAGTGAGCTGTCAATAGTTTTGTAGTTAGTTATCTACAACGCCACATGCGAACAACGCGTCACACTGACGTCACGCAAATCCTGCATCTCGCAAGCAGAGTTTACCGCGCAGTTAGCATAGATACAATTTCCCAACATCAATCGTTGGGCAATTGCCCGCCAGACACAACACCCGTCTAGTCAGAGGATTCTCCCTTTTCTATGGAGGTTGAGTGAACTTTACACCCTGTTCATCATGCCTCTAAAGTGTCAATCCCTAGCAGTAGTTGGAATGACAGCTCACTCCACGCTCACTTCATCTGAGTTTTCACGGTGAGATGGTTACAGAATCGCACTGTTGGACCAGGGCTGGACGCGAGAGATCGCCGCCGCCGATAAGCAAGTACCCTTAGTTATTAACAAAAAAAAAAAAAAATACTCGAAATTAAATCTTTAGATAAGCTGTACTTTTTTAACTAATCAATTTCAATTATAAAAGAGATCAAGAAAATTTTACATTAGATTTAATGATCAGCGAGTCAGCGACTTCAAAACGGTGAAGGAAAACATCGTGAGGAAACCGGCATGTCTTAGAACCAAAAATTCGAATACATGTGACATCGATCAACCCGCACTGGGCAAGCGTAGTGGACTATGGCCCACTCCCTCTCCCACAGAGAGGAGCCCTGTGTCCCAACAGTGGGAACATTATAGGCTGATTATGCTGAGTGCGCACGACGTCAACAACGACATTTTTTTTTTAAATCTCTTATATCGTAGTAGTATCGGGTTGGTGATACTCTATTCACACTACAATCTAGCCAATTCACTAATAAATAATTTAAATATAACTTAAACTGCTAAGTAACTATTATATAACAACAACTGGGCCCGTATTCCCGTAATTTAAAACTTTCAAAATCTAGTCGCAGTCTCATCTCGGCGACAAACAAATGTCAAAAACTTGTCAAAATGTAGGGAAATTAGACGTATTTTTGACAGATTGAGACTGAGATCAGACTGTGAACGTTCTTAAAATTACGAGAATTACCCCGCAGAGATACTTCTTTTCGGACCCGGCTCGAAGGACCATAATTCGTGACGTCATAAAAATGGCGCCCACTACAAAAATTACGTTTAAAGAACCAACACACCTCAGGTAATAAACTCAATTCACTAATGAAAAGAGGAAAACATAAAATGTATTAACTGACATAAAAGTTTTGGGGTTTACTGTAATTCAGTAATGTTGAAAGTTTGACTTACCGTGTTCTTCAGTCTTCTATCTCTGTCACCCGTATGATTTTATCTTGCTCTTTAATAAATGAGAGAGCATTACTTACGTCCAATAATTGGTGAAACATTTCGCTTTATCATTGGGCCCGACAGAAAGCTGATATTCCCGTATTTCGGTATTTCTCAGTATCATGTCTGGCTCTTGATTGGGTTGTTTTCATAATTTCTAGTACATACCTACCTATTTGTTTATTATTAGTAACATTGATTGGTAAAACGACCGGCTTTTGACATCAATTATAACAGTTTCTAGAAATACACATTCCGAGTCCTTTAATAGGCTTCTTGTTTACTGGTATATTTAAATATTTAGTGTGGTCGCAAAAAATAATAAATTATACAAAATTAACTACATAATGTACAAGCAGTATTAATATTATTTGTATATTAACTGTTAGCCCGAAAGTCTAAAAACCAGTCTTACCAAGGGGTTTCGTATTACCCAGTAACTGGGTTGTGGAGGTCAGTAGGCAGTCGCTCCACGTAAAATACTGGTACATACTCAGCTGTATCCGGTTAGACTGGAAGCCGACCCCAACATAGTTGGGAAAAGGCTAGACAGATGATGATATAACGCAAGTAACTATTTAAACAAGGTACTAATGATTAATGATATTATGGTATGGTATTAATGATTATTATCTATACTAAACTATACCTGTACTATAATAAAGCTGAAGAGTTTGTTTGTTTGTTAGAACCCGTTAATCTCTGGAACTACCGGTCGGATTTGAAAAATTCTTTGTGCATTTGGTAGTCCAATTCTTGAGGAAGGCTATGGGCTATTTAATATCACGCTAGGACCTTTAGGTTCCGAGCAAAAAGCAAAAAAGTAAGAAGCACTGTCCATTCCACAGTTGAGAGATCGCAGAAAACGATAAGGCCGTCCATTGTATGATTTTAGTGTTCGATCAAATTTTTTTTGTTGTTATGTATTTTTCTGGTGTACAATAAAGTAGGTAAGTACGAGTATATACAGTATGTCCAGTAATCCTACTAATATCATGAATGCGAAAGTTTGTATGGATGGATGGATGGATGTTTGTTACTCTTTCACGCAAAAACTACTGAACGGATTTGATTATGAAATTTGGAACATAGATAGTTTATAACCAGGATTAACCTGATGTTCCCACGGGATCGAAACCTATGCGAGTGGGACCGCGGGGCGCAGCTAGTCAATGGATAACCTCTTAAGGGGTCATTGTACATATCATTATGAACAACTTACTATTACTAGAACTATACTACATCATTAATTACCGGACACCCTGTGAATAAATAAAGAACGCTAACCACAACTACACACTACTACTACTTCTACTACTATTTTATAATAAAAATATGTATGTTTAGGTTAAGGTATGTTATCTATGGGTCTGAGTCGCCTGAAATAAATGAATAAATAAATAAGCGAAGACGAACTAAAAGCGCGCGCAGAAGCTTGTATCATTATAATGTGAAGACGATTTACAATAAGTAGAGTAAGTTCTTTATAAACTCTTAAATAGTGCGACTTATCTGAACTATGAAGCAAATGTCACAACTGCCGATCGGTTCTGTAAAAAACTCACCGTGAAAAGTTAGGTGAAGTGAGCTTAGAGTGTGCTGTCAATAGTGTCAATCCCTAGCATTAGTTGGAATGACAGCTCACTCCACGCTCCCTTCACTTATGTTTTCATGGTGATATGGTTGCAGAATCGCACTGCTGAGGCGTCACTCTGTGGTGTGTGAATGTGAATGGTCAATTCTGTTTTTATTTTCATTTGTTTATTTTCCCTATTCTTATCTGAACACTTCTATTTATGCGCGGTGCCGTTTCGTGAGTAAAAATTGCTTACTTTTTTTATATTGTTAGTTTCAATGTCATTGGAGTTTTTTCTAATACTTTTATAAAAACGTGACAAAGTACTTAGTACTTTGAATTAACGTATTTCATGCCCGGCTAGCTCAGTCGGTAGAGAATGAGACTCTTAATCTCAGGGTCGTGGGTTCGAGCCCCACGTTGGGCGCAGACTTTTTGTCAGTCGTATGATATTTTGTGATATAGTGCGATGTTATTTGTAACATAAGGTGTTTTATGCTATTATTAAACGAAGTAGGAAGTTTAATTAAAAAAAATATTAGCATAAAAATCAATAAATAACCTGAACTAAATAAAATAAATTAACTGTATTACAAATCAATTATTATTTTAACCATTAAGGGCTGATTTTTCCAACGCCAGATAACTTTATCGGAGGAACAATTTTGATTTTTTGACAGTTCTTCCATACAAAAACAGTCAGACGTTAATTTTATTCCACGACTAAAAATTATTAGTCGGTTAAAAAATTTGGCTTAAAGTAAGAGTTGATTTTTCCATCGCCAGATAACTTTTATTCGATGAATAAAATTGACGTTTGACATTTTTTGTATGAAATAACACTCAACATTTCGAAATTATTCCTCGAATAAAGTTATCAGTTGATTGAAAAATCAGCCTCTAATAGAATAAAATACCTAACTTTTGCAAAAATCAACATGTGTATAATTCCAGGAATAGACAGATAGCCCGGCTAGCTCAGTCGGTAGAGCATGAGACTCTTAATCTCAGGGTCGTGGGTTCGAGCCCCACGTTGGGCGAAACTTTTTGTAAAATATTTTTTTCTGCTACATTATTTTTACCTTAATACTAATAAAATTAAACTATACTTATTATCATCTAATCTGTTACCAAGGTTATTTATGAAATAACTTGTTATTACAAAATATTATTCATATGACCTACCAGAAATTCTGTTGTTTCATGAATACTTAAACAAAAACAAAGCTTGTTATAGATCTCAAAATACCACGAAACTTTTAACAAAATATACTGAAACAAAAAGTATGTTCCATTTGGGGCTTTTAGCAGGCATATAATCACGGTATACTATAAATAAAAACAGTCCAAGTGCGTGTCAGGCCACGCATAGAATATTATACATATAGCTAGGGTTCCGTAGTCACCCATAATGGCACTTTACTTGTTAGGCCTCTATAACTCCTGAACTAACAAAGTTATCTAAGCCGTTATATTATAATCGTTTTCCTACAAAAGGTCATCATATGGACTAACATCATGATTTTTTTCAGATTTTCCGAGCTAGCCGTTTAGCTTTTAGAGGGGGGGACGCCGTATTTTAACAAAAAAATGCGCTTTAAAGTTTAATATCTTGTTTAATATAAACGGATACCTAAATTAAAAAATCGTTTTAGCAACCTCTAAATGTTTTTAAAAGACCTATCTAATGATATTCCTCCCACATTATGGGGTAAACGTGAGAAAAAAAAACATACCCATTTTACGAAAATATTTATATTTTATTTTTAGCACTTTGTCGACGTGGTAAATACACATATCCATGGAAAGTTTCATCTTTGTAGCACTAACCGTTTGGAAGGTAAGCCGTGGAGGACGGACGGATGGACATGACGAAACCGTATAAGGGTTCCGAGACGTGAACTACGGAACCCTAAAAAACGGGGTGATTATTATCTTGTAATACTGATTGGGTATACTGCGCGGGTAATTGCGTAACACACTATCAGTAACAATGGCTTTCATTTTGACAGTTCAACAACATTCATTGCGTTATTCACGTTTTTAAAGGGACAAATTTTTAGAATATGAAGCAATAGATTCATTCAAAATGATTCAAGATTGTGATTAATGGTGTGTTACGCAATTAGGATGCTGTATACCCAATCAGTATTACAAGAGAATAAACTAACAAAGGTTATCGTGGCACTATTGAAAAATTTAAATAAGATTGTATAGTGAAAATGTATTTAAAAAAAAGATGGCGGCTTTAGTTCCGATTTTGATCACGTGCTAAAATATTCTTAAGCCGTTATACAGGCAAATTACAAGTTTGTATCTACAATCATGATTACATTATTTGTTCGAACAGTTCTAATATAATAATAACTGTCATCAACTCTGTGATATATTTTGGCAGGTAGTGAAAAATAGAATGAATGTTATTGTATCTTCCTTCATAATATTATCAAAGCATTGGGAATCCTTTTCATCTCATGAAAGCGTGAAATTGCCTCCAGAATCGTTTCAAAGGACCATTTGAAAAAGACACGATTGGTAAGCACAACGATTTGTTTTTTTGTGTTTAGGAACTGGGCTTTCTTATTTTGATTGTTGTTTTTTATTTATATCTAATCGTATGCTGCACTGGTTGACGTCATCACGTCAACGTCGGCTGTCGCTGAAAACCAGCGCTGGAGCTCTGTCTTGTATATGGTCTTTGTATTACGCTGAGCGATGCCGTTTTGGGTGAATGTTTTCCCCCAACTTGTTACTTTTTTGTGTTTGTGTTCTTTTTATGCGTCATGTTTGCCGCAAATAGACGTAATTTTTAAAAGCTTTTATTTAGTTTTACCTGTCCCGAAGTTTGTCTGTAATCAAATCTTGCAAGTTACTTCCCGATTCCCTATTCAGCTGAAATTTTGCATGCATATGTAAATCGAACGACAATGCAGAATTATTATGACATGGAGCTGATTTGGTGATGGGACCGAAAGGTGGCCATAGGAACTCAGTAGTTAAACGACACAACCCCATCGAGTTTGAACTCGTTTGATCCGCTAGATGGTAACCAAGGTGTAGTGATGGAGCTGGAAAATGGCCATAGGAACTCGGTAATTAAAGGACACAACCCCATCAAGTTAGGGCTCTTATGATTCGTCTTGACGAGTACTTTAGTGCTAGATGATAACCAGGGTCTGATGATGTACAGGTAGCTTAAGTGCAGTAAATACATATAACGGAAAAACACTGCTACGTGCTACGAACTACGCCGTAGTCAATCTCGCATCAAAAATACTAAAAAGTTAAAAATTAAATTAAAAGAAAAAAAAACTTTTTAAAAACAAGCTTTTATTACTTGTTAATAAAAAGGAAAAAAACGTAAAAATAATTTAAACCAAAGAAATAAATAAAAGCGTGTTACATTTTGATGGGAAATTAAAGAACATTTAGATTTCAACATTGTAATTACAATGTAACATGCTTTTATTTATTTCTTATCAGGTTTAAATTATTTTTAAGTTTTTAGTTATTTTATTAACAAGTAATAAAAGATTTTTATTTCTTTTAATTTTATTCTTTCTTTTAATAGTGTTATTTTTTGCCGAGAACTTACAGGAAAATATAGTTGGGAAAAGGCTAAGCAGATGATGATATGATTTAAACTTTAAAATTGTATATATTTGATAGAAAAAAAAAGTATTAAGTATTTTCTAAAAACCGGAGGATTTTTTTTATATTTAGAATATAATTATTATATTAATACACTGTGTATTAATATAATAATTATGGGTCCCCGATAATCTACACAAATAATAAAGCTGAAGAGTTTATTTGTTTGAACGCGCTAATTTCTGGAACTTAGGGTCAGTTCACACCGAGACGCGACGCGACGTTGGGCGCACATTTTAATAGGGCAACTCAAAATATAACTTTATTTACTACACGAAAAGATACACATTTCATTGTGAGAATTCAGAATACGTTGCACCACGCAGCCCTGCGCCTCGAGGTGCCTCGCGGCGTAGAGCGATGCATTGCGACGCCCGTTTCTTGAAGAAGGCTATAGGCTATTTATTATCACGCTATGGCTATTTATTATCGCGCTTAGGAGCGGAGCAAAAAGAAATGAAGTCAGAAATAACGTTACACAAAATCTACGTAATAGCGCAGGCAGGCGATGCGATGAGACGGGGTGGGTCGGTTGAACAAGAATGCTAGGGCAAAAGCTAAGTATGTGATAAAAGTAGATCAATAAATAACATGGGAAGTAGACATGCCCGGCTAGCTCAGTCGGTAGAGCATGAGACTCTTAATCTCAGGGTCGTGGGTTCGAGCCCCACGTTGGGCGCATATTTTTTTTGTACAAACGCCAGCGCCAGCATCAATCTACTACAAACTGTCAAATTTCTTTAGTAGATTTTCAACTTTATCGTTAAAGCATTAAGGTTCAAGGTTGATTGGGAAAATTTGACGACAGTTTCGGGTAGCTTGACCTGCTGGCGTCTGTACGCTTCGTAGTTACGCTAGACTGATAAGATGAATATAAAATTATTTGATATCAGCCATGTATTATTTCGCCGTCCAATCTGTTAGGAACGAGTCCAGAGTTAGAAGGCACAGCCCAAAGAAAGGTGGAAGAATATGGGGGAGGCCTTTGCCCAGCCGTGGGATAGTATGGGTTAACGGAGAAATAAGTATTATTTATTAATATAAGATTTATTTTATTTTTTTATTTACATAAGACAGACTGTTTAATATTAGTTATTGTTTTCTTATCAAAGAAAAAAATATATTTTCATTTCTGGCCTTGAGTATAAGCTCTTTAATATACGATTATTCTGCGTAACAATTTTATTACAGATCCTTGGTAACAAAATTATGAGTTTGTTTTTCATTGGATTATATCTTATTTAGGTGTAATAACTTCCTTTCGTATATTAAGAGACGTCATTGTTACGATGGTTTACTTTTCATAACTTGGTGATCAAAATAATGAATACTTAGGGTTGTCAGCAAAATACGAGTAGCGCGGATCAATCGGACTGCGAGGTCAGTCTTTTTGCGAGTTTACACTTCGAGATATCTTCGTGATTTGTGCATCGGAATATCTATGACACTTTATGAAAAAGAATACTTTACTTGGTATTGGAGATAAGAGATCATCATCATTTCATACGAAAGACGTCCAATGCTGGACTTGGCCCGTAAGCTTCGACCGATTCTGTGCTTCCCACATCCAGCGAATTTCTGCGGCCTTCATAAGGTCATCGGTCCAAACAGGTCCTGCGCACCAAACTGGTTTGACTCATTAATTGACATAATTTACTATTGTCACGATACAACACATTTTGATTTACAAACATAACTACTTCGTAAATATAAATAAACAAACAACCATTAGCCGCTATTCAAAGCTTACTGTCAGTCCTTCTACACGTGCAGCCTGTGTGGGTCAACTGCACTCACCGGGCATGCAGCGATCTACGCGCTCAATATAATAATGCACTGAGAGTACCTGTTACGGCTGCCGTGGTTGTAGTGCGTCAGGGATGTTTGCGGATAATAATATGAATAGTTTTGCCGCCATTATTAGGAATAAATGCGCATCACTGATGACGCGTGTTCGCGGCAGCACCAACAGTATTCTCAGTGTGTTCGCAGATCGGTGACATTTCCCGATTTTGCGCAGGTGGGTGCAGCTCCACGCTGAATTTTAATTGTATATCTGTCTGTAACCTACTAACATTGGAAGTTAAGTAAAATTGTTAGTAACCCTATGGACTCCGGTCTGAAATAAAAGTTTTCTATTCAATTCTATTAGGCTTGCTATGATGCTCTAGCTTTTGGTCCTAACATCCGCGCCACAAAGGAAACCTACCTTTCGCGGCAAATTACGGAGAAACTTCAAGTCGTTAGTGCACGCTTGTGCTTATCTTGTTTGCACACCATCTTAGATACGCTTTTTCGGCAATAATGAATGCAAGTTTCACGCAGTTGTACTGGGGTTTGTAGTTAAAACATTGTTTTGTAGACAGGCACGGCCAGAGGGTTGGGGGGGCGGTTGGTCGTGGGGGTCATGACCCCCCCAAAATCATTCAAGCTGTCGAGAGTCTAGGCTTGAAGTGATTGGTGTAGATTGTATACGTAGATCTAAGGCATAGAGGCGGGTTATCTTTTGTTACCTTGCCTTTTCCAATTTTGGCTTTCTGCCTATTCAGTTAGAGTTACACTCAAATCACAATCTGAACGATTTTGAAGGGAATTCTTATTCCATTGCTTCATACGTTGCAAACGTTGGACTGTCAACATGCACTGCCAATTTTTTATGTTAGGTTTGAGAAGAACAAATTCAATTCAAACAACATCCCGAAAATTAAATTATTTAAAAAGAAACTACATGACCTGTTAGTCGATAAATGCTATTACTGTTTAAAAGACTTTATGTTTGACAAGTCCCTTTAAATTATATTTTGACCAAGATCATGGTGCAGTCAGTGCTGCTTACTATTAATTTTAAGGTCTTTAACCATCGTGTCTTTAACTAACCTATATTTTGTGTTGTATTATTAGATTGTAACTACTCACCTAACTAGTTCATTTGATTTTTCCTTAAATTGCAATAGTAATGTTATTTTTGTTTTTTCTCTTTGTTAATTTATTAAAATAGTAATGTTAATTTCATAAATAATAATGTTAATAATTTGTATTGTATGCCCAAAAGGCAGGACATAGCTGATCAACATCACTGTAATTCTTAACACCTGTATCTATTTCTGTACCAATGATCCACAATAAGCATGATTGATTGATTGATTGAAATTACCTTTTTGTTCTGAAAAAACTACTTGTTATCTTTAAAGGTATAAAAATATTTTCTCTTTCTCCATTTCGTAAATATCGGTTAAGATGTAAAAACATGTTTGATAAGTCTGTTCAGACGGGTGAAATGCTCACTTTTACATTTGTAATAAATTCTCCTTCTTCATGTCGCTGGCGCACCAGTTAATATTTAAATTTTGGTGGCCCAAAATTTCGCCGCTTCCACGGCGTTATCAGCGGCAGCGGTCACTTTGGCTGCATGTTTTGGAACCAGAGGGCAGTATAGGCGGTGGAGGACAGTTTTAAGACACATCTCCACATCCACACCCTGCTCCCGTTCCATCGAGGTAACCCCGCTTAACTTTTTATTTTATTTATTAAAGAAAACCAACAATTACACACTATACATAGTTAATAATAGCTTATAATCTAGATACATCAGTGCGTAACTAACTAAGTTATCCAGTTACAAATTCGAATCGAAATTTTAGAAGAGCACGAGTACCTACAACATTACTAATTAATCTTACATTAACACATTACTTACCTTACAAGTTAATAAATCCTATTCTTATAATACAAAAAGTGTATACATACCTAAATATGAAAAAAAACGGTTAATCATTTGCTTCTACGATCATTTTAAGTAGATCAATGCGAATTTTGTTAGCTGACAAAGAAAATAAATCTAATTCTGAAAAAAGGTGCGCAGAAACCCGCGTTGGTTCGACAAGAGGACATTGCAAACAGCGGGCGCCCGCGCACTCCACGCCGCACAACAGTTCTGGGTATTACAAAGCACAATTTGTTTGTTAACTCTGAGCAATCATACTTATTATTACACAGGTCATAGAGAAACTTAGTTTTCAAAAAAATGCGTCCATTACTTAAAGTAGATAGGTTATAATATTTCAATAAATTAACGTAGGTAGGTTGTTTTTTTACGAGGTTCGAGATATCCAATTCTTAAATAAATAAAGAAACTCATTTATTTCAGGTAAATAACATTCATTACATACATTAATAGAAAACATATAAAATAAAGTCAAATAAAACCAAATAAGAAAAAATAAAAATTTATATCATCATCATCTGCCTAGCCTTTTCCCAATTATGTTGGGGTCCGCTTCCAGTCTAACCAGATGCAGCTGAAAACCAGTATTTTACATGGAGCGACTGCCTATCTGACTTACCTTGACTGGTTGACAGACTTTCGGGCTTCTGACTACCTGTAACGACTGTCAAAGATCCAAGAATGACAGCCGAAACCAACAGTTTAACTTGCTTTCCGAGGCACGGAGGGGTCTCGGCATGTAAAGATGGTCACCCATCCACAACCGTAGCAAGCGTAGCTTAACGTGATCGATCGACCTGTGCGGCTGTTATTATTTAGCCACGGGCCTCTCGATAATATTATATCAATATAAAACAAATTAATAAATAAAAAAAATATTACTAATTTTGCTTTAGCCTTAGTCGAACAAAACAAAATTATTACACTCCTAAAATGTAACAAACAGTATCAACATTTCCAAATGACTTGCTAAGCGCTATATTCTTCAGAAAAAAAACAAAAGCGATCGGATGTCGTTCCGGTACGAATAACAAGAAAAGCGAAAATAAATAGAATGTTCATCTCAGAACGTTTTGGAAGGGACGGTTAGGCAAATAAATGTAATGTGTATCTCGTAAACTTGATACATGGGGTGGGGTAAATGAAAGCGGGAATGAAATAATCTTTTTATTAAAATGAGGCTTCATTTAAACGGAGTCGATACCTATTAAGGAAGCATTGAAAAAACAAATTATTTTTAAAAGTGTACTTAACCAAGGAGTTTCTGTCCGGCCGTTTCGTATGATGTGTACCTATTGCAGTTCATTCACAGTTTTTTTTTTTTTTTTAATCTCTGAAAACAGCAACCTACCAACAACCTTATTGTAATAAAAAAGATCACAGTCATTGTGACATATCTGTCAGTGGCAGCAACCCAACAGCAACCTTATTAAAATGAGAATAAACATCACTGTGTCGTTGATAGTGATGCAAACTGCAAACTGCGAAAGGATTGTACAGATGCCAGCAGGTCAAGTTACCCGAAACTGTAAAATTTTCCCAGTCAACCTTGAACCTTAATGCTTTAGCGCTAAAGTTGAATATTTACTAAAGAAATTTGACAGATTTTAGTAGCTTGATGTACTGGCGTCCGTACGCTTGTGTGAATTCAAAATATTTTTTTGAATTAAAATTGAAATAGGAAAACAACATTTTGCAAAAAGATTCGCCCAACGTGGGGCTCGAACCCACGACCCTGAGATTAAGAGTTTCATGCTCTACCGACTGAGCTAGCCGGGCATATCTACGTAATTGTGTAATTAGGAACATGATGATTTTTACTCTATTTACTTAACGGTTAAATGACTGACATGACTATAATTCTTAAGAACAAAGCGAATTACTTTATCTCACCGCCTCGAAGGACCAATTAATATACATGTCAAAAAAATGATTCACGTCAAAAGGTCAGACCGCAAATAGATTTAATATGATGAATCTAAATAATAAAAATGAAAGTTGAAAAGAAAAAATCTTTAATGTCAAGGATAGAAGAAATTATTTTTAAAGGAGACTAAGTAGGTATTTTGTTTTTGGTATACATTTGGATTGTGGCTATGTAATAACAGCCGCGCGGGTCGATCAATCAGGTTAAGCTACGCTTGCCGCTGTTGGTCCATGGATGGGTGAAAATCTTTACATATCAAGACCCCTCGTGCCTCGGAAAGCCCGTTAAGCCGTTGGTCCCAGCTGTCAATCGTGGATCTTTGGCAGTCGTTACGAGTCGTCAGAAGCCCGAAAGTTTGACAACCAGTCTTGCCAAGGGGTATCGTATTACCCAGTAACTGCATTTGGTTAGACTGGAATCCGAATCTGTGTGGGAGGGGGCCGTATTCTACTACGCGGGCCGAGTGCGGGTTGGTAGATGTCACATGTCTACGATTTTTTTATTCTACAACACGCCGGTTTCATTACGATGTTTTCTTTCACCGTTTTTAGAGCAGTGATAATGAAATAATTTACAAAGTAAAGCGCCTGCCTGGGTTCGAACCTACGGCCTACAACTTCTAAGCCGCGGCCATTACCACTGGGTCACAACTGCTCCACAAATGATATTGTATCGATTATTTTGCTATCCGTAAGACAAAAACGCCAGGGTAGACAGCGCAATTCAAACTTTATATAACGTTTATTTGCAGTTCAGTCATCAGGCTGTATGTTAATCAAAATATGATTCGCGACCGTAACAAATATGTACTAAGTAAAATAATTTTCATAATTAAAATCATTGGTAATATAATCGATTGATTAGATTACCAATGATTTTCAACTCTAAGTTCTTAAACTTAGAGTTGAATTTCGGGTGTAGCCTAGCGCATCCCCATCATCATGATTAATAAGGGATATCAAATCTTCCTAACATTTTGACGAAACCCACAAGTCACCTATTATAATGATAACGGGGACTCGTTCATTGTTACGTATATGAGCAGTCAGCACGCGAGATACATACGAAAACAGCTGCTCATGTAAGAAAATATATAAAAATATAAAATAATGACGTGCGGAAACGATTATACAGAAAGCAAAGATGTAATATTCTATTCTATTCTAAGCGGGAATGACAGTTCTACAGTGCGCTCGACGTACAGAGAGCAAACCAAATATTATATTTTTATTTATTTTACCATTTATGTACACACATATATAAACAGACAATAAAAACACAACAGAAAAAATAGGTACAGAGGTGAGGCTTATTTCATAAGAAATCTCTTCCAGCATACCTGAGATAGGACAATAGATACAGAGATGTAGACAGCGTGTGATAGAGCAAGGGAGACCAAAAAAAAATCATAAAATCAAAAACAATTCACTTAAAAACGAAAAAAAATTTACGAGAATATACTAACATACATACAAATAAACATACATAAATACTTCTAAAATAAATATTACTAAAATGATAATAATTATATCATACTCAAAATAATAAATACATACACAACACAACTATAATGAACTGGACACATAGTGTTCTTTCACTCTTCTTTAAAAAACTGCAATACTTTGGCAGTCCCTAATGTCAGGCGGTAGTTATAAATGAAAAAAACACTGGCAATACTAATGCATAGAAGTATATAGGAACTATCAAATAACTCCTGGAACAGTGGTGGCCCAATAGTAACGACCGCGACTTACGAGGTCGTAAGTTCGAACCCTGACTGGCGCTTTACTTTGTGTAAATTATTTCATCACCACTGCTCTCAAAACGGTGAAGGAAACATCGCGGGGAAACCCGGCATTTGTTAGAACCAAAAATCGAAGACATGTGATATCTACCAACCCGCAAGGGCCTGCGTGGTGGATTACGGCCCACTCCCTCTCGCCGAGAGATGGCCCCAGCAGTTGCAACATTATAGGCTAATTATATATATACAATGTGATAGGGGTGGGACTTCTAACCCGTTAAGGCTGAGTACTACATCTAATTTTATCGACAAAAAAAATAATATGGGGGGTTAAACCCCCTCCCCCTAAAAATTTTTTTTCTCACCAAAACATTATCAAACATATGAAAAAAGTAATGAATTAGTTAGCCAAGGTTATTAGCTACCGTTTGTCGTTTTTTTTTTGTTTCTACGACGCATACAACCTTTGATATCACATAAAGTATCAAGCGCGCCGTAGTACATTAAAAAAAATAAAAATAGCCATAATTTTTAGGGGGAGGGGGTTCAACCCCCCATATTATTTTTTTTGTCGATAAAATTAGATGTAGTACTCAGCCTTAACGGGTTAGAAGTCCCACCCCTATCACATTGTATATAAAAATTAATCCCTATTTCCCTTGGTCACGCCATAACTTGAGAACGACTTTACCGATTTCATCCATCTTTTTCAAAGTATGAAATGCCGTTTTATTGTAATAGGTACTTTGAATTGACATAGAAACTTGACATAGATTTTTGAGTGAAACTTTTTTCACATTTCTTCTTTTAAAAAATGTTCAACATTCGATTATCGACTTTCAGTTGTTTTTTTTTATTCAGCTTAGACAAGAAAGATGGATACTTCGAAAATTCGAGTTATTTATGAATACGAGTTCCGACGCGGAACACAGCTCGCAATATCAATGTTGCGTTTGGAGAGGGGACTGCTAATGAACGCACCGTGCGATTTTGGTTAAACGCTTTCGTGACGGAAACTTTGATTTGAAGAACGAACCACGTGGAAGACCGCCCACGCACAGATGAATAACAATGAATTGGAAGATATGGTGGAAGCCGATCCGAGCCAAACTACCAAGGAATTAGCGGCATGGTTTAACGTTACCTTACCAACAATATTGACTCATTTGCGTCAAATCAATAAAATTAAAAAATATGAGAATTGGGTGCCTCATGATTTGATTGATCTCCAGAAAGAAACGCGTGTTGAAACTTGTGTTGCTTTGTTGAATCGATACAGATATGAAGGAATATTAGATTGAATTGTAACATGTGATGAAAAGTGGATTCTTTATGATAACCGTAAGCGAAAAATGCAATAGCTGACCCCAGGTCAAACGCCGCAACAGTGTCCTAAAGCAAAGCTTACCAATAAAAAGGTAATGGTAACTGTTTGGTGGTCTCAGCATTGTGTTATTCACTATAGCTTTCTCCGATCTGGTCCAGCAATAACGGCAGATGTCTACTGTGCCGAACTCCGAACAATGATAGCAAACTAGCAGTGAAACAGCCCCGAATCATGAATCGATCTTCACCATTATTGCTCCATGATAACGCGAGACCTCATACAGCACGAGAAACCGCTTTAACTCTACAGGAACTGCAATTAGAAACCATTCGTCCCCCTCCGTGTTCGCCAGACTTTGCTCCAACGGACTACCATTTTTTTCGTGATTTGGACAATTTTCTACGTGATAAAAAGTTTTCTTCTCAGTAGGCAGTACAAAATGCTTTCACACAGTTTTTCGAATCTAGATCACGAGAGTTACTTACATTCTTCTATCGCAAAGGCATAAATGACCTTCCTAGTAGATGGCAGCAATGTATGTAGTAATAATGGTAATTATTTTGATTAAATAAAAATGTGAAATAAAAAAAAAACAAATTTCAATTTTTCAGTACAAATCGGCAATTTCATACTTTAACCCATAATACTTTGTAGAAGGTTCTTACAGAAAAAAAAAATAAGAAAGTTGCGCAGAATATTAGAAAATTTATGAATTACGCTTTTACGCTAAAACTGCTGAACGGATTTAGATAAAATTTGTCACATAGGTAGACCATGATCACTTTGTATAAGTTATCTTACACGAAGGTGGTTTGAATCACAGTATTGTTGGATTTTTCCAGCTGGAATTTTTCGGTGCCAGCCAGGAATTTTGATTCGTGCTCTTTTGATGGCAATAGGCTCGCCCACGCGGGCGCGGACATAAATATTATGCGCGAAATGTGTCTGTACTAAAAGTCACCTCTAGGTAGAGGTGACCTTTAGTACAGTACCCTTCGGAAAAATGGGCGTGATGTAATTTTAACTTCTGGTTAAAGACATTTAATTCTCAAAAAAGAAATTTACATTTCACTTACATGAGAAAAAATTTAAACAATAAAAACTATTCATTGTCCTTCGACACTCGGACTCACAATAAATTAACCTGACGTATTTGACTATATTAACAAAACAAAATTATACTCGTAGTAACATTAACTGTTAACAAATTATTTAGGTTCGTGGGTACTCCCAAAAGTCCAACACTGTGCCACTATGCGCAACTACCCTGCCTTGAGATAAAGAGTGCTGTCCCGCTGTCACCATGCAGATACAGCGATACAGAATTTACATTAATGCAGTGCAAAAATTACAATAGGATACACAGACCATTTAATATAATGTGGTGTAACATAATTTCAGGCAGTATCTCTGTGACTTATGTACTCGTAGCTAGATGACAGGCGCAGCTTCGAATGTAATGCATTCACGTCTTGACTGTAATTCATAGGGGTGAAGCCTGAAGGTGCTAGAGTAGATATGCAACAGAGACCAACCTTCGTAGAATTGTGTTGCGATTGTGCTGTAGTGGATATGATGGTATATACGTGGCATATAAGTGATACAGACAGACAGCCGGATAATTGCGTAACACCCTAACAATAGGAATGGCTTTCATTTTGACAGTTCAACAATGTAATTCATTGTATTATTTACGTTGTTGAACAGGCAACTTTATCGAACATTATGAAGCAATGGATTAGCAATACCTTACAAGATGATCAGATTGTGATTAATAGTGTGTTACGCAATTAGTGTGCTGGTTCAGGTAGGCATACATACATCGGCACCGGCTGTAAAGTAGAATAAATGTGGATATATGTTTGGAAATAAGGCCGCTGGCCTAGCCGTTCTTTCACAGCGTGCGGCTAAAAATCAACTGCGACATCCCAATTTGGCGAAGGGTAAGAACTAGCGGAATGAAAGCCGAAAATAATTTAATCATTAATTGCTTCGGGGCGGTTTTGTTAGGCCCTTCAAACAAATATATTTTCAAAGGAATTTCGTAGAATTACGCTATAAAGTACCTACTTATGTCTGTTATAAGATGTAGACAAAATATTACCAGAGCCGAGCATTTCTGATAAACATCAAGCAATCTGTTCACATTCCTGAAACATAATAAGTAGGTATCCTGGATTGTCTATTTGTGGACTTACGAGAATGCGGCGCTGATACGTAAGGCGTGCTACACACTTGTTCGGGTTGGCAGAATTTGTTGAATAACGCCCTTTGTACGTATTGTATACGGTTTTTCGTACAACGAAAAGGCAGTTTATACTTGAAACCTATAGCTTGATAATTATGTCGTCGTGCGTACACGGAACGATTTATTTACGGTACGGCGTCTACGATCCATACAACACTAACGAGCGTGCAAGGAATAAACCGTAGTTTTTCACGGCCAAAAAAACATGTGTGTACAATGGGCCTGAGGCTTACATCATTGCTGTGCGCAAAGTGTTAAAATTAACATGACTTTACATTTAGTTTAAGACTGTTATATAGAACAAATTGAAATGGACAAACCTAAGTCTCTGTAGAATATATTACTCCTGTCAGGTATGTCTCAGTCACCCGCAAGTCAGTGATACGACCGTGCACTGTAGTCATGTGTGTACAATAGGAAACTTGATAGTTGTCAACCCATAGGGTTAATATTAGCTACCAGTGTCAGCAGTTCTCCAACTGTCTCAAAAATAGGGTTAGGGCTGATTTAACCAAAGTCAGAGGGGCAATGTTATTTTAAGAACGTTGATAGTCTTATCTCAATCTGTCAAAAATACCTATAATTTCCCTACATTTTTATTAAGTTTTTGACATTGATTGTCGCTGATTTGAGATTGCGACTAGATTTTGATCGTTTTTGAAATTTGCCTTCGGACACAGAATGACTAAGAGTACTTACTACTTCAGATATCATTTATCCGTAGCACAAAACAATGTCTGACAGTTTTTGTTTAGAAAATCTGTCAAAAATTCAAAATGTGGCTGTATAAAACTTTAAGTATGTCTAAAAGTTTGGTAGAATTGAGATAAATAAAATATATGGCACAACGCTTAAACTTATTCCAAGTAATAATTTTGGTCCTCTGTCATGTGCGTAATTAAATATGACAACAATAATTGCGCTATTCATTTATTTTTAGATTTTGCAAAGTAATGAAGATATCATTGTCCTCTCTTTATACTATGTCATTGTAGAGGACACATTAGTTTACTGTGAACACATTATTATCTAAAAGAGCATCCTCTAATAATCAGTTATTTCGACAATCTTATCACCGGCCTCGGTGGCGCAGTAGGCAGCGCGTAAGTCTCATAATCTTAAGGTCGTGAGTTCGATCCTCACCCGGGGCATATCTTTTTGTAAATTCGACAATCGAATACAGTATCCTGGGGGTCTACTCCGAAGTGGTAAATTTATCGGATCGGCCGAATGTTCGGCCATTTCCTACTACGAAGTTACTATTTGGTTCGGTCGGTCGCGACCGAACCGGTCCGATCCGACCGAACTTCATTTTGACATTTGTTGTATCGTAAACCCTACTCTGAACGAGAAAAGACCTACCGATAATTTGATTTTGACAAGAGTTACAGCGTCGAATTAATGTCAAAATACACGACAGCAAAATAGCTATCGTTTGAGCATCGTAAGTATCGAATTTAATGAATAATTACAATTAAAGACAAACTTGTCTTTGTCTTTTAAAGACAAACTTTGGATGGATTAAAAATTAAGGAGTGACAAATATAGTAGGTAGTCTGTGGTGTACCACTCAAGATGATTTTGAATCGGAGAACTCCCGGCAGGTCACATATTAGCCAGCTACATCTGCCATAGATGCTTTGAGGAGACAAAGAGAGAGGGAAAGACAAGACAATCATTAGAAAATAATGAGTAAAATTTATTTTTAACAATACTAAACAACTAGAACTAATCTTCACTTTGCTACAAGTAAAAATAATATAGCATTCAGCGTGGTGCAAATTTCTTCCCACAATCGATGATTCAGCGTACGACTGTCGATGCTCCTCAAGTTTCCATGAGCCAAATCTCGATGCTCTACACGGAAATTAAGGAGAGCATCAATTTGTGCCGCTGTCGGTCTGGACATGGTGACTTCTTCTTGCAGAATGTTTGTTCATAACTTTCATTTCCAAGCTTCCAAAACACGAACATGTGAAAACGATAAATAAACCCAAGGGGCACTTTATCACGCGTAAAGTGAATAATATAATATGTAGTTTATAGTATATTTAGCTTGTTTTTTGTATACATCTCATAACTTCACTTTACACTTCAGTCAGCACTTGATGATAAACGACCGAAATACACTTATTGCCATAACGATAGAGACAGACGAGATTTGGTTTGAGTTTATACTTTTTCCAGCTTTTTTCTCAATTTTGCAATAATAAAAATCTCAATCTATCCAATTGTTTGTTTACTTGTCATCCTCCTTTGACGTTTATCGTTTTTTTGTTTTTGACAATCGGCAATGCCATCTGCATGCCAGCTACAAATATATTGTTTTTTCGATAAATATTACAATGTTCCTAGGTATAAATATTGAAATAAAAGCAAAGTTCTATTTTATTACTATAAAAAATAATTTTACCCAGTAATTCAATAGTTTAATTGTATCGACATGAATAATAATGACTAATAAAAACATATCGATAAAACGTTCACCTCTGGCACTACATTTCGTTCGGTCCTACACTCTTCCGAATATTGACTATGGTTCCGACCCAACTGCGCCGATCCGAATTTTTTTCGTAGTAAAACAACAATATTCGGTTCGGCCATGTGTCGGTCGGATCCGATCATTCGAATGTGTCACTTCGGAGTAGGCCTTCTGTTGCGTATTTGCTGACAATTTATTTAGATTACGTGTAATAAAATAATCCACATTTTTGTTATAATTTTTTAATAAATTAATAATTCGTTATTTTCCTTCAACACAAGTTTATATCGTGCAGAATTTTCATCTGATATACTAGTACCTACTTATATATATGAGTTTTATTGACATGATATTTTTGACATGAGTGATTTTATTATTTGAATTTTGATGTTTAAGACCTTTGTTACTAACTATGAACATATATTAATTAGTCTGTTAAAACTGGATTTAATTTAATTTAATTAAACCATCAGCAAACAGAATTAAACTTTACGTAGGTATCTTAAGACCACAGTCCACATAAAAAACCAGCCCAAAATTTTACCACACCCCTTTTAACCCCCTTATCTCAACTCCCGGACGTCAATATTAAAATAAACCATAATTCTTAATCGCAAGACTTACCGTATAATACTCAAAAAGATATTTCACGAGCTCTTAACCCAGTTAATAACAACGTTCCAAATGCAGTTCCAACGAAAACCTCAGTGATATTAAATTAAAATGAGAAACGTAATATCCTTATAATGGGATTATTCTTGGCAGAATTAATATCTTGCAAATTAGTCGACCACTGAGTGAGTATAAATATTCAAGGAGCGATTAAAGGGTTGATGTTTCAAATTCTGTGAATCGTTGAGCTGTGGTTTAGTTAGGTAAAAGCCTGGGGGCCTACTCCGAAGTGCAAAGTGCGAATGTTCGGATCGGACCGACACATGGCCATACCGAATATTATTGAAAAATGCGAAAACATTTCGGATCGGCTCAGTTGGGTCGGGACCATAGTCAATATTCGAAAGTGTAGGATCGGAACCGACCGAACCAAATAGTAACTTCGTAGCAGGAAACGGCCGAACATTCGGCCGATACTACTTCGGAGTAGACCCCTGATTCCTGAAGCCTAGTAAAGTCTTTCAATATTAGCCATTTCTCAACTAGGTTACGGTCGGCTTCAAGACGGAATATCAATATCGTCGCTCTAGATGTGACACCTCGTAAATACGAACCTGTCAATTTTCCAGGAGAGACAAAAAACTGTTTTTATAAATTTTATGTATATTGCATGCTTTTGGTTATTTTATTGAATATTAAATAGAATAAATACCGTGTGTTTTCTTGTATGTGCAAATAAAATCACCTTGGCATACTTGGTGTCTATTAACACTACAACTTACTTACTTATCCCACCTTACAAAGTGCTAGGAAGAAGATATGAATATAGAAGATGGACTATCTTTGGTAATTTGACGTTCGAAAAGTGCTGATTCTCAGCCTAATTTGAATAAATGACTTTTGATTTGATTGATTTTGATTTTGCTTCAAAGTCTTGTTACGAGATGTCACTAGAAGTCAGATTTTAAGTGAAGTAAACGTCCTGTACATACAAGGTATCGCCAGAAAGGTGAAAAATTGTGTTCTGGACAATTTCGCATCAAAATGTAAAATTGACCAATAATTGCAGTTACGAGGTATCACATCTAGAGCGACGATTGTATTTTCATGGATGGACCTGATTTCAATAATTCGACTACTGAGCAACACCAATTTCCAAAGGTAGTTTATCATAATCATAATCATAATCATTTATTTATTCGTAAACATAGGTAGTAATTATATACAAGATCTTAAAAATTAGGTAGTGCGCTATGTTTTGTCAATTGACATACAAATTATTAAGAAAAGAAATATATTATACAATTAAAATATAAACTCATCACATTATTATTATGCAAGCAATTAAAATTTATTTATTAAAAATGTCAGGTATAAATAAAAAATGATATATGTCAAGTATAAGTAAAAATATGTCAAGAATAAGTAAAAATTACAATATTTTAAAGTTACAGAGATTCATCATTAAGAATCTCACCTAGAGTGTAATAACATTTCTCAAGTAGCAACCTGTTAAGCGTTTTTTTAAACTTCTGCACTGGCATACATTTTATTTAAGTCTCATAATTAAGTCTTATAGAATAGAAATCTAACAATTGTCTGTAAACTTTGCATATACTAAATTTATTTTAACGCTACCTGCATTGTGATCACATCTGTTCGTAGATAATGCAAAATGTTCTGATACCTACCTGTTCACATACTAAATAAATTATTATACTGTGAAATAGTAGTGGAATACTATCTGTATTTACATTTAACTGGTTAATTGAGTAAGAGGAAGACTGTGCTACCGTGATACAGTTTCGACTAGTACGGAGGACAGTGTGAATCGAATGCTACAACCGAAATAACGATATCAGTGTAAATTATTTTTGGTGAGTGATTAGTGCTTAAATACTAATAATTATCATGTGAAGTAAGTACTTAACGGACAACTTTAAGACATTATACAGGTGAGAAATATAATATCACAGTTTTGTTAGTATTTGAGCGAGGGATCTGCGTTTGTAGTGTCTACCTACCAAATGTTAAAAATACATAATTATATGGTTGTACTTTTTTGATGCAAATAAAGTTATTATTATTATTATTATTTCATCGGGTATTTTATTAAATATTTGCGGTGCAATTCCAAAGAAGCTTTTCCTCATAAGAGAAGTTTTACATTTCACAAGGCATAAATCATTAATATACTGAGCACGCATAGGTGTTTTCTTTACAGTTGAAAGTTTCTCAAATAAATGTGGATTCATTTTTACAAATAATGCCGTTTCTAGGATGTATAGAGCCGGTAGAGGTAATATTTTTAATTTTTTAAAATAAGGAATGCAACTATCTGTTGTTTTTAAACCACACATACATCGTAGACATCTTTTCTGCATTCTGAAAACAAGTTCTCTATTTGTTGACTGTCCCCAAAAAACAAGACCGTATCGCATAACCGAGGCGACAAGTCCATGATATGCGATCAACAGTGTATCAATATTAACTTTTTTGGAAAGTTGAAGTAACAAATATGCTGATTTACTTAATCGCTTGCAAATTTCCTCCAAATGAGGTTTCCAAGTCAGCTTTTCATCTATGGTTATACCCAAGAACTTCGCAGTACTAACTTCCTCTATTTCATAATTATCATAAGCAATACTAATTAGTGGTTTCTCAAGACGTTGATGAAAGTGCATTATATTCGTTTTACTTAAATTAATTATTAGATTATTATCATTAAGCCAATTTATTATTTTATTTAAAGAATTATTGATGTCATTCTGATAATTATTTGGATTATTCCATTCTATAATGGCTGTGCTATCGTCCGCAAAAAGTACCATTTTAGTAGTTCGAATAGATCAGAATTTTGTACTACTATTTTGATTTAAAAGAGTGTCCATGGAGTTTCTTGTACTCTCTTTTCCATAAGAGCCTACTACGCTTTAGAATGGGCAACTAACTTTATGATAAATGATTTTATTTTGTAAGTAGGTTTGTACAAACACTTTTACACGTTAATCATATTTTAAAACTAGATGAGGTCGGCGTTTCCTATCTGACTAGTCTGAGAAGAAAGGCCGAAACAAATATCTTTCTGAATAATTACTTAACAATTCAAAAGTGTCTGTAAATGGTTTAATTTAAATAAATGCTTTAAGTTTTGAGTAACCGACTTCCAGTAACGTATCAGTATCAGAAAGAAATGAAAGAAATACTTAAAGAAAAAGTATTTATTGTGACTCGTACCGTACAGGAAGAGCAGGGCAGCAGTTGTGTTAGTTCCTATTACAGTCACTCAAACTTTATGGTGGCTCGGAACATGAGGCGAGTCGTTGCGCTGTAACAAATTCACGTGTCAGCGGGGGTGAAGGGTGAGGTACTGCGCAGCGAATAGCGCACTTCAGAGCCGCCATAAAGTTTGAATCGGGCTGAATGACCAATAATGATACTCAAATCGCTTTTATCATAATCAGCCTATAATGTTCCCACTGCTGGGACACAGGCCTCCTCTCTGTGAGAGGGAGTGGGCCGTAATCCACCTCGCGGACCCAGTGCGGGTTGGTGGATATCACATGTCTTCGAATTTTTGGTTCTAGGACATGCCGGTTTCCTCACGATGTATTGCTTTACCGTTTTAAGACCAGTGGTGATGAAATTATTTATACAAAGTAAAGCGCCTGGCTGAACTCGAACCCGCGACCTACAACTCGTAAGTCGGGCCTTTACCATTGGATCACCACTGCTCAAATCAAATCTAATTGCTTTTATATGACCTGCTAAACACCGACATACTGAAATGATATAAACACTCATATCGTTCTTACTGTTCTCTTAGCATGAAGCTCATGTTTCTGACTTTATAAATACTAAGTCCGCACGCACTAAATCCCAGGAAAAATCTACAAAAAGTTTTAATAAAAGCCTCTCTCCATGTATTTGGGGCGCTTTTTAGGGTTCCGTAGTCAACAAGGAACCCTTATATTTTCGCCATGTCGTCTGTCTGTTTGTCTGTCCGCGGTTTAGCTCAAAAAGTATTGGTACTAGACACTTGTAATTTGGCATGAGTGTACACGTTAACTACGCCGAAAAAGTGGTAAAATAAAATTTAGAAAAAAATAATTATTTAGGGTACCTCCTCTACATCTAAAGTGGGGATGATAATTTTTTTTGTATTTCCCATAGTGTGGGATATCGTTGAATAGGACTTTCAAAAATATTAGGGGTTTGGGAAGTCCGTTTTTTTGATTAAGTAAACCGTTCGTGACTTATCAAGCTTTAAGGTACCAATTTTCGCTAGAGTCAAGTGTGTCCCCCCTCTACCAACTAAACGGTTGTAGTTAGAAATTCAAATATCACGACAGTAGTACCTATATATAACGAAGTTTATAGGAAAACTATCACACTTAAGTGGGCTTTACAAGTTTACGAGTAATAGTCGACCAATTGTATTAGACTCGAAAATTTTGAACAACTCCATAGAAATGTCGACAGATGGCGCTAAGGTTGTATCGCGCTATGGTTTCATTCCTAAATATGTTTTATAAAAAAAAACAGTTGCTACACCGGCTATGACAAGTCTTATCCAAATCTCAAAAAAAAAAATTAAAACTTTCCGTGCAAAATTGTCGGATCAGGTTAGGATTTATATAGGAAGTCAAATTAGGTAGGTAATCATGTTTGGCTTTTAGTTAGAGCATGGTACGAAACTATCAGTCAGCGAATACGACCCGCACTTGGCTGTTATAAAAACTACGGTACCCTACACTGCGCGTGGCCCGACACGCACTTGACCGGTTTTTTGAGAGGTACGTAACAAAAAATAATGTTAAAGGAACTTCTTGGGACCTGGATTTAAGGCTAGGTCGCGTAGAACAAGTCTGAGAAACGGGCGTAGTTGATCGTTCAAGTTTTTCAAGTAATCTTCTTTACTTTGTCGACATTATCGTTGCAAATTATGATGTAACGGATAACGGACGTGTAACGGATTATGATGTAACGAATGTAACGGTTAACTTCTTACAAAACATACATAACCAGCCCATAAAGTTGCTGCTGGGACACAGGCCTCCTCTTTGTGAGAGGAAGTGGGCTGTAATCCACCACGCGGGCCCAGTGCGGGGTAACTTCTTCAATCAATTAATTCAGCCTATTGCAGTCTACTGCTGGACATAAATATGTAGGCCCCTCCTAGGCTGCGCCACAACACACTTACACCCTGTCCTCCGCCTTCCGCATCCAGTCTGTCCCAGCCACCTTCTTTAGGTCGTCCGTCCATCTGGCTGTATTTGGTTTATCTATACACTGATAGATATCGCAGAGTCATACACCACTGGGTTTAGAAGCACAACATTTTACACAAAGTTTTTATTGTTTTGTTTATTATTCACAAACATAAAATTTTTTTTTTGTTCTTAATATTTTACTCGCCAAACTTTCTAGTTTGATGTTGAGAAGCGCTTGTTAATTAATAAAAAAAGCTCGTCTTAACTAGCTTTAAGGTTAAGGCAGCAGGTCAGGTTCAGAGCTTTATTAGTTTTGAGGTCTGTTCTTAAACAGACCTTAAAACTACTAACTACCTATGTTAGACTGTAAGGTGTGAATTTATTTCTCGGTAAAAGCGGAATCCTCGGCATCGTCATCATCATCGTTATAAATACCTTCAAGTACTTAAATTAGGGTTTTGTCATAACACCTATTTTATTAAATGGTACTTCTCTTCTTAGCGTGTCGATAGCAATCTGAATGGACTCGGACCAGAATTCGGCTACTTGTTTGGCGCCATCACAAGCGTCCATCAGTCACTCTCACGCAGTCAGCCATCACTTTTGGCACTAAATATCGTGAAATTCTTTTCCCATAATAGTTTGTTATTTTAGGTTGAACTAGTCTTTTCTCTCTTAAACTTGTCTTCTTGTATTATTTTTTTTTAACAGGTTTTCTATAAAACGAGAGTAAGACTAAGAAGTGGGGAGTTTGTCATTTTTGCCGATGGAAAATCCCATCGGGCACAAAGCTTGTCATATTATAATGTAGACGGGGAAATTAGTAGGTAGGTATTTACTATGTAGAATTTACTAGTTTTTTAAAACAACCTAACCTAAGTCCTACTTTAAGAAATACTTCTAAATATTAATTTCTCAATCAGCAGAAATTTCATCCACTTTTCCTCAACCATTAGTACTACCCCAATATTTCTTTGTTCTCTTTTAGCTTTTTAGTAAAATTATATTTCCAGAATTTCCAAATTCTTTGGAACCTCTCTAAAAAGTCTAAATTGAACGCATTAAAATTAATGACAGTCCCCTCAAAAAGGTTTCAACTAAGAAGTTAGTAAATTCATCGCGTCTAAATTTCGATGTATTTTTTTTTCAGATAAAATACTCGTAAATTATTGATTTTTTTATAACACGCTGTGGTGACTTACTCGTCAAAATGAGTGTCAATTTTTATCTAATCTTGTTTGTTTCGTGTTTTATTGCTTTATACGGTAAAACTGAAGGACAATTCTCGTATTTTTAAGAGCGTGCACAGTCTAAAGGCCAGTTCTCATAAATTAAAACGTTCAAAATCTAGTCACAGTCTCATCTCGGTGACAGACAAATGACAAAAACTAGTCAAAATGTAGGGAAAATATATTTTTGACAGATTGAGACTGAGATCAGACCGTGAACGTTCTTAAAATTACGAGAATTGCCCCTCTGATCTCAGTCTGAATCTGTCAAAAATCCCTCTGATGATGATGAATGAATGATTTCCCTACATTTTTGACAAGTTTTTGACATTGATTGTCGCTGAGATGAAATTGCGACTAGATTTTGAATGTTTTTAGTTTAGGCCTTCTGATTCAGTGCCGTGATAACCATCTTCATGATTTGTAGTTTTGTAGTCTATGTTTAGAGATCTGTAGTATTCTAGTATCTTGTTGGTTCTTAGAGCCAAATGATTTGTGATCTTTTCCAACACTTAACTAAACATCAAATTCCCTTCCTACGTTTAATGCACTTACATTTTGCCAGCTAAGCTATATTTAAGCCTCATATCCCCCGTCAACCGAGCGAGTACAAATCCAAGCTCCAAGCGCCTAATGAAAAAATTCAGATGGAAAAACCCAATCATTTTTTGCAAACGCCATCTATATTGAATTGCTTGGTTGGTATTTAATCTTCGGTCTCACTGATGTTTAACCTAATACAGAAACCTAAGCGTTTCTTCCCCGACATTTTATACTTCAATACCCAGTAACAGTAAACTTAGCAGAAATCCCCCAACTTATGTACAACTTCACTTTGAAGAAGAATATCGAATGTCCTATTTTTCTTGTACCTACTCAAAGTTTAGTAAAATATTATGTTGATATACCTATATCGGAAAAAAGCCATTCGGCTTAGCTCGAATTGTGACGAACCGACCCGAGCATGATTCAGCAAGACTAGATGCCGAACGAAGTTTACCGACTCGCAAGAGCCGAATAAAAGCCGAATTAAAATATTGTATAGTTATTACTTCATTTCAGCTTTGTAGGTTAACAAATACTGCCGACCAACCCGCACTGGGCCCGCGTGGTGAATTATGGCCCACTTCCGCTTACAGAGAGGAGGTCTGTGTCCCACCAGTGGGAACATTATAGACTGTTTATGCCAAATACTGCCGATTCATATCTGCCGAGTCGAACATGTATGCAGCACCGCTGATATTCAGTCTTACCAGAAACCTTAGCGTCAGTTTCTTCCCCGACATTTTTATACTACACAGTAAGCTTGGATAAACTTAGCAGAAATCCCCAACTTCCAGCTTCACTTTGAAGGTCTTTTTACCGAGCAGTATAAATATCAAATGTCCCCTTTTCCTGTACTCAAAGTCCAGTAGAATAAAGTCGACTACCGAAGTTTTTGTACTTTAAAAAGCATCCAAGAACACCTTTCAATGTGCTACAAGATATCGGACGAAGTTTAAGACAACTTTAACTTGTCTCAAACAAGTTTTCTAGTGTTGTAAACGCTGATGTCGAAAAATTTTCTGCAGTGCAGCTGGTTAGGTACTTACTGCTAATTGGTTTGGTTTGTTCAAAGTTGTCTATAGAAGCCCAGTGTATTAGTATTAGTGTCAGAAATATTGTTAGTGTTAATATTAGTATTAGCGACAGACGTTTTTATTTAGAAATGGAATGTACTGAAGTGAACCTACTTTTCCTATGTTATACGCATCAGGTCAGAATAATGATCAGCTCGGCTAATCAGTCATTCCATGAAGTCAGGAAGGATAGAAACAGGCTAAATATTTATTTTTATTATTCATAAAATATTGTCATTCGTTATTAATTATTGAATTTATTATTTGCTACAAACGACCATTTTCTCATTTCTCACACTTAATAAAACATTGTTTTTTATATTGCATTATTTATTTTCCATTATTATCATTACTCATTCCACGTTTATGTTGTTATCAAACTTAAAATATTTAAATAACCTTGACACCGATAACCCAATATCGATAACTCTCTTATCGAGAGACTCGCACATCACTGGCCGTGCAAATAGAAAAAGATAACAGAGAATAGTGGCAGAGACATTTTAATGGAATTCCTCTCCTGTTCTCCAACAAATATCGCGAATAGAACAATTTATCTTAGCACTCCGTATTTTAAGTCTTCAGATATGTCAGGTTTAAAAGAGTTATTATAATCATATTTCTTTTAGTTAGAAATCCTATGTTGATTTTAGAAGATTGCTACTTTAATTTATGTTTGTTAGTTCTGACGTATCTTCGAGTTAAGAGTTACTTCTGTATTTATAAAGGCAAATATTTTACTGTACCTGTAAAAATGATAAAATTTTTACGTTCCCTAATGACACACTTAAAAAAAATAATTGAGACCTTTTTTAACTGTCTGGCCTTTTCTCACAGTTGGCCGCAGTTACTAAGCTAGGTTACCCCAGCCAAACGAGTTAGTTTGGAACTGTGACCAACCACGCGCGAGCCGACTTGGTCGTAGTAACCAAGCTTGGGCACCCCGACCACATTGGGTTAGTTTAGAACTGTGACCAATCGCCTACATCCAAGTTGGTCGCAGTTACTTGGCTATTTAGTATGTTTAGGACCCCGAAAAGGGAATGTTCTTCTTTTCATGGGGAAATCCTCATGGATTCCCTCTGTCTGGGAAGAAGAGAGGGTTATGCAGGACTCCTACCGACTAAAACCCCACTGTTCCTTTCAGTACCATGAGTCGTGGGCCCGGGAGATACTTATTTATTATTATTTATTTATTATTCCCAGCACAACTATCATCACATCATACATCATCATCATCATCATCTTCATCATTCATCATCTACCTATCATTATTTACTTGTATCTTCATTCGCCATACCCCCGACTGGACTATAGTAGTACCTAGCAACCGGCCCTAAGACAAAGTAACTGTAGATATGACACTCCCTCCGCTCCGCCCAGAGCGGGAGGGGTCATTTGATAAATTCCCATAAAAAAAAGAAACTGTAGATATAAGTAATAATAATATCAGCTGATTAAACTATAATCTAACAACATGATTGATGAGGAAGACACATCAGATGTCTCGTACAACGGCGACCAGCAGCTGTTACGTTCGACAATTTATTCCCAAAGTGTTTATAAGACAGGCGAACTGCTCTGTACAATGTTGTGACGACAGTTAATACCGGGTTTTCTGAAGAGGGGTACGGACTTTTGCAGACTATTTTTTTTCAATGTTTCTTTGGAGATCTTCTGTCCTTTTCTTAATGAAATGGAAAGAAAAAGTTGCACTGAACTTAAATTTAGTTTAGTTTGTGAACAAGGGAATTGGCGCCACTGTCATTATCAGTCTATAGAATGATCCCACTGCTGGGACGCAAGCTTCCTCTATTTGAGAGAGAGGGCCGTAACCCACCACGCGGGCTCAGTGCAGGTTGCTAGATGTCGCATGTCTTCGAATTTTTGGTTCTAGGCCATGCCAGTTTCCTCACGATGCTTTTGTCTCTCTTTTTCTATCAAAGATAATGTGACATCCGCTAACACGCACTGGGCCCACGAAGTGCATTATGACCCGCTCCCTCTCACAGAGAGGCATGTGTCTGATGTGTCCCAGAACTGGGAACATTATGGGCTGATTATGGTTATGCCTACCCCATTACTTCAATAGATAGTAAAATCATGAGTCAACACATGACTGGATTCCGTTAGCTTAACACTGACATAAAGTGCGTCCTATTTACATACATAAACTAGAGCCATTCCATTAGGCGGCAACTACAGAACGCCATCAGCAACGATCTATTATTGATCGAAGGCTACGATCCTTTTTTTATTTTTTGAGGATGGGAAATCATCAAATGACTCCTCCCGCTCTGGGTGGAGCAGGAGGGAGTGTCAGACTCTTACTGACTAAAACCCACCCGTGTTCCTTCCTTAGCCCTTTATGTTCCAGGGCAGCGGTAACCCTTTCGGACAATCCCGCTACCCTGGCAGGAAGGCTACGATCCTTACATACTCCTAACGATTTGTTTACGCTCATCTGCCCCAGCAGTCTCGACATTCATAGCGATCGCTTTACGACCGAATTCGGTCACACTCCACTCCATACATTTCACCTGTCAATCCGGGATTTTGCGACCGAATTCGGTCGTAAAGCCGAGACGAGACGAGAAATGTCGAGACTGCTGGGGCTGGTCATACACGCACACCGGTTGCGAGTATTTAAATATTTATTTGTGCTTTCTACGTATTGCATTTGTGCCCAGTTGAGGGAAATAGGCACGCTACATAACTGGCCAAATGCGGGTATACTAAGGCAGACCTCTTCCTAACCCTTCGGGGTTTCCAGGCGTGATGTTATGTTCTATTTAATGCATCCAATATGGTTAAAAAAAAAAATAGAGCATTCTATATTAGTTTCTCAGCAAAAATAAATACTTAGCGCTAAAACGACAAACCCCGGCTAAAGCGAAGGCTTTACAAAAATGTTTGAATATTCATGAAGGAAAGTTGGGTCTCATTAACCAAATTAATACGGAACTGTAAGAATATCCCTCAGTTTAAATAGCTAATTTTACCTACTTCAAATATTAAAAAGACTTGAAGTTGACTTGAAAATTTTTTTTTGGTTGGGTATTCATCAAATGACCTCTCCCGCTCTGGGTTGAGCGGAAGGGCGTGTCAGACTTTTACTGACTAAAACCCACCCGTGTTCCTTCAGTTGCTTGTGCCAGGGGCCACGGTATCTCTTTCGAACAACCCGCAGCCCCGGCGGCATCGGCCCTAGCGGACCCCGTCAGTTCGTGCTGACATCACTTTGAGGCGCGCGTGGAACAAAACGCGCCGTCGACCCGGGCTTGGTCCTTACCGGATGGCGAGCTGCCCATTGCTCGTCGCCAACTGGTCCTGGTCCCTATGTCCACAATCCGATTATATCATAAGGACTAGCGGGGTAATTGCGTTACATGCTAGCAGTGGCAATGGCTTTTATTTTAACAGTTCAACAATATTCAGTTTTAATATGCATCAGTAATGGTAGATCGACACACTTTCACTCTTGTAAGTATTAGTTTTACTAAATTTAAATTTTGGCCGATCACTGTCTCAAGATACAGGTTTCTTCCTGGTTTAAGAGACAGGCTTCATTACTTTTTTTGTATGCTTATTCTATTGTATTGGTTTGCTCTGAACTGTGTCTGTGTGTATTTATTTATTTTGGATAAATAATAAATTTTATTATTATCTCCTTTATTTCATTGTAATCATATAAATTATATTTTTAAATATTAGAATATAAAAAGTATAAAAACATTTAAAAATATAAAAAATAGTAGCCCACCGGTATCGGGAACAGGGTCCAAGCTACCGGTGGTCAGGGCTCTAGAGAGAGGAACCTCCTGACAATGCGAGCCGTGTCAAGAAGTACCGCTTTCTGAATCAAGCCCTTGATCCAGCTGCCCAACGAGAGCCTCTTCAGGTGTTGGTCGAGGCTCTTGGCTATTAAGCCATTGGCTGTCACGACTATCGGCACAATGATCGCTGAGTCCACATCCCACATGTCGACAACCTCGCGAGCCAAGTCAAGATACTTGATTTGTTTATCTTTCTCGGCTTTCACGAGGTTCTCATCATGCGGGACGGTTATGTCAACAATCATTGTGCGTCGCTCTGATCGATCCACCACCACTATATCAGGCTTATTGGCAACAATAGTCCTGTCAGTGATGATGGATCGATCCCAGTACAATGTGATATTACCATTTTCGAGAACTGGGTCGGGCACATACCTGTAGTACGGCACCTCCGATTCCACAAGGTTGTATTTCAGAGCAAGTTGCTGATGGATTATCCTAGCTACAAGGTTGTGTCTATGCAAGTACTCTCCGTTAGCTAGACGAGAACACCCGGAGATAATATGCCTGATTGATTCTCCCGGCCGGTGGCATGCCCGACAGATGTCAACCGTGCCGTCTTTCACAATAAATCTCCGGTAATTATTCGTCATCATAACTTCGTCCATAATTGCACAGACAAAACCTTCGGTTTCTCCAAAGAGGTCACCGAAACGCAGCCAGGCTACGGACGCTAGTAGATCTACATCGGGCCCATGTAGGGCCCGGTAAAAGCGTCCGTGAAGCTCCTTACTCTGCCATACTTCCATGCGATCATTGGTGTCAAGCACTACTGGCTTGCGCCAGTTCTCTTTAGCCAAGGAGAGCGGGGTGAGGCCCTTGTCCACCGCGACCACATCTCGATGCATCCCCACGTCGGTTTCTAAGAAATATTCCCTGAGACTGCATATCTCGCGATTGTGGAGGGTCTTAGCGTTTAAAAAGCCTCGACCTCCACACTTTCGCGGGATATACAGCCTCATTACCGATGACCGTGGGTGGTGCATTCGATTTGCAGTAAGCAGCGTACGGACCCTCCTATCCAGGGCGTCGAGTTCGGTCTGAGTCCATTTGAGTATGCCGAAAGAGTACATCAAAACCGGCATGACCCAACCGTTGAAAGCGCGCACCTTGTTTCCGCCTGATAAAAGACTATTGAATACTTTTTTCAGGCGGCCATAGAAGCGCTCCTTCAACGATTGCTTCATGTCAGTTACATTGATGCCCAACGCTTCCGACATACCCAAATACTTATAGGTTTCGGATGCGGAGAGGGCTCTAAGATTTGTGGAATCCGAGAGTTGTGTTCCCACGGATTCCACGATCTCTCCTCGCTTTACATGCATGACCGCACATTTGTCCACACCAAATTCCATCCTGATGGCGCTACTGAAAGTTTCAGTAATATTCAGTAGCTCCATCAGTTGCAAATTGTTGGGGGCAAAAAGTTTCAGATCATCAATGTAGAGGAGGTGAGATATAACCTGACCACCTCTCCTCAGCCGATAGCCTAGACCTGAATCTTCCAGCAGCGTGCTTAGAGGATTCAAGGCTAAGCAGAACCAAAGCGGACTCAAACTGTCGCCCTGGAATATGCCTCGCTCGATCCTTATCGGCTCGCTATTCCTCTGGATATTTCGACATCCTGGATAGCAAAGGACCGTCCTCCATTGCCCCATACACGTCATCAGGAAGGTGCGCAGAGTTGTATCTACTTTATACAACTCCAGCACCCTCATGAGCCATGTATGTGGCACGGAGTCATAAGCCTTCTTATAATCTATCCAACATGTCGACAGATCCTTTCGGGAACGACGAACCTGTTGGCTAATGGCCATATCAATGAGAAGTAGCTCCTTAGTACCGCGGGACCCGTTCTTACATCCATTTTGAGAGACAGACATGATGGAGTTGGTGTCTATATGTTTATTAATTTTAGCTCTCAAAATGGATGTAAGAACCTTATAGACCGTCGGTAAACAAGTGATCGGTCTGTAATTTTTGGGATCCGCGGTACTACCTGATTTATGGAGCAGGTGGGTTATTCCTGTCGTTAGGAACTGGGGCAGCGACCCTGACTCTAAGGCTGACTGGAACTGGGATGCCAAGGGGAATATTATTATTATTATTCATTGTGTTATTTACGTTGCTGAGCAGACAATTTTTTTAACATATGAAGCAATGGATTAGCAATATGATTCAAAATTATTAAGATTATGATTAGTGGTGTGTTACGCACCTAGGGTGCTGGTATGGTTGAAACACTGAAAAAAAAATAGCTACCAAGGTCTTGGCCAAAATTTTGCAAGTCTAATTCAAATTCAAATTTATTTATTTGTACATATAGCTGTAATGTAGTGGTACATGATGGTATAAAATAAAATAAGTTGTGTCACTATGTGTTGCCTTGCAAGCCGCAAAAATATTTCTTACTCATTAGGTAATGGGTGTACAGGAAGGCCTGTGTAATTATAAAAATACTGCTAACTAACAGTCTTAAATCTTTAGCTATACACAAAACATAAACAAAGAAAATAGTACAAAATGTGTGAATAAAATAAATATACTTACCAAAATAAATGTCTTGAAACTTGCTCTTATTCAAGATTGTGTTAAAAATATAAAAATAAAACAAGCCAACATTTTATTTATTACCACGATAATGGGTCATTATGACCTAGATTACAGGCCTGACTTTGTAAAAAAGCTCTCAGTTCAAAGTTTTGAATATTAAGTTCCCCGTGATGAATAAACAAATCTGTTTACTTGAAACTTAGTTAGGGCATTAGGGTCGCGTTCCAGAATTTTTTATTCGAGAGTCAAGTAGATAAATACGTTCTTTTAAGATCATAGTATCACGCCTGTTATCCTTGAAGGGTTAGGCAGAAGTGTACTTTGATACTCCCACATTTCGCCAGTTATGCACATAATCATATTATAATCAGCCTATAATGTTCCCACTGCTGGGACTCACTCAGGCCTCCTCTCTGTGAGAGAGGGAGAGGGAGAGGGAGTGGGCCGTAATCCACCACGCGGGCCCAGTGGTTGATAGATGTCACATGTCTCTTGTAATTTTTGGTTCTAGGACATGCCGGTTTCCTCACAATATTTTCCTTCACCGTTTTGAGAGCAGTTACAGTTATGTTTAAAAGCCCAGTTAGTTAGAAAAGATAGTTGAAAAATCCGTCGCGGTAATAAAATCGCCCGTGTGTACCTGCGGGGTAATTGTGTAACATACTAAAAGTAGCTATGGCTTTTATTATGACAGTTCAATAACATTTATTGCGTTATTTACGTGTTTGAGCAGTCCAATTTTTGGAACATATAAAGCAATGGATTAGCAAGATCCTTTAAAGTTATTCAGGATGTGATTGAAAGTGTGTTACGCAATTAGTGTGCGTCCATTGCCATTAACCAGGCACAAATGCTGTGCAAAGATTTTCTTCTTCATGTGATTCTTCCAGTAAATTCATCATTTGTGGCACAATTTCGAGAATTCATTCATTTATTTCATTTTCATTTTTACATCGACCATTTATTTTTTCTTAATCAAAACCAAAACCCAGTAAAATCTATTGAAATGTAATAATACACTGCCGAGCAATGAAAAAGTGCCACCCACAAAATGCTGACAAACACCTTAATAGGACACAGAACCTAGCTTTTTTAAAACATTTAATTTAAAATTTGAACACAATATTTACGTTTTTAGTTGGTAATATTCTGATGCGCTGTTAAATGTACTTCAATATTGCAGACGGCATCATTAAGCTAGCCTTTCCCGTTTAGGAGTAATTTGGTGCTATGTCACTAGAACTTTTTCATTGCTCGCGAGTGTATATTTATTAGACCAAAAGAATATTTATAAATTGTTCTGACGAAATTGTTAAGTAAAAGTTGTACCTAAATTATATAACATCAGCATAAAAAATCTCTTTGTATAAAATCTGAACTAGGTCAAACACACGAACTGTAAAGAAACTTCATCGCAGTAAGATACCAACTTATCCGGGCTTTGTAATCATTTGGATAAATTGTGAACTTCCTAGGGACCTAGAATAACAATGCGGGGATGTCTACAACCGCAAAATTATTTTGCATAGCTTGCGCACCTGTGTCCCCTTTCGCTCATATTATATTTAGGCGGTCTTCTAGATGGTGCAGGAGGGGGTGGCTCAGTGGTAACGGCCATGACTTGCAGGTTGTTGTAGCTCGTAGGTTCGAACCCAGACAGGCGCTTTACTTTGTGTAAATTATTTCATCACCATCTGCTCTCAAAACGGTGAACGAAAACCTCGTGAGGAAACTAGAATATACTCGTACTAGAATTAACAGTATATTCAACAAATTAAAATTCTCTACATTAAATTACTACAATAGGTTAATACCTATTGGAGTAAGTTTATTCGTCAGTTATTATGTTTTAATGAATGGTGGCCAAAGTTCGGCCAAATAAACCGTCCAAAATCGCGCTGGGTTGACGATATCGTCAAAATCGCTAGTTACACCTGGATGAGAGACGCACAGAACAGGGAAGTATGGCAGACGAAGGAGGGAGGGAGGAGGGAAGGGGAGGAGGGAGGAGCGAGGAGGGAGGCATATACCAAGCAGTGGGAGATTTCGGGCTGAAATGACGACGATGATGATATTATGCTTTGCACAGTAATCACCAGTGATAGGAATAGGACTACCTATTTCTATCACTGGTGATTACTGTGCAAAGCATAAGCATTCAGTTTAGGCAAATAGGCACTAGCCTATTTGCCTAAACTTCGAAGAACAGAGACAAGAAACGGAGACTTCCTTAGGACTAAATTTTTTCTGGGACATTTGTCCCGAAATTCGGGAAAACACTTTTAAATACATTAAAAAAATAAGTTATTTGGAATAAGTATTTCGTCTATATTTTCCTAAAGTTTGCGACTACACATAACATTTATAATTTATAACTCCATAATAATAACTTATCCTCTACGGGCTCTAAAGGAAAAATAAAACACATTGAATATTGTTGTAAGTTATAACAATATTCTATGTGTATTTTCGGGACAGATGTCCCGGAAAAAATTTAGTCCTAAGGAATTCTCCGTTTCTTGTCTCTGTTCTTCGAAGTTTAGGCAAATAGGCACTACCTATTCCTATCACTGGTAATCACTGACAGACATTGTAGTATTGTATGCAGTCCCCATTTTGCTTTCTTGGTTCCCCTCGCCAATTTACGCCTAGAACGTTGCACGACTAGGACCATTGTCCCACGATCTTACATAGAAGTATGTAGTGGTGTTATGTTGTCGATATAATATACTATTGTGTTAGTTTTCAAATTAAGAAAAAGGAGGAGTTCAATTTGTCATAGAAGAGTGTAGAAATTATATTTAAGACTCAGAATTGTTTACTGGCTAAATATTAACAACCGCACAGGTCGATCGATCAGGTTAAGCTACGCTTGCCGCGGTTGGTCTGGATGTTGCGGTGGATGGGTGACCTTTACATACCGAGACCTTTCCGGGCCTCGGAAACCACGTTAAACCGCTGGTCCCGGCTGTCATTCGCGGATCTTTGACAGGCGTTACTGGTAGTCAGAAGCCCGAAAGTCTGACAACCATTATTACCCAGTAACGGGTTGTGGAGGTCAGGTAGGCGGTCGCTCTATGTAAAATACTGGTATTCAGCTGCATTCAGTTAGACTGGAAGCCGACCCCAACATAGTTGGGAAAAGGCTAAGCAGATGATGAATTATTTAATCTAAGGTCTCGGGGGAAGAGAGATCTGCGTGGATAGATTTAATAAAGGTTAAGCTTATCTCACCACGCTCAATCCGTAGATTGGTCATCGTTGTTTACACATTTCGTACCAGTTGTGAATAATAAGGACGCATTAAGATGTTCTTATACAAAGACTACACGGTGTAGCACGCCAACATTGGTCAAAATATCTGCCTAAACAATTTCTTCACTTAATCATTACTTATCAGTTTTTGTTTACTTGTATTTGAAAGATCTGGAAGATTATCCTACTAATATTATAAACGCGAAAGTTTGGATGGATGGATGTTTGTTACTCTTTCACGCAAAAACTACTGAACGGATTTGGATGAAATTTGGTAAACAGAGGGTTTATAACCAGGATTAACATATAGGGTACTTTTATCCCGGTATTCCCATGAGATCGAAACTTTTGCGGGTGAAACCACGGGGCGAAGCTAGTTTATTTATATATACTTTAATACACCACAAAAATACATAACATCAAAAAAAAATACAATAGGTACATCAAACACTACAAAATATACAATAGGCAGCCTTATCGCTTTATGCGATATCTTCCAGGCAACCTTGGAATGGATGGAAGATTTTCGAAATGAAATGATTTTTTCATCTACCAGAATTTTATCGACATCTTGTCTCGTCACTAGTTAAGCTACATTTCGCGTGCCATAGACGACACTTAATGGTCTGCCACTTCGCTCATTTTCTTCACCGCGTTATTTATTCATCGTGTCAAGTTCTGTCGCATTCTTACTATTTTAATGTTTAAAATGATAAATATATTCTGTCTATCTGGTGTGTTGATAATGTTCGTGTAATATGCTGAAATACTGATATATTTTTTTAAGTTTATCGTAACTGTTATAAAACTCCTTTCAAATAATGTCTGAATAGCTTTAGGCTGGGGAGGAGAATATTCTTTAGGTTCTTTCTTTTTTCTTTTATTCTAGATCATAAAATGACGTCACGAGTGAAAAGGTTACTAAAACATGACTAGAACGATAGTTTTCGTTTGTTTTTCGTTTGTAGTTTTAACATTATACTTTTAATATATCATATTAATTACATATATCATTATCATATATCATATTATTTTATAATTATTTATCAATAATTATAAAAAATATGATGTTAATACTACGCGTAGACTTGTTTAAGTATTATTTATTAGCAGGATGACAAAATTTCATGACCTTACTGTGACTGTGATTCATGATCATCTAAATTAGTATTAAGAGTTAAGAGAGGTAAATTAAGTATGACGCCAAGAGTTAATTTTACAAAGACCGAAAATCGCAAACCGCAATCCCCAACTACTACCCCACTTTCCAAACCAAACAACAACAATACAAATAAAAATAACCCTCAAATAGAAAAAAAAAAGCAACCAACACGGTACTTCAATTTGTAACTATGACCTAAGCTCAAACATTGTGCCAGAGTACTTTGCACAACTTGGTGGTCCCATAGTAACAACACAAAATAAGGATACAGAAGGACGGCTCCATATAACGAGCGAAAACAGGCACACACTCACGTAAACGCGTGCGTACGGCGAACTCAAACAGATGCCAGTCGCGAGTGCCCAAGTATCACGCGTGTTATCCTAAACTATAATATCCAAAATTACGTGTGTTACTTATAATAATATCCTATAATATACTTATCATCCTAAAATAAATAAGTTAAAAAAAAACACGAATCCATGGAGACCTATAACAGTTCGACGGCTGCTATTCTTCTAGCGTTGACTGTCCTTGTGTTGCGCGAGTGAGTACTGTGCTCAAATATACGAGCGGCATGTTGTCGACGGATGCAGTTGCCTCAGCCGTTGACGCGATTGCTTGTGTGTATGCACACAAGCAATCGCGGTAACCTACCGGTAGGTAGCTAACCTTCTGGACCTGTCTGCTCAGTGGTAATAAGAACAAATTGCAACTAGGAACGTTTATACAAGAACTTTCCTCGTGTGGTGCAGTTTTGGTACCCTATTGTTTGTAGAAATTACTTCGTAATAACTGTTCGTTAGTTATTGCTTATTTTGATTTTGGTTATAACTAATAATGTACTCGTACATGCAGCTGTGGTATTGAGTTGCTGTAAGCTTGGTTAGTATTTCTGGACAAATGGTTTTGGATAAATTAGAGAACTTTGTTGATGTTGTTGAGTTTGGTATGTACTATGTTGATGTCTATCGGGAAAGAGATCTAAACAGTGCTAAATTATTAATTATAAATATTTATAAGGTTTGGTTAATTTATGTCTATGGGGAAATATGATGTAAACTATGCTAAAAAAACCAATCATATTTTAATCACGAAGCACTATTTAGCAACAAGTCACAAGTGTAAAAAATACAGTCAGTATAGTCATATATCATTTAAGTCTGCTTTATTACTTTACCTTTAGATCGTTTATCAGATAATTCAGTTCTCTAGCAAGGTAACTGGCATATAAATTGAACTGCTGGGATCAAGATCTGTTACTTTATTTATCTTGTCTGCAAAAAAGTTAAGGACAAAGAAGATGAAAAACCCGTCATCATCATCATCTAAAGCCTGACTACATCAGCCTCTCATTGCTTGTTGATTCCCACGCCTCTGTGCCAGCTTTATCCATGTTTTACCCGCGATGGCAACAATCCTCTGCCTGTCTTACTGCCAACTATAGATATAAGAAAGAAGGTATACCCTGGTAAGATATGCCCTGGTAGTTGAAAATGTATCAGAACTCCATGTCGCTAAGACGATCCCACTACTGCGCTACTCCTACACATGTAGTTGAGTAAAAGCAATAGATACAAATTCGCGCACACACTTGTAATTCATAAATCAGAACGTACCTACTACACAATCAATTATAAATCTTAACTCATCAAACATAGCGTGCATTTATTTACCATGCACCGTACAACTTACACAAAAACATCTGTCGCAATCGTTGTGATGTGCAAAAGCCATTTATTTTACATTTATAGGCTAGTGATTGACTAAATCGGAAAATTATCAATTTTCCCGTTTATTATTGTACTAAAAAAATTTGGGGTTCTGAAAATAAAAATTAATGTCCAAAAAATTTTATATTATAAATCAATAAACAAAGCAAAAAAAAAATGAAAGTAAATAAAAAAAATCAAACATTATTTTACATCTTCTCAAGGATCTTCCAACCGGATTTAAACGTCATCTTTTTAGGTCTTCCAACCAGGTTAAAACGGTTGACAAATTGTAAAATTAACTAGGTATATAATATATTCGTTGGGTAATCGACATTGTTTTCGATAGCCTACGTTAGTGGGTCTGCACAGCCACATCACTGGCCGCAAGAAGCAGCGGCCGTACCATGCGATGCACCGCATAAATAAAGTATCGTTTTGTGATTTTTTCATTGCTTGTCTAGTCACTTAGCGACATACTTAAGTAGTGGTTAAGGAGCAATGTATGTACTGCGAAAATAGTACAGTCGCTGCGATATTTGAAAACAAAATTAACGTGGTAATAGCAAGAAATATTTTACAATTTGTGGTTTTACATGATTTTAAAGACAAATATAGTAAAGTACTTTTATTTATATATGGTTAGTGATTCCATGATTTACAAAGTTTTGGTTTTGGCTTCAGTTTTTACAAGAAACCACTCACCGACACGGCATTCTTATATTTTTTCACGATCACGGTCGAAAGCGCACTAGTTCGCGGAGACGGCCATTTGACAAGAACATGGTCATTTTGAACATTCCTCGACGACACAGGCTCACCCTCTTCCCACTTCTCCTGTTTTTAACATTTCTATGGGGTCAACATTTCTGATTCCAGTTCTTGGACACCACCCAATCACATCCTTAGAGCCTTAATTCACTGGCAATTTGCGAGCGTATTTCTAGCCAGTCCATTGTTTAATGGGCTCGCTGTGTGTCTATAGCGAGCACGCCCTTTGTGAGCAACGTGTTCGCCACGTTCTATTGACGTGACTGTAAAAGAGAGATCGAAACGAGCGAGTGTACATTATTATGAAAACGCGGAGAACACGTCGTGTAGTCGCAGCCAGTTCGCTTCGCAGCCGCGGAGACACGCTGGAAAATCATCAATGTGATAATGCTCTTACTCTACAAAGAGACGTAGATTAGACCAGTGAAAGCATTCACATTAACGTAAACATCCAACCTTAGCTTACACATTCAAATAGAATCCGACCATTTTAAAAATACATAATTCAGACAAGAATTAATTCCAACTACGCGGAGAATTTGAATGAAGTTACAGGTGGATGTTGCAAGGGAATTAGAGTAGCTACCTGAACAAGTCTCATTTAAATTTCATATTGAAGTTGCATCCGCCTTTATTCCAAGCTAAAGTTTGCCCGAGTTTGCGCAAGGGCGGAGTGACTTTCTTTTTACGAATTCCTTTGCATAATAATTGGCTTAGTAATACTTTAAGACGTAGATTAATTCGCAGCGGTAAATGCGTTAACTGTGTTTTGTTTTAATGCTTTAAATTCTCTTTAATTACTTTCTAGGGGTGTCTGAGGTTTTTAACTTGCAGATTTTCTTTTGTTTGGATTCTGGAAATTTGGAATTTGCTTTGTGATTGCAATTTTCAATTAAAATGCGTTTGAAATATTTTGGAGTTACAAGAAAGGTCTCTGGTCTATAGTAGAAATTCTCGCAGATTTTACTAAAGATTTTGTGGAATTACACAACTTTTGCCACGTCATAAATAACTGACTGGATAGCTGTCTCAACGTTAATTAAAAAATATTGATAACATCTACGTCTGTCCGAGCTAAAATGTATCGAAAATAATTTGAAATTCTACAACAATTTCTGTCTCAAAAGTCTCGAAACACCGTCAAATTACCATTAGTTTCCATCCTATATTCCTCACAAGCAAAACACTTGACTTACTTCCCTGACAAAAAGAAATTGTTCTCGTAAAACAACATGCAGCACAAAGCTAGCATTCGTCAAGTAAAACAAGACGTGTAATCCATTAAGCTTTGTATGTTTTGGAGAAGTTGGAGCCAGAAGCGAACTTCCGAGCAATTTGGCCGCGCCGACACAAAATAGACCATCCTACAGAAGGTCGGCTCCGCACAAAGAGCGAAAACAGGCGCACGTACACATAGACGCGTACGGACGGCGATCTCAAACAAATGACAATCGCGCGATAAGATAAGGGGGCCTAAAAAGGCCACTTTGGCAGAATCATAATAGGATAACAATAATTATGAATCATATTAAAAATCGTAATATGGTCACAAACTGACAATTCATAATATGATCTGTGTGCAATTCATATCACAATGAAATAACATTTAACCTTTAGAAATAAAAAAATAAAAAACCAATTTGATTAATAAAAACTGTAATGAAAAAATTACCGATAAAATTACGGTTTTTGAAGTGAAAACTTCTTTAGCGACGTTATGCACTTTTGTTGTGTTGGTAAAAAATGTTAAACTCACGTCAGGACACGTGTCCTGATCGAAAATTGGTAAGACTGAGGGAGAGTAGACTGCATTCCAAAATATAAAAATGCACAACCTTAATATTCAAGTTTTTATTTCTGCCGGCACTCCCGGAGTGCAACCCGTTGATTTTTTTTTTTAATGTTTACACCAAATATGAAGTGAAATTTTACGAAAATTAAAAGAATTGCTAATGATCTGCTGGGAATTCAGGAAATGAATAGCTTTTAGAGGTATTGCTTAAAGTGGCCTTTTTAGGCCCCCAGATATATGTATATATTTATTTGCTCCAACATGTGTACGCATGACGCATGATAAGCTGACTTCTCATTGTACGAAAAGCTTATATAATGGGAGGTCAGCTAAAACTGGAAATGTATAGCTTGATGTATCGTCGTGCATACACATTCAAGAATAAAAATGTGCATGCAAGATATCATAAAAAAACAACAAGGGTTCAGACATATTTGTAGAGTCGCTTGCGTTTACTGTACGCAAAGCGTGTAAATCTATGTTTGCGTACATTTTCGCTCGTTGTAAGGAGCTGGCCTTCTATACCTGTCTATGTGGCCCCACCTCGCTCAAACGTCAGTTACGAATCCGCTTACACTCGTTGTACGTGAAGGGAGTATATTTGTGCGTGCGTTTCGATAGACCCAACCTTCTGTATTTTGTCTGTTTTGTGTCACAGTGCTGTAGCAACGCCTGTGAGCGTTGGTGTAACGTGTGGCTGAAAGTTGAGGAGGTTGCGTGAGTATGTGGGTTAAAAAGTGATTAGGAGTTGTTTTTTCTTTTTCTTGATTTATAATTTTTGTTCTGGAAGAAATAGTACTAGAGCTAATAACGGCAATTATTAGCATTATTAGGACGTAGCGCATTTCAAACCAACAACAACAGAATGATTAGAAAATGACGAGGTGGTTTTTTTAAGTGAGATTCCACGCAAACGAAATCGTAAGCAGAAGCTGGTAATAAAAATGTTTCGATGGATGTTGTTGTTTTTCACTAGAAGACTTATTCAACAGCACAATATTGATTTAGATGATGATGACATAGAAGATTTGCAAAATGTACATCAACCGCTGTCGCTGTGATTAAAAAAAAAAAAAAAAAATTCGACTTGAATTCTCCAGGTCTATCTAGTTTTCTTTTCAGCGCTTGTATGTATTTCTTTCATTCATCGATGACGTTCTCTATCTTGGCAATATTATTTCAGAACTCTTCGTCCTTAAGGCGGGAAGCGCCAGGGTAGCCCGCGAAACTCAATTTTTGTTACGTTTTTTTGCAATTGGCACGACAGTGTAAGGTTGTATGTTGAACAAACTAAAGTATGATTCGAGCCCGTAACAAGTATGTCATCAATTCTGTAAATATATTACAGAATTGATGTCCCATGAAGTAGTCATTCAATAGGGTTATTTATGAACGTAAAGGGATTGATGATTTTAATGATTATAATTCTATAAATACATATTCATACATAGTCGCGAATATGTTTTGTTCAGCATATAACCTGACACTGGCCTGAAAATTGCAAAAAACGTAAGAAAATTTGAATTGAGGGGCCCGTGGCTAAATAATAACAGCCGCACAGGTCGATCGGTCAGGTTAATTTACGCTTGCCGCGGTGGGTCTTTGGATGGGTGACCATCTTTACATACCGAGACCCCTCCGTGCCTCGGAAAACACGTTAAGCCGTTTGTCCTGGCTGTCATTCGTGGATCTCTGACAGTCGTTACAGGTAGTCAGAAGCCCGAAAGTCTGACAACCAGTCTTACCAAGGGGTATCGTATAACCCAGTAACTGGGTTGTGGAGGTCAGATAGGCAGTCGCTCTATGTAAAATACTGGTATTCAGCTGCATCCGGTTAGACTGGAAGCCGACCCCAACAAAGTTGGGAAAAGGCGAGGCAGATGATGATGATGATGTAAGAAAATTTGAATTTCGTGGGCTGCCCTGGCGCTCAATCAAATAGTCATTATAATTTCTACTCGCCATCTCTCCTCCCGTAGCCCACACATAAATCAACTAGTAGATAAGTTAATATTTGACCCGACTCTTAGTTAAGGGCGTGTTTACATATGTCATAGGCAGGAATCTAGCTGATGCGGTTCTGTTCTGTTTCCTATTAATTAATTACTGGGCTGGATAGTACTTGCCTGGCGTTTGTGGTGGTAGATGTGTGTTATGTTTTACGGAATGATTTCTGTATTTTTGTGTGAGTTTAATGATTTTGTATGTTTAACTCTGATTGTAGTTCTAGGTTTTCGTTGTTTCTAAAGATTTACATATACATATCAATACAATGATCTGTTCTTCTTCTTCTTCATGACGCTGGTTGGTGATTCTTCTTGTTAGCCAGACTAGATATAAAATCCAGTCGGCAGCGCAGAGAGCACTTTGACTGCTAGTTTTGGGACACAGAGGGCAGGATAGGGGGATTAATGATCTGTTAAATAAAATTTATCAGCTTCTGCAGTATGAACTTCTTCATTTTACGTGGAGTATTTATTTCCTCGATAAAAACTAGGTTTTCTTTGTTTTTTTACGCTTGGAAAAATATTTAGTAGTAATGTTACCATTACAGCGATATAAATCGATACCTACACCAGCACAGACTGTAGCATTGGGATGCTAACTGTACCAGGATTAATTAATAAAAGACTATTTACGATAGTGTATGTAGATAGCATAAATATTACGATGGCGACACTGAAAGTTTTTAGAACTCGCCACTTGTAAACGATATAATAAAAAAATAAGTTCAAATTTTGAAAATGGAACTCTGCCAATATTATTATGTATGTATTTTATTCATTTGTCATTTGTTTACGATTTGGCGGCAAATTAAAAATTGTCTGCGTCACGTCGGCATGAATTTAACGCGAGAAAATTTTCGTACAATGATTTTTTATGACTTTTGATGTCATTTAAGTCAACAAGAAATTTATGATAGATTTTGATTGACCTTTCACTATGAAGCCCCATCTCGTGCCACTGTTTACAACACTGGTTTAATGAGTTTAAACGTGGTCGCACTAATCTCACCGATGATCTGCGTGAGGGACGGCCTTGTATGGCGGCGACTGAAGATAACATCAGTGTTGTGCGGCGTATGATAGAGACTGACAAAAGAGTAACTTATCAGCAGATTCGGAAAAGCTTAGGCATCGGTATGAGTCAAGTGCACAAAATCCTCCAGGAACATTTAGCGGTCAGGAAGCTTTGTGCCTGGTGGATATCTCATAATTTAACAGAGGCCCAAAAGCTCCGTCGTGTTGATTGGTGTCGTGAAATGGTTCATAGATTTAACGGAGGTGACTCAAATGCTGTGTTTGACATATTTACGGGTAACGAAAGCTGGATTTATTGTTATGATCCTGAAACTCTCTCTCTCTCTCTCTCTCTGTCTGGGTGTTTTCTTCCGAGGAGTTGCCAGTTTGTTAAAGTGAAGAGAGGTCGAAGCGTGGGAAAATAGATGGTGGCCTCGTTCTTCGAAAGGACAGGTCATTACGCAACAATTTTTTTAGATGATCGAAAAACAGTTACTGCAGAGTGGTACACTAACAATTGTTTGTCACTTATCTTGGAAAAAATTTGGGAGAAACGACCTCGCAGTAGGATCCTCCTTCACCACGACAACGCCCTTTTACACACCGCCAAGCAAACAATCGACTACTTGGCGACGTCAGACGTGGAATTACTGGGTCACCCGCCCTACAGCCCCGACCTCGCACCTTGCGATTTTTATTTATTTCCGAAAATAAAAGAAAATCTTCGAGGAAAACGTTTAAGGACGCCGAGGAAGCAGTGGCTGCGTTTCAAAATGCCGTCGAAGACACCCCTAAGGACGAGTAGGCAAAGTGCTTTTCTCAGTGGTTCCATCGGATGCAGCAATGTATTAATGTAAATGGACACTATTTTGAAAAGATATAATAAAACTAATAATCTGCTATTTATAGTTTGTTCAGTTTTTGATTTTCTAAGAACTTTCAGTGTCACCTGATCTTTAGACAAATACTTAATATTATTACATTCTTGTCATTTGGCTTGTCAGCCTACCGTTTTTTTATTCTCAATTAATTGTATTGGCGTTTATGTTAGATTCAATTCTCGTAATTTCAAGAACGTTCACAGTCTGATCTCAGTCTCAATCTGTAAAAAATACCTCTAATTTCCCTACATATTTGACAAGTTTTTAACATTGATTGTCGCTGAGATGAGACTGTGACTAGATTTTGAACATTTTAAATTACGAGAATTGGCCTTGTTAAAATGTAATGCCATTATCTTATAATTATCAAAAAGGTTACATGCTACAAACCATGCAGATCATAATATCACTACCTAACGTTTATTGTTGCTTTAAGGGCTGATTTTTCCATCGCCAGATAACTTTTATTCGAGGAATAAAGTTGACGTTTGACAGTTTTTGTGAAATTACTCAAAGAATTTAGTCAACATTTCAAAATTATTCCTCAAATAAAGTTATCAGATGATTGAAAAATCAGCCCTAAATGGAATATTTTTGTATCTGATACATAATCGGTACCTAGATACTTGAAAAGCTAAAGTAAGATGTACGTCCCGTTTTCTATTTTTGTTTCACCACTATTAAGGGTTATTTTGGTCCCAAAAAAACCCCTTTTGTTACTGTCTAGACAGAAGAGCTAGACAGAAGGTTTTTGAGAGCAGTGGCAGCCCAGTGACAACGGCCGCGATTTACGAGTTGTAGGTCCTAGGTCCGAAGCCAGACTGGCGCTTTACTTTGTGTAAATTACTTCATCACTACTACTCTCAAAACGGCGAAGGAAAACATAGTGAGAAAACCGGCATGTCAAGAACCAAAAATTCGAAGACATGTGACATATATACAAACCCGCACTTAGCCGCTATCGATTACAACCCACTTCCTCTCACCGAGAGAAGGCCTTATGATGACAGTTTAAACCACCATTACAGCCGCTCGATTCTGTAAAAATCTCACCGTGAAAAGTTAGGTGAAGTGAGCTTAGAGTGAGCTGTCAATAGTGTCAATCGCTACCATTGGTTGGAATGACAGCTCACTCCACGCTCACTTCACCTAACTTTTCACAGTGTGATGGTTACAGAATCGCACTGCAGTTCTAAACGAACGCAATCAAATCTCTCGCAATTTGCTCCAAAACTGAACGTTTATTCCAACTCAAATACGATTAATAGAACAATTAGTTAAAATAAAGCTGGACCAAGACGGTTAACACTCAGTTAAGTTAATTAAGAGTCAATAGGAAGACAAATCTGTTAGTTGTCTGGAATGGTCGCTGAAAGGTGAGATAATTTTCCGTATTCTATACTAGATTGCTGGAACAATGAGAAATGTTTTAAAGATTTATAGTTTAGAGTAAAAGGTTAATTGGTTTCAAGGTTAATGCATTTAGTGTTTCTTTTATTTAGCAAAGTAAATGCTATGTCTTTCAATTCAATTCAATTAATCTTTATTGCAATCCATAATGCGCACATACAGGTGGTAAGTATTAATAAATAATTATAAACAATTGCGGACCCTGTCGTGTGCCCGACAGGGACCGCAATTGTTTTTATTGATTAATAAAATTTAGTAATTTTCTTAAATAAGTATGAGAGAGGAGAGAGAGAGCGCTTTTGTAGTTTTCCTTATTATTAAATTTTTCTTCCTTATTATTACATCTGTTTATAACAATAGTATTTGTTCTTTTAAATTATCACTTTCCTTCTCTTTTGTACACAAATTGGAATAGAATGATGTTCCGGTTGTATTAATGTTTTAAGTTGACAAACCATCATGAACGCGGCATTTTACAATTGCAAGCAAACTATCCCAAGTGATACCTTTAATTCTTATTACAGCTCGATGCCAACTTTATGGTAGCTCGGAACATGGGGCGAGTCGCTGCGCAGAATCAAGTTTATATCTTAGCGGGGGTGAGGGGTACGGTACTGCGCAGAGAGTAGCGCACTTCAGAGCCACCATAAAGTGTGACGCTTACTATAACTATGCAATTTGCTTCTCATTTCGTCTTCATAAGGGAATAATTTATGATAATTATCAGTATATCCGTTTCGAACAGAGGAGGCCTGACACAAGCCTTCGCTCATTATGATCAGTATATTCTTACTCTCTTCCTAAAATCTTGATCTCGAAAGTACTAGTAAATGTTATAATTGGTATAAATAATAATAATAACATCATTTATGTCGGACAATGTCCATATTTGGTCAGTAAAACAAATCGCTTAAAGACCTATGTTAGTTAGTAAAAAGAAAAGTGTACCAATAATTAAATTAATAAATAAATAATAATAATAAATGACTTGACTTTGCTCAAAATATTGTTATCGTGGATCACAACGACACGTCAGCTCTAACAAACATGACATTTTTGACTACTATTCATATTTTTTCTACCCCATAAGAGCCTACGACAGTCAAAAGATAAACGATCATCAGTAAAGTTGTTATTTCAAAATCGTTACGGCACGTGACAATGCTATATAAATCAGAGAAAAGCTCACTGAACATCGTCTCCCTAGGTATACTGGAACTGGCATTTACTACACACAAATAAAAGCTAGTACGTGTGTACTTAACAGTCCGACCTTCGAGAGAATGCGTTCCTAACAGTGTCAGTGCGACAATTCTAGTAGCTAATAAATATCAAATTCAATAAACACCTATTCGTTTGTATGAAATTGACAGATGTCAAGACGCATTCTCTCGTCGGCCGCAATGTAAACACATTATTACCTTGACTCTTATAAAAAGTGTTAAAAGGTTTTTGCGAGAAACAAAAGACGATTTGCGGAGTCAAATTTTCAACGGTGGTTTCGCTTGCTGCTTACTGGCACAGCGTTAATTTGATAATGCCTTCTCTTTTGATGGGAACGGAATCGTAGTAAAAAAATATTGCGTTTGGCTGTTGACAATAACGGATGATTTAAGTCATAGATGTCATATTACTACAAACTACGGGCATAAGCTTACAAAGCACTGCTTATATATATATATATATTTGTTCTTTTGATATTCCTTTAAAACTGTGGCGGAATCTACATCGCTACAAGCGAACTATGCATCACACAGACCTCACGCAAAATTCTGCATCGCGCTAGCAGAGTTTACCGTGCGACTAGCATACATATATACAACGTCGGGACAATGTTTATATGCTAGTCACGTGGTAAACTAAATCAACATCAATCGTCAGGCAGTAGTGCTCGGAGGGTCTTCGCTTTTCTCTATAGAAAAATCCTCTATAGGATGAGTGAACTATCATGTCACCCTGTTCCTCATACCTCTATAAAACTATGGCCAACGATATCCATGACAATGCTACCTTTATTCAAATAGGGGTTATTTTACGGCTGCAGTCTCTTCTAAAATCTTGATAAGTACGTGTCGTCATCCTCCTTGCCCTTATCGTAATTTGTGGGGTCGGCGCAGCATGTCTTGGTCTTCTTCAAACATCTGAAGTTTAATGATTACTGTACCTACATGTGGTCTGTTGTCTCTTTCATTTACTTTATCTTTCAGCGTGGCAATCCACATATTTTTATAACGTTTACATTCTAATGTCAGTTACAGTCTGTAAAAAAAAAACTCTTTCCTTTTTCTTCTTTGGCAACTGATCCGATGTCGACTATTCTGCCAGGTTTTTTTTTTCGCTTAGATGAGATTTTAATTTGAACGTTTTTTAGGTACGAAAATTGACCTTTAGATCTAGTCTTGTTTATGTGTACATTCACTAAGAAACAATTGTCTCTTCTAGAAACTTCTCTACGTCTAAAGTTAACTTTAACAAGAACACACAATTAGGTGTCGCACGAGCGGCGCCGCGTGCTGCACTCATGTTGTTTTATCTCGTTACGTGTCAACTGGCTCAGATTTACAGCTTTGTTATTAGTGAAATTGTGTAGCTGGAGTGTATTGACGCTCTGTTTTGACGGAGAAAGAAATATGAGGAAATTTTTGCAAATAGCGTGCGTGCAGCGTGTGTTTGATTGAGTGAATAGGGGATAGAATAATAATAATAATAATATTGATTCAAAAAATAATAAGGCATTAACATTAGTACAGTTTTGCTTAAATTTAAATTATATTTCTAAGACTTACGTGCCTGAACTAGGTAATCCTTTCAGGCGAAAAGAGCTAAAATAGTCTTTAAAAATTAATAAATAAACAAAGTTGACAATAGAAAAAAGAATAGCCTGAGCTCCAGCCTATGCATGCACGGTGATTATCAATCCGATTTTCGGTATAGTATTTTTATCTCGCAAAAAGATGCGCGCTTTACCAAGTCTACAAACACGCTGTGAATGTGTGCATGAAGACGTGTAGTGTTAGCACTTAACAAGCCTGTCTGTGTTCACACACACACATTTTTGACTTTGCAATTATCTTGAACGGCCCCTACGCTAACACACACATTCACAGCGTGTTCGTACACTTGGTAACTACAAGTAAAGCGTACGTCGCTTCATGAGATAAAAATACCTACTAAAATATAGGACGTCGTTAATTGAAATAGTCTAACAGGTAGAAATCTGTATGACTTGCATTCTTTTCAAAGTTAAAATTCTCGAGATGAACATTCTTTACATCCACAGGATCAACTCTCTTTTCCCTCTTTATAAACAGCAGTTTTCTCAAATTCAAACATAGGTACTTTAACAGCTTTCAACTTCATCATTAACAGAATCTTAAACTTGATTATACAATTGTTCAAATCAAGCAAGTTAGTGCTCTAATCAATTATCAAAGTCAGGTAGATAAACTTATTAAGTTATTGAACTCTCACTAAACATACACAAATTACGCCCAATATTCAAAGTTCTCTCGAAACATTTTAAAATAACTTCACTACAAAACAACAAAACGAATAACTCACACAGATCTTGAAGGCTATTTTGAAGGAATAAATCTTGAAAACTCTGACGTTTAATACAACAATAAGGGGTTGCTGAAGATAGTACAGAAAGTCTGCTCCATACAACGAGTAAAAATGCACGCAGACAATATAGATACGCTCCACGTACAGTCACGAGCAAAAGTATGTATACACTGGGCCTTATTCAAAAGCGATTTACTCCTTTATTTTTTAATGAAATTTTAGGTTGTTACGAACATAGCATTTTAGAACCCATAGGTTTACGTAATGTGTCGTATTTCAACGTTGCATTCGTTATTTCACGAAAAAATCGCAATTGAAAGTTGCCACGTGTTGACATATTGGTGGTCGTGACTGTACAGCGAGTGCAAGCGTACTCGCGACTGGCATTTGTTTGAAATCGCTGTACGTATGCGTCTGTATGTGCCTGTACCTGCGGGGTAATGGCGTAACACACTATCAGTAGTAATGGATTTCATTTTGACAGATCAATAACATTCATTGCGTTATTTACGTTTAAGTAGACCAATTTTTCAAACATATGAAGCAATGGATTAGAAATGATTCAAATAGTGGTTGATAGTGTGTTACGCAATTAGGGTGCTGTTTTCGCTTGTTGTAAGGAACCGACCTTCTGTCTGTACAATTTTTGTGTTAAGACTGTGTTCAACTAAAATTGGGTACTACATACCTATGTGAATGTTTCTCGAGGGAGTCGTTAAATGGAAGTTGTTTTGTTTTGAAGAATATCTTTGATTGCTATGTTAGGTACAAGGGTTGTGGACAATGTGAGTTAAGTTTGAACTTTTGGCAAGAATTTATATTATTATCTTTTTGAAAACGTAGATAGTTGTAAGAATGCACATGATAAAAAGTAAATAGCGTTGTTCAGTGACAAAACAGCGCACGTTTTGTATGAAAAATACAGTGATATAGTTATGTAGAAGAAAGAAAATAATATGATGTCAAAGTGATCTAGTTACTACTGCATCTACCAAATAAATAAAAAAAACAATAAGTTTATAAATTCTCAAGGTGTTCCTTTTAAAACAAGGATAAATCCCACCCGAAACAACTAACTGGTAGGTCATGGAAATATATAATGTACAGACGCCAGCACGAAATTGTCAAATTTTCCTAATCAACCTTGAAATTAATGATTTAGCAATAAAGTTGAAAATCTATTAAAAAAATTTGACAGATTGTAGTAGCTAAATGTGCTGGCGTCTGTACTTTGTGAGGAGGAACCCACAAACAATCTCATTACAGCAAACCGCAGCCGGTACGCTATAGCTTTTATAACGCAGAAATATTTTGCAGTAACTTTTCCAAGAATATATGTACATAAACATAGAAATTGTAAACCACGATAGCTTCCTATCGATTTAATCGAAGTACCGCGTTCCAATTCCCAATAGCATTAATACTGTCCCCAATTCAAAGCCGTAGAACTAAAGATTAATAACCATTAAATCCCCACGTACAAGTATTAAAACGAAGCTTTTAAACGTTCGAAACCACCGAAGACGCACTCCTGTTTATTTATAGCACTTTGATGAAGTTTTAAGTCTACTGCGTTGTAAAATTTATAACGTAACCAGTGGAGATAGACCTCTGGATTCATCAATAGAAGTACCTCAGTGTCCCAGGTTTTGGTAAAGTAAGGGAGAGGCGGCAGGTCACAGTAGTGTGGTAGTGATTTGAGAGTGAGGACAGAGTCTACAGATTGTTTGCTTCTCAGCGGTTTATGGAAGTAGATAATGGGGGCGTAGGAACAGCAGATGGGTCTTGGTCGAGGCTATGAAAAGTGCGGGGAAAAGTTTTGAAGAAAAGATGTTCCATTCGTTTTATGTCTTGCTGAGAATTAGGAAACACCAGGGGCCTATTTCAATAATCGATGGGCGAGAGGTGACAGGCGGCAATCCGACAATTTCACAATTTAAAACACACATATAACAGACACACACACACACACACACATACTCGGCATGAGTGCACAGTTACTTTCTTAGCTTTTTCCAAAAAAAAATCGCCTTACACGTTTTTGGAACAATACAATTTGTTAAATTTTTATAGTTTTTTGCTTTATTACACATCAAATGTCGTGAAATCTGAAAATTATGTCATTTTTTGACAAAAAAATGTGTCAGTTACATTAAGGGCTCTGATTACATTCTCAAAATGAAAATGACTTTCGTATATTTCCACCAGAACGTTTTGGCTAATATTGAATCACCAAGAACACACACACAAACACTGGTTAACTTTAATGGGTTTCTGTAGGTATGTGGACTTAATTATGCTTTATAATATATAAATGTGTGTTAGAGTGATGTTAGATGCAGTAACATCACTTTGTTAGTATTAGCAGCAAAAAAAAAACACTATTATGTCTACTTAAAGTGTCTTTTAACGCTATAATTATAATAAAAAACATTGCACAAAATATTTTAAATCGTAGCTGCGCGAAGAATTCACCAGCTGACCTGCGGTGCTATTCTGTAGAAACCTCACCGTGAAAACTTAGGTGAAGTGATCTAAAAGTGAACTTGCAATGCGATTCTGTAACCACCTCACCGTGAAAACTTAGGTGAAGTGAGCGTGGAGTGAGCTGTCATTCCAACTAATGCTAGGGATTGACACTATTGACAGCTCACTTCACACAAGTTTTCAGGGTGACATTTTTACAGAATTGCTCGGCTATACCATGACTGTGAGAACTCAGATCAAATCATTGATTAGTTATACGTTCGTTTCGTTTGTCGTTTTTTTCAACTAAAATCATTTATTTCAATTTAATCATTTACAGGAACTTTTGAATTATCAGTGAGAGTTGATCAGTTAGAAAGTTTTAACTAGTGGCGTGTTCTAAAACGAAGATTTCTCCAATGATGACTTTTTCTTCATAAAATGTAAGCTGCAACCAATAAAATGGTAGTGATAAACCCACCTAGCGGTTATATCCCCCCTTTGTCTCGTGGCCCAAACCGCAGCATCTTGGTAGATGATTCAGCCACGTACTTTTGGTCTTTGTTACCAACTTTCTTGTTTTACTTGCCTACATCTGTAGCATTTGTATTCGCTAAGATATTTGCTCTAGCATCTCAGTAGGTACCAACATTGATATTATAGAAATTAAAAAAAAAACTAAAATTAGTTACTTAGCTTGTTTTGATGCTACTGAAAAATTATTTACGGTTAGCAGTGTCTGTTCCCAACTTGTTCTTTCCACCGACTCACACTGGGCCCGCGTGGTGGATTATTGGTCCACTCCCTCTCCCGGCTGAATACCTATAGTGTTTCCACTGCTGCGACACAGGCCTCATGTGTTTGGGTAGTTAGTTAAAAGATTGGAGTTCAAAAAGGTGTTAAAGTACGTTACGAAACTGATAAAATTAAACTGTTTATGCCAACCTTGATCGGATTAAAAAACAGTTTTAAAAGTTGCAGAAAAGCTAGAGCAATGCTGAAATGAATGAGAGAATTTACGGTTGGTATTAGCCATGCGTTATTAGCTATTCGCGTGACGTCATGGCCAGGTCCGATAGGCTCTCGAAAAAAAGGAAGACCTGTTACTAGATGGACAGACGACATCACGCGAATGACAGGGAATAACTGGCTGACAGAAGCCAAAGACCGAGACCGCTGGGGCTCTCTGGAGGAGGCCTTCACTCTCACTACTTGAGGGGTTCATGCATGCATGATTTTTATTTTAAATATTTAGAAAATCATTAAATTTATTTTGAATGGAAATATGTTTTACATTGATTTACGCTGAGATGAGATTGCGACTAGTTTTGAACATTTTTAACTACGAGAATTGATTTTCTGGTTACAAGTTTATGAGTTCTTTTCGAGTACCTCGGCAGTCAAACCGAATTATTCCGCCTATAACGTGTACCTATCAATGGCCGAGTATGCCAGGTACCGAGTAGTAAGCCAGTACTCGGCGTATCTCTAGTTGGTACTGATATTTAAAGTGATAAAGTTGTCAAAGTTGATAAAGGTGCCAAGCCAAGGATGTTGCAATGAAATCAACGAAAAAAAAAAACTGTTGTAATTTCATTTCAGGTTTCCTAATAGTGGATTTAAATTACGGGAAAATTAAAACAATCAATATATAAAAATAATTAATTTAATATTTGCGAGAAGCTGTTTAAATCTACTTAAAACCTATTATTAAGAACACTTTTTGGTCTCAAAATTAAATAGAACACTTATGTACAATTATTTACATTAAAACTACTTAACGTAATTTTTGTAAAAGAGTTTAAATTAATTAATTAATTGCGTAATTCTTAATTTCTGCTTGAGCGGTTGTTTTCTCCATTCTTTCAGGCGATAGAGAAATTTTAAACATCAGCACTTTTGGGAATTTATACTAACTAAAAACTCATGGATGTATTTCTATTTCACAAAACGACAAGCGCTTTACTTGTGGTTACCAAGTGTATAAACACGCTGTGAATGTGTGTGCAAGTACAAGAGCTCTCGGTACCATCCAAAACAACAGCAAAGTCTCTTCCGTACCGTCCGAGACAATGGCGAAGTCGGAGTGAGGGTGTGTGCGTGAGTGTGTGTTATATGCTGACGGTACTCTTCTCCACGTTTTCTCTCTGTCTTCATGCACACATTCACAGCGTGTTTATACACTTGGTAACTAAAAGTGAAGCGCGCGTCGTTTAGAAAGATAAAAATACGGTACTTGATATTTAGCTTGAAAGAATTTCTTGTGTAAAACCTTCTATTTTATGTCAACTAAGTATAAGAGTCATTCTATATAATGAAAAACTCTTTCTCTTGAAACTCATTTTCAAAGGTTTAGCTAGGGACATTGCAATAATTTAATTTTAATGACCTCTTTAAAATATTTAGTCTTAAATGTTTCATTTCATAATTTCATGATTCTAGGGCCACGAAGGTCCTTTGAAACATCACCCTGAGTTAGTAAAATATTTTCTTCTATTATTGATCCATTCTATTATGTACGTTTTACTTCCAGATTAGCGTGGAAGCATTCAATAAACATTAAATAGTATATTCAATTACACTAGTAACTTATTAAAATTATAACCATTCATCCTTAATCATATCTGAAGCTTTTTCCGCAATCATGATAGTAGGGGCATTAGTATTACCTCTGACAATCAATGGCATTATAGAAGCATCTACTACTCTTAGTTTTTCAATACCATATACTCGTAATCTTGGATCAACCACCGCTTCTTTATCCCATTTAGGACCCATCTTACATGTACCTACTGGATGGAATATAGTTGCTGTGTACTGGATAAGCAGACATGCCCAATACTCATCACTACCCCAAAGTAGCCCAGAACAAGCCTGAACTGGTATTTTGACATAGCTTGCCCCACTCGCTCTAAATGCGTTAGTTTCTTCTAGACTTACAACGAATTTAAGTCCATCAATCAAAGCTTCCATATCTTCTCTCTCAGTGAGGAACCTTGAGTAAATCAATGGTGGACCAAATATTGGGTCAGTAGTATTAAGAAGAATAAACCCTCTACTTTTAGGAGTCAATAACAAGGGTCTAGCTGATAACCCATCGTAGAATGCTAAAGGAAATATGTTTGTTGCCAAATATGTTGTCGGATCAGCATAAAAGTCTTTAACATTTCTTCCATCAAAATGAAATTGCATATTTGGCTCGTCCTCATTGTAATAAGTACTCATAAAAGCAGTGCCAGTAAGAGTACCAGTTGAAGCCAATGGCCCATGTTTGGGCAAAGATTGGGCATAGTATTGGTGTATTTCTTCGCTTAATTGCTGGCCAGTGACAGCTGTTGATGTTTTATTTGATAGAGCCAAAGTCAATGCATCTGTGGTGATATGGTCTTGAAGATTACTGCCAACACTTAATTCAGCTATTACCGGAATATTTAAACTCTTTAAGTGGTATTTTGGTCCGATACCTGATAACATCAATAATTTTGGTGAGTTGATTGTACCACTGCTTACTATGACCTCTTTCTCAGCATAAGCTGCAAGTATTTCACCATTCTTAACATACTCGATCCCATAGGCCTCTTTCGTGATGGGGTCAATAAGTATTTTAGTTACAAAAGCGTTGTTGATAATATGAATATTAGGCCTTTTATTCCTAATAGGGCTTATATATGCTCTATTCGCAGAGTTTCTTTGGCCTAACTTTGAAGTAGTTTGGGCTATGTCAGTTCCAAATTGGCTTTCACCGTTAAAATCAGTGATGGGAAGTCCTTTTTCTTTGAAAGCTTGGACTAACATCATGGAGTTGATGTCAAGGTACTTGAACCGTTCAACGTTAATGGGACCACCGACAGCGTGGTAGAAGGTGTCATGGGCTTCGATGTCTTGATTATTTTCTGCTTTCTTAAAGTAAGGCAGGACCTGGAAAATGTGAAATGCTGGGTTTCAAACTTAACCGTTATAATAAATTCTTATGATTTCGTTTAAGTATACCGTCGCGGTAGACCATGGCGATGGTGGTGTGACGATCTAACGAACCAGAGATCGCTCAAGACAGAGAGGTTTGGAAGAAAAAAGGGGAGGCCTTTGCCAGCAATGGGACACAATAAAAATCAATTGATATGTACGAACTAAGAGCTGAATATTGCAATTTAAAAACCAGCGGGGTAATTGCGTAACACACTAGCAGTAGCAATAGCTTTCATTTTGACAGTTCAACAGCATTCATTGCGTTATTTACGTTGTTGAACAGTCAATTTTTCGAACACATGAAGCAATGGATTAACATTACCTTCAAAATGATTCAGATCGTGATTCATAGTGTGTTACGCAATTAGGGTACTAGTCATCCAGACACGACAAGATATCAAGGTCACACATGAAAAACAAACATGAAAATCATTATCATTTAAAAAGCCATGATGCTTTATAAAGTTACAACCCTTTGTGTAGATAATAGAGGAAACTAGACTCCCTTAAGTTCCGATTATTACATTCTCATGTATTTCAAATCTATCAGATATATAGAATTTCGTCTTTTTAGAACACTAATAGTGGAATAAAGTTTCCATTGAGTAGGGCATCTCATTTGGCCATTAACGGTATTGTTGACCTCGTAATAGCTTTTTCACTCTATGGTTGAATGTCACTTGCACGGTACAAAACTACAAGGCCTATTTGTCTATATAACAGTTAGATAGTGTCAACCTCAGTGAAATTTCAATTTATAGCTGTACAAGGATCTTTTGGCGTGTGGCCAAATTCAGAACTATCGCCACCGTTTTCTTTTTCAATACATTTCACAAAACAATTTTCACAAATGTTTACCAACAGCGCCTCCCTGTCATCGTTATTCGAGCGTCAAAAGATCCTTGTAACAATGTACTAGGGTTTATTGTTTAAAGTGGTAAAGCACTTATGAGTTCGGCTATATAAGTCAACTGACCTCTCTAAAGCTCCATCCATGGTTGCCAAGTTCTGCCCAGCTGTCGTAGTCCCTCCGGTTTCCTCTCATGTATATCATGTAGTTTATGGCACTCGAACCTCCCATGGTCTTCCCTCTGTAACGTTATAGTTTTAAATTTAATTCTTTTGCCTGATAAGTTCGCTTGTTAAGCTAAAATTATGAAATCGTACGGTTTTAGAAATTGATGTTTCAAAATTCTTTAAATTTTGCATGACTAGTGAAATTGATATCTGATTGGAAAGTTTTTTTAAAGCAAGCATGTTTCATTTTTTCATATTACGAAGGTTTTTTTAATATAATGCCTTTTGTTTTGATACATAATCTAAAGAGAATACAATACAATTTTTATTGGAGTAGCGAAAATAAAAACATAATTATATATTTTTGTTATTATAAGTTTTGGCACCAAAGATATCCGATTTCATAATTTACCAAACAAGCTTTTATATTTTAGTACAAACAACGGCTAAAACTAAACAAATTTTAATTAATACACAAAAAAGTGCAACGGTAACTAAAAAGTTAGGTATACACAACAACAAAAATCACGTGAGCTAAATAAACATAAATTTAATCAATATTGTAATTAAAAAGTGAAAAAGTGACAACACACTACACACAATGTTTTAAACAAAACCAACAGAAACTTATAAAAATAAAACACACGAGCAAAAGCATTATACTATATAAAAATTGTGTTCTAACGAATAAAAATACGTGCTAAAAAATATATGTATACATATACCTCACTATCTCAACATAATGATAAGTCACTAAATAAATCAACCTGTTTAGTCTTTTCCCAACTATGTTACGGTCAGCTTTCAGTCTTACCAGATGCGGCTGAATAACAGTATCTTACATGGAGCGACTGCCTATCTGACCTCCACAACCCAGTTACTGCGAAACAACATACCCCTTGGTAAGACTGGTCGTAAGATTTTTGGGCTTCTGACTACCCGTAACGACTAGGCGACTGTCAAAGATCTATAAATGACAGCGGGACCAACGGCTTAACGTGCTTTCCGAGGCACGGAGGGGAATTAACTCATCGACAAACCGACCGACCTTCGATCGATCCGTGCGGCTGTTATTATTTAGCCACGAGCCCCTTATAATGTTAATTCACAAACTATGTATAAACGAAACAACATATAAAAAAGTATTAGTAAACAAGTAACAAATCTAAAAATACAACCTACACATATTACAATTTCGGTTAAAAAGTTCCAGTTCGAAATTAGAATAGAATATAATGTTAGAATAGAATTTCTATTCTAGTTTCAAAATGAGATACACTAGACTAAACATATTAGTTATCTAATGACAAACACTGAAAGAGTTTATTTAATATAGTCCATCTCTGAATATAGTAATAAAATAGTCCAGATATTGATGTTTTATCAAAAACAACTGACATATGTATGACGATGTATGTAAATAATGACATGTATATGAAAGGGTCGGTCTCAACCTGACGACATCACGTCTAACATCGAAGTGGCTTTTTTCCAATTTAAAAACTGCCAGCGCCAGAAGAATTTTGATGTAAAAACTTTGCTGCTATACAGGTAAGATGCAATAGGTCAGTTAAAATAAAAATACGAGAAAAAGAGGGCAGTGCAAAGTAAAGTTAAGCTGCACAAGGAAAGACAGTAGCTGTAGAAACTTTCGAAGCTGTAAATTCTTCAGTTTGTCACTGATTAAATTTATTTTCCGTAGCGTTGTTTGTTTTTTTTTTGTCCGCACTGAGTAAATTGTAAAATTAAACAATAGCTACGCCACGCGGTTTCACCCGCATAAGTTTCGATCCCGTGGGAATATCGGGATGAAAAGTATCCTATGTGTTATTCCTGGTTATAAACTATCTGTGTGCCAAATTTCATCCAAATCCGTTCAGTACTTTTTGCGTAAAAAAGTAACAAACATCCATCCATCCATTCATACAAACTTTCGCATTTATAATATTACCTAAGTAGGATTTATATTGAATACTAAAGTCTTTTTTGACATCTGATGAAGTTCTTACAGCTTGGTTTGAAAAGTGATCAAAATTCAATCGCTTAACTTCTAATCCTTACCTGTTTTGTAACTGAGACATTTCTACGAAATTTTACACGTAATGTATGTTAGTAAGCACAATAACATTAAAATATACAGCTAAACAATTATCTACGTCGATAACTAATGTTTTAGTAACAAATTCTAGGTTACTAAAAATTGCGATTTTTTTCACTTACCATCCTGTAGATAATAGCTTTTTAGGCAATAAGGTTTAAATTTTGATTAAGGACTGATTTTTCCAATGCCAGATAATTTTATCCGAGGAATAATTTTGAATTTTTGACAGTTTCACATCTGTCAGACGTCAATTTTATTCCACGAATAAAAATTATCTGTCGATTGAAAAATAGCCCTAATAAGGTAAATAAAATACTTATTCTTTGGCAATAGTTTTAATTACATAGTAATTTCTTTTTTAAATTACTTAAGCTAATGGATTGAATACTTTTGGGTTCACTTAATCATATTCACAGATTCTGTCAAGTTTTCATTGAATAAATTATAATGGGGTTAAATATAATGACCAACATAAAATGCTTTGATACCATTACTTCAAATTGTATTCGAACACCAAATGTAGTAAATGATCACTAAATCTTAGCGAGCAAATTAATGCCCTATTTCTGACTAAATAAACCACTATGGTTGCCATAAAATGTAGGTTTACTACCAAATAAAGTATTGTGATGCCATATTAAGACGTTATGTCTCCGGCTTACTGCAAACTAGATAGACGATGTTAATTATAAAAAAAAATGGTTAGGTTAAGTTAAAACTGTGACCTCACTGTGACACACGAGCCGAGCGAGCGAAGCGAGCGCTGCCGCGGTAGTGGCCGGCAAGGGCCAGAAACGACTAGATTGTATAGAAAAAAAAATATGGAAAAAAAGAGATTATTCTTTGCAGGCTGTCGAGAACTGAACCAACATGATTTATTTGGAGTCATTTTGCTTAAATAGGATAGCGAAATGTTAAAACTTTGGTTATAAGTTTACATTAAAATGCGGGTTTGATTTTGGTGATAATTTACTATTTTTGTCTGTTATATGTTACTATATCTGAGGGGCAATTCTCGTAATTTTAAGAACGTTCACAGTCTGATCTCAGTCTCAATCTGTCAAAAATACGTCTAACTTCCCTACATTTTGACAAGTTTTTGACATTTGTATGTCGCCGAGATGAGACTGCGACTAGATTTTGATCGTTTTGAATTACGAGAATTGGCCTTCTGGTGGTAAGTTAAACATAAGCCAATTGTAATTAAACAGCAATGAAAAAAAATAGAACAAAAAACTTTTCTCACTAAAATAAGATTATAAGAATATATTCAAATTACTGCATGGTACCTTATTCACTAAACTTAATCAACGAAGCCCTACAAGTTTTCACATAGGAACCATGGAAGGCTGTAAAGTGGAAGATCCTACTATGGCGAGAGATACTTAAAAGAAAATCGAAAAACAATAGTTCTGAGAATTTTTGCCCTTAAAAGAACACATTTTATATTTAGTATCTGTGTCTTGTGTGTCATTATTATTTATCTACTTCTAGCAATTACTACTATATTTTCTAGTTACCCACTATATAGTCATTCTTAAAATATCTACTAACTTAAACTATATTCACTTAGTAATACTACTCAAAAAGTTTCCAATGCTGTATTTGTTATTTATTGTTCCCAATAAATGGTACCCCAATCCTCCTTAATCATATCAGAAACTTTCTCTCCAATCATCATACAAGGAGCATTGGTGTTTCCTCGAACAATAAGAGGCATTATAGAAGCATCGGCGACCCTCAAATTTTTTATCCCATACACTCTTAATCTTGCATCAACTATTGCATTTTCATCATGCTTAGGTCCCATCTTACACGTTCCAGCAGGGTGATATATAGTTCCAGTATAACTCTTTAAAACACAAGCGAAATATTTATAACTACCCCATCTATGTGGAGTGCAAGGTTTTACAGGTTTTCTTATAAACTTCACATTGTTTTCTTTAAAAGCGTGTGTCTCTTCCAGTTTAGTTGCAAACTTAAGCGCTTCTACCAAAGTCTTCAAATCATTTTTTACTGTGAAGAATCCTGGATAAATCAGAGGTTGGCCAAGGATAGGATGGGTTCGGTTTAGAGTTAAATATCCTCTACTGGCTGGTTTTAAAAGAATCGGTCTGACGTTTATACTATCATAAAACGAAAGCGGGAATATATTGGTAGCTAAATATGTAGTAGGATCCTTGTAAAAATCTCTTTTGTTTCTACCGTCAAAATGGAATTGTATATCTGGGATTGTTGGGTCTTTACTTGCGTATTTTGTTCTATGAAAGGCTGTTATTTGCAGAGGTCCAGTTGCGGAAATCTCGTCAAATCTAGTTGTGTATTTGTAAAAATCTTGAATTGCTTTCAACATTTCATTTCCTGGTAGACTCGTCGATGTTTTATTAGTGAGTTTCATCAATACTGCTTCTGTCGTAACATGATCTTGCAAATTATAGCCCACTTTTAAATCCATTATTACAGGTATTTTCAATTGCGCCAAGTCTAGTTTTGGCCCTATACCAGACAACATTAATATTTTTGGACTATTTAATGCACCTGCACTAAGAATGATCTCTTTACTGGCAAACACTTTGTATACCTTATTATTTCTAGTATATTGCACTCCATGAGCAAACTTACCTTTATTAATAAGTACTTTGATTACTTGAGAATTTGTCATTATTGTAAGATTAGGTCTTTCACCGCGAATGGGTCTTATGAATGCGTCGTTTGACGACACTCTTCTGCCGTCTTTAGTTGTTGTTTGAGTGGTCATGGTTCCAATCTGCCGTTTTCCATTAAAATCAACCAATGGAAATCCTTTTTCACGAAACGCCTTTACAAGCATATCAACATTCGGGTCGGAGTAAGCAAATCGTTCTACATTTAGAGGGCCATCGGTTCCGTGATAGTGGCTAGACATAGCTTCAAGATTCTGGTTGTTCTCAGATTTCTTAAAATAATACAAGACCTGAAAGCAGAAAATGTAAGTTTTCTTCGGATTCAGAATTTAAATTTGATTGATATTTTGTATTCTTAGCAAAGTTGATAATTTTTTTATTTTAATAGCAAAATGATTTAGAATGAAGGTGTTAGTAAGCTTTGATGATTTAATTTGGCTGAATGGTATTATAATCAGTGATCGGAGTAGGTAGATTGATTTTTGGTACTTGTATCATAGATGTTCACAAAAAGAATAACATGGATAAGTCATTTTGCCGTAAAGTAATTCCGGTGTTTCCGGATCCAATTAAATATTGTTAATGTTAATAGTGATATTATTACTAAGTACTCAATTCATTTAAAGGAACGAGTGAGCTACCTGGTATGTCGTCGCCGGGCGTACGCATTGTTTTGATAACCGCTTAGTGCACCCATGATCCTTTGCTCTGATTGGTCGTTGGGTTGTGTCAAATCGATACTGGGTAACGTTAAAAAAAATTATGAACAACATAATATTGCTCATTTTAATACAATTCCTACCTAAGTTCCGTTTTTTTAAATAATCAAACAATTCCGAAAATCCGGAGGAATGTCCATATTAATAAATACCGTTTCGGATCAATGACCCCAATTCAATCTACCTACTCCGATCTCTGATTATAATTCAAGAAAAAGAAAAGTTGTTAGTACTTTAAGTAAATATACAACGATGCTTACATCTTTATAGCTCCATCCTTCGTTACCGAGCAATGCCCACTCATCGTAATCCTTTTTATTACCTCTCATGTATACCACATAATTAATAGAGCTTGATCCTCCCATAACTCGTCCACTGTAATGTCAAAATTAGTTAGTAAATTGCCTTATAGCGAAAGCGTTAGGGTAGCTAGCGAAATTCATATTTTATTACGTTTTTTGCAATTTGCAGATCAGTTTAGGTTGTATGTTGATCTAAATATGATTCGTGGGCATAAAAAATACTTATTTAACTATAGAATTATAATTACAAAAATCATCAACACAACTCGCTAAGTTTGACTATTTAATGAAATCATGACATGGCAGGCAAATTCTAACTCAAGGATTTGTATTGCTGATTCTAATGATTATAATTCTGTTAAGGCATATTTGTTACGGTTACGAATCATATTTTAATCAACATACAACTTGACACTAACCTCCAAATTGCAAAATAAACTTAAGAAAATTTGAATTACGCGGGCTTTATCGAGTCAGGTGATAGTTAGGTTGACTGCAGTCAGCCAATTCAAAATACCAATGATTTGATTTGATTTGAGAGAAGAAAGAAAGAAAAACGTTTATTTGCGGTAAACATGACGCAAAAAAAAACTAAAACAAAATAAAGAAAAAAAATAATAAGAAATGGTTGACATGCGTCACATCCACGCACAACGGCTATCGCTCAGCATTATGCTGCGACCCTATGCAAGACAGCCAGCGCTGGTTTTCAGTGACAGCTGGCGCCGACGTAATGACGTCGCAAAAAAAGCAAAGCATCGTCGCAAGCGTCTTCGTAAAGCATACAACCGCAACAATAATAAATAACCAGTCTATAATGTTCGGTCGTATCGGGAATAAAATTCCCAGTTGCTACCGGGTGGCGACTGGGAAGTTATTGTCCCCACTTCAAATCGCTGTACACTGCGGCGTGGATCCCCGACGCCATCTCCCCTCATCGTTGCCTGTCTTACGGCCGCGATGAGCGGGTTGGCGGTCAGACTTTTTCAATGTGGGGCGACTGGGAATATACCGGATACAGGTGGGTTCAGGCCTCTTCGATGTAAGAGCGGGCGTGATGTGGTCTACAGCGGGGGCTGGTACGGGTTGGAGGATATCACAATAAATGATTTTGATTTTTGATTTGATTCTTGGACATTCCCAGTATATTTTCCTTCGCCGTTTTTACCGTTCGCGCTAAGTTTTCCGCTGACGATGTGACGTCTGTCAACTATCCAGAAAACTGAATAAGTAATAATCACACTTGCTTGCGATGACGTCGCATACGGTAAGGAGAGGGCGACTCAGGAGTGCGCTAGGCCGGTTAGGGGAGGGGGACGCCTAATTCACGGACTAGCAAACTTAACACGAATAGGCAGTAAATAGCATTGGTGCGCATAGACGATTTTTGGTAATTACACTCCATAGAGTTCGTGAGTTCCTATAAACCAATGTTGATTTATTGAATGTTGTATCATCCAATATCTTGTTGCCCACATACATTACAAGAAAAATAAAATTGTTGTATTTGCGCATCTACTACTTACTAGCTTATTTACGAGTACCTAATGTATCATAAGTTCGTGTATCAAGTATTAACTAGCAGTATTATTAACTTGTATTTTTCATGGTAAGTGAATTATATTCTTTTTGATAAATAAATGTCTTAAACCGTATATGACGAAACCATTTCACTTGTCACTTGTTTTGCTTCGTGGTCAACCAAAAGCAATAAAAAACCTAAGACGTAGGTAGGTATTTGTATAAATCAAGTGATTGTGGATCCTTGTCGACTTAAGATGAAAACAACTAAAATATAATTTCAAAGAAAACGTACTTGAGCAAATACCTATCAATAAAATTTTTATTTTCAAACTTTTTGAATTCAATCTAATTTCCATCACGAATATTAATATTATTTAGTATTATTAGATTATTAGAATAAATCTTCAAGATATAACAAGCTCTGAAAATCTCTCTTCTTCAAGAGCAAAGAAATGGACTAGGCTAAAATCCTACAAAGGAGTTAAAAGGTTCTAGAATAAGTAAAATATCCTTTAATGTAGTCCACGAAATTCAACTAACGTTTTTCAAATCATCATATTACATATTTTTATGAGAATAGAATATAGCAGAATTGGCAGCAAAATAATAATCTCGAGAGCTACATTCATCATCATCTGCGTAGCTTTTTCCCAACTATGTTGGGGTCGGCTTCCAGTCTAACCGAATGCAGATGAATACCAGTATTTTACATGGAGCGACTGCCTATCTGACCTCCACAACCCAGTTACTGGGTAAACGAAACCCCTTGGTAAGACTGACTTTCAGGCTTCTGACTAGCCATAACGACTGTCAAAGATCCACGAATGACAGCCGGGACCAACGGCTTAACGTGCTTTCTGAGGCACGGAGGGGTCTTGGTATACAAAGATTGTCACACATCCATGGACCAACCGTAACAAGCGTAGCTTAACCTGATTGATCGACCCGTGCGGCTGTTATTACTTAGCCACAAGTCCCTCGTTTAGAGAGCTATACTGATGTTGTAAATGCTTATAATTATGTAATTATTTTATCATCATGTAATGATTGAATGTTCATGACTTAAGAGTTGCAGGCCATAGGATCAAACCAGTCAGGCACTTTACTTTATTTTTAACCCCCGACGCAAAAACGACGGGGTGTTATAAGTTTGACGTGTCTGTGTGTGTGTGTGTGTGTGTGTGTGTGTGTGTGTGTGTGTGTATGTCTGTCTGTGGCATCGTAGCTCCCGAACGGATGAACCGATTTTAATTTTGTTTTTTTTGTTTGAAAGGTGAATTTGTCGGGAGTGTTCTTAGCTATGTTTGGTGAAAATCGGTCCAAAATGGCCGCCGCTACAAAATGGCGGATTACATATTTTTTCACAACTCCCTCAATATGGGTATCAAATGAAAGGGCTTGACTAGTAGGATACTATACACTATGATAAATTTCAAATCCAAGATGGCCGCCACCACAAAATGGCAAATTAAATTTTTTTTTCGCAACTCCCTCAATATGGGTATCACATGAAAGGGCTTGACTAGTAGAATACTATACACTATGACAAATTTCAAATCCAAGATGGCCACCACCACAAAATGGCGAATTACAAAAAACCTGATTAAATACCAAATTACCTGAATCTTAAAACGCAAGAAAATAAAAGAAAAGAAATAATAAGTCCCTACAAAAAGCATGAAATAAAAAATTAAATTAAAAATTTTAAAAACCCCCGACTACGTGAAACCCTATAAAAAGAAAAAAATAACCTTGAAATTATGACCCTACGTAAGTACGTATGAAATTTTTTGATTAAACATTGTGTGTAAATTATTTCATCACCACTGCTCTCAAAATTCAGAGAACTCAGAGTTCAGTACAATAACACCTTCAGGATGTTGTTGGGGCTTCCACGTTACTGCAGCGCCTCCGGGATGTTTGCTGAAACACGTGTGGATGGTTTCAACACCATCTTACGAAAACGGATGGCGTCCATGATGCGCAGAGTGCGTGGGAGCGCCAACAGCATTCTGAAGGTCTTTAGTGATAAGCCGTGTTGCGACATCATGGCTCACTGGGTACATGTTCATATGCATGTGCCCGGAGTGTCAGGTGAGCGCGGACGGTAGATGAACTGATTGTGTGTGCACTATTGTTACTAACATAGTATCTAAGTACCTGTAGTGCACTAACAATATAAGTTAATTTTTTTTTTTCTTGCCTTTTTTTTTACTAACATAGTTTCTTAAGTTATGTGTAATACTAACAAAACTATGGATCACTGGGTCTGAAATAAAATATATATATATATTTTTTTTTAAACGGGGAATGAAAACATCGTTAACAAACCGACCAAAAATTCAAAGACATATGACATCTACCAACTCGCACTGAGCTCGCGTGGTGGATTACGGCCCACTCTCACTAAGAGGAGGCCTGTGTTCCAGATGTGGAAATAGATAGGCAGATTCTGCATTCATGCAACGTAAAACAGTTTGCCTAACGAAAAAAAAAAAATATCGGGCTACTTGGACGGATTATTAAAACATCATCAACTATGCAAACTGGTTTCGTAATCATAGACAATTTGATATCCGAGCTTTTTGCAAAACTGTCACCGTAGTTCTGCTTTTAAAATTGCTTAATAAATTCAATTGGAAAGATTCCAAGTTTCAAATTAATTTACGTTTAAGTAGGTACTGGCACAAAAATTCTTCTGAGCAAAGTGAGTTCTATATATTAAAATGAAAGTAAATGGAATATTTTTGTTTAATCTTCCAGAAGATTGAATTGGGTGAGGATTAAAAATGTGAAGACAGATTTTCATCAACAAACTGAATTTTAAATTAATGTAAAACAAATTAAGCTTTTGACAAAATTCTCTACACACTATAAAAGAAACTACATTTAAAACAAAACCATTACTTTAATTTCGTTTGTCATAAGTCTCATTAAGGGCTGATTTTTCCAACGCCAGATTATTTTATCCGAGGAATAATTTTTTAAAGTTCTTCTATACAAAACACGCCAGACGTCAATTTTATTCCACGAATAAAAATTATGCGTCGATTGAAAAATCAGCCCTAAAATAAATAAGTAACCGTGTCTTTAACGTTTATAGGTAATTAATATTTTATTATTTCAGTAGTCCTTTCGAACTGAAAAATGCCATAACCAAATAAACCAACCAACTATTAAATTAAGGGTTATACACCAAGTTAGCCCTAAAAAAATCAAATTTTCTTAAATTATTTGCGTTTCATCACGCTTAGTATTAGGTTGTATTTGTATTTTAGTGGTATGAGGAACAGGGTGTAAAGTTCACTCATCCTCCATAGAAAAGAGAGGATCCTCCGAAGCTCTGGTCCGGGTCTGGGTGTTGTGTCTGGCGGGCAATTTGCCCCACGACTGATGCCGGGAAGTTTGTATATATGTTAATTGCGCGGTAAACTCTGCTTGCGAGATGCAGGATTTGCGTGACGTCAGTATGACGCGTTGTTCGCATGTGGCGTTGTAGATACCGCTACAGTATAGCCAAGAAAATTAGCTGCAAATTTGCAAAAAAAACGTTAAAAAAAATATTTTGCTGACCGCCCTGATGCTTTTGCCTTATATGTATAGGTACTGGAAAGGTTATTCACTAAATTCAACCTTATGTAACAATAATAATATCTTTATTCATCAAAATTTTATTTTTGTAGTGCAGGCTGGCTATAATTTAGCACGGATTCCATTCGAACATTCAAGCAAGTTTAGAACGGGGTATCAAATATTTTATTAGGTTTTTTGTTTAGGAAAAAAACAGTGCTTAGTCGGCAATATGTAAAGACGTTGAGTCAATATAAACGTAAAGAAATCGTATCGTTGTTTGATTCCTTTGAAGGGCTCATCAGCCCTTCACAGTACACATGGCTACATCAAGCTATACAATTCCAGTGTAAGCTGACCTCGCACTGGTTGGGATTGCCGTACAATATGAGTTCATCTGGTACTGGAAATGTATAGCTTGATATGTCGCCGTGTATACCTATTAATAGATCTAGGTCTAAATTCCAAAATAATTAATAATAACTGTATTTATTTTCAGGTTACCTTCTAACGCAAAACAGAATCATCATTATCTAATTAGCTTTTTCCTAGATATGTTTGGGTTTGCTTCCAGGCTAACTGGATTCAGCTGAATACCAGTATTTTTTATTTACATGGAGCAACTGCCTATCTGATCTCCACAACCCAGTTACTGGGTAATACGATACCCCTTAGTAAGACTGGTTGTCAGACTTTCGGGCTTCTGACTACCGGTAACGACTGTCAAAGATCCACGAGTGACAGCCGGGACCAACGGTTTAACGTGCTTTCCGAGGCACGGAGAAGTCTCGGTAAGTAAAGATGGATTCACAGACTATCTGCGGCAAGCGTAGCTTAAACTGGTCGATCGACCTGTGCGGTTGTTATTATTTAGCCACGGGCCTACAATCAAGCTACTACAATCTGTAAAACTTCTATAATACATTTTCAACTTTATCGCTAATGCATTATTAAGGTTCAAGGTTGTTTGGGAAATGTTGACAGATCCGGGTAGCTTGACCTGCTGGCGTCTGTACGCAATGGATTTTGATGTGGTTTTCACTATCATTTACAGAATTTATTTCGGATGGTTTATGTGTACCTTTATTAAATAAATATTTATTTTATAAAATATAGTTCCGGAAACTCCATGTTTTGACATGTCTCTATATTAGTAGATATTTAGGCTAGTCCTAGTTTAAAAGAGAGTCTACTAGACAAGTAATGAGGTTGCGTCTAGCGCGGATTAAAAATAAATAATATTTATTTTATTGCTAATATTTTACGTAATATCATATCAATTTTATTCTATATTTATTACTGTGATTGCCCTCGATATCACAGCGGGCCCTATCAGAACACCTGCGCTACGACATTTATTTTTTAAATGTCGAAGCATCATGCTGAGATTTTTAACTGTGTTTAGTTTAGTTTATGATCCTGTACGAGTTGCAATAAATACTTCTTCTTTCTTTCTTTCTTTCTTTTTTACTATTGCATATTAAAGTAAATATTATTTTCAAACAATGTATACAGTGCAAAGTGCTATGTTTTAGTGAAATAAATATTTTATTATTATTATTATAGATTGAACCCGTGTGAAGAATGGGATGGGTCACTAATGAATATATGAAATCGTTTTAATTCAATGCGTTACTTTACATTAATTAATTTTGACAACCAACAGTCTTATATTATGTAAGTATAAATACATAAATACTTTTTCTTTCTTTCTATATCTGTTAACAGCTACACAGATTTAAATGGGACCTACTTAAATTTAATATTAATTTGAATGCTTCTGATAAATATTATTATTTTGACACTTTTCTTGTCAAAAGTAACAAACCGTTCGCTCTAAACTTAACTAATTTAATTTTGAAATTTTATCAAGATTGCGCGCAGTTTTGCCCTTCAAACTTGTCGTAATATTGATTTTCGTTCATTTATTATGGCACTTTTTTGTTGTTAGGTACCTAAATAATTTATTTAATACATTTACCTACTAGAAGAAGAAAAAAAAAACGGTTATGTAGGTAGGAGTAACAGTTAGGTAGGAATAGCATTATTTTTTTTTTATAAATGGCTTTAACTACATGATTTCAGCTATCGATTTATACCCGATGTATGCCTGCCTCCATATAAAAATCTTCAATCTCATTTGGTAAACAATTAATTTATCTGACATTACATTTCTTGCTACGAGCAGAAAACGTAATGCAATCAAATAATAACAGCAGATAATAGAAGCTGAAAATTGAATTTAAAAAATAGAACTGAGATTTGATATTTTCGTTGAGTTGGTAAATGTGTTGAAAATATTAAATAACATCTAGTGTAATAAAATAAATAAAAAATAAATAACACGTTCCAAGAATAATGAAATAGCAAAAGTCTTGTTATTTAAATCATGATATTAAATTACCTGTAATTGGTACTAAATAAACAAAGAAATTCATCATCTGCCTAGCCTTTTCCCAACTATGTTGGGTCGGCTTCCAGTCTAACCGGATGCAGCTGAATACTAGTATTTTTTATTTACTTGGAGCGACTGTCTATCTGACCTCCACAACCCAGTTACTGGGTAATACGATACGCCTTAGTAAGACTGATTGTCAGACTTCCGGGCTTCTGACTACCCGTAACGACTGTCAAGGATCCACGAATGACAGTCGGGACCAACCGCTTAACGTGCTTTCCGAGGTATGGAGGGACTCGGTATGTAAAGATGGTCACCCATCCACAGACCAACCGCGGCAAAAGTAGCTTAACCTGGTCGATCAACCTGTGCGGCTGTTATTATTAAGCCACAGGGCTAGGCTAAATAAACTAAGAAACTATTAAAATAAAAATATAATAGGTATCCTAACCGAACTAAATCTAATAAAAATGGCCTCGAAAAATTCCCCCGTATCGCTGTAAACTGGTAATGTACCCAAGCGACATTATTTAAATTACTTTAGGAATCTTCAAAACACCTGTTATAATGTAAAGTTCCTCAAAAAATCTGATCTGAGACTTAATTAATGGATAATATACTTTCGAAGTCTTTATTAAAGTACCTGCCTATAGTTACCAACTTCTAAAATGCTTTGCGGCGTATCCTGCACCCTAATTGCTTATCACACTTTTGTCTACTCAACAACGTAAATAACGCAATGAATGTTGTTGACCTGTCAAAATGAAAGCCATTATGCTACTGTTAGTGTGTTACGCAATTTACCTAGTTAGATAGTCAGCCCCACTATCAACTCACTGGTTAATTTTATTAGGACATGAGTTATTCTTCTACAGTTCATGGAGATACGAAAAACGTTTTTTTCTTTTGCTCAATTAAGCCTCTCTCTGACCGCATCAGATGTAAAGGCATACAGCTCTGAATTAATTCTTCTTGAAGAGCTCCAATAATACTGGTACCTATCTTCAAATATTCTTCGCTGACTCGGAAAACCCAACAAAGAAGTCACCTTAAGCCGAGGTCACGGGCGCGTTTTTTTCGCGCCTTGGATTTTCAACGCACTGCTTAGGGACAAGAGTTGAAAATCTAACAGTGTGGTTGTTTGACGCTCTGTTGGATTTTCAATAGCGAGAGTTGAAAATCCTGTGCGCGATAAAACCTCGCCGCGATATTTGTACGTCGGTACGAACGTTGGCTAACTCCTTTTAAATTCCTCTACACACCTCAGCCAAGCACATGTCTGTCCCCTCTGTGCCCTGCAAGTCAACTCCTCAGGCTGGGTCCGGTAGTTCCAGTCAATACTGGACCTGCCCAGGACTGGAGCAAACGCTGGAACGCTGGTCACATCGGGTTCTTCTGGACCGGCTTCTATTAGCAGGACCTGAAAATTAAAAATGTTGATTTGAAATACAGGTTTGTATGGAACTCAAATCGCGTAGTAAGTACGAAAAATCTTAAAAAAGGTTCAAGGTTCAGTATGTAGCCCGGGCTTGCGGGCGGTGAGCAATGGGTAGCTTGCCGCCCGATAAGGACCAGGCTCGGGTCGACGGCGCGTTGTGTTCCACGCGCGCCTCAAAGAGATGTCGACACAAAGTTACGGGGTCCACTCGGGCCGATGACTGCCAGGGTCGCGGGTTGTTCGAAAGAGTTAGCGTGGCCCCTGGCACAGGCAACTGAAGGAACACGCGTGGGTTTTAGTCAGTAAAAGTCTGACACGTCCTCCGTCTTCACAATCACGACGACGACAATCGGTCAATATGTAGAGAGAAAAATACTTCAGAACCTATCGCGAGCTAGGCTTCTAATTTTACAGCATGGCTTCTTACATAATTTTTATTTATTTCTTTTAACTTATATACATGGTTGATCTACATGTTCTTCACATGATCTGACCAAGATTATGTCTGGACTCTAAAAGAGACTGTGATCTCTAAGTTTGTTTCGGCCTTTCTTCTCAGAGTAGTCAGATAGGAAACGCCGACCTCATCTAGTTTTTAAAATATGATCGACGTGTAAAAGTGTTTGTGCAAACCTACTTACAGAAAATACATCATTTATCAATACGGTACACAAAGTGAAATTTATCAAACTCAAAGCAATTAAAATTCAAAATTGCGTGTACATATTTTATTTCAATTAAAATATTTATGGCATTTTCTTTCAAACAAATGTTTTAGAAATTAAAATCAATAAGCTAATTTCAGTGCCAAAGGTCATCACTGGCAACACGCACTGGTCAAAGACTTTCGTCTTGAGACACTGCGGTATGTGGCCCGAAAGGTTCTGGAGTGGCGATCGCGAAGCGGAAGACGTAGCGTTGGAAGGCCTCCCACAAGGTGGACCGACGACCTTGTGAAGGCCGCAGGAACCCGTTGGACGTGAGAAGCACAGAACCGGTCAAAGTGGAGGTACTTGAGGGAGGTCTATGTCCAGCAGTGGACGTCTTTCCGCTGAAAATGATGAAACTAATTTCTATCTCACCCAAAAAAAAAAACGCCACGAAACTAAAATAAAATCTTTTCTAGAAATAACCATTCAAAAAACTCTGCTACTACAAAAATCTGCCCGATTCAACCAAAAAAATCTAACATACTCGTAATGCTTCAAACGGACCTAGTGAATCATTCGAGTCAGCATAAACGCAAACATCCCCGATTTTGTACGAGAAAATATTACCGTATGATTATTATCATAATATATTGGTGTAGGTATAAAGAAATGGTGAATGCTTCGTAAGATTTATTTTAGGTTCGAACTTCTAGTGCTTCGCGTTGCCTTGGGGGTCGATTTAACCGATATATTACAACTAGACCATCATGTTATCTCGTTTAGTAGCCTCTTCTTATAAATTTTGATATCGGTTTTATAACATTACTGTGTCTCATCTGTAGATAAAGCCTTGAACTACTTCAATATATTATTTTTAAACTCATGTTATATGTTATCGAAAATATTTATATCGTCTATTTTTTGTTCGATATTTTTTTACGGCTTTAACCATAACAGTATTTTACATGGAGCGACTGCCTAACTGATCTCCGCAACCACTTACTGGGTAACACGATACCCCTTTCTAAGACTGGTTGTCAGACTGCAGTGCCAATCACAAAATACATTTCATCATCATTTCAGCCCGGAATCACCCATTGCTGGGTCTTAGGCCTCCCCTTTTTTGCCATACTTCCCGGTCCCGAGCGTCCCTCATCCAGATGTTTCCCGCTTCATAATACATTTTAATTAAATGAAGAGGACCTGAAAAGTCCTCTTCATTCTTCAAAAACGAAAACCAAATTCCGAATCACTTTCACCAATAAACGATTGCAGTTGCAAATTAAAAAGTAATCCGATACAGCGTGAATAATGGCATAAAACGAGCACAATTCAATTAAACAGCAAACCTCGTATAAAAATAAAATAAAAGTTACAGGCTCGAATTACTCTTGAATAAAAACGCTACCCATCTACCTCGTTGGAAAGTTTGATTGAGTCTAAACTATCAGAATTATATTAATTGGCTACCAGGCCAGGCGTGCCTTGCCTCATATAAATGAAACTTGTTTATATTTTCATTTTACGTTTTCAGCGAGGTTACCCCTACCACGGTTGTTAAAAGTTTTTATTTGAAACTGTGGCAGTGTCCAAAGTTCGTTGCAGATGTATGACTGCAGTTGCTGGAGTTCAGAAAAAAGTAGGATGGAATGAGTTTCGAATGAAGTGAGGACATAGAGGATTGTGTTAGTGAAGTGTTATAAGCTCTGACAGTTTAGCTTTTTTTTTTAAATCCAATTCGTAAATGGCATTTTAATAGGAAGTCAAGGTCACTTCGCATTTTGGACAGCTAGCAGAAATAAGACGAAAAATCTAATGTGACGTATTATATTTTTCGTGAAACGAAAGTTTTTTAATGTATACCTACTTAAAAAGTTATGACGCATTAGTAATTGAGAGTCATTTTAATTAATCTAAGAGTTGGAACCCTTTGATGAAGAGATAATTTTGAGGATTCATAGGACAGGGCACAGCTTTCCTGAAAAGCGTCTGTACTTAAAGTGGCTTAATATCCTAGAGCAAATTGCAAATTTCAATGCACCATGCTTTGAAATTTTTCAAGGGTTATTAAAAAAAGTTACTGTTCCGTTCATTTTGGCCGCGTAGGTATTTCACTTTTCTATGCGACAGCAGAATTTGTTTTAGATTAGCAACGAAAAATTTCTACGCTGCGGGGTCTTGAATCATGTGCTGAATTCATGGGTACAGTTTGTGCGTCGATGTGATTCCACCCTGTATAATGTAAGTACACGCATGAATCCATTTAGTTTTATCTGGAAATACTATAAGTATTGAAATATTAAATATTCCTCGCTTCATGGTTGTTTTTTTTTTTGTAGTAGGGGTTTTATAGTTTCAAATTACGGCGCTTGTTTTCAAAGTGAATTTATTCTAATTACGTTTTCCAATCTTTTCTTTATTAGAAATCTGTGTATGTATTAAATTTTAGTGCGAGGGTTTATATTCATGGAAATATTTACTATTTTTTTTTGATTGGATTAAGTTCCTTTCGAACTATTGGTTTAGTGATTACACAAGAATTTCAATATCATTTGTTGAAGCTAATTAATGTGAATGTACGCTTGTAGCGGTATCTACAACGCCACATGCGAACAACGCGTCATACTGACGTCACGCAAATCCTGCATCTCGCAAGCAGAGTTTACCGCGCAGTTAGCGTAGATACAATTTCCCAACATCAATCGTTGGGCAATTGCCCGCCAGACACAACACCCGTCTGGTCGGAGGATCCTCCCTTTTCTATGGAGGATGAGTGAACTTTACACCCTGTTCCTCATACCTCCAAACTGGTGACCCCGAGTATGAACGTCAGCGCAGCCTTCGTGCAAACACTTCAGCGTGACGTCATCATCATTACTCCCGCAAGCTTCAGCGGCGAGTCACCCAGCCAGCCAGCATCCACGGCTTCAACGGGTATCCTGACCACCAGCATGCAGCGTCCGCGCATACCTGGTCATCACCCTCAGCCTCATCAGCAACCTTGGCACAGCACACTGCACCTTCGGCCGGTCAACAAGCAGAGTACCCTCTCCTGGTCGACGCAGCAGCCAGCCTCAACCCGGCGCTGTACGACATCCGACGCACTGGAGTATAACGCAGCGCCACCCCGACTCACTGGGGACATCACCGCAGACAGTTCCGACTCACCGTGAACTATGCGGCAACCGGTTCCGACTCACTGGAACCTCAGCTGGCCTGGCAAGCATCGCAAGATACAAGACTCAGCCCACTATCGACCTCCGGTCTCCGGAGGGGAGTGATGTAGCGGTATCTACAACGCCACATGCGAACAACGCGTCATACTGACGTCACGCAAATCCTGCATCTCGCAAGCAGAGTTTACCGCGCAGTTAGCGTAGATACAATTTCCCAACATCAATCGTTGGGCAATTGCCCGCCAGACACAACACCCGTCTGGTCGGAGGATCCTCCCTTTTCAATGGAGGTTGAGTGAACTTTACACCCTGTTCCTCATGCCTCCAAACGCTTAAAGTTATTTTGCTTAGGGCTGATTTTACCAAACTCTTTTATCCGTGAAATAAAATGGACGTCAGTTCTAGTATGGAAAAACTGTCAAAAATTCAAAATTTATTCCAGGATATGACTTATTCTAGGTATAAAAGTTAGATAAAATTCAATCTCATAATGATATCAATTGTAGGATTTCGTATAAAACTATGCTACTTTTTATAAAAAACAAACTAAGTCTTGAGCAAGTGTGGTGGTTAGTGATCAATGCTCATGCCATTGTGACTGTTCCTAAATTACCCTAGGCTGATAAAATTTTCGTTTTTCCTAATTATCTGGAAATTTCAGTAAAATAGGTCAGGTCCCCTTGCGAGGAGAGCAGCACCCCTCCGCCGTGCTGCTCTGTAGGGTTCGGCTCCAGACTGGTCACCCTTCCACGGACATAGATTAAATGAATTCCAAATATGAAGAAGTCCGATGCCTTGTCTCATCAATAGACCAAGGAAAGGATTGAAAGAAATGTTAAATAAAACTTAGGAATTCATAGTTATGAACATAGATTGAATGTGGTTTTAGAAAGCTAGTAATCATAGAGGGATTCAAAGTATATTATTATTGTTAAATTGTGAGTAACCCATACGCTAGCGTAATAGGTATTTGATCAGTCATTACTCACACGATACCTCACATCTATACTCGGAGCACTCAGAGCAAACACTTCCATATAGTGACGCAAGCGGCTTTTCAGCGGCATTGTGTCGACATCATGCTCATAAGGAGACATGGTCCCTAGCAGTTCTTTCGAACTGATAAACGTGACGAAGCGGCTTTTCCTGCGGCAACCAAGCGACTGTCCTTGTCTGACTATGGAGCGGCTAGTTCCAGCGGCATTGCGTCGGCATCATGCTCATAAGGAGACATGGTCCCTATCAGTCCTTGGACTGAATATTAGATAGTAGATGTGGTCACCCAAGCCCCTGGAAGTTTACCCTTTGCACAACAAGCATACCTGCAAGACACGTGTTCATGTCAGTCTGACCGAATTATTGGTCTGAGATAAAGAATACAACATTCAAGAATTAATTAATTAAGATTCGAAACTCGAGAACCATCATTTAATAGAGTTTTGAATAACCTCTCTTAAGGCACTATTATTGGCCGGAGGCAATAACACAGCGTTCAGGAATTGTAGTACTAGGATTTACTAGATAATAGAGCAGAGTCAAAAATTAAGAATTATTGATTAATATATTCATGGATCAACTCTCTTGAAGGTCTATAGACAGCCCCAAAGCCCCTTCACCACTTCCTAGTGTTTTAAGCTGGGGAGAAGAAGTGGCGCAACAAACTCCCCAGCAACACCTCTCTGTCTGATTAGTTATAAGAACTTTAATAACTCTATCAGCCTAGGATAATTATTATAAATAAGGACTCACCCGGTCGCACCAACACACACACACACACACATAATACGCTAAATATTACATTAGTCTAATCTGAGCTTCGACCTTTCCGTATTTAACTTATTCAATACTAATCGCTTTCTTACGACAGCTAACGCACGTGGACATGGCCTCTTGGCTTGGCGTTTGCCAAATCTCCTAATATAACTAGCGTGGGCTCGGAAGCCCGTATCCTAAAGCGGTTCGACCCCGACTGCCCTCTGCCGCGTCTCAAAACTAAGTGCCCCTAGTTATTACATCAGCCTCCTTACAATCCCTAAAAATCGCCACGTGCAGGCGCTGAGGTATCTACAGTTTTTGGAAACGAGGACCCACGCCGCCCTTTGTTTATTTCTTAATTGTTTGAGGTTCCATTCCTTCAGCCTACGAACCCAACTAATGGTTTCCATATGTGAGTGCCAGCATTGTCTCTTAAAATTAGAAATCGGATATTTCACAAGATTCTTTGAAATTCGTAGAATTATTACATTCGAACCGTCCACCGCTTATTAGCTCTTTATTGTTTGCCATTAAGTATGAATGGGCTGGGTTTCTAAAAAGGTTCAGTATTGTTTTACAGTTTAAAATAAATAGAATATTTTGTTATTGATTAGGGTAACATGTCGAGCTGTCAGGTCATAAAATTGAGATTTAATGCGTTTCTAAGACGGCCGATATCGTGGGACCGTGTTAAGATAAGAATTTAGAATAACGTATTTTGTTAATAAATTAGGAGTAAGTGACAGTCACATTCCCCCCTCTGAAAATCAGACGCGTGACGCAGTACAGCGTATGAGCTTTCACAATATGATGAACTATGCCTTTCCTTGAAAGTGTCACAGATCATATACCTATACTTATTTGATGATTTTATCTAATCAAATACCTACCAGAATATTATAAGTATTCTAGTATCAATCCTACAAGATCCCAATAAGATGCAATGTCTGCTATAATGTAATTTGGTTTCGCAGAAGCATCTTCGACTAAGACTCTTATAATTGCTCTATAATATTTGAACCATTACTGTTCTTGCAAATACACTTTCCAAGATAATTTAAATAACATTACCGCGCCTCAGTTAAGCTCTGTAATCCCGTGCATGCTTATTATTTAGTTTTACATACCAGGGACTCTTTTAAGAGTATTTATGCTATTCAGCAACGCTACCTACGGCGCTCCCTCGTTCTAAACTCAGCCTGTCGCAGTTGCCGCTGGACAGAGGTCTCTCCTTATGCACCTCAATGCAGAGTCAGCTTAATCAGCTCCCCGCAATCGTACCCAGGAGTAGCTGAAATAGTCCGCACATAAACATATTAGATTTGATTCCAATTAGACGCCCCCCTCTGATCCTAAGAGGTTAGAGCAGTTTTGAATTCTAATAAGAGTTGGGAAGTTATACTGATTAGAAGATATAAGCATCCTAGACTGTGCAACCAATTTTTGGCTTACTAGCACACAATGTCGTTAACTATTCCTTCAGATTATGAAGGTATTGACAAGTACATTCTATGGTATTTGAACCGATAACTATAGTACCTACCATTGCCCTAAAACATAAATCTACAATATCTCACGAGATAACAAAAATCATACCACGTAACTACGGGTAACTGAAGTGTGTAATAAAAGTGAAACTTAGCTTTGTAACAGGAGCCAAGCCACCCATGGCTACTGCTGTTGAAGTCAGCCGATGTCAGCCTATTTAGAAGGAACTTCTAACCAAGCGCAACTCACAAAGCAACGGTTTAGATGTAGCGTAGTCGCAGCCGAGTGAAGTCTTAAATATCCTGGAATTTAAAATAAGGCCAAACGAGTATCTATTCAATTATACGACATACGTCCCTGACTGCAGAGATGGAAAGATTCATGTTTACTTTTTATGACGTTAGTCAATGTGCCTTCTTGGTAAATTAATTGTCATTATATAAGCTTCGCGCTTTGTAGGTCTTACTCGCTAATAATATTAGATTTACCCGTAATAAGGGTGTGTCTTATACCTAAACTCATTCCACATACACACACAAAATGCAACCATATTTGCAAACTCACAAACACATTTTCATATTCACATACTGTCAGACACTCAACTCACATTTGCAGAGGGTCGAACCTATTACTACAGGTATTCACATATTGTTAATTACTAAACTCACGTTTGCAGGGAGTTGAACCTATTAATACAGATAGACATGCTGCCAGATACTAAACTCTCGTTTGCAGAGAGTCGAACCTATTATTTCAGTAGCACACGCACCCAAGCAACAATCGCAACATTACCTATAGTAGCGTCTTAACCAAAACCCTACCATTGTTGCGGGAATTGAACCCACAAGCCGTGACACAGGAATTCCAAAAATCATAAAAACAATACATCTTACGGGAATCGAACCCAATATATAATAATCAAACGCTTATAAACAAAGAATATCAGGTGGCAATCGGGCCCATTACGAGTACTTACAGAATTCAATCATCATTATCAAACCTTGACTTAATTAAACATAAGTTATTGTATCAACCAATAACATTAGACGGGATTCGAACCCGAGACCCATGACAGTGGAATTTAAGCATATCAGCAATTAAATCATGCGGGGATTGAACCCGCTACCAATAGTTGAAGAATACCACTACTATTATCAACCGTAACTTACACACAAGTATTGTAACCGCTTTAACGCTTGCCGTCGCTAATAATTAATAGACCCATAAAATTACGTTGTGTTATTGCTTACGTTTTGTGTTATTTCTGTATACATACGTTGCGTTATTTTCGTAGTAACCCATATTTTGTTCTTTCTCGTTGCACTGAAGTGAATCAGTGCATTTAATGACGAGAATCCTGGTCACGGCACCACATGTGACTGTTCCTAAATTACCCTAGGCTGATAAAATTTTCGTTTTTCCTAATTATCTGGAAATTTCAGTAAAATAGGTCAGGTCCCCTTGCGAGGAGAGCAGCACCCCTCCGCCGTGCTGCTCTGTAGGGTTCGGCTCCAGACTGGTCACCCTTCCACCGACATAGATTAAATGAATTCCAAATATGAAGAAGTCCGATGCCTTGTCTCATCAATAGACCAAGGAAAGGATTGAAAGAAATGTTAAATAAAACTTAGGAATTCATAGTTATGAACATAGATTGAATGTGGTTTTAGAAAGCTAGTAATCATAGAGGGATTCAAAGTATATTATTATTGTTAAATTGTGAGTAACCCATACGCTAGCGTAATAGGTATTTGATCAGTCATTACTCACACGATACCTCACATCTATACTCGGAGCACTCAGAGCAAACACTTCCATATAGTGACGCAAGCGGCTTTTCAGCGGCATTGTGTCGACATCATGCTCATAAGGAGACATGGTCCCTAGCAGTTCTTTCGAACTGATAAACGTGACGAAGCGGCTTTTCCTGCGGCAACCAAGCGACTGTCCTTGTCTGACTATGGAGCGGCTAGTTCCAGCGGCATTGCGTCGGCATCATGCTCATAAGGAGACATGGTCCCTATCAGTCCTTGGACTGAATATTAGATAGTAGATGTGGTCACCCAAGCCCCTGGAAGTTTACCCTTTGCACAACAAGCATACCTGCAAGACACGTGTTCATGTCAGTCTGACCGAATTATTGGTCTGAGATAAAGAATACAACATTCAAGAATTAATTAATTAAGATTCGAAACTCGAGAACCATCATTTAATAGAGTTTTGAATAACCTCTCTTAAGGCACTATTATTGGCCGGAGGCAATAACACAGCGTTCAGGAATTGTAGTACTAGGATTTACTAGATAATAGAGCAGAGTCAAAAATTAAGAATTATTGATTAATAGATTCATGGATCAACTCTCTTGAAGGTCTATAGACAGCCCCAAAGCCCCTTCACCACTTCCTAGTGTTTTAAGCTGGGGAGAAGAAGTGGCGCAACAAACTCCCCAGCAACACCTCTCTGTCTGATTAGTTATAAGAACTTTAATAACTCTATCAGCCTAGGATAATTATTATAAATAAGGACTCACCCGGTCGCACCAACACACACACACACACACACACATAATACGCTAAATATTACATTAGTCTAATCTGAGCTTCGACCTTTCCGTATTTAACTTATTCAATACTAATCGCTTTCTTACGACAGCTAACGCACGTGGACATGGCCTCTTGGCTTGGCGTTTGCCAAATCTCCTAATATAACTAGCGTGGGCTCGGAAGCCCGTATCCTAAAGCGGTTCGACCCCGACTGCCCTCTGCCGCGTCTCAAAACTAAGTGCCCCTAGTTATTACATCAGCCTCCTTACAATCCCTAAAAATCGCCACGTGCAGGCGCTGAGGTATCTACAGTTTTTGGAAACGAGGACCCACGCCGCCCTTTGTTTATTTCTTAATTGTTTGAGGTTCCATTCCTTCAGCCTACGAACCCAACTAATGGTTTCCATATGTGAGTGCCAGCATTGTCTCTTAAAATTAGAAATCGGATATTTCACAAGATTCTTTGAAATTCGTAGAATTATTACATTCGAACCGTCCACCGCTTATTAGCTCTTTATTGTTTGCCATTAAGTATGAATGGGCTGGGTTTCTAAAAAGGTTCAGTATTGTTTTACAGTTTAAAATAAATAGAATATTTTGTTATTGATTAGGGTAACATGTCGAGCTGTCAGGTCATAAAATTGAGATTTAATGCGTTTCTAAGACGGCCGATATCGTGGGACCGTGTTAAGATAAGAATTTAGAATAACGTATTTTGTTAATAAATTAGGAGTAAGTGACAGTCACACCATCTCTGTATAAGAAAAAGCAAAGGTAAATTATTATTACTTTAAACACATTTTTATTGATAATCCTATTTTGTGTCCATTTTATTTCTTTCCGTTCCCTGTTTTTCTTGCCTGGACTTGACTGATTATTGAATCAAGGCTTGGCTTCAATAATAACAGTGGACACAAAGTCCGTTAATAAAATTTTGGAAAAACTAAACAAAGCATAATTTCCAATCACAGTTTCCTTTCATTTCCCTAATTAATTAATTATGATTCCACTTCAAACATCGATAAATTAATATTTGCATACAATACAAACAATCATCTGTTCTTGATTACATCCTCATTTTGAAATAGTATTGTAATTAGCCAGGAAATGGTTATGAAGATCGTTTTATTAACGCTGTGTGCATTTTGTTGGGATAACAGATATTGGACGAATAGGTTTTGTATTAGTTATTGCAAGTTTCTACATGTTTCGTTCTGTATCATCATCATCGTCATATTTCATCTGCGTATCACGCTCTGCGGGGTATAGGCCTGCCAAACTTTGACGATGTTGTCACGGTTGGCTGCTGCGCTGCATGTCGCTGGTTCGATTGTCGCACGGAACAAATATTTGTATGACCTACAAGTCCGGGTCTGGCTGTTAGTGTATGTGAGTTTAAATGTTTGTAAACGCACCCACGATACAGGAGAAAATTCTAGTGTGGGGCAAAGCTTTTTTATTAAAAATGAAAGTGCTTTTCGCGGCTTTATGATAAAAATAATGAACATAATTAATGGTACCTACAGTTGTTCATTCTTCTCTAGTGTCGACGAAAGTTGTTAAAGACAATGGTCATTCCGGGGGCTCGACGCCATAAGTGGCGAGACTGAATTTGTCGCTACTACCTTGTGGACTGGTTAATATATTTGCGTTGCATTATTAACGCAAATATATTAACATATATATACCTATATATGTACATATATTAATATATTATCATCTTTATTTCACGTAAATACTTATAAATTACAATTTAAAAATATTTTATAAACAAAAAGATAAAAAAATCATTTAAAAATATAAAAAATAGTAGCCCACCGGTATCGGAAACAAGGTCCAAGCTACCGGCGGTCAGGGCCCCAGAGAGAGGAACTTCATGACAATGCGAGCCGTATCCAGAAGTACCGCTTTTTGAATCAAACCCTTGATCCAGTAGCCCAACGAGAGCTTCCTCAGGTTGGTTGTTGGTCGAGACTCTTGGCTGTTACGACTATCGGCACAATGATCGCTGAGTCCACATGCCACATGTCGACAACCTGGCGAGCCAAGCCAAGATACTTGATTTGTTTATCTTTCTCGGCTTTCACGGGGAGTTCCTCATCATGCGGGACGGTATTGTATTATCATTATTATTATACTGCATTATTATTTTCATCAAGTTCACGGCGATTCAAGAGAAGATGTAGCTAAGTTTGTGGTGGCATCTACATCGCCACATGCAAACTACGCATCTTAGGTACTGTGCGTGCTATGCCACGCAAAATCATGCATCGCGCAAGCAGAGTTTACCGCGTGACTAGCACATATACAACGCCCTGACATCGTCGGGCAGTAGCCCACCAGACACAACACCTATCGGGTTGGAAGATCCTTCCTTTTCTATAGAGGATCAGTGAACTTTACACCCTGTTCCTCATACCTCTATAAGTAACAGCAAGCCGTACGTCTCAGTGGTAACAAAACCAGTATAAGTTTCTCTCTTATTCTATTCAAACTCCGAACACCTCTAAGTTAGCTCAAAGTCAAAGTGTTGACTGGTGTGCGGTCACCTGTGCAAGCGGATATTATGATTGGTATGGCTCTTAATAACTTAAGAACAGTTGTCAAACTCTCTGTATTATTTTAATTGCGTAACACACTATCAGTGGCTTTCATTTTGATAGTTCAACATCATTAATTGCGTCATTTACGTTGGAAAGTAAACAAATTTTTCGAACATATGAAGCAATGTATTAGCAATATCTTTCAAAATGATTCAGATTCAGATTGATATTTAGAACCAAAGGGCTCAGGAACAAAATTACACCCATAGCTTGTCTTGAGAAGATTGCAATCGTGATAATTGCTATAAAATGTAATTCATTCCTTATCATTGTATCTACGGTTGAACAGTTTTAAATGGGTGCGCCTATTGACAAAGGCATAGGGCCAACATTTCTACCTAGTTGCATAGTCTCGTGATACAGGCATTTGTGGTCAACCGTTCGATTGGTAAATGTTAATTTATATCGCCATGCACTTTCAATTTATTGTCTCGATGATTTTGTAATAGATTAGCTTCGATAGAAAATAGTATTGCACAAATTTCAAACATAGTATTTAGTTAAATTACTCGTTTAAGTGTGTGTATTTGGGTTTGTCAGGACTACTTTAAGGTCGGTCCAAGATAACGTCCACTAGTATTGTGACAATCTGACAAAGAGGACTATGAACTATCATAGTCCTCTTTGTCAGATTGTCAGTAAAAGTCGGTGGAGACACTAGTCTCCACCGACTTTTACTCCTATTTCTTCACTGTGCATGCGGTTCGGATGTGGAACTCACTTCCCCCTGATTGCCAAACTGTTGGAGTTTTATGAAGAGTGAAAGAACACTATCTTTCCTCTTCGTCATAGTTGCGTGTGTATTCATTATTTTGTTTAGGTACATTATAATCATTAATAATAGTGTAATTTATTTTAGAAGTGTATGTACTAATATTAGATATTTATTTTATTTTCATGTTTATACGAATTGTTTTTGATTTTATGTATTTTATTTTCTCTTTAACTCTTACACACGCTGTCTACACCTCTTTATCTACTTTCCTATCGCAGGTGTGCTAGGAGAGTATTCTTTAGAAATAAAGATCATCTTTGTACCTACCACCTTTGTACCTTTTCTGTTCTTTTCTTCTTGCCTGTTAATACATATATTTGTGTACATAAATCCTACCAATATTATAAACACGAAAGTTTGTATGGTTCGATGGATGTTTGTTACTCTTTCACGCCAAAACTACCTAAATACTAGTTACTTAAAAACGAAATTTGGCACACAGATAGTTTATAATCAGGATTAACACATAGGATACTTTTTATCCTAATACTCCCATGGGATCGAAACTTATGCAAGTAAAACCGTGGGGTGCAGCTAGTGGTTAAATAAATTTAACTTTTGAGATTAGATCAAATAAAAAATAACCTTATACTATTGTTGGGTAAACTGCCACTAGCTAGACAATAGAAGGTCATATTGAATAATAAAGGAATTTCAGTTGAATCTTAGGAAGTTCAAGGAAGACAGAATAATTGATTTGGCAAGCCCAAATAATTGCCCAGAATAATTCTTCACAAACACAAGCCGACATCTAACTGTAATGAGTAGATATTAAAGAATTACCAAGCGCAAAAGAAACATTTCACCAGCCACTAGGCCATCACTAAGGTTGACCTTGATTTGCCGATGTGTATTATACAACTCTTGCGAGTTGCCTAGCAACAGATTATTAACAAAATTTTCTAACGCCGAACTTGACTGAAAACCACAGATATTGTCATTTCGAAGCTTTCGAGTTGCCTCTTTAGAAATTAATGGTAAAACAAGAGTGGTTGCTTAGGGATCTGCGTTTCTAAACTTGGCGTTAGTGAAAACGGGCACTAAATTTTAATTAAGAATTTGAGTCAATTTTCCCGTTATGGAACAACAAACTGAATGCCATACTTAACAAAGTTCAAATTCCATCGCAACCAAAATCTTATAAGCACCTTTTTGTTACAAATGGTTAATCAAAAATCAACTTACAATACATTTCACTAAAACAGAATAACTCATTAAGTGGCGGTGGAATGTAAATTATCTGAGATTACGAATACTGCTGTAGTTTCATTTGATATAGAACAGTGTTTTTCAACCTTTTTCATGGCGTGGCCCCCTTAGTACGGAAAATATTTCGCGACCCCCTTCCCTCCGCTGCTTCTAACTTGAGATTCAAGTCTGTCACCTTGGGTACGTTTTGATTAAACAGAAAAATAGAATTCCCACAATCAACCACTGAAGCTCTGAGGTATTTGATGCCACTTGGAACCTCCTATAATTTTAAAGAAACGGCGGCGGCCCCATTAAAGAGGCTTGGCGATCCCCTAGGGGGTCACGACCCACACGTTGAAAAACACTGCTATAGAACTTACTTTAAAACAAAACACTATTGGGCAAAGAGACTCGTACAATGCAATATTGTAAAAGTTTTTCACTTAGTGACTGTCTCATTGTTGTATATGTACTCGTATCTTTGTACCTGGGAATTAGTTTCACTAGATCTGATGCAGTATTGTGCATTTCCGAATGTGTTTAGGTTTTTGTGCACTTGTGTGGAAAAATGAGATAATAATTATATAGTTGTTGCTTCAACGTTGTGTTCCGTAGTAATTTGTTTGTTATTTTTTGGTGCAAAGTGAGAAGCGGAGTAATTGCGTGACACAGTGACAGTAGGAATGGCGTTCATTTTGACAGTTCTACAACATAAAATCAAGTCAGTCAAATAATCCTTTTGCCTAAGCTTTCCCCAACTGTCAGACGGCTTCCAGTTTAGCCGGATGCAGCTGAATACCAGTATTTTACATGGATCGACTGCCTAACTAACCTCCACAGCCCAGTTACTGGGTAATACGATACCCCTTGGCAAGACTGGTTGTCAGACTTTCAGGCTTCGTAACCACTGTCAAAGATCTACGAATAGCAGCCGGGACCACCACTGAGGCACGGAGGGGTCTCGGCATGTAAAAATGGTCACTCATCCATGGACCGACCGCGGCAATTGTAGCAGATCGACCCATGCGGCTGTTATTACTCAGACACCAGCCGATAAAAAATTATCAAAGCAATCAATCATTTAAAGTAATTATAATATAATAGTATTATAATTATCTTAAAAGATTAATTGCTAATGTAATTATTTAAAATCGGAAATTTCTCGACGCCATTCAGAATCGCGTTAAACAATATCCTCCCACATAGAAGACTGCTTATTATCAAGAATACCAGACCAATATATCTAAGATTGCCTGTATTCCGATATTGAATAGGTAATATTATGACTGGCTGCATAGATGCATTATTATAGGTACATATTGTTAGTTTCTTCCGAAGATAAAATTGATTTTGAAATAGTCAAAATACCTTGTACCTACCATTGCAAACAGACCCAGTATCTACTTCGCTGATTTACCCGAAGGTAAAGGCAGAGTTGTATACGACACGGTTTCTTTACGGTACGGCAACCGCGCCGTAGAACAATCGTGTGTGTTTGTATATGCCCTTACGGCGACGGCGACTTGCGTAGTGCCACCGTGTCTGTCAACAAACGTCCATCGTGATACATGGGTAGCGGGATCGTTCGGGTAGCGGGATCGTCCGAAAGGGTTACCGCTGCCCTGGAACATAGAGGGCTAAGGAAGGAACACGGGTGGGTTTTAGTCAGTAAGAGTCTGACACTCCCTTCCACTCCACCCAGAGCGGGAGGGGTCATTTGATGATTTCCCATCCACAAAAAAAAAAAAAACATGATACTTATAGCACTGACTAACGTGCCTACACGCAGCGTATAAAACGTGCCGTGGAAAAAACGTGTCCGTCAACAAGCTTCCATAGTGATCCATACAACACTGACGACCGTGCCTACACACTGCGGTTAATCGTAATTTTTCATGGCAAAACCGTGTTTTTCTCGACAAGAAAATGTTAAACTATGAAAAACAGGTTTGGAATAAAAACAAAAGAGGCAGCAGCGGCTAGCAAACAGTTAAGAAAAATCGTGTGAGCTTGTATGTGATACGGCGACGGCCCCGTGTCTATCAACAGGCGTCTATCTATAGTGATCCATACAACACTGACCGTGCCTACACACGAAGAATCAGCCGTAGTATATACGGCAAGAAAAACGTGTGTGTGTACAAAGGACCTTAGGCCAATGAAGCCGAAGATGCCTTACAGAAACGTGTCACATACAAAGTCATACGTTTTTTCTACGGCGCGGTTAACACGCCTTTAAGTAAAGAAACCGTGCCGTGTGCCAAGCGCCTTACTGTTTGCTATGGTCTAACTGCAATCAACGATTTGTCATTGATTCAATATTTACGTACGGTATTCTAAGAACGACATTGTCTTTATTGATACTACATATTTCCCGCGCATCTTAGATAATGAGTGAAATGGTTTACTTGTCTAGTTATTGTGTCATTACTTGTGCTAGATTACAATCTTTCTCTTCTATTGTTGGGTCGTGATTTCTACAGATTATCCGTTTTTCACTTTCGATTGTAGTGATTTATTGAATGATTAGTAGATTCATAGATAGCATACAAGGTGAAGACAACATCATCACCTGCCCGGCGTTTTCCTAACTATGTTGGGGTCGGCTTAGATAGGCAGTCGCTCCATGTAAAATACTGGTATTCAGCTGCATCCGGTTAGACTGGAAGTCGACCCCAAAAAAGTTGGGTAAAGGCTAGGCAGATGATTATGATGATGACATCTATCGCACCCGCACTGGGCCCGCGTGGTGGATAATGGCCCACTCCCTCTCACTGAGAGGAAGCCTGTGTCCCAGCAGTGGGGATATAGGCTGATAATAAACTCTGCCTATATCTTTGACCAATACAGGCGTGATATGGTATTACGTTAACAACTATTGTATTTTTTTAATATTCTGTTGATTTGGAGAATTGATCGTTGCCTTGGAAACGGTAAGTGACCACGATCAATGATCAAGGTCATTGTCAACAAAGATTATTGTCTGATGAAGCAATTTTTGTTGACGGTTAAATTACCGTTTTTTTGCAATGTCAATTTCTCACTTTAGAGTTAAAAATTTGCATGTCATGCAACTTAACGCCGGAATAATCGAAATTTCATGAATTATATCGAGAGTAGATTTTGATACTTTAAAGTTGAAATTATTAATAACTAGCAGCGCTCCACGGATTCACCCGTACAAGTTTCGGTCCCGTGGGAACATCGGGATAAAAAGTATCCTATGTGTTAATCCTGGTTATAAACTATCTGCGTGCCAAAATTCATCCTAATCTGTTTAGTAGTTTTTAGTAACAAACATCCATCCATCCTCAAACTTTCGCGTTTATAATCCTACTAATATTATAAATGCAAAAGTTTGTATGGGTGGATGGATGGATGTTTGTTACTCTTACACACCAAAACTACAAAACGGTTTTGGATGAGATTTGGTACACATATAGTTTATAACCAGGATTAACACATAGGATACTTTTTATTCCGATATTCCCACGGGATCGAAACTTATTTGGCGCTGCTAGTCCTGGTTATAAACTATTTGCGTGCCAAAATTTATCCTAATTTATTCAGTAGTTTTTGCGTGTAAGAGTAACAAACATCTATCCTCAAACTTTCGCGTTTATAATATTATAGTAGTATAGGAAGTAGGATTGACGCAGTGTTTGAGGCTTTTGCGCTGTATGTAGCAGATCTAGCACGAAAAAAAATCAATTTCAATTCAATTCAATTCTCAATTCTTTATTGCGTACCAAAATGTATATATATACATAGTTAGTAGGAAATAATTAAATTAGTCACAATTATGGACCCTGTCGGGCACAGCATAGATCAAGTAGGAGAGAGGAGGAGGAACGCTGGGTTTTTTTTTTCATTTTTTTTTTATTCTGGATTTTTTTTAGTTAGCAAGTTATATTGTTTTATTATTACAGAATTAAATTTAATTATATACATTATTTATTTAAAATATCGTAAAAAAAAGTATTATTATTTTTATTCATTACGTAATTAATATTTATGATCACTAAGGTAAGTTATTTATTGGACGCTTCATATTAAGTTAATTATTAGACGCTTCTATTATGTGTATGGTATACACAGTGGATCTGCGAGTTTGTTTCTTGCATGTGAGATTTCGCTCTTTTAAAACGTATCTATAATACCTACTTATGTAAGTAACAATTTTTTTAATATATGAAGCAATGGATTAGCAATAAAATAAATATACCAAAATAAATGTCTTGAAACTTGGTCTTATTCAAGATTGTGTTAAAAATATAAAAATAAAACAAGCCAACATTTTATTTATTACCACGATAATGGGTCATTATGACCTAGATTACAGGCCTGACTTTGTAAAAAAAGCTCTCAGTTCAAAGTTTTGAATATTAAGTTCCCCGTGATGAATAAACAAATCTGTTTACTTGAAACTTAGTTAGGGCATTAGGGTCGCGTTCCAGATTTTTTTCTTCGAGAGTCAAGAAGATAAATACGTTCTTTTAAGATCATAGTATCACGCCTGTTATCCTTGAAGGGTTAGGCAGAAGTGTACTTTGATACTCCCACATTTCGCCAGTTATGTACATAATCATATTATAATCAGCCTATAATGTTCCCACTGCTGGGACACAGGCCTCCTCTCTGTGAGAGGGAGTGTGCTGTAATCTACCACGCGGGCCCATTGCGGGTGAGACGACACATGTCTTTGAATTTTTGGTTCTAGGACATGCTGGTTTCCTCACAATGTTTTCCTGCACCGTTTTGAGAGCAGCGGTGATGAAATAATTGACCCAAAGTAAAGCGTCTGTCTGGGTTCGAACCTACGACCTACAACTCGTAAGTCGCTCCTTACCACAGACAACTTACAACAGATTTACTTGTGGGGTTGGCAATAAAATAAGTATTATGCTAATTATCGTCATTGCTACAATCTACTGAATTTCCACAAAAACTGTCCATTGCAACATTTCTCAAAAAGACGATAAAGATCTTGCAATTTATACCAATGCCAAATAAAATAGGTATTTGTTCCAAAAATCTAGAAACTGGTTTCTTATTTTATCACAATTCGCCCGATCCAGTTATCCGATCACGGTCGAATGCCTACAATTATCTCATTACAATGCACTAAAGTGTATGGGTTGCTACACTTTCACAAGTCTTGCTCAACGCAATTGCACTGGCGTGCATGTTTACATGTTCTTTTAATTAGTCACTTTTACGACAAAATTGGAAGGTTGCTATTTTTATAAGTATTTTGTAAAGTCCATTGTGTTTTTGGTTACTTGGGTTTTATAACATAACTGTCTGAAGGATGTTGGTTGTAAAGTTCTTAGAGTGATTGTGTTGAAATGTGGGTTTATCACAAGCCAAGCATGGGCTCTTAATGACAGGAATATCATTTTTATCGTCATGATTATCACCCGATTATCCTTTTTGGATGGGATTTAGATTAGCTTCCAGTCCAACCCGATGAACATCAATACTCAATACTAGCTAGCTGTAATCAACCACGCGAGCCTAGTGCAGATTGGCGGATGTCACATGTCTTCGTATTTTTTTGGTTCTAGGACACGACGGTATCGTCACCAATATTTTTAAAAAAGAAAGAAAAGAAGAAGTTTTTTTAGAAAGTTTAGGCTCATGTTACTTAACATATTGAAAAAATAATGTGATACCTACTGTTGTTCCACTTATGCATTATTAACGGCTTTATTTGTATTTTTTTTTTTTTTTTTTTTAATACTTTCACTAAAAAATTTCCTCTTTTTTATTGTTTATAACGCTAGTCTTAAAATTTACCAAATTGTCTCATTGTGTATCCGTGGAGAACGTGGTTGATTACACATTTGTATCATTTTTTAATCCTATCTTTTTGTAATTCTTAATGTGTAATTGTTTGTTTTCCCGAATAAATAAAATAAAATAAAATATTTTCATTCACCGTTTTGAGAGCAGTGGTAATTAAATAATTTACACAAAGTAAAGCGCTTTTTCTGGGTTCGAATCTACTTCCTACAACTCGTAAGTCTCGGCCCTTACTGCAGTATATTAATAAACATAACTGACAAAATGTGTATACTATAATACGAAGAGGTAGCCAGAAAAGTACAGTGGCGGTGGATCAATTTTCAATCATAATATTATTACTACTAAGAGCATAAAGTTAAAAAGTAGTCATCCGCCATTGCCCGCGATTGTGTTTAATACGTCACCGGCTTAACTTAAACCAATTAGGTAATCCAGACATTCTTCTGCTTAGAAAGCTTAGATTTTTACGAGTGAACGATATAAAAAGGTTTTCTAGACCGTAATACAAGCCACAGTTGAATAACCGGAGACAAAAAAAAAACAGACGTCATAAAATTCCGGTAAACTCGAGTCGAACTCCAGTTACAAATCACAATCAGATGTCTCTAAGTGTAGTGACGCAAATTACGTGACGCAAATTACGTGACACAAATTCCGCTTGAATATCCTTTAATCACCAGTTGTAAAAACATTGCCCCACATTAGGAATTACTCCTGTATCGTGGGTGCGTTCACAAACAATTAAACTCACATACACAAACAGCCAGACCCGGAACAGAACCAGAACCTGTAGGCGATACAAATATTTTGTTCCGTGCGGGAATCGAACCCGCGACACGCAGCGTAGCAGTTGATCGCTCAGCCACTGCGCCAACTGTGTCGTCAGTTATTGTTTGGTTAGACCCATAGAAATGCTTTCCAATATCTTTGGTTAGGCCAAAGAAACCAGGGCCGTCCAAAAGCGCGTTGGATTGACGGTCATCAAAGCAGGAAACACCTGGATGATAGAGGCACAGAACAGGGAAGTATGGCAGAAGAAAGGGGAGGCCTATGCCCAGAATTCCAGGCTGAAATGATGATGACTGTCCTCATGGAGGCGCTTGTGGCTAAGTAAAAACAGCTGCACGGTCGATCGGTCACGGTAAGCTATGCTTGGCGCGGTTATGCCATATTATGATTTAATACTGTCTTCATGGAGGAGCTTATGGCTAAGTGATAACAGCCGCACGGATCGATCGGTCAGGTTAAGCTACGCTTGGCGCGGTTGGTCCGTGGATGCGTGAACATCTTTATATTCATCCGTGCCTCGGAAAACACATTAGGCCGTTGGTCTCGGCTGTCATTCGTGGATTTTTGACAATCTTTACGGATCAGTCGTCGGTTAGCCTGAAAGTCTGATAACCAGTCTTACCAAGGGGTATCGTATTACCCAGCAACTGGGTTGTGGAGGTCAGATAGGCAGTCGCTCCATGTAAAATACTGGTATTCAACTGCATCCGGTTAGACTGGAAGCCGACCCCAACATAGTTGGGAAAAGGCAGATTGAGGTACCTAATGGTTTTAATGTTGTTTTTTTGTAATTTTTAATTCATTATTTATCTTGTTTCTGTGCCCTTACAGCGTCCATATTTTTTACCTAGCTTTAAGCCATTTGTATTGACTTCCGATTTATTTGACTAGAAGTCCAGGTTTCCTCACGATGTTTTTCCTTCACGGATATAAAGGATGTTCAAGATAAACTTAGAAAGTACATATGAATTGAAAAACTCTCTTACTACTTGTCCCGATTTTGACCCACGCATGGAGAGGAGAGAGGTGAGGCCTTTACCACTGGGCCGTTACTACAGTAAGGCTCGGCGCAAACGGGCCACCAACCACAGCCACTGGTAGCCAGCGACAAGCAGTTCACGCGCTTTTTCATACATTTTGTTGAAACTCCCCGCACACGTGTGGCCGGTGGTGGCTACTCGCTACAGCAGTGTCGACGACTCGCCACTTGTGGTCGCTGCGGGCCACACAAGACGTTAAAATTGTATGTACCCAATATAGACGGCGACGGCGTTGTCTACGTCGTCTGCGTATTAACAATAACGCGTGCAAACTTTCCGCGTCGGAGTCCATCGTAAAACTACGCAGCTGAGAGCGGGATATAAAATGTGGCGGCTTCTGAACACCGGTGGCTATCGCTCGCTTCTGACACTTACACAAGTGGCGGTAGCGCGCGACAGCCACCGGTGGCTGTGGTTGGTGGCCCGTTTGCGCCGAGCCTAAGGGTGCTTTACCTGTCCTGTGACGCGGGTCGCACGCATGGAGTACGTTCATATTTGTGCATGAGTTTAGTCACTGGCTACACGCACGACATTGCAGCAACAAACGCAATCTGTGTCCTGCGTGTGGCCAGGAGCGTGTAATCACCCGCACGCAGACAGGATAGTACGCATGACAGAAAAAGCGCCCTAATGAATATGAATATGAAGTTGTTTTATTGTAAAGGTGTCAGTAGGTTAGTTTGACTGCCCCGTTGGTCTCGCGGTTACAAGCGCGGCTGCTGTGCATGGGGTCCTGGGTTCGATTCCCGGATCGGACAAAGTGTTATTGGGTTTTTCCAGTAGTAATGTCTCAGTAGCAGCCCGGAGTTTAGAAGTTGGTGGTGTGATACCCTCGTGCCTCATAAAGCACGTAAAGCCGTTGGCCCTGCGCCAGATCTCTCCCCGGTCGTGTCGGATTCCCGTCCCATCGGACTATGAGAGTAAAGGAACAGAGAGTGCACCTATGTTTACACACACACTTGTGCACTATAATATCTCCTGCGTACCTGTCTAATCTTCGTTGAGATTGGCCACTGCACTGTGACCGAAATCGGTCAGGGGATTATTATTATTATTATGTACTGTACGTTTCTAAGAAGAAAAAAGTCTGTGCCCTACAGTGCGACAGTAAATATTATTGGCACAAAGAGAAAATCTGGTACATCAAGGTTAGGAGTGGTCGAATGAGAAATCGTTCTACTCTAATTGCTAGTCATGTACAAACTTTGTTCACAAAAGGGCTGACTTAGTAATTAGTGGAATCCTAGTACTTTTGTTAGGGCATGTACGTACGTATGTTCTGAGTAATGAAGAAGGGTTTGTTCTTGTTGAATTTGGTACAGAACATGGTCACATTACTTTGGTTCGTTATTTTGGTTTATGAGTTTGTATGTTATTTAGTTGTTCCATTAGAAATTTCTTCGTAATAGCCCGGAGTTTGGAAGTCGGTGGTGTGATACCCCTGAAAGCATGTTGAGGCGATGGTCTTGCGCCTGATTTTTCTCCTGTCGTGCCGTTGCCGTCCTATCGGACTGTGAGAGCAAGGGAAGAAAGAGTTCACCTGTGTCTGCGCACACACTTGTGCACTATAATACTACACCCCTGCGCCTAGTATCCGCTAAGATTGGTGGCCATGGCAGAAATTTTGTCTGGAGAACAATTTTTTTATTATGAGTTCGTATGAAAAAAAAAATGGAGATGAATTTAAAATCTTTTGATAAAATTCATAATCATCATCATTTCAGCCGAAAGACATCCACTTCTGGAGATAGTAAGTGGAGGTGTTAGGGGAGCCAAGCACCTCCACTTCAACCAGTTTTGTGCTTCTCGCACATCTCGGTTTGTGCGGCCTTCACAAGTTCATCGGTCCAACTTGTGGAAAGCCTTCCAACGCTACGTCTTCCGGTGGCAGTGGGCAGGGCACATTGCTCGTAGAACAGATGACTGATGGGGCCGAAAGGTTCTGCAGTGGCGACCACGTATCGGATAAAATTCATACTAATATTATAAATGCGAAAGTAACTCTGTCTGCTTGTCAGTTTGACTGTCTGTTGCCTTTTCACGCTTTAACGGCTCAACGGATTTGGATCAGGCACACGGACAGACCATTACCTGGGTTAGGACAGAAGATACTTTTTGCCCACGTAGCGCGTTACCGTGGGATAAATTTTCGACCTCCACGTGGGTAAAGCCGCGGGTAAACGTTAGCGTGCAATAATTTTAAACAGTGGTATTCCACTGTTTAAAGTGGTAATTTCTGCGACTTACGAGTTATAGGTCGTAGGTTCGTACCTAGAGAAGCGTTTTTCTTTGTGAAAATTATTCATCAGCACTGCTCTCAAAAAGGTGTAGGAAAACATCGTGAGGAAACCTGCATGTCCTAGAATCAAAATTCGAAGACATGTGATATCTACCAACCCGCGTGGTGGATTACGGTTCACTATTTCTTATCAAGAGGACGCCTGTGTCCCAGAAGTGGGAAAGCTATAGACTGATTATGCAATAATTTTAAAAACCATTTTATAAAACTATTTTAGAAAACTATTTAAGAGTATAGCCACCTTGAAACAGTTTATATTCGGCGGAACTAATGCCCGTTACAAGACTAATCACTATGAGCAATGATAATGGATATAAATAATTCTGAAGCCGGAAGCTTGTTCTTATTTCTATGTAGTCAAAATTTATAAAAACAGTCCCCAAAACACCCTCAGTACACCACTTCCTAGTATTTTGGCTAAGAAGAAGTGGCGCCAGAGCCATGGAGCAAATAAATCCCAAGAACCAGAGATTCATTATTAGCTACAGTCAGGGACATCAATTGTGTGTCGAATTGACAAAAAAAAGATCAATCTGCCGAGCCTTTTCCCAACTATGTTGGGGTCGGCTTCCATTCTAACCGGATGCAGTTGAGTGCCAGTTTTTTACATCGAGCGACTACCTATCTAACCTCCACAACTCAGTTACTGTCAATTAACATGATACGTTTTGGTAAGGTAGGTTGTCAGACTTGGGCTTCTGACGACCCGTAACGACTGTCAAAGATCCAAGAATGACAGCTGGGACCAACGGCTTAACGTGCTTTCCGAGGCACGGAGATGTTTCGGTATGTAAAGATGCTTACCCATCCATGGACCAACCGTGGCAAGCTAACCTGATCCATCGACCCGTGCGGCTAATATTAATTAGCCAGGAGTCCCTCTGTATCGAATTGACACACAACGTCAATTTGCCGTATCATACCATACAACTGTCAAAGAATAACAGTTGTAACTTAATTTGTTAAACAATTAAATTTCCTGACTTACAGCATAACTCAGCAGTAGCTGGTAAAATGTGGGCTTAAACGTAGGGTATATTTGTTGGTTTAAACGTAGATAGAAAACAGCGTGATGTCATGTTATGTACGAGTATTATTAAATTGTGAACTCCCGGAACACTTTAGACGTCGTAAATTCGTAATCGTAATTCACCAGAGACTCAATTGCTTTACGAAGATACTTATTACCTATTGCAGCATTGGCATATGCTACATTATAATTTTATCACTAACAACCTTCTTTTATAACAAATCCCACCTTATTTGTAACCAGAAAGGTTTTTTCTTCATATTGGTTTTTTGAATTTTGAATCAAAAAGTGCCAAGCTTTTCTCTTACCAAGATTTTTCATTGGAAGTTTTATTTGGACACAGGACGGAAGTCTATGATATTATTTTTTCCGCTTGAACATGTACCTAATTATTTGCCACGACATAAAGGTTTGAACGACCGAGTTCGTTCGGTGTTCGTTCGACTGGATCAAAGGGAACTGTTCCCGAAATTAAACGAACTATACAGCATCAAAAACTTGCGAGTCAGGGTCATCATTCAGACTTGATTTGTCCGAAGACCGTAAGCGAATGTTGAATTCGCCCCCACCGCTAGCCACCAGACGGCTGCAAGCTTTGTGTTGGGATTCGAACCCTACGCTGGTGGTTTCAAGTACCAGCCAGCCAGCGAGTCTTCCGACTGCCAATCTGGGGTCTAGGACTGGATTTGCGTGTATTCAGTAGTTTTTTGGAACGAAGTTCCTTATCGCGCGTTGCGAATAACACTAAAAGTTGGAACGACACTTTTTTTTTCTTTTTTTTTTAAATAAAATTTTATTACAATTCCTTCACTAATTAATCGAAAGGAACTTCGTTCCATCCGGGTGTCCCTTGACACCTTTCAAGTTTTTGTTTAATTTCTCGTAGTTAATAATGTCTTATTTTATTTAAAACTGTCATATAAATTGGTGCCTCGCTACCTGATAACAGATTGACTTGGTGCGTTGTTACCCATTTAGGATTACCAAATATTTATTTATTGCGGAAGTTATAGGAACGTTTGCAAACGTATCGTGGCCGACGTGTAATAGGGAAATTTATAGGGCTCTAACACCAGGGACGTTGCCTCAGAGTTATTACTTAATCTTTTGAATCGTGCTCTGTTCTTCATTAAGTTTTTGTTTACAATATTTTTTATTTCACTAAATTAAACGTGTACAAGTGAAGACCTGGTTTTTATTTCGCTACACTATGTATAACTTTTTCTTATTATTGTATTTTATTATGGTTAACACAAACACGCTGTGAATGTGTGTGTAAGCGCAGGACTCTCGGTTCCAGCCGAGAATGGCAAAGTCGGAAGGCACACGACTACGAAGTCGAAAGCGTCTAGCAGCGTCAGCACAAAACACACGCAATGACAACATTGTGTGTGTATTTTGTGCTGAAACTACTCTTCTTCACACACACATTCACAACGTGTTTGTACACTTGGTTAACACAAGTAAAGCGCGCGTCGCTTTTTGAAATAAAAATACTGTATAAACGTTACAGTGCAAGAGTAGTTTCATAAATGTTTTTTTTTTATGGCTAAGATTCGAAGTTGGCTAAGGATCGATGGCAGATTGAGACCATGTATAATTGTATCGACAAGTGTAGCGTGGGATTCACCGCAGATAGATGGATCGGTGGCCGAGACAGACTAGAAGCGGAAGCCGAAGAGTTGGGTGTTGTTGCGAAACTATACAGCATGTATCAGAAAGATGTGACCAAATTTAAGGGTGTGGTACAGACTATTAAAATGAACAACATTTTCACGGGACAAACATCGTAATTCCAAAAACAATATCAGCTGTCCCATACAAAACTTCAATACCTACTCGACCCAAATGTCAACATCGGGTCGGCTTCCAGTCTAACCGGATGCAGCTGAATACCAGTATTTTACGACCGCCTATCTGACCTCCACAACCCAGTTACTGGGTAACACGATACCCCTTGGTAAGACTGGTTGTCAGACTTTCGGGCTTCTGACTACCCGTAACGACTGTCAAAGACCCACGAATGACAGCTATGACGGACCAACGACTTAACGTGCTTTCCGAGGCACGGAGGGGTCTTGGTATGTGAAGATGGTCATCTATCCACGGACCATCACCCAAATGTATATGTATCTACTAAAAATAGAATAAGGCCAAATTATATTTGGTACTAATTTTGATTACAACCCGTAAGAATTAACTTGAGACTTCGCTCGGATGACGTAAGCGCGCGATACGGAGGCATCGGTAGCGAGAGCGGTAACAGCGCGGGAGGAGCCGCTCGGGTCTCAAGTCAACTCTTGCGGGTTGGATGATATTGTATTTTAAATGGTTTCTTACCCTCACGTGACTTAACATAAGAGGTCTTCTCCCATATCAGTTACAAAGTATTAGAAAAATAGGTTTTGTCATGGTAAACACATACAGTGGCCTTCAAAAGTTAGTTGACATTTTTCCACTTGTGATGGCACATTCATCATTCTTCTGCTCTTCCCCCAATCAAAATCAAAATCAAAAGTCATTTATTCAAATTAGGCTGAGAATCAGCACTTTTCGAACGTCAAAATTACAAAAGACAGTCCCCCAAAAACGCCCGCCCTTCACCACTTCCTAGTGCTATCGCTGGGAAGAAGAAGTGGCTACCAGCCGACAGCGTGACAGCAATGCATAATTATGCATTGCTGGGTTCTGTTCACATAGCTGTCACTTGAAGTCACAATTTATTTGGGGTCGGCACAGCATGTCTTTTTCTTCCATATTTCTCTATTAGTCGTCATCTCGGTAGTCACCCCCTTTCTAACCATATCATCATTCACACAGTCCATCCATCGTTTCTTTGGTCTTCCCCTACTCTTATAGCAATCGACATTCATACCCAAAACACTTCTGACGACATTTTTCTTATTTCTCCGTATCACATGCCCATACCATGACAACCGATTTCCATACAACTTTTCAGCTACCAGTGCCACTTTCAGACTTCCTCTTATGTACTCATTCGTGTAACTCCACACATCCCTCTTAGCATTCTCATCTTAGCTGCATGCAATTGCCTTTCATTCATCCCTGTGTTGCCACATTAGGTTTGAAAAAAAATGGGGCACTCCTAAGGGAATAAATGATTATTTTTATGATAAATGAAAGGTAGTTGAAATAGTCAATAAAAAAGTTATAGCTTTTCAAACATTTGGATCACTAGAATTTTAAATCATAATGTGGAAAAATATCAACTAACTTTTGGAGGCCACTCTAAATGGTTTATTACAAATCTTTAACTCTTCAAGCTGTACGGTTACAGAATTACTTTCCCGAGTAAGGAGTAGTTTCCGGGTAAGGCGTGCTCAATCTTAGTATACTTTTAAAATTATGATAAAAAGCACTTCCTCTCTCCTTAAACATCATGATTATATTTTTGTTGTTCTTTTTTCTTGATTATTATTATATATGTGTTTATATAGATTAGTTGTATTACGTAAATGGTACACCACAGACTACCTACAGTATTGTCTCTCCTTTATTCTTTTTAATCCATCCAAAGGTTGCCTTTAACAGATCTCTTAGCGATAAGACCGCCCCGACCCTTGTTCAAGCCAGTACGTGCCGCTGAGCCTGTAGCTTTAAATGACTCCCTAAATAATTCCGATCCATCCTGTCCCTTGCTGCCCTCTCCCAGCGACGCCCTAAGCCGAGGTCCATACCCCACAGGGGGTGCCGTTAGCGTGTAGTCGCTTAGTTTTTAAGTTTATTTAAAGCCCTAGCTGGAGGCCTTAATTTAATAAGGCAACCACAGGCCATGACAATCTACTAGCTTGAACTGAGAGAAGCCATTAAAAAAAAAGACGACTGCCCATTGTGTCACCCTTTGTAAAATGTCTTCGTTTATATCTGTAATTTATATAGTGTACATAATATAGAGTATTCTGTCCTACATCAGTCGGAAAGACATACAAACTCAAACAGTAAACAATTCCATGGGAGAAATGACAATATGAAGACCTAACTATTCGATTGATTTATAATAAGAATAAAAATGTTTATGGGAAAGCTAAGGATCCTTTTCACACACTATTATTTTGACAATGACATTCCATTAATATAAGAAACGCTATTGTCATCGTATAAGAAATATTTGCCCTGTTATATTTATACTAACAAGGTAAGTTATGGGTACTCATGGTATTCATTTCATTGATTATCAATGTTTATAAAATAGACGCATAAAGTAAGTGTCGCTGGACGAGTTACGTATCTGTTTTACTTCATCATCATTTGCCTCGTCTTTTCCCGAATATTTTGGGGTCAGCTTCCAGTCTAACCGGATTCATCTGAATACCAGTATTTTACATGGAGTGACTGCCATCGGTCAGACTTTCGGGCTTCTGACTACCCGTAGCGACTGTCAAAGCCGGGGCCAACGGTTTAACGAGCTTTCCAAGACACGGAGAGGTCTCACTATGTAAAGATGGTCACCCATCCACAGACCAACCGCGGCAAGCGTAGCTTAACCTGATCGATCGACGTGTGCGGCTGTTATTATTTAGCCACGGGCCCCTCTAGTATCTGTTTTACTTATCACTTCTTAAAGAGCAACCCCCTTATAATCTTTGTGAAAAGATGTTAAGACAAGCTTAAACATCTAAAACTGTATTGTTACACAGACGTTAAGACGTAACATTTGAAGACATGTGTGACATCTACCAACCCGCACAAGGCCCTCGTGGTGGATGACTGCCTATTACCTCTCACTGAGAGGAGTCCTGTGTCCCGGCAGTAGGGACACTATAGGTTGATTATGCCCATACTGCACAGACGTTAATTATGACTTAACTTTACTTTACTCTTCCTGTTGACAGCAATGCGGACGAACTTTTTGATGCCCTATGATTCTTTTGCTTATTTTTTCACATGCTCTTTACAAAGTGTTAACAAATACGGGGAACATGGCTAATTGATTTTAAATAGTTATTTCAAATGCATATTGATAATCAAATAAGTGACTTTAAGAGTTTTAAACGGAGATGTAAAGTTGACCTTCGAAATCTATAAACTGGGTAAGGGATAAATGATTTATTTCTGTTAATAGGTTTGTACAATCATTGTTACACGTCAATCATATTTTTTCTTAAAACTAGATGAGTTCGGCGTTTCCTATCTGACTAATCTAAGAAGAAAGGCCGAACAAAATCAAGGGTCTCTTGTAAAGTCTAGACGTAATCTTGGTCAGATCATGTGAACCCCATGTAGATTGGTGTCTGAAATGGTCTTTTGAGGAAAGAACCACACAGATTGAGTGGACCTGTCCAGTCAGTGTAAGCATCTGTCAAAAATCGTGCAGCTCAACTCAGACCTTGTGGAGCTCAACGTTTTGACGAACAATACCAAAGAAAGGTAATACTATAAATTGAATCTTCTTATAACCAGTTACTGCAATCATAGAAATAATTCGTAAGATAACAGTGAGCTCACTCTGAACTTGTCATGTTTATCCAAAACGAGCATTAGGCCCTCTCTGCCTACAGAATTATTCAATACGGAACTCCTAGCCAAAGGAAGTCAAGTACCTTGGGGTCATACAGTAAATTACACTGGAGTAGTCATTTTACCAACAGTGCAAAGTACTGACAGTTCGCCAATTATTTATTTTAAGCACCATTATTCGTAGGCATACTCAACTTCCATACAATCCTGTCGAAGTCCTTACCAAGAGACGCAAACACACAGTCTGTAAATCAAGGTCCTTCAAAACCAGCTTTAGCTGTAGATTTTTTTGTTTCCTAGGGGATTACCTTTACAACAAAGTCAATAAAGCCATTTCCATCTACTCCTTATCCAAATTCAACTGTAAAACGAAAGTTCAAAACTGGCTTCAATCTCACGATTATGAAGCCACTGAGAGGCTCTTGGAAGTCATCTCATAAAAATCAGCTTGACATGTCCCAAGTAGATATTAAGACAAGCTTTGAATATCACACACACTCACTACGCACCCACAAACCCATACACCCACACCCTCACTCACAAACCCACACCCACACTTACACACCCACACCCACACACCCTACCTTGCTGTCTAATTGATTAACTATTTGCATTGTATTTTCTTTGTTTTACATTATTATTATTATTGTTTTTTTTTATCTTTTCTTTTTTCTTTCATCACATTATCATCTATTAGTAGACGTGATACAAACGTCTTGTGTGATTTGTCCGTGTAGTATGGAGGCCTGGAGACCTGTAACACAGGTATTCCTAGTACAGGCTCCAGTCTCCACAACATCAATGTATTTTTGTATACACAATTATATATTGTACTAACGTTTCATTGTGTGGTGGAGAAAATAAACGTTTTTATTATTATTATTATTTGAGACAAGAAACTAAACTGGTCTTGCATCACCTTCTGGCTGTGCAGATAAATGATAGGTAAAAAGTGGGGCCTATTCCCCAAAATAATACTGTGGCTGTGGATGGCAGTGATCCGCCCCATGATCACCTATGAGGGGGCGTGTTCTGGTGCCCCCGCATCAAGTTAGTTACAGCCTCCTACAAACTATAACGCACGCAGGAAGACGGGTCTTCAAGTGTCAAGAATCCATGGACCTTGGTAAGCGCAACCTTACCTCAAGGATCACCAACCCGTTCGAGGATTTGGTCACGCTTCTAATATAAATTTCAAGAAAGTTTACGGTGCCTGCAGTTTCTTTACTGTATCTATCGTAACCACCGAGGAGAATGAGAGAAGAAAATGTGTGACGCTGATCCCAAAAGCGCCGACGCACATAATATGGGTCAATGGCGGGAAGATGAGGATTTAACCTAACCACAAAAAATTATTCCATAAAATTAAAAAAAAAAAACAAATATCAGATTACAGTAAAAAGGCACGAACAGAAAACAGTCAGAAAAATGTTGAGTTTTATTATTTACATACTAGTGGACCCGGCAGACGTCGTCCTGTCTGGTTGACTCTTCATATACCGACAGCAGCACCACCTACCGGGTCTAATTGCGTTTCCAAACCATCCAGGAACCCATTAAAATATACACTCAAAATTTCATCCAAATCGGTCTAGCCGTTTAGGAGGAGTTAGGTGACAAACACACACACAGAAGAATTATAATTATATTATTATATTAAGATAAGTAAGATTTATAACTAAGTATAAAAAGATTCCAATGAATCACACACTTAAAACTTAATAAAAACTCAAGTTAAATATAAGTTATAGGTGCGTTAAGAAAATTGAGAAATAAAACGTATTATTTTAACAACTCTCAAGTTACATTGTTATTACCCAACAAGGTCACTATAAATCAGTTAAATATGGTCAAGTTCAAACGAGAATTGAGTGAAATCGTTTTGTAAACCATAACATTCTCTTTGTTGTGGTTGATTCAGTTTTACTAAAAGCTATCATGGCCGTACTTTACGCATGCAATAGTAAAATGATTCAAGTATGTGACAATTATTAAATTAGTTATAAATATATTCTTTCTATTCAGGGGTCAGGGACATCGACGCGCAAACTAAAACCACATGATTCGAGACTCCTCCATTCTAGAGACATCCTCTGGCGTAGAAATTTTTGGTCGGCTATGAAAAAAAAATCAGTTGTTTCATAGAAAAGTGCAATACCTACGCGGTCAAATGTAACATGGAACACCAACCGACCCGTTGATGTTACATGTCTTCGAATTTTTGGTTCGAGGACATGCTGGTTTCCTCACGATGTTTTCCTTCACCATTTTGAGAGCAGTGGTGATGAAATAATTTACAAAAAGTAAAGCGCTTGTCTGGGTTCGAACCTGCTACGATCAACAATTCGTAAGTAGCGGCCGTTACCACTGGACGAACACAGCCGATCGATTCTGTAAAAATCTCACCGTGAAAAGTTAGGTGAAGTGAGTTTAGAGTGAGCCGTCAATAGTGTCAATCCCTAGCATTAGTTGGAATGGCAGCTCACTCCACGCTCACTTCACCTAAGTTTTCACGGCGAGTTGGTCACAGAATCGCTGCTCATTGCTATGTAATAGGTACGGTAAATTATGGTAACAAGACTTGAATTGCTCAACAACAATTGAATTATTTAAACAGATCACTCATAGTTAATTTGGATGTAATTAAATGAAAGATATTTTTTTACTGAAGACAAACGTCATATCTTAAAATCATAAGCCTCCTTAAAATTTCTATACATTAATCCTATATGGAAAAAAAAACTCACCTTCCATTGTTTTACTTCAGACAGACGATTCGCAATCACGCATCCAGCGGACCCCGCACCAACCACAATGAAATCAAATCGTTCAATCGCCTGTCTTCTTCTTCTTGTCTTAGAACCGGATTTCTTCTCCGCTTTCACCGTAACCTTCTCAGAATTCGCCGGCTCCGCATCCGGAAACGTCTTCTTCGCGAACCCGAAATTCAAATCCCTCGAATAGTACTTACTACTGGCAGTCGAGAACGGATTCTCGTATTCGAATTTCGGATCTCGCATTCTAGTGTCAACATCGAATGGTTCGAAATCTTTGTGGAAAGTTTTACCGTACTTCTCGAATTCAAACGTCGGAAAATATGATCTCACTTGGGATACTCCACGACTACCGCCCGGGCCATGACTGTGAACATTCGTAGTTTGAACCGGATTACTAAACTTTTCGGAGTAAAAGTCATCATGCGATAATATTGTTGGTCCTAAAGGCTGTTTTGATGGTAGTTCACTTGCTTTTAAAGGTATAGGTCCTAAAGGAATTTTCGTGTCTCCAAAATATGATGATAACGTGCTTGGATTGTCATTTACAACTTTATCCCAATACTCTGGAAAATTAGTTTGTTCGTTGTCTTTAGACCCACTGTATAGCTGAGAAATTAGGGCGAGGAAGAGGAATCCTGTTGATGAACATTGCGTAAGCTGGGCTTGTTGTTCAGGGCAGATCGCGCCTATGTTCGGAGGGGTCCAAGTTTGTCCTGACATTTTTATCACTTCACTTCACTCGCGGGCATACGACCTTTCTGTTCGTGTGTTCGGTGCAAGCTCTGGCGGTACAATGGCTTGGCGTAAAGCGATGCTAAGTAAGTGGGAGATTGGTTGACGACTGTCCTTAGTGATTGCATGCTTGTTAATATTATTAGTAACGCGGTTATTTATGTTTGGATTTAGAGAGTAAGGTTGTGTGACAATGGTGTCAGAGATGGATTTGATGCGGAGTTTTTATTTCCTTTTTGTTTTTTTAATAGTACGATTAAATTGTTTTTTTTTTTTTGTCATAGTACGTAGAGCCCTGACACAGCCAGAAAGCGTCGCGGCAGACTCCGTAGACAAACGACCGGTCTACTTTAGCCCGGATAGAAAGAGCTGTAAGTCATGGGGATAGACGTTTGTCCAGCAGTGGGATGATGCAGGCTAAAAAAGCGATTTAGATTGTTTTATAGTAGGTACGATTAAGTACATATTCCAAAATTAAGAGAGTGAGTGAGATTGCTCAACAAACATGATAGCTCATTTGGGGCGTGTTATAGCTCCAAGGCTACTGTTTTTATAAGGTTAAGGAATTTATGCAACATAAAGAACAAGAATAATATTGAATGTTTCCCTAAGTATTTTAATATTTATAGATTGTAAGGAATATAATGTAAATCTCTATTAGTATAACGATTTAAATCTTGTAATAATGTAATGAAATAATGACATATTTTTGTAATAATGTATCAATGACATATTCTGTGATAACGACATAAATTTCAATAATTTGCACGCTTGCTTGCAGGCCGAATACAGTGACTTTTAGGCTATAAGATCTTCCTTGTAAAAATGTATTTCTTGCAAATAAATATTATTATTATTATAAAATATAATTATTCTTATAAGGAGTATGATGCTTGACTGTTTGGATCTGCACAGTGGTTTAGCTGTTGGTTTCGTACGGATTGAACATTTTTGCGACCTATGTCATTACATAGGTCGCAAAAATGTAATGCATAAATGTAAGTAATTTAATCTCCGCTACGGATATACTTACCCATTGGTAAGTATATCCTTAGCGGAGATTAAATAAATAAATAAATAAATCGACTTTATGTAAGTTACTTGCTTACGGCTGTGTTATTGAATTTTAGTGAGAGTCTCTGTTTTAATCACAGTAAAGAAAGAAAAAAAAAGTACGCCATAGCTTTTCAGATACCCATTGCTAGGTTCATGCCCAAAAGAATAAGGTCTTTTTTTGCGTGTGGAAATCCTCATGGATGTCCTCTACCCTGAGGCGGGTGGAGGCGTCTGTCAGACTCTTACTGACTGATATCACACGATGTTCTTCGGGCCCCGTTCTCCTGGAGCACTTGCGCAGTTCGTCACGCTCCTCAAAACGGAAACAAGCAGACAAAGTAGGCATGGCTAGTACCCCTATACAAAGCCTATACCCTTTACAAATAAATAAAAATGAAGTGTCGGTTTGTATTTTTAAAATAACAGCTTTTTATTAAATGCGCATATGAAAGTATATAAGATAAAAAAAAAAATTGTCTGTCTGTCTGTTTGTTCTGCCTAATCTCCTTGGTATGCGGACACTTGGAACTGTGAGGAAAGGATTTTTGTAACTACATACCACGCGGGCAAAGCCGCTGGTGGAAGCTAGTTAAAAATAAATCGGAATTGAACAATGAGTAGTTTTACTAGTCTATTAAGTTATGTATACGGCAAAGAGCAGGTAACGATGCATAATTACATAAAATCATAATTAATGCATTACAAGAAAAAAAAAAACTATGATGCATTTCATTTACGTGTTCAATAGTTACGTGGGAGAATGAATGCGTGTATGAACGGAAATACTGCATTATATTGTTTAGAATCCCGTGTGATATTATCTGCATTTATTGATGCCTGGTGTAGGATGTAGTGAGACAAACGATCCAGAGGTGAAGAAAAATACCGTGAGGAAACCGATATGTCCTCGAACCAAAGACATGTGACATCTACCAACCCGCACTGGACCCGCGTGGTGGATTATGGTCCACTCCCTTTCGCTGAAAGGAGGCCTGTGTCCCAGCCGAGCTGATACTCATAAGTCGCGGCCGTTACCACTGAGCCACCACGGCTCTTCAAATGGAATAAACTTCCGTCTTCCCGCTGCCTGGTCAGCTAGACAGACCCCTACCTGTTTCATATTCGAATCTTAAACTAAATTTAATGTACGAGTATGTCTCGTATTTCCTGCCAATAACATTTAACGGACTCGCGGAGGTTTCATGTACCCCTACTTGTTTCATATTCTAATCTTAAACTAAATTTAATGTACGAGAATGTCTCGTATTTCCTGCCAATAACATTTAACGGACTCGCGGAGGTTTCATGTTCCCCTACTTGTTTCATATTCTAATCGTAAACTAAATTTAATGCACGAGAATGTCTCGTATTTCCTGCTAATAACATTTAACGGACTCGCGGAGGTTTCATGAAAGCACCAAATAGGCTGTAATCTCTAAAGTACCTACTACGGTTCAAATACGCTCTTCTAGCCAAAGCCTTTCGATCAAACTCACAGTACCTATAGAAAAACGATATTTATAATCAAATACAGATAAATATCTTAATATTAAAACAAGGACGGAAACAAAGGTTGTAAAATTTATTTACATAATTTCACGCAAGGGAAAGTGAACCGTGGGTGGTTAGTATAACCAGCGTTTACTGTATTATTAAATGATTTAACTGTTAGTTATGTTAACGGCAATTAAGTCATAATGGTAGCATAATAATTAATTTTTATCGAGATTAACGCGTTTAAACGCCTTTTTGCTGAGTGATCTTAATTAATTATTGATAATTAGCTGTACGACAAGGCTGTGTTGTTTTGTTTAAAATGTTATAATTTTGGCGTGACCAACAGTGTATTAAGTACCTACTTACTACTTTTTAAGATTTTTTTTTAGATAATATTAAAAAAAAAAATGCTCCGTTAACTATGTAATTATGTAACTGCCCTGTTGGTCTCGTGGTCGCAAGCGCGACTGCTGAGGTCCTGGGTTCGATTCCCTGGTCGGGAAAAGTGCTATTAAGTTTTTTCAATAGGAATTTCTTACTAACAGCCCGGATTTTGGAAGTTGGCGGTGTGATAACCCCATGCTTCGGAAAGCACGTAAAGCCGTTGGTCCTGCGCCTGATCTCTCTCCGATCGTGTAGCATTGCCCTCCCATCAGATAATGAGAGTGAGGGAAGAGGGAGTGTACCTGTGTCTGCGCGCACACTTGTGCACTATAATATCTCCCGCGCCGAAGGCTAGTCTCCGTTGAGATTGGTCTCCGTGACCGAAATACGGTCTGGAGGACTTTACGTACCTTTCTACTTGCATCATTGATGACCTCTCTATGCATATTAAGTATGCATAACAGTCACTATGCAGCTAGTATTTTTTTAATATGAAAACAATCTTCATTTATTATTTTTTTGTTGTTTTCCGATTTTATACATACTAAAACACTTTTAATACGAAACAAATCCACCAACAAAAAGGCAATGCTTAGATATCATAGTCAGCCTATAGTATTCCCACTGCTGGGACACAGGGCTCCTCTCGGTGAGAGGGAGTGGGCCGTAATCAACCAGCGCAGCGGGCCCAGTGCAGGTTGGTAGATGTCACATAGCTAGCTAGCAAAGGTATGTAGTTTGGACAAACTTCATAATCAGCATTTAATGTTCCCACTGCTGGGACACAGGCCTCCTCTCTTCGAGAGGGAGTGGGCTGTAATCAACCACGCGGGCCCAGTGTGGGTTGGTAGATGTCACATGTATTCGAATTTTTGTTTCTATGACATTCCGGTTTCCTCACGATGTTTTCCTTCACCGTTTTGAGAGCAGTGGTGATGAAATAATTTACACAAAGTAAAACGCCTGCCTTGGTACTACAACTCGTAAACCGCGGCCGCCACCGCTCTCACATGACATACCTAGATAATAATACTATAAAGTGTAATAAAATGGTCCCACCATAACTGGGTAATAATTTGTGCAATCATTTAAGAGAGGAAATGAGTATTGACCATCTGGCTTGGCCACTGCATGTTGGGTATTACGAACCATTAATATATTTTCCCTTCACCGTAAGCCACAGGTGTTACCAATCTTAGAATGTAATTAGCATTGAACAAAAAATACATTTGAGCGTGCAAGGTTTTACACAACGAGTCGGTGCGTAACACTATGTTGTAAAACATATGAAAAAAAAAAACAATTAAAACCTTATTTCCTGGTTAGTTTTGGCTAATCTAAGTAACTTTTTTGTTTTCAAAATACAGGTTAAAAAAAAATATATTTCAACAAATAAGAGGTGATTAAACTTGAGTGAATACAGTGATTATTCATGTAATCACTCAAGCCAGCCAGGTCAAGTTACCCGAAACTCAAAATTTTCCCAATCAACTTTGAACCTTATTGATTTCGCGATAAAGTTGAAAATCTATTAAATAATTTTAACAGATTGTAGCAACTTGATGTTCTGGCGTCTGTACCATCTGTCGCTGTCACAAGCACCCCATTGCCGATTTTACATGTTAGTAAACAAATTAGCAGACGAGTAGAGCAGATATTGCTAATCCATTGCTTCATATGTTCGAAAAATAAGTCATCTCTACAACGTAAATAACGTTATGAATGTTGGTGAACTGTCAAAATCACAGCCTATTTTATATTCTTATTGTTACTGTGTTACGCAATTACCCCGTCGCTGGGGTGAAGACCGCGAATCGGGAAGCGTTGTGTGGGAATCCCCAGCGCAGCTAGATGGACCGAAGAATTAAAAAAAGCAGACACTTTTTTAAGGTCTTCGGTCAGACTGGATGCAGAAGGTGGAGGACAGGGTGTTGTGGCGCAGCCTGGGAGAGGCCAATGTCCAGCAGTGGACTGCAATAGGCCGAGTTGATTGGTGGATTGAAACGAATGATTAACTATCTGTCTCTACTAATTCATTAGTAATCGGTTCTTGTTAAATAAGTGTCTATATTCCATTGATGACTTATAAATTAATACAAGAGTCGAAAGTAACATAATTTAAAATTTTATTGAATTTTAGGAATTGACTTAGGACATTATATATTTTATTATTTGTCTGATTTTAATGTAATTTGGATAATTGTAATGATTTAAATGTAGATTGCATGCATGATGTTTCTTATATATTTACTCGTAGTTATAGAAATTCAGACACGATGTAAAAATTGTTATTGAATAAATGAATTGAATTGAATTGAATTCTGGGGTAAATTTTTCATCAATCACACTGCCACTGCTCACTGCACCACATAATATTGTTACGCGCCACAATTAATGCCTGATACACGGTGACATTAGTTACCACTGGCGACATCTATTGTGGATTGGCAGAACTAACTGGCGCCATCTATTATGGAATAGTAGAACTAATAGTCACGCCATCCGTCAGCGCCATCTATTGACGAGTAGATATGTCGAAGCTAGAACTAACTAGAACTATTGACATCTGGTCAGTCGGGGCCGGTATGTACTCGAACATTCTAGATGTTTCTACGATAGAAGGTTCTGGAACTATCTGCGGCACTATATAAGGCCAGGATTAGCCGCGAGCAGTCAGACTTGGATTAGCGATAAATGCGAATACATCGAAAGCGATCTTCAAGTGCGACTGAATAGCGATTGTGTTTTATAATTAGTGTGTTTTGAATTGTTGTTAGTGTTGATTAATTAAAGTGTAACTTTTGGTAATTTTTATCGGCATTTTTAATTGTCACGAATCCGAAGCTCGTAACAATTGGTGTCAGAAGCAAGGATTAAAATCATGCCGATTTTACCTAAAGACGACACGGAGGGTATCCGTACCCGGAGTCAACGCCAACAGGAGACGGACCAGAGGCGTTTTGGTGGAGCTGCGCCGCAGAGGTCGGAGGGCCAGCTACCAACCACGGAGGCCGACCCGTCCGCAGCAGGTCCAGCATCATCAGCACCAGACTTTGCTGCTCTGATGATGATGCTGCAGGAGCAGTCCCGCCGACAGGAGGAACAGGCTCGTCGGTTGGAAGAACAGCTCCAGCGGGACAAGGAGGAACAGGCCCGCCGACAGGAGGAACAGGCTCGCCGACAGGAGGAACAGGCTCGTCGGTTGGAAGAACAGTTCCAGCGGGACAAGGAGGAACAGGCCCGCCGACAGGAGGAACAGGCTCGCCGACAGGAGGAACAGGCTCGTCGGTTGGAAGAACAGCTCCAACACGATAAGGAGGAGCAAGCACGCCGCCAGGAGGAGCAAGCGCGCCGCCAGGAAGAGCAGATGCTCCTTATGAAGGATCTTCACGCTACCTTCGGGAAAGACATGAAGGAGATGAAGGATAAGGTTGCTCAATGTGACAACCGCCTGACGGAAGCTGAAATCCGGATCGACCAAGTGAGTAATCGGGTTGACAACGTGGTGGCTGACGTGAAGAAAACGCTGGATTACCTTAAACTTGGGGATGGAATCGCAGCTCCCGTAGCTACAACACCTTCGCTACGTGGATTCAAAGTGCCACCGTTCGACGGAAGTTCTTCCTGGTCGGCCTACAAAATTCAGTTTGAGGCTGTCATGAAGGCGAATGGTTGGAATAACAGTCAGGCCATGACTGCCCTCACCCTAGGCCTGCGCGACCAGGCCTTAACTGTTCTGGAAGCTCTCGGTAAGGAAGTGACTTACGAGCAGCTCCTGGAGGCATTGGAGGCTCGGTATGGCGATGCTCACCTGGAACACGTGTTTCGTGCGCAGCTCAAGGATCGCGTGCAACGCAGTAATGAAAACCTGCAGCAGTGGGCCCTTGAAGTGGAGAAGCTGGTGCGTAAAGCTTACCAGTCCGTGCCTGCGCTTATTGATGGGAACCTGGTGCAGGCATTCATCGACGGCATCCGCGACCTTGAAGTTAGAGCTGCTGTGAGGCTCGGGCACCACGGGACGCTTAAGGACGCCTTGGCTCATGCACTGGAGGTGGAAGCCGTGCGACAGGATCATCGTTCCCATCGCGTCAGGGAGGTTGCAGCGGCTACAGTTCGCGACCGCAGTAAAGGATACAGCCCTAGGTGCTACGGCTGTGGGGAAAAGGGCCACCTTCGATCCAGTTGCCCTAAGCGAACTGCAGAAAGGGAAGACGGCCGATCTCCAGAGGGCAGTGCAGCTAACAGCACCACCCAGGACTTTCAGCACCAGCAGAAGGCGTTGCTTATGGCTCACCAGCAACAGCAAGCCCTTCTGGAACGTTTAGAAGAATTGAAGCGCGCGGTTGACATGGAACAGAAAAAGTTGGAGCGAGTGCGACGCGAAGCGCATGCGCGGTCCGAACAGGACCGTACTTATGTCAACCAGCGGAAGGATGAGACGGCCGCCTTGAAGACTAGGCAAGAGAGTAAAGAAGTTGTACCTGTGAGGATGCTCAAGACAGACCTCAGCAACGAGTGGAAGGAAAGCGTACAACGTGCACAGCAGGAAGATTCAGACATCAAGCCGATTCTGAAGTGGATGAAGGCCAGAGCTCCCAAGCCCAGGTGGAGCGACGTCTCAGCGATGAGTTCGATCACAAAAAGCTATTGGGCCCAATGGGACAGCTTGGTGATTCAGGATGGAATCCTGTGCCGTAAATGGGAAAATGCTCGGGGAGACACCTGTCATTTGCAAATGGTTGTCCCTAAAGCTCAAGTACCGGAGGTTCTACAGCTGTACCATAATGGTTGTTCAGGAGGTCATCTGGGAGTAAAACGGACTCTACTGAAGATACGAGAACGGTTTTACTGGATCCACTGTCGGGACGATGTCAAGGACTGGTGTCGCAAATGTACAAGTTGTGCAGCTGTAAAGGGACCTCAGACTCGTAGTAGAGGTGCAAGAGGTACTCCTAAGATCGTCCATGTGGATCGACTGGCGCGTTATTATGGAGCCGATAATGCTCGGGACGAGCATGTCTTAGGAGGGGGCAGTGTTACGCGCCACAATTAATGCCTGATACACGGTGACATTAGTTACCACTGGCGACATCTATTGTGGATTGGCAGAACTAACTGGCGCCATCTATTATGGAATAGTAGAACTAATAGTCACGCCATCCGTCAGCGCCATCTATTGACGAGTAGATATGTCGAAGCTAGAACTAACTAGAACTATTGACATCTGGTCAGTCGGGGCCGGTATGTACTCGAACATTCTAGATGTTTCTACGATAGAAGGTTCTGGAACTATCTGCGGCACTATATAAGGCCAGGATTAGCCGCGAGCAGTCAGACTTGGATTAGCGATAAATGCGAATACATCGAAAGCGATCTTCAAGTGCGACTGAATAGCGATTGTGTTTTATAATTAGTGTGTTTTGAATTGTTGTTAGTGTTGATTAATTAAAGTGTAACTTTTGGTAATTTTTATCGGCATTTTTAATTGTCACGAATCCGAAGCTCGTAACAATATGCAATTTGCATGCTTTTTTATTTTTGTATGTTTACGATATTTATTGTAGCTTAACTGTACCCATGTCATATTTAAGTGTGAAACTGATTATTTAAATTACATTTGTTCAAAAAAAAAAACTTTTGTTCCAAAATCATCATCTGCCTAGCCTTTTCCCAACTATGTTGGGGTCGGCTTCCAGTCTATCCGGATGCAGCTGTATACCAGTACTTTACATGGAGCGACTGCCTACTGACCTCCACAAATACCCCTTGGTAAGACTGATTATCTGACTTTCAGGCTTCTGACGACCCGTAACGACTGTCAAAGATCCACGAATGACAGTCAGGACTAACGGCTTAGCGTACTTTCCGAGGTTCGGAGCAGTTGGTATGTAAAGATCACCCACCACCACCCACGGACAAACCGCGGCAAGCGTAGCTTAACCTGATCGATCGAACAGTGCGGCTGTTAAGCCATTATTTCTTAGCCACAATCTTTCACTTCCTTTTTACTTTTGTCAATGTCACAAATATATAGGTACCCATCGTAATCTCAAACTGTTGTCAATTCCATACCAGTAACATCGCCGACATCCATCGGTCACATTGTAACCAATCCATCGGTCGCGTCACTAAAGGGTCAGAGTACTTAATTCCGTATTATCTGCGGATAATTAGTAAGGGCCGGTGCTACGGAACATTAGGCTTATTTCCCTTGACTTACCACGCATTTGAACGGGCCATCGGTTTCGTTTGTTATTAGGTGGATTGCTCGGCTTGGTGTTTGTGCGTTGGCTGTTATAATATAGAAATGTTATATTCGTCGGCGGACAAACGTGGTCTTTGACAAATCAGCAGAGATCCACGCTTGAGGTTTGCCAGAGGGCTATGGAACGGAGTATTCTGGTTATCAAAGTATCAGACCGGGTTAGGAATACGACCATCCGTTCCATAACAAAAATAGCTGATGTCACTTGGAAAGCTGCCACGCTAAAATGGAATTGGGCTGGACACATTTGCCGCATGTCAGACGACCAATGGGCCAAACTTACGACCCAATGGGTCCCTCCTAATGGAAAGCGACATCGCGGCAGGCGCAGACGGAGATGGCGGGATGAGCTGGACTCCTTCAACAAGAACTGGTCCTTAACAGCTTTAAACAGAGAGAAGTGGAAGGAAAGTTCCCGGCCTTTGCCCAGCAGTGGGACATCACAGGCTTTTAATAATAATATTCGACTGGCTCAGTGGTCTAGAGGTCGCCGGCACTAATACTGAGCACGAAGTCCTGGGTACGATTTCTAGGCCGGACAGTGTTATTTAGTTTTTTCATCAGGAATTTCTCAGTAACAGCCTGGATTTTTGCCTGGTTGATGGTAAGGCTTCGCTCCCTATTATACCTATATATATTTTATTTACATTCTAATTTTAATTAATTATTTTTTAGCTTGAGTACGTATAGATTTTATTATATTTGTTGTGATATTGGCGTGGCTAGCTGACATATTAATAAATTTGATGTTCTGTGTCTTGTAATGTTAATTACTTAGTATTGTATACAATCAAGTATCAAGTATTTTCTAACTGAACAGACAGCTGTGCTGCTGGGGAGTTTGTTGCGCCACTTCTTCTCAGCGATCGCACTAGGAAGTGGTGCAGGGCGGGCGATTTTGGGGGACTGTCATTTGTAATTTTGACGTTCGAAAAGTGCTGATTCTCAGCCTACTTTGAATATATGACTTTTGATTTTGATATTACGTGGGACTTAAACATAACTGGCGAAATGAAGTTGTTACTATACATAGGTATGTACACCTTTGCTTAACCCTTCGGGATTACAAGCGTGATGTTATGTTATGTATGTTCACAGAATTTAAATTTAATGTGATTTTATTTTTCCTAATAACTACCCTACTACTAACCTAACTTAGAAAAATATCAATTCAATTTATTCATTAACAATTCACATTGTGTTTGAAATAATTCAATATAATATAAATATAAAAAAAAACACTCATAGTATACATAACACAATGGTCATTTAAAAATTGACCACATAACTCACATCATAAACAATAATATTATTCAATGTTAACTCACTATAATTAACAATAGATATAAACTTTAACTAACAATAGATAATAACTTTTATGACATTAAAGATTTCCTTAACATGTAAATATAAAATATGTTCTACAGGTATTATTAATTATTATTATTATTATTAATTGAATTGAATTAATGTAGATGTTTGTGATATATGACAAATTGATCGAAATCGAATGTTTTATTGTTATTAAATTGTGTACCTATAAATTATTTTGCATGCAATACAATTTGTGTATAACTAAACATGTGAACATTGTATACAAAAACCTGTAACACATTTATACCATGTTTAAAGCAAATAAAGACTTATCTTATCTAGAAAATAATTTAAAAATTAAATCCAAATAAAAAAGTTCAATGTCAGCCCAAATAAATTAAAAGATTAAACTAATAATACATTTCTCGTTTAAAAATAATGTACTACATTAAATGATAAATGATGATAAATGATTTTATTTTTGTAAGTAGGTTTGTACAAACACTTTTACACGTCAATCATATTTTAAAACTAGATGAAGTCGGTGTTTCCTATCTGACTAGTCTGAGAAGAAAGGCCGAAACAAACTCAGACGTCACAGTCTCTTTTAAAGTCCAGACATAATCTTGGTCAGATCATATGAAGACCATGTAGGTCGATGTCTGAGATGGTCTTTTGAGGAAAGAACCACACAGATTGAGAGGACCTGTCCATTCAGTGCACGCATATGTCAGAAATCGTGCAGCTCAACTCAAAACTTAAGGAGCTCAACGGTTCTACGAACAATACCAAAGAAAGGACATTTGGGTAGGCCACATTAATTACTCAAACTGCCAGACCATGACAAAACTAACAGAACAGAGCGAAAAATAAAAAATAAAATGACCCACATAGTCTTCACATTCACAATAATTAAAATAATAGAATACTTTACAAAGTAAGCAAATGTCATAGTATATAGTATATATCAAATTCATTAATGTCAAAATGTATATAAAAAAACAACAACAAAACAAAACAAAAACATTCAATATATTGTAAAGATTGAAAGCAGCTTAATCCCAAGCCTTTTTGTCCTCGATATAAGCCTTAACGGTATAAAAGGCTTTCTGGCACAACTTACGTTTAATGAATGATTTAAATTTATTAAGGCTTAGATCTTGAACGGGGCTTGGAACTTTGTTGTAGAAGCGTATACATTGGCATCTGAACGAGCCACCTATTTTCTTGAGCCTTGTTGTAGGTACAACAAATTTGTGTTTGTTTCTAGTATTTATATCATGTATATCACTGTACTTTTTAAACAATTTTATATTTTTATGGGCATATAAAAGATTTTCATAAATTAAACAATTATTTCAGTCGACTTTAGTTACATACCTAGATACTTTTTTATATTTTTTTTATTAGCCTATACTGTCCCACTGCTGGGAAAACGCCTCCCCCAAATCTTTCCAGGAACTCTTTTCCCGCGCCACATCGAAGCAGCCCTCGCGGTACGCGTCCAGATCGTCTCGCCATCTCTTTCTGGGCCGACCTCGGCGACACCGTCCATCGGTAGGCACCCATTGAGTGGATGCTTTTGCCCAGCGTTCATCGGGCATACGGCTGATGTGACCCGCCCAATCCCATTTTAACCTGGCAGCCTTCTTTCTTACATCCATATACCTGTTTTGAAACGCAGCGTGGTGTTCCGAATTCTGTCTTGTCTTTTAACACCTAGAATGCTGCGTTCCATTGCTCTTTGAAAAACTCCAAGGCGGAACTTTTGTAATTCGGTGAGCGACCAGGTCTGAGCACCATAGGTTAGGGCGGGCAGGATACACATGTCGATGAGTTTGCGCTTCAGAGAGATCGGCAGATCACCCTTCATTAGCGTCTTCATGGACCAGTAGCTTTTCCAGGCGTTCTCAATTCGGCGATCGATTTCCCTCTCCTGCCAGTTTTCGAAAGACACTAACTGGCCCAAGTAGATATACTGATCGACATAAATTATTTCCTGCCCATCTACCTCGAGGTACAGACGCCAGCACATCAAGCTACTACAATCTGTCAAATTTCTTGAATAGATTTTCAACTTTATCTCTGAAACATTAAGGTTCAAGGTTGATTGGAAAATTTTGACAGTTTCGGGTAGCTTGACCTGCTGGCGTCTGTACTTAACAGGAGAAAAACCTCCCACCCCCTTCAATCACAATTTGAATGAATCATTGCTAATCCATTGCTTCATATTATGTTCGGATAATTTGTCTGCTCAACAACGTAAATAACGCAATGAATGTTGTTGAACTGTCAAAATGAAATCCATTGCTACAGTTAGGGTCTTACGCAATTACCCAGCGGTTTTGTGCTCCTTGCATCTAGCGAATTCCTGCAGCCTTCACACGGTCATCGGTCTATCGGTCAAGTAAATTAGGCTACCAGAAAGAAAGAAAGAGACATAAAGAAAAACCATTTATTTAGCACAGACTAAAAGATACGCAATACACCAGAAGGCCAATTCTCGTAATTTAAAACGTTCAAAATCTAGTCGCAGTCTCATCTCGGCGACAAACAAATATCAAAAACTTGTCAAAATGTAGGAAAAATACAGGTATTTTTGACCGATTGAGACTGAGATCAGAGGGACAATTCTCGTAATTTTAAGAACGTTCACAGTCTGATATCAGTCGCAATCTGTCAAAAATACGTCTAATTTCCCTACATTTTGACAAGTTTTTGACGTTTGTCGCCGAGATGAGACTGGGACTAGATTCTGAACGTTTTAAATTACGAGAATCGGCCTTCAGACTGTGAACGCACTTAAAATTACGAGAATTGCCCCTCTGGTAAAGTGCGGGCATAATATATTATGTAAAATCAATTTTGTTTTCAAGGTCACCTACACATTGACCATCAAACTAAAATCCATACAATATTTATTCTGATATTAAACAAGCAAGGTTTTTATTTAAACTAGCTACTGACATCGCCCGCGTGAAATTTTTTGTTCCCTCACCCCATCGCATCGCAACGCCTGCTCGTGCTCTGACTTCATTACCGACTTCACAAAAAAGGAGGAGGTACTATGTTGTACTTATTGGTGTGAATAAATAAATAAATAAATAATGTTCGGATGATTGTGTTTTTTTATGTATGTTTGTTCATCGAATACTCCGCCAATTGTAGACGGATTTTCAAAATTATTTTTTTGTTCGAAAGTAGTTTTCTTTTATTGTTCTTTCTGACATTCTTTCGTTTTACTCGGCTCCAAGAATACTAGCATAATAGCCTATAGCCTTCTCCAAGAATTGGGTTATCAACTTCAAAAAGCTATTTTTGAATCCAACTGGTAGTTTCAGAGATTATCGCGTTGAAACTAACAAACAAACTCTTCAGCTTAATACTAGTATAGATTAGAGAATTGTTTTGATTTTATGTTTTTTTTTCCCTTCTACTCTTACACACGTTGTATACATATTTTTTTTATGTACTCTCCTATTTCAGGTAAGCTGGAAGAGATTTCCTTAGAAATAAACATCATTACCTTTGTACGTATTTTCCTGTTTCTTTCTTCTAGTCTGTACATAAATAGTTAAATAAATAAATAAACAACCATTATAAATTAGAAAGTAACACTGTCTGTGACACATTAACTACTGAACGGGTTTCGATGAAAATTGGCACTAGGGTAGAACATGACCGGCACCCTAATTGCGTAACACACAATCAACCGTAATCTGAATCATTTTGAAGCAAATTGCTAATCCATTGCTTTACAAGTTCGAAAAATTTGTCTGCTCAACACGTAAATAATGCAATGAATGTTGTTGAACTGTCAAAATGAAACCGATTCCGATTGACTGTGTGTTACGCAATTAGGGTGCTGGGTTAGGATATAGGATCCTTTTTATTCCGATAATACGTTCCAGTAGGATAATTTCAGACTTCCATGCGGGCGAAGCCGCATAAACAAAACAAATTATTTTCGAGGCCAGGAATAAATTTTGACATAATAACATATAAGTAAGTATGATATTCCTTGTTCCCCACAAGGAATATTATGCTTGGGGCCTTGAGAGGCAAATGCGGAACCAATTGTTCTTGGTGTTTCAGTTATCCCCAGGGATGTTAAACAATTTTTGTCGGATGGGAAGCTGCTGTTTTCTTCCCTGGCGCGTGGCGCGGAAAATACATTGTGAGGATTCCCTCGCCTTAAAAAAACAAACTTATTATTTATGAACGTATCTTTGACAGTCGTTACGCGTCTTCAGAAGCCCGAAAGTCTGACAACCAGTATTACCAAGGGGTTTCGTACTACCCAGTTACCGGGTTGTGGAGGTTAGATAACCAGTTGCTTCATGTAAAATACTGGTACTCAGCTGCATCTGGTTCGACTGGAAGCCGACCCCAATATAGTTGAAAAATGGCTAGGCAGCTGATGATGATCTATAAACGTATTTCCTTTCCATACCTAAATCTTTTGACTGTCAAGAAACAAAAACATCAGCTGTCTATTCACTGAAAGCTTTTATTTTATTAGTACTTAAATTTTGTGACATTTTATGATTAATTTATTTTACTGACTTATCAATGTTTATTATTATTAGGTACTTGGATTGAAGTGCCTTTAGTAATTTAGTTTTTATTTTGTAATTTACTTTTTAGTTTTTTGTACACACTAAATTTGTACGGCTTACGGTGAAACATAATATACGTACGAAATATTAATATTGTGACATCCTGCATGCCTAATTTGCATGTATACGCATGTTTTAACAAATAAAATTATCTTTATCTTATAAAGGTACGGAACACCAAAAAAGTGGTTTAAAACGAATATAATCATATATAGCCACCAAAAATAACAATAAATACTAACGCACATAATAAGTCTGATAACACACGTTTATCCTTAACAACCGTCCTTCTAAACGGTCTGTGAATATGCGGAAACAAAGTGTGTTATCTCCCTTAGTCGTAAAAATAGACTGGGTTAATAGTTGGTCTGGTCGTCTTTGGGTAGTTAGGGGTTAATGACCTGCCACTATTGGATATTATGCTCTATTAGTTTTACTCTCGAGGTTTTCGTAGAACGTTTCAGGGTTAGGTAAAAGGTTATGGGTTTTGTGACTTCACAGGATGTAGCTAATGGTGTTTGAATGCGATTCACAATGTTGACGAATTCAAACTTTTTACTAATATGAAAAAAGACACAGGCCTCCTTCGAAAGGGATTTCAAAGGAGGCCTGTGTCCCAGCAGTAGGAACAATATAGGCTGATTATGAATCACAAAAAATCAGAATAGAATAGACGGTGACCCCCAAACTAGGCATTTGCCTGTATTTTGAGAGTCAGAGTTGCGATATTTTCAAAGTATGCTAGGTACTACTGATTATTGTAAGACAGTAAAACAAAAACTAAAATCAATTAACATAAAATAAAAAAAGCTTAGAATACTTATACATTGCCATCAGCGAATATTTCTAAATTAGAGCCAGGAATTTGAGATAATTTTCAAGTTATGGAACAACAAACTGAATGTCATACTTAACAAAATTCAAATTACATTGCAACTAAAAACTTATTAGGCCCTTTTTGTTACAAATGGTCACTCAAAAATCAACTTAGTATATATATAAAAAAAAAAAACTAAAATTCCATCGCCACTTAATCAGTTGATTAAGTGGCGATGGAATTAAATTATCTGAGATTATGAACACTGCTATACAGCATGGCTGTGCTTCCGTTTGATGGATATTTCTACTTTCCCACTAACATTTTGTAACAATTTATATAACCAGCCTATAATGTTCCCGCTGCTGGGATTCAGGCCTTCTCTCGGTGAGAGAGAGTGAGCCGTAATCCACCACGCGGGCCCAGTACGGCTATGTAGATGTCATATATTTTTTGAATTTTTCGTTCCATGTGGTTTCCTCACGACATAACAACAACAACAATAAAATAATTAAAAGAGTGCTCATAAAGTTTCTTGCCTGTTCTTCTCCATAAAAACCCACAACGTTTTGTACTGGAAAACTAGCTACATTTTTCTGATTGACCGACTCTTTGACAAATGATGAGGCGCTTAGACTTAAATTTGCAATGTACAAATTATAAAGTAACAGTGTACTTATTGTTGAAAGCCTTATAAATAAATAAAAAATCAAAAGTGCCTGTAAGTTGATATAATTGAAATAAATGCTGTGAGCCTGAAGCGGACAATGCATGAACGTGCTATATTGCAGGTTCGTAAAAGAAGCTGTTACAACATTTTATTGTTGGCCACTAAGAAGTTTCAAATGTTTGAAGACCATGAAATATCTATTGTGCACACTTGCACCTCATTAAATTTAAGAAAAGAACTTCATTTCAAAGTATTGCTTAAACATCGACACAGTCACCTGTCATTCTGACATCTAGGAATTTTCTAGCGTATGCTTTTGTAGTTACATTATTGAGTTTTAGGCCACCACGCGGGCCCAGTGCTGGTTGCGGATATCACATGTCGTCGAATTTTTGGTTCTAGGATATACCGGTTTCATCACGATGTTTTCCTGCACCGTTTTAAGAGCAGTGGTGATGAAATAATTTACAGAAAGTAAAGTGCCTGCTTGGGTTGGCCACAAGCTATAACTCGTAGAGATGTCAGCATGAGTGACGGGGCCCCATAGGGCCGAAGCCTGCCAGGGTAGCGGGATTGTCCGAAAGGGTTACCGCTGCCCTGGAACATAAAGGGCTAAGGAAGGAACACTGGTGGGTTTTAGTCAGTAAGAGTCTGACACTCCCTCCTGCTCCACCCAGAGCGGGAGGAGTCATTTGATGATTTCCCATCCTCAAAAAAAAAAAAAAAGCTATAACTCGTAAGTACCGGCCGTTACCACTGGACCACCACTGGTCTATGTTGTGACCATGAGAGCAGTTCAACGTGTCCCTAAAGAAGTGCACGTTATTACAAAGACTTTGAAACAAGTGCCATTGATTAATTATATAGTGTCATCACTTAGATAATATATCCTAAGCTTTCTCAGAGACAAGAAACTCTTAAAATGTTTCTCCCACACAGAGATCAGCAAGCAACCTAATCAGGTACATAACACAATATCAGTCTCAATCTGAATAATTTTGAAAGATATTGCCAATCCATTGCTGTATGTGTCTGAAAAATGTGTCTGCTCAACAACGTAAATAAAGCAATGAATGTTGTTGAAATGTCAAAATTATACCTATTTTTACTGATAGTGTGTTGCGCAATTACCCCGCAGATTTCAACGATGTTACCCAATTTTCGACTCAGAAGCATGACATTCACGTGTTGTGGAATACAGTGCATTTCTGAAAGTGCAATACAGCAAAGAATAGTCTCATTCAAATCTCTAGACCGTGACATATTGTGCCTGAATATATTGCAAAAATATATTTTATTTTATGAAGACATTTAAAAATGTCATGTATTTAAGACTGTAATGAAACATTGAGACCAATCGTATTTTAATGGGTTTTATTAGGTAACATTTTATTGCACTTTGCATTTGTTTTACTCGTAACGTGAAAGTACGATCAATAGCAGTGTTAATAATCTCAGATAATTACATTCCAACGCCACTCAATCAGTTATGTACTTTAGTGCAATGTATTTTAAGTTGAATTTTGTTTTTTTTTTTTTCTTATTTCAATTATACCAAATTACAGGCACTTTTTATTCGTCAGGGAGTCGGTCAATCATAAAGATGTAGCTAGTTGCCCAGTACAAAACGTAGTGAGTTGCTATGAAGAATACGGGGAAGAAACTCTGTAGACACTCTTTTAATTTTTTTTTTATTGTTGTTAAATGTTAGAGGGACAGTCGAAATATCCTTAATCAGTCGCAATGCTGTTTAGCAGTGTTCATAATCTCAGATAATTTAATTCCATCGCCACTTAATCAGTTATTTACTTTAGTGAAATGTATTCTAAGTTGATTTTTGAGTGACGATTTGTAACAAGAAGGTCCTAATACGTTTTGTTTGTAATAGAATTTGATGTTAAGTATGACATTCAGTTTGTTGTTCCATAACTTGAAAATTATCTCAAATTCCTGGCGCTGGCTTTAGAGGAGGAAAAGACTAGGCAGGTGATCATGTAGTTGAATTAGTCAATAAAAACGTTATAGTGTATAATTCAAACATTTGTAACTAGAATTTTAAATCATAATGTTGCATCACAGTTGAAATCGACAAAATGTTAACTAACTTTGGAAGCCACTGTACAACGTAATAACTCGTAGCAACACGATAAAAAAGTTAAATAAAAACAAAAGAAAATTACGTTGTCATTTTCATTCAAGGTTGTCACTTGAATAATAAATAACAAATAATCAACCAAAGCGTAACATAAATTGAGAGAACACTGTAATATCGAAAACAAAAGAATGACATTAACATAAAAGGTAAATGAACTGATTGACAGTTACACATTAACGCTTTTACCTAAGCTGCTGTATATTGAAAATTATATCTAATAATTAGGTATTATAAAGAGAGCAGATGGTGGCCCAGTGGTATCGGCCGCGGCTTACGAATTGTAGGTCGTAGGTTCGAACCCAGACAGGCGCTTTACTTTGTGTAAATTATTTCATTACCACTGTTCTCAAATCGGTGAAGGAAAACATCGTGAGGAATCCTGCATGTTCTAGAACCAAAACTTCGAAGACATGTGACGTCCACCACCAACCCACACTGGGCCTGCGTGGTAAATAACAGCCTCTGATAAAGCGGAGGCCCGTGATAGACTGATTATGGATTCATTGACCCAAAGTTCACTGTCACGATAAGAATCGTGCAAACGGACTATATACTGTAAAGGCATTAAAATTTGATTTGGCAATTCTTGCTTTACACCTATTAGTAACTGTTTAATAGCCTGACACGGTTGGGCAATAACTTGACCATGAAATCTGAGATAGCGCTATCAGTTTTAATTGAAACGAAAAAAGTATTCATTTGTCGTATTGTATTGTTAACCGGAACATATTGATTGGTGCCGATATTATAATTGCTGCCGATATTTGTCGGTCTTGGTGATATTTCTTTTCATTTTCGGGGCTCTTCATTTATTACGTAAGACGATTTGAGGGGAGTTCTGAACAAGTTTTATTTTTCTTTTATTTTATTTTTTCTCATTGGGCCTAGATTATTTTTTATTTATTATTATTTTTACGTAAGATCACAAAAGTAAGTTTCATGAATTTTTGCGACTTTTTCCTTGTAATTTTGGTAGATACTGATCTTACGTAAGATTCAAAGAGGGGGAGGGGGTTCATTCGAGTCTTATTTTTTTCTTACGTAGGAGGTGGAAATTCGTTGAAATGGTCTTACGTACTAAATGAAGAAGAGAGATTGGTTGAAATTGTCTTACGTAATAAATGAACAGCTCCTTATACATATATTATTTTAATGAGAACCGCCACGTTGGGCTAGCGGACGCAAGTTCTACTGCTGAATCTATGCTAGGAGGTCTAAAATCATGTGCTGAATTCATGGTTACAGTCAGCGCGTCGACGTCCCTACTACTCTGTATAGGTACTACAATACTTTAGCAGCCTGTCTCTTGCTGCCCTCGCCCAGCGACGCCCTAAGCCGAGGTCCGTACCCCACAGGGGGTGCCCTTAGCGTGTAGTCGCTTTAAGTTTTTTAAGCTGAAGGCCTTAATTTATTGAGGCATCCACAGGTAAGCCCGGTTAAGCAGACGACAACCTCATAGGATGAGCTGCGAGATGCCATTTCCAAATAAAAAAGGGAATTCAACAGCTAGTGTTTTTCAGTAGACAAATAAAACTGCTACCGTCAAATTCTGACGTCATTTGCTCGACCACAAAATGATTGGCCACTAAAATAAATAGTTACATCGCATTCAGTTGTTTCAGCACACATAATGCAGCGTCATGTGAATATTTATGAGCTGGCTGTAGATATTTCAAATGATATACAAGGTGGCAGGGACATCGACGCGCAACCTGTAACCATGAATTAAGCACACAATTTTAGACCGCCGAGTGTAGAAATTTTCTGTCAGTTAAAAAAAAAATCTGCTGTTTCATAGGAAAATTCATTACCTACGCGGTCAAAATGTATATATGCTAACTTTTTTTTAAATAACCGATGACATCTATCGTCGTGACGTGACGTTATTATTAGTTTCAAATCTAAGTGGTAGTTCTAAAGATTAGCACGTTTAAACAAAACAACAAACTCTGTAGCTTATTATATTATATTTTAACTAGCTTCTGCCCGCGGCTTCGCCTGCGTGAATGTCGGAAATTATCCCACGGGAACGTGCTACCAGGATAAAAAGTATGTCCTTCCCCAGGATGCCATTTATCTCTTTGCCAAATCAGAAGTTCAGCGGTTTAGGTGTGAAAATATAACATACAGTTTCAAGTTCAAATTCTTCCCCTTAAAAACCGAATTACCCCTTTTTACCCCGTCTGGGGTCAATTTTCAACAACTTTACATACTTAGTATTAATTATTTTTTGTCAAAAGTATTAATACTGAGTTTCGAGTTGATTGGACCGCGCATTCAATTACTTCCACACAAACTTCAACACCCCTATATCCCCCTTTGAGGGGTAGTTTTGAAAAACTTATACTTAATAATAAACTTAATTACTTACTTAGGCGAGTATTCTTGGCAAGTTTCAAGTTTATTAACTAAATGAATACGATTTTTCATATAAACTGTATCCCCGCTTTTCATCCCCACAGGGGTGGAGTTTAAAAAAATCGTTTGAGATGTATAATTCATAACTTGACTCATATATTATTTATACTAATTTTCGAGTTAATCAAGCCATGCAGTATAATCCTCCCCTGTAAAATTGACTACCCCTTTTCAACCCGTTAGAGGTAGATTTTTGAAAAAACCTTATTCTTTATTTTTGGTCTTAAGTATAAACACTGAGTTTCGAGTTAATCGGACCGCGCATTCAAATTATTCCACACAAACTTCAACACCCCAATATCCCCCTTTGATAGTTAGTTTTGAAAAACTTATAATGACAAGCTTTATTACTTACTTAGGCGAGTATTCTTGAAAAGTTTCAAGTTTATTAACCTAATGAAGAAGATTTTTCATATAAACTGTATCCCCGCTTTTCACCCCCACAGGGGTGGAATATAAAAAAATTCGCTTGTGATGTATTCATAACTTGACTTGAAGATTATTTATACTAATTTTCGAGTTAATCAAGCCATGCAGTAAAATCCTGCCCTGAAAAATTGACAACCCCATTGCAGCCCGTCAGGGGTAGATTTTCAAAAAACCCTGATACACATTATTCTTTACTTTCAATATTAGGTATAAATACTGAGTTTCGAGTAAATCGGACTGCGCGCTAAAATTCTTCCATACAAACTTTGAAACCCCCCAATCCCTTATTAGGGGGTAGTTTAAATGACAAAAAACTGACAATATTCATAATTTATTTAGATAAGTATTCATGCCAAGTTTATTAACTCAAGGAATAAGATTTTTCATACAAACAAATTCCCCCCTTTTCACCCTCTTAGGGGTGGAATTTCGAAAAATCCTTTCTTAGTGGATGCCTACTCTTCACGAAGAACACACTCTCCAAATTTCATGTCTCTAAGACTAGCGGCTTAGGCTGTGCCAACGCACAGCCTAAGCCGCTAGTCTTAGAGATGACGTCTGAGATGATGTCTTGGTGATGAGTCTTGATGATGTAATTTTATATTTATAGATTTTAGTAGGTATAAGTATAAATTACTGAGAAAATCGCGCCGACTCCCTTGTACAAACTAAACAAGTTCAGTGCATCTTTTTCTTTCTATTTCATTAAGAAAAGGACAGAAGATAAATATTAGTATTCCAATACTTTAACGTTCTAGATATATAATAAAAGCTATTATATAACTATGATAAATTATAAGGTGGGCAACTTAAATTATCTTCATAACCCACACTAATAATAAAATTGCGAAAATAACTCCGTCTAGTCTATTCACGCCTTAACGGTTGAACGGATTTGAATAAAATTTGCCACACGCATAGACCATGACCTGAGTTAGTACATACAATACTTTTTATCGCAGTAGCACGCGGAATAATAGCTGACCTCTACGCGGGCGATGTCGCGAGTAAAAGCTTGTATTCTTTAGTGAAACAAATGACAGGTGACCAGAAGGCTGGCCTATTTTTAGCCCAAAGAATCAGCTTTGCCCTCCTTTTCGACACTTTTCCGATTGACAGCGACGTGGACGAAGTTTTTGATGCCCAATAAACTCTCCCCTTTTTAGGGTTCCGTAGCCAAATGGCAACGGAACCCTTATGGATTCGTCATGTCTGTCTGTCTGTCTGTCTGTCTGTCTGTCTGTCCGTCCGTATGTCACAGCCGTTTTTTTCCGAAACTATAAGAGCTATACTATTGAAACTTGGTAAGTCGATGTATTCGGTGAACCGCATTAAGATTTTCACACAAAAATAGAAAAAAAACAATAAATTTTGGGGGTCCCCATACTTAGAACTGAAACTCAAAATTTTTTTTTTCATCAAACCTATTCGTGTGGGGTATCTATGGATAGGTCTTCAAAAATGATATTGAGGTTTCTAATATCATTTTTTTCTAAACTGAATAGTTTGCGCGAGAGACACTTCCAAAGTGGTAAAATGTGTGTCCCCCCCCCCCTGTAACTTCTAAAATAAGAGAATGATAAAACTAAAAAAAATATATGATGTACATTACCATATAAACTTCCACCGAAAATTGGTTTGAACGAGATCTAGTGAGTAGTTTTTTTTTTAATACGTCATAATTCGTAACGTAACGGAACCCTTCATGGGCGAGTCCGACTCGCACTTGGCCGGTTTTTTTTATTATATGCTTGTACATCATCATCTCCCTAGCTTTTTCCCAACTATGTTGGAGTCGGCTTCCAGTCTAACTGGATGCAGCTGAATACCGGTATTTTATAAGGAGCGACAACCTATCAGACCTCCACAACCCAGTTACTGGGTAATACGATACCCCTTAGACTTAGACTGGTGGTCAGACTTTCGGGCTTCTAACCTACCCGTAATATGTATAATCACGAGAGCTGCTAGTTATGTAGAACCTGTACAAGGATTTATTATATACTTGCACATATTACATATATTTTAGTGTTAGCTTGTATATTGTATTGCTTTTATATTGACAAAAGTTAGAAAAAAAAATCTTTTGATCTGCAATACATATTTAATATAGATCTATGAATAAATAAATAATCATACTGAATCATACTTTTTCATGGCAAATTGAAGCCTACACTGAAGTGTGGTTATCATAAAAATCAACAACAACCTGAAAGCAGTTTGAGCCTAAGAAGTACCTAATCAACATTATTTTGCAGCACGTTTCAGTCATAAAAATAACCAATAAGCTCCCTAATATTTCACAACTAAGTACATAATGACTTCTATAAAAACTCCAATACTTCTAAATTACGACTGTGCGAACATTGACCGTTGCCTTTCCATAGCAGAATCCTAATGTGTTTGAGACATGAAGTTACTAAAATCAATGGAGCCTGCAGTGATCTTCTGTCATAAGCTGCATAACACATAATTTTGTTTTCATTGTATTTGTTGGTATATTTGGCATGGCTAGCTGACATATGGTAAATAATTTGATGTCGTAATGTATCCTTTGCATACCTAGTATTGTACAGAATCAAGTTTTTCTGTTTGAACAGATGACAGGTGCTTGTGAATGATAGGATAATGATTATTTTATGTCTGCAAGAATATTCCATAACAATGAAAATTGCAAAAAAAGAAAGTAAAAAAGCCTTGTAAAAATAAAGATAGAATTTTTTGAAGCGGTTCCTATAGTTCCTAGCGGTTCAAGAAATCAAAAAAAAAATAATATTATAATTCGAAAACTATCAAGAATCGCGGAACATACATGGGGTATTTTCCGATACCCCTGAGCATGACGATATTTTTTTTTTAAGACGTCACTGTTTTGGCCATCCTGTATAGTAGATTCGAAACAAATAATACCCCACGTAGGCTCTTTCCAAATTCGAGAAAATTTCCTTTAAACCACGAGCGCTGCTGCGCATCGGAGAGCATATGCGTGTTCCCCAGCTGGATAGACCAACGACCCTAAAAAAGTGGCGGAGGCAGACTAGGTGCGGAAGGCGGAGGATAGGCTATTGTGGCACAACTTGTGAGAGGCTTATGTCCAGCAGTGGACTGCGATAGGCTTAGTTTAATCACGAGAGCTGCTAGTTATGTAGAATATGAACAAGAATATCTTAATCTAAATAATTTGTTTTAGATTTATTTTGCTATCTTAATCAGCCTATAATGTTCCCACTGTTGGGACACAGGCCTTCTCTCAGTGAAAGGGATCGGGCCGTAATCCACCAAGCAGGCCCAGTGTGGGTTGGTAGATGTCACATGCCTTCGAATTTTTAGTTCTAGGTCTCCTCACGATGTTTTCCTTCACTGTTTTGAGAGCAGTAGTGTTGAAATAATTTAACTAAATAAAGCGGATGTCTGGGTTCGAACCTTTTTTCCCGGGTTGGAACATCTTCATGGATGTCCTCTGCCCTAACCTTTCTTACCATAGTGCTGTTTAAAACAAAAATGACCACAATTTAGTATTCCAATACGTACATTTTTGGAATATTATAACAATATTCTATGAGAAGAACACCACAGGAGTGTCCATTGCTTCCTACTCCATGTCAACCCTCGCCAATTTCACAGATAAAACGATGTAGGCCTTTACAAATTGAACATTAATTGGACATTAGATTTAACGGTTTATATTGCTTCCAATCCGCTTTCGTAAATCAGGAATTTCTGGAATTTGTGCAAACCTGGTAAATTGCGATTGGCATTTCCTATAAGGGATGACACATGTCACTGAAATACACAATCAAAGAGACAGGACTTAAATGCCGGATGGCTTAGGTATAGTCAATCGTACGTGTTTAGTAACAAATTGACTTTGACAGCGCCTTGTTTTCGTATCAGTCAGGGTGATATTTGTAGTTTAATTTACAGGTTAACGTCAGTGATGTGTGCATTGACGTTTTGTTGTTCCTGCACAATATTTTATTTTCATCCAAATTAGAGAGTATAAATGTATTATGACTAGTCACGAGCTTGAATCTACATTGTAAACCGTAACTATCAAATTGAAATAGCAATGTAGCTTTATACCGGGATCAAGTTCGGTGGAAATACTTTCCCTAAAATCACATACAGGATCTAATTATATAAGCTAACATTTAAAATAATAATACATATGTACATGTGAAAAAACAAGCAAAAGAATCATAGGGCATCAAAAAAAAATATTGCGAGCCTATTGCCATATACTGGGCATAAATCCATACTCCAGGCTGTTAATAAAAAAAAAATCCTAATGGAAAAACCCAATAACATTTTGCACGACCCGGGAATCGAACCCAGATCCTCGGCAGTCACGCTTACGACCACGAGACCAACGGGGTAGTCAACGCGATTTATTCCGGTCGGATCCCCTGATCTGATCACTTGCTGTTTGTTATTACGTTTTAATTCTGACTCACTATAAACTTGTCACTCCGTTCTGATCCCCTTTTTCTTTTGTTTTTATTCCGGTCAGATCCCCTGGTTATCTAAACAGATTTTTGGACAGTCCGCAATAAAATATACCTACAGAACAATGCATGTTTTAAGCCGTGTCTCTTGCACGGGTTTTTTCGAAACAATGTGTTCAAACATGTGACTATCAAATAAACAAAGGAACCACCACTAAACAGGTCGCGATGTAAACTATTCCCATTTCAACAAAAGCCGTATAGTCTTTAGAAATGGAACATTAATTACACATTAAACGTTCAAATTATTGCTCTTGATTCCATACAGGACCTCGTAAAGTCGATCTAAACTGTTGGCCTGGTTCTAGAGCAATGCCTATTTATGGGTGCAATGTTCAGTTACATTGATATTGTCCATTTGTGTTGAACTTAGTTCCTAACTTTGTTTAATTTCACTAAAAGTTTTGTGGTGTAGATGTAGGTATAGTGCCAAAGTTTAAGATGGTTTGGGTAAAACATTTCTTCACATTCCCAACTTCACAATCAGCCTATATAATGTTCCCACTGCTGGGACACAGACTTCGTCTCTGTGAGAAGGAGTGGGCCGAAATCCACCACACAGGCCCAATGTGGGTTGGTAGATGTCACATGTCTTCGAATTTTTGGTTCTAGGACATGCCAGTTCCTGACGATGTTTTCCATCACCGTTTTTGAGAGCAGTGGTGATGAAATTTTACACAAAGTGGAGCGCCTGTCAGGTTGCGAACTTACGACTTACAACTCGTAATTCGCAGCCGTTACCACTAAGCCACTACTGCTCTATCATCATTTCCAACTTATAATAGACTTATTACAACGCTACACAGAATAATCTCCTAAAGGAAAATATAAAGCAAATGCAAACGGCAAACGGTATGTACGGTTAGCAAGCGACAATTAAAAATGTTGTGCGGTCGAGTTTTATTGTGGTGATTGCGTTCGGGACTAGATATAGTGGGAAATATGTATTTTTCAAGACGACGTCTTGCTTAGTTTTATGATACAAGATTCTAGATCCCCAGCGTAGAAATTTCAACGCAGTGGGTTAGTAGAATCATATATTGAATCCATTTTAACATGTTGCGCGTCGGTGTCCATACCACCTTGTGTAGGTACTATCACCAAAGCATTTTGAAAACAAAATCCCGTGCACATGCTGACCACAGCTGCGTCCGTAAGCAAAACAAAAGAGGATCCTTTTTAGGTCAACTAATAATATGCGCTGCAAGCAGAAATAGCCCTTACGGTTGTCAGTTATAGATTTTGATGACAGTACCTACATATTGGTATAAAGGCAGATGACTGATTGTTTGTTTGTTTGCTTATGACGATTTGATTCTGACTACCATTACGGTATAAAGTACTGCCTCAATTATTTCTGTAAAGATGTAAGATTAGTTTGCTTAAAGAATCTTCTTGTAATCGTACTTGACTATATTGGAAACTGACATTATTATTATTAGATCTAGAAAACAAAAAAACGTGCTATTAAGTCGGGCAAAATTAGGTAAATAGCATTTGTTCAACGCTTGAAAAAATATTTTTTTACTGGAACGTCGATAATTTGTGTCTACATGAAGACAATACCTTAGTTTCCACTATCTAAGACGCTGATTACACGATTTTTTTCAAGAATTAAGATTTGCGAAATGACAATTTATAATGATTATGTAACAGTTACTGCATGTCCTATTTCGATTTGGCGCAAGTTTTCAATTTCATCCCGTATATTTACAGTAAAAATATCTTGTTCCAATTTGCATTTAAATCTTTTACCGCAATGCAATATGGTTTACTTAATTAATTCTCATTTCCATGGAAATCTGTCGTTACGCAATATCGTAATTACCTCAATTTGTAATGCTTTACCAACCTGCTTTTGTTTGGAAAACAAGCATAAATAGTCCACCTTGTTGTTAGTAGTCACCATCACCTATGTATTATATGGACATTTGCAATACCAGATGCATATATGGTGTGTTGCCATTCCAGAGTTAAAGCTGAAATGTCTAATGTGTCAGGACACGGATGACGTATAACGGCAAATGCGTGCATTCCTTAAAAGAAAATTTCAGACACAAATCTACATGGTCCTCACATGGTCTGACCAATTTCATGTTTGGACTTTAAAAGAGACTGATCAAAGAGTTGGTTCGGCCTTTTTTCTTAGGGTAGTCATCAGATAGGAAACGCTGACCTCATCAAAATTTTGTTTTAATAACATGATTGAAGTGTAAAGGTGACAAGTCAGCTTACAGAAATAAAATCATTTGCCAAACAAGCATACGGTCCTTCTGATGGTAAGTGGTCACGCCCGCATGGGCCGCTACAATACCACATGCATAGATGCGTTGCCTTTCCAGAGACAAAGCTGAAATGCCAGTACTTACATCAGCACCTACCCACCCACCAAACCAAAACACAGAAACGTTGCATGACGGCAGACTCGGGTAAGGAATCACCGCGGAGCTCTACTAACACAAACTTTGATGGGAATGTCAGCGTTTTTAAAATCAATAATTTTATGTTATTTTTATAGATAAAGAAATACATTCACATGTTTATTAAGAAATCTTAATTACAATATACAATCTAATACTAAAATATTAAATACTAGCTTCTGCCCGCGGCTTCGCCCGCGTGGATGTCGGAAATTATCCCACGGGAACGTGCTAACAGGATAAAATGTATGTGTTTCCCCAGAATGCCATCTATCTCGCGGGCCCTTTGTGGCTAATTACAATAGAAAACCAATTGTGTCTCATTAGTGGTGATTAAGAGGGTACCTATATGATATCTTTACCTAAGTACCTCATCATCTCATCTCCCTAGCCTTTTCCCAACTATGTTGGGGTCGGCTACCAGTCTAACCGGATGTAGCTGAATACCAGTATTTTACATGGAGCGACTGCTTATCTGACCTCCACAACCCAGTGACTGGGTAATACGTGATAAGACCCGGATACCGGATACCGTACCTAAGTTCCTACATAATAAAAAAATAAATAAACTCAATAACAGAAAATTAAATACCTACCTACCTAAATAAACATATTTCTGATGATAACTAATCTAAACTCAATAAATAAGCAAAATCCCTAAAAACTAATATCTATACGAATGACTAATCCTACCTCATCATCATCATCTGCCTAGCCTTTTCCCAACTACGTTGGGGATGGCTTCCAGTCTAACCGGATGCAGCTGAATACCAGTATTTTACATGGAGCGACTGCCTATCTGACCTCCACAACCCAGTTACTGGGTAATACGATACCCCTTGGTAAGACTGGTTGTCAAACTTTCGGGCTTCTGACTACCCGTAACGACTGTCAAAGATCCACGAATGACAGCCGGGACCAACGGCTTAACGTGCTTTCCGACACACGGAGGGGTCTCGGTATGTAAAGATGGCCACCCATCCACAGACCAACCGCGGCAAGCGTAGTTTAACCTTTTTTTTTTTTTTTTTTTTTTGAGGATGGGAAATCATCAAATGACTCCTCCCGCTCTGGGTGGAGCAGGAGGGAGTGTCAGACTCTTACTGACTAAAACCCACCCGTGTTCCTTCCTTAGCCCTTTATGTTCCAGGGCAGCGGTAACCCTTTCGGACAATCCCGCTACCCTGGCAGGCTACGGCCCTATGGGGCCCCGTCACTCATGCTGACATCTCTTTGAGGCGCGCGTGGAACACAACACGCCGTCCGGCACGGGCCTGGTCCTGATCGGACGGTGAGTTACCCATTACTCACCGCCCGCAGGCCCGCGCCTACGGTGGCCGGGAGTCGTCACGCGGCTCCCGACGCCCGGAGCGTCTCCCGCGGCGGCTGAGGCGTGAGGTGCGCAAGGCGCGTTCTCTCGCCCACCCCGCCACCTCCTTCGCTAGCATGACTGCTTCGCAGAAGGAGGTGACTGCCTCCCACTCCCTCTCGCCCCGGACCATGGCTTGAACCAGGGCCGGACGCGAGAGGTCGCCGCCGCTGCCGATCGCCTCTACGAGGGCACGGCGGTGCTCTGCCCAAGCAGGGCAGACCTCCACCGTGTGCTCCACCGTGTCCTCTGGGCGATCCTGACAGTGGTGACACCCGGGCGTCTCCTCCCGCCTGATTATGTGCAGGAACCTCCCGAAACATCCGTGTCCGGAGAGGACCTGCGTCAGGCGGTAGGTGAGAACGCCGTGACGTCTCTCTAGCCACTCCTCAAAGAGGGGTCTTACCGCCGCTATCGTGGCGTGCCCTGCGCTGGGTTGCGATAGTCGCTCCTTCCATGCCGCCATGAGATCGCACACTATCAAATATACTACCTATACTTTAAAATTAAAATCTATACCTACGACTTATATAAAAATAAACCTAAATAACTCTAAAAACTAAAAGGAATAAAAATGAACTCCACTGCGGGTGACCTAACCTACGACAAACTTATTATTTGCGGTTGGTACAGTAATCGGGTCTATGGTTCGAACCGCAAAATTAAGTTTGTTTTTTATTGTATATACTTTTCCGGGATAAAAAGTACCCAGTGTGGTGCCCAGGATATTAAAGAATAATTATACCAAGTTTCATCGTAATCAAACCGGTAGTTTTTGCGTGATGCCTGAACAAACAGACAGACAGACAGACAGACAGACAGACCGACAGACAGACAGACAAAAAATTTTTTAATTACATTTTTGGGTTCGGTGTCGGTCTAGTAATACCCCCTGCCATTTATTTTTTTGATATTTTCAATGTACAGAATTTTCACTTCTACAGATTTATTATAAGTATAGATGTACAAGTATACCTACACAGGAAAAACAGGGAGGAGGATTTAGATATTATGTAGATAAGACTGGGCATTAAAAAAATCCTTCACATCACTGTCAATGGGAAAAGTGCCCGAAAGTCTGCCAGCTTTGCCACGTTGGATTGCAAGCAGTTAGTCAACTCTTCACGTGACTGGTCACACGTGAAGGGTTAACTAACCGCTTGGCGATTTTTATGTTATAAATTATAATAATAGTAATCAAAATAAATAGATAACAATTGTGTATAAAAAATTACACGTTCCGTTACGTGTGTGGTCAAAGAATGTGGTTTCATTATCACTTTTCATAATAAAATTCTTTACTAGAATTGATTCCAAAACATCAGAAGGCATGTGGCGTAATTAAAAACGTTCACAATCTAGTCTCAATCTCATCTCAGCCATAATCAATGTCAAAACTGTAGGGAAATTAGAGGTATTTTTGACAGATTGCGACTGAAATCAGACTGTGAACGTTGTTAAAATTACGTGAATTGCCCCTCTGGTCATTGGTAGGGCAGTTTAATTGCGGGACAATTTTATTCAAGGTGACAGTTTATAGTCGCATCATGGTCTAATCACACAAATGCTATACATTCGCTAGACACTTAAAGAGGAATAAAGAAAGAAAATTCGTTTATTTGCGGTAAACACGACACAGAAAAAGAACAAAAAACACATTTGGGGCCTAATATGTATCAACATCATCGTTTCAGCCGAAATACCTTTATTGCTGGACATAATCCTCCCCCAAACACCTCCACTTCGACCGGTTCGGTGCTTCTCGCATCCAACGGGTTCCTGTGGGCTTCACAAGGTCGTCGGAACACCTTGTTCCGAGGTCATCCAACGCTACGTCTTCCAGAACGGGGTCGCCACTCCAGAACCTTTCGGCCCCATCGGCCATCTGTTCGGCGAGCAGTGTGCCCTGCCCATTGCCAATTAAGTTTAGCAATTCTTCGGGCTATGCCGGTTACCTTGGTTCTCCTGCGTATATTAATGTGCATCACATCCACGCAAAACGGCCATCGCTCAGCACAAAGCTACGAATCTATGCGAGACAGAGCTCCAGCGCTGGTTTTCAGCGACAATCAGCGTCCACTTCACTTTACGTCTAATATCAATTAACCTGCGAGGTAATTATGCAATACACTATAAGTAACAATGGGTTTCATTTTGACAGTTCAACAACATTAATTGCGTTATTTACCTTGTTGAGATGACAAATTTTTCAAACATATGAAGCAACTAGCTGCGGCCCGCGGTTTCCCCTGCATAAGTTTCGATCCCGTGGGAATATCGGGATAAAAAGTATCTTATATGTTAATCCTGGTTATAAACCATCTGTGTGCCAAATTTCATCCAAATTCGTTCAGTAGTTGTTGCGTGAAAGAGTAACAAACATCCATCCATCCATACAAACTTTCACGTTTATAATATTAGTAGGATGGATTTGCAGTTTCCTTTAAAAATATTCAGATGGAGACTGATAGTATATTACGCAATTAAGGCACTGCTCTATGAGTCTACGGTAACCCTCAAAACTCTACTTCCTGAAGGTAAGGCAGCATACCTACCTTCTACCTAGCAAAAACTGTCTCGCTGATTTCTCCCGCGCTATCTCCAAACTGGTCCTCACGATACTCGTCCATATCGTCTTCTCCAGAACGATGACGGGTAGCAGCGTCATCGTTGCGAAAAGTTTGGCTCTACGGTAACCAACCCGCATTCCCAGCGTGGTGAATATAATGGACATCAAACCTCCCACATGACCAAAATGCCAAAACAACGGCCCCCAGTTCCTGGTGGTCCCGCGCTTCCTGGTAAGGTGGACCGCGGACCTGAAGAAGGTGGCTGGGACAGACTGAATGCGGGAGCCGGAGGACAGGGTGTTGTGGCGCAGCCTGGGAGAAACCTATATCCAGCAGTGGACTACGATAGGCTAAGTTGATCGATTGATTGAATCCATTAATCCATTAACATTAATGTGAGCATCCTTGTTTACAAAAGTATATACAATTTTTACAAGTTTATCTCGACGCCACTGAACCGGGTTTATGATACGTTCGCCGATATATTCAATATCAGATGTTGTCGATTTATGCATGGCAACTTTCTATACGACTTTGTATTTTACGATGCTCTGAAGTTCGCTCGATGTCGGTATTTTGTTGGATTTTTAGGTTCCTTATCTAAGAATCAGTGTGAAACTGAGACGCTTTATACTGCCTAAGTTTTGGTGTAACGGAGTCAGTGATAAAATGGAGAAGTTACATAAAATATAACATTACTACGTTACAGGACATAACATTATAACATCACGCCTTGTTTCCCCGAAGGGTTAGGCAGAAGTGTTCCTATAGTACATCCACATTTCGCCAGTTATGTTTAAGTTTCATGTAATAGGGGTCGAGCCTATTGCCATCAACCAGGTACAAATCCAAACCTCGGTTTGCTACTGAGAAATTCCAGAAAGAAAAACCCAATAACACTTTGCCAGATCTGGGAATCGCACCCAAGACCTCATTCTCAGCGGTAGCGTTTGCGACCACTAGACCAGGCAGTCATTATTAAGTTAAAGTCAATTTTGGAGAACCGTTACCATTTTTTGCCGTGAATATATCGCAGTAAGATTGTTTAAACCGTAATATACAGGGTGAAATTAAATTCATGGGCATCCTTTTAAGGGGTCATGGTAATCATCATTATGAACAAATTTTACTATATGACCAAACTTGAAATCGCGAAAAAAAAAACAGCTGTTCCCTACATTTTGACGAATTATGCGAACATTAGCAGAACACACACACAAACAAAAGTGAAATAATTATAAGTATATACATATAATTATTTCACTAGTATAAAATAGTTATATTACTAGATCGTGCTCGTAGCATAGTTATATTCCTAGTAAGATAGCTATGAATAACTATATTATGGTACATAGCCATATCCCTAGGGATATAACCATATCACGGCTTCGACCATCTTACTGCGACAAATATACCACTACATCACCATACAAGGACCAAAATATGGTCTGATAAAAGCTGAGGTAAGTGTACAAGCGCAAATACTGTAACCATAAGGTTCCAGTATTTGCGCTTAAAGATATAGCTTTGAGCCGTTTGGGGTCGAAACGCTTGGGTCACGGGGCCCGAGTGTGCGTCTCCTTTTTAAGGAAATTTCTCGCCGTTCGTCTTTAGATTTCTGTCCTTCTTTGGGCAAAGAATTAGCATTGCCATTCAACGTGGCAATGCTGCCAGTCTTCTGGGCATGTTTCCGGATGACAGCGATGCGGACGAGTACTTCTACGCCTAAGGCTCCTCACCGGATGGGCGCGTTTTCGTTTTCTACAAATTATTTACCGAGCGCATACACACGTGTCTGTACCGAGTAGTACCGAACCATTCCACTGTACAGTTCGGTACAGAAACGATAACGAAAGGATCCGGTGAGGAAGGCACATAAGTGTCCTTTGTTTTTGTATTTCATTGTATAGTAAGTTAGTTAGTCATTTAATTTAGTATCTAGCGTAGTTAGCTGAAGTTATATTGTAATATTGGGTAAATTGACGCGGTATATGCGGTACAGACGCCAGCAGGTGAAGCTACCCGAAACTATCAAATTTTCCCAATCAACCTTGAACCTTAATGCTTAAGCTATAAGGTTGAAAATCTATTAAAGACATTTGACAGATTGTAGTAGCTTGATGTGCTGGCGTCTGTACCATCAGTGCTTTTGTAGTTAAAATACACGCTTGGAAAGTTATTGTTCTTGCAACACTGTTTTAGTATCCAAGGTGTTGACAACAATGTATGTACGGTGTTCAATTTACTAGTACCACTGAGTAATTGTTACACATTCAATGTTTTGTAACACATTTCAATCATGATACAAGCACGCGTTTTTACAACACGCAGGTAGGAGGACAAAAGAAGGTAGACAGAACTTTATTCAAGGCTATAATAATCCAGAAGACCATATAAAAAAAGGAATATATATTTTTTTAAAGGAACTACTATATATGCACTACAAATTGGTGATGGCAAATATGTAGTTCGAAAAAGGCAAGGCAGGATGATGATGATAATAGGTACTACAAATTGTTGATCTCATTTTGGTTTTATTGGCCGACTTATATTAAAATCATCTGCCCAGCCTCTTCCCAACCATGTTGGGGTCGGCTTCCAATCTAACTCGATGCAGCTGAATACCAGTATTTTACATGGAGCGACTACCTATCTGACCTCTACAACCAGTTATTGGGTAATAAGATATTCCTTGTTATGACTGGTTGTTAGACTTTTGGGCTTCTAACTACACGTAACGACTATCAAAGATCTATGAATGACAGCTGGTACCAATGGCTTAAAGTGCGAGGAGGGGTCTCGATATTTAATGTCCCTTGGAAAGTGTGGTTGTTACCCTACTAATTACTAAATACTCAGATAGGAGATATCGACTCCATCTAGCAATTTTTATAACATGACGTGTAAAAGTGATTCCAATATCATATATTTACAGAATAAATAATTTACAGAATACTTAAATAATTTCATTTAACTTCAAGAATATACACTGCCGAGCAATGAAAAAGTTCCACCCACAAAATGCCGACAAACACCTTAATATCTCCTAAGACATATAATTTAAAATTTGAACACAATATTTACGTTTTTAGTTGGTAATATTCTGATGCGCTGTTAAATGTACTTCAGTATTGCAGACGGCGTCATTAAGCTAGCCTTTCCCGTTTAGGATTAATTTGGTGTTATGTCACTGGAACTTTTTCATTCCTCGCGAGTGTAATTTTAAATAATTTACTGACCATTCTCTTGATATAACACCTCTCTCATTACTGTGTACGAAACCAATTGATAAACAACATACCTACCTTTTGTCCACTTGTTTCAGAAAAAAACAAACAACATCGAAACTTTAATCAACACTCTCATTTCACACAATTTCAACTGGTAAAGTAAAAAGTGTAGCTTTTGAAATATAAATCCTGAGATATGTGATACAATGGTTGTCCGGGAGCCAGTAATGAGTGCCGGGACAATGGAACATGTGCTGCGAGGGTCGGCTGGTAGTTCAACGATCTTTACTACCATAGATACGGACGGCTACGTGCAACAAACCATATATACCTTCAGTTCTGCATGTTGTAAAGCAAGCAATTTTCTTCAATAGTGTCGCTTTTGGATTTTGGGCAGAATTTGTCGAAATTGATTCCAGTCAGGTATTTATGTTGTATTTTTTGCGGTTTATTTATTTATTTATGTATTGGATCGCCAACACACCGCAGTGCGATTCTGTAACCATCTCACCGTGAAAATTTAGGTGAAGCAAGCTTGGAGTGAGCTGTCATTCCAACTAATGATTGACACTATTGACAGCTCACTCTAAGCTCACTACACCTACCTTTTCACGGTGAGATTTTTACAGAATCGATCGGCAGTTATGTACATGCATGTTGACATGAACAAGGACACTAACTGATCAGAAAGCTGTGCTGCTGGGGAGTTAGTTGCGCCACTTCTTCTTCCCAGCGATAGCACTAGGGAGTGGTGAAGGGCAGCGTTTTTGGGGGACTATCTTTTGTCATTTTGACGTTCGAAAAGTGCTGATTCTAAGCCTAATTTGAATAAATGACTTTTGTTTTTGACAAATACAAATGTGCGCTTCCAATTATATAGGTGACCACATCATTCACTTAACATCTAGGTAGGCACAAAAAGTTTGACAAGGACGAACAAATCAAAATAAATCACAATACAATACACGAAAATCACAGAAAGGAAAACGTTAAAACAAATGCTAAAGCAAAACAGTATGAGTACAAAATGAAAAATCAAAAATAATCCCACTTATCCTATCCTACTAATATTATAAACGTGAAAGGATGGATGGATGGATGGATGGATGTTTGTTACTCTTTCACGCAAACACTTCTGACCGGATTTGGATGAAATTTGGCACACAGTTGGTATATAACTAGGATTAACATATAGAATACTTTTTACCCCGATATTCCCACGGGATCGAAACTTATACGGGTGAAACCGTGGGGTGCAGCTACTACAAACTAATTTCAAACAAATTCAAATAAAATAAACTAATAATTAAAGAATAACCGTAGAAGTCAACACAAAAAAAAAAGTTTAACTTCGAATGGGTGAACAGTGAAGTCCACCAAACCGCAACAACACATAAACTCACGCGTTATTTCCATGGGGGTAAGTAGAAACAGAACACCTCCTACTACAATCCTTACTCATACTCCTTTTGTTTCGTTTAAGTCCATACATCTGCGGGGTAGTTGTGTAACACACTATCAGCAGCAATGGGTTTAATAATGACAGTTCAACAACATTCATTATGTTTTTTACGTGGCTGACCATACAATTCTTTCGAGCATATGAAGCAATGGATTAGCAATTAACATTTATAAAAACTTTTTTGAAAAAAGAACAACCCAACAACATAAAAGTAAAAAATAAAAAAAAAACAACCCACTTCCAAAAACGACACTACAAATTGAAAAATAACTTTAATTTCGGAAGTCGGTGTCGTTGGGTTCGCATTTTCGTTGTTTGCCACCGACCTCCGAAATTAAAGTTATTTTTCACTTTGTAGTGTCGTTTTTGGAAGTGGGTTGTTTTTTTTTTCAAAAAAGTTTTTATTTTTTACTTTTATGTTGTAATTTTTACCAGTAATTTTGGTTTAAAAACCAAACTACTGAACCGTTTTTGATGAAATTTCTATGGGACCATTTGGAAAGTATACCATTTCCAAAAAAAAAAAAAGCATTTTTTCAATCGGTTGGCAAGCGATGGAGCTATGCGCGAACAAACAAAAAAAAAAAAAAAAAATACAGACATCCGAATTGAGAACCTCCTCCTTTTTTAGAAGTCGGTTAAAAATGATTCAGATTCATAGTGTGTTACACAATTAGGGTGCAAGTCATACATGCACGCTGGTTACGAGTACTGCGCACCCGTCCGTTCTGAAGAACATCACCAGTAAGGTCACCATATTATGCCCTTCTAAGGCGTCCCCTTCCGGCGTTTCCACTCACATTTGCCTTGCACCTTTTGTTAGTCACCTTTCATTAATCCTACAAATGACAAACAAATAACGAATGTTGCACACATTGAGAAAATCCGATTTATTGATCAATATACTTTAAAATATCCTCATTGCCCCTTCTAGATCTTTATTATATACTAGCGGACCCGTCAGACGACATCCTGCCCGGAAAAGCAGCGCCACCTACCGGGTCCAATTGTATTTTTAAACCATCCAGGAACCCAATGAAATATACACACAAAATTTTATCAAAATCGGTCCAGCCGTTTAGGAAAAGTTACGTGACAAACACTCGGAAAAAATATATATATTAAAGAAGATACCAGCATTTAATAGATCCATCGAGAAGAAAGTACAAACCTTGCATAACATGGCAATATTCACAACAAACACAGTCTAAAAACATCAACAGCTAAAAGCAACAATACCACCAGTATAAAAACAGTATTACTTATAATTTAACCCATTCTATATACCCTCTTCATACCTGTACTTCAGTGGGTATCATATAAGCCACCGGACAATTGCATGCGAAAGTGGCTAGCGACGAGTCATTTCAACGAAAACTGTGTTAGACCCACGAGGGATATAGTTGAATCTTACTATAGGATGTTGGGTATTCTTGGGTCGAGTTATGAGTGAGAATTTTGCATAGCAAAAAGTTAAGTTTTACTCATACTGTTATTTAACACATAACCTGACGCCAGTATTTCCCGAAAGGTTACCTCTAATTCCTATATCGCCCTACTAATATTATAAACGTGAAAGTTTGTATGGATGGATGGATGTTTGTTACTCTTTCATGCAAAAACTACTGAACGGATTTGGATGAAATTTGGCACACAGATGGTTTATAACCAGCATTAACATTTAGGATACTTTTTATCCCGATATTACCACGAGATCGAAACTTATGCGGGTGAAACCGCGGGGCGCAGCTAGTTATTTATAATTTCTTACTATACTTTGTCTCATTTTTAATTATCTGTCTTTTGTATGTGCATAATCAAAGTATAGTGTGGTTTCACAACAAGTAAATGCGGAACAATATTTCCGTAAAATTCTGTAAAACGCCACTACACTTGGTGATCCTTATTTTTTAGGCTGTCAGCCTTACTGCAATCCTAACTTACCGAGAGTCTTTTAACAAGACGTCTAAACCAGAGAGTCAGAGGGAATGAATGATTATGGGAAGGCCTGTTTACTTGTGAACAATTAGGTACTCATACCCCCCGACATATCCCGAAAAATTGCCAAACTTAAGTGGCAGTGGGCGGGGCACATTGCTCGCAGAACAGATGACCGATGGGACCGAAATGTTCTGGAGTGGCGACCGCGTACCGGAACACGTAGCGTTGGAAGGCCTCCCCATAAGGTTGACCGACGACTTTGTGAAGGCCGCAGGAACCCATTGGATGCGAGAAGCACAGAACCGGTCGAAGTGGAGGTGCTTGAGGAAGCCTATGTCCAGCAGTGGACGTCTTTCGGCTGAAATGATGATAATAATGATGAATTAGGTACTTACGGGCTAATAATCATAATGACGGCACCAAATGGATATTCAACCAAAATCACATTTTAAAACGCTCTTAATTTATTCTAGTTTCACGCAAATGGTAGGATCGCTTAGAGAAGTGTCTCCAAACCACTTTGTATTGTCTATGTTTGTAAAATGCTCTTCAGGAACCTTGTTTCAATAACTACAACGGTTATGTCCAAACGTGGACGTGGGAATATGGAGCTGAACTGTTTGCTGTATACGGGTTCACAGTTTTCTTTTACGATGCAAGTTTAAATGCAAGCGGTTTGGTATCATTTGGATAAAATGTATTATGGTTGTTGATTTTTAGTCTTGATGTTTTGAGTTGTACCATAATGTTACAAGCAAAGATCTGAATTAGATTTTAATTTTATAAGACTAAGCAGTAACTAACACGCAAATACTCAAATCTTTATTACATTCCATATGTGTTGTAACACATATGGAATGGGAGAAGGGGGACCCTGTCGGGCACAGCAAAATTTAGGAGAGAGGAAGAGAGCTAAGTAGCAATTCAAATAATTTAATATTATTAGATGTGCTTAATTGGGTGTATAATTTTGTACCTATATATATTTATTTAGTTTTGTGTATATTATTATAAGTATAGTATATTATATGAGGTATTTTATGTATTGCGTATGAATATGCAGGCAATTACTATGAAGTGTTTTCATTATTATTAAATTATGTTATTATTTAGGTATGTATTCATATTTTTATATCTATATTAGATTTTCTATATTCCATATTATATTATATTTTTTCAATATGTTTGGTGTATACGAGATATAAGAATAAGAAATTGCTTCAATTTATTAATAAATGTATTTGTTTTGTTTACTTCTCTAATAGTAATGACATTTGGCAATTTATTATAATTTTTTATGGACATAACTAAAGGGCTGATTGAGTGCATTTTGAGTCGGGATTGAGGTATGTTTATTTTGTTTCGAAAGGTGTATCTTGTTTGCGTTTCATCGCAAGTGGTGTAAAGCTCTGGGTGTTTTCTGACAAATTTACATAATTCTAAGATATATAAACAGGGAAGTGTGAGTATTTTGGGTTTTTGGAAGTGTGGTTTGCAGCTAGATGTATGTTCTATGTTGGTTATTATTCGAATTAACTTCCTTTGTAAAATAGATATGGTTTGTGAATCTGTACTGTTACCCCATAGCTGAGCCATGCCTGGGCAAATTCATAGTAAGTGACAAGTGCAGTTTACAGGTTGGTGGTTTTTTTTTTTTTAATTTCGCGTAGGGCATATGAAAATTTGGTCAGTTTTGCTATTATTTTCTGTATATGCAATTTCCAATTTATGTGAGTATCTATACACATTATCCGAGGAGAGTAAATTCGTTTACTTGTTCCAGTTTTGTATTATTAAAAATGAAATTTATAAATTGTGGTTTTTGGGGTATGAAAAGTAATTAATTTGGTTTTGGTGAAGTTAATTTCTAGATTATGGTTATCCTTCCAGTTTACAGCTGTAGAAAGAAGGGAGTTTAATTTGGCGTTTATATCGTCATCGTTCTGGCATGGGGTGAGCAGCGAGATATCGTCCGCAAATAGAATACATGGTCCGTTTATGATTTTAGGAAAGTCGTTTATATGGATAAGAAACAAAAAGCAGCCTATTATACTAAATCTCATATTAATAGCAGTTCGAGACCTTCACTTTGACAATATTTTCATTAATCTTCTTTAATATCAAAACTTAATATCATAACTTGTTCTCAATGGATAATACCCCTCTCTCTCTTAGTGAATAATGGCCACGAGAGACAAAACAATCACAAACTGTGTTTTTCTGCGAAAATAATCAACAGTTATACATTTCCATTACTAGACCGCAATCCAAATACGATTAAGGAGAACACTCGATAAATCGCTGTGAAAATGTCGCAACAAATGCTCCGATATCAATAAAGCCACTTGCCTGTAACTAGCATTCAAGTAAAACTATATGCATGCGTGCAAGTAGCATGCATACCATTATAAAGTTACAATGAATATACATACCATAATATAAGCTATTTCATACAAGTGTTCAATAAAGGCAAAAATGATTTGAATATGCGGACAATTTGATTAACAAATAATTTCCTTGACTTTCAAATCAAAATCAAATCAAATCAAGATTTAGTAATCACAATTTGTACAAGAACATAATAGATGGTGACCCACAAACTAGTCTTTTTCGAGTCTTTACCATAACAACTTCTGATACGCGATTGTCACAATGCCTTGCAAGCTACTTGCATACCTACTTATGTCTAAATTAAAGGACATGCGACTGTGACAACTCCGCAACTAGACGCAAAGATAATCTGTGACCGACAATTTTCATATATTTTGTTCTACCAGACGCACGGTGCATGCGCACATCTGACGAAAGTCGCCTGCGACAGGTCAGCGGCAGTCTTCCCATGATAAGCACCAAGAAAAGTACAACTAGAGGATCCTTCGTCACTCACAAGATAAACAACATGACTGTCTCTCTCGAATACCTACTCAAAGAAAATGATTGCTTCCTGCATGACGTCTGTCGTAATTATTAGACGCAGACAAAAACGACAGCTCTGCTTCTAACCGCAGCGACAAGATGCTAATACATATAACAGCTCTGCGTCTTGTTACAGACGTCACAATTCGCAAACTGTGCGGAGTTTGCGCTAGTACTTACTTAAGAGCTTTTTTCATTTTTCGACTTAACGCAACCAACCCGCCAAGTCAGGAAACGACCTTAAAGATGACTTCCACGTTCGGATTACCATAAAAGCTGTATTAATATTTGCTTCGCTCTCATGCAGGGATTCTCTGCGATTACATATACAAATCTCTTGCACAAACATTGAGCTCGGCACATACCGAGTATTTAATTGTTTACCTAACTGAATTTAATTCTCGTATATACCGTGTCTTTCGTGGAATTGTCATGGCTGTGAATGGTCCAGGATTTCATACGTTTGAATTAGAATAACATAGTGTTTGTTCAGAAATGATTGAATTTGGATAGCTTTAACAGGGTGGAGACGACAATAAAGGACAATGCTCATGGATGTATCCCGGACCATGCAGCATCAAAGTCAAACGTTGTTTTTAACCGACTTCTAAAAAAGGAGGTTCTCAATTCGGATGTTTGTATTTTTTTTATGTTTGTTCGTGCATAACTCCGTCGCTTGCCAACCGATTTGAAAAATTCTTTTTTTGTTGGAAAGGGTATACTTACCGAATGGTCCCATAGAAATTTCATTAAAAACGGTTCAGTAGTTTGGTTTTTAAACCAAAATTACTGGTAAAAATTACAACTTAAAAGTGAAAAATAAAAACTTAATATATAATTGTCGGGGATGGTATGTCTGTCTCTCGTTAGCATTAGGCATATTTTAATTACTGTGGGCGTACTATGGGTAGTGTTGGTTAACACAATAGAAAAACGGTTTGCACTTCAAATCAGATTATAATTTACGAACAAGTTAGTCACACTAGCGAATCACGCACTATAGGTACACGTTCAACGATACGGAACGCTGACAGTTTCTGAGCACATGTTGTTCGTACGATGTCCAATGATTCAATGATCCCGAGAGCTCTGCTTACACCGTTCTTTGTAGCGGTCGGTCCCACCACGAACTCAGGCTAGACTCTGTCCAGCACCACGAGGTGGCGCTGACGTTCCGAATAGTCAAACGAATGACTCCGACATAATAATAATTTATAGACTACTCTTATCATATTAACTCCTACAAAAGTTTTTTTTTGTAAGCAAATCCCGGGTTACGGAGATTTTTAAACAAATCTAAATAACCTGAAAACTAGGTACTTTATTTTGTTTGCCACGTCATACACGAACGGCCATTATTGCCTTCGATCAATATTATTGTTTTATGTTCCGGGTCTGGCTGTTTGTTTGGCCGAGACTGGTTGTCAGACTTTTATAGAATATTACCCAGTAACTGGGTTGTGGAGGTCACATAGGCAGTTGCTTCATGTAAAATACTGGTATTCAGCAGCATCCGGTTATATTGGAAGCCGACCCCATCATAGTTGGGAAAAGGCTAGGCAGGTGATGATGATGTGGATATGTGGATATTTAAAAAATACTTCTATGCATGCTTCTATTGCCAGTTTTTGCATATATTGTCATATTGTCGTCATCACATTGAATGGTCTGGGGTTTCCAACGCAGTTCAGATCTCAACTTTGCGGAACTTAGCTCAGTGCTTGTTAAACTTCGTTTTAAACATTTGTGTTTCTGGAATCTGGTTTTCTTTCAAGAGACTTTTGTTTTCCAATATACCACTCACTGTCAAGCCTCCAGCTAGAGCACAAAACTTGTAAACTAAGCGACTACACGCTAAGGGCACCCACTGTCGGGCCTGCGGGTGGAGAGTAATGGGTAGCTCACCGTCCGATCAGGACCAGGCCCGTGCCGGCAGGCCGGCGCGTATGTGTTCCACGCGCGCCTCAAAGAGTAGAGCCGAAGCCTGCCGGGGTTAATAACAAAAAAATAAAAAAATGGAGGGCAGCAAGGGACAGGTGGGATCGGATCATCGTTACACAGTCTGGACGCACTATTCTCTCTATTTCAGCTATTTTCCAGTTTTAGTTGACCACTCATTGTATAGTCTTTTTGTACAGACGCCAGCAGGTCAACCTACCCGAAACTGTCAAATTTTCCCAATCAACCTTGAACCTTAATACTCTAGCGATAAAGTTGAAAATCTATTAAAGAAATTTTACAGCTTGTAGTAGCTTGATGTGCTGGCGTCTGTACAATGAGAAGTCAGCTTAACCTGGACATGTATAGCTTGATATGTCATCGTCATACACACCTTTATGTATACCTTTCACCGTGTTTGAAACATTGCAACGCTGTCATCTTATGTTGCATGTTTACTTAAAAATAACGAGTTTTAACCCCTGAACGGATTTTATAAGTAGGTAAACCTTATTTCCCTAACGATTAGCATCCATTAACTTAGTCGTTAGCGTCATCCGATGCATTTCTACATTATACGCCATATTTCTTTCTTTCGTTTTTTATTTTTTTTCTGTTCTAAACTAGGTAGGAAATACACGAATGAGAATTAAGGTTAAAGGTTTAGCTTTAAGGTTGTAGGGTATCCGGTACGTATACGATGTAACCAATCACAAACTAGTTAATTACGCGTTATAGTTGCCGCGTTTTATCATGAAAATAGCGGTGATTGAACTACCTACATTTTCTAGCCTTTTTTTATAATAAAAAAAAAACTGAAATAAAGTCCGTTAACGTCCTGAATCAACATCTATCATGATCTTCAACATGTTCCAATAACGAAAAACCATACGTATAGTTTATTGTTTGGGTTCCTACGAAGAAATGTTAGGAAAAGGGCAATGCCTGCTGTTGCCATGTTAAAACACTACTACTAATAGTAAAGTCGCTTTTAAGTAGCGTCGTAGACGATGGGACTAATAACCTTTATAAGCAAGTACAGTAATATCAATTAACTAGGCATTGTACCCAGTCAAGAAATTGCTCTACTGCTTAGGCAATTAACAGGCTCCAAAAGAGCCTAATAACATATCATCTCGCCTCTATTTCTTGTAGGATAAGGTAGTCAAGTCAACAAACAGTCATGGAGATGTAACCAGGGTTGTCGGATATTGTTGAAGTTTAGTAAGAAACCGATGGATGTTTTGGAATGAAATTTAATTTCACAAGTGAACCGTTTGTTTTCTATTAATTAAATTAAATTTTATTCAAAAACATCCATCGGTTTCTTACTAAACTTCAACAATATCCGACGACCCTCTGGTTACTTATCTCTTTTGGTGACTCTATAGCACACCCACATTTTTCATAAGTTACCTTTAAGTCCTTGTAGTACAGGCATGCCTATTGCTATCAACAGACACAAATCCAGATTGCGGGATATTCCAAAAAGTCCAGATAGAAAAACCCCATAATAATGGTCCCGTCCCGGGGAGTCAAAGCTAGGATCTTATATTCAGCAGAAGCGTTGGCGACTACAAGACCGAAGAGGCATTAAAAAAATAATAGCAATAGCAAATAGCTTGATCGCCATTGAAATACATACATAATCATCCTATAATATTCCCACTGCTGGGACACAGGCCTCCTCTCGGTGAGAGGGAGTGGGCTGTAATCGACCACGCGGGCTCAGTGCGGGTTGGTAGATGGCACGTGTCTTCAAATTTTTAGTTCTAGGATATCCTGGTTTCCTTACGATGTTTACCTTCACCATTTTGAGAGCAGTAGTGATGAAATAATTTACGCAAAGTAAAGCGCCTGTCTGGGTTCGAACCTACGACTTACAACTCGTAAGTCGCGGCCATTACCACTGGGCCACCACTACTCTGATATAACAAAGAGCAATGGTAAATAGCTTGATCGCCATTGCAAAACATGTTTTTTCACTCTTTTCCTCACAAAAATCAAGTTTCAAACTGTAGTGTATGCAATTCTGAATCATTACGGTCATCCGATGCGTTCCCACATTATTCCTCATTCTCGCACGAGGAACTGAAATTACATGTCAACGCCACGAGATGCACATTGTTCCCAGACATGAATATTTTGTGGTGTTGCCAACATTTTTTGATATTTTTCACGCTTGGTAACACTGTTCGTTGTTGTTTTATATAATGTTGCCACGTTTTGTTGGAATATTTTAATGCTTTTGTTCTGTCATTGTGCCGTATGTCCATTGTCCATTATTGTCTATTTTGAAATTATATTTGATATTATATATTCTACACTGACACTCACACCTGCAGTGCGATTCTGTAACCATATCACCGTGAAATCTCAAGTGAAGTGAGCGTGGAGTGAAGTGTCAGTGTCATTCCACCTGATACTAGGGATTGACCAAGCATACATTTACAATCATAATCGAGATTTTTATAATATTTTTATGCTAATTCTATTGCTCATTTTATATAATTTCAAAACTAGTATTTTAGTAGTCAAAACGTTCCTATTTTGTGGGGTTATAAAATAAAATAGAAAAACAGAAACTCAGTCAAGATCTCAATGTTGTATTTTTCTCTTTTTTCTAAACTAGTCCTTATATAGCTTGAGGTGCGACCGTGCACAGCTACTAGACTGATGTAAATACGCATCGACATTGTTTGTTATTATGAGCGATTGTAGATGGAGTCTAGTAAAGACTGCAACGATGTTCAGCGCTGATAATAACCCAAATCTATTCAATTAGAAGAGATAACCGAGTGTGTCAAGTCATCGAGTGCTAACGGTGTGCCTGGCTGACGGACCAGACTGAATTCAACCCGACGACGTAGTAAGAGTGGCGTGATCACTTCACGCGATTCATGACATTTCGCTCGTGAATCGGGTGAAGTGATAAGATCACGCCGCGCTTGCGCGTTAGGCACTGCCATTTCCAAGAAGTGAACTTGTTTTTTTTTTTGCTGTCATTGATGACCATGTACATATTATTATTATGTCTGTTCGTATTCGAGTTCAGTGACATAAATTAGTTCCTAATTATTTTAATGCTTTTAGACATTTTATTGTCTAAATCCACTGTCTTTTATCTGCCTAGCCTTTTCCCAACTATGTTGGGGTCGGCTTCCAGTCTAACCGGATGCAGATGAATACCAGTATTTTACATGGAGCGACTGCCTATCTGACCTCCAGAACCCAGTTACTGGGTAAGTAATACGATACCCCTTGGTAAGACTGGTTGTCAGACTTTCGGGCTTCTGACTACCCGTAACGACTGTCAAAGATCCACGAATAACAGCCGGGACCAACGGCTTAACGTGCTTTCCGAGGCACGGAGGGGTCTCGGGTATGTAAAGATGGTCACCCATCCACAGACCAACCGCGGCAAGAGTAGCTTAACCTGACCGATCGACCTATGCGGCTGTTATTATTTAGCCACGGGCCCCTCCTCTAAATCCACTGTCTTTGTACATCTAAAAAGTTAATTTTATCAGCCTACAATGCCTACATTTGGTTTTCAACAAACTGATATTACTTACATAGGTAACCGTGTAGTTCGGAAGCGCCTCAGATTGGTCCCTAACAATATTCAACTCTGTAAATGCGTTAATCGCCATTTTCATGATAGTGGTGGTTGAGGCTAAAAAACATCAAAATTGGGGATTTCGAACATCCACACCCCACTACAGGGGCAGTGAATAATACATCACTTAATTATTTGACGAATTCATCCATTGTTCAAATTAAATAAGTAGTGGTAATGAAGTGTTTTACAGTTTTGTTATTCAAAGTCGAAGTTTCGCGCCAATCTTGCGTGTTTACATTTTTACTTTTCACAAATATCACACACACTCATATAGATACGATTTGAAATGTGTCAAATGTAATTTAAAATGTTTTAAACAACAAGAAAGTGCCCATCTCGTAACGTCTTAAACAAACACAAGTTCAATAATACAATTTTCATTACCACTAGGTACTCAACTCAATTCGTGTTCAAAATCGCAGAGTTCGCCGACCATTATTGTTTTTTTTTTTATTGTGTTGATGTGCGAAAGCGAAACAATTATTATGCCAAACGATTTTTTTTGTTTCAATCTATTCGAGGAATTAATATGACGAATTTCAGAAATCGATTCTTACAAATTGAAATAAACTTATTTTAAGCATTATATACTTGTTGCGGCCTGTGCCCGCATAGCGGCGCGGAGCGGCACGGTGTGGCGCGGCGCGGCGCGGCGCGGCGCGGCGCTCGCCCGACGTCACCAACAGGCCATCTCCGCTGAACCAATCGGAGCGCCGCCACGACCATCGGAAGAGAATCACGCCATACCACAGCGGACCAATGGCGACGCGCCACCTGCGCGACGGGACGGCGGCGGGGGCACCGGGCGAGGGTCCGCGATCTCGCGGGAGAAAAAACGATCGTTCACTTGCTCCAGCGCGGCTCCAACGATCGGTCAACATACGCATAATATTGTAACGGGTCCTAGAATTCTGTAATCTTTAATCTTGTACACGTCAATTTAAAGTCTAAATAAGTATTGGTTTGTTCTATAACGGTATTTTATTTAGTCTCCCAACACACCTAAGCATAGGCGTCAACAAGTGGCGACCGTGACAGGACCCGTTGCGTTAAATTTAAAAATCGAATCTTCGAGAAGCGTCGGCCGAAATTTCATCGCGTGGAGCAAGTGCCGCAGCCCGCCATCCATCCAGCCGGGCTGCGTAATCAAGAAACCGAAAATTCATCGCGTGGAGCAAGTGCCGCAGCCCGCCATCCATCCAGCCGGGCTGCGTAATCAAGAAGAAGGGGAGCGCGGACGAGCTGCTGTGTCCAGGGAGGCTTCGGACGGTGACGGCGGGTCAAACTCAACACGTCTGCCGAAGGTCTAGCCCAGGAGAGTAAGCCCTGATCCATTCATTTCCTTTCTTTAATATTTTTCCTGTGTGCCCTCGCGCTGTGAATCAGTGCGCGGCTTTGCTGCTCGAACGTCAAACGGGAAAAGGGGCCATATCTTTTCCTAATTTGCAGGTTAATTGCACGTGGGTTGAGCTGGCTTATGCTTGGCTAGGCGCTAAGCTGCAAATTTTCCACTCTAGTCGAATCATTTGTATGTTCGTGTGCACCTACCCGCTTAAGTTCATAATCATAAATGTAATCCCACGTAACGCATAACCTCACTTCTGGCGATATTGTAAAACGCAAGCTAGCATTTTAAGCTGCACGCATTGTTTTTCCTACCCACCCCATATTCATGCACGCGTGTGAATCAAGTGCACGCAACCAATGCTTGGTGAACCAGCCATCCTGCCGACTATTTCAGAGTTCCGGCCATACGGCAACTGTTCCGGTGCAGAACCCGCGCAGCCAGCACAGCGGATTCCCTCGACGCGTCGACTGCATTAGCGGCGGCCGGCCGACGGCACGCTACAACGCGGAAGTCGTACCTGGGAACACGTGTCGGAGCGACGCCTAACATTGTCAGGTTCACTGCACATTTATCTATTCAGCTCATTGTATTGCATTGTGTTTTGTGTTTTGTATTTCGATAGACAATAAATAGGTCTCGTTGATAGCAAAATGACCAGTGTAGATACCGACCTGAAGGTCAACATTAAAGAATTAATTAGAAAGCGTGGCACCATAAAGGGTAGATTAACAAAATTCATAGACTATTTACGTACTATGCAGAACCTGGAGCCTAAAGAGGTTGCCAGTGTTCAAGTTAAGGAAATTTCTTTGAGATTAGCCAAATTTCAAGAATTATTTAAAACATTTGACGAATTACAGTCAGAAATTGAAATATGTTGCTCCGATGTAGATGAACAATTAGAAGAACGAGAGGTAACAGAGCGTCAATTTTACTCTGCTCTCTCTGTAGCTCAAGAATTAATTGAGGCTACCCCATTACCAATAAATAAGGCAAACACTGTTGGAGAAATTAGTAATTGTTCTCATCAGCCAAGCTGTTGTTCACATGAATTCAACGGAGTAAAATTACCAACCATACACCTTCCAAAGTTTGATGGAGACTTGTTAACATGGCTAGAATTTAAAGATACATTCGATTCTATTATTCACAGCAATAAGTCAATTCCAGAAATAAACAAATTTCACTACTTAAGATCAGCTTTGGAAGGGAGTGCTAAGGGGATAATTAAATCAATAGAATTTACCTCGAATAGCTACAAATTAGCATGGGATTTACTATGCGAGCGATATGATAATAAAAATATTCTCATAAACAATCATCTCAAAGCTTTAATTAGTGTTGAAAAGTGTAGTCGGGAATCCTATAAGGCATTAAGGTACTTAGTAGACCACATGTCAAAAAACTTGAGAGCGCTGGAAGCGTTGGGTCAGCCGACTGACAAATGGGATGCACTTATTCTATTCATTCTAGCTTCAAAATTAGATCCGGTGACTACTATTAAATGGGAAGAGCACAGGTCTACGTTAGCCGATTACCATAACTTAGAAAATTTCACTAGGTTTCTAAGAAATCGAGCCGACATTCTAGAAACAATGTACTTCGCAGGCATAGAAAATGCCGAGAGAAGGGACCGAAGGCCAAGCAATAATAAAGAGCCTAAACCGAATAGGACTTTTGCTGCACTGGGAGATAAAGGTGGACCGTCCACGTGTCATGTCTGCAATGACAGTCACCATTTGTCAGAGTGCCCCAAATTTAAGAATTTGGACATTAGGGATAGGTTAGCTGAGGTCACAAGATTAAACCTATGTAGGAATTGCCTTAGGAGCGGTCACAACTCATTTCAATGCAAGGCCAGGCTTATGTGTCGTGTATGTAAACGGAAACATCATTCACTATTACACGATCACGAGTTTAAGACCAATAGGTCCACAGCAGACGCTCCGGCCCTTGAGCCCTCTAACTTACCGGTTTCTCTCTCAGCAGCCTCAGTAGGTCAAGTACTGTTAGGTACGGCTCTACTAGACATAGTGCACCCGCAAACTGGGGAACTCTACCAGGCAAGAGCGTTACTAGACACAGGTAGTCAGATGTCCTTACTATCCAACACCATGAAACAAAGGCTCGGATTAATTTGTGACACTTCCCGTCCCACTCGCGTAGCCGGAATAAATAATTCCATTACAAAAGTTTCCGAAAGGGTAAACCTTACACTCCAGTCGCGCGTGACTAATTTCTGTATCTCGGTTAACTGTCTTGTCTTACCAAATATTATGGGTACGTTACCCAACATGCAGGTAAACGTTAAGCAACTCTGCATACCAAAGGAAGTTAGTCTAGCGGATCCCACTTTCTATGAACCTTCGAAGATAGACATTCTGTTAGGTGCGGACGTATATTGGGCGATTGTGAATGCCGATCACATATACCTAGGAAAAAATAAACCGGCACTACAAGATACTAAATTAGGGTGGGTAGTGTCAGGCCCTACAGGGCAAGGTAGCCTAAAGTCCCTCACTGTAACTTGTAACGTTAGCCAAGACGTACAAGAGTGTCTAAAAAGATTCTGGGAAATCGAAGAGGGTTATGCTGAACACTGTTCCCGTTCCCCCGATGAACATTTCTGTGAAGGGCATTTTGTTCAACATACCAAACGCCTATCAAACGGGAGATTTTCCGTAGCAATGCCTCTAAAGGAAGACCCTGAGAGCGCGTTAGGCGACTCCTATGCAACAGCTAGGAAACTACTTACCCACTTAGAAACCAGATTTAATAAAAAACCCCCAAGAAAACCCGGAAGCTTACTCAGAGGAACTCAGTGGACTACTGAGTGCAGCCATCATAAAGCCAAAAATTTTAACTCCAAAGGCTATGGTGTGCCAAGTTAGATTGGGATGAGCCAGTACCAACTAATTTAGTTAAGGACTGGCTAAACTTTAGTAATAATTTATCATATCTGTATAACTTGCATCTACCTAGGCACACTCTGTGTGAATTACCAGAATATGTATATAGAATTGCATTGTTTTGTAGATGCCTCACAGGCTGCCTATGGCGCCTGCGTTTATTTAAGGTCAAGGAGTAACAAAGATAACTAGCTACACCTCACGCCTACTATGTGCCAAGGCCAGGGTAGCACCCCTTAAACCTGACTATCCCTAGACTAAAATTATGTGGAGCGCTCCTCGGCGCTAGACTTAGTCATAAAGTAATCCAGTCCTTGAAAGGAAAAATAAATAAAAAATTAATATGGACCGACTCCACGGTAGTACTAGGATGGCTAAAAATGCAGCCAAACTCACTTAAAACGTTTGTTCGTAACAGAATAAATGAAATTCAGGAGTTAACAGATGACTATCAGTGGCATTCATTCTGTGTCTCTGCCGTTTTGTAGCTAGGAGAAGTAAACCCTATGTAATATACTGTGATAACGGTCGTAATTTTCTAGGTGCATGCAATGAGCTGGGTAGGATGCTGCAGGAGGCCCAAGAGTCTGTATACAATTACTCTGCGAACGAGGGAATCCGCTTCGTGTTTGGGCCTGCATATTCGCCACATTTCGGAGGCATATGGGAGGCTGGCATAAAATCCTCTAAATATCATCTTAAACGAGTAGCTGGGGAGGCCTGTCTGACGTTCGAGGAGCTGGCGACACTGTTCTCGCAGAGTGAGGCAATACTCGATTCCCGTCCCCTCTCTCCCCTCTCGTCAGATCCTAATGATCCCTCTCCACTAACCCCGGGGCACTTTCTGGTGGGCGGACCATTGACCGCCGTCCCATCACCACCTATCACAGCACTGCGGCCCAACCGCTACAAATTAATAGAAAATCCGCCAACAGTTCTGGTCCAGGTGGCAGAAGGAGTTCCTGGCCGAAATGCAGCAACGGTCCCAGTGGAGGACCTAGCAGCGAGGCATTTGCCTCGACGACCTCGTGCTTCTGCGGGAGGCGAACCTTCCGCCGCTCCAGTGGCGCCTGGGGCGTGTCACGCGCCTACATCCAGGCCCAGACGGGGTCAGCCGGGTGGCGGACGTCGCCACAACCAAGGGGCGGTCACCCGTGCCGTCCGCACGATGTGTCCCCTCTGGCGGGACATGTCATCCAGTTGAAGTCGAAGTCTTCAACGCCCGGGAGTATGTTGCGGCCTGTGCCCGCATAGCGGCGCGGAGCGGCACGGTGTGGCGCGGCGCGGCGCGGCGCGGCGCGGCGCTCGCCCGACGTCACCAACAGGCCATCTCCGCTGAACCAATCGGAGCGCCGCCACGACCATCGGAAGAGAATCACGCCATACCACAGCGGACCAATGGCGACGCGCCACCTGCGCGACGGGACGGCGGCGGGGGCACCGGGCGAGGGTCCGCGATCTCGCGGGAGAAAAAACGATCGTTCACTTGCTCCAGCGCGGCTCCAACGATCGGTCAACATACGCATAATATTGTAACGGGTCCTAGAATTCTGTAATCTTTAATCTTGTACACGTCAATTTAAAGTCTAAATAAGTATTGGTTTGTTCTATAACGGTATTTTATTTAGTCTCCCAACACACCTAAGCATAGGCGTCAACAATACTAATCTAATAAAAGCATTACACGTAGATTGTATCCCGTAAACATAATAAAACCCGTATTTTTAATGCTAGTAACCCTTATATGAACAAGTAGTTCGTGGCACTGGCAACCCTACGCCGAAGTGATGTTGCCATGGGTTACGAGCATCGCGTGAAGGGAGATTTTGTACATTCCGAACTACACTGTAATCGGTTTGTGCGTGCTCACACCTCTTCCGAATTAGCGTGTGATAAGGATGTCCCGTGAATCGAAAAAGATGAAGTCTTATGAGTGAGCGCTGTCAACGGTTGTGATCTAATCGGATCTAAATCGGAAGGGAAATTATATATTGTTGAAGTGAGCGCTGTGAGCGATGATGGCCTAATTCGGAATAACCTAAATCTCCCGCCGCGCAAGCGCGTTAGGCTCTGCCATTTCCAAGAAGTGAACTTGTTTTTTTTTTTTGCTGTCAATTGATGACCATGTACATATTATTATTATGTCTGTTCGTATTCGAGTTCAGTGACAATAATTAGTTCCTAATTATTATTGTAATGCTTTTAGACATTTTATTGTCTAAATTCTCCTATGTCTGTAATTTAAATGTAATTTAAAATATTATAAACAACAAGAAAGTGCCTATCTCTTAGCGTCATAAACAAACACAAGTCCAATAACACGTAATATTCATTACCACTGGGTACTCAATTTACGTTCAAAATCGCAGAGTTCGCCGACTATTATTGTTTTTTATTTTTATTTTTATGTGTGATGCGCGAAAGCGAAACGATTATTATGCCAAACGATTTTTTTTATTTCAATCGATTCGAGTAATTAATATGATGAATTTTAGAAATCGATTCTTACAAATTGAAATAAATACCAATCTAATCTAATAAAAGCATTGTTTATAATGGTGATTTAAGGCGGAAACACATTGTTAAAACCCCCCGACAGGACAATATTTAATCAAAAAATTTCATACGTACAGACGCCAGCACATCAAGCTACTACAATCTGTCAAATTACTTTAATAGATTTTTAACTTTATCGCTAAAGCATTAAGGTTCAAAGTTGATTGGGAAAATTTGACAGTTTCGGGTAGCTTGACCTGCTGGCGTCTGTACTTACGTAGGGTCATAATTTCAAGGTTATTTTTTTCTTTATATAGGGTTTCACGCAGTCGGAGGTTTTTAAATTTTTTATTTAATTTTTTATTTCATGCTTTTTGTAGGGACTCGTTATTATTTCTTTTCTTTTATTTTCTTGCGTTTTAAGATTCTGGTAATTTTGTCAGGTCAGGTTCAGGTTTTTTTAATTCGCCATTTTGTTGTGGCGGCCATCTTGGATTTGAAATTTATCATAGTGTATAGTATTCTACTAATCAAGCCCTTTCATTTGATACCCATATTGAAGGAGTTGTAAAAAAATATGTAATCCGCCATTTTGTGGCGGCGGCCATCTTGGACCGATTTTCATCAAACATAGCTGACACTCCAACACAACTGAACTGAACACTCCTGACAAATTCTCCTTTCAAACAAAAAAAAAACAAAATCAAAATCGGTTCATCCGTTCGGGAGCTACGATGCCACAGACAGACATACACACACACACACAGAGAGAGAGAGAGAGAGAGAGAGACGTCAAAATTATAACACGCCGTCATTTTTGCGTCGGGGGTTAAAAACGCGACGCGACGCAACGTGTCGACACCCGATATGCACCGTGCACATTACCAACACGCGACGTCACGACATACTAGCAAATTCTGAATCCAGTTAGCTAACAGCAGTGGAATCGTATGGACTTATGTACTATTAATTAATTGTTCGTCGGTCATTTCGCTAAATAAATACAAAAAATAATATTAAATTAGCATAAACTCCGTTTGACAGTTTGAAGAATAGGGAACGCATATAATTGCTCTGTGACAGTTCTCGAACGGCTTACGCGTGGCGTTGGGTGTTATCTAGAAACATACCGCGCGCGCCGCGTTGGATGGCGTGTTTACCCCCACCATGGGCAACACACCGACCTGGCACGTCTGGATCGAGTGGCGTGTGCGCGCATGGCGTCGCGTCGGATGTTCATAGTGTGACTCTGGTCTATAGAAAACAATACATTTGATTCGACTCAACACTCATCGGGTCGCGTCACGTTTTAATAATGTGTTTCCGCCTTAAATCACCATTATAAACAATGCTTTTATTAGATTAGATTGGTATTTATTTCAATTTGTAAGAATCGATTTCTAAAATTCATCATATTAATTACTCGAATCGCTTGAAATAAAAAAAATCGTTTGGCATAATAATCGCTTCGTTTTCGCACATCATAGCAATAAAAAAAAAAAAACAATAATGGCCGATTGGCCGGCGAACTCTGCGATTTTGGACACAAATTGAGTAGTGGTAATGAATATTACGTGTTATTGGACTTGTGTTTTTTTATGACGCTAAGAGATAGGCACTTTCTTGTTGTTTATAATATTTTAAATTACATTTGACACATGTTAAATCGTATCTATATGAGTGTGTGTGATATTTGTGAAAAGTAAAAAATGTAAACACGCACGATTGGCGCGAAACTTCGACTTTGAATATCAAAACACTTCATTACCACTACTTATTTAATTTGAACAATGGATGAATTCATCAAATAATTATATGATGTATTATTCACTGCCCCTGTAGTGGGGTGTGGATGTTCGAAATCCCCAATTTTGATGTTTTTTAGCCTCAACCACCACTGTCATCAAAATGGCGATTATCGCATTTACAGAGTTGAATATTGTCTATGTAAATTAATAAACTTGTGCACTTAGTTATGAAAGATTTACATATAATGGCGTTAACATATGAGCTTTTTATCAACTGTCTTAACTAACGCACATGCCCGCGGAGGTTCGTGTGTTAGGGTCCAATCGGAGGCGCTTCCGAATCCGAACTATACGGATAAGTAATATCCGTTTGTTGAAAACCAAATGTAGGTTGATAAATTAACTTTTTAAATGTACAAAGACAGTTTATTTAGACAGTAAAATGTCTAAAAGCATTAAAATAATTAGGAACTAATTATTGTCACTGAACTCGAATACGAACAGACATAATAATAATATGTACATGGTCATCAACTGACAGCAAAAAAAAAAAACAAGTTCACTTCTTGGAAATGGCAGTGCCTAACGCGCTTGCGCGGCGGGAGATTTAGGTTATTCCGAATTAGGCCATCATCGCCCACAGCGCTCACTTCAACAATATATAATTTCCCTTCCGATTTAGATCCGATTAGATCACAACCGTTGACAGCGCTCACTCATAAGACTTCATCTTTTTCGATTCACGGGACATCCTTATCACACGCTACATGACACGCTAATTCGGAAGAGGTGTGAGCACGCACAAATCGATTACAGCGTAGTTCGGAATGTACAAAATCTCCCTTCACGCGATGCTCGTAACCCATGGCAACATCACTTCGGCGTAGGGTTGCCAGTGCCACGAACTACTTGTTCATATAAGGGTTACTAGCATCAAAAATACGGGTTTTATTATGTTTACGGGATACAATCTATGTGTAATGCTTTTATAAGATTAGTATATAATGCTTAAAATAAGTTTATTTCAATTTGTAAGAATCGATTTCTGAAATTTGTTATATTAATTTCTCGAATCGATTGAAATAAAAAAAAATCGTTTGGCATATTAATCGTTTCGCTTTCGCACATCAACACAATAAAAAAAAAAAAACAATAATGGTCGGCGACTCGGCGTCCCGCGAACTCTGCGATTTTGAACACGAATTGAGTACCTAGTGGTAATGAATATTGCGTATTATTGAACTTGTGTTTGTTTAAGACGTTACGAGATGGGCACTTTCTTGTTGTTTAAAACATTTTAAATTACATTTGACACATTTTAAATCGTATCTATATGAGTGTGTGTGATATTTGTGAAAAGTTAAAATGTAAACACGCAAGATTGGCGCGAAACTTCGACTTTGAATATCAAAACTGCAAAACACTTCATTACCACTACTTATTTAATTTGAACAATGGATGAATTCGTCAAATAATTAAGTGATGTATTATTCACTGCCCCTGTAGTGGGGTGTGGATGTTCGAAATCCCCAATTTTGATGTTTTTTAGCCTCAAACACCACTCATGAAAATGGCGAATATCGCATTTACAGAGTTGATTAATGTAAGTAAATTATACTTGTGCGCCTAATTATGAAAGGAGCCTTTTATCAATTGTCTTAACTAACGCACATGCCGACGGAGGTTCGTGTGTTAGGGACCAATCGGAGGCGCTTCCGAACTATACGGTTATGTAAGTAATATCAGTTTGTTGAAAACCAAATGTAGGCATTGTAGGCTGATAAAATTAACTTTTTAGATGTACAAAGACAGTGGATTTAGAGGAGGGGCCCGTGGCTAAATAATAACAGCCGCATAGGTCGATCGGTCAGGTTAAGCTACGCTTGCCGCGGTTGGTCTGTGGATGGGTGACCATCTTTACATACCGAGACCCCTCCGTGCCTCGGAAAGCACGTTAAGCCGTTGGTCCCGGCTGTTATTCGTGGATCTTTGACAGTCGTTACGGGTAGTCAGAAGCCCGAAAGTCTGACACTGGTTGTCAGACTTTCGGGCTCTTCTTACCAAGGGGTATCGTATTACCCAGTAACTGGGTTCTGGAGGTCAAATAGGCAGTCGCTCCATGTAAAATACTGGTATTCAGCTGCATCCGGTTAGACTGGAAGCCGACCCCAACATAGTTGGGAAAAGGCTAGGCAGATAAAAGACAGTGGATTTAGACAATAAAATGTCTAAAAGCATTAAAATAATTAGGAACTAATTATTGTCACTGAACTCGAATACGAACAGACATAATAATAATATGTACATGGTCATCAATGACAGCAAAAAAAAACAAGTTCACTTCTTGGAAATGGCAGTGCCTAACGCGCAAGCGCGGCGTGATCTTATCACTTCACCCGATTCACGAGCGAAATGTAATGAATCGCGTGAAGTGATCACGCCACTCTTACTACGTCGTCGGGTTGAATTCAGTCTATGGTCCGTCAGCCACAGCCAGGCACACCGTTAGCACTCGATGACTTGACACACTCGGTTATCTCTTCTAATTGAATAGATTTGGGTTATTATCAGCGCTGAACATCGTTGCAGTCTTTACTAGACTCCATCTACAATCGCTCATAATAACAAACAATGTCGATGCGTATTTACATCAGTCTAGTAGCTGTGCACGGTCGCACCTCAAGCTATATAAGGACTAGTCTAGAAAAAAGAGAAAAATACAACATTGAGATCTTGACTGGGTTTCTGTTTTTCTATTTTATTTTATAACCCCACAAAATAGGAATGTTTTGACAACTAAAATACTAGCTTTGAAATTATATAAAATGAGCAATAGAATTACTTAGCATAAAAATATTATTAAAATCTCGATTATGATCACAGAACAGATAAAACCTCTTTTATCTGTTCTGTGATTATGATTGTAAATGTTTGCTTGGTCAATCCCTAGCGTCAGTGGGAAGACACTGACAGCTCACTCCACGCAAGATTTCACGGTGAGATTTACACAGAATCGACCGGCTGCTTTCTATGTTTTTGTCTTCGGATCGGATTGCTTTTCGTTGTATTTGAAAAGATATAAATGATAAATACTGTTGACATTAAATATTGAACCTTGTACCATTGTTTTGCGATTCAATATTGATTGTATAAAAATAGCTACTACACTTTTGGCTACGGTATTACCGTTGAAAATATAATATTACTAGCTTTTACACGCGGCTTCGCCCGCATGGATGTCTGAAGTTAAGCCACGGGAACATACTACCAGGTTATAAACTGTCTTTGTGCCAAACATCTAAATGAACACAGGTAATAATATATTAGGTAATTAAATAGCGTTGGATTGGTACGCTTCACAGAAATTGCCATTAAAATATTTCCTGGTAAAAAAATGGTACTGTTACTTTTAGCCTATATTATCGCATTGCTGGGCAAAGGCTTCTCCCCATGACTTCAGTGTTTGCGATCTAGGGCTAACGTGGACCATTTAAAAAAACACAAATTAATTAAAATTAAATGAAAATCGGGCATAAATTGTCGATAAACTAAGAAAACAAATATGTCCGCATGTCTTAAATGGATTAGTTTTCAGTTTTATTTACTAACCCTACAGCACCCGTATTGCGTGACACACTATCAACCACAATCTGAATCATTTTGAAGGATGTTACTAATCCATTGCTTTATTATATGATCGAAAATGTTGTCTGCTCAACAACGTAAATAACGCAATGAATGTTGTTGACCTGTCAAAATTAAAGCCATTCCTACTGTTAGTGTGTTAGGCAATTACCTCGCAATATGGATTCTCTGTGATCTGTAATAAAGGTTTATTATAATGATTAAATACGTCAAAACTATTGCTGTGTAAATCAACAAATCGAAAGATCAAAACTGCAACATCCAAGATACACAATTCCAGCCCCAAAGTACAGTTGTTGTCAAAAGTCCTACCACACACCATAAAAATACCCCACAACTCATAACACTTTGACACAGGTACATTTGAGCATCATAAACCAGACCGAATCCCAGCAAGCTTTCAATATTGTTATCGTCACAAATGTAGCGAAAAACACGCAAAGTTCACGTTTGACATTTACCACTTCACATAATGGTAGCGACTGTACTTTGCTGCGGCCATTACCAGGAAATACGAGGTGCTTGAGAGTGCTTGTCGCTTGAAGAAGATTGTGTGTGGATTAAGTTATTCTATTTGTTTGAAAGACTTTATTGGTGGTGTTTTTCAGCAAGGTCAGGTGCGTTTTACCTACTCGCAACCATCGTGCTTTTATGATCAGCGGAGTAATTACGTAACACACTAAGAGCGGTTTCGCACTACGTCCGATCCGAATCCGGATACAAGATCCGAGTTCGATTCAAATAGGGAAATGTTCTAAATTCGGACGGACTGAGTTCGGATGTAGTGCGCAACCCCTCATACAAATAGCACTACGGCTACTTCAGACCGTCATTTCTCGGATTCGGATCGGATGCAGTGCAGAACCGCTCTAACAGTAGCATTGGCTTTCATTTTGATAGTTCAACAACATTCATTGGGTTATTTACGTTGTTAAGCAGATACATTATTCAGAATTACGAATACTTACTAACTCTTATGCACGAGATACACGAGCTTCTCAAGCTAGGGTAACAACATATGTATCTCAGGCATTAGGACCAAAATTTTCTTAGGACCATTATTTTCTCAAGACATTAATGAACAGTCATTGCATTAGGGGGGTAATTGCGTAAGACACTGACGGTAGTAATGGCTTTCATTTTGACAGTTCAACAACATTCATTGCGTTATTTACGTTGTTGAGCCGACAGATTTTTCGATCATTATAAAGCAATGGATTAGGTAGGTATATCCTTCAAAAATGATTCAGATTTTCAGATTGCGATTCAAAGTGTGTTTCGCAACTAAGTAGGTTGCTGTGCAGTTTTTTTGCAATAATTACGAGTGTAATCTCCTTACGTAACTATAGGAACCGTTATTGTTACAAAATGGCGTGAAAGGCTTGGTGGCTACCAGTTGTGCAATAAAGATGTTGGTCACCTCCAAGATCAAGTTTAAGGGGTCAGTGTGTGAGAAGAAATTGTGAATGCTTGTGTTAGCTTTAGATTAACACATATAAATAAAATGTTGCTCCACGCCATGCTGTCATCACCTTTTCTTTTGCCAACCTTTTTGTATTTTCTTGTTCTATTTTGTACGTTAAGCAGATGATGATGTGTGATATATGTCAAAATAACTTTAAATGATTTTTGTCTATCCTAGATTTATTATTAAGTTACTCTGTATAGTTGTCTCTATTCATGAATAAAGATGACAGATAAGTGAAATCACTAACCTCAAAGATGATAAAAACAAAACTTCTGTGATAATCACAGTAATAGTCTAGTGTCTAAGGTTTTAACTTAGGTAATAAACGACGAAAACAGTTAATGAAAGCATTTCAAACCAGTGTTTTTAGAGCGTGTCTTCATAATGCTGTAAAATATTTCATAAACATTTTATGTCATTATACCCAACCTAACTAACATCCTAGAGTGGAGACCGCGTATCTGCAAATGTAATGTGGAACGCCCCACAGCTAGATGGACCGATGACTTTAAGAAGGTGGCTGGGACGGAGTGGATTAGGAAGGCGGAGGACAGGGAGTTGTGGCGCAGCCTGGGAGACGCCAATGTCCAGCAGTGGACTCCGATAGGCTGAGTTGATAGATTGATTGAACCTACATAACTTTAAAACATTGTACGTTCCTCCATAAGTAATCCAGCACTCTAATTGCGTAATACACTATCAATTACAACCTGAATCATTTTCAAGGATATTATTAATCCATTGCTTCACATGTTCTAAAAATTTGGTTGCTCAACAACATAAATAACGCAATGAATGTTGTTGAACTGTCAAAATGGAAGCCATTCCTACTGTTAGTGTGTTACGCAATTGCTCACAGGTATGTATAGAGTAGAATAATTAATCAAACTTCAATAATAATCAAAGCTAAATGAACGTATAATAATTATTAACAAACCACACTTAACAATAGCATAATAATTAATTAAACCTGTACTGTTATCGGATTTCGATCGGAAAGCTCAATATTGCTAATTAACATTTACCAGATTTCGGTTCATAGAACCTATATGGCCGTGAGCTAATTATATTAATTATTGTTAATAACTTGTTTATTTTGAATATAAAATCGAAGTGTCTGTTTGTAATATCAAAATAACAGATTTTTACTAAATGCATATGAAAATGCACCCGGCCTTAAAAATTAAATTAACTTTATTAGGTAAAATAACTGACAACAACAAGAGTGAACCGGCATTTTCAGGGCACGCTCATTCGCTCGTTCCATCATAGACCTCATCCATCGCTTTCCATCAGACGTGATCGAGGTCAAGAGCAGACCCATTTAGCAATAAAAAAATAAACTTAAAAAAATCTCTGTCTATTTGTTCTGGTTAATCTCCAAAACGGCTGGCATATAGTTGATGTTATGGGCTACTTTTTGTTACTTTAGCACGTACCCGTGTGATGATGATACATCCACGCGGGCGAAGCCGCGGGCAGAATCTAGTAATTAATAGAAAGAAAGAAAAAGTATTTATTGTGACTCGTACAGGAAGATCATAAAACTAAACTAAACACAATCTAAAATCATAAAACTAAACTAAACACAATAAAAAAAAAACTAATTATATAAAAAAAGAAGTAACAAAATGAAAAATGAAACAAAAAGTCCTATGCGAGGCCAAAAGGCAAACAACATTTAAAAAATAAATGTCGCAGCGCTGGTATTCTGATAGGGCCCGCTGTGATGTCACGGGCAATTACAGTAATAAATAAATAAATAATCAATTTTATTATTTATATAATATTACGAAATAAAATAAATAATTCATTCTTATGTCAACTGTTATTATTATGATTATTATGCCCCAAATGTCAGAAATAAAGAGCAACTAAGATTGTTATCGAAACGCTTTATTTCCGACTAGATTTTACCCGTTCTACCTGTGACTATTCTACAGGAATCATCAAAACTTTTCCGGGATAAAGTTGACAACGAGGCTGAAGTGGGACTGGGCGGGTCAAACTTATAGGATGCATCCAGACAGATGGGCCAAAGGCGTCACACGGTCGGTGCCTGAAGACGGGCGTCGTCACTGAGGCAGGCCTAAGAAACGCTGACGTGACGATTTGACTCGTTCCTAACCGATTGGACGGAGAAAGCACAGCACAAGGAAAGGTGGAAGAATATGGTGGAGGCTTTTGCCCAGCAGTGGGACAATATAGGATAACGAGAAAAAAGTTGACGAAATATATAGGCCTGTGTCATTTACAGGCCCATAAACTTCTTCTATGCGTAAGATCACTTCGATCCATGATTACATTATTTATTGGCTACGTGAAATGGCGACAAAATACTGTAATTACTTTAATGTGGGGGTGTTAAAATTATACGACGTTATAATAATTAAGTTTATTCCAAGCGAGCGTGTTTACATCAACGCGCCTATTCTATCGCTGCTTTTCGAAACAAGAACCCTACTAGAAATAATTTGAATGCTTGTTCTAATATCGAATATTAGAAAGCAATCAGCACCCTAATTGCGTAAAACACTATCAATCTGAATCTGCATCATTTTGAAGGATATTGCTAATCCATTACTTCATAAAATGAATGCAACGAATGTTGCTGATCCGTCAAAATAAAATCCATTGCTACTGATAGTGTATTACGCTATTACCCCGCAGAATTAGTTTTCTGCCAGCCTGCACAACATAAGGTCGACTTTTGCAGACAATCTTTACAATACACAACACTTTCACGTTTATGACACGTTAGTAAAACTTATTCTTACATCCTCTTCATTAATGTTATTCTAAAACTCTTTATACAATTTATCAAAATATGCTATAATAATTATGTAAAAGAAAATAGTTGGGTATAAACCTCTCCTTCTACTTCTCATTTAGTTTCTTGTCTAGGGGCTGATGTGATTCGCCTCACGTTTTCCTGCCACCTACTCTGATTTCTGGTATTTTCGCCCACTGCGGATTTAATTTATGGTATAAACCTTGCTCCCACAAATTGGGAAAAATCAAATAAAAAACTTTTTTGCAAAAAAAAACAACCGACTTCCAAAAACTACACTACAAAGTGAAAAATAATTTTAATTTCGGAAGTCGGTGTCGTTGGGTTCGTATTTTCGTTTTTTGCCACCGACTTCCAAAATTAAAGTTATTTTTCACTTTGTAGTGTAGTTTTTGGAAGTCGGTTGTTTTTTTTTTGCAAAAAAGTTTTTATTTTTCACTTTTAAGTTGTAATTTTTACCAGTAATTTTGGTTTAAAAACCAAACTACTGAACCGTTTTTGATGAAATTTTTATGGGACCATTTGGAATGTATACCCGTTCCAACAAAAAAATAATTTTTCAAATCGGTTAGCAAGCGACAGAGTTATGCGCGAACAAACAATAAAAAAAAAATACAAACATCCGAATTGAGAACCTTCTCCTTTTTTAGAAGTCGGTTAAAAACTTTGCCCAACCTGTGGATTGAAAACAAGACTACATTTTAAGTGGGTAGTGCTTGCTACCACTAGACACAGACGAAACGTTGACAGATTACACTACCATATTCCATCAACTCCGCACATGCCATTGAATACAGTTTCCCCTATGATTAGTCATGAACACAGAGCACGGAGACGACTCGGTAACCGCTGCTAGAGACGGTATTGTCAATACTTTCCACACAGACCTAGTGTGTCAGTGAGCGTGATCAATAGAAACTGACGATCCGTCACGGTTCTGACAATGTCTGTGCGAGCCAACACTGCTCTCAAAACGGCGAAGAAAAACATCGTGAGGAAACCGGCTGAATGTAATAGAAATGAAAAATTGAAATGAGTTGAGAAAAACTGTTTTCTTTTGTTTGTTTTGTGTGTTTTCTCGTATTTAGATATCGATATTTAAACACGATAAAGCAAAAGAAAACAGTTTTTCTCAACACATACTTCAAGTAACAACACTAACGCCTCATTTACGGAGACGTGGGGCGTTGCGTGTCGCGTGCGGCGTGGCGTCTCGCGGCGCGTCGTACGATTTTTCTGTTTACGGAGCGGCGGCGCGTCAAGCGGCACTTATCATTGCACGCGTAAACACAAACGTATGGCAATATAAGACGTTGTTCATAGAGATGCGGGGCGGGCAACGCTGCGGCGCACGCGGGATACTCAATCAAACCGATCAGTTTTAGGTTAGCGGAAGACGGGAGCGCAAATTAAATTAATTAGTAATTACTAATAATTAATTAATTGCGTTCTGCGATTTCCAAACATGACTGGCAGAAGATTCCGCCGCGGGCATCGCTTCATCGAGAATTGCCGCTGCGTGAGACGCGGCGGTGCAAGCCGCGGGCTCGGCCGCAAAAAACGCTCCATTTCAAGCAAACGCGTCTAAAATCGCTTCTCCGTAAACCCACTCATACAACGCCATATGTTTGAATTTAGTGCGGGCTGCGCCGCTCAACGCGACGCGCGACGCCTCGCGTCTTCGTAAATTAGCACTTACAGCGAGCGGTCGTTGATATCTCAAAAAAAACATGAAATCTATTTATTTATTATTTTATTGTGTTTAGATATCAAATCCATAGGAGCTAGCGATATAATTAGCCAGTATACAATCAATATACAACATATAACAAATATACAACAACAATATATATCCAACATATGTAGCTAGCCAATTTAAAATAACTCTGTATATATGTGTAAGTGTATTGTGAAAATGAACTTAAAGTCTAATAATAAATAGTATTTTGATTGTGGATATTTCGCACTTCATAGTGCATATTTTCGTGTTTCGATGGTGCATATAATAAGTTTCTAATTATTTGTAATGACGCCTCTAGCCGCGGCAATTCCGTGCTCTGTGGTCATGAATATTCACACGCATATTACAGTAAGCGATAGTCGTGAATACACATTGTAACTGCAATTGTTGATCGAAGATGCGATGCATTGTTCCATTGCTGCGTGAGCACGCAATTGATCGGGGAGATCAGTGAATGGGAGGCAATGGAACGTGATGTGCGAGCGACAATAGATATCATAGGAATAAAATATGTGTAGGTACGTATATTGTTATTGAAATTAATTGTGTGATCAGTTATGAAGTTAATGTAGCAATGGTGTTTGTCTGGTGTAACTATGACTAGGCAGAGGAATGATGTGGTAAGGCAACGTTGCGGTTTAAAAAAAACGTACGGGGTCGGGTGACCCCCGCAAAGAGGACCCCCGACAGGAACTAAATTCAAGCCAAAAAGCTATCTCTCTCTCTGACTCTTTCTATTAATGACATAACGATTTTTCGTGAAGATTTACTCCTATCGTAAGCTCCGTTAAAGAACTTCATTTCAAAAAGATGTACTGATAAAAACTAAACACAGTATGCTTAGATGGTTTGGTTATGTTGAGAGGTTGAATGAAAGACCACTGACAAAACGTACCTATTCACAAGGCAGATGTGAGTGGAACACGAGGATGAGACGCCCTAGAAGGACTCATGTAATTACCTTCTTGGTGATGTTCTTTATCCCAACCCTTACTCGAGCCAGCCCACCTGTAGTTTTAAATTCGTCCCTAAATAATTCCGATCCAGCCTGTTCCTTGCTGCCCTCTCCCAACGTCGCCCTAAGCCGAGGTCCCCTTAGCGTGTAGTCGCTTAGTTTTTAAGTTTTTTAAGCCTTGGCTGGAGGTCTTAATTTATTGACTCATCCACAGGCCAGCCTGGTTAAGCAGACGACAACCTTATAGGTTGAACAGCGAGACACGAATCCTAAAAAAAAAATACGGCGTTTAGAAAGGTCAGGGGCGTTGTACTCGCAACCGGCGTACGCATATAGCCGGATAGTCGTCGGTGGTGTTCTGTAACTTCTGCCTACCCTGATCGGGAGAAAGCATGAGTTTATGTATGTTTTGTTGCAGGAATTGGTTTAGTTCGTTCAGTTCCTAGGAAGTGCTACTGCTTCCTAGAAACTGAAATAAGAATTCCTTTTTTTTTTTGAGGATGGAATATTATCAAATGACCCCTCCCGCTCTGGGTGTAGCGGAAGGGAATGTCAGGCTCTTACTGACTAAAACCCACCCGTGTTCCTTCCTTAGCCCTTTATGTTCCAGGGCAGCGGTAACCCTTTCGGACGATCCCGCTACAAATAAGAATTCCTTATGTCCTTGTGGATTACAAATAAAATTTGGACTTGCGTCTTGAGCCCCAGCTCGTGACTTTCAATGCTGTATGTAGGTACTTTCTCAGAACTAAAGGCAAAGAACAAAAACCTCTAAAGGAAGTCTGGACATAGTGATCTGAAATCGATTAAACTATTTGTGCAGGAATGCTGTATGTATAGGTATACTCGTATGTACGAAGAATCATCATCTGCCTAGCCTTTTCCCAACTATGTTGGGGTCGGCTTCCAGTCTAACCGGATGCAGCTGAATACCAGTATTTTACATGGAGCGACTGCCTATCTGACCGCCACAACTCAACACAACAGTTACTGGGTAATACGAAACCCCTTGGTGAGACAGGTTGTCAGACTTTCGGGCTCCTGACGACCCGTAAAGACTGTCAAAGATCCACGAATGACAGGTGGGACCAATGGCTTAACGTGCTTTCCGAGGCACGGAGGGGTCTTGCTATGTAAAGATGGTCACCCATCCAAGGACCAACCGCGGCAAACGTAGCTTAACCTGATCGATCAACCCGTGCGGCTGTTATTACTTAGCCACATGGCATGTGTAACTATGTAATGTATAGGTAAACAAATATCAAAAGTACTTCAAACATTAACCTTGTTAAACTAAATTTCATTAAGTTTCGTTTTTAGTCCCCGTTGATTGATTATGTAGTTGATTGAAACTAAAGTTTCACACTCAATCTGTAATTTAGGCGTCAACCACGTTATCGGGAGCATGGAATAATCTTTGATTGGAGCCTTTCATTAATTCAGTATATAGCTAATAGTGTGTAAGTGTGTCAATGGAGACGTTTCGTTGCCTACTAATCCTACTTAATATTAATAATATAATATAATATATATATATAATATTATAAACGTGAAAGTTTGTATGGATGGATGGATTTTTGTTGCACACAGATGGTTTATAATCAGGATTAACATATAGGATACTTTTTATCCCGATATTCCCATGGGATAGAAACTTATGCGGGTGAAACTGCGGGGCACGGCTAGTTGTTAATTATCTGTCCCAATGCTAGGCAAAGGGAAAATACTTCTTTTTATACTGAGAACTGGGCGTTGATCACAAAAGAAAGACAGAAAAAAACATCATCATCTGCCTTGACTTTTCCCAACTATTTTGGGGTCGGCTTCCAGTCTAACCGGATGCAGCTAAGTACCAGTATTTTACATGGAACGACTGCCTATCTGACCTCCAGAACCCAAAACTAAAAAAAAAAAAAAAAAAAAAAAAATAACTGCGGAAAACTAAAACTGTTTATTTGTTATGTGGCACTGACAGTAGGTTATCCGTCGTGGGTTTAAACCTAAGCAGGCACTTTAATTTGTGTATATTATTTCATCACCACTGCTCTCAAAACGGTGATAGAAAACATCGCGAGGTGCACATAAACATTTTAGTTTTTCTTTCTTTCAAGAAAGTTATTTGTTTTTTGAAATAAAATATTCTTCGTACATACGACCATTTTCACAAACCAAGACCCCTCCGTGCCTCGGAAAGCACACAAGATCCACGAATGACAGCCGGGACCAACGTCCCGGCTGTCATTCGTGGATCTTTGACAGTCGTTACGGGTCCTCAGTTAGCAAGGGGTATCGTATTACCCAGTCACAGGGCTGTGGAGGTCAGATAGGAAGTCACTCCATGTAAAATACTGGTACTCAGCTGCATCCAGTTAGAATGGAAGCTGGCCCCAACATAGTTGGGAAAAGGCTCGGCAGGTGATGAGTAACATAATATGCTGTTTTCCTTGTCAAATGATGATGCACTAACATCATCATTAATTCAGAAAGAATTAAACATAAACTACATACTGTTAAACATAAACCTCCCCCAAGTACCGCCACATCGACTATGTACTTATATAGTCCCCATTTATCCTTCTTACAACTAAGGTGGATCACACACTACAACGTGCCACGCGACCGACGGCGCGCAGATAACGCGCCCCCGCGCGTGATTTTTTACATACAAATTCAATAAGTTTGTAGTAATATTTTACAGAATTTGTTACTTAATACTTTGTCGTCCATTAATTATATGTAATGTTTAGTGTATATCTTTTGTTGGAGATCCTAAAATAAATAAATAAGTAATAAAAACGCGCTTCCGTGCTGGAATTTGGCACCGTTTTAATGTGTGATTCGCCTTAATGTCACTGATGTAAAAACAATGACGGACAACGTTAATTGTCCCAGCTGATGTAAACAAAACTGACTGTACAGTACAACTCAATTCGGTACGTGTCAACTTAATTAAACGGGAAAGGGTTACCTACTTCAATTTCATTATTGGTTTCGAATTTATTTTCTACAAAAACCAAAAGGCCAAAGGCAAAAACCAAAACCAGTTGCACTCTCATCTCAGCGACAGTCCATGTCAAATTTGACAGATTGAGATCAGACTGTGAACGTTCATAAAATTACGGGAGTTGCCCCTCTGATATTTTTTTAAATTATTTTTATTTATTTATTTCAGGCATCAAGGCCCATATAAACAGATACAATATAATATTTATGTAACTTAAAAATACTATAAATACATACATCATTACACTAAAAACTAACTAACGCACACGAAGTGTCTGCGTCGTGTTTCGTCGTGATATTATACCTATTATTATTTCACCTATTCCCATTCATTTATTTTACATATTATTCATGCATATATTAGCAAGCTAGACGCTTAAAAGCTTCCGCAGACAGACACGAGGCAACTTTGCGTTTCGATTTTGGTGATTGTGTCGCGCTGTCGCGTCGGGTCTATCTGCAGGGGCCTTAAATTATAGGCCACAAATGTTGAAGGTCAAACCTCCACTAGCATCAAACGGGTTAAATAAAAACATTACAATAACATTGCCAGCCGAACCCGAGATAATTATTTTCTTTTCTCTACCAACAAACGAACACAAAAAAACGCTCTCAATTACAGCCTTACTAAACGCATAAATAAAGGTAAAACAGAAAAAAGTCCCTTCAAACCGCAACCCGTGGGTAATTTTATGAACTAAACCAGTAAGGTACGCGGGGAGGGGGCAGTCGTAAAAATGACAAATGTTCGCGCATTACAGCCGTACTGCACATGTGGCTAGCACTGTTTTTGTTAATATCTACCGCGAATTTGAACATAGGTTTTGAGTGTTCAAGTACGAATGCGGGGAATAATTTACAGGGGTTGGTAATTTTGTGTGTAAAGTGTGTTTATTTTATATGAAGACTATAAAGGTATAAACTTTTATGTGTATCTTACGTGACTGCACCTTTGCATCTTCATTAGACAACTGAAATTACCTATTAATTACCTCACAGGGCGAGGCGCGCTTTACTTGTGGTAACCAAGTGTACAAACACGCTGTCTGCGTGAAGACGAGTACCGTCAGTACATAACACACACACGCACCCACACTTCCGCTTCCTGCGCTTACAGACTCATTCTCTGAGTGTTTGTACACTTGGTTACCACAAGTAAAGCGCGCGTCGCTTCATGAGATAGGTAATACGGGCTGGTGTCCGCGACCCTACGTCAATAATACGCGTCTCTACGTCAGCTGCTACCAGCCATCATCAAATCAAGACACATAGTACAGACACGCATATCGTCTTAAGAACATGTTAAATGTATAAGAATTTATAACAAAGACAACATAACTACAACATTACCACGTACTACATCTTTACTCTAGTACTTTAATCAAAGCGACACTAGAAGAAAATGTTTCAAGCATTTTCATACTACTTTTACAAATCCTCTGAACAAAAGCATGCAAATTCATCTCAGCTTACAACAATATGTCTGTTATAAACGATGCACGATTGTGCATAAGCTCTCTCATAATTCAAATGCTTCAAGTGAGAAACGTCTGGTCTGTGAGTTCTTGAGAACAAATTAGACAGACATACAGAGGTTTTGCTTTCAGCTGCAAAAGTACTCTTGTTGTTGTTGAGGATGAATGTGCTGTAGAGCGCATATTCAACTCAGCCTATTGTAGTCCACTGCTGGACATATGCCTCTCCCAGGCTGCGCCACAACATCCTGTCTTCCGCAGTCCACATCCAGTCTGTCCCAGCCACCATCTTTAGGTAGTCCGTCCACCTAGCTGGGGCGTCCCACACTAAGCTTACCGATACGCGGTCTCCACTCCAGGACTCGTCTGCTCCACCGGCCATCGGTCCTTGGACGACATGGCCAGCCCACTGCCACTTCTGTTTGCTTACTCTGCAAGTTATGTATGAGAGCGCATATTATAATCAATTGATCGATCTCTTGATATAAAGTACTTTTTTAAATGAGTCTTTTGCCTAGTGGTTGCAAGCAACACAGCAAGAGCTCCTGGGTTCGATGGTATTTTCTTGTGTTATTGGATTTTTAAATCAGGAATTTCTCAGTAGCAGCCTGGAGTCTGGTTTTGTGGCCAGTTGATAGCAATAGGGTCTCCCCCTATAACATGGTGCTTAAATATAACTGTACTATGTACCTCTGCCCAACCCCTCGCGGAAAGCAAGCGTGATATTATGTGTGTCTAGTCAGCTACAAGAAATGTGATTGTGATTTCATCAGAACTACCATTGGTGATTATCATCTGCTCAGCCGTTCCCAACTATATTCATATTCGTATAGTTGCATTCCACAAGATATAAAAAGATGTTCACAAAAGGCTTAAAGCTAAGAGCCATTCTACTCGTAGACCCTGTCAGGGCACAACAAAAATCATTGTTTGATACATATCTATTAAAAATTAAATTAAAAATTTAAAAAACCCCCGACTACGTGAAACCCTATAAAAAGAAAAAAATAACCTTGAAATTATGACCCTACGTAAGTACGTATGAAATTTTTTGATTAAATGTTGTCCCGTCGGGGGACCGCTCTAATTATTAGCCTAACGTTCTGTTAAAGTTTAAAATAGTAGCGGTCCCCCGACAGGACAATATTTAATCAAAAAATTTCATACGTACGTACGTAGGGTCATAATTTCAAGGTTATTTTTTTCTTTTTATAGGGTTTCACGTAGTCGGGGGTTTTTTAAATTTTTAATTTAATTTTTTATTTCATGCTTTTTGTAGGGACTTCTCATTATTTATTTTCTTTTATTTTCTTGCGTTTTAAGATTCAGGTAATTTGGTATTTAATCAGGTTTTTTGTAATTCGCCATTTTGTGGTGGTGGCCATCTTGGATTTGATATTTATCATAGTGTATAGTATTCTGCTAGTCAAGACCTTTCATTTGATACCCATATTGAGGGAGTTGTGAAAAAAAAAAATGTAATTTGCCATTTTGTGGTGGCGGCCATCTTGGATTTGAAATTTATCATAGTGTATAGTATTCTACTAGTCAAGCCCTTTCATTTGATACCCATATTGAGGGAGTTGTGAAAAAATATGTAATCCGCCATTTTGTAGCGGCGGCCATCTTGGACCGATTTTCATCAAACATAGCTAAGAACACTCCCGACAAATTCACCTTTCAAACACAAAAAAACAAAATTAAAATCGGTTCATCCATTCGGGAGCTACGATGCCACAGACAGACATACACACACACACACACACACACACACACACACAGACACGTCAAACTTATAACACCCCGTCGTTTTTGCGTCGGGGGTTAAAAATATAAATCGTAGAAACTAACTATGTTGAGGTCCTTAATTGAATTGCGAGAACCGAGTGAAACATAGATTTGAACTGCTATGGTGTGATTATAGTTGTAATGAATTCGTATATTGTCATTCTACGGCCATTCTGACAAAGATTTATTAAATGTCACTAAGGAACTGGAGAATCCCACATTAATGTAGGAATGGAACGTTGATGAATGCATGTGAATGCATGATTGTTTGAAAGAGCTGAATGCTAAGGTGTCAGTGAGACATATGACATATGCCAAAGATGTAAGCTTGGGATGACGTGGAAGGTACATAAAAAGGTAGAATGACAGTTAGCTTTTAAATGACGGAGAAGACGTGTTTTTCTGTGTTCAATTAAAAGAATAAACCAGTATATTTGCTGGATTCGTTTTCTCTTCTACCGATCATTTTTTCTTCTGACAGTTAATTTTGTTTCTAAGTATGTATGTATCCATCTATCGGGATGAGCTGGACTCCTTCAACAAGAACTGGTCCTCAGAAGCTTTAAACAGAGAGAAGTGGAAAGAGAGTAGGGAGGCCTTTGCCCAGCAGTGGGACATCACAGGCTTTTAATAATAATAAACATAACCGTACCGCATGATGGGAACCTCGTGAAAGCCGAGAAAGATAAACAAATCAAGTATCTTGACTTGGCTCGCGAGGTTGTCGACATGTGGGATGTGGACTCAGCGATCATTGTGCCGATAGTCGTGACAGCCAATGGCTTAATACCCAAGAGCCTCGACCAACACCTGAGGAGGCTCTCGTTGGGCAGCTGGATCAAGGGCTTGATTCAGAGAGCGGTACTTCTGGACACGGCTCGCATTGTCAGGAAGTTCCTCTCTCTGGAACCCTGACCGCCGGTAGCTTGGACCCTGTTCCCGATACCGGTGGGCTACTATTTGTTATATTTTTAAATGTTTTTTTATCTTTTTGTTTATAAAAATATTTAAAAATGTAATTTGTAAGTATTTTAATGAAATAAAGGAAGAATAATGAATCTGTCTCTGTATTAGTATTTTATCTTGTGTTTTATAGTCATTTCCTAGCTATTTATCCCGTATGTTACACCTGAGGGACAATTATTGTAATTTTAAGAGCGTTCACAGTCTGATCTCAGTCTCAATCTGTCAAAAATACCTCAAATTTCCCTACATTTTGACAAGTTTTTGACATTTGTTTGTCGCCGAGATGAGACTGCGACTAGATTTTGAATGTTTTAAATTACGAGAATTGGCCTTCTGCTATGTTTTGTCTCTGCATCACCCTAAGGTTCTCTGGTAAAAAATACCTCAGGCATTAATTCCGCCTTTGTACAGTATTTTTTTTCTTGTGCATAAAGTTTTAAATAATTAAATTCGTATTTGTTGTGCTTTTCTTCTGACATCAGCCCTTTTATTCCCACATTCATATCTTAGTATAATCCGTCTAAAGCTTGTCTCATTCATACTCCAAAGCCCCGTCCAATCACAAGACAATACATGTACATGCTTCTCTATTCAATCTTAGCCAAACAATAGTTCATATTGTGTTCAAAACAGAACAATAAACCAACGGGGAAATCGCTATATGTTAGGAAATAGACTTTTTATGCGCCAACTAACTTGAGACTTTTTATGCGCCAACTAACATCTGAGTCGGGTCATAACGTAAGGCGTAGTATGTAGTAGTTGTGACGTCATCAAGTCTATGGGAACTTCCTGGTGGAATGTGATGTTTACCTTTAACTTCACGATAGGAATGTCTTCGACAAAACTTAGGTTTATATGTTGTTTTCTAGTTAGAATAATCACTTAATTTTAAGCAACGTTTATATGTGTATATAAACCCATTGTTGTGTGTAAATCAGAATGGTGAAGTCAAAGTTATTAAGTGAAGTTTATTATTACAGTCATAAGACTGTAATAATAAACGTGTAAGTTTATTATTACAGTCATAAGACTGTAATAATAAACTTAAAAACACACATTACATTGCTTAAAATTAAGTGATTATTCGAACTAGAAAACAAGTCATAGTAAGAAATCTGTTATCTACCAACAAAATTAAAAACTGAGCAACGATCTAAAATCGAGGCTGTTTACTTTATAGATTCCAAACTTCAGATCAACTGACTGTTCAATTTATCAACAATGTCTGCTGTCATAACAAAAATGTTCTAAAGAAAATCTTAATCATCTTCCTTCTAAAACTGCGCTTGGTAAAATCTAACTGTTGCGCGTTTGAATTGCTTTTCTCGGAAACTGTAAATATTTATAAAATTGATCAAAGAAGCTTAATTTGATTTACTTAATTAAATTGACGTAGAAAATTACGGATGTTTCTGGGTATTTTTTTTATTAAAATAATCGACCTTAAGTTTTCCAACGTTCCTAGTACATGATAGCCTATAATGTTCCCTATGCTGGGACACAGGTCTCCTCTCCACGAGAGGGGGTGGGCTGTAATGCACCACCCGGGCCCAGGTAGATGTCACATGTTTTCGAATTTTTGGTTCTAGGACATGCCGGTTTCCTCACGATGTTTTCCTTCACCGTTTTTAGAGCAGTGGTGATGAAATTATTTACACAAAGTAAAGAGCCTACCTGGGTACGAATCCACGACCTATAGGTAACTTATAAATCGCTCAGCACAAATTCCACCGACCTCTTTTAAATTAGTTTTGCATTTTGCACAAATTTAAAGTGACAAGGATACTGTACTTGTTACCTATGAATGTTATGTATTTTTTTCCTATAATAATAATCCCCTTGACCGATTTCGGTTACGGTGGCCAATCTCAACAGAGATTAGCCAGATTCGCAGGAGATCTGTTCCTTTACTCTCATAGTCCGATAGGACGGCAATCCGACACGACCCGGGAGAGATCAGGCGGAGGACAATGGCTTTACGTGCTTTCCGAGAGATGGGGTATCACACCACCAACTTCCAAACTCCGGGCTCCTCACTAGGAGAGAGAGAGATTTTTTTTTGGGTGTTTTCACTAAAACACCAAAAAAAAAATCTCTCTCAAAAAATCTTGTATAGCTAGCTCATGACACGAAAAGAAGAAGGGATCCATACAACCCCTAAATTATCAAGGACCATTAAAATGAACCAAACTGTAAACAACATGAAAACCAATGCATCATTCACCAACTCAATCGCATGTATCGCTAACGTGTTTACTTCTCGATTCAGAAAAGAGAAATAACAAAATCGATTTAAAAGATTGATAATCGGAAAAGTTGAACAATTCGATACAGAGGAAACAGGAACTGCGTCTGAGGAACCAAAATAAATTGTAGTTGGTGAGAAAAATGTTGTATTTATTGCACAGTGTATTTTATTTTCTGGGTTTTCTTTCACATAATTTTGGTGATACATATCCAGATTGGACTGGCTTTTCAACTCAGCCTATCGCAGTCCATTGCTGGACGTAGGCCTCTCGCAGGCTGCGCCGCAACATCATGTCCTCCGCCTTCCGCATCCAGTCTGTCCCAGCCACCTCGTTTAGGTCGTCCGTCCATCTAGCTTGGGGCGTTCCACACTAAGCTTACCGATACGCGGTCTCCGAGACAGAATTGTGTGGAAAAACCTCCCTCTCCCTTTTTACACAATTCTATACAGTTAGATATCTAAATAAAAATTATATATATGACGGAAAAGGTACGTGTGTCTAATGAGACCACAATAGTTAAAATATGACTGATGATAATGATCATCAGTTATAGTTTAACTATTGTGGGCGTAACGTGTGGGCATGGGTAACCAACACTACCCATAGGGGTAGTGTTGGTTATTGTGCAATAGAAAAACTATTAACAGTTCAAATCAGATTATAATTTACAAACAAGATAGTCACACTAGCGAATCATACACTGTAGGTACACGACACGACGTTACAGAACGCGAGACAGTTTCTGAGCATATCTTGTCCATACGATGTCCAATGTCCAAGAGAAGCTCCACACCGCTCTGTAGTGCTCTCGTTGACTCCCACAAGCTCGGACTAGACTCTGTCAAGCTCCGCCTGGCGTTTGCGCCACCTGGGAAGTAAACCCAGGACCTCATGCTCAGCAGTAGCGATTGCGACAAAACCAACGAGGCAGTCCGACACACTACAAAAGAAATTATTATTTTATAAAAAACAGCAATTCCAACCACCGCATTTCACAACCCATTACCCAGATTGTGTATGGCTGTTTCTCTGTTCATTCATAGTTTTCCTGTTGATTAATTGTCATTTTTTTCCATATAGCGTACCAGTGTGCCCAACAATGAGTTGCTTCAATGGAAACTTGTAATTTCCGTGAACAATACTGTGCGTCAGTTAATGGATACGAAGCTGGACTGTGGGTGGTGGGATAAGTGATAGGAGAGAGCGTTCATCTGCATTTATCCATTAAATAGTCCTTGAAGTACAGCCGAACATGCCATTTGGTATATAGACAGCTACCTTGCAACTGCTCTTACACAATATTGTGCGCTGAGTAGTGAATTAAAAATTAATGCTGGCAGTGGATTAGAAAGATAAACATTTAAGATAAATATTTTAACCAGAAATGAATCTGCTGGGTGGTATTTTTGAGTCTATCTCTTTTGCATTGCATTGTGTTTATGACAGCCAATTTGTCGTGGTTTTGAATGGTCGATCTTGAAAAATTACCTCATCCGTGAACAGGTGAATCTGAATTTCAAATAATATTGGTAAAGTAAGATGGTACCGTTTACCATCTGCTAAATCCACAATCTAGTGCCTAGATCATATTCATATTTTCTTGTGACTTGTACCACCATCAAGCAAATACAGCATAGATAGAGCATCGTTGTGCACATTGAGTCACAGTCAATCCAAGGGTTAACCAGAGACGTACATAAACATTGCCACAATTTAACCTTAATTAAGAAGGTAATACTCAAACTCAAAACTCAAACTCAAATCATTTATTTCAGTTAAACCATTTCAGGCACTTTTGAATTGTCAAAATTAAATTGTCGGTCAGTTAGTCAGAAAGTTGAAGCTAGTTGCCCATTCCAAAACGTAGATCTCTGTGGAGAAGAACGGGCAAGAAACTCCACAGACACTCTTTTAAATCAAGATATTATTACAAAACCCTGGGTACATTATTCTTATTGCTTCAATATGTGAGAACCATGTAAATAAAAAAAAAACTATTTAAAATATGAAATTAAAAATAAGCCCTGGCAGTTTTCCCCCCGGTAGGTTCCCACATTGTCGAGGCGGGGGGGCTCAGTAGCCGTGGTATGGGGTACCACGGTGAAGCTAAGAGGAACCCCAGCGGGGGCCGCTCGTCAGGGCTTGGCGGTTAAGCCTACGACGTAGCGGCCAGCGGGTAGGTTGCGGTGCCGCTTGCGCGACATCGCCTACCTAACCTACCTGAGGCGGGCCGCGATGCCCCCTGTGAGGGAGACATCGCGGCTGAGGATTGGAGGCCGCGGCGGGAGAGGAGTGTCGGTGTTTCGTTGCCGCTCTCCCTACCTTCCGCGGCCTTGACGGGGCCGCCACCGTTAGATGGCGGACGCGGTGAGGCCGCAGGGGAAGAAGAGTGTCGGTGTTACGTTGCCGCTCTCCCTATCCTCTGCGGCCGTAGCTCCCCCAACCTGGGGGGGCATGCGGGGCCTGCCTTTTAGGCGGGCGTGGAAGCCAGCAGGCAACGGGTGCGGGGGCACCGTTGCCTGTATTGCACAGGCCTCCACCAGTGTGGGATGGGAATGGCCAGGTGTTCACGGTCATTCCCGTAGCCCCCCCCCCCAACATGGGGGGCATGTGGGGCCCGCCATACCATCTTGGCGGGCATGCGCCGGGAGGGCTGTGGAAGTAAAGGCTATGCCAGTTTCCCATGGCCCTCCCATCACGGCGATGTGGGAACACCGCCGAGTTTTAGTGGGTATACTGTCATTCCGACAGGGAGTCCCACATACCCCGTCTCGTCCTCCGGGAGACGGGGATGCATAAAGCATTTCTCAGCGACAAAAAAAAAAAAAAATAATAAGTATCATAAAAGCGTACAGACAATGGTTTTCTTACGATGTCTTCGTTGACGGCGTACAACGAAGAATGTTTCATGCCTGAAGGTATAAGACGCTATTTCCTATAACTTGTACCATGATCAAAACACACTAGGATAGGGCATCGCTTTGTAATTGAAGCCAGCTTGTTATTAACTAGCTGCACTCATCTGTACTACCGACATGAATACTAAATCGTCAGTAACTATTATTGGTTGTTATTCATTAACTTCTTGTTGGTTTAACGTTACGTTTGAGTTACCCGTGGTTGAAGACCCAGAGAAGTTGTAACTCGTTATACGGGTAATTAGAACTTACCAACGAAAATATTACATACATTTACTGAGCCAGATCCGAGGTTTTGTAAGCCCGATAAAGTCTTTACATAAAACATAATAATGTACCCACTGCAGGGACATAGGCCTCCACTCTTCGAGAGCAAGTGGGCTATAATCTACCACGCGGGCCCATTGTGGGTTGGTATATGTCACATGTCTTCGAATTTTTGGTTCTAAGACATGCCGGTTTCCTAACGATGTTTGCCTTTACAGTTTTGAGAGCAGTAGTGATGAAATAATTTACTAAAGATAAAGTCCATGATCAGGGAATATGCTGCCTCGTTATTCTAGTGGTCGCAGCGCTACTGCTGACTATGAGGTCCTAGGTTCGATGCTGCGCACGAGGCAAAAATGTTATTGGGTTTTTTAATCAGGAATTTCTCAGTAGCAGCCCAGATTAGTGCCCGGTTGATGGCTTTAGGCTCGCCCTTTTGGGACTTAAAAATAGTGTAGGTAAGAAATACAGGCTGGCATCGGCGCGCGAAATTTTTCGACGGTTATTAAAAAAAAATATTGCTGTTCCATACATTTTGACCGCGCAGTTTTCTATGAAACAGTAGATTTTGTGTTTGAAAACCCACGAAAAATTTCTACTGTCTAAACTCATGTGCTGAATCCATGGTTACAGTTTGCGCATTAATATCCCTGCGACCCTGTATGTACTATAAAATTGTACACGTGTCGTATACCTTACCTAATTAATGTTTGTTATGTTATTCATTACATTGTGACATTGACATTGACATTGCAACGAATACAAGCTAAACAAGTTCTTTAAAATCAAGGTATATAAATATATCTACTATAAACGATAATTTGTAGGAACCGGTTCATATTGAGTAAAAAAGCAAATATTTAAACGATAATTCATTCATATTTATATTCTATAAAAACGCTATCATTGTTTCCTATATTGTGTCAAGGATTAGTCTTCTAAAAACTGGTTTCCTGCTTACCATAAGCTGTACGAACAATATGCTTCATCACGAAAGGCCTGGTGAGATTCTGGGGGCCTACTCCGAAGTCCAAAGTGCGAATGTTCGGATCGGGCCGACACATGGCCGAACCGAATATTATTGAAAAATGCGAAAAAAGTTCGGCTCAGTTGGGTCGGGACCATAGTCAATATTCGAAAGAGTGTAGGAGTGTAGATCGGAACCGACCGAACCAAATAGTAACTTCGTAGCAGGAAACGGCCGAACATTCGGCCGATACTACTTCGGAGTAGACCCCCAGGTCTTAGGCTACCTGTGATGAACAGTACAATTACCTCCTAACGACCTCATTTTTACCCGATTGAGGATGTAAAATCCTTTGTTAGTACACTCGCGTCTAAAACAGGACCACAGGAACTGTTTGTTTTCTGTTAATTAAATTAAATTTTATTCGAAAACATCATCGGTCTCTTACTAAACTTTAACTATATCCGACGACCCTGGTGACTTATCTCCTTTGGTGACCGTACATGGAATTAAAAGACAAAGGCACACCACAAGTTTGTCCGATCGCAGTTCCTATAAATGTCTTCTAAAGTTGGTGGATTGGTTGGTGGTGATGTGGAGACATAACCTACCTTCTTCCTTTCGACTCGTTTGTACTTTTGAGATTAGTTAGGCCCACGTTGCGTTATAGAAGAAAAAAGAAAAAAGAAAATACGTTTCTTTATAGTAAAACATGACGCAAAAAAAATGCATAACATGATCAGCGTACAGTGTTCCCACTGCTAGGACACAGGCCAGGAGTCTGTGAGAGGGAATGTTGCCGTAACTCACCACGTAGCCAGTGTAGGCTGATAGATGTCACATGTCTTCAAATCTTAAAGGGGAAAATATGTGTCACATCCACGCGAAACAGCCATCGCTCAGCTTAATGCTGTGACCTTATGCGATATAAAGTCACAGTGCTGATTTTCGGCGACAGCCAGAGTTGACGTCATATAATACCTAATATTCTACAATACCAATAACTGAATAAGTAAATACTTGTATGAACTTCACTCATTCATTCAAAGTTTCATTCACAACTATAACCTCAAACATATTTACTCCTCGCTGGTTTTATTAACCTTACATTCTCAGTAAAATCGTAGTTTAAAGGTACAAATTTCCCTTAGGGTATCAACATGAAAGAAGATTCTCTTTATTGTAGTGTCATATTTCTCTCGGTCTGCCACGATAAAGGCTTTAAATCTTAGTTAGTAAATAATTAATATTAATCTCATTATTCTAGGTGTTTTCTGTGACTATATTTATGCTGTGCTTAAACTATACTCTGTCCATTAGGTAAACCGTTTTTTGACAGATGGAACTAGTGATTGCAGCAACAAACAATACATTGATTAATACACGTACGGTATTATAATGTATGTAAGAAACCATAAATAAGATAATTCAATAAGATAAGGCAGTTTAATATAAATTTATTTTACTACGCATTTTAAAGTTAACTCTTACGTAATCTGGAATATGCACGTTCTAAGACACCTGTCAAAAAACGGTTTACCTAATGGAAAAGGTATAGAGGCTTAGATTTCTTTGTGTTTGCAGTTAGACATGACGTAGCTTTTTTATCTTTTTATTACAGAAGAAATCATTATGAACCATTATGCACATCGTGAGGAAACCTGGACTTATAATTAATAAAAAATTTCTGAAATCACCAATCCGCTTTTAGCAAGAGTGATCATTCCTTATGCCTGTCAGTTTTTGTGAGTCTACAGCAGTGTACTGCTAGAGACAGGCAATAGGCAACCCAAAATAATATGAGCTTGATGAGAAAGACACTGATGGGAAAATAAGAAAATGAAGCAGCAATCAATAATAATTACACGGAACATCCGTGTAATTATTATTGATTGCTGCTTCATATTTATTCTTTAGCAACGATGTTAAAGTTTTTTTGTAAATATAATAACAGTGGCACAGGTCGATCGAATAGGTTAAGCTTCACTTGCCGCGGTTGGTTGGTCTGGGGATGAGTGACCATCTTTACATACCGAGACCCCTCCGTGACTCGGAAAACACGTTAAGCCGTTGGTTCCGGCTGTCATTCGTGGATCTTTGACAGTCGTTACGGGTAGTCAGAAGCCCGAAATTCTGTCACTCCAAGTCAAATACTGGTATTCAGCTGCATCGGTTAGACTGGAAGCCGACCCCATCTATGTTGGGGTCGGCTTCCAGTCTAACCAATAGACTGGAAGCCGACCCCAACATAGATGGGAAAAAGCTAGGCAGATGATGATTGTATTAACCCCGGGTTTTAGTTGCAAGGCGATCAATAGCCCCCGGTGAATAGGGTGTCGAGCATGTCAACGCCACCTACCAATAAGTCTAAAAACTAAAAAAGTTTTAGGTTTAACCCTACCGATGCTGGGCCTAAGCTGCAGACCTACCAAGATTAACATAAAACATCCCATAAAAATAGAAAACAAAAGAACAGATAAAAATCTTACATACTCGTACTAAAACTTGTGCCCTAGAATAAAACCGAACCTAAAAGCGAGTGTCAAACGCGACCCAATAACTTATTCAAACCGTATGTTTAGACAAAATCGAAGACAGACTTTCAAAAGAAACAATAGTATTTCTGAACATTTATCGTCAGAAGTTCCAGCAAATAGGTTAAATTCAACGTATACGGTGCAATAATAGCCAACAATGTCCACAATTGCAAATCCCTGTACGTATTGAAATGTGGGGAGCAGAAGTTTCATATAATTGTCTTTTTTCGCAAGCTTTTGTCATGGTTTACTTTATAGAGGTATGAGGAACAGACCTCCGTCCATCCTCCGGGTGTTATGTCTCGTGAGCAACTGCCTGATGATTCATTTCGGGCCGTTGTATACAGGGTGGTAGGGACATCGACGCGCAAACTGTAACCATGGATTCAGCACATGAGTTTAGACCTCATAGCGTCGAAATTTTTCGTTAGTTATCAAAAAAAAATCTTCTGTTTCATAGAAAAGTGCAATACCTACGCGGTCAATATGTATGGAACAGGAATATTTTTTTTATTATCTCACAAATTTGTTAGTTTTTTTTAAAGTTTATTACAATGACAAGACAATATCTTGTCGTTGATTTGATTAAGATAGTGTTTGCAGGCAATGAGATAAGATTTTCTTTGCACGAGGGCACTCTAGAAAGGTTACTGGTATCTACTGCATCTTACTTATATGACTATGTATTAATGATTCTGATATCCTATTTACAGAATAAATAATTTCATTTCATCGTCACGAAATACATGTTCATTTTATAAACAAAACATGATATGAATAAGGACATTATCAAATCGTCATCAGCATCATTTTAGTAAAAACATTCATTAATACATTTTTTTTTTTAAGAATGTTTTTGCATTTTAAGTAGAATAATATTTTACGTAAAAATAAACAGCTTGCATTCTACTGAAGTTAGCGGCAGCAGTTCAAAAGAAATTCTGGAACTTCAATAAATGATGTGAACAGAATTCTTATTACATAGTAAGACGTCAACAAGCTCCAATGAAATTCAATCGTGGTTTTCTCTAAGTTTTCTGCTCCTCCTCTGTTCTTTGACCTAAGCCATACTAGCAGACATGCAATCTCATTCCGTTTGCGATTACATAAACATGTAATACCGTACATTGTAAAGGAAAATGGAGTCGGTACGGGTTAGTCGATAAAACGCGAACGAACGATGTGGGACATTCGCATCATCTATTAGAATAAGGCGGTGCATAGGAACAATGTTTATTTGATACGAGGATGATATTGGTGATATTAGAGATAAATTCCTTCTAAAGATAGTTCAGCTAAATGATAACAACTGCACAGGTCGTTTGAAGGTAAAGCTACGCTTACCGTGTTCGATTTGTGGATACCCATCCACAAATCGACCATCCGTTACATATCAAGACCCCTCCGTGCCTCGGAAAGCACGTCATGCCGTTGGTTCCGGATCATTCGTAGAGCCCTGACAGTCGGTACGGGTAGTCAGAACCACCAGTCTTACCAAGGGGTACCGTGTTACCCAGTAACTGGGTTGGTGGAGATCATATAGAAGGCAGTCGCTCCATGTAAAATACTGGTAATTAGCTGCATCCGGTTAGACTGGAAGCCAACTCCAATATAGTTGAGAAAATGCTAGGCAGAGATTTACCTAGACCTTACGTTACCTTCAGACTACATATTTTAGTAACTTTTACTTACGAATCAATCTGTATTGGATAAGAATGATTGTTGTTTTGCACTAACAGGGTTCAGATTCGGTGTCTAACATTTTCACTAAAATTGTTCTAATAGAAAAATCCCATGATACACCTGACTCCACCGTTCCCTAGACGGCGTCAACTGCATATATTCAGCTAATTTTACTAACTTCGTCATAATAATGCAAGTAAACATTAAAAGACTGTAACACACAGGAATCCGAGAACTAATCCGCATAAAAAACACCCCTGTAAACACTCTTTTCCACAAACAAACTTACATTTGAACTGGCTCGCTCGCGTTAACGAAGTAACAGGATAAACAGTGCATTTTAAATGAAATGATGATTAACACGCAGTCATTTGGATACGGTGTTGTGATGACAGAATTAAAAAGAGCAGTTTTTCCGCTGTTGATTCGGGAGTTGAAAAAAAAAACGGTACAAAGTTTGCAAGTTGAAAGGACATCATTACGCGTTCGTGGAAGGGTTTTGAAACTGTGAAATCTGTGGTGCATAGACAGGTGGGAATGCTAATTGACACTTTTTATATCGTGACGTGAGACTGAATGCATATATTGCGTAATAACAGTTTATGAAACGTAAAATTAGGTTAAACACAGAATGAAGATTAGAATAATTTGATTTAATAATTATAGGGCCCAAAAATCCAACATACCAATGTCGCAAGACGAAAGTCTTTGACTAGTGCGTGTTGCCAGTGATGACCTATGTTACTGAAACGTGGTCATATAATAGGCCTTATTAGAAAGCTCAAAGTCACTCAAAGAGCAATGGATGGTGCTATACTTGGAGTTTCCCTGTGTGATCGAATCAGAAATGAAGAGATCTGCAGGAGAACCAAGGTAACCGACATAGTCCGAAGAATTGCAAAACTTAAGTGGTAGTGGGTGGTGGCAGAACAGATGACCGATGGATCCGAAAGGTTCTAGAGTGGCGACCGCGTACCGGAAGACGTAGCGTTAGAAGGCCTCGCACAAGGTGGACCGACGACCTTTTGAAGGCCGCAGGAACCCGTTTGATACGAGAAGCACAGAACTGGTCGAAGTGAAGGTGCTTGGGGGAGGCCTATGTCCAGCAGTGGACGTCTTTCGACTGAAATGATGATGAATAATAATATCTTAAGGGCTGCCTCGTTGGTGAGTGGTTGCAAGCACCGCTTGAGTATGAGGTTTGATTCCTAGGTCGTCGGGCAAAATGTTATTGGGTTTTTCTATCAGAAATTTCTCTGTAGTAGCCTGGAGTCTGGGCTTATGACCGGCTCTTGGGAATAGGCTCACCCCCTATTAAATGGAACATAATTGGCCAAATATAAGTGCAGCTCTGCCTAAGCCTTTGGAAAATACAGGCGTGGTGTTATGTTATGTTATCTTAAGGATCTTAGGAGAAAACAAGCATGCAAGAAAGTTGAATATTCATCCTTTGCGTGTCAGACATAAGTGCTAATGTGTGTTAAAGCCAATCGATTTGATTCTACAAAGGCTATTATCACCACGGAATGGTAATAACAGTGATAATAATGGTTTACTCTGATATTATAGATCACGCAACAAAATATTGATATTTTAATAATACCAGCCTGTCGCTGCCTGTCGCTGTCTCATCTTTTATTTACGAACGATGATTTATGTTCATTTTTTTTTTAATGAACATAAATCACCACGCTTACCAACCAATCAAGGAACCAACCAACCAACCAAAACCACAACCAACTAAACAAATCAATCAGCAAGCTACCAGTCTTACTAAAGGGTATCGTTTTACCCAGGATTGGGTTGTGGAGGTCAGATAGGAAATCGCTTCATGTAAAATACTGGTATTCAGATACATCCGGTTAGACAGGAAGCCGACCCCAACATAGCTGGAAAAAAGCTCGGCAGATGATAGTGATGATCCCTGCGTGTTACCGATTCCAAATCATGAATTTTAATTCCACCAATAGTGTGGTGGACAACAGTGATTGACTGGTTGATTGATTGGTTGGTTGGGTGGTTAGGTGGTTGGTTGGGTGGTTAGGAGGTTGGTTGGGTGGTTAGGTGGTGGTTGGTTGGTTTTAGATTGAGATCCAGAAGAAGAAAGTTTACAAACAAGGAAAGATCTTAAATGAGAATTGATAGTTATTCCTATTATTATTATTCTGCCTATTTTGTGATTTTTATGTGTGTGTATTGTGTTATTTTTTATGATTTTTTGTGATTCGTTTCTATTATGACATTATTATGTAATTTGTGATGTATTTCGATTATGTTATTTTTGTTATGATGCTTATTTGTAATTCATGAATAATTATGTTTTGTTGTCAATATTTTATTAATCTAATTGTTGACGCTGATACGTCGGGTGCTCAGTTCCAGGAGCGAATAAATAAAATATGTGGATTGTACAAAATCTGATGTAATGCCAGAATACAAAAACGAGACGCAATGTCTTCGTCGTGGTAAGAATTTGAGTGAGGCGGCGCTCGGAGCGGGAAGACCGCGCAAGCGCCCGCGCCGCCCGTGCGCCCCCTCAGCCGCCGCTGACGCCCGATGCTGATGCCGCTGCCCGCGCGCCCGCTCAGCCACCGCGCGCCTCCAACAAGTCGTAGGCATGCCGTGCATAGACACTAATTCTATGGGAAGTCCATAGAATTAGAACGTCTGCAAATAAATGATTATTATTATTATTATAGTTTAATCACAGCAGACCAATCGATAGAATAAAAATCCAGCCAGACATAAACTCTCAGAGCTCCGTTGGTCAACCTTCACATCAATTTCAATCGCGTGAAGATAATTGACAGTTTTGTAGTTCGTATACCCGATACATTGTATATTTTCCTAATCCCAGTATATGGAAAAATATCAGACAACATCTACGTAATTTTCTTCCAACGTACAATAGATCTCACATGACCCACATTTAGACTTGTGCAATGAACAACGATATAACATTTTTCTTGGGAAACTGTGATAAAAAATGATTAGATTCGTGTGAATGGCTCCTAACTAGTTATTATAATGGCTATGGTGCGTTTTATAGGGTATAAAAAGAGTTGTAAATTTGTGTTAGTTTCCGGAAAGGACTATTAAAGAACGATTATGTGTATGGAATTACTGGTTTTCAATCGCATACTGTTTTGGCGTACAGCCTTTTTGGACGGAGGACTTAAAGAAGGTAGCTGGGACAGACTGGATGCCGAAAGTGGAGGACAGGGTGTTGTGGCGCAGCCTGGGACAGGCCTATGCCCAGCAGTGGACTGCAATAGGCTGAGTTGATGCTAGATATAACACAATATCGATATAAAGGCAAAACGTCGTCTTTATCAAAAGAGGTCTTATTGTCTTTTATGCATGGGTATTTCAGTGAGGAGATGCTAAGTTATTGAAAGTCCGTATAATCACAAGTCTCTGAACACATTAGGGAATTAACAATAATGTAAACGACGACGTTCCACCGAGTACATGTGGCGTGAGCACACAGCAATCAACTCAATTCATTACAAGGGCAGTCACAATAATCACCATTATCCTAGTAGCCATAAATCAATGCCGTCTTCGATCAGTCTCGCCATCCTTCCTTTGGAAGAGGGTAGTGTACAGGGCAGTACCCGGGGTTACGTCAAGTTGACAGCTGTCAAAATCGTTCTAAAATCAACTCTATAAAGACGTCATTAAACTTTTGGACGCGCCGTCAGATATATTATACGGAATGAAATTGAATAGGTGCGACAAATTAATATAGGTATCTAATTCAACGTGTTATAAAATAAATTTGCCGCGGTTGGTTCATGGATGGGTGACCATCCATTATATATCGAGATCCCTTCGTGACTTGGAAAGCACGTTAAGCCGTTGGTCCCGACTATCAATTGTAGAACGTTGACAGCCGGTTGACAGTTAGAAGCCCAAAAGTCTGACAACCAAACTTATCGAGGGTCACTCCTTTTTAAATACTGGTGTTCAGCTGCATTCAGTTAGATTGGGAGCCGACCTCAGCATAAAAAGTAAAAAGTGAAAAAAGTGGTGGTTTAGCAGATTGACGTCTCTTCAATTGAATGTCATTTAGTGCGAGCTCCAGCCATTTTCATCCATCCAATCACCGTTCCAAAATCGTTATTCTACCGAACTTGAGAGGGCAACGTTTTGTTGACATGCGATCTCCACTCAAGATCACGTCTATCCCGATCGCTTTCGGTTGTAGAGCAAATATGACTGGCTTATTGCCAATTTAGTGTATCTTATCCTACAGTGTATGTCCTTTAAATAAATAAATAATCTTTTTTTTATTTTATTTATTTGGGTTCACAAGACCCAATGTTCCTTCCCTTTCATCTCAAAATACCAGATTCTCAAAATACCATATTTTCAAAAGATCAGATTCTCAATATATCAGAGGGTAAATTTAAAAACGTTCACAGTCTGATCTCAGTCTCAATCTGTCAAAAATACGTCAAATTTCCCTACATTTTGACAAGTTTTTGACATTTGTTTGTCGCCGAGATGAGACTGCGACTAGATTTTGATCGTTTTAAATTACGAGAATTGGCCTGCTGATATCGGACAAATCAAAATATTTATAATAATATTATAAAAGAAACCTAGTTAGTTTTTGCAGCAATCTATTTGCTGCAAAAACTAACTAGGTTTCTTTATTCTTGCATATTGCACATTTTGCAATAAAATACTGTTTGACTTTGGTTCAATGCTTAACGTCTATGTCTCTGTTACTCCTATTTGTTACTCAATTCTTTTTTACTTTCTTATATCAACGATGTCGTCTCTTTCCTATGATTGCCAGGTATCGTCATTTGGTCTCTTTCAAACAAAAAGTGTGATTTTCAATTGGTCAACTTATCATGGTCATTGCTATATTCACAAAACAACAACACAACGAAGATACGATTTGTTTGTTTATCCTACTATATTACACCTACCACCTACCATAATATCCTACTAATTAATGTTATAAAGGCGAAAGTTTGAATGGATGGATAGATGGATGTTTGTTACTCTTTCATGCCAAAGCTACTAAACAGATTTGGATGTAGTTTGGCACACAGATAGTTTATAACCAGGATTAACACATAAGATACTTTTTATCCCGATATTCCCATGGGATCGAAACTTATGCGGGTGAAAGTTAATTAATATGTGAGTAAAATAAAATCTTAAATATCATGCATAAGTAGGGACATTTTCTAATTAAGTACAAGCTTTCATGTATTCTAATCAATAAGAGAAATGATTTAGCATGTATTTTGTATTTTATAAAATGTGAGGTGTCACACAACGCACGCGATCGTTTACGTAACTTTTTAGACGCGCTCAATTAAGGGTTAAATCAAGCAGCCCAGCCAATTCTTCTTAGCCAAGACTCTTTCAAACTGCTTTCACTCCAACTTCAATGCATGTAATAACGTCAGTTTCCAGAAACAAGAAATATTATGCTCAATTTTACTGCACTTCACTCCAAAACGTTCAGTTATTACATACCTCGATTTCCGAATGCACCGAGAATTTGACCTAATTTTTCAGCTCGGGCATAGAAATAATGACGTAAACCAGCTAGTATATCGGTAGGAATGGAAAACAGTAGTCCATGAAATCGGAAGTACTGCAATTAAGTCGATTCGCCCTTCATAGCGCGTTGAGCGTAGTAAAAGTGGGGGCAGAAAGAGGGTTGCAGTGTGATTAAGAAGCTGTAGCGAGTTGGTTTGTTATTTTAGTTCTTAATTTTCTACTTTATAGACAATTAGTAATAGTTTTTGCCCGTGACTTGGTCCGTGTGAAATTTCTTGATTAATTAATCATGATTCAAAAGACACGTGGCGCCATCTATTATCATAATAACGTTATTATTGTTTTCCTCGGGAACAGCACTTTTTTCGGGATGAAAAGTACCCTATGTCTGTTTCTGTACACCTGACAACGTATAAGCAAAATTTCAGGATGATCGGTTCAGTGGTTTAGGCGTGAAGAGGTAACACACAAACAAACAAACTTACTTTCGCATTTATAATATTAGTTAGGATGGACTAACAATCAGGTAAAGATCATAGATACCCAATAAATTTGATGCAAGTAGGTAGGTTGAACCTGTCCTGAAGGTCAATTCTCGTAATTAAAAACGTTAAAAGTCTAGTTGTAGAGTCACCTCGGCCACAAGCAAATGTCAAAAACTTATCAAAAATGTAGGGAAATTAGGCGTATTTTTGACTGAGATCAGACTGTGAACGTTCTTAAAATTTCGAGAATTTTTTTTTTCTCATTTTTTTTCTGTAATTTATTTTTTTTTTTTGATCAGGGAAGTAATGCACAAACGGGGGGGGGGGGAGGCCTAAACTCAGCAGTGCGTGCGTGGAACAATGATGATGGTGGCTACCAATGATGATGATGATGGAACAATGATGATGAGAGGTAAGCTGAAAATTTCTCCTATGGTTTGGCCGAACCTTAAAATAAAACGAGAGACCCATTTTATAAAACCGACAGGAGACAGGTGACTGGTGACTATTCGCCAATCTGAAAGTTTTGGAAGTTTATTTTTGATAGTTTAAATCAAATTTTCTGACCAATAATATGTCGCATTGATAATTAAATTAAATAGGGCCACGACTCTATTCCCCGAAGAGTTAGGCAGAGGTGTTTCTATGGTACATTTCGCCAGTTATGTTAAAGTCCCATGTAATACGGGGTGAGCCTATTCCAGCCAGACTCTGGGCTGCAACTGAGAAATTCCAGATGGAAACACCCAATCTCACTTTGTCCGATCCGGGAATCAGGACCTCATACTCATTTATTTATTTATTTTAGGATCTCCAACAAAAGATATACACTAAACATTAGATATAATTAATGGACGACAAGGTATTAAGTAGGTGTACTCCTTCAATTACAGGAGACCACAGCATGCACAATGAAATGAACAACTAAGCTAACAAATTAAATAACTAATACATAATAAAATAAAAGAGAAAAAAAAAATGACAATGGAACATAATAAAAAAAAACAATTTCTGTAAAATATTAAGGCTAAGAATAATAAAATACCTAAAATTAATTTTAAAAAAAACATTCGTATTACAATAAATTTTTAATACACTTCTTATATTTAATGAGAGATTGGCTGATATCCAAATCTGTAGTTTTAGCCATCATGTTGTATTGCCTACAAAGTCTTGGTACAGCGGCGTAATGACCCAGGTTTGTTTTGGAACCTGGGGTGTAAAATAGATTAAAAGTATTACGTCTAGGAATTCGAGTTGGAATTTTAATCCCTAGTGAGCCCAAAAGTTCACTGCAGTCTATCGATCCACTCAATATCTTGTGAAGGATAAAGAAGTCTAGTTTAGTCCTACGACTAGCTAATCATCAATAGAGCTTGCGACCTCTAGACCAATGAAGCAGTCATAGGACCAAGTCTATCTTGATTTAAAAGAGCGTCCTTAGAGTTGCATGCCCGTTCTTCTCTATAAAGATCTACGTTTTGGAATGGGCAACTAGCTTCAACTTTCGGATTAACTAACCGACTATTTAATTTTGACAATTCAAAAGTGCCTGTAAATGGTTTAATGGAAATAAATGCTGTGAGTTTGAGTCAGTCATATTTGTAGCCATAATTTCAAAATAAACAAAAGAAGATCGCTACCGCTTATACTTGAGCCACTGTCAAGTGCAGGCGACGTCGTCGTTCACTCGTATCGATCGTTAAGTTGCGTAATCGATGCATTCTCGAATGCTGTTTTGTCATACCGATTGTTCGTTATGCAACTCGAATGCACTTTTAATCGGTATTTTTGCGGTATTGTAATAATGATTGCTTGTATTCTGTATGCGGGTCGTTGTTGGGATAAATGAGCAGATTTCTTGTATTGTTTGTTTTACATAAAAAGCTTGGCTGTTTTGCATACTTAATCGTTCATATTTATGCGATTAATTATGCAAATCATGGTACGGTGATGCCTGCAGATATACTTGTTATGTTATTTAATTGTATGTATTATATGTATCATATATTTTATTGCTTGTCGCAGTAGGTATATTCTAAGTACTGTTTGTTTTATTTTACTTTTTTGGATTCGGTACGTCATTTTCGGGTGACCAATGAAAAACAGCGCTGCCGCATCATGCATCATGCTGAGTAGAGGCTTCTTGTCACAGTTGCGATTTAGAGCTGCCGACTATATCTGTTCTATGTTCGTAATTAAGTATATTATATCTATTGTTTTTTCTTTAATATTGGAATTGATCTTTGTGTATGCACGTGTTTCTGCGATTAATAAACCAATTTTTCGTTCTTATTTCGTTTTCTAATAGCTGTAATAATAGTAATACAAGATAACTATTAGAATAGAATAGAATACTCTTTATTGTACACCATACAAATTACAGAACATAAAAACACACAGACACAGCAGCGACACAGACACAGGTACAGTGATAGACAGCGATTCTGCTGCTGACCAAAGTTAAAGTACACACTTTAATTTCACTGTTCGGTTACTTAATATACTTAGGCCACTGACCTATATTATATAAGTACGCTGGACATCATAGTATGATTTCCAGCGTACTTGATTATTGATGACAAAACGAAGATATTTTATTTTCGCCATTTTGACGCTGATAACAACGTGAGCGTCCGTGGAACTAATATTTTTTGATAGTGAGTTTTACAAAATGCACATACTCTTATGATAAAAATGTTCTAAATATCTCGTAGTAAACACAAAATACATAAAAAGTAGATTCCACGATTTAGACCTACATCATCAGAGACGTGCCAAAATAATGCGACGACCATTTGCTACAGTGTGTCAATTTTAGTTTTTGAGACGCTCGAGCGGGGGCGCTTTGAATCGGCACAAAAAAGAAGTGTCATTTCGTATAGTATATTTAGTCCAGGGCCCCAAGTCTGCTATTTTTATAAATTCGTCATTCCAACACGATCCCATTCCCATCCCATTGTTTTTTTGCTTAAAGTTCGTAATCTGCTAAATTCTTAATGGAAATGGTCTCGTAATAGAATTGTGTCATAATGACATTGTCGTATTGCCATTATTATAAAACCCGTTAGTGGAAATGATTTTCGAAAAACTACCACTACTTTATTTATGCCAGATTTCATTTATATATATTTTTACATATTATTTATTAGTGTTGTATACAAGTCAAGTGTTTTATGTAAGTCAGACATTCATTTATCATTATGTACGAGATTACCATTCTATGCCATTTCTTTCAATGGAGTGTCAGTGGTTGACCATTTGAAAGTCATAATGACGCCATTATGTTGGTAGATTACCAAACTTGTCAAAATCAACAATTATGAAATCAATGATAGACCATTTTGACACTATTTTAATAGCAGACTTGGGGCCCAGCGTACTTGTTTATTAGAGGTCAGTGACTTAAGCATAGCCGTTTGAAGGTACTTCTGCGACTCTTACTCGTCTGAGGTTGCCATGACAACGGCCGCAAAATTCTCATATTCTGATCTCGAACCAGCCAGCTACGAGTATCTATACTATATTACCTATAAATTAAAGTCGCTTATCGTGTCTGTCTGTGTGACAGCGTTATTCTTCTGAACGACGCATCGGATTTTGATGCGGTTCTTACTATCATTCAGAGAATTTATGCCAGAAGGTTTATGTGTATAATATATTAATATTAAACTAACATTTACAAAATAAATCTCGGAGGTTTTGTCAAATCGTAAAAATCGTGCATATCTTTGTTCTGATTTCTATCATGTTATAATCTAGCCGTAGCTTCTTTAATTTATTTATTAATATAAAATAAATAAATTAAAGAAGCTACGGCTCAGGGACATGCGGGCTACCCCCAAGTCAGCCGTATCAATGATGCGGGACCCCCAGGAAAAATTCGAAAAATTTATCCTCAACCTCAAATTCTTATTGATAAAAGGCCCGGAATTAATGAACGAATATCTTATGAAAAATAAGTAATTTTGTGTATAGCTATATTCTCTGTGTACGGTAGAAACTTATACGGGTGTAACTATAGAAAGAAAAATACGAGTGTTGCTGCCTCCCAAGATATTATTGAAGCTGCAATGAAAACTACGAGTATAGAAGAAATTATCTGTTTTGATTTTTAAACCCAATACCAATTAATTTTTTTTTTATAGAATCAAACATGCAGTCAAAGTGACCTCTGCACTGCCACCGACAACGCCGTGGAAGTGGCAAAGTTTTGGGGAAAAAAAATTAAAATGCAGTCGCGCCTGCGACACGAAGAAGAAGAAGTGTTCGCGCCAACCCTTCAGTTGGCGCGAGCGCGAGCCTGAGCATTATATGTAATGCTCGCAATGCCGGCCATACGCGGGATTCTCGTTACATTACACGATACATTATATTACATAAGTCTGGCCTTTAGACTTACCCTTCAGGGAACACAGGCGTGTGTTACGTAAAGCAAACCAGCTGTAGGTATATTGAAACTTCAAACTTCTCGTTGACTTGGTTAAGAGTGTAGTGTCGAAAAATGTTTTATAGTGCCCCTCTAGTCTCCACATTCTCTAAGGAACACAGGTGTTGCGGGCTGGTGGCCGCAACTCCACGACAATGTGCGTATTTTTCGTACGGGTGGGAAAATAGATGATTCGATGCACCCCAGCTCCTCAAGAAAGGCCAGGAACGCCTTGATGTTACTGACCATCTCACATAGGGTATCTGGGTAGTATCTGGGTAGGAAGTATTTTGCCCTGTACGTGGCGACCACCGGGCAGTTTAGCAGCGCACGCTAAGGATCATAAAATTATTATGATTTTTCGAATTTCGTGGTTATATCTTTAGAGAATCTGCAATTTTCGCAATTTTAAGAACGTTTACAGTCTGATCTGTCTCAATCTGCCAAAAATACCTGTAACTTCCCTACATTTTTGACAAGTTTTTGAAATTGATTGTCGCTGATATGAGTTCGCAAAATGTAGTCGCAAATTAGATTTTGAACGTTTTTATTACGGGAAATTAGCCTTCAGATTTTTAAAATTCTTTAACAACTGTTTATTTTTTTATTCTTTTTTTTTTTTGTTTAATGTGCCTGGTCTTGACCTCGATCACGCCTGACGGAAAGTGATGGATGAGGTCTATGATGGAATTCAATTCTGGATTTCTCCTAGGTTCCTGCAGCAATAGTTTCACTTTTAATATCTACGTTTCTTTTTACTTGCAACCAAAGTGCAAATGGAGTTATGAAAATATAAAATAAAAAATTATGACGAACATCAATAGGTAGATATACAATTATATTGCGAGCGCTAACCTTTGGCATACAAACACAGTCGTAAGCAGAAGCACAGAATAATACAGAAGGTCAGCTCAATATAATACAAAGAGTAAAAACAGATGAAAGTGTAAACAAACTCTGTTTCTTCCATATTTTCTATCAATTATTTGAATAAAATTATCGAATAAAAAATCGATTATTCAATTGTACTGTGTTGTATTGTATTGTTGGCTGGAACGGACAGGTTGCGGAAGGCGGTGGACCAGGTGTTGTGGCGCAGCCTGAACCTATGTCCAGCAGTGGACTGCGATAGGATGACTTGATTGATTTAATTGTGAATGAAAAATCATAATCATCATCATCATTCTCCTGCCCTTATCCCAATTTATTTGGGGTCGGCGCAACATGTCTTTTTCTTCCATACTTCTCTATTAGTCGTCATCTTGGTAGTCACCCCCTTTCTAACCATATCATTATTCACACATTCCATCCATCGTTTCTTTGGTCTTCCCCAACTCTTATAGCCATCGAGATTCATACTCAAAACTCTCCTGACGACATTTTCCTCATTTCTCCGTAACACATGCCCATACCATGACAACCGATTTCCACACAACTTTTCAGTTACCGGTGTGAATGAAAAATCATACATGAAAATTGAGGTTATAAAATTTATCTCAATTGTTTAATGAAAAACATATTTATGGAGATTTAAAACTGAAATTTCGGGTTTACATAGTACCTAATCAAATCAAAGTTTCTCAATTTGTAAGTGGCAAGAGAAATTATTGGTAACCACTTTTTGGTTTTCTGATCCATTTATTTACATTTGTATCAGATACTTTTGGAACAGACCATAGACGTGTACGAACTGCGAACTCGGTCAAATGACAGTCGCGAGTGCGCTTGCGTGCGCGTCTATGTGTGCGAGCATTTTCACTCGTTGTACGGAGCCGACCTTCTTTCTGTACTAGTCTGTGATACGAGTACAGTCGTAAACAGAAGTGCATTTCGCCTGCCGACAGCGTTTCTCTTCTCAAATTTATTGTTCCGGTAAATTCCAATACGTAGGTATGTTGTATGTTTCACACGCTACTTTCTGTGCGAGGCTGTATTTTAAATTAGAATGACGTAAATAAGGATTATTTTGGAGCAGTGGTAGTCCAGTGGTTACAGCCGTGACTTACGAGTTGCAGGTCGTAGGTTCGAACGCAGACAGGCACTGAACTTTGTGTAAATTATTTCATCACCACTGCTCTTATAACGGCGAAGGAAAACATCGTAAGAAAACCGGCATGTCCTAGAACCAAAACTTCGAAAACATGTGACATCTACCGCACTGGGCCTGCATGGTGAATTACGGCCCGCTCCCTCTCACAGAGAGGAGGCCTGTGTCCCAGCAGTGGGAACATTATAGGCTGATTATGCTACGGATTATTTATTAGTCATTTATTTTCAAGAAAGTTGTTGTAAACATAACATTACTTTGGTAAGGTAGGACGAAATCTATGGCGGGAGCTGTATAACGCCCTGACAATTTGATCGAATCATATCAAAAACTTTCGCCTGGGCACTCGTTACCGTGGCCGACTTGAAAATCTCTAGATAGCCCTCGGAGCCAAGTCGGCCGCAGCAAAGACAATCTCCACAAATGGGGTTTCACGGACGGCTCAGATCTCAAGTGGGTATGCGGCACACACCCACCATCATCTCCCTGTCCTTATACCATGTTACTTGGGGTCGGCGCAACACGTTTTCTTCTTCCAGTCTCCTCTGTCAATACCGTCACGCTATCATTCACTCCCTTTTCTTTCATATCATTCCTCACACAATCCATCCATCTTTTCTTCGGCCTTCCTCTCCCTCTCCAGCCATCAATATGTATATTCATCACTCTTTTAGTCACATGCGTTTCGTCCCTTCTCATCACATGCCCATACCAAGCCAAACGATTACATTTTAATTTTTCTGTCACTGGCGCCACTTTCAAACTTCCTCTTATATACTCATTTCTTACTATATCCATTCTCGTCACTCTACACTTCCATCTCAACATTCTCATCTCCGCTGCATGCAATCTTTTTTCATCATAGATACATAGATCTACGCAACTATTAAGGTCTCTGCACACAGCGGGCGGGGCGGGGCGGGACGGGACGGCGACGCGGCGCTGAGCAGTTGTAATGTACTAGATATTACGGGCGACGCCACACAGAGCCGCCCCGCTCGACGCGACGGTAACCGTCACGCCCCGCCGCTGCTGCTCCGAGCGGGAATACAAGTCAGAAGCGGCGGGGCGAGGCGAGACGAGACGCGAGCGCGTTTTTTATTTATTTCATGCACCCGTTTCCGTTTACGTTGTTTTTTCTTAGATAGCGCAACTATGAGCAATAGCTTTTCCATGTCTGAATCAGCTCAACATCTTTTTTGATGAAAGAAAGGCGCGGTGGGACGGGACGTGATCGCGTCCGCAGTGTGAACACTGCCGCCGCGCCAGCGTCGCGTAGCCGTCCCGTACTGTGTGCAGAGACCTTTAACTTGCTCGTCCTCTCCCACCGAGTCCTGTAATTACGTAAATTCCTTCTTCGTAAATATAGGCAAGAAACTCGCGGATGATATTATAAAAACGCAGTAGTCACAATTCCAGCAAACTCCAGTAAAACAGTTGGCATAGTAGAGGGCTTGCTGTAGTGCATCAGGGCTGATTACCCAGGAAGCGTCAGACTATTATAATCTGTGATTTAATACACCCCATTATGGTCGAAAATCAAGTCGTACATACCTACATAAACTCACACCTTCTAGAGGGTATTTCCTTTGGAAGTAGGCTAAAACTCCAGAACGCAACCTGCTACGATCCCCACATACTCCTTTTGCTTCATTTACCTTCATAAATAACAGGGGCAATTTTTATAATTTTAATAACGTTCACAGTCTGATCTCAGTCTGAATCTGCCAAAAATACCTCTAATTTCCATATATTTTTGACAAGTTTTGACATTGATTTCGCTTAGATGAGATTGCCACTAGATTTTGAACCTTTTTAATTACGAAAATTGGCCTTCTGGTCATACTTGCACGCTGGTTGCCGTTGGTTTATTGCCGTAGCTATAGTTACTCTATTTTCAACTTAAAACCATAATGATATCCCCACAAAAGTTATTTTCACGCAAAATGCACTAAACATTTATTATTCCCAAGTCCATCAGAAATGACAAGTTTTACTAACAGAGATCCAGCCAGCTTATCGGAACAATACCAAACTACGGACTCAAGTACTTATAGTTTTTAACTCCGGTCTAGAACTTCGAAGACGAAAATCTCTTGGAGTTCCAACTTATTGCTTTTCTTCTCGATAGCCGCTTAGTTCAATACTTTTATGGTAAGTAGCACAAGTTGGACGGACTGTTTGTTGAGCTGTATGTTTGCTAATCGTTGGTCGCAGAAATATAATTATTATCTTCTTGTTTAACTGCCTCATTGGTCTAGTGCTATTGCAAAGCATGATATCCTGGGTTTGATTTCCGAGTTGGGTAAAGTGTTATTGGGTTTTTCCATCTGGAATTTCTCAGTAGCAGGCCGGAGTCTGGATTTGTGCCCGATTGATGGTAATAGGCTCGCCCCCTATTACATGGGAGTGAAATATGACGATATGTGGTTGTACAAAGGTGCAGCCCTGTCTACGACCTACGTGTGATGGAATGCATGATGGTAAGGCGAAAGGTACTAAGACGAACTCTGGGTGTCGTAAAATACGGCTAACAGAATATAAAATGTATACTTAGATAGATAGAATACTCTTTATTATATACACCATAAAAAGTACAGATTTAAATAAAAATTCGATCATCCACAAACAACGCACAATACAAAAAAAAAACAAACAAAATATACAAACTAATACAAGGTAGCCAAAAGACTCGTATTCAAACCAAAATCAATGTTGATCATTGATTTTGGTTTGAATACGAGTCTTTGCAATGGACAACTTTGTCAAAAGTTAAAAGTTTGACAAAGTTGTTCTTTGCTTGATGTCAACGCAGGTAAAAAATTACTGGCCTACATCAAAACCAAAGACAATAAACATTGCATAACTACTCACTACCATTACCACCCTTATGACTTATAGTTTGATCACCTAACCACCGTCAAATGACATCGGCGCAATTGCCAAAAGGAAAAAAAAAACAAAGGATTGTATAAAAATACGGAGACTGATGTCATTAAATATGTAACATTACGCAACCATTGTACCCCATGCAGTTCATGTCCCACTTTTAAATTCACATAACTTTCTTTCGAGATAGAATTCTAACCATTTTGATAAAAACAGTCATTTATATGCAGCATAGGTACAATAAATCTCAACGAACTGCACCCTAAGTTTATTTAAAACCAAAATTGTACTAGAAAATATTAAGGCTAAGTAAGAAAGACGATCCAACGAAATGCATTATACGCAACAGAAATTTAACATTATCGGCTTATAAAGTTTGGTGGAAACCGTACGATCGGCAACGATAGCGCGTGATACAGTCCAAATATTTCAAGGAACTTTTGCCTTTATGGTAGTAGTCCTAAAGTTTATAATGGCGGGGATAGAAAAAGAATTATGTAAGATACTGCGTTGAAAGTCGTGAGCGATAACTCAGGGAGTGCACGATATACGCGGCACAGAGTTGAGAAAGTAATAGATAGGGACTTGGCTTAGTTCGAACAGTTTTGCTCAGTGAAAAGGGATAATTTTGTGCGAGTTATATATAGTAAGGTTCAGTTTAGTTGGTTGTTAGTTTGATGTTATTTGTATATAGTTTTGCCAAAATATGGGGCGAAAAGAAACGTGAAGACCGAAACTTCACGTAGAATTTTCTTTAAAACTATTACTCGTCACTACACGTATAAAAGATAGATATATATAACCCTTCTCTCAGTATGCACGAGTTTGTTTCATAAATGTATAGCATGATACGGCATTTTGTTGAAAATCATCTGCACACGCGCTTGCTTCTGACAATGTCCCCAGTGCGGACTGCCTTAATTTTCACGATACGTTTAAGGCACTATTGGGGCAGAAAGCTGTAACAATACCCTATTCTACGCACTTTGTGATTGAAGGATACCGTACGGTGATCAGGGACGGTGGTGCTGTTAAAGGTAAATTATGAAGTTTTTCGCCCATTAAGCATAAGCGTAATCAGCCAATTATGTTTCCATTGCTGGGACATAGGCCTCCTCTCTTAGAGAGAGGTGAGCTGTAATCTACCACGCGGGCCCAGTGCGGGCTGGTAGACGTCACATGTCTTCAAATTCTTGGTTAAAGGACATGCGGGTTTCCTCTCGATTTTTTCCTTCACCGTTTTGAGAGCAGTGATGGTGGTGGTGGTGGTTTCATCCATTACGAAGTCCTAATCCAAGTACAATTCAACAAATTGTCAGAACTTAAGCAATGAACTTCAATCAACTTCACCATTGTTTTAGACAAAATTACCATCCTTAACTAAATAAATCTGTATATATTTTTGGTCCTTACTCAAATATGGTAATCAAAAGCCTTTTGAAGATTTTTTAAACTTTTTCCTCCAGTTTATCTTTGTGGCTAATAAAACTGCCCTCTTGGGAAATGTCATTCTTAAAGATGGCGAGATAAAGAAGCTCAGAGATTGTAATATTTCGATGAACAAACAGAATGCTATTTAAAAGCTTGGCTTTAGCTTTGTGGATCTGTGCAGTGAAATACAGGAGTTTTGTAAGAAAACTAATTATATTTCAACTAGCTGTTCGTGACCCGGGTGAATTTCATGTCTCTATCTCCAGTGGTTTAGGCTGTTCGTTGTCTGTCAGTCAGTCAGTATGTTCATGAAGAAGAAAAGGATGGAATTCATCTAACCGAATCTTTTCTTGAATTTGTGTGAATTGAAACAATTAGCATCATGAATAATTCCTCTAGAAAGGGCTTACAGATTTTCTTATTTATTTATTTAACCATTTATGTACACACATATATAAACAGACGAAAGAAAACAGAACCTAAAAAACCGGTACAGAGCTGATGCTTATTTCATAAGAAATCTCTTCCAGCATACTTGAGGTAGGAAAATAGGTACAGAGATGTGGATAGCGTGTAAAGGAGACAAAAAAATAATACATAAAACAAAAACCATTCACTTATAAAAATAAACAAAAATTATGATAATATACTAACATACATACAAACATCTTTCCAAAATAAATATCACTAGAATAATAATAGTAATATGATAGTAGCATGGGGCGACATTTAAAAAAAAAAATATAATAATTATAACAAACTCAAAATAATAAATAATGAAGTGGACAGATAGTGTTTCCTTCTTCTCTTTCACTTTAGAAATATTAGAATGCAATAATAATTTGTAACATTTCCTTGGATATTGCTGCACTTTGATATTCTTTGCTTTATTGTTTCACAAACATCCCACGTTACATGCTAGAAAAACGTCGATTCTAATATAAGGGATCTTAGGATAGACGTGCTTTTGTTTCGTGTGTTGTATTCATTTCTTTTCTTTTTCAGAAAAAAGTGTCTACGGGGAATATTGATAGCGATCATTTTCCTGCCTACTTAGAGTTAAGAAAGTAAGCACCGCGGTCACCATTCCATCAGATTATACTAACTAAAGCCTCATTCGCGGCCTTGAGCGATGCGACTTGCGTCAAGCGACACACGCGTGCGTCGCGGTGACTCGTGACATGCTCTAGTCGACTTCTTTCATTTGTTTTCTCCGGAGTCACTGTCGTCGGTTCCTTCGTCCGTCCATCCGTCTGTTCGCCAGTAGGTCCTTCCATCCGTCCGTCCGTCCGTCTGTCAGCGGGCTGTATCTCATGAACCGTAATAGGCAGACAGTTGAAATTTTCATAAAGTGTGTATTTCCATTGCCATTTCTATAACAACAAATAATAAATTAAAGAAGTCAAAGGGTCTCCATACAAAACATGTTTTTTTTTGGCGTTTTTTGCCTTGTGGTACCCTTCGCATGCGAATTTGACTCGCACTTGACTGGTTACACCATTTATTTTGACAGAGAAGCTCAGCTGAATTTGCAATAATTAATATGATAAAAATAACCAAAAAATCTACCGAATCTACACTCTACAGACACCTTTCCTAATTCTATACGAAAACTAAAGCCGGGAGGCACTTACGCTAAATATATCGAAACTTGGACGATCCCGTTTTCGCCGATTTATCGGGCCCCGTTCTCGCACCAAAACTTTTGCAAACTCACTGTACTAAGGCGTAAATTCAATTTTAATATTGCCAGAATGCCAATTGGGAACGCTTAAAGTAATAGCTTGCAAATAACTAAGTTATAGTGAGTCGCAAGTAAATTATTAAGGCAGAACTTCGGTTATAATAACTTGGTTTTCGGCAAACTTTCGCTAACGATTTGTTATTGTGACTTGCTTTTGAGGTTATTCAATCATTTGTCCATTTATTTTCTTTCTGAATAACAGCTCCTACATCTATCTTCATCTACACTAATAATAAAGCTGTAGAGTTTGTTTGAACGCTCTAATATTTGAAACTCATCATCATCTGCCTAGCCTTTTCTCAACTGTATTGGGGTCGGCTTCCAGTTTAACCGGATGTAGCTGAAAACCCGTATTTTACATGGAGCAACTACCTACTTCACCTCCACAACCCAGTTACTGGGTAATACGATACTCCTTGGTAAGACTAGTTGTCAGACTTCTGGGCTACCCATAACGAATGTCTAAGATCCACGAATGACAGCCGTGACCAACGGCTTAACGTGCTTTCCGAAGCACCAATATCTGGAACTGCTAGTCGGGATTGAAAAAATATTTTTGTATTTGATAGCACAATTGTTGAGGAAGGCATTGGCTAGCGTTTAACATCATGCTAAGACCCTTAGGGTCCTAGCAAAAAGAAAAAAGCGCTAAGCGAAAACGAAATAATAGCGCAGATGCGACGCAAATAAAATCGCGGACAAAAGTTAATAAAATATAAATATTTTCGATAGATAGCTACTTAGTCAATAGAATCGAATTGACGACACGGTTGGCGCAGTGGCTCAGCGATCCACTGCTGCGCTGCGGGTCGCGGGTTCGATTCCCGCACGGAACAAATATTTGTACTGCCTGCAGGTTGTTCCGGGTCTGGCTGTTTGTTGAATGTGATTTGAAATGTTTGTAAGCGCACCCACGATACAGGAGTACCTACTAGCGTGGGGCAACGTTTAAAAAAATAAAATGCCACGAAATTTTGCTTACATTGCAACTCTTTCTATATTTGAAGTACGGTCTCCATATTATGGTTTTAATCAACGAGGTAAAAGTGGCTGCAAATTGTAAATGTTATAACAAAAGCAACCGAGACCGCATTGGTCTTGGTATTGGTCCAATGAATACCAATATTGAGATTGATACCAACACTGCACCTGTAGTCACGAATAGGGTTAAGGACTTGCTAATATTCGTGACTTTTAATAGGACTCGTATCATAATCGTTTGTAAGCGCAAGGCAGGTGAATGTGACAGTAACAATGGCACTGCATTTATGGTTTCATCGCATGAGAAAAAATGATAAATCGGGTATCACGTAGGTAAAGCTACGTGACACCCGACATTTTGTCATTTTTTTCCATATAATGGCCTACTTTAAAGGCTAATTTACATTTTCATTAGTTAAGTAGCGAGTTAAGTCCCTTTACGTCCCCGTCCCTCCACATCATAGTTACTGGGTAATATACCCCTACGATACCCCTTGGGGAGACCGGTTTTCAGACTTTCGGGCTTCTAACGACCCGTAACGACGGTCAAAGATCCACGAAAGACAGCTGGGATCAACGCTTAACTTGCTTTCCGAGGCATGGAGGGGTCTTGGTATGTAAAGACGATCACCTAGCTACGGACCTATCACGGCAAGCGTAACATTTAACATATTACCAACCCTGTTCTTCGTAATACTAATTTAAATACCATTTCCCTTCGAGGGGAATAAGATAGCCAAAGAAGAATCTATTCTTTTCAAAGGCGAACCAGGAGGCTCACCGAAATCCCACAAAGAATATCAGACCGCATTGCGGAGAATGGAAAAGAAATAAAACGTTTACGCTTTCGCCGCTTGATTGTTAAATATTTTATGATCCCAGGAGATTTAGGCGTGTCGTGTCAAACCAGGATATTAACCGGTGTTTTTACGGCGGCAAGATTGGTTGGAGAGTTTGTTTTCTTTTTAACTATAGATGAAGTAGGGTGCATGGGGACTGGGTTAGGAGTTCTTGGAATAGGAGTGGCGCTTTGGAAATTACAACCGGAGATGAATTTGTAATTGATAAATTATAAATGACTAGCTGCGCCCCGCGGTTTTACCCGCATAAGTTTCGATCCCGTGGGAATATCGGGATAAAAGTATGTTAATCCTGGCGATAAACCATCTGTGTGCCAAATTTCATCCAAATCCGTTCTGCAGTTTTTGCATGAAAAAGTAACAAACATCCATCCATCCATCCATCTATCCACCCATACAAACTTTCACGTTTATAATATTAGTAGGATTTATAAGTAGGCTTGTGCAAACACTTTTACACGTCAATCATATTCTTTCAAAACTAGGTGAGTTCGGCGTTTCCTATCTGACTACTCTGAGAAGAAAGGCCGAGTCAAACTCAGAGGTCACAGTCTCTTTTGTCCAAGATAATCTTGGTCAGATCATATGAAGACCATGTAGATTGGTGCCTGAAATGGTCTTCTGAGGAAAGAACCACACAGATTGAGTGGACTTGTCCAGTCAGTCAATTGGTAATGTTCTGGTAGCAGAAGCGACAGAGGTATATCTTTTTATTTTATATGTATATATTTTTTTTGTATATCATAATTCTATCTTTGATCAACAATGGCACTAGATTAAGGATTAGGAACAAATACACATCGCTCAAGTAGCTGCAATTGCATATAACTTGATTATAAACTTTAACTTTCAAACATAAAGAATAAAAAAAAAATTATGGAAAAATAAAACATAATTTCTAAGCAATAAGGTTAAAAAGACTATTTTGCAAAATAAGTCCAAACATTACTAATTTGATCGAAGTAATCTATCAACGAAGTATGAAACAATTTATTAAATATTGCTTTTAAAGGAAAAAAAATAACTATAAAATTACGTTTATTACAAAAGTAATATTAACAGTAATTTTCACTTTATAAAATAATTTGTCATAAAATGTTTTCTTCAACAACTTGATAAAAAAAAAAAATAGATAGTTAAGCAAAAACTAACCTGTCAGTATCTTGATTACTGACAATTAACCTGATTCCAAAATTAATAGAAAAAAACCGGCCAAGTGCGAGTTGGACTCGCGCACGAAGGGTTCCGTACCCTTATCTATAAAAATCACGTCTGTTGTATGGGGCTAAGTATTTTGTGAATATTTCAAGTGCCTACCTGTTGCCATTATAGATATCGAGCAAGGACGTATTAAAAAAAAAATACTTACTAGATCTCGTTCAAACCAATGTTCGGTGGAAGTTTACATGGTAAAGTACATCATATGATTCTTTTAGTATTATCATTTTCTTATTTTAGAAATTACAGGGGGGGGGGGGGGGGCACACTTTATCAATTTGGTAGTGTCTCTCGCGAAAACTATTCAGTTTAGAAAAAAATTATATTAGAAACCTCAATATCATTTTTGAAGACCTATCCATAGATACCTCACACGTATGGATTTGATGAAAAAATTTTTTTTGAGTTTCAGTTCTAAGTATGGGGAACCCCCAAATGTTATTGTTTTTTTTCTATTTTTGTGTGAAAATCTTAATGCGGTTCACAGAATACATCTACTTACCAAGTTTAAACAGTATAGTTCTTATAGTTTCGGAAAAAAGTGGCTGTGACATACGGACGGACAGACAGACAGAGAGACATGACGAATCCATAAGAGTTCAGTATTTTGCCATTTGGCTACGGAACCCTAAAAACAGAAAGAAATACCTCAAAGTACTTACATGTTCACTTAAATAAAATGATCTCCTAACTCCCTTAGGATGAACTTCAAAAGGGGAGAGTTCTCGTACGTTTTCTTTTTCACATCTAAATTTCCTGAGATTGCATCTAATGATGGGCTCCGTATTTGTTTCCTTGGTTCAAAGTTAACATTATTTGGTAAAACGCCTCGTGTGAGGCATTCCTTCCGATTTACGAGCTCTTAAATTTTTACGCACCTCGGAGTTTTTAAGTGTTTATCTTTATGGTTTTTACATTAATAGGATTTGTGAAAATTGATGGTTAATCTTTCTACATTATGTATTTTTATTTCGTTTTAAATTAGATTATCATCTTTTAGATCATGCAACATTGCCATTCAACATGGCAATGTTGTCAGTCTTCTGGGCACGTTTCCGGATGACAGCGATGCGGCGAGTACTTCGACACCTAAATACCCATCCTTTTGTTTTTTATTTATTTATATAGTTAGTCTTTTCATTTAGTGCCTAGAGTAAATAGTTAGTTGAGAGATTATGACAATAAAAACTAAAGGAGTTGGATTGCTAGATTCTCTTTAATATCATCCTAATGTAGTCTTCTGTCTCCTACTTAAATAAACGAATGACATGGGAACATCAAAACCTACTGTTATCTGACGTCAACTCCATAAACCAATAATTACATTACAAGATATCCGACGCATCTTGGTAGTCAGTCCCACTAACATCTTGTCTGATTTGTATGTATTACAATTACTACGGTATCAGCAAATTTTGAGGATAAACCCCATTTTTTTTTATTGGACTTGTCAGTTTTGCGGACTGTTGATTATCTGTAACTAGCTTCTTCTTCTTCATTCGCGTGAAATTTGTTGTTCAACCGATCCAGGCCGCCGTATCGCCTGCCTGCGCTATTACTTAGTTTTACTTTAGCGTTCCATCTGACTTTTTTTCTTTCTATTTGACTCCTTAGGATTCTAACGTGATGTTAAATAGCCTATAGCCTTTTTTTTTTCAGGATGGGAAACCATCAAATGACCCCTCCCGCTCTGAGTGGAGCGGAGGGAGTGTCAGACTCTTACTGACTAAAACCCACCCGTGTTCCTTCCTTAGCCCTTTATGTTCCAGGGCAGCGGTAACCCTTTCGGACGATCCCGCTACCTAAGACTCTGCCCTTACTCTTTTAGACCCAAATCTTGAGGAAGCCTATAGCCTTCCTCAAGATTTGGGCTATCAAATTAGCAAAAAAAAATTCAAATCCGACTTCCAGAAATTAGCGCGTTTAAACAAGAAAAATAAACTCTTCAACTTTATTATTAGTATGGATATACGTTAGGAAACTGCTTATCACGAGCAGTTGCCAGTTTTCCTATAAAAAAAATAAATATAAAGAAGAGAGTATTGCTGGAGGATGTCATTAGCGGAATAGATTAGTACTTAGTCAGTTTTATTATTAATCCCTATCTAGCTTATTTTTCATGAAACCGTTTGAATCACTTACTTCTTATATTAATTATCTATGTTTAGTTTAATTCTTATAGTTGCTAATGTACAGATTAAAAGGGTTTTCATGTGAAATAATTGCAAAGATGCAATTTTCTCCAAAGAGTTTTACAAACAACGTTAATCCCATTTCCAGTATTTCCTGTTATGTTTTATTTATTAACTAGACTTCGTTCGCGTGGAAGTTGTAAGATTCTACAATATACTAAAATGACAGTTACGTATTTAAAAAACCTTCCGTGTATACTACGTTTGTGATTTTGATCTCAGTAGCCAAATATGAAGAGAGTCAAGACTGGTGACGCGGGAACAAGCGACGTACAATTGTCCATGTGAGAAGCTACTCATCCTGATACAGCCGCCTTCAGTAGCCATTTCCTACTGCTTGTATTTATTCAATATATATTCTCAGTATTTGGTTTTACAATATAAAATACTTACAATATGAAAAAAAAGAACAAGTGTATCTATCTTATTAAGAAACGTACAGTTAGTTACACACAATTGCATTATAGTTATTTTTTATTTTTATTAACTGAATTATTGACCAACATGTAGTTTTACCAAACATTTTTTTGATAGGAATAACTTCCATGTTATCAGCACAACAAAGAAGTTTTCATTTTGATTTTACGGTTTAACGCTGAAGGCTTTTAAGCATGAAAGAGCTTTAAGATGTTTATTTAAATATGAGAAAACAAGAACAAGCAACTCCATCAGCAGTTGCTTGATGTTTTCAATTACAATGTAACTTATTAACACTGTAATACCTGCACTGGTAGGCTTGTCAACAAGTACAAGGTACTTAATAAAATAGAAAATGGTCTACAAATCTACAGTCTATAAGTGTAAACCAACACACGAAATATAATAATAATCTAACTAAAAGATAAATGAAATATAAAAACCTATTTAAACCAAATGACATGATTGCCATAAACTACAACCACTAATAAAGCGTTAAAATTATAATTGCAGGTATAAAATGTCAAATGAGCAGATTATTCTTATAGTTTCAGATTTTCCTATTTCACTCTGTAATTCCATCCTAAAAGTTTCTCTCGACAATGTCTCAATAATCTTTTAAAAAACTGCAGTATTCGGTCAAAGATAACAAACTAGGTATATAAACTTAAAAAAAAACAACAAAATTAAACATCGAAACTTAATCGACTTCATTTAACACGTACGACACAAAAGCCACGGTATATTTCCATAAATGATTTTGCACCAATCAAACAAATGGGAACATGCATTACTGATTCGAGAGCACGTGATTAACATATCGATAAAATTTATCGAAACCTCTCCATCCCCATATGTGACAATGATTCGAATTAACCAATTCCCTGTTATGGTTGGGCTACTGACAAATTGCCTTGTACGCAGCGTGCTGTGTCGAATAGATTTTTGTGTTGTACCAAATTGAATTTCAGTATTTTTTGCTTGTAGAGAATTTATTCGTAATGGATATGGTGAAATAGATGGATTAATTTTTGGAGCTGTGAATAAAAGGTAAATTTAATGTTTTTAAGGTGCTCAATAAAGAACAATAAAAACATATATGTATATTTTGATTTGGACATAGTAATAGTAGAAGACTTTTAGCCTTGGTACAGACGCCAGCAGGTCAAGCTACCCTAAACTGTCAAATTTTCCCAATCAACCTTGAACCTTAATGCGTCAGTGATAAAGTTGAAAATCTATTAAAGAAATTTAACAGATTGTAGTAACTTGATGTGCTGGTGTCTGTACAAGCTCTACAGTTCGGCCATCGAGAGAATGCGTTCCTAACACTTTGTCAGTGTGACAAATCTAGTAGCTAATAAATATCTAATTCGCAAAACACGTATTTGTATGAAACTGACAGGTGTCAAGAAAGCATTCTCTCGACGACGACGGCCGGACTGTAATTAATTTTTGAGGCATTTGTTTCTTTAAGTAACTCTCAGGGATGATATTACCAAAGTCATCTTTTATCCGTGGAATAAACTTGACGTCTGACAGTTTAGTAAAACTGCCAAAAATTCAAAATTTATTCTCAGGATAAAACATATTCTAGGTATAAAAGTTTGGTGGAATGAGCCCTTAATCGCATTACAGCTAATATTTTTGGGCGATCGATAGTAGTGATAAATTCGAAAGTTGTTGTGGATGGTCCACTGTCTTCTCTCACGCATGCCTCTCGAACTTTTACCCTCACTTTTAGACGTGCCTTTTTTGTGATCCAACTTCACTATGTAAAAGTTTGGTAAAGTGAGACTGTTACATTATTTTCTTCTAGTGTAGGTTGAATTTCAATCCTTTGCTTACAGACGAAGAAAATACGATAACACTGAAGTGTTCAGGCATCGAAAATCATTATTCTGCTGGAGTTTGGTCGCGTCTGACTCAACTAATGATGACGACGAGAGTATCTACCTTTGCACTATATTGACATAGCCTACATTATGTACCTCTCGGTTTCTTTCCATCCTCTTGTGTGAATACTATCAATGAAGTTAGTTAAATTCACCCTGCAACTACGTTCATTTAATTTTTCACAACGATCTTGAAGATAAAAAAAAACCTCATCATCATTTGCCTAGCCTGTTCCCTACTGTGTTGGGGTTGGCTTCCAGTCTAACCAGATGCAGCAGAATACCAGTATTTTACATGAAGCGACTGCCTATTTGCCTTCCACAACCCATTTATTGGGTAAAAAACCTATATGTCACAATTTAGACTCAAAACAATTTAAAACATCCCTGAAAGGCAAACTGCAGTGACCACACCAGAACAAATATTTCCCCATTGCCAAAAAAAAAAAAAACTCAAAAAAAGAGTAAAACCATTCACACAAGCGTTTCCATTCCGATAACAATGCAATATGAAAGTCCCAAAAAAAAATGTACCAAAGCCTATCGGAAACGGGACGACATCTGCGCTGTTGGCTGAATTGGTACTAAATCTTCTAAACAACCTGAAGTCCTGGAACACCGAATGTTTACGAATGCTACATTATCCGATTGTGGTATTGAAAGGATGGGTTATGAGTTTCACAGGCTATGTGAGATTGCTTTTGCATCCCGTGAAGACTTAACCAATTTAGATAGATCGGTGTCGTTAAAATTAACTTGATCCAGAATGTATTTTACGCTGAATGACATCACATGTCAATATGCCATATATGCTAGCCTTATCATCGTCGTCATAGTGTTATATCAGTTCGACTTTTCCGAAACCGAAGTGTAGTTTATAGATACTGACGATGCCTACACTTCTAAAATTTCACCATCGTTCTTATAAGCAATTTAGAATCTATAGTTGTGTTAAACTTTAATCCTGTCCTGTCCCATTTTTAAAGAGCAAGCCTGCAAGCAGTTTTTCAGGTTTTACAGTGCGAATCCTGATTGCTTAATGCACAATCAGCCTATAATGTTCCCACTGCTGGGACACAGGCCTCTTTTCTATAAGAGGGAGTGGACTCAAATCTACCACGCGGGCGCAGCACGGGTCGAGCAGATGTCAAGTCTTTGAATCTTTAGAGCCAGGACATGTCGGTTTCCTCACGACGTTTTCCTTCACCGTTTTGAGAGCAGTCGTGATGAATTTATTTACACAAACTAAAGTGCCTGTTTGAGTTCGAACCCACGACCTACATTTCATAGGTCGGTACCGATACCACTAGGCCACCACACCACTGCTCAAATCCTAATTAAGTAAGGCATATGAATAAAATCTCCAGTCTTACCAAGGGGTATTGTATTACCCAGTAACTGGGTTGTGGAGGTCAGATAGGCAATCGATCCGTGTAAAATACTGGTAGTCAGCTGCATCCGATTAGACTGAAAGCCGACCCCAACATAGTTTGGAACAGGCTAGACAGATGATGATATTAATAAAACCTTACCACTGGTAGATACAACGGTCCTTTCGACGACGGAACCAACTAAACCATCTCGTCACTTCAATACAAAAACACAAACTTCACACCCAAAAACATAATTTAAAACAAAAACAATGTAAGGGAATTAGCACCTTAAAATGTGGGTACAGGTAGGGAGAGGAATTTGCATGTGTTAATCCCATAAGCCCCTTTCAATTCAAGTTAACGACTCGGCTAGAGTTTGATCGTCGGTATTAACGGGTCGGTTGGTGACATCGACGGGATGCCATTAAAGATTAAAATTGAATGTGTTAATAGAAATACGTGTTGGATTTAAAGTTCTGCGGGATTGGTATTGATTGAATTTGGGGTTTTTAGGTGACGCCACGTTTTGTGGGATGATTTGTTTTGGTGATAAAGGCCCATAAATCAAGCTTTAATAGGACGAAGTAGGCTTTAAAGGACGCATCAAATCGCCATTAATAAAATAAATAGTTAGATATAACAATCATTTTTATTACTAATTACGGTCACCAGAGGAGATAAGTAACCAGGGTCGTCGGATATAGTTGGAGTTTAGTAAGAAACGGATTGATGTTTTAGAATTAATTAATAGAAAACAAACAGTTCATTTATCAAACTAAATTTCATTTGAAAACACCCATCGGTTTCTTACTAAACTTCAACTATATCCGAAGACCCTGTTTACTATTTCCTTTGGTGACTGTATGTACACCATAATGAATAACATATTATAAAAGTAGAAGGTGACACAATGGGCAGTCTCATCTCTAAAAGCGGTCTCTTTAAGTCAACCTTTGGATGGATTTAAATTTTAAAGGAACAAGGAGAGACAATACTGCAGGAAGTCTGTGGTGTTGTAATTAGCTCGTTTTCATATCATATATCATAGTATCCACGATGTATACAGCCAGATGTGAGCTGAATTAAAATATGCGTTTCTTACACGAATCAATTTAATTGGATAGACCATGGCGGTTCCATAATTTTCCTAAAGTCAAAGCATTTATTTCAAATTGGCACATGAAAGGCACTTTTGAACGTCAAAAATTACAGTAAAATAGAATTGATTCTTTCAAAAGATACTTTTGTATAGAGAATAATGGCCAAGAAACTCTGTCTTTTAAAATGTTTTACAGTTATTTCATACATTCATTACATATGTGAAGACGATGCACCTAAAATAAAATTACTATACCACAATAGGTAAACGAATTAAAAATGAAACCATGATATATAAACCCCAAGCCTAAAGATCCTAAATCAAACAAAGTCCCATAAACAAGTTATCAATAATATTGTTCCCTTACTTTGCATAAACTCCCCTCAACAGAATTAGTACAATCAGGCTCTCAAAATCCAGTTCAAAATTTTGATCAGAGTTAAAAACTTGCTTAAACCGTTTCACTAACTGAATCGCTTGAGGCTTTTACGGGGAATTTTACGCGTGCGATTTTCTTTTCAAACTTTTTCCACTTTCCATATTGGGGTGACAATTCAATTTTTGTCACCTCTGTTGAAATTACATTTTATAAAGCACCCTTATTTTATTATAAAATTGGGTATAAATTATATTGGAGCTTTATTCCTGCTTCTAGGGAGAATATGTTTACTGGTGAGAATATGTTTGTTTAATATGTTTTTTAATAGCAGAGGTGACCCAGTGATAACAGCCCTGACTTACGAGTTGTAGGTCTTAGGTTCAAACCCCGACAGGCGCTTCAATTTGTCTAAATTATTTCATCACCACTGCTTTCAAAACGACGAAGGAAAAATAAACATCGTGAGGAAACTGGCATATCCTGGAACCAAAAATTCGAAGACTTGTGATATCTACAGACCCACACTGGGCCGCAGCGTGGGTTTACGGCCCACTCCCTCTCACAGAGAGGAGGCCTGTAGTGTCCTAGCAGTCGGAAGATTATAGGCTGATTATGTAATGTGTTTGTTTGATTGAGAGAGAGAGTGAGGAAGACCAAGGAAAAGATGGATGGAATGTGTGAGAAATGATATGAAAAAGAAGGGAATGAATAATAGCATGGCGGTAAAGGATGAAGAAAACATGTTACGCAGACCCTAAGTGGGAGCCGAAAGGTTCTGGAGTGGCGACCGCGTACCGGAAGACGTAGCTTTGGAAGGCCTCCCACAAGGTGAACGGACGACCTCGCGAAGGCCACAGGAACCCGTTGGATGCGAGAAACGCAGAACCGGTTGAAGTGGAGGTACTTGGGGTGTCCAGCAGTGGACGTCTTTCGGCTGGAATGATGATGACGATGATGAGACCCTAAGTAACCTAGGACAAAGGCAGAAGGATGATGATTTCTGTTTATAGCACGTTGACCTTGACGAAGAAAAGCCCACTTACTGGTCGCACCTTGAGGTTATTATCTAATTTCATTGTCATTTACCTAGTCTGCTACCCAGACTAAACGGATGCAGCTACCAGACCAGTACTGGACCAGTATTTTTTACATAGAACGACTTCCTGTCTAACCTTCACAACCAAATTACTTACTGGTTAACACAATACCCCTTGTTGAGACTGGTTATCAGAGTTGCTGGTTTCTGACTCCCTGTAACGACTGTCAAAGATTTACTCTTCTTTTCTCTCTCTCTTCAGCCCTTATCATATACAATAAGTTCTATGTATATTAATGTATTGTACACATATCACTTTTGGAATTCTAAATGAGACTCAAAAGTGCATCAACGTCCGTTCCGTAGTTTAGAAGAACAACACGGTCACACAGGTGGACCCGAAAAGTGACTCCGTCTGCTAGGTGGATTACCTACGGCCCACTCCCTCTCACCGAGAGGAGGCCTGTGTCCCAGCAGTGGGATCGTTATAGTCTGATTATGCTTATGCTATAAAGCATGTATTGACCACCTTTCTGATACACGCTGTAGATACAGATTTTTCTTGAGCATTCAACATTTTCACAATTTATTACGTAACTGCCAATCTCTGCCTGTCAATCAATAGAAAACCGATTTCCATCACACCAACAACAAAATCAAAACAAAAACCTCAAAATGATAATTTCTCCCCAAAAACAATAAAGTCATCAAGGTATACAAATTAAAACAGCTAACCGGATTCAACCTACATACGTCCGAAACAAGCGTTAATCAATTACCAGATTTTATGTCGAAATTAAATAAAAATACCCATGCGAGTGTTCAGAACAGGGGTCGCGAATGCAAATGTCACCCCGACATACTGAATAAGCAATGACGGCGATCGATTATGGAAGAATGAATGACTTTAAAAAGAACATGATGGACGCTTTTGATTCGTTATCGAATTATCTTTATTGGCTATTCGATATGACAGTTGGAGTTTAATCGATTGTCGTTTATGATTCGGTTAAACGCGACGTTTTGAATGGGGCCTTCTCTTTTGCATAACAAATAATAATACCAGCCTATTTATGAATTAGGGATATTATTTTTTTATTTGTAATGCAAAACACAAGACCCTATTCAAAACGTCACCTTTTTGAGTAAGGTTTGCAGGTGGTTTTGAGTGAGGTTTGCAAGGCCAACATGGCCATGTCTTGAGCGATGACAGGGAGGTTTGTAAGGAAAACGGGGAGGCCTTTGCCCAGCAGTGGGACACAAAATCGGCTAAAGAAAAAAAAATACAACCTATTATTATTATCCGGAAAAGAACCGGAGTGGCCGTGGTCCTAGCTTGCAGAGAAGTCAAAGTGAAGTGGCAGTGGGCTGGCCATATTTGTAGAAGGACCGATAGCCAGTTGAGTGGTAGAGTGGAGACCGCGTATCGACAAGCGTAATGTGGCATACACCTTGGCTAGATGGACCGACGACCTAAAGAGGGTGGTTGGGAGAGCTTGGATGCGGAAGGGGGAGGACAGGGTGTTTTGGCGCAGCCTGGGAGACTATCTCTAGCAGTAGACTGAGGGCACTCCCACTGGAGGGCAGAAGTCTCTTCTCATACAAGAAAGACATGCGCATTGATCCCGAAACTTCGATGTTTTCCTTCACTAATGTCTGTCTTCACTGGGTTGTGGAGTTCAGATAGGCAGTCGCTCCGTGTAAAATACTGGTATTCAGCTGCATTCAGCTGGGCTGGAAGCCGACCCCAACATAGTTGGGAAAAAGCTAGGCAAATGATGATGAATGTCAATGATATCCAACATAGACTTATAATTTAAGTCTTATTGATACATGCCCGGATTTTATGTACCTACTCTGAAAGTTTCTCTGAGTATAGCAACACAAACGCATCTTTATTGTCGTTACAATAAAGATGCGTTTGTGTTGCTATTCTGTGATGTTGACAATGATGCAATATCATAGGTAAAATAGTGTAGCCATTCTAAACAGTACAGCCAGTCATATGAAAAGATGCAATAGAGATCTCTCTCTCTTTGGGAGGAGCTGATAAAGGATAGACCTGTTTGAAGGCGTTTGGTAAAACAAAAAGTTTATGACTTTAAAGACCAGCGGAAGTGAGATCTCGACAGCAGGCGAGATCAACTCAAGAGTAAACTACCCTGCAACATACAATATCGTTACCACAATGGCATTCTAAAGTGTCCGCACTGTGCACGTACCTTTAAAGCCAAGAAAGGTTACATTAGCCATATCAGAGCACACGCCCGCAACCAACAGTTGTCGGAAACAAAAACAGTCACCTTAGGCGAAATTGGCATGGGATATTTACAGCGAACCGTAAATCCGTTCTAACACTAGCACTACGAAAATCACCTTTATTGCTGAGATTTATGGCGCTGTCATTGCAAATTGTGATTGATTGGTTGGCTGTAAAACCATGCAACGGTGCGTTTGGAGCATGTCAACTAACACGCAGCCAGCGTTGCTCTATGTACTAAACGAAGAATAGAATAGAAAAGATGTTTTATTTCCCTGGTTCATGTTATTGTGTTACACTAGCTGACCCAGCAAACGTTGTTTTGCCATATAAATTATTTCTAACTGCCAGGCGCTGCTTCGTTCGCGTGGTGTCCTACTCCCTACCCTACTCCTACACTACTCCTACCCTACTCCTAACCTACTCCTACCCTACTCCTACCCTACTCCTACCCTACTCCTACCCTACTCCTAACCTACTCCTACACTACTCCTACCCTACTTTTACACTACACCTACCGTACTCCTAACCTACTCCTACCCTACTCCTACCCTACTTCTACCCTACTCCTAACCTACTCCTGCCCTACTCCTACCCTACTCCTAACCTACTCCTAAACTATTCAAAACCCTTAATTTAATACGAGCTTCAATTCGAGTGGACCCGAGTCTACCGTACCGAAGGGACGATTGTCAAATATTTGACAGGTAAGTAGGTAGAACAGTTTATTTGGGAAAATGCAATTGTTGTTTTTACTATCTTCCTCGCAATTTTTCCATAATTTCTCACCGTTTAAACCTTCCCTGGACTACGACAATTATTTCAAAACCAAAATCAGCTAAATCGGCCCAGCCGTTCTCGAGTTTTAGCCAGACAAACGAACAGCAATTGATTTTTATATATATAGATAGATTATGTCAACATGTCGGCGGTGTATTTGGTCTGTGGGTGTGTCAGCCACTTAACAGTCTACCTATGTTTGTTTGGAAGAGATCGATATAAGTGTCGTGTAGTGTAGTAAGCTTGTTAGTGTGAATAAATTTATATTGCCCTATTATATTTACAGCTAATTACAATTTATGGGGACGTGGAGCGGTCGTTCGCTGGCTGAGCAGCCGACTCCTGTCTTTTTTGGTACATAGTCGATTTCACCTAATCTAGTATTAGTTAGGAGGGGGTTGTGCTGTCCGTATCCGTCAGGCATCACCAGGGGTCTCTAGATTCTCGTGGTGCATTTCACGGAGTGCACGAGGTGCCATGGATCCCAACCAAATGAAGCACCAAGTGGTATGTCTTCGACCTAATTGTATCCCAATTGCGTAACACACTTTAAATCACAATCCAGAAGATTTTGAAGGAAAATGCTAATCCATTGCTTTATATGTTCGAAAAACTCTTCTGCTCGATAACGTCATCATCATCTGCCTAACCTTTTCCCAACTATGTTGAGGTCAGCTTCCAGTCTAACCGGATGCAGCTGAATACCAGTAGGTATTTTACATGGAGCGATTGCCTATCAGACATCCACAATCCAATTACTGGGTAATACCATACCTCTTGGCATGACTGATTGTCAGACTTTCGGGCTACTGACAACCTGTAACAACTGTCATAGAACCACGAATGACAGCCGGGACCAACGGCTACACGTACTTTCCGAGGTACGGAGGGGTCTTGGTATGTGAAGAGGGTCACCCATCCACGGACCAACCGCGGCAACCGTAGCTTAATCTGATCGATCGACCCGTGCGGCTGCTCCATAACGTAAATGACGCAATTAAAGTTGTTGAATTGTCAAAATAAAAGGCATGACCATTACTAGTGTGTTACGCAACTATCCCACACAACCTTTCCTTTAACATATTCCCTGAAAGTACTCTCCATACCTGAGTAAGTCATTTTACGAGAGCTAACTAATCCTTATCGTTGCTTACATGACTCAACCGGACGGAAAAAGATAACAGAGAATTTAAAATGCACGGCGCTAATAATGTTCAAAGATCCTCTCTCCATGAGAAAACAAACAAAGATACGGCAGGAAGGAATAAAAATGCAGAAAATGAACTAAACGCCTGAGTTTTATCCGGCAGTAGTACTTTTTATTTTTATAACACTATGCAGCAACTTATTGCTCTGCATAAAATGGCAGGGGTTAAAAGATAAATAGCTTATTTTATTGGTCATTCCAGCATTTATATTTTTCATAAGAAAATAATTGTAAGCATTTTCCATAGTAAACAAACAAATTCAACGAAGCTTGAGCTTACTGTAAGAGCTATTCTTGTAAACATTTATAATTGTTATTGTGGCGCATTGACATAGAAAATTGTAAAAGGATTTATTCGGAGTAATGTAATTTTATGCATTAGGGAAGAGAATTTCAGTTCTTAGAAAAATTCTGTCTTTCATTTGTTTCAGGTTTTAGTGTCTCACAAATGTCCCAATAATAAATATTGCATTAACTATTTTTTTATTATGTTATACAGGGTGGCAGGTACATCGACGAGTAAACTGTAACCATGATTCGCACATGATTCTAGATCCCCTAGCGTAGACATTGTCGTTAGTTTTTTTTTTCGTTAGCCTAATTGACAATGCTCATGGATGTATGGAACCCCGTACCATGCTGCATCAAAGTCAGACTTTGTTTTTTATAGACAACACTTATCATATTAACTCCTACAAAAGTTCTTTTTTAACCCCCGACGCAAAAACGACGGGGTGTTATAAGTTTGACGTGTCTGTGTGTGTGTGTGGTGTGTGTGTGTGTGTATGTCTATCTGTGGCATCGTAGCTCCCGAACGGATGAACCGATTTTAATTTTGTTTTTTTTGTTTGAAAGGTGAATTTTTCGGGAGTGTTCTTAGCTATGTTTGATGAAAATCGGTCCAAGATGGCCGCCGCTACAAAATGGCGGATTATGGGTATCACATGAAAGGGCTTGACTAGTAGAATACTATACGCTATGACAAATTTCAAATCCAAGATGGCCGCCACCATAAAATGACAAATTACATTTTTTTTTATACAACTCCCTCTATATGGGTATCAAATGAAAGGGCTTGACTAGTAGAATACTATACACTATGACAAATTTCAAATCCAAGATGGCCACCACCACAAAGTGGCGAATTACAAAAAACCTGATTAAATACCAAATTACCTGAATCTTAAAACGCAAGAAAATAAAAGAAAAGAAATAATATGGAGTCCCTACAAAAAGCATGAAATAAAAAATTAAATTAAAAATTTTAAAAACCCCCGACTACGTGAAACCCTATAAAAAGAAAAAAATAACCTTGAAATTATGACCTTACGTAAGTACGTATGAATTTTTTTGATTAAATGTTGTCCCGTCGGGGGACCGCTCTAATTATTAGCCTAACGTTCTGTTAAAGTTTAAAATAGTAGCGGTCCCCCGACAGGACAATATTGTAAACAAAACCCGGGCTTTGGAGATTTTCAAAAAAATCGAAATAACCTGAAAACTAGGTAAAGTACCTAGTTTTCAGGTTATTTCGATTTTTTTGTTTGAAATGTCATACACGAACGGTCATTATTGCTTTAAAAAAATGATAATCGTTTAAATAAAAATTCTGTTCTATTTTATTCTAGTTATTTTTAATTAATGTGGAATCGGCAAATCAGAAATGTTTTTTTTTTATATGTTTTTTGTAAGACGTGATCATGACACTTTCAAAATTCAAGGTTATATTAATCATATCGTTCGAAATGGGACGTCATGTAAAGGGAATAAAACAAAATCAACACTTTTTACTTTAAATTAAATTCCCTGCTCAAAAATCAAATTCCCGACGCGTAACGTCGTAAAAAATTATGAAAATAATTACTATAATATTTGATGATCTTTATGCATGAGACTTTTTGGTAGGACTTTTGGTCACTGTCTTTTCCCACTGCTGGGCAAAAGCCTCCCCCATATTTTTCTACCTTTCCTTGTGCTGTGCCTTCTCCGTCCAATTGGTTAGGAACGAGTCCAAATAGTCACGCCAGCGTTTCTTAGGCCTGCCTCGGTGACGACACTCGTCTTCGGGCATCCACTGTGTGACGACTTTGGACCATTTGCATGCATTCTACAAGTGCGACCCGACCAGTAGGTTATCAAAAAAAAAAATGTGTTGTGTTGTTTTATGTTAATAGGTTGCGCATCGATGACCCTGCCACCCTGTATTGGTTTTATGCTTCTTATCAGGAGGGTTTACAACCACTTCTTACTATATGTATGAACGATCATTCATTGCCCTTGTTTCAAAACATGTTTTTATGAGTTAATAACTCATAAAAACATGTTTTAAAGAGGCTCCAAATGGCCCATAATCTGCCTATGCAAACAAAATACCTACATCCACTACTCCCAACAATGTTCATAAGCCCAAAGCTGTAACATAGTAATAAACAATGAAATTTGATGGTGACATAACTTATTCAAGTCGAACCAGTAAATTGAGCATATAAATCGGTTTTAGTATCACACAGCCGCCCCTGTTTGAGTTTTGACTGGAATAGCAATTAACATGACGGTGATAGGGTGTGATTATTTTTAGGGAAGTGAATTTGAATGTTGGGAAATTGAGGTAAAGTTTCAAATTAAAAGCGGACAGTGGAGCAAAAATCCTTGTTCTTCTTGTACTTGTCCAATGTTACTTCGGGTTGGTGCAACACGATTTTTTCTTTCAGTGTCCACTATCATGGCCGTTTTGCGTAGTTGTGACGCATGTTTATCCCCAACTTTTTTTTGTGTTTGTGTTTTTTTTATGCGTCATTTTTGCCGCAAATAAATCTATTTTCTTTTTTTTTCTTCTTTCTGTAACAGCCGTCAGCCTATCATACACTCCTTTTTCTTTCGGAAATGAAGCGAATAAGAAAAATGTATATGACATTCGCATAACATGCTCGATAATACTCTTTGTCAGGAGCGGCATTCCAATCGGAGTTTGTTGCAATAATATTAAAGGTAGGTATCTTGTTAAAATGTAGGAATTCTTTAGGTCTAGAATAAATTCAGGTTCTTAAATCTACAACTTAATTGCTACAATCAGTCCCTAAGGACAAGGACAGTCCTGAATGTTAGCTTCTTAATTCAGTAAAAGGTGAACAAAATTGCTATTATCACAACGCTTGCTCAAATTCTCAAGCCCTTTCGCAACACCCACGGATTTGAAAGGGATGGCCATTTACTTGTCTATACCTAATCACATGCATATATACAGTTGGCAGTGGTGACCCAGTGGTAACGGCCCCAACTTACGAGTACGGTCGTGGGTTCGTACCCAGGCAGGCGCTTTATTTTGTGTAAATCATTTCATCACCACTGCTCTCAAAATGGTGAAGGAAAACATCGTGAGGAAACCGGCATATCCTAGAACCAAAAATTCGAAGACGTCTGACATTTTTACGAGTAGTGAGAAGTAGTGAGAAGATATTCTTGACGTTCTTTTTTAATGGCGCTATTGTTATCCAGTATTCGGTTTTATATCGAATCTCGCGATCCACCAACCCGCACTGGATCCACGTGGTGGGTTACGGCCCGCTCCCTCTCATAAGAGAGGAAGCCTGTGTCCCAGCAGTGGGAACATTATAGGCTGATTACGTAATCACATGCATAAAGATAACAATCAAGTTCACTGTCTGTGGGTTATATCAATCATAAGATTTCAAACGGTCTACACTATTTTATAAATACATGCGCAAAATTATTATTATTAGCCGCTCTACGTAAAATACTGGTATTCAGCTGCATCCGGTTAGACTGGAAGCCGACCCCAACATAGTTGGGAAAAGGCTAGGCAGATGATGATGATGCGCAAAATAATAGTCACTTTATCATTTATTTGTTAACTTCAATACAAACTTGTATGATATTGATTATTATACATATTTCTATATTCAGTCGAACAAAGTTACTAGAAAACCCAGATCAAAATGCCACCCACACCTGTGTCAAATCAAATCAATTTTATTCCTCCTTCGAATCCAATACACCTCGATACTATTCACAAATGAAACAAAATAAAAACTCTTCTAAATCTACATAGAACGACACTTTACACAGACACATGACAAATTGACAAATCGCACCAAAGCCAGCCACGACGCCATTTTTCACCCCCGAACCGAAAACCCAGGATTTATTACCGAAGAAAGTAGTTGAAAACTCAATTATTCATTTTCATTGTGTCTTATTAAAGGTGAACTAACAATAAAGTGGAACAGTAAACAAGACTTTTGAAAGGTCTATTCACACGGGTCGATTTTCGCAATGCGAATAGTCCCTTACCAAATTGACTAATAAAGTTACTGTACAGTCAACTTGCGAAAATCATAACCTTACTTAGAATCTTGTCTCAATAAACCTGTGCAAATGGCAACGCCAAAAATGTGACGCCTTAACAAATGAGGTTAATATGATAAAGTCCAAAAATTATCAACGACTTCCGGTGTTCGTACAGTCGACTGAAATCGATAATATCATAGTGGAACAACTCAGCACAAAACACATGGTTAAAGTGCATTCAATCACTCGCGACTAAGCATTTGCACGGTCGATTTTAGTCACCGCAGCCGCATGCGGCTTGTGGGCGCACGGCAGATGTCAAATCTACTCATAATAGTTGGCGTTTGCGCTTTCAGCTGTTGTCTAGTCGATTTGCGCCATGCAGCCTAGTCGTGAGGTTGAAATCAACCCGTGTAAAAACCCCATAAGACACAAAGTCAGACACAAACTACTTTAAAAATTCACAACTTGGCTATGCGGCCTCCTTTCAAACACAGTCGAAACCTTTTATTCGCGTAGTTTTGGCCTCTAATTCACTTAATTCGGTGTACGCCAATGCAGACTGCTCCGAATCGTATGTTTGTTCGTGACCAGAATTTGTATTGACTTTTCCACCTGGGCAGAGCATTATTTTTCTTCTTTAATCAGGATAATGTCTTGGGTCTCTGGGTTTTCTGGGGAGCGAGAAATAACTGTCTGCAAATGGTAAGATTTTTAAGACGTTATAAGATTACTGAATGAATTTATGTTACGTAGCTTTTTGCATACCTAAGCATTATATTTTTAAGCTTTCTTAAGACTTTTTAAATAGATTTGACGGTGAATATCTTACGTGTTTTTGTGAGAACAGTGCGCCAGCTTTAAATGCTTCGCTAAAAATATGTTGACTGTTTTATTGACTGACGGTGTTTAAATTACGGTATCCAGGCCGTCATTTGACATTTTTGTATAATTATAATTTTTTTATTGTAATTCAAATAAATTGGAATGAACTAATATTATATTTTATACTTTTCTATATTGTTATTTTAAATTATAATATCATTCTTTTAAACGAATTAAATATGATTTGCATGCCTATGTGACGGTAAAATATATTAAAAAAAGAACATCTTTGTAACAATTACCAACATGAATTACACTAGATTTTGCTTCATTGTAAAATTTGTCTGCTCAACAATGTAAATAACGCAATCAATTATTGAACTGTCAAAATGAATGACATTGCTACTCTTACTGTGTTACGCAATTACTCCACAGTTCATTCAATAAGTTTCCCTATTACGTCCAAATTAATAACAATATGCCAGCATCAAACATCTGCAACTCAAATTCCACTTTGATCTCTCTCCCATTCACAACCAAACCCCAAGAGTACTATACGTTTAACATAATAAATCGATGGATAATTTCACGTTCTACCATGACTGAATAGCGGGCAGGGAGCTCAGTAGTTTCCAACTCCAACGTTATGGGATTATGATACTTAAGTGAATGTGTGGAGGTATGTGGATCGGTTAAATTAATAATTTGATTGATTATAGAGGAGTAAGGATGTGTTTGTGCGGTAGGGGTGCTGTTTGTTTTAAAGTATGTGTTGTTTGAAGGTCGAGTCTGGAACAGTACGAAAGAAGGACTAGTGAAGTCTTGTTTGTTATTGTTAGTTAACAGAGATCAGTCGAAATTTTCGCTTGATTCATAGCGTTGATCATCATCATCTGCCTAGCCTTTTCCCAACTATGTTGGGGTCGGCTTCTAGTCTAACCGGATGCAGCTGAATACCAGTATTTTACATGGAGCGACTGCCTATGACCTCCACAACCCAGTTACTGGGTAATACGATACCCCTTGGTAAGACTGGTTGTCAGACTTTCGGGCTTCTGACTACCCGTAACGACTGTCAAAGATGCACGAATGACAGCCGGGACCAACGGCTTAACGTGCTTTCCGAGGCACGGGGGGGTCTCGGTATGTAAAGATGGTCACCCATCCACAGACCAACCGCGGCAAGCGTAGCTTAACCTGACCGATCGACCTGTGCGGCTGTTATTATTTAGCCATAGCGTTGATCCAATATTGTAATATTGGCGCCGATTCCCTTGCTCACAAACTAAACTAAATTTAAGTTCAGTGCATCTTTTTCTTTCTATTTCATTAAGGAAAGGACAGAAGATAAATATTAGTTTAGTCCTGTCAAATTGCTCAGCGCCTGACGTAAATTGACGTATTTTAAGTCGCCATGTTTTAATCACGTCTATACTGTCTATGGAGTATCTTAATTTGACAGGACTAAACTAATATTTTATCTTCTGTCCTTCTCTTAATGAGATAGAGAGAAAAAGATGCACTGAACTTAAATTTAGTTTAGTTTGTGTACAAGGGAATCGGCGCCATTGTTAGTTTTTTAACTTATGTGCTGTGACTACCAATGTACTAAAGTTGTTGGTCCTGTATTAGTCAATGTAAATTTTTAATCAAACCGTGAAATAAATTTTATTAGGTATTGTATTTTATGGTTCTATGGAACCCTAAAACTACTACGTTAAAACTAGAAACCCTTATAAGTTCGCCAAGTCCGTCTGTATATTTATTTTTTCGCGGTTATTGCTCTTCTTCTACGTAACACTCTTGTCAGAGCGGTCGTGGTGCTCATAAGGTTTCTTGTCTAGGGGCTGATGTTATTCGCCTCACGATTATTCACGTTTTTTTTCAATTTTTAGGGTTCCGTACCTCGAAAGGAAAAAACGGAACCTTATAGGATCACTTTTGTCAAGACCCTTTTTCTTAGGAACGCGTGGAGGTATCAAGCTGGAATTCATATCAAATACTCAGGTCTACTGACCCTTGGAGCTGTGAAAAAATCAAACTTCTAAGCCAACAAAATCAAAAGATACAGCCGTTTATGCCGGAAATTTTCGACACTCGCAAGGGAATCAAAACCTACAGGGTACTTTCCGTGAACTCAGAATCTTGAAATTTGGTACGAAGCAACGTCATAAAGCACAGATAAAGGAAAAATTGCGAAAATCGTAAATTTTTAGTTACATACTTACAAATTTGTACGGAAACCTCGGTGCGCGAGGACGACTCGCACTTGACCGTTTTTTTAATTTATTTACTGAACCAAAAAAAAACGATTAAGAATAATCAGCCTATAATGTTCCTACTGCTCCTCTGGTGAGAGGGAGTGGGTCGTAACCTTCCACGAGGGCCGAGTGCGGGTTGGTGGATCGTGAGATTCCACAAAACCCATTACAAGATTCGAATTATAAAACCAAACACTATCAATAGCGCCATTAAAAAAAAAAACGACAAGAATCTTCTCACTACCCGTAAAATTAAAACAAGCATTTTATTTCAACAGCGCTCTACATAATTTTATTATGATCAAGAAGCTCTTAGTCGTAAACTTCGCTTTAACATTAGCATCATCGATAAAAAGTTACTTACTGTTATAAAACTTTATTTATTTGCATTTTTAAATTACCTCAATAAGATCGGGCTATCAATCTTAACGAGGGATGAGATCAGGAGAGACTGTGTTTTTCTTTAGGCTTTGGAACCGAATAATGTCCTCCCTCTGTCTGATAGCTTGGCCAAATCACTGATCAGTAAATATGCGGTCAAATCTCTTATTAGCTGTTGAGTTTGGTTGCCAAAATTCTATTAATCTTTTGGCGTAGACCAAAAGCATGGCAGTCACCAAATAGGTAGGTATTAAAAACGATTTATTTTTTTTTTACGAAAAAATAAGCCAACTTAAGTGCACTGTGTGCTAAGAGGGATGTGTGGTGTTACACGAATGGATAGAATAAGAAATGAGTACATTAGAGGAAGTCTGAAAGTGGCACCGGTAACTGAAAAGTTGTGTGGAAATCGGTTGTCATGGTATGGGCATGTGTTACGGAGAAATGAGGAAAATGCCGTGAGGAGAGTTTTGAGTATGAATGTCGATGGCTATAAGAGTAGGGGAAGACCAAAGAAACGATGGATGGACTGTGTGAATGATGATATGGTTAGAAAGGGGGTGACTACCGAGATGACGGCTAAAATAGAGAAGTATGGAAGAAAAAGACATGTTGCGCCGACCCCAAATAAATTGGGATAAGGGCAGGAGAATGATGATGAAGATGATGATGAATTAAGTGCACTGTGTACCCCTTTAGAAGTAGTGTACAGTGCAACTGCACATTGTTTATTTGCATTTGCACCCTCATTAAAATTTCATTCATATATATCATATTCAGTTCACATTCTTCTTAGCGTGTTCTAATCTGTCAAAAATAACTCTAATTTCCCTACATTTTGACAAGTTTTTGACATTTCTTTGTCGCTGAGATGAGACTGCGACTTGATTTTGAACGTTTTAAATTACGAGAATTGGCCTTCTGATCTCAGTCTCAATCTGTCAAAAATACCTGTAATTTTCCTACATTTTGACAAGTTTTTGACATTTCTTAGTCGCCGAGATGAGATTGCGACTAGATTATGAACGTTTTAAATTAGGAGAATTGGCCTTCAGGAGGCTTAAGCTCTTTCCAAAGATCACATCTATACACAGTTCACATTCGGGTCGCGTCCTAGCAACACCTCACTGTTATTATCATTCAATACATGACATGTATCAAGTAAAAGACATAGAACCCACAAGAGTTAACTTGAGACCCGAGCGAACCTTTAGTACCGCGTGCTTACGTGATCCGACCGAAGTCTCAAGTTAGCTTTCGCGGGTTAAAGTTTTGTTATTCCGTATCAATCATCATCAGGACATTGTCACCATACGTCTTTTAGTGGTTGAGTAAAAGACGTGTCGTGACAGCCGTTCAAGTAGATAGCTGCTTTTTGCGTCCTATTTTCTATGATTCTACTTTCTCCCTTAGGCCCTTGGTACACACAGGTTTTTTTTTCTTGCCGTGAAAAACTACGGTTTATTCGCCGCATGTAGGCACGGTTATCAGTGTTGTATGGATCATTATGGAAGTTTGTCGACAGACACGTTTTTTCTACGGTGCGGTTTATACGCCGTGTGTAGACAAGGTTATCAGTGAAAGTCAAAGTCAAATATTTTTTTTCAAATAGGCACATAAAAGGCACTTTTGAACGTCAAAAATTACATTAAAATAGAATTGATTCTAATTATTAAAACATTCTACTCAACCCAATCACGTATTTCGGAATCTCTGAGAAAATTCTGGCCATTTTTTGGTAGAAATTACTTACCTCCGCGGCTAACAATAACTCGTTTGGTGATTAAATTTAAGCAACATGACATTGTAACAGATAAAGTAGTTTCTTACATCAAGTGAATTAGTTGGGCTTAGGAAACATGTGGTTCCACAAGACGGGGCCACATGTTTTACGGCACGAGTCACAATCGAGACATTGAAAAAAACGTTTCCGGGTCGATTAATTTCGAATAAACGGAGATATTAATTGGCCCCCAAGATTCCCGGATTTAACAGCTCCTGACTTTTTTTTTGTGGGGCTATCTAAAGGGACTTGTCTATGCTAACAGGCCAATAAATCTAACAGAATATCTGAGAGACAGTCACTGAAATAACGCAGGAAATGTGTGAAAATGTCATGAAAAACGCAGTAATAATAATAATAATATCCCTGGACATTTCACACAGCGCCATCTAGTCCCAAGCTAAGCAACCTAATGCTTGTGTTATGGTAACAAGATGGCTGATAAACTACTTATATACATTTTTTTTTTGTAAATACATACATATTATAGATAGAAAAACACCCAGACTCGGAACAAGTACATGTAGGTCATACAAATATTTGTTCCGTGCGGGAATCGAACCCGCGACACGCAGCGCAGCAGTCAATCGCTTAACCACTGCGCCAACCGTGCCGTAAAAAGGATTCACATCTGCCATGCTGCTAGAGGTGTACATTTGTCTGAGATTATTTTCCATACTGAATTGCCGGCCCTAAATACTATATTTAAATAAAAATACTTAATAATTTTTATATTTCATAGAATAAAATTTAAAAAATAAAATGTAACTCATATTTGCCCACATTTATTTCATCACAACTGCTCTCAAAACGGTGAAGGAAAACATCGTGAGGAAACCGCCATGTTCTAGAACCAAAAATTCGAAGACATGTAACATCTACCAACCCCCACTGGGCCCGCGTGGTGGATTACGGCCCACTCCCTTCCTCTGAGAGGAGGCCTGTGTCCCAGCAGTGGGAACACTATAGGCTGATTATGATGATTTAATTTTATTATCGTACACACTATGTATATTTGAAACGAAATAATTATACGGAAAAGAAACACTTTAAACAGCCTTAAAATTACTGAAACACTTATCTTCAATCTCCATAAATTACTTTTTTCACAGCGACGCAATATGTCGCCATTTTGTTTCGAAAGTACATGCACCAGTAAATAAAACTGAGAGCCGTACGGACAGAAAGAACAATAAGCTCAACCGCTTATTTACCGAACGACCGCCTGCTGTAATTAATTCTCATGCCCACTTATATATTTATACTGTTTTTCACGAACTGAGCCAATTTCATCACCACAGTTTTATTTACATTTGGTAGAAGCATGAAAAACATGAGCCTACAAAAAAAAAAAAAATGTAGGTAAGACTCACGTTTTAAGTGTAACATGTTATGTGAGCCAATAATTATAAACGAATTCAAAATCAAAATATTTTTTTTTTTCTACATGGGCACTTATGAAACGTCAGAAGCTAGGGTTCAATTGGTCGTTTCCTGTGGAGAAGGAAGAGAAACTTTTACAAATAATTGGCCTTTACAATGTTTTCAAATTACAGTGTTAATAGGTACGGGAAGACGGTGTAGGCCTGTCAACAAGTACCAGGTACTTATCGAAATACACTCGAGAGCAATGAATCCGGGTCACTTGAAGAATCCTAAAAATCTCGGAAACTAAAAATGCTAGGTTAATGCAATAAATTGTATTTAATAGACAATGTAATACTCCTTAAATGAAGGTATTAAAACTTCTTAGTTATTGTAAATTTATATCATAAAAAAATCAAATTTGAAAAAGGGCCACTTTCGAAGATGGAACTACGAAATTACAGCATTTGGTTTTGCTTTTGTTTGTAGTCTGTCATTTATGTGGGTACATAAACCATGTTGATAGTGCTCTATATTCATTATTCAAGCTGAAATTATGTCGCTTACGCCTGAAGAATGCACCAGAATACTTACAATGCTGGAAACCGGCCGGAGTCAGCGCGATACAGCCAGGACTGTCGGTGTGTCGCTGTCAACAGTACAAAGAGTTCTCCGACGTTACGAAGAAACTGGTTCTAACCTACGCAGACCAGGAACGGGCAGAACCAGGTGTACCACAGCATGAGAAGACCGATACTTAGTGAACACCATGCTTCGAAATCGCTTTCTCACAGGAACTGAACTCACAAATCAGTTTCGACGCCTCGGAGGAAGTAACCCAAGTGCATGGACAGTAAGACGTCGGCTTGCTGAATCTAACTTAAAACCCCTTAGACCTGCAAACGGCCCTAAACTGGAGCGTGGGCATCGTATTTCAAGACTAAGATATGCCCAGAGCCACGTAAATTGGAGTATTGAAGATTGGTCAAAAGTTATGTTCTCCGACGAATCAAAATGTATGCTCTACAAGCACGATGGAAGACACAGAGTGTATCGAAGACCAGGGGAAAGATTCAAGCAAGCATGCATCGAAGAAAAAGTAGCCTACGGTGGTGGGTCTGTACTTGTGTGGGCCGGAATTTCTTCTGAAAGTCGCACAGAGCTGGTGATCATAGAAAACGGCTCTTAAACTAGCGTAAGATATGTGGAAGAAATCCTCAATGATCACGTTGGTCCATTTATGGTCAATTTAGGTGAGGATGCTATATTTATGCATGACAATGCCCGACCTCATACAGGTAGGATTGTGAATGACTACCTTCAAGAGATGAACATTACTCGTATGGAGTGGCCAGCGCGCAGCCCGGATATCAACCCGATCGAGCATGCTTGGGACGAGCTAGGCAGATGCGTAAAACAACGAAACCCTCCCCCAATCACGCTTCGTGAGCTCAAAATTGCTCTCACAGAGGAATGGGAGAATATTCCCCAAAATCGTATAAGGAACTTGGTGTACAGCATGCCAAACCGCGTAAACGCAGTAATGGAAGCACGAGGAGGCAATACGAAGTATTAAAATTCAAGAAAATCGTAATAAAGTTCAAAAATTTCATGTTTCCTATTTTTGTTTTAAGGAGAGATCAGCAGTTTTTTTCTTTATGTAATTTTGTGTTACTAAAATGTATGGTGGCTCATATTTTTTTTACTTTCATTTAAGGAGTATTACATTGTCTATTAAATACAATTTATTGCATTAACCTATCATTTTTAGTTTCCGAGATTTTTAACATTCTTTAAGTGACCCGGATTCATTGCTCTCGAGTGTAGAAAATAGTACACAAAACTTCAGTCTACAAGGCCTACAACGCTCTTACATTCACAAAATATAAAGGAATCTATTTTATTTTTATTTATTAGCTTTATTTTATCCCTTTTTCCTTAGTTATGTGTTGTGTACTTATTTATTTAGCGAACACCAATCAAAGAAGACAAGATAGGCACGGCAGTATCTTCCAATTCCGATTTTTGATCAAGACACGGTAGGTACCCACAATTATGGCACAATATTCCTATTATTTTTTTTTTCACAGAGCTTGAAAATTAGGCTCATGTTGCGTACGGCACGCGTATCCCGCCTAAAAATAAAAAAAAGAAGTCTGAACATTTTTCTTTCTCATCCCACACAAATAATATTTTAGGAATCCCAAGTCCCAACCCGTTAGACAGTAATAAGAAAATAAAACGATACATCTGGAGATATAACCGTAATTTATTCTAGACAGACTCGTAAAGATTCTTTTTACCTAAATATAGTCATCTTAAGCTCAGTGCATTAGGACTTTCTTCTTTACACCGTAGTCATAAAACACACAGTATGAAGATATATATTTTGAAGCAAAATTTATAAAGAACCGTGTTTTCTAGACTTTGTATATAAGTTTTCTTTGGATATGTTAGACTACTGAGTTACGGTGGACGTAAACATAGATATACGAGTACACTGATCTGCAAAACTAAGAATTACACTTTTAACATTTTTTTTTTTCTAAACTGTAGAAGTTAGAGATTTAAAATAAAAAAAAACGTTTTATATCAAATTTTATCAGCTTTCTTTGAAACTAGCAAACTATACATTAGTAACATTTTTAACTCAAAAAAAAGATAAAACAATAAAAATAGCAATTTTGACCAGTGTCAAAAAACTCAATTAGCATTTATGTTTTACATGTTATTTAATTTTTAATAACTGGTATTGCCTCCTCGGGCTCTGACTACAGCTTCGAAGTGGTTTGGCATACGGAACACGAGGTTTCGGAGCCGATGTTGGGGAATATTCTCCCATTCTTCAATCAGAGTCTGTTTTAGTGCCCTGAAGGCCCTGTAGGTAGTGGTCTGCGGCTTCTGAGTAGCCTCCCTAGCTCATCCGAGGCATGCTCAATCGGGTTGAGATCAGGACTTCTTGATGGCCAAGCCATCACGCTGATACCAACCTCCTGAATATACTATTGTACGACCTGAGCCATGTGTGGCCGGGCATTATCATGCATCAGCATCGATCCATCACCCATATTTGCTAAATACGGCCCTGCATACTCGTTGAAAATCTCTTGGGCATATCTTTCCCCAGTCAAAGTGCGATTTTCTATGGCCACTAACTTTATGCGACCTTCTGAAGATATGTCAGCCCATACATGTACACTGCCTCCACCGTACTGGACCCTTTCTTAGAAGCAGTCTTGAAGGTATCACTCACCAGGCCGCCTGTAGACACTTCGCCTTCCATCAGAAGTATAAAGTGAGAATGGAGACTCATCTGTGACCAAAATTCTTGACCAGTCTTCTTCAACCCACTGTATATGTTCACGGGCCTATCGCAGGCTCGCTACTCGATGCTCTCTCTCGAGTTTGGGGCCACTCGCTGGTCTTCGGGGTTTCAGATTTGCTTCAGCAAGTCTTCTTCTCACTGCACTGTCACTAAAGTAGTCCCTTCGGGTCTGAAGAAGCTGTTACTGGACTTCAACTGCATTAAAGTGGCGATTTCTCAACACAGTGGAAACAATATAACAGTCTTCTCGGGCACTAGTACACCTGGGTCTGCCATAACAAGGTCTCCTCAGATGGTTTCCAGTCTCTTCGTACCTTCGCTTGACTTTCTGGACTGTTAGTAACGTCACACCCGCCGTTCTTGCAGTACGACGCATACTGATGCATAGTTCCAGAAAAGTCATGATCCTAGCACATTCTTCAGGTGAAAGAGGTATGATACATAAAATGTATGTGCTGTTGTCTAACTTAGCTTTTGTAACAAGACTCATCGATCAAGAAAAATTTCGAAAACAAAAACAGAAACAAATAAATGAATGGTAAAATTGTAATTCGAAAAGGATTATTTTTGTTTTTAAAGTTTTTTTCAGTCATTTCTTAAAAGAAGGTTCTCGGATATGAAGTTTTTATATGCAAACTGAAACTCTTCCTCCTTTTTATTTCGAAAGTATATCTTGTGTATCTACTTAAAAAGGTATTCCAATTTTAAAAGTATGATATTTAGTTTTTTTTCATTTTTAAAAGTCTGTTACTTAGTTTTGCAGGCTAGTGTAGTCTGAAAATATACCTACGCTAACATATACATAGTCTAGACGCCAACACAGTGAACAAAAAGCTTAAGGAAGCAACCTTTTTTGTAGGAAAAGAGGTGTTTGATCTGAGAGTGAGAAAGGATGATTACAGGCTGACATCATCATTATAGAACTAGTTTTGAGAGCCAGTCTTTAATACAGAAAAGACTTTATTGAAAAAAAAAAACAACCGACTTCCAAAAACGACACTACAAAGTGAAAAATAACTTTAATTTCGGTTTAATAGTCGGTGTCTTGGGTTCGCATTTTCGTTCTTTGCCACCGGCTTCTGATATTAAATTTATTTTTCACTTTGTAGTGTCGTTTTTGGGAGTCGGTTGTTTTTTTTTTGCAAAAAAGTTTTTATTTTTCACTTTTAAGTTGTAATTTTTACCAGTAATTTTGGTTTAAAAACCAAACTACCAAGCCGTTTTTGATGAAATTTCTATGGGACCATTTGGGAAGTATTATACCCTTTCCAACAAAAAAAGATTTTTTCAAATCGGTTGGCAAGCTACGGAGTTAAGCGCGAACAAACAAAAAAAAAAATACAAACATCCGAATTGAGAACCTCCTCCTTTTTTAGAAGTCGGTTAAAAATAATTATATTCAGTATTAAAATACATAGTCTCCATTAGCGACAGCCCAGTCCAAGTCCAGAGTCCAGGGCCCAGTGAGGGTTGGTAGATGTCACATGTCTTCGATTTTTTGGTTGTAGGACATGCAGGTTTCCTCACGCTATTTTCGTTGACCGTTCTCGTATAGCATGTATCAATTCGTGAGATGACAAAAGAGTAGAAAAGCAACTGGGGTGCGCTGGATTTCAGCTCTGATACCAACATCCCACCATCATTTCTGGCTAATATTTATACCAAGAAAGTTTATGATGATGATGATGATGAGTATATACCATGTTCCGACCGATATACATAAACTTCGACCAGGTGTTCAGACCATGGCAATAAGCATTTTTCATTATGGACACATAAATGAATTCTTATTTTTTGTTAATTTTCATACAAACTAAATACCTTGACGTAAATTACCCGATATGCATGCCTCCTTATCTCTTTATCCGGAGCATTTGATAGATCATTTTAATTGCACTTAGCGGCAACATAGGCCAAATTAAGACTCTTTCTTACAGCATAGCTCAATTAAATTTCAATAAATGAAATTACAAATATCTTTGTAACGAAGTCTTTTTAAGTACTATTTCCTTTGTTAGATTTGATTTGTGAAAGCTATAAAAGCGTTTGCCAAAGTTTATAGATAATGTGAAGAATACGGTGTATACACTCAAAAAATAATGTTACAAGAAGGTGTGACTAACATCAACAATGATTAAAGAATAATACATGGGTTACTCACATATCTACACATAAAGATACAAATTTTAATAGAATTCTCAGCATACAGCGATCATCTAAAGGTATGTTTTAATATACGTATAATTGAGTTGTCTATTCACTGTCAACACTCTTGTTTATTTTATTAAGCGAACTGTATGTGAGTGTAAAACTCTCAAGTGTTGAAACTCGATTTGTTGTACTTAATATGAAGAGTGTTTCAACTTAGTTCAAGAGTAATTTTGTTGATTTTTGGGAATTAGATTTGACTTAGTATAGATTTCATAGTCTTCTTTAATTATTTGCCGTCTAACTCTAGTACCTACTATTTAATTTGTCGTGGCTCTTAAGATTTTCTTGATAGTTGAGTCTGCCACCAACTATGTAATCATGAATCTTGAAAGAGATTCAACTACGAACTGAAACATTATCCTATGGCACTCGACAGTATTGTGCCCTTCTATTTCTATCAAAATACAAAAAGTTTTATTGGAAAAAAGAAAAGGTAATGACACACAGTAATTTTATATAAACACAATTAAGTTTGCACATCACAAGTTTTTTGGTAGCAGGGCTTGTATCTTAGGGGTCGGGGTGCGAATGAGCAGAAATAAATTATATGTCGGTTTACAAACCTGGTTTAGTAAAGCGTGTAATGTGTTGTGAGTGTCAAAGTGTGAAATAGGGTTTTTTTTTTTTTTGTACTTAATCGAGTCAGTATTTCCAGAGATATCCTCGTGAGCTAAGTAATCACAGCTGCACAGGTCGATCGGTCCAGTCAAGCTACTCTTGCCGCGGTTGTTCCGGGGATGGATGGTGGGCCTTTACATATCGAGATCTCTCCGTACCACGGAAAGCACGTTAAGCCGTTGGTCCCGGATGTCATTCGCGGATCTTTAACAGTCTTTAAGTCTGACAACCAGCCTTACAAAGGGGCTATCGGTTAACCTGTAATAGGTCAGATAGGCAGTCGCTCCATGTAAAACGCTGGTATTCAGTTGCATACTGTTAGATTGGAAGCCGATTCCAAGATTATAGTTCGAAAAGGCTGGGCTGGTGATGTTTTCCAGAGATTACTTTTTAAAAACATGTTATTATAAACCAACAATTTTACTTATTTTCAATATTAGATTTATCTAAACTAATACTCATAATCTTATGATAATACACCAGCTCATAACATTTGAGATAATAAATTATTCATGAACAGTTTAAGAAAATCACCATTATTCAGACCAATCTATAAAAACTAAACTTAATGCATTCTAAATACGTTCTCTTATGTAAGAACCTAATAATATATCACCATTATCCAAGTTCTCACCGCCAGCCAGACATTTCAATTTATCTGAATACAAAATCAGCTTTCTTTATCTGTCAATATTATAAGTGCTACTCAAATATTTTAAAACTTCAATGCTTTAATTTTCATTGAGTATTTTTTCTTCGAATTCTTAATTTTTTTTAGTGCTTTTTCTTATTACTGTTTGATGATCGTTTGGATTTTAAAGAGTTTGTTTTTAGATAACAATCCTGTTTTCGCAACAGACGACACTTCGCATTAGTCCTCATTCTTTATTGTATATTAATTACAAAGTAAATACTGCAGTACTGTTGAAACTACAGCCATTTATGCTAAGACAATTTTCGCAATCTGAGGTAGTAGAGGCCCTTAAAAGCAATATCGGATTCAAACTAATCCATATCTACTCGTAGGTATACATTTTAGAAATTGGAGTCACTATTTTGAGAGCGATGGTGGTCCAGTGGTAACCGCCGCGACTTACGAGTTGTAGGTACACAGCCTCCTTCAATATCAATATAGCCAGCCATGTAACAGTTTCATTTAATATAGCGTTATTAGAGCATAAGCTTCTAATGTCGTGTTCTGCGAATTTCCTTTAACAATTCTGTTTGTAGATGAAGGAGCGGGAATGTAGTTACAGTCACTCAATTCTCTTGCATCAGTGCACCAAATAGATAGGTGCAGAAGGTTGGCTCCATACAGCGAGCGGAAACGCACGCACACATAGTCGCGTTTCACGTACAGCGAGTGCAAGCGTACTCGCGACTGGCATCCATTTGAGTGACATCCACCATTGTACGTTCGTTACCTTAAGGGAAATTTTTGGTTTCCTCTTTGCACGATAGAATCTGCTTTACTGAGTCAGCATTAAACAGGGTGGCAGGGAGATTGACGCGCAACCTGTTACTATGGATTGAGTACAGACGCCAGCAGGACAAGCTACCCGAAACTGTCAAATTTTCCCAATCAACCTTGAACCTTAATGCTTTAGTGATAAAGTTGAAAACCTATTAAAGAAATTTGACAGATTGTAGTAGCTTGATGTGCTGGCGTCTGTACATGATTATAACTAAAAAAAAATTCGCTCATCCATACATTTTTTATAACCGACGAAAAATTTTCTACGCTAAAGTTGTCAAAAATAAAAAAGCCCGTTTTGACATTGACTGTTCTAGGAGTTAATAAAGATCAAATTTGTAAAACACGTATTTGTTTGTATGAAACTGACAGGGGTCACGAACGCATTCTCAAATGTCAAAACGGGTCTTTTATTTTTTGACAACTTTATAGGTCTAGAATCTGTGATGAATTCAGGGTAACAATACCGCAGAGTGACATTTAGCCATCACGTGTCTAGACCAAATTAAAAATGTGACACTGACAGAGACTGACAATTAAATTAAATAGATAACAACATTTTCATAATATGGCCAGGCCATTAAAAAGGTTTTAGGTGGATGTCAACTCGACGTTAGTCAAAGGACTTTTGATCTTTGTTATTAATTATTCAAATATAGTTTTTTTTTTTTGTAATAGTCTGCTCCGTGCCGTAGCTTTAAAAGGTATTATGTATCCTAACTTGATAAAGGAAAGAATTTGAAAACTGAAGAAGATATAAAAACACAGTACAGTAAGCGCATTTGCGACTAGTGTTCAAATAAAATCACTTTATCGTAAATGAAAAAATTATAAAATTAAAAAAAAATCATTATCTATCAAAAAAATAAAATCATTTATATAAAATCATGATAAATGATTTTATTTCTATAAGTACGTTTGTCCACACATTTTAACACGTCAATCATATTATAAGGCATTTTCTATCCGATTCGTTTAAGATCTCTGCGCACGTATGTGTCCGTGCGCCTATTTTCGTTCGTTGTATGGAGCCAACCTTCTGAACCTAATTATTTTTGGTTAAAGTCACTCAATTCTCTTCCTTCGTACATAAGGCAATCGTCGAAGCGAGGTCAGACTTGCGGTTCGGTGTTCAGTACAAGAACGCCATCAACAATAGAATTGTTGCAATTCCGATTTTGAACAGTGTGCATTTGTACATACATCCTATATATTAGGCAAAATTTGCACTTGTACACTAAAAACAGTGATATTCACAGTGTTAACACTAGAAATAAGGACAAACTACGTGCCCCCTTTCACCGGCTTCATAAGGTTCATAACTCATTTGTTGGGCTTGGTATAACCTTTTATAACAAGATACCCTCTTCTTTGCTAGACTTGCCTTTTAATGCGTTTAAAGCTCAAGTAAAATCCAACCTTTGTTCAAAGGCTTACTATTCCATCAACGACTACTTACACGATAAGAATAGTTGGTCGCCCTAATTAACTCAAGACAATGTTCATGTTCTTTCTCCAGAATTAGCTTAGGTACTGACAGGTTACTGTTATTAGTATTAACTCACTTATTTATTTCAAATCGATGGTCCTAGTTCATCATCTGTGACTGCAAGTGACAGCTAGGTGACGAACCCAGCAATGCATAAATGTGTAAGCTGTCACGCCCTTTATGCCTGGAGGCTTTTATTTAGGTAGTGAGTTTTTATTTTTATTTTAATTAATTATTTTTTAGCTTGAGTACGTATAGTTTTTATTATATTTGTTGGTATATTGGCGTGGCTAGCTGACATAATATGGCAAATAATTTAAGCTTCTTGTAATGTTCATTACTGAACATAGGTTCCTAGTATTGTATACATGCAACTAACTATATTCTAACTGAACAGACAGCTGTGCTGCTGGGGAGTTTGTTCCGCCACTTCTTCTTCCCAGCGATAGCACTAGGAAGTGGCGAAGGGCGGGCGTTTTTGGGGGACTGTCTTTTGTAATTTTGACGTTCGAAAAGTGCTGATTCTCAGCCTAATTTGAATAAATGACTTTTGATTTTGATTTTGATTTGTGTTTAAATTGCAAATTATTGTCATTGATAGCTTGTTCGTGTATTTGAGTATGGAATTTCTAACTTCGTTTTATAATTAATGACTCGGAATTCAAAGGCAAGGTTTGAATATTGGTTATTTAATGCGTAGAAGAAGTGGGGGCACTGGTGGTCCAGTAGTATCGGCCCCGACTTACGAGTTGGTCGTGAGTCCGGACCCAGACAGGCGCTTTACCCCGCACTGGGCCCGCGTGGTGGATTATGGCCCACTCCCTCTCACAAAAAGGAGGCCTATTTCCCAGCAGTGGGAACATTATAGGCTGATTCATCATCATCTGTCTAGCCTTTTCCCAACTATGTTGGGGTCGGCTTCCAGTCTAACCAGATGCAGCTGAACTTCAGTATTTTACATGGCGCGACTGCCTATCTGCCTATCTATAGGCTGATTATGTAACACAAATTCTGAAGACAATGTAGCGGCATAATGACGTCACGCAAAATCCTGCATCGCGCAAGCAGAGTTTATTGCACAACTAGCATAATATATATAACGTCCCGACATCAACCATCGGGCAGTTGCCAACCAGACACGACCCCCGTCTGGTTGGAGGATCTTCCCTTTTCTATGGAGGATGAGTGAACTTTATACCCTGTTCTACTATTAGAGAAACGAGTTAAACCAACATTAAAAGACAAAAACATAGCAAAAAGTTTCATGCTAACAACACAAATTCCAAAGATAACAAAACAAAGCCATCTTAACTTGTATAATATAATACAATACAGCCGACAAAAGTCTTCCACATTCAAACAATTCAAATTCCCATAATCCACATTAAACTTCTTTAATTTGAATTCCTTTCAAAAGCATACGTGCCATCAAACACCTACCATTGACATTTGCAAGGCCAAATGCTTTAACAAAATTCGAACGAATAATTTCCTTAAGGCGCTTCTAAATGGGTGTTTTTTTACTGAAAGGTGTGGCTTTTAGTGGCCGTTTACGGCAACTTAGTTTGTTGCTGACTATTATTGCCCCGCCGCCCACCCTAGGGCGCAGACATCCATGAGGATTTTCCACGCCAGAGAAAAAAATAGGATGGTTAGCTAGATCCCCTAGCGTAGAAATTTTCCGTAAGTTATCAAAAAAAAAAATCCGCCTTTTCATAGAAAATTCAATACCTACGTGGTCAAAATTGTAACCTCCTTATGGGGTTAAGAATCATGTACTGAAGGGTAACACATTGTGCGCCGATGTCCCTGTCACCCTGTATCTGTAACCCTTGTCTTTTACATGCGCTACAGCCATAGCAATAGTAGCTGATGAAACCGATTGAAATGAATAGAACAACCGACGCACGATGTCAGAATGAGATGCACATTATTATGGCACGAACCCTATGCCCGATGGGATTTCCCATCTATAAACGAACTTTTATACAAAGTTTTATCCCCCATTTAACCCATTTAGGGCGTTTATTTTATATAATCTTTCTTTAGATAGATACATAAATATATACCTGTTATTTGGTGCACACAAAATAAATAGCAGAACACACAAAAGTACAATTAAAAGATAACAATTAGGTAAATGAATATGAAAAAAATACAAGCTGCCATTATATTAAAAAATTGTGAACCTAATTCTGCACATCGACGTTAGAAAATAAAATTTTATACAAAATTTTATGTTTTTAAACAGTACACAACAGTAGTAGTTTGTCAGAGAATGAATATATTTAAGATCATTAATAATTAGAAGATGAAACAACAACAAAAATGCCGGCAACATTTAAATACTCGATAGCGGAGCGATAGTCCGGTAATGAGAAGGGTAACTGTTAATATTGCATGAAATAGGGGCTTGGTCATACTCAAAATATTGCTGAACATTGCCAGCAACTTATTGCAGCCGAAAAAAAGATGGCCCGTTTAGACGCGCCTTTAGCAACTCGTTAGGCGTACGCCTGATGTGAATAAAATTGATGTTGATACAGGACCCGATTGACACGTAATTCGGAATGAGCCTACTTTACATAGGTACACATTGGAATTTGCGACAGTTAATTTCAGTGAAGGGTTTCTGTAGTGTTTGACATTGAGTTGTATGTCACCTTGGTATGTTGTGAGGGTGCTGGTACTGGCTGAATGTTGCTAGGTGTTTTTCTTGAGTTGAGAGTGAAGACATTATTTACCCTATTGAGACTTTTTGGAAACACATGCTCGTACCTTTAAAATCGTTTGATAATAAATTGTAGGCTCATTATTTTTTAAATTTGGAGTTGATATGTTTGTATTTAATTTGGGAAAACATAAACTAAATAGCAATAAGAAGTAATGAGACTTTTAACAAAAACAATAAACTTCAAAGACTACGAGTATTAAATAAGTTTGATAACGTGCATCACACAAATTGAATCACACTCATCACAAAACAGAAACTCAAAACAAAAAACAGTGACAAACGCGTCCACCATTTCCCAAAACCCCCCAAAGATAGCGAGGCCCAGAAAAGTCCAAAACTGCCACCGTATTCGCGAAACTCAAGTATTTGATTACGAAAGGATTATTAAACAGGGAAATGATGAAGTTACAGCACATAATAAATACACACAGAAGGTTTATACAATGAGCAAAAACGTGCGAACATACTTAAAGACACGCTTCACGTACAGCGAGTGCAGCGTACTCGCGACTGGCATTTGTATGAAATCACCGAAGTATATATTACAGAGAGAGAAGGTCTTGTGGCTAAAGTTATAAGAGCCGCACGGGTTGATCGATCAGGTTAAGCTACGCTTGCCGCGGTTGGTCCATTGATAGGTGACCCTCTTTACATACCAACAGCCTCCGTGCCTTTGAAAGCAGGTTAAGCCGTTAGTCCCGGCTATCATTCGTGGATCTCTGACAGTCGTTACGGGTCGTCAGAAGCCCGAAAGTCTGACAACTAGTCTTATCAACGTGTTTCGTATTACCCAGTTACTAAGTCGTGGAGATCAGATAGGCAGTCGCTCCATGTAAAATATTGGTATTCAGCTGCATCCGGTTAGACTGGAAGCTGACCCCAATATAGTTGGAAAAAGGGTAGGTAGATGATGACTTTATTGTCATACCAGAAAATACATAACATAAAAATAAATTTAACACTACAAGACATACAATGGGCGGCTTTATTGCTTTCCGCGATCTCTTCTAAAAATATTTTCATGAAACTATTTTTTTTTTCTTGTCTATTCCTGTTCAGATATCAATACTCATCACATCTGCGGAGTTTCACTAGCTAATTTAATTTCACTCTGTATAATCAACAAAAATAAATGACGGCTACAGATTATTACAGCTACGAGAATAAGCTCGTCTATAGGTGCGTAGTATGTGCGCCTGGTTTGGCTCGTTGTACAGACGCCAGCACATCAAGCTACTACAATCTGTCAAATTTCTTTAATAGATTTTCAACTTTATCGTTAAAGTATTAAGGTTCAAGGTTGATTGGGAAAATTTGACAGTTTCGGGTAGCTTGACCTGCTGGCGTCTGTACGAAGCCAGCCTTCTGTACCGATTTATTTTGTGACTAGAACAGACTGACACAAAACAAGATAAAGTTTCAATTATATAAATTGGAAGGTTTAAACTTCAAAGTGACGCCGGCGGGTGCTCTTTATAGGGTAAAGATGTTGACTACCAATTAGTGGGAGCTATTAAGATATTATTCTTTCTATTTCAATTTGGTGAAAATTGTGGAAGGCTTTTAAAATTAAAAGTGCTTTTATTTATTCTAAGTGCTATACAAGAAAATGATTTTGTTTATTGTCGGACAGACAGATATTATGGTGATATACAGGGTAGCAGGAAAATCGACGCGCAAACTGTAACCATGAATTCAGTACATGATTCTGAACGTAACTTCCTACTAATATTATATATGGATGGATGGATGGATGGATGTTTGTTACTCTTTCACACAAAAATTGCTGAGCGAATTAGGATCAAATTCGGCACACAGATAGTTTATAACCAGGATTAACATATGGGATACTTTTTATCCCGATATTCTTACGGGGTTGAAACTTATGCGGGTGAAACCGCGGGGCGTAGCTAGTTATTTATAATTCAAATTAATATCCGGCGAAAAATTTCAACCCAATGAAATCCTTAGTGTATTTTTTTTTAATTGCTCTTCCATACATTTTGACCACGTATTGCACTTTTCTATGAAACAGCAGATTTTTTTTTTTGATAAGTGACGATATATTATGTTTTCTTCGAGTCATTTACGGAATTCATGGTTACTATTTGCGCGTCGATATATGCCACCCTGAGTTAGGTGTAATTGAAATAACTGAAAACTTATGAACAACTTTTACCATGGGACCAAGCCTGAAGTCGAAAAAAAAACCAGCTGATTTTTTTTTTTTAGTTATGGTAACATACTCGAATTATAAAGGTGTAGATGATGTTTTTTCACGATAGCAATATCTATGTTTACCGTAGTAAAAAAAAATCATAATGATGAGTACAATCGGTGACTGACAAGTTTTGTGGAAATCGTTGTCATTGTATAGGCATGTATTGTTGAGGAGTAAGGAAAACGTCACGAGGAAAGCTTTGAGTATGAATGTCGATGGCTATAAGAGTAGGGGAAGACCAAAGAAACGATGGATGGAATGTGTGAAACATTCTATAACTAGAAGGAGGGTGACTACCGTGAAGACGACTTATCGCGCATCGACATGCGCCCACCACAAATAGATTGGGATCAGCACCCCAATTGCGTAACACACGATCAATCGGAATCGGTTTCATTTTGACAGTTCAACAACAGTCATTGCGTTATTTACGTGTTGAGCAGACAAATTTTTCGAACTTATGAAGCAATGGATTGGTGATTGCTTCAAAATGATTCAGATTCCGATTGATCGTGTGTTACGCAAGTAGGGTGCAGGACAGGAGAATAATGAGTAGGCAGATAACCAAAGTTTTCGATATAGCTTACAGAATAAGCAAGCTGAAGTGGCAATGGGCCGACCATATTAGCCGTAGAACCGCTGACCGTTGGGATAGACGTGTTCTTGAATGGAGACCGCGAATCGGCAAACGTACGGTAGGACGCCCTCAAGCTAGGTGGAGCGACGATCTTCGCAGGGTGGCTGGTAGCAGCTGGAAGAGAGTTGCCGAGAATCGAGCTGAATGGCGTGCATATGTCCGCCTTTGTCCAGCAGAGGACTTCTGTATGAAGAGTACAATGTCTGAAGAACAAAATAATACAACACATTATGAACCTCAATCAAACCGCTGTAAAGACGACTTACGAAAATTCCTTCAAATTTTTCAGCAAAAATATTAATTAAAATAAACCATGTTTTTAAACTATCTTGAGACGATCTTCATGGAAATATTTTATCAGTGCGTTGGTCGTTTATTCGGAGAAATGTGCTGTTGAACCACTGAGATTAACTTTAATTAAGAAGCTTTACGAAGAAAGGTAAAAAATGGCGGCTTGGGGGTTCAACGACCTAAAACGCCTGGTCTCAGCACGTCAATTGCGTAACACACTTTCTTTCACAATCAAAAGGTAACGCAAAGAATGTTGTCGAAATGTCAATATGAAAGGCATTGCAATTGATACTTAGTGTGTTACGCAATTACACCGCAGATTTTCAAAAGGACCATTCCCAGCCAACACAGATTAGCTGAATAAATTTTGCGTAAAAGCAATTCTTTTGACTTTAAGCTGGATAAAGTATTTGTATAACTTCTGTGTAAGCGCTTATACAGATGATATTCAAGCAATTTGGGCACAAAATATCTTGCTTCAATTTGGATAACATTTGATTAATAGCCACATAGCAGCTGAATAAATGTACAACACACTGAATATCTTCTGCATAAATTCTGATTTTTCTTTAGTCCAGAAATTATACATATTTTATGCAGTTGTTAATTTGTGAGTTCAGATATTCAAATGATATTCAAAATTCCGATCTCAGGACTAGTTTTACAAAGAAATTATGCAAGTAAAAAAAGTATAAATGTATTTTTCATTGTGACGAAATTATTTTGTGTTCAAAAAATTGTAATGGTCGCTGATCACGTCTTCAAAAATTTGGTAAGTAAATTGTTTCATACATTTTAAGTAAGTTTAAGGTGAATTATATAAACGCATGGCACTTTACTGTGAATTATCAATATGATTATTATACATTTTTTGAGCGCCTTAAGATAAAGCTACAATTTAAAAGGTAAACAAATGTGAAATAATATTTAAATTAAATTATCTTTACTTTTTATCAAATTTCAGTCCCAGAAAATAATGAGAATCAAATTTTGTATAACTGCTAATGTTTCCTACTCACTAAACAAAGTGTTTCATAAGATAAATGTTGAGGATTTTTATAAAAAGAGGTTATGTGGAACGTTAGTTAATGGCGGACGGCCAATTTGAATAAAAGTGTCTATTTCAGTGATTATTTTGCTTATTTCTGCTTAATAGTTCACATACGTCTACATGTCCAGAAATTATTTGGTTTAAAGTACAATAATTATACATTTCTCAGAGAAAGGTCTTAAATTACATAATGCAGTATACTCTTATTCAGCTTTTTAGGGTTCTTTTTTATATAAAATAAATCCATGAATATTTGAGGTTGATTGGACCTATACTAATGTAGGTAGGACCCACTATTAGGTTTTTAAAGTTATCTACAGTACTACTATGAATGACGCATTGCGTAATATTTAGTTGTTTGACAATTTGACAATTGTTTATATTACCAACTAAAATATACATTTAGATACACAGCACTTTGTAGGTAGTCGCAACCAAAAGTATCGCGCTTCCTTTCCCACCACAACACTTCAAATGGGCGCTCGGCTAAACTCGGCTTACGATCGGTTTGCGCTTGGCCACGCTCGCTGCGTTGTTGCTCATTCGAAATTGTAACTTTAAATAGAGAGGTCCCCGTTATCGTAGCTTCCTTGTCGCGCTCGTGTAGTCAATAAGTAAGATACAAACGTAAACATCGAGATTTATTATATAAAGTTAGTATTTATAATAGTGTTGTTGTTGTTTGTAATAGTGTTGTAGTATTTTTGAAGTGTTATATAAAAATTATATATTTTTTTCAGAAACATGTTCAAAATTCGTTTCGACTCGCAAAAAAGGCCGGGTTGAATTATCAACAGTGCCCGCTTCTTGGGAGAATAATGGAAAGTTATACTGGCCAAAAAAAAATGGCAATCATTTCAAAACTTTTGAAGAAGCTGAGGAAGAATTATCTCAAATGTTGAATAGAACTGATACCTACGGATTACGAACAACAACAAGATCCACGCGTTAATACATCTTCTCGTATTTCACAAAATAAATCTCCTAGTATTGTATAATTGTATAGCACATGAGTGAGTACTATGTACATACTATAAAGCTACCATTTACTGGGTACGTCTTTCATTGACTTGAAGGTGCCCTGGCAGCAGAGAGTATGTCATGCTCACTCAAATGTCTCGCTGATGGTGGCGCATGTGTTGGATCATTTGGCTCCCTTCAAAATGGTTGAGCTGAATGGTGCTAATCCATGCGTCATGTTCGTGAACGGGCGCCGTCAGTAGGGACTGGTCATCTCTTTGCTGTCATGGCTTATTTTAATTTAATATTTGAATTGTTCTTATTTTTATTTTTTTAAACTTTTCATTACGGACGCTATTAACGTTCTGCATCGTTCTCACATGCATAATTTCTAACATGAATGATGTAACCCAATACTTTGTAACCATATTATATTGATTTAAAAGCGTGTCCATGGAGTTTCTTGCCCGTTCTTCTCCATAGGTACCTACGCTTTGGAATGGGCAACTAGCTTCATTTTTCTGACTGACCGACCCCTTGATAATTCAAAAGTGCCTGTAATGGTTTAATTGAAATAAATATTTTGAGTTTGAGTTTTTGAGTTTGAGTTTGAAAGATTTTAATTCGATGGCATGGTGATGCACAATCATCGTGTACAGAACCCTCTTCAACTGTATTGGTCGCACTTGACCCGGGCCTTTGTATCAGTTGTCAAACCCTTTTCTATTACTGCACAGATACTATTTTTTATCTTTACATACTCTCGTGAACACTTTCTTCTTATTCCTCCCGTTCTCTTTCTTTTTTCCATGAATCATTTACGCTTTTGTTATTATTTTTCTGAGGAGGCATATTGTTTATGCAGCATTTATCAGTTTTGTCATGAAATGGTGAAATATCTGGATATAAACATACGATATCTTCAACTAATCAGTTATTTGCTGCTTAAGATACCCACATTTGTAACTGATATCGTTTTAAGCTGAACATAAAGACAATTGTACGCTTATAGCGCTATAAGTTAGGTAAAACAAGGAGTTTATTTTCAATTATGCAGAAGTCAGCTGTGTAAAGAAGAAAAAATCCAAAATATTCAGCATCTGAATAAATTAGTACCATTTCGTACACTATGCAGCTCAAAGAAAATATTTCGTCTAATATTCAGCGTTTTGCTGTTTAACTGCTTTGCTTTATATGTTATACAGGACAATGCAAAAACTTTAGCTACTGTGCAGATAATAGCTGTTTCAATTACTTTTATTTGAATATCGCTTGTTTAGCAGATTCTACTCTTGATTACTATTCAGCTTAAAAAAATACCGCGAACTTTATGCAGAATTTAGTAAGCTTACAACATTATTTTAATTTAAGAACTCTCTTATTCAAAATAAAGCCATAACATCAGCTGTTATACAAAAGTAATAAAGCTTGACACTGCTTATTGTGGTATATTTTCGCTACTATCTGGCTTATGTGTTGGCTGGGTTGTGACCTTTGTTGTTATAATTACATTTCTCTTTGTGAATTTAGATACATGAATAGAGGAAACTTGAATTTTAGTCCAAATCAGCGGCATAAAAAACCACATTTATCAATCACAGTCCACAGCTGGACATAGGCCTCTTCCAGGCTGCGCCATAACGCCTCCGCCTTCCGCATCCAGTCTGTCCCAGCCACACTCGGGTCCATGTAGCTGGGGAGCGTTCTACATTACGCTTGTCCCTACACGGTCTCCACTCCAAGATTCGTCTGCTCCACCGGCCATCGGTCCTGCAACAAACATGGCTAGCCCACTGTCACTTCAGTTTGCTTACTCTACAAGCTATGTCAGTAGCTCCGGTCCTTCTCCGGATCATTTTCACTAACAAAAAGACAAAATCAAAATAAACTTTTTAAGTTGCTGCCCATAGCGAATTATTTATTGAAAAATTTGAGAATGTGTAAACGAATCGCCTTTCAAACCGTAACAACATCATTTTCGAAAGCGGTCCCATGAAATTTTATTATTAAAAAATTATGGTGCATATTTTTGAAACGATATTACGAAAGAGTACAGAAAATTCACGAACTTTTTCTCTTGAAATAATATTTGAAACGTTGTGTGAAGTTCTATTTGATAATAGGTAGTATAGTTTCTATAATCCTGTATTCATAACACCATAAAATATTTATCGATACATAGGAGGAAATCACTTTTGAATCATGTGTAAGTATTATTATCATATTCATGCTCGTGGCTGTACTTTTTTGTTACTTTTTTTATATGATTTGGTTTTTTATTGTGTTTAGTTTCATGCTCTTCCTGTACGAGTCGAAATAAATACTTTTTCTCTCTTTCTTTCTTTTACTTATTTTTGAATCTATAATCCCACTTCCTACTAATATTATCTATCAACGCGAAAGTTTGTGAGGATGGATGGATGGATGCTTGTTTCTCGTCCTCGCAAAAACTACAGAACGGATTTTGATGAAACTTTACAATAATATAGTTTATACATCAGAATAACACATAGGACACTTATGCGGGTGAAACCGCGGGGCACTGCTAGTTATTTAATAACCAGAGAGCATTAATGGTTAAACATCTTTTGTTTATTAAACTACATTTAAGCACGTGCTGTATAACGTAGACACGTGCATGCCAACGTGTAAGAGCATGTGTCTTATTCCGTGAAAGCACTTTATGTATACGGCACCTGTGTGTATGTGGATGTGGATATAAATTGAACAAAAACCGCATTGTCCAGGCGTATCGGGCGTTAATATCGGCACGTGTGGCGCTTCCATCGAGTTAACGATTCAGCGATACAGCGCTGTAAGGGCGGCCGCATATTTACGACTGAGCTTTCAATTTAGTGTTGGCTGGTGTGAAAATGTAGAAGAATTTCAGTTATTTTTTTAAGGAGGTCTAAAAAGAACTCGTTACAGTCTAAAATAAAATAAAAATACATAATATCTCTGGTACAACAATTGTTTTGATGCAAAAAATATATATCTAGCTGCATCACGAGGTTTCACCCAGTAAGTCTCGATCCCGTGAGAACATCGGGATAAAAAGTATTCTATGTCGTAATCCGGGTCATGGTCTACCTATGTCAAATTTCATTCAAATCCGTTCAGCCGTTTTAGCGTGAAAGCGTAACTAATCAAATTCATTCAAGGTTTTCCAATCCTTAGTACCTATATGTACTTGTCGAGATAGAAACCTTTTTGGCCTGGCACAAGTCTTTTTTTTTTTTTGCGGATGGGAAATCATCAAGTGACCCCTCCCGCTCTGAGTGACACAGGTTTTTATCTCTGTTTTTTTTTTTTGTAATTTTGATAGTTTTAAATGCTCCTTTTTTTCCTTTCTTGTATTATTTAGTTTTCGCATAACTTTCTCTCTTCGGCTTTTATTTTGTGTTCTGCTCCTAAGGTATCCTGATGTTAAATAGCCTATAGCCTTCCTCAAGAATTTGACTATCAAATGCAAAAATAATATTTCAATTGCGTTTGGTACGAGTAGCTTCACAGATAAGCGCTTTCAAACGACCAAACTCTTTACCTTTATTATTAGTACCTATACAATGTGTTTCAGAGGGGTGTGACTAAATTTGGGGGTGTGGTACAGGCCATCAAACTGAACAACTTTTTCCCGGGGACTAACATTTTTCCGTTCTTATCCGGATAATTTCATTCATGATAATTAAAAAAAAATATGTATATTACTTACTTATTAAAATTTAGTTCATGCACATACATGGTGCCGGTTGTCACAGGAGATGAAAGTTTGTATAGATGTTTATCATTTATGTTTATGTATTGTGAAGAGTGCACGGCATGTCACAAAATGAAAACGCGAATGTGTCGCCGATATAATGATTCGCTGTCAGTGACCACCACACAAGAACGCTTTTGTGAGCTGTGACATTTTTGTTATCGCTCTGCTAAACTATGAACCCGGATTTTTGGACTATTTTCCCAGAGTTTCATATACCTATCCTACATGTTTTTCGGATATGTTGCTATTTGCATGCAGTTTTGTGTTAGAAAGTTTTTTAGTTTGATGGAAATGATTTTGTTGTCCCATAAAAAATAGTTGCAAGCGCAGTTGAGGAACTAGGAGTCTATTTGGAGCTCAACTACCAACGCAACGGCTAAAAAGCAGCTACAGTTTATTATGTAAAATCGACAGCGTCTCTACCCGGTCGACGCCCATTGCAAACTATGGCTGGATAACTTTTCCCTTCCTACTCACTATCTATCACCAAACGAGCATCTTTCTGCAGAGTGTAACACTATCGTCTCCAAACCCAAGTGGAAAGGTGGAAGTCGAAACTCGTAAAGTGGGGTTGCCTCGACTGGATGGAACGCAGTGGAAATGGCGAACTTTTGGGCTAACAAAATTTGAATAACTGTCGTGCCAAGGACACATGAAAAAGACTAAAAAATACAGTACCTACTTACCTACCTATGTCTTATATTTAGCGTGAATACTGACAATCATTGTTTTTTTTTACGTGTATCGAAAATAACGAATTCCATTGAATTTTAACTCCGAATAAATTAATGTGCTAAAATATAATTTAAAAAATGGTTTCTGACGATCCGTTTCTGACCAACATTATAAATAAGTATATTAAGCTTCTATCTGCCTTTTAATACTTATAATTGAATAACTTTTTAGCTTCGTATAAAGGCGCCGCTCCACAGAAGGCCACAACCAAGCTACGCTTGTGTACTTAGTTTCGTTTTGTATAAAAATTAAGGCGGGACCGTCCACTGCAACTCTCATAGTAGTTAGATAGGAAATGCTAATCTCATCAAGCTTTAAATAATAATAATTTGATCCAGCCTGTCCCATCTTGCTGTCCTCTCCCCAACGACGCCCTAAACCGAGGTTCGTACCCACAGGGGGTGCCTTTAGCGATTTTTTTTTTTTTATGAATGGCATCTCGTAGTTGACCTTGAGAGGTCGTAACTACTTAACCGGACTATGTGCCCTTAGCGAGCAGTCGCTTAGTAATATATATTAGATATTCGTCCCTGGCTGGAGGCTTTGAGTTTACTTAAGGCAACCACAGGATAGTTCGGTTAAGTAGTCTCGAGGTCAACTACGAGATGCCATATAAAAACAAAAACAAAATGTCCACTGCAACACACGCCACGCACGAATGCGTGGCTGGCAAACAAATTAACCGCACAGCTAACGTGGCAAACCTCTCCGTGCACATTCACATCCTACGTACACTGCTACAGTCCGTTCGCAGTTACTTTCTCTCTGACAGAAGCAACCTTAAAGTAACGAGAATAAAGACCACAATGATTTTGACAGATTTGTTAGTGGCAGCGACCCAACAGCAACCTTATTTGAATGAGAATAAAGATTACTGTGATTTGGACAGTGATGCCAAATCAGAGGTAAAATAATTGTGAAAGGACGGTACATGGACCTGTTGGTGTTCGATTGACGATGACCGTAGGCCGTTGTTGGGAAAAATTTGAGCAATTATTGTTTTGTGAAATGTATTTTGGGTCACAAGAAAGCCGTCATCGCCGCTGCAGGCCTAGGAAACGCTGGCGTAACGAATTAGATGCATTTACAGGAGATTGGTCGGAGAGGACCACCCACAAAGAACAAATAGAAGCTGTGGGGAGACATTTGCTAAGCAGTGGGATAACACAGATTTCTTCTTCTTCTTCGTGTCGCTGACACGACTCTATTTAAAATGTTGTTTTCCCAAAACTTTGCCACTTCCACGGGCGTCAGCCGGGTTTCTCGACAGAGATGCTGTCGATTTTAAGAAGCTGTGTCTGCTTTTTAGCCGTTGCGTTGGCAGATATGCGCCAGATAGTGGGTGTCTGGTATCAGATGCCTTTTGACACAGATAGAGGAAAGTATTAAAACAAAAAGTCGCTGTAAGTTCCGATATTCACCATGTGCCCAAAGAAACTTATAGCACTATATCCGTGGACGGTCGACTCATTAAGGGTCGATGATTCATTCCTTGTTTATTAATTTATTCTGCCGAACCCATGTCGATATTTTCATGAAAAGTGGCTATCTTCTCGGCTTTACAAGTAATCAAAATAAAACAATAATTAATTGAATCTGTGGTTCACTCAGATTATATAATACAATATGATATTTACATTATATAAGCTAACGTTTAAAATGATAATACATAATATGTAAATGTGACAAAATAAGCAAAAGAAGCATAGGGCATCAAAAAATTCGTCCGCATTGTTGTCAACAGGAACAGTGCCCAAAAGGCTGGCAGCATTGTCACGTTAATATTTCTGATGAGTAAAAGTACGTGTTTAGTTATTTTTGGATCAGCAAAACAAACACATTGTTTTCTTTAAATTTTAAAACAGTTTATACTTTTGAAAATATAGTTCTAAGTAGAAGTCAGCCAAGAAGAAAAAATGTCAGGGCTTGTTACTGGACTCCTGTTTAGGATCAGACTAATTACAGACAGAAGGATAAGAAGAGCGCCCTGGGTTTCAGCCAGCTAGCTAGCCAGCCAGCTCTGTGAGAGGGACAGGGCCATAATTCACCACGTGTGTACTGCGGGTTGGTGGATATCACTTGTATTCGAATCATTCTTTCTAGGATATACTGGTTTCCTCACCATGTTTTCCTCCACCGTTTTGAGAGCAGTGGTGATGAAGTGAAGTGAAGACCAGCTCGTAACTCAGGGCCGATACGAGTATCACTAAGCCACCATTAAATAAAGAGAGATATTTCAAATGATAAATGATTTTATTTTGTAAGTAGGTTTGTACAAATACTTTTACACGTGAATCATATTTTAAATGGTAAATAAATAAAACTAGATGAGGTCGGCGTTTCCTATCTTACTAGTCTGAGAAGCAAGGCCGAAATAAACTCAGAGGTCACAGTCTCTTTTAAAGTCCAGACATAATTTTGGTCAGATCATATGAAGACCATGTAGATCTATGTTTGAGATGTTTGGTTTGATGTTGAGGTTTTTTTGAGGAAAGAACCACACAGATTGAGAGGACCTGTCCAGTCAGTGCACGCATTTGTCAGAAATCGTGCAGCTCAACTCAAAACTTAAGGAGCTCGACGATTCGACGAACAATACCAAAGAAAGGGCATTTGGGTAAGCCACATTAATTACTCAAACTGCCAGACCATGACAAAAACTAACAGCTAACTAACTTTCACTTAGTTCCTCACGAATATAATAAACAATAATATAATACAATAATAATATTTTTTTATTTTTGTCACCACAATATCCTTATAAAATAATAACAAAAAAAAACAATATTGTCCAGTCATGGGCTTGAAGAAAAATATTGTGGGAGACTGGTGCCTAAGCTAAGCCGAAGCCTGTATTTCAGGCCACCAGGTCTCCGCCCCAAAAATACAATTTTATTATGGTTTCCCGTATACTAAAACTAGACAATGTTTACAATTTTATTTATAGGAAGGAGTTCGTAACATAACTCGAAATGCTCCAAAAGCCTGATCTCATACAAATTAGATTTGGACTGCGAAATTCCCAAATCCAATCGTAGAAACCTCTGATACTATATTTTGACTAGACCATACGTTCTCTCTATACACATAATCGTGTTAGATAACTGTACGTAGGTACTTACTTGGCCTAATGCAATGTGTCGTCTGAAAGCAATTTGCTACACCGCATGCGGTCTTTCTTTCATTACTGGCGCCCATCTGGGTCCTTAGGAAAGTTCCGGAATTTTCAGCAGACAAATTACATCTTTTATCAGCTAGCTTTTAAGTTCAATTTTGTCTGGCCCTTTTTGGGAGTTGAGACGTTTGTCCATTGAGATGAAGACGGTTAGTTCAGGAAGGGTCTGCTGTTTTTAAAGTGAATTATTTTAAAGGAATATATAATAGGGACGTAGGGAGTTCGGAAATATATGATTTTGACGCTCGAGTTAATATTTTAGGCAGTACTTTAGGGTTGTTTAGTAGGCTTTCCGTGTATTAGGTTGAAGGGATCGTAAAAATCTGTATGTACGTGCATTTTATACGTTTTTTTATTTCATGGGGTGAACGGGGATTCAATAAAAACGTTCTGATAATGTTAACTTTACTCCGAGAGATGTTTTATTTTTGTTTTATTTTTTGTGAGAGTAAGCTTTTGATGGAGTGTAGGGGAGTAACTGACAACATACCGCTCTTCTCTTTCATAACTTGGCTTGATACGGAACATCATTAATTTGAATATCAATTGGCAATCATATCATTTGGTTTTAATAGGTTTTTATATTTTGTTTATCCTTTTGATAGATTGTATTACATTTTAAAAATGTGATTTTTGAGAACCAGTAAGGTAATCATATCTCGGCAGTGTGAAAAAGCTTGTATTTGGGAAGTTATAGACTTGTATACTGAAATATCCGTAGGAGAACCAAGGTAAGCGACATAGCCCGAAGACCGGGAGACGTAGCGTTGGAAGGCCTCCCACAAGGTGGACCGACGACTTTGTGAAGGCCGCAAGAACCCGTTGGATGCGGGAAGCACAGAACCGGTCGAAGTGGAGGTGCTTAGGGGAAGCCTATGTCCAGCTGTGGACGTCTTTCGGCTGAAATGACGGTAATAGAATAGAATAGAAAACTTATTTCAGACCGGAGTCCATAGGGCTATTAACAATTTTACTTAACTTCTAGTGTTAGTAGGTTATAGACACAGATGTACATACAATTAAAACTCAGCGTGGAGCTGCATCCACCTCCGCAACATCGGGGAATCCCACCGATCTGCGAATACACTGAGAATACTGTTGGTGCCGTCGCGAACACACGTCATCAGGGATGCGCATCTACTCTTAATGGCGGCAAAATCATTAATATTATTATCCGCAAACATCCCTGACACACTACAACGCCACGGCATGGCAGCCGCAACAATACTCTCAGTGCATTATTATATTGAACGCGTAGGTCGCTGTATCCCCGCTAAGTGAAGTTGACCCACAGGCTGCACGTGTAGAAGGACTAAATGATGATACTGATACCAGTCTATAACTTCCAAAATGATAATTTCAACGCAGCGGGATTTAGAATTATATACTGAATCCATGGTTTCAGTTTGTATTAGTTTGTCATAAAAATATGTATTTGTTGTTGTTAATATGTTTTTGTTTATTTGTTGTCATATCAATATGTATTTTTCTGTGTGGACATAAATAATAAAATAAATAAATAAAAATTTATTCCACGTTTTGGTTCCCCAAAATCCATTTCCAATTCGAAGCTGTTAAACCAACAACAATAACTTCCCTAACTACACGTTTTCCGCTATTATTACCATATATAATATCCCATCATCACATCAAACATCTTGTTTTATAATAACCCCCATACGCGACACGCTTGCCACCTTGTTTTAATTAACGCAGCCTGATTGACATAGATTGAATTAGACGCTTTCAGCGCTTTAATGATCCTCGACGATGTATATTTAAATAAAATATATTGGGTTTTGCTGTGGCGTCGCTCGATTATATTATTTTGTTTTGGTTTTAGGTTTAGAAATATGTTCAATCAACTCAGGCTATCGCAGTCCACTGCTGGACATAGGCCTCTCTCTGGCTGCGCTACAACACCCTGTCATTGGCCTTCCGCATCCAGTTGGCCTCTGCCACCTTCTTTAGTTCGTCCGTCCATCTAGCTGGGGGGCGTCCCATACTACGCTTGCCGATACGCGGTCTCCACTCCAGGACTCGTCTGCTCCACCGGCCTTCGATCCTTTGACAAACATGGCCAGCCCACTGCCACTTCAGTTATAAATATGTTGGGTTGACGATATCGTCGAAGTCGCAGGAAACACTTGGATGGAAGGCGCACAAAACTGGGAAGTATGGCAGATGAAGGGGGAGGTCTGAGGCCTGTTATCAGCAGTGGGTGAGTCCGGGCTGAAATGATGATGATGATGATGAAATATGATTTGACGGCACGGTTGGCGCAGTGGTTAAGCGATTGACTGCTGCGCTGCATCTCGCGGGTTCGATTCGCGCACGGAACAAATATTTGTATGACCTACAAGTAGTTGTTCCGGGTCTGGCTGTTTGTGTATGTGAGTTTAAATGTTTGTAAACGCACCCACGATACAGGAGAAATTCCTAGTGTGGGGCAACGATTTTATTTAAAAAAAAAAATATATATATATATTCATGGGCTTACCTTAACTCCATTAGGTTAACCGTTTTTTGCCAACTATCTTAGAACGTACATATTCCAGATTACGTAAAAGTTAACTTTAAAATGCGTAATAAAATCCTACTGATATTATAAACGTGAAAGTTTGTAAGGAAAGATGGATGGATGGATATTTGTTACTCTTTCACGCAAAAACCACTAAACGGATTTGGATGAAAATTGGCACACATGTGGTTTATAACTTAACATATAGGATATTTTTTATTCCGATATTCCCACGGGACCGAAACTTATGCGGGTGAAACCGCGGGGCGCAGCTGGTAAATATAAAATATAAACTGCCTTATTAAATTATCTTATTTAAGGCTTTTTACAGACATTATACGCGTCAATCTATTTCGTGTTGCTGCAATCACTAGTTCCGTCTGTCAAAGAACGGTTTATCTAATGGACAGGGTATGGTAATTTTACTGGTCTTTGCTGTCGGAAAAGTAATGCTGGTGTCTGGGGCATGTTTTTCAAGTCATGAGAATGCATTCGATTTACTATGTCGACATCATTTTGTTTTTAAATCCTTTATCTTTCTCTAATATCTAGGTCATATCAGACAATGTCAAAGCGAGCGTCAAGATCTGCCTCTTCAGGGTAGCGGGATCGTCCAAAAGGGTTACCGCTGCCCTGGAACATAAAGGGCTAAGGAAGGAACACGGGTGGGTTTTAGTCAGTAAAAGTCTGACACTCCCTTCTGCTCCACCCAGAGCGGGAGGGGTCATTTGATGAATTCCCATCCTCAAAAAAAAAAAAAAAGATCTGCCTCTTTCTGTGATCACCATTGAGTTGATCTGCTGATTAACCAGCATCCCAATTGCGTATCACACTTTCAATCACAATCCAATGGTTTCGAAGGAAATTCCTAATCTATTGCTTCATAGGTTTGAAAAATACGTCTACTCAACTACGTAAACAACGCAATGAACGACGAACGTGGCTGTGCTGTGAGAATGAAAGACATTGCGATCAATTGTCATTTCATTTGTATTAAGCAACTACATTCCTTTGATAGTTATTTATTGGCTAAGAAATAACAGCCACACGGTTCGATCGATTAGGTAAACCTACGCTTGACGTACCAAGACCCCTCCGTGCCTCGGAAAGCACGTTAAGCCGTTGGTCCCGGCTGTCATTCGTGGTTCTTTGACAGTCGTTACGAGCCGCCAGAAGCCCTAGAGTCTGACAACCAGTCTTACCAAGCGGTTACCAAGGGGTTATTATTACCCAATAAATGGGTTCTGGAGGTCAGATAGGCAGCCGCTCCTTGTAAAATACTAGTATACAGCTGCATCCAGTTACACTGGAAGCCAACCGCAACATATTTGGGAAAAGGCTAGGCATATGATGAGTCCTTTGATAGTTGTTTTACCTCTGACAGCATCAACCCAATAGCAACTGTATAGTAACGAGAATAAAGATCACTGTGACTTTGACAGGCTTGTGAGTGCCAGCAACCCAACCGCAACCTTATTTCAACGAAAATAAAGGTCACTTTCACATAAATGTGAAAGGACTATATCCCACTGGACTTCTATAATGGCTGACATAAATTATTCTGTCAATGTCACCTCTGGTTCAAAAAAGATGATATAATATTATTATATTTTATTCCTAGCTTAGTGTCATTAGGGATTCATATTTAGATCAAAAGGCCAAGAGAACATCTTGATCCTTTTGATCTAAATATGAATCCCTAGATGAATAAAAGATAGAAAAATAATAGTCCTTAATGCCACACAAAAATAGCTAAAAATACAAACAAAATTAAAGCTAAGGTACATACAACTATCATTGCTTCATAGCGATATCTACCAGACGACCTCTGTATGAATACAATGTCCTCTAACAAATTGATATATTTTTTGGTAAAAAAATTATGTGACACAGTTTCGTTATCATTGCGAATTATCTAGTACTCGTAGGGCTAAATAATAACAACCGCACAGGTCGACCGATTATTCATATTCATATTCGTTTATTTGCATTCTACAAGGTATACAGATGTTCACAAAAGGCTTATAGCTAAGAGCCATTGTAGACCCTGTCAGGGCATAGCAATATTATACTTATAAATATTTATTAAAAATCTAAATCGTAGAAACAAAAATAAAATTGTACATGAAAACTAAAAAATTACGCTCACATAAAAAATTTAATAACACGAACATAAATAAATCTACGATTATTATGAGGGTAAGTAGGTAGCTATTTTACTCTCATAATACTCGTAGATTTATTTATGTTTTATTAGATTAAGTTACGCTTGCCGCGGTTGGTCTGTGGATTGGTGACCATCTTTACATACCGAGACCCCTCCGTGCTTCGGAAAGCATGTTAAGCCGTTGGTCCCGGCTGTCATTCGTGGATCGTTGGCAGTCATTAAGGGTAGTCTGAAGCCCGAAAGTCTGACAACCAGTCTTACCAAGAGGTATCGTATTACACAGTAACTGGGTTGTGGAGGTCAGAGAGGCAGCTGCTCCAATTAAAATACTGGTATTCAGCTGCATCCGGTTAGACTGGAAGCCGACCACACCATAGTTGGGAAAACGCGAGGCAGATGATGATCTAGTAGGGCTCTGATTTCATCTGCGTATATTTATTAAATACTAACAGGGAAGCTGATTTTGAATGCCGTAATTATACAAGGTTATTTGTAAAACACCAGCAACCTCTTAAGACGTCATTGTACTTATCATTATGAACAACTTTTACTATGGGACCAAAACTGAAATCGCAAAAAAAAATCAGCTGTTCCCTACACTTGTGTTCGCATAACTCGTCAAAATATAGGGAGCAGCGGATTTTTCTTTCGCGATTTCAGGTTTGGTCCTATGGTAAAAGTTGTTTATAATGATGAGTACAATGACCTCTTAAGAGGTTGTTGGTGTTTTACAAATAACCCTATAGAAACAATTAAAAAGTCAATGTGTCTCACGTGGATCTACATTCCGGCCATACGAATGGTTAAAACCAATATTCGTATAATCCTTTCTTTACTAACACCAATAAAATATAAACGTTTATTTGTTACGATATATGCTTGCTACCCTTGCCAATATATGTATTTTAACTTCATTGTAGAGTAAATGCAAACCTCTTTTTAAACATCATAATATCACGCCTTGTTTACCCGAAGAGTTCGGCCGAGGTGTACCTAATAGTACACTCGCAATTCGAAAGTTACGTTTAATTTCCATGTAATAGGGGGCCAGCCTATTGCTATCGACTGGGCACAAATCTAAACCCCGACCGCCCGACCTGGGAATCGAACCCATAATCTCAAGCCCAGCAGTAGTGCTTACGGCTAGTAGAGCAATGAGGCAGTCACACAGTAGTAGAGAGACAGTATACGAACTACTTATAAGACAATAGCGCCGATTCCCTTGTTCACAAACTAATCTAAATTTAAGTTTAGTGCATCTTTTTCTTTCTATTTCATTAAGAAAATGACAGAAGATAAATATTAGTTTAGTCTTTAGACTTTATGTAAATATTAATAATATAAATTGGTAAAATATTTACATAAAGTCTTAGAAATAACTTACAAAGGTATAATAATGTTAGATGCCTGTATTAGGATAAACCTGTATCACAGGCGGCATGAGCGTACTTTATGGTAATTGTAGGACAATAAAATTCTTAACAATATTTAACATTAGAAGTCTTGATATAATGACAAAAATTTATTAATTCATTATTTTATACCTAGTTTACTTAATACTATTTACCTTAAAGATCAAAATAACAAAAAGTCTTATATACGTAATTATTTAGTTTGCGTAAAATAGTTTCTTGCATTTATATCCTAGATAAACACAATGTTGCACAAAATTAAATCACGTTCGAGGCAATGTGTTTATTCGAGTTTTGCTGCGCGCAACTAATTTGCTTAAACATCAAAAAAATCGAGTGTTTGTAGGCCAATGCAGTGTTTAGCTGAGTCAGTAGCAGGCAATTAATCACGGAAGTCTGGCCTTAAGCATGCCGCTCAAGGCGCCCTTGTAGTCGATAGAGGTGATGTACCTGTATTTCGCTATTTTCCTAGCAGGGCACTCAGCATCTCCCGTTTTGTAGTTATTGGGCTTTTTAAAACGTGAGCATGTCGCCCATTTCGGTGTGTCAACTTTCTTCGCGCACTCTGACATCGGGTGCCCTTCTTCACCGCAGTGACCACAAGTAGATTTCAGCTCTCTATCCAGAGATTCATTTGTGTAGATCATCATCATCATCTGCCTAGCCTTTTCCCAACTATGTTGGGGTTGGCTTCCAGTCTAACCGGATGCAGCTGAATACCAGTATTTTACATGGAGCGACTGCCTATCGGACCTCCACAACCCAGTTACTGGGTAATACGATACCCCTTGGTAAGACTGGTTGTCAGACTTTCGGGCTTCTGACTAACCGTAACGACTGTCAAAGATCCACGAATGACAGCCGGGACCAACGGCTTAACGTGCTTTCCGAGGCACGGAGGGGTCTCGGTATGTAAAGATGGTCACCCATCCACAGACCAACCGCGGCAAGCGAAGCTTAACCTGAAAGGTCGACCTGTGCGGCTGTTATTATTTAGCCACGGGCCCCTCAAATAAATCGTATCGTAGATAAACAAGTAAATTAAATAACTTGATGTGATTGATTTTAACTATTAAAATTTTCAAACTAAATAAATAAGAGAATTTAAATCTCGCGACAAGCTTTTACATCATATAAATTGCATAATGACGTTATAAGTTGATAGTAAAAGTTTTAAAGTAAATGTTTATTTTTTTCCTTTTAGCGCATTTAAATAAAAGCTTGTTTGTTTAAAAAGGTTTTTTTAGAACATACAAACACACCAATCCCAATCCAATCTACGTCATAGTCACCTTAATTATCGCTAAATTCGCTATTCATGACGTTACCGTGTCGTGCTGTGAGTTACAGTGTACGTCATTGATTGCTGAGTTCGTGCGGTGTTGCCAATTAGTCCTTTTCAATCAGCGCCTGTGTGAGGTTTATTTAGCCTTTTTTAAAGGTTAATTACTGTTAGTGTCGGGTTGTACCTAAACATTGATGATCGGGATATGTGTAGTTTGGAGGATTTTTCTTTTATGGTGTTTTTGTTGGACGTAGTGTAGGAATAAGCCTATTTTTTTCACATAAAATGTGCTGTTTTATCTAAGAGAGAAGTAGTTAATCTAGTGTTGAGAGGTAATTATGAAATCATAATTAGAAGACATATTTAGACACTAACTTATGCGCGCGGCTGCGCCTGCGTGGAGGTTGAATATTATCTCACGGAAACGTACTACCGAGATTAAAAGTATATCCAGGTCATGGTTTACCTTTATGGTTACCGTTTTAGCGTGAAAGTGTAACAAACAAACAAACTTCCTTTTGCATTTATAATATTAGTTAGGGCTACAGCTCAAAAGCTGTATGTGAATTTCGGATGCATTAGACCAAAGACTCCACCAATATACTCGTATATATATCGGAAATTCCGGCTCCTACGTCGGCGGCCATGCGTTAAAAAGGTTCAATAGATTTAATTTATCGTTTCCCTACAAAAATAAACACAACAAAAAAGCCCATGGAAAAAATACCCCTTTACACAAAAAAGGCAAGACAGACAATGTTTTTAACATCACCCAAAACATTTAAGGTTCCCATAATCGTGCACATACTAAGCGCAAAATATCGAATTTCAATTTTCGTCCCGAAGCCCATGTTTCGTAGCGAATCCCATACAAAAACCCTTTTTAGTGCGGGCACAATGGATTCGTGACAAGGAATTATCGGGTAGAGCTTGACGACCCGAATACTACAGTAGAATGAGTTCAACCGAGATTTTCCCTATGTATGTAGTTTCGAAATGTTTTCGGTACTTTTCAAATGCCTATTCGAAGTTTTTTCGGGATTGGTTGCTGGATGCGGAATCTATAGGAGGGTCGGTTTCGTATACTATAGATAGAGTATGTCGAAGAAGGTTAATTACGGGGTAATTGCGTAACACATTAACAGTAGAAAAGATTTTCATTTTGACAGTTCAACAACATTCATTGCGTTATTTACGTTGTTGAGCATCCAAATTTTTCGAACATACAAAGCAATGGATTAGCAATATTCTTCAAAATGATTCAGATTGTGATTGATAGTGTGTTACGTAGTTGGGGTGCTGCTCAGATGCCGTAAAATAGCAGTCACAGACAGTCTGCTGTGCAGGGCCTCCATAGAGGACGACGAGACAGGAGCTCATGTGCTGCCCGGTTGTCACCTACTCGGCAAAGTACTTCGATTACCCTGGTACCCTCCGTGAGATTGTCAGTAACACCAAGGCGTTGCTGGCCTTCCTTGAGGAGCTGTGGTGGATTGAATAATTGATTTTCCCATCCTTACCCAAAAAACGCGCATCAATGTGGAATTGTAGTAGCATATGGCGTAAAATATCACATGTACTAACGAAATGTATGATTTCTTTGAGCTGGTCGTAAGGATGATAAAGAAATTCCACGAAATTTTTATTCGTCCCTTTAACCCTTGACCTGCAGTATAATCAGTCTATAATATTCCCACAGCTGGGACACAAGCCTCCTCTATTTGTGAAGGAATGGGCTGTAGTCTACCACGCAGGCCCAATGCGAGTTGGTAGACGTCACATGTCTTCGAATTTTTGGTTCTAGGACATGCCGGTTTCCACACGATGTTTTCCTTGACCATTTTGAGAGTATATAGCAGTCCACTGCTGGACATAGGCCTCTCTTATTGCATGCCATTCAACTCGATTTTCGGCAACTCTCATCCAGCTGCTACCAGCCATCCTGCGAAGATCGTCGCTCCACCTAGCCTGAGGGCGCGTCTTGTCCCGCGTTTTAAGAGTGATGGACGGTGATGAAATGATCTACACAAAGTAAAACGCCTGCCTGGGTTCAAACCTATGACCTACAACTTGTAAGTCGGGGGCGTTACTTCTGGGCGACCATTGCTCCCACCAACAGAAATTTCGTTCAATTTTCATACAACATGCCAAAATTCCCTGGGGCTACTTGATTTTTGTTCCAGACCCTAAAATTCATATTAAATACATTAATTCAACGTAACACTAGAGGGTTCCATTCATAAACTCTCCTTTCTAACAATGGACACTGCGAAAATATATATTAAAATGTACCCTTTACTTATATTTGCAGAAACAAAAGGCACACAAACACACACACACACGAATAGATGAACACACACATTAATTTCTGAAAAAGGTACAGTCATAAACAAAAGAGGAATAAACTAAGCTTTCGACAAACAGGAAAAATAGTCCCGCAGAATGTAGCCGAACAAAATCAGAGTTCGTTGAGTTTTTCCATTACAAGTTCCGCACGCAACCGTAGGATTACATTGCAATATTCTATTTTTTCGACTCTCTTTTATTTCGGTTTTAGTGGATATTATTTGCGATTATACATACTAGACTATTTATGTGTGTTCTAGGAATTTTGTGGTTTCGTTCGATGTTTAATCTATGTATTTATTAGCTACTGGTCTTGTTACTTTTTTCTGATTTGAACATTATTTCATTGTTGTTGTCTGTTGATGGTTAATTATAAATTATGACAGACTATAGACAAACTGTGGGCCCAAATTACACAGAACTGGTGCCCTGAGACAGTGAGGCGGGTTGTGGCAGGCCACGTAGGAGATGGCGGGACGAGCTGGATAGGTTTCGTCAAACCTGGAAGGAGCACGCGCGGGCTCGCGATATATGCAAGGAGTGGAAGGAGGCATTTGCCCAGGAGTGGGACAGCTTAGGCTACTCAAAAAAAAAAAGTATATATTGATCCCAAGTGCTCTTAATCACGTCTACCACTATCCTGCATCTATTCTGCCTGCGTCTATTCTGTAAAAATCTCACCGTGAAAACTAAATCATTCCACCCTGATGCTTGGAACTTTGACTGACTATTGACAGGTCACTTCAAACTCACTTCACCTAAGTTCTCACGGTGTGAATTTACGGAATACTCGTAGATCGGCTGATTGACGATTGCACAACCATAAGCATATAATTATGCTTTGGAACGTTTTAGGCCAAAGCTCAAAATAACTGGCTTTTACAACGTTTTCAAATTACAGTGTTAACAGGTTTGGGAGGGCTGTGTAGGCCTGTCAACAAGGACTAACGAAACATAAAACTGTCTATAAATCTACAGTCTACAAGACAAGGCCTACAACGTTCTTACATTTACAATACAAGCTAGTGTGCAAGGTTAAGTAGGTCTATTGTCCGTCCACCGACATAATTCTCGTTCTCATAGAGGCTCTATAAGCCGGCTGAATAGCAACAGCAGCACGGGTCGGTCGAAGTTTAAGCTATACTTGCCGAGGTCAGTCCGTGAATTGGTAACCATACATTACATATTGAGCCCCCTCAGTGCCTCGGTCTCAGCGGTCATTTGTAGATCTATGACAGTCGTTACGGGTAGAAACAAGCCCGAAAGTCCGACAACAAGTCTTAATAAGGGGTGTCGTATTACCCAGTAACTGGGTTGTGAAGGTCAAATAGGCAGCCGTTCAATGTAAAGTACTGGTATTCAGCTGCATTCAGTTAAACTGGAAGACAACCCCAATATGGTTGGGACATGGCTAGGCAGATAATGATAGAAGCTCTTTAAATAACCAACATTTTCAATGAAACTTTGCATGTGCAGGGTGTGGAAATAAAATCATTTAATATTACAGTTTTGTTTCAAATCAAAAATGTTTTGATACCCAGCAAAGGTAGCTTTACATCAACTTTTAATTAACCTGCTCATAGTTATAACTCTACTGCGCTCAAATGTGAGAACTTTGTTTAAATTTTTGATATAATTATTAAAACAGAGTTATATTATTTTATTTGATGTTGAAGCTGCGTCGTGTTTTTGCACCTTTTCACTGCAAGTCTTCAATTTTTTTACTTTAAAGTTAAGCTTTTCTTGTCGCTACACGACAAGTTTTCCTTCGAAGATTTACCATCCTCCCTCCCTTCTTTTTCCGTATATTATTTGTCGTTACGTGGTTCGTAGGACTCCCACAAGGTGAACCGATGGCCTAGTGAAAAAATGCAGGAATCTGCTGGATACACACAGACCCGCGGGATAATTACGTAACAAACTATCAGTAGCAATGACTTTCATTTTAATAGGTCCTCAATAAAACAAGAATCGTTCAAATCGGACTACGATTAGGTTTACGATTTTGATTTACGATACTACTAAGAAGCAAAAACAAATTCACATCCACTGGTGGATCTCCTTTTCTTTCGTCAGTTAATAAAATTACAGTAATTTATCGCATTTTCTATTATTTTGTTAGTTCAACAACATTCATTGCGTTATTTACGATGTTGAGCAGACAAATTTTTCGAACCTGAATGAATCAGATTGAGATTGATTGAATGTAGGTCGAAGTAGCGGTGCTTAGGGGAGGCCAATGTCCAGCAGTAGACGTCTTACAGCTTGAAATGATGATGTGTCATTATAGGCCATCAATGACGTTGACAGTAATATCCTCTTACTGCCAACCTGCTTCTAATAACCATAAATGGTGATCACTGATCAGCAATTTTCCAAACGCGATGATAAAAGGATCTGTCCCATCATTTTAGCGGTCATTGAGAAGATCGTATTTTGTAATGGACACTATAATAATATTAAATGGGTAATAAATAAAGTATAATGATGTTGACAATAATTCTTATATCGATATAATGATTATGGTAATGGCCCGCCTCAAAACATGGGACTGGCGTATTTATTGGCAAAACGTGGTGCATAAACTGCACCCTCATTGCATAACACAGTTTGGAAGGATATTTCTGTTCTATTGCTTCATAGGTTTAATAAATTCGTCTCCTCGGCAACGTAAATAACGCAATGAACATGGCTGAACTAACAAAATAATAGAAAATGCGATAAATTATTGTAATTTTATTAACTGACGAAAGAAAAGGAGGAGGTCCACCAGTGGATGTGAATTTTTTTTTGCTTTTTGTATGACCACGCTTAAATTTTTATACAGTACTCCGATTTGAACGATTCTTGTTTTGTTGAGGAGGGTATGCATCGAAGTCGATCCTATATAAAATTAAATACTTGCATCCACGTCTAAGAGTAGAAAAATTGGGGTTGATAACTTTCCAACTACCAAATTTTTGTGAATTACGCAATACCCGATTCTTTACCACTTTTAACAACAATTCCCATTCAACTGGAACTTTGCTAAGGTTGAAACTGCCTAACTGTCACATAGACAAATAGACCTTGTCGTTTCATAACGTGCAAGTGACTTTGAATCTTAAGGTAATCAAGCAATTACTAGATCGACTATACGATACACTTCCACATGTTCCATGGAGATTTATACAGGCGTAGCGTTATTATATATTTCATCATTTCATAACATAACACGCCTGTATTTCCTGAAGGTTTGGGCAGAGATGTACTGTTGACGCTGATACGTCGGCGTCGGGTGCTTAGTTCCAGGAGCGAATAAATAAAATACATGGAGTGTACAGACGCCAGCAGGTCAAGCTACCCGAAACTGTCAAATTTTCCCAATCAACCTTGAACCTTAATGCTTTAGCGATAAAGTTGAAAATCTATTAAAGAAATTTGACAGATTGTAGTAGCTTGATGTGCTGGCGTCTGTAAAATCTGATGTAATACAAAATACAAGTTTAAAGCGCGCAGTGTCTTCGTCGTGGTAAGAATTTGAGTGACACGCCGCTCGGAGCGGGAGGACCGCGCAAGCGCCCGCGCCGTCCGTGCGCTCCTTCAGCCGCTGCCGACGCCCGATGCCGATGCCGCTGTCCGCGCGACCACTCAGCCACCACGCGCTTCCAACCAGTCGTAGGCATACCATGAATAGACAGTACCTATAATAGTACCCACATTTCGCCTAATACGTTTTAGTCCTTTGTAATAGAGGCGAGCCTTTTGCCATCAACCGGGCACAAACCCAGACTGCTTCTGAGAAATTCCAGGTGGAAAACCCAAGACCAGTCTGCTCGACCCACCAATCGAATCCAGGACTTTGTGCTCAGCCGTAGCGCTTCGAGGACCAAGGACTCGATTGTAAAGACGCAAGCACATCAAGCTACTACAATCTGTCAAATTTCTTTAATAGATTTTCAACTTTATCGCTAAAGCATTAAGGTTCAAGGTTGATTGGGAAAATTTGACAGTTTCGGGTAGGTTGACTTGCTGGCGTCTGTACATTATCGTATCTCTATAACTTTTATCGAGGTATTCCACTTAGAGCACTGATTTTAACAGCACATCCGCGAACTGCACTTAAGCACTTCCACTAACCACACTGAAACAAAATTTCGTAGCGTGCGGTTCAGAGGAAAAGTTTATCAGTATTGTTTTCATTTCCCGAACAGCACCTGCATACAGTTTGTAGTGATGGGACGTATGTATTCTTTGTTCAGGACATCACGGAGATTAAATTCACTCAATCGTTCCATATGATAGTTTTTCAAACAAACGCTATCAATTTAAAATCGGTGAAACTCATACCAAAGGTGCAACGTTTGCTAGTCAGGAGTTTCATATCCGCATCGGAAATTCACTCTGATTGTGTGGGCTCTACTGTCAAAACTTAAACCAAAAAATTGAGCTAACTCGACTTCGTAGTGGCTTTATAAGCTCTCCGTTACGATTGAATTTTTACAATTGAGTATTTTACTTTGGGTATCTATATTATTCCTTGATTTCATTATATATTACATATGTATGTAAAATATATAAAAACAGTAGCCCACCGGTATCGGGAATAGGGTCCAAGCTACCGGCCAGGGTTCCAGAGAGAGGAATCTCCTAACAACGCGGACCGTGTCCAGAAGTACCGCTTTCTGAATCTAGCTCCTCAAGCCCTTGATCTAGCTACCCTTCGAGAGCCTGCTCAGATATTGGTCGAGGCTCTTGGCTATTAATGCATTGGCTGTCACGACTACCGGCACAATGATCGCTAAAACCACATCCCACATGTCGACAACCACGGGAGCCTTCTCGAGCGGTCTCTCAATAATATTTGTATGTCGAGAAAGACATAATCTATACTACTATACAGCAGCAGTTTGTTTGTTTGTTTGAACGCGCTAATCTCTGGAACTACCAGTCGGATTTGAAAGATAAAAAATAAAGATAACATACACTTTGTTATGTACACCATATAAATTACAGATATTATAATTGTAGCTATGTTACAAAGGTGGCACAATGGGCGGTCTCATCGCTAAGAGCGATCTTTAAAAGACAACCTATGAAAAACTTTTTTTGTATTTGATAGCCCAATTCTCGAGGAACGCTAAAAGCTAAGCAAGGCCTTCCTTGGTTTCTTAGTTTTGCACCGAGCCCAGGTTTAACTTGCTCGTAATAGTTCTAGATCTGCAGCAGATGTTACTAGTACAGTCCTTAAATCTGCCTTAATTGATATTGCAATAAACTCAAAAAAAGGTTAACAGAGAAACTGAAAAGCATTGCGTCAAATCCGTACGACATACAACATACTTACGAGTACATAAACTAACGCCTTCTTCCCATGGGGGTAGACAGAAACTAAAGAACGCCCACTACTACGATCCTGACATACTTCTTTTGCTTTGTTTACGTTCATACATCTAGTCATACACGCACGCCGCCGATTGTGAGTACTGCACACCTGAGCTTTCTGTAGACCATCACTATATACTATATTCCAAAAAAAAATAAGGGAACTCCCTCTAAAACGCTTTAAATCAAAACTACACAAAAGGCTTTTTGGTAATTGTTTTTGTAGTGTAAAATACTTTTTTGATAATAAAGTAGCTGATAAATATAAGATATGGCACTGAGGTTTAATTATATTACTTTATATACCTATCTATTATTCTTAAGTGTTCAAATCGATACAAAACCCTAATCCCCCTAACCCAAAACCCAGTCCACGTTAATAGTAGAACGTCTTTTGAAAATAATCCCTGCTCCGCTGTAGGTATGTAGAATTCCTTTAATTAATGTTTCCTACGCTCCTTTCTGCTTAGGTTCATAAGTAGTAGGATAGGATTCAAGGAAAACACGATAGCGTCTGTCTCGACATAAGAATATTAGTGAGAGCTGTAACGGGCAGTCAGGTGGCCTGAAAACTTGACATACATCGAACGTACAAGTATTACTATTTTCCACAATAAAAAAACTAAATTGACTCCCAGTAAAACAAACTGCAAAACTAGCGACGAAAAATCAAATACAAAAACACAGACACGTTAAAACACGAACTAAATCTGCAATAAACCAGACATAAAACTAAATCCAGTTTTTGGATTTCAAAACTATTGGTTCTGATATTGAGACCGGATTTAGTTTTTTTACAACCTACCAGATTGGTTCCATGAAAGTATTTTTTATACGTTCGTTACGCGCTTTTCAGAATTCCAATATAAGGTAGTAAGGTATATTTTTATTTCGTAGCAGCTTCAGGATTTGAGTTCTGAAACAGTGATATCTTTGTGATTGATCCCCGATTTTCCTGCCTTTTTTTCTGGATTCGATGTCATTTCGTTTGACGTTCAATCAACACAATATATGTTATGTGCAATGATGGAGACCCTGTTCTGGGATTTTAAGTGTCATCGTCATCACCTCGATTCATCAAGTTCGAACCCAGGCAGGCACTTCATAATAATATGGTGATAAAAACATTGTGAGGAAGCCGTCATGTCATAGAACCAAAAATTCGAACACATCTACCAACTCGCACTGGCCCCGCGTGGCATCTCTCCATCTCTCGAAGAGAGGAGGCTCCTACATAGGATGTTCCTACTGCTGGGACACCCCAAGAACATTGTAGGCTGATTATGCGGAATTTAAACGACCATCGCTCTATTAATTTATTTTATTTGACCCGGAGCAACTACTTGTTGGCCATACAAATATTTGTTCCGTACAGGAAGCGAACCCGCGACACGCAGCGCAGAGTCAATCGCTTAACCACTGCGCCAACCGTGCCGTCAAGTTACTGAAAACGATTAAAAGTCCAAGTAGAAGTTTTATGGAGCATAAAAATAATAAAAAAATAGTTACACTAGTTAGCCTCGTTTTTCAATCCGCAATTTCTCAGAAGCCGCCCGGAGTTTGTATTTGTGTCCGGTTGAGGGCAATAGGCTCGACCCCTATTACATAGGTCTTTAACAGGGCTTGCCGCGGTTAGTCCGTGGATGGGTGAATATCTTCATATACCCTTAGACCCCTCGGAAAGCACGTTAAGCCGTTGGTCCCGGCTGCCATTCGCGGATCTTTTACAGTATTTACGGGTTGTCAGAAGCCCGAAAGCCCGACAGTAGTCTTACCAAGGGGTATCGTGTTACCCAGTAACTGGGTTGTGGAGGACAGATAGACAGTCGCTCCATGTAAAATACTGGTATTCATCTGCATCAGGTCGGACTGGAAGTCGACCCTAAAATAGTTGGGAAAAGGAAAACGTTAAAAGGAAGGCGAGCAAAAATATTTTTTCCTTGTTTCTTAGATTCGAAAACAGCTCTAGTATTTATTGCATTCAGAGTCACACATCGTTTATTGAGAAGAATGTTTGTTGGATATTTATTCGTTTTCCTATCTAACCGGATGATGCATTATGATATTGCTTTTTAGTTCCGAACTGAAAATGAAAAGGGATTTTATAGGCAGTGGCGTTTTATTTTGCACTAGCGACCCGCCTCTGCTTCGCATAGTTTTTATATCTTGACGAAACATCAAGATTTCTTTGTTATAATAATTATGTAAGTTTCATATTAATGAATTAAACACAAAATACTTACGGAATAAGTTCGATAACTCAACGGATCGAAATCTGTTGCGTAGTTTTAATAAAACAACTCGATCACAGAAGACAGTCACGAACAGCGACTTCAATTTATAACAATGTATAGATGTCAATCGATTTTATTTCAAATAAAAAATCAAAGCAAAACTGTAGACACCTTTTTACAGGCGTATTTTTTTTTTAAATATGACAATAATCGTAAATCTTATCATTCTCTATTTTCGTTAGCTTCATCCAGTAAGACTAGAAGCCGACCCCAAGATAGTTATGACAAGGTTATGCAGATAACATGCTAGTATTTTTTTTTTTACAAAACCAAGAGATAATATTCCCGTCACAGTATTTTAGAAAGACATTCTTATCGTATTCCAAACCAAAATTCTTTTAACGGAGGATTGTCGACGCTGGAGCAAATAATAGAACGGTATTAGAGCGAGAAATATCACATAAAATATTATTCTGTATCGCCCTATGGCCTTACAGTTACAACTGCACTGGAAAAATGTTTGGTACAATTCAGAAGTGTACAGGAAGTTTATTTTTATTTTTCGTGGGCATTTTGTACAGACGCCAGCAGGTCAAGCTACCCGAAACTGTCAAATTTTCCCAATCAAACTTGAACCATAATGCTTTACAGATAAAGTTGAAAATCTATTAAAGAAATTTGACAGATTGTAATAGCTTGATGTGCTGGCGTCTGTACACAAGCTTAGTTTTAGTATACCGCAAACCATTTAATAGAAGAAATAGTCATTGCTATCATCACAATTAAAAACTTTACCAGTTTGGAGTAACATCTTCCTAGTTGTGTCCGGACACGGTTCAGCGACGATTTCCAACTTTATCGCTAAAGCTTTAAGGTTTAAGGTTCATTGGGAAAATTTGACAGTTTTGGGTAGTGTGACCTGCTGGCGTCTGTACCATAAAAAAAATGCTTTTGATTTATTTATTTATTTACTCAGGCCCCAAGTCCCAATAAGTATATAAATCACATAAAAATTCAGTAAAATGATTAAGGAATAATTTTGAATTTTTGACAGTTCTTCGATACAAAATCTGTCAGACGTCAATTTAATTCCACGAACAAAAATTATTTGTCGATTGAAAAATCAGCAATGATAAAAAGGTTTATAGTTTACTAAATAATTCGAGTCTATTAAAAAATACCCTACGCTAACTTTTGCAGTAAAAAAAACTCCTTAATCAGTTAAAAGACTTTGAAAGGTCAAAATAAAATTTTGATATAAATGAAATTACTTTCACAGTAGGTAATTCAAATTGAAATTTTAAGAACTAATAATATGGAAAATTTAATCCGTAAAGATTAAATGAATCTTAACGCTATCAAAACTATTGAAATTGCAAAAGTTACAATGAATGCTTTTTGGGAGTAAAAATATTGGACTGAAAAGTTAGTAAATAAATTCTATTTGAGTGTTTTTTTTTTTTTAAGCAGACGATAAGTTTTGAACAAAGTAACACGCAATTGTTAGAAATGGTGTAGAAAGGTGACAAAACTCATTATTTGATAGTGAAAAAAACGTTGATTTTTAAGGTAAAAATTTTGTTAGACTAAGGTAATTTCAAATTCTTCTTAATATTGAGAATGTATGAAAGAACAAAAGGAAAATAGCACGTCTGTTAAAACATGGAGGTTGAGTGAGTTAAGCATGTATAGCATGTTTATCTCACAAAACGACGCGAGCTTTACTTGTGGTTACCAAGTGTACAAACACGCTGTGAATGAGTGTGCAAGCGCAGGAGCTCTTGATACCATCCGAGACAATGGCGAAGTCGGAAGTGTGTGTGTTTGCGTGTGTCTGTGAATGTGTGCTGACGCTTGTCGTCTTCACGCAGCTATTTAATAGATCTTCAAACGTTTCTTTTATATTTTCTATATAATGTTGGTGAAAATACCAACATTATTTATACATTCTGTACATCCTCTAAAATGTCAGTATTTATTTTCCGAGGGCCAAGTACATAGTACCTACGTGTTATGCAAAAAAAGCTCTTAAAATGGTAATAAAGTTTTACATGAAAAACTTTAGTACCTTTTGGTTAAGTTTTTCCGCCACTTCTTTATCTGTACCTAGATTTTTCATCAAAGGAGGGTTTTTAAAGTATGCTATTATGTATTTAGGGGTTTGTGGCTACGTAAGTAATATCAACCGCACAGGTCGATCGATCAGGTTAAGCTACGCTTGCTTGGTTTGGTCTGTGGATGGGTGATCATCTTTACATACCAAGACCCCTCCATGCCTCAGAAACCACGTTACGCATTGATCCCGGCTGTCATTCGTAGATCTTTGACAGTTGTTATGAGTCGTCAGACGCCCGAAAGTCTGACAACCAGTCTTACCAAGGAGTATAGTATTACCTAGTGACTGGGTTTTAGAGGTCAGATGGAGAGTCGCTCTATGTAAAATACTGGTATTTAGCTGCTCAAACTCAAATCATTTATTTCAAATAAATAAATTACAGGCACTTTTGAATTGTCAAAGGGTCGGACAGTCAGAAAGATGAAGCTAGTGGCCCATTCCAAAGCGTAAGTACCTACCTATGGAAAAGAACGGGCAAGAAACTCCACGGACACTTTTTTAAATCATAAAATTGTTACAAAATATTTGATTACCTACATCATTACTGAACCCGGTTAGACTGGAAGCCGACCCCAAAATAGTTGAAAAAGGCTAGGCAGAAGATGACGTTGAGTGTGAAGATAAACAATACATGCATTCTCTTGCAAACTACTGTGACAATTCACCAATCAGAAGTGCTTCACGATGGCATGCAAACTACTTGCCTTATCTTCACAAGTTACAGCACCCTAATTGCGTAACACACAATCAATCGGAATCGGTTTCATTTTGACAGTTCAACAAAATTCATTGCGTTATTTACGACGTGTTGAGCAGACACATTTTTCGAACTTATGAAGCAATGGATTAGGAATTTCCTTCAAAATGATTCAGCACCCTAATTGCGTAACACACAATCAATAGTAATCTGAATCATTTTGAAGCAAATTGCTAATCCATTGCTTCATAAGTTCGAAAAAATTGTATGCTCAACACGTAAATAACGCAATAAATGTTGTTGAACTGTCAAAACGAAACCGATTCCGACTAATTGTGTGTTACGCAATTAGGGTGCAGATTCCGATTGATCATGTGTTACGCAATTAGGATGCAGGAACGTGTATTAGCGAGTTCATTCATCAATCTCCATCACCCTATCATCAAAATACTCACTCGAAATTGTCACCTCATACATTTTTTACGAGAACTGCAAATGCAATCTGTCCCAAATACGATTAGATTTATATCAACATCCGTCCAACGCTTCTGACAGACGCATATCCACATTACGGATTCGTGTCAGGTAGGAACTCGATACAGAGAATTGAGTTTCACGATGAAACCTTGAGAATAAAATATTTTCGGTCCAGTCCGCCTACCGCCTTTGGGGCAAGCGTTGCAAATTATTGATGTTGTGAATTGAATAATGTTTTGGCTTTATGGAAGGAGTGTTCTTTTTACGTCATGGTTTGAGTTAGGAGATAGAACTGGATTTCTAGTAATATTTAGGTCTGAATTGAAGTCAGTCAAGAACCTGCCAGTTAGAAGAACGATGCGATGCGAATTACCAACGCGTTATTAACGTCTGTTTTAAAAGTATCTGACGTAAAAAAAAATATATGCTTAAAGTGTTTAAGGATCTTATTGCTTATATTATCCCATCCATCCATTAGTGACATCAAAGGGATGGGAACTCCGCCTATATTGGTTGATATCACTTTTTCATATAATCACTATACCTACTTGTAACACAATATAACTTCGGTTTTATTGTATTTTATTAATAGATATATCATGACAGTTTAGTACTACGTTGCCATGACAACTTTTCTTGCAGATTATTGATGGCTAGTCATATCTCAAATTCATATTTTCTACATGATATTTATTCTACGAGTTCACATTATAAACAGCATTAGCCAAGTCCCTTAACTATTTGATAATACCGATGGTATTGTCCATCCGATGTAATTTACAAAGATGTTAAATTAATTTATTTTCACACAAAAGCAATTCGTAAAAGCAATTACAATGTTGCTAGCGGGCTTTTGTAACACTAAATTGTTGTTTATATTCATTGATTCGAAATAAAATCGTCTAATATTTGTTAAATGCTTCAGTTTTTTTACATATTCTACTGATTTATTTGCGTTAATCCTGCTAAAAATTTGCGTAAAATCAATTCTAGCTGAGATCAAATAAAAGCATTAAATGCACACCTATCTTTTATGGTCGTCGGTCGTCAGAAGCCCGACAGTCTGACAACCAGTCTTAACAAGGGGTATCGTATTACCCAGTAGGTCGTGGAGGTCAGATAGGCAGTCGCTTCATGTAAAGCACTGGCATTCAGCTACATCCGGTTAGACAGGAAGCCGACCCCAACATAGTTGGAAAAAGGCTAGGCAGATGATGATGATCTTTTATGGTTGTAACCAATTTCTTTACCATAATAATAATTGATTGGAGAGTTCAGAGCAGTGGTGGCCAAGTGATATCGGCCCCTACTTACCTACCGAGTTGTAGGTCGTAAAGATGGTCAGCTTTTTCCGTCTTCTCTCTCACTACTTTATTTTGCCCTATTTTTCATGTAATTTTCAGAGAGGGAGCTTTCTGCACATCTTGACTCTCCACTCTCATACACGACTAAGCCACCAGCCAATGATCGTTGCTTATAATTTCGCGATATTTAGATTATTCAGTCAGCTAGAAGCAGTGGTATCCCAGTGGTAACGGCCGCGACTTACAAGTTGTAGGTCATGGGTTCGAACGCAGGCAGACGCTTTATTTTGTGTAAATTATTTCATCACCACTGCTCTTAAAACGGCTAAGAATTACATCGTGAGGAAACCGGCATGTCCTAGAACCAAAAATTCGAACACATGTGACATCTACCAACCCGCACTGGGCCCGCGTGGTGGATTATGCTACGACCACTCCCTCTGACCGAAAGGAGGCCTGTGTCCTGAACGTTATAGGCTGATTATGCTATGTCGTTTGTGCTATCGCGACCAACAATATCAAATCTTCATGTCGCAAATCTTCGACAAAAATATTCACAGTAAGACATCAAAAATACACACCCCTTAATAGTCGATACTAGTTTGCATGTTACGTGCACGGGAATTCCGAATGCATTGCACATTCTAGACCGGCTACCTACTGGCTGGCTCGATATAGTCACTCCGGACAACCGGGCTGCTATTGATATGAAAAATGTGATTGTATGTGTGTTCGTATGAGTAATATGCATTCCATCTGCTCTGGGGAAGAATGTTTTTTTTTTATTGCTTAATGGACCTGCTCTAGACTTCGATCACGCCTGATGGAAAGCGATGGATTATGTCTATGATGGAACGAGCGTGCCCAGAAGATGCCGGTTCACTCTAAGTGTTTGACTATTCAAACACTGCAAATGACTATTCATTTCTGTGTTTATTTTCTTGTGTTTCAGAAAAAAAAGGAAATTTATATCTGTGATTCGTTCTAAAATTTATACTAACTCGTGACTCGTCGTCGTGGTTTATCTAAGTTGAATTTATATATTTTTTTACACACAGATGTGATACCGCTTCAAAATCAATTGTGTAGTTTAGAAGATCTAAGCCGTCACACAGATACACATGAAAAGTGACTTTGTTTTACACTATGTATTAGCACCGTCCCGCGGTTTCACCCGCATGAGTTTCGATCCCGTAAGAATCCTATGTGTTAATCCTGGTTATAAACTGGCTGTGTGCGAAAATTCATCCAAATCCGTTTAGTAGTTTTTGCATGAAAGGGTAACAAACATCCATCCATCCATCCTCACAAACTTTCGCGTTTATAATGTTAGTAGGACAGGATAAGTAATAGTTCGTGGGAGTGTTTGCAAATAGGTTTTGCTTAGAAATACGTTGGTAGTGTAAAATGCTGGTAATTTATTATACGGAAATCGTCAACACACAGTGAGTTAGAACAATGAAACTCGACTTCGATCGATCTTCGATTTTTTTTTACTTTTTTCTGATGATGTATTATGTAATTATAGGTTTTTAAAGCTTACTTTAAAAACCAATAATTTTACACTGTAATACATCTGTATTACAGTGTGAAACCCATATGGGCTGTTTTGCGAATGGCGATTCATCTTACAATAAATTATCTGTAATACAAGATAATCCTACTAATATTATAAACGCGAAATTATGTGAGGATGGCCATCCATCCTCACATAATTTCATAATTTCGGTTTTTACGTGAAAGAGTAACAAACATCCATATGTTTGTTACTCTTTCACGTAAAAACCGCTAAACGGATTTGGATGAAATTTGGGCACACAGATAGTCTATAACCAGGATTACACAGATGATACTTTTTATCTCGATATCCCCACGAAATCGAAACCTATGCGGGTGAAATCGCGGGGCGCTGCTAGTAAATACCTTTAACCAATTGCTCCTGCACTCGAACAAAAAAATATCCAAAAACAAAAGAAAATCTGATGGTAAAATGATCCTATCAAAACCCACGGCATCCATCTTGTATTGTTCTACAGACAGTAAAATGAAGAGTTCAGTTCATTGCACCTTCGAACATATTGGTAACCCTTCGATACAGTCAGTCTTTCGAGTTAGTTTACACAAGACTTTCTATTCGTAGGAATATTGGGTTTTATCTCCGTATATCATATTGCGAATATTCTGCAAAGTTTGTTTAGTTACTTTTTTAATTTAGTAGTGGGGGAGTCGATTTCATCTCGCACTGAATGTTATCTATACATATAATAAAATCGTAGGAAAGTCAAAACTGTACATTGAATATTTTTTTAAACGAATACTTGGGGCGTGATCTACAATCGATATCGAAGCCAAAAATATAGTTTTTAGAATTTTTGTCTGTTTGTCTGTATGTATGTCCGGGATAAACTCAAAAAGTACTCCATGGATTTACTTCAAATTTTGCATGAATATTACTAAGAGGTCGGGTCAACATATAGGCTACATATTATCACGCTATCACCTACGGGGGAGGAGCTGTGAATCTTTATTTTTCTCACGCATTCTGTGACAGCGTGTAATCTACCGACGCATATTTAAATGTTGTTTGTGAGTAAGCCATGCTATTATCTAGCTTTACACTATAAAAACTACGCCATTAACTTGGACAGAGAAACATAGTTTAATGAATGTTAGTCGTATAAATACAACTTTAAAGCAGCGCCATCTATGAGATTTCATAAAAATCAAATCAAGTTACATGTTAACACTTTTTGGAAATTAATAATTTAAATTTGATCATGTTGGCGAGGTTAGTAGTTAGTTATTCTTAAAATTCATAGATGGCAATGTGCATTTTCTTCATAAAAGTTGTATCGTATAGTTCATTTTGACAAATTCAAGTTCCAACAAAACCCTCAAAATCTTGAGCAGAGTTGAGGAAAACAATTTTAAAAAATGCGATGTTAAGTAAGTAGTTCATTGATGATGATTATTTCTTCATCAATTTCATGTTGTTAGTACAAAATAAACATTGACTATTAATACTTTTGTTCGCGTTGGGCAAAACCAGGGTTTTTCTTGGATGCTCCTGGTGGAACAGGAAAAACATTTGTTACCACTGGCATACTTGCAGAGGTCAGGATGCAAGGCAAAATTGCTATTGCTGTAGCGTCGTCGGGAATCGCTGCCACACTGCTTCCGGGTGGCCAGACAGCACATGCCATGTTTAAAATTCCCATTGATTTAGAGAGCGCCAAAATGCCTGTTTGTGGTGTGTCAAGTATCAGCGATAAGGGACACGTGCTCAAGGATTGCTCTCTGATCGAATGGGATGAGTGTACGATGGCCAATAGGAAGGCAGTTGAGCCCGTGGACAGAACCCTGCAGGACATTCGCAGGAAAGAACGTTTGATGGGTGGTGTCACAGTTCTGTTCAGTGGTGATTTCCGGCAATCGCTTACCGTGGTGACGCGGGGATCGAGAGCTGACGAGGTGAATACTTCGTTAAAACGATCTTCGTTGTGGTCACGAGTTCGTACGCTGCGTTTGACCATTAATATGAGAGCTCGGCTCGGCGGCAATGCACGTGCTCAAGAATTCTCCGATGTCCTTCTAAGTCTTGGCGAAGGCACTCTACCAGAAGAGAGAGATGGACAAGTGGTGCTTCCAGAGTCTCTCGGTAGAGTGGTATCCAGCTTAGAAGAACTCATTCGCTGTGTGTACGGGGACATCAGTCGTATACCGCACCAGCAGAATTTTTGGTTGTGTGAGCCATTCTCAGCCATTTTGATGCCCAAATATGATCACGCTGCAGCAATTAACGAATGCATTCTCTCGGAAATTGAGGGGAATGAAGTGGTCTACACCTCGATAAACACTGTTGTCGAGCAAGATGACGCCACACATTATCCCGTGGAATTTCTGAACTCCCTGTCAGCAAGTGGACTTCCAGCGCATACCATCAAGCTGAAGGTCGGTGTCCCGATTATGCTTCTTCGGAACCTATCTCCTCCGAAGTTGTGTAACGGGACCCGCCTTAAAGTCATCTCGCTCCACAGACACACCATTGAGGCGGAAATTCTTACGGGTTGTGGCGTCGGCGAGGCGGTATTTATACCACGCATTCCCCTCATACCTCATAACTTCCCGTTCCAGTTCAAGCGCGTACAGTTCCCCGTGAGTGTTTGCTTCGCGATGACCATCAATAAGTCGCAAGGGCAGACACTGAGGGCAGCAGGTATCGACCTCAGGACGAGTTGCTTCTCACACGGGCAACTGTACGTCGCTTGCTCCCGCGTCCTGACTCTCTTTACATTTTGGCTCCTGACAGCATAACTACCAACGTAGTTTATAGGGAAGTGTTGTAAGGTATAATACCTTTGTACGTATTTGTACTCTTTTGTGCCCTGGAATGTATTCCTGCATTATTTTCTATATTTCCTTCAGTCACATCTTATGACTGAACGCAGCAGGATTCCCATATAACTCTCTTCACTTGCTTTGCTTGCAAAAAAAACTTATATTTTAATGCTATTTTAAAAGTGGTTTTCATAAAATGCTATAGCGACACTGGCATCTTAGGTATTTTTGGTGCTGTAGAGCCTTCACGCAGACGACGTCGCGGGCAGCAGCTAGTTAAAATAAATGACGACGCGGTTGGCGCAGTGGCTGAGCGATCGACTGCTGCGCTGCGTGTCGCGGGTTCGATTCCCGCACGGAACAAATATTTGTATCGCCTACAGGTAGTTGTCCGGGTCTGGCTGTTTGTGTATGTTTGTAAACGCACCCACGATACAGGAGTATTCCTAGTGAGGGGAGACGTTTTTAAAAAAAAAAAAAAATAGTTGATTCGCAAGAAAATACAGTAAAAACCTACATTTCTTTGGTCTCCTTTATATGCTTTGCGTAATTAGAATGAAAATAATCATATGCATTACCTTTTCCTCGCTTGGCTTCTAGTCTAACCAGCTGCAGTTAATTATCAGTATTTTACATTGAATCACTGCTCATCTTACCTCCACAATCCAGTTACTGGGTCACCATTACCCCTAGACTAGTTGTCAGTCTTTTGTGCTTCTAAATGTCCGGACATTTAAAAAATGATCGTATCAAATCAAACAGTATTAAAGATTCACAAAAGATATACATAGTCATAAGCGAATGTTTGGAAAATGAACCTGACCTATGATAATCAATGATAATCATGTCTGGAATTTAAAAAAGACTGTGACCTCCGAGTTTGTTTCGGTATTTCTTCTAAGAGAAGCATCGGCCTCAGTTAGTTTGAAAACAAAGGTAATTTATATTCGACGTATAAAACTGTTTTTTCAAAACCTATTTTTCACTTTTATCTACGGTACTTCTAACCTACATACCTATAAGAAACAACATCAAACGCCTCTAAATCGCATGTAAATCGTTGAAGCAGTGCATAAACAGACAACACCCACGTTGAACGCTTACAATCGTCTCAGTACGTTGCTAAAGTATGATATATGGCCTGGGGGGAACGCTGAGACGCGATTCCATTGCTACATATTCTATTTTGGTTTCGGGTTTCAGAGTTTTTGAGTGGAGACCACGAATTGTGAAACGCAGCTTGGATTGTGCTTTAGCTTTGTAGCCGCCGTTTAGAATGAGGTATTATGTACCTATTTATATTATTTTTTGTTTCTTATTGTGTTATTTAAATATCTCATCGTATACTGCACCGGTTGACGTCATCACGTCAACGCCTTTACTGGACTTTAAAAAAGACTGGCTTACGGGATGTGACCTCTGAGTTTCTTCTCAGAGTAGTCAGGTAGGAAAAACCGACCTCATCTAGTTTTTAAAACATGATTGACGTGTAAAAGTGTTTGTGCAAACCTACTTACGAAAAATAAATCATTTATCTTAAGTTGCACCAGAACATCGGTACTCTGATTCAATCCCGTAAGCTAGATGTCCCACTTTCCAGCTAGAAGGTGATAAACGTGGGACACTCAAAGCCAGATCAATGAGCCCCTTAAAAAGTGGCAGGGATTTGATTCGGAAGGCAGAGTACAGGTGTCCTAGTGCAACTCAAGAGAGAGTTATGTAAAGCTATAGGCTAAGTTGATAGTGTTGTTATGTGTATTATGTTAGTGAAAATGTAGGTAGATGTAAGGTCTAAAGACGTCACTGAAATACGAGCAGGTACCTCTGGTATGTATCCGTCGCAGTTTGGGCAGGTGAACCTTAGTTACGTCATTTACGAAGAAGAGGTCTGAAAATAGAATACATCATCGTTGTGTAATGTGCATAACCGTGCGTCAAAATAACTAGACTCACGCAGCTAGCATACATACGTAAACTGTTCATACCAGGGCCCCAATTCTGTATTATTTCCCGCGAAATCTTACCACGCGCAAACCACGTTAATATCGTGTTTTGTTAACGGCAAGGAATCGAAATGTAAACCGTACGGACAACATAATGATATGATGATACCAGTGCAAAAATAAAATTGTATTTGATGGAAAATTATTATTTTTGAAAACTATAAATTAAGTAAACATGGATGAAAACATAACATACCGTAATAATAACCTATTCAGATCAAACTCTTTGCCCGATATTACTGCAGATAATTCGGATCTTTTTGATCAAACCATGGCGAGTTTACCGAATACGTCACTAAACATGAGTCAAACAATATTAGATCTTCAAGAAAAAATTAAGCAATTGTCTAGTGATCTACAAAGCGCCCATCTGGAAATTGAAAACTTAAATTCAGAAAACTTCAGACTGAAAACTGACGTCCAAAAATATATTAAAACGATTAGTGTGTACAAAGAAATAAATGATATTGATATAAATAATTTGACTCCGTGCTCGGAACGTAAACGAAAATCAAATCGAAATAAAGAAACGCCTATAAGAAAAAAGAAGCAAACAATCACACCGATGCAAAATGGAAAATGTGATGGATCAACTGAGTTCACTAGGACAAAAATCACCAAATCTGCAAATATATTGGATTGTAGCTCCACACCAAGCTCTGAATTGAACTCAACGCCTATCCACAATGTCAATCGGGCTGACCTACCAGCTAAAAATTCAGACCAAAATACTTCAACAAATATGTTAGACTGTAGCCCACAAACAAACACAGAATTGAAGCATACTACCAAGAGTACTTTGATAACAATATCCAAACACGCGACAAAACCGGAAGTACGCAAAAAGAAAGTTATTGTCATAGCTGATCAACAGGGGCGCTATACACAAAGAATCCTTCAAAAACTTATAGGCGAAGATTACTCAGTAAGATGTTTCTGGAAACCGGGAGCATGCTTGCAAGAAATCTTGATGACGGAAAAATCAGAAATAAATTTATTAAATAAAGAGGACTACGTAATGGTCTTGGGAGGTGTAAATGATACCAACCCAGTGCTGACTCAATTATGCCTTAGTAACTTTTTAAGCAATACAAGACATACTAATGTTATGGTGTCTGAAGTACTTTTTAACGCCCATTTAAATGAAAAATGTTTAAATTATAGACTTAAATTTATATGTTCTCACTACAATCATTCAACTTACGTAGACATGAATTACTCAACATATATGCCAAAGTATCGCTTTCTACCATTACATATATCTCAATTAATTCTGAAAGAAATACTAAGAAACGTTTATAAACGAAACTATGACAAATATACGAAGGAAAAGCTTAACCCTGACATTGCAACTACTAATTGTTACGACAAATTTACCCAGACAGAACTCAATTGTGACGATAATGAAAATTCTCCCTCAAATAATGACTTTTTTCGTGTATAAACACATAAACATACTACATCAAAACATAAACGGTTTAATCAGTAAGTTAGATGAGCTGACAGTACATTTACACTCGCTAGGTAAAAATAATAACCACAACCCAGTCGACATTCTATGTATAACTGAACATAACATGACAATTGAAGACAGTAAACTACTTAAACTACCAAACTTTGTATTAGGAGACATTTTCACAAGAAATAAAAGACATGGGGGGTCGTGTATATTATTAAAATCAAGCCATAAATTCAAAACTATAGCTGAAACCAAAACCTTCAGTATCAAAGGTATTTTTGAATGTAGTGGTATCGAAATAAGAGACCACAAAATTATAATATTATGTGTTTATAGACCACCTCAGAACAAAAAAGACTGCATGGATTTATTTTTTACTGCATTAACAAATTTACTGAACAAAATATGCTACTCAAATAAAAAAGTTATAATATGTGGTGATTTTAATATTAATAGATTAGAATGTAATAATGTATCGCAACAGTTTGAACAATTACTAGCAAGTTACAACTTAAAATTAAGTATAAATCAACCGACGAGATTAAGCAGCATGACTTGTATTGACAATATAGCCCATAATATAAGAGGGTCCAAATCTAGTGTTCTGGAACTTTCGCTTTCTGATCACACCGCACAAGTGTTACGGTGCCCAGTAAAGGAAAGTTACCTTATTACACACTGGTTTAAAATGAAACGAGAATATTGTGAGAATAATATTATAAAGTTTGCCAATTGTATTAAAAGTCTTAGTTTTACGGAATGCTTCATAGAAAACAACCCTGAAACGGCTTATAATACCTTTCATGATTTGTTTGAGCTATTTTACGACTTGTGCTTTCCTAACATTAAAATTAAAATACCTATTACTAAGAGACCTGTATGGTTAAGTAAAGGTATTAGGTCGTGCTCTAAACGTAAACGTCAATTACTGTGGAAGTACCGTCTAAATTCAAATCCTAAGGATAAAATGTACTTTAAAGAATATTCGAAAAGACTGAGGACAATTATTAAAAAAACCCAAAGATCACAAAATAACTACTTTATAAGCTCATCTACTAATAAAAGCAAAGCGACATGGAAAATTATAAATAACTACAAAACAGTAACACCAAAGGAGAATATTAGCCAAATAAAAGTAGCTGATAAATTAGTAACAACGCCGAAAGAAATAGCTCAAGCATTTAATAATTACTTTATTGACGATATTAAGCCGACGCCAAAGGAGAATAACTCTTTTGTAAACACACTGACATATAATAACTATAATTCAATATTTTTAGGACCCACAAATCCACATGACATTGACCAGTTAATCAAAAAGCTAAATAACACAAACAGTACAGGTTACGATAACATAAATACAAAGATAACACTAGTTTACAAGAAAAAAAACGCAGAGATGAGATACATGTGCCTAAATAGAATTTTTTATGCTGGTTACGAATCTGTGACTTAAAAAAATGTAGCACGTCTAGTTTCAAAAATATTTAATAAAATTGAAATTTACAAAAATACTTCACTTCTATAGAAAATTGTCGACAAAAAAATTAAAAGTGACTTATTTTCGCCTTTTTTTTGTAATCAGACTGCTCAGTTTCCCTTATAATTGACCAGCAATAGTCTGCCAACATGTTTTGGTCCCAGTATCCTTGGTATCTTTCTTCAAACATTTTCAGATCCTGGTGAAAACGTTCACCATGTTCATCACTAAATTGCCCTAGGTTTTCAGGGAAGAAATCTAGGTGCGAGTGAAGAAAATGTATTTTTAAAGACATGTTTACTCCCATTTTTTGGTAATTCTGTAATAATTCAGCAACAATACTTTCGTAGTTAACACTTTTCTTATTTCCGAGGAATTTCTGAACCACTGTTTTAAAAGATATCCAGGCAGCATTTTCAATTTGAGTCAAATGTGACGAAAATGTATCGTCCTTTAACAATTTTCGTATTTGAGGGCCTATGAAGATGCCTTCCTTCAATTTTGCTTCAGAAAGAGCAGGAAAAATAGCTTTTAAGTATGTAAAAGCAGGACCATTCTTGTCAAGGGCTTTAATGAAATTTTTTATCAAACCTAGTTTGATGTGGAGGGGTGGCAAAATAACATTATTCGGATTAATTAACGGATTGTATTTTATATTCTTGGTACCTGGCAAATATTCGTATCTTTTAGGCCATTCCTTCACAACATAATGTTGATCCTTTGCTCTCGAGTCCCAAAGACACAAAAAGCAACAATGCTTAGTGTAACCGCTTTGCATACCTAAGAGTAAGCCTACCACTTTTAAATCGCCACATACTTTCCAGTTATGCTCATGATACTTTATAAGTTTGATTAACGTTGACATCGTTTCGTAAGATTCCTTTGTATTTACAGCGTGGCCAATAGGAATAGACGGTTTGAGATTTCCGTTATGTAGAAGCACAGCTTTCAAACTTGCTTTGGATGAATCAATAAATAAACGCCATTCGTTGGAATCATAGACCTGTTCCATACACACGAATAAGCTATTAATGTCCGAACAGTACACAAATTTATCATGCCGCTGAAAATATTTTGAGAAACGTTCACTTCTGCTGCGATAAATACTGACTCTAGTCTCAGATGCTAACAAATTCCATTGCTGTAATCGTGAACCTAATAACTCTGCTTTGCTCTTTGACAGTTGTAGGTCTCGTACAAGGTCATTCAACCTTGACTGTGTTATAAGTTGTGGTTCCTTGTTGTCAGTCTCGTCTTCATCAGAACTGATCTCCTCTTTGGTGTTTTCAATCTGCAAGTCACTCTGACTTATTAGCCTGCTTTCTTCAGTTACACCAGAAGATGAGCCTGGTGGTGATGGGAATGGAATGCCATCAGTGTGTAAAATAGGCATTGTCACAGAAGAAACTTCAGGATATCGAACCTTACTTTTGTTTTTGCGGTTGAAACCAAATGATTTTGTTAAACAAAAATAGCAATCTGTATGGTGATTTGTTGGCATTCTCCACATCATTGGTACTCCAAACTGCAAATATTTATTTTTGCCTGCTTCCCAGTTGGTTAAAATGCTTTGACAGCTCACACAAACTACATGAGGGACCCATGGTTTGTCCAGGTTTCCAATCGAAAAACCAAAATAATGAAAATAAGCTCTTTTCACTGAGTCCGTGATGTTTCTTCTGTCTTTTGACAACACAATCTTGCCACAAATGTAACAAAAATGGTCTGGATTAGTTTTACAAACCCTCGATGACATTTTAGAACACAAAATTATTATTAAGACACTTTTTAACAAATTATTTCACTTTTTACACAATCCAACTTATGCGCGGGTAGTCGTAAAATGTTTTAATGTTTAACTAAAAAGTTTGACGTGATAGAAATTTATGAATACTAAATTTATTTATGTAGGGTAGTAATGTATCAAAAACAATTAATGTAATCTTTGCGTTCGACAAAAAGTTTTTTTTTGTAAACTAGTGTAATTAAAAGGGTTTCTCATCTTATCGCACCCGTACTTAGCCATATTATCAATCTTTGCCTTGAACAGGGAGTGTTTCCTTCAAAGCTAAAACTTACAATTATAAATCCCCTATTTAAAAAAGAAAACAAAGATGAGATGAAAAATTACAGACCAATTGCTCTAATACCAGTCTTTGCCAAAATCTTTGAGAGAGTTATTTATAATAACTTGTATAGATACTTCGAATATAACAACATATTTGTTAACGAACAATTTGGTTTTAGAAAAGGTAGATCTACAGGTGATGCATTGTTTAATTTTCTAAAGACAGTAATGACAGGGCTGGATAACAAACAACACTTAACCGCGATTTTCATGGACATGTCCAAGGCTTTTGATCACGTCGATCACCAGATACTTATGACTAAGCTTGAGAAATATGGGGTAAGAGGCAATGCACTAAATCTTATAAGATCATACCTAACAAATAGATTTCAAACGACACAAATAACACGGTTAACAAAGAATACAAGGTTTGAACAGACTTTTATTTCAGATCCGAAAATTGTTCAGTATGGAGTGCCCCAAGGAAGCATCCTTGGACCTCTTTTGTTTATAATTTATATAAATGATCTCCCAAAAGTTATAAACCAGCAAATGATATTATTTGCGGACGATAGCACGGCCATTTTTACTGACATTGACAAAAATGAATATGAGACAAATATTAATAAATCATTAGATGCTATTATAACCTGGTTAAATCGAAATAATTTAAAAATTAATCTTGACAAAACAAATTACATGACATTTACAAATAAAAACGCAAAACCAAAAAAACTTCACATAAGTTACAAAGCTGAAACAATAAATGAAGTCGATGTAACAAAATTCTTGGGTATGTACATTGACCGTGGTCTGAACTGGAAATATCATATTGATCACGTTTGCAAAAAATTGAACCAATATTCATACGCCCTGTACATGCTAAGGAAAGTGGTGAATGAGAGTGCACTATTAAACGCATACTATGCATATGTGGGCTCCACTCTGAGATATGGCCTTCTGTTCTGGGGAAACTCCTCTGACAGAGAATATGCCTTTAGAGCCCAAAAAAAATGTTTGAGAAGCATAGCTGGACTCAAACCGACAGACTCGTGCCTAGAAGTGTTCCGGAGGTTAAAAATTTTAACTCTCCCTTCATTATATATTTATGATGCGGCTGTAATGATAAAAGGTGATATTAGTAAATATGAAACACTTAGAAGTGCACGACACAAAAATGAGTTATCGGGTATTAGATGTAGAACTGTTAAATTTAAGTCTAGTATATTTGGAATGGGTGTAAAAATTTATAACAAATTACCAAACCATGTGAAAAGTATTTCAGCGATCAATAGTTTTAAACATAAGTTAAAGGATTTTTTGTTAAACAAAGCGTACTACTCTATAAACGAGTTTTTTAACGACAAAAAATTGGGTTAGCTCTATTTTGTTTTTTCCTTTTTTATAGTGACTATTGAATGTAATGTTATTATGACTTCTTTATTTTTATGCATAATGTGACATTTATAATATTATTAATGTATAACTTGACTAATGAATGCAATGTAATTATGACTTTTTATGTTTATGTAGTAAAATTTGACATGTATAATATTTTTAATGTATAATTTGAATAATTTATAAATTGACTAATGTATAATAACTTTAAATAATGTATAACTTGACTAATTCAAATTAAATTTTACAATAATTTATAACGGCACAATTTTATATTAATGTAAAAAATGAGTAAATCGACTGTAAGAATGTTTTTATTTAACGCAAGTAAACAACAAAGCTTCATAAATATTGTACACCTTATAGGTATGTTACATTGTTACTACAACTATAACTATAACATCTCTATTGACATGTAACAAACAATAAATGATTTGAATTTGAATTTGAATTTGAACATGTATTTTGACTGTTCAAACCACGCCATTGTGTCATAGGGAAATACGTTAATGGCAGATGTAGTCATTAACTAAGGAATTGGCGTGGATTCGAAGTATAGAATCGTTGTAACTGTCGTATATGTAGTTACAATGTCTGAGCGCAGCCATAGCTGCGATTGGATAATAAATGTGCCATTACTGTCAGAATTACATAAGCCCCGCTTTGTTGTCAATTTTAAGTTTTAAAAAAAAGTGTCAGTACGTAAACAACTTCTGAATGAGTATAAAGCCGGGTATTCATTAGGCAACATTTGTTAATAAACACTGTTTATAAACAGTGTTTCACTATGTTTCATCACCTCTAAGAACAGTTTATAAAAAAAGGTGACGAACCATTGTTTCTTAAACATGTTGCCGTGCTCCCCACTTCGAGCGGAGAGCAAGACGAAACATCTAGATTATAAGCAAAAATCAACAGGTGTGGACGTGTGTTGCGCGAGTTTATAAACAGCACAGAGCATCACTACCACCTCGGGCGACATCCTAGCAACAACTGACATGTGTGGACTGCCAAGTTTCAGAAACAGGGTTTACGGTAAACTTGTTAATAAACACGTCATAAACAGTTTCATCAAGCCATTACTTGCCTTGTTTACATACTTATAGTTCGGCCGTCAAGAGCCGCATTTCTGCGACCTGTCAGTGGGACATTTCTAGTAACTATTAAAGATCAAATTCGTGAAACGAGCATTCTTTCGTATGAAACTGAACGCATTCTCGCGTCGACCGCACTGTAACAATATCAATCCTGTGCAGCAATGGAACAGCATCTTAGTATTCTGCAATGCAGTTTTCTTAGCTGCCAGACTTCATAAGCTCGATTTATTCGTACAGCTAACACTTGCAACTAGATGTATTTTTGAATAAGTTCTGTGTCAGTTTTTGGGAAGAATCTATCATTATTAAAGTCGCTCGCTGAAGTTCGTGATACCTTCGTACTTTATTGGGTACAGTCACGAGCACCAATATGTCAACGATTGGCAACTTTTCATTGCGATTTTTTCGTGAAATAACGAATGCAACGTTGAAATAAGACACATTACATAAACCTATGGATTCGAAAATGCTATGTTCGTAACACCATAACATTTCATTCAAAAATAAAGGAGTAAGTACATCGCTTTTGAATAAAGCCGAGTGTATACATGCTTTTGCTCGTGACTGTACTCGCACATTGCATAATCAGCCTATAATATTCCCACTGCTAGGACACAGGCCTCCTCTCGGTGAGAGGGAGAGGGCCATAATCTACCACGCGGGCCCAATGCGAGTTGGTAGATGGCACATGTCTTCAAATTTTTGGTTCTAGGACATGCCGCGTATAATTTATTTTATTTATTGAAAAAAGTACTGTACCAAGAGCGAACTTAATGTCTGGGGAATTTTCTACCAGTTAATTCTAAGGTTACCCAAAGGTGACGCAGAGACAAAACATGGCAGATGCAACAAAGGGATAGATAACTCGAAAAATAATAAATACCAATACATAGATACGCATAATTCATGGATATTAATAGAATAAACGTTGTCAGGAGAAATAACGATAGGTAGATGAGAAAAGGAATCCAGCAAATCAGCGCTGGGATGATTCTGCGAACGTTTTAAGAATATGTTCAAATGCCTTCACTTTGAAAGAACTGGATGCCGTCCTGATGTTCGGAGGGAGCGCATACCAAACAAAAACAGCCTGGACAAAGAAAGAAGAGTGAATAAAACCAGAGCGGTGTGAAGGATATCGTAGAAGACGATTGTTGGTGGTACAAAGAATTTTTACTATGGGAAGAGCATAAGTATTGAATTATTTATGTGATTAACACTTTAACCATCTAGTAACCCAAATGATAATTATCCACTGTGACTGTAAAATGGTAATGTAAAAATCTACAAGATAATGTAGTAATCCGTTAGCTTCTTATGAATATTTATTATACCTAATTACAAGATAAATTATCTTTTTAATTAAATTTTAGTACTAGCGACTTGCCCCTGCTTCGTACAATTTACAAAGAACGATTTACTTATCGTTCTTTGAAATTACATTGTACTGAAGAAGGCAGGAAGAACTAGAAAACAATGCAAAAACAATACATTCTTTTGCCTCACAAAATGCATTATCACCATTCAATTCTCACATTATTTAACTGCCCCTAAATTTTACAAAGTTGAAAGTTCAATACCCTAATGCACCCTATTTTAATTCAAACTCCACGTAAATGAAAGCACCCATAATATTCTTATCTTTCAAATCCAACTACTGAAACCTGTCTCCGTACTACGTACGTAATTTGTTGATGAAAAATCTTTAACGCTTGCAAAATTCAACTCTGTGATGTAAAGCTTAAAGTGTATTTCAGGTAACTAAGGATTATAATAGAGAAAAATGAGTGTCCCCCTCATCGCTAAAGTAAGCCAATTGTGAGATATTAGAGGAAATTCAAGGCTGGCGTTTTAGATAATGGCGATTCATATTTCGTTGTTATTTTAAGGGACTGCTTGCTTGCTTTTGTATTCGTTATTTTATTAAAGGAAATTAGTGAATTTTAGATACTCCTGTGTCTGGTATCTTAAATTTATTAATGGGGAGAAAATGGGAAATAATAAAGTTTACGTAAAGTTGCTATGTAATTGTTTTTCCAGTATTATACATATATAATGTTATACAAATTGGGTTACATGCTATGTTCAACTGTATTTTCTATTTTGATTTCTTTTTTGACCCACTGTTGAAAATAGCCATCTAATACCTATTATTCCAAAAACACTTACAAGTGTTTCTTACTTCTCTGACAATTAGCTCACGCATTAAACTACATATATGTAAACCATTATTTCGCGGAGACGTTACACGTTTACCTAGTTTTTAATTTATTCTGTCACACTTAAATGGTAATGTGTACCTGTTTAATGTCTACTACTTTTACTGAAAGCGATACCAAGAATACTGAAAACAATTTCTAAGAATCTTTACTTACGAACTTCGTTCCTCCCGAATTCCTGATAAAAACAAACGAAGATCCCGACTCCCAAATAAAATCCAAGTAGAACCGGAGTATCTTCAAACAAATAGTCCCTCTCGTGACGTGGGGTCCAATTATTGAGATAAATCACACCTATGGGAGACGGAGCGTTCTACTGAAACTCGACTGAATATTGACTTGATGTGTGCCTAATATATTGTTTTAAAAGAAGCGTTTTGGTAAATTAGAGCAGTGACTTGAGTTGAGCTGCACAATTTCTGACAAATGCGTGCACTGACTGGACAGGTCCTCTCAATCTGTGTGGTTCTTTCCTCAAAAGACCATCTCAGACATCGACCTACATGGTCTTCATATGATCTGACCAAGATTATGTCTGGACTTTAAAAGAGACTGTGACGTCTGAGTTTGTTTCGGCCTTTCTTCTCAGACTAGTCAGATAGGAAACGCCGACCTCATCTAGTTTTAAAATATGATTGACGTGTAAAAGTGTTTGTACAAACCTACTTACAAAAATAAAATCATTTATCATTTAGTGTTTCAGAGCCAGTCTTTCACACACCAGCGACACGCGTCGAAGAAGGAGGCAACTGCATCCGTCGATATGCGTCGATGTCAGCCGTCAATGCTCGTCGACGCGTTGTTGTTGTCTGTCTTTTAAAGTCGAAACATTATATTATTAGGATTTGATGTGAATTTAACAATGCAGGGCCATATCTGGCAGGGCCTTTTGAAGAAAGAGAAATTGTAGCTTTAAGTTGACCTGCCTCAGTTGTTATGCACAGAATTAACATTGGATGGATGAAATGGCGGCAGGTCACGGGAACAATCTGCGACTCCCGCATTCCCCTTAAACTTAAGGGGAAGATATATAAAACCATGGTTAGACCTGCTGTCTTGTATGGATCAGAATGTTGGGCCACAAAAGGAATAAATGAAAGGCAATTGCATGCAGCTGAGATGAGAATGCTAAGAGGGATGTGTGGTGTTACACGAATGGATAGAATAAGAAATGAGTACATAAGAGGAAGTCTGAAAGTGGCAACGGTAACTGAAAAGTTGTGTGGAAATCGGTTGTCATGGTATGGGCATGTGTTACGGAGAAATGAGGAAAATGTCGTGAGGAGAGTTTTGCGTATGAATGTCGATGGCTATAAGAGTAGGGGAAGACCAAAGAAACGATGGATGGAATGTGTGAATAATGATATGGTTAGAAAGGGGGTGACTACCGAGATGACGACTAATAGAGAAGTATGGAAGAAAAAGACATGTTGCGCCGACCCCAAATAAATTGGGATAAGGGCAGGAGAATGATGATGATGAAATGAATGAAGTTGACCTGCCTCAACAGACGGCATATATGCATCAGTCATCGTGTAGCTCAACCCTATTTAAGGGAGCTCAACGACTCGTCACACGACGCTACACAGATCTGTAGGACATTTGCATAGGCCATATACAAAATACTCAAAACCGCCAGACAGTTATAGTCATGTGGTGTGTGAAAAAATTATAAACTTTGTTTCAATAGTGACGTGGGGCCCAATTATTGAGTTAAATTACACATGGGTGACGGAGCGTTCTACTTAAGCTTGACTGACTATTGACTTGATGTGTACCTGCCTAAATCGTTTCAAGATCACGTTTGAACCTATTATTTATTTTAGGGTTACGTTTTAATAACAACTCCCTAAAACTAAAACCCTTCTCAATTTCCTGTTTATGTCTCTTCGTCCGCATGTGGTGACAGACATGCAGACGAACAACATTACTTAAATCTAGAGTTTTTCTTAAACTTCGCAAAAATAGTTCTACATAAAATTCTCTGTAGGAATTTTTTGTGTATTTGATAGCTTTTGTATACGACAGCTGTCAAAGTACACTAGGTACAGACGCCAGCACATCAAGCTACTACAATCTGTCAGATTTCTTTAATAGATTTTCAACTTTATCGTCAAAGTATTAAGGTTCAAGGTTGGTTGGGAAAATTTGACAGTTTCGGGTAGCTTGACCTGCTGGCGTCTGTACTTCCTTATTCCTTAGATAAAAGTTAACTGAAAAATTAACTCTCAAAACAGTGTTTTTGAAAATGTCGGGAAGTGAGTATGGCATGTCAAAAACAGACTGTATTCGAGACTTATTTCCAGGTACCTTAGTAAAACTACAGACTGATTTATTTTCCTTATTATCCGCCCGTCTGTGGGTATATCTGTCAGTGACACCCGCATAAAATCCACGGTTCTTTTCAACTTGTATTAAACTTCTCAAACATTGCTTCTGTTGTGATTTATGGTCGATTTATTGAGATAAATCACACCTATGGGAGAGGAAGCGTTATACTGAAACAGAACTGATTTTTTAAGTACCTACTTGATGTCTAACATAAGAGTCTGTCTGTCTGTTTTAAAAAGAATATTGTGTACTATAACCCTGTCCATTACTTTAACCTTTTTTTTGACAGCTGTCTTTGAACGTACGTATTCCAGATTACGTAAAAGTAAACTTTAAAATGCGTAATAAAATAAATATATAAACTGCGTTATGTTAATGAAATTTCTTATTTATGGCTTCTTACATACATTATAATACCGTACGCGCATCAATCAATGTATTGTATGTTTCTACAATCACTAGTTCCATCTGTCAAAAAACGGTTTACCTAATGGACAGGTTATAGTTTCGAAAGTTTTCTTTTGTTTTTGTGGGTGGAGTAGAGAGATAAATGTAGGTATAATAATAACTCTTTAATTCAGATTACAGGATCCATAATGTGTTAGTATTGACTTAACCTATTGTTAGTGAAAAAAGAATTAATAACAAAAGTGACATCACAATTAAAAAAAAAATTCATTTGGCACATGTACGTTTGTACGCACATGTCTCCCAGCCCAATGCCTAATAAACGGCCCATCAGGACTACCTAGGAATCGCCGCAGCATAGATGAAATTCGCTTGCGCATGATAGCATAAAAGTCGTCCAGTCTCGCTTCAGCAAACATGATGCGCTGCAAAACCGAGGCAGTCCCAACAACATCCTGAGTCCGTTATTATATTGGACACGCAGGGCGCTGTAGGCCTTCTGCGTATACCTAATCCACAGACTGCACGAGTAAAACGTCTGGCAATAAGCCTTGAAAAGAGTTAGCTTTACCTCCTTTGTGCACCGCGCAAACTTGCGAGCAAGCATATTGCATCGGGCCGCCAACGCCCTACGTTCCTACCTGCAACGGAATTCCACGTAACGTTACAGGTGGAATATTTGCAGGTGTATTTTTAGGTACTTTGAACACCATAACCTCACTCTTAGTGGCTTTATACCTATTTTTTTTTTTCAGGATGGGAAATCTTCAAATGACCCCTCCCGCTCTGGGTAGAGCAGAAGGGAGTGTCAGACTCTTACTGACTAAAACCCACCCGTGTTCCTTCCTTAGCCCTTTATGTTCCAGGGCAGCGGTAACCCTTTCGGACGATCCCGCTACCCTGGTAGGCTTCGGCCCTATCGGGCCCCGTCAAATTTGCTGACATCTCTTTGAGGCGCGCGTGGAACACATACGCGCCGTCCGGCACGGGCCTGGTCCTGATCGGATGGTGAGTTACCCATTACTCTCCGCCCGCAGGCCCGCGCCTACGGTGGCCGGGAGTCGTCACGCGGCTCCCGACGCCCGGAGCGTCTCCCGCGGCGGCTGAGGCGTGAGGTCCGTTCCCTCGCCCACCCCGCCACCTCCTTCGCTAGCATGACTGCTTCGCAGAAGGAGGTGACTGCCTCCCACTCCCTCTTGCCCCGGACCATGGCTTGAACCAGGGCCGGACGCGAGAGGTCGCCGCCGCTGCCGATCGCCTCTACGAGGACACGGCGGTGCTCTGCCCAAGCTGGGCAGACATCCACCGTGTCCTCTGGGCGATCCTGGCAGTGATGACACCCGGGCGTCTCCTCCCGCCTGATGATGTGCAGGAACCTCCCGAAACATCCGTGTCCGGTGAGGACTTGCGTCAGGCGGTAGGTGAGAACGCCGTGACGCCTCTCTAGCCACTCCTCAAAGAGGGGTCTTACCGCCGCTATCGTGGCGTGCCCGTGGCATTATACCTCAATCCATGAGCCTCCGCATAACTCTCACAGACGGCCAGCAGTTTTCTTAGACCGCAGATTGATGGGCTGAGCAGCACCATGTCATAGGTATCGTATAAGAGCCTATTTTGTATTTTGAGCATAAACTACCCGACAGCAAACTAACCGACCGGTTCTTTCCAGACGAACTACACAGTAAAGAGGCAGGAAAAATAATTCTTGTTATTCGTAAACACGATAGTCTTGTTGACATAAACTGATTAGCTACTACCAAGAACTTAGAAGCAAAATAAACTATGACAAGCAAGCCATCTGATACTATTAAATATTCGACCTTAAATGTAACTCAAGCAACAATTAAGGCAGAGTAATTATCGAGTTTACCTTAATACCGTCTGCACGGAAAACTCGAAACGCGCCCGACCCGTACCCACCTTTGAAGTTTAATTAAAGAGGACGCATTTCCAAGATGGCGGCTTGATGATAAAGAATAGGAGAGAATGATGGCGGTGGAATAATAAACTAATTCGATTGGGGGGAGACTGGTCTTTTGATGTTTTAGTTTAGACTTGAAAAAAAATTCGAATGGGAAATTTTACGGTTTTTTTTTTCTGTAATACTAATCCATAAAACATAATCATGGGTATATCTACAAGTTTAAACATTCTATCAGCTTTCTTTTTTTGTGGATTTATATTTTGTTTGTTTCGATATTATTACATTTTTATTATTATTAATGTTTATTATAAGGATCTAGTCTAAATAGTTGTTTTTTATTAATTTAATCTCACACTCTCGATTTTATTTTACTTAGGGTCGATTTTTCCAACGCCAGAAAATTTTATCAGAGGAATCATTTTTTTAATTTTAATTTTTGACAGTTCTTGATAGATGTCAGTTTTATTCCACGAATAAAAAAATATTTGTCGATTGAAAAATCAGCCCTTAGTTTGATCTCACGCTGATGGCAATGTAAATTTTAAGATTTTTTATTTTAATTGATGTTAGTTTACTTATATTTTAAAATAATCAGCTCTGACTCTTAAGATACAGGCAAATGCCTAGTTTGGGGGTCACCGTCTAATCTATTCTGGTACAAAAGCAACACACCAGGCTTATAGTGGAAAAGTTCAGAGCTTAATATACTTTCGTGCAATGAACGCCAATGCAAAAAAACGAAGATAATTGCGATACGCAGTTAGTCGAAACAATCGTCGAGCGATGAAAAATAAGTTATGACATTTGAAAGACAGTCGTAGAACGTGAGAAAATAAGGTAAACCTTATTTTAATTATTTTTTAAATTAAAATTTAAAAAATAATTTGAAAACAAATGAAAAATAATACACGAATCGCTTGCACTGCGACCTTGCTCTAAAGAGTACGCGTCAAAAGGACGAAGGTAAATCATGCAATTGAAACATTATAGCATCTGGGCGACAATGAACAAAGTGTTGTTTTCCTTTGAACTTCATTCTCGTAAATAATACGGGAACCTTGGAATTAATGTTGTTTCGATTCAAAACAAGCGGGTAGTTAGGGTGGTTAGGGATACTAATTCGAATTCGAGACGTGAAATATGAATAATATTTTAGTCCTTTTTTCATTAATAATTATTAGGCTTTTCATAGCAATAGTTTTGTTTCAAGGCTCTCTCATTTCTCATGACGCCATGCATGGTGCTCTTGTAACACAGGTTAACCACCTAGCACAAGTGTCAGGGAATTCACACAATTTTTAACCACTTTATGTAATAAAGATTATTATTGTCTCCTTTATTTCATTTAAATACTTACAAAATACATTTTTAAATATTTTTATAAACAAAAGGATAAAAAAACATTTAAAAATATAAAAAGTAGTAGCCCACCGGTATCGGGAACAGGGTCCAAGCTACCGGCGGTCAGGGCTCCAGAGAGAGGAACTTCCTGACAATGCGAGCCGTGTCCAGAAGTACCGCTTTCTGAATCAAGCCCTTGATCCAGCTGCCCAACGTCGAGAGCCTCCTCAGGTGTTGGTCGAGGTTCTTGGCTATTAAGCCATTGGCTGTCACGACTATCGGCACAATGATTGCTGAGTCCACATGCCACATGTCGACAACCTCGCGAGCCAAGTCAAGATACTTGATTTGTTTATCTTTCTCGGCTTTCACGAGGTTCTCATTATTATTATTATTATGGCCCTTAGATCTATTTCCCACTGCAGGGGTACCGCCTTTCATACAGAGAAGGCCCGAGTGTTGATCACTACGCTTGTTCAAGACGGGTTGGCGATTTCAGACTTATAGTAACTATAAGTCTAGGTTTCTTCACGATATTTTTCCTTCACCGGTGTCAGTAGGTAATGTCCTACACAGATAAACTTACAAATGGGAACTAATTTTTTGAGCTGTTATTTAAATATTCGAGATGTTATTATGATCAGTTGAAAAACATATTGAGCAGTTATTTAATTTAATGACGGTTGATTAATTATTGCGACATAAAACATGGACAGTAATAAAAAAACAATTAGTCGGTTATTTTATCATACAATGTCAATTCTAAAAATAATTGAGCAGTCATGCGTAACACGCATATAGCTTTTTTACATCGAAACAGCTAGGTTAGATTAGGTTAGAACTGTGGCCACACAACGCACGAGCCGAGCGATCGAAGCGAGCGGTGCCGCAGCAGCGGCCGGCGAGTGCCAGAAACATATTTTTGAATACAAAACCAAACATTTTAAATATATGCCCACACGTATTTTCCTGCTCAATTATATATTCACTGATCCATTTCGTTATTTTTTATTACTCATTTTTGTTTACTTTACTGCTGAGTTTTAACTGCTGAACTAGTTATTAAACGTGCCATTTATAATGTTTAACTTACCAAAACCGCTATTTACAACTGCCTCTTTAAATCAGTGCCCTTAGAAATTACATATCAATTAAAATATTGTCATATTGTAATCATACAATAGGAATATATAAACTTAGAGGGTTGTATAATTAAGTATAATACTGTAAATACACGTATTGTTACGATCGCAAAACATATTTTGTTCAACATACAACCTGACACTTACTTCTTACATTGCAAAAAACGTAAGAAAATTTTGAACTTCGCGAGCTACCCAACTGCTTCCACCTCAACCACAGGACCATCTCGACATAATATGGTCCTTATGTCTCTAAAGACACCTTCCTCATTTGTGGACAAATACCGTGAAACAGAACCTAATTAAAAAAAACAAAGGTACAACACTCAAACACTCATCAAATCATCAATTTTGTTTCTTTTCTTTTCTAATTTGAAACTCGAACCAAAAACATGAAAAGTTTCTTTTACTTTCTCATTAACATATTTTTTTTCTGTCGGGAATCTGCTTTATTACTTCCTTGAGTCGCCGATTTCGAATATAATTAAGGAGTTTTATTTAAAAAAATTCATTATCTTATCCCAGTTCAGAATCTAACATCCACATGCTTGTATGTTTTTTTTTTAATTAAGCATTATAATGGTGGCGGTGGAATAAAACCAACGTTGGATGACAGATAAGGGTTTATTCACTTTACTTCAAACACTTGACAGATTTTAGCAAACAAAGGTAGACTGAAGGTTAAACCTATTAGTGGTTCTAGGGATGGACTGCGGGGCTATCCTATCCCTTTACCTCCTAGCTAGGCTATTCCTGAGGGCGACGGGGCCTCCACTCAGGTCCAGCTTATGACAACAGTGGTGACTGCGGGGCTATCGACCACTGTGCCTTCTAAGTAGCGAGTGAGTGCTCGTTCCTCCATGGGTGACCGTTTATATAGTCAATTAGACAGACAGTAGTGTGTGTCTTCAACATCTTATGCTTGTATGTGGTTGTGATCATGACCTTCATTGACATCACGGACACTTCACTTGTCGAATGATAGATGTCGCTAGTAGTCTGTAGATACTGTTGCTGTTATCGATAATTGATCTGGTTTGTGTTGCGATCTACTCGGGTGGCGTAGTGTTGTGCACACAATCCGGTAGATGGCGTAAGGCGTCGTGTTATATTCTCCCCCTCTGGTACTCTATGGTCGTCCCGACTGAGTACCAGCACCAGTTTGTTTCCGCGGCCTTCCTCTTCGACGTATCGGATAAGTTGGTTTGGATGTCACGTTGTCTCTCTTTTCAAACTTCGTTATTGCTGACGTATGATACTTCCCAATAGGCTTGTCTGGAGTTTGTGAGTGTGCAATTTCATAGGTGGAGGTTCCATGTTTCTTTAATATAACATATGGTCCATCTCGTCGAGGAGCAAATTTCGAAGTAAACTGTTTATCGATGTTACTAACGGGATGAGATTCTACCAAGACTAAGTCTCCAACTTCATAGTCTGGGTCAGGTCTTCTCTTGCTATTCGCTCTCTGGCGTGACGTTTCTTTGTTACACTCTATATTTTCTTTTGCTAGCTCCAAGTCTTGGGCTAGTTGTTTTAACTTTGGGGTGATTTCTGCGACAAAGTTTTCTGATTCTACAACCGAGCTTAGATCATGTGTCAATTCATATGGTGTACGCAATTCTCTTCCAAATGTAAGGTAAGATGGTGAGAATCCTGTAGTTTGACACTTAGCTGTATTCATTGCGAATCTTATTGATGGTAAAGTCGATGGCCAATTCTGATGTTTGTCTTTCACCATTATTGCAATTTGTGACTTCATATCCCTATTTTTCCTTTCAACCACATTTGGTTCAGGGTGATATACGGGTGTGAAAATTTGTTGTATTTCTAAGCAATATGCTAGTTTTTGCATTATAGCTGATATAAATTGTACTCCATTATCGCTGATAATTTTCCTTGGCAACCCATACCGAAGAAATATTTCATTGAGTAAAATCATGGCACAGTTTTCACTAGTTGCTTCATTTAGTGGGAACAATTCTACCCATCTTGAAGTAGTATCTTCTATGATCAGAATCCACTTTTCTCCTGAGGGTCCCTTTGGCAAAGGTCCAAAAAGATCAATGGACAATACCTCAAATCGTTGTGAGTTTGGGGTGGACTGATATAAGCCTGCTGGCTTCTTATTAGAGGGCTTATATTTTTGGCATTCAACACATGTTTTTACGTATTTTATAACATCTTTTCGTAGTCCTGTCCAATAAAAATTATTTGTTATACGTTGCACTGTTCTTTCTACTCCCATATGACCAGCAGTGGGTGAGTCATGGTAAGCGTTCAGTACGTTTTGTATTTCTTGACGTGGAACTATTAACTTTGCATTGTCGTTTTCTTCTTCTGGCATGTAAAGATACAAGACACCTTTATGGAGTAGGTACCCTTTCTTGATGTAATCTACATAACTTGGTATTTCTTTTCCTTCTTCTAATATTTTTATTATAGTTTGAAGGGTTTCATCTTTCATTTGTTCATCTCTTAACTGTTTTTCACTGTATCTAGGTAGATCTAACTCTGTGCTGCATATGATGCATTTTTCATCATGGTGCTCACACGGTGGTCGAGACAATGTATCAGCTACTACATTAGTTCGTCCTGGAGTATATTGGATTTTGAACTCATATGGTTGCAACTGTAGTGCCCATCGTGCTAAGCGACCAGTAGGTGTTTTGAGATTCATTAACCATTTCAACGGTTGATGATCTGTAATAGTTATGAACTTTGTTCCTTCTATATAGCCACGAAATTTTGAAATAGCCCATACTATGGCTAGTGCTTCCTTTTCTGTGACACTGTAATTGCGTTCAGCTTGTGTTAAGAGTCTACTTGCGTATTCAACAGGGTGCTCATTGTCTCCCTCCCCCTGCACTAAAGCTGCGCCGATGGCATACTGGCTGGCATCAGTCTTGATAGCAAAGGGTAAATCGTCACTTGCCTGTTTTAACACTGGTGACGTAGTCAAGGCATTTTTTAATTTCATAAATGCTTCTTGTTGCTCTCGATCCCACTTCCAGCTTATTTTCTTCTTCGTTAGGTTAGTAAGTGGTCTAGCAATGTCTGCAAAATTATGAATAAATCTCCGATACCATGATGCGGTTTGTAAAAATGATATTAATTGTTTCAGGTTTTTAGGCGCCTGACGGTTTGCAATAGCAGAGATTCTCTCTGGGTCTGTTTTGATACCGTCAGAAACTATAAGGTGGCCCAAGTATTTAATTTCTGAACACATAAATTTACATTTCTTTCTGTTGGCATGTAGCTTGTACTCTCTCAGTTTAATAAATACTTCTCTTAAGTCTTCTATATGTTGACTGAAAGTTATAGATCTTATAATTAGATCATCTAAATAGCTTAAGACACACTTCGCGTGCAATCCTTGTATGAATTTGTCCATTAATCTTTGGAACGTAGCAGGTGCGTTTCGAAGACCGAATGGCATTCGCTTGAAACGGAACGTTCCAAATGGTGATACAAAGCTTGTTTTATCGTAATCATCTGGATGTACCATAATCTGCCAGTAACTTGACTGTAAATCAATTGTTGACATGTATGGCATCGCTTTTGCCTGATGTAATAAGTCGTCAATACGAGGCAACGGATATCTGTCAGGTTTAGTTATCTCGTTGAGTCGTCGATAATCTACGCAAACTCGAACATCGGTTTCTCCTTTTGGAACTAGAATTACAGGTGCTGACCATGGGGAATCGCATTCCTCGATAATGTCATCATTTAACATATCATCAAGCTTTTCCCTTAATTGCTTTTGCCTTGTTGGTGACAATCTATAGGGCTTAACACTAATAGGAGGATGATTGCCTGTGTCGATTCTATGTTGTGTAAATGGAGTTGGTTCCGTGTTTTTCTCAAAGATGTCGCTGTGCTCAATTAACAATTCATTGAACATCTTTTGCTCATTGTTTGTAAGTATGGTTCCTTCATCGGGATGTAAATAAAGATCAACTGAATACATAGAAGTAGGGTTTATTGGTAAATAAACAATACGTGGATCTACACAAGATTGGTTGTCAGCTGGTTCTCGTGGACGTGTAGGACCTGGTGGCGTGTCCAATTTGTGTAATGTCCATTTTGGTCGTTTCTTTAGTGGTGGACTGTCTTGTACGTCGGATACTGTCGGTGTTATGGGTAACGGTGACAACATGTCCAGCTCGTTAGCCCAACGGATAAACTCCGACACTGCCTTCACTTCCACTGGCTCCCTTTTGACTTCAAATGTCATCCGCTTCACTGCCTTCATTGGTATGGCGTCATTGTTGAGTTGAATGAAGTCGTTTATTGTTTGGGGTTCATCTATGTAATTCCAACTGCGTTGCGGTGCATTAAGTATGATTCCTGCCTGTTCTAGGAATTCGATACCTAACAGCGTACGGTTGTCAACAGCTTCTGGTATAACTGACAATGTTATTGGTAGTGTGCGTTCTCCAATACGTATGTCAGTTGTCGTTGTTAACAAGTTTGATGTTTTCACCGTTCCATCTGCTAATTTGATGTCAGTTACATGCTGATCAAACTGTGTTCCTTTACGTAACAACGTCTTATACAGTTGCATACTGGCAATACTGCGACGGGCAGCAGTATCTATGTATGCATAGCCTTCTTCCCCTTTTATGTTTACCTTTATCGTCGGTATTTTAGCTTGTATCTTTAAGGTATTCTGTACTGTGTAAAATGCAACAGGCTTTGGTGGCGTTTCCTTGGTTTTACAGGTACTGCAGTTGCTTCTGTAAACACCAGGTGCTCCACACCCATAGCACGTGATGACTGGCTTCTTTTCTGGTTCAGATACTGCCGTATCCTTTTGTTCTGCCAATCTTTTGCGACATACGTCGAAAGTATGTCCCTTCTTGCCACAGAAAGTACATCTTTTGTACGGCTTTCGTTCGGATTGTGTTGTAGTCGTTACCTCACCAGCTTCCTTGCGCAGACTCTCAATATGACGACCCTGATCCAGAAGTTCAGCAAATGTCTTCACTTGTGTGCGAGCAATCTCCTTTTTGTAGGTTATATTGAGAAGTCCGTAAACAAAGTCCAAATGTTCCTCTTCCTTTTGTCGTTTTGCAGGTAACTGAGCGAGTAAGGCACGCTTTTCACATACAAACGCGTCAATTGTTTCAGTTGTTTGCTTCTTTGAGTACAGTTCCAAATAAATTTCGTGTGGCTGCATTTTCGGCGCAAAAGCAGACTTAATGGCGTCGAGGGCTTGTGTCCACTTTTTAATGTCGCCTTTTACACCGTTCCACCACGTAGCAGCAGCGCCAGAGAATAACAAAGTCAATCCTTCCAAGGCGTCTTCGTCACTGATTTTCTCAATTTTTTTGTAAACTGAGATACCGGTTACAAATTCTTCGACTTTGTCAAAATTTCGTTCACCGTCGTAACGCTTTGTGCACGCAGCAAAACTTTTAAAATTTCTACTTCCACCTTCATTCGCTTCTGACATTTTTGATATGAGTGCAGTGAATTGTTCCTGAGTCATCACCACCATGTCTTGTTTTTTCTCAGACATGTCAAAGCTGTCAAAATAATATAAATTCTCTTGAGGGTATGCTCTTTTTTATCCGCCAATATGTGGGTACACCGTAAAAATGTGGGTACACTGATAAAGTTGTTGCGGGTAGAAGAAGATTTACGTTGGGCGCCAATATAATGGTGGCGGTGGAATAAAACCAACGTTGGATGACAGATAAGGGTTTATTCACTTTACTTCAAACACTTGACAGATTTTAGCAAACAAAGGTAGACTGAAGGTTAAACCTATTAGTGGTTCTAGGGATGGACTGCGGGGCTATCCTATCCCTTTACCTCCTAGCTAGGCTATTCCTGAGGGCGACGGGGCCTCCACTCAGGTCCAGCTTATGACAACAGTGGTGACTGCGGGGCTATCGACCACTGTGCCTTCTAAGTAGCGAGTGAGTGCTCGTTCCTCCATGGGTGACCGTTTATATAGTCAATTAGACAGACAGTAGTGTGTGTCTTCAACATCTTATGCTTGTATGTGGTTGTGATCATGACCTTCATTGACATCACGGACACTTCACTTGTCGAATGATAGATGTCGCTAGTAGTCTGTAGATACTGTTGCTGTTATCGATAATTGATCTGGTTTGTGTTGCGATCTACTCGGGTGGCGTAGTGTTGTGCACACAATCCGGTAGATGGCGTAAGGCGTCGTGTTATAGCATGTTTTTTTACAAGCTTTTATTTAACTTGCGATGTATGTATGTATCTATGTTTGTTTGGGTGGACTCTTGCAACTCAATTTTGAAGCAGACAAGGGCAACAAAGGCTATTTTCAACCGATTAAGCTGAAATTTTGCATGCATGTGTAAATCGGATGACAATGCAAAATCATTATGACATGGAGCTGATCTGATGATGGAACCGGAAGGTGGCCATAGCAACTCGGTAGTTAAACGACACAACCCCATCGAGTTTGGACTCATTTGATCCAACTTGAGTCAAGACGTCAAGAGTCTTGACGGGAACTTTGGTGCGAGATGGTAACCAGGGTCTGATGATGGAGCCGGAAGATGGCCATAGGAACTCGGTAATTAAACCTCATAACCCCACCGAGTTTGGGCTTGTTTGATTCGTCTTGACGAGTACTCTGGTGCTAGATGCTAACCAGGGACTAAAAATGAACAGGTAGCTAAAGTGCAGTAAACGCATATAACGGAAAAACACTGCTACGCGCTACGAACTATTCCGTAGTCAATCTCGCATCAAAAATACTAAAAAGTTAAAAATAAAATAAATAGAAAAGAAAACTTTTAAAAAACAAGCTTTTATTACTTTTTAATAAAAAGGACTAAAACGTTAAAAATAATTTAAACCTGATAAAAAATAAATAAAGCGTGTTACATTTTGATGGAACATTAAAGAACATTTAGAACACAATTTGACACGCTTCTATTTATTTCTTATCAGGTTTAAATTATTTTTAACTTTTTAGTCCTTCTTATTGATAAGTAATAAAAACTGGTTTTTTTAAAGTTTTTTTTTTCTTTTAATTTTATTTACATTTAATTTACTAAACTCGTAGAAAACTTTCTACGCGATGGTTTTGCTGAAATTGATAAAAAAAAATGTAAGTACACGTAAAAAAACAACAGTTTTTGGTACTTAATAATAATTCTAAAAATATCGAAGAAATAATATAAATCTAGCAGTAATAAATAAGACAACTTATATACTAGAGAAAATGTAAAATTTAGGGAGGATAAAAACTTATTATTAAGACCAGATAAATGGAAAAAAACACGAATTTAAAAAAATTCTCATTTTGGTAAGTTTATTCTTACCTTTACAAATAATTTGCGGTAATAGCAAGAGTATGATATTGCTCTTACCAACACACATATAAGCATTTTACAAAGGTGAAAGTTTCATTTAAAAGGATAGGTAAGGTACATACACTAGTTCGGTCGGCATGCTTCGGCACAGCCGGGGGACAAAATCAAATATAATATTACGTAAGTTTTTTTAAAAGTTGTTATTTGCTGGAAAGGGCAGATCTGCTTAACTCGAATTATGGCGAGCCGACCCAAACATGATTCAGAGATGGTAGATGCCGAAGGAGTCTGTTGAATGAATGCCGAATATGACGTGTAGTAATAGCTTCGGGTCGGCTTTGTTGTTTAATAAATACTGCTAAATCGAACCGAAAGAAAGAAAGTGTGTAGAACCCATAAAAGCATGTGCCGGTCATGCAAAATATGTTCGCAATGTAATAGATTCTTGACCACGACGAAGGGGATTGTATGGTTTACTATTCTCAATAAATAACAACTGTCAAATAAATTATTCTGAGTGCATTCATACAACCAAGGGGCCCTGCTCGCCCTCTAAGGAATTCAAGCTCGATACAAAGAGATGAATTTCCGTATATTTGATTTATTCAAAATATCTGAGAAAGATTGCATTTTCGGAAATGCAATCACATTCGGAAAGGAAGGTACAGTTTGTATAAAAGTAGGTATTGGTTTTTACTTTGAGGTTTGTAACATAATGTACATACTCACATTTATTTTCATTCAGACTTAGTGACATCAAAAGGCTGGGAATTTCGCCTATATTGGTTGATAACACTTTTTCGTATAATCACCACACCATTAAACACACTATAACGTTAGATTTTATTGTATTTTATTAATATTATATATATTATATCATGACAGTTTTGAAAACGCTGTATACTACGTTGCCATGACAACTTTTGTTTAAAATTCTTGATGGCCAGTAATTATAGGGCTGATTATACATTCATACTTCTTCAAAATTACACATGGCCACCATCATATATCCCAAATTAATATTTTCTACATGATACTATTCTACGAGTTCACATTATAAATTCACCCAATACTAGGGTCAGTTCCCGCTTGGCCGCTAAAGCGAACACTGTAAATAGGCCTGATAGTCCAGGGCCACCTATCCTGGGAACACCCATCAGCGTGCCTCAGCTAAGGGCTTATTTATCTGACAGACCCTCTTTGTGCCTCATCTAAAGGCCTACTTAAGTACCTGGCAGGCCCTCACTGCGTCTCCCTGGAAGACTTCCGGTACCTGTCGGGACACCGGCGCGCCTCGCCGGAAGACTCGGAAGATCCTGAGCGCCCCTCCTGTACCTGTTAGGCCGCGCCTGATCCGAGGGCCAGACGGCCAGACGGACGCTGTCAGCCCGCAAGATGAGACCATCTTGCGGGCTGACAGCGTCCCTGTAGAAGCTCGCCGTGCCTGTCGAACGGCTAGCGTGGCCTGACTACAGCTTCCGTCCTGCGTCCTCCTGCGTGGGCCCTCTACGGGTGCCATCAGTGCCGCACGCGCGCTCTACTCCGCGCGTGGCTGTCAAATTTACCTACCTCTCGTCAGCTCCATCTTCAGTTCCGCCTCAGTTACCTATCACGCCTCGTCATTCATACCACACCTCCACACACCACTGTCCTATCCATTTCCATCCTTCTAAATCTTGTAAATAAAACATTAATTGACTTCAACTTCCCTTTCTTTAATTTAAATACCTTTAACTTAACTTTTAACTTTAGTTTAATTTAAAGTCAAAGTTAAGATTTTCTTTTCGCTACACGACAGGTTATTGAAAATTCGAAATGTATTTGTTGTCGGTACTTACATTTTTATTAATGATCGGTTGTTATTTTTTTTACAATAAGGAAAATAAAAGTATGTATATATAATATAATGTATTTGTAATGGTTGATATAAAATTATTTTAAAGGTAAAAATTTTATACATTTACAAAAATAAAAACTATTGCAATATTTCATAAAAGAAAACCTTTAAAAAAATATGAATATATTAAACCTCTACTAAAAGAACCCAGTTCAAATATTCATTAAAATACACTCAAACAAAAAAAAAACTTTATTTTCGTTTAAAACTGGAACGCTTTAAATTCAACAGTCATATTTGCTGTGACTGCCAGCACTCGACATTCTTTAGATACAGACGGTTGCAACATCGCCTATATATCCATTTTTGAATGCCACCCGTGAAATTGCGTTCCATACAAAACGTGGACTATAATGTCAGGGCAATGATTTATAAGAGCCGCTGCGGTCTATGTGGCCGCTCTAATATTGCATTTTACCAAGATACAGGTTTTTAATCTGAATTTTTAACGTGATATAAGGATGTGAATTTAGAGAGCAGTGGTAACGGCCGCGACTTACGAGTTTATTTAGTTTTTTTTGTTTACTTTTCCAGTAGTACATACAACAACAATTCGTAAGTAAACACAAATTAAAGAGCTTGTGCACTTTAATTTGTTTAAATTATTCTAACACCGCTGCTCTCAAAACAGTGAAGGAAAACATTGTGAGGAAACCGGCATGTCCTAGAACCAAAAATTCGAAGACATGTGACATCTACCAACCCGCACTGACCCGCGTGGTAGATTACAGCTCACTCCTTCTCGAAGAGAGGAGGCCAGCGTGAGAACATAGGCTGATTATGCTTATTGTATGTAATGATATGAATTTAAAAGTAGCAAAGGATTTTCGAACCCATAGGTTTATGTAATATTGTGTCGTATTTCAACGTTGCATTCGCTATTTCACGAAAAAATCGCAATTGCGAGTTGTTAAGTATTGACATATTGGTGCTCGTGACTGTACTAAGCTCGCATTAAAAACGAGGAGGTCTGTTCATCGGTCTGCTTGGTCATCGGCCATTCGCAGAGCCGTTAACGCCCACAGCTGTTACCTCGCCTTTCTGTGAGGCGGGGTCAACGACCTACCAATAACTGCGCGCGCGCACACGACGCTGTCAACCATCCTGCAATTACGCGTACAAGAAGCTTCTGTGTATGTAAACGAGGCGCTCTGCTCTAATATCTGGTGCGTATCGTTGTGTTTATTTACCGTAACTGAAATTTTGACTTGCGTTATGATGTCACTGCGAAAAACTCCCCCATCCACACCACAGGAGAATTCAAAGTCTGATACAAACCAAAATTCAGCGCCCGTCACGGACACCGACAATGAGAGTTCCAGTAATGTCACCAGCAGACCCCGTGCCCGTAAGCGCTAGTATGATGAAGAAGTATCTGTTGTCATGTCTGAAATGAAGCTTTCACTTGAAACTTTCAAATTGCAACAGAACACTATACAGGATTCTATAAATGGCATTCTGCAGTAGAATTATGAAATTAAAAAATCAATGGAGTTCATGCAGAAACACTATGAGGAAATGAAAGATAAATTAATCGCAATGGAGACCGAAAGGCGAACACACTTAGCCTACATACAAGGTCTAGAAGCAAAAATGGAGAACCTCGAGAGAGCTCGAAAACAAGTCACCATTGAGATAAGAAACGTTCCTGTCCAAAAAAGTGAGACAAAAAACGATTTACTGAAGATAGTGACAAAAGTGGGGCTAGCATCCAAATTTAGTGTTAATGAAACCCAAATAAGAGATGTTTTCCGTCTGAGTTCGGACAAGGCAGGGTCTGGACCTATTATTGTAGATCTTTTCTCGGTTCTAGTGAAAGAGAAAATTCTATTTTCGGCGAAGAATCATATTCGAGCAAACCAAACTGAACAGGCTTAGGGATGCTTTCCTCAGTCCTTTCCCTTCCCTTCCTATTTTAAATTTGCCGCCACGCGTACTCATCCAACGCTGTGCGCGGGCCAAAGACAACCCTTCGCTCTCGCCATCTGGCGGCATAAAGACGCAAAAACGAGTTCGAACGAAACGTAAGACCGGCCGGCAGCAAACCGCGCACGCGGTGAAAAACCACCAAAATATCGTGAAATACGACTGCTAGTGATACAGTGAGGTGATCTCCTGGCTCCCAGTATCCCGTGAGTACCTGACCTCTTTCAATTTTGTATCCTCTAGCCTGTTTCTGAATAGGAATCTTCAAAAGCGTACTTGGCGATACGCGATACTCAATCATATTTCTGGTCCATTTCGAGCGCGAATACCTGTAGATTACAGTTTTTTCAGGCATTCACAGGTTCAATTTCAATAGAAAACTCTGAGAATTGCTAGATTTACGCATTTTTAAAGTATTATCCTACAAAATTGTGTTGGTCATACTCGCAGTGTAACCGATGCGGATTCAGAGGTCATCTTAATTAAGTCGGGTTATAGCACAGTAATTCACGTAATTTACGGAAATTATTGTTTGTAATCTTATTATCTTTATCTATTCACGTTATTTATACATTAACAAACGTTATTAAATAACTATTTCACCTAAAAGTATTGATTTACACCTAATAAATCTCAACTTAGTGTCGTATTTTCATACCTACATTACTTTTTATAAAAATACAAAATGGAAGAGGGTAAACTTAGACTTCTCCAATCTCAACGCGAATATGTTTATCGTGATATTCAAATCCTTTACGACTTATCCAAAACTATGATTCAAGATCGTTCAAAGGTATCGTCGTTCAAGGCGAGATATACTCGAATACATTCAATTCGCGAAGAATTTATTGAGTTATGTAGTAAAATTCAAACTTTGGAGTTAGCCATGAAACCTGATGCACAAGTGTGTCAAAAGTTTTTGCGTTCGTTTGATGATTTGTACTATGCCGTAATCAGTGCAGCGGCTGACTTGCAGATCGCTGATAAGAGCGGAAACATCGACGGGACGTCGCAGGTGCCCGCGCGGGCGGGTGAGTCCGACTCCATGCAAACGGGACGTAACGTGCGGCTACCTAAACTTGAGTTACCTAAATTTGATAGTAAGATAGAAAACTGGCAAACATTTTATGATATTTACAAAACTTTAATTCACGATAATAATTCGATTTCGCAAATAGAAAAATTTCATTATTTAGCGTCTTGTTTACAAGGCCCGGCTTTGTCTATTATCAAAGGGGTTCCGATGACCGCCGATAATTACGAAGTAGTTTTTAATAGCTTGATCGAGCGTTATCAAAACAAGCGTATTATAGCTTTAACATATCTAGACAAATTCTTTAACCAGCCAGTAATAAAATCGGGTAACTTCCAAGATCTACAAACTTTAACAAACGTAATTTATGAGTCATACCATGCACTCCAAGCTTTAAAAATTGAAAATTTAGGTGATTTTATCTTATTTTGTTTAACGTCACGCGCGCTGGACTCGGACACGCGTAATCGTTTCGAATCTCAGAAAAACATTTCACAAATACCTACCTTTTGTGAATTGTTAAAGTTTCTTCAAGATTATGTTAAAATCTTAGAAACTAGTCATATATCTTCTAAATCTAATATCAATAACAATCCTATCCCCCGTAACCTTGAAGGGAAAAAACCTTCGCCCGCGTCTAGTAGGCAAAATAGCAGCGGATCCAAACGCTCATCTTATCTCGCAAAATCTATCCCACCTGCAAATGTGGCTTGTGCTCATTGCAGTGATGCGCACTCGATTTATCGGTGCCCTACCTTTCAATCCTTAGATTCTCGTGCTAGACTCGCGTTAGTACAAGGTAAAAACAATATGTGTACAAATTGTTTACGGACAAATCACGTCATAGAAAACTGTGTATCTAAAATGTCTTGTACGGTGTGTGGATCACGTCATCATACCCTATTGCATGTTGACCCAGCGTCATCCAGCGCCAGCGCAACCACTGGAGTGAACGTTACGGCTCATTCTCACGCCGCTGTTCCCAACCGCGATATGGTTTTACTAGGAACATGTCAGGCGCGCGCGTTCAACACCGCCGCCGGCACTCAATGTACCGTGCGTGCACTCGTAGACAGTGGGGCGCAGGATTGTTTTATAACCGCTGCGTGCGCGCGAACACTCGGGTTAAAACTCCGCCGATGTAATCTTCGCATAGCCGGACTAGGACAAAACTCAGTCACACAAGTAAGGGGGCTGACGGAATGCACTATACGACCTGTACATGGTGATGCTCCACACTTTAATATCAAGCCAGTCGTATTAGATAACATCACTGCTCTAATACCTAGCGTTAAAGTACCATCAGTCGTTCGAGAACGTAGCAACCATCTAGTGTTAGCCGATCGCGACTACGATGTTCCCGCCAAAATCGATTTATTAATTGGGGCGGAGCTATTCCACGAAATCTATGACGGTCGACGTATCAATCTGGGGCCCGGTTTACCTACCGCTCTGCATAGCGTTTTCGGGTGGATTCTGTCAGGGGCAGTAAACTCTAATTCTGCACCTTTAAACACCGCGTGCTCGTTAGTGGCCACCACATTTAAATTAGATGAGCAAATTCAAAAATTTTGGGAAGTGGAGGAACCACCGCGCGCTGTTATCACCGTACCCGAGAATGATACCTGTGAACGCATTTACACTGATTTAACCTATCGCGAACCTGACGGACGATACGTCGTACCTATCCTCTTAAAGGATGGCGATCGTTCTTTGGGTGAATCCTACAATAGTACCTTGTCGCGTTTGACTCATCTTGAAAAGAAACTTAATCGTCAGACTGAACTTAAATCCGATTATGTTAATTTTATGCGCGAGTACGAGAATTTAAACCATATGTATCCCGTACCTAACTCTGCGGCACCTACTCTCAATCGTTATCTTATCCCTCATAGTTGCGTCGTTCGCCCAGAGAGCACGACCACTAAATTGAGAGTAGTTTTCGATGCCAGTTCTAAAACTACTAACGGTCTATCTTTAAATAATATTGTATTCACTGGCCCTAAGCTTCAAGTGGATATTGTAGATATCATAACCGGTTTTAGATTACACACAGTAGTTTTAACTTGTGACATCTCAAAGATGTATAGAGGAATCTTGATTAGACCGGAGGATCGGAACTTTCAACACATACTATGGCGAGAATCTCCTAGTGATCCAGTTAAAGAGTACGAACTTGCGACTGTCACCTACGGAGTTAGTAGTTCGCCTTATCTGGCTATCCGCACCCTCCACCAATTAGCAGCCGATCATGGCGCCGCGTATCCACGCGCAGCTGAAGCTCTTCTTCATGAGACATATGTCGATGATATTACGACCGGCGCGCCCTCTGTACGCGAAGCCATAGAACTAAAAGATCAACTTATCAGTTTATTAGGTTGTGCTCAACTTGAGCTCCGAAAATGGAGTAGCAATTCACAATCCTTACTTGGAACTTTGCCTGTAGATCATTGTCAAACACCTAAACTTTTCTCTGAAGAAAGTGATAAACCAACGTTAAAAATCTTAGGAGTCCAATATGATCCTGTGAGTGACAATTTCAGTTACTCACAGTCCCCAATCGAGGACAATGAATGTACCAAGCGTTCCATCTTATCTAGCATCGCGCGTATTTTCGATCCTCTTGGGTGGCTCACACCTTTTATCTTAAAAGCCAAATTGCTCCTTCAAGATCTGTGGCGTCTGAATCTTTCATGGGACGAACCTGTGCCCAGAGACATAGCTCTAGAATGGCAGGGTTTTATAGCGGATCTTCATAACTTAAAAACAATAGAAATCCCTCGTAGAATTATACCTTCTCACTCTAAGGAATTTCAACTCATCGGATTTTGTGATGGATCCACTAAAGCCTATGGATGTTGTGTTTATCTTCGTGTCGTTACCTCTCACGACGTACAAGTTTATCTTTTAATTGCTAAGTCCAAAGTAGCACCTCTAAAAGTGTTGACTGTCAACCGCTTAGAGCTTTGCAGTGCTGTATTACTGTCCAAAGTAATAAATCGCATTCATTCTTTGCTTAGTTCAAAAATAATTTTGAATAAATCTATCTTGTTCACAGACAGCTCGACTGTATTGTCATGGTTGAACACTGAACCACGTAAGCTTAAGACCTTCGTTGCCCACAGAGTGGTCCTCATTAACGACAGTACTGTGCCAACTGAATGGCGACATGTGTCCACCCATGACAACCCAGCCGACATCTGTAGTCGTGGCTTGTCTTGCTTATCTTTATCTTCTTCTCAAATCTGGTGGTCTGGTCCTCAGTGGCTGTCCAATGAACCCTGCAACTGGCCTGTCTCAGCAGTTGAAGGGTCAGATACCGTGCCAGAACTTAAGCCCGCATCACGCGCATGTCTTACTGGTGTGACACGTGAAGCTGACTTGCTTGAGTCCATCATGGAACGCCACTCCTCTCTTTCCCGAGTGGAAAGAGTGGTTGCATGGATCTACCGTTTCATCAACAACGCGAAAGCTAAACGTTCTGAGCGTAACTTATTCCCTTATCTGACAGCCACTGAACTAGTCCAATCTCTAGATCATTTAACAAGATATGTTCAACATCAAAGTTTTAATGATGTCATATCTTTAATATCATCCAAGAAACCTTTACCCAAACATTTATCTAAACTCTCTCCTTTTCTTGACACTCGCGGAATCTTGCGAGTGGGGGGACGTCTCAAGCACGCGTCATTACCAGATCGCGTCAGACATCCATACCTCTTACCTAAGATTTCTCGATTGAGTACTCTTCTTATTGACCACTATCATACAACTTATCTTCATTGTGGGCCTCGCCTACTCCAATCTTTAATCATGCGTCGATTTTGGATACTCGGCGTTAGAAATCTTATCAGATCGCGTTTATCTAAATGCGTGACCTGTTTTAAAGTCAAACCTATTCCACTTCAACCTTCACAAGGTGATCTTCCATCTTCCCGACTACAACCGGGTCATTGTTTTCAAACAATCGGCATCGACTTTGGATGTCCTTTTATGATAAAGGAAAGTAGACGTCGTAACGCTAAAACTTACAAAGCGTATCTTTGCCTCATAGTCTGTCACGCGACCAAGGCCGTTCATCTTGAGCTGGTTACTGAGCTCACATCTGAAGCATTCATAGCGGCCTTAGATCGTTTTGTATCGCGGAGAGGACTTTGTCACTCCATAGTCACAGATGGTGGTACTAACTTCGTGGGTGCCAGACGTTACTTGTCGGAAGTTAGCGAAATGCTCAACCGCGAAAGCGGTAGTATTTCCAGTCACCTCGCTTCTCGAGGAATCAAGTGGAAGCTCAATCCTCCTTCCGGTCCTCACTTCGGAGGCATTTTCGAGAGCGGTATAAAATCGACAAAATATCATCTCAAACGTATTATCGGTTCCCAGATTCTTACCTTTGAAGAATTTTATACCATCCTAACGAAGGTGGAAGCCATGTTAAACTCTAGACCCTTAGTGGAAATATCTTCCGATCCCGGCGAGGTTGACGCTCTTACAGCTGGTCACTTCCTTATCGGTCGACCTTTAGTATCTCTGCCTGAACCGAGGTATGCTGAAAACGAGACATTACGTACTCGTTGGCAGCTATTACAGCGGCTATCACAGAGCTTTTGGCGCACTTGGCAAAGGGACTATTTGCATACCTTACAACAGCGAATGAAATGGTTTAAACACGGCAACCGTCACCCAAAACTGAACGATCTTGTAACCATTTATGAACCTACCTTACCTGCTAACGAATGGAGGTTGGGACGCGTTGTACAGCTCCATCCGGGTAAAGATGACATTACTCGTGTTGTGACAGTCAAAACATTGAAAGGCTTACTTGTAAGACCTGCTGTCAAAATTTGTCCTCTTCCAATCGAACAAAATAATTAACTTATCTACACATATTTCTATACTTACAATTTAACGCACTTATAACATATCAACATTTTCAAGTATTTAGTATTATATCAAATTATGTATTGCATTTAAACTTATTTTGTTCTTATCAGCTTAACTTTAAACTTAACATCTTATCAGCATGATGACAAATGAATCTGCATAGGCCGTAAGTCTCGAACTTCATCTATCTTATCTTATGAAATCCCTGGGTGATTTCAAATGGGGGGATATGAACAGGCTTAGGGATGCTTTCCTCAGTCCTTTCCCTTCCCTTCCTATTTTAAATTTGCCGCCACGCGTACTCATCCAACGCTGTGCGCGGGCCAAAGACAACCCTTCGCTCCCGCCATCTGGCGGCATAAAGACGCAAAAACGAGTTCGAACGAAACGTAAGACCGGCCGGCAGCAAACCGCGCGCGCGGTGAAAAACCACCAAAATATCGTGAAATACGACTGCTAGTGATACAGTGAGGTGATCTCCTGGCTCCCAGTATCCCGTGAGTACCTGACCTCTTTCAATTTTGTATCCTCTAGCCTGTTTCTGAATAGGAACCTTCAAAAGCGTACTTGGCGATACGCGATACTCAATCACAAACAATAAATTAAATACGATCCACTTAGAACTCAACGGCCAATCTCCACCAATTTACATTGCCGAATGCCTTAAAAAGCAAAAAACATTTTCTATCTAGCTCGTGAGTTCGGTAAGAAAAACAGGTACGAGTTCTGCTGGGTGGCTCATGGTAAGATTTTCCTTCGTCAACGAGCAGGTGCACCGTCACATCGAATAGATAAGGACAGTGATTTGCACACACTGCGCCTTCAGGCTGAGTCGTGACTAGACATTGTTGTATGGCTTTTCTATTTTATTTTATTTTTTATATTTTTATTACATGTTGTTAGTTATGCTTGTTTTCAATTACACTTACTATATTGTACTTAAGTTAAAAAACAATATTTCAGTCGTACCACATTTTCAAGTCTTATACTCTCAATTGCTTATACTTCACATAATTTACACACACACACACTAGTTATAGAAAAACAAATACAAACATATCTACAAACAACACATCTTCTCATCTTCATCTTATATGAAGATACATCTCTATTGGTAAACATGTGCTAATTGTTATTATAAGTAGCCTAATTATTAGAAATAATCTTTTGCATAAATCCTCACGTAAAAATGCTATTTTTGGATAATATTTCAAGCGATAATATTAGGATCAGAAAGCCGATTCTCGTAATTTAAAACGTTCAAAATCTAATCGCGACTGTGAACACACAGACAGTGTGACAGACAGTGTGTGTGTGACAGTCTGATCTCAATCTCAATCTGTCAAAAAAACCTTTTAATTTTCCCTAGATTTTGACAAGTTTTTCACATTTGTTTGTCTCTGAGATCAGAAGGTCAATTCTCGTAATTTAAAACGTTCAAAATCTAGTCGCAGTCTCATCTGCGAGTTGTTGTTGTACTACTGGAAAAGTAAAAAAAAAACTAAATAAACTCGTAAGTCGCGGCCGTTACCACTGCTCTCTAAATTCATATCCTTATATCACTTTAGTCTAATGACACTAAATAATTATTATATGCCTATTAGGCAGGACATATTGGAACTGTAATTTATTGTTAAGACCTGTAACTACCCAGAGGACACGGTGGAGCATACGGTGGAGGTCTGCCCTGCTTGGGCAGAGCACCGCCGTGTCCTCGTAGAGGCGATCGGCAGCGGCGGCGACCTCTCGCGTCCGGCCCTGGTTCAAGCCATGGTCCGGGGCGAGAGGGAGTGGGAGGCAGTCACCTCCTTCTGCGAAGCAGTCATGCTAGCGAAGGAGGTGGCGGGGTGGGCGAGAGAACGCGCCTTGCGCACCTCACGCCTCAGCCGCCGCGGGAGACGCTCCGGGCGTCGGGAGCCGCGTGACGACTCCCGGCCACCGTAGGCGCGGGCCTGCGGGCGGTGAGTAATGGGTAACTCACCGTCCGATCAGGACCAGGCCCGTGCCGGACGGCGTGTTGTGTTCCACGCGCGCCTCAAAGAGATGTCAGCATGAGAGACGGGGCCCCATAGGGCCGTAGCCTGCCAGGGTAGCGGGATTGTCCGAAAGGGTTACCGCTGCCCTGGAACATAAAGGGCTAAGGAAGGAACACGGGTGGGTTTTAGTCAGTAAGAGTCTGACACTCCCTCCTGCTCCACCCAGAGCGGGAGGAGTCATTTGATGATTTCCCATCCTCAAAAAAAAAAAAAAAAAGACCTGTAACTAACAGCAGAGCGCCCCCCTGCAGAGCGGGAGGGGTCATTTGATGATTTCCCATCCTCAAAAAAAAAGAAAGACCTGTAACTAACATATACATATTTTGAATTTTGAACGTAATCTATTATACTCGTATATATATATATATTCATTGCCATGATTTTGTACATAGACTAAGAGAAATTTGTAATTTTAGGAGTGATAAATAAACTATTATTAAAAAACTATTTCCTTTATTAAAATGTAAACATATAAATCAAATAGTTTTTTAATAATAATAATAGAAACTATTATTATAATCCCAAACAATTACTTAAGGATCTATTCACAACAAAAATACTGAAAGCAATTCTCTTTAGAAAAATCTTCACTTTGAACAAAGCAAAGAATAATGATAACGATTTAAAACCACCGGGGCTTAAGGCACGGACTAGAATCCTAGACTCACCATAGATAATAGCTCTAGGTATTTATCTAGCTTCTTCTAATAAACCGGAACAGACTTATTTCTGTCGCCAAAGGATCCCGGCGAAACAGTTTCTGAGGCGAAGTTTGTGAAGCGCGAAGTCGGATTTTTTCTAGTGTGTCTTTAGCTTTATTATAAATAATGTGTGTCTTAACTTTTGCTGTTTGCACCATTAACTTTTTGCGCTATTCTTTTTTATTTTTTTGGTTTTCAGTAATAATTTTAGCTGCCAATGGAGTTACCTCGAGTAAAATGTAGTGAAAATGAGCAGTTTCAACACTTTCAACCGCTTTTAAAACATTTTATAATGATAAAATGTCTTAAAAGCGGCTCTCTATCCAAATGTAAAGACATTTGGATAGAGAGCATTTCGGACTACAAGGAAAAGATATTTTTTTAACACGCCTGTTTAGAAATCTTTAGAAACTAAAAAACTCAAATGAATTGAAAGAGAGAAAAAGAGTTTTTTAGTTACAAATAATAATTGAATATCGTATCAAAAACAAATTATTATAGTTCTTTTGACCAAATCAAAGATAATCTTATCTAAAACCAATGTATGTATACCAACATGTTCAAATCCAAAGATTGAATTAAGACGATCGTATTCAAAAGCATCACAAAGAAAGAAACATTACATCGTTCAAAAGACTAATCCAGAAAGGGTCACTAGTGACACTTGAAATTCTTCTCAGAATGTTGTGTAATAGCGTGTAAAAAGTAGCTAAATAATTTTCCAAAGGCTGGAAGCTTTAAAAATCCACCTAAAGTTAGAGAATGACAAGTTTATCTATCTACAATCAATATAATTATAACTACTAGAATAAACCCAATGACTGTATCCAGCTGATCACGTCAATATATCGTTAATCAAAGTAACACCCCACACAGCAAGAAAAATGACGTCGTCCAAAAAAGTAATCCGGAAAGGGTCGTGACATTTGAAATTTCTCACAGAATGTTGTGTAATAGCGTGACACAACTGCTAAGTAGAGTAACCACAATTTACAGAAGACTAAAAAAACAAAAATATTCAAGCAACATTTAATGAACCATATGATTTTCTATCTACAACCAATGTGTGACTACTAGAATAAACTCAATGCCTGTATCCAGCTGATTACGTCAAAGTATCGTTAATCAAAGCAACACCTAACACAGCAAGAAAAATGACGTCGTCCAAAGAACTAATCCAGAAAAGGACGTGACGCTTGAAATTCCTTACAGAGTTGTCCGAAAGGGTTACTGCTGCCCTGGAACATAAAGGGCTAAGGAAGGAACACGGGTGGGTTTTAGTCAGTAAGAGCAGACTCTCAGAAGAGTGTCAGAACACTCCCTCCTGCTCCACCCAGAGCGGGAGGAGTCATTTGATGATTTCCCATCCTCAAAAAAAAAAAAAAAAGAGTGTTGTGTAATAGCGTGGAACAAGCGGCTAAGTAGCGCAACCACAGTTTACTGACTACTAAAAAATCAAAGATATTCAAGCAAATCTCGAATAACCATAAGATTTTCTCTACAACCAATGTATGGCTATTTAAATAATCCCAATGAATGTATCCAGCTGATCACGTCAAAATATCGTTAGTCAAAGCAACACCTCACACAGCAAGAAAAATGACGTCGTCCAAAAAACTAATCCAGAAAAGGTCGTGACACTTGAAATTCCTCACAGAATGTTGTGTAATAGCGTGGAACAAGCGGCTAAGTGGCGCAACCACATTTTATTTACGGGTCGTGCTTACAACACTGAACACATTTTTCTTCAACTCCAGCGTCAAAAGGTTTGGGCGTAAACATTCCTTTGGCCGTGAAAGACGAATTTTCTATTGAGAAAAAATCGGGAGCTCCTCACATCAATGTAGTGTGAACCATTATGGATTATGGAAGTGAGCGTTATGGCCATTTAGTTTGAAGTAGGTTTCCCGTCGTGATTCTTAGGATTTTGTGTCTTTTTGCCGAAATTTTTCGCCGAGATGTTTTATTTGAGAAAAATATTTTTAGGACTTGCAATTTTCAGAAGGAAAAAATACGACTACGGCGTTACTACGCATATTGACTAATTCGCATTATGACCAATGATGGTTATTGTTATAAATACGCGAAATGACCAATCGCTAAATGACGAACACGCTTAATGACCAATACGCTAAATGACCCCACACGTGAAATGACAGGTGAAACGACCAACTAATGCAATCCATAGCTTACAGTTGTCCACTGTTGGACAATAGAATTGATATAGCCCGAAAATCTGACAACCAGTCTCACCAGGGGGTATAGGCTTTTATTAGACACTCATTAACAATGATAGTAAATGTGAAGAAATGGAGATAAGCGCATAATATTCTTCATAGTTTTACGCAACCATTGATGAAGAAATCTGATCACACTGTCTAGTTAGGTAGGTGGATGTTCACTTATCAATTTCAATCATAGACGTATCCTACACATAACACTTTAACAAAGCCTTTGACTATCAAAATCCTCTATAGGTTTGTGTATGACTTAATTACCTTCGGGATGAATAGAACTTTCAACTAAGTTACGAATGTCAAAGATACCCCAAACTAGATACGAGGTCCCAATTTAGGTTCCAAACAAAAATGTATTTTTTGAAAATATACTTTAAGAGCCACTCCTAAAGTTCAGCTTGCTCTACAATTTAGAAAAATATACGACTTTTCAATAGAACTTTCATTGTGAAATTAAATTAATTTGCGCTAAAGTAAAGTTGATATTTTTTTAATTGAATATAACATCAATTGAAAACATTTTCTAGTAGTAATAAGTACCTAACCGTAGTATCAGTTAATTAAAATTATAATGGAAACACCTTTAAACTTTATGATATTTCCATTGCTGCTCCTCTTGGTGAGAAGGAGTGGGCCGTAATCCACCACGCGGGCCCAGTGCGGGTTGGCAGATGTCATGTCTGTCATGTCTCTTCCATTTTGCTGGACTACGAAGGATGTAGGATGCTGATCTATAAGGTCTGGCATAATCATAATCAGCACAGGCTATAATCTACCTCGCGGGCCCAGTGCGACTTGGTAGTTGTCACATATCTTCGAGTTTTTGGTTCTAGGACATGCCGGTTTCCTCACGAAGTTTTCCATCACCGTTTTGAGAGCAGTGGTGATGAAATAATCGATATAAACTAAAGCGCCTTTCTGGGTACGGACATAATACCTACAACTTGTAATTTTCGGCCGTTACCACTTGGCCACCAAAATTGGCCATAACTTTATAGCAAGGTTAAAAATAGTTGCCCTTCAACCATGCTTTTGCATAAGGTCAGTCAAAGACATAAAAAAGCATTGAAAAAATGAAGCAAAGTACTCCAAACTCCTTTATAAAATACAGCTCCGTCCTCTAAATGCTAAAACTTTTCAATATCACCTTGTAAAGGAACAATTTTTGTTTCATTTTAGGGTTCCCAAAAATCGCCAATATGGGACCTTATTGTCCTAAAGCTCTGGGCTGTCCATCCGTCTGTCTGTCACAGGGCTGTATCTTTTGTACACATTCTGTGAAAATTTCTAGGGTCTACCTTAATAGCCTAACCCTTGAAATTTACTTTACTTTTACACCTCTTCTAATAAGGCAAGCTATACAAGACAAGAAAAAAATATGTAGTGTTAAATATTGTAAGTTGTTCTCTGAACATAATACCCTTTTTCTATTTTTATTGTTTTCGTGTTCCCACAATACTCCAATGGTTAATCTATTGGCAATCAACTGCAGACCACAATTTTACTGCTCCGAATATTTCACTTTACAGAACGAAAATGTTTGCGTGTAAACAATTGACTGGGTAAACAAGTTAGTTGGCGATAGTTTTTAATATTTTTACACTGTAGCGTTGTTTTTGAAAGTAGTTTTTAGAATCGTTGGAATTGACATTTCATTCGATGATTTAGCATTGAATTTTAGGTTCGGTCGGGCGTTTTTTGTTTTTCTATTAGATTTTTTTCAATAGCAACAGTCTCGTCTCCTACTCGTACATATGGGGCGATATAAGACTTTTCAAATCACCTCTGTTTTAGTCTTCGGGGAACACAGGCGTTCAACGTTATGTTTAATAGAATCATTAGCTAATCTATTATGTCGTCTTTATTTAGTTTAGGGCTTATTTTTCCAACGCCAGACAATTTTATCGGAGGAATAATTTTGAATTTTTGACAGTTCTTCGACGTAAAAACTGTCAGACGTCAACTTTATTCCACGAATACAAATCTGTCGATTTAAAAATCAGCCCTTAGCCTATCTTAAATTCGTTGACACCTTAAGAAATGACTGCCACTTTGTTCTAGTGGTCGCACGCGCTACTGCTGAGCGATCCTGGGTTCGATTCCCAGGTCGGTAAAAGTGTTAATGGGTTTTTCCGCCAGAGATTTCTCATTACGGCTGGGAGTTTTTTTTACACCAATCCAACCATAACTGACAAAACGTGGGTTTACAGTCACGAGCACCAATATGTCAACACTTGGCAACTTTCAGTTGCAGTGAAATAACGAATGCAACTTTGAAATATGACGACGTTGCCGTGTGTATACATAATTTTGCTCGTGACTGTACTAAAAGAAAGAAGAAATAAAATACATTTATTTGGCACAAACTAAAAGACACACAATACACCAAACACATACATCAGACAAAACAAACAATAAAATACAAGATTAAATAAAAAGTGTGAAGTCCGATGTAAGAAATTAGCAGGAAAGTATGCCTCACGGCTGCGCCAAAAAGGCCCAGTTCAGCAAAAATGCCCGACAACTAGTGCCTGGCGCTGGTTTTCAACTGGACCTGATGTGTGAGGTAACGGATGTAAATCAGTTTTATACTGCAACGTGACGTGTGTATGCATACTTAAATAAATAAATAAAATAAATTAGTGTTACATAAAAAACAGTAACGAATATGTGAATATGTCTAAATAGTGTGATATTGAGTAACATAGCAAAAATAAACATAAAACATACTGATAAATAAATAAGGGAGACTGCCGCATGATAGACCTTCTCATGCAAATAAATAGATTCCTAGAAACGAGTCAGAACAAAAACCTGTTTTAAACGCTGCCTGCCACAATTTATTAATCCGTGCATTGTAGTGTCATCGCACAATACGCTGCAAGCAGCCGAGCGTGACGAACTATTTTCGAACAGTTTGCTATGCTACTGCGATAGTTTACTATGTCTATAGGTACACCTCTACATAACCCTTCGAGGATTACAGGCGTGATATTATGTTGTATAAGTAAACAGAGCTATAAACAGAATAAAAAAGGCCCAGGTTGTTATCCGAACGCATTTTTTTATAATTTCCTTCCCACTCGTAAGAAAACTCCCCTTTATTGTGCGAAAAGGTCATTATGCTCCACACGATAATCTTCTACCTATCGCGGTGAGGGTAAAGTGGGCACATTTTTCATCGCCCGCTAGGCCCATGGGACCGCTTTAGTTTCAATAAGAGAGCACGATAAGAGGAAAGTAGGGGAAAAAGAACTATGATGTATTTTACGAAAAAGAACGGGTAATCTGAAAAATTAGGTAGTTTAGGCGTGTAGTACTGAAAAATGCGGCGAAATCCAGGATTTTGGGGAAATTTAGGTAGATTTGAATGTTACATGCACAAGAATGAATGTGTAGTGTGTAAAAATAACGAAATAGGAAATAATAGAATATTTTTATTTATATAAAACTAAGACTATGATCTTGCATGTTTTGCTATGAACTGGCATATAAATATTTAAAGATGTTAAACGTAATTAATTTTTTAGAAGTATGAATGAGATCCAGGCAAAAACAGATGGCTACGGCGGTTTTCGAAACGAAAAGACAGAAAAAAGAAACTGCCTAATCGTATTTTTTTGACCTTATTAAATTAATTTATTTGCAGGGAATAAAAACTGTAGGGACATTCATTGTTTAATACAAAAACGAAACATATTTATGTATACAAAAAATATTGAAAGAGAGAGAGATGTGAAAGAGAGAGAGGTAGAAAGAGAGTAGGGAGGCGTTTGCCCAGCAGTGGAACATTAACGGCTAATAATAAAAAAAATATATGTCGGAGTCATTCGTTTGACTATTCGGAACGTCAGCGCCATCTCGTGGCGCTGGACAGAGTCTAGCCTGAGTTCGTGGTGGGACGACAGCGACAGCGACAGCTACAAGAAGGGTGTAAGCAGAGCTCTCGGGATCATCGAAACATTGGACATCGTACGAACAACATGTGCTCAGAAACTGTCAGCGTTCCGTATCGTTGAATGTGTACCTATAGTGCGTGCGCTAGTGTACTAACTTGTTCGTAAATTATAACCTGATTTGAAGTGCAAACTGTTTTTCCATTGTGTGTTAACCAACACTACCCATAGTACGCCCACAGTAATTAAAATATGCCTGATGCTAACGAGAGACAGACATGCCATCTCCGACATATATATTAACAATCCTAAAATGAGCCACAAAATAATTCGTTTATCTTGCTCTAAAAAGTCACACCACACTCAAAAGTACAAGCTGTTTGAATTGATATTATTGACCGTTTATTATTATCTATTCGACACAATCAAACCATCAATTTCTTACCATAATCTGTCTAGCATTCTCACAACCATTTTGGGGTTGACTCCCACGATCTACCCTCCACAACCCAATTACTACGTAATATGCAAGTAAGTCAACCCCTTGGTAAGTCAACCGCTCTACCAAGGCGTATCATATCGTACAGACGCCAGCATATCAAGCTACTACAATCTGTCAAATTTCTTTAATAGATTTTCAACTTTATCACTAAAGCAATAAGTTCAAGTTTGATTTGAAAAAAATTGACATTTTCGGGTAGCTTGATGTGCTGGCGTCTATACTTTCGGACTTCTGACGACCCATAACGACTTAAAAAATCCACGAATGACAGCCAGGACCAACGTCTTAGCGCACGTTCCGAGGCACGGAAGGGTCTCGGACGATATGTAAATATGGTTATCCACCCACCCATAGACCTCCCGCGGAAAGCGTAGCTTAACCTGTTCGATCGATCCATGCGGATGTTATTACTTAGCCACGAGCCCCTCCATCTCCTCATCCTCCAAACTATCAACTTCTTATGATCGACAAAATAATTATGACCCTAAAACTAGACTACCTAAACCACCGAAAACCACTACACATGACAATATATCATGCCCCAGTCTTTAATATGAACAAGATACACATAAATCATAGGTTATAGCACCAACAACCGTGTGCCGCGTATAAATTTATTAGCAACCGTCCCTAACTTATGTCGGTAGAGAATTTAATCCAACTTATTGCATTTATGGACAACATTACACAATACATAATAGTTCAGAAGGCCTACTCTCTACAACCAGAGAAAACAGGTGCACGCAGATATAGACACGTACGTACGGTGATCGATATAGTACATTGTTCACTGAGGGGAGAAAGTGACCGATTACTGACGAGGGTGTAGTTTGAGGCTCGAGGCTCAGCCTTAATAAACACGAGTTGGGAATCGCAATTTCTTCCGAGTTGCACATAGTTTTGAGTACTTTTAATGTAGTCGTGTTGTTTTGTGTAGTGTAGTGTGTGTACTTTTAGTGTAGTTTTATGTAGTGTGTGTGTGTGCCGTGGGATGGGTCGTTTAGTTTCCTAAAACTAGTTTGAGCTACACGATGAGGGTTCCATGCGTGACGTATGTCGGGGCAGATCAACTCAAAGCTGCAATGGCTCTGTAATTTTTGTCTGACACATCTTAATAATAATCTACAATGTTTTGACTTAAACAGAGAGAGTTTCGGCATTTCTTCTCAAGAATCAGTCAGCTAGGAAATGCCGGCGCCATCTAGTCTTGAAATTTTTACCAAATTGACTTATAACAGTGTCCTGAAAGATCTACTTACAGAAATAAACATTTCATTTCAGTTCATCTGAAACAAATGTCAGTTGCGAATGCAATTACACTCGTTGTATGTGAAGCGTATAGCGTGCATACGTTTCGCCCGTTGTATGAAGTTGACCTTCTGTACTATTCTGTGGTATGGACTCAACACAGTTCAGGAATATTGAGCCACGATTTACGTGTCCGATAAAGTTTACTTATTGATTTGCAATTTCTGTACAATTTACTTGATTGAAGAAGTTTTATTCATGATAGAGGAATGTATGATGATTGCTTAGGAGATAGGAAATGAAGATAATGTAGGACGTGGAGTTAGGTAATTCATGTTATGTTCTGAATTATAGAAGTTATGTTTGGTTATGATGACGTGCTCAATAATATCGGGATTATTATGAATGCAGATAATTTCATACAAATTTTGTTACAATTTATAATTGACTAGTTTTTTAATGGGGCTTTGGCTGAGTGGAGATCGAAAAAAAATCATGAAAAAATACGTAAACAGAGAGGCAGGAACATCGACGCTCAAACTGTTACCATTAATTCAGCTCATGATCTAGAACCCTAGCGTACGTACAAATAAATTAACTGTTTCATACCTGCGCGGTCAACGGTCAAAATGTATCCAATGGAACAGCAATTTTGTTTTTGTTAATCTTTCTCATATAAATATGTATACTCGTACCAACATGCATGTTTATACACTTAGATCTGGTAGCTAGTGGCTATTCCAGAGGTAGTGAAATAAATAAATAAATCTCAAGCGCTAATCGATCACAAATCAAAAATAAAGTCAGGTGGACTTTCAAACTTATCGATAACCACGTCATGACCACTATCGATTACAACGAAAGGTGGTTCGACAGTATATTTCATCGAGATGCAACAAAAGGTTGTCTGACAACCAGTCTTACCAAGGGGTTTCGTATTACCCAGGTAACTGGGTTGTGGAGGTCAGACAGGCAGTGGCTCCATGTAAAATACTGGTATTCAGCTGCATCCGGTAAGACTGCAAGCCGACCCCAACGTAGTTGGGAAAAGTCTAGGCAGATGAATATGATGCAAGTTCAACGAATTCTAAGTTTTACGTGGACCAGGACTAGACTCCTTCCACATCGCTTATCGACAATAGATTATAGTAAACGATCTCTATCGAAAAGGAATCTATAGTCCGTGTCCAATATACTCAATACTTTATTACATTCCATAATGTGTACATTATGATAGCTGGTATGTCAAAACATCAAATCAATTATGAACCCTGTCGGGCACAGCAAAGTTAGTTTTTAATAAGAGAGAGGATGAAGGCGCTTTTTGTTAAGAAAAAAAATAAAATAATATAGTATCATTAAAATAGTAGCACTTGCTTTTGTGGTATTTATATTTTATATAAGTATTTATATATTTGGTTTTAAGTTATATTCTTATATTATATAATATATAACTGCGACGTTATTTTATGGAGTACGTTTAACAGAATATATAACACAACATCACACCTGTATACCACGGAGGGTTAGGCAGGGGTGTACCTATAACAGTACACCTACATTTTCCAGTAATGTTTAAGTTGGGACTTAAACATTACTGCTATTGCCATTGAAAAATTCCAGATGGAATAGTTCAATGACACTTTGCTCAACCCGTGAATCGAATCCAGGACCCCATTTTCAACAAATTACTGACTCTGCTAAGCCTTAGGACTGCTTCTAGTAGTAATGATTTCAAGAATTCATCTAGTACCTCCTGATGACATTTTAATTGCATATTATAATATAATTATTCTTTGCTTCAAAGCAATATACAAGAAATGAAATTGTTTATTCTGTAAAAAGATATCGGGATCACTACATGTCAAATATATAGGTAAGAAACTAACACACACGTATATAATAGAAAAAGACACAGAGAGAGAAGTTCCATGGAGGGGCATAACAATTTTTCTTTACGCGACAATTTCTACCAGCCAACTCTTACAACAAGCCGTGTTAAGAAAAAACAAACTTCATTCCAAAAAAAATAAAACTTAACTAGATGAAGTTGCCATTTTCTATCAGCCCCCACACCTTAGAAGAAATGGCGAAAAAAACTCAGGGGTCAAGGTCTCTTTAGAAGTGCAGTCATAATATTTCTCAAATCATTTAAGAAACGTAGTGTCTGTCAACTTAACAGTTATGAATAACCATTTAGTACCTATAGCAGCAATTCAAGAATAAATGATTGTTCAAAAGAAACTTCGATGCCTATTCAACCAAAAAGTATGCAACGCATGTTTTCTGTTACGCAACATTGCATCTGTAAAGGATGATTTTATATTCGTAGTTAATATTCAAGTTGAGTTGAGTTGTTGCCTTACCAAGGGGCAAGTCTGACAACCAGTCTTACCAAGGCGTTTCTTATTACCCAGTAACTTGGTTGTGGAGGTCAGATAGGCAGTCGCTCCATGTAAAATACTGGTATTCAGCTGCATCCGGTTACACTGGAAGCTGACCCCAAGTCGGAAAAGGCTAGGCACATGATGCCAATGTTCATTAAAGTCTTTTTCACCAAGTGTAACACACATTTAATTTTAACCAATTCCCTGAAACAGTAATTTTCAGCTCATTGAATCCAAAATGCAGGACATAAAGCGTTCAACATTTTCCTTAACACATCGTCCTTTAACTAATTAAGTGTAATATGAACCGGGTATTTCGTTTGGTTAGCCACGCAATAAATAAGCACAGAAGGTTGGCTACAAACACGGAGCAAAAACGCACGCACACATAGACACACTTCACGCACTTCACTTCACGCACGCACGCACGCACACTTCGCCGCACGTACGTGTCTGTGTATGCCCGTTTTCGCTCGTTGTATGAAGCCGACCTTCTGTACGTATGAATGAATATTGGAACGAATCAAAGGTTGCCTGCGGTTACACTCGTGGTAGTGCTATTTTACATATTGTTTAATAAATTAGACGCATATTGGCGGGTGTAATAAAGTGGTGTTTAATTGCAAAGGGATGGGATACCCACTCGTTTGGATACAATGGGAACACTTAGCCAAAGAGTTTTTATTTATCGTTGGCTACCAAAATGCGGTTTAAAAGAACTAAACGCCAGCAACTAAACGCATTTATTTGGATATTGGCTTGCTTGGAACCTTCGATACTGCACTTTCTTTTGTTACTTTATTGGCCTTTATTTCCGATATTATTAAGAAGGTACAGTCAACAGCAAAAGTAGGTCATCAAAATCAGAAATTCAATACTAATGAACGGTGTTCGCGTCAGAACTGTGTCGAAGTGATTAAAAAATATGTAATTGTAAATTATACCAAATATTTACTACTAGTACGCCACACAGTTCTGACGCGAACTCCGTTCATTAGTATTGAATTTCTGATTTTGATCATCTACTTTTACTGTTGACTGTACTTGTTAATAGGCCTACACTGTCCTCCCATACCTGTTAGCACTGTAATTTGAAAACATTGTAAAAGCCAATTAGGTATTTTTGAAAAATTAACCGTGGAGTTTTTTGCACCGTGCACCTAGCTTCTGACGTTTCATAAGTACCCATGTAGGTTTATGTGAAATAAAATATTTTGATTTTGAACCAGTTTTAACTAAACTAATTTCAACCACAATATACGTAGATAGGTACAATGCTTCTTTTATTATCGCAGTGACTCTCCAAGTTTATAAATTGAGACGTTATCTGAAAATATTGAATTCTCTAACCCTTAATAAATGAGGCAATCAAACTAACGATTCTACTTTATTTGGCAAAAACTACATCAGTGATTAGAAATTCAATTGTTTTTTCGACTTTCATTGAACGGTCAAAGTTAATGATTCATTTATTTTGACAATCAATCTTAATTACCTAATTGAAAAAAGATTTGATCACATACAAATGTATGTATGTGTGTGTGCATGTGTGTGGTATTTGTGTGTGTATGTTGTGTAATATGTGTGTGTGTGTGTGTGTGTTTATAATCGTTTTGTTCATATCTTTTTTAACAAAATTAAAAAAAAAAGTTATGAACAACATGATTATCACCGCATGCACACATTATATGCAGACGTCAGCATGGAATATTCTAGACGCGTTGCGTATGGCGTACGCACCACACTCAACCAAAGAGCCCGCTTGTTATTTTTAACTTAAGTTACGAAAGAGGGTCGTGGGGCTTTTAGGACCGGGACCGCGGTCCCGGATGCCACCTTTTAATGCAATAATTAGTTTTGATTGGTATTTTGGGACCACAAAACAAAAGAAGTTAAAGTACAGTTAACAGAAAAGCTGATATTATTTCGTTGCACTTATATACGGATAAATAAAATAACAATATATCAATCATATATAAGAGAAAACAGATAGATAGATTATGTGACGTCGGGGTGCCATTTAACCAATCACACCCCTTTGTCAAGGTCCATGGGTTCTAATAACCTAACCTATGATGAGGACCACAAAACTAACAATATTGTCGAATCGTGGAATAATCACGTGAAAAAATATTTAAAGCCCAAATCAAATATAGTGCAATTTTTGGAGGGCATTAGAAGAGAGTCACTTTTACTGGGAGAAAATTCAAAATTCAAACAAAATTTCAAAAAGAACTCCAGAAAGTATAATGATTAAAGAGAAGATCATACTGACATTGCAGGAACTTTTAAATGGCCAGATACATATTGGTGATTGTCTAGAAAAATTAAGGTTTTAATATAGTATCTTATTAAATAAAAAAGAAATGAGTACAATGACCCCTTAAGAGGTTATCCATTAATTACCGGACATTCTGTATATATGCTATTCTTTTTTTATGAATAAGACCTTTAATGTTTAATTAAAGACTGTTGATTATATAGGGTCTTCTGGATTATAGCAGCCGTACCGGCCGTTGAAGCTACATCTGTCAAATTGGCTGTGATTTATTCAGTCTGTTTTTCCAAATCACCATGGGTGGATATAGCGTTCAACAACACGTGCAAATGATAAAATTGTTTTATCAAATTGGGTGTTCTGTTCGGGCAACGTGCCGCGCGCTTTACCCATTTTACGGTCGCCATAATCGTCCTACCGTGACTATTCGCAGAGTGGTGGATAAATTTGAGTCCATTGGTGATAATACCAATCCACATGAGATCCAATAACGTTCAATGCGTCCCGAAAAAGTCACTATTTGGTGTGGATTTTGAGCTGGCGGCGTCATTAGTCCATATTTCTTTTAGAACGACTTTGGCCAGGCCATCACCGCCAATGGTGAGCTATAGGTCGATGATTACAGCTTGTTTTAGCCTGAATTGGATGATATGGACACCAACGACATGTGGTTTCAACAGGACGGCGCTACGTGCCACACAGCTCATGCCACATTGGACCTTCTGCACGAGCGATTTGAGAACATGGTAATCTCACGCGGAGGTGATGTGAACTAGCCACAGAGATCGAGATTACTGAAAGACCCGGAATCGCTGAACAATCGGCAGGGACGAGTTATCGACCAGGGAGATAACCCCCATAGCCTTGGGCCTGGAGAACTGATAGACGGTTTCCCCATGCATAAATTCCCTCTTCCGCTCCTGAACGGGTTATTTTTAAAATTTTCCTAATGTTGAGACTGTTGATTATAATCTAATAATTATTATACATAATCCATGTGTGACTGATTATACATAATTTAATTAATTTGATGTATCAGTCAGTCAGTCAGTCAGGACTTTGAATTTTGGCATTCAGCTGCATCCGGTTAGACTGGAAGCCGACCCCAACATAGGTGGGAAAAGGCTAGGCAGATGATGAGATTATTGATGATGATAGATAATTTTATGACAGATTATGTATTTTATGTTGGTTGATTATTTTTAAATATAGAGGTAACTTTTATGTGCAATTGTGTAGATTTCAGGGATAAAATGTTTTAATTTAATTTTAAATACTGGTTTTAGTAATTTGGTTTCAAAGTGAATATGTTTTATTATTTTTTTAAGTTTAATTCTAATAGGTTGCTATTTTTTTTTTAATAAAAGAAATATTTTATCGTTTTATAAAAATAGTTTTAGTTGTGTAACTTCTAAATTTGGTTGACCGTACTTTTCCAAGACATTACTTTGTTTATTTTATTTGTGGTCCCAAAATACCACTCAAAATAAATATTATATTTATAGGGGGAATTCGGGACCGCGGTCCCGGTCCCGAAAGCCTCATGACCCACGAAAGAGACAAGAAAAAAGTTATCATATTTTCCAATAATCACGTTATTTTATAAATTATTTAATATTTATATTACTGAGGACTCGCAGTTATTATCGATTCCATCCACGCCCAACGAGCATCGTCGTCCAAAAGAAGTAGTAATTCTATACATAATCAACCTTTAATATTCCCACTGCTGGGACACAGGCCTCCTATCTTCGAGAGGGAGTGGGCTGTAATTCACCACGCGGGTCCAGCGCGGGTTGGTCGGGACATGCCGGTTTCCTCACGATGTTTTCTTTCACCGTTTTGAGAGCAGAGGTGATGATTTTTTTTTTTAAATTTTTACACAAAGTAAAACGCCTGTCTGGGTTTGATCCCACGATCTGTAACTCGTAAGTCGCGGCCGTTACCACTGGGCCACCACTGCTCACAAATATAAATAATGCTATAATCGGCCAAAAATAACTAAAAACACACCACTTTTACGCCAACTTGCTAAATCATTCAAGCTGCTTAAAATATGCGAAAAGATTTATTTTGGACGACTGAAAGACTTTTACGAAACGTTCGGTAATACCCTTGTTTGAATTATTTATTCTCAAACCCTTTCTAAGATATGTGCATTTGTCTAAACAGTCGCGAAATAGAATGATTTAGAACGTGTTTAGAAAAATATGTGGGCGCACTTCTTAACGGGTGCTGACGTAGCATGATTTTGTACATTCATTTGTTTTTTTATTTTTATTTAATGTAGTTTTGGAAAAAGTCTACACTTAATTCGAATAGTCTTAAAGATTAGCCGTAAGTACAACGCTTAAGACTGTAGTGCTGGATAACATGCCCAACACTACAGGATTTGATAAAATTATTCCTAAAAGATTATTCTCAAACTTCATTGACGCACTGTGATTTTTAACTGTTTCAGTTATCTATCACTGGTTATTTTCCATCTTATACACCAATTCTTATTATATAATCGTAATAATTCGTGGCATTGAGCATAACCCAGGAGTATTGCAGCGCATGAGTCTATGTGTACCAGGCGGCGGGGGCGCCGCCCGCCACTGCTTTCCGTGCCTGTTGCCAGGACCAACCTTCTCGCCAAAACACTATTGACCCGCGCAATGCGGGTTATTAACGATCTTCACGTGAAAATCGATGTATTTACATGCCATTTGAGTGAATTCGCAAAAATACTAATGTTCTTTTTATGTATAGTGTAGATTAGATTAAGCTATATTTTGTGTTTTTATTTTATTTTTATGTAGGGAAATTAGTAAAGCAGTTATTATTTGTAAATGTATTATAAGTAAGTAATACTAGTTTTTTACGTTTTTCATAGTTTTAAACTGTATATTTTAATTTTAAGACCACGCTATCGCATTAGTTACAACCTGTAATGATAGTAATTGAATTTTTTTTAAAATAAATAAATAATATATTGGTCAATTGTGTTTTAGACTCAAATGAAATAATACATACAAGTTTCCTAATCCAATCTAATCTGACTAGCCTATTTTGTTCCATTGCAGGGCAGCATTGTGAAAAAGACAGAATTGTGTAGAAAAGGGAAAGGGAGGTTCCCTTTTCCTTTTCCACACAATTTTGTCTTTTGCTAGTGCCGATCAGTCCTTTCGGTACGAGTTCCTACCTACTGAAAATTTTAACCCATAATTCAGGGCCAACTGATGTCATCTAGTCGAGTAGTATTAGAGCAGTTTGCTTCGTTATCAAAAAAATAAATTTAAAGCTAGACAAATCTTCAAACCCTGGATAAGGAGCGTTATATTCATAAACTCTGTAAGCCAAATCTACAAAAAAACTTTACAAATAAACTTCTTTCCATCTTTCACATATTTTTCTGTATGAAAAAATTATATATTTTTCCTTTTCTTCAAAAGTTTGTGTTTCAAAGCAAATCGTTCGCTTTGATTACTCGTGCTTTATGAAAGTTAAATGAAGAACGTTAGGTGTGTATTTTTTAAATCATTTAACATCAGTCTTTCAAGAATTTTAAGGATTCAGTTGCTTGGAAGGAACTCAGTGAGGTGATGGTGTTGCTTGAAAGGTTTGTGGCAATCAGTTTTAATCATTATTGGGACATAAGCTTAGTTAACTCTTTTCGCTGTCGCTTGCAAGCTTGGATTATTTTTAAATTAGAGTAAATACTAAATATATACATAAAACACACGCACACACACCACTCAAGAGCATGCATGCACAAAATTTCTATGATTTTAAGTTATTTTAATATTATTGCATATATTGTTAAGAGCGTTAACGCCAAATCCGCGGCACCAAGTTTAGGTAATTGCAGTGCTCTTTGCACTCATACAGATGCGCGCGTGTCTGTGTGCGTACAGTTAGTGCGCTCTCTGTCCTTATAGTCAAACTAACCCATGTTGATCCGTTGAGTTATGTTTAATGATACTTATTTAAAATAAATAAATAAAATTTTTATTCAAGTATAAAGTAAAGTAAAAATATGATTTACTAATTTATTTAATCGTCAGTTGATTTTTATTTACTATTCTTATTTTTATTACAACCTAGTGAAACAAAGAGGCAATTTTGGATCCTTTATGAAGTATAGTAGGTACTAATCACGGGAGAAAATTTAGAAATGTAGTAGGTACAAATGTAAAATCCTACGACGATTAATATTATAAATACGAAAGTTTGAGAGTTTCTAAGGGTGGGTATTCGGATGGATATTTGTTACTCTTTCACAAAAATTACCTACTGAACGAATTTTGGCAAAAAATTGGCCCTTTGATAAAAAAGTAAATAAAAAATCATAATGATATAAATAAAGGCTATAATTTTAAAAGACATTTTGAAGTTGTACGAAGTCGCGATCATACTCTAGTAAATTATAAAGTACCTACTAGCTTTTGCCCGCAGCTTCACCCGCGTGGAAGTTGGAAATTATCCCACGGGAACGTACTACACCGGGATGAAAAGTATCCTATGTCCTGATCCAGGTTATGTCAGGTCATATGTCATGGTATACCCATGTATCAAATTTCATCCAAAGCCGTTCAGCAGTTTTAACGTGAAAGCGTTAAAAACAAACAAACTGACTTTCGCATTTTTTCGCCCCGCGGTTTCACATGCATATGTGTCGATCCCGTGGGAATATCGAAATAAAAATTGTCCTACGTCCTTTCCCGGGACTCAAGCCATCTCTATACCAAATTTCATCTATATCGGTTCAGCGGTTTAAGCGTGAAAAGGTAACAGACAGACACACTTTTGCATTTATAATATTAGTATAGATTATTTACGATTCTAGTTTATTTAAAACTGTTTTGAAAAAAAAAACAACCGACTTCCAAAAACGACACTACACAGTGAAAAATAACTTTAATTTCGGAAGTCGGTGGCAAACAACGAAAATGCGAACCCAACGACACCGACTTTCGAAATTAAAGTTATTTTTTGGAAGTTTTTGGAAGTCGGTTGTTTTTTTTTTTCAAAAAAGTTTTTATTTTTCACTTTTAAGTTGTAATTTTTACTAGTAATTTTGGTTTAAAAACCAAACTACTGAACCGTTTTTGATGAAATTTCTATGGGACCATTTGGGAAGTATACCCTTTCCAACAAAAAAATCGGTTGGCAAGCGACGGAGATATGCGCGAACATACATAAAAAAAAATACAAACATCCGAATTGAGAACCTCCTTCTTTTTTAGAAGTCGGTTAAAAAATAAAACATTTCAATATCAAAGTATTATTTATTCAGTAAGTTATGTATTACTCAGTAATTTAAGTTAAGTATTATTTATATACAATATGTATCGCCAAGATCGTTAGGTCGCACTATAAACTCACTCGACGCCAAGGGTCAGGAGAGGTCACGCGTGGAGAACCGAGCGATACGTCCACGCTCTGAAAGGCCTCGCGGCCGACTGATTCGTAACGATTTACGCCCACAGTTTTATAGTAGTTTTAAAAAACTTGTAATAAATTTAATTTAATTAAATAAGCTGAATACTGTTTCCTATTTTGTAAAGAAGATATTCTTCTATTATAATACACCTTTATTTTGTAAAATTAAGTAAGATTTATTGGAGTAAATATTGATTTTAGCAACCGCTTTTTCTTGTTATTTTCACTTTGTTTATTGTTTGATTTATCTATGTTAGGAGCTGAAAATCAAAAAACTGTCTCATAGCTTTTTGCTCAAGGATATGAACAATTAAATAAATTTGTTTGTTTGTAAATTTTATGACTGGTTTCTGATATTTCAAGCTTCGAAATTACCACTGTAAAGGGAATTTAGAAAACACTGCTCGTTTATCTGGTTAGAATTCACGAATACTCTATTAATGTAAAAATGTTCTCACCTAACTTTTTAGAATGAAATATTTCCTACAATAATTAGTAATTCACATTTTCGTTACATACGTTTTATGAGGAGATAAAATGGTTTGAAAAGTACGCTTTTTTGGCCAAACAGCCAAAATCGGCGTTAACGCTCTTAATGTTCCAAAAATCAGTGAAGTCACTGACTCCTGTAATACAGGTGCCACATAGCTCAAGGCCAGGGCTTCAATTTAAAATATAACTCAGTTTTTAATTCAATAAAACTTTTATTTACTTATTTGTTTATAAAAACATAGGTAAACGATTATCTTAATAACATCGCATAGCTAAACGCCATTAAAAAGAGCTAAAATCAATTTATTTACAATACTAAAATCATAATCTTTAATAGTAAAATTGGTGTCTTTTATGGGTAAACTAAAACTGCCCAGACAAAATCTTAAAGTCTAAAATACCTGAAAACGAACCTGCATCCACACATTTTAAACTGAAATACAGCAACGATGCTATCCCAATAAAACTCTTTCCAGAAAGTTCCAAAAAGCTTCTAAAATTATTTAAAATAACGGTGGCTTTTTGCACCAATTTCGTCCTTATCATAGTCTACAAACAAGCTATTAATTCTCACACAACGTTAGTCCCTAAAAGCCTCTCAAATCCTCCTCTGTATTTAGCAAAACGCCTTTCATGTCATTGAATGTTACCAGCATTTTAGTTACAACGGCTTAACCTATCCACGGCAATCCAGACAGAAAACTAGACATTGTGGAACGACAAATTTAAACCTGTACAAAGCCCTCCTAATTTCAACTCTGATGCTTTCAAAATAAGACTGTTTGGGAGCGAATAAATAGTTTTGCCAGATGCCATTCACGAGATCTCAGTGCCTTTATGAGAGGAGTGTCCTTTCATCTCTCCTTTTTAACCCGAGGCAGCAATTATAGTTAGCGTACCTCGGAAGGTTATACTTCAGGTTCCTTTGGCATTTATTCGTGGGAAGAAAAATTGTCACGTTGTAAAACTTGGGTGAAAAGTTCAGTGTGATTTTGATGGCGAAAATATTTTGTACGTTCTCAATGTTCCGGAATTTGTTGAAAGTTCAAGTCAAAAGAAAGAGCTGGTTTTTATTATTTATTTTTGAAGACGCTTGAAACACAATATTTTCAGTTTGGTTGTTAATCTTGGGCTATTATTGAAAACCTTTTGCGAACAGTGAAACGTCAATATCATTTTCTAATTATAGTGACTAGGGCGTGTACTAATATTACTATTGATCACTTTATACTAAAGCTCTAAAACGGTGAAGGAAAACATCGTGCGGAAATCGGCATGTCCTAGAACCAAAAATTCAAAGACATGTGATATCTGCCAATCCACACTGGATGGCCCGTGTGTTGGGTTACGGTCCACTCTCACCGAGAGGAGATCTGTGTCCCAGCAGTGGGGAAATTATAGCTTGTTATGTATGTACTTTCTATTGGTTATAAGTATACAAAAAGACTGTGTTACTAACACTGTTATTAACGCAAAACATCAAGTAAAATTTAAGTCATATCTACTGCCATAAAATAAATAAGTTTTCAAAAAAGCACTTAAAGAAACCCTAAAAATAGTACCAAAGCAAATTCACTACAGAGAAGCAACAAAGAAATCTGACAGAACATCACATTACCTAGCCAAGAGCATCGAATATTCAAACACTACCCATCTGCTGACAGTGCAAGGAATGCTGGTTTTTTGTTCGCAGTTTGTGAAGCAGTGCTGACACGAAATATAGAGGTACAGAAGGTTAGCACCATACAGCGGGCGAAAACAGGCACACGCACACATAGGCGCGTACGTGTGGCGATCTCAAACAAATGCCAGTCGCGTGTGCACTTGCATTCGCTGTACGTGAATCGTGTCTATATGTGCGTGCCTTTTTGCTCGTTGTATGGAGCCGACCTTCTGTACTGTTCTGTATCTATTTTGTGTGCAGTACGGGTTTTGTTGGTAAAATAAGGTTTTCAGGTATGGGTATTGGAAATAAAAAGACTGAAGTAAAGACACAGACATTGGAGGTAGTCGTAGATTTTTTATATGGGCTATGTAGTTTTGTGCAAAATATGTGTTTACTTGAGTCCGTATCTTAGGCATTGTAATATTATTTTTAAAACAGTAACCGTAGAGTTTCTTGCCGGCTCTTCTCCGTAGGAAACGATCAATTGGAACCGTGCGCATAGCTTCTGACGTTTCATAAGTGCTCAATGTAGGTTTATGTGAAATAAAATGTTTAGTGTTTTTGATTTTGATTAAAGCAGGCTGCGTATTCATAAACAACCATGTATGAATGCGTGTAATTTTCAGGTGCCTGTAACACTTTGCTCTAAAATATTTCGCCCTTCCCAAATAATATGTATTTTAGACTATGCAAACAGCACCAAAATTTCCTGAATCCATTCTGCAAAGTAGAACAAAACCAATAAAATTTTACATGTTTGACCATCACTTTGAAAACTGAACGAATTTAGGTGAATCCCACTATTTGACTAACTGAATTGAACGAACGAAGTCGTGCGTAAAAGCTAGCCATTAAATGAAAATGGTGCAGTCTTATTGGCGAAGTTTTTCCCGCTATAAATTCTCGTATATTTGATGTGGCAGCCGGAATTAATGTTTTGGTAAATTATTACTGTTTCATTTCTTTTGTTTTTTTTTTCTATAACTGAGTTAGTGAGAAAAGGCCTGTATAAGACTTCGTCCAGGGAGAACACGTGGTGTCTTGAGCGGATGCGGACGCGGTCCCAGGTGCGATTAGGTGGTCACAGTGCGTCACTAGTTGTTGCAATGGGTAGAAGAGGGTAGATATGTTTCCAAACGAGAAAAACGATAGACGATCACTCGCTCATTTCCGTCGCTCTAGGTGCCCGCGACATTCACTAAACTATGGACGCAAAAGGTGATTGAAAAATGTATCTGATACTGTTTTTTTTCTGCTATTGTCTGATAATAGGTTCTGTAGGGCTTTGAATAGTTGCAGCGATCGAATCGATTTCCACTTTGATTCTCTGACTTAGCGGAAATCTAAAATCTTGAGTTGTATAACAGAGGTGTCGTAAAGCATATATTATTTTGTGACTTACCTACTTAACTTTAGCAATCACATTCTAAACGTCTTTATTTATACATAGTCTACATATTTTGTCTTTAGTTTTAAGTTGGCTTGTAAACTGTTCATGTACCTAGGCTTACAGATTAATATAGTTTTAGTGCATGTGGTGTTTACCTTTAAGTAATTGTTACACTGTTCAAAGTTTTTAAAGATGTTATTTTTATCAAGATGTTAGTGTAAACAATTGTTGGTGAACCAAATAAATAAATAAATAGTAGTAATGGTCCTCCAGACCGTGTTTCAGCCATGGTGGCCTGGCTCAACGGAAACTAGCCTTCAGCGCGGGTGATATTATAGTGCATAAGTGTGTGCATAGATACAGGTGCAATCTCGCTTCCTTTGCTTTCATTGTCCAATGGGACGGCAACCCGACGCGATCATAGAAAGATGCCCGGGACCAACTGCTTCGTGTGCTTTTCTAGGCACGGGGGTACTATGTCGCCAACTTCCAAACTTCAGGCTGTACATAACTAAGAAATTCATAATGCATACTCTTTAATACTTTGCCTGACCTGGGAATCGAACCCAGGACCCCACGTTCAGCACTCGCGCTTGCAACCACGAAACCAACGGGGTACTTGTGTCTGATAACCAGTTTTACCAAGCGGTGTCATTTTATTTCATGTTTTATCATCTTTTTTTGTTTAAATGTATGTTTATTTTATTTTATTTGATGTTTTGATTGTTGTTTTTTTTTTATAATAATAATCGTTTATTTACCTGAAATATGGTACTTACATGATGTCATAATACAATTCATAGTAGGTACTTCATATTCCGCCTACTAAATTCAGCATGCAAATTTTGGATGTGCCTGATATTGAATGTATTCATTAAAAATTATGTTAGAAAATGTCAATAAAAAAAGAAATTACAAATGTCAAAATAACAATACAGGCAAGTCAAAATTAATAAAAATACAGGAATGTCAAAATTGATTAAATTAAAGAAATGTTTTTTTTTTTGTTTGTGTCGAATCATATGTTGCAATGGTTTATTTTTTTTCTTATTTTGATTGTTGTTTTTATTTTATTTATGTGTAATTGCATGCTGCACTGGTTGACGCGCCGGCTGCCGATGAAAACCAGCGATGGGGCTCTGTCTCGTATAGCATTATGCTGAACGATGGCCGTTTTGCGTGAATGTGACGCATGTTTACCCCCAACTTGTTATTTTTTTTTGTGTGTTTATGTTCTTTTTTATGCGTCATGTTTACCGCAAATAAATGCATTTTCTTTCTTTTCTTTCTTTCTTCTTCTTACCCGCATGCAACTGGGGAGTTGGTTGCGCCACTTCTTTTTCCCAGCGAAAGCACTAGAAAGTGGTGAAGGGCGGGCGTTTTAGGGGACTGCCTTATGTAACTTTGACGTTAGAAAAGTGCGTTCTCAGCCTACTTTGAATAAATTAATGACTTTTGATCTTGATTTTGTGGACGTCAAACAGGCAGTCACTCCACGCAAAATACTGGTAGTAACCAGCATCCGGTTCGGCATGAAGCTGACCCGTAAATAATTGGGAAAAGACTTGCCGGATGATGAAGCACCCACTCAAGCACCTCACTCTGGCCGAGGCCTGATATAATAGGTGAATAGGATTGTAAGGTTCAGTTATTTGGTACACATCTTCTGATGCATAATCAGTGACAGTTTTATCGTTTATGGCGTCAAAAGCGACTCGTTTAGAGATATTTATGCTTAAAGCTTTTGCTGTATCATTAGTTGTTGATGCGTTTAAGGAGTCTGTAATGGCTTCTTTTACATATATTTTGTTTTGTGGCATGATTTACAGTGAATCATATTGAGATCAACTATTTTATTACTGTTCTTATATACGTTTTTATGTTTATCTTTCCATGAGTCGAGGTTCTACAGATGAAAAATGTTTGGTAACAAGCCTTCTTAAAGACTATATGTATGGTCCTTTTTTTTTTTTTGAGGTTGGGAAATCATCAAATGACTCCTCCCGCTCTGGGTGGAGCAGAAGGGAGTGTCAGACTCTTACTGACTAAAACACAGCCGTGTTCCTTCCTTAGCCCTTTATGTTCCAGGGCAGCGGTAACCCTTTCGGACGATCCCGCTACCCATATGTATGGTCCTCCAGACAGGACCTATTTCTGCCATGGCAACCAATCTTAGCGGATACTAGGCGCGGGAGATATTATAGTGCACAAGTGTGTGAGCAGACACAGGTGCACTCCCTCTTCCCTCTCTTTCATAGTCCGATGGGACGGCACGCAGTCAGACACGACCGAAGAGAGATCAGGCGCAGGACCTAGGGCTTCCAAACTCTGGGCTTTTACTGCTTATTTGTCTCATGGTCGCAAGCACAGCTGCTGAGCGTGAGGGTCCCGGGTTCGTTTCTCAGGTCAGGCAAAGTGTTATTGGATTTTTCTTAAAGACTACTACGACAATTTCATCGCTCATCATCATCACCCACAGCTGCACTGCTCAACAAAGACATCTCTTTTTTTTTACTACTCTCCACAGTGTAGCACATACCATGTATTTTTTTTTCTCCCAGTCTATGTCCAATTATAGAGATTGGCTTTCAGACTTTGAACTTTTTAATAGAGCATTTGCCATCTGAACTCTACCCAATTACTGAGGAAAACCGATATTATCACAAGCCCGGTTGCCAGAATTTCGGGCTTTTGACTATCCAAATATTATAATTTTCAGGAAATTCACAGGTACTGGTTGATATTTTATAATATAAACTATGAATTTCCTGGTAATTATGGAAATAATTTCACTTACCTATATTTTACAATGTTCTGTACATTCGTTCGCCAGCACAACAAGCAATCCGAAACTGTAAAATTTTCCCAATCAACCTTGAACCTAATGCTTTAGCGCTAAACTTGAAATTTGACATTGTAGTAGCTTGATGTGCTGGCGTCTGTACAAATGAAATATAAACTAGGCATTATAAAGTCTATCGGGAACGGTAAATGATTATAGTGCAAAAAATATGTAGTTAATTTTATTTTATTAAACACTCTTTTATCACGCGCTAAAACTAAAATTTATAAAATAATTAAATTACATTGAGTCCAAAAAGCGCTTTAAGTATGCCTTTTGAATTCAATTTTTATTATTTTTTAACATTTATTGCGTGATAAAAGCGTATTTTTTTAAACTACATAATTTTATTTTTAACTTTTGCGTCTAGTATATTTTTTCTAATAGTCATAGCTTCGTTGACTTTCAACGAATTTATGACAATTAGGGGCTACTAGTAAGCTCGAGGGGCTTACAAGTAACCCCTAAAGAGTTCCACTATCCACCTCCTGGCTCCATCATCAGATCAGATCCAAGATACCAAATTATAGTTTTGTCATCCAAACTACATATTATTATTATTATTTATTTATTATATTTTAAAGAAGGCTTACAGACTAACAAACCAATGACATAAAGAATGTAATATAAAAAAAAATCCTAATAACAAGCCTCCACTCATAGTTAAGGAAAAAAGTCGATAAAAAGAAAGGAAGAAAGAAAGTAATATAACTAGCTAAGAGTAGATAAGTTAACTATCCAAGAAAAAAGACTGTGCCAAAAGCCGTCTTAAGGTCGATACACTGGTGCAAAACAAGTCGACATTAAGGTCCCAAGGAAGCCTATTGAAACTAAGTGCACTTCTTATTGAGAAAACATGACCCCCCCTCCCGCTCTGGGTGGAGCGGAGGGAGTGTCAGACTCTTACTGACTAAAACCCACCCGTATTCCTTCCTTAGCCCTTTATGTTCCAGGGCAGCGGTAACCCTTTCGGACGATCCCTTACGTTTTGATCGTTTTAATCCTTAAAAGGGGTCATTGTAGTCATCATTATAACTTTTACTATTCGATCAATTCTGAAATCGTGAAAAAAAGCAGTTGCTCCATACATTATGTCAAGTTATTCGAAAATACTCGTAAATTTCATAATAAACCCTCTTTGATTTGTAACTTTATATTATTTTTTGTTATAGCGGCACTACACACTCTGGAAATTTCAACTGTCTACCTACCACGGTTCATGAGATACAGCCCGCTGACACACAAACGAACGAACGGACGGATGGACAGCGGAGGGTTAGTAATAGGGTCTCGTTGGCATGATCCTAAAAACAGTATTGTCCAGAATAAAATAAAACAAAAGCAAGACAGAAATGTGTATCTCGATTGTTAAAATTTCCGCTAAGTTCTGCAACTAACGAAGTATTTAACTTACTTCAATCTATTATTATTACAACGTCTCCAAGTCCTTTCGCAGAAGCTTTAAGTTTGCTTTTCTTTTAACCCGATAGGGCCATTATTATGAGATCCAAATTTTAATTAAGTTGTCGAAAACAAAATCCAGGTCATGAAATGGTTTCAGCTAAATAAGGGTCCCGACACATCGGCATTTCGACGTACTTCACTGCAGATATTAAATACAGGTATTCATCTGCATCCGGTAAGACTGGAAGCCGACCCCAACATAGTTGGGAAAAGGCTAGGCAGATGATGACTTCACTGCAAATATTTCACCCAAGCTCGCGATTTGGACCAACACCGCTAATATCGTAGTCAGTGAAATTAATTGTTACGCAAATTAAAATTTCAATTTGACAATTATATAAACCGCCTATAACATGAAAAATTTACGTAGGGTGTCAATTTGCTTAACAATTAATTTTCCTGACTCGTACATGGATAAGACTGGCAGAATATGCTCATATGGTGTATTACATTTTTTAAATAAGTTAATGACATGAAAGGGTGATAGAAATAGCCTGCCCCTTTCCGCAAAATATTTTTTTGTAAGTAAACAATTTTAATATTTTTCTATTCGGAGGTACAGTCTGAAGACTGCCAGTTATTTTTCCAGTTAACTCCTTTTAAAGTCAACGAGCTGTGTACTCAGCACTTTCTTAATGCATTTCACGACACAACATTTTACATTTATTTGAACATTTTGCAGAGGTGCCAAAACCCTGGAAAAAATAAATGTATAAAATGTTATAGCAAACATCATCATTTCAGCCGAGAGATGCCCACTGCTCTGTGCTTCTCGCATCCAACGGGTTCTTACGGCTTTAACAAGGTCGTCGGTCCACCTTGTGGGAGGCCTTCCAACGCTACGTCTTCCGGCACGCGGTCGCCACTCCAGAACCTTTCGGCCCTATCAGCCATCGTTATTGCAAACGTTAAATCAAATCAAAAGTCATTTATTGAAACTAGGCCGAGAATCAGCACTTTATGAACATCAAAATTACATAAGAAAGTTCCCCAAAACGCCCGCCCTTCGCCACTTCCTAATGCTTCAGTTGGGAAGAAGTAGTGGCGCAACAAATTCTCCAGTAGCACAGCTGTCCGTTCACACAGCATTGCCATTCACCGTTCACCTGACGACCGCGCACGACGGTGTGAAAGGAGCCTTACAAACGCGTTGTAATTAGAAAGGATCGTAAAACTATGTTCTGGGAAGAATAAACGTTAGCTGGAAAAGAATTTATGATCATTTTCACGTAAATTGTAATAATAATTAAAGACCGGATGTAATTTATGATAATTGTGTGGGAAATAATATTGGGAGGATTGAGTCACCATCTGCCTAGCCTTTTCCCAACTATGTTGGGTTAGCTTCTAGTCTAACCGGATGCAGCTGAATACCAGTTTTTTACATGGAGCGACTGCCTATCTGACTTTCACATGCCAGTACTGGGTAATACGATACCCCTTGGTAAGACTGATCGTCAGACTTCCGGGCTCCTGACGACCCGTAGCGACTCTCAAAGGTCCACGAATGACAGCCGGAACCAACGGTTTTAGGTGCTTTCCGAGGCACAGAGGGGTCTTGGTATAGGAAGATGGTCACCCAACCATGGACCAACCGCGGCAAGCGTAGCTTAACCTGATTGATAGATCCGTGCGGCTATAATTACTTAGTCACAAGCCCCTGGTAGGATTGTGTGTGTGCTTAAAGTTAAGAGATGTTATCATCTCGTCGTCGTCTTCTTTTACTTTAAGCAATGTTTATAAATAAACCCAATAATAATAATAACTAAGTATGTTTTTTATAGTTATTAGTTAACATTTAAGTTCACACTAAGTATTTAGTTTTGAAATTCCATTAAAAAATTATTACTGATTTGATGTACCAATTATATCTTCTAAAGTACTGTCTTATTCCTTACTTTGTAAACATAACACACATAATCAGCCTATAACATTTCTATTGACCGGCGGAAAAACCCAAAAACACTTTGCCTGACTCGGGAATTGAACCCAGGAGCTCAGCAGTGCCACCTTGCAACCGCGAGGCAGAATCGGTTCGGTTCGGTTATGAAATTCGATTCGGTTATGAAATTCGATTCAAAAAGGGGTTAGTGAATTTGATGGTTAGGCACATCGCATTTTGTGTTTTTTTTTTTAATCAAATCATTTTCCATAAGTGTTGGCACAATTTTGGTCTTCACATACGTAATTTTACAGATCCATAACACTTAGTCATAATAATCTGACATGCCAACACTTAGGTTTATACTTCATTATCATGCTAATATCCTACCAATATTATAAACGTGAAAGTTTGTATAGATGGATGGATGGATATGATTTCACGCAAAAACTACTGAAGGGATTTGGATGAAATGTGGCACACAGATAGTTTATAACCAGGATTAACATATAGGATACTTTTTATCTCGATATTCCCATGCGATCGAAACTTATGGTGGTGAAACCGCACGGCGCAGCTAGTAATTACTAAAGTAATAGTTCAATTAAAATTGAGTATCAATATATATATATATTTTAAATGCAGCTGTCTTATTTATTATTTTTGTGTGTTATCTTAAAGCATTGCTGTGCCATTGCCACGCGTTTAATGACGATAGTAACCGGAAGAGACAACAACAACGCACAGTTATAATATCGTACGCACAACTACTAACACAATACAAACTCCTAGGCTTGGAGTCCAGGCGCACCCTACTTATGGCTGTGATGCTGCATGGCATATGTAATAACAGCTTTGACTGCTCTGATATCACCAACAAACTTTGTTATATTGTACCCAGAACTGTATTACGGCGAGAGGCGTGCGTGTCCCGGCTGTTCCACATTGTAAAGTATAGAACCAATGCTGGTGCAAGGGCGCCGGTCCGTCGTCTCTTAGAAATATATAACACACACTTTCTCGATCTTGATATATTTTCACTATCTCAAACAAAATTTAAAAGAATGGCTATTCAATTGCTTGCACAATAATTATAAATTCTCCATAACCTAAATCGCCTCCAGTAGATGATTCGTGGTTTTGTTTCATTTCTCCATAATAGATTATTTCGCGGACATTGGTGTGAGTTACCTCTATTAACCTAGCTTATTATCTATACATATAAAATTCAAAGTCCTGACTGACTGACTGATTGACTGACTGATAGATCAACGCACAGCCTAAACCGCTGGTCCTAGAGACATGAAATTTGGAGGGTGTGTTCTTCGTGAAGAGTAGGCATCCACTAAGAAAGGATTTTTCGAAATTCCACCCCTAAGAGGGTGAAAAGGGGGGAATTCGTTTGTATGAAAAATCTTATTCCTTGAGTTAATAAACTTGAAACTTGGCACGAATACTTATCTAAATAAATTATGAAGATTGTCAGTTTTTTTTTCTTGTTTGTATAGAAGAATTTTAGCGCGCAGTCCGATTTACTCGAAACTCAGTATTTATGCCTAATATTGAAAGTAAAGAATAAAGTGTATCAAAGTTTTTTGAAAATCTACCCCTGACGGGCTGAAATGGGGTAGTCAATTTTTCAGGGGAGGATTTTACTGCATGGCTTGATTAACTCGAAAATTAGTATAAATAATCTTTGAGTCAAGTTATGAACATCAAAGTTATGACATCTCAAACGATTTTTTTTAAATTCCATCCCTGTGGGGGTGAAAAGCGGGGATACAGTTTATATGAAAAATCTTCTTCATTAGGTTAATAAACTTGAAACTTTTCAAGAATACTCGCCTAAGTAAGTAATAAAGTTTATCATTATAAGTTTTCCAAAACTACCCCTCAAAGGGGGATATAGGGGTGTTGAAGTTTGTTTGGAATAATTTGAATGCGCAGTCCGAGTAACTCGAAACTCAGTATTGATAGTTTTGACAGAAAATAATTAATAATGAGTATGTAAAGTTGTCGAAAATTTACCACTGACGGGACAAAAAGGGGTAATTCAGTTTTTAAGGGGAGGATTTGAACTTGAAACTGTATGTTACATTTTCACGCCTAAACCACTGAACTTCTGATTTGGCTTAGAGATAGATGGCATCCTGGGGAAGCACATACATTTTATCCTGTTAGCACGTTCCCCTGGGATAATTTCCGACATCCACGCGGGCGAAGCCGCGGGCAGAACCTAGTTTACTATAATTGCAACGTGTAACTGTTTTATGTCCCAATAAAATAAAATAAATAAATAAACAACAAAACAAATAAGCTCTTAAAAGGGATGCGCCAAGGTAGCCCATGATCTTACCTTTTTTGCCATTTGTAGGTCAGTGTCAGATTGTATGTTGATCAAAATATGTATTTCCAGAATTATAATCACTAAAGTCATCAATACACCTCTCTCTCTCGTCATCATTTCAGCCGAAAGACATCCACTGCTGGACATCGACCTCCCCAACTCCCAAGCACCTCCACTTCAACCGGTTTTGTGCTTCCTGCGACCTTCACAAGGTTGTTGGTCCACCTTGTGGGAGGCCTACCAACGCAACGTCTTCCGGTATGCGGTAGCCACTCCAGAACCTTTCGGCCCCATCAGCCTCCTGTCCTACGAGCAATGTGCAGTGCCCACTGTCACTTAAGTTTAGCAATTCTTCGGGTTATGTCGGTTATCTTGGTTCTCCTGAAGATCCCTTAATTTCTGATTCGATCACGCAGATCACGCAGGGAACCTCCAAGCATAGCCCTCTCCATTGCCCTTTGGGTGACTTTTAGCCTTCTAATAAGGCACATTGTGAGCATTTTAGTGATCTCTCTCTTAATTGATGATTTTTATATTTATGTAAGTACATACTTATTACGCTCGCGAATCATATTTAAATCAACATACGATCTGACACTGACATACAAATTACAAAACAGGTAAGAAAATTTTAATTTCGCGGCCTACCTAGCGCCTCCCACTTAAGAATTTTCAAATTTTAATTAGGTGGGTCTGTAAAAATTCCAGTCGTTATAAACAGGAAAGGACATAAAATTATTCATAAACAAGATTGTATAACACGGAAGGGCTCGCCCTTGATCTTCACATTTATACTTACACGTGGCGACGAACCTTTTTACATGACGTAAACAACACAGGTAACATAGGAACTTACAATAGTTGTTTTTTGATTACTTTAACGCACAACCTTGTGATTGAACTAATTTGTCAAAAGAGACTCGTTGACAAATTAGTGAATGTGTATAAGGTGGTGACGAGAATAGTTGCATAAAAGGCTCGAGCCGGTATTTTGTCATCGTCTGCCTAGCCTTTTCCCAACTATGTTGGGGTCAGCTTCTAGTCTAACCAGTTGCAGCTGAATGATGCTTCTGTATTACCAACAGGTATTTCTATGAGATCGTTTGTATGGAGTGTCTGGGCTCCAAATCCATGAAAAAATGCAAAAGATGTTTTGATTATAAAAATTCTTACTTATGAAAGTAAGTTATCTTGCTTAATTATAGAAAGCTAAATTTCATTCATTTGATGAAATTATCTTTCTTTCATTTTCTGAGCTCGTGGATTTTAAGGTTTGGTTTCAAGTAATTTCAGTAAATAAACACAGTTATAATATGATTATAATATGAAAGTGTACATAAGATAGTTTTTCTTACCAAAAGTATCATTATTTCCACGAAACATTTATTACTTTTTAGAAAAATCTGGTTTCAACAATACTAAATAATTATTCTATTCTGGTTTTTCACGCGGAAATCACTTTTTATTGACCATCTTTGGTCAAATTTCATCATTGTAAATTATTATTATTATTTATTTTATTCAAATTTTATACATTTCGTCATTATGGTGAAATTTTGTCTTTATCCCAGGAATTTATCCTGTACTTGTCGGTTTGTAGATTTGAGATCTCAGGACTTGCAACTGTTGGGGCTGTTCCCATAAAAGCCATACAAATATTTTCTTGTCCGGGTATCCTCCGGATATCAATTACTCAAACATAAATTTCACAATCAAAACTCAAACTCAAACTCAAATCATTTAATTCAACTAAACCAATTACAGGTACTTTTGAATTGTCAAAGGGTCGGTCAGTCAGAAAGATGAAGCTAGTTGCCCATTCCAAAGCGTAGGTACCTATGGAGAAGAACGGGCAAGAAACTCCATGGACACTCTTTTAAATCATAAAATTGTTACAAAATATTTTATTACATCATTCGTGTTGAAATTAACCATGTGAGAACGATGTAGAAATACGTGCAAGTTAATAGCGTCCGTTATAAAAAAACAAAAACAATTCAGAAATTAAAAATTAAAATAAGCCGAGGCAGCTAAGAGATGACCAGTCCCTACTGGCGGCGCCCGTTCACGAACATGACGTATGGATCAGCACCATTCAGCTCAACCATTTTGGAGGGAACCTAATGATCCAACACACACGCCACCACCAGCGAGACATTTGAGTGAGCATGACATACTCACAGCTGCCAGGGCACATTCAAGTCAATGAAAGTCGTACCCAGTAAATGGTAGCTTTATAGAAAGTACATAGTGCTCACACGTGTGCTATGCAATTATACAATTCTAAGCAATTGAGTTTATACAATGCAATGATAGTTTTTCTTTTCCAATGTTCAGCAGCTCCAACATTGTTTCCGAATGCTAATTAGTTTATGCGCCTCTGTGGAGCAGGACCAGTATTGAGCCAAGCATTTTTGTCAGCGATGTAATCTCCTAACTTATAGTATGCTTGGCTACATAGTGTGCGTTTAATACAAGATTTAAATTTCGTTTCATTCAGTTTGAGTATGTGGGGAGGAATTTTATTGTAACATTTTAAACAGTACCCCATGAAGGATGAGTCTACTTTAGCCAGTCTGAAACCTGTTTGAACTAATTGGTCCCTATTTCTAGTCCTATAGTTGTGTCTTTCACCTCTTTTATTGAAAAGATTTAAATTTTTTCTTACGTACATGATGTTTTCATAGATGTATTGACAAGGTACCGTCATGATGTTAATATCTTTAAACAGTTCCCTTAAAGAATCGCGCCTGCGGAGGCCATATATTGCTCTGATGGCTCTTTTCTGCAGAATAAAAATGGACTCGATATCTGCAGCCCGTCCCCATAGTAAAATACCGTAAGACATGATACTATGAAAGTAACTGAAATAGACTAGCCTCGCGGTATCTACATTAGTAAATTGACGGATTTTTCTTACAGCATAAGCTGCTGAACTTAGCCGTCCTGCAAGAGATGTTAAATGAGGACCCCATTGCAGCTTTGAGTCGAGCGTGATCCCCAAGAAAACAGTTTTATCGACGAATTCTAGTTTCTCTTTGTTCAATACTATGTCACAATCACTACTTTTAACATTTGGTAAAGCAAATCTTATGCATTTAGTTTTTTTCCCATTTAATACCAAATTATTAGCAGTGAACCAATTTTGTACCTGCAGTAGGGCGTTATTTACGTCGTCAAGATTTGATGCACGCCTATTTATCTTAAAAATTAAGGAAGTATCGTCAGCAAATAACACCATTTGTGGTTGGTTCTTTAATAAATGGGGTAGATCATTAATATATACTAAAAAGAGGAAAGGACCTAAAATCGAGCCTTGTGGAACACCCATTTTTACTTTTAAAGCAAGAGAATTGACACCATTTATTTGAACTTTTTGTTGTCTATCATATAAATAAGATTTTACTAATCTGAGCGCAAGTTGACCTAGTCCGTAATGCTCGAGTTTAAAAAGTAAGGTTTCGTGATTGACGCAATCAAATGCCTTGGAGAGGTCACAAAAGATTCCTATGGCATCTTGGGCCTCCTCCCACGCTGTAAAGATGTGCTTTAATAAGGTTACACCGGCGTCAGTCGTACAACGTCCTTTGGTGAAACCATATTGCTGATCATGTAAGATTTTGTTGCTGTTAAAATGATTAAGCATTTGATTGAGCATTACCTTTTCGTACACCTTGCTGAATACGGGCAACACGGATACTGGTCTATAATTGTTGGTGTCTTTGCTGTCCCCGGATTTAAAAAGCGGTATAACCTTACTGTATTTCATTAAATCCGGGAAGACTCCTTGATCTACACACAAATTAAATATCAAAGCTAAGTATGGCGCTATAGTTTCGATTATGGATGTACAAACTTTGATAGACATTCCCCATAAGTCTTCGGTCAATTTGATTTTGATTTGCCGAAAAGCTTTTAAGCAATCTCCCACAACTATCTTGATAGACAGCTAGTTGAGACAGAAAGCCTACTTTGAACAAGAAACGTCTACCTCTATTTAGTTATCGCCTCAAATCTCAGAACGACAGGTCTTTAGGACATGTCAAGGTCTAAAAACTTCACCTAAAACCTCAGAAACTTGAGCACAAACGACAAACGCCTCTTATCAGACCCAAGGAGGCTCTCTCACGTCCTTATAAGCGAAAATTTTAAGATAACACTAAAGACTAGGCATAATCTTTGCCTTGCAAACTTTCCAACCGCCCTTTGCAAACGAATTTTAACCTTGGTTATTCACAGATAAAATTCAAAATCCCTTGCAGTGTTACTAGAAGAGGCTAGCCCACTTCGAAACGAGTTAATTAAGGCACAACATATGATCAATTATGTTACTAACAAATGTGATTATGGATTAATTAACGTGACTATAAGTATAAGGACGTAATTTGAATACAAAGATTATGTTTTTGAGTGATTTTGGATTCTAAAAGCTTTCAAAGATGTTTTTGGAAGACGTAGTTTCACATAATGTATTACTTATTAAGTGATTTATGTGCGGAAATGAAGAATTGAGTGAAACAGATTCTCAGAATGAAGTAAAGAACAACAATTCAAGTAAGTACAATACTTCATTGGAGTTATGTAGATATAATAATAAAAATGTAATAAAGGATATGTGTCATCTGATTTGAATACAAACAAAGTTTATGTAAAAAACTTTTTAAAAACAATAATAATAATAAAAAATAATTATAATAATAATATCCTTGGACATTTCACACAGCGCCATCTAGTCCCAAGCTACGCAACCTAATGCTTGTGTTATGGTAACAAGATGGCTGATAAACTACCTAAATACATTTTTTTTTTGTACAATGAACTCTAAATGACTAAATAAAACTTACGTCAATATAGAAATTTAAGCAAGCAAAAGGTGGAGGTAATAAGCATCACCTCTACCTCTTTTTTCTGTTCTATTTTTCATTGTCTGTTTATATATGTATGTGTGTGGAGACGCCAGCACATAAAGCTACGACAATCTATCTTTCTTTGATAGATTTTCAACTTTATCGCTAAAGCATTAAGGTCCAAGGTTGATTGGGAAAATTTTACAGTTTCGGGTAGCTTGACCCTTGACCTGCCAGCTGGCGTCTGTACATAAATGGTAAAATAAATAAACTTTAATATTTTCTTAAAAACTTATGGCTTATTAGGAGCAGTGGCAGCAGTGGTGGCCCAGTGGCCATGGCCGCGACTTACGAGTTCTAGGTCGTAGGTTTGAACCCAGTCAGGCGCTTTAATATGTATAAATTATACACTGCTCTCGAAACGGTGAAGGAAAACATCGTGAGGAAACCGTTATGTACTATACAAAACAATTTTTTTTCAAAAATTCGAATACGTTTGCGTTTGCTCAGTTCATGAATGTGATAGCAGTGGTGGCCTCGTGGTAGCAACCCCGACTTACTAGTTATAGGCCGCGTGTTCAAATCCAGACAGACGCTTTACGTCGTGTAATTTATTTCATCACCACTGCTCTCAAAACGGTGAAGGAAAAAATCGTGAGGTAACCGGCATGTCCTTGAACCATAAAATCGATTACATGTGACATCTACCAGCCCGCACTGGGCCCGCGTGGTAGATTACAGCCCACTCCCTCTCAATGAGAGGAGGCCTGTGTCCCAGCAGTGGGAACATTATAGGCTGATTATGTTAAGGCTTATCTTTAAGTATAAGAAGGTAAACTTATGACACCAAGTCTTCAAATGCGTGAAAGTCTAAATCTCTAATCGAACTCTAGAACTCAATAATAAAATGGTGGAACATAGACTTATATAAAAGATGAACTCTGCGCCACGCATATCGAAAGTGAAGCACAGTAAGTATGCCGAACCGTTTGTACAAACACGCCTCACGCACACATTTACATCATAGTATGCCGACCGGCCGCCATTACGTGACACGACAGCGACTGTGCAGGTACAGTCAACAGCAAAAGTAGATGATCAAGATCAGAAATTCAATACTAATGAACGGAGTTCGCGTCAGAACTGTGTGGCGTCGAAGTGATTCAAAAGTGTGCGATTGTAAATTATACCAAACATTTACTACTAGTACAGCTGCCATATAGCTGCGAACTCCGTTCATTAGTATTGAATTTCTGATTTTGATCATCTACTTTTGCTGTTGACTGTACCTACTAATTATTGTGTCGTGTAATAAAATAAAATAATGCCATCTTATGTTGTGAAAATGTGTAAAAATAATTCTACATCCCAGAAAAAGTGTCACGGAATAACTTATCGTATCCCTCAAATCACGCACACATAGATCGGTACCGTGCTTCACTTTCGATATGCGTGGCGCGGAGTCCATCTTTTTTTATAAATCTATGTGGTGGAATAGTAAAATTTAGCGAGAAGGTCACAGGTGGTACATTTTATTTCAATTCATTAGACAAATGCGCGGCATCTGTTCAAATAATTGGGTTAGATAATATCATTTAGCTGATAAGGCGTTCGCGTTAGTGAATATTGAAATTGCTGAAATTGGATTCTGTAATTGTTGACTAAATAGGTTATTGGCATTTTGTTTAAGGATAAGTTATAGTAAACTAAATTATAGAAAAAAGAAAAATTGTTTTTATTCTGCATAAACAAAATGCACATTACAAAAAAAAATGACATAAAATACACACATACAAAATAGCCAAAATGAGGGGCTTATGGCTAAGTAATAACAGCCGCACGGGTCAATCGTCAGGTTAAGCTACGCTTGCCGTGGTCCATGGATGGGTGACCATCTTTACATACCAAGAACCCTCCGTACCTCGAAAAGCACGTTAAGCTCTTGTTCCTGACTGTCATCGTGGATCTTTGACAGTCGTTACGGGTCGTCAGAAACCTGAAAGTCTGACAACCAGTCTTACCAAGGGGTTTCGTATTACCCAGTGTGGAGGTCAGATAGGCAGTCGCTTCAAATCAAATCAAATCATTTATTCGCATAGAATGTAGGTGTTTAACAAAAAGTTGGTAAAAAAAAAAATATATATAATTGGCCCGTGTACATTCTGCCTGAGTATTGGCATGCAAAAATTTAACAAATTAAGTTTCAAATTTAAATACTAAGGAACACCAAATAGATTTAATAATTTCAAAGATAGGTTTCAAATTTAAATACAGTTGAAAAACTAATAAAATAATTAATATAATAATTTCAAAATTAAATTTTAAACTTCAATACGAAGACTAATAAAATAATTAATATAATAATTTCAAATTAAAATGTAATACAGTGTTCATGGTGTATCTGCAATGTCACAGTAGAGGGTCATTCAAAAAATCACTTATTGTATAGTAACATTTCTGAGTCAAATATGCCTTGAGTTTGTTTTTAAACTGTTGAAGGGTGTCATTTTTTATGTTGTCCGGTAGTTTATTAAATATAATTGGGCCCATGCAAAGAACACTTTTCCTAAGTAGTGCAGTTTTATAGCTGCTGACAGTTAAAAGATTTTTGTATTGACTTCTAACGTGACCTTTCTTGGTGTCTGCGACCTTAGCAAATAGCTTTATGTTGCTTTTAACAAAAATTGCCATTTCTAAAATATATAATGACGGAAACGTGAGAATTTTTAACGACTTGAAGTAGGGTTCACAGCTATCTCTTGGTTTTATACCGCTTCATGTATAATATTGGTACTCAGCTGCATCCGGTTAGACTGGAAGCCGACCCCAACATATTTGGGAAAAGGCTAGGTAGATGCTACAAAATTGCCAAAAGCCTCGTACTTAAGCAATAAAAGGTGACAATTTTGTCCTTTAATAAGATGTGAGAGCCAGGGACCATTGCGATGAAGACACTGCCAAGTGACAAGAAACAAACGACTATCTAAACATAATACCAATTGCAGAGTGGAAAAATAACTACTTTTGTAACAAAGAAACAACAATAGTAAGAACAAAAGCGTTGCGTCGCATCTGTGCAAGAACTGAAGACCAATTCACGTAATTTAAAACGTTCAAAATCTAGTCGCAGTCTCATCTCGGCGACAAACAAATGTCAAAAACTTATCAAAATGTAGGGAAATTAGAAGTATTTTTTGATAGATTGAGACAGATCAGACTGTGAACGTTCTTAAAATTACGATAATTGCCCCTAAGGTCATTGCTCAGCAAAATGCTTTGACTTCGGACAAACCTATCGTTAACAGCTCTGATGTTCAGCAACTACCTCTCATTATTAGCCTGTAATGTTCCCACTGCTGGAACGCAGGCCTCCTCTTTGAGAGAGGCTGTGGGCCGTAATCCACCACTCATGCCAAGTGCCGGTTGGTAGATAAATACATTTAATACATTAAATAGGTGTAATGCTGGCTAGCTAAAAAATTGCGTGTTTATCAACATCATGATCATCTGCCCAACCTTTTCCCAACTCTGTTGGGGTCGGCTGCCAGTCTAACCGGATGCAGCTGAAAAATAGTATTTTACATGGACTTCCTTTCACAACCCAGTTACTGGATAACACGAAATCCCTTGACTTGACACCCACTATCTACTCATATGAAACTGAAGACAGCATGTTATGTCAGCGATGTAAAGGGGCTCTCTATTAGGAGCTAAGAAATATTTTTTTTAAAACCAGTGTCTTCATCGGAAGTCTTAGAACCAAAAAATTGAAGACATGTGACTTCTACCAACCAGTACTGGGTCCGCGTGGTAGATTACAGCCCACTCCCTCTCGAAGAGAGGAGGCTTGTTTCCCAGCTGTGGGAACATTATAAGCTGATTATGGTTTAAAAAGTAATTATTTTGTAAAATTCGAACACAATGTAAGTTGTTTGATGAATAAAAATGAATGAATGATGTACGTACAGACGCCAGCACATCAAGCTACTACAATCTGTCACATTTCTTTAATAGATTTTCAACTATATCGCTAAAGCATTAAGGTTCAAGGTTGATTGGGAAAATTTGACAGTTTCGGGTAGCTTAACCTGCTGGCGTCTGTACCACCAAATAATATCCTAGAAGCTAAGTCTAAAAATACTCGCAATCAATACATAAAAATTCGTAGAAGTAAAAGCTATCAAAAACTTCGAACTCTATGCTCTCGAGGAAATTAAATAAAATGGAGGAGTCGTAAAATCCGCACTTAAGATTATCCAATCGAAATAAAATTGTATTAACATTCCCATGAATAACATTACTTCACACTCGTTTCGAATTGGCAGGTTAGAGGCCACCTGTTATATGAAAATTAAAACTAAAACCTAATGCCGAAGGAGCTGAGAAGCATAAAACAAGAAAATAGGGTCAATTGGGAAAATAGGTCTAAAATTATAGCCGTGATGGATCAATGTTAGGTAATTTTTTTCTAGGAATTTCTCCTGCTTAGTGGGTGCGTTTATAAACATTTAAACTCACATACACAAACAGCCAGACCGGGAACAACTACTTGTAGGTTATACAAAGTCTTATGTAGCCACTAACGCTACTTAAGTCACACGTATCGTATACTATTTCATAGTTCATGTGTACTTTTTTTTTCCTTTGGAAATTTTGGGAAGAACGGAGGGTAATGTCGGACTCCTACTGACTAAAACCCCACTGTTCCTCTTAGTACAGACGCCAGCACATCAAGCTACTACAATCTGTCAAATTTCTTTAATAGATTTTCAACTTTATCGCTAAAGCATTAAGGTTCAAGGTTGATTGGGAAAATTTGACAGTTTCGGGTAGCTTGACCTGCTGGCGTCTGTACACCCAGCTCCATCTGACGCTGTGTGTACTATGAGTCGGGGGCCCGAGAGATACTTGTACATTCTATATTATAATCGAGGGGCTCATAGCTAAATGATAACAGCCACACGGGTCGATCGAAAGCTACGCCACACTACGCGCAATGCGCTACGGTAGTTAAGCTACGCTTGCCGCAGTTGGTCCGTGGCGGCAGTCATTCGTGGATTTTTGACAGTCGTTAAGGGTCGTCAGAAGCTTTAAAGTCTGACAACCAGTCTTACCAAGGGGTAACGTATTATCCCGTAATTGGTTTGTGGAGGTCAGATAGGCAGTTGTTCCATGTAAAATATTGGAACTCAGCTGCATTCGGTTAGACAGAGAGCCGACCCCAACATAGTTGTCTAGGGTATGATGGGCATAATACAATAAATATGCCTCTTTTTTGAGCCTCAAATAAGTCCTATTTAGTGGGCCTAAGAACACTGAATAGCCAAATAACTGCGAACAACTTGGATGTAATGAGAGGGTCAATAATATTTCCCGTAGTTATTTTTCTTCTACGTGTTTGGCGCCAACACTAATCTCCATCAGTTCCTGTAACGTGCAGTTGACAAATCAAAAGCCTGTAATTGGTTTATTTGAAATAAATGCTTTGAGTTTGAGATTGACAGGTCACGCAGGACATGATATTAAGTATCCCGTCGTTTAGTAGGTTAAAAACTATCTCACATACACACATATAGCCAATGAGATTCATAATCCTTCTTTGCCGTAATCGGGTAAAAAGACCTGTCCTACTACACTATGCATAGAATTTTATCAAATCCATCCGTCCTGCTGAGAAATTCCGAAATATTGATCTTCATTTCTCAGACTCTGCTGCCGTAATAATTCAGTAAAAGGATAGTCGGCGAGAAAGTGTGGTTTTCGAAATAATTGGTAAAATGATAGCTTTAATAAAGTTTGGTACCTACCTATTTGGTTTTGGGTTGTGTTTAGAACGAAATTAAATTATAGTTTCTTATGAATTAATATCAGTTTTAATGTAGGTACTAGTTTTGGGGTAAGAAAATGACTTGCTTTTTTAGAGCTTCAAACTTACTAGTGAAAATAAAAATGTCTACCTCTCATATGTCAAATATCTACATATTTATACCTATTTATAGTGTACATAATAAAGAGTCTTCTATTCTACTGTAGTCTCAAGCAACTGTTTTTATTCAAACCTTAATTTTCAGAAAGTCTTAATTAGTTTGAGCTATTTTCGAAGTTTATATTAGCTGGACCCCAATTCTGTATTATTAATCCCTGCGAAATCTTAACACGTGCAAACCACGTCAGTATCGTACGGCAAAGAATCGAAATGTCAACCGTACAAACAACATGTATTTTGATAGTTCAAACCGTGCCATTGTATCATAGAGGATACGTTAATAGCAGAAGGCCAATTCTCGTAATTTAAAACGTTCAAAAGCTAGTCGCAGTCTCATCTCAGCGACAAACAAATGTCAAAAACTTGTCAAAATGTAGGGAAATTAGAGGGATTTTTGACAGATTGAGACTGAGATCAGACTGTGAACGTTCTTAAAATTACGAAAATTGCCCCTCAGATGTCGTGATTAACTAAGGAATTGACTTTGTTTCAAAGTAAGGAATCGATGCATGGTCATATTGAATTATTTAGTGAACCAACAACTGTCAATCAAAATATTTCACAACAGATTCTATTGAACGTGTTTTCAGAAACTTGTTGGTAATAGGGTCTTATTGGAACCACTTAGATACTATAACTGTAGCTACACATTATAATGAAATATATCAAGATAATAAATTATCCTTTCATCCAGGGTATTGACCCAAGAATTTTCATAAACAGCCCAAAGGGAAGAAGAAATTTGTCGTCAGCAACCCTTGGAATATTAAGAAACAAAATGCCCAATAAATTAAAGATAGTAACACAAAATAGATAGATACAGAAGGGTTACTCCATACAACGAGCGAAAACGGACACACGCACACATAGACGCCTAACCCTGCATTGCAATTTATTTGCCAAACATGTAAAAAAATGAGTTATTGGAAAAATAACTTTAATACCTACACAATAAAGTTCAGTTTGCGTTACAGCTTCAATTCGTTCAAACATTCGTTGGAAACATGAATTTATATAATAGACCTTACGTACCAAACAAATGCCAGTAGCGAGTGCGCTTGCACTTGCTATACGTGAACCGTATCTATGAGTATGTGTGCGTGCGTTGTCACTCGTTGTATAGAGGCGACCTTCTGTATTATCCTGTGATAGTAGTATGGCGAAACGCTTAAATCCGTCGTGTTCTCTCAAAGGCCTTTCAGCCTACGGCTGCAATTATAAAGGGACCCTTTGCCGCCTGTTTGTAGACGGTGTCTCCGTGGATTTGCCTTTTTTGATTTTGTATTTAGCTGAGGAGTTGGATGTAGTTTTTCACTGGGATGGGTAGGGTTATTGTGGTTGAAACTGTGTCTTGGTTGTAGTTAATCAGATATTGTGGGCGGCGCTTTCAAAATCACAGTGAGAGGACGGATGAAAGATAATATTTAGTTTAATAGTATTTTTTTGTCACTTGATTACATTTTGTTTATTTTACAAGTGTTATTGTGTTGTGTTTTGTTTGATAATTTTGTTTTTCTCATGTATCATTTTTTTTTTTATTATATTTATTTTTACCTAGCCTTCTTAAGTATGTTATTATGTAACTTATTAGTTTGTAATTTGCTCTGTACAACGTCTTGGGATTAAATTCTGTGATGTTGTGCATGTAATCTAAGTAAATAAATAAAAATCTTGGTCTTTGTTTTGAGATATGACTCGAAAACGAAAACAATACTACGAAAAAAAAGTATGCCATTTTATACGATTGACGATTCCGTCAATCGCATAAAACGGCATACTTTTTTTGATATAACTTGACTTATAATCATATCCAGTTAATAGTGATTCATTGTAGAAGAAGTATAGAGAGTTGATACTATAAAAATAAAGATATATTTATTTGTATTACTTATAACTATACTCCATTTATAATAGCATTAGAAAAAAGAGGCTCGTAGAAGCAGGAATGCAAAACATTTTATTTCAAAGTTATGATAAAACAATTTTAAGGGAGATGCTTAAATTCTAATTTTCTTGCGTTTTTTGCAATTTGCAGGTCAGTGTAAGGTTGTATCTTAATAAAAATAATATGATGCGCAACAATAAGAAATATGTAGGCAATAATACAATTTTAACCTTAAAAATCATCAATACATCCCTTTAAATTAGAATTGCCCCGAATTCGTCTCATTTCGCGGGCTACTGCAGCGCATCCACCTTAATTAAAATAAAATTCGGTAGAATTATAGTGAAACGAATAACGTTCCAAGTATTGTTCATCCCTGCTTCTTTTAGGTTTTTAGCATTGACACTGTAATTTAAAATTGGAGTTATATAATATAAATAAATGAAAGCCACATAATTTCATAAGATAAATAGTTAAAATGGTTACAATTAAGTGTGACAGCTGCTGTAAAAATAGATCAGAATAAATTCGGCGTCTATCATAATGTAACAATGTTTATTGTATTTTTGGTACAAAGTGTGCATTAAAAATAACCTTTTTTCTTTCTAATGCTATTGTAAATGGACTTTATAGGGTCAAATGGAATTAGCTAGCGAAACTCTGCAGCTTAGATAGGTGTCGATATCTAAACATGATAAAATAAAAAAGAAATTATTTTGATGACTTTTTTGTGGGTTCATCGACCGCAGTTGAAATAGGCACTTGAAACATCAGTTTAAGAATCAGAAGGCCAATTCCCGTAATCAAAAACGTTCTAAATCTAGTCGCAATCTAAGCGACAGTCAATGTAAAAAATGTATGTAATTTAAAAGTATTTTTCACAGATTGAGACTGAGATTAGACTGTGCACGTTCTTAAAATTACCAGAATTGCCCCTCAGACTTCTCAACTCATACTTGAAGTAACAACATTCCCACTTTTATCACGTTTAGGTATCGACAAGACAGAATTGTGTAGAAAAAGGAGAGGCAGACTTTTGCCGTGCAGTGGGACAATACAGGCTAGTTCGATTAAGTTTGATATAGACACCCATCACGACCGCAGCGTTTTGCTAGCTAATTTAATTGAACCCTGTATATCCTACCTCATGGTAGCAAATACCTTACAAAACAGAAGCCAGACCTGCTTAGCGTTTCTATACGCTTACGTTTCGATGAAGGTAAACTACAAACGCGACCTATCTGTCCTGTCGAGTAGACAGGTGGACAGGACAGATGGTATAGGGGCGCGTCGCTACGGACGCGCCCCTATACCATCATCTCTCTAGCCTTTTTTGGGGGTCGGCTTCCAGTCTAACCGGATGCTGCTAAATAGGTACCAGTATTTTACATGGAGCGACTGCCTATGTGACCTTCACAACCCAGTTACTGGGTAATACGAAACCCCGTGGTAAGACTGGTTGTCAGACTTTCGGGCTACTGACGACCCGTAACGACTATCCACGAATGACAGCTGAGAACAACGGCCTAACGTACTTTCCGAGGCATGGAGGGGTCTTGGTATGTGAAGATGGTCAACCATACACGGACCAACCGCGGCAAGCGTAGCTTAACCTGATCGATCGACCCGTGTGGCTGTTATTACTGCGGACGCGCCCCTGTAACCAAATAACATAATTGCCGAACTATAAGTAGGTATATAACCCCTGCCTCCATAATATTTAACTCATATTATTATGCTCTTACGAGTACATCATACCAAAATTCTTCTTTATCGTTGCCCGACAAGACATGAATTGTTAATCGCAAAAAATGTTTGCAAAACATATATGAGTTTTAGCGTAACAAGTAGATGAAATATTGAATTTATAATAATCGACCCTTGTCAAAATCGGGATCCCTTCTTTTCGCATAATATCCTTTTTCCTGATATACTTTGGCATAATGATTTTGGTATAATTAGTTTTGCCATAATAATAATTTGTTATATATATGCTATTTATGTTGGCATAATTATCTTGTTTTGGCATAAATTTAATTCGCATAATGTTACTAAGCCTAATGACTATTAGCATAATAGTGGTATGATGTTTCCTGATATTTACTAATCTTATTGAATCCTATGGGTTAGGTTAGGTTGGAGTAGAAGGCGAGCGAGCGAAGCGAGCATGCCCCGGCAAAGGCCGCTGAGTGCCAGATCCCCTCTATTGTTGGAGAATCATTTGGGTTAGATGAGGTTATTACAGTATGATGGTTCCTGATATTTACTACTGTTATTGAATCATATGGGTTAGGTTAGGTTAGAACAGTGACCATTAAAGCCAGATCCCCTCTATTGTTGGTGTTGTGGGTTGTTATAGTTTGGGTTAAATGAGGTTATATAACAGTGTGATGTTTCCTGATATTTACTTATTCATTACAGAATTTTTAATTTAAAGGATTAAATTAAAACGTTGCAATAATACACTTAGTGACACAATAGTTTTATGACACCACCGTCCACTTAGAAAAATTAAAAAAAATATTTGTTCCACCTACAATGTAAAGTGCCTACAAATTTCATTAGAGCAATATTGTATAAAAATGTGAATTAGTGTCTAACATTTTAGGATTTAATTATTGTGCTTATTTGTTATGCCTATAAAAAATATGTTTTAATATCATTATGCGTAAATTATTCGCCTGATAAAATGTGATATATATAAGTGCTGGCAAAATCTACAACATAATAGCGAACCAAACAATGTTGTATTGTTTTTACGCAAATCATTATACCAACATTTTGCGATCTGCTGAGCCGTTTCCCAACTATGTTCCAGTCTAACCAGATGCAGCTGAGTACCAATTTTACATGGAGCAAATGCCTATCTGACCTCCACAACCCAGTTACTGGGTAATACGATACCTCTTGGTAAGATTGGTTGTCAGACTTACGAGCTTCTGACGACCCGTAACGACTGTCGAAGATCTACGAATGACAGCCGAGACCAACAGCTTAACGTGTTTTCCAAGGTATGGAGGGGTTTCGATATGTAATTGATCGTCACCTATCCACGAACCGACCGCAGCAAGCGTAGCTTAACCTTAGATTGACCCATGTGGCTGTTATCATTTAGCCATGAGCCTCTCGATTATTCCAAATTGCTGCAATCATAATAAAATTTCCTGAATAATCTTATGTCAGAATTCATATTTCCAAGCCACAATTAGGAGAAATCAGACAATTCTAAAGACAAGCTTAAAACAACAAACAAAATTATAACAAATTCTACACCCAACGTTACTGCAATAAATTCCCACTCCACCCTCCTAAGACTTTCACGTAGCCAAAGTGCCGAAAATCCTGAGCCATTTCTTAAAAACCATTTTATCATCTGAACAAAATGAGAACGCAATAGCAAAACGGAACAGTCGCGTGCAATGGCCACATTCCCCTGTTTACACGTTGAAATTCTCTAGAAAACAATTCAGCGCATTCACCTAACGGCCCGGCAGCGGTTGCTCTTATAAGAAAACTGTGGCTCAGACGTGCTAGCATATTGATATTCAGAATGAGGTTGGAGATGAAAATTGTAAATGTAGCTTAGTCGTTGAATATATAAAGGAGAAAATAAATATATATCATGCAAATATTATGGACCTCAAAACAAAAGATCTGGCACTAAAAGAGGAACAAAACTTTTAACTACTAAGGTTTTAAAGAATCACCAGAAGATGACAAAAAAATCAATAAAGAATAAACTAGCTATCTACATTTAATCCCCCCCCCCCCCCGCTATTTGAGATTGAAAATGCTTGTGAAAGAATTACCAACTTTTAATTGAATTTTACATCCTGAACATGTTTTACTTATAATTTTCAATCTTTAATAGCAGCCGGTGGGTTAATTGTGGACTTTCTTGTAATAGTAAAAAATGCTTGAGATGTAATTTCCCATAAGAAAACAGTACTTTTTTTTCTGACCGTCACTTAAATTTTTGTGATAAATGGGAGGGTCCTACGCTCGAACCTAGAGAAGTATAACGGAAAGGGATTAAATCCCACAGTAACAAACTGTGCTGATGACGATGGTGATAATTTAGTAAATTATAATTAAAAGCTAACCCCAGTTACCCATTAACACAATTTCTTTCAAATCCATTCATTGACCAAAATCCTCCAAAACTTAACACATTATTCCACAATCCACAACATCTGTTTCTCATCAAGTATTCATTACGAAAGGAATGCAAGAATTTCCACACAGCGCACGTGTGGCTAAGGTTTTATATTTTAAAACTAAATGCTTCTTCGTGGCTCATATTGCGAAGCAAAATGTTATGCGGAATCCACAGAGAGTAGAGGCAAATGCTCCGCTTGTGGGGTACAACGCGCTACAGCATTTCGTGCTTGTGCTAATGTTAAGTTGAATTTCTTTAATTTTTCGGTTCCTTTATCTTTGTAGTCTGCGTTATTGTGCTTTTAGAAATGTTTGTTTTTTGTTTTTTCCAAGGTAACGTTAAACTCGGAACGATACCAAGCAACCAACGTTTATCGGTTATTCGTTTTCAAAATGGATTGATTTTTATACTAAAAATATAATAAGGAATAAGTAGTCCCGCACTGGGCCCGCGTGCTGGTTTATGGCCCACTCCCTCTCACAGAGAGGAGTCTTGTGTCCCAGTAGTGGGAACATTATACGCTGATTATGCTTATGCTAAGTAGGATATACTATAGGGACACCTCTACTTAACCCCCATTTTGCTAATAATATTTAAATCCCCTGGTTTACGAGGCGACCCAATGGCTATCCACTGGGGAGATTGCTATCCAACAAACTGAATGACTATACTTAACAAAGTTCGAAATCCAACAAAAAACTTATCAGGAACTTTTCGTTACAAACGGTCACTCAAAAATCAACTTACAATACATTGCATTAAAGTCGATAACTGATTAAGTGGCGATGGAATGTAATTACCTGAGTATACTAACACTGCTATAGTATTTATTTTATAACAAAATCGAACCAAACCAGCTTAACAAAAGAAACCGAATTCTAATTCTCTCTCACATAATGTAAACGTACATCAAATATCGACGGTCGGATCAGTGTGTTTTATAAAGCAAATAAAAACGTTTGAAAAGGCAACCTTCGCCCTATTTCCGTGGTAATGAAGTATTCATCACCCGCCTCTGGCGTGTTACAGTGTGGCCTAAGTGATAAGCGGAAAGCGGGAAATTATTTAATTGGCTAATTAATTAAGAGTAATGAAAAATAGGGTGTCAATATTATTACTAAGCAAAACTTATGAAACAACCCCGAGAAACGGTCGTTTCATATACTACGGTGGTCGCTGTCTAGCTTCATAATAATTATCCTGATAGATCTCGGCGACAAGCTTGACTGACTGTGTCAGCGTTTGCGTGACTGAATTCAGGGCTAAACATATTATTTAAATTTTCACAACAAAGTAGAATGGAAGATTTTTATATCGGGCCTGGTATACCTACTTTCGCGCCATTTTGATACTCCCGACTCCGTAAATCACCACGTTTCACGGAATAATCACTATGAAAAATAAAAAATACAAACATCCGAATTGAGAACCTCCTCCTTTTTTAGAAGTTGATTAAAAAAATAACGATGTCACGCGATATTTTATTCTTACGTTTTTTTTAAAAATGTTACACCACACTAGGAATTGCTTCTGTATCATGGGTGCGTTTACAAACATTTAAACTCACATACACAAACAGCCAGACTCGGATCAACTTTTTTTTTTCATAATCATAAAGTTTCTTTGTGAAACATAGGAATACAATAGGTCATACATATAAAATAGCACACTATGTTTTGTCTTAAGACATACAAATATGGTAACATGCAAAGTAAATATGTTAAAAAAAATACATTAACAACAACAAACATTCCAATAGTCATTAAAAAATTACAGATGTGTAAATGTTTAATGCAGCATTAATAATTATAACTGTATATCGTTTAAAAACTTTGAATGTTTAGTCTCGGAAACGTAACGCTCGGTTTGGTCTTAGTATGTTTTATGTTTGCATTTATGTCAGGTATCGATTTACATAATTATGGTTGCAATTTCGAAAAAAAAAAACAAAATGGCGCAACATTAGGTATGCCACGAACCGCCAAAGCCCTTTCTTTTTTGCCATCGACACGCTATGAAGAACTGATACTGACAAATATTTAAGGTGAAAGATAGTATTTTTAGTTATCAAGGATTATGGATTTATGATGCCATTTTAGCGTCGGTCAGGCAAAGGGAAGAAGAAGACACTGATGTAAAAAATATCGAGGAATAGCCTAAAAAATGTAACGAAATAATAGTGCTCGCTGTCAGGCAGTCAGCTAGGTAAGAAAAATTAAGTTTCTTTTGCATTCAGAGAAAATAATAAGTACATAACAGCATTTTACTTGAAAATTCGTACCTCACAATGATTGCTACTAACTGGCAAGATGACATAAATAAAATGAAATAATATAACATCATAAAATCACGGCTGTTTTCCGCAAAGGGGCAGAAGTGACATATATTACTATAGGTAATAGGTAACCTATATTACTAATAGATCACCTCTGCCTAACCCTTCGTGTGGGTGTACCTACGTACACGCACATTTCACCAGTTATGTTTAAGTTCTATGTAAGGGACGAACCCATTGCCATCAACTGGTCACAAATGCAGACTTCAAGCTGTTACTGAGAGATTCCTAATAGAAAACCCAAATAAAACTTTGCTCGACTTGGGAATCGAACCCATGATCTCATGAATGCTCATGCCCCTGCTCAGAAGTAGCGCCTCCGACAACGAGACCAATGAGGAAATAAATTACAATTTATCCACCATCCATTGAAGTTTTTGACTTGGACCACATCCATCAAAAGCATTTTGAGCCGTTAATGAAACGCCATTCGTTGCTTTTGATAGAGCTAATTATACTGACGTCAGTTCATTGAGACACTTCGAGTTTGTTGGTGCATTTGTACCGACGGTATTGGATCTTGGTATTAGAACGTTAATCATTGATGTTATTTTTCACGTATTTCTTTAGGGTGTTTATGTTTTAGTGACGTGTTGCTTTAAATTAGCTTAGAGGGGCATGTGGCTAAATAATGGAGGCCACAAGGTTTGATCGAAGGTTACGCATGCCACAGTCGGTTCGTGGATGGGTGATCATCCATTACGTATTGAGATCCCTCCGTGCCTTGAAAAGCACGCTAAGCCGTAGTCAGAAGCCCAATAGTCTGACAACCAGCCTTACCAAGGGGTTGTGGAGGTAAGATAGGTAGTTGTGCCATGTAAAATATTGGTACTCAGCTGCATCCGGTTAGACTGGAAGCCAACCCCGTCATAGTTAAGAAAAGGCTAGGCCGACGGTTTGTCTTGCTTTAAATGTAGCTATGCTTAACGGAAGTAAAGTTTTTTTTTTGTTTGTTAACAGGTAATGTTTTAGATTATAATCCTACTAATATTATAAACGCGAAAGTTTGTATGGATGGATGGATGGATGGATGTTTGTTACTCTTTCACGCCAAAACTACTAAATGGATTTAGATGAAATTTAGCACACATATAGCTTATAACCAGGATTAATACATAGGATAACTTTTATCCAGATATTCCCACGCGATCGTAACTTATGCGGGTGAAACCGCGGGGCGCAGCTAGTATCTAATAATCCCTGAGTTCAAAGAGCGGGTGGCCCATTGGTATCGGCCCCGACTTACGAGTTGCAGGTCGTGAGTTCGAACCCAGGTAGGCACTTTATGTATTTAATTTCATCACTGCTCAGAACGGTAAATGAAAACATCGTGAGTAAGCAAAAAAGAACCAAAAAAAATCGAAGACATGTGACATCCACTAATCCGCGTGTATATTACACACGGATTAGTGGACAATATTACTTCATTGCTATAGTTTATGAAATCAAAAATCATTCCAGCTTTAAAATTACCCACGATTTTAAATGACTGATCAAACATCTTTTCCAAAGGCATCCCATATTATTTACCTTCAAGGAAAATATAAGAAAGTATATGACTGACAAAAATCCTGTTGCCTTCGTGACCAAAATCAATAAACAAAATTTCTACAATCCTCATTGACACCTATCTACATAAATAAAAATAATGATTTCGCAAAGGACGTCTTTGGCTTAGCCTAATCACAGAATAGATAGTTACAGAAGGTCGGTTCCATACAAAGGGCGAAAACAGATGCACGCACAGAGACGCGTAAGGAGAGTTATCTCAAACAAATGCCATTCGTGAAGGCGCTCGCACTCGTTCCACGTTGAACGTGGAGTATCTGTGTCCGTGCGTTTTCGCTCGTTGTACAAAGCCGGCCTTCTGTACCTATACATTCTGTGTCCAGCCTCTTTGGTTAATAATTCAAATAGATTTACAGTCGATGGGCTGACAGTTCCGGACTCCTGCCATTATCAGTCCCTTCCCGTCGAAGAAACAATTCGCAATTTTCGTCTAACAGATTGTGTGAATCACTTTAGGGTTTAATTGAACACGTGCTCTCCTTTTTCGTGAGCTTGCTCGCTTGGTAAAGGTTTTTTGAATAATTTATTATCAGTGCTGGCAGAAATCTTAATTATGGTTTTGTCAATCGATTGGGATTATTTTTCAAACTAAAAATGGTTTTTGGGGTAACATCAAAGTGGCAATTCTCATAATTTTACGAACGTTCACAGTCTGATCAACCAACCACTCAACAGCAACAACAACATTTTTGACGAGTTTTTGACATTGATTGGCGCTGAGATGAGATTGCGAGGACTTTTTTGCTTTTGTGTTCATTTCAGATTATGATTTTTTCGTCAGCTAATACTTCTCTGACATTGCCGTTATCTTCGTAACAAATTTTGAACCTTAATTTTTTCCTTAATATTCATTTTGAACTAAAATTCCACCATTAGCTTCAATCACTGGTTGCTCCTTTCTAACTTCGGTAACTGTACCGAGAACTTTCAAACATACAAAGTACTATTAATTTAGATCCCTACCTGTGGGTTCTACAATATAATTATATTATTCAACCCGGGGTGTCTCGGTTGAAACACAAAATAGATAGACACAGAAGGCTGGCTTAATTGGCTGGTTTGGAAAAAGCACACACACATAGACACGCTTCACGTACAGCAAGTGCAAACGCACTCGCGACTGGCATTTGTTTAAGATCGCTGTACTTACGCGTCTATGTGTGCGTGCGTCAGTTTTTGCTCGTTGCATGGAATCTGGCCTTCTATAATATATGTATTCTGTGGTCCCAGTCTAAAGGTGTTAAATGTGGATTGAGAAACTTTTGGGTACTGATTGCTGTATCTCTGTTTCAACAATTTAGAGTCGGAAGGGTAAAGGCATCTTTGTTATGTAGGTATAGTTTAGGGATATCCTAAACTTTGTTTACAGTAATTTAATGGACAGGTGTGTGTGTAATTTGTATTGACAGGTTTAATGTTACTTGTTACTTTGGTCTAATGAAGACGGGGCCGTTTGATGACGGTAGGACAATTATCTCTATTATGAGAATGAAAGCGGCCTCCTTACTACACCGTCTGCATGGTAGTAACAACAGCATTCATTTAAATGTTCGCTGCCAGAGCGGGCTGTCTCTTTCAGGGACACTGGGTGGGGACAGTCCTAGGTCTGAGTTAATAATAATAATAATTGATTCAAAACGCAGTACTCCTTCATACGGCTCGCATTGTGAGGAGGTTCCTGTCTCTGGAGCTCTAACCACCGGTAGCTTGGATCATGCTCCCGACATCGGCGGATCATTATTTTTTTATATTCTTAAATGCTTTTTTTATACTTAATTTTTATAGGTATTTAAAAATATTTTTAAAAATGTAATAAAATAAGATAACTAAATAAATAAACGACATAATAATTACTGTTTGAAAACTAACAATACTAACCTATTTACATAAGCATTATAGTTACTAACACCAAAATACTAACAAATCATCATACTTGGTGACATCATTTTGGTCAACGTCGACAAACTGTAAAACGAATATTATACAGATGTAAAAATTTTGTTCGTTTGTAAGACGTAATCTCTAGAAGTACGGATTTGACTACAAAATCACTGATAGAATGCTACACTATTGCTGAGGGTACATGTGTTTAGGTATAGCCGACCCAGGAAGAAGTAGTGAAATGACCAAGATGTGTACCACAAGGGTTGGATTGAAGTGGCCCTGAAAAAGCATGCTTGGAAGAATTTGGGGCAGGCCTTTGCTCAGCAGTGACACTAGTAGGCTAACATAAACAAAATAATTGTATAGTTGACTTATACGTTTTTTTTTTTGCTAAATGGGCCTGCTCTTGACCCCGATCACGCCTGATGGAAAGCGATGGATGAGGTCTACGATGGATCGAGCGTGCCCAGAAGATATGCCTGTTGCTTTGAAGGCAGACAGGTTAAATGTCGGAGGGAACGAAACTTCCACGTGGCGGGCAGAAGTCTAGAAGTATTTATACTTTTAAATCTTTTTACTTAAGCTCACTTAAGGAAAAAAACATGTAATCAAATAATAACTTAGTCCAATATTTGTCCTAGGTTCTTGGGTCATGATTGCGCTAAAAATTAGGTAAAAGGCACAAATAAACGCCCACGAATACTTGCCTACCTTTTTATTACCTTCATTCGGTTTTTCTTTGAAATTAGGCTTTTATTATTAGCTTAGTCTTAGTTTTGCCAGTCAAGCTGACTTCACGTGTAAAAACTTGCCTATTGGGTTTAAAACTTTATTTTTATTTTACATAAGGTCCTAATTTAATTGGAGTTAATAAGTTTTACTAACACAATTCGCGCAAATTCGCAAAAAAAATATCTTCTTTTAACTGCAACTGAAACAAAACAACGCGAATGGAAACTTCAATCAAGATCCTGCACTAGCAATTAACGGCTTTAAACAATCACAGATAAGGTAGATTTTATGATCGACCAGTTTACCGGCTGTTTGGTGTAAAGTAGCTCTTATTTCACCTACGCCTAAAGTTGGCAAAACATTAATCTTATCCGGGGTAGTGGCGGAACTAGGGTTGCAACAGAACCTCGCCTCCGCAAATGCGGAACTGCCACAAGAAATCGTACCTCCGCATTCTCTTCTGCCTCCTCAAGTTTTTAACGGAGTTGGGGATAATTGCGTTACCCACTAACAGTAGCAATGGCTTTCATTTTAACAGTCAACGAATTCATTTACGTTGTTCAGCAGACAAACTTTTAGAACATATGAAGCAATGAATTAGCAATATCTTTCAAAATGATCGATTATGATTGAAAGTGTGTTATGCAATTAGGGTGCCACTCCAGCTAAGCGAAGAACGTTTTATTTAGTGGAGATATAACTCGAAGTTTAAAGATTTTACTCCCAAGTCACCTTCGCTCGCCATCAGGTTCAGTACCAAGAGCCGCAGCCAGTTTAAGAACAACTGACGGCACGGTTGGCGCAGTGGTTAAGCGATTGACTGCTGCGCTGCGTGTCGCGGGTTCGATTCCCGCACGGAACAAATATTTGTATGACCTACATGTATTTGTTCCGAGTCTGGGTGTTTTTCTATCTATAATATGTATGTATTTACAAAAAAAAAATGTATGTAAGTAGTTTCCCAAGTAGCATTGCAAGCTGTATACAAGCTGTATTTAAGTTGGTTTTTATACTAGAAGCTGCATATTCAGGCTGTATATAGGCTGTTTAAGCGCTTAAACAGCCCCTGTAAGTAAAAAAAGGGCCCATATTATACAGCTTTTGTCGTTATTAGAGCTGTATAGTAGCTGTACAAGCAAAAGAGAAGCTGTACAATAGCTGTATTAAAGCTGTTATTCGGTGTACAAAGAAACCATTATACTACAGATATTATCTTATAATTCTTTTGTAAAGAAAAGTGTTCTAAATAGGTTTTTGAAGAGGATTACAAAAGAATAAAAATAAAACAAAACTATTTTCGATGACATTATGCGTGTAGTAGAAATGGCGACACTATTATTTAATATTTATTACTAGAAGTAAAAGGTAACCGTAGATTTGTATATCTGATGTTGTTATTTGGTGAATTGAAAGTGCAAATTAAATTTATTATGAACCTGTGTATGTTTTCCTTCAAAATATTCACGCGCCAGCAAAATAATCGAGCTGACATAAAGAAAAATACTAAATACGGTAAGTAAATGTTTGTTTTTAAGGTTAGAATAAAAAAATAATTTTAAAGTAATAGATATAAGGGCACAGTGATCATTATTCAAGCTGATTATCATGATGCGGCTTAAGATTTTGTAAAAAAATCCTTTAATTATACTTTAAATTTTGTTATTAAACATTCGAAAATGGCGACAATTAGCTAAGCAGCCTACATAATATTTGGAGAGTATTATAGTCTGAATAGCTGTACTAAGTAAGTTATGGATTACATTGTACAGCTATTGGCTTTTAATCAGCTTTATAATAGAATATGTTTATTACTTAGGCTGTATATTAGTTCTCTATGCATAACTTATAATGCTCTTTAGAGTTACGCTTAAAGAAATGAAAAACCCTGAGCTCAAAATTACTTTGATCCGTTCCTCACTTTATCAATAATATTTTATTAAAACGCACTTGTGATTTGGCAGTATAGTTCTCCTACACACAAGCTTAATGTTTATTTACTCAGGTAAAAAAGTTGAAAAATTGTTCCAAAAATTGTTAATTTAAACTAAAATATATGTTAACTTGCTATATCACTGTTTGATTTACTCGCAATCGAAGTGAAAAGTAGAGTTTATAACTCGTTCATATAAAATACATTGTTTTGTATGAACATTATTATACTTAAGTAAACTCATTGCAAAGTATTATTAGTGTGTTGTGTATGTTATATCTGTTTTACTTTATTTTCAGGAAAATATGCCGTTTAAAATCATAGAAACGTCTTGAAAAATTCTGTGAAGAGGAAACTCAGTAAGAATGAAAGAGCAACTAAAAGTATGAGAACCAAAAAAGATGCGCTTAAAAAAAATATAGCTGAAAATGAATCAGATCAGGGAAATCGAGAGGAATCAAAATAAAATGGATACAGGTGAAAAAGGTAAAATCGACAAAAACGCTACAGGCGAAAAAGAAATTATTGAAGAAGAGGAGGAGGAATCTCTTTGTTAGTTTTACAATAATGAACTTTTATAGGGTGATCTTTTCAAGAGGTTAATTTACTTTTTAAACCTTTCATAGAGAAACACTTAATAATCATGTTAATTTGATTGTCCATTGTCCTTAAGTCACAACGTTTATGTAAATGTTATTTGTTATTAAATTTTGTTTATACGAGCTTGTTAGTATTTAAGAGAAACACGTAATCTCGTGGCGGTGGTTCTCCCGGAGACAAAAAATTCTATTGTTGTTTTTGTAGCCTTCCTAGTCATGAAAGAGGAGAATCTTCCACCTCTGAAGTGGAGACTAGGAAGAGTCATCGCCATACATCCAGGTACTGATGGAATTGTCCGGGTAGCAGATATAAAGACCTCTACTGGAGTCATCCGGAGGGCCTTCAACAGGATATGCCCATTACCAGAATCGAAGTCTGGTTGAAAGCTCGACTTTCAACGCTCGGGGGAATGTTGGAGCGCCTACGACATTGATCATAGCTCTAAGTGTTCCGTCCTACCTAAACTATGTATTATGTTTTTGTTATGTGCTCGTACGCACATCATTCATGTGTCACTTTTACTTGTTATTAAAAACTCATACACGTTACATGTGCCTGTTGCCTTTTTATTTAAATCACACTAATTTTCGCACATAATGAAAAAACTTCATTATCAGGTTCCGAAGGTTGTCCTAAATCTACACATTTGATATAACTGTTATGATCATTATTATCACTGTTTAATGTTTTTGCTACGGAACCTTCTTCATTGGACGTCGATGGAATTGACGCTTGACTGTAGGTTGTCCGATTTATTAATGATTCTCTTGCTTCCTCAATAAATGATGGTTCACTATCATAACTGTTACTTGGTTGATAATTTGTAATATTCAAATATTCCCTTTCAATCCTCCTCTTGACTGCACCAGATCTTTTTCTTTTTTTCCACATGTTGCATTTCTTCACAGTGAAAACATTAATTTTATTCGTCATGCAATCAAGTGACTGTGTCAGTAATACAGACTAAAGCTGTACTATAGCTGTCATTTATTTTTTTAGTTTTAAAACACCCTCATAGACAGAAGTCATAAAACCACTGTATTTACAATAGTGTATAATTACGCCATAAAAATAAGCTTGAGAACGGAGTTTGCATACACCATTGTACAGAAACAAGTATCAAGTGATACTGTAATAACACTTAGAGTTGTAATAAGTAAGTGATCACATGTAAAATACAGCCTGTATACAGCTTTAACGATGAAACCAGATTGAAGTGTCACAAAATACTTAAAGCTGTATAGTAGAATTTTAATATTCTGTTTAAGCACCCCAAGCTTACGCAGATCCCTCAATAAAGATTTTATACAGTTTGAGCTGTATAATAACTCATAAATCACTCTTATAAAGACAAAAGCATTTTATAACACTCTTGTACGTCTCTAAAAGAACTCTAAGTTCTAAATAGGTTGGTATATTGATGTTGAAAACGCTTGTGTGCTGCTTGGGTTATCAGCCATCTTGTTACCATAACACAAGCATTAGGTTGCTTAGCTTGGGACTAGATGGCGCTGTGTGAAATGTCCAGGGGATATTATAACTTAGAAATCGCTGAGAATATGACAAAGCCGAAAAACTGCTTTTTGTGAAATTGGATTGATGTTTTTTTTTTTTTTTTTGAGGATGGGAAATCATCAAATGACCCCTCCCGCTCTGGGTGGAGCAGAAGGGAGTGTCAGACTCTTACTGACTAAAACCCACCCGTGTTCCTTCCTTAGCCCTTTATGTTCCAGGGCAGCGGTAACCCTTTCGGACGATCCCGCTACCCTGGCAGGCTTCGGCCCTATCGGGCCCCGTCAGGGATTGATGTATTTGCCTTGGAATGGATTGCCTCGTGGGTGTTGTGGTTACAAGCACTACTGCTGAAGTCCTGGGGCAAAGTGTTGTTGGGGTTTTCCATCAGGAATTTCTCAGTAGCAGATGGAAATCTGAACTTGTGCCCGGTTGATGGCAATAGGGCTCGCACCTTATTACATGGGACTTCTTACAAACTCCCGAAATGTGGGTGTACCAGGTAAAGGTGCACCTCTGCCTAACCATGGTCTTCATATGATCTGACATGGTCTTCATATGATCTGACCAAGATTATGTCTGGACTTTAAAAGAGACTGTGACGTATGAGTTTGTTTCGGCCTTTCTTCTCAGACTAGTCAGATAGGAAACGCCGACCTCATCTAGTTTTAAAATATGATTGACGTGTAAAAGTGTTTGTACAAACCTACTTACAAAATAAAATCATTTATCATTTTACCCTTCGGGGAATGCAGTCGTTATTTTATGTCGTAATTTGTCCCTTCTAAATTTTGATTATCATCAGGTTAATTTCTTCTTTAATAAATGTATAATAAATCTATTGTCTGTATTACCACTTCCGCCTCCGCTAAAATTTCCATTCAGAACTTCGGACTATGGATATACCGGAGGCTATTACATCCCTAGTCTGAAGTTCTGAACTAGCTGAATTGGTATTGATTGCGAGGTACGAAATTGAGCTGTACGAGTATTTAGCTAATAATACTGAATATAGGTGAGTCAGTTTAAGGGCAAGTTGATCTAGTAAAAGAACAATTTATCATTTTAGTAAAAAGTATCGTTTAGTCTTCAGTGTTTAATTGTTACGTCATAATTACTTTGGAGCCTAAATTTTAAACTTGAATTTGTGTTTGAGTAATTTTCTTATTTAGGTTGGGTCCTTCGGGAAAATTGGCCTAGACTTTCTGGAAAGACAGCAATTTGTTCGTAGTAGAATGATAAATTCAGAGAATTTACAGCAAATAATATTCTTTACGCGTTCAAATAATGATGTTCATTGAGTTCTTGATCATGTTTACAAAAAAAATAACTCGCTCTTTAACGGGTTGATCGAACATTTTCATTTACGCTTGCCGCGGACGGTTTATGCATTACATATCGAAACCCCACTGTGTCTCGGAAAGCACGTTAAGCCGTTGTTACTGGCTGTTATTCGTAAATCTTTGACAGTCGTTACGGACAGTCAGAAGCCCAAAATTTTGACAACCAGTTTTACCAAGAGGTATCGTGTTACCCAGTAACCGGATTTCAGATCGGCAGTCGCCATGTGAAATACTGGTATTCAGCTGAATCCGGTTAGATTGGAAGCAGACCCCACCATGGTTAGGAAATGGCTGAGTACATTGATGGATCTACCAACTTCTGCATAACATAGAAAGACTGATGCTGTGGCGAGACTGTGCTTCCTTACCCAAACCTTTCGTTCCACCCGCTGAAGACCTAACTTGGACATGAGTTACCTTGGGTAACCTGAAAGTCTTTAAATAGACTCCGGACGAAAGAAGAAGAAAAAAGAAGCAAGGAAAACCTGTTCAGGTGGGGATTCATAGATGACTCCGCCTTGGAGTGTAAATGTGGTGCTGTTCCATAAACGATGGGACATTTAATATCAGGTCCTGCGTGTGCTGTCAGCTGCACGTTACAGGAACTGATGGACGTTGGTGATGGCGCCAAACAAGTAGCCGAATGCTGGGCCGAGTCTATTTTGATTGCTATCGATACGCTAAGACGAACATAGAAAAATCACAAAAACGAACTATTCTCACACCAGACCCCCTTAAGACCACATCTATCAAACGAAAGTGGGAGTTCTTAAGGTAGACAAACAGTTGAACGAAGTTTTACTTGACTCTTTAGAGCTTGATTCATTGCGTTTCCTTTGTTTTTCCACTCTGACCGCTACTTCGTTTATTACCTATTGTCTCGTGTTATTTTGTGGGGAGAGAATAATAGTATCGTGTTGGGTACTTTTTTGCAAGAGGTTTGGTACTTTTTGGAAGTTTGAATCTGATGAATGTTTTATTTTAGCTTGAACAATGGATGTTTCGTACACTTTATTTCTCATCAAATATAGTGTGTTTAATTTCCTTTGTAAGTGCTCATACACACGAGCGACACGCGTCAACGGCAGAGGCAACTCTAAATGTCGACGAGTGTCGACAGCTGCCTTCGACGCGTCGGCTGCTGCCGTCGCCAACATGCCGTTCGTGCGTAATAAGCACGAAAGCGAATTATGTGAATATTTTCGTAATATTATTTTACTATAAAAAGACATTATAAGACAGCTTATTTAATTAGAAATGGCGATAATCTCTTGATTATCCTAGAATACTAACATTAATTAGTTATGAAACGTTTAGTAACCGTGTCATTACTAATTAATTTAGTATTGAGAACCTTGATCCTTAAAGTGGAACTGACGCAAGACAAAATTGGTATTATCTAACCTACAGTCTGGCCGTCGAGAGAACGTGTTCCTGACACCTGTCAGTACGACAATTTTAGTAACTAATAAATATCAAATTCGCACGTTTTCGTTCATACAAAACTGACGGGTGCCAAAAAGATTTTCTCTTGACATCTAGACTTTAAGTATTATATTCCAAGTGCCCGTTCACCTGCATCTCGGATGACCTAAAGAATGCTACTGATGCCACAATCAACGTGGCCCCATACTGGGCTCAAACTATATAAAAACAAAAAAACAACGATTAAGAGTACCTACCATCGGCATAAAAAGAGGGAGGAAGTGTTTTGTAAAACGTTTCAGAATGTCATGTAAACGCTATGATTTTCCTTTCCTAGCAATGCAACCCGTTTAAGATCCCTACGTCCTGGATTTGATTTTGGTAAACCTTTCCTATATCTATGGGCAAACCTGTAGTCGCCAGGACAAATTTATGTTTAAGCTTCGCAAAAATCAAAAGCGATTTTTTCGTGAAATAACGATTGCAATTTTAAGATCACACCTATTACATAATAGAAGTCCTAAAATACTATTTTCTTAATAAAATAAAATTACAATCAATATATTAGAAGAAAATAAAAATACTGGTATTCAGCTGCGTCCGGTTAGACTGGAAGCCGACCCCAACATAGTAGGCAAAAGGCTACAGTAGAAGAAAATCACTTTTAAAAGTTGCTAAGTGTATACGTACAGGGGCCTAAACGTTTTCACTAAACATGCATCGCCTTTTTTTTTGGTTGGTGAATCATCAAATGACCTCTCCCGCTCTAGGCTGAGCGGAAGGGCGTGTCAGACTTTTACGGACTAAAAACCACCCGTGTTCCTTCAGTTGCCTGTGCCAGGGGTCACGGTATCTCTTTCGAACAACCCGAACCCCTGGCAGGCATCGGCCCTAGCGGACCCCGTCAGTTCGTGCTCACATCTCTTTGAGGCGCGCGTGGAACACAACGCGCCGTCGACCCGGGCCTGGTCCTTACCGGGCGGCGAGCTGCCCATTGCTCGTTACCCACAAGCTCGCGCCTACGGTGGCCGGGAGTCGGCTGTTGACTCCCGTCCAGGGCGTCTCCTGCAGCGATTAGGGGCGTGAGGGCGCAGAGATTGCCTCTCCCTCACGCGCTCCGCCTCCTCTTTTGCGAGCATTACTGCTTTGCAGAAGGAGGTGACTGCCTCCCATGCACTCTCGCTCCGTATTATGGCCTGGACCAGGGCTTGACGCGAGAGATCGCCGCCACCGCTCGTCGCCACGAGGACGCGGTGGTGCTCCGCCCAAGCCGGGCAGACCTCCACCGTATGCTCCACCGTGTCCTCCTGGCGATCCACACAGTGGTGATACCCTGGCGTTTCCTCCCGCTTTATCCTGAACAGGAACCTCCCGAAACAACCGCGTCCGGTGAGAACCTGTGTCGGGCGGAAGGTGAGGGCGCCATGGCGCCTCTCTAGCCACTCCTCAAAGAGGGGACTTATCGCCGCAATTGTGGCGTGTCCAGCACTGGGTTGCGACAATCGCACTCTCCATGCCGCTATTAGATCCCGCCGGAGCTCTGCTGGATCCTCTCGATGATTGTCGCAACCCCGCGTGTCGCTGCTTCGGCCACCGCCTGGTGCGACTTCCCCTGCGCCAGGACCAGCGTGTCGTCAGCATAGCAAACCACGCTGACGCCGCTAGGCAGTTCGGCGCGCAGCACCCGTTCGTACCCGATATCCCACAGATGCGGCCTCAGGACCAATCCCTGTGGGACACCGCACGATATCTCTCACTGGTTCCACTCTCCCCGGTGACCAATTCAGAATTGAGAGAGAGAGATTGGCGACGTCTAGAGACACCGCCAAGACAACCCCAGCCCGGGCCATGCTGTGGCCCGGGCTGGGGTTGTCTTGGCGGTGTGGCCCCCCGTCGTGAAGGCTCGTACGCGCATGATGGCGTCCACCATAGATCGCCCCCTGCGGAAACCAAACTGGCTTTCCGCCAAATCCGGCCCCACCCTCACCAGCTGCCCGACAAGGCGGTCTGCAATGACTCTTTCAAAGAGCTTGCCCACCTCGTTGAGCAGCACGATGGGCCGGTAAGGTAAGCGGACAGAGAGTCCGTGGGGCGCCCCGGCTTCTTGATGAGGACCAGTTTCCCCGTCTTCCAACGAAGTGGGAACCGGCCTCTCTCCAAGCATGCGCTCAGTAGCTCCCTTAGTCGAGGCCCGAGAGCCTCCAACATGCATCGCCTGCAAACAACATAAACAAAAACACATAAACTAATTATCTCTCCTCTCAATAAGGATGCCATAAAGCCTCTATAGCGCTAAAACGTCCAATAAACTTCATTTTCACGGCGTTTGCCATTGTTTAGAGCGGAAGTACGAGTCGGCAACAAAAGCTTCAGTATCCGCTGTCCAGGGTCACAGGATAGATAAGTACAGAAGGTTGGCTCCTGGATACAACGAGCGAAAATACAGGCACACATAGACAGACACGCTTCACGTACAGCGAGTGAAAGTGCACTCGCGACTGGTATTTGTTTGTTATTATAAATTACTAGCAACGCCAGTCAGCAAGCAAGGAAGCCAATCTTGATCCCGTAGAAATATTGGGATAAAAAGAATCCAATGTGTTAAAATAATTACGCCGACGATGACACCGGGTCACCATGACCCGGATTTTATCGAGTAATTGTCATGAAATTTAAGAAGTAATCTAAATTTTAATAATTATTTATCTTACAAGAGTTTTTTGCATATGTAGTAAAAAAGAAATAAATCCAAATATTTTATAATTCAAACTTTTCCTAGCTTTCTTAATAGCGCATGCAAAATCAACTGTGAAAACATAACATTAATATTTTTCTTAAATTATTCTAAATAATAATATAAATTAATAATTGTGCATAATAATATAGAGAACAAACAAAATTCTTATCATAATAATAGTAACAAATCAGTCTTCTACTTCCTCATTCAGAACTACTGCTATTATTGCAGTACGGAATCAAATGATCTGGGCACACCGCACTTGTCAATCTAGCATGCATTACAAGTATTAGATGTCTTCCTCTAGAGTTCGTCTTTGAGACGGTCATATTTGATATCTTTTGTGAGTTCCTGGAACCTTCGGGGGACCTCCCCCGAAGGTTCCTAGGTGGGCTCACTCGCAAAACCTGCGATTCTTTCGTGCAACTGTCGAAGCAGCATTTAACCCTTCTTCATCAGACCTCGACTCTTCTAACACCGTAAATATTCTCTCAGGGTGGTCTATTACCGCTTCCCTGGAACATAAAGGACTAAGATGATTTCCCATCCTGAAAAAAAAAAAAAAAAGTGTGGTCGACCAGTACAATATATAACAAAAACTTAAAAAAGAACAAGGTGAATTGATATTGGTGAGTGATACTAAATGACCTAATAAATATGTCACAAAAATACTACGCCAGCGATGACGCTGGGTCATATCGGGTTAATCCAGGATATAAACTATCTGGGTGCCGAATCCATTCAGCCATTTTTGCGTGATGGATTATCAAATTTAAAAATATACAAACTTTCTCTTTCAAATTCAACTTTTAATATGTGAAAGTTTGTACATTTTGATTATTTCATAATATTATATAGTAGAATAAAATAATAATTGGTAATAGTAAAAAATATAATAATTATTTAAAATTGCAACATTCCGTTGCGCCGCCCACAGTTCATGCAGAGTCACAACACTAACCAAATTACGCATTGGATTTTCAGTTTATGATAACAGATTAATTTATGAAAGTTGTTGTTGTAATCAGTGATTAAGATTTTTATGTTGGAACGTGTTATCAGCATGTTTTCTCTCTTCTTCAACCTTTCGCCACCCAATGCTGAGTGTAGGCATCCTGCAATGCACGCCACTCTTCTCTGTCTCTAGCATTCCTAAGCCAGAGTCATCCAGCAATCTTGACCAGGTCATCGGTTGACCTCATCGGCTGTCTGCCCACACTTCTACCACCAGATCTCGGTCTCCAGTTCAGCACTGTTCTATCTCATCTGCCATCTGTTCTACGCCCTATGTGGCCCGCCCATTTCCCTTTTCTTCACACAATCACCACGGTTATGTCGGTAAATTTCGTTCTTCTTCGGATTTCCGTGTTCCTAATTCGGTCTAGAATCACTTCGAGTGATTTCAGCATGTGTATGTTCTGCTGTGTGAGCTTCCAAGTCTCTGAGCCATAGACCATTACGGAGAGGATACACTGCTCGAAGTATGTGCAAAATGCATGTGTAGATGACAAACGTGCGTGCGTCCTTTTTCGTTCGTTGTTCGGAGCCGGCCTTCTGTACCTATTTATTTTATGCGAGGGTGCTAACAACAAGAACCAAGTAATTAAATTTTATTCAAGTGAGTGTACTTCTATTTGTTAGATGGTTCACTAGTCTCGTTCGTGATCAATCGTGATCAGTATTGGCGCAAAATGTATGATTAGAATCGCTTTTGTTTGAAATTTTTGACCTTCAATTAATATGAATGATTCGACTTTGACCTATTGAAACGTTTTATAATTTTATTCCTATTAAAAAGCGGCAGGGATCTGTACCACAGTTACAATATTTAACACTACATATATGTATTTTTAGGGCGCCATACCCAAAGAGTGCAACCGAGGCCCTATTGCTAGCTTCGCTGTCCGTCTGTCCGTCACAGGGCTGTATCTTTTGAAACGTAATAGATAGGCACATGAAGTTTTCACAAAGTGTGTACTATTACTATGGCCGCTATAACAATAAATAAAATAAAGTCAAAAATTTAACAAGAAATGTGTTAAAGAATATGCTCTTGATAGATATACCCCTGTGACTGACGAACGGACGGATGGGCGGATGGACGGACGGACGGACAGATGGATGGATGATCAGATGGGTGGACGGATAAACGGCGGAACCTTAGGTGCTGCCAGCAGTTACTGTTACGAACAAAAGGGCCGTACCCTAAAAAGTCAAAAACATTTTCGACCCATTAAATTAGATAAAGACTAATATTATTCCTATGAAAAAAAGAGGAACGTTTGAATATTTTGGGAATATATGTCGCGAAAAAGCTAACGCAATACGATCAAAATGTTTATTGGCGTAGGATCAATCTTTTACTCGATTGAAACGAGTAGCCATTTTGAATAGCTTGTTTACAAAACCTTTTTAATAAAGACTCTTTCTCTTGGCACGAATAATATTTTGTGTACTTACTTTAAATATTTTTAGAGCAGCATTTTTTACTGTAATGTTTTCTTTAAAAAATTTCGCGAATTCATATTTTGCTGAATGAAAAATTGAATGTATTTGCTTTATTTTCATTCCATCTGTTTAATCTATACTTATAATAAATCTGTAGAAGTGAAAATTCTGTACATTGAAAATATCAAAAAAATAAATGGCAGGGGGTGTTACTAGACCGACACCGAACCCAAAAATGTGATTAAAAAAATTTTTGTCTGTCTGTCTGTCTGTCGGTCTGTCTGTCTGTCTGTCTGTCTGTCTGTTTGTTCAGGCATCACGCAAAAACTACCGGTTCGATTACGATGAAACTTGGTATAATTATTCTTTAATATCCTGGGCACCACACTGTGTACTTTTTATCCCGGAAAAGTATATACAATAAAAGACAAACTTAATTTTGCGGTTCGATCCCTAGATCCGATTACTGTACCAACCGCAAATAATAAGTTTGTCGTAGGTTAGGTCACACGCAGTGGAGTTCATTTTTATTCCTTTTACTTTTTAGAGTTATTTAGGTTTATTTTTATATAAGTCGTAGGTATAGATTTTAATTTTAAAGTATAGGTAGTATATTTGATAGTGTACGTAGTGACCGTAGGTTATTTTATAATACTGTTAGGTAGGATAGTCATTCGTATAGATATTAGTTTTTAGAGATTTTGCTTATTTATTGAGTTTAGATTGAGGGGCCCGTGGCTAAATAATAACAGCCGCACAGGTCGATCGGTCAGGTTAAGCTACGCTTGCCGCGGTCGGTCTGTGGATGGGTGACCATCTTTACATACCGAGACACCTCCGTGCCTCGGAAAGCACGTTAAGCCGTTGGTCCCGGCTGTCATTCGTGGATCTTTGATAGTCGTTACGGGTAGTCAGAAGCCCGAAAGTCTGACAACCAGTCGTACCAAGGGTATCGTATTACCCAATAACTGGGTTGTGGAGGTCAGATAGGCAGTCGCTCCATGTAAAATACTGGTATTCAGCTGCATCCGGTTAGACTAGAAGCCGGCCCTGAACATAGTTGGGAAAAGGCTAGGCAGATGATGATTGAGTTTAGATTAGTTATCGTCATAAATAGGTTTATTTAGGTAGGTAGGTATTTTATTTTCTGTTATTGAGTTTATTTATTTTTTTAATTAGGTAGGTACTTAGGTAAAGATATCATATAGGTACCCTCTTAATCACCATTAATGAAACACAATTGGTTTTCTATTGTAATTAGCCACAAAGGGCCCGCGAGATAGATGGCATCCTGGTGCACATACATTTTATCCTGTTAGCACGTTCCCGTGGGATAATTTCCGACATCCACGCGGGCGAAGCCGCGGGAAGAAGCTAGTTTTAAAATAAATTATTGGTACGCTCAATGAAACTTATAACGTCTTTATTCAAGCTTGATTTTGTTTCGTTTAATTCCGGTGAATTTATTGAAAGTGAATGAAAATAATATTGTATGTACAGACGCCAGCACATCAAGCTACTATAATCTGTCAAATTTCTTTAATAGATTTTCAACTTTATCGCTAAAGCATTAAGGTTCAAGGGTGATTGGGAAAATTTTACAGTTTCGAGTGGCTTGACCTGCTGGCGTCTGTACATATGCAACTTGATATTAGAAGCAATCTCGAACCTCTCACAAAACGTTTTGAAAACACTTTTATGCATAATTGGAGTGTTTTTTTTTTGAGGATCTTTATCTGTTAGGGGTTGCATCGTGAGAAAACCGGTATAAGTCGTAGAAAAAAAAAACGCCCCGCTTCCTCATACAGAGGAGGCCTGAATCTCAGCAGCCTCTCTAATCTATACAACCCAGTTACTGGGTAACACTATACATCTTAGTAAGACTGGTTGTCAGGCCTTTGAGCATCGGACTGCCCGTAATGACTGTCAAAGATCTATAAATGACAGTCGCGTGCTTTCCGAGGCTCGGAGGGGTCTCGATATGTAATGGATGGTCACCCATTCACGCACCAACCGTGACAAGCGTAACCTTCGAGTGACCAGTGCGGCTGTTATTATTTAGACACGATCATAATCAGCCTATATTGTTCCCACTGCTGGGACACAGGCCTCCTCTCGGTAAGAGGGAATGGGCCGAAATCCACCACGCGGGCCCAGTGTGGGTTGGTAGATGTCACATTACTGTCTTAAATTTTTTTGGTTCTAGGACATAGGACATGCCGGCTTCCTCACGACGTTTTCCTTCACCGTTTTGAGTTCCGCCATAGCCACGAGCATTATAATCTTATTATGAAGGTAGATATTAATATATAAACTTGATTTATGATTTATTAATATTTTATTAATTGTTAATTAAAACGGTACCTACAACACTACTTACTTTAAGTAAAATAGAAACGTGTGTCACTTGATAATAATTATAATGACATATATAATTTAACTAGTTGCGCCTCGCTGATTTATCAGTATAGGTCTCGATCCCATGGGAATATCGTTATGAAAAGAATAATATGTGTTAATCTTGGTTGTAATCTATCTGTGTGCCAAATTTCATATTTGCAGGAAATCCAATTAGTATCCGTTCAGTAACAGTGAAACAGTAACAAACATCCATCCTCCCAAACTTTCGCGTTTATAACAGTAGGATTTAAAACCAACATGGAATAGTGGATCCCCTGACATACTTTCTCTCACAGAACATCAGACATATGCATAATTTTACTCGAATCATTTGCAATTTGCCCTAAGTACTGACCAACTCGACGCTTAAATAAAACATCAAGTTTCAAGAAACAATGGCACAACTTAATTGAAATTCACTACCGTCAATTAAGTCCTGTGTTTGAGTTACAGTTAGTTCCAAGTTATTTTAAATTAACTGTCGGATAGATCGCTCCGGGTGAGTTGTTTTAGTGTTCTGTTGAAACAGCTCATATTTAACTAGAAAAAGTTTTTGTAGGACAAATTACTATAAAACTACTAAAACTTCTAGGGCAGGGCATATTGTTCGTAGAACAGCACCATAGTTGCGTAACAATTTTGGAGGATATTGCTAATCCATTGCTTTATATGTTCGAAAAATTTATCTGCTCAACAACGTACATAACGCAATGAATATCGTTGAACTGTCAAAATGAAAACCATTGCAACTGATAGTGTTTCACGCAATTACTCTGTAGATGGGCGATGGAGCCGAAAGTTTCTGGAGTGATGACCGCATACTAAAAGATGTAGCGTTGGAAGGCCTCCCACAAGGTGGACCGATAACCTTGTGAAAACCGCAGGGATCCGCTGGATGCGGGAAGCAGGAAGAAGAACCGGTCGAAGTGGAGGTTCTTTGAGGAGGTGACAGACGTCCGCTGCTAGACATAGGCCTCCCTCAAGCAGCTGCACTAAACACAGACAACAGAAACAGAACACAAACACAAACACACAACAGACACAAACAGCAACAGAAACACAAACAACAACACAAACAACAGAAACACAACAACAACAGAAACTTTTTTTTTTGTCTATCTGTTTGTTCCGGATAATATCCGAAACAAGCCCGATTTTGACGGGACTTTCACTAATAGATAGCTGATGTTATAGGGTAACATATACATGTTCCTGTCAGATAATTTCCGACATCCACGCGGGCGAACCAGTGGACAGAAGCTATTTTACTATAAAATCGATTAAATTAATATTTTTGTGTGTGATGACGCATAAAAAGAACACAAACACAAAAAAAAAACCAGTTGAGGCAAAAACATGCGTCACATCCACGCAAAACGGCCATCGCTCAGCATAATGCTAAGAACTTATGCGAGACAGAGCCCTAGCGCTAATTTTCAACGACGACCGACATTGATGTGATGACGTCAACCGGTTTAGCATACGATATATAATATATATGGTATATTACACTTCGAGCCAAACGCAGCTGCCCCACAATTTCTATTTCACAATTTCATATTCTCTAATCCTGAGTATAATACGAACAATGTACACATAAGTTAGATTAAATATTACACCCTGTTGAACTTTGGAACTTAAACAATGTTGCGTATATTAGCTCGTACTTATTTGCTCGACGCTGTACGTTATTAAAACCTTATGCACTTACCAAGTGTTCATTTTCAAAGCAATTTGTTTCGTGCTCTGCTTTATTGGGAATAGTTCGCAGTATTAACTGATTTAGGTAGAAGATACGTTTATTGGTGTTTTTTGCGGTCTAATAAAAGTTCTATGAACAATAAAAATGGTTATTCATGCTTCATCGATGTAGGTATTTGAATTGTCCAGTGATTTAGAAAGATAGAAAAATACGTTTATTTGCCACAGCATAATCAGCCTACAATGTTCCCACTGCTGGGACACAGGCCTCCTCTCTTCGAGAGGGAGTTGGCTGTAAAATACCAGGCGGACCCAGTGCGGGTTGTCACATGTCTTCGAATTTTTGGTTCTAGGATATGCCGGTTTCCTCAGCAGTTCTTATAGTTAAACCCTGAAAAACGAAAAAATATTTATTATTCCTGCTTAGATTTAGCAATGAATACGAGCGGCAAAATGCTCTCCACGCGCCCACTGATGTTCTACGGAATAGCGCGCCTACTCCAGGGTTAAGTAACGCCACAACACTTCACCTTTTGGCATTTACTGTACTCAAGCTAACATCTTCAATATGCAAGTCATCTCACACTACGTTTACTGATACACACTCTGCACTAAAGGACTCGTCTGCTCCAATAGCCATTGGTCTTGCGACATACATAGCCTGCCCACTGCCACTTACAGAAGTGTGCCAATTCTGTAAGCTTTGTACTTACTTTGTAGAGGCTCTAGTTCGTACTAGAGCCGTTCGTTCGAATTTACGCTGCGACGACGACGTCGCAGCGTAAATTCGAACGAACGGCTTCGGCTTCGGCTTCGGCTCCGGCTTCGGCTTCGGATTCGGAACGGATTCGTAGTTTTGAATCAAAAATACTACTATCCCATTGGAAATAAAAAATAAATGTGTATTTTTTTCTGAAAAGCACATGTTTTGTGCCAAACGAGTATTTGACCGCTGGGCAACAGTTTCCACAAGGGACCTAAGGTTGTACGGCGCCGCCAAAGCCGTACCAGCAGGGTAATTGCGTAGCATACTAACAGTAGTAACGGCTTTCATTTTGACAGTTCAACAAAATTCATTGCGTTATTCACGTCACTGAGCAGACAATTTTTTGAAACATATGAAGCAATGGATTAGCAATTTCCTTCGAAATGATTCAGATTGAGATTGATAGTTTGTTACGCAATATTAGGGCGTAGGAAGAGGTGGAGACACGACAGACGCGTACTGCAAGGTTTGGATCGAGGTGGCTTTAGAAAAGGATGCCTGGAAGAATTTTGGGGAGGCGTATGCTAAAGAGGAGGACAACGTAAACTCAGTTTAAAAAAAAAAAAACGAGTATTTTAAACTTTAAGGGTACAAAAACTTAAACACTTGTTGAACGAGTGTTTAATGTCAGTGTTAGGTCAAAGTCCATATAATTATGTCGTGTTTAAAAGGTGTTTAGCCTAAACAACTGATAAACACTGTTTTGTTGTAGTCAGGTTAATCTGAATTTACGTAACGTTTGACTCCGGTACCGTGCTAGGCTCTGAAAATACTCGGGCGTCTTGTTCCTCTTCGTCCTGTCACTGTCTTGTGCACGACATTGTATTATATTTCGTTGGGTATCGTCGCTACTCAGGCGTTAATATTGAGCTTAGAGCCCCATTTACACGATACAATTTTCATGCCCGTGGCATACAATCAAAGTGAAATAACAAATGACTTGCATTTTCTAAACAGTGTTTAGACGGTGCTTCTGGTATGCCACTGGTAGGCAATTAAATCGCACAGTGTGATTAGCATATAATAGCATAGAATACTGTTTATTGTGTACACCATATAAATTACAGACATAAAGATATATACACAATGGGCGGTCTTATCGCTAAGAGTGATCTTTTAAAGACAACCTTTGGATGGATTGAAAAGGGGAAGGAGAGACAAATTCTGTAGGTAGTCTGTGGTATACCATTCACATAATACAATAAATACATACACAAAGTATATTATACTAGTCTAAATAAATATATATATAATAAACATGAAACAGGAGCAAAGAAAATATAATGATGATGTTAAAGGAGAGAGGAATTGCTTGGAAGTTAATTAGACTTTACAAAGAGACCTTCTGAGTCAAATCCGAACTTTTTCTTAACTCTACGGCTTCGTACTTCACAGCACCCTAATTGTGTAATACACTATCAATCTCGATCGAACTCAAATCATTTATTCCAATTAAACCATTTACAGGCACTTTATTTAACATACACAGATTAATTACTATTTTTACAAGCTAACACTAATATATACTATATACAATTACACACAAGTATATAATACAAAAAAATATAGAAAAAGGCAGGAGCGCATTGGGCATCAAAAATTCGTTCGCATTACTGTCAAGGGGATAAGTGCCCAAAAGGCTGGCAGCATTACCACGTTGGATGGCAATGCTGATTCTTTGGGCTAAAAATAGGCCAGCCTTCTGGTCACGTGAAGAGTCAACCAACCGCTTGGCGATGTCCCGAAAAATTTGATGAGCATTCGGACCCCAAGGCACTAGTGTTTCAACCCCAAACGGCTCAAACATATAGCTCCCAATAAGGATGTTATATTTGAGCCGTTTGAGGTTTTCTGCTCCTACAATAGCCGCCCCAGCACAGCCCACCGTGCAAGGAAGATGGGATAGCGCGAGGGCGTCGACACAGGTTGCAACCCACACCAAAGGCCTACCCAACTTCCAAGGCATTATGGTCATTCCATCGGGCCTCTTTCCATCGTCGCGTGCCAAGCCATTGGGTTCTAAAACAGCTGGCACCCCGGTGGAGACAAGAGCCCGATGGATGATGTCGTTAATGCTGGCGTGCCACCCGTCCAGCGTCTTGCTGCACAATAGGCCACGGTGTCCGAGGCAGTCGACTAAATAATTTAATCTTATTTAATTTTAATCTCAATCTGAATAAAGAAGGACATTGCTTGTTGCTTCATAATATGTTCGAAAAAATTGTCTACTCAACAACGTAAATAACGCAATTAATGTTGTTGAGCTGTCATAATAATGACGCTATAACTCCGCTGTTTGTAACACAGATTTTTTTCCAATAAATCTTATAGTAGTATCAAAAACATAGTTTTTAATTAATAATGAGAGTACCTCAACGTCCAACTGTTGTTCTGAATCGTCATTAAAATGTGTGATTTTAATCTACAAAGCGAAAATAATAAATTGCTTGTGAAAATTTATTTTTATTGTTCCGACGATTAATTAATTACTGTTGTCGCTAATTATCTATGTGAATAAAATATTTTAATGTTTATAGTAGTGATTACATTATTTTGTATGTATAACATTGACTGTAACATCTGTACTGTTGTTACCTATGTTCACAAATAAAGATTGATTGATTTGGTTCAGTTTATCTGTCGTTATAATAAAATGTTTATATTTTTTTAATTATTAAGTAGCCGTATCCTAATTGCGTAACGCACTATTTAAATAATCTTGAAGGCTATTGCTAATCCATTGCTTCATAATTATGTTCGAAAAGTTTGTCTACTCAACAACGTAAATAACGTAATGAATGTTACCTTGTTGTGTAGGTACCTCGTACATGTAAGACACAGTTATAGCACAAATTAGGTTGTTTGTTTCGGTCTTTCTTGTCAAAGTAGTCAGATAGGAAACACCGAACTCATCTAGTTACAAAACATAGATAATTTTGACGTGTATAAGTACAGTACAGTGTATAGTTATGTTTTAATGTTTCTAAAGGCGAAATATAGCCTATGTAAGAAAAATTACTCATGTCCTGTGTACAAATAGAATAAGATCATTTGTAAACACTATTTTAACAACCTTTTTAGCAATAAAGACCTTGAAAAATCAATCATCAGTGTATAGTTACAGGAAAATTGTAGTTGTAAAAATTATTACTTTCTTGTATTAGGTACCTTGTAACATAAGTAGATCAACACTTATATGGATTCTGTCCAAAATAAATGGCAATAATAATAATAGTAAGTAAATGATAAATGATTTTATTTCTGTAAGTAGGTTTGTACAAACACTTTTACACGTCAATCATATTTTTTTAAAACTAGAGTAGTTCCGCGTTTCCTATCTGACTACTCTTTGTTTTTTAATCAATTTCATAAAAGGAGGAGGTTCGCAATTAGGATGTTTTCTTTATGTATGTTCGGGCATAACTCCCTCATATATTGACGGATTTGCAAAATTATTCTATAATCCCTGAGGCAAACAAATAAAGAATAATTTTGCAAATCCCTTTTAAATTTCATTAACTTTGCTCGGGTAGTTTTTGAGTTAGCTTCAATAATACGATTTTTCCACTTAGTTTATATTGATGATGGTTTAATAACTTCCTATCACTGATTTTACATAGCAAGTAGTGTTAATTGAATTTGTGTGGCTACCCCACACTAAAAAGTGAAAAATAAAATACAAAATAAACTTTTGTTTTTTTTTTAACCTATTTACAGACTTAACTTTATTCCATTTCATTGCTATCCCAAAACTCCAGTATCCGCTCTCTTGATCCAGTAATTATACCGGCACCCAAATCTTTCATTCCAAAACAAATGACAGTAATAAGTATGATGGTAGTTCTTTCTCGAGCGTGTTCCTGCTCGAAGCGTTCTGTTTGTACTATTATTGTGCCAACATGTTTCCATTCTCATAAATATACATAAATCGACTCCACCGTGACCTTACGAACGTTCCCCAATACAACATATACACGTTCAGAAGATAATAATCTCGCATCAATAGAAAAACGCGATGCGAGAAAATCTTCGCACGTCCCCGTCTATCCGAGTCATTCGATTGGTATTCGATGCATAATAATAATCGGTATGCGTTTATACGAATTCCACGCTTGCTAGCGATTCGATTCGATTCCGTGGCTTCTCTTAGAACCTTTTTTCGTACGGGACCTGAATCAAGATGAGGTCGCATTAGTGATTATTTTTATGGTAGAAATGTTTAATACGTATTTGAATATCGGGTATAGAATTAGGGATCTGGGTGATGTGGAGCTGAAAACTGAGTATGGCCGATGAGATAACATAGCATCATGCCAGGGAGTCTACTCCGAAGTAGTATCGGCCGAATGTTCAGCCGTTTCCTGCTACGAAGTTACTATTTGGTTCGGTCGGTTCCGATCCTACACTCCTACAGTCTTTCAAATATTGACTATGGTCCCGACCCAACTGAGCCGATCCGAACTATTTTCGCATTTTTCAATAATTATCGGTTCGGCCATGTGTTGGTCCGATCCGAACATTCGCATTTTGCACTTCGGAGTAGGCCCCTGTTTTTACCTCGTAAGGTTAGGCAGAAGTGTACCCAAGTAAAAAAAAACGAAGACATGTGACATCTACCAACCCGTACAGGGCCTGCGTGGTACTTTTTAACCGGCTTCTAAAAAAGGAGGAGGTTCTCAATTCGGATGTTTGTATTTTTTTTTTTTTTTATGTTTGTTCGGGCATAACTCCGTCGCTTGCCAACCGATTTGAAAAATTCTTTTTTTGTTGGAAAGGGTATACTTCCCAAATGGTCCCATAGAAATTTCATCAAAAACGGTTCAGTAGTTTGGTTTTTAAACCAAAATTACTGGTAAAAATTACAACTTAAAAGTGAAAAATAAAAACTTTTTTTGCAAAAAAATACAACCGACTTCCAAAAACGACACTACAAAGTGAAAAATAACTTTAATTTCGGAAGTCGGTGGCAAACAACGAACATGCGAACCCAACGACACCGACTTCCGAAATTAAAGTTATTTTTCACTTTGTAGTGTCGTTTTTGGAAGTCGGTTGTATTTTTTTTATTTATTAGTATTATTAGTCCACTCCCTCTTGAAGATAGGTCGCATTCTAATCTTAGTGTCAATCTATCAAAAATACCTCTGATTTTTGACACTGTTTGTCGCTGACATGATCTCGCGACTAGATGTTGAACGTTTTCACGAAATACGAGCCTTCGGGTATATAGGTTTGATTAACACAAAACAATTGTCCTTGGGCCTTACCACGAGCTCTTAACGTGATTCAATTTACGCTCAGGGATCGAGATGGCGCTAGACGACTTGTATAGCTCTGTCTCTTTCCAACAGCCTAAACTGGATCGCGTTAAGAGCTCGTGGTAAGGCCCCTTAACGCGTAAAATAGATTTGTCAGTAAAAGTTTCAAGGCTTAGTAAAAAAAACATGACATAAATCCTTCACTTGGCAGACTTATTGACACAAAGTTAAAAAAAAAAATTGTAGACGTGAAATCTACCGATCTGTTCTGGGCCTGCGTGGTAGATTACTAGCCCACTCCCTCTCGAAGGAAGGAGGCCTGTATCTCAACAGTAGGAACATTATAGGCTGATTATTTGTGTGTTACACCGTATGTAGACCTTCGCAGACAAAAACTTTATTGACTTAAGACAAAAAATTTCTTCCTGCCGTCATCAAAGAAATGTCACAAAGGTAAACAAAAACTATTATTAAGAAGGGTATCAAAATAATACCAAGCTCTAACTGCAAATATAAAGCTCAGTTTAACAGCCAATTTGATACGGAATAATAGACCAGGAGTTGAACAACGTTTGGAAACAAAGAAAATGCTAGCGTACCTAACTCAACTGAAAAGCCTGAGATTTTTGAACGCGTCAATTTTTCTTGGTGACTTTTGTGTATCGATTTAGTGAAGAATTCGATTTAAAATTCTTGTGATTGTGAAGCCTATATACCACAAATTAATTAGTAATCGTCAGATATTATTGTAAGCTAAGGTTTACGTTTTAAGGGTTACGGTTTTTTTGCTGTAATAGAATTTGAATTCATAACAATTGAAAAATACTCGGGCGTTTTAAAGAGACTGCCACAAAAATATACGAGTGACAAAACTAATGGCCTCGTACTTTATTAACTATCCATGCGAGAGTAACTGTTAATCCATTTTAGCTGTCATTTTTATCAATATCTATATCCCCCTAATCCAAATCTAGTTTATGAATTGTGTCAATTTTAGCACAGTTATTAATTTTGTTGATGATTTGAATTTTTTATGCTATTTAAATTTATTCTAATTTCATCTCTATGTAGGTAGTTAACATCGGTGTTAATCATTATTATGAATTTAATTATTGTTAAATTATGGTAATATGTTATTAATTTTTATATTTATTTAATTCTTATCAATTTTATCAATGTTATCAATGTCAAAGAATCAGAATTGAATAAATTCAATATTAGCGTTCTCTAATTCGTTGTTGTAGGTATGCATGTGGTGTTTATGTAGCGATTAAATAAAAGATGCTGATAATAACATAAAATAACCATATAGTTTATTACTTCGCACACGCTTCGGATTGTAAAACAGAAGGAACATAAAAAATAGTGTTGCGAACATATAAAAACGCTAAACTATTGTTACCAACTAAATATAATTAGTAATTATAATTATTTAGTTGGCAACGTAATTGTTAATTACATTGCCAGTTTACAATAGTTTATCTATAAGAAACGGATGCTCTGTTATTCTATTTAAAAAATGTATTATGTGTTTGTATCAGTGTAATAAATTGTAAGCGAACCAAAAAAAAAAACAAATATTTGAAAAATGATATAACATTATTAGCTTATAAATATCACGACAACTGTTCGAACCAACTTCTACACTATGTTATTTCCAATAATATTCTTTTTTTCCACTCAAACTAACGCCCCACTCAAATCTGTAGCTCTGGCTCACAATGGCACTTCACTTCACTTCGGCGTCCATCAGGCCATTCTTAGAAGAGCTCTATACAAGTAGCTATAGTATGTAATTCATCTTAAGTACTTCAAGTGTTTCTTAGTTCGATAGAAAAGAATAAGAAACTAAAAATAATTTTTAAGATCAGCGAAGTAATTACGTAACTTAATAATAATAGTTCTTAACTTATGCTGGTAAAGTGGGGCTACCTTGACGGAACGGCAGTAGGGTGTGATTGTGGAGCTATGTCAAAACCATGCTCCACCTCCTATCCTGCCCTCTGTGTCCCAAAACATGCAGTCAAAGTGGCCTCCGCGCTGCCACTGACGACGCCGTGGAAGTGGCAAAGTTTTGGGCCAACAAGATATAAAATTCAGTCGTACCAGCGTAGCGACACGAAGAAGAACTTAATAACAATAGTCTTCCAGACCGAATTTTGGCTATGGCGACCAATCTCAGCGGAAGGCGCGCGCCTGCGATGCGGGAGTTATTACATATAGTGCACAATTGTGTGCGCAGACCTAGGTACACTCTCTCTTCATTGCCTCTCATAGTCAAACTTCTGTTTACCATGAATGCGAAGCTTTGCTTCATCATCATCATCGGCAACTATGTTCCACCTATGCTGAGTATAAGCCTTCTCCCTTCCCTCTATTCTGTGCTAAGCTGCCCTGGTCTGTGCGAGTCTCAACCAGGTCCTACTAGCGATTTTTTTAATGTCATCCACCCATCTGGCATTGCCTGCTTTCATTTTATTTCAATTTCGTTTTTGTCCCTCTTTTCTATTTATTTTACCGGAATGTTCGGTACCTTTTCTGGCATCAATTGATGAATTATCTGTATATAATTTTGCAATAGGTACAAATATGTTGAGGACACGTAGCTTAGGTTAATCGCTCAACTAAGCTGCTCATCAGACCTGACCGTCAATTAGGACTCTGTCAGTTTTAACCCTTCCCCTGATCACGGGATCATTTGATTCATACATGTTTACTCGTTGTGTCTACTTTATGGCCAGTGAACCTGTTATCAAAGTATCAGATGTACAAAAGGCACTTTTATTTTCGTTTGGTAAACTTAACGCAGTTGTGTCCAACATTTGATCGATGTGCCAACTCCAATGTTGGTTCAACAAACATTGGAGATTCTATTTGCTACTTGAGATACTTCTTGCAAGTGGGGATATATTCTCATATTTATTTTGGGAACGGTCCGGGACTTTGAAATGTTGAGTATGTTTTTTTCTGGTATGAGAGTTTTCCGGGAGATCCGCATTGGTCCTTAAGTACCTAATATGTATCTGTGACCTTTCTATTATTATACAGGGTGCAAAAAAAATAATTAACATTCTAATCATGTACCTATTTTTTTTTTAAATATTTATCTATATCATGTAAAAGTAGGTCAACGACCCGTGGCGGGCGAAGATAGTTCCAATGTTACCATTCTGAACTACTCAAATAACGTAAAAAATATCTATCTAAAATGTACTTACTGCCTTCTTACGGCGAACAGTATAAGGGTTTAATGTTTGCTATGCGAAACGACGAGACGATGTGACAAGGGTGAGTGTGGTCGAGATTCCTATATCTCCGGCGCATGCGATGACGGTGACGCCTGTGTTCTTGAGGGTACATAGTTCACGAGTCGCGCACACGCCCTTTGTGTGTTTTTTTTTTGCTTTTGTGGACATTTTTCTAAGTTTTTTGTTTTGTTTGTGATATAACACGTTATTTAATACGATTACAATACCAATTTATAATAGTGGTAACTTAGTGAAGGGTATGCTCTTTCTTAAGAAATTGTATGTTTCTACCGTTTGTTTTTGAAGTTATTAAAAAATATATATATAGAACCGATTACTGGTGATCACTAAACTGCGCCCTAATAGCGTAACACATTATCAATCTCAATTTGAATCATTTTGAAGGATATTGCTAATCCATTGCTTCATATGTTCGAAAAACGTGTCTGCTCAACAACGTAAGCTACGCAATGAATGTGGTTCAACTATCAAAATGAAACCCACTGATAGTGTGCAATTACCCCGCTGATTAAAGTGATTATTTGGACAAAAACAATACCATAAAGTTTGTGGTTAAGTGTTGATACCATCGCCCCGCGCGTCCCTTTACTGCCTACATGGACACTTACTACATTAATATCCGAGATGACGACTAACACAGAAATATGGAAGGAAGAGACATGTTGTAGGAAGTGGTGAAGGGCGGGCGTTTTCGGGGGACTGTCTTTTTGTAATTATGACGTTCGAAAAGTGCTGATTCTCAGCCTAATTTGAATAAATGACCTTTGATTTTGACTTTGCGCCGACCTCAAATAAATTCGGATAAGAGCAGGAGACTCGTTATGATATATGGTGTACATAATACATTACATAGTATTCCATTCTAGGTCAGATTTCCATAAGACGTGACGAACCAAAAATTCGAGACATGTGACATCTATCTATCAACCGGCACTGGGCCTGCGTGGTGGATTACAACCCACTCCTTCTCACAGAGACGGTCTGTGTCCCAGCGGTGGGAACATTATAGGCTGTTTATGCTACTACACTAGGCTAGCTCAAGGTTAAAGTCTAACAACCAACATTCAGACTGTACATTTAAAAAATAATCAATCAGTCAACTCAGCCTATCGCAGTCCACTGCTGGACATAGGCATTACCCAGACTGCGCCACAACCTGTCCTCCGTATTCCGCATCCAGTCTACCCCAGCCACCTTCTTTAGGTCCTCCGTCCATCTAGCTGGGGGGCGTCTCTCACTACGCTTGCCAGTACGTGGCAAGCGTAGAAATAATGCTGGCTACTAATGAAGGTTTTTTAAACACCCATTCTGGCCAATCGTATGTATACAAAATAAGCTACAATTTGCGACACCACAAGTAAGGTCTTTAGGCACTATAATAAAACTTCTAATCACATGTAGTGGTCTAAAAACTGCAATAACCGCTTTAGTGTTGACAATATTAAACCTAAAACGCTGGGCTGATGTTGTTAATTTTCAGTTAAAACTTTATTTACTCCTCTCCTTAGATTTCTTGGTGCAGGATAAGTAGTAAATCTGCAAATAGGTATGGTGGTTGCGTTGTTTAAGTTTCAGTGGGTATTTAAATAAGTAATGAGCTTTTAACATACACACAAATGTACTGTAAATTATTAATTCCCAGTAACATAAATATATATATAAATAATAGGGTTCGGGACGAAGATAAAGGTTCGTAAATTATATACCAGCGAGTCACGTTTCGGTCCGCGGCCCAATTGATGGACGTCACACGGCTAATGTTAAAAAGTATGTAGGTAAGGTGCGCGTCGTCTGTTTCTAACACGGCTTCTAGAATATTGTAAAAGCTGCGCCGTTATTTATTTATTTAAGATTACATGCACACCATGACAGAATTGAATCCCAAGACGTTGTACAGAGCAATTTACAAACTAAAAAGTGACACAATATTATGATAATAATAGTCTCCCGACCGATCTGTGACAGAAATTGAATATACAACATATCCCGGAATTAACGCATACCACCAAACACCCCAATTAGAATATTATGTTATCATCATAATATACATACCTACACTAAATTTTTACTATTATGTATAAAACGTTATTTATTTTTTAATCAGTTTTACTGATTGTGGGAGGAAATTGTGGTCATATTGCAAATTTACGCACGCACACAGTCGCACACGTATAAGGGTCTAGCATAGTCGTCCATTTTGGTATATTTTGACTGTACAGCGAAAGTGTGACTGTGATTTATGTGGTTCTGTTAACGATTGTCGACAAACTACTTTCATAATGAGCATATAATTCAGTTAAACATTGTATACATACCTACTTAAGTTGGCTCGGTAAAAATAAAAAAATAAAATGTAAAGTCAAGAAAATGACAAAATTAACAAACAAAACACAATTTGATCTAACATTTTACATGTTTATTTTACAAATTTTGTAAAATAAACAAAATATAATCAATGTAATTGTAATAGAAAGGGCAGATTGTGTCGGCAGCAGTTCGAAATAGGTTCGCGTTATAAGATTTATATTCATTAGATGGACATCAGCGTCTACTTTTAGTCTACATCTAAAACCATCTTTACGATTTTTTGTCTCGAGTTCATAATTACATTTGGGTCAAAGGAAAATAACCTTTAATGTTTTAAAGTTTCTTCATTATTCAATTTGTTAAACCTACCAACATCCATTATACTGATTTAAAACGAAATAACGGTTCTCAAGTTCGTAGGTGTTTAGTGAATGTATTGTAAAACAGAAACTCTTTTGAATTATAAATAGAAATCCATCTACGTAAACGAAAGTTAGACAACCCGTGGACATAATACAGTCCAATTCTCAATGATTATAAACCCTTTATTTATGGATGGGAAGAGTTAACACCTATATACTTTGTAAATCAGTATATGAATAGAATTTGTTTGGTTGTTATTTGGAACCGAAACATGAAACACAGTATAATCTATGTTTATACTATTGTTACGAGCTTCGGGTTCGAAACACTAAAAACTGCCGATAAAAATTACCAAAAGTTACACTTTAATGAAAAACACTAATAACAACTCAAACACACTAATTATAAAACACAATCGCTCTTAAGTCGCACTTGAAGATCGCTTTCGATGTATTCGCTTCTATCGCAGAACCAAGTCTGATTGGTCACGGCTATTCCTGGCCATATACTCGTATAGTGCCGCAGATAGTTCCAGAACCTTCTATTGTAGAAACATCTAGAATGTTCGAGTACATACCGGCCCCGACTGACCAGATGTCGATAGTTCTAGTAAGTTCTAGCATCGAAATTTGTACTCGATAATAGATGGCGCTAGTGACTCTATTAGTTCTGCTATTCGATAATAGATGGCGCTAGTGACTCTATTAGTTCTGCTACTCGAAACTAGATGGCACTAGTGATAACTAATGTCACCATGTACCAGGCATTAATTGTGGCGCACAACACTATTAATAAAGCTAAAGAGTTTGTTTGTTTGTTTGTTTGAACGCACTAATCTTTGGAACTAAAGAATAGTTGGTCACCCTGATTAACTCAAGACAATGTTTATGTTCTTTCTCCAGAATTAGCTTACTTACAGGTTACAAGTATGAGTTCATATAATTCTTATTATTTTATTTTTTTTAATTTAATTGAGTTTAATTTAGTTTTAATATATTATTGACATAATCTACCCTTTTTATTGATTTTTAATGAGTTGATTGCAATATGTGCCTAGCTAGTGGCCTCGACGACTGATGAGGAGTTTGTTGCGCCACTTCTTCTTCCCAGCGACAGCACTAGGAAGTGGTGAAGGGCAGACGTTTTTGGGGTCTGTCTTTTGTAATTTTGACGTTCAAAAGGTGCTAATTCTCAGGCTTATGTGAATAAACGAGTTTTGATTTTGAGCCCAATTCTTGAGGACAGATATTTAACGCTACAAGTCTAAGGAGCCGAGCAAAAAGGAAAAAGTCAAACATTAACGCAAACAAAACGAAGAAGGAGGGTCGAGTGAACAAGAAATTTCAAGCGCATGAAGTCGCGGACAGAAGCTTGTAAATTATATTATGCATAAAGTGATATACTAGGTTAGCTGGAATAGTTTAGTGACTGACTGCCAAAAATGCGCTGTCTCATTAGACTAGTTTGTTCATAAATATATCCATAGTGATTATGATTAAAAACGGGTAGTAATAAAAGCTCCGAAAAAAAAAATTAAAATATGAGCTAACTCAAAATATGAAATTGACTGCTTTAAATACTAACTTTTCAACAACTTATAAGCGAACATAAATAAAGAAACGACCGAATAAAATACTGAAAATTTCGAAAAATTCATACAATATTTGCTGACGTAATATTTTTCCACCAGCTTAAATTGCGTTTTACCGAAATCTACAGGTGGTTAGTTTTATCGTAACTTACCTATTTTATAAATTTAGAATCAATCTTACACATTTTATAACTGTTATAACTTGTTAAACTATTGTGATATTATAAAAATACTTTTCTAAGTGATTCCATAGATACTCCTAAGAAATATTAAAATCAATCTCTCTCTATATTCAAATGCAAGAAATAGAAAAATGAAAATACGTATAAAATATAACGTGTTGAGTGAGTAAATAAAAGTAACCCAGTATATTATGAAATATTTTAATACTCGTTGAAAAACTATACAAAATTGTACTTATGACAAAAGATTTGCATCTTTAGGTCAGTTGCACAAAATATACAAATTAAAATATAATGTGTTTTGTTGGTTTGGTTTTACATTCAAAAATATGTTTCTGGCACTCGCCGGCCGCTGATGATTATTTTAGCAGAACATATGTTTTCGGAAACTTAGTATTTTTTTCCGAAGTTTAGTACCTATTTATTTGGAAATTTAGTTTATTATTTGAAAGTATCACTCTTCTTTTAATAACTGCAACAGTATTACCTTCTGAAAGATAACTAAGACTAACTCGTTCACTAACTCATTGTAAGAGTATTTACACATCATAAAAATGTCGTCTCGTAGAATAAACAAATATTTTTAAAGGAACCTAAATAAAACAGCAAATATTTAATTTTAGACACTTTTCTAAACGACCATCTACACATTCTTCATTTAAAATCGGAATTAAGGCAATGAATATACCAGCGGCATTCAAATCATCATTGTTTCTGTATAAAGCACCTTTTGCCTTCCTCTGGATTTAATATTACAATCTTTTTCAAATCAAATCAAATAAAAAATGTTTATTTGTTAGAATATGGTACAATAGATGTAACAATATTGGTTCCAGCATATCCTGCCATAAAATGGCGTACAAATATTTCTATATAAATAAAAAAGCAAGGATTATATTACTAGCCTATTAATAATTATGAACATAAAATATAAAATGTTTTGATTTAAAAGTTTCAATGGAATATCTTGCCGCTCGCTCTTCCTCATTGGAATCTACTATGCTTTGGAATGGGAAACTAGCTTCATATTTCTGACTGACTTGGAATGTTTTAATAGAAGTACATGCTTTGAGTTTGAAGTAATAAAGCAATAAAAAACATAAAAAATAAAACATGTTTATTTTGCACAAGACATTCTTACTAGTTGGAGAAGACCAAAGAAACGATGAATGAACTGTGTGAATTATGAAGACTAATAGGATAAGTATGGAAGAAAAAAAACTGTCTTACAAAAAGAAAACAACCAACTGCCAAAAAAGATACTACAATGTGAAAAATAACTTTAATTTCGGAAGTCGGTGTCGCATTGGGTTCGCATTTTCGTTGTTTGCCACGGTTAAGTTGTTCTTACGACCAAATTTCTTTACAAATTATTTCAAATCGGCTTAATAACGGAGTTTGAGATAACAAACATAAATAACAACTTTTTTGAAAAAAAAAAAAAAAGCAACCGTCTTCCAAAAACGACACTACAAAGTGAAAAATAACTTTAATATCGGAAGTCGGTGGCAAACAACGAAAATGCGAACCCAACGACACCGACTTCCGAAATTAAAGTTATTTTTCACTTTGTAGTGTCGTTTTTGGAAGTCGGTTGTTTTTTTTTTTCAAAAAGTTTTTATTTTTCACTTTTGTTGTAATTTTTACCAGTAATTTTGGTTTAAAAATAAAACTACTAAACCGTTTTTGATAAAATTTCTATGGGATCTTTTGGAAGTATACCCTTTCCAACAAAAAACAATTTTCAAATCGGTTGGCAAGCGACGGAGTTATGCGCGAACAAAATAAACAAAATAAAACATAAAAACAATACAAACATTCGAGAACCTCCTTGTTTTATAGGAGTCAGTTAAAAAAAAAATTATGACCTCCTCCTTTTTTTAAGTCTGTTAAATAGACATGTTGTGCCGACCCCAAATAAATTGTGATAAGGACAGGAGAATGATGGTTCTAAAGAAAAATACTTGAATGTGATAACCTCTTTTGTGATAAAACTTTTCCAAACCACACAACAGCTCATCAATTTGCTTTTCAAACATATTCTCATGAACCCTTACATATGGGATTGTTACTAAAGTTTTTGGACGAGATTCAGAACGACCATCAAACTTTATGACTGTACGCATCCATGAGTCGGCAACTTTGCTTGCGATTGAATGAAAATAGTTTTGCTTTGATGTTTATAATATTGAATACATTATGGCTATCATTCGGAGATCTTTGACAGTCATTACGGGTAGTCAGAAACCCAAAAGTCTAACAACTAGTTTTTCCAAGGGTGTTGTGTTACCCAGTTACTGAGTTGTGGAGTTCAGGTTGGCAGTCGCTCCACATAAAATACTGAAAATCAGCTGCTTCCGGTTACATGACCCCAAAAACAGTTAGGAAAAGCTAGGCAGATGATAATAATCTGTTGTATGAGGAACAGGGTGTAAAGTTCACTCATACTCTATAGAAAAGGGAGGATTCTCCGACCAGACCGGTGTTGTGTCTGGCGGGCAACTATCTGTTGGTTGATGTTAGGCCATTGTATAATAATAATAATAATTTATTTATTTAAGTAACAATGACTCATTGTGTTAGTAAACTTAAGAACTATGTTAGTTTATTGTATTTCAAAATTATTTCATCCCATGGGAGATGACACTGCAGTGATTGATGTACATGCAATCGAGCCTGCTAGCAATCGCAGAGAGGCTAGTTGCGCGGTAAACTCTGCTTGCGAGATGTAGGATTTTGCGTGATGTCCGTATGACGCGTAATTCGCATGTGGCGTTGTAGATACCTCTACAATAATGATGATCAATACTTATTTTAAGATATAGGTACTGTGATCCACTGAAGTAATAAAGCTGCAGCGACTAACGACGCACAAAAAGGACTTCCTATCCACATTTCTAAATTCTAAGCATCTCTCATTGAAAGTTTAAATTCTATATTACAAGTTCCTGCATTGTAATTTCGAAGGGAAATTTTAGTTGTTCCCATAATATCGGTTTAAACTGTGGTGGAGTGTAGTTCCGCGTATTTTGCAAAGATATTAGCGTCAACAATATTGTGCAGTGTTCATAACTTGAAGTTGGCAGCCATTTTGGAAGTGACTTTGTACGTTGCTATGTATTTTATTATGATTAAGCGATATTATGTAGTGTTTTTGAGTCATACGAGAATAGATCATCGTTATCTGAGCCGAAAGATGGCACTGCTGGAAATAGCCTTGGAAGAAGGCGTCTGAAAATGTTTCATAGAAAACTTTATTTTACTCTTAGGAAAGATCGTTCCTTTTAAAAAGACAGTCATCATTGGGGACTGCCGACAGAAGTGAAACTTTAAAACCATGAAATAACAATGGTCACCCTTAGCCCAGGTTCGCACAGACGATATTTTCCCGCCACGTTTAGTTTTCGGGCACTCGATTTTCAACGCACAGCTTAGCGCTGAGAGTTGAAAATTAAACAATATATTTTTTCAACGCGCTGGAATGCACTCTGTTAGATTCTCAACCCTCGGATCAACACCGAGAGTTGAAAATCCAATGTGCGGTAAAACCCCGCCGCGATATTTTTATGCCCGTGGGAACGGGGGTTTATAGCTACAGATATATGCATGCATGTCGGTGACGCGAGCCCATAAGATTTCCCGTACCAAAAATCGCTCAGCGCGCCTAAAGAAGTTTTAGTTTCAAAAAAATATCGTGAGGGCCATAAACAATGCATTTCAATGAATTCAATGCTATAATGCTCGCGGGTGATCCATTAAAGATTTATGTTCTCTAACTCTTCAAAACTCTTACTTTAACTCTTCTTGCTCATAGAATAAGCAAGCTGAAGTGGCAATGGGCCGGCCATATTAGCCCTAGAACCGATGACCGTTGGGGTGGACGTCGTGAGTAGAGACCGCGAATCGGCAACCGTAAGGTGGGACGCCCTCAGGCTAGGTGGAGCGACGATCTTCGCAGAACGGCTGGTAGTAGCTGGATGAGAGTTGCCGACAATCGAGTTGAATGGCGTGCGATAGGAGAGGCCTATATCCAGCACTGGACTGCTATAGGCTGATGATGATGATGTCTCTTCAGAAGGGTGATTCTCGTAATTATAAACGTTCAAAATCTAGTCGCAATCTCATTTCACCATCAAAAACTTGGTGAAGTGTAGGGAAATTAGAGGTATTTTTGACAGATTGAGAATTAGATTAGAATGCGAACGTTGCTAAAAATACGGGAATCGCCCCTCAAATTTCCGTCAAAATTACAATTATTTTACCAACCACCAATATTAGTTACCGAAATCTAAACCAATAACCCTACTCACCATCTAGGCTAAATCCATGGCATCCGTACAGTAATTCTGTGGCATAATTTAGTTAACTTCATGGGTCTACCTGACCTGCAAGAGAAGCATACTATTTGTAGTTATAACTTAACGTGCAATATTATTTCCTACATTTCAAGGGGTTTGTGGCTAAGTAATAACAGCCGCATGGTCCGATCAATCAGGTTTAGCTACGCTTGCCGCGGTTGGTCCGTGGGTTGGTTGGTGGTGGATGGGCTTTACATAACAAGACCGCTCCGTGCCTCGGAAAGCACGTTAAGCCGTTGGTCCCGGCTGTCATTCGTGGATCTTTGACAGTCGTTACGGGTAGTCAGAAGCCCGAAAGTCTGACAACCAGTCTTACCAAGGGGTATCGTATTACCCAGTAACTGGGTTGTGGAGGTCAGATAGGCAGTCGCTCCATGTAAAATACTGGTATTCAGCTGCATCCGGTTAGACTGGAAGCCGACCCCAACATAGTTGGGACAAGGCTAGGCAAATTATTATTTCCTACATTTATGCGGTCTTATCTGAGACAATAGGGCAATTTAAGGGTTTCATTAGCTACCCATATTGTTTACTTCCTTAGGAACAAATGAATGCGTATTTCAAATGCGCTGCTGTGCTGTTTCAGTTTCTAAAACTCCATTTTCTCGAAGCAGGTTAGCAAGGTACGAGTAGATGCCTATGGGCGCATTTCACCAAACTTTTATACGTAGAATGAGTCTTATCCTGAAAATACATTTTGAATTTTTGACAGTTTTTCCATAGTAGAACTGTCAGACTCAATTTTATTCCACGAATAAAAGATATGTGGTAAAATCAGCCATAAGATATACATTAAAATTGAATTAACAATTGACTTTAAAAAAAAAACACGCAGTTCTACCTGTTATTTTAAGGCCTCGCGCCATATTAATTGATGTATACCTACTCATGTTTTTGCAATAAATATGTTCTATTCTATTCCACTTTTGTTGTTGCTTTAAGTTATAGTATGCCACAAGCTTACCACAGGCTTCGTAAAATCAGGCTTTGAGAAACAAAATAGGCGTTACACAATTTCATTTTATCTGTGTTATACGGAAAAATGAAGTCTTAAACCAACCCGCTGTTAATTGCTATACTTTGGCGAACCATTTTCGCGATTCGATAAAAAAGATGGTCAAAGTATACGTTTTTCAAATTCGTAAAACATGACAAATGCAAAGTTCCTTATTTTTATAATCCTGTACTTTTTTGGTTGTGGTGGCTATAATGACGCAAGTGCTATGCATGTGAGGTAAATAAGTGGCGGGTTGTTTTTAACTACCACTGTCCCTTATGGCAAAAATAAAATGAAATCGTATGATGCCGTTATTTCGTCTCGAGAAAAAAATAACAATGGTAGATACAATCATGTTTACAGAGTACTTTTTTTAATGGCATCTCGCAGGTCAGCCAAGGAGGTTGTCGGCTGCTTAACCGGACTATCCTGTGGATGCCTTAAGAAATTAAGGCCTGGTTGGACCAGGGCATAAAGCTTACAAACACAACGAGCAGCAAACTAAGCGACTACACGCTAAGGGCACAGACCTCTGTGGGGTACAGACCTTTTGACGTTGACGTTTTGATTTTGATTGATTACACAATATGCATATCGTTCCGTTTGAAAATCTTACCTATGTAGCGTCAAGCCACGCATGAAGAGAGAAGTGCCAGAGTTTAAGGTCATGGCACATTATACCGGCACCGCAACTGCGCAGCTGCAGCACGGCGTCGCCTCGAATTTAGACTACGGCTAGCTGCCAGCGCGCTAACTACGCGTTGTCCGCAAGGTGCAAGCTCGCAGTCCGCGCGCCGGCCGCGACGTGTGAGCTCACAGTCCGCGCAGTGGCCGCGAGGTGCAAGCTTGCTGTTACCGCGAACTCAATATTGTTATATGGCATTTATGATTGAACACGCCTAGGACTTGCACGTTTTCATAATGTCTCGGTTTACGTTGCGCGAACTAGCAATAATCGCTATTGCTCTCGACGAAGAACAGGAAAATAAAAGAAGAAGAAGATATTGGATGCATAATATGTTAAAAGAAAGACTAGCAGAAGGGGAATACTGGAAGAATATTAGATATTATTATTATATTTATTATTATAATATTTTTTTTTCAAAAATCCTATGAAAGGGAAGCTTGTTTTTCCGTCCACTGTGACGTGCGACGACGCAATGACGTTTCGCTGCCGACTCGGAGTCGGCGCGTAATAAGCATGCCGTCGGCGCGCTGTGCGCACAAGGTCCGCTCGCTTGCAGCACGCGGGCTGCGAGTCGAGTTGTGTGGTAGCGGCAAGCGCGCTGACTGCCCGCCGTTGGCTTTTTCATATTGACATTATGAAATATATTATACTACACACGATTTAATGCTCTAAATTGAATGACAAGTTAATTGCTGGTTTGGAGCGGTGCTGTTGCGGTGCCGGTATAATGTGCCATGACCTTTATACGAGAAATTCAAATTTTCTGTAGTTTCTTGTAATTTGCTGGTCATTGTCAGGTTGTATGTTGAACAAAATATTGTCGCGAACATAACAAGTATGCATTTACAAAATTATATGCCATTAGCATTTGGTACGATAACACTAAAATGATCAGCATCATAATTGCGTAACACACCATCAATCTCAAACTGAATCATTTTGAAGGATAGGATTGTTTCGTATTATGTTCGCAAAATGTGTCTGCTTAACAACGTAAATAACGCAATGAATGTTGTTGAAGTGTCAAAATGAAACCCATTGCTACTGGTATTGTATTACGCAACTACCCCGTAGATCAACTTTCTAAATACACAGTAACAAAAAAGAATATGTCTCATAATACGACTTCACAGAAAATTCAAAATGGCGGTAACTATACGAAGTCACGTCTGTCCTTTTCTTTGTTTTTCTCCTTTTGAGCCACTATCGGTTTTTGGTTTATTTCTTTCTAAGTTCAAGAGAAATAAACTAAAAACCGCTTTGATTGAAAAACCAATAAAGTGAGCATCAGACACGTTTTACGTCTTGAAAAACAAAATGCAAACTTGATAAATTTTGCAATGAAAGCGATCGTGATCCTGCATCAAATTAGTGGTTTGATCCCAAAGCCGATGAAAAACTTCTAACTCAACCATAAATATAAATAACTATTTAGACCAAATCCGAAATCGCGAAACAAAAGTCTGGTGTTCCCTACATTTTGACGAGATAAACAAACATAAATGTAGGGAACAGCTGATTTTTTTTTCGCGCTTTCAGGTTTGTTCCATAGTAAAAGCTGTTCATAATGATGAGTACAATGACCCCCTAGAGTTATGGGATTTCGGAAAAAACACGTTGTATACAATAAAAAGCAAGAAAACTAAAACTACAATTTATTTACAAACGTAATCATAACCACAATTAAGTTAAAATAACCACAACAACCAACCTATTTTCAATTTAAACTAAATTCGTAATAAATCTAAAAACTGCTTCGACATAACGCTCTTTTTCTTACGGAGAAGTTTCCGAAGACTAGTAATGAATGGGTCTGAGCTGAGTAAAAGTCTGTTAAGTAAGTCCGTATTCGTAAGTACTCGCGACATTTTTCTCGTGTGATCCCGCCTGAAGGGCTTATAATGTTTGTTGTTAGATTCTGCTGCCTCTTCGGATAACTCCCCGATATTTAATAGAGCATACTGTGCCACTTCAGCACCATGGATGAGGACTTTGTGAACGGAAGCTGGGAGATTAATACCATAGACATTCTTGAATTAAAAGTCTTCTTACTAATTTGGCACATTCAATTTCATTTAACCAATCTGAGTACATATGCAAAAAAAAATATTTCTAGAGACAATTTTCCAAAATCTATCAAGACTTTTACATAAACTGAGTATCTCTTACTATCTAAGTTCCTAATGTCTAGATTCTCCACCTCATCCAGTGAAGCTAGAAGAGTTTACAACACGTGTTGATGTTTCTGAGGAACACTTCCAGTTACTGCAGACCAAATATCAAAGAAATGCATTCTTGAGAAAGTACATTTAGTCGAACTACCTGAAAAAAAAAATATAAATGTTTCGTAGACCGTGCTACGCCTGAGCCTACGCAGTCGTAGAGGCTATATAGCAAGTCAAGTCACAAAAGGACGCAAAAAAGCCTTTTATATTTTCAAAATAGACAGTTCAATCTTTAATTTAAGATATTTAATAGTATTCTTCTATGGTTGAAAACGGTATTGTAAGTCTATGTGAAGTCAACAATAAGTTAAATATTTGGTAGAAATCTTGTATGGCGTAGCACGTAAAAGCACGTCATAAAAAGTCAAATAAAATTTAAAAAATATAACTAAATAGTAAGAACATACCTTTATCTTGAAAATCCATGTCACAAACACCACTCAAAAACATTGCCATTCTGAGAATTCACCGTTACACAAACAAAATGACGGCACGGTTGGCGCAGTGGTTAAGCGATTGACTGCTGCGCTGCGTGTCGCGGGTTCGATTCCCGCACGGAACAAATATTTGTATGACCTACAAGTATTTGTTCCGAGTCTGGGTGTTTTTCTATCTATAATATGTATGTATTTACAAAAAAAAAATGTATATAAGTAGTTTATCAGCCATCTTGTTACCATAACACAAGCATTAGGTTGCTTAGCTTGGGACTAGATGGCGCTGTGTGAAATGTCCAGGGATATTATTATTATTATTATTATTAATATGTGCTAATGAGTTACTGATAAGGCGAGCGCAACGTAATGATGTGTTCACTTCGGAGGTCGAAAAATTTGTGATTAGTAGGTAAAATGGGTGACATATTTATATTTTTGGGTAGCTTGTTTATTGGTAAATCGTTATAAGTAATTAAAGTGGGGTAATTCATGATGACATTTTTGCATTTATGACCTAAGGCGGTAGCACCATGCAATGCTTTTAAAATAACCTTCTACATATGAGGCTTAATTTCCAACGCCTGATTTTACCATTAATAATAAATAAAATTGAACCAATGTTACAATTATTGTCTTATAATTAACTTAACGTCGGTCTGTAACTGTTAGCGATCATCATTTGGATCTTTACGGCGGTCCCCAAACTAGGCGGTGCCTGTATCTAGGGGACCACAAAAGCGTTAAACTTTCAACAGCGATCGACAAACGAAACATCGCAGCTAATTCTGATTTATATTCCCGAAAATTCTTCCAGATCAACAGTAATTTCAGTAGCCAATGAATTCATTCAACCCATAATCAAACAATAAACTCCGTACCGGCTGTAACTCACAAAGATAGTTACTTAATCCTTCCGGAAACTCTAAATTAAACCGATTAACACCTGTTCACTAAATATCAAAGTGTAAATCATTGGGACTATAAACAATATAATTTAACATTTAGTCAAACACTTGGATATAAACCGGTCTATTTGATCCGTCTGACTGTTTATATGTTTAACGATAGTGCTTTTTAACCAAAGTATATTTGATGTCTTTCAGAACTTTATGTCTTTAGCCATAAGTTTCGTTTTACTTTGGCCTAGCTCCAATTATTTACTTCAGGTTAACTTTCCCAAGTTATAATTGCATTCCTCGTCCACTTTATTTTCAAACCCGTAAGGGTGAAAATTCCTTAATGCAGTGTTAGGTATATTTGTTCCAGGTGTGGTATTCCGCAACTCTAGCACGTTTTCCGTGTATCGTATACGATTTATGAGTAACGTATGTATTTGGAAATCTGTAGCGCTAATTAAAGGGGTCTGTGTATAAACATTACGCTTTTGTTGTTACAGACCTATATTTAGATTTAATTTATGGGTTTATGGATTCTGTGTAATGGTGTGGACTGTAGGTTGCTTCCAATAAAACACGTTTCTTAATTCCGGTTTATTCTTCTTGTTGATTTCTTAGGCGAACAGTCGTAGTATCGACGAACTATATCTCGACTGTTTTTTTTTTTTATAAATGGCATCTCGTAGTTGACCTCGAGAGGTCGTGACTACTTAACTGGACTATCCTGTGGTTGCCTTAAGAATTCTTAAAACCTCCAGCCAGGGCTATATCTAGGATATCTCGACTGGATTTAGTTCCCCTTATTATATCCCGGCACGTGGGCGCAAGTAGTGGGTACACTACTATGTAAAATACAGAAAAATTTGGCGACCCACCAATCCAGTCATTTTGGTTCGTTTCTGGTCTCCGACAGGTTTCGACTTGTCTCGACTTGTCGGGGGCAAGACTCCGCAACTAATCACAATGATTTTCCATATCTTAAACATATTCGTACAATCGTAATAATACCTTCGAAACATAATACTACTTTATTTACATAATTCTATGGCGAGTTCGGCGTCTGTAACATTCTGAGTAAGGTGTTTGTAGATGTTTGGGCTTATTGACGGTGCTGATTGATTTCTACGAACTTTAGTCACTGAGGTCCTAGGTTTGATTGCCAAGTCGGGTAAAGTGTTATTGGGTTTTTCAGTAGCAGCCCGGAGTCTGGAGTTGTTGCTTTTTGATGGTAATAGGCTCGCCCCCTATAATACAACTAATCTTAGACTCATCATATGGATGCACTATTTGTACTCTGCTTAACCGTTCAGAGATTACAGGTGTGTTGTTATGCTATGTGTACCATTTCAGCAAAAGGCATAGATCACGATGTTCTTTTGGTTGGCAATTACTGTACCTACACTTTTTTCTTCTAAGACGTAACCACCAGCCGGATGATACACTTACCCTTCCTACTTACTACTTACCACCAAAGAAGCATCTCCCTGTAGGGTGTAACCTTCCGTGGTCCACTTGGAAGTCTCTGAACTGTCTCCGGACACAAGTGGGAAGATGGGGTTACCTTGATGGAACGGCAGTACGGTGCATTGTGGAGCTATGTCACAAACCATGCTCCGCCTCCTATCCTGCCCTCTGTGTCCCAAAACATACAGTCAAGGTGACCTCTGCGCTGCTACCGACAACGCCGTGGAAGTGGCAAAATTTTGGGAAAACAGCATTGAAAATTCAGTCGAAATACAGTCGTGCCAGCGACACGGAGAAGAAGAAGAGCGTCATTGATGTTTATTTACACTATTCAAAGCTAGTCACCAAAACCTTAAGCCCAGTTAAACAGACGAAAACCTCATAGGTCAAACTGCGACATGCCTTAATTTTTTTTTTTTAAAGTCACTGAAGTACCTACTATAAAGGTTGTCTGCAAAAGTCAACTATAGGTTGTGCAGGCTGGCAGAAAAATAACTCTAGTTGCATTCAAACATTCAACGGTGTTTAGAATGAGCTGTAAATTGCTATTGTGATAGAACAAGGGCCGGTCGTTTCAAACGGTTGGCTAACGTAACATACGTACGTCAACGTCAATAACGAGTACGGAATCGTAATTATGTTGCATACAGTTTCATACAACAGGTACCGAAAATTGAGTATTCGTCGTGAACAGAGTAAAATTGACCGTACATTTTTTCTTCCCTTTCTCAGACTAAAATATACACTCACACCTTCTTCCTCCATAGGCAGAAACTACTGAACGCTATTTGCTACCGTCCTTACACACCTTCCTCTCCTTTTGCTTTGTTTACGTTCATACACGCACATCGGTTATGAGTACTACGCCCCAGACCTTTTGGAAAAACATAATCATAAAGGTCACAAAAAAAAAATACACATACCAAAAAAATTACAGCGTAGAAAATCAGACAAAACCTTATGATTACAATGACTACAACAGAAAGACCGAATCATACTAGTCAATGAGCCAAACTCCTTTAATCAAAAGTCTATCAATAAAGAAAACAGTAACACAAAGTATATGAAATACCATTCAATACCTTAGTTATGACGTCACAAACGATATTTGATACGCTATTGAAAGGGTGAACTTTCAAATTTCCATATTCATCGGTGACATAATTACAGCTGAGAGTCGATCATAGGAATCTACAGAATCGTATAGAAGTCGCTTAATCGCGTTCAATATTAACAAAATCAAAATATTATATTTCACATCAACATTGGCAGTGGGCACTTATGAAACGTCAGAAGCTAGGTGCACGGTTCCAATTGGTCGTTTCCTATGGAGAAGAGCTACTCTACAGCTATGTGAACAGAACCCAGCAATGCATAATTAAGTAAGCTGTCATGCCCTTTATACCTGGAGGCTTTTATTTAGGTAGTAAGTTTATTTTTAATTTTTAAGCTTAAGTACGTACAGTTATTATTATATTTGTTGGTACGTATATTGGCGTGGTTAGCTGACATATAGCGAATAATTTAATTTAATGTTCTGTGTCTTGTAATGTTAATTATTTAACATACCTAGTATTGTATACAATCAAGTATTTCCTAACTGAACAGACAGCTGTGCTGCTAGGGAGTTTGTTGCGTCACTTCTTCTTCCCAGCGATAGCACTAGGAAGTGGTGAAGGGCAAGCGTTTTTGGGGGACTGTCTTTTGTAATTTTTCCGTTTGAAAAGTGCTGATTCTCAGCCTAATTTGAATAAATGACTTTTGATTTTGATTATTGACTTTTTTAAACGTAAAATAAAACGTTACATGTGAGAGGACAGTATAGGCCTTTTTTTTTGGGGTGGAAAATCATCACATGACTTCTCTCGCTCTGGGCGGAGCGGGAGGGCGTGTGAGACTTTTACGGACTAAAACCCACCCGTGTTCCTTCAGTCGCCTGTGCCAGGGGCCACGGTATCTCTTTCGAACAACCCACGGCTCTGGCGGCATCGGCCCTAGCGGACCCCGTCAGTTCGTGCTGACATCTCTTTGAGGCGCGCGTGGAACACGACGCGCCGTCGACCCGGGCCTGGTCCTTGCCGGGCGGCGAGTTGCCCATTGCTCATCTGGTGATCATGGTCTACAAATCTACAGTCTACAAGGCCTACAGTGTTTTCACATTCATAAAATATAAAAGAACCTTTAAAAGATAAATTAAATAATAAAAGTAAAAGTCTATTTAAACCAATATCTTAATGATACATCGTATTAAATGTTGAATCAATTTACCACAAAGCATATTACATACTAACTTACGAGTATATCTTATCGTATACTGCACTAGTTGACGTTAAGGTCTTAGCATTTTGCTAAGCGATGGGCCGTTTTGTGTAGATGTGACGCATGTTTTCCTTGTTATTTTTTGTGGTTGTGTTCTTTTTATGCGTCATGTTTATTGCAAATAAACGTATTTTCGTTCTTTCTTTTATGTGCTGAAGTGCATTCACATGGTATATGATGACAGTTTGCGCGTCGATGTACCTGCCACCATATAGTTACAAAATATTAGTTACATCATTGCTGTTAACTTTATAATAATTACTAGCAGGCCCCGCACTTTCACCCGCATAAGTGTCGATCCCGTGGGAATATCGGGATAAAAAGTATCCTATGTGTTATTCTGATATATAAGCTATAATTAATGTAAAGTTTTATCAAAATCCGTTCTGTAGTTTTTGCGTGAAAGAATAACAATTATCCACCCATCCATCCATTCATCTTCACGAACTTTCGCGTTTGTAATAATTTATAATATAATTATAAAGTAGGAAGTAATCCTACTTCCTGAGAACGACGAAGCTTTGTACAGAACCAATAATGCAGATGCCATTTCCATTCCCTTGTCAAGTTTCCTGTGTTTCACTCGATCGAAGTGCGGGCTTTCACCAATAGTTGTATGAAGTTGCTTAGTAATTTAAATTTTGCATTGAGTGCAATTAGCTGTTAGCGTTCTAGGGACTTCTTTTAGTTCTATGGAGTCTTGTTTATTATCGTAGTGTTCTAGCTTTGATCAATAAAAACTGCTGGGTGCTGATGTTGTGTCATGGTTTCAAGCGTTTTTTTAAATACGTCGCTAATTTTGTCTATTTATTTAGTACTTCAAGCACAATTTACAAGGCGGAATGCCATAGGCATTTTCTACCAGTACACCTTTGGGTGATGCAATGACATGAAAATTGAGGACTAAATATTTTAAATATAAAGATACGCATAAACCTATTAAAACTATAATTATAGTATATACCTAATTACATATTAATATAAGCACAAATAAATATACATAAATACATGAATATACTAAAAGGAAATAAGACAAACATTGAGAAAATATTACCGTTGTAATGATACTGCCAACTTCTTGCGAATGTGTTCGCGAACTTTAACTTTAAAGGATAATCAGTTGGTTTTTGTTGCGATGCATTTGGCCCCCTAGTCTACTCCTTGATATGCAACGGTCTCTGTAGCTCCATGAAACATGAGGTTTCAGGAGCTAATGTATTTATAGTATTTTTAAGTTATATTAATATTGTATTGTATGTGTTTATATGGGCCTTTATGTCTGAAATAAAGGAATAAATAATAAATCTCCTGGTTTATTCGATTAATCGAGTCTGGTGAAAACACGCTGGGGTCAGTGCATTTCATTCAGTTATGATGCAATATATTTGGATATACTCTTTCATCATCATCATCATTATTTCAGCCGAAAGACGTCCGCTATTGGGCATGGGCTTTCCCCAGGCATCACCACGTCGAACAGTTTTATTCTTCTCGTATTCAACGGATTCCTGCGGCCTTCACTTAGTTTTTCTTTTTTTTTTAAATTAGTTTTTCCTTCTCTTAAAAGCATGACCAGTTACCAAAAAACTTCTTTGCCTATACCAATAGCGATTTAATAGATATACCCGTGAAAAATTATAGATGTTCACAGAAAGAATAACATGGATAAGTCATTTTCCCGGAAAGTAATTCCGGTGTTTCTGGAGCCAGTTAAATATTGTTAATGTTGGTAGTGATATTATTAGTACTCAATTCATTTAAAGGAACGAGTGAGCTACCTGGTATCGTCGCCGGGCGTATGCATTGTTTTGATAACCGGTTAGTGCACCACCCATGATCCTTTGCTCTGATTGGTCGTTGGGTTGTGTCAAATCGTGACTGGATAACGTTAAAAAAAATTATGAACAATATAATATTGCTCATTTTAATACAATTCCTACCTAAGTTCCGTTTTTTTTTTTAATAATCAAACAATTCCGAAAATCCGGAGGAATGTCCATATTAATTTATACGTTTCGGGTCAATGACCCCAATTCAATCTACCTACTCCGATCTCTGCTTATGTTTAACTGACCAGCAGATATAGTAACATACAGGTAACAGACAAAAATTTAAAGTTAAATAGGCTGGATGTGGGTCTGATTCAAAGTATTTTGGCAAACCCTAAATCGGAAGCAGCCAAAAAATTATGTAATTTAGTATTAGTCGTTCAGCAGTGAGCTGCAGCCTTTTAGTATTACTATAATTTAATTTTGATTTGTTTCTGCTCGTGTATTATATCTAAGTATATTTACTTTGTTATAAGGTATGATGGGGTTGACATATCCTTATTGGACAAAAACCCCTTTTAAATAAAAAAAAATAAAGATATAAAAAAAAACAGACAAAAATAGTAAATGATCTCCAAAATTAAACCCGCATTTTAAGGTAAACTTATAATCAAAGTTTTTACATCTCGCTATCCCTATTTAAGCAAAATGACTCCAAATAAATCAGTTCGGTTCTCGACAGCCTGCAAAAAATAATCTCTTTTTTTCCATTTTTTTTTTCTATACAATCTAGTCGTTTCTGGCACTCGCCGGCCGCTACCGCGGCACCGCTCGCTTAGTAAACGCCAAATAAAATATAGAAATTAGATAGTCCCGTTAGAATTCCACTCATAATCATCATCATCTGCCTAGCCTTTTCCTATGTTGGGGTCGGCTTTCGGCTTCCTTCGGTTTAACCGGATGCAGCTGAATACCAGTATTTTGCATGGAGCGTTAGAATTCTACTCAAAACAACAAAATCCTGTAAACTGTGTTCAAATAATTTAATATTACGGAGAACATGGAAATCGTATTTGGAAACAAGCAAACAAATTAACAAAATGAAACGGAACGAGAGCTTTGCCCTGAGTTCAAACGTTTAGGGGACTATCACCCCAAATTATCGCCAAGGGCCCTAAGTTTCCTTACTTCACTTAATTTCCACCCCTAAAGAAACAACTTCAACTGCAATGCTAAACTTTGCGACCAAATAGGGTCGGCCCTCTGTGCCTCTCACATTCATATTTTAATATTCCATCAACGAATTCCTTCCGACCCAGCGTTGCATTTATTAAAAAGGTCTTATATTTAATTTAAATCTTTCTTTTAAAATTGTGTTGTAATGTGTACTCGGCTGTGGCAGATATAAAAAAATAAACAAAATTAGGAGGAGAAAGAAATACACAGTGAAGGATATTTTTTCTTGTTAGAGGTGTAATGGGCTGTGTTCTTACAGTTGGTGGCTCTTTAGACACAGTTCATTTTTAGGGTTCCGTACCCAAAGTCTGCCAACGGAACCCCATTACCAAGCCTCCGCTGTCCGTTCGTCCGTCCGTCCATCTGTCTGACAGAGGGCTGTATCTCATGAACCGTAATAGGTAGACAGTTGAAATTTTCACAGAATGCATATTTCTCTTGCAGCTACCCTTGAATTTTTTTTAGCGTAGCTATAAAAGAAAGATGTTTTTTATCGATGTTTTTCGCGTTGTGTTACCTCTTGGAACCCTTTGTCTGCGAGTCCGACTCGTACCTGTTCGTTCATACTTTCTGTTTAGTCTTAAGAAACCGCTAATGCACTATGTCTAGATGCAAATTACGCTACTAATACCTAGTCGCCACTAATAGTCAGGCCGAGCAAACAGGGGCGGCCGCAAATTACGTCCGTACCTACATATAGTCGCTCAAACGCGGTCGGTGGTGCTTGCCCATTTTTAAAAACAATTTTGGCCTCGAGAAGAAATTGGCGGGTGAGTGTGATCGAATGTGAATAAGATAGCCACTAGTCCACTATCCTGCTGGTGGCTCAAAAGCGACGATTTTATCGAACGTAACGTAGGCACAAAGTTCGTGTTCGAGTGTATATGTGTGTGTGTGTGTTTTTAGTGTAGTGTGTATTATTATCATTATTTTCCACTTACACCATTTCTGACAAAAGGGATCTTGACCGACTGCAAAGTGATAAGCGAGATGTTTCGTTACAAACCCCGAAAAACAGAAAATTCCTTGTAAATGTATACATAAAAGATTTCACTCAAATCTTCATTTATTTTTTCACCCTTTACTGTCATAAGCATTTTCCGTAAACCTGTCAGACATTTGAAATAAACAGGTAACGTTAGGGATTATTTTGCATGTATATTATTCTCATTGTTTTATTTTTCTTCCGAATATTTATAGCTTGTAAGGAAGTCTTTTAGATTTACCTGTCTTGCGGAAATATTTCTTTAACTCTGTATTTTTTATGCTTTTAAGGAAAGGAGTAAGGAAATATCGCAAAGTACTCCGCTAAAAGTGTTATTTCATCGTTTTTATTTCGATATTTTTATTTTGTCTGAATAAAACACGTCAGTTTTAAGTCTAATCTTTTTTGTGTAAATTTAGTAACTTATTATTATGTGTGGTCATAAAAAAGGGCTGTTGCACACTAGGCAATAGTCGCCAGTTACTGCTCGGCGAATAGAGACATTCACACACACCATCACACACACGAACACGCCACACCTCACTACATTTCTAAATTTATACCCTCTTCAACTACTACACAATTCAAAGAACTTAGATTCTGACATGCTCCTTTTGCTCTGTCAACGTTCAAACATCTGTTCATACACGTACCCTAGTCGCAAGTACTACATACTTGCCTTTTTAGGGAGAACCCTACAAAGGCAGGTATGTAGGCTGTGCTAGGTAGGCTGGTATAGAAATAGCCAAGAGTACTAAAGGGTCCTCCTTTAGAACGGTTTATGTCCTTTGTATGTTAGTTTGTCTGTCTGACACAAGGCTTCTAAACGTAATAGGTTGTTAGTCCGTTGTCCTAGAATACGTTGAAACTTATTCTGTGATAACTGACCACCAGAGACTATAGTACAGTACAGGGTGGCAGTGACATTGTCACGTAAACTGTAACCATGAATTCAGCACATGATTTTAGAACCCCTAGCGTGGAAATTTTTCGTTAGTTATAAAAAGAAATCTGATGTATCTAGAGAAGTTTTAGGGATCATTTTGAGCACGTGTGTTGACGACCAGCAACCAACCTTTTTATATTGATTGTTTATTTTTCTATAAATTTATTCCTTTGTCTTTTAATGTCACTGTGTGTGAAAAATGGTTAAAAATATACGCTAAAGCTGTGATCGTATTTCAATTACAAGCATTCTATAGCCATCCTCAACAACGTGGGTGGAATGGAATACCCACGTGCTTAAAATGTATGTAACAGCAAATTTTTTTTTTAATGCCCGAGTATTTACATGCAAAGGGATTCAGAATCATTTCTGAATCCATGGTAACAGACAGAAGGTCAATTTCCGTAAATAAAAACGTTTAAAATGTTGTCGCAATCTCATTTCAGCGACGATCAATGTCAAAATTTTCTCAAAAACGAATGAAGATTAGTATGTTTGACAGATTGAGACTGAGATTGGAATGCGAACGTTATTAAAAATACCGGAATTGCCACTCTGGTTGCAATTCCGGTATTTCGATCGGTCGGTCGATGTCCCTGCCACACTATATAGCCATCATCATGGTTAAGAAGATGAAAAGTGACGCAATAGTTTTGGTTGTATTTAAGGAAATTGTTCCACCTTAAATAGGACATTCACGATCGACGTAAAACCATTAGTAAGTCATTGCAATGTAACTTTTATCTAGGTAATGTAAGGTATAAATTAAAATGTGAAGAGTTACTAAAAGAAGTGAGTTTATCTAGTCACAAGTTGACAAACGAGCCAACAGCCCACATGATGGGAAGTCGTGACCGCTGTTGGACACCAATGTGACATAATGGCGGTTTGTGGTTGAAATGTGTTATGGAGAGCTTTTCGTTACTGTGTTAAATGTTTTCATACAAACATACATAATAGAGATAGGGCTTGTGGCTAAGCTATAACAGCCGCACGGGTCAATTGATCCGGTTAAGCTACGCTTGCCGCGGTTGGTCCGTAGATGGGTGACCATCTTTACATACCAAGACCCCTCCGTGCTTCGGAAAGCACGTTAAACTGTTGGTTCCAGCTGTCATTCGTGGATCTTTGGCAGGAGTTACGGGTCGTCAAAAGCCCGAAAATTTAACAATTAGTCTTACCAAGGGGTATTGTATTACCCAGTTACTGGGTTGTAGAGGTCAGATAGGGAGTCACTCCATGTAAAATACTGGTATTCAGCTGCATCCGGTTAGACTGGAAGCTGACCCCAACGTAGTTGGGAAAAAGCTCGGCAGAGATTAAAGATGGAATACAACCGCAAATACACATGCCCATATCTTGTAAAAAAACTATGAAAGTAGCTTCAATATCAATGTGCCATAACAACTTCTAATGTTACAAAAATGGCATGCAAGTTATTTGCATGCTGTAGTGCAAGTTAAACAAATGTTAAGCATATTTATAATGGGTAGCGGGATTGTACGAAAGGGTTACCGCTGCCCTGGAACATAAAGGGCTAAGGAAGGAACACGGGTGGGTTTTAGTCAGTAAGAGTCTGACACTCCCTTCCGCTCCACCCAGAGCGGGAGGGGTCATTTGATGATTTCCCATCCACAAAAAAAAAGCATATTTATAATCAGCCTATAATGTTCCCACTGCTGGAACACAGGCGTACTGTCTGGCAGAGGGAGTGGGCCGTGATCCACCACGCAGCCCAAATGGTAGATGTCACATATCTTCGAATTTTTGGTTCGAGGACATGCCGGTTTCCTCACGATGTTTTCCTTCAACGTTTTGAGAGCAGTAGGAATAAAATAATTTACACAAAATAAAGCGCCTGTCTGGGTTTGCACCTACGACCTACATCTCGCAAGTCGGGGCCGTTACCACTGAGCCACCATTACTGTCTACTCTGGATTTAATTGCCTAAAATCATCAACACGCAGTGAAAAAGAGACTACGTTTTCTCATTGATCACTACATTATTACTAGTTTTTTCCTCTGTGTGGGAAAGAATTTCTTTCTTGCTTTAGCACCATCACAGATCGCGGCAAAATACCTGTTCATCATCATCCACAGCCTGACTTCACCCACGCTCACCCATGCCCGCCTCATCCAGGTTCTACTCGCGATGGTAACAATGTCGTCTGCTCATCTCGCCGCCGGCCTACCTAAACTACCTGTTACTTGGAAAAAAATCTTGGGTGTGGAAAAATAAATTAAAAGCAAAATATAGGTATGAATAAGATTCCTCAGACATTTAGATGCTGTTCACATAATATTGTCTGGTTATGATTTCAGAATACAAATATTATAGGTATATGTATATTTTGTCTTGAAACGTAACATGTACATAAAACGTAGTCTTGAATACGAAATGTATTCGATCCATAAAATAACACACTGTGTAGTTAGGTTCTACCTATGAATACCTACATATTTATTTAGTAGGCATGTAGATATTCATAGAGAGAAAAGTAAATACACATTTGTGGTAAACATGACGCAAAGAAAAAATAAAAACACACATAGAACAAAATAATAATCATCCGTATTCATCTGCCCCGATCCCAATTAATTAAGGGTGGGAGCAACATGTCTTTGCCTTCCATATTTTTGTATTAGTAGTTCTCTCGGTAGCCACATACACCGTTAAATTTTAATCGTTTTAATCCTTAAAAGGGGTCATTGTGCTCATCATTATAAACAACTTTTACTACGGGACCAACCCTGAAATCGTGAAAAAAAAATCTGTTAATCCATACATTATGTCAAGTTATGCGAACATAAATCTATGGATCAACTAATTTTTTTTTACTCTTTTACAAAATGTTGATTGTGTATTTGTGTGACTCCATCCAATGTATTTAAAATTGTACAATTTCATTTAATTTATCCTATACTTATTTATAATTAATGTAATAATGATGTCCTAATTTATTTGTTATTTTTAAAGTCAATTTTTAATGGTTATAATATTCCAATTTAACTAATGTATTTGGATTTTTATAGTTTCAGTTTATAATTATTTTACTATTCCAATTTAATTGATGTTTTTTTTTTATTAATTTTTGAATTATACTGTATTCTAATTTAACTACTTACCTATCATTTTAATTTCAATGTAAACTTTGTAAATTTTAATTTTGTTATGATCATATATTTCCACTTTAGTTTTTATTATTGACTAGCTTCTGCCCGCGACTTCGTACGCGGATCCTGTTGCTTATGCCAGCGACAACGAGGTCGTCAAAATCAAAGATCTGAAACGTCTGATGTCGAATTCTAAGAGCCCGGGGACGGGAAAACAGCGTGATGCGCGAGACGATTCGAGACGTTCCAGATCTTTCATTTTTGTAAAAAGTCGGCATGAATCCAGATTTAGTGACTTGATGAGCTCCAAATGAAGTCATCTGAAAAGCACTGTTGTAGGCTCGAATACTGCTTAAGAAATGGTTGGACTTGGGATGCTCGCCATTCAAAAGAACTCGTAAGATCTCCGGTAGCTCTTGCATAGAGTTTAGTCGTAACTTTCCAGACGCACAACACATTCTCTTGGTCTCTCCCTTCCACTTACGCGCGTGACGGTGTGCACACACCTCAGACATGGTGCCAAAGTCTCCGTGTTCGATGTAATTAATAAATGGGTTATAGGAAAATGCGCTCCTTTTTTATTGAACCACGGTTGCTCTTCAGGATCAAAACCATAGACTCAGTATCAGATGAGGATGAATTGCGAAGATTGCGACGTATACGGTCTAGATGCATTTTTTTCTTGCGTGGAATGAACAGACACCTCAACACGCATGTCGTGATTTCTTTGCCGAGCAAGTGCGTTGCGTTGCTCGCGCTGCTCGTATGTCTCCAAAGACCGAGCTAGAGCATGCTGTGAGCGGTCTGCACTAAGGCGCGTCTCATACTCTTCAGGATTCTCAAGTGATCGAGATGTGGCAGTGCGAATACGCTGGGAGCTTAAACCGAGCAGTCTCAGTGCGGAAAAGCTGAAGACTTAATCTCTGCTCTCTCTCTGTATCCGTTTCGGAAGCGCGAGATAAAGAATGACGCTCTCGGTCACGCGCAAGTCGTATCTCACGCTCCTGACTGCTCTCAAGTGATCGAGCAGTCTCAGAGCGGATATTCTGAAGACTCAACCTCTGATCCCTCGGTGTAACCGTTTCAGATGCGTGAGACAAAGAATGACGGTCCCGGTCGATAGCTAAACGCATTTCTCGTTGTTCCACACTTTCCTGAGATCGAGAAGCAGTAGTGCGGACTCGTTTAAATTCTAGTCGTAATTGGCGCTGCGTGCTATTTTCTGCGGACAAACTTAGTGCATTACGCTCACGGTTAGCACCTAGCCGTTGTTCACGCTCTGCGTCGGTTTCGAGAGATCGAACTAACTTGACCCTTGAGTTTAGAGACAGATTTGATATTTTTTAAAAGGCATAGCTAAAATTCCTTCTTAATCGGATACTAACGATATTCAAATCAATGAAAAATAATCGAATAAGTACGTAAGAATTGCTAGTTAGTAGAAAAATAATAATTATTCGCAGGAAAATTAAACACATCAACCAACACAGACAACAAAGGTAACACCCGTTTCTATAGGATGAGAGCGGCATATTGGCACCTATAACATCACTTTTTGGGAATGAACTCATAGCGCGATCTAACTCGACGCCAACGCCATATAGTTAGAAAACGGAAACTACCATAATATCATTTACCCAAATTAATTAAATTATGAATAAAACTAAATTGTCGTTAATCTAACAGACAACTACATTATTTTTGCATTAAAAAAATATGGTAACAGCAGCAAGGAACAAAACTAAGAATTACATACTTAAATCAATTACCTACAGCAAATGTGCTTGGTAAGATATAACTTAGAACCAAAAGTTTGACTTGACTTCATGATAGTGTAGCTTGTTGTACCACCAATCAATCTGTTTAGTAATATTGGTGTGAAACTCTCCATACAATTAAATAAGACATGTAAAATTCTCAGATTTCATAACAGTATCGTTCCTAATGTACATAAAAAATGCAAAAACTAAAAAAAAAAGAATTTTACGATTTTTTAAAACATTAGTATGGGATTTGAACTCGCACCATTTAGTGCGGTAAACGGTCGGCAGACCTTACCGCTAAATTCCCCGTTGACATATTGTTGAAATAGCTGTTCCCTTGCAATTTATAATATTACTGCCCCGCTCCTTTATAAAAATAGCGTGATTATTATGTTCCCAGAGTTAAATTATTATTAACTAAATAAATAACATGTCATTTTGTGCATTCAATTATTTTGTGCATTCAATTACGAACAAAAACCTTTTAAAATCAATATTGCTTACCTCCCGTAACATACGGCGTGATAATATGTAGCCTAAAGCCTTCCTTGGTTTACAAAGAACATTTTTGCTGAATTTCAATTCAATCTATTCGGTAGTTTTGGCGTGAAGCCGTACCATACACACAGACAAACAGACAAACAGATAAACAGACAAAAATTCTAAAAAGTCACTTTTTGTCATCAGTTACGTTTTTCTAACAAAAGCCACTTATTTTTTCTCGAAAATTCTCAATGTACAGTTTTTCTTTCGTTACTGTTTTATTATATGTATTGTATTATTGATTATACAAGTGCTGTGCACACTTATAAGTGACAAATTCACCGCAAAGCAGTTGATATAGAATATACTTAATGTATTAAATAAATAAAGAGATCAAAATGATTAAGAAACAGTTTTCGAATTTTAGAACTAGACTGTTGCTGATATAAATATTCCCAATCTTTCTTACTTTCAATAATAAAACCTAAATCAACCGCAATTCGTTTAAAGCAAAATTCTTTAGTTCAAAGCAAGCCTGAGTTTAAATTAATCCTCAAGCTAAAGGGCGACCACTTTTTACTTAAAATGAGTGGTTTTGAAAAGTAATTATTCCACCGAAGTTAAATTTATTGGTGCATAGAATTCATTAAGCTAGCACTTAGAAGTGGTTAACCAAACAAGACGTCATTTACGTAAGTCATCTGAAGTTGAAGACCGTTTTTTGAAGGTATTTAGAAAAACACTACAAGTAAGGTACCTACTTAGCCGAACTCTTCCTAATGTAGTATGTCAATGTCATAGAGAATCTTATGAAAGATCCTTGTTCATCGAGTTGTTCGTCTCCTTGAGTTTTGAGTTGAGATGCATCATTGCTGACAAATTCGTGCACTGACTGGACAGGTTCATTTACACAAGGTCCATATCTAGATCAGAGGTGGCCGAGTGGTAACGGCCGTGACTTACGAGTGGTAGGTCTTAGGTTCAAACCCAGACAGGTGCTTTACTTTGTATAAATTATTTCATCACCACTGCTCTCAAAACGGTGAAGGAAAATATCGTGAGGAAACCGGTATGTCCTAGAACCAAAAATTCAAAGACATGTGATATTACTAACCCGCCCTGGGCCCACGTGGTGGATTACTCCCTCGTACCAAGAAGAGGCCTGTGTCCCAGCAGTGGTAACATTATTGGCTGATTATATATTATGGAGTTATATGTATCTTACTTACTCTTATTTAAGAGGAAGTCCATATCTGTCACATAGATAAGACAGACATCTTTGATTATAAAGCCTAAGGTCTTAGAAACTAGGACATTTGATATTCATGTTTGGTATAATATTATAGCCTGAATTCTAGACTATAAAATTATACCAAACCTGAATACCAAATGGCTCAGTATAATCACGATGCGGGCATAAAAACGATATTCATAAACAATTTAATTCATATCAAGACGACATTAACCCAGCTAATGGCAAACTATTACAAAAATCTAGACTGAAAAGTTCTAGAAAATATATCGTAGAGTAAACGGACACAGAAGATCGACTTGGCGCAAAAGCGAAAAATAAATGAGAAATGATATTTATTTTGTGAATTAGTTAAAAATAACACTTTTAACACGTCAATTTTCTTGTTAATACAACATGAGTTCGGTGTTTTCAGGCCAGCTTCCCTAAAAATTAGAAGACATGTGAAATCGACCAACTTGCACTGGGCCCCTGTGGTGAATTCCCCACCTAGAGTAAGCCTGTGTCCTAGCAATGGGAACATTATAGGCTGTTTATGATTATAATGAGTCTGAGTATAAACACCGAAACAAACCCTGATGTCAGTGTCTCTTTTCAAGTTCATACAATGTAATAGTCAAATCATAAGGTAAGTACCATGTAGGTTAATTTCTAAGGCAGTCACTTGATTCAAGTACTATACAGGTTTAAGTGGATCTGTCCAGACAGGGCACACATGTCTCAGTTATCGTGTAGCTCAATCAAAGGTTAATGAGCACAACGATCCGACCCACAATACTTAAGTAAGCTTATTTAGGTTGACCGCATAAAGTACTTAAATTGCAAAGAAAGTAGAAGGTAGTTCTTCAGAAAAACCCGCGTGCATGTATGACCAGATGTATGAACGTAAACGAGGCAAAAGGAAAATGTAAGGATCGCATTAGGTAGCGTTCTCTAGTTTCTGCCTACTTCTATGGGAAGAAGGCGTGGTTTATGTATGTATGTTTGTAATAAATGGGCAAGAAACTCTATAATAATATAAATAAATAATAATAATAAATTTTATTTATTTCCTAAAAGGTTACAGACTTAATTTAAAAGGTTATTAAAAAGGTATTATTTATTACATATAGTGGTAGGAGGTACGAGTAAGTACAAAACAAGTGGACTAATTTGCAGAAATCTGTGTACAATAAATTGGTGAGCCCTGCCTCTCAAACTAGGGTTACCTGTATCTTGAGAGACAGTGTTCTGCCATGGGTACAGTACAATAAGATTTATACAATTTGTGGGTTGTGTCGATCTACCAAGTGATATAGAAACTACCATAGTTTATAATTAGAGCAAAAATAAAATAAAAATAAGAAAAACAATGAGAACAATTTCAAGGAAGGCATGGGTGTGGGAGTGTGTGAGTGTGTGTGTGTTGTGTATGTGTGTGGGTGTGTGTGTTTGTGATGGTGTGTTAGAGGAAGTTGTGGATATTGTCAGGGGGTTGCTTGAGGGTGAACAACTGAAATATTACTACTTGTATTAGGCGATGTATGTAAGTAGCGATTCTGTTATATAATATGAAGATTCCTTCCCAAAAACTTTGCACGATAATAATCTTGACAAACATCTTCGTTACCAAACCTTTTGCATTGAACTATTTAGTGTAACTAATGAGTACCGGAAGATTTATAGCCAGGAAAGCTCATTAGCGTATGTGATTTATAGTCCTAAGTAACGATCCTAACATTTCGTATGTAAATCCTCTTTTGGAATTCAAAGAAGCCTAATGTGGGTATTGAAAGAATTGAGGGCACTTTACCTGTATACAATTTTGGTAGTTAATGAACCTGAATTAAATAATTAGGTTTCATTGAACTCTGCGTGAGCAGTACTTTAAACGCCCAGATTGGAGTAACCTCTTTAATTTCTTATACCTATGTGGTATAGTAATTTATTCTAGATAAATCGGCTTATATGATCAATGTTTAACCGGCATGTCACAGAATCAAAAATACGAAGACATGTGACATCTACCAACCCGCACTGGCCCCGCGTGGTAGATTACAGCCCACTCCCTCTCGAAGAAAGGAAACCTGTATCCCAGAAGTGGAAACATTAACAGCTTTCAATTACAATTTAGTAATATTGCACACAATATTTTTTGGAAAAAGTAGTAAGATTTAAAGTTTAATTCTTTCTAAATATAGATGAATAATGTTAATTCCCTTTAGTACAGACGCCAGCACATCAAGGTACTACAATCTGTCAAATTTCTCTAATAGATTTTCAACTCTATCGCTAAAATATTAAGGTTCAAGGTTGATTGGGAAAATTTGACAGTTTCGGGTAGCTTCACCTGCTGGCGTCTGTACATTGACAAGTGATTGCGTAAGAATCGAAACTGGACAGGGTTTGCTAAAAACTTTTATCACTTACTCACCTTTGAAACAGACATAACCCACAGGGTGGTAGGGACGTGCAAACCGAAACCATGAATTCAGCACATTTTTTAGACCCCTTAGAGTAGATACTTCCGGTAACAAAAAAAAAAAAAAATGACAATTTTTTATTCTGCATAAACAAAACGTATATTACAAAAAAAAAAACAAAATATACACATAGAAAGTAGTCAAAAGCCTCGTAAAAGTTGTCAATTTTGTTCAATGCTCGATGACAGAGCCTTATGATGAGGCTGACGTACCTTTGTAAGGTAAAAGCCTCTAAATAAAAAAAGATTAAAAAAAAATGACAGGGCCAGGGACACAAAGACAACACGCATTAATTGACAATACAAATTAATCCGTGATGTGCCCGCGACACTGGCAGATGACAACAAAACCAATCAATCAAAATCGGCTATTTCATAGAAAAGTAAACCTACGCGGTAGAATAACATTTTTTTTTTTAATTATCCGACGAAAAATTTCAAGTAGTGGTTATCCCAAATCAAACACTGAATCCATAGTAACAGGTTACGCGTCGATATCCTTGGCAACCTGTATTCTTTTCTTTAGATACACAAAATAATTGGCTGTTACGGTAACCAAACTAACGATTTCTACTAATGAGCCAATTATATTTAAGCCCTATAATTATTAGAATTGTTTTCGTAGAAACAGGGATAAAAATAGAGATAGAGTTTCATTAATAGTTGCAACTGTGTTATTAGGTAGACGTAACAATTAATTAGACAAAATAATGATACAGAGCTAGACTTTATGCGTGACATGATATAATTAGGCTCCACATAATTACAGATGATGTTACAACGTTATAATTGTCAGTTTCGACATTTACTATGATATTCACTGGAATTCAAAATGGAGTAGGCATTTGTTTCGACCAGAGCACTGCATAATGGTAGCTCAGTAAAATCGGTCCCGACTTACAAGTTGTAAGTCGTTGGTTGGAACCCAAGCAAGGGTTTTCTTTGTGTAAATAATTTCATCATCTCTCAAAACGGTGAAGGAAAAGATCGTGAGGAAACCGACATGTACTATGTAGAACCAAAAATTCGAAGACATGTGACATCTACAAACCCGCACTGGGCCCACGTGGTGGATTATGGCCCAGTCCCTCTCACAGAGAGGAGGCCTGTGTCCCAGTAGTGGGAACATCGCACCGCAGTGCGGGTTAGTAGATGTCACATGTCTTCGAATTTTTGGATCATTTGGTTCCATAAAAACTTTTTTAAATCAATCGATATTATATGTAGGTATTATTGTCAAATGTTTAAACAACAAATAAGGAATTAAGTTACACATAACACACACTTTCAATCACATTTCGAAGGTTTTGAAGGAAATACCTAAACCATTGCTTCATTTGATTGAAAAATTCGTTGGCTAAATAACCTACATAACGCAATGAACGTGGCTGAACTGTCAAAATGAAAGGCATTGCGGGTTACGCATTTTCTCCGCAGGTTCCTTAAACCTAGATCTAGTCTTTGATCAGAAAATCAGCATTTATGTCAGCTGTTCCACGACCCTTTGTTTAGTTAGTTGGCGAAAAAACAATAGCCAATCAAATTACTTGATGTTCGATTATTATGCTGAGAAATAAGCGTCAAAAAACGTCAAAATCCTGGGCAGTATATAACATAATATCACGTTTGTTATGGCCAAAGGGTGACACTAAGACAGGCGGATGCCTATAGTACACACATATGTCACCAGTTATTTTTAATTCTCATGTAATAAATAGAAGGTGAACCTATTGCTGTCACCCGGGCACAAATCCAGAGTGCGCACTACTATTGAGAAATTCCTGATGGAAAACCCAAGAAAATTAGTGAAGTTAATATTGGGATCACAAAATCAGATCGAGTATAGTGAAAAACAGTTGTCGATTCACGAAGAGATTGGCTACCACTCATCGTGACACGGAGATTTTCATTTACCGAAACCGTTCGAGTGGGGTCGCCATGAGTTCGGTCTTAAAGTTTCGAAGTAATTTAAGTATTGAATATTTTTTTCTTCATTTTGCGTGAACTAAGTATCGGTCGATTTTGTGAAAAGCTAGCATAGCTATTTAACGGCAAACCAAGGACCTCTTCTTATTTTGAGATGAAATGCTTTTTCGCTACATATTAGCAATTTCAGGTTAAGCTACGCTTGCCGCGGTTGGTGCGTGGATGGGTGACCATCTTTGCATACAAATACCCATCCGTGCCTCGGAACTCACGTTAAGCCGTTGGTCCCGGCTGTCATTCACAGTCTTAGATCTTTGACAGTCGTTGCCGGTGGTCAGAATCCCGAAACTCTATTATTAACCAGTCTTACCAAGGGGTATCGTATTACCCAGTCACTGGGTTGTGGAGGTCAGATAGGCAGTCGCTCCATGAAAATACTGGTATTCAGTTGCATCCGGTTAGACTGGAAGCCGACCCCAACATAGTTGGGAAAAGGCTAGGCAGATGGGCAGTCAAATTACCACCTTGCTGACTTGCTTATACAAGGTGGGCAAAAGTAATGTCAAAATTTTAATGTGTCATAATTTTTGCTAATAGAGTTATAATTTCACTGTGATTTGATACATATATGTATATGTTGTAGACAGATAAAGAATTAGTTGACAATGCAATGGTGCCATACACATAGTCACACAGAGAGACACAGTTGAGAGAGGGTGGGCTTACCAAGTATTTATTTTCAAAGTAATTTGTTTCGTGCTCTGCTTTGTTGGGAATAGTTTGCAGTATTATGTGATATAAGTAGAAGAGACGTTTATTGGTTTGATTTACAAGTAAGCTCTAGTAAAAGTTCTTTAAACAATGTAAATGGTTATTCATGTTTGATTTATTTGAATTGTCCAGTGATTTAGAAAGATAGAAAAATACGTTTATTTGCCACAGCATAATCAGCCTACAATGTTCCCACTGCTGGGACATATAGGCCACCTCTCCTCGAGAGGAAGTTGGCTGCAAAATACCAGGCGGGCCCAGTGCGGGTTGGTAGATGTCACATGTCTTCGAATTTTTGGTTATAGGATGTGCCGGTTTCCGCACGACGTGTTCCTTTACCATTTCAAGAGCGGTGGTGATGAAATGATATGCACAAAGTAAAGCACAAATATGAAACGACAATATACTTAGACAATTATACGCCAGTTAATTTCTGATATTGATGACCTTAAAGAGTTACCAGGTAATACGTGTAACAACTTCACCGGCCAGCGGCGGCGCTGGGACCAGCGTTCCAGCGCTGGTTTTCAGCGACAGCCCTACGACAGCAGCGACCCTATGTGAGACAGCTCTCACATAGGGTCGTAGCATTATGCTGAGCGATGGCCGTTTTGAGTGGATGTGACGCATATTTTACTCCAACTTGTTCTTTTTTTGTGTTCTTTCTCTGCGTCATATTTACCGCAAATAAAGGTATTCTCTTTCTTTCTTCTTTCCTGAAAGGTAATTACCTAATTAATTCTACGAAAAAAAAAACAAATGAGTTCGTGTGAAATAAAATAATATTATTGTCACTCCATTTTTTATATTATCACATTACATAACATGATTATCAAATAACATTATCTCGTCTATTTAGGACACACGTACTCGTAAGCATAACAATTTTCTCATTATTTCAATGTTTGCTTTCTCATGGCGTACCAGTAAAGAAATTAGATGAAGTTTTCAAGGCACATCGTTCCGTTTCTCTCAGCAAATAGGTTATATATCTATAACTAATAACGCTAAGTGAGTGGCGTAGAAGTTTCTCGAAAAACTATCTTTACAACAAAGTTCGAAGTTAATGTACTCGTGCTTACTTCGTTTTACGACGAGATGTTTTCGATTTAGGAGATTATGCTCACATGTAAAAAAGGGGGGCTAAATAGTAACAGCCGCACAGGTTGATCGAAGGTTAAGCTGGTCGGTCCATGGATGGGTTACCATCCATTACTTATCAAGCTATTGCCGTTTTTAGATCTTCAACTATCGTTACGGGTAGTCAGAAACCCGAAAGTCAGACAGCAAGTCTTGCTGAGGGATGTCGTATTATCCAGTAACCATGTAAAATACTGATATTCAGCTGCATCTACAAAATGGTTGAGCTGGATGGTGCTGATAAACACGTCATGTTCGTGAACGGGCGCCGTCGGTAGAGACTGGTCAATTTGCTTATTCCCAAACGCTAACTTTATCTATGAAACCAACATAACCTGACAATGCCAGCACAAGTATTAATGATTTATTTTTAATGATAAATAATATTTCTATTTATTATTGTTTCTTCATTTTATTTTGTTAGACTATTCTCACATATGTATAGATGCAACCAGAATAATGTACCCAGGATTTTGTAATAATTATCTTGATTTAAACGAGTGTCCTTGGAGTTTCTTGCCCGTTCTTCTACATAGAGATCTACGTTTTGGAATGGGACTTCAACTAACTTCAGCTTTCTGACTAACTGACCGACTCTTTGACAATTTTTAAGTGCTTGTAAATGGTTTAATTGACATAAATGCTTTGAGTTTGAGTTAGACAGAAGTCAACCAAAACCATGTTAATTAACGGTTTTCATGTTCCGACTTACCGGAGTTACCGTCATGGGTTGCAGAGTAAGCAAACTGAAGTGGCAGTGGGCTGGTCATGATTGGCGAAGGACCGATAGCCGGTGGAGCAGACGAGTCCTGGAGTGGAGAACTCGTATCGGCAAGCGTAGTGTGAGACTCCCAGCTAGATGGACGGACGACCCAAAGAAGGCGGCTGGGACAGACTGGATGCGGAAGGCGGAGGGTGTTGTGGCACAGCCTGGGAGAAGCCTATAATAATAATAAATGCTTTATTTCAGACCACGGAGTCCATTTTGTTAGTAACAATGTTCTTATATACTAGTGTTAGTAATACTTAAAACTACCCACCGCACCAAACATATAAAAGAAAGTACAACTCAACACAATCACTTCTGCACCATTCCATGACAAATGGTGCAGCAATGATTGATGTACTCACAGTCCAGCCGACTGGCGATCATGCTGAGGATGCTGTTGGCGCTGCCGCGTACTCTACGCACCAGGGATGCGCATCTTTTACGCATCGTAGCGTAAAAGCAGTCTACGCGATGTTCAGCAAACATCCCTGATGCACTACAGAATCGCCGCAGCTCCATCAGCACCCTGAACGCATTATTAAATTGGACTCGGAGGGCACTGTAACACTTTTGAGTATAGTCGGCCCACAGGCTGCACGTGTAGAATGATGTACAATAAGACCTAAAAAGTGTGATTTTGACTTCTGTCGAACAACGTGCAAACCTGCGCGCCACCATGTTCGCCCGCACCGCCAGCGCCCTCCGTTCCCTCTCGATGTCATCATTGTCCTTGAGGTCAGAGGTCAGCATATGTCCTAAGTACTTAACTTTATACACCCTACGCAACGCCATTAAGCGTAATGTCGGGAAACACATTACCTGTACTGTTACCTATGTCCAGCAGTGAACTGCAATAGGCTGAGTTGACTGATGTTCCGACTTAATAGGAGGAGTGAAGATAATATTCTGTTAAAATTGAACGGTAAGAACATAACTAAACTATTACCGTTTTACTGCCGAGCCCTAATAACGACTATATAAAATAAACCCTGTCCTTAAGATCAGAGCCAAACCATAAAACAGTTGTTTCACTCAATCTAATATTATAAGAAGTCATATAATATAAGTTCAGTATTTTACCGACATTCGATATTTTACCGTCATTCGGTATTTTACCGGTGTTACATATACGAACGAGTAGCACACAAACCAACCGTCGGAATTTCCCGTTTTATATCGGTTTTTATGTGCACCCTAATACGGTCAGGGATATGTGGCCAGCCTTTATTATTTTCCGTAGTGGAGGTCAGTAATAAATCATCTTTGCCGATAGAACGGTAAGCAATACATACCAAGCTATTTACTGGTGTTTTAGATATATAAGATATTCTTTTATATTAAGGTCGGATTAAATTAGTTAGCAAAACTCTGCACACTTGATTGGTATCAATATCTCAACATGTCAAAACAAAAAAAAAATTAAATTGATTGTGTTTTGTTTTGGGATCAATGTCGATTCTAAAACTAAATATCGGTCCGTAGGTAGTTTTTTATTGTGTAAACTTTACAGACGTAATTATAACGATATTTAAACACGATAAAAAAAAAATCTGATTACTGGCGCGTTTCGCAAGCCAATTTTTATTTGACCCCTTTACATTCCGTGTATAAGACATTTCTATTAGCGTGTTCTGGTTAGTTTGTGTATTGTGTTATTGTGAGGTCTGTTATTAGTTGTGAAGGAAGACATCGTGGATTTGTGAGGTTACCTATACTTAATTATAATAACACTTTCCCACTGCAGAGTCACAGGCCTCCTCTCTGTGAGAGGAAGCGGGCCATAATCAACCACGCGGGACCAGTGCAGGTGGTGGATGTCACATATCTTCGAATTTTCGGCTCGAGGGCATGCCGGTTTCCTCATGATGTTTACCTTCATTGGACTTATAATTAATATAAGTAGTTCTGAAATTATCTACCCGCCTTCAGCAAACGTAGTAATCAACGCACTTGCCTTTTCTGTATGACAAGAGGCCCTTGCCCTGCAATCGGACAATATTATAGGCTGGTATTATTATTGATTGCGAAAACAGGATACCCCGGATTGGTTGTTATACCATCTATAGCCATTTTTTCGATTTGTCGCAACTGAAAAAACACTGTAGGTAAATTTTGAAAATCTTAACAATTGAAGCATAATTTTAATAAAAATGTTTTTTTTTATTTCACCATAGATGACGTGACGAAGTGACAAACCGAAGTTTATGACTTGGTCACGTGACGTGGTCTAGCACGAACGTGTGGAGTTAACGTAAATTTGGGCCACTGACTCGACAGCTAACTAAAGTCATGCAATCTTATAAAACTGCACACAACGATAATAAATTACCAAAATGTATAAGGAGTCGATAGTGTCCGCAAGTTCAAAAGTAAATTGGATTTATTTCTAATATATAAGACGTAATATTCTATCGAAGAATTTTTAAATGAAAAAATATGACATTACCAGCCCTTTAATATAATTTAAAATTGACATGCATGTAAAAATAAATTATAATTGACTAATTATTAATTAATATTAAATTTAATTGACATTATTTACAATATGATGAAATATGATATTACTAGCCCTTTATTATTATTTACTATTGGCATGCATTTAAAAATAAATTATAATTGATTAATAAAACATTTAATTGGCATTATTTACTTGAACGTGACTTTGTATATTATAGATTCAGACTTATTACTGAAAAAAACTAATATTTGTACACCAATTTTATTGGTAGGACATAGAGCTCGACTAAAATGTAAACTATACCTACCTTATTGTAATACCTGTGTTCACAAATAAATAATGATTGACTGATTGAACTAAAGCAGTGATTACGCCACAATAGAAACTCCAGCATTTAATGTCTCCATAACTCCATCAAACGAGAACACAGCGCACAAGAAAGCACATAAAACCCACTTGAATTAAACATCAAAACTTTAATACAACATAAAACTCTACTATACTAATAAAACCGAACTATTGGTCCTTTAAATACATAACAAGCGTCCCTTACCTTTGCCTAAAACGCAGATCTTGCGCGAAATTCGAGCAATATCCCCACCATGTGTTGTCAAACATGCAATATAAGATGTATTGCAACGTCTTACGGCGTCTCGTAAACCTCTAAGGGTCACCGTAAGCTGCGGTTACACGGGCAATTATTGCCCGGCAAGCTCTGCAGTTGTTGTTGGTATTTCTCAGTCATTGGGTTGTGAACGTCAGAGGAGAAATTCTCGTAATTTTATACTTTTAAGAACATTCACAGTCTGATCTCAGTCTCAATCTGTCCAAAATACCTCTAATTTCACTACATTTTTCACAAGTTTTTGACATTAATTGTCGCTGAGGTGAGATTGCAACTAGATTTTGAACGTTTTTAAATACGGGAATTGGCACACTGATAGAACAGTTGTTGGAGGGAATGGGGCAATCTATTTTAATTTATCAAATTAAGTAGCTCCTGATAGGTCGGTTATGGTGAAGGTTATCTCAACAACAAGTGTCACATGTCAACATTGCACATTTGGTAATAAAGATGACCCTATAATTTCAATATATGCTATGTACTGACATAACATATATTGAAATTATAGTGTCATCTTCAAACTTCATCTTCAAGGTAAATCAAACGATTTCTTCATAAGAAATCGTTTTATTATCTAGGTGCAATTTGTGTTCCATCATACTGTATCAATGTGTAGTTACAATTAAGTACCCAATGTGTCATATGTTTCGTGGCTACACATTTATACAGTAATTATAGAACTGGATTGTAGATAACTAAATGAATTCTTGTCAATATATATGTACTTTTCAATATATTCTTTTTTTGATGCTGACTGTAGCAGTCTCAAAAATTGCTGCTACAGTAAATTACTTGATGCTGCCATGACCTCTATCCAATCAATATTGCCCGAACAATTACAGTTGTCCGTGTGACCGCACCTTAAGGAACACCAAAGGGATATATGTTTCACTTAGAATGTGTTGCTCTAGTGACGTCCGACTCGTAAACTCATCTACACTAGAATTTAGACAAGATTCCCTTTATTTGTTGGATATAAATTATTTGAAGGTCGCGTGGATGGTTTGCTGAACTTTAACTTAAATTATTGATTGTGTAAAGTTACGCTTTGTTAGTCCCGATTCTTAAATGTGTGATTCAGTTCTGATGAAGCGAATCGAAGTGCTTCGGAGCGCGAAGGGACTGGCCAGAGAAGCGTAACCCGGTGTAACCTGGCATTATAGCCCAAAATGACTCGATTAATTTACGTTCAGCAGAATACTGCTGAACGTAAATTAATCGAGTCATTTTTACTTGTAAATTGTAGAAACATAGTCAGTGAAACTTTTTTAGGTGATACTTAAAGAGTTTTTGATGAACACAAAAACCGGATTCATAATACTACGTTATGTCTTGGTGCCTTCTGATGCAGTGTTAGTCAATCAAAACTCGTTGTGATTTGACGTAGTCCTGAACAGATTCGTTTGATTGTTGTATCCCGACTCACATCACAATACGACACAGCAATGTGTCTGTGGCTTAACACTATTTGGTTAAGTTAAAACATGACCAAGCAGTGTTTGTACAAGTCAAATTTGTAGATTAGCTTTTTATGTTATGTTGATGTGTAGGGCGTGTTTAACTTAAATTTGGGTACCGAAGCTAATGCCTGTTTTTACAAGCACTAGGCTTTAGTTTAGGAGTTGCCTGGTGTTAGTGAAAACGGGCACAAGGGTACCAACGGGGTCAGATAGTAATTGCTAAGCTTACTATAAAGATGTTTGTATGTAGCACAGCAGCATGCTGACTGGAAGCCTTTTTTATCACAGTCACTTCGTGCAGCTGCCGACTATTTCTGTTTAGTGCTCATGATTATAATGTAGATCCATTTTATATTATTTTCCTTATTACTTGAGTTAATTATCTTTTTCTATGCATGTGTTTCTGTGACATATCAAAACCTATTTTTTTCTTTCTATGTCCGAGTATACATATTTCTGTTTCTGTCCTTGGCATGGCGCACTTTCTATAGTGGACATATTTGCATGCAAGCATTTTTGTACACAGTTATATTGTAGGTACTCGAATACCTTTTACTTTTAAAAATAAAAAACTCCAATGCAATCCCCAAATTGACATGCGTTCCAATTTCTTTCAAATTTTTTGCAGAGAAAAGAAAAACGCGTTAAAAGATTAAATTTATATATTTGCTCACACCATTAACGGTAATATTTTCTTTAATAAAAATATTCTAAATCCAACTTCAATATTATTATGCTAAGCTTTCTTAACTTAACTCATTCAAATAAAAATAGAACGCTTTTTAAATTTTTTTCTGGTTTTTCTTAGTTGCCAGACTTTCCATTTAAAACATTAAAAACCTCCTGGGAAATGTATCTGCGTTTGGTGATTAAAAAGGAAAATTCAAACCAAAAAGTTGCAACGAAAGGAGGCTTCGTCTCAGAATATTATGGTGTTTTGAACAAAGAAGAGACGTGCAATGAGAAGAAATTCAAGCAAAGGTTTGTTTCGTCTATTTTTTCAGGCTTATCATTTTGTGGAGGTATTACGACTTTTTATTCAGTGCATTTTTCATCTAGTAATATAATTGGACTAATAATATCGGTGTCGTGTAAAACGCAAAGAAAATTTTAAAATTAAGTTTATAGAAATGTGTCATAGTTTTTTGACAGATAGAACTAGTGATTGAAGCAGCACTCAATACATTGATTGATACAGGTGCGGTAATATAATGTATGTAAAATGCCATAAATAATTTTAGATAAGGCAGTTTATATATTTGTCGTGGATAGATGGCACCACAGTACAGCGAACAGCGCCATCTAACAATTTGATGGGTAAACGAATAATCATGTGATCGGAAACGCAAGCGAGCCCTACCGCTTGGACACGATCGTCGGTGGAGGGGATGCAGTGAGGACTGGCGGAGAGACCGAGTGTTGCGACAGTCTACAGTAAACAGTCGAGCTCGGACAGTCTTGGCAAACGCTCAGTACTGTACGCACGTGTTTGTTTCCGACGCAAGTGTGCGTTTCGGTTGATAATCGCTAGTTTATTAAAGTTACTTTAAATTCAAATTATCTTTTCGTTCGAGTACCCGCTACAGTGCCCACACATACGTAAACTATGTCGGATCGTGAAGAAGACCCAATGTTTCGCATCTCGGCCACCCAGTGATGCGACATATTTATTTTATTAGGCATTTTAAAGTTAACTTTTACGTAATCTAGAATATGTACGTTCTAAGGGTATAGTCGCCGTATCTCCCTCTCAACGACTCAAACCGCAAATAATATCTTCTATTTCCATTTTCAGCTTCAGATATCCTAGCCTTTACTCAAGCCACAGTAAACGGCATCCTCCAAGTAATCCAGCACATCACGGCTACCGGTCCGGCTCGGATGTACATCTAGACGTTGCGTGCGGTCACACCGCACACCGCTACACGCTCGGTGGACTGTGTCTATTAATTCAGATATTGGACTAGATCGGTGTTATTGTGTTGTGGGTGGGTTTTGTTAGTTATGGCTGTTAAAGGATGAGTAGGAATAGGTAAATATGGTTTCCTGAGATTTTTTCGTTATACACAGTGTTCTTCACGTTATTCATAAACTTTGGCTAACGCTTCCACATATAGCTTTTACAAATCAAATCTAACAAAGAAAGTATTACTTAAAAAGGCTTCATTACAAAGATATTTGTTATTACATTTATTGAAACTTAATTTAGCTGTGCAGTAAGAGAGAGAGAGGGTCTTAATTTGGCCTATGTTATGCTTAGTGCAATTAAATTGATAAATCTATCAAATGCTTCGGATAAAGAGGCATGCATATCTGGTGGTTTACGTCAAGGTATTTAGTTTGTATGAAAATTAAAAATAATAATTCATTAATGTGTCCATAATGAAAAATGCTTCCTTCCATGGTCTGAACGTCTGAAGGCCAATTCTTGTAATTTAAAACGTTCAAAATCTAGTCGCAGTCTCATTTCGGCGACAAACAAATGTCAAAACCTTAACAAAATGTAGGGAAATTAAAAGTATTTTTTGATAGATTGAGACTGATATCAGACTGTGAACGTTCTTAAAATTACGAGAATGTAAATTAATTTGTTACGGCTGCGAATCATATTTAGAACATACAGCCTCATACTAACTTGGAAATTTCATTTTAATTTTCTAGGCTACCCTACTGCTTTCGCCCTAACCTACATGGTCACTTATGAGACGTTAGAAGCTAGACGTCAGCTAGCTTATGGCCACGGTTTCAATGGATCGTTTCCTATGGAGAAGAGCCGGCAAGCAAATCCAAACTTTTTAAAATAGAAATAGCAATTACAGTGTTTTCAAACGACACTGTTAATAAAATAAATATAGGAGGGCATTGACATAATTCCCTTCCTGCTGCCTCTATGCCATTAGTTTATCTTCTTCTTCCATAAATCTTTGTTAGTCGTCATCTCCGAAGTAACCCCCTTTCCAGCCATAATATAATCTTTCACACAATCAATTTTATCACCGCAACTTTTCCGCTCTATGTCAGATATCATTCTATTCTGAATAGGGATTGTTCATAAATGACACAATGATTAGGTTCTGGACCATTGTTAAGAGACAATCTCACGACTCGTAATAAGAACTCACTCCTAATAGAAAATGCTTTTGCTTGAATACCATTTTGTAAGTTGGCAACATAAAAGGATTGCCTTTATCGTGAAAGAACAAAGGAAACTGTAATTATGAGTAACACTCCTAGTTATTGTAGGACATCTAATAGATCGTTTTCACGTTGTCTGAACGCCAATGAAATTGTTGGAATTGCTTTACTTTGAATTACGGTTTCAATGGGAAATTGTTTTGATGATTAAGCATTTTCTACATAATACTTTTCACGCGGGATTAAATATTATATAAGTTCAACTATAATATAACCTAACCCAAAGGTTATTTTGTAACCTTTCTAGGAGAGCAATACGGCACCCACAACTAGATTAAGTAACTTTATATTTGTGCTTTATATTATACTAGCTGCGCGTCGCGGTTTCACCCGCATAAGTTTCGATCCCGTGGGAATATTGGGATAAAAAGTATCCTATATGTTAATCCTGGTTATAAATAATATGTGTGCCAAATTACATCCAAATCCGTTTAGTAGTTTTTACGTGAAAGAGTAGCAAACATACATCCACCCATCCGTACAAACTTTCACGTTTATAATATTAGTAGGATTACTTTGCCATGTAGTCTAGTCCTAGTTGAACAATAAATCTTTATTATTTTATTAAAAGCCTGTGATGTCCCACTGCTGGGCAAAGGCCTCCCTACTCTCCTTCCACTTCTTTCTGTTTAAAGCTGTTAAGGACCAGTTCTTGTTGAAGGAGTCCAGCTCATCCCGCCATCTCCGTCTGGGCCTGCCGCGATGTCGCTTGCCATTAAGAGGGACCCATTCGGTCGTAAGTTTGGCCCATTGGTCGTCTGACATGCGGCAGATGTGTCCAGCCCAATTCCATTTTAGCGTGGCAGCTTTCCAAGTAACATCAGTTATTTTTGTTATGGAACGGATGGTCGTATTCCTTACCCGGTCTGTTAGTTTTATACCCAGAATACTCCGTTCCATAGCCCTCTGGCAAACCTCGAGCGTGGACCTCTGCTGATTTGTCAAAGACCACGTTTGTCCGCCATATGTGAGGATGGGAAGTATGCACACGTCAATGAGTCTCCTCTTAAGGGACAAAGGAAGATCACCCTTCATTAGATGTTTCATGGCCCAATAGCTCTTCCAGGCATTTTCGGTGCGTCTTGCAACTTCTTTGTTTTGTCTTGCCTGGAAAGAGACTATTTGACCAAGATAGAGATACTCATCGACGTATTCAACCTCCCCACCCGCCACTGTGATCCTGCGATGCAGGCTGTTCGTCATCAACTTGGTCTTTGACATATTCATCCGAAGTCCGACCTCTAGGCTTGCCGTGCTAAGATCGTCTAGCATCTGAGTCAACTCGGAGGCTGAAGACGAAAAAAGGACATATCGTCGGCAAAACGGAGATTAGATAATCTCTTACGGCCAACGATAATGCCCCTTTCCGTCCAGCCCGCTGCCAGCTTTCGGAATACTTCCTCCAGCACAGCCGTGAATAGTTTTGGAGACAGCGGATCTCCTTCTATACAATACCAGTATAGCCAATCTGACTGGTATGGGATCATTGATGCCTATGGTTTCACCAAGTTGAAATGCTTCATATATTGGCTTGCGCTTGGATTATAGACGTTTAGAACCTGCAAATAAGAACAATCATGTGAGCGTAGATAGGTAAGTTGTAGTTCGTGAGTTCAAACCCAGCCGGACGCTTTACTTTGTGTAAATAATTTCATCACCTCTGCTCTCAAAACGGCGAAGGAAAACATCGAGAGGCCTAGAACCAAAAATTCGGAAAAACGCGTGATTTCAAAATGGCGGTGACAGTCAAAACCTGCGCACGTTTTTTACGCAACGCCTAAGTCAGCACAAACACGATGTAACCAGTTGTAAATCATAAATGATTTATTTCTGCACAAATTACCTCGTAGGTAAGAAATTGTGTTAAATGAAATAAAGCGCGATAAGAGGCCATAGCACTTGAGTTATTATTAGGAGTTAACTGACCCACTATTTTTAATAAACTACCTACGTACTTTGTAGTTAAATGTTATTTTACGCACTTAGGTTACGGTTAGTGTGCCGTTAACGTATAGCCAAAAATAGGAGTTTGACAAACGAGTAAACTAGCGTCAGCATCATCAGCATTCAGTCGAAAGAGGTCCACTCCTGAACATGGGCTTCTGTGCTTCTCGCATTCAGCGGATTCCACCAGAAACAAAACTAGCATGTATATGTATCTACACGTCACATGAGAATTACGCAAGCATACAACGTCCTGACATCAATAGTCGGGCAGTTGCCTACCAGACACGACACCCGTCTGGTCAGAGGATCCTTCCTTTTCGATAGAGTATGAATTAAAATAACACCTTGTTCCTCATGCTTCTATATATATATCACTATTTTATTCAAAATCTCGAATTCAATACAGATTCTTTTCCTATTTAGAAAGGAGGCTCTAGCCAAATAGTTGGAGTATGTGGATGAAGCAAAAAGTAAAATGGAAGAACCGTAGAAGATGGCGCTCTGTAACTGTTTCTGACCATAGCTTTATGAGAAAAAATGTGAGGGTATGTACAGACGCCAGCAGGTCAAGCTACCCGAAACTGACAATTTTTTCCAATCAACTTTGAACCTTAATGCTTTAGCGATAAAGTTGAAAATCTATTAAAGAAATTTGACAGATTGTAGTAGCTTGTGCTGGCGTCTGTACATTATAGGTACTAGTAAAGCAGGTAGCAGTATCAAATCCATCGTTGTTATCCACCACCCTGGCCCTTTTACTACCGGACTACGAGACATACTGCAAGGCACCATCTGCGCTTGGTTGATATCCCGACCAGTCGTAATCAGCCCTTCTCCTCCACATTCGTTATGCGCTCAGCCCAAAGTGTGGAACTTTTTGCTAGCGTCTGTTTTTCCTTCCACCTTTAACCCGACAGCCTTCAATGCAATAGCGAACAGGCATCTTCTGGGCACGCTCGTTCCATCATAGACCTCATCCATCACTTTCCATCAGACGTGATCGAGGTCAAGAGCAAGCCTATTCAGAAAAAAAAACTAACACTTGGACCCAATGGGGGTTGATGGATGCTGCATATTTTTGAATATGTTGTTCTAGCTAGAGCATCAAAATACGACGAAACGAAGACGTAAAAAAATATAATAATATATTTCAGCCCTACAAAACAATATAATCTTAAAGATTGTGGCTGACAGGGCGTGTCTCTCCGCTATGGAGGTCCCTTATTAAAACAGTCATTTAATTATAATTTTGATTTACATTTTAATTTTGATTGTAATTATCATTTTTAATTTTTCATTATCTACATTTTAATTATTATTTTTATTTTTGTTTGTGTAATATTGTTATGCATGATGTACTTACCTATGGATCTTTGATATCTGAATTAAAATTATTTTATTTTTATTTTAAAAAAACAACAGCTAAAAATTACCACCCTTATCCCAAAAATATAATAGCATCAACAGTTTCATAAGCAGACACCGAAAAAATATACACTAACGAGCGGTACCCGTTGAAAGGAGGGAAAAAACAGGGTAATTTGTACTTCATAAATATAGTCATACAAAAAACAGCCTGTGATTTCGGCCCGAGGACATCAATCCAACTTTTTAAATTAAAGCGAGCAAAGAAATTCAGGATAAACGCGAAATGAAAGAAACACATTCAAGTTTTACTGAACAATTTATGGAATCGCGATTTTTTTACCAACACTCAGCATTTGTTTTTTTAAGGTACCGTTCCTTAAAATGAAATACAGAACCCTTATATTATGATTACGCTGTTATTTATCTGTGTGTTGACGATTTACATTAGAATTAACTTTCAAACTTGATCAAGAAGGCTGTTAGAGGCAGCATTTACCGAGCGGCACACACTGCAGAAGACCGCATAACTTGGAGAGGCGTCGTATACGGTCGCGATCTTCAGAATTGAAGAAACGACGCAAAAGAAGAAGCCTCATTAAAGTCAAAGATCTAAAATTAAATTCTCATAAATAATACATTTTGTAGACTTACCTACTTCTTTCTGTTATTTTTTTTTAATGTGGGACGCTACGTTTGTTGACTCTTGCGCCATCCCATCATCCTGGCTCGGTGTGTTGTGCTGGCGCTGCTGCTGTGGCTGCGGAAAACATTATCGGTAATTATATTTTCGAGCCATTTGGGGGCCTTGGGCCGGTGGGGTCGAGTACCCATGGTTGGTTCAATCTCTAAATGGCTGGTTGACACTTCCCCAAGCCAAGGTTTTACCTTGGCCAGAGGCTAAGCATTGCCATATAATGTGGCCGCTAGTCTCTTGGGTACATTACCAGTCGACAGCGACGCGAAGGAATTTATCGACTTCATATTTTAGAGTTCGTTTATAGTTTTAGTTATGTAGGTTAGAATATTATGCATTTCGTTTTTGCTAAAAAAACTTAGTTTCATGAGGTTAGCAAAACAAAAGATTGCGCTGGTGCTGTTATTGTTAAAGTACGGAACCCTTTAACGATCCAGTTACTTTTTCGGACTAGAACGGGGTAGAAAAATGAGGTTGGGATGATACAGTTACTCTATTCTTGTTCCTGTTCATCTAACTGAGAAAACAATACAAAATCAGAGAGGCAATTCTCGTAATTTTAAGAACGATCACAGTCCGATATTATTCTCAATCTGTCAAAATTACCTCTTATAATAAACTTTAATTAGTGTTTTTAATATGCCTTTGACTCCGTTTTGAATAAGGGATACGCTGATACCGAAGGATACCTCACTGCAATACATCGCGGGCTACATGGGGGTTTACCTCGATGGCTAGGGCATGTGCGTGCGTGTCTATTAGCAAGCATCTAGGCAGCGTAAACCACGACCGCGAGGTATCGCAGTCAGGCGGGCATCGTCGGCATGCCTGCTATTAAGACTGCCAGAAAACGTATCTTTTAATTTAATAACAAACGTCGTAAATCACATACGTTTTCCACTAGTTATGCTAACAGACACAATCACGTTGCGTTTAATAATTGTTAGGATGTCCACGCCTTAGAGCCATGGTGCCCAGTGGTAACGGCCCCGACTTACCGAGTTGTAGGTCGTGGGTTCGAACCCAAGCAGGCGCTTTACTTTGTGTAAATAATTACATCACCACTGCTCTCAAAACGGTGAAGGAGAACATCTTGAGGAAACCAGCATGTCCTAGAATCAAAAGTTTGAAGACATGTGATAACTACCTACTCGCACTGGGTCCGCGAGGTAGATTATAGTCCGTGCTGATTATGACGAGCCCCCAACTTACTTACTGTTTATCAGACAAAATATACTCAAAATATAATGTTTCATAAAATCCATTTTAACTGATCCGCCAACAAAATTGCAAATAGCTACAAGCTTTTATGGTTTTGTTAGAGGATTTCCACATTATCCGAATACTATTTTGTGAAGTCGGACGATCCGACATTGGGCTGAGTAAAAATCGGATAAAAACGTTGGCAGCGCGTCGCAATATTATTTATTTAACTTCTCCTTTGCCAAGCATTGGGACAATGGTTAACGAAATTGAGATTGAGGAATGATGAAAGACTACAATACGTTTAAAAGAATATCATCACCATCATCAGCTTAAGGTAGTCCACTGCTGCGCATAGGCCTCTCTTATTGCACGCCATTCAACTTGATTTTCGGCAACTCTCATCCAGCAGAATATTTGAAGAATAATTTGGATTTCTAAAGGAATGTCAGATGCGAAATATTTGCGTGTATGACTAGATGTATACACATGAACGAAGGAAAAGGCATATACAGGGATGGTAGCAGGTGGTTTTCTGTAGTTTCTGATTACCCCTATGGAGTTCATGTATGTAATATTTATGGTTAACAAAAAGACAATAGCTGTAACAGTACATGCACTCCACTGCATACGTAATCCAAAATGATACCTGAGCAAGTATACAGTAGAACCGCTAAATGACTATATCGAATCGACTATACATCCAACAACAAAATTGCACCAAACAGTGTGAAACCACCCTAAGCTTCTTAAGGAAGTTATCAATAGAGTTGCAATACAGCCATTTCAAAGCCATTAAATTATCTCCATCCTGAATGGAAGAAAAACTTAAAATGCTGTTTATCAATCGAGGAAGCTAGAGCAAGCTTATACAACGTTGTTCAATAAATTGCGGACCTGTTGCAACATTGAGCTCAGTTGAAAAGATTGCTTTGTGATTTTGTTGGCGATTGAGATCTGAGTTTCGGTACTTCATAGTTACTGACTGTTGAATACTTTCTGTAGCCTCATGCCTTTTTCCTATGGGGTATGTAGAAACTACCGTGACTTACGAGTTGTAGGTCGTAGGTTCGAAACCAGATAGTCGATTTACTTTTTCTAAATTATTTAATCACCACTGCTCTCAAAACGGTGAAAGAAAACATCGTTAGAAATCCGGCATATCCTAGAACCAAAAATTCGAAGGCATGTGACATCTACCAATCCGCACTGGGCCCGCTTGGTAGATTATGGCCTACTTCCTCTCATCGAGAGGAGGCCTGTGTTCCAGTAGTGGGAATTTTGAAAGTACTTCGGTTGCGATTACGAGAGGTAATGCTCTTTTAATCGACGATTAAATAGAGAAATAGTTTTGTGGCGGAAGTGAGTTCCACAATCTTACAGCATGGACAGAGAAGGAATGCGAATAGTAGCTCGTTTTATGAGGATGAGATTTAAGGATGGATCTTAGGTGTGGTCTACACGGTGCGGCGCTAGAGCGAGCGTAAGAAAAACGCTCACGCAGGTAGGAAGGATAAGACGGGCTGTGTAAGATGTTGAAGAGTGGACATAAAATCCGAGTGTTCCTGTGAAGGCGGATTAGGAGCCACTTGAGTTCCTTGCGAAGGTGTGAAACATGATATACTCTCGAAGACCGAAAACAAAGCGAATGCACAGATTTTGAAAGCGCTCAAGCTTGTTTAATAGCTCCTCAGTAGCATCCAGGTAGCAGGCATTGGCATAATCTATAATCGACTGAATAAGTGTTTGTGCTAAAGAAATGTAAGTCTTCAAAGGCGGAAAACCCTGAAGGCATTTCAGCGTTTGCGCGTTAGCTACAGTAAAATCTCGATAAAGCTGCAAGTCATCTGCGTAGAGATGGAAACTAGAGAAGATTACTCTAGTAACAGAGTTTGTGATAATTGAAAAAAGAAGAGGAGAGAGAACGCTACCCTGAGGAACATCCTCAGTGAGACTATGCCAATCAGAGAAGGAATCCTCCAGGCAAACACACTGAGAGCGTCCCCGAAGATAAGAACTGAATCAGGCTAAAGTGGAAGAAGAGAAATTGATAGATTTGAGGAAACCTAGTAAAATGTCGAAATCCACTGAGTTGAATACAAGAACAGTAAGTAACTTATTCTCCATTGCCCAGCGGATGTCGTCAGTCACCTTCAAAAGCGCGGTTACAGTACTGTGACCCGAGTGAAATGCGGATTGAAAAGGGGATATTATCGAGTTTGACGCCAAAAAAAAATGATAATTATCTATGAACTATGTGCTCAAAAACTTTAGAGAGAAATGGTAGAATAGAAATAGGTCTAAAGTGGGTAAATAAAATAGGATTGTTAGTTTTAGGCAAAGGTATTATGTGAGCCTGTTTCTAAACTGACGGAAAGGAGCAAGAGGAAAATGAGTGATTGAAGATGTGAGTGAGAACATGAAGTAATGAGGAATGTATAAGAGTTATCATTCTTGAACACAGCTTATCAATACCGACTGCTGAAGAAGTGATCGCAAGTATAGACTTTTTAACGTCATCCTCAGTAACATCTTTAAACTTGAAGCGAGAATATTGTGGTAAAGGCAAACTAGCAAGACTCTCCAGTCTCGCAGCCTTGACAGACGGATCAAGAGAAAAGGGAAGGAGAGCGAAATGCTTATTGAGATCATTGAGGCTCACATCCTGACACTGGTTGGTGACTTGCATACATGTGATTTCCATACATCGGAAGAACTGCGGTTAATCAGTTGGTCGTGGAAATAGCGTTTCTTAGTATCTTGACACAGATGACTGCGGTGTATACGTAACGATTTGTAGTAAGAGAGATTCAGCTCTAAAGGTCTGCGCTTATACCTGCTCTTAGCTTTATCCCTGCGAGCCATAAGCTCTTTAATTTGTAGCGTTATCCATAGTGCAGGGTTATGTCTAACTTTAACAAACCGTATAGCGGCATGCTAATCATATAAATCGAGAACGGTTGCGTTAAAACGATTCACCTAATCGTCGATGTCATCGAACTCCACCAGAGGGGTACAGTCGAGATCGCCGGCATCACGCTGCAAAGCTTCCAGATCTATGCTCTTGTAATTACGGAGATATAAAAGCTGGGACTTAAGCTTGGGAACACGGATACGATACGAAAGGTAAATGAGATCTTGGTAAAAAGCAGCCGTAAGTTGACCATGGTAAGAAACATTACTAGGAGAGGAGACAATCAGAAGATCTAGAAACGAGGGTGTGCAATTAGGAAAATAGTGAGTTGCAGAAGGAGGCAAAACTTGAAGATTGAAAGAAGACAAGAGTGAAAGGAGTTTAAGAGATCGAGTGTCATTTTTAATCAAGCAGGTATTAAAATCACTCATTAAAATAACGTGCTCATACATGGGGTAAAGATCACTGAGTGTGGAGTCGAGAGAATTGAAGTAGTCTATGTGAAGATTAGGACTGTAGAGCACTGCAAGCAAAACTTTTATGTGATGAACAGAAATTTCAACAAACAAGTATTCAGCCGACTCGGAAAACCATTAAGGAGACGAAATGACCGCCCTGTAGGGTAAATCAGCGCGCAGGTACATGGCAATACCTCCTCCACCTTTGCCGGTCCTATTGTTGCGTATCAAGACGAAGCCGGGGAGTGAGTACTGAGTAGAGAAGAGTGATGGCTTCAAAAAGGATTCCGATATTAAGAGCGCATCTAGATGAGCACTGCTAAATGATGCCAGAAGGTCAGAATAGTGACCAGGAATACTTTGAGCATTGATGTGACCTATATGAAGATTCTTAAGGTCATTGGAGAATGACGACCAGAGAGGCTGAATACCAGTATTTTACATGGCGCAACTGCCTATCTGACCTCCACAACCCAGTCACTGTATAATAAGATATATAATAGTAAGTTCATTCCTTGGAATTGACACAGGTACTCAACTCGACTTGACACAATTCTGAAGAGTAATGTCAACTTAAAATTCGTTTAAGTAGTACTTTAAGCTACTTACATCGTCTCAAGTAGCTATTAACCTGTAAACCTGCTTACTACGAGTATAAAACCTGGACAGTAAAATATTCTCCATCTACGATAAATGATTTTGTTTGTAAGTAGGTTTGTACAAACACTTTTACACGTCAATCATATTTTAAAAACTAGATGAGCTCGGCGTTTCCTATCTGACTAGTCTGAGAAGAAAGGCCGAAACAAACTCAGAGGTCACAGTCTCTTTTATTAATCTTGGTGAGATCATATGAAGACCATGTAGATCGATGTCTGAGATGGTTTTTTGAGGAAAGCACCACACAAATTGAGGATTTCTGACAAATGCGTGCACTGTCCAGTCAGTGCACGCATTTGTCAGAAATCGTGCAGCTCAACTCAAAACTTAAGGAGCTCAACGATTCGACGAACAATACCAAAGTAAGTCTGATTGTCAAACTTTCGGGCTTCTGACTACGGGCTAATGACGCAGGCACGCAAGAATAAACGGGTATTTAACTCTTTTGTTAAATTTATAAAGAGTTAAATACCCGTTTATTCTACTCGAATAGAGGTCTTTGCCCTAAATTGGGACTGTTAGAGCATGATATAATTTTGACATAAACGCGAACGATATACGAGTACTCTCAGAGAATACGCTTCCTTTGCTCAACTTGTCTTGCCTGGCTTGGTTCCAAATTGATCTGTAATTTATATATAATTGATATAGCTTCTTCATACTCATCTGTGAATGTACCATTTTGGTAGTGGCTGTAGACCGAACTGTAATAGAGAATAAGGCTTTGCCAAATGATTGGAACACAATTCTGCAAAGATGAAATTTCATCAAATTCGTATGTTAAATTACGGTCGAGCACCCTGAGCACCCCGCTTACTTATTTCGTGGCTGGCTTATATTTTATCATGGAATGAACAATTTTTTTTTTAATTGTGATTTCGATGTTTTTATTTGTTAAGTATACCAAAATAGTAGCCCTGGATCGTAAGAGCTGCAAATCATCGGGAGAGGCCTTTGCCCAGAAGTGGAATGATGCTGGCTAACATTAACCAAAATATTATGCAAAAAACTTTTTTGCAAAAAAATACAACCGACTTCCAAAAACGACACTACAAAGTGAAAAATAACTTTAATTTCGGAAGTCGGTGTCGTTGGGTTCGCATTTTCGTTGTTTGCCACCGACTTCCGAAATTAAAGTTATTTTTCACTTTGTAGTGTCGTTTTTGGAAGTCGGTTGTATTTTTTTGCAAAAAAGTTTTTATTTTTCACTTTTTAGTTGTAATTTTTACCAGAATTTTGGTTTAAAAAAACCAAACTACTGAACCGTTTTTGATGAAATTTCTATGGGACCATTTGGAAAGTATACCCTTTCCAACAAAAAAAGAATTATTCAAATCGGTTGGCAAGCGACGGAGTTATGCGCGAACAAACATAAAAAAAAAAAATACTAACTTCCGAATTGAGAACCTCCTCCTTTTTTTTTTGAAGTCGGTTAAAAACTATTCAACACATCTTAAAAATTAAACTCACCGACCAAATTAGCGACACGACATTATGCCCCGAGACAGGTATCGCTGATATTGGCGATAAATCTGCGAGGCTGAAGTGGGACTGGGCGGGTCACACCTATAGGATGCATCCAGACAGATGGGCCAGAATCGTCACACAGTGTTTGCCTGAATACGGGCGTCGTCAACGAGGTAGGCCCAAGAAACGTTGTCGTGATGATTCGAACTCGTTCCTAATCGATTGGACGGAGAATGTACAGCACAAAGAAGATCTGTGCCCACCAGTGGGACAACATACGGTAATTGAAACAAAGAAAAATATTTTTTATAAATAGACCGGTATAAAATATACTCTTACGAGGCATTATACAAAATGATTTTAAACCATGCAATGCATATTATTTTCTATGTCTGTTTAGGCCTTTTGATTTCTAAAACTCTTTAACTTGAAAAAAAAGAACGTTCATGTTCTGCGGTTGAACATGCCAAAACATTCCTTAGACAGAATATATTATTTCAAAACACTTCTTTGAAACTCAACCTCATGCTTGAGGTATTTGAACTTAGACTTGAATTTCATTTCAATATGTCTTCGATCAGGCGTGCAAACTATTGTACCTTTCACGATATATTTCCAGACCTTTTGAATTCATTGCTTAGAAGTTTCGCAAGGTAACGAAAGAATACGTATCGAAACTTGCATAAATAAATATCAATTGCATACAAAACATCGCATCGGGTTCATAGATTCTGTTGACAACAAAAATAAACAAAAAAAACCGAACTTCGGGAGAAACAAACTGTGTAAATAAATGTTGAACTTTTCTCATGCTGTCTAGCGTCCATATTGAATTTCCTGCGATGTCATTAATTCTAAGACACAGTCTAGACCTACATAATTGACATTTCATTTGTTGAAATAAATTACATGTGTGTGTTCATGCTGTGACGAGTTCGTCGACTTTTTCACAGAAATAAAAATTAAGAAGATACTCGTATTTATAAGCCCTCCATTTTGATTATGCCATAATAGGTTAACAGTAAAATTGTTCACGTAGGTAGCTGTAGAGATTTTAATTAGTCTATAAATTAGTCCAGATGAGATTTTAGCCTATTTAGCGCTTAAATGCAACCTTTATGAATATTTTGATATGACGAACATTAATTTATATTTAGAAGGCGGAAAAAACAGTTGGAGTCCGATTAGCTGACAAGCGAGGTGACATTATAAAAATATAAACATGTAATAATCGTAGAACTGTTTATAGAAATAATTAACAAAGTTATTCGAAAAACTTTTGTTTAATGCATTCACCCTGGACTCCTACACCCTACAATTTCAATGTGAATCATTTTGAAAGATCTAGCTAATCCATTGCTTCATATTATGTTTGAAAAATGTGTCTGTTCAAAAACGTAAATAACGCAATGAATGTTGGAGAACTGTCAAAATGAAACCGATTGCTACTGGATAGCGTGTTATGCAATGACCCTGCTGGTATCGTAAGCTCGAAGACAGCTTACAGTACCTACTACCATTTATCATCATCATATTCAAGCAAAGGGCATTCATAACTGGACAGTTAATGACATTACAAAAAAACAAGCAAATAAAACAATCGCTATCAGTACAGTTACGAGCACCAATATGTCAACACTTGGCAACTTTCAATTGCGATATTTTCGTGAAATGACGAATGCAACGTTGAAATACGACACATTACATAAATTTATGAGTTCGAAAATACTATGTTCGTAACAACATAAAATTTCATTTAGAAATAAAGGAGTAAATCGCTTTTGAATAAAGCCGAGTGTATACATACTTTTGTTTGTGACTGTACACCACTTCCATAGGCCGTTAACCCTATAAATGATAGAACCGACAACCATTCAACCTCTTCACTATAAAAACTACAATGGAAGAGGAAAATCCTAATTAACTGCACACTTTTAAGTTTTCGGAGCAAGGAAATGTTTTAGAGTCCGACTCAACGCAATTTTGTGCCGAAACCGAAACCGACACGATTATTCGGCCCTTCTGACAGTTAATAGAAGTAAAGTTTTATGTGAATTCACATTATACCTTGAAAACTTTTGTATTTCCCATCATGATATTGTAGACACTATTCAATAAAGAGCAGATTTTTCATCATGGGGAACCAACGAAGCAGGCAGTCTTTAGTTATTTACCATAACCGAACGCTAGCTTTACCTAACTTCTTGAAACTACGGCCGAAACCGGCTTTTTCGGCCGAAACTTACCGAAACCGAAACTTCGGTCAACCTCTAGAAATTTCAATGGGAACGTCGGTCGGAACGTCGTCTAAAATTTTTGCAAGAGTGCTACCCCTTGAAATAACAAAGCCAGCAGTAATTGTCTGACTGTCGTTTCCTTCAAATCTTAGAACTTGGAATGCTCGGACTGAGTAAGCTACTCGCGGAGGGATAACGGAAAAAATGGTCTCTTCTCCATTTTTATGATTTACTAAAGTGGGTCGTTTGGTTGGTTCTACATAATTGGGCCTGTTTCTGGATTGTCTTCTTTTGGTGGTTCAACGTTTTGAGGAGTTGAAGTTGTTTTATGGTGTTTTATTTTCGGGAGTTCAGCCTTTATTTTATAGTGACTAAGAGCCATTATTTCACTATCGTCTTTAATTAGGCTAGAGTTAAAGAATATTGTTCCCACAATTTTATTATTTTTGCATTCCATTTGAAGCTATCTGAGTGTTACTGAAAATTCATAGGAATTGGCTAAATGAATTAAATGAAATGTTTATTTATTTAAGTAGATCTTATAAGACACTTTTGTACGTTAATATTTTGTTGGTCAATATTTTAAAAACTAGATGGCGCCGGTATATTCTAACTGACTGATCCCTGAGAAGAAATTCCGAAACAAACTCAGAGGCCATGGTCACTTTTCAAGTGTACTCCATATTAACTTTTTTAGACACACAACAGACCAAAACTTAACATGCGTTCTTTTCACAAACTGCGCTACGTCCCGCTAAACTTTCATATAAACCGACACTTTCCCATTTCCTTTTTAATTTCCCTACAAAAACAAAAAGGGCCTAACTGATTTCGTTTCAAAGGTAAATTACTAGCCGTTCTCGTTATTCGAGTATAAAATTAAACGAGGTCAGTCCGTTATGGCGTCAAAGTGAGTGTGTAATATTAGGCACACGGACTTATATATTAATTAAAAAGAAATTGCGCTCAGCACGCGCTTTGTGGGGCGTGTGCATTTTTTTTCAGAAATTAGTATTTTTCCCGTGTAAACGGTTTTTGGGGTCCCGCAGGTACCTAAGTAGTATAAAGCTTGATTACGTTTATTTTTAGAGTCTTGTTATTTATAACAGCTAGGATCAAAATTACATTGTTTCATTGTATTCGTTTGTATATTATACTAGATTCTGCCCGCGGTTTGGCAAAATTTGCCACCAAACTTGCCCGCTAAACTAAAAATTGCCCGCGGTTTATTTGTGATACATGGGTTACATACAGGTGTTCATTACATAATTATATACTTCATCATGTCCATTCGATACACGAGTTTACCGCTTATTAAAGCATCTTTGATTGTTTTCTTATCTATTCAGTCAATTTCACGTTCTTATTTGTTTGTAATCGAATATTTAAGACATTAATTTAGCCGTATCCCGGATACTATTTTTCTTACGTAACTCCTGCCACGCGTTTAATCCACGAGTTTAATAAAAGTTAGCCTGGTTTTTTATTTAATAATTATATATTATAGTCTACTCTTTCGCCAATTTGGTCACGGAATCCTAAAAATGCTTTTGGTGGATATTTTCCACAATTTCCCGCGCACCCTTTCAAGTAGGATATAGGTGGGTCCCTGAATATCAAGTTGAGATTTCCCTTATGGGGCCCCTGAGTGGTGGTTGCATAATTTTCTCTTATAAAGTGATATCAAAGGCCGGTTCAATTTCATAAAAAATAATATCTTAAATTTTTTGGAAAATGACCGTGTTTCTGGATTTTCTGCAACATTTAAACTTGTTGCCACTGTGGACTGCTTTGATTGGTCGACAGCTGAATAAGGGCTGTGGAATCGATATTTATGTCAGGTAAAGTGTGTTGGACCAAACGTATAAACCAAACAGTTTAAAAGTATCATGTTAGTTATTAGTAGGCGCTCTAGTAGATGTCACCTATATGTCATGGTCGGGTTATACACTTGCATTGTAATAGTTGTACTGGTTCTTTCACTTTATTCACTTTAATCCTGGTTTATTTTCTTCTAAACCCATCAAAGGGATATTGCGTTGGTTTATCATATTTTTTTCAGTAGCCATTCGGATTCTGGATTTGTGACCAAAGGTGTTCTCGTAATTTTAAGAACGTTCACAGTCTGATCTCAGTCCCAATCTGTCCAAAATATCTCTAAATTTTTGACAAGTTTTTGACATTGATTATTGCTGAGATGAGATTGCGACTAGATTTTAAACGTTTTTAATTACGAGAATTGGCCTTCTGTTAACTGCAACAGTCTTGCCCGTTATTAGGACCTATAATTTGGATTAAATTCGCATCTCTTCAGGGAGTACAGTGATGATATTACAAAACAAAGAAGAAGCGAAAGAATTCGTCAGGTTCATACCACTCACATATACTGAACAACAAAAAAAAAAGTAATTCAAACCTTCTGTGAACATTCACGTATATACATCTGAAATATTAGCAATCTCACAACTAAGTTGCAAGAACTAACTGTAGAGAATATAAATGTTCGTGCGATGTAGTAATCTGTCTCTGCTGACGATCTATTGTAACTAAACACCATTCAAATCTTTGTTTCCAATTGAAATTACAGACACAGAAATAAAATTAAAAATTATCAACTTTAAGCAAGAGCAGATTAAGTTGATTTCAGAATGAGTAATAGTTACAGTCAGTATCAAAAAGATTTATAATTATGTATCGACAAGAATTCAATTTTGATTGTCTGTAATTTGTCAATCAATGTAAAGCTAACCAAAAACGTAAAAAAATATGTAAATAACATTTATTTGCAGTAAACATGACTCAGAGAAAGAATACTAACACAATATATAACAAGTTTGGGGAAAATACAGCTACAATTAATTAAATTGTAGACAATAAAAATATTTTTTGTCAACGTTCAGATATTTTTAAGGCTGACTGTAGTATAAAAAATGTTGAATTTGTAGCGCAAATTAAACTTTATGTCGATACTGGGTATATTTTTTTTTCCATAAACACATTTGTTTACGTGTTTGGAAACTAAATGGCGAACACGGAGTACACAGAAACTCTGATATTACAATGTAAGCGGTATCATTTAGTATTGTTATAGTAGTTGAGAGTTCTTGGTTCAACTATGTATGTTTCGTTCGTTCTTAAGGTGAAGTTTGTGCGAGTGGAAAGTTCCGCTTACTCATTGATAATTCCCTGGTACTTTTAGCTCACAAAGATAGTTCAGATAGGTAACTACTCCCTGTAAAATTCTGGTATTCATCTACATCCGATTTAAGAGGGCCCTTTCCGGCGCATCTATCGTCAACGCGAGCACAGTCGAAAAGCTTGTTGTTTCATCCAGCGCAGTGTTTGAAAAAGAGGCAAAACAGAAAGAGAGATAGCGCTTAAACGCTCGGTTGTCATTCGGTAACTTTTGCACCTCATACCGCCTTGTTGACTACGAATAAGTGAGAACGCGATAACATTGAACAAAAAATAGTGTTCGAAAATTTCATAAAACTTGTTCCAGGAAATACGTGTTTTTGAATAACCCTTATAAGGTTTTGGAAAAAGTATCGGTCATTTATAATCTTCATTACATGTGCAAGGCTTCTATCAATATGATTTCTTTACTTTTACAATTTATGAGTACATTATGAACGGCCAAAGTTCAGGTAAAATTTGTGTAAAAAAGTAGATTTTTGGAGGCTCGTACTGAATTTGTTTCTCCAAATTTTTTATTTTTGCTTTGATAGAAGCCTCGATATAGTGCACAAGATTCCTATTAGTTCAAAAAATTCAAAGATAGATGCCTTACAACGACATAATCACTCACGAGCGTTTGTATGAAAAGTACGACGGGTTGGCCGCTCTTAACTGGAAGCCAACCCTAACGTACATGGAAAAGCAAGGCAGCAGATGACTTCAAAGCCCACAAACTTATGTTACTCCTTAGAGTTTTATGAAATGGTATTCATTTAATTTTCAAACAATATAATTATTTACATAGTAATGTGAAATGTCCAGGGATATTATTATTATTATTATTATAGTAAATATAAGCTAAGAGTCTTATAATATTACAAATAATCCTACTAATAATATAAACGTGAAAGTTTGTTTGGATAAGACAATTTAATTTAAACAGCCTCCTCCATAATGATCAATATGGCTTTACAAGGGAGTAGGGTATTATTGGGCATTCTATGCCACTGTCGGCAAGTAGCTCGGCTAGTGCGCCTCGCTACGCGACAGTGGCATAGAATGCCCAATAATGAACGATCGACTCGACTGTGTAGTATATTACTGCACTCACCTGGAAATCATGCTAGTTATACCACTGGCCGCCAGTAGCTGGGCGAGTTCACCTTGCAGCGGACGATGGTATGGATCATTTTGACATGCTTTTCGTTGTTAGAAACGACTTGATGGTTTTGACATGCGCTTCAAATGGTGGAAACGACTTGTTAGTTTTTGTAATGCGCTTCAACAATAGAAAGGACTTGATGAATTTGGCACGTATTAGAAATTACTGCTATTGCTGTATTCATACAAAGATCATGCGAGTTATATCACTGGCTGCCAGTAGCTAGGCGAGTTTGCTTCGCTTCGGACAGTGGTGACAACTATCGACACGATCAATGATTAAGATTTAACTTAGTCATTTTGATATGCGTTTCGTGGTTAGAAACGACTTGATGATTTTGATATGCGCTTCAACGGTGGAAACGACTTGTTAGTTTTTGTAATGCGCTTCAACAATGGAAGCGACTTGGTGATTTGGTCATGCATTTCAGTATTAGAAACGACTTGTTGGTTTTGGTAATGCGCTTCAACAATGGAAGCGACTTGGTGATTTGGTCATGCATTTCAGTATTAGAAACGACTTGTTGGTTTTGGTAATGCGCTTCGTGGGTCGAAACGACTTGGTGTTTTTGACATGCGTTTCAATATTAGAAACGACTTGTTAACTCACTGCTTTGAAGTGGATCTGCATAATAAACAAGGTAGGTACATATTAGTTAGGTTTATTTTTCGTAAAACATTGGTTTTTCTAGGAATAACGTATCTACCGAACGCACGAACTCTTGTAGTTTTTGCCACTGAGACGAATCCGCGTCGGTCTGGAACTTGAGTCGCACAAGCGCCTTCTTCCACAGCTCCAGGGAGTCGGTGCGGCGCGCGTCGTCAGCTTTGTACACCTTGCAGTCGATGTAGTACTCTCCGTTGATGCTCGCTGCTCGCCGCTCGCAGCCGTTGGCGACTCGGTTGACGAAGAATGATGATAGACATGTACTCGATGAATCGTCTTTGAGCACGGTGTCAGACCCGTAGTTGTTACTGATACCGAATACATCATTATCAGTATTGGTTTTTTTACTGAAACAACAACGAAAGCTTTTATTAGTTCATCATACATTTACAGAATGCATTTACCATTTAGATACGCACAGGAAAAAATACGCACTCAGTCAAAAGAGATACCTGCAGAACATGAGAGACGTACGAATAAAAAAATTATCAGGCCCTTATAAAGTCAAATCTGTCAGCAGACCTGTAACATTATACGAATAACTGATTCTTTTTAACTGGTATGGTGAACTAAATTATTGAATACCTAGTTTGTTTACCTCGTACGAATTAAATTCGTTGATGGTGGGTGCGACTTGCGTTTCCTATTGTTGTCTGCAGACGGTTTGCGGCTGTGTTTCGTTTTCTGATCGGTGATCGGAGCTTGTTGAAAGTACTCGCACTCAGACTCAGACCTGAAATAAAGAAACAACAAAATAATAGTCAAACATAATTATTACAGTAAGTACATCGCTCTGAACTACGAACCGAGTGGAATGTTTTATACTTACATTTTCCAATTATGTCCAATCGATATGGCAGGCTGATGAAAGCAGGCGTAGTGACTGACGGCAGCAGGCAGCGGTTAGCTATCAACACTGATATTGATAGGATAACGCAGCAGGATCGCAGAGCACTTCTTGAAGATTACTTCTACACTTGTAGACTTCACTTAGTTTGTACCGAGTACTTCGAAAACATGTAGCTTATAAATCGGAAAACTAACGATAATTCACTATATTAAAAATGACTGCAACCGTTCATATAATGTTGTGTAAAACAACTTTTTTCCTTAGACGCATTATACTTGTTCAAAAAGTAAAGACTAAGGATGTTTCAGGTAGCATCGAATGACGACACAGCGAAACGACTTAGGGTTGACAAAACGTTAACCAGTAGATAAATTATCAACAACGCTAATAGAGAATATTCTTGCAAGTAATTTGATTAGTTAGCAATCTAGATACAATCATAAGATTAGTATTTATTATGTTAAACATCCAAGTTTTACTCGTGATACTTTTATGCTCGAGTGAAGTAGGTACAAGAAATAAGTTAACTTGTAACAGTAACAAAATTTAAATAAATATAGTACTACATTTAATAAATAAATATACTGTATACTACATTTTATTTATTTTGTGATAGTGTAAGTACCTAGTTTCTGATATTTATCCATACCTTAATATGTATGCGTGGCAACCTTGACTAAAATAACTTACTGTTGCGAATGCAACTTAGCTGACGAGAAAAAAAAAGTAACAAGGTTACACGTGTAACGTTTTACGCAATAAAAATTATTTTGATCAAATATTTTATTGATATATCGGAAATTTATCGTATGACTAGGTAGTCAATAACGAGTACTCCGTCAGTTAGTAACGTTTAAAAGTCAAAAACTAAAAATTAATTTGACATTATCTCAAAGCCACGAAAACGATCAATACCTACAGTCTTATAATCTCCTGAAGCAGCTGTGGGCAGTACCTGATGTTTAGTATTGTGATTTGAAAACACATTTTGAGACACAACATACATTTGGACTACATAAAATTGGAACATTTATGTACAACATTACATATTAAGTAATTTGCAAGAAGGTAATTATTGAATATGTTTCGTAGTTTCGTTTAAAATGTTGGTGATTATCACTAAAAACAGGTACTAACCGATCTTTCTTTTTTTTCAGAAATACATTGATTGAAGCAGCTGTGGGCACTGGGCAGTACCTGATGTTTAGTATTGTGATTTGAAAACACATTTTGAGACACAACATACATTTGGACTACATAAAATTGGAACATTTATGTACAACATTACCTAAGTAATTAGCAAGAAGGTAATTATTGAATATGTTTCGTATTTTCGTTTAAAATGTTGGTGATTTTCACTAAAAATAGGTACTAACCGATCTTTCTTTTTTTTCAGAAATACATTGATACCTAATCAGATGCACTGGTTGATGAATAAGTAATCATCAAACTAGAAGACGTATGCAGACCTGGTCCAGATTCAACAATTCAATAATTCTGACATTCTGTATGTATGTTTATTAGTCGGTTTACGTGGGTAAGATCGTTTCATTTCGAGTTTAAACGGCTATATTGGGGTGATAATTAATTTTAATTAGTAATATAATGCCCCACTGTTCGGTTTGCAACTTATTTGTAGATAATCGTCGATGGTCTGGTCATTTACGTAGTAATGTTCATAAAAACAATAGTGCGACCACTGTTTTTGACAATGTCGCAATTGTTAATTCTGCGTTTAAAAAACGAATCGTTAGTTACAAGATCATCGCAACTAGCGAACAAATAAATAATTTTCCTGAAATGTTTCTCATTAATATTAGTGAACAAGTTAAAACTCTAATAAACCGATCATTATTGAAACATACAGCTTTAAAACTAAATTTTGAACTTTTTTCTTTTTTTCTTAAATTTAAAAATGATCAAAAGGAAATGAAATCGTTCGCCACAAAAAATATTATTATTAATCTTAATTACGATTTTGATTCAATGTATAAAGCAACGGTTGATTTACTGTTAAAGAAAATTGAAGAGTTTCAGGAGAGAGATAGTGGTTGGACATTTTCGAGCAATTCCCATTTAGAAATAAATATTAACAAATATCAACCTCTCGGTGGATCTAAATTTATAACTTTACCAAAATGTATAAAAAATAAAAAAGCTTGTTTGAATATTCGTAACAATGATGAGTATTGCTTTTTATGGTGCGTAGTGGCGGCTCTGTACCCCGCTCACCAACATCCCGACAGAGTTTCATCTTATCCCTACTTCCAAGATGTTTTGAATGTTGATGGTTTGACATTTCCGATAACATTTTCGGACATAGCTGTCTTTGAGAAGAATAATCCGTTTTTAAATATTTACGTGTATGGTTTAAAAAATGATAAGACTATCATTGGACCTTTGTATTCAACATCGAATCATAAATCTAAGAGCATTCATCTTTTGTTCTTAGAAAATAATACTAATACTCATTATTGTCTTATCAATGATTTACCTCGTCTAGTCAGAAATCAGATAACCAAACATCATGGTAAACTATACTTCTGCGAAACATGCTTATTGTTTTTTCCAACACGCAGCCGAATTGAATCACACATGTGTGGAGGGATTGCCACGGTATTACCCGAAAAAGGAACATTTTTAAAATTCAAAAATTATGATAGAAAACAAAACATTCCTTTCGTCATATATGCTGATTTCGAAACGATACTCGAACCGATTTCCGGCGATGAATTCAACACCGCTAACACGTCATACTCACATCGTCACGTAGCGGCCGCGTTCGCCTATAATGTAGTGTCATCATTTAATGATAGGGTTGACGGCTATAGAAGTTATCGCGGAAAAGATTGTGTTTCAAAATTTATACATTTACTGACTGAAGATGCTAAAGCAATACACAGAATTCTAACTAAAAGCGAGCCTATGATATTCACAGAAATAGATGCTCTTGATTTCAAACGCGCTGTTAAGTGCTACCTTTGTGAAAATTTACTGTTGACCGATAGAGTAAGGGATCACTGTCATATTACAGGCCGGTACCGAGGTGCAGCACATCGACACTGCAACCTACAACACAAAGTACCAAAATTTATCCCAATATTTTTTCATAACTTATCTGGATACGATTGTCATTTATTTATTAAAAAGTTAGGCGAAATTCCAGGACAAATTAAAATAATACCTAAGACTAAGGAAAAATATATAGCGTTTACAAAGTTTATTCCTATTGCTGATAACGAGTTTATACAAATAAGGTTTTTAGATTCCTTCAACTTTTTAGGAACTAGTTTAGACAAACTTGCTAAAACATTGCAAGTAGACGATTTTGTTAACCTTAAATCAATTTTTTCTGATGAGACACAATTTAGTTTGCTGACTCGTAAAGGCGTGTACCCGTATGACTATATGAAAGATTGGAAATGTTACGAACAAAAGTCATTACCATCTAAATATTATTTCCATAATTCTTTAACTAACGAAGATATTAGCGATGAAGATTATAATCATGCTCAGAATGTTTGGGCTGAATTCAATATTAATGACCTAGGCGAGTATACAGATCTATACCTAAAAACAGACGTGCTTTTGTTGACAGACATATTTCAAAATTTTCGGAAAACATGTAAACAATATTACAAACTCGATCCTGCCTTTTACATAACTGCACCCAGTTTATCGTTCGATGCAATGTTGCTAAAAACAGGTGTTCAATTAGAACTAATTTCGGATTTAGCTATCGTCAGAATGATTCAAAGCGGTATACGAGGGGGTTTGTGCATGTGTTCCCATCGGTATGCAAAAGCAAATCACAAATACATGTCAGAACATAATGCATCACAGCCTCAGAGTTTCATAGTATATCTAGACTGTAATAACCTATACGGCTTTAGCATGTGTCAGTATTTACCGTATTCTAGTTTTAGATTTCTTGATGAAAATGAATTAACTAATTTTCGTGTTGAAAATGTCGAGGATAACTCTGAGTGGGGCTTTATATTAGAAGTCGATCTTTTTTATCCTGAACATTTACACAAACACCACAATGATTTACCATTTTGTCCTGAGAAATGTATACCTCCAGGAGGTACAACGAAGAAACTAGTTGCAAATTTGCATAATAAGTACAACTACGTAATACATTACGTTCATTTAAAAAAGTGTTTAGAACATGGTTTAATATTACGTAAAGTTCATAAAGCTATTACTTTCAGACAAAGTCCCTATTTAAAACAGTACATAGAATTCAACACTCAATTAAGACAAAAGGCAAAAAGTTCTTTCGAACAAGACTTTTTTAAGTTGTTAAACAACAGTGTTTTTGGCAAGACATTAGAAAATACTGAAAATAGAGTAACTGTTCATTTAGTTAATCAATGGTGCGATCAATCTAATCGAACTAAGAAATTTATATCCTCCGAGAGACTTGTAGCCAACCCCTATTTCCATAGCGCTTCTATTCTAACTGAAAACTTAGTTGCAATACAAATGAAACCTGACCAAATTATTTTAGATAAACCTATTTATATTGGATTCACTGTATTAGAACTTTCTAAGACACATATGTATGACTTTCATTACAATATTGTAAAGCCTTTTTATGAAGACCGAGTGCAGCTGTGTTATACAGATACCGATTCGTTTGTCTATAAAATATTCACGTTTGATTTTTATCGTGATTTGAAGTATAATTTTTTGCAATATTTCGACACCAGCAACTATGATGATAAAAATGATTTTAACATACCAATTATGAACAAAAAAGTTCCAGGGTTGTTCAAAGATGAAATGGGAGGAAAATATATCTCAGATTTTGTTGGTTTGAGATCAAAACTTTACTCAATAAAAACAGTCGATAAAATCATTAAAAAGGCAAAAGGAGTAAAATCAAGTGTTGTAAGAGACTTAAACATAACAGATTATGAAAATATTTTATTAAATGGTGGAATTATTCGTAGAAAGAATATTATGTTTAAATCCATAAAGCACGAAATATTTACTAAGAGTGTCAACAAAATTGCTTTATCTCGAAATGATGATAAACGATCAATATCTGTAGATCGAATATCAACGCGAGCCTGGGGTCACTCACTTATTTTAATGAGCGAAAATTAATTTTAAGATTAAGCTATGTAATATAATCTTAATTTAGTTCTTAAAAATATACCTAGGTAACTTTTTAATGTATGATAAAATATAATTCATAGTTTTAAAATCTAAGTTAATGTAAAAATAAAAATAAAATGTGAATGATTATGACTATAGAGTTCGAATATAATTTATGTAACCTATGTAATATAATCTTAATTTAGTTCTTAAAAATATACATAAGTAACTTTTTAATGTATGATAAATATAATTCTTGGGATTAAAACCTAAGTTAATGTAAAAATAAAAATAAAATGTGAATGATTATGACTAAGTACTTGTTTAATTTATATTTTAAGACATCATCCTCTTTTTTTTCGTAGTTGGTTAAATAAAATGAAACCCGACCAAGGTTCAATTTTCAACATGAAGTGCATGTTGAAACTTGAATCGTTAATTTTTCAGAGGTAAAATGTATTTAGTACGTAATACAATAAGACTACACATTTCGATGTTTGCGTCAATTGCATAACGCTGATTATACAAAATACCTACTACAAACACATAACAGTGCATTAACCTTCACAAATGCTTAGTTAACATTATAATCTAAATTGTGAATTGTTGCGATGAAATTATTTTTTTACCATTTACGAAATAATACTCATCTTGAGTACTTGTACTGTGTGTTTATCGCGGGCATGTCATCGGTAAGTTTCTCAATTTATTTTTATATTGTTTAGTAACTAGCGATTGAATTCGCAGCAATTTGATCAAAGTTATTAGTGAATCTGGTATAAATATTGTACCCGCTGACAATTCGTTTATTTATGCATCACTATATCAACGCCTACGTTTTAGTTTAAACTCATTAAGAGTGTCTATTTTTGTTCCAGAATACTGAATCAGAGATTATGTTTAGCCAGTATGCTCAAAATCCTTATGAAGGATTCTCCGAAACGCTTCACAACGAACCCGAGTACAGCAAACAAATGACGAAAGAAAAGAAAACAAAACAACGATGCAAGGAAAAGTTAAAGAAGAAAAATTCCACTAAATCTTTTGTGATGAGCCGATTACAGCGACGAGGTATCAAATTAATCAAAATATCAGTTATAGATCTATGCAATAACAATCCGCAAACCAGTGACAGTGACAGTGACAGTGAGAACGTTATTATAAGTGCTCAATACATTGTTAAAGACGCTATCGACAATGTTATGGACGAAACTGAATCTTTAGTTAAAAAAATATCTAAATCTTTAATAGATAGTGATTTTTAGAAATGTTTGCGTAAGATGTTGTTTAAATAATTTAGTTATAATATTACTAAATATTTACCATACTTAGTAAGTACTTATTATGTTGTTTTATTTAATTTTAAAGTAGATTGTTTTATTTGAAGAAGTGATGGGTGTTTAACAAAATAAAAGCAGTTTTACTATACAAATTATTTTTTATTTATGAAACCAATAACCTTATAAGTAGGTACATATTTATAACTCTAAATACTTTCTTATACATAACACATTTTTAAGAGCACAATGCTTCAAATGTTTGTTACAATTTAAATTAGTTCTTCCTTCACAATATTTTTTATGTAAAATAAAGAAATTAGGACATTTTTCGGTACCAAGGTCTGATACTTTACAGTTCTCACAAAGTTCCTTTATCCACTTTACTTTCTCCAAACCATTAACAACGATTTCCTTATTTTCTAGATAGGGAACGATTATACGGCGAAATTCTTTATAGTCGATATACCCTTCGTTCCAATAAATACCTCTGTTTCTTTCCAGCCATTTAACTTGCCTCTTTTCGTCACTTGTTAAGTGTTTAAACAAGTATGGTGGTTTTATTAAAAATGTTTGGGTATAATCACGGGTAGCAAAAGCTAGCTCTTTTATTATAAAATTATTGTACAGGTCTTTAAACCCTTGAACATCTAATATGACAGTATTTGGATTCATGATATTTTCCTCACAGTATTACTTAAAGGTTTATATTCAATAATACAGTCGTTCAATATAAGACAATACGCAGAAGTTTGTTCTGGTATTTCCGAATCACTCTCAATTTCCACTCTTACGTCCACAACAGGACCTGTCTTTGCATTATCAGCTTGTCTAGAGCAATCGATGACAAATAGTGGCGCCAAATCTTTAAATTGTTTTTCACTTAATAAGGGTTCCGGTCGACGCCCGTAATAAGACTGTTGAAATCTGACGTATTGCTCGTATAATAAAGCAATTCTGTTATTCGCGAAACTCACATTTAGGTTTTCATACGGGAAGTAAATAGAGTTGAGGTACACTCTAACATCACGAACATGGCAATGATCAAACTGAGACATATCAGAACTGCCATTGTTTTTTCTATTTGTCTGTAGTCCCATAATAATGTATCTTGGTTTCTCTATTTGCGAGGATGTTTTGATTGACCAGGTATGTTTTGTAGTTTTAGGTAAAGCCGGATATTCGTACAGATCCCAATTTCTGAATATCATTTGGAGTGGTCGATCTTTTTCTAATAGTTTTAGCAAACTTATTTTCTCTTTGTCAGACACTTTAACGTGCGGTACGCGCCAAATGATTTTATTTATCTGAACGTCTTCTACAATTTCACCGGTGTTAAGTTTTACAGCATTCAGGTTAGTGTTACTTCGTAGCAATATCAGTTCGTGCCTACTATTTATCACGACTTTCTTGAAATCCTCTGCGAAACCGATGATGTTACAGAGTGGTATAGAAGCAGAAAAATTACCTCCATTAATGTTTTTTGTACCATCGATATTCCAACCCCACGAACTCGATGTCTTTGATTCATTCTCATTCATTGATATTAACGATTTCATAGTGGTAGTTACGCCAGCATTTTTTATTCTATCAATTTCCACTCCATTTAGCTCGTACCTTATATCTTGAAACAAGTAGAGTAGAGCATTATTTGTGAAATGAACACTAGTGGCTTTATCTTTCATATCCTTTTTGCTAACGATAACGGATCCTTCCAAATACAAGGTACTCGCTGACGGAAGGATGTACAAGTCCTGTTGGTTAATAGGTATGCGAATTTCATCGTTTCTGTTAAAACTAGTTACATAGGGCTTGTACGAATGAAATTCAATTCCTTCAACCGTATTATCATAAGTCGGAGCTGATAAAACGTCTAAGATATTCATTTTAGCAAACCGATCACTTTGAGAAATGCCTTGTTGTCTTTAGTTAATTTTATTTTCTTCTTATAGCGAGCTCTTATTTGGTTGGATGCTTGAGCGGGACTGATATTTTGAATTTGTTGATGCACATATTTATTGTAGTCAATCATTTTTTTCTTCTAAGATGCAAATACAGCTGCACTTCTTCACCACGTAGATTTATTAAGCGGTTATTTATATCTATCAATCGGATATCTATGCAGCTTATGTTGTTTTGGTTTATTGGAAAGTATATTGCGTTTTTCGGAATTTCTATAATCCTATAGCCAGGAGGTACGTTAAGTGCGAATTCGTGAATTATGTGACTCGGTTTTCCGTTTGTGTACGAGCCGCTTACGATATCACATTCGATCCTGATCACTGTCGTAGGTAAAATGTTGACTGGGAACTGTGACACATGCCATTTATTTGGTTCCAAGATCTGCTTATTAAAACCTAATAAATTTCTGATAGTACCTTCTTTACTGAAATTTATTTTTTTTGTACAGAATAAAGTAGTTTTTAATGTATTATTATTGCACTGCAGTTTGATTGATGCATCTTTAATTTTAGATTTTAAGTAATCATTAATATCTTGCAATTCGTAGGTGCCTTCTGGTATTTCAATAACTTCGTTAGAGCCATAATAGAACTTATTATTCGTTTTGTCAATGTTTGGAATAGAATTAAATGTTGAGAAATGCAATAAGGCGCACTCATACTGTTCATTTAGTTGCAATGTGTTAGGATAGTACGTAGATAAAGTTGAAGAGTTTCCAGTTATTGACAATGTGAGTGACATCTTGCAAATGGTTGAAATAAAAGAAAATCATAATTTTTATACGTTTTATTCCAAAAATTCCTTAGATATTCTAAACATAAGTGTCCACAGTTTTCTGTGTTAAATTTCTGATATTTAGTATAGTTATAAAAAACATTACATTTCTTAAAATATCGCATTAGTTCCAATGGAGGTTTCAAATCCCCAAAGCTATCAAAATATTCACAATAGTTGTTAACTTTAACATAAGCTACCCAATGTGTCCCAACATTCTTATAATTATCCAAGTTAACGACACCACATTCAATCCGTTTTGGCATCCTTGGTAATTGATCCTTCATGTAGACTCCTCGAAAGTAGGGGATGTTACGTGCATCCTTTTGGATATCTAAATTAGTTAGAGGACGATTAGGTAGCTTACTTCTTAGTTTTTTGAAGATTTTATAAATAAACCTTTACCATTTTTATGTGACTTAATGTATAAACCCTTGCCTAACTTTAAAGACTCCATAGCCTTATTGTGTCGTACTGTTTCTTGCAAATTTTGCTGACCAGCTTTGTAATCGTTAACAGTTTTTGCAATACCCGCCGCACCACCAGCTAAAGTACCTAAAGCTGATAAACCCGCAAAAATTGGGATTAAAGGTAAAATTCCTCCAGTCTTTGGTAACGGTATCACTCGCGGTACTCGAATTTTTGAGACTTTTGGAAATATTTTTTTTGCCGCTGCGTAAGCAACGTTGATTAATGTTTTGCTATCCTTTGGGTTCAGTTTCTTGATCGTTGATCTTATTTTTGACACGAAACTTTTAAACGTTTTAACGCCGGAACCAGATTTCAGTTTGGCTTTCATAACTTTGCTCACTATCCATGAACTCAGTTTTTCTCCTTTTCCAGCATCTTTCGACTTAAGTCTTTGTTTAGCCATATTTAGTAGTTGTAAATCGGCTTTGTGGCGATTGGGTAAGTCTGTATGGTTTGCATAGGCAATGTCGTGATGCATACAAGCTTCGTCTAGCTTATTCACACCGCGATCGCCTCGTTGTAATCGTTTCTGGAGTTTGGTTCCTGGCCCGCAATAATTATAACCAGGCAAATGAAGTTCGAACGGTAGATTATTAATTAATGTATTAACTAGTTCACCACCTTGCATTGCTCGAATTGTAATGATGGAAATAGTGCAAAAATAATGTTTATATTCATATTATTTTAGTCCACGATTGCAGTTTTGTCAATCCAACTGTTTTCTTCATTGTTTAGACCCAACCATTTCACGAAGATTCGTGATCCTTTTCTTTTTAAAACTCTTTCTATCAAATAAACACCAGGATAGTTAGATTTTTGAAGTTCTTGCTCGTAAAAGGTTCCCAATATAGCATGCTTTCGCTGATCTTCTAAATGATATGTTACAGGTATGGTAAAATTAATCTTTTTTATGGTAAATATTTCAGTCGACCAATTAGGTGTATAACCTTTCTCAAACTGGTGTTTGTATTTACTGATCCGAACAAAATCACCCACTTTGAACTTAGGTTTTCTACAAATGGCTGCATGTTTAAATGATTTTTTTATATTTTCTTCTATAACTGTCGTATTAGCTTTATTCACTTCGATTGGTTTAACTCCAATTGTTCGATGTTTTGTGTTGTTATATGTCTTTAATGTAACTTGTAACGGTAAATCTAACCATTTATAGTTTCCATTCAAACTAAAATATTTATATAATTTATTTTTAATAGTTTTAATCAATCGCTCCACAATCGAAGCTTTTTTGGTAGAAAATGATGAGTAATGGTTAATATTGTATGACTTCATAAGCATCTGAAATGAGTTGTTATAAAACTCTGTTCCCATATCCGTTTGTAAATTATCAGGTTTGCGTTTGCTGTTAATCAATATTTGATGAAATGCACGAGTAACATCAAGTTTATTTTTTGTTTTTAATGGCTCTGTCCAAGCATACTTTGAGAAGCAGTCAATCACCACTAAAATATAATTGTAACCTTTATTATATTTCTTTAGGTTTTGCATGTCCATCAGATCAGCTTGCCACAAGTCATCGACTCCCTTTAGAATGACAGGACGTCTAAGGAAATTTCTTCGTGCTGCTTTGTGTATTTCATTAACAATTTGCTGTTTTGCCATTACTGAGTTTTTTGAAGTAATTTATCAACCTCTGCTTTAGTATAAAACTTATCCCGCAAATGACTTACAATCTCAGGTATCCCGGCTTTTAAAGTGACCTGAACTGTTTCCCGTGCGTCATTAATACTTTGTGAACGCAATTTATCAATAAGTGTATTAAATTCTTTCATCATATTAGCACTCAATCGATCTACATAATCCTTGTTCACTGCATCGGCAGCTTCTACTGGATTTTTAATTCCTCTCAATCTTGATGTTTTTAAATCAAAATCTCCGTTTTCTGATTTTAATAATGTATTTTCATTAATCTCAAATAACTCTGATAATCGCATTCTTTTATGAATATAATGTCCGAATTTATCTACGTTCATGTTTAAGGTGTATTGTATTGTGAGGCTTATAATAAAATGAACACACATTTTAAAATACATAGGTGTTTTATTTATTTATAATTTTACTTTCACGTAATTCTTCAATGATAGATATAATTTCATTATCTAATCCTGTGTTACCAGCATCTCGAGATGCAATTAATAATTTTAACCTATCCACCAGTTCATTTGGATCGTCCCAATATACAAGATCGACGTTTTTCTTCCACATTTTTGTCAAGGGCAGCCCTTTTCCCTTCGATTGATGGGTCTGAATTGTACTTTGTAGTTTGAAAATAGGTTTAATAACTTGCATATACTTTTGACCCTTATTACTTTTTATTGGTTTATCCGGCTCATAGTCTCGTCGATGTGCGTTTGTATCAAGTAGCATTGACTTATAATGCTGCATGTCACTTTCTGTAACCATGCTTAAATCTACGTTCTTCTTCAGTAACAACTGATTCAAACCAGGCGTATTTCGGTATTTGCGTCCAGCTACAGTGATATATTCATCGCTGATCGTTATACGAGCAGAACCTAACATCAATTTCCCGTTCTCTACTCTGACACCGAATGGAATATCTGACAGTGCTTCTGAGGATACTGACCAGGATGACGTGTCACGACCTGGGTTGTTTTCAATTAATGATTTATATGAAGAGTCACTTTCGATATCAGATTCATGTTCGTCTGAATTGTCTTTGTTAACATTGGCTTCTTCATTCTGCAAAGTTTTATCAATAAACGGATGTTCTTCATTTTTTGCAGGACACAGGAAAGAATTCTGTTTACTGAGATTAGCAATCTGGTTGAGTGGTTCTGTTACAGGCTTGAAAACTGATTCTAGTGTTTGCTGATTGTTATTCTCAACATCTCTCATTTTTCGTACTTTTTTCTTAACAGCTTCAACGGCAGCTACTATTTGTCTTTTTAACGATTTTTCCATTGCAGAAAAATAACGAACCGATAGTGATTGATTAAGCGATGTCTGAAGAATAATAATAGGTATCGCGAAGGTAACGGACTTAAATAAACATATTCTTAATCAAAGACTACAAATGTGTCAAATTTATTTCTGTAACATCCTTTATTTTTTGAACAATCTTTATTAATTACTACATAATTGAAGGGCTCATTCCATATTTTCGAACACATTTCACGAAATTCAATCCATGTCATATCAGTGTTGACATGTTCTTCATAAATATGACGCAAATTAATGTCATCTTGTTTAAAAAGTATGATTAAGTTCGCGTTGTCTCTTACTAACTGCTTAGGGATTTTACTATAAGTTTGATTTAGATAAAAACAATCGATGAACTTGTGTCTTCCCATTGCGAAATAATCACGCATGCTATCTTGATTTTCGCAAGCAACATCATCAAATATTATCACAGAGTTAGGTTTTGCGTCTTGAACTCTTAGCACTTCCTCATTTCCATGATATTTCTGGAGTGAAATACCTGGCACTCGTTGTAAAACTTTTTCTAAAAAAATGTATTTGGGTTGGTACAGAGTTTTCGAATAAATATAAACATTTTCAAATCTTAATCCATTTTCGTGTATGAGAAGACCAATCAATAAATTGGTTTTTCCACAATTGGATGGTCCGCAAATAATACATCGAACTGAGTTAGGTAACAATTCTCCATGACGAAGACTAGTCTTACAAACATCCTCGCAGATAGTTTTAACATGCAGCGATTGTGGTTGCTTTACAAACTTCATGATTACACTTGGAAACAAACTGATTGGCAATGAGTAAATGTATTTGTTACATTAATATTTATAAACTGAAAGAGTACCGCAATCTTTATCGCGATAGAGCGATCGTTATAGCGATGACAGACTCGCAAGATTGAGTGTAGTAATAGGTATGGACACGATCGTTCATTATTCGGTATTCTACGCTACAGTTATGTAGCAAGTCGAACTCGCCCAGCTACTGGCGGCCAGTCGTATAATTCGCAAGATCTCTAGGTGAGTATAGTAATTTATTCTACAGTCGAGTCGATCGTTCATTATTGGGCATTCTATGCCACTGTCGCGTAGCGAGGCGCACTAGCCGAGCTACTTGCCGACAGTGGCATAGAATGCCCAATAATACCCTACTCAAGGGGTCGTTCAACTACAGACGCGGATGTTGCTCTGCTGAGACACATATTTGACGCATGGGAGAAATCGCAAAATGCTATTGGAGTTTTCTGTGATCTCTCTAAAGCCTTTGATTGCGTGCACTATGACACGCTTTTGCGTAAGTTACATCATTACGGTGTCAGAAACGAGGCTCTCAACATAATAATTTCATATTTACATAATAGGGTCCAATGTGTAGATGTTAATGGCGCGAAATCTTCCGGGCTACCAGTTCAGTTAGGTGTTCCGCAAGGCTCAATATTGGGTCCATTCTTGTTCTTAGTTTATATCAATGATTTACCATTCCATTTGAAGGGCATCTGTGACGTTGTACTGTTTGCAGATGATACCTCTCTTATTTTTAAAGTAGACAGGAATAGACAAGATTTTGACAACGTAAACAGTGCACTCACAATAGTTACAGATTGGTTTACGTCAAATAACCTAGTTCTCAATGCCAAGAAAACGAAATGTGTAAAGTTCGCCTTACCGAATGTCAGAAATCTAGGACCCAACATCGTCTTAAATAAAGAGGTGCTTGAAACAGTAGGCTCGGCAATTTTTCTAGGACTAACAGTAGATGCCAAACTTCAGTGGGGACCTCATATATCAAGTCTAGCAGGAAGGCTCAGTTCGGCTGCCTACGCCGTCAGGAAAGTAAGACAATACACTGACGTTGATACAGCTCGTTTAGTCTATTTCAGTTATTTTCACAGTGTTATGTCCTACGGTATTCTGCTGTGGGGCAAAGCCGCTGATATACAAAATATATTTGCGAGCAATTTACCAGCTAGGTGCCAGAGTTTCTCTAAGAGATTTTTTTAAAGATATTGGTATTCTCACGGTTGCATCACAATTCATCTTCGCCAACATCCTATATATTAGGCAAAATTTGCACTTGTACACCAAAAACAGTGATATTCACAGTGTTAACACTAGAAATAAGGACAAACTACGTGCCCCCTTTCACCGGCTTCATAAGGTTCATAACTCACTTGGTATAACCTTTTATAACAAGATACCCTCTTCTTTGCTAGACTTGCCTTTTAATGCGTTTAAAGCTCAAGTAAAATCCAACCTTTGTTCAAAGGCTTACTATTCCATCAACGACTACTTACACGATAAGAATAGTTGGTCGCCCTAATTAACTCAAGACAATGTTCATGTTCTTTCTCCAGAATTAGCTTAGGTACTGACAGGTTACTGTTATTAGTATTAACTCACTTATTTATTTCACATCGATGGTCCTAGTTCATCATCTGTGACTGCAAGTGACAGCTAGGTGACGAACCCAGCAATGCATAAATGTGTAAGCTGTCACGCCCTTTATGCCTGGAGGCTTTTATTTAGGTAGTGAGTTTTTATTTTAATTAATTATTTTTTAGCTTGAGTACGTATAGTTTTTATTATATTTGTTGGTATATTGGCGTGGCTAGCTGACATAATATGGCAAATAATTTAAGCTTCTTGTAATGTTCATTACTGAACATAGGTTCCTAGTATTGTATACATGCAACTAACTATATTCTAACTGAACAGACAGCTGTGCTGCTGGGGAGTTTGTTCCGCCACTTCTTCTTCCCAGCGATAGCACTAGGAAGTGGCGAAGGGCGGGCGTTTTTGGGGGACTGTCTTTTGTAATTTTGACGTTCGAAAAGTGCTGATTCTCAGCCTAATTTGAATAAATGACTTTTGATTTTGATTTTGGATGGATGGATGAATGTTTGTTACCCTTTTACGCAAAAACTACTAAACGGATTTTGATGAAACTTTACAGTAATTTAGCTCACACATTAGAATAATAGGTACATAAATGATACTTTTTATCCCGATATTCCCGCGGGATCAACACTTATGCGGGTGAAACCGCGGGGCGCTGCTAGTATGTACATATAAAAAAAAACGGTTAATTGCGTGTCGGGCCACGTGCAGTGTAGGGTTCCGCTGACTGATAGTTTCGTACCATGCTTTAACTAAAAGCCAAACATACTACCTACCTACCTAATTTTACTTCCTATACAAATCCTCACCTGATCCAACAATTTTGCACGGAAAGTTTTTTTTTTTGAAATTTAGATAAGACCTGTCATAGCCGGTGTAGCAACTGTTTTTTTTTTATAAAACTTATTTAGGAATGAAACCATAGCGCGATACAACTGACGCTTAGCACTATCTATCGACATTTCTGTGGAGTTGTTAGAAATTTTCGAGTCTAATACAATTGGTCGACTATTACTTGTAAACTTTTAAAGCCCAGTTAAGTGTGATAGTTTTCCTTTAAACTTCGTTATATATAAGTAATACTGCCGTGATATCTGAATTTTTAACTACAACTGTTTAATTGGTAGAGGGGGAGACACTTGACTCTAACGAAAATTGCTACTTTAAAGCTTGATAAGTCACGAACGGTTTACTTAATCAAAAACCGGTCTTCACAAACCCCTAATATTTTTGAAATACCTATCCAACGATATTCCACACTATGGGGAGGACGAAATAAAAAAAATATCATCCCCACTTTAGATGTAGGGGAGGTATCCTAAATATTTTTTTTTTAATTTTATTTTATCACATTTTCGGCGTCATTAACGTGTATACTCATGCCAAATTACAACTTTCTAGTACTAATAGTTTTTGAACTAAACCGCGGACAGACAGGCACACAGACGACATGGCGAAACTATAAGGTTTCCTTGTTGACTACGGAACCCTAAAAAGGAGAGGAATAAAGTTTTATTATTTCAAAGTAAAATAGAAACAAGTTGAAACAATGAAGTTCAATAATGTAACTGATGCCTTGGCTGAAAAAACCTTTTATTTCGTTAATTCGAAATTACTTAACCGCATTTCAGCGCAAGTAAAGGCTTATTAGTCTATTTGCATACAGAGGAGCTTGTAGCTAAGTAATAACAGCCGCACGGGTTGATCGATCAGGTTAAGCGACGCTTGCCGCGATTGGTCCGTGGATGGGTGACCATCTTTACATGCCAAGACCCCTCCGTGTCTCGGAAAGCACGTTAAGCCGTGGGTCTCGGCTGTCTTGGATCTTTGAAAGTCGTTACGGGCCGTCAGTAGTCCGAAAGTCTGACAACCTTACCAAGGCAAGTCTTGCCAAGGCATATCGTATTTCCCAGTAACTAGGTTGTGGAGGTCAGATGGCACTCGCTCCATTTAAAATACTGGTACTCAGCTGCATTCGGTTAGACTGGAAGCCGACCCCAACATAGTTGAGAAAGGGCTAGGCACTTTATGATAGTCGATTCACACGATTTTACTCGCCTGAATCGGGCAAGTCGTAAATAACATTATTTTTTCTATAGATGACTCGCACGAATTGGCTGACAGTTCGCCCGTTTCGGGTGAGAAAATTTGGCGAATCGACTAATAGGCCGAATAAACAATCTGCGTACATGGGACTTCGCAGAATTCTATGACCATGAAATAATTCGTGGGTGCAATAATAATGCAGCGGTCGCCAAATGTCAGGTCAAATGAGTACAATTTTCAATTTCCCAAAAGCTGCTGTCTCAGGGGAGTCAAACTTCAGCGTGAAATCATTAGTTTGATGGACTTGTTCAATGTTCAAACGATTTTAAACATAATTATATTAACTGTAAGACCAGGTTTCTAAAAATCCGACGACATGTGACATCTATCGATCCCCACTGGTAGCGTTACATTATTAAATTGTAATTTAAAAATCATCGAAGAAAACTGTTGTTATTGAATTAACCTCAATTGTCAAATAAAAACACCTTTAAGTTGATTTCAAATAGGAATTTCGAGTTTAAGTATTCAAATAAACAACCCAGAACACTCAATTTGTCAGTAGCACTACAAATTGGCATCCATATGTAGGTACGCTCTCCGATGCATGTATTTACATTTTCATTAGATAGATACTTTTGAAACAGACCATAGTCACGATACAGAAATGAACCATAGTAGATACATTAACTGATTCGGATCTATTCATAGTTTGCTTTGTCATGCAACAGACATACCCAATGTTTAAATTGCAGACGCAAATATCCACACACCAATTTAGTCATCAAACGCACAAATGGCCACCCGCCCACACTTCACTAGACTACATACGAAGACACGATAATCCCCTGTCACTTCAAATGACAGTGCTAGTCAATTGTTCGACAATTACGTCACGACGCGACGTCAACACGGGATGCAATCAGCTGGCGACCCTTACAAAAGTAAGGGTCAATGCACTGAGGATGCGGTTTGACTGACAGTTGGTCGTATGTGAGAAGATTGGTTGTGTGGTTTCAATTTTTGCAGGGATTAGATGGTTGTTGACTGCATTTTGTATACAATGCATTCATGAGCTAATAATGCAGCTGATAAGTTCAAATCGAGATAAAGTAGAGTAATTGAAACATAGAGAGAGCAGTGGTGGCTCAAAACGGTGAAGGACAACATCGTGAGGAAACCGACATATCCTAGAACTAAAAAATTCGAAGACATGTGACATCTACCAACTCGCACTGAGCCCGCGTGGTGGATTATGGTACATTCCCTCTCATCGAGAGGAGGCCTGTGTCCCAGCACTGGGAACATTATAAGCTAATTATGATTGAATCAAAACATAATGGGTTTGTTGAGTTTAAATTCATTGAGGGCGTTTGTACTTCATACCCAAGAACGGAATTACTGTTGATAGGGTTCCTACCAAAGAACATAAGGCTGTCTATATCAGCGGCGGCGACCTCTCGCGTCCGGCCCTGGTTCAAGCCATGGTCCGGGGCGAGAGGGAGTGAGAGGCAGTCGCCTCCTTCTGCGAAGCAGTCATGCTAGCGAAGGAGGTGGCGGGGTGGGCGAGGGAACGCACCGCACGCCTCAGCCGCCGCGGGAGACGCTCCGGGCGTCGGGAGCCGCGTGACGACTCCCGGCCACCGTAGGCGCGGGCCTGCGGGCGGTGAGTAATGGGTAACTCACCGTCCGATCAGGACTAGGCCCGTGCCGGACGGCGTGTACGTGTTCCACGCGCGCCTCAAAGGGATGTCAGCAAAAGCGACGGGGCCCCATAGGGCCGAAGCCTGCCAGGGTAGCGGGATCGTCCGAAAGGGTTACCGCTGCCCTGGAACATAAAGGGCTAAGGAAGGAACACGGGTGGGTTTTAGTCAGTAAGAGTCTGACACTCCCTTCTGCTCCACCCAGAGCAGGAGGGGTAATTTGATGATTTCCCATCCTCAAAAAAAAAAAGGCTGCCTATATGACATTGATAAAATATAACTAGTAAAAAAAATCAGGGTGCCCCCCTAATACTGGTTATCGATGGCTATATAATCTGTTTTCTTTCTTCCTTTTTAAACTGCAAGACTATACACAACTGGACCCAGAAGTGACACTATGAATTGATTCCCTCGTGGCCTTTATTAAAACTTTAAAAGTTTATAGAAACTAGTTGAATGCAAGCAAAAGTTCTAGAGGTTTCTTAGGAAACTTTGTAATGTGATTTTATCTGTGGTCGCGGAATTGGTCTCTGTGTAGCGAAAAGGTCCATGGTGACCACTGCAGATGTACCAATTCCAAGGCAAGTTGAGCATGAACAAATTGAACAAACAGGTTTAAAACCTAACGTAACCTAAGAATGTGACTTTGATACATAGAGAAAACTCTGCACCATATTTTTGTTACATACATTCTATCACAATCCGAAAGATTTTGAAGAAAATTATTATTCCATCCCTACATAGATATTTGAAAAAAATCGTTTGCTCAACAACGTGAATAACGCAATGAATATTGTTGAACTGTCAAAATGAAAGGCATTGCTGTTGTAAATGTGTCACGCAGTTGCCCTGCTGATTTAATGATTAAATCGAGAACACGCAGCAAGTTTCGTAATCAATACTCCTTTTATAACAACCAACAGGGAATCAGATCAGGGGATCCGACCGGAATAACTCTTTTTTTGTCTGAATAAAAGCACTACCGCGAATGTCAATTAAAGCGTTTTCGTCACATTGCACGACAATGTCACAAAAAAGCTTTGTACCTTGACCGAGATCTCGCCTGATAGAAAGCGATGGATGAGCTATGATAAAATGAGTGTCCAGAAGATGCCTGCCTGTTCACTCTTGCTTTGAAGGCTTACTGAAGGAGGTATAGAGGTAGGAGGAACATGGTTTGAAGTTTACTCATACCGTGATTAAAGTGGCGAATGATCCCGATATTGTACTTGTTCGATACAGTGATGAAGCAGAAGGTTCAATCCTAATAATGTAGATAATCAAATCTGAAACAAACTCACTTACCAGAAAATCATTCCAGTTTTTTGAATAACAGAAGAAAGTGTTTCAATTTCACTATCATATTTATAGAGGTATGAGGAACAGGGTGTAAAGTTCACTCATATTCCATAGAAAAGGGAGGATCCTTCGACTAGATGGGTGTCGTGTCTGGTGAGCAACTGCCCGATGATTCATGTTGGGCCATTGTATATATGCTAGTTGCGTGGTAAACTCTGCTTGCGAGATGCAGGATTTATCGTGACGTCATATAACGCGTAGTTCGCATGTGGCGTTGAAGATACCGATGCAGAGGTATTACACACAGTGCACCATTTTCAACGCCACTAATTGTCCAAACAGCACCTGAGCTGTTCCACTAACTGCTCTGAAACAAAATTTGATAAGCGCACTTCGGTGGTTTGACTCACGGGAAGGAAGACGCTGGCAATAAGTTGTGAGAAAACACGTCTGGATAAGACTGTAATATTAAAATTCTGCTATACTTAAAGTACATTGACGTACCAACATCTCAAATAATCTCATCCTCAAAGGTCAATGATCTTTCAGGAGAGTAACTTCAATATTCGCATCAAATTTGCTCCAACTACAGCTTAGATTAAATTCCGTCGACGTAAGAACCTTTCCTTGATGACAGAGCATTTTGTAAAGCTACGGGATAAAAGGTATATTAGGATAGGAATAGGTTTCTAGGCAAATATCTACTAGAGCAGCGATATTGGAAATTTTGAGGGCCGTAGCATGTATTTATGTGAAATGTCCTGTTTTTAGTTGGCAACAAAAATATAGATAAAAATCTGTTTTTCTTTTATTTTAATCTTTCTAGCCAACCTTAAAGTTTTTTTGACTGGGTTTCAACCCAGAAAGAGAAAACAAGAAGTTTATGATTAATTTTTTTTTTTCTTTCTAACAAACGAGCATAGGCGCGAGCGAGAGGTCATAATCAGCGCCGCCATTTTCAATGCTTTTCTTTATTTGCACTGGTTATACAATCACAACTTGAAAGCTTTAACCTCCATCGTCTGTTTGTCTTTTTCTTTGTGATATATCTTGTAACAAATCAACCAGTTTTCATAAATATTTCATCAAACATAATACTCGTAGATACAAAAAAAAAACCCACATTCGATATCCAATTCCCATAACCATTATCACCACTAACACCTATGTTTGCTTTAGCTTCGTTCCTCAAACATCAGTAACATGCTTTCCTACCGTCAACAGTTTCGACATTTCATATCACGAAATCCACAAATTTATTGCCTAGTCGCACCTTTCCATTATTAAAGCCAACGATAATAAACTGAATTTCGTTTCTAAATCAAATATCAAAGGCTTTATGCCTCCAAATTGGCAGCAATAAAAGATTGGTAAATGGATCTCGCTTGCCTTCGGGCTACGTAAGTACAGCGGGCGCATTGGACGATTTTAGTCGAACTTTTTCATTGATAGTGTCGTGTTGCGAATTTTTAGTGTTATTTAGACTGTTTCGTTTGAGGTTTTTTTTCTTTGCATTTGTTTTTTTGATCTTTGTAGCTGGAGGACTGTTCTTTGTACAAATAAATATTGAACACTCTTATCGTTTATATCTAGCAATGTGATTTGCCATCGTCAAAAATGACGACCTTTCAAACAAGCTTTCATTCCCTATTTAACCCTTTTAGGGGATAAACTTTCAAAAATCCTTCCTTAGTAATTTGCACACAAGTTTTTTTTGTGTACCTTTACAAAAAAAAAACTTTTGTGAAAAATTCCATGCTTCTAGACCCAGCGATTTAGATTGTGAGACTGGTTTCCGTCAGTCAATGACTGAATGAGTTTAAGATTTTTATGAAGTAGTAGGGCTGATTTTTCGATCGACCGATAATTTTTATTCGTGGAATAAAATTGACGTCTGACAGTTATTGTATGGAAGAACCGATAAAGTTATCTGGCGTTGGAAAAATCAGCCCTTATAGTAAAGAAGTTTATTATCATAGGTACTTACCGTTGAATCAAAAGCCTGCGATTTTTTCGTCTGACATCTAACTTAAGCAAAGATTGTTAAACGTTACTTAGCAAGTGATTTGGCTTAGATATGACCCCGTCTCTATCGTGCAGTTGTAGTTTGACAGCTTTGTGAAATAGACAAGAATATGCTAATATAGTATGTTCAAAAAATATCTGATGAAAATGTAAACAAATGAAATGAAAACGTACCTGTGGCTCACAGTTCAGAGTGCTACTTACGAATTAAGTCATTTAATTTGACTATTTGAATACATAAACACGAAATTCTTATTTTAATTTATTAAAGATAGTTTTCATTTGACAATAAGGTAAATGACTAATCTTACTGATTGTCGATGATCATTCAATTACAATTTAATAATGTTAATTGTCAATTTAAAAATTGTAATTGAATAGTAAAAAGAAAAAAGTAAAAAGGAATCATTGACAATCAGACAAACAATTATAATGTATGATGTTTTAAAAGGTAACAGTACAAAAATATGTACAAGTATTGTAATAAAGGGGAGCAAAAAATCATAGGGCATCAAAAAATTAGTTCACATTGCTGTCAACAAAAACGTGCCTAAAAGGCTGGAAGCATTACCACGTTGTATGCCAATGCTGATTCTTTTGCCACAAAATAGGCCAGCCCTCTGGTTACGTTTCTAAATCTAAATTCTAATATTTCTAATTTGTTTCAATAATTATTATTCTTGAAAAAGTGGTTAAATATAAAGTTGAAGCTTTCTAAATATGATAAACTAGCTGACCCAACAGACGTTGTCCTGTCTTAACTATGAATATTCAATTCAAACTGGAATAAATAATAAAACAGAATAATAATTTCAAAAACAGTGTTTATTGTAATGCTTTTTGATACACAACGTTTTTAGTTATGTTTTCTGGCGCGTAAATAAATAATGCTGATGGTTTTCCGACACGGAAACAGGCGACATACAGTTGGTCATGTGAAAAACATGGATTTTCGAGATTGATGCCACAAACACTTAACGACTGCCCTTGCGATTTATTTATTGACATTCCAAATGCAAGCCGCACTGGAAATTGTAACCGTTTAAAGTCGAATGGCATGTCGTTCGAAATCATAGGAATGCGTGGCATCAAAACGTCTTCGCCTTTGTACTTCACTTTCAAAATTGTGGCTTCGATGACGTTGTTCATTAATTTCTTCACCGCAAGCCGTGTGCCATTACAAAGACGTGGCTGGTTTATGTTCCGCAACATTATGATTACCGATCCGGTTTTTAATTGCAGATTATGAGGTGGTAATACGGGCAATTCCATCGATTCCGTCCAACTTCATTTCGCGCTTCGCGTTGCTCGTCAGTTTGACTTGCTCTTATATATTTTTGACTTGCGGCATTGCGAGTTCTGCGACCTAAGTTCGTACGTCTATTTGGTGGCATTTTTAAGAACCCAAATTCAACTGAAAACAAAAAATTTACTCCTGTTTTATTTCTTTATAACCATGTATACCACGTGTTAGTCTATCATAACTTACCAAAACATTATATCAAATTAAACTTTTAATAATAATAATTGCCATGAACTAACTGTGATGAAAAAACACTTCTGAAAGAACTCGCTGAACAAAATAATTCCGTAAATAACCGCCCGTCCCGTTCCGTCTTCTTTTTTCCGATTGAATCGTCTGTGCAGTGTGTACTAAGAAGAAATAAATAATTTTATCTATATATTCCGACCGATGCAGCTGTTAAACGATATTTTGCGACATTTGCATAGAGGAAAAATTGTAATAAGATATTTGCAGCACACGATTCTTCAATCGCGCAAACTGTCATACGACTGACAGTTATGTCAAACGCGCTAAGGTTACATCAGAAAAGTTTGTATACTTAGTAGTTAAGTTTTCTTAAATACCTATTCTAATTTTCTGCATAGGAACCTTCTACAATGTATTAGAAAACTTGTAAAAAAAAGATGGATGAAATCGGTAAAGTCGTTCTCAAGTTATGGCGTGACCAAGGGAAATAGGGATTCATTTTTATATAGGTAATATATAAGATGTGACACTAATTCCCTTTATTTAGTAATTGCGTGAGAATTTAACCTGAACAGGGCTTGTTTAAACGTTTATCTGATACTTTTGGAACAGACTATACTAATGCTGTCTTTATCTTCTTCAACCTCTCCATAAATCTCAAAGTCATCATCTGCCTAGCCTTTTCCCAACTATGTGGGGTCGGCTTCCAGTCTATCCAGAAGCAGCTGAATACCAGTATTTTTCATAGAGCGATGGCCCATCCAATCTCCACAACCCAGTTACTGGGTAATACGCTACCCCTTGGCAAGACTGGTTGTCAGATTTTCGGGCTACTGACGACCCGTAACGACTGTCAAAGATCCACGAATGACAGCCGAGACCAACGGCTTGCTTTCTGTTGCACGGAGGGGTCTTAGTATGTGAAGATGGTCACCCATCCACAGATCAACCGTGGCAAGCGTAGCTTGACCGAATCGATCGACCTGTGCGGCTGTTGTTATTCAGCCACAAGCCTCTAAATCTCGAAGTCACCTTCAATATTATAATTTAACTTCCCAAATACTCAAGCTTTAGAGTAGGTAGTCAAATATTTTTTTCATTTAAGTACAGACTGCACATCAAGCTACTACAATCTGTCAAATTTATTTAATAGATTTTCAACTTTATTGCTAAACCATTAAGGCTCAAAGTTGATTTAGAAAATTTGACAGTTTCGGGTAGCTTGACCTGCTGGCGTCTGTACTTGATACCTTTATTTAAGATCGATAGTCTACCAAGAATTTCCGAAATAACAAATCTAAAAGGCAATCTTGATTTCTTGTTACCATCTAAAATGAAGATTTAGCAAATCTCAAGATCTCTTTGTTCGGTTCACAGGAAAATGTTGATAACACTTGTACGTGTAGTCAACGTACCTTCAAAGTCAAAAGTATTATACAGGGTGTCAGGAACATCGACGCGCAAACTGTAGCTAACCATGAGTTCTGTACATGATTCTAGACTGTAGCGTAGAAATTATTCATCGGTTATCAAAAAAAAACATCACCTGTAAAACGGCAGATTTTTTTTTTTTGATACCCAAATATTTGAAAAATATGCAACAAGCTACACGGTCAAAATGTATTGAACAGCAATTTTTTTTTTAATAACCGGTGATGTTCCTGCCTCCTTATAATTATGTATTAAAGCGTTATAACTAGTTTTTTTTATGCCACAAACGTGCTGGGTTTAATGGGATGTTCATAGAATAAAAACAAAATACATAATAATTTGCAATATCCATGACTTTATTTAATTATTATCCTGTTGAAAGCGACGCGGACGAATTTTTTGATTCCGTTTTTATTTTCCATATTTTTTATATACATTTACATATTATTTTAAGTCCGTTAGCTGTGTGCTGCTTTAATAAGGCCATTAATTTAACACACGTATACGGTTTCGTGTTTTCGTTTTATGAACATACTAGCTGTGCCCAGCGGTTTCACCCGCATAAGTTTCGATCCCGTGAGAATATCGGGATAAAAAGTATCCTATATGTTATTACTGGTTATATACTATCTGTGTGCCAAATTTCATCCAAATCCGTCTAGCCGTTTGAGCGTGAAGAAGTAACAAACACACACACTCACTCACAAACTATCGCCTTTGTAATATTAGTGTGATTTTAATTTTATTAAACGTTATTATTTATTTTAATTTTTTTTAATAGAATCTTAGAGCAACCTGTACTTAAAGAACTGAAGCGTAGGGGTAATTTGCCATAACATAATTTGATCATACCATCACATCAATGAAATTAAAATGAATAACGTGCAAAAATCAAACAAATTTAAGGAAAGAGAGAGAGCCCTATGTCAGTGAGCGGCGCAGGCGGTAATTTTCAAATTACGATTTATTTTATGTTGTTATACATAATTTTTATGATTAGTAGCCACTAGCCCTACCTGTGTGTTAAATTAATGTCGCCACGTTATGCGAATAAACTGTTAAATGAAATGGTAAAATTATGATAATAGCTTTGCAATACGTTTCCTAAATCTATATAAATTATATGTATTTTTTTTTTAAAGTCGCTTTTTGTATCTGTCCGTGTTATTTTTCTACACCGCTGCACAATGGATTTTCATTCTCGTTTAGAAAATTTATTCTGGATGCTTTATGTGTGTAACTTACATAATAATAAATAAATCTTGATGTTTTGTTAAGACTTTAAAACTGTTCGAAACAGGGGCGGGAACGTTTATCCAATAAATTACAAAATAATTAGGAAACGGATTGGGTTTAAGAAATAAAATAGTCATCATCATTATCAGCCTATAGCAGTCCACTGCTGGACATAGGCCTCTCCTATTGCACGCCATTCAACTCGATTTTCGGCAACTAGAAAGGAAACTGTACCTTTGAATAATTATTGAACTAGAAAAAGAATTGAAAGTAGCTGAGTTTACTCCAGTTTAAAAAAAAATCGCTAATGTCATATAGGTGGTAACTTTTTCTTTGAATTGCTAAATCCCATGATATATCTACTTAGGAAGCAAATCTGATCAAGATGGAAATACAAAGAAAATGTAATATAGCTCGTGTGTAATGTAAAATTGGATTGAATTCCAAAAATCACATTATCTTATAAAATTACCTATGTAACAGTAAATCCGTTTTCATTATACGTAGAACTGGTGAGGCTGGGTGTTTGGGGTAAGCGTCCTATGTTTGACATCTAACTTCTAACTATCTAATAATAAAGCTGAAGAGTTAGTTTGAACGCGCTAATCTCCGGAACTGAGAAGTGGTGGCCCAGTGTTAACGGCCGTGACTTACTAGTTCTAGGTCAGGTTCGAACCCAGACAGGCGCTTTCCTTTGATTAAATTATTTCATCACTACTGCTCCCAAAACGGTGAAAGAAAACCTCTTGAGGAAACCGACATGTCTTGGAACAAAAAAATCGAAGACATGTGACATCTACCAACCCGCACTGAGCCCGCGTGGTGGATTTCAGCCAACTCCCTCTCACCGAGAAGAGGCCTGTGCCCCAACAGTGGGAACATTATAGACTAATTATGCGTTACTTTGTAGCGGTACGTCACGCAAATCCTGCATCTCGCAAGCAGAGTTTACCGCGTAATTAGCAAAGATACAATTTCCCAACATCAATCGTTGGGCAATTGCCCGCCAGACATAACACCCGTCTGGTCGGAGGATCCTCCCTTTTCTATAGAGTATGAGAGAACTTCACACCCTGTTCCTCATACCTCTATAACTTATTAAGCAGATAAATCTTTCAAACCTATGGTGGAATTTTCTGAAAAATCCTTCGTATTGTGACTGAAAGTTTGACCGCAATTATTGACTTCTGAAATGATAAGAAACTAGAACCTCTGTCATATGCAATGATCAATCATCGGCTGCCGATAAAATCAAATAGCTACAAATTCCAATAATAAAATATATTGACCACACAAACGTAATCACGCTTATATATATCTCAGAAATATCACAAAGAAACATCTACCACAAACACCATTCCGTATGAAACACCAAACCAGCCGAAACAGTACGAATAAAAACAAAATTGAACAAATCCGTCAAACTGAACTCACAGAATATAGCAAGAGCAACAAAAAAAAAAAAAAATGCAGAATTCCACGGAACTACTGCAAGCGATTGAGGTTCCGTTCCCGTATCGCGAGAACGAAATTTGAAATTCGATAGCAATCGCCGTCGCCGGACGTCAGAGACGTGTCCGGGATGTATCCGGGGCGGACGAGGCGAACTAATCATCCGGTAAGTTTGACGGTACTGATAATTGGGTATTGAGTTGTTGTTTTTGGAAGTAGTTTTGTAATTGGGTGACTTCCCAATTTAAATTATGGTGCGATGGTTTGTAGTGGTTTGGAATTGGTAAAATTTGAATGAAGTGAAAGAGCAAAAATTGGTATAGTCGACTTCGTTATTGCTTTACCACTTTTGATAACATCATCTGCCTAGCCTTTTCCCAACTATGTTGGGGTCGGTTTCCAGTCTAACCGGATGCAGCTGTGTTTTACATGGAGCGACTGCCTAATCTGACCTTCACAACCCAGGTACTGAGTAATACGATACTTAGTTAGAGTGGTTGCCAGACTTTCGGGCTTCTGATCCACGAATGACAGCCAGGACCAAGTACCTGTACAATAAAATTATGCAATAACCGACTTTCGGATAATATTATACCAAAACTCTATCAAAAGCATTTTGCATTGTATCGTCGTTTTTCGAATAGGCTTCCGTGTTTCAATTGATTACCTAGTAGAGCAATGTGATTTTGCATACATCTGCACCACATTTCACCAGTCATTATCCATTAAGTGCGCAAAGGTGTGGGCTACAAATGAGGAACTCGAAATAGGATTTCGTGCATTAGGCGCGGGTCAACAATACCCTGATTAAAGTGGCGAATGATCCCGAAACAGTACTTGTTGGATATAGTGATGAAGCAGAAGGTTCAATCCTAATGATGTGGATAATTAACTCACAAATAAACTCACTTACCGGAAAAACATTCCGATACGAGGTATGAGGAACAGGGTGTAAATTTCACTCACACTCCATAGAAAAGAGGAGGGTCCTCCGACCAGACTGGTGTCGTGTCTGGCGGGCAACTGCCCATTGAATCATGTCGGGCTGTTGTATATATGCTAATGGCGCGGTAAACTCTGCTTGCGAGATGCACGATTTTGCGCGATGTCAATATGACGCGTAGTTCACATGTGGCGTTGGACATACCGCTATATATCCTTCCTGTGCTTAACACAAAGTTTTGTGTTTTGTCTGTTTCTATATCTGCCGTTACCTCAGCAGTTGCTTCTTTCCTTGCCATTATCATCTTCAACAAAATCTGTAGATATTTTCTATATAAGGTCTGGTTGTTTTTTTCCTGACCATTCCCATTTCATTAGTATCTTAGAATCTGAAAGTAAATATATTTATTTATTTTTAACCTTTTTGAGACCTAGTATTCTATAGTCTAGCTAAATATTAGCATCTGCCCGCGATTTCATCCGCGTGAAAGTTTTTGTTTCCCAGAACCTACCCCGTCGCATCGCATCGCCCGCCCGTACTATTCATTGGTTTTCGCTTAGCGCTCTTTCTGACTTCTTTTCTTTTTGCTCGGCTCCTAATGGTCCTAGCGTAATCTTAAATAGCCTTCCTCATGAATTGGGCTATCAAATGCAATAAGAATGCATTAGGAGGGAGATTAAATTGCGACTGGTAGTTCCAGAAATTAGCGTGTTCAAACAAACACACTCTTCAGCACTATTATTAGTATATAAATATTATATATAATGGATATAGATAGAAGATATGTTTTATTTACTTTCTCTATTGATTGTAAAAAAATATGGGTTTTTAATTAGAGGTATAATTATATTTAATATTTAATATTATGTTTATACACACAACGACACACACGACAAATATATAATATAATATTATATACTTGTCGATAGCGATGCGGATGAATTTTTCGACGCTATATTTTAGTTTGTAAATAGTTTTAGTTAATTTATCATATAATTTTGTTATTATCTTGTACATTTATTGCGTTATTATAGATGTTGTTGAGAAGCAATTTTAAATTGATTAAACTCAAATTTATCTATAAAAAAATTGTGAAAGTAGATCTTCTGCTATCATCTTTGTTGGAACACCAGCGCTCGCTCTTTGCAAAGGGCTGACTACACACGAAGCTTGTTAAGGGATTACGTCGTCCTTTCATTCCGCCAATACTGCATGTCGTCGCAGATATGTAGATTCAGAGAAATGAGGAAGCGCGTTTGATTTGTATAGATGAAATGATGAGTTGGCATTTATCATTACAGCTGCTATTATGAGATACTGCTACATAACTGCTGGAAGTAACGATTCTCCGGATGAACTTGTTCAATTGATTTTTGCACTATTATTATGGTATTCAAAATCAAAATCACAAGTACTTTTTTTTTGAACTAGGTTGAGAATCAGCATAATTATTTTAAACGTCAAAATTATATTCATCACTTGCTAGTGCTTTAGCTGTCACAAAACTTGCTAAATCTCCTATCCTGCCCTCTGTGTCCCAAAATATGCAGTCAAAGTGATCTATGCGCTGCCACCGACAACGCCGCGGAAATGGCAAAGTTTTGGGACAACAAGTTTTAAAATACAGTCGTCCAGTGACACGAAGAAGAAGAAGAAGAAGCTGGGAAGAAGAAGTGGTGCAACAGACACTTCTCAGATACTTGAAATTAGGCAAATACTAGGAACACTGTCTCATCTTAATAACACTCACTCACTGTCTAATTCCTGATGATTGAGGCCCACCAAATGAAAAAGATTACCGTCATCTATAGTCGTTAGTAACTAAGGGGATTGCTGATACTTTGTCTTCTTTGCGGAAGTTTAAAATAACAGGTGTGGTTTTTCAACCATCGAGTAGGGTAGCAAAAACTACAAAATATTATTTATGTCTTTCGCCGGTAGCTTCAAAGATGTTGTCCCCAAAGAGAACGTCTAATACAAATCATTAGTAAGGCGTGGTTAACAAATGTAAAATATTCCCACACTATTTCAAGAATTTTGAATCGACGTCCTTAATCCAATTATCACGGATACGATTCCAAACAAATCCACATAAACACAAACTCAATAACAGCTAAATCTTCATCTATTTTGCGATCCGCCGTTTCATCAAAATGCGAAAGAAGAAAAATAATAAGAATGGAATCGAATCGAAATTAAACACAAACGAAATTCGTTCGGATAGTGCTGTGTGCGCGGATTCTTTCAACCGATTCTGTACCATTGTCGATATGAGCTCGAACTTTGATTACTGCTACTGCTATACTCTAGTGTTAGCAATCGGAATCACGTTTGAATTTTTCGATTTAAACGAGCTGTTGGAGAGAGATTTTCATGTTTGATTTTTTGGTTTTGATGCACTGTTAATAGACTAGAAGTGTTTTAATTAATTAAACTTTTTTAAAGCATATCATCATTTGCCTAGCCTTTTCCCAACTATGTTGGGGTCGGCTTCCAGTCTAACCGAATTCAGCTGAATACTATTATTTTACATGAAGCGACTGCCTATCTGACTTCCACAACCAGTAAACAGTTACTGGTTAATACGATACCTCTTGGTAAGACTGGTTGTCAAACTTTTGGGCTTCTGACTACCCATAACGACTGTCAAAGATCCACGAATGTCAGCCGGGGCCAACGGCTTATCGACTTTCCGAGACACGGAGAGGTCTCGGTATGTAAAGATTGTCACCCATCTACATACCAACCGCGACAACCGTAGCTTAACCTGATCGATCGACCTGTGCCGCTGTTATCTTCCTTTATTGTTAGTATACATTATAATTATATAGTACAGATTCTCCTAAAAGTTATTGCTATACGAGGAAAGAAAAAAAGCTTATGTAGGTACTGATTCCACTTCATCTACGACTAATTTACGAACTTACCTCTGAATATTTTGTGATTATGCAGAAATTTTTTATAGGACAATAAGCTTCAAAGTTAGGAAATCTTTAAGTCAGACGTAACAATTCTAGACTTCTTGAATAGACCTAAATTCCCGTAATTAAATAAGTTCTAAATGTAGTAACAATCTCATCTCAGCGACAATCAAAAACTTGTCAACAATGTTGGGATTTTAGAGGTATTTTTGACAGACTGAGACTTTGAAAGTTATTAAAATTACGAGAATTGCTCTTCAGATTACAATCATATTTATTTATTTCATAACAATTTTTACATTGTGTCGAATATTAATCATACAACTTTCGTGTTATAAGAAAGTGACTCCTCTATCTATTCCATTTTTATCTAAGTACTGAAAAACATGGCGTTCATGCATAGTTCAATGAACGAGTATTTTCAGCGGCATTGTAGAAGAAATTTCATTTTCAACGTAGTTACTTAAGTTTAACGGTCGGGTGCAAGCTTTGACTGTGAATTTGATTGTGTTAACCATTTATTTTTCTGATCTTTTAAACCTATCTTATTTTAAACGCTTTGACTAGCTTGAACTGTAAGAGTGTTTTGAAATAAATCTTGCAACTTTATTTTTACTAAAAATTTAAGTCATTAGATTTGCATTCAACGAACTTGGGGCCGATTTTTGATCCGTAGTTAGACTCAATCAATTGTTAAAAATAGTAACTAATGGTTAAATTTTTGCAAAATGTGTTTGTTTATCAATTTTTAGTTTATCTGATGATATAATATCTTTGCTAATGGCCAAATAATTAACTATTAGTTAAAAAATAACCATTAGATAAACTAACAATTGATCAAAAATATTCATACAAAAAGTGCCTATACAGACAAGAGTAAGCTCACAATAGTAATGGTGTTTCCATGACAATCAAGTCAAGTCTCTGTGACATTCTGTTTGTCAAAGGGGTATCATAACGGAAATGTATGACGGGGAAGAATCTACTGTTGAAATATTTGATTTTTACCTTCTCATATACTTTTATGACTGTGATCTAACGGACCATTCTCGTAATTTTAGAACGTTTGTACAGTCTGATCTCAGTTCATCTTTCAAAAATACCTCTAGTTTCCCTACATTTTTTACCAGTTTTTGACATCGATTCGCTGTAATGAGATTGCGAATAGATTTTGAACGTTTTTAATTACGGGAATTTTCCTTCTGCTTAATCAGCCGGGGTGGTGCGGGATGCGGTGTCTATATTGCACATTCACAAGAATAATACCCTTGCTACCTGTAAATAGCACAGAAATATAACATAAAAACATATTGTCATTGAAGTACTCTCGTATTGATTTTAGAGACATGCGTGTCATGAAATACATATACAGTTTGAAATATTTATTTTACATTTGAAATTCAATTCTAAAATAATTGTATTCCGTAAAGCAAGCAGTGCCCAGTGACAGTTTTATTGGAATAGATAAACACACAATACATTGAATTTCAACAATAGAGGTACTTCAGATGTACCGATAGAAGTCGGGATTCATATTTCACTTTTCTCATTACACTTCAATTTTTTCTTTGTGAATAGAAAAATTAAAGTGCAAAAAGGGCTTTGACCTCACGCTTAATGCACTGTTATATTGCAACAATTGTAAAACAACACGATAGCTTCTAAAAATCGTCTTTTCAATCAAACATCAATATTTTGAATCAATTGCCAACCTACACGATTGTTGTGAATTATTTTTGTCAGCGACCAAAGTTTAGAACATTTTTTTTTAAATTTTTACTGTGTATTAAGTCCTCAAACTTTGTGTATCTGTCACTGATTTATGTTGTACAATTACAGACACGCCTTCTTCCCACGGGAGTAGCGGAAACTACAGAAAGCCTCCTGCTTCGATCCTTAAATACTCCTTTTATTTTGTTTCCCTTTAGTTACACGGCGCGGTTGCGAGTACTACGCACCTAACGTTTCTGAAGAACTTCACCAATAAGGTCACTATAGTTTATGGTGTTGCCAGTCGTTTCAGTCAGTCAATCGCAGAACTGCCTTCAAAAATGTTAGCATACTAAGGAGCCGGAGTTATCGACATAGCTTGCAGAGTAAGCAAGCTGAAGAGGCCGTAGGCTATTTGTCGAAGGACCGATGGCTGGTGGAGCAGACGAGTCCTGCAGTGGAGACTGCGTATCGGCAAGCGTAGTGTCGTAGCGTCCAGCTAGATGGACGGACGACCTTAAAAGCGTAGCTGGGACAGACTGGATTAGGAAGGCGGAGGACAGAGTGTTGTGGCGCCAGAGAGACTTATGTCCAGCAGAGGAGTACGATAGGCTAAGTTGATTTTTGAGTTGATATAAAGGTCAAAATTATGAGTTTTGAATTGGAGTACTGGTCATCCTTAGAGAATGTGCACATCCACAGATTATATTACTATGCAAAGGATTGCGATGCTATTAGCATTGCATTGCAGTTAATACATTATGCAGTTAGTAATCTCTCCAGTAACAGGTGCTGTGTATAATATTATTCAGTTGACGTCTATCATCGTCGGTTTATAACGTCTGGTATGGTGATTCATGCAATATATTATTATACAGGATGGCAGGGACATCGATGCGGAACCTGTTACCATGAATTCAGTACACAATTCTCGACCCCCCTGCGTAGAAATGGTTCATAGGTTATAAAAAAAAAAATCATGCTTGCGTTTTGACCTCGTAGCTATTGCACTTTTGTAAGAAACAGCAGTTTTATTTTTAAAACTTTATGCACAAGTAAAAAAAAATACTGTACAAAGACGGACTTAATGCATGAGGCATTTTCTACCAGTCAACCTTAGGGTGAGGCAGAGACAAAACATGGCAGGTGCAACATACGGGATTAATACCTCGGAAATGACTATAAAATACAAGAATAAATACTAATACATAGATATATACATACATAAATACATATAAACAAAATGAACTGTCAGGAGATAATAATGATCGGTAGAGGAGAAAACGAATCCAGCAAATCAGCGCTGGGATGTCTTCTGACGGATATGTCCACGTGCCTTCACTTTAAAAATTAACCGACTGGTTGTCGTCCTGATGAATAGAGGGAGCACATTCCAAAGAAAGTCCGCCTGGACAAAGAAAGAAGAATGAATGAAGCCAGAACGGTGAGAAGGATATCTTAGAAGACGACTATTGGTGGAATGAAGATTTTTAGCATGGGCAGAGCATAAATATTGAATTTGAGTTTATATTATGCATATAGGTACATTTATTTGCATACGTACGTGACGCATAATGAAAATAATTCGTAAAAAAGTGCCAAAGCCAATCCTACGAAGAAACTTCAGAAACTTTCAGTAGCTATGACGTGCATTTCATTCAAAAGCAACATCGCTTCGACGAAAATTTTCGTAAACAAAGGGTAAATAAAATATCATAAACAGCGAGATATTTCACAAAATATGAAACAAATTGAGGAAGTCACGTCAAAACTTGTTCAATAAATCGAATCAGTTAATTGAGGTGTTAAATAGAATGGATTTCGTAACCCCCAGACGGCTTTCATTAATCCTAACCGTATTTACTTACATATTACATCCTTTTTGTATGGCGAGCAATGTTCAGAGCGAGCGAATTCACTGGCTCCTGAAATACAGATACTCTAACCCAGCTCTGGAGTCAGGGCTTAACATTTTTCTACGTGTGGCCAGTAAAGAATTTATTTATATTCTTGAAACTTATTCATCTATTGTCACCGATGAGTCATCGGTGACAATAGATGAATAAGTTTGGGTCATCGGCGATGACCCTTTGCAGTGAAAAACGAAAGAGAATCAGTCTTATTTTTCTGTGTTTCTGAAAAAACAACAAAACCGACTATTGTCAAAAATACAAGGTGAGGTTTTGAAGTGGGAAGGCCGAAACTAAAGTGAAAAAGTGGTCCAATTTTGGTCAAGAGCAAAAATAATTTCTTCAAAATTATTAGACTGAGAATCAGCGCATATTGAACGTCAACATTACATAAGACGGGGCGTCCTTGGCCACTTCCTAGTGCTATAGCTGGTGGTTAGTGGTTAGCTGGTTAATGACGCTACAAACTCCCTAAGAGCAATTTTGGTTGGAATATGCCTAGTGTTTTATTTGTTCAAAGTCAATCTTTTTTGTATATAAATATTATCATCAATTGCACCTAGCAAAAGTTTTACAATACTAAGGTTTGCTTCAGTTCTGCAAAAGAAATCAGATAAAACAAGGAAATGGTTCTACTCAAAGGGCTGTCCGTTCTGCAATGCAGTAAGTAGAATTGAAACGCTGCGGACTTTTCGGATAATGACCAGTTTTCGCTTTCGAACCGAACAATAATCGAACTCGTATTAAATAAAGCTATTAAAAGTGGCCCCAGCGGGATCCGGTCGTCGGTACCCGCCGGATATTTTTGGGATCTAAATAATGTAAACATGTACACAGGTATATAAATAACATAACATAGTCAGCCTATACGTTCCCACTGCTGGGACACAGGCCTCCTCTCAGTGAGGGGGAATGAGCCGTAATCCACCATGCGGGTCCAGTGCGGGGTCACATGTCTTCAAATTAGTTGTCAGTGGTTGGTTTGGTTGGAGGACAGTTTCCTCACGATGTTTTCCTTCAACGTTTTGAGAGCAGTGGCAATGGAATAAATTACACAAAGTACCTACGGCCTACAACTCGTAAGTCGCGGCAGTTACAAACATATAATTATTTATCCATTTATTTCAGGCATCAATGCCCATATACACACATACAATACAATATTATGTAACTAAAAAATACTATAAATACATACAACATTATAATTACACTAAAAAACTATCTAACGTACACGAAGGAAATAAAAGTAAAAGGAATTATGAAGTTTATATTTCTAGGGACAGAGGTCAATCATCTATCGTTCTTTTGACCTTCAAATCGCTTAAGTTTGTATGGTTCCGTACTCATAGGGTGCCAACTAAGCCTCCATTGTCCGTGCCTCCGTCTGTCTATTAGCAGGCTGTGTCTCATCATTACACAGGATATGTATTTTTATTGCTGCTATAACAACAAATAATAAAAATAAAATAAAGTTAAACATTGAAGAGGGTACCCATACAAAAACGTGTTTAATTTTAATATGTAGTGCTAAAATAGTGGGTGTGGATTTGATTACTAAGTGTTCCCTTTGTGTGTGAGTCCGACTCGTACTTGGCCGGTTTTTATCCCAATTACACTTAAACGACTAGACACGTTTGTCTTGAACAGACATATCTTTTAAAACTTGGGCAAATCTTCATTGAGAATTTCCAGACCCAGAGAGAAAAAGCGAAAGGATATGTAAAGAGTCTCAAAACCGCCATATTGACTATCTTTAACACAAGGAGAGGCTTCAAGATCTTAAGTGGAACACAGGTGCTCCTCCTGTGCTGAACATCATTTCAGGGGGTAACTAGATTATCCCCTATTAACTTTTCCATGTTTACGCCAACACGTGTTCTTTCTACATATGCGTCATTCTAAAGATAGACTGTTCTTTGAACTGGTCTTTGTGTATGCAGCATTGCCTACGATAAGGATATTTCTAATAGGACTTTATGTACTCATAAACAATAGTGTCCCAGTGGCAACGGCCCCGACTTACGAATTGTGGTCGTAGGTACGACCCAGATAGGCGCTTTACTTCGTGTAAATAATTTCTTCACCAATGCTCTTAAAACAGTGACGGAAAACGTCGTGAGGAAACCGGTATGTTCCTAAAACCAAAACTTCGAAGACACCTGACCTATCAACACGCACTGAGTCCTGTGTCCCAGCAGTAGGAACATTATGGCCTGATTATACTTATACTTTATGTTTTCTTATGAAATCATTAGACCAGAGGGGCAATTCTGGTAATTTTAAGAACGTTCACAGTCTGATCTCAGTCTCATTCTGTCAAAAATACATCTAATTTCCCTACAATTTGACAAGTGTTTGACATTTGTTTGTCCCCGAGATGAGACTGCGACTAGATTTTGAACGTTTTAAATTACGAGAATTGGCCTTCAGATGTCGTAATGCGTTTCATACGAGGCACCAGTATATATTTACCTTTAGAGTCACTGAAATGATGCCTCCATTCTCCTCAACTAAAAGCGCAAATTGAAAACACATTTCTCGAACCAAAATACTGACTTTAAACGACGCCATTTTATGGTCGTTAGATGAAATATTTTTTCTGGTTCTCCCGCCATTCCGGGCGACCTCGTTTAAAAACCTATCAGGCTTTTGAAATATAAGCGAAACAGTGCGATGTCAGATTTTTTAACCCTGTCAAATGAAGTATTGTTTTGTATATTGATGGTTTGTCGTTTTTTGGGTAACATACAATAGAGTCACATAAAGAGGTTTCCGCTTTGATAGATAGAATTGGGACTAAATTTTGTGGGTTTGACTTTAGGATCTTGTGGATACCTGAAAAGCAGTCTGAATTTTTTGCACTGTTTCTAGCAGATTTGCAGTTCCAGAGGCTTGGTAAGACTTCCAAAGGGCCTAGAAAAAGTGGAAAAAATGTATGGGATTAACATAATTTACCGAAAAGCTTATGTCAATTCTATTAAAAGGAGTAGAAGAAATACAAAACGTATGATAGCGATTGTCACTTGTCTAGGGAACCCGGGGGTTACTCTGTCCGTACCTATGTAAGAAAGAAAGAAAATACGTTTATTTGTGGTAAACATGACGCAAAAAGAACATGTTGGAGAAAAAAATATGCGTCACATCCACGCAAAACGGCCATGTCGGCCGGTATGTCTGTTTTACTTACTCGGGTGGCAGTCCCAACAATTCCTTGATTCTCGGTTATTAAAAAGAGATGGACATTAACTACCTACTTCTAATTAGTATAGCAATTTAAACAAACTCACGAGAAAACTTCAATTTTAAGTAACTTGTGTGTTAAATGAAAACTGGGACTGAAACTTCAATATCCTTAACTTCAATTCTAAAATTTAATATATTAATTTCCTAAACATTTCAACAACTTCTGATATTCGATTTTGTTGAGTCCCGCCATCGCAAAGGCTCACTTGAGTTTCCGTTTTCTGTGAATGTGGAGCTTGGGTCACGCAGAAAGCGAAAAATCAAGAAATGTGAATATTTTTGTGCAACTTTCAGAGATTGGCCTCAGATTTTGAGATCATCATCTGCCTAGCCTTTTCCCAACTATGTTGCAGTTGGCTTCCAGTCTAACCGGATGCAGCTACTGCCTATCTGACCTTCAAAACTGTGTTACTGGCTAATACGATATCCCTTGCTAACCGGTTGTTTGAATTTCGGGTTTCTGACGAATCGTAACGACTGCTAAAGATCCACGAATGACAGCCAGGACCAGCGGGGCACGAAGGGGTCTTTGTATGTAAAGATGATCATCGGACCAACTGAGGCAAGCTTAGCTTAACCTGATTGATCGACCCGTGCGGCTGTTATTATGTAATTACCCACAAGCATTTTTTGGTTGCTTTTTTATAAAACAACCTAAAATTTGCTGCTATTTGTCCTCATGAGGACGCTCACTTAGATAAAAAAAAATGTACTTAAAAGCTGAGGAGGTCTCAAAGGCTGGAGATAAGGCTTTGTGGTATGTAATATTTTTGTTGGGTTGAGTCATTACGCAATATTTTTTTTTCTTAATTCTGACCACGATTACCGCTTGGCGAAAGTCTCCACACAATGGGTGCCTGAAGATGGACGGCGTCGCCGAGGTCCGCTCAGAAGGCGATGGTGAGATGACCTGGATGCGTACCGCGAGGGCTGGTTCGAGGTGACGTGGAAAAAGAGTTCCTAAAAGGACAGGGGGGAAGACTTTGCCTAGCGGTGCGTGGAGCAGTACTGGCTAAAAATAACTATGTTTGAAGGAATGTCTGGGTTAGAAGAAGGATTAACTACCTTTGAGATATATTCTATGTTCGTTCTAAGAGATAATCATCACTCCATTCTGTTACCTTATCCGCTCCCCACTCAGTATAGCACTGTCACAACTTGCAAAATAATTACGCAAATGTTTGAAGTTGAATATTTCTTCGTATTTAACCGTTTTGATATTTTCCTTTGAAAATTGACCGGTATTTGCGCGTGTTTACGTGCATGTGAATTAATGGAGGTTTCGTTTGATTAAGCAAGTAAACTGTAGGTAACCGGGCGGTTGACTAACTCTGTAAGTACTAATCGCGTCTTCCTGGGAAATATGAGTGGGTTTCTAATAACATTATTAGGCTGTTCGTTTTAGATTAATGATATTATGGCTAATGAGGAATGATGTGTTATGACAACATGTGCGGTTTAGAAGAAGATGTAGTGACAAAAATTGAAAAGAGTATGCTTATATGGTTCAGTTATGTTGAAAGGATGATTAAACAAAAGGTGACTAACAAAAGGAGTGCAAACGCCAAAAAGGGATGCCCTAGAAGGACATAGTGACCTTATTGGTAATGTTCTTCAGAAAGGTCAGGTGGGTAGTACTCGCAACCGGCGTGTGTTTATGACCAGAGGGGCAACTTTCGTAATTTTTAACCCCCGACGCAAAAACGACGGGGTGTTATAAGTTTGACGTGTCTCTGTATGTGTGTGGGGGGTGTGTGTATGTGTATGTCTGTCTGTGGCATCGTAGCTTCCGAACGGATGAACCGATTTTGATTTTGTTTTTTGTGTGAAAGGTGAATTTGTCGGGAGTGTTCTTAGCTATGTTTGATGAAAATCGCTCCAAGATGGCCGCCGCCACAAAATGGCGGATTACATATTTTTTCACAACTCCGTCAATATGGGTATCAAATGAAAGGGCTTGACTAGTAGAATACATATACACTATGATAAATTTCAAATCCAAGATGGCCGCCACCACAAAATGGGGAATACATTTTTTTTTCAGACCTCCCTCAATATCGGTATCAAATGAAAGGGCTTGTTAGAACGTTCGCAGTCTGACCTCAGTCTCAATCTGTCTGAAATCATTTTTGTTGTCAACTTTCATGCTTTCCCTACATTTTCGACCAGTTTTTGATATTGATTGTCGCTGAGATGTGGTTGCGACTAGATTTTGAATGTTTTTAATTACGGCAATTGGCCTTCAGATGTATAAACGTATACGAAGTAAAAGGAGTATGTAAGGATCTTAGCACGTGGCGATCCGTTTTTCCTGCTTACCCCTATGGAAATAAGGCCTGAGGTATGTATATTATGTCTTGAAACTTGTAAGTAGAAGAACTACTATTTCTCGTATCTTGTAACACATCTCTTAATAACGAATCTGCCGTTCTTTGTTCTTAGAACCGAGCCGTCTACTCATTAGCAAGCGTAGTTCCTTAACGAGGGTGTATGCACATTTATATATTATTCCTGTTAACCCCTCCAACTAACATTAGGCTTATTCAGCGAGTTGTGTTCGTTGATAATGGAGTTTCTTGCTGATTCTTCTACATAGGAACTGATTCAAGGAAGCCATGCTCTTACATAGATAAAATTCTACTTCCTATATATATTATATATGTGAAAGTTTCTGACAATGAATGAGAAAACATCCAAAACAAACAACACAACACACAAACAAACAACACAACACACAAACAAACAACACAACAATACACAAACAAACACACAGAAACATCCAGACTTTCTGTTTGAATGTTCCAGACATTCAAACAGAAAGTCTGGATGTTTGTTACTTAACAATAAAACTTCTTTTGTGTCTCGTTCAGTGTCCGCCAACTAATCAACTTTAAGCACACATAAATATGGGATTTATAAACATGGGAAACATTAGTGTTCAATCTGGGTACCTATGCTTTAAGCAAAACACTAGCATAAGCATAATCAGACTATAATGTTCTGATAATTATTGATACCTTATATAGTTATACCTTAAATTTTAAATTTATTTTATTTACTTTAAACATTTAAAACGGCACAGTACTGGGTTTATCTCCAACTCCCCACAACCCTAGCTCTTTCTGCTGAAATTTTAGCTGGCTGGCAATATTAATAATATAGATAGAGACACCTACTTAATATGTTAATGATAAGGTGAATTAGTTCTTTAAGGTTCACTGTTTATCGCTTTAGATTTATTTTTGGAAATATACGGTGTTTATGATGGTTTGGTTGTTTCTTTATATATCGATGCCGGACCACCTGCCCGTTGGGCTTATGTCAGCTGGTCGTAGGAGACAACAAATTTTTAATTGTAACAGTGGCAATGATTGATTCCTGTTAACCCCCGACTAACATAATAGGCTTATCAGCGAGTTGTGTGTTTTAATAATGGAGTTTCTTGCTGGTTCTTCGACACAGGAACCGATTCACGGGAAGCGTGGCCTTAGATGTTCTACTTATAATAATATATAAAAAAAAAAACTTTCAAACTCAGATCGATTTGTTAACATGTTGTTTGAGTGAATTCGCAAGGGTATTACTATTTTTATTATGCTACAAGCAAAATAATTCTTATTTTTTTTTTCTTAATGTTAGTAAAGTATGTTTGTGTTTGTACTATGCGATGTAAGTAATTATGTTAAACTATGTTTTGTGTTTTTAATGTTGCAATAATTTAATAATATTGTTAGTTTAATTTTTTCTAATTTGGTTATTGTAAGCTTTGTTTATTAGTATAGGTTATTAGTTTAAGTTCTTAACTGTCGCATTAGGGTAAACCCTGTAATGATAGTTTAAGCTGTTATAAAAAATAAATAAATAAAAAATAAAATAAATGTATAAGTTTGTATATTTAGATGTTTGTCACTCATTCACGCAAAAACGGCTGAATGGATTTGGATGAAATTTGACACACAGATTAAATAATATACGGTCATATTAAATAAACTAGCAAAACTCTGGGTATCAATATTGCAAAAGAATAAAATAAAATTAAGTACTTTTTTTCTACTTTAATTAACAGTGCTATAAATTCGTTCATTTTTCTGTTTATTATACTAATTACATATTCATTATTTGATAATCGAATGTTTGTTTAGTAATCTTAATCTAAACTCACAAAAAAAATATCTTAGCTCGCGTATCTAACGCGTAACATTTATTATATCTTTCGAACGTGAGATTAAGCTAAAAAATAATCAATCAACTCAGCTTATCGCAGTCCACTGCTGGACAAAAGTCTCTCCCAGGCTGCGCCACAACTCCCTGTCCTCCACCTTCCGCATCCAGTCCGTCCCAGTTACCTTCTTTAGGTCATCCGTCCATCTAGCTGGGGGTCTCACACTACGGTTGCCGATACGCGGTCTCCACTCCAGGATTCGTCTGCTCCACCGGCCATCGGTCCTTCGACAAACAAGCTAAAAAATAAATTATCTAGTGAGTAAATCATCCTAATTTAATTGTGCATTATATATGTAGTTTCGTTCAGTTTGCATTAATTGCTTATAACCTCAAAATAGAAATGCGTTAACAACCCCCTTAACTACCTACTTAGTTAAGTAAAGCCTTAATCATCCTAATATCGAACCCATAATCAAATCTACCCACGCTAATCTTCAAGACACATGCTAACGGAACTTCTGTTGAACAAAATCGAACGTTGACCTACATAGAAAGAATATACGTAATATATGGCAATCGGAACTGTTCCGGCAGTACCGGGTCACGAAATTAATAGAACCCATATATCACTCTAGAATGTTGGGTCAGCGATTAGTTATATAATTTTGTATTATCCAATAATTAGATAGGTAAATTGATTTACTTCGTCAGCATCTTTGTTTCTGAGTTGATTATTAGAAATTATACGTGTCTGTACCGTCTCTGTGTGTATGTATGTGTGTGCCTGTGGTGTCTATGTGTATTTGTGTGTGTCTGTGCTAAATAAATATATTTTCTTTCTTTCTTTTCTTTGTCTCTCTGTATGTAAAAGGAGTCTTTTCAAGTAGGATTTTTTTTTATTTATATAAACTAGTACTTGACTGCGCTCCCGCCTGATGGAAAGCAGTGATGTAATCTTTGATGGTAAAGCGCACTAATTTATTATGAGCCTATTCACTCTAGCGTTGATTGCTACTAGCCTCTATTTCGCATAAGGGGACCAAAAATTGATCGGGACGGAAATTTATCACAGTCCTTGCTTAAAAAGCCTACTTGATATAAACTAATCACTGTTTCTTCTAGAACTATCACAATGACTATTACAAATATACAGCTAGTCTATATATCTTTTTTTATATCATTGAATGTTGGCAGCACCTAGATGTGACTTGAATTTAGTGACGAGCTTTGCTCAAAAATAAATTTCAGCTATTTTAAGAACATGTCAAAGACATTAACAGCGTCTGGTCCTGTTTTGGTTATATAGGTGTTAAATATAACATTTAACCTAATGCTAACGTTATAAAGATCAAATTTGCGTGTCTGTGTTAATATTGTATTTCATCGAGTCCTCGAGCACTTGTCTGATAAGCTCATATAAATTGTATAAACCTTAATGTTACAGGTAGGGGGTCCAAAGTCGTTTGTTTTTAGGGTGGGTCAGATAATGTTGACAACAGATTACTTCCCAGTAAAATAATTGGCAAAGACTTCAGAACACTATTGAGGTCGTTTTGAAAAATTCCTGAAAACCCAAAATGCTTTACGAAACAGAGGAAAGTTCCTCAAAATATTATCGTTAGCAAAAACTATGGCTAAAAGTTGGCTAAGAGCCACTTGTTAAGGCTTGAGAACAATGTGTTTGCGTACCAAGCAAACTTGCCGAGTTAAGATGGCGGCCGGAAGTTTGGCGGGAGCAAACATGGCCGCTATCATTTCCTGTTTAAGAGTTTAATTATTGACATATTGATTGATACGCAGGAAGTTGGGGATGTGTTACTTATTTTTAGTTCTAACATTGTTTTGTGTTTCGATGGGAAGTTTTACTTTAAAGGTTTTTTTTTTTTGTAAAACAGGAAGGAATTTAAACTGAAGAATAGAAAATGTTGATAGGATTGTCGCTATATTGGGCTATGCATATCAATCTACTTGTAAAATCAATAGCACTAGTTAAACGTTTGTCTTCAAAACTTACAGAGATTATTTATTAAGTACTTTATTTTTAGTCTATTTTGTCTCACTGCGAAGTATTCTCGTTTAAGCACTTATTTTATGGGCACCTATGCATTGAGCACCAAGAGTATTCCCATTTGAGCGCCCATGAACATTTTAACGGGAAACAAGCAGGTCAAGGCCTGAAACATAGGTTTTCCATAAACCTAGATCAGGCAGGTCTACATTACATTTAGAATTTGACTTTCCTCGATTGTAATTAATGTAAATCATATTTTTACTTTAATTTATACTTGAATAAAATTTTTATATTTTTTTTTTTTATATGGCTTCCCTTTCTCCTTTTCACTCCTCTCTTTCTTGAGCTACTGTGGACCAATCCTGTCTGTAGGCATCAAGCGCGTCTCGCCATCTTCTCCTGGGCCTGTACCGATGTCAATTTCCAATTAGCAAAAAAAAAAAAATTACTAGAGTTCTTCTGACCAAATACTGACTTCTAATCCTACAATAATCTTTTGGCACCTGAATATCATTGACAGAAGGGCGTTGTTGGTAAACAATTGTAAATTTTTCACACTCATTAAATTGAAAAACAAAATACTGACTTTTAGTCCTACAATAACTTTTTGGCACCTGAATATTATTGACAGAAAGGCGTTGTTGGTAAACAATTGTAAACTTTCACAGGTTTTTTTTTTTTTTTTTAAACTTTTCCCCACACTGGGAATTACTCCTGTATCGTGGGTGCGTTTACAAACATTTAAACCCACATACACAAACAGCCAGACCCGGAACAACCACCAGTAGGCAATACAAATATTTGTTCCGTGCGGGAATCGAACCCGCGAAACGCAGCGCAGCAGTCGATCGCTCAGCCACTGCGCCAACCGTGTCGTCAGTTATTGTAAAGTTATTGTATTGAAAAACAAAATACTGACTTATAGTCTTAAAATAACCTTTTGGCACCTGAATGACATTGACAGGAGGGCGTCGTTTGTAAACGATTGTGAAATTTTTACAGAATTTGTATTAAAAAACAAAATAGCAGCGTTAGTTCTGATTACGGCCACGCGCCAAAAGGTCCTTGCACCGCCATACTTTCAATTAGAAGATGAGACAGTGAAATTATAAGCATACCTAAATAATAGACCGCTACTTTATTATAAATCTTTTTCTAGAGAAATCTTGACAGACGACGACATAATTAATGAGCTCACAAATCACAAATCTTCCACAAAAAAATAGCATTACATTTCTTTCAAACTTCGCAAGTTTAGTGTTAGATTGTATAACAATGTTATATTGAAGATTAGTTAATAAGCATGTAAATAAATAAAACATATTTTATATGTTAAGAAAAAAAAAAACTACGCGATGGATTTTGGTGTAGTTTTCAGCATCATTTAGAGAATTTATCCCGTAAGGTTTTTTGCGTATGGTGAGTCCTGTGTCCCAGCAGTGGGAACATTTTAGGCTGATTACGTTGAAGGATAGGTCGATAGCTTGAACATAAAACTCGAAATGAATAAATAAATTCTAGTTGCTAATACTTACTAAAAATTTAACTTTTTAACCTCGTAATAATGATGGAGATAGACCTTTTAAATTAATTATTAAGCCTTCAGAAAGTGCGTTATAAGCATTATGTTCAAAGTTTTAATGGAGGAAATTTTTCTTTCAGTCCATAAGAAGTCGAGAACTTTTAAGAAGAGCTGTTTTTTCTTATTATTGGAAGTTATGAGGTCAATGACCTGATTAGGGATGATAAATTGTTATTTATTTAGTTAACTAAGATGATTTTATTTTTTGACCATCATCTGCCTAGCCTTTTCCCAACTACGTTGGAGTCGGCTTCCAGTCTAACCGGATGCAGCTGAATACCAGTATTTTACATGGAGCGACTGCCTATCTGACCTCTCCAACCCAGTTACTGGATAAAAGTATACCACTTGGTAAGACAAGTGGTCATTCTTTTGGGCTTCTGACGACCTGTAACGACTGTCAGAGATCCACAAATGACAGTCGGGACCAACGGCTTAACGTGCTTTCCGAGGCCCGGCAAGGTCTTGGAATGTTAAGATGGTCACCCATTCACGGCAAGTTTAGCTTAACATGCGGCTGTTATTACTTGCCGCAAGCCCCCATTTTACTTTAGGTAAGTAGGTAAATCATCTTACAGAAACGGTGATAAAAACTTCAAATCTTTGTCACATTAAAGTAGTTACTATCAATATTGATGTCACTGCTAATACTTACTCGTATAACATTTTCCATTCTTCTTCTTAGTGTATCGATGGCGACAAGTTCAAACATCTTTGGCTCAAAACTCAGCTGCGCGAACTCCGATCACTGACGCAGTCATAAGATCATCAAGTACGTAGGTGACACGGCGCAGGTTGAAAAGTGGGTTATTTTCTGTGGGGAGCTGCCGTATACACACTTGAGATCTGAGCGGCACCTTAATTGCGTAACACACAATTAATCGGAATCGGTTTCATTTTGACAGTTCAACAACATTCATTGCGTTATTTTGTACGTGTTGAGCAGACAAATTTTTCGAACTTATGAAGCAATGGATTAGCAATTTGCTTCAAAATGATTCAGATTACTATTGATTGTGTGTTACGCAATTAGGGTGCTGTCCGTGAACACCTATATGTGGAGATTTTCTTTGCTCCAGCCGACTCGGGTTCGAAATATTCGAAGATTTTCTATAGTCATTTGTATCATATACCTAAGTACTATGACAAAGGTCTGAGTATGGTTAGAGGTATTAATATTTCAACTATGTATATTGTCTTTCCCAACCTAGTGATTGGGAATAGTTAATAGTAGTACAGTTAATAGTTTACAGGCTGTGTACGGGCGCAACCAGGACTCGGGAAAAATAAAACGAGGAGAATTTGGAATTACTTAAAAAATGTGTACTAACTAGGTGATGACATGACACAAGAGGAAAGACAGAGAAAAAAAACTACGCAACTTTACATAAAAAACTTAAAACTAAAACAGGACGCATCGTCGCTCGTTGCTTTGATGAATCCATCAGGCGCTCCAACAGGCTGGGTATTTAAGCTGGAAGGTTTGGAAGACAGTGTTGGTCGTCCGACGGCGTGACGGCCGGGCGACATGGTTGTCATCGCGGGTGGAACCTGGATGAGGCTGGCACAGGACCGTGGGGATTGGAACAAGAAAAGAGAGCCGTATGCCCAGCAGTAGTAAAGTCGGGTGGTGAATGATGTTGATGAATCGAGCTTGAAACAATATTTTCGACTTATGTATGAATACAGAGCGGCACGAACATCGACGCGCAAACTGAAACCATCAAATTCAACACATTATTGTAGATTCCCTAGACCCCTAAGGAAGATCTTTTTGTCGGTTATCAAAAACAAAATTCTGCTGTTTCACAGAAACGTAATACATACGCGGTCAAAATGTATGGATGGCACGACAATTATTTTTATAATAACCGTTGAAAAATTTCTACACAGCTAGGGGTATTGCGGGGGGAGGGGGAGGTCCCAGCCACCCTGGTAAGTTTCAAATCTTACTCCACGTGGCGGTAACATCAAAATCAGAACTATGCAAAATCCTTTAAAACCCTTTAGTAAGATTTACATTTCATTAAGGAACAAATACTGACTACAGCAAGACCTGCTTATCGTGCTTAATAAATAGGTATAATCAGTTGGTCCTAGTTTTAGCAAAGGTCGGAACTTCGCGATTCAGGGTACGAACTTGAGGTGTTAAACGGATTACAGTTTGTAGGAAATTCTGGGCCCGTTCATTAATCGGCCCGAAGAATCGGGTAACTGGATCTTTCAGTAGATAAGGCTTTTTATAGTTGGTGGGTTAAGTGATTTTCTATCGGTTTTTGTGAGGGGAGCTGATGGGATTGGACTGAAAAGATTATACGGTAGTTTTGTAAGTATTAGTTAACTAGCTGTGCCTCCGTGGCTGTGTGTCCTTGTAGCATTGGGTATTGTGAAGCTCTTTACGAACTTCACGGTACACGGGACGTATAAAATCAAACACGGTTTAACTTGTTAAGTTCGTAATTTTATTTGATTATCTATGTCTTTCATAACAGCCTCCTGAAATTTGACGAGGATGCAAAACAACAGCTTGTATAATACAGAGTGGCAGGGCAATAAACTACGTGGTCAAAATGTATTGCATAGTTCATTTCTTTTTTAATAATCTACGAAAATGGTCAACCCAGGTGTGTTCAGAATCATGTAATGAATCTATGGTAACTGGTTGTGCGTCGATGTCCTTGCAGGCGGTTTAAATGATATCACCCTTAATTGTCCTACTTCAAACCAAAATGCTGCTTTTAAATAGAAAAGAACACATTGATCACCATCATTTCACCCGAGAGACATTCACTGCTGAACATAGGCCTCCCCCAAGCACCACCACTTCGACCAACACCCTAATTGCGTAAAACACTCTCAATCAAAATCTGAATCATTTTGATGGATATTGCTAATCCTGCTTCATATATTATGTTCGAAAAATTTGTGTGCTCAACAACGTAAATAACACAATGAATGTTGTTGAACTGTCAAAATTATAGCCATTCCTAACTGTTAGTGTTACGTAATTTTTTTTTTTTTTTTTAATATAATTTATTTATTGAAACCCAAAACTCAGTTTACAGAAACTCTGTGTTCGATAACAACTGCATTAGTATAATACTGTGTCGCATTCATTAACGCCCACCTCCAAACATTCGAGACAAAAGTAAAACTAAAAGACTAAAAATTAAATTAAATTAACCCTCTGTTCTGTGCTTCTAGCACACAGTGTACTGCTCCATGTGTTTGAATGATTTTAGTACCACAGTCTTACGTTCAGCTTTCATCAAATACAAAATCAGTATTAGGTACCTATTTATTAATATTCTGGTGCGTAATAGTTCGACTGGCTAATCCGCCTTAGCAAACAAATCGATAAAGTCCATTAACTTGGTAACAGTTAAGGTTAGGAGCGCCACGAAAGCCTAAGGGTCGGAGTGTAACCAGAGTTCATAGTTAAGCCTCTGTTGCCCGAAAGTTGGTAATATTTTTGGGTTGGACCTTTTGATCTGTTGTTAAAGTTTGTCGGTTTTCACTTGTTTTTTGTAGATCAATACCGCTTACCATTTTTTGGCGCAAGCGAGCAGACTCAGTAGTGAGAACATCATAGTCTGATTATGCTATACCACATGAGTAGTATAGTATAGTCATAGTATTTAGGTACATACTTTTAACCTTAATTTAATATGAGTAATGTGTCAACAATCGCATTTTACCTATTATTAAGTTGTTGTTGTTATTGTTGTTACTTGTTTAAGTTTTTTCTTTCGCTTCTTTCTAGTTAACCTAGCTTTATCAATGCCGTGAAACTCTTTTATTGGCTTAAGTGATAATTGTTATCATCTCACTATCATGGAGCAGTGTATGCAGACTGTAAGATGCTGTAACTTTGACGCAACTTCAGTGAGCTGTTCATTGATAGTGGGGTGAACATTCATAACTCATGTTAATTAATTATAAGCTGTTGAGTTTCCAAATAAACAAATAAAATGAGTAGACAGTGGCCCTGATTCCCTTGTTCACAAACTAAACTAAATTTAAGTTCTGTGCATCTTTTTCTTTCTATTTCATTATGAAAAGGACAGAAGATAAAATATTAGTTTACTCCTGTCAAATTAAGATACTCCATAGACAGATTAGACGTGATTAAAAACATGGCTGCTAAAAATACAGCAATTTACGTCAGGCGCTGACTAGTTTGACAGGACTAAACTAATATTTATCTTCTGTCCTTTTCTAAATTAAATAGAAATAAAAAGATGCATTGAACTTAAATTTAGTTAGTTTGTGAAGAAGGGAATCGGCGCTAATATCTACTCATGTGGCTATACTATGCAATATAGCCTTTCGTGAATATCTGTGTGATCTCATTGCTCTTCTAATATATTTTGATGCGGTTTTCACCTTCATTGAGAAGAGAATTTGTTCCGGTAAATTTCTGTGCATTCATATTAATAATAGCTACTTACGTATATTAAAGAAATATCGATGTTTACTGAAGTCGTAAAAACCATGCGAAGCAAAGGTGGATCGGTAGTTAAAATACTAAACTAGCTAGTTTAGCTAACTCATTTTCACGGAAAACAGCTGTTTTCCGTGAAAATAAGTTTTATTAAAAAACATGTGACGGCTATGATTTCAGACTGAAGTATTTTCTTGTTTTATGTTTTTCTGAACTATTTTTAGAATTCCGTACCAATGGTAGCCTGCCCCAATAAATAGTCTACTTATCAAAAGTGACTGCTGAGGTATTAGGTCCAACTCTTGGGTCAGGTTAAGTGTTAGCTCCTGTGTTTCCTCGATAATTTTAACTATAACAGTGGGAGATATAACAAGACTATACATACAATATCATAGTTAAGACAAAGATTTATTTGTTATTCCCGTAATTAAAAACGTTCAAAATCTAGTCTCAATCTCATCTCAGTGACAATCAATGTCAAAACTTGTCAAAAATGTAGGGAAATGTGAGGTATTTTTGACAGTTGAAACTGAGATCAGACTGTGAACGTTCTTAATTACGAGAATTGCCACTCAGGTCTCTACCCCTTCAGAAGTTTGATTTATTTCAGATTATGCATTCGTACACAAATGCGGTAAGTTATATAAAACCACCTCTCATACAAGTGCTTCTATTGGAGCGGTAGTGTTGTATTGAGGCTTCGGGAAGTTATGATTGTATTACAAATATGAGTCACTTTTAATTCTACGAAAATTACAACATCCATTCTGTCGATCATTAACACTTTATTCTGCGAACCATCCAAAATTCAAATGTTACAATATTGATCTAGCTTCAAACTCCTAAGGACATTCCGACGAACTCGTTGATAACAAATTCAGAACTGCTATACAGTAACCAGAACTTTCACATGTAGAAGATAACACAGTTATGAAAGAGATAGGGTACAGAAGGCCAGCTTCATACAACGAGCGACAACTCACGCACACATAGACGCATAGGTGCGGCGATCTCAAACAAATGCCGGTCGCGAGTGCACTTGCAATCGCTGTACGTGAAGCGTGTCTATGTGTGCGTGCGTTTTCGCTCGTTGGATAGTATAACCAGCCTATAACGTTCCATTTGACTGGACTGGCACATGCAACCGAAAATTTCAATCCCGTTGAAAGTCCAAGAAATACGAAACGCTCAGGATAATAATAAGGTACTTCAAGTTTCAGAAAGAGACAGTCACACAGCTATGAGTACAATAAACAATGCTCTACAAAGCCGAACTTTGAAACTCGCTGTGTCAATATAATCAGCCTATAACGTTCCCACTGTTGGGACATAGGCCTCGTCTCTATGAGAGGGAGTGGGCCAATCCACCACATTGGTGGATGTTACATGTCTTCGAATTTCTGGTTCTAAAACATGCCGGTTACCTCACGATATTTTCCTCACCGTTATGAGATTATAATAATAATATAATAATAATATCCCTGGACATTTCACACAGCGCCATCTAGTCCCAAGCTAAGCAACCTAATGCTTGTGTTATGGTAACAAGATGGCTGCTAAACTACTTATATACATTTTTTTTTTTTTTTGTAAATACATACATATTATAGATAGAAAAACACCCAGACTCGGAACAAATACATGTAGGTCATACAAATATTTGTTCCGTACGGGAATCGAACCCGCGACACGCAGCGCAGCAGTCAATCGCTTAACCACTGCGCCAACCGTGCCGTCAACTTTTACGCACCAGATTATGGGGGATGATGTAATAAATTACATAAAATATAGTACCTGGCGGGGTCTGGATCCACGTCCGCTCATTGTATGAAGCCGACCTTCTGCGGCGATCTATTCCGTGGTACGGAATTCAACGCTGCAAACAGTTGAAACGTATTGGGTTCAAAGATAGCAAAGATACACTAGTTCCCGGAATTTCCGTTTCGTTGGAATTATTTACCAGTCGGTTCTTGTAGCCCGGAAAGTGTGATTTTCCTAAATGGATGGGTAAAAACTAGTCTTAGTACTTAAAATAATAATACCAGCCTATTATCGTTCAACTGCAAGGCAAAGGCCGTTTCTCATAGAGAGAAGGCACGACCATTGATCACACGCTTGTTCCGGACGGGTTGGCGATTTCAGACTTATATCCTAACTAATAATTATAAATATGAAAGTGAGATTGTTTGTTCGTTTCGCTTTCTTGCTAAAACAGCTGACCGGATTTGGATGAAATTTGGTACACACATAGACCATAACCTGGGTTAAGCTATAGGCTAATTTTCATCCTAGATTTCAGACGAGGTCGCAGGCAACAGCTAGTTAGATTTAAGTCCTGTTTTCCTTCACCGATGTAAGTAATGTGCACACTAGCTGCATACTCGTACTTATGGAGGGCAAAATAAGAAGCTTTATTGGTGTTACCGTATACAGCCACGGTAAAAGTTTGTCTTTTGTTTTACGATATTATTTTTTGGATAACGCTATCGAAGTAATAATCAAACCTGTCATATAATATTTTTTTCAATAAATCAATCTCTCGTTACACGTGGATCTAAAAGTTGGATTAATATTTTGCTGACACGTTCATTTCAACTTTGCAGACTTTGCTCTACATTACGTACCATACATAGTAGGTAATGTAGAGCAAAGTCTGCAAAGTTCCCTACAACATAGTAAAACATACATAAATTCCCGATGATAACCCTTCTCTTAGCATTGCCATTCAATGTGGCAATGCTGCCAAGTTTAATGGCAATACTGCCACTACTGGGCACGTTTCCGGATGACAGCGATGCGGACGAGTACTTTGACGCCTAAGTGTCCTTTTGTTTTGTACTTATTTGTATAGTAAGTTAGTTAGTCATTTATGAAAATAAGTTGGTATGTTTTCCTAGAGACGATTTTGCGATCGTAAACTCAAAATCTTTAACTTGAACGAAGGCTCATATGGGGTTTGTAACATTGTCCTTAAAACTAAATGTTAAGAAACAACACAACACGGTGACACGTGTAACTGACAACAGTGAATTGCATAAGGACAGTCATTTAACTTAGTACCCACATTGTGTAAATAGTTAGTTGTGTTAAACATTGTAAAAGATATTATGTGTAATAAATAATGTATATACGCTTTAACTTTTTATTACGGTCAAACTGCTCTTTATATTTAACAATACAATCACGAGTTTAGAGGATTCAATTCTCTAGGATAGCAATTAAGTATGACCTTTAAACATAGGTAACTATCACGCAACAGCAGCGGAGCCGAGTGGTAACGGCCGCGACTTACGAGTCGTGGTTCTAACCCAGTCAGGCGCTTTACTTTATGTAAATTATTTCATCACCACTGCTCTCAAAACGATGAAGGAAAACATCATGAGGTAACCGGCATGTCGTATAACCAAAAATTCGAAGACATGTGACAACTGCCAACCAGTACTGGGCCTGCGTGGTGGATTATGGCCCACTCCCTCTCAGTGACAACAGGCCTGTGTCCTAGCAATGGGAACATTTTAGGCTGGTTATGATAATCAAGGAACCGCTCCGCCAAATATCGTATACCTAATCTCTCGCTCTCTGTAGTCAGTCCCTCATGTCTGAGGATCGTGATCATTTTCGGAGTTGCATCTGGAGCGGATGATCCGCCTCCACCGGTTTCTGACCAGCGCTTCCCTTACTACCGTGTAGAATTAAGAGGAAGATGATTCCTTCACCTACCTAATATACTTCATAAAGCATATAATATAATAATATGATTTTACAGTCTTCAAAATGCACCAAACTTTTTCACACTATGATTTCACTATTTTTATCTCACTATAAGCACATCGAAACCGCAGAATTCCCATAACAATTTAACATTGCAAAACAAATGCAACAGTATCCCTTCAATAAAAAATAACAAATCATAACTGCGGACGCAACGCAGGCAGACACCAATTTGGGAATAACGCGTCAATTATATTACCACAGTCTATCAAAATTAGCTGCTTACAGTCTGTCAACGCGAGGTTTTTCGCAGAGCCAACATGCGGGTGGTGGGGGGTGAGCAGCCGTGAGGCACACACTATAGTTGTTAAAACATTATTGTACAGACGACAGCACATCAAGCTACTACAATCTGTCAAATTTCTTTAATAGATTAAATTTTCAACGTTATCGCTAAAGCATTTAGGGTTCAAGGTTGATTGGGAAAATTTGACAGTTTTGGGTAGCTTGTCCTGCTGGCGTCTGTACTTTTCACTTGTTATTTGTAGGTACATATTTTGTTTTTCGGGTTCTGTATCCAAGTAAACGTTATTCTTTCAAAGCTTATTATGTCCCCGGCTCAAACTGACAATGCCTATTGCAGTTTGGGGACATAATTTGGATACTACTACATAATATTATTATTACGTTACTTTTACTGCTAGCCTGCATCATCCCACTGCTGGAAAAAGGCCTCTCCCCATGACTTCGAGCTCTTTCGATCCGGGTGACCACTGGTCGTCTTTTTTATTATTTCGTAAAAAAAATTAAAGTTTGGGAGGTTTGCTTTTTAATTGCATTATTGAATGAAAGAATTTAGATTAACTTCGGCACCTATCTAGACTAGATACATTATAGGATACCTTATTTATAATAGCTCTAGTCTAGATGATAACGGAAGACGTAGCATTGGAAGGATTCCCACAAGGTGTACACATGGTGATTGCCGCAGGAATCCGCTGGATGCGAGAAGCACAGAACCGGTCGAAGTGGCGGTGCTTAGGGGAGGCCTATTTAGAACTTATATTTGTCTGGGTATTTTGTAATTTAGCTAGGATGCCAATGAACCCGTAGGTCACAGCCAGGACATGTCTCGAAATTTAAAATGGTTTAAAGTTACGGTCGATGAACTACTGGAAGTCGATACACTGTGGGATGCAATTGAATAAATTTAGCAGAAGGGCTCTTGGCATAATAGTTTGCAATGCAGACTGTCTCGACAATATCGAATATTGTCACGGTTGAAGGCATATGGATGGAGGGGTGCGAAGAAATATGGATGTTATTGGAAAGGTAATGATGCAAGGTTGAGACATTGTTTCAATTTTAGAGTGCATGGGTCTTAATAATTTTTTTTTTGTTTGTTGGAGACATGCTAGATATGTATATTTTTGAATAATTAATTTTCAAAATCAAAAGTCATTTATACAAATTAGGATGATACTGTACTTTTCGAACGTCAAAATTACATAAGACAGTACCCCAAAACGCCCATCGCCACTTCCTAGTGCTTTTACTGGGAAGAAGAAGTGGCGCAACAAATTCCCCAGCAACACACCTGTCTTTCAAAAATTATCTAGCTTTTGTCAAATTTACATCCGAGGATTTTGGATGTCAACACTTTCCAGTCAGGCTTCAATATCGCGGTGTTCTTTTAGTGGCAATAACACTCAGTTCACTAAAAGTTACTCACTAAACGTTGACCCTACCGGACATTTTTGCGTCTTTCAATCAGGTTGAACCATTTTGGTTGAACGTGGTCGTGACACATTGCCATTAGGGATTTCCGAGTCCCTTAGTAGTGCATCTTCAGGCCTTGCGTTGTATTGAAAATGTCTGTATGCAAAAGGCTAGCCATGACCAACGTATGAAATTCACTTAGGAATTTTTGAAACGAAGTTCTTTAACGCGGCTTGCGGTAGGAGTAAACTGGTACAAATCGTCACAGAACGTAAAAGCATTATGCTCAGTCCATGTGACTTTCTCTCTATATAATAGAAAGAGACGACAAGGACGAAGACTGAGAGAGAGATGGTTTTCATGGTTTTCGAGGGTGCCAGCTAAAACCGATAGTGGTCAAAATGAAAATCGAAGACGGCGGCGAAACTTTTGAATTCTTCGTTACGGTTGTCGTTTTCATGGTTTTAGAAGGTGCTAGTGCCGAGGAGGTTAAAAAAAAAATCTTAGATGGCGACAATTTTATGAGAGCTTCTAAAAACCTACTTTCTAAACCTTCTCCTATACTAGATTGTTCTGTATTAAAAACATGTATTAAATTCACACTTTTACCCCTCTATCCCTTTCTATTATATACGAGTGTGTAGGCGTGCGAGTATCTCGTACCTTAACTTCGCTTCTGACGAAGGTACCACGACCGCACATGTTTTTACTGCACCAATTTAGCAGCTGTACTTCGTTTGTCAATAAACATTTCAAATGGCTCCATTTCCTTTTCTCCGTTGCAAAGCCTCGATTCTCCGGTCAAAAGGAACAAAATATTTCAAGTTTAAGCCAAAATATGAACTTTAAAACCTCCTCTACCCGTCCCGTCGTAAAACTTGAGAAAGTTGCTTTATAAACTTGTTGATAGATGAGAGTTAGCCACCACTTTTGCTTCCTTTCGACTGGATCTCTTTGAGTTTAACTTGATGTTTGCTAAACATTTTGCGGTGTTTTGAATGATTTATTGGGTTATTGACAATACCGTTTGAAAAGAGTTCTTAATTCTTGGATAAAGTACATTCTTAAAGCAAAAATATAATATTATGATAATTAACGCCTTAGAAATATTATGGGAATACTATTTTGATTTCAATGAAATTCTAAGTGCATATATCATCAGCTCCGGATAAGCTGTTGTAATGATATGGCTGATATTATATCGTATTACCCAAGAACTGGGTGAAGGTCAGATAGGCAATCGATTCATGTAAAATACTGAAAACAAACTCAGAGGTCACAGTCACTATTAAAGTCCAGACATAATCTTGGTCAGATCATGTGAAGACCATGTACATAGGTGTGTGAAATGGTCTTTTGAGGAAAGAATCACAAAGATTGAGTGGACCTGACAGTCAGTGCACTCATTTTTCAGTAATCGTGCGACTGAACTCAGAACTTAAGGAGCTCAACGATTCGACGAACGATATCAAAGAAAGGATATTTGGGTAGGCCGCAGAAATTACTCAAACTGCCAGATCATGGTGCATATTCTATTCCATTTTTGGAATAAGGTATTTTCTAGACAGTGCCTTTAAGGAGAATAGTGATAACGGCCGCGATTTACGAGTAACTTTGTGTAAATGATTTCATCACCATTGCTCTCAAAATGGCTAAGGAAAACATCGTGAGGAAACGTGTTCTTGAACCAAAAAAGACATGTGACATCTACCAACCCGCACTGGGCCCGCGTATTAGATTCATTTGCCATTCATTGGCCCATTCCCTCTCACCGAGGGGAGGTTTGTGTCTGAACAGTGGAAACATTATAGGTTGATTATGCCTATCAGGAGACTATTATTATTATTATTATTTGTTTAATTCAGACACAGTGATCCATATTCATGTTAGTATAATTAAAAATTATGTCAGTAATCAAAGATCAATACATGCCAAAATAATACTATTACAACTAAAACTAAAATGAAATAACCAGAATACATAAAATCAAATTGTAAAATAAATTAATTAGCCAAAATCGCAATCATCTTTAAATTCATTAAAATCATCATGTGACAAGCTTTATTTTAAGGGTGTGTATTCATGTTTTAAAGCTCAACACCGAAGATCTCCTTTTAGTTTCATTGTATGAATAGCCCTCGCACATATTTTATATATATTTTTATTCCACATACGACAAAAAGGTTTCATCTGTCCACGTTTAATCCATTAGTAATGGATGGCGAACCAAAGGCACGTACGGTATAGGTGACAAAAAAAGACTATTTTATTTAGGCTCATATAGAATACTGGACTATTTTACGATTTTCCATACGATGAAAACAAACAAACACAGCTATGGTTTCCTAGAAGAAACTGAAACTTTATGAAACAAACGCTCGGGTCATGGGGCCCGAGTGCGCATCCTGGCCGGCTGGTCGACACTTAACGTGACCAGAGGGCTGGGTCGTTCTTTGGCCAAAGAATTAGCATTGCCATTCAACGTGGCAATGCTGCCAGTCTTCTGGGCACGTTTCCGGATGACAGCGATGTGGACGAGTACTTCGACGCCTAAGTATCCATTGTTTTTGTATTTATTTGTAGGTGTAGTAAGTTAGTTAGTCATTATTTTATGAAAGTAAGTTGGCTTGTTTTCTGACTTTTTTGCCACCGTAAAGTCAAAACCTTTAATTCGAGTGAAGACTCATACGGGGTTTGTAACATTGTCCTTAAAACTATAAATATTATATTTTATTTATATTGCGCAATATGCTTGCATCAATTGTAACCAAACAATCCATTATTTTCACACAATAACATGTTTTTTGCGTGTGCAATTGAAATATGTAAACGGTCAAAAACATTGCGCAATTCGTGATATTGTGCAATAAAATTGTTCATTTTGCCTTAGGCGGCCCCTAAAATAGGTTTAAAAATAAAAATAAAATAAGTTTGCACAATATTTATATTGCGCAATATGATTGAATCAGCCCTTGCACGAGTAACACAACTACGTGATCCATATTTTCACGCAATAACATTGACGGCGGTCAAAAAATTGTACAATTCGTGATATTGTGCAATATTATTGATCATTTAGGGACCGCCTGAACAATACACATAGTAAAATTAAAATATTTAAAAAATATAATTATAATTACCATCTGAATATTCATATTTAGTTACAATAATTACACTGATCAATGCCGAAGGCGTGTATGAAATATAATCAAATAATTATTCAAAACATGATTTAAAACTGGCGGCCGTAAAATTATTACCAAGTGAACATCGATGGATCAACTGCATTATTTCAACTTAATCGAATCATTCACGAATGAAATTCTGAATTCAGTTTACATTAATTCCATGATTAAAATATCAATGGAATGATAAATGAGACTTTTACGTTTGATATTATTTAACACGAAAATAATCAGTAAATTATTTTTATAAGTTTGGTCGATTGATGTCGGGACGTTTTATATATGCTAGTTGCGCGGTAAACTCTGCTTGCGCGATGCAGGATTTTGCGTGACGTCAGTACGTTCGACGCGTAATTTGCATGTGGCACTATAGAGGCATCTATAGCGCCACAGCCTATTAATTTTTATTTTATTTAAAAAGTACACCAACAGCTTCTGTTTAATAAAAAAATCTTAAGGACTTTCAGAAACAATAGCCTCGGACTTACACAGTTGTAAGTTGTAAAACTACTGTTACTAATTTGTTGTTTTACTTGGCTTGTTCTGGTTTGTTTGATAGCTAGTTTTTGGTGTTTATCGTTACGCGCTACTGAAAGAAATCTTGTAAAATCTTAGCGATAGAAAGAAATAAAGAAAAATTGGTTTAGGTTTTTGTCAAAAGATAATAACTCGAATAATAAATTAAATAGGTAGGTCTATTTAATCGTATATATCGTATACCGCTAGATGCGGGAAGTACAGAACCGGTCTAAGTGGAGGGGCTTGGGTTGGCCTATATCTAGCAATGATGATGATATATAATCAGCAGAGGCAGAACAGAAATAGTTGTCAGCTGCACTTCGTGACAAAGCTTCCATTCAGCATGATTCAGTGCTATGATCTGTGGGTCCCACAGAAAATCAGCCTGTGCTGTGGCACAAGCTGATTTCAGTGGTCACTCAATACTATAAATATAGATCTTTGTCATGGATAACCTATGAATTGCAAATTGCTCTTTGTCAAATTTATCAATTTGGATTACAAATTAAAATTGAAATATCAAAGGCTGTAAAGGCCAGTAAGTAAATAATTCTCGTATATTGACAGCATTTTTATGTCTTAATATTATTTTAGATTGTCAACTTATCCAGTCCACGGGCATGCATTAAAATTATTAAGCTGCGACGTTACAATATTCTGAAAGTTTTGAAAGATTTGCTTGAATTTTCCTCACTCCCTTAGTTATTTTATTTATCCGATTTGTCAGGTAATCTCCTTTTAAATTGTCAGGTTTGAAATTAAAAAAATAATTCTAGGTAGCTTACATAGTGTTTTGTTTTTCTTAAACATTATCTTTAAAACGGTAGGCCTCTGTTTTGTTAGGTACCTGTTTAATCCTAACAACTGTATTATTATTAACTTCTAATACTTATTTAGGACCATGAGTTACGTGGCTACCAACTTTTGTAGTGTAAAAGATAAACCTTTATCAAACGTTTGCCCCATCATTTTGAGAGGACAAAGTATTTGCGGCTAAGAAACTCCAAATTCATTCACGTATGACCCTTATTTCAATACGATAGAGTCTATATTCAAGGGTCAAATAGTTTTATGACCATATCGATAAGTTTGTATGACGTAGTTGTGGATGGCCGTCGAAATTGGGGTTCGATTTTCAACGCGCTAAATATTGGTAACTCGAATTATTTTTCAATCAAGCGAGCGTGTGATGCAAGTTTATAATTCTTCCATATTCTTGTATAATGACAATGTGATAGAGGAAGGCTATTGAAATTGGATATTGTAATACAAAGACAATAAAAAGTTATATGGAATAAAAAATAATATAAAAGAGTTGTATAGATTTGGCGAAAAGCCGAAACTCGGCACAGAAAGCGTAGAAAAACGCCCGACAAGATGAGTTGACGATTTAACTTAGCTTTTTGGGAAGACTGGGACAAGATAAACTTAAAGTAGAGAAACATGACGTAATAAGGAGGAGGCCTTCGCCCAGCTGTGGATAGAAAAGTAACAGTAATTGATGATTATGGGTTTTCGTAGATAACCTAAAGAATGACGACCAAAATAATGCCACTAATGTCGCAATCAAAGTGCTTGTATAAAGAGCTCAAACAATACAAAGTAGTTAAATCAAAGAACAGTCAACACGAGACGAAGAAGAAGGGAAAACAACTGCTGCAGAATTGCTAGGCGCGAGCTAAGCAAAAAACAATCAGGTTATCAAAACACAGAGCGTCAACTCATATAACCGCCAAATACCGAATTGTTATTACAATAATAATATAATGCCAGAAGAGATATAAACAAAAATATCAAGTAACAAAAACAAAGCATGTGGTTCATATAATATTACTCGTTTCTATTTCAATACTGAGATACACTGCGAATGAGAGAAAGAAGGTTGTATTAAGGAAAATGCAGCTATGTGTGGGGCCGAGTATATTATACACATACATAATGTATTAATGAGTCTTCTAATTATTACTATGGCCTTCTCGAGAAGAAAACATTTTGATTTCGTTTTGAGGGTATGTGTTTGTGTGTCCTTGCCTGTCTTTTTCCGTTGCTATGCTATTTGAAGGTATGGAAGTATTTATTTCTTTCATCAAAGATGAAAATCCAGATTTATACGTCGAGGTGAATTAGTATTTATATGTTTGTATGAGTGATATAATTGTTTCTTCAATTATTTGGCATGGCTCGGTTTTTTACTTTACGATGAATGCTTGTGATGAAATCATGTTATATGATCTTTTCTCCAGCATCTTCTTCTTTTTTTTTCGTTATTTTAGCCAAAAAACGACACTGCTAATCATAGCCTCCTCCCCAAGTATCCCCACATCGACCTGCTCTATGTTTCTCGCATATAATGGATTCCTGCGGCCTTCACAGGGTCATCTACCTTCTGGGAGGTCTCGGAACGCTACGCCTTCCAGTACGCGGCCGCAACTCCAGAAGTTTCCGGCCTCATCGGTCATCTGTTTTGCGACCAATGTGCCCTGCCCACTGCCTATTAAGTTAGACCATTCTTTGGGCTATTTCGGTTACCTTGGTTCTCCTGCGGATTTATTCATTTCTGATTCAATCATGTAGGAAAACTTCAAGAATAGCCCTCTCTATTATACTCTTTTCAAATAAAAAACATACCTGCAATAAAATCAATTACGTAGGCTTAACGATATAACTTTTAAACATAACACTGTTTTAGAGATATGAGGAACAGGGTGTAAAGTTCACTCATCCTCCATAGAAAAGTGAGGATCCTCCAACCAGATGGGTGTTGCGTCTGGCGGGCAATTGCCCCACGATTGATGTCGGGAAGTTTGTATGTATTCTAATTGCGCGGTAAACTCTGCTTGCGAGATGCAGGATTTGCGTGACGTCAGTATGACGCGTTGTTCGCATGTGGCATAGTAGATACCGCTTCACTGTCATAGCATTCTAAGGGCTATGCTATGTAATGTTTAACCCACGTACGTTTATGTAGTATATCGTTCTATCTGGCGTTACCGTTTTCATATAGAAAAGCGATGCCTATGTACATATAAGGATAATTTTACTTCCTCAACAGCGGGCAGCGGCATAATGCGTACACCCTGCATATAACAATTTTCCTTAACCCACCGACCTAATCTTGAATCAGTATACTTTGTTAAACAAATAAACACTCCACAATAAAATTGATGACGTGCAAAATTAGGAAATAAAAACTTATCCATAATACTAAAGTGGCTAAAGTATGGTTTATAACAAAGGCAGGTGCATCTGAAATCGCCGTTTTACGGCAGCGTATAATGCGAGCCGTCAATTTCTCTTTATGGTCTCGTCTCGCATCGCCGACGAGGGTGACTAGCGGAGCAGTTCGGGGGTTGAGTTGTTTTGACAGCGGCTTTCGCACTTCAAGCAAAACGTGATGAAAATTAGACTGTACAACCGTCTCTTCCTGTCTTGTACCAATCTTGACCAGTTCAGTTCTTGCCGACAATTTGTGCCATCGTATATATTAATCTCTCTACTCGTCATAGAAAGAAAGTAAATAAAGGAAAATAGGTTTTTGGTTGGTTGGTGTTGTTTTTAACTGCGTTTTGTGTCGGGTATGTATGTAGATCAAGAAAGAAAAACGAAAGAAATAAAAAACATTTATTTAGCACAGACTAAAAGACACACAATACACCAGATACATACATCAGATAGCAACTAATAAAAAAACAAATAGAAAGTATAAAGACCTATATAAGAAATTAGCAGGTAAGTGTGCCTCACGGCTGCACCAAAAAGGGCCAGATCCATTGATCCCAGATCAATTGGTAACTTGTCAAGTTATATTCATTGTTTGTCTTTTTGTTGTGTATTCTTAGGTTGATCTGTTAGCTATTTTTAGCATAAGTTGACCAACTTTTACTACTGCTTTATTAAACTCCTGCTTATAATTTGTTTCTAGTGACCCTGCCACTGTTGGGTAATAGCTTCCTCTTTCTTCCTCCAAACCTTTATATTTAGGGCAGTAAAGAGTTATCCACCTTCTTTCCATATCTGATCTGTGAATAAGACTTCAAGATCACCTCTAACAAAAGCACCCCAAATTTTAAAACAGCGTACATTATTATCCAACAGCCTTGTATAGGGGCACATTTCTGAGGCTTTTTAACGTAATAACATGAGCATAAAAGGTCGGCGAGTAGAATCAGCTAAGTTTATGGTTTTTGTGACATTCCATAAAGTTTTGACCTTCGCAGCATTTCCCTTTACAATAGAAATGTCAATGGTACCTAATGAATTACTGTGCCTGGCCGTAAATATTACGCATCGAGGTTCAAAAAGAGACTGATATATATGAAAGATGGAGACGGCGATCTAAAAAGCCGTTTTTTTCCTAGTTCGAGTAATTTGTCGATTGCGTGATGTAGGTAAGTGTTAATTTGTTGAATTTTATATTATTGATAAGCTGCTGTGTCGCCCAATGGTAGGCAATGATGTGCTCGACGATACAGCACGCTTGCCTAGAGTAACCTATTCACTCTCTTCTCTATTCAGCTTTAAGATCCTCAGATTATAGCTATCAGGGCATACAGGTATGAACTCCGGCAGGTAATTCCACTCCTTTTGCATAATCAGCTTATAACATTCGGACACACGCCTCCTCTCTGTGAGAGGGAGTGGGCCGTAATCCATCAGCCCAGAGGCGCAGCGGCGGGCCCAGTGCGGATTGGTAGATGCCAATATCTTCGAATTTCTGGTTCTAGGACATGCCGGTTTCCTCACGATGTTATCCTTCACCGTTTTGAGTCCACTCCTTAGCTGCAGACAATAAAAATCTTTTGCAGGTCTTCTTCTTCGTGTCGCTGGCGCGACTTTTCTCAGTTCTTGTAGGGTCAAAACTTTGCCGCGTCCACGGCATCGTTGGTGGCAGCGCGGAGTCATTTTGACTACAAGTTTTGCAACTCAGAGGGCAGGATAGGAAGTGGAGCATAGTTTGCGACATACTAAAATCCAAAAACTGTTGCCGTTCCGTCGAGGTAGCCTCACTATATCAGGTTGGAGTGACATCTTCCCGCTTGTATTCGAAGACGGTGTGCCTTCGTATTTCATGTGTTATTTGTGCAAATATCATCATCGTCATCCCTACCCTTATCCTAATTTAGGGTTCGTACCAGCATTTTTTTCTTCTTTCTAAGACATCACTCCAGTTATGAAATAATGGATGGATATGGAACAATGGATGGATGATATGTCATCTTTCACTTAATCCATAAATTGTTCCACAGAGTTCGTTCATTTTATGATTCATAAATCATAAAATTAACGAACTACGAAGATATACGAACATATGAAGTTCCATAAAGTTGTGACCTTCGCAGATTTTCACGTAACCATAGAAATGTCAATGGTAATGAATTGCGTTGGGATCGCTTCGGAGGGCGGTTGGAGTAATTTATTGAATGCTTGTAAGTATAAACACTGTTTGTTTGAATTATTTTGGTGGCAGGAGTTTTTGTGTGATTATGTGGAATTATCTGATCCTTTTTAGGATAAAAATGATAACAACTATATTACCGTCGGTGGTGAATGAATGCTCGAATCTTCTACTTGTTACTTTGTTTACTTTAGTAAAAACACTATAGAATAGAATACTCTTCATTATGTACAGACGCCAGTACATCAAGCTACTACAATCTGTCAAATTTCTTTAATAGATTTTCAACTTTATTGCTGAAGTTAAGGTTCAACTTGATTATTGATTGGGAAAATTTGACAGTTTCGGTTAGCTTGACCTGCTGGCGTTTGTACACCAAATAAATTACAGAACATTTCTATACTACTAGTGCAGTACTATCTTAAATAGCTTTTTCTTGTCATTCCATGTCAATCTTTTGTAAAGTTTTTTGGTATAGGGCCCTGGTAAAAATTCATAACGCGATTCTTTTTATCCAGGTTTTAGTAATTCTTATATATATAACAAATAACATAACATACTATAATATCACGCCTGAATTTTCTGAAGGGTTAGGCAGACGTATACCCTGAGTACACCCGCTGCTACTAAGCAAATCGCATTTTGCCCGACCTAGAGAGCGAACGCAGGACCTCATGCTTAGCAGTATCGCTTGTGACCACTAGGCCAACGAAGCAACCAATCTCACAAAAACCTTTTTTTTTTTTGTTTTAAAACGTTGCCAAACACTAGGAATTACTCCTGTAAACTCACATCTACAAACAGCCAGACCCAGAACAGCTACCTGTAGGCAATACAAATATTTGTTCCGTGCGGGAATCAAACCCGCGACACGCAGCGCAGCAGTCGATCGCTCAGCCACTATGCCAATCGTGTCGCCAAACCTAATATAATTCTCCAGTACGCTCCTCTTACCGATCAACTACGCAGTCATACAAATTAGTCTTACAATAAAACCATCCAATATAGATCTAAAAATCTGTAACAAGGCTTCAGATGTCCTATTGAACCGAACGTCATTATTATAATCAGATTCGGCCGGATTTCGGGTTTGCGCCGCGCGCCGTACGTATTTAAAGGCCGCACAATGACAGCCATACAAATTGGCCGTGCAAATCAAGCCTATTTTGCCCTGTCGAATAGAGTAATGGAGTGAGGGAAGTCGAATTAGATGGGTTGTGTAGTTATAATATGTATGTTGAACAACTATGATACTCGTACTGTACCCGTTCGTCGAATGTGGATCCACTCGACCCACGATGACTTTTTAATTGTGTCTGTAATTACGGCATTCAACCGGTTAATGGTGCTTATATGAAAAGTTATGTGGGGCTTGTGGCTAAGTAATAAAAGCCGCATGGGTCGATCGATCAGGTTAAGCTACGCTTGCCGCGGTTGGTCCGTGGATGGATGACCATCTTTACATACCAAGACCCCTCCGCGCCTCGTGTCGTTTGTGGATCTTTGAGAGTCGTTACGGGTCGTCAGAAGCCTGAAAGTCTGACAACCAGACTTAACATGGGGTATAGTATTACCTAGTTACTGTGTTGTGGAGGTCAGATAGGTAGTCGCTCCATGTAAAATACTGGTATTCAGCTCCATCCGGTTAGACTGGAAGCCGACCCCAACATAGTTGGGAAAAGGCTAGACAGATGATAATGATACCATGAATTCGCAGAGAGCTGACAGTACCTACTATTGTTGTGACCTACGCTGTGGAACTACTAGTCTTATATGCCTGTTTCGCTTGTCAGCAAACTGACTTCTACTGTTTTTTCCGCCTTCTAATGTTTGTCTCCTAATTATGCCATGAAATATTCATAAAGGTTGCATTTAAGAATCAAATAGGCTATAATCTCCATAGTATCTGTCTCTTAATGAGACATTTATCTCTTGGGTGGATATGGTATTATTTTTTTGGCATTTTATAAAATATTATTCAGTATACAACGCAGCCCACAAATATCTCAAATCAAGATATCCTTTTTCCAATTAGAGAAAATTTAATTATAATTTAATTTGCACGAAAATCTACTCTAACGATCTGTTTAAATATCGTATTTACTCTCTAAAAACATTGGCTCAGAAACAAAATTCATTCCACAATATCCTAACAACCTGTGTTTAGCCAAAACCGCAATTTATAGCCACTTCACAATAAATAATTCAAACAACTAAATATACCAACATTCTGTTTTATACTCAAAAAGCCGAGTTCAGACCAAGCAAGTTTCGCTAGGTACCGCTTGGTCGGTAACCGTGTACTGACAAAGTGACAATGTCAAGGCTACTTGGCCGAAAAATTCGCGGCAGCATACTACACGGTTTATTCGAGTAGAAAACGTTTTGATCTCGAAGTAACTGCTGCAAAAGCTTGAACTGCCTTAGCCACAAAAGATAACTCATGACACGAATTTCCTTCAAAATCCTTCGGTTTGTGATTGAAAGTGTGTTAGACAATTGCAGTGCAGTTCAATCTTGTCAGGCTTGGCGGGCTAGCAGCTATAGCATTTAATTTCTCGAGCCTTTTAAAACTAGAAAACAAAACTAGATTGCTTTGAAACAACCAGAAAGGTAAATTAAGTTAGCAGGGGGCAAATTAGAAAAGTTTTTGAAACCTAAAAACTTATTAATGTGGATAGACCCACGGGCACAGCTAGTCATATAAAATCTAATTCACAATAATTACCTACAATATTACGGTCAACAATTCCAAATTATACATAATTCAAACTCGTAACAAAGTAATAATACACTTCATTGCCTAGTAACATAATACCATTCAGGCATATATGTAATTGTAAAGCTGTGATCAGACCTAACTCGTGATTAGCAGCTGCTAATTTTGCAATTAATTTTAGCGTTTTATTGAGTTCTATTTAGTTTGTCCGTACATATTCCGTGTTGTGCTAGCTACATGCTTCTGACATAAATTTGCCTCCCTCGAATGCGCGAATAACCTAAACGTAACTAAATTCGAACGATTTTAAAATTGGAAAACGTCTTAAAACTATTTAATTTTGCGGTTAACCCGCCTGCCTTCAAAGAAAGAAAAAAAAGAAGGAAAGAAAAATGCATTGATTGGCATTACACAAAATGAATACAAAGCAAAAGTGAACAGGAATCTTCTGGGCACGCTCGTTCTATTAGATCTATACTTAGACCTTATTCATCGCTTTCGATCGGGCATGATCGTGGTCAAGGGCAAGCCCATTCAGCAATAAAAAAAACTGTGTGAAACATTATTTTTAATCATAATCTAATCATCGGCCTATAAAACATTTATAGGCTGATGATTACGGATTACGGATTACGGTCCACTCCCATCTTATCGAGAGGAGGGCTGCGCCCCGCAGCCCTCCTCTCGATGAGATGGGAGTGGGCCGTAATCTACCACGCAGGCCCAGTGCCTGTTGGATGTCACACGTCTTCGAATTTTTGGTTCAAGGACGTGCCGGTTTCCTTACAATGTGTTCCTTCACTGTTTTGAGAAAAATATTGTAACCAAAATGCTGTAAAGTTGTTGTTTTCGAGGCAATGGTTTGAATTTACTTTACGTTTACGTGTACGTAATGCTATTCTGTAAAATGCAAATTTTACTTCGCATCTCACATTTGTGACTGCCCAGTGCATATACTTTTTCAAAAGCAAAGTTTGTTTTTCTTCAAATTATCACTTGTTCAGGGTTAAACTTTGTCAGAAACGTACAAACGAAATCCCAGTCCACGGCTAGTTCCATAACCTTTAAAATACCGGTATCCAACCTCACCCTTACAAACAAAAACTCTAACATCATTATAGTTTTAGGCAATGGAAGCCCAAAACACACCCGCTCCATCAAGTTTATCGACGCGTGAAGGTGAATTCAACATAATTAGTTTAGACTTGGGTCACAAAACAGATATACAAATAAATACAGAAGGTTGGTTCCATACAACGAGCTAAAACGCAGGCACTCATAGACACGCTTCACGTACAGCGAGTGCAAGCTCGCAACTGGTATTTGTTTGAGAACGGCTTTTTCTTCATGTCACTGGCACGACTGTATTTAACCGGCTTCGAAAAAAGGAGGAGGTTCTCAATTCGACGGTATGTTTTTTTTGTGTTTGTTACGCGATTACTCCGCCTATTGTAGACCGATTTTCAAAATTCTTTTTTTGTTCGAAAGGAGATACTTCTGAAGTGGTCCCATAGAAATTTCATCAAAAACGGTTCAGTAGTTTGGTTTTTAAACCAAAATTACTGGTAAAAATTACAACTTAAAAGTGAAAAGTCGGTGGCAAACAACGAAAATGCGAACCCAACGACACCGACTTCCGAAATTAAAGTTATTTTTCACTTTGTAGTGTCGTTTTTGGAAGTCGGTTGTTTTTTTTTTGCAAAAAAGTTTTTACTTAAATCTTGTTTTTCTTTAAAAGTAGGTCGTTTTTATTTAAAACTTCCACAGCGTTGTCGGTGGCAGAGCACAGGTCACTATGACTGCGTGTTTTGGGACACAGAGGGCAGCATAGGAGTACGTACGCGTCTATGCGTGCGTGTACCTGTTTTCGCTCGTTGTATGGAGCCGGCCTTCTATACTTTCCATTTTGTGCCTGAGTGAAGGGGTGATTAATTTTGTTACTGAACTTATTTATGAATGGGAAAATGTGAATTTTAGTACGTCTCAATGGAATTAAGTATGATAAAATTCAACATTCACTGAACGTAATTGGGTGTTTTATTGGCAAATGAGAGCAGTGTTGTTTTAAAGTTTGTTGGGTGTTCATCATTAATTTATTTAGGTTAACGTGGTTTGTCGACCACACTATGCTAGTGTGGGACGTCTTTCGATTATATGGACCGATGATGGTCTCTAAAGGGCTGGGTTAGTTGACATTTGGGTTTAGGCATTTAGCTTAACTATCGCTGCATATCAGACGAGTGACGTAACCTCACTGCAGTGACGTCAAATTGGCAATCCATCGGCAAATCCTTTGCTGTTGAATGTGTCAATTAGTGGCGTTTTCACTAGAGGCGCCGTGGCACAGTGAACGATTTGACTGATCTAGGGGACAAAACTCGGGAACCTAAATATTATATTATATATTACATTTATTGTATACATAGGAATATTGTAGTAAATAAAAGGCAAAACTAAATGTGTAACATATTTTTTTAAATCTTTTAATAAAATTCTTATATCTACGAGTACATATGTCTCGCTGATATATTTGTTTTCGAGGAAGTTTTCTTAATAATGTTATACAAAGTTGATACGACAGAGGGGCTTTCTTTTAAACTGCCTATTCTAAGTACCATTTTCAAGCTCTGTACCAAAAGTCAATTAAATAGGAGCAGTAGTTTAGTCGCAAATGATTTTTTAACTTTTTGCACCGTTTGAACACGATGTATCTTTCCTAACAGCTGATTATGTCTAAGCATAGGTCACGCACCTTACAACGATAAAGACGTTGCCACTTCGTTACCTAGGTATCTAAGGTCAGTCAAATTTATTTACAAAGGGTGGGTGCGTTTTATTCTGATTTGTAAGCCGTTTAGTTTGTTTGAAAAAAATATTTTCTCATTTTTGGCGCTTTTTGTTTTTATGCCGTATCGAATTAATACTAAACACGTATAGTATACGTAGTGTAATTTAATGCCCCTCTGTCATATCAACTCTGTATAAGGGCCTAAAGATGTTAACAAATGTTTAATTAAATCATAATTAGTTCTGTGTCTTGATGTCTTCAATGTATGCCCCAATCTGGCTATCCTGATTTCTTTATTTTTGGCCTCGGAAGCCTCCTCGGACATTTGTCCTATTGGTATCACCGAATTTTTAATTATATTTGCTCCATGTACCAAAATGTTATGCACTGTTGTATACCATGTATGTTATACCATGCCATGTGTATGTTATACCATGGGTATAAACTTAAATATATCTCCCTGGTCTCCACACAGCAGTCATGTAATTTTTCGGTATCGATTTCATAGCCTGAAGCTATGGCTGAAAAAATTGTACCAAAACGGTGAACAAGGTTTTCATTGAGACCAGTAATCCGCGCTGTTGTGGCATAGTTATAAAAAAATGCTCATGCGGCATTTGCGTCATTGCATGTACACAGGAACAACCTATTTAGTTTACATATTATATGTGTGCGTGAAGTCACGGTTATGCAAACAAACACCAAATAAAACGAGCGAGCTCTGTGTTTAGTAGTGTGCGTATGGCATGATAGTAATCGTTCATTGATGTTACTGAATGAGATATAATATTTCGCATCACATTACTATAGCCGCTTTGATGCTTAGAGTGTTTTGCCAAAAATTATTTGCCAACCTTGGCGCAATGGGTATCGTCTTTGGTCAGTGAAAGAGAAGTCGTAAGTTCAAACCGCGTGTGCAGCAAATGTCTTTTTCTTTTATTATTCATTATTTTGTTTAAACATTACTAAAAAGTTGAATTAATAACGATTCGATCCCATTCATGGATGAGTAATAAAGTTGCAACATTGGAGACAGCCACGGAACTCTCAGGCCATTTTATTTTGACTGTTTAGAAAATAACTACCGGCAATTTAAAAAAAATATTTTCAAGCACCAAAAGCATAAAAGCGCAGCGAAAGTCAGTTCATCTTTACTGTAGTCATATAATAAGTGCTGAACTTTCCTCTTCTTCGTTTTTTTTTTAACTTTCCACAAAACTTTTCTGCGGCATGCCACCACTAGTACTTGGTATTGAAACATTTTCTGATACCGCAAGCATGGCGAAAGTTAAATCTTCGTTGAGTCACTGTTCATAGTCTTTTAAAAACAAGTCTAATCGTCTTTGCTTGCGATCCCATTTCACGCAAATATTCTCGAATTCTTTTTATCATCTCTCTTTATCAGCTCATTTTCACAAAGTTGATTACTTTGGGCGGAATAGAACGCCAAAAATCAAATATTGATTTTCGCTGCATTCTGGCATCTACAAAGAACAAACAAAAAAATATATAATCGCAAAAAATCGCAAAAAACGATTATCATAGCATTAAATTATACAACACAGAGATTTTTAAGACTACTATCACAGCTTGACTACATTTGACTATGTGGTAGATCTCCAAACAAAAAATACATTTTTATTGGTGTATTTTTTCAGCGAGTGTTACCATTCGCAAGCATATAATTTGATTTATTTTAATAACTTAATATATGGATAATTACTTCTATTTGATGACTTCATCACAAAAAAAAAACACTTACAAGCACCCAATACACCAAAGAACATGTATACACGCACACTGAGCGGTCGACCGACTACCGGAATAATATGTAGGTTCAAATAACTTCGCCCATTGTTAAAACCAGTTTTGCGTGACAAGGGATATTTTGCCTTGTGTTATCTATCAGTTAAAAGATATATTCGAAAGTGTAACAAGAATAAAAAAACCTAGTTTTAAACATTCCATTTAAATACCTATTGTCCCCCTAGATTAGACAAATCGTACACTATGCGTCGCGTCGGACTTTAATACCCTGTATTGCAAGTTATTGATATCTATTGCTGACTGTACCCACAGAGGGCTCCGCTTGCGTGGACTTTTATACAAAAAAAAAAAGACAGGAACAATTTATTTCAATGAAACAAGAACATCCATAGTAACGTCATCATAAATGCGAATGTAACTCTGTCTGTTTGTTACCTTTTCATACCATAATGGCTAAATAGATTTCAATGGAACACAGTCAGATCATGACCTGGGTTAGGAGGTAGGATACTTTTTATCCAAGAAATGCGTTCTCATGGAATAATTTCCGACTTTCACACGGGCTAAGCCGCAGGGAAAAACTACTGTAAATATAAACGAGCACACTAAAATACTAGTCAGTGAGATGTGTGACGCAGTCAACATTTGAGGCAAAGAAAAACCAATGTTCTATGATTCAAAAAAGAACATATTATGCGGTCGGGGAACCAGACAGTAAAGAAGTTCCTTGCGCGATACTCGCACGCACACACTCGTATTTAATAGATAGAGACAGATAGAGAGCAAAAGTGTGAATTTAATTCTCGTTTTTAATACAGAACCTGTATAAGTTTTTAGAAGCTCTCATAGAGGTGTCGCCATCTTGAATTTTCATTTTGACCTCGCTATCGGCATTGAAAACCATGAAAACGATACTCAGAAAGAAAAATTTGAGACTCTTCGCTGCCAACATCTTAGATTTTTATTTTGACCTCACTATTGGTTTTAGCACCCTCAAGAACCATGAAAACTATCTGGAGGAAAAGTGGCATAACGCGTTTCATGACGATTTCTACCAGTTTACTCCTAGCGCAAACCGCGTTAAAGAACTTCGTTCGCTCAATGGTCCACTTGAAGGACTAAGTGCGGAACCCAAACCATAACATAGAACATAGAAAGGCACCTATCTGCATCTTGAATAAAATTTGCCTTTCAAACACCACATTAATACGACTCATTATAAAAATGCAGACCTTATCAAGCAGGTTTAATTACTAGGCCCAAATCTAATCCACAAATTACCATAAAACCGCAATTGTTTCCATACAATCGGCCTCACGATCTCCTAAACACACTCATGACGTCGCTACGTAGTCAAAACTAGAATTGTATTTAATTAGGCGAGCGAATGCCGGGTTATTATTATAATTGTACACATAACAGGCTGTTATCACGCTACCTGCTTGCCTTTGATATTGATACACGCTAGGGATTGCGTAAGTAAAGAATTTTTGGATATGGTATAAGGATTTAGTTCGGGTAGGGTATGTACGGGTGAACAAGAATCAAAAGTCAAGTGTACGTACACATCACGATATATATATATATATAGACACTGAAGGAGTATACACAGCAAAAATACAATTGATAAAACACGATCACAAATCCATAATAACAATATGAATGGAAATTACGGAATAAATTAGCACACGTATATCTCAACCATGACAGATCGTTGACAACTACGAGAGCGCTACTAGTGGCTTATTTTTGAACTATGTGGTAGGCGTGGACCCTACGAGGAATTCGGATCAATTTCATAAAGCACGGAGTGAAGTTTTTTGAGTTTTTGTAACTAATACTTAAAATTGTGCGAATGTGAGCGAGCCCACTGTCGTTGAGTCATTTGAAAATAAAATTGAAAGTGGAGACAAACATTTTAATAGAGATGAGGAATATACAGTGGTACAAGATGGCTTAAGGTGTTTAATCACATTGTGTTTAATTCACACAGCGAACGGATGCGAACGGCACAAGAGCTATACCCAAAAAACACATAAGAGGAAGACAATGCAAGAATGTAGAATTCTAGGGCTTGTGACTTCTTGAATTAGCCACATCTACAAGCTCAAATTAATTAGTTAACGAAAATCCGCAGACGTAGATAATCTAAACACGACGAAACAAAAAATTATATATCGATAATATTATTTTTGGAGTCAACGACCGTGTTTAGTCTAGTTAATAAATTTTTTAGCTCTCCCGAACACTATCAATCCATGGAAAACCACCAACAAATAACGATGAAATTAATAAACAACGAATCCACAACTAATAGGTACAAATATTCTAATAATCCATGGAAAATCACCAACAAAATATAAGGATGAAATTAACAAATAACGATGAAATTAACAAATAACAAATCCACAACTAATAGGTACAAATATTCTAATAAACAACTCTGCAGCCAAATTAGCAAACAAGAATTTCCATTTGAACTGAAAGTCCTTCATATAACTTCAGTAAATAATTATTTTAAAATTTTATGTAACCACTGACAGAGTATATAACCATAACAACTGACAGAGTTAAGCATTTTAACGGAACAAGTCTTCCAGCTAACATTAATAACGGGTTCGTTCAAATTCTCCAATAACAAGTTAATCCAATATAAACCGGTCGGCAAATAAAATTATCTGCTTCCGAAATTCATGAATCTATTAAAAACAGATTCCATCGTAATATGTACGGAAAATCACGAACAAGATGTAAATTCTCGACATTTTCAAAACATACTTTTGGTAGTAGTGCTTCTATGTGAAGGAGTCCTTCGTGGAACTACCACAACGGTAACTATTTCTACCGCCAAGCTGAGTTACCGTGTTTGGGCTTACAGAGTTTTGAATGCCGGTTTAAAACTAGGTAGTACATGCGACATTTTGAGCTTTGTATCTGGGATAACAACGCTTCAGCAACGGCTCTAGATTTCCATAGATGACCACTTGCAATCAGATAGGCCGTGGGCTTCACTGTCATCCGATAGTATATTATTAAACTTTCATTATTCTTTGTTTTCTTTCTTTTATTTTTCTTTTTCTTCTTTATCTTTTCTTTCTTATCTTTTGTATGCACTTGTTGACATATCAAACTATTTTTTATTTATTTCTATTTCGACCAAGTCTTAAAGAAACACGGTGCCTATAACTGTTGGAAAGACATTGTGTCCACAGTGTACCTAATTCGTCCTTTTTGTCCAAATCCTTCGGGACAATCGGTACATTGAATAGAAATGTGAAGATTAGCCCTGGAAACAAATTTTGGTTCTGTAATTAAGGTATTCTGTTATTTAGTGTCCAATATGTTTAATGTTAAGCTAATTGAATTAAAAGGCGAGGTTCGGGTTTAGTGGTTTTGGGACTAAGTTTATTGAAAAAAAGAAAATTACAAAAATGTGGAGTAATTTTTTGCAACCGCCAAAAAAATCATGATAATATAAATGAAATATCTCCCTGGGAGATTTACTCTTATCACAAGATTTTTTCCGGTGTTGCAATAAAAAATGTGGAGCACTTGCTTCTCATACTTGCACTCTGCCGACATAGACATCTGCAATACTATACTGCGAGACATCAAATTTGCGTTGTGATCCTTGAGAATTTTTTCGTGTGACTGCACTCCACCGTAATAGGAGTAAGTAGTACCAATAATCCTAAAAACTAAAATAAATTTAATCTAAATGAAAACGAAAATCGAAGGTCAACGTAATTGAAAAGCTTTCCCCACAACAATAAAATCACGCTATTAACGGAATTCACAAAATTCGAATCTCAAAAACGCACCCGAAAGTCTCTGCAAGCCGAACTATCTCCCCAAAAATCCATCAGTTGATTAGTAGATTCCCGGAATCCTTTCCAGAATTCAGAAAATTCCTATTGAACAACAATTGTTCGAAACTAAATGCCGTATTCATTCTCTTTGCACTTCCACTTCCCTTCCCAGGGTTGGGCCTCCCTCCGAATAGAAATGTGTTAATTATTTACAAATAGCGCTATTCTGTGATTCGTCGGCGGGTATTGTTCGTCCACTATTGTTGGCTTGTTTTATACTTTCGATATGATGAGCATTTCAACTTCATTTCCTTCAGAGATTGACTGGATTTTCGAATGATTTAATAAAATTAAAGGCGTTACTTGGATTGGTGCTTAGCGTGATTTATTTAGTTGATGTTTGGTAGAGTGGATTAAAATGAAGGGGAGTTTTGTGTCCTTAATCATTGAAATCCATTTGAGGATTGAATGTACAAGGGTATTCTATTAATATAATAATCAGAGGGGTCGTTTTGGGGCTTGATTTGATTACATGTTCGCTATACGGAAAAAAAATATAGCCAGTGAGCAAACTATAACCAAGAATTCAGCATATAATTCTAGAATGCCTGGCATAGACATTTTTCGTCGGTTATAAAAAAATCAGCTATTTCATAGAAAAGTGCAATTCCTTCGCGGTAAAAAATGTACGGTCCTGCAATTTTTTTTTATAACTGGCGATTAATTTCTACGCTCTATTCAGCATAATTATGATTCTAGACTGTCTAAAATCATCTGCTAAATTCATGGTTAAACGCACTGATTTTTTTTTCCTTTATTAGCACTATAAGATCTTCTCTTTGTGTAATCTTTTCCAGTATCCACTAGAGTAGACCGCCATAATACGTTTATGCTAGGCTTATAATCCTTTAGTAGACAGTAGCCAAAATCTTTCATTTAATAATGATTTACTACAGTCGTAACAAAAAATACCTTATAAAAACTCAATTTACATAAAAGCTTCATCGACTTGCAAATACAATCTCATTTAGTAAATTGTAGCCCATTTTCATGATATTCGTTTGATTCACAAAATATTTTTCAAGTTGACTCCCACAATTCCTCCGGGAATGTAATGCACAGGTAAACATTTTACGAGCCATTTCAAAGTTGACAGGTGTCGTAAAATGCATTCAAAATTGAGGATTGCAAGTTTGACGATAAAAAAGTTTCAGCTGAAGCGAATACCGAATTACTTAATGATGGGAACATGAATGGTAAAGTGTATATAAAAGTTAAGTAAAGAGATGATTAGGTTGGTGGTTTATTGCTGGAATGTAGAGTTACGATAAGTTAAAATTTGCCTTCAAGAGAATATGTGTCTCTCTGTATATATTCTCTTGAAGGTGAATTTTTACATCCAGCTTCCAAAGTTCGTACGATATTAAAATGTTCCTTAACCATATTGTTAGGAGAGAGTTCTGGTTTGCCAGTGCCACCGCTCGATCGTGATTTCTTATCTTTAAGTTAAAAAGACACCACATCACGTTTCTCTAGAATATATTCTATTGTTTTTTTTTTGTGATTCGTGTTCGACTTGCTATCAGAAACCACATTTTCGTCGACAGTTTGAGGTGCTTGAGGCTAACGCGGTCAAGATATTATATAATGGTTGTAAAATTGTTATTATTCTAGAAGATATATATTTTTCACTATACACTACTATATCTTCTATAACACTACTATTCCATGTTAGTTTTAAGAGATTATTGTCAACTTAACTATTGTCCTCTATGTTAATTAATGTAATTGGTGTTGTACCGTTTTAATTAACTATAAATAAATAAATTTTCAGTTTCTTTGTTTTTTTCACATCATTATTTAATTTTATGTCTTTTTCTAAACAAGACATAAAATGAAACATGAAACATGTTTTTCTCTTTCGATCTTCCCCCTATCAGTAATTTAAGACTAAGACTTTAAAACTTTACTTACTACACGTAGACTAAACCTAACCTGATCACCACCACCACCACCACCACTACCCAACCAAACCATAACCTAACCTTCCACCAATACAATTACCAATATTTAACGTTTAACCTTCCCAACTCCATAATTACGCACAAAATATTTCAATAATAATATATTTAGTTTTCTTTTCTTTATTATTCAAGTTACATAATTATCTTTTTATATGTACGTATTTCTGTGACAAATAAATCTATTTTTCTTTCTTGTTCGTCAATGTCATATCGTTCGACAGCGTAGACATTTTTTAATATTTGCAATAGAAATAATTCCATAGTTCATAATGTGGGTCATATCTTTACATCATGAATATTATATGGTGTAATGTACACTTAGGAGGCGTTAGGTGCTATTTTAAATCAGATACGGGTCATTAATGTTCTTTGGTGGCAGTAAAAATTATACGTCCATGACAACTTTTTATGGCTTTCTTTTTAAATTATGTGGGTGTTTAATACGTTATATTTCCAGCACCATTACTGTGCATTTTAGTGGCGGGTTAATGCAACAATTTTCTGTGATACATTAATTTGCCATGTGGATTTGATTAGGTACTCATACAAAGTATGGTAGGTGAACGTAGCGCAATATTTCAAAGGAATTAAATATTCATGACTTTTACCATGGGACTAGCACTGAAATATGACACAAATAATCAATTTTTCTATACAAAAATGAAATACTACATTTTTTTTCACATTTCATAGTTTGTCGAACGGTGAAGGAAAACATCGTCCTAGAACTTAAAAATCGAAGACATGTGCACTCAGTGACACATATACCAACCCACACTGGACCTGTGTGGCGAATTACGACCCATTCCCTCTCAGCGAGAGGAGGCCTGTGTCCCAGCAGTGGGAACATTATAGGCTGATTTTGCTATGTTATACCTATACTTAGCTAAAGTGGTTCATGTTCATAGGTTTGCACTCCCTCTCCTTCCCTCCTAAAAGTCTCCTCCTCTCCCTTAAAGAGTGTCTTTTCTTTTACCTGCAATACAACAAGTACAATACAATACCTGCTATAACACTCTTAATTCAACATATGAGCAGTTTCTATCTATCATTATAAACTTGTTAAATACCGAACACTAAGGAAGGTATTCAGTACCTACTTCAATTTTGACCTTATATGTTTATAAGTAGGGTTGAAGGTCTGAATGAAACAACCAAACTGTACACTGTTCTATAGCTGATTATAACTAAAATTCAAAATCAGGACAGGTTTGCAAAATTCGGATGCAGTGTGTTGTCATGTAACAAGCAGTTGGAAATGTGGACTATGTATTATCAACACAATATTACGATGTGTAATGGATACTACAAAGGCAAAATCAGATATCACACATGATCATGATCATGAGGATTGTTACAGCAATATCGGATTTCAAAAGTCAGTAATTGTCAGAACCAGTTATATTATATTCAAAAGCAGTGGTGGCCCAGTTGTATCGGCCTCGACTAACGACTTAAAGTCGTGAGTTCGAACCCAGGCATTCACTTTTATTTTATTTATTCGGAAGAACAAACAATTACACATTCGATTTTACAAGGAAATAGAAAATAAGGAGTTATACAAATGTATAACCAATAACGTTCTCCACAGATACACAAAAAGACAATTTTGATAAAGTTAAAGTCGGACGGAATACATAAGTACATGAAATAAGATACCACATGTTACAAAGGATCACTAAAGATTCAATATTATTCACATATTTTTTTGAGGTGTCAAGCAATATGTTTTTAAATTTTCCAACAGATAAAGCAAATAGAAAAACTTAAAGAAATTGCATGTAAGGCAACGTAGAGGAGCCCGCAAGGAGGAATGACGGCGAAAACCGGTCGTGCGTGCACTTTTCGTCCCTGAATGGTTCTAGGGACAACATAGCATAAATTGTTAGTAATATCCACACAATCATACGAGTTGTTACACATATCATATAGAAACATAGTTTCAAGAAAAGTTCGTAAAGACTTCAGAGAGGGCAAGTTGTATTTTTTCAGTAAGTCGCTATAAACGCACGCTATCAATGCTAGTTTACATTCTAAGATTGGTAACACGTGTGGCTTACGGTGAAGGGAAAATATATTAATGGTTTGTAATACCCAACATGAAGTGGCCAAGCCAGATGGTCAGTACTCATTTCCTGTCTTATGTGATTGCACAAATTATTACCCAGACCATTGGGACCATTTTAATAAAATAGTCCCAGACTTTATAATATTATTATCTAGGTATGTCATGTGAGAGCGATGGCGGCTGCGGTTTACGAGTTGTAGTACCAAGGCAGGCGCTTACTTTGCGTAAATAATTTCAACACCACTGCTCTCGAAACGGTAAAGGAAAACGTCGTGAGGAAACCGACATGTCCTAGAACAAAAAATCGAAGACATATGACATCCACCAACCCCCACTAACCGCGTGATGGATTATGGTCCACTCCCTCTTACAGAGAGCCTGTGTCCCAGCAGTGGTAACATCATAGGCTGATTATGCAGTAACAAAATTACAATGCCTCTAAAGCCTGCTTTCTTCTGCTTCGTGTCGATGTCACGACTGAATTTTACAATTATAAAGACAAATCGTACTAGAGTACGGAAAAAATGTCAAAATTCAAAATAAATTCTTAAAATTGACGTTTGAGAGTTCTAACTCTCAAACGTCAATTTTATTCCACGGATAAAAGTTTTCTGACTTTGGTAAAGTCAACCCTTAGGAGGATAAAATGGATTATTTTCTAATACTAAATAAACTGACAAACTATTAAAATAAAAATAATAAAATCCTAAGCTAACTAAAACTATTAATTAACAAAATAAAATATGGCGTCGATAAATTTCTCCGCATCGCTGTCCACTAGTAATGTACTTAAGAGACTGGCGGCATAGCCAGAATATTATTAATCCATTTTTAACACACTCGGGAAGATTTTTGTTTCCTTTTATTCATGGTAAGTAATTCGTGTCGATCAAAAAACCATTTTTTTGCGTGTATCAATTTTTCAGGAAGTCACCTCCGCCAAACGATTTGTCTTTATAATTGTAAAATTCAGTCGTGACATCGACACGAAGCAGAAGAAAGCAGGCTTTAGAGGCATTGTAATTTTGTTACTGCATAATCAGCCTATGATGTTACCACTGCTGGGACACAGGCTCTCTGTAAGAGGGAGTGGACCATAATCCATCACGCGGTTAGTGGGGGTTGGTGGATGTCATATGTCTTCGATTTTTTGTTCTAGGACATGTCGGTTTCCTCACGACGTTTTCCTTTACCGTTTCGAGAGCAGTGGTGTTGAAATTATTTACGCAAAGTAAGCGCCTGCCTTGGTACTACAACTCGTAAACCGCAGCCGCCATCGCTCTCACATGACATACCTAGATAATAATATTATAAAGTCTGGGACTATTTTATTAAAATGGTCCCAATGGTCTGGGTAATAATTTGTGCAATCACATAAGACAGGAAATGAGTACTGACCATCTGGCTTGGCCACTTCATGTTGGGTATTACAAACCATTAATATATTTTCCCTTCACCGTAAGCCACACGTGTTACCAATCTTAGAATGTAAACTAGCATTGATAGCGTGCGTTTATAGCGACTTACTGAAAAAATACAACTTGCCCTCTCTGAAGTCTTTACGAACTTTTCTTGAAACTATGTTTCTATATGATATGTGTAACAACTCGTATGATTGTGTGGATATTACTAACAATTTATGCTATGTTGTCCCTAGAACCATTCAGGGACGAAAAGTGCACGCACGACCGGTTTTCGCCGTCATTCCTCCTTGCGGGCTCCTCTACGTTGCCTTACAGGCAATTTAAATCAGATACGGGTCATTAATGTTCTTTGGTGGCAGTAAAAATTATACGTCCATGACAACTTTTTATGGCTTTCTTTTTAAATTATGTGGGTGTTTAATACGTTATATTTCCAGCACCATTACTGTGCATTTTAGTGGCGGGTTAATGCAACAATTTTCTGTGATACATTAATTTGCCATGTGGATTTGATTAGGTACTCATACAAAGTATGGTAGGTGAACGTAGCGCAATATTTCAAACTTTTATCCGTGGAATAAAATTGACGTTTGAGAGTTAGAACTCTCAAACGTCAATTTTAAGAATTTATTTTGAATTTTGACATTTTTTCCGTACTAGAGTACGGAAAAAATGTCAAAATTCAAAATAAATTCTCATGATAAGACTTTTTCTCGGTGTAATAAATTTGTGAAATTCGCCCTGAATAAATCACTAACTCAATATATTATTTAAAAAATAACATTCCCATTTGAAAATTATTTACAAACTGTTACCAAAAAAGTGACACCAATAAAAGCATTTGTTTTGATGCTGAAAACTGAAAACATTATCCCTAATAAACAAATAAGCTGCTAAAACTCGAAACCATTTTAATTTGGGTCATTATAATCTACAAACTCTCAATATAGACCTCCTTTTAGAAAAACACGGTATAAAAATTAATCAAAAAGTCTGCGTACTTAGTAAACAATGTTTAGTTTGAAGTAGAATCAACAGAATTGAATGAAAAACACTTCGAAACGTGTTATTTTATAATGTAAACGGAACACTCGTGTTGGACAATAGCTATCGAAGATTGAAGCGGACCACTCGTTAGCTTAGATTCAGATTGGCATTGTTTGTAAGGTCTTAATTTTGGAGACGTAGCGTGCTGTAGAAGCGGCACTTTTTCTAAGCACACACATTGCCGATACCGAGCAATTCCGTTAGTATCTGACATAATGTGTCTGAAATAATAGCTAAGGGGTTAATCATGGGTAGCGGGATTGTCCGAAAGGGTTACCGCTGCCCTGGAACATAAAGGGCTAAGGAAGGAACACGGGTGGGTTTTAGTCAGTAAGAGTCTGACACTCCCTCCTGCTCCACCCAGAGCGGGAGGAGGAATTTGATGATTTCCTATCCTCAAAAAAAAAAAAAAAGGGGTTAATCATTATGTTTAGTCAAGGAAATTCATTGTTAAGCATATTGACACCCTACGTCAATATATACTGTCATAGAATGCCAGTAGGTATGTAGCGGTATCTACGACGCCACATGCGAGCTACGCATCATACTGACGTCACACAAAAATAGGGTACTAACAAGGTCCATTGGACACACAAGTTTTTCTTGCAGTGAATAACTACGTTTTATTCACCGTGTGAAGGCACGGTTGTCAGTGTTATATGGATCACTATGGAAGCTTGTTGAGACACACGTTTTTTCTACGGCGTAGTTTATTTACATAACCTACCGTAAATAAATCGTGCCATGGTATAAAAGGCCTAAAAGAGGGCACCCACTATAGTACAAATCAAAACTGATATTTGTAAATTGCTTACCGCTTATTTTTAAACCAATGTTGTCACACGGTAAAGTATTCTATTATTTGTAAAGTATTCTATTATTTTAATTATTGTGAATGTGAAGACTATGTGGGTCATTTTATTTTTTATTTTTATCTCTGTTCTGTTAGTTTTTGTCATGGTCTGGCCGTTTGAGTAATTAATGTGGCCTACCCAAATGTCCTTTCTTTGGTATTGTTTGTCGAATCGTTGAGCTCCTTAAGTTTTGAGTTGAGCTGCATGATTTCTGACATATGCGTGCACTGACTGGACAGGTCCTCTCAACCTGTGTGGTTATTTCCTCAAAAGATCATCTCAGACATCGACCTACATGGTCTTCATATGATCTGACCAAGATTATGTCTTGACTTTAAAAGAGACTGTGACGTCTGAGTTTGTTTCGGCCTTTCTTCTCAGACTAGTCAGATAGGAAACGCGGACCTCATCTAGTTTTAAAATATGACTGACGTGTAAAAGTGTTTGTACAAACCTACTTACAAAATAAAATAATTATTTATCATTTAAACCGCTTCCCGCTTGAATTTAAACCAATCCTGTCACTCGAAACTTTCAAGGGGTTTTTGTCTTCAATTCCCCTCAAGGTTTGGCAGCCTCTGGATCAACCTGTAATACATAAGTGATCAAACTTAAATAGGCTTTTTATGGGTGCACCAATTGCTTTTTTATGGAAATAGGCCAAGTTTTATTACGACACTTTAAAGACTAGTAAATAAATACAAGAAATTTGGGGAAGACAACTTGGTTGTTTAAAAGAAGTTGTTAGTAACGACAAAAATTTAAAAGAGTAGGTATGATTTGGTCTTGTGAAAGGTGATTAACAAAAGGTGAAAAACACAAGGCAGATGTGAGTGAAAACGCCGGGAGGGGACGCTCTAGAAGAAAATAATATAGTGACCTTCTTATTGGTGGTGTTCTTCAGAAAGGTCAGGTTACGTAGTACTCGCAACCGGCATGGCAAGGCATAAGTTTATGTATGTATTTATAAGTAATGAGTAATATTGAACAGAATCTTTTGAGATGATTATGTTATGGGGATGACTAAAACGCAATTTACAATAGGAATTTAGGAGGCAAATGTTTGTGGAATCACTGGTACACTTATTGGTGATTTTCCTCGAAAAGGTGAGGTACGGTAGTTCGATAGTTGGCCCAGTTGTAACGACCCCGACTTACGAACTGTGAAGGACTGTAGGTCGAGGGTTCGAACCCAATCAGGCACTTTACTTTTTGTAATTTAATTCATCACCACTGCTCTCAAAACGATAAAAGAAAACATCGTGATGAAACCGGCCTATTCTGGAACCAAAAAAATCGATAGAATGTGACATTTACATACAACAAACAAACACACATCCATATTGTCAAACTTTATTTGTTGAATACGAGGCTTTTGGCTTCCTTGTATTAGTGTGTGTATTTTGTGTCTTTGTAATGTGCGTCTTGTTTGTGCAGAATAAACAATTTTTATTTCCTGTTTTCTTTCAGCAACCCACACTGAGCCCGCGTGGTGGATTATAGCCCACTCCCTCTCACAGAGAGGAGGCCTGTGTTTCGACAATGGGAACGATATTGGCTGATTATGGTTTTGCGACCGGTGCGCGTTTTTCAATAAATGTTTTGAACATGATCGAAACATAATTATGTAAGAACTAGCAGCGCCCCGTGGTTTCACCCGCATATGTTACGATCTCGTAAGAACATCGGGATAGAAAGTATTCCATGTGCTAATCCTGGTTATAAACTATATGTGCGCCAAATTTCATCCAAATCCGTTCAGTATGTTTTGCGTGAAAGAGTAACAAACATCCATCCATCCATCCTCTCACAAACTTTCGCATTTATAATATTAGTAGGATACCCCAGTCTTATATAAATATGCATCGCAGAAACTACAGAACGCCACTTACAACGCCAAGTAGAATTCTGTAGTTTTTGCCTACCCTGTAAAAAATACATGAATTTATGTAGGCTTAGGTACCCATGTAAATTTGCTAGCCGAATTCTGAGAATTCATAGAGGAATTTCTATGAGGTAGAAAAAATGTAGTGGTTTCGTGTTCGTATCTAATTGGCCTCATGACAGAAAAACAGTGCCCTATTAAAACAAATGGGTTTTTATTACTTTTCAAAGAAATGTGGTTGTTCATGTTTTCTTTCCATCACGCTTATTTTCTTGTTAATTGCTTAACTTGGAGAAAAATTCCTAGAATTCCTAATTCTTGAGCTCCTTAAGATCTGAGTTAAGCTGCATGCTAGTGACAAATGCATACACTGACTGGACAGGTCCATCCAATCTGTGTGTCTTTCTTCAAAAACCATTTCAAACATCAATCTACATGGTCTTCACATGATCTGACCAAGATTATGTCTGTATTTTAAAAAGAGACTGTGACCTTTGAGTTTGTTTCGACCTTTCTTCTTAGAGTAGTCAGACAGGAAACGCCAACCTCATCTAGTTTTTAAAATATGATTGACGTGTAAAAGTGTTTGTACAAACTTACATAAAGAAATAAAATCTAAAAAAAGAATTTAAATCTATCATGATTAAAATAATATCCTAAATTAAATAAAACTATTTACAAACTAAAATAAAAGGAAAACCTCAAGCGGCGTAAATATAATAACCTCATTAATAATTATATTTTCGAGCCGTTTGGGGTTGAAACCCTCGGGCCGTGGCGTCCAAGTGCGCATGGTCTTTTTAAGGAAATTTCGAAAAGACTGGTTGACACTTGCCATGACCCAAGGGCTGGCTTTTACCTTGGCCAGAGGCTAAGCATTGCCATACAACGTGGCAATGCCACCAGAGTCTTGGGTACTTTACCAGTCGACAGCGATGGCGATGAATTTTTTCGACGCTATATTTTAGTTTGTAAATAGTTTTATTTAATTTAGGATATTATTTTGTTATTTTAGTGTTATCATGATTAATAATCTTAATATGTTTTCCAAATCACTCCATGCTAAAAGTAGATTTCCATCACTACTTCTACATATTTTCAGTAGGACCAATGATTAAAATATATTTCATACTGGCGAAATGTGGATTCTTAGTGTAAATTAAACAAATATGAGACTGTCTCGTTGTAGCGGGATTGTCCGAAAGGGTTACCGCTGCCCTGGAACATAAAGGGCTAAGGAAGGAACACGGGTGGGTTTTAGTCAGTAAGAGTCTGACACTCCCTTCTGCTCCACCCAGAGCGGGAGGGGTCATTTGATGATTTCCCATCCTCAAAAAAAAAAAAAAAGACTGTCTCGTTGTTCTAGGAGTCGCTAGTGCTACTGCTGAACCTGAGGTCCTGGGTTCGATTTCCTGGGTCAAGCAAAGTCTTACTGGGTTTCAGAGTCTGGATTTGTGTCCGGTTAATGGCAATAGTCTCGCCCCCTAATACATGGAACTTAAACATATCCGGCGAAATCTGGGTGTACTATACTTTCACTTCTGCCAAACCTTTCCCTTTGGGGATTACAAGCGCAATGGTAAGTTATGTTACATGTCATAATTTCCTCCAAAAAACAAAAGACGCTCAGCTGAATCAAAATTTCTATGCCACCAAATTATTTTAAGATGTTGAATATTAACCTCGATATTGATGATGATGTATCGGAATTTGCTAATACTTCGTAATTAAGGCATTCCCAACAGTCCAATTTATTATCTGTCTCCGAGTTACAAGGAGCTGTGTGTAACTTTATCCCAGTTCTGAATTTCATTCGTCCTTTGTCGTTATGCTGGCCTAGTACTTTCAAGTCAAGTTTTCATCATTTTACAACAGTTTTATAAAGCTTGGATTTCTTAAGCCTTGTTTTTATACGACTGACCATCTTTTGTAGAGTAAAGTAATCAAGAAAAGATTTTTTTTTTTGTTTTTTATATGAAAGCAGTGGTGGCCCCCCTGTTCTCATATCTAAATAACACACCTAAAACATAAAAAAACATTTTCTAATTCATTATTACTCAGAAGTAACAAAATGAACAATTATTAAAACATAACAAGATCGAAAAAACAATCGAATCGCAATAATATTTTGATATTTTTGTTTTCTTTTAATTATTCCGTTCAACATTAATTTTGTTTCAGACCACGAAGTAAATACCAGTTTCAGACTGGATTGGCTGGCCTTATTTGTAAACACTAGCAAACAATATGTTTCACGCTCTAATTAATTATTTGAGCTAGAGACAAAAGGATTTAGGTAGTATAATATTATCTAAAATAGTATTTCAATGTCCGACAGAATATTATTTTGGTAGCAAGTAAATCTGACTAGCCTTTTCAGAACTATGTCGGTATTGGCTACCAATTTAACCGGATGCAGCTGAAAACTAGTATTTTTAATGGAGTGACTGCCTATCTGACCTCCTTATCCCAGTAAATGGATAACCGACTCTCTCGATCTGACTACCCGTAACGTCTGTTAAAGATTTACGAATGACAGCCGGGGCCAACGGCTTCACGTGTTTTCCGATATGTAATGGATGATCACGCATCCACGAACCGACCGCGGAAAGCACAGCTTAACCTTTAATCAATCCGTGCGGCTCTCATTATGTAGCTACGAGCTCCTATGTTTATTTTGGTAGCAATTGAAGCATGAAATGGTTTAACATGCATTGGCAATGCGTATAATTTTGAAAATTCAACAACATTCATTGCGCGATTTACGTTGTCGAGCAGATACATTTTTCACATATATCATGAAGCAATGGATAAGCAATTTCCTTCCAAATCTGTCGGATTGTGATTGAAAGTGTGTTACGGAATTCGGGTGCGGGTTAGGCGGAACTGTCGCAGTTGTTTTAGTTTCAAATTCATTATTAGCAAAATTAAAAAAAGTTCGGGCTTCTTCGATAAAGTCCTTGACAAAGCCAACATACCTACTTTTATTAGGTTAGGAAATAAACGTAACCTGTTCCAAAATATTTTTTTTTAACAAAGGGGAATGCCCAAAAATGTATGTATAAAAAAACTATTTTGGTTCACCTTGTTGACTCTACAACTTGTTTTAGGTGTAAACTTTGCTATAAACATATATAATAAACTCAACATGCAGAATACCAATCACCTTCTTAATATATAATAATCACTGTAATTAGCCTATAATGTTCCCACTGCTGGGACACAGGCCTCCTCTCTGTGAGAGGGAGTTTGCCGTCCACCACGCGGGCTCAGTGTGGAGTGGTGGGCTATGAGTTTGACACCTAGTATAAATACTTAAAAGTAAACTAAAAAAGGCAGAAAATCTAAGAACTTTCAAAACTTTACAAAGCTTGAAAAGGTGCCAGCCGATTTCAACGAAAAGTCTCTAGTGAAACTGTACAATTAAGTAGTAAACCAAACAATTGAAGAACACAATTCATTTATAAAGTGGTTAAATTAAAATGAACATAATTAAATCCCGGGCGAATTAATTAATCATTCGACTGGAAAAATATTGGGAGCTCTGACGTATGATAGTACGTTTTCACATTTAATCAATTTTTTTTTACTGTTATGTAGGTAGGTATACATAAAAATGACAGAAACGGTCAATCTGAATCATCATCAAAACGATTATTTACTAATAAAAGCTTGGCGATGGACTGTGTGAAAGTGGACAATTATGACTAGAAAGAGGGTGACTACTGAGATGATGACTAATAGAGAAGGATGGAAGAAAAAGACACGTTGCAACGACTACAAATAAATTGGGATAAGGGCAAGAAAATATATTCCTAATATAATATATAATAATAATATTATAAACGTGAAAGTTTGTATGGATGGATGGATGCATGGATGGACAGATGATAGATAGAAAGCGCGCGTTTAATCTATTTAAGTTACTTCCACAGTATTATGTCATATGGCATTTTACTGTAGGGTCAGGCTGCTGACATTGAATCCATTATTATTTTGCAAAAGAGATCTACGTCGTCGCGAATCTCATAAGGAACTATTTAAAAGGGTTAATATTATGACGCTACCTTGCCAATTCATTTATGAAAATATTATATGTATGTAAAAAAAAATCAACATCTTTTTAATAAAATAATAATACACATAATTTTAATACTAGAAATAAAGATAAATTAGATCAACCTTTTTTCAGATTATCTAAAGTACATACATCTTTTATGGGGTACTGTGTTAAATGTCACAAGGTATTGTGAAATAATGCAATTAAATTGTATTTTGTATCCTATTTTAATTGTATCTTTGTGAAATATTGCAATTAAATGAAAGAAAATTTAAAAATGATATTAAAATTACACTTTGTAAGCAAGGATATTACAAATTAGAGGATTATATCCAAGATAAGAATGCTTGGAAACATGCTGGTCCTGCTCCATAGGACAATCTCTTGAGTCTAGACAAAATCAAACTGGTTGCTAATGTAATTGTATAATTTATTCGTCCTTTTTTTGACATTTACATTCCGTAATTACTTAAAGTCACACCCGGACTTATTACTTTTTATTTATTTATGAAAATCGTCTACTTTTAGAATGCTTGTAAATATTTGAGCACCATGTATCTATCACATAGTTAATTTATATGTCATAGTTTTCATTAATCCATTTTAATTCTTTTACCTATTGTAGTATAGTAATTTTATTTTTAGGTGCATCGTCTTCACATATAATTATATAATTAATGTATGCAAAATATTTTAAAAGAGTAACGGTGGAGTTTCTTGCCCATTCTTCTCCATACGAAAACTATCTTTTGGAAGGGACGACTAGAATCAAATTTATTTTAATTTAATTTTTGATGTTCAAAAGTGCCTTTTATGTGCTTATTTGAAATAAATGAGTTGACTTTGACTTTGAGGGATAGATGTTTGTTACTCTTTCACGCAAAAACTACTGAACGGATTTGGATGAAATTCAAAATCAAAAGTCATTTATTCAAATTAGGCTGAGAATCAGCACTTTTCGAACGTCAAAATTACAAAAGACAGTCCCCCAAAAACGCCCGCCCTTCACCACTTCCTAGTGCTATCGCTGGGAAGAAGAAGTGGTGCAACAAACTCTCCAGCAGCACAGCTGTCTGTTCAGTTAGAAAATACTTGATACTTGATTGTATACAATACTAGGTGTTAAGTAATTAATATTACAAGGCACAGAACATAAAATTAAATTATTTGCCATATGTCAGCTAGCCACGCCAATAAACCAACAAATATAATAAAAACTATACGTACTCAAGCTAAGAAATAATTAATTAAAATTAAAATGTAATTTTAAATTTACTAGGTACCTAAATAAAAGCCTCCAGGCATAAAGGGCATGACAGCTTACATAATTATGCATTGCTGGGTTCTGTTCACATAGCTGTCACTTGAAGTCACAGATGATAAACTAGGACCATCGAAATAAAATAAATAAATAAGTTAATACTAATAACAATAACCTGTCAGTAAGCTAATTCTGGAGAAAGAACATGAATATTGTCTTGAGTTAATTAGGGCGACCAACTATTCTTATCGTGTATGTAGTCGTTGATGGAATAGTAAGCCTTTGAACAAAGGTTGGAATTTACTTGAGCTTTAAACGCATTAAAAGGCAAGTCTAGCAAAGAAGAGGGTATCTTGTTATAAAAGGTTATACCAAGCCCAAAAAATGAGTTATGAACCTTATGAAGCCGGTAAAAGGGGGCACGTAGTTTGTCCTTATTTCTAGTGTTAACACTGTGAATATCACTGTTTTTAGTGTACATACAAGTGTAAATTTTGCCTAATATATAAGATGTTTGCAAAGATGAATTGTGATGCAACCGTGAAAATACTAATATCTTTAAAAAAATCTCTTAAAGAAACTGGCACCTAGCTGGTAAATTGCTCGAACAGCTCGTTTTTAAAGGACAAATATATTTTGTATATCAGCGGCTTTGCCCCACAGCAGAATACCGTAGGACATAATGCTGTGAAAATAACTAAAATAGACTAAACGGGCTGTATCAACGTCAGTGTATTGTCTTACTTTCCTGACAGCGTAGGCAGTAATTTGGCACACATATGGTTTATAACCAGGATTAACATATAGGATACTTTTTATCCCGATATTCCCACGGGATCGAAACTTATGCGGGTGAAACCGCGGGGCGTAGCTAGTGATCTTATAAAGCTTGGTGATAATATGTTTAAAATATGTATGTCTGTGGCATGCAAAATGTGGAATAAGCCATCATTGTGTAAAGTGTGATTATAAAAATTTATTTATTGATTTTTTTGTTATGTAGGTCGGTACGAGTATGTATAAAAATGTAAGAAACTGCCAATGTCCTAAATAAATGTGTAGGTTACAGCAATCAGACGTTTGTTATGTTTGTTAAGGTCAATCAAAACTTATTTGCAGTGGCCTCAGAAGTCAATAATAGGCAACAACGTGGCCAAACCTACACCACTTTAATGCACAAAAGTGTGTTTCACATGGCTCCTGTAATTTTCAATAAATTACTTAAAGAATAAGGGCAATGAATACTGTCTTATTTAAAAAAAAATCTAAAGAACCAGTTAGCTAATAAATGTGACTATAACTTAAACGACTACTTAAATAATATTTTTTTCAAACTCAAGACCTCACAGTGACATCAAGTATTAAAACAATATTATGCATGTATCTTTCTATAATTAATTGGTTAATGTATTGTAATAACAATTCTAGGAATGACAATGAAATAATTTCATTATTATTATTACTAAATAAATAATTAATCTGTATTAATATAATTTTAAGAAGGACATTCCATTAATTTATTATCTTATAATATTTTTATCTTATTTTATACATTTCAATGTCAATCTTGGTCTTGATTTTAATAAACCATAATTGTCCACATTTTGCATGCCTTACGGCAGAATCACTTGGAACATGTACATAATATTTAATAACACCATTGTAACAGTGTTTTCTGCAAAAATAAATAATTTGATTTGATTTGACGTTCTGGCTTAGAACGATACTCCGTTTGAAATTTTAGTAGCGTAGCGCGTAGTAGGGACCTATGGAGAAGAACGGGCAAGAAACTCCACGGACACTCTTTTAAAGTATTTTTTTTTTAACCCTAGGAATTTCTCCTGGATGCCTTTACAAACATTTAAACTCACATACACAAACAGCCAGACCCGGAACAACTACTTGTAGGCTATACAAATATTTGTACCGTGCGGGAATCGAACCCGCGACACGCAGCGCAGCAATCAATCGCTTAACCACTGCGCCAACCGTGCCGTCAATTGTTAAAAAATATTGATGCTCAGCATCTGCTCGTCCCCTATTACATAAATTATGGAACTTTTTTAACTACCCCGTTGGTCTCGTGGTTGCAAGCGCGACTGCTGAGCGGTGGGGTCCTGGGTTCAATTCTCAGGCTGGACAAAGTGTTATTGGGTTTCCAATTAGGAATTTCTTAGTAACAGTCCGAAGTTTGGAAGTTGGCGGTGTGATACCCCCGTGCCTCGGAAAGCACGTAAAGCCGTTGGTCCTGCGCCTGATCTCTCCCCGGTCGTGTCGGATTGCCGTCCCATCGGACTATGAGAGTAAAGGAACAGAGAATGCACCTGTGTTTACGCACATACTTGTGCACTATAATACTGATCTCCGTTGAGATTGGCCCCACCTGGACCGAAATCGGTCGGGAGGCTATTGTTATGGGTCTTAAGCATAACTGCACAAATGTAGGTGTACTACGGGCACAATTCTGCCTACCTTCGGGAATAAAACGTGATATGTTATGTTAAATTTACATCGCTGCCTTCCTCTTCAGAGAATACAGGCATGATGTAACGTTATTTCCCCTATCATAATGACCGTTTGTAGTTTCGTGTAACCGTTTGTTTTCCTTATTTATTTATCGTATAGTTTGATGGTCCGTAATAACCTGATTTATCATGTATCCCACGGAGAATTGTTCGCGAAACGCCTCCCACTGTTTTAATGAACAAATAATAGTTGGTAATTGAGGCAATGTTAGTATAACCTGTGAGAAAAAGAATGAGTTTTACACGAGTATTTTCTAATAAAAGGTTGGTGGTGTACTGTGGACCGTATCTACCAGCACTGGGCCCGCGTCGTAGATTATAATTATCCCAACAGTAGAAACTTTATAGGCGGTTTATGCTGATGGACTGTATAAAAGATGAAATGGCTCAATAGAGAAGTCTTCATCTGCTTAGCATTTTTGTTAGGATCGGCTTCGAGTCTAACCGGATGCAGCTGACTACCAGTATTTTAAATGGAGCGACTGCCTATCTGACCTCCACAACCCAATTACTGGGTAATACGATAACCCTTAGTAAGACTAGTTGTCAGACTTTCGGTCTTCTGATGACGCGTAACGACTGTCAAAGATCCACGAATTACAGGTTTACACGATTATTTACTAATAAGTTACAGTTTGAGCGTCAATGCCACCCTGTATTGAAGTTAACCATCAATACAGGGTGGCATCGACGCGCAAAGTTATATAACTAACATAAAGTTTTATAACATATATTTTTATATTTATTTATTTTATACACATAAAATAAATTTTTACATTATTAATTATTAAAAGAGCCTTACGTATGCGTAACAATATACCATGCACATATAAGTACCACAGCCTTTAAATATTCCTGCCAATAACAAGGTCGCGCGAATCTACATAGAGTAACGTATTTCAACGCATACTAAAGCGGAATTATCAAACAATAAAATATTACGAATATAAAGACATTCCTAAAACGAATTTAATGAGAACCCCCATTCAGTGAAATTACCCCTTTGTAAAAGCGCACTGGTTTTATAATCTGTCGCTCGCAGTCACTCAGTATTTAAATAGCGCGAAACACAATTTTATTTTTCAGACCTCCTTGGGCATGCGCCGTGCGGCACAGTCCGTTTTTCCCGGCTGTACTGTGCACACACACAGATGCGTTTGTAGGTGGTCGGTGTCGCACACAGAGACAAAATTGTACCGGGACTCAAATCACTGACGCGAGTCTAGGATCACTCACACCTCAACATTAGCTGTGTGTACACTGTTTACGGACTTCCACTCACACATTGAAGTGCTCACCCCGGCGATGCTGTGTTCGTTAGTTAGTTTCCCGCAAGGTGTCGTGCGAGTCAGACGTGCTGTTGCGTTATTTGACGGTTGACGTACGTCGAGTGCAACGAAATGTGACGTCGCGGGTCGTAAAGTACGGGATATCAGAAAGTGATGAGATTTATGACACATAATAAGGGTCGCCGGTAAAAGTTTGTGAACGACTTTGTGTACTTAAAAACTTTGTTCGGCTAATTGTTTAAGTGAAGTGCTAAGTGTGTTTTACTGTTTAAGTGGAAATTATTATAAACAGGAAAGTTTTACCTAATGAAGTGACTTCAGTTTTATTTTTCTGGATTTATCAGGTAAGGGCGAGATTTTAATTACTGCTAGTTAAGATATCTAGGAAATATAAATGTGTCATCTGCAATGATTTGTATAAAATTTAACATTATTTTTACAGCATTTAATAATTGTGCCAGTTTTCAATATTATTAAAATTACTTATTAACTTTTAAAATAATCAAATAAAAAACAGTCATGGTTTCTGCATACAAGTTTTTTTTTTTCTTTTAATCAGAGCGAATAAAACAAAATCTTAAACGATCTAAGAAAAAAATCTGCAGTATATTTCGGGATAACACATAATTATTTATTTAATCATGTAATATACAAAAAACTATATTACCAAAGATTTAATGCCATTAGAATTGAAACATTCAACAGTGAAAAGTCACGACTTTTCTTAGAAAAAGGGTACAAATGTCTGCTCAAGCGATTTTACAAGCAATTTTCAGCACTTTCTAAGAACTGACGTTATAACTAATGGGTGCGGTTGTAGCAGAATGTTAAAACGTTCACAGAACTTATTAGGTTTTCATCGATTTTTTACAATAGGCAATATTTCTCTTGAAGTGTCGATTGCAGAGAATTGGTTCGATGAATTACTTTCACTTTAATTTTGTCTCAATCGGCTAAGGAACAATTCTGGGGATCGTTTTTATGGTTTTTGTGTTTAGATATTGTTGTTTTCGATAGAAAATGAAGGATTACTCTTTTAAGGGGCTAGACAGGTAGTTGCTCCATTGTAAAAATACTAGTATTACAGCTCACCCGATAGACTGGAAGCCGTCCTCAACATAGTTGGGAAAAATGATGATGACTCTTATAAGAGATTTATAAATATACATTGCTAATTCATGAGTCTTTTCTCAGTTATAGTTAAAAAAATATTTAAATGTATAAAAATATTGCAGCCCGGTCTCAACTGTCAATTTTATTTAAAAAAAATACGGTATTCAATATCATTGAGATCATTTTATTTTCTCAAGGAAGGTTTCATAATTAATCAGTCGCCCGAGTGATACCAGCGTGGATCGTCAGTTTATAAACACTACTTAGTGCTTGTCTTGCCTTCTAAGCTTTGAACTACATAAACTTGGCAACTTACCTATCTCTTCCTCTATTAAGCCTAGCTTGGTTCCACTATTAAGATTGCAACTATCAGTAGGTATTAGCAATGTCGTCAGGAAAGTTTTGAGCATGAATTTGGATGGCTATATGAGTAGGGGAAGATCAAAGAAAGAATGGACTGTGTGGAAGATGATATGGCTAGAAGGAGTGACTGCCGAGATGACGGCTAATAGAGAAGTATGGATGAAAAAGGCATCCTGCCGATCCCAAATAAATTGGGAGATAAGGACAGGAAAATGATGATTATAGTTAGTCGTAAATTCCTGTATCTTGACTACTATTAATAAGGTAACAGTTTATAAACATGTTTGTAACTTAATCCTACTTCCTATTAATATTTGAATGCGAAAGTTTGTACGGATGGATGGATGGATCCCTTTCACGCAAAAAGTACTGACCGGATTTGAATGAAATATAGTACACACATAGTTTATAACCAGGATTAGCACATAGGATATTTTTTATCTCGTTATTCCCACGGAATTGAAACTTATGCGGGTGAAACCGCGGGGCGCAGCTAGTTACGCATAAAGATTAAACGGATTTTAATAAAAGCCAAATAAGATACTACTTATCCGAGTACCTACAACGCGAATGAGTCTGACAACCAATATTTTCGAGGGGTATCGTGTTACCTAGTTACCGAGTTTAAAAGGTCGGACGCCAGTTGCTTTACGTAAAATTCTTGTATTCAGCAGTATCCGGTTAGACTGGACGCCGCCCTAACAAAGTTGGAAATAGAATAGACAGGTGACTTATCAATGCAAATGAAACTTCAGGCACCAACTAGTTTCACATACAATTTTAAAGACTCGAAACTAATTTCGTATTTCAAGTTTTAGAGACCAAAATCTCTGACAGTCCGACGGACAGCGTTGCCAAAACGGACTTGATTATACCATTTAAATGTTAATATAGAACATTAATACTTCCAGTAATGAAAAATCTGTATGCTTTTGGCAAAGAAAACTTTTAAATAAGATTTTGACCTCGATTGTCTTTTTTTTCTTGAATTGGACTGACCATTTCAAGACATTACATTGGTTTTTCAATTCAGATTTTTGCGTTTCTGAACATTAGATTTGCTATAATTATTTTTAGATTTCCATCTACTAATCCGCACTAGGCCCGCGTGGTGAATTATCCCTGTGAGTGGCCCTCTCATCGAGAGTAGGCCTGTGTCCCAGCAGTGGGAACATTAAAGGCTGATTATGATGTAGATTTTGATGAATTGGGGATGGAATGCAAATAAAATTAGTTATTTTGATTTTAACTTCCTATTTAATTAAGTTTTACTAGTACATATATGAATACGAAATCTGTTAATGAATTTCAGTACTAATATGGTAGAGTTTGTTACCAAATCTTGTTACACAATCTTCAGTAGTCTGGAGGTACTGCTAAACATGCTGCTTAATTAGATAACTGAGCGTCTTTCCTCAATTTAACTAGAGCGTGATTAATTTTACTAGCGTGATTAATTAGGATATCTTTAGTATATTATGTAATTTTAGTCGTCATAGGAGCGAGATAACTTGATCCTTTTATTCTTCTTTATAAAGGATGGTAGTAACACCGACGCTCGATCTGTTACCATGGATTCAGAACATGATTCTGAACCCCCATTGTATTGAAATTTTTCGTCGGTTATAAAAAAAAAATATCAGTTCCGTGCATTTTGATCGCGTAGGTTTCTATGAAACGGACGGTTTACTGACGAATTTCTACGCTAGAAGGTTTTAAATTATATGCTGAATTCATGGTTACAGTTTACGCGTCGATGTACTTGCCACCCTGTATATTTTTTTTTCCTGGCTGTTGGCACGTAAATAAAGCCCTTACCTTATATTCATAAAACGAAAATGTAGGTTACATATTTCCCTAAGAATGCGACCCGAAGTAAGGCCTGGTATGGCGTTGCCCTCTCATAAATCCACATCTTACGGTTACAGTTACCTCACAGATCAATCGCTTGGCCAGTTACAAACAATGCCACAGTAAAGTGATGGATTGGCGAAGAATTTTGAAACATCGAGATTCCTGGGTGCCTCGAGCGTAATCCGTAAGCCGTAGGGTTGTTATGCCAGTACCTACGTGCGTTACAGCGATTTCAGATTGGAAAGTTCGTATTAGTCTAGATTGGCTGGGAAGTTTTTTTTTTTTTTTAACTTGATATATCTTAGAAATGGTTATATTGTGAGTGTAATGCTGACGTGAACTTACTTTTGGCATAAGCTTTCATATAGTTACGTTGTAGTAATTGGGTCTTTTATAAGTATTGACTAGTAAAATAGAACACACAACATAAAATCAAGATTGGTTTGGGATATCTTTTTTAGTACTTAGGGGTCATTTATTTACTGTTAGCCTGCATCATCCCACTGGTGGGCAAAGGCCTTTCCCCATGACTTCCAGTTCTTTCAATCCAGGGCTAAACTGCACCACTGGTCGTTTGTTTTCTCCAGCTCGTCCCGCCGTCTTCTGCGGGGTCTGCTGCGCGCCTTCTAGCTATGTCAGAGCTTCACGTAGTGTACCTACTAGTTATTTTGGCCCACAGCTCATTATTAAAAGTTATATATTAGAAGTGGTTAAATTATGAGCGAAATACTGACGTGAACTTGCTATTGGCATAAGCCTTTCAATAGTTTCGTTGTAGTAATTAGGTATGCGATTTCTATATTAATTGTAAATGTATTTCTGTAATACATATTTACCAGTAATTTTAACATAACATAAATCACAATTCGCTAGGGTTTTGTATTATTACTTGACTAGCGGACCCGCCAGACGTTGTCCTGCCCGAAAAAGCAGCGCCACCTACCAAGTCCAATTGTGTATACAAACCTTGTCCTGACAACAACAAATACAAAGAAAAAGAATTTTCCAATTTGGTGCAGTCGATCGGAAGTTATGCGCGTACATACATTTCGGTGATTCATTTTTATTTATTGACCGATCGATCTGTGCGGCGGCTAAATAATAAAAGCCGCACAGGTCGATCGGTTAGGTTAAGCTACGCTTGCCGCGGTTGCTCTGTGGATTAGTGACCATCTTTACATACCGAGACCCCTCCGTGCCTCGAAAAGCACGTTAAGCCGTTGGTCCCGGCTGTCATTCGTGGATCTTTGACAGTCGTTACGGGTAGTCGGACGCCCGAAAGTCTGACAACCAGTCTTACCAAGGGGTATCGTATTACCCAGTAATTGGGTTGTGGAGGTCAAATAGGCAGTCGCTCCATGTAAAATACTGGTATTCAGCTGCATCCAGTTAGACTGGAAGCCGACCCCAACATAGTTGGGAAAAGGCTAGGCAGATGATGATGATGATACATATGTAGATAGATAGATATTAGAAACGATTATATTGTAATTGCAATACTTACGTGAACTTACCCTTAACATCGAATTGGTTTTAGTTTATCTTGGCCATTATTGACATCGGAAGGAAAAACAACGTGAAGAAAACCTGGGCCCGTGTTCCCGTAATTTAAAACGTTCAAAATTTAGTCTCAACTCGGCGACAACCAAATGTCAAAAACTTGTCAAAATATAGGGAAATTAGACGTATTTTTGACAGATTGAGACTGAGATCAGACTGTGAACGTTCTTAAAATTATGAGAATTACCCCTCTGGACTTATACTAAATTTAATATTAGTCTGAACTCACCAACCCGTCTTGAGCAAGCGTGGTGCTCGTGCCTTCTCTGTGTGCCTAAGCCCTGCTGTGGGACAATAACAGGCCGGTATTATTATTTTATAATAGTTTCTTTTGTGTATAACTTAGGTACTAGTTATTTTAAAATCACATACCTATAATAAAATCACGATTAGCTGGAAATTTATGTTTTAGAACACGATAGAAATGGAAATACTCGTAGTCTATTGTTGTGAGATCGATCTTTTACTGGTGTCGTAAAATCCAGTACAAGTAGGTATCTATTTAGTTTATGCGTGTTTTACACAGGTTACTGTAGCCGCACGATTTTCGTTGCACGGCGAAAATCGACTGTCTAAATGCCACTTCGGCTGGACGCAGGTGACTAAGATCGCAAGTTCTAAAGTAGAGTAGGTTTCAACTTTCCTTGTGCGGCGATAGGTCGCATGCGGCGGATGACTAAAATCGACTGTGAGCATGCTCAGTCGTAGGCGATCGCCGGTCGTAGGTCGACATTTTAATGCAAAATTAACTAGTCAACTGCGATTTTTAATGACCTGTGTAAATGGAGTGGCGATTCGGCTTGTGAGGCGATTTGGTAAACGACCAGCCGCACGGCAAAAATCGACCTAGTCTAAATCTCCCAGTACTTCGAGATTTCCTTAAGTATTCACGAGTATGTTTTTACGCATAACACATATCGTTAACCCCTGTAATCCTGAAGTATATTAGTATAAGTATCCGAATTTTGCCAGCCATGTTAACCAATATTATGTTGTGTAAACCACATTGTCAGTTATTTCGACAACTCTTCGACTATAAAGCTTGTTACCAGTAGTAATCTTTAGTACGAATGTGAGTCAAAGACCGTGTTTACATTATATTCCGTTACACATGCACGCTCAAAATTATCAACTTTTGACACTTCATTACTTCCTCAGAAGAGCTTCAAAGTTGGATTGCTTTGCGTATCATGTTAACAAACGTTCGCGCAAATTATGGCTTTCAAAGTCTTTGATACAGTTCAAAGACTTTGGTACCGTTCAAAGATTTTGGTACGCTTCAAAGACTTTTATTAATTTTTTGTTGCACGTAAATTAGTTAGTTATTATTGGATATTTTGCTATCAAAAGGAAAAGAAAACTGGATATAGAACAAAAAAGCTTGTAAAAAGGACTTATATGAGCATTAGGTGGTTTCTTTTAGCCGCTGGTTATATCTCATTTATTCCTAATTGGACTTCTCTTGGCAGTAACTAACTTGTACTTTTATGATGTTTCTTTTTCTAGTTATGTTCTTAAGACAGACATTAATGATGATTGCGTGCTTTGTAAAAATTGTAGGCGTAATTTGTGTCTTTCTAAAAGTACACACATTAAATTGGTAAGTATACTACACATAATCTTGAAAGGTCGTTATAACATAATACTACAGTGCCATCATCTGAATGATCGTCGATTATCGAGGGTGATGGTGTCTTGTATATCACACGAACATTCTGGTCACAACTTGTTAAGGAAACCTTTACCTCCAAACTTTACTTGAAACTTGGAATATCTATCATTCATCGTACACTCACACGCTATTCTCTTGTCGAAACGCTTTTATATTCAACAATTTCTTGTGAAACCAACTTTCTTTTGTGTTTTTCTAAGACGAGAGAGACTAGTGGCCTCTTTCGTGTTTACCTACGCATTTTCGACTGGGAATGTTAGGCTAGTGTTATTTGATTTCTATATAGTACCTAATAGACTGCCCCGTTGGTCTCATGCTCGCAAGAACGGCTGCTGAGCGCGGGGTCCTGGGTTCGATTCCACGGTCAGGCAGTGTTTTTGGGTTTTTATAGCTATTTTGATAGCTCTGAAGATCAGCGGAGGAGAGATCTCGACAGCAGGAGAGATCATCTCAAGAGTAATCCACCCTCCAACATTCAATACCATTACCACAATGGCATTCTAACGTGTCCGCACTGTGTATATATGTACCTTTATAGTGAAGATAGGTTACGTTAGCCACATCAGATCACACGCCCGTAACCTATAGCTGCCAGAAACAATAGCAGTCACCGTAACCGAAATCGGCATGGGATGTATATATTGGGTTTTTCCATTGGAAAATTCTTAGTAACAACCCGGAGTTTGAAAGTTGGCGGTGTGATACTCCCGTGTCTCGGAAAGCACGTAAAGCTATTGGCGCTGCGCCTGATCTTTCTCCGGTCATATCGGATTGCCGTGTCATCGGACTATGAGATTGAGGCAAGAGAGAGTGCACTGAGCACACACTTCTGCACTATAATACCTGCTGCGCCAAAGGACGTTCTCCGCTTAGATTGGTCGCCATAGCCGATATTCGGTCTGGAAGACTTACTTGTATTTAGTACCTTCCTAATGCTTTTCATTGAACAATAAAGGTTCTATATATTTACTCTAACACAGTAAGGAAGGTTCTAGGGCATTGACGTTCCATTATCCCTTTACGTGTATTTATAAGACCTCACATAATATCTGCTTCGGTTGCAGAGATATTTTCGTTGTCGAGCAGAAAGACCCGTCATTATATTTACAGTGACAGCTAGCTTGGCCAAAGCTTACGGGCCCATTGACCTTATTTTTCGCAGTTGACTTTAGCATGTTGGCCGGATATAAGTAGCTGACACTTACCTATGTTTTTATTTCGAATGTATTCATTCACTTTGGAACGAAAATTTTATTTTTTCGCTTGGTGGAGGTTTGAAATTCCCGTATTTTAAAGAACGTTCGCATTCTAATTTCCGTCTTAATCCGTTAAAAATATCTCTAGTTTGAGTAAATTTTTGACAAGTTTTTGACATTGATTGTCGCCAAGGTGAGACTGCGACTAGATATTGAACGTTTTAAATTACGAGAGAAGAAAAAATCTGAATCATTTCATAGGATATTGCTAATCCATTGTTTTATAATATTGTCGACAAATGTGACTACTCAACAACATAATTACGCAATCAATGTTGTTGAACTGTCTGGTGTTAAGCAGTTACCTCGCAGATTGCGACTTAAGTTTGAACGTTTTTTAAGGACAAGTACTGACCTTCTGACGCTTGTCCTTACTAAGCCATCACGGGCGTCGCCTAATCTGACACTAACAAAGTTACGGATTTCCTTATCACAAAGTGGGGCATCGAATTTGGGAACCGACTATCCTCCGTTGTGCAAATTACTCTGATCCTTATTTGAAAATTTCTTAATAACGTATACGAGTATAGCGCTTAGAATGACGTTTGTGCGAACATGGGTGTGATTACAACATTTTAAGACAAGTCTATAGGTATAGGATTGTCTCCAGAGTAGCGGGATTGTCTCCAGGGTAGCGGGATTGTCCCCAGGGTAGCGGGATTGTCCGAAAGGGTTACCGCTGCCCTGGAACATAAAGGGCTAAGGAAGGAACACATTATTTTAGTAATATAAAGGGTGGCAGGGACATTGACGCGCTAACTGTAACCACGACGAATTCTTGATTCTAGGTCAATCATGAATTCATGAAACCGAGGAAAGATTTCTACGCAAGGGGGTCCCCGTCAGCAATGTCAGCATGAGTGACGGGGCCCCATAGGGCCGTAGCCTGCCAGGGTAGCGGGATTGTCCGAAAGGGTTACCGCTGCCCTGGAACATAAAGGGCTAAGGAAGGAACACGGGTGGGTTTTAGTCAGTAAGAGTCTGACACTCCCTCCTGCTCCACCCAGAGCGGGAGGAGTCATTTGATGATTTCCCATCCTCAAAAAAAAAAAAAAAAAGGGGGTCCCCGTGTAGGCGCGGGCCTGCGGGCGGTGAGTAATGGGTAACTCACCGTCCGATCAGGACCAGGCCCGTGCCGGACGGCGCGTATGTGTTCCACGTGCGCCTCAAAGAGATGTCAGCAGAAGTGACGGGGCCCGATAGGGCCGAAGCCTGCCAGGGTAGCGGGATCGTCCGAAAGGGTTACCGCTGCCCTGGAACATAAAGGGCTAAGGAAGGAACACGGGTGGGTTTTAGTCAGTAAGAGTCTGACACTCCCTTCTGCTCCACCCAGAGCGGGAGGAGCCATTTGATGATTTCCCATCCTGAAAAAAAAAGGAGGTCCCCGTGCGTAGAAATATTTCCCCGGTCACAAAAAAAAAAAAAATCAGCTGTTCCATGCATTTTGTCAGATTCAGAATTTGGTACTAGTAACAAGCCGCGCATCAATGTTCCTGCCACCCTGTATGCATCCTTATTGGAAAGACTAAATGACGGTAGACTATGGTACTTAAAAAATTTTTTTCAGACTATCTAGCTGCTCTAGTGATCACGAGTGCTACTGCTGAGTATGAGGTACTTGGTTTGATTCCTAGGTCAGGCAAAGTGTTACTGGGTTTTTCCATCTAGAATTTCTCATTAGCAGCCAGGAGTCCGGATTCGTGTCCGGTTGATGGCAATAGGCTCGCCCCATATTACATGAAACTACAAGTTAAGAAGAGGTGTACTATAAGTACACTTCTTAACCCCCTAAGGGTTGTAATATGGGTAGCAGGATCGTCCGAAAGGGTTACCGCTGCCCTGGAACATAAAGGGCTAAGGAAGGAACACGGGTGGGTTTTAGTCAGTAAGATTCTGACACTCCCTTCTGCTCCACCCAGAGCGGGAGGGGGTCATTTGATGATTTTCCATCCTCAAAAAAAAAAAAAACATTATGATGATGAAGATGAAGCTAAGTCTTCACAACAATAAACTGTAGAACCTGTTCCTATCCATCAAAAAGTACAAGTCTGTCTAGTTGCTTTTAACTGCACAGATAGGAGTCAGTACAGATCTATTTACATTGCCAGAAGCGTTCTTGTCAAAGGCATTTGACGTTCGATTCTACGCGTGAATTGTTACAGGCAGGTTACTGGTTACTTGTCACTCAATATCAAATCACACTGACGCGTTTCTAGGTAAAATACCGATTCTATTTAGAATGTTATTGAGATGAATGGATTTGAGAAAGTGTTTGATATCTTTTATGAATTTTACTGGTGTGATTTGATGTAATAACAATATTTGTAGGTAAATCTTTTATCAAATCAAAGAATGTTTCCTTCAAGTTATTGTTGTGATTCATCGTCTACTTCCCAAATGATTAAACGTTTAATCATAATCAGCTTATAAAGTTCTTAGTGTTGGGACACAGGCGTCTTTAGGTGAGAAGGATTGGGCCTTATCCACCAAGCGGGCCCCGTGCGGGTTGGTAGATGTTGCATGTCTTCGATTTTTTGGTTCTAGGACATGCCAGTTCCCTCACTATGTTTTCCTTCACGGTTTTGAGAGCAGTTATGATGAAAAGACTTGCACAAAGTAAAGCACCAGTCTAGGTTCGAACCTACGACCCTATAACACGTAAATCACGGCCGTTACCACTGGACCACGTGACCGATAGCGCGTTTCTAATGTTTAGAGGACGATTATCGTTTGATTAACTACGGAGACCTTGTACTTGCTATGAAATTGTTGAATTTGTTGAATTGTGAATATACAAACCCGTTTAACTGAAACCTACTTCAGCCTTCAGGCTTCAGCCTACCAGCATAATTCGCCTAAAACTTGGTCAAACTAAGATAAGACAATTTCTAACGCAAATTAGCTATATTTAGGGCTCAACAAGGATTTATATCGTTAGATTCACCCAACCCTGTCAAAAGATGTTCACGCTTGTGTTTTGTTGACATTTGAATTGTACTTTCATGCTTACTCATACAGAAAATCATACCATAGCATGCGACAGAAGTACATAATCAGCCTATTAGGTACCCACTGGCACTCACAGGCCTCCTCTCAGTGAGAGGGAGTGGGCCGTAATCTACCACGCGGGCCCAGTGCGATTTGGCGGATGTTATATGTCTTCCTTATCTTCCTTCTTGTTTCTAGGACATGCCTATGTTTTCCTTCACCGTTTTTAAGAGCATTCGTGATAAAATTAATTATACAAAGTAAAGTACCTGCCTAGGTTCAAACTCACGACCTACATGCTCGTAAGTCAGGGCGGATACCACTAGGCCACTAGTGCTCTCAAACAAAAGTACGGTGAGGGCAAATCTTACCATTTAAATCTATGGGCCTCAAAGACTATTCTGAAGAACCTTTGAAGGATAGAATATATGTTTTGTCAAAGGCTTGAAGACTAGACTAGATATGGATCTCTATTTAGCACTTTCATCTTTAGGGTTCGATAAACTTAAAGTTTACCTTTCAGTAATGATTTTCAGATAACAACTTCTTGGTAATCGGGATTAAATCTAGCAAAAGTATTAGTGTTACGTTTATCGTGTTATAACGGTAGCTTCATAAACGTTTGTGGTTTTAAGTCTCTTTAGGCAAAGTATTACGACCTTTTTTGAGCCATTAGGTTTAGTGATTTTTATAAAATAAAAGTAAGTTAACTAGGTATACAGGGTGGCAGGGACATCGACGCACAAGCTGTTACCATGGATGATTGAAATTTTTACAGGTTATTAAAAAAAAAAAAAACAAAAAAAAACAATTGCTTGCCCTTCTTGCTTGTTTGATTAATGTCAACCAAACGACTGGAACAAATTTTGTCTTTGGTTTTTGGTCATTTTGTTTTATTTTAATGATTTTTTTTGATGCCTTGATGACTTGTGTGATTTTTTTGATGCTACTCTTACTTCTAACTTGTCTCAGTATAACGGTGAGAGGAATATCAACGGAAGGATATTGGACTTAGTTTTTTCTAATGGCTCTCTGAGTGTCAGTGAATGTCATGATCCATTAGCTTTGCCAGTGGATTTGCATCATAAACCGATATCAATTCGAGCTGATTTTGTTGAAATTCATAAATTGGCGGACAACATAACACGTAGATATATATTTTCTAGGGGCGACTATGTGGCCATTACATCTGAATTGGACAAAATAAACTGGACTGACCTCTTAAATTCGGAGTCAATGGACAGCGCTGTTGAAATCTTTTACAGTAAATTATATGATCTTAGGGACAAGTACATCCCTCTTAAATGTAATAAACAATCTCCGTATCCAGTATGGTATAGTTCGGCTCTAATAAAAGTATTGAGAGAGAAATATAAGTATCATAGTAAGTATAAAACGTATGGTAATATCTCTGATTTTCATTCTTTTTCCCTCTTACGGAGTAGAGCTGCTAACTTGGAAAATACATGTTTTAATGTATATATGGATAAAATAGAATCATCGATAGTCAAAAATCCAAAATCTTTCTGGTCCTATATGAAAAGTAAGAGAATCTCGAATGCAATGCCTAAGTTCATGCAATATGGTGACGTCACAGCGAGTAGTGGTGAGGATATCAGCAAGTTGTTTGCGGCGTACTTTCACTCCACTTTCCAGGCACCTGTTCCAGTCCCTGGTACATCTTCGCAGACTGATACAGGTGTTAGTAGTGTTGACAGTGTTGCATTTATCAGTACGTTGGAAATATCTCATTCTAGAGTATTGAAGCTGCTCAAGTCCTTGGACCTTTCTAAATCAGGCGGCCCGGATCTCATACCCCCGATGTTTATAGTGCAATGTGCTGATAGTTTGGTTGCCCCGTTATGTATCCTATTCAATCGGTCCATTTCTGAGGGTATAGTTCCTAAAATCTGGAAATCAGCATTCATCACCCCTGTTCACAAGAAGGGAAACAAATCGGATGTTACGAACTATCGCCCAATATCTAAATTATGTCTGTTCTCAAAGATCCTTGAGCGTATAGTGTATAACGATGTATATGCGGCCATGGAAAGTGACTTCGTGGAACAGCAACATGGTTTTCTCAAAAAGCGATCCACTACGTCGAACTTGGTGCTATCGCATGAGTTTATATCGGGTGGTATGGAACAACGCGCGCAGGTGGATGTCATTTATACTGACTACAGCAAGTGCTTCGACCGTATTGACCATCGGCTTCTGCTGGAGAAGTTGCTCAAAGCCGGTATACATGGTGACCTATACAGATGGTTTTCGTCTTACATTGAGAATCGGAGTCAGGCTGTGGTTCTCCAAGGTTACACTTCAGGTTGGACCTCGGTCCCCTCGGGTGTGCCTCAGGGTTCGGTTTTGGGGACCTTACTTTTCACTATGTTTATTGCTGATGTTGTAAACTGCTTCAGGCACTCTTATGTGTTGCTATACGCTGACGACATGAAGGTTCATAAGATTATACGGGATCTCTCTGATACTAACCAGTTGCAAGCTGATCTTAATAGGTTTGAAGAATATTGCAAACATAATTTGCTACAGTTGAATGCCTCTAAATGTTTTCATATGACCTTCACGCGCCAGAAGTCTATAGTAAATTCCATCTATAGTCTCAACCGACAAACCTTGGGCAAGGTTGACAGCATCAGGGATTTAGGTATTATACAGGATAGTAAATTAATATTTGATCAACACATTGACAGTATCGTGAGCCGGGCCTCGAAAGCACTAGGATTTTTAATCAGAGCCTCAGCCTGTTTCCGTTCTCTGAAGCCGATTAAGGTTTTATACTGTTCGTTCGTACGCAGCCACTTGGAGTATGCATCACAAGTCTGGAATCCGCAATATGGGATCTACAATTCGCGCATTGAGGGTATCCAGAAAAAGTTTCTGAGATATCTTGATTATAAGGCACACCAGGTATCCATGGATTACAGACACCGTTGCAAGAGGTACCATTTTCTGCCACTGGATCGTAGGCGACTCATTAACGATATGTGTTTTTTGATTGGCATAGCGAATGGATCGATCGACTGCCCTGAACTACTGGCAAAGTTAGCATTACGTACTAACACTATGAGACTACGTGAAAGGCCGCTTCTAGGTGTGCCTTCTGCCACTACTAATTATAGGCGTAATTCTTTTCTTATAAGAAGCGCTCAAAGCTTCAATGATGTATCTTCTGAACATGATATTGACTTATTTTGCATTAAGATAAGTACAGCAAGGACGCTCTTAGCCAAATCATTTTTTTGTGAATGATGCGCCAGCTAATGGTTCTTAAACTCATAAATGTAGCAATATAAATACTTAAATAAATAAAACTAACGTAACTTACTTACCTATGCACACAATGTGCTTTAATTGTTCAGCTTTAAGTAATCAATATTTTATATAACTGTGGAGGCTTGTTATTAGCAACTTGATAATATGTTGTTGTTGCCTATTATTTGTAATTAGTCTGTAAGCCTTCTTAAAAGTAAAAAAAATAAAAAAATAAAAATAAATAAATAAATTGTGACATTGAATATAAATATCACTGAATATAAAACAATAAAAACATTACCCTCGTTTTAGGCTTTACCGCTATCTGGTAAAAATGCCACGATGTTTATTATTGTGACCCATAAGCTACATGCCTAGTAATCATAAAATGTCCATGCTCATCTCTGACCCTCAAATCTGTGCTAATATCATCGTGTTCTAGTGACGTCAGAGGTTCGTCTGCGTTTATCTTGTATTCTGCCTCAGTTTGGACTATCTCAGCTATCTGTTACTTAAGGTTTCATATCACTAAGTGGTTTTGCTCCTTCTATCGTTTGAGCTTCATTTACTTAATGTAAGGCATTATATACTCGTAGTTTTTTGTAACTGAGGTCTCTTGAGTTGCAATTTTTTAGCGACGCTTTACAGATTTTTTTTAAAATCTCCTGTATTTCATTTAAATACACTTATAAATTACATTTACTAATATAAAAAATAGTATCCTACCGGTATCGGATACAGAGTTCAAGCTACCGGTCATGGCTCCAGCGAGAGGATCCTCTTAACAACGTGAAGGGTGACCAGAACTACCGCTTTCTGAATCAAGTCCTTGATCCAGCTGCCCAATGAGAGCTTGCTCAGGTGTTGGTCGAGGCTTTTGGCTCAGCCATTGGCTGTTACGACTATCGGCACAATGATCGCTGAGTCTAAATGCCGCATATCGACAACCTCACGAGCCAAGTCGAGTTATGAATATCTTTATTACCTTTAAAATTCTCATCTTGACGATCATGATTCTTGTATCTTAAATATCACTTTATTGTTATATTCTATGCCACATCGGAAAACACAAGACTGCGGTTTCCGCATCCAGATTATCCAGATTCCCACGACCTTTCACTATTATCGTCGGTCCACCCACATGATCATGACTCAGATTCCTTGCTAAACTTTGTCATATTGAGTAACTCCCACGTTCTATGACTCATTGACTGCAGTTTTGTGGGCGACGCACTAACAATTTGTCACTACACACCATTGCGATTTAAACTCAACATGTTACGAAGAGGCGAAGTGCCAACGGAATATTGGCACGGCCTGAAGCTCTGCCTACGCTTTATGGTGAAATAGGCGTGGCGATACACATAATTCTGCCCGTAATTGGGGCAAAATTGGAAATTATTTTTCCTGTTCCGTTTTCGGCTTCTTACTTTTGAAGTTGTTTTTGGACTAATTATGTTTTTGCTTTCATTGCATTGCCGTGAAGGTCCATTAGTCAAAAGATTTTCCTTAAAACAAGAGGATTTAATTTCATAAAACAACTTAATCGCGGGTAATTTGATTTTATGATTTTGTTAGAAACAGTCATTGTTTTGCTCCGAGTCAGTACCATCTATAATAATTATTATAAATTAAAGTCGCTTTTCGTGCCAGTCGGTGCGACCGAATTGTTTTTCTAAGCTTCGCACGGCCTGGTGCGATTTTCAGCACCATTTAGAGAATTTATTCCGGAAGTTTTATATGTCTTATAAATATATACCCCCTTATTAAACTTTTTTTTTAGTTAAGAGACGTTTTAACGTATGGGCAAGGCCACGCTAAGCATTATAACTTTAAGCAACGTTAGGAAGTTAATGATTAAATTTATGTAGTGCTGGCTTTTCAATAGTCCAGTAAAAAAGAAGAAATTAATAAGACATATTTGCCATGCAAAACCTGTCAAGCCGCAATACTTATTCGTCAGAGAAAAGAAAGAAAGAAAATAAGTTTGTTTGACTCGGGTTAAATAAGGCACACAATATTCACACAAAAACAAAAAAAAAACTTGAAAATTTATCTGACTATTCACAAATCAGCCCTTAAACAAATAATGATAGAGAAACAATGCTTTATCAAGTCGTAAAAACGCTGTCACTAGTTTAATAACATTGTAGTAAGCTATGATACTCTTACGGCACGGTAATATTATCTATATAGATAATATTACCGTGCATACGGTGTACCTACGTACCTAAGTCTATAATTACAGAAATAGTTGCTAAACATTACAACTCTAAACAGACACATCTTATAGATATGTAGTACTGCAGTATTGCTAGCAGTCAGCGTAGGAAATTTCGTTATTATGGTCTCGTGAACGATGAAAGTGCATACAGACACGAACGTTCCATTTTCACACTCAATTTGAAGAGCCGATCTCGCAGACACCCTGCAAATTGCATGGATATCTCTGTAGAGGAGCCCAGATGACTATATAACCACTGGCTCTTATATGCGATCGTATTATTTGATAGATATTACGCGAATATCATTCTATGCAATGAAGGAACTTTTTGTATGACAGGCCTCATACTGTGAACCATCTGTTTATAGCAGGAGTCAATAATTCTTGGGTAATTTCAGTTAGCCAATCACTTTCTTAATATAATTATGTGCCCAATGTTGGAACATACCCTCCTTACTGAGAGAGAGAGAGTGGGCCGTATGGCACATGACGGTTACCACAAGATGTTTTCCGTTCCACGCAACGCATATAACAACTTGAGACTAATCAGAGATTTGATAGAGTTCCCGGTATTTTTCTAATTTACTTCGCTGTTTCTAGTTACTCTTTATCGCTTCACCGACCATATAGAAATTGAGGAAATACTTACTAAATAAGCTACAGGATATCTCTAACCCCGAACAATAACGTCTTTTATTCCATTCCCTGCCCCAGTTCCAACTGCGAACGGAGCCGCGGGCGAACCAAGTGCTGAGTGGAGTAATATATCCTATATTCTTTTGCGTCAAATCATATTTGACGAGCAAACGAACCGTGTTCAGATTGTCCTTCTATGATTCGGATTTGTCGTGTACAAAGTTTCTTTGCGTTTCTTTTCGACTTATATTTTATTCATGTTTCGTTTTGCCAAATGAATGAATAGAATCTGTGTGACTAAGATTAAATTCTTTTGTTGTGTTAGTGTCTTCTGCAGAGTTCTTAAGTCATACAATATTTGTTAGCTTTTAGGAAAACTTGAATTAATTAGTGATGGAAGAGTATTTTTATAAAAATGGCATTTCAGCTTCTTTGAGTAAGAGATGACATATTATATATTATAATATAATATGTCATCTCTTACTCAAAGAAGCTGAAATGCCATTTTATAGTTTGTTAACTTTGGCTATTTAAGTTGATAAATTATATGATGCGATGGCCGTTTTGCGTGGATCTAACGCATATTTTTTCCCCAACTTGTTCTTTTTTGTTTGTGTTCTTTTTCTGCGTCATGTTTACCACTAATAAACGAACTTTCTATATTTATTTTATATTCTACTGAAATCTTATATCGCAGTCATTATAACCATCCTCCTAGTTATTTATTTAGAAAGTGTGCAGAGAGTTGATTAGATATATGTTTAGTCAATCATCTTCTCTGTATCTATTTAATACCACTGTTACTGTTATTCATAGTTTCAAAGTCACTACATTCTGTGATTTTAAGCATGATATCAACAAAACCATTCTCTTTGACACATAGTCAGTGTTTGGAAAGTAATTCTTCAGCAAATTGCCTACCAACTTAAATTGTCCGTATGTATATTCAAATCACAACTGTCATTGTTTAAGGCTTCGTACGCACTGGCCGGTGGCTTGAAAGCCTAGTGACTTAGCATCCTTAAATACACGCTAAGCGGCTTGTAAAGGCGCCAAGCGCGCAGTGCAAAAAAAATGTGCGAAAATTAAACAAAAATTAAAAACTAAGCAAGCCAAGGTGTCAGTGGCTACGTAGCCTAACAGTTGTATGAAATGGCTATACCACCGCAAATTGACATAGTGTGTCAATTTTATACAGTTAATTTCCTACACTGTACCCAAATCCATTAACTAATATTGCCCTATTTTCCTCAATAGTACCGAAATATGACGTCACAAATTAATATCACGATCCTACTGACGTGTAGTAATCCTTCCTCTACTACGTCACTAAAGAAAAGAACCGTTCTATTTATAGATCACAAATTGATGTAGGGTAAACTATAATTTGCTGCTGTAGTAGGTACTAGCAGGTAAACGCTGCGGCCATTTTTTCTTCGAATTCATCAATGTTTTACGGGTATAATAAGTTCTTTAAAGTCAAGTCGTGTATGGAAAGTGGTGTTCGGAATAAAAATGAAGACATAATTGGATCGGAATATATATTATTTACGGTAGTAACAAGTAATTTGACAAAATTATTAATACATACCATTGATTACATACATTTTATTTATATCCAAACTAATTTTGTGTTAGTTCATAAAATCTATTATTTGGCTTTTCAAATTCAAGGGTTTCCTCTATGTATAGAAAACCCGAATTTGAATAATAAGCCTATCTTTTTCTTGTCTTCTATCGGCATAGCTAATGCGGTCGTAAAAATACTAGCCAGTTAATATTTATAACTGGCTAATATTTTTAGCTAGTTATAAAAAAATATAATACCAGCTTATACCGCAGTAGGCTGCGGGCTGGGTGGGCTTCTTCTCATACAGAAACGAGATGATTATTAATTATCACGCTTGCTCAAGACGGCTTGGCCATTTTAGACTTATTATTTTATTAAGTTGACAACACGGTTGGTGCAGTGGCTCAGCGATCGACTGCTGCGCTGCGTGTCGCGGGTTCGATTCCCGCACGGAACAAATATTTGTATTGCCTACAGGTAGTTGTTCCAGGTCTGGCTGTTTGTGTATGTCAGTTTAAATGTTTGTAAACGCACCCACGATACAGGAGTAATTCCTAGTGTGGGGCACAGTTTAAAAAAATATATATATAAGTCCTGCACCCCAATTGTGAAACACACTTTCAGTCACAATCCGAAAGATTTTTAGTAAAATTGATAATTTTATCAAAAATCTTTCGGCTTTATACATTTTTTGAAAACTTTGTACGCTCGACAACGTAAATGATGCAATGAATGTTGTTGAATTGTCAAAATGAAAGGCATTTCCATTGTAATTGTGATATGCAATTACCCCACAGGTTGCACTGGACGGACGAAGTTAGCTCGTAATAGGTAATGACCATGTTTTTCCGGGAAAAAAAAATGCTATAAATTTCATACAGGATTCCAGTTTTCATTTAATTAAAAAACATTTTGTAAGTCAAAGTTATTATGGACGTTAAAATTGCATACCCAAATTATGCTAGAAACCACAGCACACATGGAAAAACGCTGTATTTTCTTTCTGTTAAAAAAATCACAGTTATTCCTGTGGTGGTATTTTTTCAGTACCGTTATTGTGTCACTGCAGACCAAAGGTTTTTCACGCAAAAGTGGAACGAGCAGTTATCACAACGCTTGTCGGCAAGTTAGTGATTTTAGAGTAACTTGTGAAGTTTTTATTCACACCCATATAGTCAGTCAGTGTCGTTGATTTTATCTTAATATAATAGATTCACAATCGTATAATTTAGAAAAAAATCCACAAAGACTTCTGCGCTTCTGTGCTTGCATTTGTTCTTTTTTGTGTTTGTGTGTTTTTCCATTTATACAAAACATTGTAAAACCTTTTAGATGAGTTACGGTGGAGTTTCTTCTCCATACGAAAACTACTACTTGGAAGGAAAGACTAGAATAATTTCTATTTTATTATAATTTTGACAATCAAAAGAGCCTTTTATGTGCCTATTTGAAATAAATTATTTGACTTTGACTTCCATTGCGTCATGGTTTACCGCAAATTAACGTATTTTCTTTCTTTTTTTCGTTTCATATAACTCGGCTTTTCCATCCTAATTACGTAAAAATTACAATCTGAATAATTTTGAAGGATATTACTAACCCATTGCTTCATATGTTCGAAAAAATTGTCTGCTCAACTACGTAAATAACGCGATGAATGTTGTTGAACTGTCAAAATTAAAGCCATTCCTACTGTTCTAATGTTACGCAATTAACCCGCTGGTAATGAGGGTTCGCAATGGGGTTCCGTTGACATACTAGAGTCCAGTACCTTAAAATTAGGCTACATACTAATAGATACAACGTCCCTTCAAAAATAAAGATTTTCAGGGCGTAAGTACTTGCAACGATTTGTGAAAGTAATAATTAAAAGTCATTTATTCAAGGTAGGCTGAGACGATTCTCAGCCTAGTTTCTATAGTACTGATGTATTTATTTGAACGTTAAAATTACATAAAACAGTCCTCCAAAACGCCCACCCTTCACCACTTCCTAGTAATTTAACTGGGGAAAGGAAGTGACGCAACAAAATCCCCAGATGTTAATAGGTAAAGAGAGATATAGGTACCGAAGTTACGTGTCATGTGAGTACACAACACGTAACACGACACGACACGAGTCGTGTCGTGCCGTGGTGTGTGTGTGTGTATAACGTGAAATTTGATTCCATATTTAGATACGGAATCAAATTATCGGATGTTTACATAAGAAACCCTAATTTTACATAAAATCCTTGTCGTATAAGCATTTTTTTATTTATTTAAACACGATGTATTACATATTCTAGCCTTGCGTAATACATCATCGTATAAATAACTAATGAGATCTTTGTTTTCGTACCCTTGTCTGACAATGTTACGAATTTATTATTTTAGATTATATTCTCCTATTTTTACAAACGAGGTGAAAAACCTAATGTCTATATATATATATGAAAAGGTTCTATGTAAAGTCTAGAAAATTAATTGTTTACGAATAAACTACCAACTTAAATTGTCCGCATATTCAAATCACAATTGTCATTCTTTGACAGTTGTATGAAATGAGTATAACTCGGCAAATTGACGTAGAGTCCTATTGATAAATAAATATATGGCACGACATTTCGGTTTATCATTATTAAAATGGCAGTACCTGCTGTCTATTTTTTCTGATCAGGTTTGACTACTCAGTAGCAACCAGAAGTCCGGATTTGTGCCTGATTAATATAATAGGGTTACCCCTATTACGAGTACATGGGACTTAAATAAAACCGGCTAAAAGTGGGTGTATTAACCCTTTGGAGTATAAAAGCATGATAAGGGATTAAGTTCTTCATACAAACTTTTGCTTTCCGCATCTGATAGCTATTTATTATTTTTATATATATTTTTTATATTCTGTTATACAAAGCGGTAATGCTGTTTTGCTGACAACCAATCTTACCAAAGGGGTATCGCATTACCCAGTAACTGGATTGTGGAGGTCAGATAGGTAGTCGCTCCATGTAAAACACTGGTACCTATTTAGCTGCATCCGGTTAGACTGGAAGCCAACCCCACATAGTTTGAAAAAGGTTAGGCAGATGATGAAAGCGGTAATGCTGTTTTACCTAGAAAAATTTGTGCTTTTAAAAGAAGCTTTTCTTACCAATATCTAGCTTTTCTTACCTGAGGTAAGTGTAGCTAAGGAGTTTATTTTTCGCAAGGATGCTAGGTAATGGTTGAAAGAATCTGTTACTGTTGGAAAAACAGTCTTAGTTTAACTTATAAGGAATAACGGTCGGTAAAGTGTAGTAATCTAACATTAAAGCTCACAATTTGTTTTATATTAAGCTAAACTTATTTCATGGTCATCGTCTGCCGCTTTTTGTCAATTATGTTGGGGTCGGCTTCCAGTCTAACCAGATGCAGTTTAATATCAGTATTTTACATGGAGCGACTGCCTATCTGACCTCCTAAGCCCGGTTACTGGTTAAACGATACCCCTTGGTAAGATTGGTTGTCAGACTTTCGGGCTACTGACGACCCGTAACGACTGTCAAAGATCCACGAATGGCAGCTGGGACCAAAACCTTAATGTGCTTTCCGAGGCACAGAGGGGTCTTAGTATGTTAAGATGGTCACCCATCCACGGACCAACCGCGGCAAGCGTAGCTTAACATGATTGAGTAGAGATTTTTTTCCGTACTTAATTTTTGTAAACTATAAAATTCTTTTAAATTACAGCCACATTGACATAAAGGGAAGGATGAGACAGCTGCTTTATTTTTCGCACTAATAATCTAGGACCTTAATTCAGAAATGCGAAACACCGATTTTAATCGTCCAGATTCACAGTAAAGATATGTAAATAAGGCACGTCTAAAACTCTCCTCGCTTTTGGAGCAACTGTTCAAAATTTTGCTTCGGAACTTTCTAGAATCACTCTTACTTGTTCTACAGAATCCACACCGAGCATACTGAGAGTCCTATCGAAAACCATCAGGCTTACTACTAACATAGTAGCTACGCCATAATGAGATTTTAATTACCTCCCTACCTTTCTGGTTCGCTACTCTAGTGCTATCAGGATCTTTCTCCTTATTAATATTAATTGCTAGTTTATTTCGCTCAACAAAATCGATTACAGTGACCCAGTTAAATTATCTAGCCATTAGGAGTTCGTACAGACGAGCCATAACTTGCAGCGGTAAAAAAGTTGCCAGCAGCTTTGTCAGAAAGAACCTAGTTCTCTCCACACGTAGATTTGGAGCTTACATGTGGCGAGCGAATGTCTTGTCAATACCAACGACATACTGGCCAAAAACGCAACCAATCTAGGTACTAGGTACTAACGGCCGAATGGAAAGTTAATATAACAGTTTAAGTAGACCAACCACACGTTTTTTGTTGTAACGTCAGTGCAAGTTCAGCAGCAGCAAGACCATTCAAAAAGTTCTTGTGGCAATCAGTATTTTATAAACGTCATAAGTTACTAAATACAGCCTATAAAACGCCCACTTTTCATCACTTCCTCGTATTTAAGCAGGGAAAAACAAACACGACCACTTCCTAACAAAATTTTGTCGCTGTGCTGTAGTCCTTCTGAATAAACTCTAAGGTAGCATTCTAAAGACAGACCAGCCACATTCCAAAACACTCACACTTCAACACTTCCTCGCATTCAAGCAGGGAAAGGAAAAACTACCACTTTTTGACAACAGTTTGTCGCTGTACTGTAGCCCGTCTGTATAAACCCTAAGATATCATTTTAAAGATAGGACAGCGAGCATGCCAAAACACCCACTCTTCCACACTTTCTCGCATTTAAACAGGGAAAAGAAACACGACCACTTCCTGACAATATTTTGTGTCTGTGCTGTAGTTTGTCTGAATAAACTCTAAGGTAGGTAATTCTAAAGATAGGCCAGCCAGCATCCCAAAACGTCCACTATTCACCACTTTCTCGTATTTATTAAGCACGGAGAATGAAACAGGATTACTTCCTGACAACATTTTGTCGCTGTGCTGTAGTTCGCCTGAATAAACCCTAAGGTAGCTAGCTCATTCTAAAGATAGGCCAGCATCCCAGATTTGCAATTCCGCTACTACTCGTATTTTTGGCTGCATACTAAGCTGAAAGTCAGGCCAAGCTAAAGTTTCGTGAGATAAAACAGCACTTATTTAAAGTTTTGGGGAACGATTAAAGTTTTTAGTATGGAAATAGATGTTCTTGTACTAATGTGTTTTCTTAGGAGACAATTTCGTTTTCGGAAATGAGTTTTCGTGATAATTTATGAACGGTAATCTGTCATTTCTGTGTAGACTTAAGTTTTATATTGACAATATTGTTCTTGAGTAACTGAAATATTGTTAGATGTTTTAATGGGAAATTTTGATGGTTATATTATGCCAGTAAACATTTTGGTACATAAATTAGATGTGATTTTGAATTGGATATTTTATACTGACTGGACAGGTCCAATAAATCTGTGTTGTTCTTTCCCTAAAAGACCACTTCAGACACCAATCTACATGGTCTTCACATGAAGAAGATTCCAAGATTATGTCTGGACTTTAAAAGAGACTGTATCAGTTTGTTTCGACCTTTCTTTTCAGAGTAGTCAGATAGGAAACACCGACCTCATACAGTTTTTAACCGACTTCAATAAAGCAGGGGTTCTTAATTCGACAGTATTTTTTTTAAATATATTTATTAGCTCAGGACTCCTTTATTTATAAGCCGATTTGCAAAATTATTTTTTTATGAAAGGATATAAAATTATTTTCTTTATTTTTCAGATTGGTCCCATAGAAATTTTATCAAAATCGGTTCAGTAGTTTGGTTTAAACCAAAACTACGGACAATAATTAAACACAACACACAACTAAAAAGTGAAAAATAAAAACTTTTTTTTTACAAAAAAAAAAACAACCGACTTCCATAAAAACACTACAAAGTGAAAAATAAGTTTAATTTCGAAGTCGGTGTCTTGGGTTTTTGTATTTCGTTTTTAAATCTTGCAAATTATGGTTTAAGATAAACCATAATTTGCCAGAATATCAAGAAAACGAAATATTATATCTTACTACGAATCCCACTAATATTATAAACGTGAAAGTTTGTATGGATAGATGGATGTTTGTTACTCTTTCACGCAAAAACTATTGAACGGATTTGAATGAAATTTGACATACAGATGGTTTATAACCATAATTAACATATACAATAAATTTTATTCCAATATTCCCACGAGCTCAAAACTTATATCGGTGAAACCGCGGGGCCCTGTTAGTAAATAATACGCAAGTTTACCAAGCTCATAAAAATGTCTCGCAAGTGACTTAGCTGCGTTTGTCACTTGATATAACTCCTTTACTAAAAGGATTAAATCCTGTCTTTACCAAGAATCTCTCACAGAGAAAAAATATAATGACAAAGAAAAGCTTAAGAAAACAGAGGAGGATTAAATCAACATTGCACATAATCTGGGACACTTGGAAGCCTGATTGCTGGAAGAACACAATAAATATCAACATTGTTCTCGGCTCTTAATAAAATTAACTTATATTAAGCTCAGTCTGCACCAAACATGCAAATGGTTTCCATAAAATCTGAATCTTCGTTTTGGCAGTTAAGTTTAGCTTTCATGAGTTCATCAATATTTTTATTCATTTTTTGTTTCATCTGAAACGATTTAAGCATAAAAGTACTACACTACACTTCCATCAAAGGGGCAATTCTCGTAATTTTAAGACTGTTCACAGTCTGATCTCGGTCTCAATTTCTGTCAAAAATACCTCTAATTTCCCTACATTTTTGGTATTTGTTAGTCGCCGAGATGAGACTGCGACTAGATTTTGAACGTTTTAAATTACGAGAATTGGCTTACTGATCCGAAACCAAAAAATGTCCGAACAAAATGTTCTAAATTCGAATGGATGAAATTTGGATCTAGGGCGCAACCCTTCAGGGACACATGTTTGAGTTAAGCACATTCGAATCGGCAGTAGTTGTCCGACCCGAAGCAATTATTACACCTATTCGGCTCTTATTCAACTCGTGCCGACCGGCAAACTTCGTTCGGCATCTCGCTTAAGCAATTACAGGTCGGCTCGAAATAATCCGAGCTAATCCGAACGGCTTTTACCGGACATACTAATACTACATAATATAATATTCGGTATTACCGCTCCCTTTTTCGAATGTGTTTAGAAACATTTATACAATGATAAGGGCACTTCGGACCATCATTTCTTGACTTTAGATCGGATACAGTGCATAAACGCTCTAAAAATACGATAAGGAATACTTCGGTAAAGGACGAAATATTAGATACTCTTAATTAAAGCACATGTAATTGCATTTTGTTTTATTCTTTGTTTTTATACTATAGTCCATTTACAATAGCATTAGAAAGAAGTTAAAAAAGGTTATTTTTAATGCACACTTTGTAACAAAAATACAATAAACATTGTTACATTATGATAGACGCCGAATTTATTATGATCTATTTTTACAGCAGCTGTCACACTTAATTTTAACCATTTTAACTATTTATCTTATGAAATTATGTGGCTTTAATTTATTTATATTATATAACTCCAATTTAAAATTACAGTGTCAATGCTAAAAACCTAAAAGAAGCAGGGATGAACAATACTTGGAACGTTATTCGTTTTACTATAATTCTACCGAATTTTATTTTAATTAAGGTGGATGCGCTGCAGTAGCCCGCGAAATCAGACGAATTCGGAGCAATTCTAATTTAAAGGGATGTATTGATGATTTTTAAGGTTAAAATTGTATTATTGCCTACATATTTCTTATTGTTGCGCATCATATTATTTTTATTAAGATACAACCTTACACTGACCTGCAAATTGCAAAAAACGCAAGAAAATTAGAATTTAAGCATCTCCCTTAAAATTGTTTTATCATAACTTTGAAATAAAATGTTTTGCATTCCTGCTTCTACGAGCCTCTTTTTTCTAATGCTATTATAAATGGACTATAGTTGTAAATAAGTTTTGTCTAAAAGAAGAATTAATTTTGTTTTTAGAAAGAAGAATTCGTTTAAGAAGGATATAGGTATTTTATTTTTATTTCTGATAACTAGTTAACATAGTTTTTAATTTGTGGAAGCTTGTAAATCCCAACTGTAAGCCTTAATTGTATATTATATACCTAGATATTAGACCGAAGAATAAACAAATAAAAACTTTTTTACTATTGCTCATAAGATTTTGCTCTATATTAGGACACTGATTTTATTGACCCACAATTAATTTACCACTTAAGAACCTCCAATATTTTTATAACGGCACTCAGACCCAATAGCCGTTTCTTTATTAAATTAATACTTAAGAGACAAACGATTTCCATACCTCATTGAACGCAAATAATAGGCCATAAAAGAATTAAGTCCGTGAAATACTCTAAAGCACTTTAAATTGCATTTGCCACGATGATTTAGATCTGAATTAAGAGGTCTGAGATCAGTGTAAGCCCAGTGGTAACGGCCCCGACTTACCGAGTTGTAGGTCGTCGGTTCGAACACAGGCGCTTTATTTTGGGTTAATAATTTCGTCACCACTGCTTTCAAAACGGTGAAAGAAAACATCATGAGAAAACTCGAAAAATTCGAAGGCGTAACATTTAGCAACTCGCACTAGCCCTGTGGGGATGATTGCAGTTCACTCCCTCTCGAAGAGGCTTGTGTCCCAGCAGTGGGAACATTATTGGCTGATTATGCAAAGATGTGGGACTTTGCTAAAAAAGAAGAATAAAGACTGTAAAGACCAGGTATACGATAAGCTTTTAACACAAGAAATGACTGCGGTGATGAATAAAAGTGAACGTCCACTGGTCTGAACCGGCCGCAACCCACACACGGCACGCAAGGTATTGAACGGATTTGCCGATGGCATGCGTCTATTGTATCCAGTTACCAGTGGACATTCACCTTAACAGTCGATAAAACAAGAGAGGATCTCAATGTGACCAGTGTTATTCAGATGCTTACGGTTTTACCTGGTTTTTCTAATTTAAGCCATTGACTCATCAACATCATTTCAGCCGCAAGACGTCCACTTCTGATACCGTGGCCCCTGCCACAGGCAACTGAAGGAACATGGGTGGGTTTTAGTCAGTAAAAGTCTGACACGCCCTTCCGCTCAGCCCATAGCGGGAGAGGTCATTTGATGATATACCACCCAAAAAAAAAAGACGTCCACTTCTGGACATAGGCCTCCCTCAAACACCTCCACTTCAACCGGTTCTGTGCTTCTCGCATCCAACAGGTTCCTGCGGCTTAAGGCCAAGCCATCGACTCGAAAATATATTTTTTTTTAAACTGTTACTCATACCTACTACATGTGTTGAGGCTACCTGTGTCATGTATTTGAAAAACTCTTCTCATACAGAAAAGGAGTGAGAATTAATTCCCAAGTTGGTTTACCTAATTTTGACGAGATTGAATTACAGATTTATAAGTCCAAGCTTTCTTTTACCGTAAGTCAGCGGTGCCACAAATACTGTGGAAAAGTAATATTGATTTTGGACTCACGACCTCAGAGACACTTAAAAAGTGGAACGTCAGAGACAGTAGACCAATTTATCACAATTATTATAACGACCTCTTCACGATTTTCGTTTTTTTGTTTCTTTCGGACATAGTAATGGTCTTGACCTTGATCGTATCCCTTTGTTTCGTCTGTTAATTCTCTAGTAATAAAAATGTCTTAACGATTTTATAGAACTTCCAATTATGCGGACGATTTTTTAGGCGTTAAGCCTTCGGTCCTGGATGTTATTCGTGGATCTTTAACAATCGTTACGGGTCGTCAGAAGCCCGAAAGTATGACAACCAGTCTTACCAAGGGGTATCGTATTATCCAGTAACCGGGTTGTGGAGGTCAGATAAGCAGTCGCTCCATGTAAAATACTGGTATTCAGCAGCATCTGGTAAGACTGAAAGCTGACCCCAACATAGTTGGGAAAAGACTAGGCAGATGATGGTAATGATGACAGAATATTGCATTGGTGTCATTCAAAGATCACAATTGCCTTGGCCTTGATCGAATCCCTTTCATTCACCGTTTATTTACCGCTTTTGATTTTGGAAATGCTTTTGAGATTTTGAACGAGAAAGGAGTGTTGCTACAGAGCCCCTTTGCGGTATCAGCTTCTTTATTGAAGAGTTTTCGAATTTGAAAATAGGGTGAGGGGAATGAATTGTATTCTCACGGTATTTTATTGAATGGCTTTCGTGATGAATGAATTCTCGTTGAAAATAATATAATGATATTATTTTTATAATATTGTCATCTCAGTAATAACAGCAGCACAGGTTGATCGATCAGGTTAAGCTACGCTTGCCGCGGTTGGGCTTTGACCATCTTTACATACCGAGACCCCTCCGTGCCTCGGAAAGCACGTTAAGCTGTTGGTCCCGCCTGTCATTCCTGGATCTTTGACAGTCGTTACGGGTAGTCAGAACCCCGAAAGTCAGCCAACCAGTCTTAGCAAGGGGTATCGTATTACCCAGTAACTGGGTTGAGAAGGTAAGATAGGCAGTCGCTCCATGTAAAATACTGGGATTAGAAAGAAAGAAAGAAAGAAAGAAAATGCATTTATTTGCGGCAAACACGACGCATAAAAAAAGAACATAAACAAACAAAAAAAAAATAACAAGTTGGGGGTAAACATGCGTCACATTCACGCAAAACAGCCATCGCTCAGCATAATGGTAAGACCCTATACGAGACAGAGCCCCAGCGCTTGTTTTCAGCGGCAGCCGGCGTTGACGTGATGACGATTCAGCTGCATCCAGTTAGACTGAAAGCCGACTCCAACATAGTTGGGAAAAGGCATGGCAGATGAGATGATGATCGTAGTTTTTCAGTACATTGAAAATACTCTGTATAGGTGTCCCTGATTAAGGTTATTGTACAGTGGGATTCTAAAATAATATTTAGACATGTAATCCAGATTCATTCGTAAAAATGTACAAGGTGTCGAGTTTCTTAATTAAATTAACGTTTATACAAATATTTGAGTAAATAAATTGTAGAAGTTGTTACTCTTTCACGTACTGAAATCAGAAATTCAACTGAAATAGAAATCCAACTGGAATTTACTTTTAACTGAAACGTGTGTAAATCCTTAATGATTATTAAATTTCAAGTGTGTGTTAATACCTTTTTAAGTCTAGAAAATGATTTACATTTTGCAAATGTTGTTTTACTTACAATCTGCTGCAAATATCTGCTGTCAACTACGAACATACTCTATTGGTTTAACCACGTCACCAAGACTTTGGTTCAATTAATTTTGCGTATTTTAAGGTTTTTTTTTTATAAATAAGACATGCAGTTTAGTTTTCAATGCAGTTTAAATTTTGCTGTGAATATATAGTAATTTAATTTACATAGTATAGGAATGTTTTAGCTCTTACATACTTCCTCTTTGTTGACATATTTTTTTGTTTATAAAATATCGGTGCCCCGCGGTTTCACTCGCATAAATCTCGATCTCATGGGAATATCGGGATAAAAAGTATCATAGGTCCTGATCCAGGTTATGGTCTACCCATGAGCCGTTTTAGCGTGAGAGCGTAACAAACAAATATGTAAAAAAATAAATATTTTCTCTTTATAATATTAGTTTAGATCATCAGCCTCAAGCAGTTTACTGCTGGATATAGCAGCTAGATCTTCGGCCACTTACTTCCAACCGTTGCCAGTTATAACATCTTGACTAGATGGTGCCACGATTTTCGCAAAGATTTATGCGCGCCATCAATATTGAGAAAAACTCCTTTTAGTTAAATTTAATATTCCTTGATTGACTGGTAGAGAATACATTATCAGCCCATAATGTTCCCACGCAGGCCCAGTGCGGTTTGAGTAGATGTCTTCGACTTTTTGGTTCTAACTATCTATGTTTTTCTTCACCGTTTTGAAATAATTATTTACACAAAGTAAAGCACCTGCCTGGGTTCTAACCAACCTACAATTCTTAAGTCGCAGTCTTTACCTGGCTGACTGGTAAGGAATGCCTTAGTCTGCCTTAAAATATTAAATAAAAGTACAGAGAAGAAGAAAATATGTAAATCTTTAGTTCTTGTCGATAAATTTACTTGTTTCGATTTATTTCCACATCATTTACTCTGTTATAAATTCCACTGAACAGTATTGTTACAGTTAGTAGAATAAGTTCAAATTAATAACTCGCTATTATTTCTTGAAAGTATATAAAACAGTGTGCCCTCGAACGTCTCGATGGTAACTCAAATAAATCGAAACGAAAGTTCAATTTCTACATTACATATTTTCGATTAAAAATATTTTTCATAGAAACTCCTTGGAAAAGACAATAAGTATTTTTGGCTAATTAGTCGAGTCGCACGAAGTTACTCGCCCGAAACGAGCGAATCGTCACTTTTAAATAATATTATTTCTTCTATAGGCGACTCGCAGTAAGTTAATTTAGCCTTATAGAACGAGAAACTATATAAAAAAGGAAACTAGCATACAGAGGTGTGAGTTAAATATTATAAATGTTTACTTTTTCTTAATGTCATTGCATAAAATTCAAAATTTCTACTGGGCAATTGGCACATTGAATTTACATTTAATAAATATTTCTGGAGTTGTCGACTCGCCCACAAATAAATTAACTTCTTACGAGTCGCCTATAGAAAAAAAAACCAATTCGTGCGAATCGATTTAATAAGGCGCATTTTCTAGGTACTCGTAAATTACAACAATATTGTTGAATCGAAATAAGAATTTTCTATTTGGACCTCGCGTTTGTTGTCTGTAAATCCACCTACGAAACGGCGCAATTCCTAGTAAATGAAAAGTTTATTTTGTGTAAGAAAATAAAATAAGGTTAATCCTATTCTTACTTACTGTGAACACATTGTTTTTTATTTTACTTTCGTTCCCAATTCCTTTTATTTACAACACAATATATTTTCAATTAGCAATGGCAACTACTAGGAGTTCAGAAAAAAAACAAGAGGTGAAGTAATTGGCAAAATAACTCGCGCTCAAACGCAAAACTAAGCTGTGTTCAGAATAATGTTTGTTTGCACAGGAAAATCACACTGAAGTCCTTTTAAGTGCTATGTTAACTATGTAAGTTTTAGCTTAACAGAATTATTTAGCGTGTAACTTTTGGTGGCAAGTTTGTGGGGAATTTAATTTTCTTGAAGATTTTAAATAATGACAATAGTTTAACTTAAAAGGGGTAGGCTTAAAAGTCGAAAGAGCTTCTTATGCTCTACGCAGGCCTTCTAGGTCAAATCACCCAAGTAGATAAACAAATTGTGGGAAGAGAAGCATCCACCACCTCCCGACTTCGTTAAACTACACACCCATCCAACGCCCAATGCGAGTGCGGTGCTTCTGATCAGACCATGCCCCACTAGGGTGTCCTAAGTGCCCATTCCCTTGCACCTTGGATGACCTAAATAATGCCACTGATGCCGTAATCAACATGGCCACCTACTGGACACAAACGATATAAATATAGAGGTATGAGGAACAGGGTGTAAAGTTCACTCATCCTCTATAGAAAAGAGAGGATCCTCCGACCAGACGGATGTTGTGTCTGGCGGGCAACTACCCAACGATTGATGTTGGGAAGTTGTATATATGCTAAGTGCGCGGTAAACTCTGCTTGTGAGATGCAGGATTTGCGTGATGTCACTATGACGCGTTGTTCGCATGTGGCGTTGTAGATACCGCTACATAAAAAAAAATAATGAGCAAATGTACCAACGCAGCGATACGAAAATAAGAAGAACTGTCAAGGCGCGGACTGGCGAATGAAAGGTCGTGAATTCGATTTAAACTCGCACCGGGAACCACTTAACTCATTTTGTTTTTCAATTTAATTATTTTCTTTTAACTTGTGCTAGAGACGGTCAAGGAAAATGTCCTAAAGACGTCTGAAGGCCACTTCCCGTATTTACGTCCCGTATTTATTTTTTAAAAACGTTAAAAATCTATTCGCAATCTCATCTCAGCGACAATCAAGGTCAACAACATTTCAGTAAATTACATGTATTTCTAACAGATTGAGACTGGGATTTGAATTGAAACGTTATTGAAAATACGGAAATTGTCTCTCTGGACTTGTAATGATCTGAAAAAGTAGTTGAAAAAACGTTGTACAGTTTGTAACTAGTGAGACTTCAGATTACATAATCAGCCTATGACGTTCCCACTGCTGGGACACAGGCCTCCTCTCTTCGAGAGGGAGTGGGCTGTAATCCACCACGCGGGCCCAGTGCGGGTTCGTTTATGTCACGTCTTCGAATTTACGGTTCTAGGACATGCCGGTTTCCTCTCGATGTTTTCCTTCACCGTTGTGAGAGCAGTGGTGATGAAATTATGTACACAAAGTAAAACGCCTGTCAGAACTCACGATCTACAATTCGTAAGACCGCTGACCGCTGGGTCTCCACTGCTCTCAAGAGCTTAGATTATAAAAGACAAAATATGACTGTCGCTGCATATAGTACATACATATAAAGTATTATTAAAGTTGCTCAAAGTTAAGAAATGTTTTAACGTCAAAAGTGTATGGATAAATAGTCGTTAATTATTACTTTACCTTAAGTGGCGTTTATAAATAAACCTCATATATCATGCCATATTTGATTAGGTTAAAAGCCAACCCCAACATCAAAGGCTACCTTGATGACGACAGGTTAACTCAAAACTACTTAACCAGCGTAACCACGTTGATCTCTAAATTCTATGTCTTAGTGATACAGCTCATTATGAGATTGTACAGAAGTTGCTGCGAAGCGTAACCAACAATTTATAAGTCACTACTTATTAACTTAAAAGCCAAGCGCTAACCTAATAAGTGTCGATCTCGATATTTCGTGGGGTACGTTATTTAACTCAATTTGTGTCCTGGCGATAAGCTGTATAAAATCATGTTTATTTTTTCCTTTAGCCACTGTTATCTAACTAACCGCTAGAGAAAACTGTTAGTTTTATAAAAAAATATTTTAAATCTACTATGAACTTATATTAATTTTAATGATAATATCATCATCGGTTCAGCTGAAAGACGTCCACTGCTGGACATAGGCCTCCCCCAAGCACCTCCACTTCGACCGGTTCGGTGCTTTTTGCATCCAGCGAGTTCCTGCGGCCTTCACAAAGTCGTCGGTCCACCTTGTGGGAGGCCTTTCGACACTAAGTTTTCCGGGTACGCGGTCGCCACTCCAGAATCTTTTGGTCCCCATCGGACGTCTGTTCTGTGAGCAATGTGCCCTGCTCACTGCCACTTAATACTATATATGTCGTATATATGTCATACTTACTTACGTCGGTTACCTTGGTTCTCCTGCGGATCTCTACATTTCTGATTCGGTCACATAGGGAAACTCCAAGTATAGCCCTCTCCATTGCCCTTTGGGTGACTTTTAGCCTTCTAATAAGGCCCATTGTGAGCGACCGATAATATACGTAGAGATAGAATGAATGATAATATACGTATAAATAATGAAATACTGGAGACTTATGGGAGATGCGCTAAGGTAGCCCGCGAAATTCAAATTTTCTTACGATTTTTTGCAACATGCAGGTCACTGTTAGGTTGTAGGTAGGTTGATTAACCTCCTGAGTCCGACGGTATGATATTGTGGTTTATTGCCTTGATTTTTGCAACATTATATATGTTCATGTTAAATATGCAAGGAAAAATAAAATAAAAATTATAACACATGGAAAACTGGTTTTTCGTGATGTCCTATATTTAGGACATCAGTTTTTTATAACTATTATAATTAATTTTTGATGTCCTTAATTTAGGATATTCGTTTCCTAAATCAAATGAAACAAGTTATACTTAAATATACATTTATTTGAAATAATCACTCTTTGCTCCGTAATTGAGACATACTTGAAACGTAAACTATTATTTGTTTTGGTTTTTAATCACAACAAAGGCTTATCTTTACAAAATATTTGAGAAAGAAAAACAAAAAAAAAAAAAACAAACAAATATCAAAAACTTAACAAACTTTCTTCATGAAATAATTATTGTTTTACCTAATTTTAATCAGTCTCACAATTTTACATAATGGAGATCTTAATAATATTTATTCTGAATCGGAATCAGCGGTACACCCATGGAATTCAGCAAAACAGTTCCTAGAACTACACAAACATAAGTAGACACGACAGAACCGGCACTTGGCTGTAGTTTTCTTGTTGCAGCCTTCCTTGCGACATCTCTGCTGCTTTTTTGTAAATTGAGGCATTATGTCGTGCATTAGATGTTCTCTTTTGTAGAGTTGGCAAGGGATTTATTGCAATTCGCCTATTTTTTTGCTGGTTTGGTAGATCTAAATGTTCATCACATGATTCCTCTTCAGCTAAGGATACTGAGTTTTCCTCTATCAATTTAAAGCCCAACTTTAACTTGTACTCACGCAGCTGAGGTATTTTATGCAAGGAGTCATTCTGAAGCTTTCGTTGCTCACGATATATAATCCAAGAGTTTGACACAGCAATGTCAATCATATGAAAAATAAATCTGATAGTCCACTTACGAGTTCGCGACCGTATCGGGCAAACCGCTATCATTCTGTCCGCCAAATCAACGCCACCCATATTGGCGTTGTACATTTTGATGACTTCTGGGCGTGGAACTTGAACATATCTTTTAGTAATTTTGTTCCAACGCTTACATGTATCAACTTTTTCGTCAGTTAAACAAGTTGACATTAGTAAAACAGCCTTATTGTCTAACCATTTCGTAACAGCAATTTTCCCATCTTGCGAAGCACGAACTTCTGTAGTTCCACGGCTCTGTTTTGAGAACTCATTGTCAGGTGTCATGACACAGTCGCGAGGTACACGATTCTTCATAATAGTCCCAGTAGCATTGAAACCACGATGGGTTAATTCTTGCATCAACTTCATAGATGTGAAGTAGCGATCAAAGTATAAATAGTGACCTGGAACTAATGACGTTGTCAAGTACAAAACAGCAGACTCTCCTAAACTGAAACCATCATAACCTGGAAACGTCGTTGCCCCTTCGTATACCTTCATGTCACAAATACATCCGCTAGGGTTAGCCAAAACAAATACTTTTAATCCGACGGGATTGGGCTTATTAGGGCAGTACTGCCTAATACCACACTGACCTGAGAATGGTATAATCATCTCGTCTATCGAGAGATGCTCGGACTTTTGTTGAACGTGACATCCTTCACAGATACGATCAAACAGAGGTCTTACTTTCCAGATTTTGTCGATTGCACGCTGACTGTCTGGGATATCGTTATCAAACACAACCTTCAACCTTGTTCTTAATAAAAAAAATCTATCACGTGTCATATTATCTGCCACTATTGGAAGTCGCCAAGCTTTCTCCCAATACATTTTGATTTTAGGATAGCCAATAGTGGCCATGACCATAGTAATACCAAAGAATATCTTCAATTCCCTCAATGTGAGCCCTAAATTCTTTTGAGTCTTCATCATTTCCGTTTGGTTAGTTGCTGTTACGATTTTCTCTAAAATGTTGTCATCTATGTAGTCTTCAAAATATTGATACATTTCAAAATTACTAAAACCTCTTTGGACATAATTAGGAGAGAGTAAATTGTGTATAGTTGGACTAAACACTCCTGTCCAAGTATTATTTGTTTGATTGTTACCTTGCACAATCCTACCTCTTCCCCGTGCTCGCATGGACCGCCCTCCACCTCTTGCGCCTCTGCGTGAAGATTGCCCTCTTCTTACTCTGGAGTCCCGTTGCCCTCGAATCAATGAAGATGACGAAAGCGCTGGTGATGATAATACTCGATCATCATCAAGTAGATGTATCGATTCTTCTGAATCCGAGCTATTATAGCCATCAGAATTAGAATTGGGCCGTACTTCAGGTGGCTCATACAGGTCGTCATCATCAGAAGCACTAAAATCACCCTCACTTCTGTCTAGCTCGTCAAGAATTTGATCTTCATATAAAACTGAAACAAAAAAGCATACCATATTTATGAACGAACGTTCTAAAATAAGTACATCCAAATTGACAACATTACTGTTTAGGAACCTCATGTACTAAAATAAGGACATTGATAGAAATCGAATCATGAAGTAAGATTAATTGAGTAAATCGGTGAAATAATTGTGAGTGGATGCTGTACAAACATTAGTTAGCTTGCACAAACTCCAAAAAACTATCAGATTGCAAAAAAACATATGATTCAAATGGATTAACTTACCCCGTCGACCCGGCGCACGCGGCTCTCGTTGTTGCGACGCCATGATCGGTTTGACAGAAGGGACTGAGTGGGGAGATACTTTTTTTAAAGGAACTAAAAATGACAACGTTTCGTTTCTCGTAAAAAACTTGACGCTAAGCTGGTTCGTTTCGGCAAAATATTTTTATTTTTTGGTTGTTCTAAATTTAGAACTTCAGTACTCAGGAGGTTAAAATACGATTCGCGACCGTAATAAATATGGCTTTACAGAATTATAATAGGTAATTAGAATCAGCAATATAACTTATTGAGCTATAATTGGCCTCAAATATCACGATTTCATGAAATAGTCATTTAATAGGGTAATATGAACTTAGAGAGTTGTATCGATGATTTTTATGATTATAATTCTATAAATAAATATTTGCGGCCGCGAATCATAATTATTTAGCTCAACATTTGTATATTGAGCTAAATAATTATGATTCGCAGATTGCAGGAAAGTATCAGGTTGTCCTGATACTTTCCTGCAATCTGCCAAAAACGTAAGAAAATTTAAATTGGGGGGGTGCCATGACCTCTTTGCTTTAGTGTGAAGAAATACATTGTTGTATTTGAACAATCACACGATATCAGCGTAACAAGTAGCTATCTATCTCTTTTTTATGAAACAAATAGTCTAACGAATTGAGCAGTTTGTCAAAAATTGGCCGCACTTAAAGATAAGCCAAGATATTTTGACGAAATTACCATTTCATAATATATTTAAGAAGTTTGGCGAACATTGGCTGCCAAACTGATGATTGGCCAACATTTGACGAAATAAACAATTTAACAATAACACAACTTAGAAAAACAATCCCAGCAATAAAAAGAGGCCACACTTTATATCTACTTCAAGAAGAGTGAACTACAAAACAAAAGGAAAATGGCGGCCATTTTGAAGAATTTGAAATGGACCTTTTTAAAGTTTAAGGATCTTGTTGGATAAACTTCTAATAATCACTTAAGAAACAGCTTTAAGATGGATACAGCTGAGTTGAGCAAGATGTTTCTTTGAGGTTGGAAATGGACATTTTGGCTTACTATACAGATTGTAAGGGACCTCGACGCTAAATGTTACGATGAATTCAATTCATGATTCTAGATTTACCAGGGTTCAAATTGGTTACGTCAGTTATAAAAAAAATCTGCTGTTGCACTCATTTTGACCCTATAGAACTTGCTCTTTTGTATGAAACAGCTTTTCTTTTTTAAATAACTGACGATAAATTTCTACGCTTGAGACATGAGCATGAATTCCTTGTAACACTTGGCGCGTCGATGTTCCTTTATACCGTGTAGATGTATCTTTATTAACCGGTGGGTGTGGTGAAACTTACTTAAATTTAGAGAATTGCTACAGTTGGTCTATCCAATTTCTATTGTTGTAACCTACCTAAATACTTTTCTATTTTTATTACTTCACTTCATTGTTGTCCTAAGTTCTCTTTTGTGTAGCTTTCTTTAAAAGGTTATACCCGTCGAAACAAATACTAAGTATTTGGAATTTGTCTCACATACCGGTATTTCATTTTCAATCTTGTTCCTATGTAAGATTGACTGTAAAAGTTGTACAAGTTTCTGCCATAAACCTTTTTATTTATATTTATTTGTTTTAATCTTTAGATTTCCCCAAACGTGAAAAGTATTGACGTGAAAACTCCTAAAGCAAACATTTACATGCGGAAACACTTATCAAAACAATGGGCCAGTCTATTTTTACGGTTAATAACTTGATAAACTCAAAATTCCGTAACAAATTAAAAACACGCCATTAATCTACTGCCAACATGAAAAAAAGCACAGGTTTACAAAACCTTTGATAATTTCTCGGATCAAAACCAATCTCAAACAATAGTCCTCTTTCACCCAGCTTATAGGAGCGAAATTAAGCATAAAAATCCGGTTCCGAGGTAGGAACAAACACGGTAGATAAACATTCTCCGAAAAAAATGATTATGAATGCAGAGCAAAGGTTGTGATGAAAATTATGTAGGCTGACCTCTAAATGTTTTAATAGGCACGGAATTTTCAGTGGGTCAGAGTTGAGCATTTTGTTTTGTTACATTCTTTGCTGGAGGTGTTTGAGAATCAGTCATGGTTGAATTTTTGGTCAGGTTTCTAAAGTCTAAGAAGAAAAAAAAAGTTAGTGTGGTATTTATGGTATGGGTATGTGATGCGGAGGAATGTAGAAAATGTCGGGTGAATAGTTTTGAGTAAGAATTTGGATGGCTATAAGAGAAGGGGAAGACCAAAGAAACGATGGATGTAATTGCAAAATTTGACTATGAAAGATGATATGGCTTGAAAGAGGCTGAATACCGAGATGACGACTAATGAACAAAAAAAAAAAAAATTAAAAAGGGTTTATTCGTGGTGACAGCCTAAATTTTCCAAACAAAGTTTACTTCTGCCAAACTGCAGGGCAGTTTGTAGGCAGATGTAGCATATACAATTTTATATTTTATAAACAATACATTTACCGCATTTAGAGCACGGGTACGGAAGAAAAAAGCATGTTGTGCATGAAGGTTCTAAAATCGGCAATAGCAACTGTCACCATGAAAGAAAATAAAGAAAAAACGTTTATTTGCGGTAAACATGACGCAAAAAAGAACATAAAAACAAAATAAAGAAAAAAAAACAATAAGACCCACCCAAATCCACCCAAACTAAGACAACGCTATTACCACTGTCCCATACAAAACTTCTATACCCACTCAACCGAAATGTAAGGGACTGTAAATATTTTTTCGCGATTACTATGTTGGTCCCATGGAGAGAGTAGTTCAATTTGATGATCTGTACTTAAATATGACCACACCTCTCCACGCTATATATATTTGAATTTTAAGTCCTCCTAATACTCATTTCAATTTCTTCTAACCCTTCACGTCAAACAGGCCTCTAAAAACCCTAATACTTCGATGAAACATCCAATAAACCACCAGAATCCAATTTAGAAAATCGCTTTTAATCTGCCAGCAGCCCAATCACCCACAACCTTCAATAATCTAAACCGCAGCTGTCACCGATATTAATAGAAGCCATTCAAAATAGTCGTAACGAAGATTAGAATATATTTTATTCATAAAATAATTACATCGTTCTGGCAGTTATCATTTCAACATGAATCGTAACAATGTTTTGATTATAAAAGAGTGTCCATGGAGTTTCTTGCCCGTTATCCTCCATAGAAACCTACTACGATTTGGAATGGTAAGTAGTTTCTTCTTTCTGACCAACTTCTTGACAGTTCAAAAGTGCTTGTGCCTGCCTGTGTCTGCCTGTGCCTGCGGTTTATTTCAATTAATACTTGGAATTTGAGTTTGATATCTTTATAACATCAGCCAGTAAATGTCCTACTGCAGAGTAAAAGCCTCTTCTAAGGTATACAGAGAAAGAAAATACGTTTATTTGCGGTAAACATGGCGCAGAGATAAACACGTACATTTGAAAAAAATAACAAGTTGGAGGAAAATATGCGTCATATCCGCGCAAAACGACCATCGGTCAGCAAAAATGTTAAGACCCTATGCAAGACAGAGACCCAGCATTGGTTTTCAGCGACAGCTGGCGTTGACGTGATGACGTCAACTGTTGCTCGTTGATGATTGCAGCAGGCACGCTAGCAGTAAACTAACGTGATCGATCCTAGATCTTCCTGTGTGAAATGAGACTACCATTACAGAGGTAATTACAGTGCATATAACTAACATTTAATTATACTAACATGAATATGGATCACTGTGTCTGAAATAAATAAATAATAATAATATAACATATTTCTCTAAAATTGGCAAAATATAAACTCACACACGCACACAGGGTGGCAGGGACATCGACGCGTAAACTGAAACCATGAATGCAGCACATGATTCTAGTCCCCAAAAGTAGTTTTCGGTTATCAAAAAAAAAAAAAACAGCTGTTTCATAGACAAGTTCTATACCAACGCATTCAAAATGTATGGACCATCAAAATTTTTTAAAATAATTGACGAAAAATTTAAACGTAGTTGGAGTTCAGAATCATGGACTCGACCCATGGTAACAGGTTGTTCGTCGATGTCCCTGCCACCCTGTATTTTACAAGTTCCAAAATATTACCTTTAATATACTGACCCATATTATAATAATAATAATTATAATAATTAATAATAATAATTCCAATAAACGTGCAGTTCATTCACCCATATCATAAATAGGACATAAATCCGATAGATAGATTCCAGTTTCCTTAATGATACTTTCCATCCAATGGTTGTCTGGAAGGAATTGCTTTTAGCGATAAGACCACCGCTTGTACAGTTCTTATTTATGTTTATTCTCGATATATGTGGTGATTCCGTCAGAGTACTAGACAGTTTATGTTTATCTATCCTATAGACAGCTAATCGAAGTATATCTTAAAGCAGAATCGTCTGAGTTTTATATACAAGTCCATTCCTCGTTTCGGCACTAGTTATAAAATTCTTGACGAGGTTCAAAATATTAGTCGCAGTCAGCAAGGTGGTAATAGGGTACATTTAAGAGGGAAGCGGCAGGGAAGCCCGCGTAATTCAAATTTTCTTATGTTTTTTGGAATTTGCATGCCAATGTCTGGCTGTGAGTTGAACAAAATATGATTTGCGACCGTAACAAGTATGTATTTACAGAATTAAAATCATTAATACAGCCCTCCAAGTTCATTTAATCCTATTGTTCATTATGGCGGGATATCAACACAAAAACAGACACAAAGTTACCGGTTTTTACAATTATATTTCACTTCTCGTACAAAACAGTCAAAGACACAGTAATACAGTTTTAACACTATTATTTCAACATTGGACACCATAAACTAAACTTTTGGCGGGAACGCCCAACGAATCTACGCGCACCCACTCACAGTCGCGGTTCAAGGGGCACTGGTTGCGTCCCGCCGCCGCGCCGCATAGAATGGCGGCGCGCGCGCGAACACAAAAGTAAGACGTACTGCGCATGCGTTATTCGATAGTATTTGGTATTATTAAAGTAGCGTAGTTTGCTATGTACATATTTAACGAGTTGCCTACATTCCACCCCCTTGTTCCTGAACAAACTCGTCAGTAGGCAACACAACGACCTTTACAACTGGTCTCTTCATAAAGCCCCTACAGGTTCTAACAGTCACTACTCTAATATGGCCATCGTGACCTGGGTGGACTGCGCTAATCACGCCCCTAGGCCACACATTACGAGGCTGATTCTCGTCTAAAATAAGAACCATGTCTCCCACCTTCACGGGCGGCACTTCGTGTAGCCACTTTTGGCGCTTTTGAAGAGTGGGGACATACTCTTTCAGCCAGCGTCGCCAAAACATGTCCGCCAAAGTCTGAGCCTTTACCCAAGCCTTTCTACTGGTTAAGTCCGATGCATCAAATATACCTAACGTAGATGCCCCGGTCGCTGTACCTATCAATAAATGATTGGGGGTAAGAGCGATGGGCCCGTCGGGGTCCGTACCCACAAAAGTTAATGGTCTGCTGTTTAGGGTCATCTCTACCTCAGCCATCAATGTCATAAGCAACTCCTCTTTAGGCGCTCGTGCCGACAAAGTAGTTCTAAGTGCAGTCTTTACTGAGCGAACGAGCCGCTCCCAGCACCCACCCATGTGCGGGGCTGCAGGAGGGTTAAATTGCCAAGAAATGCCCTTGGTAACGACGAAATCGGAAATTTTGTCCTTCTCCATTGCCTGAATGGCAGCTTTCAGCTCTGCGTCAGCACCAGCGAAGTTCGTGCCTCTATCACTGAACATGACAGAGGGTTGTCCACGGCGAGCTATCAAGCGTCGAATTGCCATTATGGCTGAGTCAGCTGATAGTGAAGAGGCGAGCTCAATATGAACACTGCGAGTGACAAGGCAAGTGAAAATAACGCCCCATCTTTTTTCTCGACGCCTGCCTATCGAAACTTCCATCGGACCAAAATAATCTACCCCGCAATGTACGAAAGCTCTTCTTGTATTTACAAGTCTAGCGGTCGGTAAATCTCCCATCTTGGGAAATGAAGGGCGAGCACGACGAACAAGACAAAGCTGACATTTAGATACGGCTGATTTGACTGTACGTCGCAACTGAGTTATCCAATATTTTCCCCTAATACTGTTTATGACAGTTTCAGTATTGGCGTGGTGAGCGCGTTTATGATATTCGAGTGCAATAAGACGCGCGGTATAGCTGTGACCATCTAAAATAATGGGATACTTCTCATCAAACATTAATTCTGGTGCAGCACTCAGGCGTCCTCTGACCCGAAGCAGACCATCATCTTCATACAAAAAGGGATCTAAATCGCGAATTTTACTATCAGGAGGTAATGCAGTTTTTGATTTCAGTAATGACAACTCCTTGGGGTATGTCTCAGCTTGACATTGTTTTATCAAAAGAATTTCAGCATCACGGACGTTGCTAACTGTTAACTTCTCATTCTGGTTCTTACGACACAAACTTAAAAAGGCAAGAACACGACCCGCAGATCTAACAACCCGTGTCCAACTAGAGAACCTATCAACATTAAATAGAGGTTCATACCGTTTTACTAGGTGAACCTTCTCAAGACACTCCAAATCCGTATCGACTACATCGTCGAACTCGTTGACCGGCCACTGGTCTTGGCCCGCGTACAAGAAAGAAGGACCTGAAAACCACAACTTACAATTTGTAGGCCAGTACAGTTTCGTGGCTTCATCAGCAGGGTTTTCTGCCGACGGCACCCAACGCCACTCACTTGGGTTGGACTTCCGATCTATTTCTGCCAACCGATGTGAAACGAACTTCTGAAAATCACGAGGATCCGAATGTATCCATTTTAAAACCGTTTTCGAATCGGACCACAAGTACTTGCGAGTTATTGTTAAGCCTTGCTCTTTAACAACGACGCAAGCTAATCTACACGCCAGCACAGCCGCTTGTAGTTCAAGGCGGGGAACGGATATCACCTTCAGCGGGGCGACACGAGCTTTGCCAATAACAAGTGTGACGGTTGGTTTGCTAAATTCATCCCTACCAACTAAGTATGCTACTGCAGCATAAGCTAATTCACTAGCATCACCAAAGACATGTAATTCGACAGTTGATGGATCAAGCCTGTACCAACGCGGCACTCGCTTGTTGCCTAGTTGTTTGATATCCTGCAGCCACCTTTCCCATTCCTTGAACTCGTTTTCCTTTAGCTGATCGTCCCATCCTATACCAGATTTCCATATTTTCTGTAACAAAATTTTCGACTTTATCGTGTACGGATAAAGTAAGCCTAGAGGGTCAAAGATACTCATAACAAATCTCAGAAACTGTCGTTTAGTAGGAATAACTCTGCCGTCAACCACGTCAGGTGTCACTTTTTTAAACGATAAGTCGAACGCTAACTCGTCTGACTCCGGCATCCATATCATACCTAAAGTTCGTTCACCACTATATGGAGATTTATCAAAATTTATAGTACCGGGCACGACAGCTGGTAATTCTTTTCGAAGTTCGGGTGAATTGGTCACCCACCCCCTGATAGAGAATCCACCAGCGGAGTGTATCATGGCAACATCTTTAATCAGCTGACGTGCACTATTTATTGAATGAACACTATCTAGGTAATCATCCATATAATGGTTTTCGTGAATTGCCTTGACGGCCTCTGGATACGAATCTCGGAACTCACTAGCATTTTTATTCAATACATATATGGCTGAGGCAGGCGACGACTTGGCACCAAAAATCATAGAGTCCATAACGTATGTGTCAGGGTCGCGCTCTTTGTTCCGGCCTCTCCAAAGAAAGAGCTGCGCGCCCTGATCTTCCTTCCTTATTTTAATACGCAGAAACATATCAGCTATGTCCGCTGTATAAGCTATAGGACCAGATCGAAACTTGAACAACACACCTAACAAAGAATTTAACATGTCCGGCCCTGTTAGCAAATAATCATTTAAACATGCGCCCTTGTATTTGGCCGCGGCATCATAAACCAATCTGAGCTTATTTGGTTTATTCGGGTTAATGACCCCAAAATGCGGCAAGTGCCATAACGGGCTAACAGTCAGCGGAGTATCCAAACGCCTAGCATATTTCTCAGAAATTAACCTATCAATTTGACGACAATACGATTCAGCATAATCGGGTTTTTTATCCATTTTACTTTCTATGCCGCGTAAACGTTTGACAGCATAATCGTAATTATCGGGTAAGTGTACAGCGTCACGTGACCATAGTAGTCCTACCTCCCAGCCTCCATCGACACGGCGACTAGTGCTATCTAGGATCTTACAGGCGCGTTCAGTTTCAACATTTTTGCGTGACACTTCTGTGATACCGATAGACTCAAGTAGAAATTGCTGTTTAACAAGTTCGTTTAAATTATCTAAATTATCAAAGACTAGATTGACCGATTCACGACCAGACTCGCTACAAGTACCTACAGGCCCATGAACAACCCACCCTAACTTCGTAAGCGACGCTACGGGTTGTCCGGATTTGCCCTGTCTTATTTCTTGGTTAACTATTAGCTGCCAATTATCTTGCCCGATTAATAACATTGGTTTTGCGCAAGACATCTCACAACAATCTAAATCTCGTAGATGTTTATTTATAGCTAAAACTTTGGCGGGCACACTTTGGGTGGGTAAGTCTAAGTTATCGATAGTACGTAATGCAATATCATGACACAAACCGTTGGGTCCGCGTATTAGTGCAGTCACCCTACAAGAATTCTTATCAGTAACAACATGACCGCGTGCACTAACAATTTTCAACGGGGATAATGGTCCACTAAAATTACAAACACTTGAATCAATTAACGACACAGTGGCACCATCATCAAGCAATGCATAACAATTATGTTCGACATTATTTACAATAATAGTTACAGGCACAATTTTTAATAATGTTTTTGTGTTCCGACACTGCTCACCCATACTCGTCACTGACTCGGCGTCCGACGGCGATTGTACGGCGGCCGCGCCAGCCGCGGCTTGCGCGCCTGCGCCGGCAGCGGCTCGGGCGTCCGGGGCGCTCGACTTCTCGTAGTGAAGAAGTATGTGATGCGGAGAACGACACTTTTCACACCGTTTTGCGCGACAGCGATAACGAGAATGACTTTGCACTAAACATTTAAAACATAGTTTATTTACCTTTACGAAGTCCCACTTTTCTTGTTCACTTTTGTTTAGAAACTTATCGCACTCGGGTAGTCGGTGACCCGCACTACTACACAACACGCACACATTCGATGATGACGACGTACACGGCGACCTACTCGATGACGCAGATTCCTCGCTGGTAATATGTACACGGTGAGTATGTTCCCGTTGCTGTCGCCGAGCAGGATCCGCGCGCCCGGCGCGCGAAGTGTTCACAGCGGCTGCGTTAGCGGAGTTGGCAACGGCGGTGGGTCGGTTATGATGACTCAGTGGTAGGTAATAAGCTGATGCCCGTGACAAATGACTCAGGAAATCGAGCACAATATTTATGTTCGGCGATACACGAAGATCTTGTTTGTTGTCGGTGTTCATTTTCATCACAAACTCGCCGTAATGCGCCCGTTGAACGTGGGTTAATTTACTAAGTATTTCGTGAGTTATTTGGGGGTTATTTATATAACCCTCTGCTTTTATGTTTTTGAGAATGTACACGCAATTTCGTATAACGCACGTCATATTTCTTAACTCGACGCCACTGTCGGATACTTGTGGTAGACTTCGAATTTTATGAAGTGCTGTTTCTAATAGTAAATTGGGATGTCCGAACTCCTCTTCTAGAGCTTTTATAACGTCCGATGGGTCGGACCCGGTATGCAGCAGACCTTCAACGGCGTACTTTGCTGCGCCACGGAGCGATGCTTGTAGTCGTACGGTGTTCTCGTACAAGCTATACGTGGACGCGGTAGCTTCGTAGGTACGACGATACGCCAACCACTCTACCGGGCTGCCATCAAACACGGGAAGATCATAATTTTGTCGTGGCCGCTTCGTCATGTTCGTAATGATAACGTCGGCTAGGTGCATGATGTCGGAAGCAGCGACGGTACCAGCGGTGGTGACTTCGGGCGGAGCGACAGGCGCATATTTCGGGTTGGACGGGGAGGACGCCGCCGCCGCCGCGGGTTCGAAAAGCGCGGGAACACCGGGCGTGGCGTACGGCGCATGCGCGGGTCCGCGCGCGCGCTCTCTCGTTAGGCCTTCGGGCGGGCACGCGCCGACCGGCGTACGGGGCGCTGGCGGTACTTCCGCGTGCACGCATGGGGCTTGACTTGAGCTTAGCCACTCATCCACTTTATTACTACTGCATACACTGTGACCGCGGTTTTCTGATACTTCGTCCTCGATCTCCGCGATGTCTAACGCTAGTTTCTTTTTTATAAGCTGTTCTTTCAACTTTGCGAGTTCTTCTTCGGCCTTGTACTCGGCACGGAGGCGTAGCGCTTCGCGGCTTAAACGGCTTGATCGCGATCCGGTCGACGGCGACGTGGCAATAACTTCACTACGCGGGATCGTAGTGACACACGTCGTATTCGCTTCAGGTCGTGGCTCAGCTGCAGGGTGGGCTTTGCTCCTCGTGACGACGCCAGTAACTTTGCTGTCCATTTTATCCGGCTTCAAAGGACCAATGTTCATTATGGCGGGATATCAACACAAAAACAGACACAAAGTTACCGGTTTTTACAATTATATTTCACTTCTCGTACAAAACAGTCAAAGACACAGTAATACAGTTTTAACACTATTATTTCAACATTGGACACCATAAACTAAACTTTTGGCGGGAACGCCCAACGAATCTACGCGCACCCACTCACAGTCGCGGTTCAAGGGGCACTGGTTGCGTCCCGCCGCCGCGCCGCATAGAATGGCGGCGCGCGCGCGAACACAAAAGTAAGACGTACTGCGCATGCGTTATTCGATAGTATTTGGTATTATTAAAGTAGCGTAGTTTGCTATGTACATATTTAACGAGTTGCCTACACCTATTGATTGTTCATTTGATCCTATTGATTTCATGGAGATAGTCATTCAATAGGATTATATGAACTTTACGGTCACGAAACATAATTATTTTGTTCAACATACAACCTCACATTGTCCTGCGAATTGCAAAAAACGTAAGAAAATTTGAATTTCGCGGACTACCCTCGTGCTTTCCCTTAAGTATCCATCATTAAGTGGAGGCTATTTTTATTCAATAAGAACGTCACCTAGAACAAGTAATGAATGTGTAATGAATTCAGTAGTATTTAGTCAAGTTTGTATTTTAAGAGACATAAAATTGACTAAATTTCATCATTCTTTAACATCACGCTTCTTGTTATAGTTCTCTCTTGAACCATACCATTTGCCTCGGTCCTATGTCTCTCATTTCGATGAAGTCTGTAGGTATTTTAAGAGGCATAAAATCAACCAAACTCTTCAACTCATCATCATCATCAACATCCTTTACCATACCAATTCTTGTTATAATCCTCTCCTGAACTATATGCCATTTCCGTCGACCCTATGCTACTCGTCAGCAAGTATGTACGTACTTTGCTTTTTACGATATCGTCGGGCAATATCAAACTATTAGACTTGCTAATACGGGGCTTAGGAAAGTTTTTCTTTCACAGTACACAACTCAAAGTCTTATACATGTATTAATATTTAATATTAGTCTATCTATGTCAGACTAGCTTAACTTTTGCCCGATGGCTCGAGATCGTCAGACTTACATATAAAAGTTACTAGGATGTTAACAGTACGTCTGTTTCAGGCATTTTATGGGAGAGAATGCGAGATATAATATCTTAACATATTGTTTTATAACAGAAGGCCATATCCCATAATTACATAATTATAAACGTTCAAAATCTTGTCGCAATCTCATCTCAGCGACAATCAATGTAAAAATACTTGTCGAAAATGTAAGGAAATTAGAGGTTAACTTAACAGATTAAGACTGAGGTCAGACTGTAAACTTTCTTAAATTTACGAAAATTGCCTCTCAGAAATTGATCGGAATTACGTGGGTGTTGGAAATGCATCACGACTTGTCCATACGTGAAATAACAGCTCTGCACTATGTCAATATTAATCATATGATGTGTAATAGTGATGATGATTGCAGTCATGTATAAATCAGCATATAAATGTTCCCACTGCTGGGACACAGGCCTCCTCTCTGTGTGAGGTAGTGGCCCATAATCCACCATGCGAGCCCACTGCGGGTTGGTGAATGTCACATGCCTTCGAAGTTTTGATTCTAGGACATACACGATGGTCATAACAGACTCGGTTTCCTCACGATGTCTTCCGTCACCATTTTGAGAGCAGTGGTAATAAAATAATTTACACAAAGTAAAGTTCCGGCTTGGGTTCGCAACGTCGAGCTACAACACATAAGTGGTGGCCGTTGCCATGCCTTTTTGGGCCATGTAGGTAAGACTCATTTAAAAATACATTTCCCCAGCCACATGTATGTATTTAGACTGCGTCCCAGTGCGGAGGAGGCCAAAAACTTAAAAAGAAATCTGCGATGACTGTGAACAACCTAAGATTACTCTTTGTTTGTTTGGAACTACGTATCTTATGACACAACAGTCTTTTTGATGAGAAAACGTTTGTTGGTGTCTGTTGGTAGTAACTTTACCGTCTGATATACATATAAGATGTTAGAATAATAATATTAACAAATTATTGTATCCTTTTAATTTTTTACGTGTAACGTGTTTAAATATTTGTATGCCAGTCTTTAGCGAAACATGTAAGATCATAATTCTATTTATAACACCTTAATGTAACATGTTTTAAAGCAAATAAATATGTATATTCTAGTCTATTCTATAAGACAGATGGTCTAAATTTTACTCATTTTTTTCTTTAGATGGTCAGGTCTAGGGTAGAAAAATCGCCATTCCATTCAACTGTCAAAGAATGACAGTTATGATTTAAATATATGGATAATTTTGTTTGAAACTACGTTTTGTATGAACGCACAAGATTGTATTTTGTGACAAAACGTTTATTTTGTTTGTTGGTAGTAGACTTGCGTTTGGTATATAAGAAATATGGTCTAAATTGTACTCATTTTTTTTCATTATATAGTCAGTTATAGGGCAGAGGTAGAGGGGCTTGTGACTAAGTAATAACAGCTGCACAGGGCGATCGATCAGAGACAATCTTTACATACCAAGACGAGGGGTCTTGTCTCGGAAATTACTTAAAGCCGTTGGTCCCGGCTGTCATTCGTGGATCTTTAGCAGTCGTTACGGGTCGTTAGAAGCCCGAAAGTCTGACAACCAGTCTTGCCATGGGGTATCTTGTTACCCAGTAAATTGTGGATGCCGGATAGAAAGAAAATAAGTTTATCTGGTTAAGTGAGGCATAGAATATGCACAAAAAATAAAAAATACTTAAAATAGTATTTTGTGCCACACAGCTGCGCCAAATATATGTCATATACGCCAGCATAAATGTCAGATAACTAATCTATCTATCTATATACATAAAAAACAATTTCTCTTCGTTTGAGTTGTCGTTGTTCTCGAGTAGTTTCCGATATAGCTGATTTTAGTTTTGAAATGTTTGTCGTAGTCCAGGGAAGGTTTAAACGGTGAGAAAATATGGAAAAATTGCGAGGAAGATAGTAAAAACAACAATTTCATTTTCCCATATAAACTTTTCTACCTACTTTTCTGTCAAACATTTGATGATCGGCCCTTCGGTACGGTAGACTCGGGTCCACTCGAAATGAAGCACGTATTAAATTAAGGGTTTTGAATCAACAACATACATTTATCCACATTACTCGGATTATCTAGGATTAGTAGTTTAGGAGTAGGGTAGGAGTAGGTTAGGAGTAGGGTAGGAGTAGGGTAGAAGTAAGGTAGGAATAGGTTAAGAGTAGGGTAGAAGTAGTGTAGGAGTAGGCTAGGGGGTAAGACACCACGCGAACGAAGTAGCGCCGGGCAGCTAAAAATAATTTGTATAGCAAAACAACGTTTGCCGGGTCAGCTAGTATACTATAAAACCAGCGTCATGCATAAGCTAACGTTATGAGTCCATCTTACTCGAAAATAAATGTTTAATATTAAAACTGGACCTTATGCTACGAGAACATCTAGGATGTCTCGAGGACGGTTAGGCAGTCGCTCCATGTAAGATGCTGGTATTCAGCTGCATCCGGTTATACTGGAAGCTGACCCCTATACAGTTGGGAAAAGGCTGGGCAGATGATGATAATTCAGGTTTAGGGTAGACAACAAGAGTGACAGTTGTGATTTGAATATAGACGGATTATTTAAATTAGTGGCCAAATTGCGAAACAAAAAAAAAACTAACTGAAAATTGGAAACTATTTTTAATCGTAAGCAGCTATACAATACTTGTCTTACAAATAGTCTAAACATAATTGCTTTTCCATAAAGACGGCAGGCTTCGTATCCATTTTGTTTTTACTACGCATGACTAAGCAAAATATACCAACAAGTTTATATACGCACGAGTAACTTGTATCCAATGTGCAAACTCCGATAGTACTCGGAGGAAAGGGATCATTCGTGCGTTTCGCGTCCCAAATTCGTACGAAAATGCGTCTCAAATACGGCTTCCTAAACCGTCTGTCAAGACCAGTGGTGGCCCAGTGATAGCAGCCCCGACTTACAAGTTATAGGTCGGAGGTTCGAACCTAAGCAGGCGCTTTACTTTGTGTAAACTTATTTCATCATCACTGCTCTCAAAACGGTGAAAGAAATCATCGTGAAGAAACCGGTATGTCCTAGAACCAAAAATTGAAAGACATGTGTCATCTACCAACCCGCAATAGGCCCGCGGCGTGGATTATGGCCAACTCCTCCTCTAAACATGCATTTTGTAATTTTTATATTTTCCAAAACTACAATAAACAACTGCCGCTTTAAATCAATCACAAATCAATCAATCGCCAATTTAAATGTCTGGGCTAGGCAAGTAGTTAAACGTAAGCGATCCAAGTTATTTGCTTAGCTGTTTGATTGAATGGCTGATTATCATTCGGGCCGCTAGTTGAATGGCACCGTTTAGTTAAACGGCTAGGCAGTTAACTGAATGAATAAATAAAGCTACTTGGCTGCGACATTGACACAACCAGCCCCAGCTGTCTCGACATTCATAGCGATCGCTTTACGACCGAATTCGGTCGCAAAGTCCTGTCACTCCATATATTTCACCTGTCAATTCGGGACTTTGTGACCGAACTGGGTCGTAAAGCGATCGCTATGAATGTCGAGACTGCTGGGGCAGGCATGAAAATCTTAACTTTTCACTGCGTAGGTACTAGGAAGACATAAGTCTTAGAGATAATAAGCCTTACTAGTACTTTTTTCTGTCCTCTGTGTCCTAAAACATGCAGTCAAAGTGACCTCTGAGCTGCCACTGACGATGCCGCCGTGGAAGTGACAAGGTTTTGGGCCAACAAAATATAAAATTCAGTCGTGCCAGCGATAGGAAGAAGAAGAAGATTGTTTGGGCATGAAAATCCAAACTTTTCACTGCGCAGGTACTAGGAAGACATAAGTCTAAGAGATAATAGCCTTACTATTGTACTGGAGACAACACAACTAAAGTCGTATAAGATATCCACTTTAAATATTGAAGTGGCATTGTGTGTCCCATTCCTTTATCTGATAAGAGTACTCGAGTGTGTTTGTCTTTAATTTCTTGAACAGTGTGGGAATAGTCGTTAGGTTTCGTGTTTAGTAACGCTTGGTATTTATTTATTTGTTTAATAAAGGAAGTCATTATAATATTTTCTGTTAATTGCTTCCAGTGTTTCATAATTAGAAATATGTATATTTCTTCGTGTCGACTTCATTTGCATACATACAAAATTTTTGTGAGAACTTTTTCACTAATATACATCCTCTAAGGAACTTCAATAGTTAAGGGGAATGGAGATTTTTATATGGAGCCTTGGCATACTACTACTGCCTCGCCATTTTGATTATTTTTTATATCGATAGCTGACATCAATGCAAACGGAAAATATAACAGGATCAAACCCCATAAAGCGTCACTTTAAATATAGATGTCACGTGATCAACTTTGAACGTTCTTCTTCTTCTTCAATTTTAAATTTTTTTGGTACAAAGCTTTGCCACTTCCACGGCGCCGGCGTCGTCAGTGGCAGCGCACTCAGGTCAATTTGACTGCATGTTTTGGGACACAGAGGGCAGGATAAGAGGTGGAGCATGGTTTGCAACATAGCTCCACAATCACACCCTACTGCCGTTCCGTCAAGATAGCCCCACTTTACCAGGTTGGACTTGCATCTTCCCACTTGTGTCCGGAAACGGTTCAGGGACTTCCAAGTGGACTACGGAAGGTTACACCCTGAAGGGAGACGCTCCTATGGTGGTAGAGAGTAAGTAGGAGGGGGAAGAGTAAGAGTGTCCTGCCATAGTTTGCAACGAGCGTCGGCCGGGTTTCCTGACAGAGACGTTGTCGATTTCAAGAAGCTGTGCCAGCTTTTTAGCCGTTGCGTTGGTAGCTGTGCGCCAGATAGTGGGTGTCTGGTATCGGATTCCTGTTTGCGTTTCTCCATTGTGCTTGCAACTTCTCTTCGGACCTGTGGTGGTGCTATGCCAGCTGTGGGATACAGCTGACCGGGGTCGGTTGCAGGCAGCCCGTAATCATACGGCAGGTTTCGTTTAGAGCAACATCTACTTTCTTGGCGTGAACGGAACGGTGCCACACTGGGCATGCATATTCACCCACGGAGAAGCAGAGTGCTAGGCCAGTAGTCCGGAGTACCTGTGGTGAAGCACCCCAGGTGTTTGAGGTTAGGCGCCTGAGCAAGTTATTACGGGAACCGACTTTCTTCTTAGTTTTGAGACAGTGGTTCTTAAACCACAGTGGTTTTTTTAACTTTGAACGCCAATATCTCGAAACGTGACGCTTTACGGGGTTTGGTCTCATTATGTTTTCTATTTTCATTGATTTCAGCTATAGAGTTATGTAAGTTTCATGCGTGGCCGCTCTTTTGAAAATCAAAATGGCGGACATTAGGCATGCGACGAACACGAACGTAAAGGCTTTGAGCCTTTACGTTTTGATTATCAGTAGCTTAGCTATGCGTCGTCTGCCAGTCAGTTAGTCAAAGAGCTGTCAGTTAGTAGTCTGATTTTTTTTTGTATACGTAGAATAAGAACAGACATTTTATGAATTGATTGGTGCCGAGCAACACGAGACAACTGACCTAGATAGATCTAATCTATCCTTGGACAATAAAGGGTAGAGAAAATCTATGCTAGGATTCAAATAGTGTTATGTCGACGGCCTTCACCTGGCACTAAGAACATACTTCAAATTGCTCATAGTGGATATACGATTAATCTCCGAAAAGTTTGTTTGATCGCGCTAATCTCAGGAACTAACGATCGGATTTGAAAAAATCGTTTTGCATCTGATAGCCAATTTCTTGAGGAAGGCTATAGGCATTTATCATCACGCTATGACCCTTAGGAGTCAAGCAAAAAGAAACAAAGTGAAAAAGAACGCTAAGCGAAAACGAACTGATAGCTCGGGCAGGTGATGCGATGGAATGGGATGGGTCAGGAAACAAGGAATTTCACGCGGATGAAGTCATAGCAGAAGCTAGTACACAATAAACCTGAAACTGACACCGTTTCTAGAAAAAATAACTGTAATAAGACAATGTAAGGTATAAGGGATAAAGTTAATCCTACAATCCAATGTCCACCCATCCCGGAATTTGTATTCCCGGTATCCCACCATCTTTTCTGATGCGCACAGCTAAGGAGTGGAATCGTCTGCCTGCGTCTGCATTCCCGAGTTCATACAACCCGAATCTCTTCAAGGCGAGAGTGAATAGGCTTCTTCTGGGCAAGCTCGTTCCACCGTAGATCTTATCCCTGCCTCTGGGCTGGATTGAGGTCAAGGGTGAGCCCATTGTCAATAAAAAAAAAAACAATCCTACTTCCTACTAATATTATAAACGTGAAAGTTTGTATGGATGGATGGATGAATGGATGGATGTTATTACTCTTTCACGCAAAAACTACTGAACGGATTTGGGTTAAATTTGGCATAGAGATAGTTTATAACCAGGATTAACACATAGGATACTTTTTATCCCTATATTAGATACTATAGAGACTACGGGATCGAAACTTATGCGGGTGAAACCGCGGGGCGCCTGCTAGTAAAAAATATATCCAAAAATAAATATTTATTCGTAAACAAAAACAAAACAATAATAATTATTAAACATTCAGATAATTAAATCGAGCACAAAATAATTTTCGTGAAATTAATAATACTCTCAGAGGGGTTTTCAAATATTCAGTCACTTTAAAATGAATTTCGATATCGTCATTTGGCATGTATTAATAAAATGAAAATTTTATTTGAGAATTAATTTCTGAGACAATGACAGGATTCTCAATTCTTTATTGCGTGCCATAATATACAGGATAAATTTTTATTCAGTGCGTAAATTTTCACAGGGTGTTCTACCCATGAATATGAACAACTTTCACTATGGGACCATCTCTGAAATCACAAAAAAAAAATCAGCTGTTTCTTATAAAAGTTCAATACCTACTCGGCCAAAATGTATGAATCTGCTGATTTTTTTTTCGTGATTTCAGAGATGGTCCCATAGTGAATGTTGTTCATATTCATGGGTAGAACACCCTGTAAAAATTTACGCACTGAATAAAAAAATATCCTGTATATGCATAGTTAGTAGGAAATAATTAAATTAGTCACAATTATGGACTCTGTCGGGCACAGCATAGATCAAGTAGGAGAGAGGAGGAAGAACGCTGGGTTTTTTTTTTAATTTTATTCTGGAATTTGTAGTTAGCAAGTTATACTGTTTTATTAATACAGAATTAAATTTAATTATATACATTATTTATTTAGTAATATTGTAAAAAAAATATTATTATTTTTATTTATTACGTAATTAATATTTATGATCCCTAAGGTAAGTTCTTTATTGGACGCTTCATGACAACTGAAAGGTTACTTAGGCACTTAGGCTATTAACAATTTAAATACAAAACTTCACGCCTGTTATACCCGATGGGTTAGACAGAGAGAGAGCTATAGTAGGTACACACACATTTTATCAGTTATGTAATCTGCTATCGCGACTTCTTTGCCGAAAATGTAAACAAATATGTGTTTATGGAAAAATAACCTTTAATTCTTACCAAATTAGTTCAGTTTACGCTATAGCTTGAAAAAACATTATAACTTTTTCAATTGTGCTAGTCAGTCTGAAATCAACTTAATTACATTTAAGACAAAGTTGATATTTGTTTAACTTGAAATAAAATCAATTTGAAACAAAGGAGATAGTTTTTTTTTTTGGGCCCACTAAGTTATATAATTCCTATTGTAACAATTTTTTTATAAATGTATACAAGGTATCGTTATGCATCCTCGTCAAATTCAAGGAGGGTAACTAGGTATGCTACTGATTCTCGACACGAATCAATAATTAAATAAGTAGGTTTTTTTCTAATTTTCGGAAATCGGCATGTGTGGGACACGGATCTTAAAAACGCGGCCTGTGTGAGACCGCCCTGTAACTGCCCTTTACACACACATAAAACGCGGCCGCTTATACAATACCATAACGTGATTCTGTCATTTGAAAGTGGTGTATTCTGAAATACTACCGCACTTAAATAACTAACAAAAAACAAGTATGTATTCATTATTTACCAAGGATCGTCAAACTCAAACTCAAATCATTTATTTCAATTAAACCATTTCAGGCACTTTTGAATTGTCAAAATTAAATTGTCGGACAGTTAGTCAGAAAGTTGAAGCTAGTTGCATATTCCAAAACGTAGATCTCTGTGGAGAAGAACGGGCAAGAAACTCCACGGACAGTCTTTTAAATCAAGATATTATTACAAAATCCTGGGTACATTATTCTTATTGCTTCTATATGTGAAAACAATGTAAAAAACTAAACAATTTAAAATATAAAATTCAAAATTCGAAATAAGCCCTGGCAGTTAAGAGATGACCAGTCTCTCGTCTCGTAATTTTATTTGATTATTTATGTCTTTCATAACAGCCTCCTGAAATTTGACGACGATGCAAAACAACAGCTTGTTTACTTTATTGTACACCAGAAAATACATAACAAAAAAATACAATTTTTAATACAAAACATACAATGGGTGACCGCTTTCTGCGATCTCTTCTAGGCAACCTTGGAATGGACAGTGATTGCGTTCCATCATTTATAATTTAATCTCTAGAATTTCTGAGTAGGTAATAAGTAGCACTCTAAATATCTGATTAAATATTCATTAAAATAACTTGAAAGTTAATTACTGCGTCGTTGGTCTAGTGGTCGCACGAGCTACCGATGAGCATGAGGTCCTGAGCTCGATTCCCGGGTCAGGCAAAGTGTTATTGGGGTTTCCCACCAGGAATTTCTCAGTGGCAGCCCCGTCGTCTGGATTTGTGCGCGGTTGATGGCAATATGCTCGGTCTGTTATATGGAACTTAAACATGACTGGTGAAATGTGGTTGTACAGACGCCAGCACTCAAGCTACTACAATCTGTCAATTTTTTACTTAGATTTTCAACTTCATCGTTAAAGCATTAAGGTTCAAAGTTGATTGGGAAAATTTGACAGTTTCGGGTAGCTTGATGTGCTGGCGTCTCTACAGCAATAGGGTACACATCTGTCTTGCCCTTCGGGGATTACAATCGTGGTATTAAATGTTATGTAAAAGTTAAATAATTTCAAAAGATTTTGGAACAAAAATAAGGTAAATCAGGATTTTAAAAAAAACAATCCCTGTTTTCTTGTACCAGGAAACGCCGCCTCAATATACACCCCGAACATGATAAACATCTTCCTTTGTTTTTTCTTGAATTTAAAACAAAAACGTTTCCGAAATTCTTGGGAGGAAGTTAAATGGGGAAAGGAAATTAAATACATTTTCGTTTTAATTGAATGTCGGTGAGAAAAATTACTTTTACATGGTAATTTTGTGAACTTTGTTAAAATCTAAGGTTGAACATTTATGGAATTGTTAATAAGAAAAGTGTTGGCACGAACATTTGTGTATTTAAAGCCGTGTCTCCTGCGCGTGTTTTTTCCAAACATTACACAAAAAACCTTAAACTTAAACGTTAATTGTTTTCATAAACAAGCTGTCACCTGCGTATTAAAATATTTTTAGATTAGTGTCAACTATTCACAAGACAATATAACCTCAAAACCTGTCAGTTGGAATTAGCTTTCAAAATGCTAAATGCTAGAGGTGAGCGATGCGCGTGGCGGTTGAAAATGAAACAAACCCTTCCTCTCTTCACCCGCGCGGGAAATGTTTCACATGCAGCTCGGACAACAAAACCATCTTGTTTTCATACACAAATGTGTATGGCCACGCCTTTTGCTGTTAACGTTTTTGTGTAATGTTTCGAAAAAATACGCGCAGGAGACACGGCTTTACTAAACAAAAACTTTTTAACAAAAAATTAAACTGCCGAAAAAACTGAAAAGCAAAAAATAATAAACCTTTTTTATTTAACCTTAATAACTATAGTTCTTAAACGAATGCAGGTAAGTATACCTAAGTAATTTTGAGTCGGCGCCAAACGATGAATAAACAAAGATTACTAAATTGCCTTAAATTTAAACGGCTGCATCCGGTTAGACTAAAAGTCGACCCCAACATAGTTGGGAAAAGACTAGGCAGATGATGTTGATTTTTAATAAGTGTTTTCTTTGAATATTTGACAATACACTCATTTTGTGGCTTGTAAGGACTGATTTCACTAATAATACTGATCGCGATCAGCACATCGAAACCACGAGCTGTCAGTGTAAATATTCCGTAACAATGATGACACTGACAGCTCTTGAACGCGGTTTAGATGTAGAAGTTTTATTGGTGTTAATGGCACTAAGTATAATTTTGTTTTCGTATAAATTGTATACTTAGTTCAGTAGCTTTAAATTATGAAGGTGCAAAATAAATAAACCCAAGGAGGCACTTTACTTTGTCTAAATTAATTCATCATTTCTGTCAAAAACGGTGAAAAGAGGAAACCGGCATGTGCTAGTACCAAAAACGTCTCTTAAATTTAAGAAATTTTAATAAATAAAGGGTTATGTGTATATGCAGCGATAGTCATATTTTGTCTTTTATAATCTGAACTCTTGAGAGCAGTGATGCCCCAGTGGTAATGCTCCCGTCTTACGAGTCGTAGGTCGTGGGTTCGAACCCAGACAGGCGCTTTACTTTGTGTAAATAATTTCATTACCATTCCTCTCACAACTGTGGAGGAAAACATCGTGAGGAAACAGGCATGCCCTAGAACTAAAAATTCGCAGACAAGTGACATCCACCAACCCGCACTGGGCCCGCGTGGTGGATTACAACCCGCACCCTCTCACAGAGAGAATGCCTGTGTCCCAGCAGTGGGAACATTATGGGCTGGTTATGCTTATGATCTATTTCCTTACAATTCATGCCGACACGAGATAATACGGATACATCTAGAAAATTTAATATACTACGCTTAACAGGATGTATCCAAAGTAACCTGTCTGCTATTTTAGTCGATACTCCTCAGGGTAATGGAGTGAAATGGGTTGGGTTGCGGATACAACAACCTATGTTCGCACATAAATTTAAGGTAAACAATCGATGAGTCTTTTTTAAAGCAATGTTCAGGAATTTTGAAAGAAAGAAAGAAAATACATTTTTTTACGACAAATATGACGAAGTTGGGGGTAAACATGCGTCACATTCACGCAAAACGGCAATCGCTTAGCATAATGCTAAGACCCTATACGAGGCAGAGCCCCAGCGCTGGTTTTCAGCGGCAGCTGGCGTTGACGTGATGACGTTAACCAGTGCAGCATGCAATTATACATATATAAATAAAAACAACAATCAAAACAAAAAATAAAATAAACCATTGCAACAATATGATTCGACACAAACAAAAAACAGCAATCAAAACATTATATGTTTCAGTGTGACACTGATAATGACGATTTTTTGACAATAGCGTGTAAATACCCATTTGACTAAAAGAGTGATGACGTAACTCATGTGACTAAAAGAGTGATGAATATACATGTTGATGGATGGAGAGGGAGAGGAAGGCCGAAGAAAAGATGGATGGATTGTGTGAGGAATGATATGAAAGAGAAGGGAGTGAATGATAGCGTGACGGTTGACAGAGGAGAATGGAAGAAGAAAACGTGTTGCGCCGACCCCAAGTGACATGAGATAAGGGCTGGAAGATGAGGAACATGTAAATAAACATTTGAACTAACGACAACCCCATTTTATGAACAGGCAAATCACTGTCCATTCAAAGGTTGCCGTCGCATCACATTGTCTGCCCCCGCTTTTACTTCGTTTTCGCTTCACTTTTTAGGGTTCCGTAGCCAAATGGCAACGGAACCCTTATGGATTCGTCATGTCTGTCTGTCTGTCTGTCTGTCTGTCTGTCTGTCTGTCTGTCTGTCTGTCCGTCCGTATGTCACAGCCGCTTTTTTCCGAAACTATAAGAGCTATACTGTTGAAACTTGGTAAGTAGATGTATTCTGTGAACCGGATTAAGATTTTCACACAAAAATAGAAAAAAAACAATAAATTTTGGGGGTCCCCATACTTAGAACTGAAACTCAAAATTTTTTTTTTCATCAAACCCATACGTGTGGGGTATCTATGGATAGGTCTTCAAAAATGATATTGAGGTTTCTAATATCATTTTTATCTAAACTGAATAGTTTGCGCGAGAGACACTTCCAAAGTGGTAAAATGTCTGTCCCCCCCCCTGTAACTTCTAAAATAAGAGAATGATAAAACTAAAAAAAATATATGATGTACATTACCATATAAACTTCCACCGAAAATTGGTTTGAACGAGATCTAGTGAGTAGTTTTTTTTAATACGTCATAAATCGTAACGTAACGGAACCCTTCATGGGCGAGTCCGACTCGCACTTAGCCGGTTTTTTATTTTTCCTCGGCTCTTAAAAGTCATACCGTGATGTTTAATAGCCTAATAATAGCCTTCCTCAAGAATTAGGCTATAAAATGCAAAAATTATTTTACAAATCAGACTGGTAGTTCTAGAGATGAGCGCGTTCAAACAAACAAAAAAACTAACAAACTTTTCACCTTTATTATTAGTATAGATTACAGATATTTTGATAATAATGCGTTTAAGGAGGTATTATAGAATATCGTTTTATTTTGACATTAGCTATGCAATTTTGTACTTTAAATTCTGATAAATAGAAACCGTTTTCCCGGTTTATAAATATAACTAAACTGTATCAAGAACCAACAATTTAAATAATTCATGAAGAAAGCCTTTTAGTTCCCTCAAGAATACTACATCACTTAGGAATCCAGGACCTCGTAAAATGCGTCTAAGTAAGTAATGCATGTTACTCTGAATACCACTAGTGACCAGTTCGAAAGCTCGAAGTTTGAGTTAGTGCACCTACTCAATTCTAATTCGAATTGACCTACGGTTGAGCTGAGTTTTGAGCTGAAACAATGGACTCATTGTGGTTGTATGTTACTTTATAGTTGAAAACCTTGAAAGTTAAAGCCAGGGTTGGCTTCTGTTGTTGGAACTATGGCAACCTTCCTAAAGAAAGAAAGAAAAAGTATTTATTGCGACTCGCACAGGAAGATTATAAAACTAAACTAACCTAAACACAATCAAAAATAAAAACTCAAATTATATAAAAAAAGTAGGTAACAAAACCAAATTATATAAAAAAGTAGGTAACAAAATCAAATTATATAACAAAAGAATAAAGTAACAAAAATAAAAAGAAACAGAAAGTCCTGTACGAGGCCAAAAGGCTCCTATCTCAGCATTATGCTACGACATTTAAAAAATGTCGCAGCGCTGGTATTCTGATAGGGGCTGTGATGCCACGGGCAATTCCCACGCACTATGAAGCATAATTCAACATTACTATGAAAAGAAAGAAAAAAAAAGTATTTATTGCGAGTCGTAAAGGAAGATCTCAACCTAAACACAGTCAAAAATAAGTTATATAAAAAAACTATCTATTCTATACTATAAAACATTGGTGGCCCAGTGGTAACGGCCGCGACTTACGAGTTGTGGGTTATTTCAAACAGGCGCTTTACTTTGTGTAAATTATTTTATCACCACTGCTCTCAAAACGGTGGCACTGGGACCGCATGGTGGCTCACTCCCTCTCATCGAGAGCAGGCCCAGCCCCAGCAGTCTCGACATTCATAGCGATCGCTTTACGACCGAATTCGGCCGCAAAGTCCCGAATTGACAGGTGAAATGTATGGAGTGACAGGACTTTGCGACCGAATTCGGTCGTAAAGCGATCGCTATGAATGTTGAGACTGCTGGGGCAGCAGTGGAAACATTACAGACTGATTATGTATGTGTTTAATTTTTATATTTTAAATTGTTTCTTTTTTACATTGTTCTCACATATAGAAGCAATAAATCTTGATTTAAAAGAGTGTCCTTGGAGTTTCTTGCCCATTCTTCTCCATAGAGATCTACGTTTTGGAATGGGCAACTAGCTCAACTTTCTGACTAACTGACCGACTATTTAATTTTGACAATTCAAAAGTGCCTGTAAATGGTTTTTCTTGAAATAAATGATTTGAGTTTGAGTTTGAGCTATGCTTATGCTTCTATACTAATATAATAAAGCTGAAGAGTTTGGTTGTTTGTTTGAACGCGCTAACTTCTGGAACTACCAGCGGAGTAATTGCGTAACACACTATCAGTAGCGTTTCATTTTGACGGTTCAACAACATTCATTGCGTTATTTACGTTGTTGAGCAGACACATTTTTCGCACATATGAAGCAATGGATCAGCAATGTCCTTCAAAATGGTTCAGATTGAGGTCGATAGTGTGCTACGCCATTAGGGTGCAGTTGGATTTGAAAAAGTCTTTATGCATTTGATAGCCTAATTCTTCTCGTGCCTTCCCTGTATGTGATCTGTTTGGCCTTTGCCCTGTACTGAGATAATAATAGTCTGGTATTATACAAGCAACAGTCACGGCAATGAAGGTGACAAAGTATCTCCTAAAGACACTGCAGCTTCACAATTGCCAGAATTTCCACAATAATTACGAAAGATGTGGTACGCCAAATTCTCAAAGTGGCGTACAAGGAAATACTATGTATGTAAATTTATGAAGTTCACAGCTAGGAACAAGAATTTGATTTAGTGGCAGGAAATTTAGTTCTACTGTCAGAGCTTTGAGAATTATGTACGCCATTTAATTTTTAAACTGGTTATTAAACGTTGCGAGCGCCATGTGGGTTCTAGATAATGAAAATGCTTTCATAATCTTTTCTTTTTAAGTTTTTGTAAGGAGAATATTTTTGGTTATGTGCAATAGGAATTTTGATAGATAAAGAAGATTTTGTTGTGGTTATCGATTTGCTAACTAAGCGTGGCTTATAAGGATACTGGACAAAAATTTATGAAAATTGGTAGGTACTAGTTTCTTCCGTTGTTGTTTGTGAATTATTCTTGAAAGTATTTAATGTTATTCGCAAACAATATTTAGAAATCCTAAGTTAACCTACAATCCACTTTTGCCCATTATTCTGTATTTTTCTCGTGAAGTCTAACTAATGAAACAGATTAATGATTTACGGTCTACATAGTATTAATTATTTTCAGAATTCGGAATTGTAATTATTATAAATGTAGTTAAGAACATAAGAAAAATATTTTGTTTAGGACGCGCAATGAAAATACAAACTGTAAAAAGGAGCATTTAAAACACACACAATAACATTACGAACAACCAAAAAAACATAAACAAGAATAAATAAAGACCTCAAGCCAAAAAGGCTCCTTTTTCAGCATAATGCTACGATATTTAAAAAAAAAATACCACAGCCTGGTATTCTTATAGGGCCTGCTGTTAATATAGTAGTACCTACGTTACACCGTATGGCTATATTTTATTTTAAACTACGCTTAATGACACTCAATATAGTGTCAACCTATTTATATTTTCTTTAAAAGTAAATACGTAATTTTTCTGAGAAATGAATATATTTAACAGTATAATTCACAGTGACAATTCGACGAATAATATTATTTTAACAGACTACAATTTGTTCTTTTCGAGAACAAAAAAAAAGAAAAAAAAAAAGAAATAAAAAGAAAAAAAAGAAAGAATTATTGCCTCAAAAACAAAAGACAACCACTAATACCGCTCCGTTTTCCCCTTTCGCACAGCTTAACTTCCTAAGCCCAGTCCACGGCACCATAAGGTAGAAATATTGGACATAAAGAAATTCACCCGCGAAATGGAAGCCGTATTTCTCGAAGGATCGGGATAAAATTTGGTTTATAGCTTTGGTCCAAATCTTGGTTAAGCCGACGGTGGACCAGGCTGGACTTACCGACATAATATATAAAATGGAGTTGCTTTAAAATTTACGAAAATATCGCCCAAATTTTGACGACCCAAGTGATCCGGGATTTAAAAGTAATCTCATATAAGTGGAAAAGATGGTGTCTGCAAAGGCGTAGAAATAAAGAGAATTAATAATATCAAGTGAATAGCAGCATTATTTCGTATATCTGTTTACTCTCGTTAAAAATGTCCGTGTCGTAGAAGAATATACGTGATTTTGCATCACTGTCAATATCACAGTGATCTTTAATCTCGTGACAATAAGGTGCTGTTGGCTTGCAGCTGTCAAAGGTAACATAAATGTGAAACGACTTTAAAAGTCATCTCATAGAATAAAGCATTTATTTCAATTAAACCATTTACAGGCACTTTTGAATTGTCAAAATTAAATAGTCGGTCAGTTAGTCCGAAAGTTGAAGCTAGTTTGCCCATTCCAAAATGTAGATCTCTATGGAGAAGAACGGGCAAGACACTCCAAGGACACTCTTTTAAGTCAAGATATTACAAAATCCTGGGTACATTATTCTTGTTGCTTTTATACGTAAGAACAATGTGAAAAACAAATGAAGAAGCAATTCAAAATATAAAATTAAAAATAAGCCCTGGTAGTCAAGAGATGACCAATCTCAACCGACGGCGCCCATTCACGAACATGACGTACATGAATGAACATAATTTTATGGCAATTAATTTTGCATGCCACTTTAAATTCAAGAAAAACACATCACTACTTCTCACAACAGCACTAAAGGCCTTTGTCATTCTATAAGACCAGTCCAATAATTACTATAATCTCCTTCTCCATTATCAGTCTTCCCACAGCGAAAATCTTTGCTTCCCTTCAGAATTCATTATCGTAATAAATTATATACTTAATTTAATAAATTGGGGACAATCTAGGCCACTCAATTCAAGCTGTCAACTTGTCCTGAGTGATTGAGTGGACAAATAAATGAAAAACACTCATACATTGGACATAAGGTCAGGACAGTTCTCATCCCCACTTAAGGATATCATGGCAAAAGTGGGTAGGAAGTTTTGATGTAGGCAGAATATTTTTTAACCGACTTCTAAAAAAGGAGGAGGTTCTCAATCCGGATGTTTGTATTTTTGTATATATTTTTTTTTTTACGTTTGTTCGCGCATAACTCCGTCGCTTGCCAACTGATTTAAAAAATTCTTTTTTTTGTTGGAAAGGGTTATACTTCCCGAAGGGTCCTATAGAAATTTCATCAAAAACGGTTCCATAGTTTGGTTTTTAAACCAATTACTGGTAAAAATTACAACTTGAAAGTGAAAAATAAAAACTTTTTTGCAAAAAATCATCAACCTACTTCCAAATACGACACTACAAAGAAAAAAATAACTTTAATTTCGGAAGTCGGTGTCGTTGAGTTCACATTTTCGTTGTTTGCCACCGATTTCCGAAATTAAAGTTATTTTTTTCTTTGTAGTGTCGTATTTGGAAGTCGATTGATTTTTTTTTTTTGCAAAAAAGTTTTTTACTTTCGTCTTATATTTTTAGGCATTGTAGTGACTTATTTGGAGGCTTATCTGTGGCTAATTAAACGTTTAAGTTATCATCAATCAAATGTCATTTATTCAAATTAGTCTGAGAATAAGCACTTTTCGAACGTCAAAATTACAAAAGATAGTCCCCAAAAAACGCCCGCCCTTCACCACTTCCTAGTGCTATCGCTGGGAAGAAGAAGTGGCGCAAAAAACTCCTCAGCAGCATAGCTGTCTGTTCAGTTAGAAAAATACTTGATACTTGATTGTATACAATACTAGGTGTTAAGTAATTAACATTATAAGACACAGAACATAAAATTAAATTATTTGCCATAAATGTCAGCTAGCCACGCCAATATACCAACAAATATAATAAAAACTATACGTACTCAAGCTAAAAATAAATTAATTAAAATTAAATCATCATCGTCATTAAGTTGTCATCATTTTAATTAATAGATCTATGTACTCAAGAGACTGGCGGAAATAATAATAAATAATAATCCACCTGACCAATTTCGGTCACGGTGGCCAATCTCAAGGAAGATTAGCCAGGTTTGCAGGAGATATTATAGTGCACAAGTGTGTGCGCAAACACAGGTGCACTCTCTGTTCCTTTACTCTCATTGTCCGATGGGATGATAATCCGACACGACCGGGGAGAGATCAGGCGCAGGACCTTACGTGCTTTCCGAGGCACGGGGGTATCACACCACCGACTTCCAAACTTCGGGCTGCTGCTGAGCAATTCCTAATGGAGAAACCCAATAACACTTTGCTCGACCTGGTAATCGAATCCAGGACCGCACAGCAGTCGTGCTTGCGACCACGAGACCATCGGGCAGTCGACTGGCGGCATTACTAAGGTGCTTAATAAGTTTAATAAATTCCAATGAGCTTATCCGACATAGCAACGACCTCTAAGCCTTCATTAACAAAAATAGATTTCCAATAACCTCCGAAACTTCGCAGATCCAATAAATTATCAGATATCTAACATTAAATACTTACAGATGACTTATATCTGGATATAGCAATGTCCCAGCAAGTCGTAAAAAAAATAAATGAGTTTCTATCCTCCGGGAATTTTCACGTTAAAGCCTGAAATCATATAATTTTTTATTTTTTTCTCGATTGAAAGCTATTTCCAATCATAAGTCGGGTCTAGCTGTGTTAACGTTTATCCACTCTTCAAGGTCGTCTGTTTCGCAAAAAGGACTGGATAAATCTTCCTTTTAGGATGGGTTGGTGCTCTGTAATAGGATTAAGGTATTTTATATAGTTAGATTAGTCCTTTGGCAGGCGTATATTTCGGGGAATGATATAAGTTTTAAAGGAAATTGAGAAGAATTTGGCGCAATGCGTCGTTGGTAGAATTTTAATATCGATGACTATGGAACGTGTGAGAATACCACAGAGCACGGAATGACTGCGCCGGCAGTGTCTAAAGTCGTGGCGTAAACAGTGCGTTGAGACCGCAGCTTCTGCCACGGACCACCTTCAAAGGCGTCAGTTTCTATCATCATCATCATCAGCCTACAGAAGTCCACTGCTGGACATAGGCTTCTCCATTCAGCTTGATTTAAAACATAAAGTAAAGTGCCTACCTGGGTTCGAACCTACGACCTACAAGTCGTAAGTTGCAGCTGTTACCACTGGGCCACTGCCTACCACTGCATTCAAGACGGTCAAGATGAAAAGACGCAGAGAATTGCTCGACTGGGGACACATAGGTGTCTAGCGCTAGTTACAAAAATGTATTTACTAACGGTTTTGTAACGGACGCCGAACTCGCCATAGAAATTAGTCGTATGATTGTATGAATAGGTATAGTGTAGAAAACCATTGTGATTGGTCGCAGAGTCTTGCCCCCGACAAGTCGAGACAAGTCGACCTGTCGGACACCGGACGCGAACCAAAACAGCTGGATTGGTGGGCAGCGAATTTGTAATATGTTTTTTATCGGAGTATCCCACTACTTGCACCCACGTACCAGGATAATATATCTATTAAATTTGTAGCTCGTCGATAGTAAGTACATCTGTTTGCCTACGTAATCAACAAGAAAAATAAACAAGAATCAAGAAACCAGTGTTTTATTTGAAACAAGGAAACCATCATACAGTCTACACCACTACAGTTTTCTTATAAAATTCAAGAGGTAAACTCAGAAGCACTTAAGCCATTATAAAGGATAATGCACCGTTATTTTTAATTGGCATTTTTCCGTACATTAAAAAGCGTTAAGAGTTGAATGAAGAAAATATCTTTTGTTGTGCTCAAAGGAAAGAGAAATATGGCAGCTAATGGAAGAACAGTTATTATTAATTCACGATGATTCTTTTGTAAGCAACCAGCTTGAAAATCTGCTTTTCTTGCTCGACGAAACAAAACGTCGCTATTCAAACGTAATGAGAACTGAATAACTTTTTGTTGTCTCTTTAACTTCAAGCGAAGTGTGACTACTGATATAGAAAATATGCCCTTAGTATCCCGTAGTATCCAGAATACGGATCCACGCGAGATACAATGGTTTTATTTCAACCTGCAAAAATAAAACTAGCTTTTACCAGCGGCTTTGCACGCGTTGATGTCGGAAAATATCCTACGGGAACGTAATATCGGAATTAAAAGTAGTAGCGTGCCAAATTTCATCCAAATTCATTCTGCCGTTTTTGCGCCAATCTAAAAAAAATTGAACATGCATCCAGACAAACAGACAAAAATTCTAAAAACGCTATTTTGGACATCATACTCATTCCCACTCCTCGTAGCCAGTACTTTTTAACCGACTTCAAAAAAAGGAGGGCTGGCAAGCAATGAAATTGCGAACCCAACGACACCGACTTCCGAAATTAAAGTTATTTGTCACTTTGTAGTGTCTTTTTTGGAAGTCGGTTGCTTTTTTTTTGTAAAAAAGTTTTAATTTTCAAAAATATTCAATGTACAGTTTTGACTTCGTTACTATTTTATTATATGAAAACAAGAGATTTAATGTTTTTTTTCCTGAGGTCAGTGACTATTGGTAGTATAGTAACGTGTTGTAGTTCTGAATATCTGTTTTGTTTTGTTTTATCGTGTTCAGATATTTATACCCATCGTGGCTGTGAAGAAAAAAAAAACAGATTTTGAAACTAATATTTCAAGTAAGTCGTTGACCCTAAAAAATACAATTTTTAGGTTTAACGATGGGTTGTCATCGTATTTAGATATCGATAGTTATCATGAAACGAACGAACGTTAGCACGAGCTATGGAACGAGCTGTGCTTGGAGTCTCTCTGAGGGATCGAATCCGCAACGAGGTGATTTGGTAACCGATGATCGGGGTAGACGTGTTCTTGAGTGGAGACCGCGAATAAGGTGCGCGTGTAAGGTAAGACGCCCTCAGGCTAGGTGGAGCGGCGATCTTTGCCGGATGGCTGGTAGCAACTGGATGAGAGTTGCCGAAAATCGAGCCGAATCGCGTGCAATAGGAGAGTCCTAGTCCTATGTCCAGCAGTGCACTGCTATAGGCTGATGATGATGACTTATCACGTCTGCGGAGTTTCGCTAGCTTATTTACTTTGACCCTGTAGTTGAGGTACGTACATTGAAATGAAACGCATTCATTATTCTTTTGTTCTTTGGCTTATTTGAGACCTAACAAACTCCATTATTGTTTAATATAAGTTTTACTTTCATTTCATTTATATTTCTTGATGAATGAAAATAAATGCAAAATTATTTATGAGAGCTGGTGCTGAAATAATGAGGTGAATATCTTAACTGAAACTGAAATCTGTTTGTTGAATGAATGTTTTCATTGTAACTATTATTAAAAACAGTTGAATTGATTCATAGTTTTCTTTTATGGCTGGTTTTTCCATCGCCAGATAAGTTTTATTCAAGGAAAAAAACGACGTTTAGCAGTTTTTTTATGAATCAGATGATTGAAAAATCAGCCCTTAATAAAAAATAATAAAACAATCACACTGTATGTTGGTTCTATTTATACAGCGTTTACACCCTTAATCAGCACTCTGATTGCCTATCACACTATCAATCTCAATCTGAAACATTTTGAAGGATATTTGTATTCCATTGCTTCATATATTCGAAAAATTTCTCTGCTCAACAACGTAAACAATGCAATGAATGTTGTTGAACTACCAAAAGGAAATCCATTGCTACTGTTTGTGTGTTACGCAACTACCCTGCAGGTTGTGATACTTGTTTTCAATAAGTCTTGCACAAGACTTCAAAAACATGTCGTGTATTAAACATGTCTCATATTATGTATAGACGTCGTTTCAGACATGTCTTGATTACTAAGTAGGTAGTTGGTTTACCTTATAAAGCATGTGGTGGATTATGGCTCACTCCCTCTCACCGGGAAGAGGCCTATGTTCCAGAAATGGGAACATTATAGTAGACTGATTATGCTTATCTTTTTGTTTTCTACAAGTTTTGCATATAACTAGTCTTTTTACCGTATTTAGTTGCAAACGATAAATGAAAACAGTAGACATTACATGTTTAAATAACTTGATGTAAACGGGGGACAGTTAGCGGTGGTTAAGCTAATAGTTTGACTAGACTTGAAAAAAAATAAACACCACCACCAAACCACCACCTGACCACCACCTAACCGACACCTCGTAACCAATACCACCTATCACCATCACCACCTAACCAGCACCGCCTAAGCACCACCACCTTAACCACCTTTAATTCAGTGTTTTCTACAAAAAAATCTGTTTAAACACGATTGCTAAAGCCATAAAGGAGCTCCTAAGATCGTTTCTTGAGTTATGACCGCCACAAGATCAACTCAAAATTAACGAGAGTCATAAAAAACAAAAAACGAGTATTAAAAAAATTCTATCAAAACAATCATTGACCGTTTCGTAAAGCTGAGATATAAAATGTAACAAAATATGTACCATAAACTTGACTTTAGTCTTGTTTTTATCTTGACGTTTTACGGCAGCCAGAAATGAGATTACAAAGAATATTATAATACACTTATTTCTTTGCGTAAAGGTGTTGGATCAAGGTTTTTTTTTTACTTCATTTTGAGGCCGGATTAACTGAGATGTCTGGAGTTATGGTTTCAGTGTGTTTTTAATTTATTTTTACAGGTATCTGAAGGCCAATTTCTGTAATTAAAAACGTTCTAAATCTAGTCGCGGTTTCATCTCAGCGTCAATCAATGTCAAAAATGTAGGGAAAGTAGAGGTAATTTTGACAGATTGACACGGATCACACTGCGAATAATCTTGAAACTACGGGACTTGCCCCTCTCTACGCCACAAGGTGGCAAAGTTTGGACAGAAAGGTCTACAAGTATTGGAAAATTATCCTAGGCTGATGGACAAATATTTTTCTGTCTAGTGTCGATATTTTGTTTGGTACTGGACGCATATTGATCATTCATACCGACAAATAAGAATTATTATGACATGATTTTTCAGAACTTTTTACATTGAGCCAAAAATAACAAAGCAACAATAATATTCTTCGGTCTTAAAGACCAATAACGTATGCTTAGCAGGGTTAAACGAAACAAGACTCAAAAATAACAATTCCATTATAAAAATAACAAACATCATTCTTAAAAACAATATATTCTACTCAAAATATAGCATTATTTATTTTTCTTTGCAATAACCTAACATAATATTATTGATATTATTTTTCGTTCTGTATCACAATGATATTGCTGTCAAGAAGATAAAATCTATTCTATCTTCTTTGTGATTCGCTGGATACATTATTATATTGAAGTTTACAAAGCTAAACATTTGTTATTTATGTATATTTCATTTTAATAATAAATAATTTAAGCCTCTAGTGAATATCAAGCGCAAAGTTTAAAAATAGTCATGTTTTTTTCTTTTTTATGTAAAGGCTTTCTATAAAAAACCTGTTTATACAGGTCTCCCTTATTAGCACCTACCTACACCCCACAGTCCCCCACACACAAGGCGTTCGACAAGGTAGGCAGTTATTTTTTTTCTAAATTTAGGAATATTTGTGTAGGTTCACGTTGATATTTTATTTTAAGTACAACAAAATATACTGTTTTTATTTCATTTTTATACGGAAAATTAAATCATAATTATTATACAGGTGGAAACTTTCAGCGGGGCAGTAAGGGGAAGTACCTTATCCGTTGCAGCTACACGAAAATGGTTTTAGGAGACTATCCATATTTTTTTATGGAATTTTGATCTCCATTCACAGATTTTCAAAAATAAATTTGTTAGCAAGAAAATAGCCATTTTACACAAAAATATTTTTTAGTGCCAATCGATTCTGTTTCTAATACTGATCAAAAACTTCTATAGGACCAACCATCTGCATCGTTGGAGAGGTACTCAAAAAGTCACAAATTGCAAAAAACTTTTCCCGTACATTTTGTATGAAAATTTTACGCAAAAGCTTTTTTAGTGACGGTTGAGATCTTTCTGTTGACTGAACAAAACGATAAGTTTAAAACATTAAATTTACACATTTATACTAGATGAAAATTTGATCATTTCTGTTCTTACACTTGTCGAAGCTTATCCCGAAATATCATCAAGAGCAGTCGCTGAAGAAGTAGGTGTCTCACATCGTTTCGTACTAAAGATATGGAAGAAGTATGGTTATAAATGTTGCCGACAGGGGCGACTAGTTCAAGCCTTACATTCAGGGGATGCCTCTCGAAGACTTACTTTTTGCAGGTGGTTAAGAGGAAAAATAAGTAGAGATTACCATTTTCTGAATTTCATATTATGGTCTGATGAAACAAATTTTTCTAATAATGGAATTTACAACCGGCGAAATCACCATTATTGGTGTAGAGAAAATCCTCTCAGGTTTCGCGAAACACATAACCAAGTGCGATTTTCTTTTAATTGTTGGTGTGGTATAATGTGGAACCGAGTGGTAATGGTGGAATTTTATGATGGCACCTTGAATTCCAACATTTATAACAACAGAATATTAGAGAATCTTGAAAACCTCGTCGATGATTTATCACTGTCGGAATCAAGAAGAATGTTTTTTCAACAAGATGGCGTGACGCTCCACCTCACAATAGCCGCAGTACGCGTTCGACTTTGAACCGACAGTTTGGTGATCAATGGATAGGAACATATGGTCCTATTTCTTGGCGAGCGCGTAGTCCAGATCTGACACCTCTAGATTTCTTTTTGTGGGGCTACCTGAAAACTGAGGTTTACAAAAAGCAATACGATAGTGTTCAAGAACTTAAAGACTCACTAACCACAATTTTGTATGGAATTCATACAAATAAATTGTCAGCAGCCACTAGGTCGGTACAGAAACGAATCAATTTATGTATTCACCAAAATGGCGGTCACTTCGAGCACTTGACATCGTAGGGCAAGAAACAGCAAGATTATAAATAAGATTAACATCATCAAGTTATGTTAGTTAATAAAAAAAAGAAAATTAATACGTCTTCTTTTTGATATGTGTAAACTTCTACGTGATCATTTGTCTTTTATTTTATTTTTTGTATTTCAGTTACACAAATTCTTTACAAAATGTAAGGGAAAAGTTTTCTGCAATTTGTGACTTTTTGAGTACTCCAACGATGGTTGGTCCCATAAAAGTTTTGGATCAGTATTAGAAACAGGATCGATTGGCATCAAAAAATGTTTTTGTGTAAAATGGCTATTTTCTTGCTAACTGAATTTTTTTTTTTAATCTGTGAATGGGGATCAAAATTCCATAAAAAAATATGGATAGTCTCCTAAGACCATTTTCGCGTAGCTGCAACGGATAAGGTACTTCCCCTTACTGCCCCGCTGAAAGTTTCCACTCTGTATATAATACACAGAATGCATTAAGTGTTGTAGAATGCAATATTTTTTTAAATCTATTCAACCACTTATGCTGTAGGGCCAGTGTTACCTACATCGGGGTGCATTTTAAATGCACCCAGAAATGACTACCAAATTATTACGTAACAGTTATGTTTTCTAATCATTTTCAATTTTCCAAGCAAGCAAGCATGTTTGATATCTCTTGGTGTACTATAGGTAGGTAGATCTCTGCTTAACCCTACGAGGAATACAGGCTTCATGTTAATGAAGCATCTAGTACACCAAAAGATACCACACATGCTTGCTTCCTTGGAAAATTGACTTTTTTTGTATTAGCTAGTATGTACTGTAAAGGTTGTCTGTAAAAGTCGACCTTATTGCAGGCTGGCAATAAAATAACAAAGCAAGCGAATTTAGAATGAGCTTTCAAATTTGTATTAGTTGTTTGTTTGGAAAAACCAGTGATGGTATAGGCGCGTTCATGTAAACACTTTCACTTGGAATAAACGTATTAACGTTAACGCTTTGTAATTGAACGCCCTCACCCAATACACACAGTCTGTACCCATCATTCTCAAAATTATCACACATTTAACGAACATGCCACACAACTACTCTTCAACGCCAATGTCAGTCAAACTGATAACCGTCCCCGGAGCGACTTGTCAGAACGTTCGTCTCTCGCTAAGAAGACAAATTAGCCCCAGGCGTCCGGAAGCCGTCCTAAAGAGGTCACCTAATTATTTTGATAGAGCTTCTAACGTCCACTTGAGTACTGACAGACGATTGTAATAACAGATAATGCGGGTATTATTTTTCATGCTTTTTTAGGACTAGCTTTTTCCCGCACTTCGCCTGCGTGGAAGTCGGAAATTATCCCAGTTGACGTCATCACGTCAACGCTGGCTGTCGCTGAATACCAGCGCTGGGGTTCTGTATCGCATAGGGCCTTAGCATTATGCTGAACAATGGCCATTTTACGTCGATGTGACGCATATTTTCCCCCAACTTGTTCTTTTTTTTAGGGTTCCGTAGCCAAATGGCAACGGAACCCTTATGGATTCGTCATGTCTGTCTGTCTGTCTGTCTGTCTGTCTGTCTGTCTGTCTGTCCGTCCGTATGTCACAGCCGCTTTTTTCCGAAACTATAAGAGCTATACTGTTGAAACTTGGTAAGTAGATGTATTCTGTGAACCGCATTAAGATTTTCACACAAAAATAGAAAAAAAAACAATAAATTTTGGGGGTCCCCATACTTAGAACTGAAACTCAAAATTTTTTTTTTCATCAAACCCATACGTGTGGGGTATCTATGGATAGGTCTTCAAAAATGATATTGAGGTTTTCAATATCATTTTTTTCTAAACTGAATAGTTTGCGCGAGAGACACTTCCAAAGTGGTAAAATGTGTGTCCCCCCCCCTGTAACTTCTAAAATAAGAGAATGATAAAACTAAAAAAAATATATGATGTACATTACCATATAAACTTCCACCGAAAATTGGTTTGAACGAGATCTAGTGAGTAGTTTTTTTTTAATACGTCATAAATCGTAACGTAACGGAACCCTTCATGGGCGAGTCCGACTCGCACTTGGCCGGTTTTTTTTGTGATTTGTTCTTTCTCTGCCTCATGTTTACCGCAAATAAACGTATTTTCTTTCTTTCCTACGGGAAAGTAGTACCAAGATAAAAGTATACTATGTCTTAACTGAAATCTTGGTCTATTCCTGTGCCAAATTTCATCCAAATCCGTTCTGCCGTTTAGACGTGAAAGGGTAACTGACAGACAGTTTTCTTCGTACTTAAATGAATTCTGGATGGTAGATTATTCTTGTCGGCCCTAATATGGCTGATATTTTTAGTTATTGCCCAAAATTATTTGCTCGAATAGGCAGGCTTAGTACTTTGGGTAAATATTTCAATTCATCACGTGGCTCTCAAAACGGTGAGAGAAAACTTCGTGAGGAAACTGGTATGTCCTAGAACGATATGTGACATCCATCAACCCGCACTGGGCTCGCGGGGTGGATTATTGCCTACGGGCTCAGAGAGAAAGCTTTTGTCCTAGCAGCGGGAACGTTAGAGGCTGATCATGCTATTACCCGCAATTGGCGTAACCGTATGTTTATAAATTGCTCAATTTGTCGAGTAAGGTATTTTAGTAAGGCTTGGTCCCGACTTGGTTGTCCATTTTTGTAACTGTTTTTTATGAAGTCTCGAATAGACTGTCTTCATGGCAACCATAAACAGGCTCATGAAATCACAATCCCCTACTTTTCAGTACAGTCATGAACAAAAGTATGTATACACTCGGCTTTATTCAAAAGCGATTAACTCCTTTATTTTTGAATGAAATTTCATTTTGTTACGAAAATAGCATTTTCGAACCTATAGGTTTATGTAATGTGTCGTATTTCAACATAGCGTTTGTTATTTCACGAAAAAATCGGAATTGAAAGCTGCCATGTGTTGACATATTGGTGCTCGTGACTGTACTATGTTTACGGTAAATATGAAAAAAAAACCAATAAGACTATAAGCTCTAAAGTAAATTCAACGACAACACACATAATATCTGTACAATATGCACCAAAACTAATAACTTTTAGAAACGAATGAATTGTTAATCAAAACGATAATTTTTCCGAAATTACTATAGGAAATGGAAAATTAAATTGAACTCTAATTACAAGGATTACAGTCCGCGTGTTTAATTAATCGAACGGGTATTGTGTTCATAACATAGGGTTCATACACAGGGTGGCAGGGAAATCGACGCGCAAACTGTAACCATGGATTCCGCGCATGAGTTTAGACCCCATAGCGTCGAAATTTTTATTTATATAAGTTATCAAAAAAAAATCTTCTGTTTCATAGAAAAGTGCAATACCTACGCGGTCACAATATATGGAATAGCAATATTTTTTTTAATAACCGACGAAAATTTCGACGCTATCGGGTCTAAACTCATGTGCTGAATCCATGGTTACAGTTTGCGCGTCGATGTCCCTGCCACCCTGTATTATTTGCTATTTTCGTACTTTAAAGAGAATGCAAATGCCAACCGAATGCTTTATTATATTTTCGCGGAATCCTTAGTGTGGAATGAAACTCGTGGTGATCTTTGTTTGTTTATAGATTTATCGAAATCGTTAATTTTACAGGCAGAAAATAAAAAAAAATCGTATGCGGTCGGGGAACCCCAGTCAGGAACGAAGTTCCTTACGCGATACTCGCACGCACACACACTCGTATTTAATAGAAATAGACAGAGAGAGAGAAAGTGTGAATTAAATACGCGTTTTTAATACAGAGCCGTCAAGTGGTGGCCATCTTGGATTTTCACCCTCAAACACCATGAAAACGACACCCATGACGAAAAATTTTAAAGTTTTCGCAGCCACCATCTTGGATTTTCATTTTGACTTCACTATTGTCTTCAGCACCCTTGAAAATAATGAAAATTGTCGCTCTGTCGGGCTTGAGAAAGTCGCATAGACTTAAAGCTTTCCGTACGTGACGATTTCTACCAGTTTACTCCTACCGCAAGCCGCGTTAAAAGACTTCGTTCCAAAAATCCTTCCACTACCCGGAAAATATTTTAGTGTACTTAACAGTGAATAGCATCTAAGACTTAGGTTAGCTATAGAGTGGAAAATTTTTTTATGGTAAGTACACATACATCACAAGTCATGCATATTGAGTACGCATAATAGTTTCAACGGCACAAGGATTTTTTGGCGCGTGGCCAAAATTGGAATTAAGCCGCCATCTTGTTTTTTCAACGCTCTGCTGTCAATGTCATTCAAAAGATCCCAGTAGCATTTTATGTATTCTCCCTTCAAGATGGCAGTCTTTGTAACCATTTTGTATTAAACACGCACGACAAAGCAAAACATGCTACAAGTACGGTTTGACCTCAGACGTCGGAATTATAAGCGCGTATACGCACGACTAAATTCGTACAGAATGCGAGCTCCCATACTTGTAGGTTCTGAGATCGTTTGTGCGTTGGAGGCAATTGCATGAATCAAATTCTATCGCGAATACGTCCAAAGTGTAGCTGGCCATATTTCTGGCGATATCAATAAATTGACAGAATAATTAATTTATGGAGCACACCACCAAAACAAATTGTTAACGTTAACGGTGCATTTAATAGTACATTCAAATTGTAAGGATGAGAACACACGAGTGTAATGCTCGTGCCGTCCAAAATGGGTGCGTCTCATAACGTATAAACTCATTTGGTCTAATTTCATTTTATTATCGTTCATAAGATATAATCAACGTGAGATATACCAACTGTTGATATAATTTCTTTACAAATAACATTTATTTATTCTAAAACTTAATTAGTATAACGTTGTTTGACATAACGTTTATGTAATCGAAAATCATTTGGTTTAACGTTTATTATGTATATTGTTTATTTAATCGAAAATCATTAGGTCTAACGTTTAATATGTATATTGTTTATTTAATCGAAAATCATTAGGTCTAACGTTTAATATAACCTCAAGGTCTAACATGTCTCGATTTAGTAAAAAGGCAATGAGAACTTAGGATGCAAGAGCGAGCGAAGCGAGCTCGGGAATTGGGGCACCCCGACTCGGATAGGTTAGGTTCGAAGGGGATGACGGGGGCTCAAGTGAGCGAGCGGAGCGAGCGAACGAGCCCCCGTCATCCCCTTCATGTTAGGTTCCTTTAAACCCTGCAGACAGAAATAGGGGCCCCGCGAAGCGGGGCTCCGTCGACCACGCCTTATTATTATTATTATGCTAAATAAAGTTATGCTTACAAAGAATAAAACAAATAAAATATACTTTTAAGTATTTATTAAACAAAATAAAAAGTTATTGTTTTTTTAATTAATATAATAATTGCATTTTTAAAGGAATATTTTAATGATTATTATTTAACTGAGCAAATTACCTACGCACACTAAATGACAACTAACAATAAATTTTGTTGAGCTACCCACAGGCCATAAAAATAATACTAAATAAACTAACCACCGTATTTATGCAATTTTGCTGTGTGTTTTTAAATAGGCGTTTTCATCATATTGATAGACCAAATAAGTTTTATATCTTTTGAGTGGTATGTCAAACGATTTTATATTTAATGTATGTTATGTCAAACGATATTATATTTAATGTATGTTATGCTTATAAAAATTAGGTCTTTTAAAATTATATCAATCGTTCATTATATTAACTAATCGTTATATTAAATAAAATTATAGGTTCCGTTGTTATATGTTGTTAATATTAGAGATTTTGTTGTTATATCATCTATTACTTACCCGTCCAAAATGATTTAAGGAATCGATGGATGGAAAACAATCGACAAACAATATGCGTTTGACGATAAATAGTTGATGTGGTCAGTGGTCAATTCTACAATCGGACTCCGATACAATTCGCATAAACCTGCTGACAATAGGTATCGCTTGCAAACCGTTATGTGTTTCAGAGGTTTAAATGTTTATTCAGCATTTTATGTGATTTATGAGAAGTGGTGGACCAGTGATAACAGCCGGAGCCCTTATCACTGGTCTTACGTGTCGTTGGTCGTGGGTACGAACTCAGGCCGGCTCTTAACTTGTAGGGTAATGAATTCATCACTGCTGCTTTGAAAACGGCGAAGGAAAACACCGTGAAGAAACCGTCATGGCACCAAAACATTCAAAGAAATGTGTAATCCACTAATCTGCGCTGTAATGATCCCACTGCTCGGACACTAGTCTCCTCTCTTCCAGAGGGAGTGGGCTGTAATCTACAACACGAGCACAGTGCGTGTTGGTAGATGTCAAATGTATTCAAATGTTTAGTTCTAGGACATTTTGAGAGCGGTGGTGATGATATTATTTACACAAAGCAAAGCGCCTGCCTGGGTTCGAAACCATGACCTACTCGTAAAACTAGTACCAGTAAGTCGGGGACGTCATCACTGTGCTACCACTGCTCTCTGAATATTGATTTGTTTTCCCGGGATTAGCACGAAATTCATTTGGATTATACCTTAATTGTTATAGGCTTAGTACTCGCCTGTTGGATTATAATGGAATTCGTAATAAATGAGAATAGCTATAACTGCATTCGCGATTTATTTGCCAAAAATGTAAATAAATATGAGTCTATGGAAAAATAACTTTAATTCCTACACAATAAAGTTCAGTACACGGTACAACTTGTAATTTGTTTATAACTTTTTCAATAGCGCTAGTCACTCTGAAATCAACTTCATTTCCCTTAAAATAAATTTAATATTTGTTTATCTTTTAATAATATCAATTTGAAACATTAGTTTGAATAGACTTTAAATCAAAAAGCATTATAAATAGCGCTAAAAACTTACACGAAAAGGTTTAACTGGTTTTCAAGTTACAACTTTTGTTAAAATATGTTGGCCTAATATATTAACAAAATAGAAATCTTGCCATAATCACTTTTGAAAAGCCATCTTGACTTAATATTAGTCAAGAGAAAAGATTCGATTTTTTATGTCTGTTTGTTTTGTTTTCACGCTAAAACGGCTGAACGGATTTAGATGAAATCTGGCCCATAGGTCGACCATGACCTAGATTAGGACTGACAATACCTTTTATCCCGATATTTTCATGGGATCGAGATTTATACGGGTGAAATCGCGGGGTGCAGCTAGATTTTTACAAACTAAAAATTTGAAAACAAAATATAGATAGGTAGACATTTTCAAAAATCATCTAGGCACATGACATGATCTGACCAAGATTATATCTTGACTTTAAAAGAGGCTGTGACCCCTGAGTTAGTTTCACCATTTCTTATCGGGGGTAGTCGGATACGAAATGTCGACTCAAAGCTTTGATTTTTTTTATATGACGTATAAAAGTGATTTCGATATCCTTTTTCTAGAATAAACCATTTCGTTTCACTGGTTCTTGCACTATCCCCATTATGTTCTAAAGGAAAACTCCCGAACACACTTTTACGCAATGCGCAAATGATAAATAGACAGTTTGAAACATTCCCTGCCCTTTTCACGTCCGACTTCCGAATCAACATGGAAGTTAGCCCATCTTCGCTTTATCAACAAAAAGAATTCTCGTAAAACTTTTCGTATGCATATCTAAGTAAAATATCTGTGTATTTTTCGAAGAAGTAGTAGTCATTCAAATAAACAGGACGATGTTTTGATAAATATGTTTTCATGAATCCAGAATCTAAGAAAACGGTTTCAGATGGCGTTTTTCCCAATTTAACTGGGCACTGTTACAAAGACATTTGGATGTTACCATATTGAGACAGTAAATTGACTTTGATTTTCAAATAGAAACGTTTAGAAGCTTCTATGAATTTTGATAAAAAAAGGTTTGTCAGACGTTTGTCAAATGTTGGTCAGATATTTGTCAAACGTTGGTTAAACGCTGGTCAACATTTGTCAAATGTTGGCTAAATGCTTGTTAAACATTGGCCACATGTTTCTCGAACATTAGCAGGTCAATTCCCGTAATTAAAAACGTTTAAAATCTAGTCGCAATCTCATCTCAGCGACAAGCAATGCCAACTTGTCAAAAATGTAGGTAAATTAGAGGTATTTTTGACAAGTTGAGACAGATCAGACTGTGAAGGTTCTTAAAATTACAAGAATTGGCCCACTGGTGTCAAATTGGTTTCATAAATAGATAAAAATATTAAATATAGCACGTAAAGAAACAAGTGAACAATTCAATAAGACTGGCCACGACTCATTTCTTTGTGAAAACCACTGAATTTGTTTTTCACTAAAAAGCTTCAGTCATAACTCGGACAACTTTAGTTTACGACATTATTTACGATCGCAATAAAACAGTGATACGTCACGTCAAAACAACATCTAGCATTAAAGAATCTAAAATTCTAAGTCCGATAAAATCATAAAACGAAGCTGGACAGAAATATCTCACAATCTAGGTATAGAACTAACAAACTTCCTTAGGAAAACTGTCAGGAACAAGGGGCGAACGCAGAAACTTTGATAAACTTTGACATAGGTAATGAACTGATAGGCTTACATAACCTTTAGTTTCATACGGGTGCGATCTACTAATGTGGCAACAAGTCAAAGCATTGAGACTTTTTGTAGAGGTTTATTAAAAAAAAATAACGTCTTTATATTTTGTGACGTTTATAATATAATAATAATATCCCTGGAAAAATTGTCAAAGATAGATAAATAAAGACGTGTTTTTTAATTTTTTTTTTTTTTTTTTTATAAAACTCGTGTTCGAAGACTAAATATTTTGAATATGCAAGTCTGAATAAATATATGTTTCAAGTATTCTTTTTCATCAAAATGATAGTGTTTAATATTTTTGTAGCAATGTTGGATGTCGGTATTATTATCCGTTCTTTCATCAGTTATTAACAAGTATCAAAATCAAACTTAACCGGTTGAAAGCCTTAATAACGGAAAAAATTCAAAAGCCATTGTGGCTCGTGTGGATCCACGTTGATACGAAGGCCTAAAGGGAATTTTAATTCAGAATAAACAATAAGAATGAAAGGGTTGCGTTATTATGACGTGCGAATTCTATTGAAAAACACAATATCCCAACTTGACACGCATTTGAACTTAACACGCCGTACATATCAAGAGTTATTTGAAAAGGCCCTTTAGTAAGCGTATCCATACGCATAAGCCGAGATGAGCGAAGCGAAACTATGAAATGAACTGAGTGTTTCCTTTCAAGCGGATACGAATTGTACAGCTGTATCTCGCTTTTCTACGCTTTACATTGCTCCGTGCTACTTCGCATGCCATACTTGAGACACAAGAAAATATAATATAGTCATTTATTAGACTGAGAATCAACACTTTTTGAACGACAAAATTACATAAAACAGTTCCCCGCACAGCTGTCTGGTATACTTCGAAGCGGAGCGAAGATGAGAAGTAGATTTCAACTAAGTGAAAGAAAGAAAGATAAAGTATTTATTGCGACTCGTACAGGAAGATCATAAAACTAAACTAAACTAAACACAATCAAAAATAAATAAAAAACCAAATTATATAAAAAAAGTAACAAAAAGAAAAATGAAACAGAAAGCCCTATACGAGGCCAAAAGGCTCCTATCTCAGCATGATGCTACAAAATTTAGAAAAAATAAATGTCGCAGCGCTGGTATTCTGATAGGGCCCGCTGTGATGTCACGGTCAAGTATGCATTCACACGAGCGACACGCGTCAACGGCAGACGCAACTGCAGCCGCTGACAACGTGCCGCTCGTGTTCAGTACTGTGCTCAACTACACGAGCAGCATGTTGTCAACAGCAGCCACCGACGCGTCGACGGCTGTAGTTTGGTCATCTGCTGCACAATTGTCACTTCGCTCCGCTCCCGTGCCTCAATGGAAACACAACCTTATACAGAGCGAAGATCTCAGCAAGTTTTGAATTTCATCAGCCTCTAATCTCAAGCTTACTCCTGCCCTAGTTTCAGTACATCATTTGACTACTCAATTGGCACATCGGGACAAACATTTGTTTAACCTACAAACTGCTGTTCCGAATCGGGCTGTTTGTCCTTTTGAATAGTATACGTGTGCTGTATAGCTGGTATAAAGCCTAGTGGGGGATTGAGCCATTGTCAATGCCAACGTGTTGGTTTTGTATATTTACGTTTCAAAAACAAAATTCTCAGTAGCAGCCTGGATTGGCAATGTAATCAGCTCATTCCCTATTTCATAGGACTTGTGAAATGTGGGTGTTCGGTCATGAGCATAAATACCTTAAAATTAAGCAATATTGCTTAGGAACCATACTTTTATACATCACATCACATCACTCTCACAATTACCTCACACCCCTCCTACTTCATATGCGAACACACATACTATAAATATTTTTTGTATAATGTCATAAGTAGTTTTTTTTTATCACCTTTAGCCTACCTAAGAAAGAGAGGCGTTCTAACAGGCATTATCTGCTTAAAAAGGGACGCCATTTATTAACAAAATGTAAACAACTATGGTCAAGTAATAAACATTTTTTTTTTATGAAATAGGTCTTTTCTCTAAAATACAATCGTTATTTCACAATCACAAGATATTTTTCTCTTTTATTTTGCGTAAGTATAACATATTTATAATAAATAATAATAATAATATCCCTGGATATTTCACACAGCGCCATCTAGTCCCAAGCTAAGCAACCTAATGCTTGTGTAATGGTAACAAGATGGCTGATAAACTACTTATATACATTTTTTTTTTTTATGCTCGTGACTGACACCTCTTCCTATCCCTTTGAGGAATATACGCTTGGGGTTATGCTTTCCTATTTAATTTAGGCTTGACCTTAGCAAGTTTGTACCAAACCTTCCTATATTACCTTCATTAGTTATATTGATCTTGTTAACTTAGGAACTACGTGCTACAGCAAGTATTAGAAAGCAATTTAGTAGCCACGATTAAGAAACTTAGGTGAAGCTTCGTTTAGATGAAACTATGTGATCATAGAAACACAGAACAATAAGCTCTATTTCAACATTATTAAGGTACTTTTTTTAGTAGTTTGTATACTAACCGGTGCACTCAAACCACCATGGTCTGTTCCAAAAGTATCTGATGAAAATGTAAACGAATGGATTAGAAAACGTACCTGTGGAAGCTCAATGGTGTCACTTGCATATTGGAGCAGTGGTCGCTGAGTGGTATCAGCCACGTAGGACGAGACGTAGGTTGTGGGTTTACACCCAGACAGGTGCTTTACTTTGTGTAAATAATTTAATCACCACTGCTCTCAAAATGGCGAAGGAAACGTCGTTAGGAAACAGGCGTGTCCTAGAACCAAAAATTCGAAGACATGTGACATCTACCAACCCGCACTGGGCCCGCGTGGTAGATTATATCCTACTCTCTCTCGAAGAGAGGAGGCTTGTGTCCCAGCAGTGGGAACAATATAGGCTAATTATGATTATGATAAGGCCCTATTTTAAGTAACCACCTATGGTCTGTCCCAATACTATCTGATGAAAATGTAAACAAATGGATCATCATTAACATCAAAATTATAAATTAAGACCACCTTAAAGTTGTTTTCATGTGACAATTGAGGTTAAATTTATAACTTTGAGTCGATGGTTTTTTCAATTACAATTAAATAATTTTGTTCAAACAATATTTATTGGAAAAGGTGGACAGATTTAAAGTTGAAACTTTCTAAATACAGATGAATGAGTTACTATCTCTTTAGTGAGAGATAGCGTAAGAATTTAATCTGAACAGGGTTCGTTTACACTTTCATCAAATAGTTTTGGAACAGACATTATGTAGGTTGGGTAATTTCCCTGCCGTGTGGGCACGCCAGCGGTTTGTACATTGTGTATCATTTATCTACGAGATAATATTTATACACATTATAAATTAAAGTCGCTTTTCGTTGTTATCTGCGTGACCGCGTTGTTCTTCTAAACTTCGCAACGGATTTTGATGCGGGTTTACCAGGACGGAAGGACTTTACCAGGTTTTACTTACTCCCACTTGTATCCGGGGACGGTTCAGGGACTTCCAAGTATACCACGGAAGGTTACACCCTGCAGGGTGATGCTCCTTTGGTGTCATTTCCATTTAATCATAATTATGAATATTCCATTTTATCAGGTATTAAATTAATTCTGCTTTACGCTTTTAAATGAAAACCATTCCCCGAAATCAGTCACAAGCTCTCTCCTTAAAATTTAACGACTCGACAATGTATCAAGATGAAACAAATTCAACGTTACGAAATACAATTCTGTTGCCATTACCTAAATATCAGAACAGCACCTTTGACACAGCCATCTCATTCAGTTCCTTTGTCAAAGATTATTATTAGCTTTTTGAAGTACTTTGTAATAAACGAGGGAATGATACCGCAGAGATTGTTGGTTATTTATTCAGCAATTATAATGCTGAGGCTGTTATTAATTTCTGGGGTGATATCTTTGTATATATCAGTTTGGGTTATCAACAGTGATCGGAGTAGGTAGATTGATTTTTGGTACTTGTATCATAGACATAGATGTTCACAGAAAGAATAATATGGATAAGTCATTTTCCCGGAAAGTAATTCCGGTGTTTCCGGATTCAGTTAAATATTGTTAATGTTGGTAGTGATATTATTACTACTCAATTCATTTAAAGAAACGAGTGAGCTACCTGGTATCGTCGCCGGGCGTACGCATTGTTTTGATAACCGGTTAGTGCACCACCCATGATCCTTTGCTCTGATTGGTCGTTGGGTTGTGTCAAATCGTGACTGGATAACGTTTGAAAAAATTATGAACAATATAATATTGCTCATTTTAATACAATTCCTACCTAAGTTCTGTTTTTTTTTTAATAATCAAACAATTCCGAAAATCCAGAGGAATGTCCATATTAATATATAGGTTTCGGATCAATGACCCCAATTCAATCTACCTACTCCGATCTCAGCAGTGCGATTCTGTAACCATCTCACCGTGAAAACTTAGGTGAAGTGAGCGTGGAGTGAGCTGTCATTCCAAATAATGCTAGGGATTGACACTACTGACAACTCGCATCAAGCTCACTTCACTTGAGTTTTCACGTTGAGATTTTTACAGAATCGACCGGCTGGTTATCAACGTCGAAAGAAGAAAAAAATAGGCTATCTATATTTTTATATCTATTTTCCTATCGCAGGTATGCTGGAAGAAATTTCTTATGAATTAAACACCACCTCTGCACTTATTTTTCTGTTCTGTTTTTCTTGTATGTTTATATATGTGTGTACATAAATGATAAACAAAAAAATAGGTTTATTTGTCAGAAACACGTGCATACAAAAACGTAAATAATTCGAAAAATAACAGCACTTAAGTCCGTTTGGCACAAAACACGTAGCAAAATTCTGGGCCGAATCCATTTAGATTGCCATCGGCACGCTAAGAGAACAAGAAGCACAAAACAGAAATAGTCGACAGCTACACGTCACAACTGTGACTAAAAGGCTTCCATAAAGCATAATGCTGTGCTGTATGCTGTACCCATAGCACAGCGCTGCTTTTCAGTGGTTACCTGAGACGAAAAGAAAAGGTATACAGACTTTTAGGTAGGTACGAGGGACATACTTTAAGGGAGTGTAGTACTATGAAAATTAACTCCCCCGTATTAAACTAACACCAGGATTAGTTCATGTTCAACCCCCACAATTTTTACCTTCGACCACTGTGTCGGATAAATGGCGGAAAAAGGCAGTATATTCTTGTAATTTAAAAGAAATCTGTTTCATCGAAAGGTCTCTGACCACAGAATATTATTTTCAGAGGAATTTTTAAAACTAAATTGGACGAACCTTTGTTTAGAATGAAAACGATTGAAAGCGATCGTGCTCTGATAATTTTTACTTATTTCCGCTCAAGACGTGACCGCGCTACTAGAATTGTTTCCATAGAGATTTTAGCGATAAGACCGCCCATTGTGTCCTGTCCCTATGGTAAATTTACCACGGGCTACGGAGAGGTCTTGGTATTTAAAGACGGGCACCCATCCACGGTCAACCGCGGCAAGCGTAGCTTAACCTGATCGATCGACCCGTGCGGCTGATTGCCACAATCCCCAATGTATAAAAACAAATACCATTGTTAAAAACAGATACAAAGGAAATAAAATAAATATTTAATAATAAGGAAAACCATAAAAGAGCTCTTTCTCTCTCCTACTTATTTATTTTGCTGTGCCCTACAGCACGGTAATATAGATAATATTACCGTGCCTACAGAGTCCATAATTGATTCTATAGATTTATACTTATCACCTGTATATGTACATCTTTACATACCAAAACCCCTCCGTGCCTCGGATAGCACGTTAAGCCGTTGGTCCCAGCTGTCATTTGTGGTTCTTTGACAGTCGTTACGGACCGTCAGAAGCCCGAAAGTCTGACAACCAGTCTTACCAAGGGGTTTCGTATTACCCTGTAACTGGGTTGTGGAGGTCAGATAGGCAATTGCTTCATGTAAAATACTGGTACTCAGTTGCAATCGGTTAGACTGTAGTCATGATTGGGAAGGCTAGCCTTTATCTACCTAGGTAGATGATGACCTGTATGTACCTTAGGATGCAATAAAGATTAATTGAATTAAATCCATCCATCTTTTTATTTTCAGTATGCCGATAGTAGATAAAGGATCTATAAGCTAATCAGACATACGTAGTTGTATCAGGAACACCTAGTTTCCAGTGTTAGTGTCCTATTTCGCTAATTATACACAGTTCAGTGAATTCACTGCAGCAGTTTGCACACGGTATCTGTATTTAGAAGATGTACTGATTGATTTTACGTACCGTTTCTACTGGGTTTTGAAACCCTGATCTATGTTTAGGAAAATCTGTATGAGCTGAACTGTGATTAGTTGGAACTGCCAATGAAATCAGTTCAAAAAAGATTGAATAGAATAGTTTTTCAGAGAATGTAGTTGAGTTTTGAATAAATAATAAATTACCAGTGATAGGTGACAATTTTAAATTAATGCATAACACTTCTAATAATTTATTATAATAATTTTTTTTTGTAGATATTATATACTTAAATTAACACGAACTGGAGTAAAAATATCTTTCATTTCTGTTTTCTCTTTTACACCATTTTGTCTTATAAACTTCAAAATAAAACTAAAGAACAAAAACGCTGTTACTGAAACTCATAATTTGATATCTAATGAAAAAAAAAAAACCGATAAAATTACAAAGAGTCCTCCTCCTTAAAATGACGGCATTGATCTTCAAATATAATCGCGTATGTAACAAAAGATATGTCACAAACAGATACAAAAAGATTCTACTATAGAAACTTCTCAAACCAATTTATGTTTACAACCTAAAAGGTAATCTCTTTAATATTTGCGCTCTTAATAAAATATCTGCTCCGAAATTTATTGGCCAATAAACTTGTTAGTCGTCACACAAGCAATTTAATCTTCCGTCGTTGATAGGTCTACGAATTGTAATAAAAATAGGATTAATGCTTGGCGAAAAACTCTATCGTAACTGAAGGTATCCGAGTCACCTCCAGGGAAAGATTTTGGTGCGAAAAGCAATAGAAATTTACATAAAAGATTTAGTTGGGAACGAGTAATTTTGGACACTTTTTCCTTATGGCTTGAACGGAATTCCGATGGGAGAAGGCGTCAAAATTGTCGCACTTTTAAAGGTTTCTGTAAAATGTTTGAAATTCAAACTCAAAGCATTTGTTTCAACTACACCAAACACAGGCACTTTTTTACTGCGTATTTTATTTTTATTTATTGTTTCGTAAACGGTATAGTTATTGGCCAGAGGGGCAATTCTCGTAATTTTAAGAACGTTCACAGTCTGATCTCAGTCTCAATCTGTCAAAAAATACTTCTAATTTCCCTACATTTTGACAAGTTTTTGACATTTGTTTGTCGCCGAGATGAGACTGACTAGATTTTGAACGTTTTAAATTACGAGAATTGGCCTTCAGTTATGCTACCTCAAGACACTATTTATAAAACGGGTAGATGTAAATTAATTATTTTTTAAATATATAACCTTAACGTATTTATTAAATGATTTGGCTTACATACTCTTTTTCCATACACCTTTTTAATAAAATCTACATTAAGATACAAATATTGAATTATTGGTTATTGGCCACCATAATAACAATAATTGGCCATGTAATCGTACAGTTATTGGCCATAGAAAACAAAGTAATAATTAACATTCAAAAACAAAAGCTTTAACAAAAATCAATAGCCCTCATTAATTAAAAAATGTTCTCATCATCAAAAGGCTCAGAATCATCGATAATAACGTAACATTTGTGGCACATATAATCAACTAATTCGTCATCATCAATAAAAATATTATAGTTATTGGCCTCCTTTTTTGTATTTAAAATTATTCCAGACTTCATAGTACTTGGCCTAAGCCAATAACTGTTTACACAGCCCTAAAATTAGTGACAAACGAACATAATACATAGTATAACAGACGGTAGTTTTTTTCACTATAAACGCATTTTGTTTTGGATGAAATGAATATAGTAATTGGCATAGGGGGCCAAAATTGTAATGTTATTTAAATGATTGGTGCAGTAATTAGCCACTACATTTTTTTAAAGTTATGTTATGATTTTGTCGTTTTACACTTCAAATACGCGTACTCTGCATATCACTCTATATATTTTACAGATCTTCAATCAAACATTTCAAACTATTTGATAGTCAACAGTTGTGTTGCCATAGAGTATTTTATAATTTACCATGTAGTAATGTGGGTGCTAGTTTTTCAATACCGATGTTGAAATGGCTAAATGTAGGGGCCAATAACTATACCGTTCCCCCTATTTTGTATTGTGGGGTCGTTCAGTTAGAAAGATGAAGCTGGTTGCTTATTCCAAAGCGTAGTAGGTTTCTATGGAGAAGAACGGGCAAAAAACTCTACGGTCACTATTTTAAATCAAAATGATATGGTTAAAAATATTGGTTACATCATTCCTGTTGAAATTATGCGGGTGAAACCGCGGGGCGCAGCTGGTTCAACTATAAAATTGATACAGTACATCGCCAATATTATCCCCGTTTCTTTCAAAATTGATCCTAAAAACATTTATATTTTCTTCGACAAAATTAGATAAAAAAAAACCCCAGTTTAATATACGAAAAACATTTTTATGAGTAAAACTATTTCTTTTTATTGTGTCTGGTCAACAAAAGATGAGCCGGTCATTTAAGCTGGAAGTGAATCTGAATGCCCACGGAGCTCCAGAGATAATATAAAAATGGCCTAAAGCAAAGTTCATCATCGTCTGCCTAGCCATTACCCATCTATGTTGGGGTCGGCTTCCAGTCTAACCGTATACGAGTACCAGTGTACATGGAGCGACTGCCTATCTGACCCAATTTTTACTAGGCAGTACGAAACCCCTTGGTAAGACTGGTTGTCAGACTTTCGGGCTTCTGACGACCCGTATTGCAAAGATCCATAGAATGACAGCCTGGACCAACGATTTAACGTGCTTTCGGAGGCAGAAGGATCTCATCTCATCCTCTTTGCATACCAAGACCCCTCCGGTCTTGGTATGCAAAGAGGGTCACCCATCCACGGACCAACCGCGGCTAGCGTAGCTTAACCCGTGCGGCTGTTATTACTTAGTGACAAGCCCCTCAACATTGCCAAGACTGAGGTATAAAATAGAAATATTATAATATACGTAATTACATTATATTTGAAAGTATTTTGTGGAACAGAAACATAAAATGATAAAATTTTCTTGCTTGAAAACATCACAAAGCTATCTCTTATTTCCATGCATTTTCGATTTATATTGATTCGTATCTTCACTACTGAAACAAAGATTTTTTATATTAATCGTACCAGATTTTGGTAAAAAAAATATTAACGATTCGAAACAAGTAATAATCTTTTAATGTTGAACAAGTTAAATCTTGAAGGAGCCCGGAGATTTTATTAAAAGTTCTTCAGCACGTACTTTCCTTCACATTTTCATTTTCTTCTCTCATGTTGAATTTTACAACTGCCACAGCTTTTGTTCCTCTTTTGTTTCTGCTATTTGAAATTAGAAAGCATACCTAAATATGACTAAATACGTTGAGCGCTAAATATGATAATTTAAAACATCATTCTGTCGGAGTCACTGCTGGGGAGTTTGTTGCGCCACTTCTTCCCAGTAAAAGCACTGGGAAGTGGTGAAGGGCGGGCGTTTTAGGGGACTGTTTTATGTAATTTTGACGTTCGTAAAGTGCTGATTCTCAGCCTAATTTTAATAAATAACTTTTGATTTTGTCATATTCAGTGACTGATATGACAATTATGATATTATGATAATTATTCTATCACCACTGCTCTCAAAACGGAAAATGTCGTGAGAAAACCAGCATGTCCTAGAACCAAAAATTCGAAGACGTGTGACATCTACCAACCCGCAATGGGCCCGCGAGGTGGATTACGGCCCACTATCTCTCACTGAGAGGAGGCCTGTGTCTCAGCAGTGGGAATGTTAGAGGCTGATTATGTAAGTGATTGATATAAATAGAACGATGTTTTAAATACGTTTAGCGCTAAAAGCATTAGTGACTTTGTTGAGAATGTTATGATAATTATATTAGCTAGATAGCATTACATTTTTAGTCTAGCCTAGAGCTAAGCATTTACGATATTGCTTCCTTCTGACATGAGATGTTTAAACGCCGCTTGTGATGTTTGGCGTTCAAAAGTGCCTTTTATGTACCTATCCTAACTAATATAATAAATGCGAAAGTAAGTTTGTTTGTTACGCTTTCACGCTACAACGGCTGAACAAAATTGGATGAAATTTGGCATATGGGTACTGGATCGCAGACGAAGTCGCGGGAAACAGCTACTTTGAAATAAATGCTTTGACTTTGAAATATTGAGAAATGTTAAACGATTAGGTTATATGTCATGGTTTAATTTTTTAATTCTTTTACCTATTGTGGTATAGTAATTTTATTTTATGTTAGGTGCACCATCTTCATATATTATTATGTAATGAATGTATGCAAAATATTCTAAAAAAAATTAAAAGAGTAACGATGGTGTTTCTTGCCCATTCTTCTCCATACGAAAACTACCATTTGGAAGGGGCGACTAGAATCAATTCTATATTTTTTTGTAATTTTTCACGTTCAAACACATTTGAACAGGCACTTTTTGTGTGTGCCTATTCGAAATAAATGCTTTGACTTTGTATGACATCAGAATCTTTTGCATGATAACAAAAATAAGGAAAACAGAAAATCAATAAAAAAAGAAAATACGTGGTTTTCTGAGAAACGATAAAATTAGCCGGATGGCAGAAATTAACGAGGAAAGGGAAGACTGTGAACATGAAACGGAACACATAGGTAACATTGTCGTTTCTCCAAATAAATAATCATGTAATATATTATTATATTCATCTTATGTACGCCGTAGTTACTAATATGAATAACATTATACATAAAAAGATACCAAAAAAGTTTTATTCTCTAAATATTTGCTTTAGGATTGCGTAATAATTTCAATAACCTCAAATTTATTACTTTGATTACTTGTTTTGCGTGTTTTCTAGATCAGTTTAGAGACTTAAGATAAATTGATCTTAAGTCTCTAAACTGGTCTAGAAAACAAACTACACCAAAAAAACTGAAACTTGCCACACTCAGAGCGGTAAATTTAGGAAAAAATGATATTTAGTCACGACTTAAGGGGAATTTTCAAAAATACATAATAATTGGGTTTTCTCGAATCCCATGAATTTTCGCCTAGGCATTATGGAGTGCTTAATTGTTGCAAATGGGCTTCACTGTCACATCCTGGAAGGAATACGTCGAATTAACAGTCAGCCTGTATACGCATTAAGCACTAACTGCCCTTTTTAAAGTGAAGAGGTTCATGTATATCCTCCATTTTGGTAAGGGTTATAACATCAGGAGGCCTAAACTCTCTAAGTCCGTCAACAAAGACACAGGCCCGTCAGAAAATAATTCGATACTTCGGAATACACCCTACTCCCCATTAATTAACTTTTTCGGAAGGCAAAAACATATCGGGAGTAAGGGCAACTGTCAAATCGTGTTGTAATTCATTCTTAGTTCGGGCCCCAAAGTAATCTTATGTCCGTAGGTGATACGAATTAGGAAACACCTGTGATTTCGGCCGTAACTACGGATTTCGTGCTTAGGGAGTAGATCCTGGGTAGCGGGATTGTCCGAAAGGGTTACCGCTGCCCTGGAACATAAAGGGCTAAGGAAGGAACACGGGTGGGTTTTAGTCATTAAGAGTCTGACACTCCCTCCTGCTCCATCCAGAGCGGGAGGAGTCATTTGATGATTTCCCATCCTCAAAAAAAAAAAAAAAAGGGAGTAGATCCTCTGACTTTTTTCCGACTCAACACATCATACTATGAACTTTTTAAAGGGTGCTCAAGGGTCTAAATTCTGTTCTGCTATGAAACGGCCCTTCTATCGCTAGATCATATACATTTCACATAAATATGTTAAATGTACGCTAGCGTGTAGATACGATTTCGACGAAGAGCGATGGCCGCCACGTAACGGCTGCAGTAAAGGCGTGATGGCTGTGACAAATAATGGCAGCGGGGCTTGACTTTTCGGGGTCAAAAACGCTCTATAAGATAACTTGACTATACGGTGTCAAAAGTCAAAAACGCTCTCTAGGAAGACACATCAACTTACTTTCGTAGATAACGTTTTAGTGACGTCATTCGGCGGTTAATTTCAGACGCTATGCGGCGGCCACCGCTCTTATAGAAAACTAGCTATTAGCTTTAACTATAATAGCCTTATATACAGGGTGGCAGGGACATCGACGCGCAAACTGTAACCATGAATTCAGCGCATGAGTTTAGACCACATAGCATCGAAATTTTTCGTCGGTTATTAAAAAAAAATATTGCTGTTCCATACATTTTGACCGCGTAGGTATTGCACTTTTCTATGAAACAGAAGTTTTTTTTTTTGATAACCAACGAAAAATTTCGACGCTATGGGGTCTAAACTCATGTGCTGAATCCATGCTTACAGTTTGCACGTCGATGTCCCTGCCATCCTGTATATTATTAATATGTTTTCACTTACCCTTAAGTACGTACCTATGTGGTGTATGAGGATAAGTATGAAGGAAAACATCGCGAGAAAACACAAAGTTTAATGGTCTGAATGGAAATTCATAGGAAAATAATAATAATAATATACCTGGACATTTCACACAGCGCCATCTAGTCCCAAGCTAAGCAACCTAATGCTTGTGTTATGGTAACAAGATGGCTGATAAACTACTTATATACATTTTTTTTTTTTTTTTGTAAATACATACATATTATAGATAGAAAAACACCCAGACTCGGAACAAATACAAGTAGGTCATACAAATATTTGTTCCGTACGGGAATCGAACCCGCGACACGCAGCGCAGCAATCAATCGCTTAACCACTGCGCCAACCGTGTCAATAATATAAGGATGCCATTATTATTATCATGAAAACAAAAGAAATACCAATCAAATTTTTGGCTCGATTCATCGGAAAAAGAATGATTATATTTATAGAACTTTACTTCCTCGACATAAATAATTCAGTATATTATTTTCGTATACTTTTGACATTTTGCCAAACCCTTTCCATTAGTTTTCATTTAGGCCTATTTCTTAGAAGTCCAATTATCGGTGTGTAACTTGGCAAGGAAAATATTCTTTTTAAAGGAATTGGCTTCCAGGAACAATTCTTTCATAATTGAAAATATTTTAGACGTAAAAACCTTTTCCGAATAATTGTTGGTTTAACAAACTGGCATAATTATTATTATAGCTAGCGTCCGCCTCTAACTTCGACCTCTTGAAAGGACAATCATTCATGTGTCGAACATTTTATACCCAAAACTTAAGTTGCCAGAAAAAAAAAACTATTGTTTTTTTATGGGAAATAATATCTTGAGTATTTTTACTATTACAGCGACAGGCTATCTACAATTAACGCCCTGCCTGTTATTTGAGATTGAAAATAAAAATATCAAGTTTTAATTGAATTTAACATCCTGAACATGTTTCAACTATACACTTGTTGTAAAAATATGATTTTTGGTATTTTCAATCTCAAATAGTGTTTACTAAATGCATATGAAAGTTTATACGGAACTATTTTATTAAAAAAACTATTTTTTTGTCTCTTCTCCGGAAAATCTCTGAAACCCGATTTTGACAGGACTTTCACTGGCAGATCAGAAGGCCAATTCTTATAATTTAAAACGTTCAAAATCTAGTCGCAGTCTCATCTCGGCGACAAACAAATGACAAAAACTTGTCAAAATGTAGGGAAATTAGAAGTATTTTTTGACATATTGAGACTGATCAGACTGTGCACGTTCTTAATATTACGAGAATTGCCCCTCAGATAGCTGATATTATAAGGAGTAACTATAGTCCATTTATAATAGCATTAGAAAAAAGAGGCTCGTAGAAGCAGGAATGCAAAACATTTTATTTCAAAGTTATGATAAAACAATTTTAAGGGAGATGCTTAAATTCTAATTTTCTTGCGTTTTTTGCAATTTGCAGGTCAGTGTAAGGTTGTATCTTAATAAAACTAATATGATGCGCAACAATAAGAAATATGTAGGCAATAATACAATTTTAACCTTAAAAATCATCAATACATACATCCCTTTAAATTAGAATTGCTCCGAATTCGTCTGATTTCGCGGGCTACTGCAGCGCATCCACCTTAATTAAAATAAAATTCGGTAGGATTATAGTGAAACGAACAACGTTCCAAGTATTGTTCATCCCTGCTTCTTTTAGGTTTTTAGCATTGACACTGTAATTTTAAATTGGAGTTATATAATATAAATAAATGAAAGCCACATAATTTCATAAGATAAATAGTTAAAATGGTTACAATTAAGTGTGACAGCTGCTGTAAAAATAGATCATAATAAATTCGGCGTCTATCATAATGTAACAATGTTTATTGTATTTTTGTTACAAAGTGTGCATTAAAAATAACCTTTTTTAACTTCTTTCTAATGCTATTGTAAATGGACTATAAGTATAGTTTTATTGTAGAAAAATAATTTAGATACCGCGCAAAAAAAAAAAAACTTAAAAAGAGGAAAAAGAATCTTGCTTTTCAATGGAGGTGTGGTCGGATCTTTAAGCGACAAATTGTTGATACCCGTCATCCGCGCCAAAGAAATAAGCACAGCTAGTAGGAAATAGACTAGAAACGAAACGTTAGCAATAAATAATCCAGGGTGTATTATTACTACAGATAGACCGGACACGCATGATTAGATTCTCTTTTAGTTTGGTTCATGATTCGGTTTGATTAATCTTCTCTCGTGTAACCATATACTTCGTCTTCTGATTATCACGCCCGAAATTGTATTGGAGATAATAATATGTTTTAGGCCAATTTCAGAAGTTTTAGGTCGTTTATCTACCGCCACGTCAACGGGACGTCAACGAGAATGAGATGGCGGTGCCGAACTCGAAAGCGATACATACATTTACTATAGCCGCGTGTCCACCGCACGCCGACACCACGATGTCACGCTCGGTTCGAAGAATCTCGTTTCTCGTTGACGTCTCATGGACAAACTGGAGGCACGGGATCTCTATGCGAAGAATAGAAATAGTACTTAAAAAATTGAAATTTCAATGATGATGCCTAAGGACATCGCGGCAACGCTGCCGTCAAAATGTACTTGCATGTCGTGATGCCGAAGTCGCGAAGTCGACGTCACACAAAATCCAGCATTGCGCAAGCCAAGTTTACCCACGCAACTAGAACATATACAATGTCCCGACAACAATAGTCGTGCAGTTGCCCACCAGACACGACACCCGTCTGGTCGGAAGATCCTCCCTTTTCTATGGAGGATGAGTGAACTTTACACCCCATTCCTCATACTATATACTTTATGTTGATGACTCAATTTTAATTCTTCCTTCCTCAGGATTGTTTTAAGTTACCAGCGGTTATGGAATATTATAATGTTCTTTAGTTGACCCTTTCATACTTCGAGAGATGTTCAAACAAAAATTCGTCCACCCCCGTCTAAAACTATTAAATTCAAAGTAACAAATAACCAACAGCGGTGCGAGCTTGAAATTTGAATTTCAATGGCGTCGTACCTCTTCTACCAACAAAGGGAAAGGCAATCAATGGACCAAAACAGCCGATCTACACGTTATTATTCTTATATTTACCACAAAATAGAAAGGCCTACAGAAGGTCGGCTGAATACAACGTGCGAAAACAGGCACATGCACGTATAGACGCGTAGGTACGTGCGGCGATCCCAAAAAAAAAGCCAGTCGCGAGGTCACTTGCACTCGCTGTACGTGAAGAAGTCAAGTAAAATTCAAAGCATTTATTTCAAATACCAATAATATAATATTTTGTTTACTTTAACTATGTATATGTGAAGACGATGCATAGTAAAATAAAATATGCCACAAAGTAAAAGAAAATTAAAAATGAAGCAATGACAGATATCTTTATTTATGTGATAGATACCATGTTGCTCACATATTTACAAACATTGTAACAGTATACGATTTCCTAAAATTTTAACAAGTAATAAGTCAGTGTGTGAGGTAAAGTAATCACAAAGTGTAAATCAATATCATAAAAATTATAAACTATACAATAAAATAAGCAACCAGTTTGATTTTTTCTAAGTATCCCGTTTGATTTGGTCTAAGCAACCAGTTTGATTTTGTCTAGCGTGTCTATACTTACAGTGGCCTCCAACGGTTGATGACATTTTTCCACTTCAGCTGTGACACACCACATTATGATTTAAAATTCTAGTGATCCAAAAGTTTGAACGTTTTATTAACTATTTCAACTACCTTTGACTTATCATAAAAATAATCAAGTAAACCCTACCTGTTTTTTTTTAATCATAATGTGGCATTACAGTTGAAGTAGAAAATTGTCAACTAACTTTTGTAGGCTACTATAATTATAGACACGGTGGACAAAAGCAAACTGGTTGTTTAGACAAAACCAAACTGGTTGCTTATGCTGGTTGCTTAAGCTGGTTGCGTATGTGCATGCGTTTTCGCACGTTGCATGGAGCCGACCTTCTGTACCAATCTGTTTTGTACTATATCTACCCTTTCCCCCGCCTTTTGTTTTGCAGTATTAATAAGGGCATCGTTTTTGCGTTGTCATTATTGATCGCGTAAATTCTCCCAGTCATACCTCTAATATGTGGTCGGGTGTTTTTATCTTTTACGTGTGTAACTTGCGTTACGTGGACTTGACTGATATCCTTTCTGAATGATGAGACACTAATTTCACGCTGATCAACTTTAATCGAGAGCGCTATATTTCTAGAACGAAATTTTAAATGGATTATGGATTGCTGGAAGTTGGGGTATAGGATGAAACTGACCCCTAGACTATGTAATGTCGCACATCATGCCCTGCTTGTTGTGAATGTCAACGCAGGCTGTCGCTGAAAACTAGCGCTAGGCCTTGGTATCGTATAGGATCTTAGCTTTATGCTGAACGATGGTCGTTTTGCGTGGATATGACGCATGTTTTCCCCCAACTTGTTTTTCTTTTGTGTTTGTGTTCTTTTTTTTTGTGCCATGTTTACCGCAATAAACGTATTTTCTTTTTTCGTTGTGAAATTGTGCCCCCTCTACCTACATCAACACTCTGAACAATCTCTACACCCTGCCACTGAAGTTGCAAACTCTTGGATTACGAAGTATAAAATTCAAAATATTTCATTTTACATGAACCTACATGGGCCCATAAGAAAAGTCAGAAGCTATAGATGCACGGTTCCAATTGGTCATTTCCTATAGACAAGAGCCGGCAAGAAATTCCACAACTACTTTTTTTTTTAATAATTGGCTTGTACAATCTTTTCAAATTACTCTCTTAATAGGTATGGGATAATCGTAGAAAAAGGTAACACTTGCCCCTTTGATAATCAGAAGGCCAATTCTCGTAATTTAAAATGTTCAAAATCTAGTCGCAGTCTCATCTCGGCGACAAACAAATATTAAAAACTTGACAAAATGTAGGGAATTTAGACGTATTTTTGACAGATTGAGAATGAGATCAGACTGTGAACGTTCTTAAAATTACGAGAATTGCCCCTCTGTTCTCAACTGCCATGTCAACTTTTAGATTGGTAGTCTTTTGTTAAAAACGCGAAGTGAAGTGACAACTAGTACAAAATTCAGAATGACTACATCATCATGATACATTTTTCAAGGTGTTAATCTGTTATAACTTTACTACGTATCTACTGCCTCGTTGGTCTAGTGGTCGCAAGCGCTACTGCTGAGCATTAGGTACTGGGTTCGAATCCCAGGCCGGGCAAAATTTTATTAGGTATTTCCATTAGAAATTTCTCCGTAGCAGCCTGGAATCTGGATTAATGCCCGGTTGATGGAAATAAGCTGGCCTCCTATTGCACACTTCTACATAACCCTTCAGGAAACCAATATCATTCATCGAAACACACGCTAGAATATTGAATGAGAAAATGGTTGAGTTGGGTGGTGCTGATCCACGCATCATGTTCGTGAATGGGCGCCGTCGGTTGAGACTGGTCATCTCTTAACTGCCAGGGCTTATTTTTAATTTTATATTTTAAATTGTTTCTTTTTTACATTGTTCTCACATATATGTAGAAGCAATAAGAATAATGTACCCAGGATTTTGTAATAATATCTTCATTTAAAAGAGTGTCCGTGGAGTTTCTTGCCCATTCTTCTCCATAGAGATCTACGTTTTGGAATGGGCAACTAGCTTCAACTTTCTGACTAACTGTCCGACTATTTAATTTTGACAATTCAAAAGTACCTGTAAATGGTTTAATCGAAATAAATGATTTGAGTTTGAGTTACTCAAGAAACCTAGAAACCTTTTCCATAATATATTTATTTTGAAAGAGGATGAAGAAACTCGTGGGCATTAACCCTAATTTCAAAATATGAAAGTCCTTAACATTACCTTATCTTATCCTTATGTTCAGCCTACGTTTAAGGCCGAGCTCAGATTTAGAGTAATGGTCCATTATATTTGTCATCCTAATACATTTGATTTTCCGACCCCAATTTCCCTTAGCGATCTATTTTGGGATCATCTGAGTTCAGATGATCCCAAAATAGATCGACTTGTTATTCAAAACCTTCGATGAATGTTTATTTTTAGTCCTTATTTTTCTTATAATACTAGGAATCCAATTTCAATCTATTTGTTACAATATTTTGTCCCTCTTTGGCAGCCTGGACCCAACCCTCCCTTTTGTTGGAACAAAAGGGAGGGTTGATAGGTCGTAGATAGATCAACGAAGCATGGATGCTTCGTTGATCTATCTACGAGTATCAAGTTTATTGCCTTCACATAAATATAACCTAGGAAAAAATTGCACAATAAATTATCTTTTACTTTTGTCTGGCACCAACAAAGCCCCTCCGTTTGTAACCCTTAATTTGTTCGAAACTTTCTTATAACAACTCCGAAAGAGTTTTTAAACAATCAGGCCAGTGCAAAATATTTTTCAAGCTAATAAAGTTTTTGATATTAAAATCTTCTCATTTTATTCCTACTTTTACCCAGTTTCTCGGTTTGTATGGTGTAAATAATAAGATTTGATATGTTTATTCATTGAGTTTCTTTCAGTATTTATTTTTAGAGTCGGGTTAGAAAACCCGACCTCATCTAGTTTTAAAATATTAGTTTGACATGTCAAAGTGTTTTCTATAACCAATTTAAGCGAAAAAACTATATATAATTTATCATCTGTTAGGACAATATACTTTCAATATTACTGAACGAGAACTGTTCTAATTCGTTCTGCCTTCTGAACCACCGTAGTATGAAAAAGCATCTAGGTAGATTATAAGGTAATGTACACAAAGTGAGAGATAACAACGTCAAAATGAGTTTAAAACGGGTGTCACCCCCCCTGCGTGAGAAACGATTGTATTTGCTAATACTTTTTCATTTCCTTTCCGCGTCTATACATGCTTATAGTGTAAACAACAGGGGGCCTAAAAAGGCCACTTTAAGCAATACCTCTAAAAGCTATCCATTTCCTGAATTCCCAGCAGATCATTAGCAATTCCTCTAATTTTCGTAAAATTTCATTTCATATTTGGTGTCAACATTGCTACATGAAAAAAAAAACCGATATTTTATCGGTAAATTTTTCATTACAGTTTTTATAAATTTTAATCAAATTGGTTTTTATTTTTTATTTCTACAGTTTAAATGCTATTTCATTGATAAATGATAAATGATTTTATTTTGTAAGTAGGTTTGTACAAACACTTTTAAGTACACGTCAATCATATTTTAAAACCAGATGAGGTCGGCGTTTCTTATCTGACTAGCCTGAGAAGAAAGGCAGAAACAAACTCAGACGTAACAGTCTCTTTTAAAGTCCAGACATAATCTTGGTCAGATCATATGAAGGCCATGTAGGTCAATGTCTGAGATGGTCTTTTGAGGAAAGAACCACACAGATTGAGAGGCCCTGTCCAGTCAGTGCACGCATATGTCAGAAATCGTGCAGCTCAACTCAAAACTTAAGGAGCTCAACGATTCGACGAACAATACCAAATAAAGGACATTTGGGTAGGCCACATTAATTACTCAAACTGCCAGACCATGACAAAAACTAACAGAACAGAGAGAAAAATAAAAAATAAAATGACCCACAGTCTTTACATTCACAATAATTAAAATAATAGAATACTTTACAAAGTAAGTAAATGTCATAGATCAAATTCATTCATGTCAAAGTGTATATAAAAAAAAAAACAACAAAACAAAAAAAAAAAACATTAAATATGTAAAAATTGGGAGCAGCTTAATCCCAAGCCTTTTTGTCCTCGATATAAGCCTTAACGTTATAAAAGGCTTTCTGGCTTTATTGTGATATGAATTGCACACAGATCATATTATGAATTGTCAGTTTATGACTATTTTACGATTTTTAATATGATTCATATTGTTATCCTATTATGATTCTGTCAAAGTGGCCTTTTTAGGCCCCCTGGAATGCTGATGTTATTTTTGGAAACAAAATAAATTAAAATTTCTATTATCGATTTATTTCTATCACTGGTAAATAGAAAAGCCAATCAGCTTCAACTAAAACTGCATTGACAGTTGTTTGCAGCTGAGGGTGACTCTCCTGGGAGCGAACATTGGCTTACGACTGTAGGAGACAGGGGTCGAACATGGGTTTAAGAGGACGATTGATTTGATTTGGCACGTGCCTGTATAGATGGCTGGGACAAGTGAGACAACGATGATTGTGATCAACTTCACTTTGAAAGAACGCTAAGAAATGAATAAATCGGCAAAAAAAATTGAAAATTTCACTCTTGAAAATTCATTTCTTAAAAATTAAAATGCTGGTTGTTAAGCCACGTTAATAAGTACGCGTATATGCATATTATAAATTAAAGTCGCTTTTCGTGTGTATCTGTTGAAAGTGTTTTTCTTCTAAACCACGCGACGAATTTTGATGCGGTTTCCACTATCATTTAGAGAATTTATTCCGTGTCGTTTGTGTATAATAAATAGATTTTGATGATTTCTCAAATTGTAAAAACCGTACGAAGCAGGAGCGGGTCGTTAGTGAAAAATATTATTGTAAATATCAAATTGATTGCAGCGAAACATACAGTTTACACCCTTGGATGTGAGAAGCACAGAACCGGTCGAAGTGGATGTGCTTGGGGGAGGCCTATGTCCAGCAGTGGATGTCTTTTGGCTGAAATGATGATGATACAGTTTATAAAGTTTAAATTATTTAAGTCAAACCATTTATTTCAAATAGGCACATAAAAGTTACTTTAAAAGTCAAAATTTACAATAAAACATAAATGATTCTAGTCGCCCCTTCCAAAAGGTAGTTTCGTAAGGAGAAGAATGGGCAAGAAACTCCATCGTTACTCTTATGTTTTAAAATATTTTGTATCCATTTATTATACAATTGTGTAAATATATGTGAAGATGATGCACCTAGATTAAAATTACAATACCGCAATTTATATAAAAGTATGCCGCAAATTATGTCATATATACATGGTTCTGACATATTTACAACATTGCAAAAGTATACGATTTTCCTATAAATGAAGTGGAAGATCCACTATTTTCAACAAAAATTATAATATTTCTTCATATGAAGGTATACCAACGAAAACTCTTGACTTACACCACACAGTGTTACGCAGGGAAAATGTAGCGAAATGATTTGGCAAGCGTCCAAACCTCTGCTACCTACAGCCTTTGGATTTGTCGTCTTTATAATAGACTATACTTCTTGCAACTGGCTAAAGCCTTTTGAGGTAAATGTTAAGTACGGATCTGAATTTATTGCTAGTTTCGGGAGCGCTGAAACTATTAGTTTAATGACTGGCGATTGATTTATATCGGAGGTCAAGTTTACGATGACCAGCCTGGGTTTTATTGGTTTAAGGATTTTTTATTGGAGTCTTGGCAAGCACAGAACTACATAGTTTTTTATTTTGTGCGAGTTAGTATTCACTGCGAGTTGGTGACTGTCACATTTCTTCTTATTTTTGGTTTTAAGAAATGCCGGGTTTCCTCACAATGTTTTCCTTCGCCGTTTTGAAAGCAGTGGTGATGAAATTAAATACCTACTCAAAGTAAAGTGCTTTCCTGGGTTCGATCTAGCGACCTACTACTCGTAAGTTGGGGCCGCTACCACTGAGTCACCACGGATCTCTACAGTCATTGGTTTTCTTAAATTACTGGTAAGGGTCAAAGTTCAGAAAGGTTTTATTATAAAAGATAATATCAAGTTAATGATCTGTGAGATTTACAATTCTTAATTAAACTTCTTTATCTCTTTGTTATTGGGTGAAAAATCTTTCAGGAGCTTATAGGTAATAATATTTCTCAAATCACATATTTTACTGTTAAATTGAAAAATCATACGGTTTATTCTTACGATCAGACTTAAAATCGTATGAGCTGTTAATTTAATTGAAAATTTATGTCCGGGTTTTCGGCCAATAAATTACAAACCCACGAAAATTTCTGAATCACAAAAAGCAATTTACACTATAAATTGCAAAAAGGATACTGAAGCAATAGATTGAAAAGGCTAGGAAGGGTAAAAACCTCTTTTAATGATAATTCCCTAAATGGTGGTTCGTGATTTACATTTTCATTTCTTCTCTGATGATTTATTAGATTGTGGAGTAGTTTTGTTGATTAATGGCCCAGCTTCGTCGGTTCGCAGAATTCTTTGTTTTCATTCAGTGGTTAACCAGATTTTGATTGGTGGTTGTTTCTGCGTGCTCTCATTATTTTTCGGTCATTATTACAATGAATATTTTTGAAGTTAATTTTATGTTAATCTCTTTTTACTTCTTTGTTTTAGAGCTAAGTTGGTCCATTAAGCTTGGCATGAATAATTAAATTAGGTAGTCCTTAAGGCTAGGCAACAATTTGTGAAGTAACGGCAGTTTAATGTTCAGGTTTAGAAGGGTTAGATGATCCATATTTTATCTTAATTCATGTTTTATGGGAATCAAATATCGCGTATTATAACATTTCTAGTCGAAGTCCTCATGAATGATATTTTAGGATTTATTATGAGAGTTTTTGACTTTTTATGAATCTTGTTGACTGGCATATTAACACGAGCGGCACGTTGCCAACGGCAGAGTTGACTATAGCCATCGACATTCGTCGTAGTCAGCTGTAGACGCATCAACGGTAGAAGCGACTGCAGCCGTCAACGTGTCGATGGCTGCAGTAGCCTCTGCCGTTGGCAACGTGCCGTTCGTGTATGTATATGAGCTCTTATCTTTCTTATAGCTTAGCTATTCTCAATAAACAGAATTAAAAACAAACCTTACATATGTCTAGTGTCAGTGGGTGTAGTGGGACTGTGAATGACGATATAGATTCATTAAAAATCACGATACAATTAATAAAATCATCTAACACTCCAAAACCTTCAAAATTCTACACAAAACAAGGTAGAAACAGTTTAAACCGAGCAATAACGTTGCCTCCAAGCCCCAATGTTGAACACATATAAATTACATCAATTAATATAAGGGTGTTTACGAAACCCCTATCAGGAACCCACGTCAAAATCATTGTGATCGTGCAATAAATTTGTTTTTGTGTCTCTAACTACAAAGAGGCGGGTTTATGTATGACTTTAGAGATAGTCAGAGGAATTTCTGCGTACAAATCGGGATATAGTGAAGGAGACGGTAGAAATAAGTACGGGACTATGGCATGCACGATAAAAAGGGGTTTTGAAAAGGCAGAGAATGCAGGACATATAGCAGTACAACTATTAACAGATACCCTACTTTAATATGGTTTATGGTATGGACTTACTGCAATTGAGGCGGCACAACACACCTGTATTCCCCAAAGGGTTAGGCAGAGTCCCATATAGTAGAAAGCGACCCTTTAGCCATCAACGGGTTGCTTATAAATGAGGAATTCGAGATAAAAAAAAACAAATAACACTTTGCTGACCCGGAAATCGAACATAGGACCTCATACTCAGTATAGGCCAACTGCTTAACTGAGACGTTGCCTAAGGTAGTAGCGCGGTGCGGGAAGGGTGTGGTGACGTGATGCAAGAGCTCAGTGATTCGTCACTTGTGACAACTATCACCCCTCCCGCACCGCGCAGCTACCTCAGGCAACGTCTCAGTTAAGCGATCGGCCTATAGTAGCGCTTGCGCCGATTAGAAAGACCAACGACCAAAGTATCTGTGTATTTGTATATATATTTATTACTTGTGAATAGAGTTTTAATTCATAAAAATATCAAAACAACTGCAACTGACGATTCATGATATTATTCTATCGTAAGGTTATTCGATTAATTATTCTTCGTTAGGCCCACTGAGTTTTGTCCTACATCATATTGGATACCGCTGTCAAGTTTAATTCATTTGACGGTAAACCGTAAATCAAACCATTTATTTGCTTATAAAACAGGTTCAGAGGATGTTACAGAAGGTCATCTACCTAGTTTTTTTCCTAACTATGTTGGGGTCGGCTTCCAGTCAAACCCGATGCAGCTGAATATCAGTATTTTACATGGAGTGACTGTCTATCTGACCACCACAACTCAGTTACTGGGTAATACGATACCCCTTGGCCTTGGTTGTCAGACTTTCGGGCTTCTGACGACCAGTAACGACTGTCAAAGATCCACGAATGATAGCCGGGACTAACTTTACGGCTTCACCGGGCTTAACGTGCTTTCCGAAGCACGGGGTCTTGGTATGTGAAGATGGTCACCCATCCATGGAACAACCGCGGCAAGCGTAGCTTAACCTAATCGATCGATTCGTGTGGCTGTTACTACTTGGCCACTAGCTCCTCTACATAGCGTTCCCTATCGTAATTATCTAAATTAATGACCTATGTAGCACAGTATTAATATTAACATATTCTCAATTATATACGTTAGATGCTTTAGCAGATGGCTTTAATCAGTTATGGGATCAACTGCTTCATTGGGTGGATAAACGGAAGCGCGACTGCTATTTCGAGGTTCACTTGTGTTTAGCTACACATAGTAAGAAAGAAAATACGTTTATTTGCGGTAAACATGACGCAAAAAAGATCATAAAACACAAAAAAAATGGGTGGAGGAAACATGCGTCACATCCACGCAAAACGACTATCGCTCAGCATTATTCTGCGATCCTATGTAAGATAGAGCCCCAGCGCTGGTTTTCAGCGACAGCCGGCGCCGACGTAATCACGTAGCCCGGTGCAGCAAACAATTATTAGGACGCTGTACAGGTATACAGCGTACTACAGCGTGGCCACATTTCGAAACGTCCTATTTGACGGACGCGTATATCTTTTTATGGTACGTCATATATTTTTAGTACTCTGATTAGGAGCTGCTGCTGAGCTGTTTAGTAATTAATACAATGCAGATGTTGATATACCTTTATTGATGATAATTAATATATATTGTTACAACTAGTTCTTGTTAGATGAAGTGAGTGACTGGTAATTTAGTCTTTAAATTTCTGTTCATCATCAACTGTGCCGGTGATAAATTTGTTCCTGAGACAGGTGATGCTCTATACTGAAGCAATGCTAATCTAATATCTGTGTTATCCTCACTGCATTTTGTTAGCATTTTCTTTGCAATTTGGACTCCTCTTTCAGCCATCCCATTGGACTGTGGGTATCTTGGACTTGAATGGTTAAATTTAAAACCCCATTGTGATGCAAACTCTTTGCATTCTCTTGAGTCGAACGGTACATGATCAGACACAATCTCTGAAGGTATTCCAAATTGTGAGAAAATTTCTATTAAACTATTTATTACATTACTCGCTGTTTTACTTGATATTAATTTTATTTCGAGCATTTTGTTTCATTTTAGTAATGCCTAAATGTCCTTCATGCAATTTTTTTATTATTGACATTCTTAAATTTTTTGTTGCTTTTCAATGAGATCAATGAAGATTGACTACTAATATACTTGTACCTGATACAATATAGCATGGTATGTCTTCTCTACTAGCTTTTTGTGATTTTAGATTGTCTGAGATCATTTGGACTAGCTTCTGCCCGCGATTTGGTCCGCCTGTCTTGTTTCCTCGACCCCGTCGCATTGCATCGCTTGCCCGTGTTATTAATTCGTTTTCGCTTCGCGTTCTTTCCTGCTTTTTTAATTTTGTTCGGCTCCTAAGAATCTTAGCGTGGTGTTAAGTAGCATATAGCCTTTCTCGAGTATTGAACTATCAAATGCAAGATTTTTTCAAATCTGAGTATTAGTTCGAAAGATTAGCGTGTTCAAACAAACAGCCTCTTCAGCTCTATTATATAGAAACTAGCTTCTGCCCGCGGCTTCGCCCGCGGCTTCGCCCGCGTGGATGTCGGAAATTATCCCACGGCAACGTGCTTACAGGATAAAATGTATGTGCTTCCCCAGGATGCCATCTATGTCTATGCCAAATCAGAAGTTCAGTGGTTTAGGCGTGAAAATGTAACATACAGTTTCAAGTTCAAATCCTCCCCTTAAAAACAGAATTACCCCTTTTTGTCCCGTCAGTGGTAAATGTTCGACAACTTTACATACTTCTTATTAAGTAGTGTCTGTCAAAAGTATCAATACTGAGTTTCGAGTTCCTCGGACCGCGCATTCAATTTCTTCCACACAAACTTAACACCCTTAACACCCTTTGAGGGGTAGTTTTGAAAAACTTATAATGATAAACTTTATTACTTAATTAGGCAAGTATTCTTGAAAAGTTTCAAGTTTATTGACCTAATGAAGAAGATTTTTCATATAAACTGTATCCCCGCTTTTCACCCCCACAGGGGTGGAATTAAAAAAAAACGTTTGGGATGTATTCATAACTTGACTCAAAGATTATTTATACCAATTTTCGAGTTAATCAAGCCATGCAGTAAAATCCTCCCCTGAAAAATTGACTACCCCATTTCAGCCCGTCAGAGGTAGATTTTCAAAAAACCCTAATACACATTATTCTTTACTTTCAACATTAGGTATAAATACTGAGTTTCGAGTAAATCGGACTGCGCGCTAAAATTCTTCCATACAAACTTTGAAACCCCCCAATCCCTTATTAGGGGGTAGCTTAGAAGAAAAAAAAAACCGCCAATCTTCATAATTTATTTAGATAAGTATTCGTGCCAAGTTTCAAGTTTATCAACTCTAGGAATAAGATTTTTCATACAAACGAATTCCCCCCTTTTCACCCTCTTAGGGGTTTCCAAAAAATCCTTTCTTAGTGGATGCCTACTCTTCACGAAGAATACACCCTCCAAATTTCATGTCTCGAGGACCAGCGGTTTAGGCTCTGCGTTGATCTATCAGTCAGTCAGTCAGGACTTTGAATTTTATATGTATAGATTTATAACTTTGTTGTACTTAAAATTGCGTTATTAAAAACTTTTTTTTAAATTGTTAACAATATTTTACAGATCACTACATTAGTCCAAAATTGTATAACAGAAACTCATGCAGAATGTATGTATATCCTTATCAACCTCTAATGATATATCAAGCAAGTCCTTTTATTATTTTAACTTTTTAAAGATCTTTGTCATACCGAGACAGTTACATCAACAGTACACGTCTTGGTAGTCATGTAGGAATTCCTTCGGGAAATACACATTACAATTCGAGAAAGACAACTAAAAGCAAAAGAATTCGTTCCATTCGTTCTATTTCTTCTAATATTTTCAAACTAACATTATAAGATGAGGTCAAAGGCTCTCGTAGGTAGAATTTAGAGTAGGTATGCTCTATTACAATAACTCGGGTTTTGCAGAAAGTTATGACGTCTTTCGAGATATATTATGAGTTGAGACACTATTAACGGCTGGGGTACGCTAGAAGAGTTTTCAAATAGAATTATTTTCAGAAAGTCTTATTTTTAGAATACGCGATTTTTGCTGCAAATATGAAATGGTTTTATTTGGATGCAGGTGAATGCAGCAGAGGGGCCCGTGGCTAGATAATAACAGCTGCACAGGTCGATCGATCAGATTAAGCTACGTTTGCCGCGGTTGGTCTGTGGAATGGTGACTATCTTTACATATCGAGACCCTTCAGTACCTCAGAAAGCACGTTAATCCGTTGGTCCCGACTGGCATTCGTAGATCTTTGACAGTCGTTACGGATAAGCCTGAAAGTGTGAAAACTAGTCTTACCAAGGGGTATTCTATTACCCAGTAACTGGGTTGTGGAGGTCAGATAGGCAGTCGCTCCATGTAAAATACTGGTATTCAGCTGCATCCGGTTAGAATGGAAAGCGACCCCAACAAGGTTGGGAAAGACTACGCAGATGATGATGCATGTGAATGCGGCAATACTGGCTACGGAGAAACCATGGCATAGAGAGATTAAAAAGAAATAAAAAAGTTAAAATACACAAGATGCTGTAAGAGTTGGTTGCTAAATAAAATCAATCTATAAAATTTTGCAGCCCTAGTGCATGTCATTCCGTGCTTCGAAAGGCAGATTAAGCCCTCTCGGTTCCAATTTTCATCCAAATCGCAATGATAAACGTTACGGGTGCTCATAAGCTCGGAGTTTGACAACTAAATCTAACCACAGCTGAATGTAGGTATTAACCAGTAATTGGGTTATGGATTTCCGATGGCAGTGGCTTCAAGTACAATATTGATATTCAGTCGTTTTTGGTAACGATAGGACCTGACTCTGGTAACGTAAAGTCGGTTAGTTGGTAAATTTTTCATTCAGTCAAATCACAACTGTCATTATTTGACAGTTGTACGAAAGGGCTAAGTATTACACTGATGTAGTGTGTTAATTTGATAAACAATGAATGTCTTTCAGAAATCAGAAATATTTATTTTTCAGTTATAGGTACAATAGATGTAAAATGGTATGTACAGTTCGCTACAACCAGCCATTAATGGCATACAAAAAAAAAAAAGTTTATAAATCAGTGAATGAATTCAACGTAGGTACATAATTATAGTTAAATTTATTTTCTCTAATTGTGTACGGAAAATTAACACATGTATTCAAATTAAAAATAATGATTTACTTAATCATTATTTTTTAATTTTACAAATTTACACAATAAATAAAATTAAAGTATAATAATAAAACATTCCTAATAAAACAAAATAATTTTAAAAATTCAAGTGCATAACATATTGATAAATTAAAATTGTAATTAATCAACAACTTAAATGAATAATACCAAAAGTAAAATTAACAAAAAGTCATGTCAGTTATTGTCTTCTATAAAGTCAGCTGTCGAGTATTAACATTTGCTGATTAAAAATTGTTTGAGTTTCTTTATAAACATTATGACATTAAGAATCTTTATTTCTCGTGAAATTTTATTATATATGACTGGAGCCATTTGATAGATGCTTTTACGCAGAAGGGCTGTTTCGCTGTGATCAACACAGAGTAGATTTGATTCCCTTTTCCTCAACCGTAAGTCAGCTGGAGCTCGTTTTTCAAATAACTGTGGATTTGTTTTAACAAACAATGCTACCTCGTAGATATAAAGGGATGGAAATGTTAGAAGCTTTGATGTTGTGTGCTTGCAGCTTTCCCTTGGTTGTAATTTACAGATTGCGCGTATACACTTTTTTTGTGCAATCAAAACATGATTTTTGTCTGTCGAGTTTCCCCAAAAAATTACTCTGTATCTGAGAGCTGACTCTACGTAGGTATGACAAGCAATTAGTACAGTTTTACGATTTACAAATTTGGATAATTTATGGAGAGCAACAGCAAAACTGTTTAGTTTTTTACAGATCTCTTCAACATGTAGCTTCCATGTGAGTTTACTATCTATCACTAGTCCTACAAATTTTTTACTATCAGTTTTTGTCACTGGCTTTCCATTGTGGCTAATATCCGGAAGGTTCTGTAGTAGTCGCTAATTAAAGTGACATTATATTAGTTTTATCTAGATTAATTTTTAAGTTATTCGTAACTAACCAATCTAATGTTTATTTATTTTATTATTTATGTACACACACTAAAATACATATTAATATGATATAATCATAATATGAGTACAAAGGTACTGCTTATTTCTTAAGAGATTTCTTCCAGCAGACCTGCGAAAGGAGAAGTAAAAAAGAAATATAGATAATAGTGTGTGAGAACAAGAAGAGAAAAATTTGAATGTGTGAACTCTAAAACAAAAATATGAAATGTACCTAATACATACAGTTTGTTTTAATGTTTCGTCAATTTCTTTTTCGTAATTGTAGAACTTATCTTTTTTATCATTATCGTACTATCATCAGCAAATAGTACTGTTGGATGGTTGATGTTTTTTGGCAGGTCATTTATGTACACTAGAAATAGTGGGGGTCCTAATACGCTCCCTTGAGGTACACCGTACTTCACCATTCTAAAATTTGACCGATGTTTGTCTTCACGTTTGAATTTAATCTTAATATTTGTAATTTCAGTGCATTGTTGCCGGTTGCTTACATATGATTTAATAATATCTATACTAATCTTTCTAATTTATTGATAAGTATTGTGTGATCAACGTAATCGAAGGCCTTCGTCATGTCCAAATAAAGAGCACAGATGGGTATTTTGTTATCTACACTTGACTTTACATGGTAAAAATTGTTTGGTACGCTAACTGGTAAATACCACTTTAAAAAAGTAGACGTGAGACCGGAAAATAGTAGCGCAGGGTGGACGTTCTAGTTGTGGAAGATTAAATAAGACTATTCAAGTACTGTAGCAGACCTAACCTAAAGATCCTAAACCCTCCCAGTCAACAGCCTCAACTCAGAAGAAGAAGATACCCGCAAATCTCGTTGAGCTCCTTAAGTTTTGAGTTGAGCTGCACGATTTCTGACAAATTCGTGCACTGACTGGACATGTCCTCTCAACCTGTGTGATTCTTTCCTCAAAAGGCCATCTCAGACATCGATCTACATGTTCTTCATATGATCTGACCAAGAATATGTCTGGACTTTAAAAGAGACTGTGACCTCTGAGTATGTTTCGGCCTTTGTTCTCAGACTGGTCAGACAGGAAACGTTGACCTCATCTAGTTTTAAAATATATAAAAGTGTTTGCACAAACCTACTTACAAAATAAAATAATTTATCATTTAATCAAGCCGCACCAATGAAATGTTTTATCTACCAACGCGAAAGGATTACAAAAAAAATATATACATCATGTCTGTAATCGCCGAAGAGTAGAGTTAAAAGGAAGGTGTACTCACCATTACATCACCGTACATCCACATTTCGAACACTAATATGAGCCGATTTTATAGGGAACGAACTTATTGCCGTCAACTTGGTACAAATCCAGACTCCTGGCTGCTACTGAAAAATCCCTACGTAAAAATAAGACTACAACGTACTCGTAATACTATAGCAGACAATCCCAAACCCTCCCAGTCAACAGCCACAACTCACAAAAAAGGATAAACCTACAAATCAAGCCGACCACCGAAATATTTCGTCTCCCAACGCGAAAGGATTACAACAAAAAATATACAGTGAACTAATATCAGCTGTTCATGAAACTTGGCTAGTAGCTTGCCCCACTTGGCAAGCGCTAGTGGCTCATGTTTCCCTTTTATATTTACTGCCATCTAAAAGCTATCGCCTTGGTTTTAAGCGAGTAAGGGTCATTCATGGCAATTGGATGTGTTTAAAAATAAAACGGTTGTTATGAGTTTTTTGATATGTTTAATTGGTGTTAGAGTATGTGACAGTTTTGTGTTTGAATTTTAATAAAGAGAGATTAATACGAGTACCACTGAGCGTTTTAAAGTCATCATCACCATCTTTGCCTTTTCACAACTATGTTGGGGTCGGCTTCCAGTCTAACAGGGTGCAGTTGTATACCAGTATTTTACATGTAGTGACCATCTGTATGACCTCGCAAACCCAGTTACTGGATACCCTAAGGTGCTGAAAAATCAGCTGTTTTCTAGAAAAGAGCAATACTTACGCGGTCAAAATGTATGCAGCAGCAAATTATTTTTTTTATAATCGCGAAGAGCTCAGAATTCATAGTTACAGTTTGCGCGTCGATGTCCCTGCCATCGCGTATATTTTACAATATTGAGCAAGACCGGTTTAATTGTTAAAAAAAAATATTATTATGAAGGAACGTAAGGAAAGCAAAGCCTTATTAAAGAGCCAGTTCATGTAGGTTCCAAAACCATCCATTGTCGTAGTTTCGGGACCACATTTAGCATTGGATTGTGACATGCCATTGATGATGACGATAATGATCTTTGCCATGTCACACGTCGAGCTACTCTAGCGGTTTTCCTTTTAGCTCGAACCTAGGCTTTGTGTCAGCACTCCAATACACATTAGTGCTATTTTCCGAAATTTCACGATCGGTGACACTTCCGTATTTGCGAAACTTGGCATTGAGCTGAAGCTAAACAGAGGATCTAGAATCAGTATCGTAGTGCCATAGGTGACATAGGAACACGAGATTAAGTTGGATATTGAAATGTGGAGGGCTATTAGGCTTATATTGCTAATTTCTTTGGTGTTTGTGAAGTTTATCATGAGTAGGGTTTTAGGCGGTGTCATTTTGCTAATGAAATTCAATGGAAATAAAAAACTAGTCTGTGGCTGCCATCTAGGAATCAGCCATTTTTTTAGTAGCTTTTTATTACAAGAATCACACTTAGGGCGAATTCTACTAAACTTGTATACCTAGTATAAGTCGTATTCGGCGAATAAATATTTAAAGTCTGTCAGTTTTTCTATGGGAAGCAGTCAAAAATTAAAAAAAAATATTCGCAGGATAAGATTATTAGTTATATAAAAATTTGGTAAAATTCAACCTTTGTAACATAATAATAAAAGCCTTTCAGTCTTAAAAAAAGTAGTTCCCATTTTGGGCGACCAAAAACTAACCCAGACGACCGTAATATGGTCAACCTAACTTCACTAAGCAATGACCGTCGACCGACGTCATCGCGCGTAACCTACACACTGAGAACCCAAGCCATAAATTCGACAATTTATACATTTCCCAAGTCGGGTAATTTGATAAAGTTGCGTTACGAAGTTCGAGTTTGGTTCAAGTTAAGCGATAAGCATCAGCGATCTCAAACTTTGGGTATGGTACTGATTAAAATATGAACAGTTTTTCGATATTCACGAATTTTCTTTGAAAATATAAGAGAAGGAGAAAAGTTTTCAGCAATCTGGATTGTTTTAGTCGACATTATAAGAAAAGAAAATTTTGGTAGTTTCATAATTTCGAAGGTTACAGAAAATACAGACTCTAACACTCTAGAATTTTTAAGTTATCTTGATTGGGCTCGTTAAACGAAACATTCTAACGAGTCATTAAAAAAATGGCGGAGAAGAAAATTCATTTCCAGAAAATTGGGCCAATCAGTGCGGAGTTTGAAATCCAAAACTTGGTTCTAAGTTTTCCTAATTTTACTGTAAAGTATGTCTTTCAAATGAATTTTTGTTTTGATTTCAGGTACTTATCAACTGTTGAAGACCAAGGTTTTACTAAGGCTTTAGTTTAATAAACATACAAACCAAAAACACCACAAAAGGATTCAAAGGTAAGTAGACCATTATAACAAATACTTTCACCACGTAAACAGTTTGTGTTTCAAACTTCAACCGATGCAGCAAATCCTTAGTCTTAATACTACCATAATCTTCTCTTTTCAAAGCAGAATCTCGTAAAGAGCAGCCGTCAAAAACACGAATCACGTACTCCAAAGCCCTTAAAGTTATGCGAAGAAAATATCCGGTAATCATTCAGACATGTAATTAACAAAGATGACGTATTCTTTGTTTAGGGAAACGAGTTTCATAAAATAGATAAAGGTACAGAAGGTCGGCTCCACACACACCGAGCACACGCACGCACACATAGACACGCTTCACGTACAGCGAGTGCAAGCGCACTCACGACAGGCATTTGTTATCGTCGCAGCGTGCTACGATGCGACATCGTATCGTGTGTATATTTTTTGGCCCTACAGTACGTACATAAGTAGTTTTCACGACACAACGACGTGCTGTATATCGTGGCACGTTGCGACGTCGTGTCACGATGCGATATCGTGGCGTGTGTGTGTGCTTCGGCTCTTCTATTTGTGCGCGGGTTTTCGCTCGTTGTAACGAGCCATCCTTCTGTTCCTGTCTGATTTGAACGAATTTCATACATGCCTCCTGCCCCTCTAGATGCCGGAAGACATTAAAGTTAATTCGAAGATATATATCAACGTATGCAAAGTTTTGGCGTAAACTCAAGTAGACTTAAGACAATGTGTGAAATGAGCGATACTGGAAAACTTTTGAGGATGCTGTGTAAATATGGATGGATTCGTTAGGAGTGATAAAGTTACGCAACAAAGGGGAAGTAATAATAGAGATGATTCGAGAGAGCTTAAAGATTAATATTGCTCCCATTTAAAGGCATACGTCAGTTAGATGTAAAGCTTTTAACGCCAACAATAATGAAGTGTAGTTTTTGCAGTATGAATTAAAGAGATAGCTCTTCAGTGATTGAAACAAAATACAGGCAGTGTTAATATGTTTGCTGTGAGAAAGATAATGGAAATATAAATAGTCTGCTCCAAAGTATCTGATGAAAATAAATCAGAAAATGTACATTGTGTACATGAGTGCTTTGATTTGTTTATTTGAAGATGTTTGTCATATGACAATTGACTTGACCCAAATATTTAAATAATTTAAAAATTAACGGTCTTAAAATAATAATATGTGCTAGTATATAAAAAGCAGGTGAAATAATCAAAGGGCATCAACAAATTCGTCCGTATCGCTGTCAATAGGAAACGCGCCGAAAAGGCTGGCAGCATTGCAATGCTGATTCTTTAGCCAAAAAATAGGCCAGCCCTCTGGTCACGTGAAGAGTAGACCAACCGCTTGGCGATGTCTTGAAATACTAAATGTACACTCGGACTCGGTGTTTCAACTCCAAACGGCTCGAACATAGAAGAGATTGGAGGTTGAGGATTTGAGGATTTGAGGTTTTCCGCACCCGCAGCAAACGCCCCAGCACAGCCCACAGTGCTTGGAAGATGGGATGGTGCAAGGGTGTCGACACACGTTGCATCCCACACCAAAGGCCTACCTACCTTCCAAGGCATTATGGTCATTCCGTCTGGTCTCTTCCCATCGTCGCGTGCCAAGCCATTGGGTTCTAAAACAGCTGGCACCCCGGCAGTGCCAAGATCACGACGTATGTTATCATTGCGGGCGTGACGTGCTATCTGGCCTGCGCCGTTACTGCAGAATAAGCCATGGTGTCCGTGGCAGTCGACACCTTCACCACATTGGCAACGATGCGGAGCAACACAAGGGGCGCCCAGACGCAGACTAGTAGCGAGCCGGAAGGTAGTGTCACCCAGCAAAGTGCCTATGTTGGGTGACGGTAGGTACAATTTAATCATATAATTCAAACAATAAATGTTTTTATCAAGTTGGAACCTTCTTAATACAGATGAATATGTTACTATTTCCCATTTGTGAGTGATTGCGTAAAAATTTACCCTGAACAGAGCTTGTTTATACTAACATATGATACTTTTGGAATTTATAGACATTATGTCCATTAAGAATTCGAAAGTTTGTTTTCCCTCTCGCTTTTGCTCAAACCATACACCACACACCATCAGTAAGTTTGTTTAGGTTGTCCCTTCTAACCGGGGCCTAAACTAAATTTAATTTTGTATAATTTTACTTAAAGCCCTTATATTTGGCTACTCTTAGGAAAGGGACTCGCAAGCAGTCCCCGGGGCAATGTTTTGTAATAGCTTAATTTCGAGGAGAGTAACTTTCAGCTTTAATCCAGAATATATTGTGCTTTGTGGCTTCAATTGCTGAAACATAACCATGAACAGCCTATAATGTTCCCACTGCTGGAACACAGGTCCCCCCTCTCTGAGAGGGGACACGAGGTGGTCATAATCCACCACGCGGGCCCAGTGGGGGTTGGCGGATGCATGAAGCATCCGCCAACCTTTTTTCTTCGAATTTTTGGTTCAGGACATACCGTTTTCCTCACGATGTTTTCGTTCGCCGTTTTGAGAGCAGTGGTGATAAATTAATTTACACAAAGCAAGTGCCTGCCTGGGTTCGAACCCACGACTGACAACTAAAAAGTCGCGGCCGTTACCATTGCGCCACACTGCTCTACTAACCACAAACTGCCTATAATGTTCCCACTGCTGGCACGCAGGCTTCCTCACTGTAAGAGAGTGTGGGCTGGTATCTGCCACACAGGCACAGTGTGGGTTGGTTGATGTCACATGTTTTAGAATTTTTGGTTCTAGCACATTGTTTTCTTACGATGTTTTTCTTCACCGTTTTGAAATACGAAAGTTTCTTTGAAAATATTTAATGTTGTTTGTTACCAAATAGCGTTTTCTTTTTCTTGGTTTATGTATTGATTCTATTGAGAGGGTTGTTTCCATAAGATATTTTCGGTTTTGTTTTGTTTATTCTAAGAAGGGATAAGGCTCTTGGTAACAGATTTTTCTTTTGTAAAAACAATCATAGTAACTTATATAAATATTTATACTTACACAAATATTTCTAAGAATAAAACGTTTTCCTTTTATATGAATGTATTGTTTTTACCATCAGTAACGTAGAATATTACACTTCAAGTAAGTATTTATGTTATTTAACTATTTATGTACACATATAAACAGACCAGAAGGAAGGAACAGAAAAATACGCGCAAAGGCGATGTATCCTACTAACATTATAAATGCGAAAGTTTGTGAGGATGGATGGATGGATGTTTGTTACTCTGTCACGCAAAAACTACTGAACGGATTTTGATGAAACTTTACAGTAATATAGTTTATACATCAAAATAACACCTAGGATACTTTTTTTCTGGATATTCTTAGGGAATCGACATTTATGCGGGTGAAACCGTGGGGCGCTGCTAGTGGTTTCATAAAATCACTTATGTTATGGAGTGGTTTATGGACAACTGCAGTATTATTTTTGGTAAATACAAATTCACTCTTCTCATTGATATATTTTAAAAAATATTTTCAATTATAAATTGAGAAAATTTGTTTTTTAGATTTTTGTTAATCATTACTATCTCTTTGAATATGCTTTTTGTTTGCTATATGACTTAATAGGGTTGTGGCGGCATCTACATCGCCACATGCAAACTACGCAACCCACTGACGTCACACAAAATCCTGCATCGCGCAAGTAGAGTTTACCGCGCAGCTACAACGTCCCAACATCAATCATGGGGCATAAGCAGACGACCATCTCATAGGTTGAACTGCGAAAGGCAATTAACAAAAAAAAAAAAAACAATCATGGGGCAGTATTGTCCACCAGACCCGACACCCGCCTGGTCGTAGAAACCTCCCTTTTCTATAGAGGACGAGTGAACTTTACACCCAGTTTCTCATACCTCTATTGCGTCAAAAAGCGTTATTACGTCAGTTACATTGAGAACCACTTAATTTAAACAGTGACATAACTATCAAAACCAAAACCAACTAACCTATCAACCGAATAACAGACCATCCAGAGCTTGCAATAGTTCCCAACTTGTTTCACTTAAACAAAACAGTGATATCGAAACTTACACAATTATTCAAGAAGACTCAGTACCATGCCATCCCAGATATGAGAGCACAATTTAACTTGTAAAGGATTACTCTTCAAGGGGAGATAACATGACTGGTAAACGAGAATCGTAACAAGCAAGTTGTATGTAAGTTTGGGTCTGGTATTGTCATTTTAATGATGTACACCCTTAAGGCCTGTTTACATGCGACTGTGGTCCGCACCACATTCCAGCGACAAAAATTGGGCAAGCAGTTGTTACATGTGAAATATTTTTGCTGCATCATGTAGTAGTTGCGTTGTGGCAACTACGAAAACTTGGCTTTGCGATTTGGTTGCTAGAATTGAATTAAGAATCGGTTAGAAAGGGGGGTGACTGCCGAGATGACGACTAATAAAGAACTATGGAAGAAAAAGACATGTTACCCCCGACCCCAAATAAATTTAAATAATGATAAATTGAATTAACAATCTGAGGTAATTATCAAGTTTGGGAACAACAAACATAACTGTCTACTAACTGTAACAAATAAAAAAAAATGATATGACACACTTAATAACATATTTTTTTATAAGATTAAACAAAATATTCTTAAACTTATTTAAGAAAATATAATTTGAAAATTGGCCATGCCCAATTGGTCACCACCTTTATCTCTGAAACTATAAGAAAAAAAAAGCTTAGTTCTGTACTTGTTTGTAGATTATAGGAAAACCTATAATAAGTCTATGGTCTTAAAATGACATGTTACATCTATCAATATTGTGCACAAACTGACATTTACAGTTGTATGGGAGAACATTTTTTCAACTACCATGTTAAGTTTGTTCAACACAACTCCGAAACCCTTCATTGTGCATCGTCCGACACGCACTTAGCCGGTTTTATTATTATAAGTGGTCACTCAAAAATCAACTTAATTATACATAACACTAAAGTATAAAGTAGAGTTAAAGGCGATAAAATGGAATTATCTACAATTATGAATATTAGAATAATTGTTGTTACTTTGTGTTCTGTGTGGTTGCGTTGTGGCTTCGATGTGGTCAATATCCATGTGGTTGGACGGCTAAAATATGGTTTGTATGAATAAAGTGATGTGTTTTCTTACTTTGTGCCTACTTGCCTAGTTATCGTTATAGTAGTGTTGGAATCTTAACACTAAATGTTACTAAATAACTAAATAATACAAACATCTCTAGCGTGCGTTCTCGGTAGCCATTTTCACTTTCCTCACGGGACTGGCCACGATAGGTCGACAACGTGCTCTCTCGCCTACTTGATTGATGGTGATTATTGGTGATTATACATCTTCTTATTTAGAAGAACTAGCCGTTTCCTTTACTATAAGTAGGTATCTAAGTTCTTTTCAAATGTATGTTTCAAATTGATGTTATTTCAACTTAAACAAATATCAACTTTATTTTAATGGCAATTAAGTTGATTTCAGTGACTAGCACTATTGAAAAAGTTATTAAAATGTTTGAAGTTGTAGCGTATACTGAATTTTATTGTGTTGGAATTAAAGTTATTTTTCCATAAGCTCATATTTGTTTAAATTTTTGGCATTAAATCTCGAATGCAGATTACACGCATTATCATACAACCTCGAAAGTAGTCACGTGTGTAAGCGCCCTTACTTCACAGTACAAAGATAAGGTAGAATTAATTTTAAACGTTTTCGGCTTCAATTTGATTGTAGATATGTAATGGAATATGGTTTCGGGAATTTTGATGTGCGTACAACAATAGGATGTTGTAATTAACGTTTGCTTGCGTACTGTTATCTGAGTAATTATAATAATTGTGTGCTGTATACATTGGAGTAATATGTTAATAAGTAGCTGATAGTTACTGAGAGAAATACAAATGATACAAATGTCAGAGAATCTATATTTATCTACACTAATAATAAAGCTATTTAGGCATAACTAACCTAACCAAACCTAATTTATTTATTTATATATACTTTATTGTACACCACAAAAATACATAGCATAAAAATAATGAAATAATAATGAATGAAATAAATGAATAATGATGAATAATAATTTAATGTTAGTTACCATCCCTCTATTGTTGCCAAGGACGTACATTAACTACCAAGGGCTGATTTTTCAAACATCTGAGGGGCAATTCTCGTAATTTTAAGAACGTTCACAGTCTGATCTCAGTCTCAATCAGTCAAAAAATAATTCTAATTTCCCTACATTTTGACGAGTTTTTGACATTTGTTTGTCGCTGAGATGAGACTGCGACTAGATTTCGAACGTTTTAAATTACGAGAATTGACCTTCCTATAACTTTATTCGAGGAATAATTTTGAAATTTTGACAGTTTTTTCATACAAAAACTGTCAAACGTCAATTTTATTCCTCGAATAAGAGTTATTTGGCGATGGAAAAATCAGTCCTACGATAGTAAATAATAATGATAAACAGCAAAATTATCGCGTAAGTTATCTTTATGCATTAAGTCCGCCTTTGTACCTTTTTTGTGTGCGAAAAGATTAAATAAATAAATAAAAATATTTAACATCACGCTAGGGCCTTTTGGAGCCGAGCAAAAACAAAAAAATTAGGCGATGCGATGCGACGGGGTCACGGGCAGACGCTAGTACTAATAACAAAACTGAGGAGTTTGATTGTTTGAACGCGCTAATCTTTAGAACTGCCAGACGGATTATTTTTTTTTTTGCATTTGATAGCCCAATTCATGAGGAAGGCTAAAAGATATTTACGCTAGGGCCGTTAGGAGCCGAGAAAATAGAAAGAACCTCAGAAAAGACGCTAAGCGAAAACGCAGTAATAGCGCTGGCAGACGATGTTTGCGACGAGGTTGGTCGAGAACAAGACATTTCACGCGGACGAAGTCGCTTGCAAAAGCTACAAGTGTAAGTTTGTATGGATGGATGGATGAATGGCTGTTTGTTACTCTTTCACGCAAAAACTACTATACAGATTGGGATGAAATTTGGCACACGGATAGTTTATAACCAGGATTAACATATAGGATACTTTTTATCCCGATATTCCCACGGGATCGAAACTTATGCGGGTGAAAACGCGGGGCGCAGCTAGTAATTTATAAAATTTACTTGAACTTTTGATCAGTATAGCCGTTTTCATATAGTAGGTAAGTGTTCTAAATCGTTGTCAATTAGCGTTTTTGCGTACATAAATGTATATTTTTATGGTGTTGACATATTGAATATTGATATTCTAAAATTTGAGTACTTACTTACGTACCTTCTCATATGAAACAGATTTCCTAAATAAAGAAACTAACTTTGCTTTCTGTCTATTTAATCATATCTTAGTTCCTATTATTGTCTATTTCATAATCTGAGTGCCGAGGCCTCTATCAGTCGTGAACGAAGTCAAGAGCAGGCACATTCAACAAAAAAAAAAAAGTAGAAATAATTTAAACTGAAGAGGTTATAAAAACAAAAATTACTATACTTAAACTACCACAAAAGCCTATTATTACCCTAGTCTATCACCACAATATTACCCTCATTATCTATATCAAAACAAAATAAAACAACGCATAAACCTTTTACAGCGGTGAGAAGGCTATATATTCCTTTTATTAGACCATCTCTACTAGCCCTGAAGTGTACGTTATACGTCATTACTACATGTTACTGCGGCGTTGTTCAAATAAATTACAGCAGACGGAAAAACAAACACATATAACAAACCAACTTCGTCGAAAACAAGAAAATTCTAGACAATAACATTATTGGTTTGACAAGAGTGCGTCGGACTTTGGTAGTTGAGTCGGCCATAATCGTCGAGTAATCTTTTTAATTAAAGTTGAACTCTTATCTAGTGATATAGTATTTATGTGTGCTTGTTCTGTCAAATAAATCTTGCAGAATAGTCGTGTTTATACTCAGCTGTCTAGGAAAGAATAGTGTCAGTGTAGTGCTGAGAAAAGTACTGACCTATTTATCATTCTTGGCGATATTATCTCTAAGTACTTTGGTCTCACACACAATGTTATGTACGGAATACGGAAGTTGTTATTTTCATTGTAGTTTTTTTATGTACATAGTTCTTTCGCAGATCACTAAAATATTTTGTATTATGAGTACCGTTGTCATTGAAGGGCTTGTGGCTAAGTAATAACAGCCGCACGGGTCGATCGATCATTTAAAGCTACGCTTGCCGCGGTTTGTCAGTGGATGAGTGACCCTCTTCACATACCAAGACCACTCCGTGTCTCGGAAAGCACGATAAACCGAACCTCCCGGCTGTCATTCATTGATCTTGGACAGTCGTTACGGATCGTCAGAAGCCCGAAAGTCTAACAAACAGTCTTACCAAGGGGTTTCGTATTACCCTATACTGGGTTGTGGAGGTCAGGTAGGCAATCGCTCCATGTAAAATACTGGTATTCAGCTGCATCCGGTTAGACTGGAAGCCGACCCCAACATAATTGGAAAAGGGCCAGGCAGATTATGATGGGTACCGTTGTCATTATCGTTTTTATAATTTGTTTTTCAAAATGAAGTTGCGGAGAATATAGTAACCTGTTACCACAGTAACCGAATTAGCCGACCCCCGACGCAACGATACTTGGATCAAAATTTTAACTAAAAAAAAAGGGTCAATAGATTTTATTTTTGACTTTTAAGAGGTTTCTGTTTGTGTCGGGGGTTCACTAACGCAACTAACAACTTTTATTTTTTAAGTTGTTCATTTCGCTTCTAATTATAAGATATAGAAAGAAAGAAAGAAAAAACATTTATTTAGCACAGACCAAAAGACACACAATACACCAGATACATACATCAGATAGCAACTAATAAAAAAAACAAATAGAAAGTATAGTCGTTACGGGTAGTCAGAAGCCCGAAAGTCTGACAACCAGTCCATTGGTGTAATTGCCGTATGGCGTTCCAGTGTGAGAATAAATAAATAAATAAAGACCGATGTAAGAAATTAGCAGGTGCCTCACGGCTGCACCAAAAAGGCCCAGTTCAGCAAAAATGCCAGACAATAGTGCCTGACGCTGGTTTTCAACTGAACCTGATGTGTGAGGTGACGGATGTAAATCAGTTTTAAACTGCAACGTGACGTGTGTATGCATACTTAAATAAGGTAAAATTAAATATGTGACAAATAAAAAATTGTAACGAATATGTACATAAATAGTGTGAGTTGAGTAATATTGCAAAAATAAACTAAAAAAAAAAATACTGACAATCTTAATCAAATCAATCTTAGTTAATATCAATCTTGTATATTATAGTACTTATTTATGATGCTATAATTACACTTCTGTCTACGTCTATAGGGAATGCAATACACAATTAAGTGCTGAATGAGTCGTAGCTACTCGTTTACGAGCACCAGAATCAACCATTATCCTCAGTTGAAATTTAAATTTTACGATCCACTCGATGAAACTCGCATTCATCGCTACATTAATATTGAATCGATGTCTATAAATTTCCGAAGAACTTCATCAACATTGTCTGTCACAATCTGGGTCCCAACGGTCTTCTTAGCAAAAAATAATAATTTGACAAGCAACACCCCTCAAGAAAAATTTCCGTTTCTTTTCAACCATAAAACTTCCTCCGCATCTCCCGAACAAACAGGATCCCCTTTTGTTACAAACGTTACTTTTACTTGTTGAAATATTAATAATGATTGTATAAATTCTGTCCCCAACTCCTTAGCCGATAACATAGTGAACAAAGTTTCCTTAAATTGCTTTCATTTTAACTAAGTTGAGAATATACTGTTAGAAGTTTTGTAGAAAGCGCTGCATGAGTATTATCCTGTAATGTTGTAATTCGTTCTAGGCCAAAAAAGACCCCGAATAATTTTCTTAGAGATAATCGTCGGGATACAAACTTCAACAAAGGCGATCTTGAGCGGTTAATTTAAGATGATTTATCAAGGTCTAACTGAGATGTAAAACAGGGCTTTAGTGAAAGCTGAAGGACCAGATTATGAAAAAATGGGACAAAGTGGAGGCACAAAGGCAAAGAGTTCTCAGCTCTAACAAAATAAAAAAAAAACGGTGCAGATTTTTCAATCGACGTTTTATGCGGAAATTGCGAGTATTTTGTATTAATAGAAGTCATACTATTAGAGTAATTTATGAGAAATGATTGAGTAATTTTACAATTTATTTTATAATGGGTTCCTCTTATTTTGTCTTGTTTTAGTCCTTATTTCCTTAATAATATAAAAAGTAACTATTTACACTAGATACTAAATAAATTAAATGATAACTAACTTACTAAACAAACAAAAATAAAGGACACTTAGGCGTCGAAGTACTCGTCCGCATCGCTGTCTTTCGGAAACGTGCCCAGAAGCCTGGCAACATTGCCACGTTAAATGTCAATGCTAATTCATAATATTATTTCGGATAAACTTTCTAAAATTAATTTATATTCGGCATTCACCCTAATCAGATATTGTTGTTTCGGTCCAAATTTTATGTATTTTCTCCGCTCTTCCTCTTTATGGAAGCATCTACACCTTTTTTTACAAAATCGATCATATTATTCGCAGTACTCTTACATCCACGACCGTGGGTGGCTGCAAGCCACACTTCCTATTTCTTTTTGGTGGGCTCGGCGTCCGCAAAATTTCTAGTGTAAGCCTACCGTTCCTATCCTCGATCCACAGCACCGAAAAATTAACCACACGAATCTTGGTTCCTGCTCAAGTTGACTCTGAAGTGCCGTGTTGGACCGACGCGGTAAACGCCTGAAAAGTGGCTTGCCCGGACACGGTTCAGCTCGAGAACCCGTCTTCCCAGAGACAGTGGGATGAGCCGCACTGCGGGTTGGTACGGAATAAACTTATTAATACATCCACCAATACTGCTGAGCGTGCCCGCCTGCTGGCTGTGGGTGAATGGGAGTCGGGCCTCTGGCTTCAGGCGCTACCGTCATACAATATAGGCACTATGCTAGGTGACACCACACTCCAGCTCGCTACATGTTTGCGTTTGGGCGCTCCTTGTGGAGCTCCACATCGCTGTCAATGCGGTGAAGCAGTCGACTGCCTCGGACACCATGGCCTATACTGCAACATGAGCGCTGGACGGATAGCAAGCCACGCCAGCATTAACGACATCATCTGTCGAGCTCTTGTCTCCGCCAGCTGTTTTAGAACCCAATGGCTTGCACGCGACGATGGAATGACCATAATGCCTTGGAAGTTGGGTAGGCCTTTGCTGTGGGATGCAACCTGTGTCGACACCTTCGCGCCATCCCATCTTCCTAGCACGGTGGGCTGTGCTGGGGCGGCTGCTGCAGGAGCAGAAAACCTCAAATGGCGCAAATATAACAACCTTATTGGGAGCTATATGTTTGAGCCTTTTGGGGTTGAAACACTAGGGCCTTGGGGTCCGAGTACTCATCGAATTTTTCGGGACATCGACAAGCGGTTGATTGACTCTTCACGTGACCAGAAGGCTGGCCTATTTTTATCCCAAAGAATCAGCATTGCCATCCAATGTGGCAATGGTGCTAGCCTTTTGGGCACTTATCCCATTGACAGTGATGCGGACGAATTTTTTGATGCCCAATGAGCTCCTGCCTTTTTCTATATTTTTTCGTATTATATACTTATACATTATTGTATATATATTTTAGTGTTAGCTTGTAAAAATAGTAATTATTCAGTGTATAATATTATTAATTATAATCCTGCATAAATAAGGACATAGGAAGTAAAGCCTGAATATAATTAATCTTAAATTACAATCGGACAAAAATATCTCTCATTAATTTATATTCTTTCCTGAGCTATATTTAAATAAAAATTCGAGCCCTGAAATAAATGAGTCTGTTCCCAACCACTTCTAAATTTTCCCGTGTTTTCCGACCAATTAGCTTAATTGAAAGAAGGATAGATTGCAAAAACAACCCCTGTGCTGCCTTTGTAATGTATTTGTTTAGTAATTGGTGCGTCGTCACAAGCTTTTAATCAACAACCCTTCTTGAACTTTTGGATTATGTAATGTAAATGTTTGTTCTGTCTTCCATGGATTAAGTTTAATGTGTTATTTCTGGAGTTTAGCTCATTAAGCAATTATATGAAAATATGTATAATCATCGTTCTTAGTTACTAATTCCATAAAAGAAAAGTTTTTTTCACTACATTTGATAACATATAGTTTTCTATCAGAGACTATGTTCATAGTTTCACCACATCTTTCAACTTTAACACCACTTTCCTTATAACTTCTAATAGTATCATAGTCTGTTACACGTCTCAACCGCTTAACCACATACAGTTAAAATATACTAGCTAAGTTGGTCAGTGTTAAGTCACCAGTGAATTTACGATCTCACAAAGACGTTGGAGCTACATTTGTATCTTAATCCACACAGTTGACTTCTGCAACTTGAGTTAGTTTAAAGCCATTAAAGCGTTCTGGTTTTTCTTTAGAGTTGAAACTATCTTCTTGATCATTGAACCGTTTTTGTTCATTATTAGGGTTATATTTTGCTCGGTGTAGCTTCGCTTTGGCTAATGTGTATTATTGTCTAATATTGTATTTATGAGAGCAGCGGTGGCCCAGTGGTAACAGCCGCGACATACGAGTTGTAGGTCATAGGTTCGAACCCAGACAGGCACTTTACTTGATGTAAATTATTTCATCACCACTGCTCTCAAAACGGTGAAGAAAAACATCGTGAGGAAACCGGCGTGTCTTAGAACCAAAAATTCGAACACATGTGACGTCTACCTCCCCGCACTGGGCACCCGCGTGGTAGATTACAGCCCAGTCCCTCGAAGGGAGGAGATCTGCGTCCCAGCAGTAGAAACACTATAGGCTGATTATTATATTGTATTGATGAACTCTTAACCTATTACAGTTATTGAATTAACACCTGCTGTATTAACATCAAGTAGTTTGTTCTACATAACAATGTATTCAAGAGGATCTGTGAATATTACCGATACCCGATTAACCAGTCTATCAAGTTCAAGATTTCCCGCATAATTAGTTTCCCGTCGATACAGCGTCTCAAGTTAACACTACATAACATCGAATGGAACTTCAGATAAGGTACACAAACCGCTATACAATATTCAATATAGCATCAACAAATTCCGAACTAACTGAGAACGGAAACGAAAAACTCAATTATTACCCAGATAATTGTGTAAACAATTATACAACGATCCCTTAGGTACAATGTCGACGAATTCTCTAGTGTTCTGTAATACTCCTGTCAATATTAATTTAGGAAGAGTTGATTACGCTCCGTCAGGGATGTTGTATATTCGGAGTGTTTGCTTGAAGACGTCGTCTAAATTTCGTTTGCCTTTAAGTGTATCATCATTTTGTACGTTGTTTGGTAATTGTTCGGTTATAATTTTCTATTAATATTAAGATTAAAATGGACGACGATTATAAAAAAAAAATTGCGTTTCCCTACATTTTAGCGCGTAGGTATTGCACTTTTTTAGGCCATATATATATATATATATATATATATACATGCTTTTATTTTCTTGCGTTTTAAGATTCAGGTAATTTGGTGTTTAATCAGGTTTTTTGTAATTCGCTATTTTGTGGTGGTGGCCATCTTGCATTTGAAATTTGTCATAGTGTAAAGTATTTTACTAGTCAAGCCCTTTCATTTGAAACCTATATTGCGGGAGTTGTGAAAAAAAAATGTAATTCGCTATTTTGTGATGGCGGCCATCTTGGATTTGAAATTATCATAGTTTATAGTATTGTACTAGTCTAGCCCTTTCATATAATATCCATATTGAGGGAGTTGTGAATAAATATGTAATCCACCATTTTGTGGCGGCGGCCATCTTGGACCGATTTTCATCAAACATAGCTAAGAACACTCCCGACAAATTCAAACAAAAAAAAAAAACAAAATCAAAATCGGTTCATCTGTTCGGGAGCTTCGATGCCATAGACAGACATACACACACACACAGAAGGACGTCAAACTTATAACACCCCGTCGTTTTTGCGTCGAGGGTTAATTAACTGATGAAAAAGGTTAACGCGCCTTATGGATTATTGTTGGTTGTGCGTCGATGTTCCTGCCACCTGGTATAGATCCCTGACATCATTTTTTTCAATATGAATTTTCCATTTCACCTTAATATCACCTGATCGACATAAGCTATGTTATGATTGACGATGGTGCACGCTTTCCTAGAAGCAACCAACTATAACATGCTCGTTGAGAATTCAAAAAGATTTTCATGGGTTCAACATCCATCACTAGAGAACGTTTTAGTGTATAGTATTAACGGGAAGGCCCGGATGTAATTTTGAAATGACAGATATTATTTATTTGTTTACTTGGGGATGACTTTCTCCGTAAATAAAACCGCTTTTTATGACTATTGAGGAAAGTGATACGAGGATACTGTTGACAAAACGTAGAATTATGTTCGGTTTTATAGACAGGAATATGTTTGTTTAAACACTCTTTAATCGACACAGAAAAATAATATGTTCTTTTCAAGAATAAGAGTTCGAACAGTATAATTTTTAATTTCGACCCCATTATTATAATAGGATATAAACCCACATATACATACATATATTAAACCCAGACTACTGAATTTATGGACACGGTTCCAACATGTCATTTCCTATGGAGAAAAACCGACAAAAAACTTCTGCACGGACTAACTAGATGCTAAAGTTTTCATGAATACAGATTGGCTAATTACGAAGAGAATAACGTAAGGTCTTGATTAAAAATAAATAAATAAGTAAGCAAATAAGAAGCTCCAGGTACATATTATAAAATGTGCGACCAAAATCCAAAACCCAATGAATTAATTTATGAAATAAATGCCAAGTTTAAATAGTTTTTAGCAAACATTGACTCTTAAGATAAAAAGGGAAACTACCTACAAGAACTTAATTTTAACGCACGAATAGCTAAGTAAATAGAAGTACGGGGTGAATTACGTGTGAGAACTATGAAACTAGTTCTAAATGTATAAAGGAGGGTAGCAACGGCTACCAAATTAGAAGGGTCAGACCAGGGTTGCCTAATAAAGCGTGAAAAATTGAACACTCCGTCGAAATTTTCTACGAAAAAGGCAAAAAGAGCCGTTATTTTTTTGGATATTTTTTACGCAGAATTACAAGATAGAAACTTGTTAGAAAATACATAATTAATTAAGTTTATCAGTAACTTATGGAATGTAATTGAATTGAATATTCTAGTCTGCATCTGCGAAACTTATGAGCCGGATCTAGATAGATGGTAATCCAATAATAGGTTCTGTTCTAATAATATTTATAGGTTTGATGTCTGTGGTTCTTCTTGTGAACTTTAAAATATTTCGATTTATTACCTCATTGGAAGTAACGAGAATTGGATTAAGGGATTTTGTTACATTTAGCGGGGTAGATAATGTTGTAATTTACTCTGACGTTGCTCAAAAAAGCACTAAACTGAAGTGGATCAGGGTTGGCCACGTCTGCCATAAGCCCAATGAGATGCGCGCCAACATAACACATGGCAGAGCCCGTAAAAAATGTCGGGACTACATAGCTGGAGAAAACAAACGACCAGTGGTTCCATTAGCCTAAATCGAAAGAGCTGGTCATGGCCTTTGCCCAGTAATGGGTTGATGCAGGCTAAAAGTAACCAGTATCTTACTGTTTTATCCACAGAAAATCCAACACTTCCTAGTGTTTTAATACTTACATCATTAACAAGTTCTACACCTTTATTCAAATTACTTACTTGTTCAGAAATTCCTTGTATGCTACCAACCCTATCTCCACATTTCATATTAAATTTTCGTTCCATGTTTCACAGACTCTTAGGACATACATAATGAGGTATGTTTGCGACAGTACTATCAGAGCTTACATAGATTTATAGCATAATTATTATTATATTCCCTGTGTGATACAATTTGGGTTGGGCCTTATTTTCTGACGTACGTTAATATTTTTGTAATGATATAGGTTATCATATTTGTGTATGTGGTTTTGGAGGTGGGTGGTGAAGAGTAATAATGAAGGTTTTCCTAAAAATAGCTTCTGTGGAATCAAGTTAGTGACATGCATGACATATTTAATGTGTGGTTCTTTAATAAAACAGGCCAAAAGTTAGTTTCGTGTTTGTCTATCAATGGTCTTCTACGGTTTACCAAGCATGGTGAATATATAATTTTCTACTTTCAGAAAATTACACGGATGACCAACAAATGACCATACTACAAATAATTGTAATGCTGTCATTATTGTTTTTATTTCCCTTCGTGTTTCTCTTTGTGTATGCAGTGACATACCAGAACAATATCGCAAAAAAATTGGCATTGTAAAACTACCTCACAATATCGGGAAACATTTTTTTTTAAATACCAACATAATATTCCAAATAAAACTGCTGTTAACACAAATATTTTCACATGTTTTAACAATATCTACAATAAAACATCAGATGTAAAATGGCTAAAAGCCAGATATGATCCTGTTTTCGAACCCCACAAACGTACAAAATTAACGAAAAAAGCCAGCACATTCGTGTTTGGAAGTTGGTTACTGAAATAACAAGCAATTTTGAACTGTTTCAGAAGGAGACAAAGCTTTATTTTGAGTGTGGAATTTGAGGTGTTGGAGCTGAAAATGTGTCAAGGGTTTTATTGCATGCCAAAATTCCAATCGCCACGGTTGTGTGATACCTCAGCTATTAAGGATAACTGGTAGGAACAGTACAGTAGTGAAAAAAGTACAATAAATGTTGAACAAAATTCGTGAATTGAATTTTGAAGGTTTAAATAACTTTATTCGAACCGACATATTATTAGAAAAACAAGTTAATCGTAGTGTTCTCGTCACGTCACGCAAAATCGCTGCATCGCGCAAGCAGAGTTTACCGCGTAAGTAGCATATAATTATACCACGTCCTGACATCAATCGGCAAGCAGTTGCCCACCAGACACGACACCCGCCTGGTCGGAGGATCCTCCCTTTTCTATGGAGGATGAGTGAACTTTACACCCTGTTCCTCGTAACTCTATATACTTTATTTTGATGACTCAATTTTAATGCTTTCTTCCTCAGTATTATTTGAAGTTACCAGCTATTATAGAATATTATAAAGTTCGTTAGTTAACCCTTTCATACTTTAAGAGATGTTCAAACTTGCCTTTGTGGTCAAGTTAACAATTTACTGATGCTTGGCTGGCTGTTAACGAAGTCAGTATTTTTTTAAGTGTTGGTTTGGTCTTGTTATCACTTCAAAACATTTCATCTATTATTATTATTTATAATAATATTATTTGTTGTGCCACTTGATGGTAAATAGACACAGCCGGCAATGGTCAACACTTTCAATCAAAACATGAAGGATTTTGAAGGAAATTTTTAATCCATTATGTCATAATGTTTGAAAAATTCGTTTGCCCAACAACGTAAATAGCGCAATGAATGTTGTTGAACTGTCAAAATGAAATTGCCATAGTAAGTGTCTTACGCAATTACCCCGCAGGGACATCGCATCAGCGTTGCCATCCTATCGCCAAAGCTAAAATGGCTCATGTGCCAATAATTACACAGATAACTTATACTCTTAAAATAAGAACACAACAGCGCTGTTTAAGCGCTGCAGAGCTTCAGGACAAAGACATATTAATATTACAAATAAAAATAGAAAAACTTTGTATTTGATAAGATAATTAGGGTCAGCACCTTAATTTCGTAACACATTATCGACTTCAATCTGAATCATTTTGAAGAATATTGCTAATCCATTGCATCATACGTTCGAAAAATTCGTCAGCTCAACAACATAAATAATAATAATATAAAAAACTACAACACAGTTCATAATCAACATATTTAAACTGTGGGCTGTGCTACCAAGTTTAAAATTATTGTCAGCTTTCCGAGCTCCTAAACTACGTACGCGGACCTGTATCTTGGGAGTCGGAGAAATTGCGGCTTCAATTTATATAATACAACCGCGACTTTTCTGTTTGTTTACAGTGGCTGATAACACAGCAAATGGAGTGAATGATTGTGGTTGTGTATAAATAATGCAATGAATGTTGTTGAACAGTCAAAATGAAAGCAATTGCAGTAGCTAGTGATTTTATAATATGTACGTATTTACAAAAAAAAAAAAAATCTATATAAGTAGTTTATTAGCCATCTTGTTACCATAACACAAGCATTAGGATGCTTAGCTTGGGACTAGATGGCGCTGTGTGAAATTTTATTTTACAGTCCAGGGATATTATTATTATTATTATTATCGGGAGTGTTCTTTTTCTCAGCTCTAAGGCTGGTTTTAGCTACATTTACAGGCCAAAGCCAAGTAAATGCAGCGTGTGGTGTGTATTTAAGATGAGGGTGTATTTTCTTTTATTATTATTATTATTTTGATTAGTGAAAAGGCAATTGAAAAGGCAATTGCAGAGTTATTTTCAAAACAAATCTTCAAAAAAATAGCGTAGAGTCATCTCAACACTTCTCTCCCTTGATTTTGTATATATATATATATATATATATATATATATATATATATATATATCATAAGTAGGTATATATTATAGTAATAGTATGTATGTGTATATAACCTATTTATGTATTAGTGTACCCTAGTTTTAAGTTTTTTTTTTTTTTATCATTGTCCCTCTCAATCAAAGCACCTGCCATCTAATCTCTTCACCACCCTTGGTTGACTGGTAGAGAATGCCTAAGGCATTAAGTCCGCCTTTGTACCTTTTTGTGCGAAAAGTTTAAATAAATAAATAAATAAAAGGTCGCTTGTTTAACACCGGCACCCCGCCGGTGTCACACAAGCGACCTTTTCACATTCCTATTCAACAACATCAAAAATAGGTTACTTAATCCGAAAGCCTATCACATTTTGTCAACAGCAGGATTGACATCAAAAACAGACATGCATTAACCTTCAGCCTACATTATGTATGGATTATATTATCCAAACACGCCTGTCTAATACGGCCTTTACAACACGGATGTGCGAAGCTACGCGTATAATATATACTAATAATAAAGTTGAAGAGTTTGTTTGAACGCGTTAATCTCTGGAACTACCAGTCGCATTTAGAAAATCTTCTTGCATTTGATAGCCCAATTCTTGAAGAAGGCTATAGGCTATTTAACGTCACGGTAGGACTCTAAGTAGCCGAAAAAAAATAAAATAAGTCAGAAAGAACGCTAAGTGAAAACGGGGTAATAGCTCGGGCGGGCGATATAATGCGACGCGGACAAGGTGCGTTGGTTGGAGAAACAAGAGATTTCATGCTAAGTCGCGGACAGAAGCTAGTACATAATTATACATTTAATTAAAAAATACCACTTTTTGGTCTACAGCCGATCGATTCTGTAAAAATCTCACCATAAAAAGTTAAGTGAAGTGAGCTTAGAGTGAGCTGTCAATAGTGTCAATCCCTAGCATTATTTGGAATGACAGCTCACTCGACGCTCACTTCACCTAAGTTTTCATGGTGAGATGGTTACACAATCGCACTGCAGTAGGTGTTAGTAGTACTTAATACAATCAACCAATAGCATTATTTGAATTTCCTAGCTCAGTTTAACACTGGTGGAAATGGGTTCAACGAAGCTACATTTTTACCTCGTGTAAAGCTCATCTCCGTAGAACAACTTAACCGCTCCGCTACTTGCTCAATCTCTGGTGGATATAGATACATATATTAATAGTTTCGTAGCTTAGCTTCACTTCTTAGCAACCTCGCTCATCTTTGGTGGAATGGATGGGTGACCATCTTTACATACCAAGACCCCTCCGTGCCTCGGAAAGCTGCCGGGGAGTTTGTTCCGCCACTTCTTCTTCCCAGCGATAGCACTAGGAAGTGGCGAAGGGCGGGCGTTTTTGGGGGACTGTCTTTTGTAATTTTGACGTTCGAAAAGTGCTGATTCTCAGCCTAATTTGAATAAATAACTTTTGATTTTGATTTTGACGTTAAGCCGTTGGTCCAGGCTGTCATTCGTGGAACTTTGTCAGTCGTTATGGGTGGTCAAAAGCCCGAAAATCTGACAACCAATCTTATCAAGGGGTATTATCGTCACTGGGTTGTGGAGGTCAGATAGGCAGTCACTCCAACGTAAAATACTGGTATTCAGCTGCTTCCGGTTAGACTGAAAGCCGACCCCAACATAGTTGCGAAAATGCTAAGGCAAATGATGACGCGTCTGTAAATGCCTTTAAGTGCATTTGTTCACCAGCCAAATTCGTGCGTAGCCTGACCGTGGATCGCTATGAACGACGCCAACATTTTCATACTAAGCAAAGAAGGACAAGTGCATAGCTTAGCTATGGTCCACTGTGGAGCGGCGCCATGATGTCAGGTTGTTGTCAAAGCCATTCGCGTATAATATCTCACGAGCTCACCTACATCAAAATACCTTTCCCGATCAGAATGACGTTCCATTAGCGTATCACGTGACGATGTGTGACGAAATTTGTCCCGTTTTGAAGGCCTTGCTCTATTTGTGAGTGATTTGGTCGTTGTGATTTTTTTGGGTTCATTCAGTATTATATAGAGAAGGGTACCATCGGGATCCTATTACTAAACTAAGAGAGTCTACCTGTCTGTCATAGGGGCTTCCTTTCAACCGTTATTGATAGAGTTCACTGGAAATAAATCCCAGGACAGGAAAATTAGGAAAAAACCAGACGGAACCGTTTGTGCGAGAGATCAATCGCACTAAGGCGGTTCTATTAGTAAAGATCCTCGTAGATAGAATTCGTTTTTATGAAATGAACAGGTAAAAACAAATTATATCTATCTTCTTTTGTTTTACCTTTTACGTCAATACGTTATGTATGTACACACGGCGACACATCAAGCTATACATAACCAGTATAAGCTGACTTCTCATTGCACGAAAATACTATACAATGCGAGGTCAGCTAAAACTGGTTTTGTATAGCTTGATGTGTAGCCGAGCGTACCTATTATACCTTAATGTTATCATTTGTCTATGTCTATGTAACTATCACCCCTAAGCTTCGTTGTCTTAGAAAATAGGTTTAGGAGATAAATACTGTTTCTTCTTCTCAGTGTGTCCATGACAATCTTTATATCTGTGCAGAAATCAGGCACACAGGATGTAATGTATTATTGACATAATCTACTCATTTTAATGTTTTTTAATGAGTTGATTGCAATAAGTGGTTAGCTAGTGACCTCGACGATTGATCATATTGCATCATATTATTGCCTGAACAACCGGCAGAAAAGTTCGTCATGCTCTCTTAGATGTCACTGCTTACGGTAGCGTCGGAGGTCGGGTTGCCTCCTTCCCTCAAATATGGCGTAGGGGGTAATGGCTGATCTTTGCGTTATGCTCGTGAACGGGTGCTGCTTGTGGTGAGTGGTCGTCTTGCTGACCGTTTTATTGTTGCTATTAATGTTAACTTAGTTATTTATTTTACTTCGATGGTCCTAGTTTATCATTTGTGACTTCAAGTGACAGCTTTGTGAATAGAACCCAGCAATGCATAAATATGTAAGCTGTCACTCCCTTTATGCCTGGAGGCTTTTATGTAGGTAGTAAGTTTTTATTTACATTTTAATCAATTACTTTTTTTGGCTTGAGTGCGTATAGTTTTTATAATATTTGTTAGTATATTGGTGTGGCTAGCTGAAATATGGCAAATAATTTAATATAATGTTCTGTGTCTTGTAATGTTAATAACTTAACATACCTACCTATTATTGTATACAATCAAGTATTTTCTAACTGAACAGACAGCTGTGTTGCTGGGAAGTTTGTTGCGCCACTTCTTCTTCCCAGCGATAGCACTAGGAAGGGGTGAAGGGCGGGCGTTTTTGGGGGACTGTCTTTTGTAATTTTGATGTTCGAAAAGTGCTGATTCTCAGCCTAATTTGAATAAATGACCATTGATTTTGATTGATTTGATTCAGAAATTTTTCGTCGGCTGTTTCATAAAAAAATGCCATACCTACGCGGTCAAAATCTATGGAACAGCTATTTTTTGTTTAATTACCGACGAAAAATCTCGAGGTGTGTTTAGAATTATGTACTGAATCCATGGTAACAGGTTGCGCGTCGATGTGGGATGCAACCCTGTTTTATATACTTTTACAGTATAAAATAGAGAGAGAGATAGAGATAGAGAGATAGAGAAGAGATAGAGAGGAAAAAGATAGAGATAGAGGAAGGAGGAGGAGGATAGAGTATTTTAGAGTTAGCATTTTTTTTCAGGATGGGAAATCATCAAATGACGCCTCCCGCTCTGGGTGGAGTGGAAGGGAGTGTCAGACTCTTACAGAGTTAGGTTGCTTAATGTATTTAAGATTTGTAAATATAAATAGCTATAGCGCTAATAATGATGACGGGATGAGCTGGACAAAACAAACGACCAGTGGTCCACTTTAGCCCTTGATCGAAAGAGCTGGAAGTCCTTTTCCCAGCAATGGGATGATGCAGACTAACAGTTACACTTACACTACAGTGCCAATAAAACTGTTTTTTATTTACCTTCTATTCTCATACAAAATATTTCCTTTCCTTTATATCAAAACTTATAATGTAGATTGATTTCTCCCAGCGTTTTAATTTAATATGTTATCAAAACCACCAGTGATTGATTACGACTATTTTGGTCCAGGAATTACATTAGCTAACATAATTTAGGTATTGATAGATATTGGGTCAGGATTTAAGTAATCGTGGGTGACCCTGTCACGATACCAAACCAATAACAAAAAGATTGGGTGTATTTCCGTACATATAAATACGCCTATAGAAACTCAAACTCAAATTATTTAATTCAACTAAACCAATTACAGGCACTTTTGAATTGTCAAAGGGTCGGTCAGTCAGAAAGATGAAGCTAGTTGTCCATTCTAAAGCGTAAGTGCATGTGGAGAAGAACGGGCAAGAAACTCCACGGACACTCTTTTAAATCATAAAATTGATACAAAATGTTTGATTACATCATTCGTGTTGAAATTAACCATGTGAGAACGATGTAGAAAGACGTGCAAGTTAAAAGCGTCCGTTATAGTAAACATAAAAAAACCAGAAATTAAAAATTTAAATAAGCCGTGGCAGCTAAGAGATGACCAGTCCCTACTGACGGCGCCCGTTTACGAACATGACGACATACAATCACCTTACCTAGCCTTTTCCAACTATGTGGAGATCGATTTCCAGTTTAACCGGATGCAGCTGAGTAACTGTATTTTACACGTAACGACTGCCTACCTGACTTCCACGACCCAGTTACTGGGTCACACGAAACCCTTGGCTAGACTGGTTATCAGACTTTTGGGCTTTTTACCATCTGTCTTTGTCGAAGGACCGGTGGCCAGTGGAGCAGACGAGCCCGGTAGTGGAATCCGCGTATCGGCAAGCATAGTGTGGGACGCCCCCAGCTAGATAGACCAACGAAAACCTACGTATACACTGTGCAAAGTTCCAAGTCAACCTCTTGTCAATTTCGATACGTCAGGACACGTCAACCAGAACCATGGGTCATGACACATCACGTGACGCACTGAAAATGATCTTAAAATAACTTTTTCGTATCCATTGTTCCTTTAATCTCAAGTCACCATACCATGTAACTGACATAAAGGTGTTCTAATAAAAACAAAAGAAAAGATTTTCTTTTGTTTCCAACCTTAGTTCTAAGATTGTGCTGATTCTTTCAATTCAACGTCATACGGTTGCAAGCTCCACTGAAATAGACTCTATTGTTGAAACGTCAAAGTTGAAGAACAATACATTCAAAGTCTTTGAACTTGATATCTGCATGTTATCCGTTTTGTTCGTGCTAAGTTTGTTGTTCATTAACGATCGGATTAGCTTTTAATAGTTTGAAGTGAAGTTGAAACTGTATCGATACCTAATGTTTTGTTTTCTCGTGTTACCAAATTGTCTATGTTACTTATTATTTTCGGATACTAACATTATGTGACAGTTTGTCATGAAACGCTTTAGGATTTTATTGATATGTACAGCCAGGGATATATTGACTCTCTAGGCAATTTCCCATGTTATAGCTATTTCGTAGAACTGTCTAAGAATGACAGGTGTGATTTGGATATTCGGATAATTTAAGATTTATAGTCAATTTACTTTACGCTTGAGGGGCCCTTGGCTAAGTAATAACAGCCGCACGGGTCGATCGATCAGGTTAAGTTACGCTTGCCGCGGTTGGTCCGTAGATGGGTGACCATCTTTACATACCAAAACCCCTCCGTGCCTCGTAAAGCACGTTAAGTCGTTGGTCCCGGCTGTCATTCGTAGATGTTTGACAGTCGTTAAGGTTCGTCAGAAGCCCGAAAGTCTGACAACCAGTCTTAGCAAGGGGTTATGTATTACCCAGGGGGTTGTGAAAGCAGTCACTCCACGTAATATACTGATACTCAGCTGCATCCGGTTAGACTGGAAGCTGACCCCAACGTAGTTAGGAAAAGGCTAGGCCGATGGTGAGTCAATTTGCTTTACAGTTTAGGATATCACCAAAATCTACACGTAGTGACATAAAAATAAGTAAATGCAATAATTATGATTCAGTGTAATCCAGTGTAGATTACACTGAATAATATTGCATTTTTTTATGGTTATCCGGGGCATCAGGCGCTGACTAATTTGACAGAACCACACTAATATTAATCTTCATACCTTTTCATCTATACATATAATAAAACAGTAACGAAAGAAAAACTGTACATTGAGAATTTTCGAGAAAAAATAAGTGGCTTTTGTTAGAAAAACGTAACTGATGACAAAAAGTGACTTTTTAGAATTTTTGTCTGTTTGTCTGTTTGTCTGTTTGTCTGTGTGTATGGTACGGCTTCACGCCAAAACTACTGGACAGATTGAATTGAAATTCAGCAAAAATGTTCTTTGTAAACCAAGGAAGGCTTTAGGCTACATATTATCACGCCGTATGTTACGGGAGGTAAGCAATATTGATTTTAAAAAGTTTTTGTTCGTAATCGAATGCACAAAATAATTAAATGCACAAAATGACATGTTATTTATTTAGTTAAGAATAATTTAACTCTGGGAACATAATAATCACGCTATTTTTATAAAGGAGCGGGGCAGTAATATTATAAATTGCAAGGGAACAGCTATTTCAACAATATGTCAACGGGGAATTTAGCGGTAAGGTCAGGCGACAGTTTACCGCACTAAATGGTGCGAGTTCAAATCCCATACTAATTTTTATTTTATTTTTGCCGTCATGTTTTAAAAAATCGTAAAATTCTTTTTTTTTAGTTTTTGCATTTTTTATGTGCATTGGGAACGATACTGTTATGAAATCTGAGAACTTTACATGTCCTATCTAATTGTATGGAGAGTTTCACACCAATATTACTAAACAGATTGATTGGTGGTACAACAAGCTACACTATCATGAAGTCAAGTCAAACTTTTGGTTCTAAGTTATATCTTACCAAGCACATTTGTTGTAGGTAATTGATTTATGTAAGTATGTAATTCTTAGTTTTGTTCCTTGCTGCTGTTACCATATTTTTTTTAATGCAAAAATAATGTAGTTGTCTGTTAAAATAACCACAATTTAGTTTTATTCATAATTTAATTAATTTGGGTAAATGATATTATGGTAGTTTCCGTTTTCTAACTGTATGGCGTTGGCGTCGAGTTAGATCGCGCTATGGTTTCGTTCCCAAAAAGTGATGTTATAGGTGCCAATGCGCCGCTCTCATCCTATAGAAACGAGGGTTACCTTTGTTGCCTGTGTTGGTTGATGTGTTTAATTTTCCTGCGAATAATTATTATTTTTCTACTAACTAGCAATTCTTACGTATTTATTCGATTATTTTTCATTGATTTGAATATCGTTAGTAACGGATTAAGAAGGAATTTTAGCTATGCCTTTTAGAAAAATATCAAATCTGTCTCTAAACTCAAGGGTTTCTAAGATGCGCAGGTTAGTTCGATCTCTCGAAACCGACGCAGGGCGTGACAACGGCTAGATGCTAACCGTGAGCGTAATGCACTAAGTTTGTCCGCAGAAACAAGCACGCACCGCCAATTACGACTAGAATTTAAACGAGTCCGCACTACTGCTTCTCGATCTCAGAAAAGTGTGGAACAACGAGAAATGCATTTAGCTATCGACCGGGATCGTCATTCTTTGTCTCACGCATCCGAAACGGTTACACAGAGTGATCAGAGGTTGAGTCTTCAGAATATCCGCTTTGAGATTGCTCGATCACTTGAGAGCAGTCAGGAGCGTGAGATACGACTTGCGCGTGACCGAGAGCGTCATTCTTTATCTTGCGCTTCCGAAACGGATACAGAGAGAGAGAGCAGAGATTAAGTCTTCAGCTTTTCCGCACTGAGACTGCTCGGTCGCTCGAGAACAGTCAGGAGCGCGATACACGCCAAGCAAGCGATCGCGAGCGCCACGCAGTATCTCGCGCTTCGGAGACTTACACGCAGAGTGACTCGCGTTTAAGCTCCCAGCGTATTCGCACTGCCACAACTCGATCACTTGAGAACCCTAAGAGCATGAGACGCGGCTTAGTGCAGACCGCTCACAGCATGCTCTAGCTCGGTCTTTGGAGACAGACGAGCAGCGCGAGCAACGCAACGCACTTGCTCGGCAAAGAAATCACGACATGCGTGTTGAGGTGTCTGTTCATTCCACGCAAGAACGTGAGCGGATTCAGGAAATTCGGGCAAGTCAGTCGAACAGCGTGTGGCCCAAATTGATCTAGACTGTATACGTCGCAATCTTCGCAATAAAATTCATCCTCATCTGATACTGAGTCTATGGTTTATGATCCTGAAGAGCAACCGTGGAACAATAAAGAAAGGAGCGCGTTTTCCTATAACCCATTTATTATTACATCGAACACGGAGACATTGGCACCATGTCTGACGTGTGTGCACACTGTCACGCGCGTAAGTGGAAGGGAGAGACTAAGGGAATGTGTTGCGCGTCTGGAAAGTTACGACTAAACTCTATGCAAGAGCTACCGGAGGTCTTATGAGTTCTTTTGAATGGCGAGCATCCCAAGTCCAACCATTCTTAAGCAATATTCGAGCTTACAACAGTGCTTTTCAGATGACTTCATTTGGAGCTAATTAAGACACTAAATCTGGATTCATGCCGACTTTTTACAAAAATGAAAGATCTGGAACGTCTCGAATCGTCTCGCGCATCACGCTGTTTTCCCGTCCCCAAGGTCTTAGAATTCGACATCAGACGTTTCAGATCTTCGATTTTGACGACCTCGTTGTCGCTGGCATAAGCAACAGGATCCGCGTACGAAGTCGCGGGCAGAAGCTAGTAATATAATAGAATGAAAAAGATGCACTGAATTTAAATTTAGTTCAGTTTGTGAATAGGAGAATCGGCGCCAATGTCAACCCAAGTGTCAACCAAATGTAACTCAATTATTCAGGCAAAGTTGATGGTTTAAGGAAAAAAATACATTTATTTTCGAATTCCTCTTTTTTCTCTCTACGATATACGGCACACGTGTACCTCAAGGTATATGTTGGGGAAAAGTTGTATGGGCTTTTGTTGACTTCCTTTTCCTGCTTTTATGTGTATAAATTTTAACCTAAAACATTCGGTCATAATAATCAACTTATAATGTTCCCGCTGATGGGACACAGGCCGCCTTTCAGTGAAACCGCAGGCCGTAATCTACCACGCGAGCCCAATGCGGGTTGGTAAACGTCTCATGTCTTCGAAGTTTTGGATCTAGGACATGCAGTTTCCTCACGATGTTTTCCTTCACCGTTTTGAGAGCAGTGGTGATGAAATAATTTACACAAAGTAAACCGCCTGTCTGGGTTCGAGCCTACGAACTCCAATTCTTAAGTCGTGGCTGTTCCCACTGGGCTTTTACTACTCCAAACACACACACACACAAAACATAAACATTCGGTACACTGTAAGAAAAACCACAAGCACTCCTAATTTTCTAATTTTGCACCTTATTCGCTTCCGTTAAACACCTATTCTCTAAAACGGTAATCCTTCACAATCTCGAATATTACCCTCAGGTGCTTTTTGAAGTAAAGCTCGCGGTATTTCACTGTTGATTCAATAATCTGACTTAATCTCGAACATTCTCGTAAGCTAGATAAACTTAAACAAGAAGACTTTGATTTAAGACCTTCACATTTATCTTAGACGGTTGGAACTGTCAATTTGAATGGTTTAACAAGCGGGTTCTAAATACTTTGTTTGAAGTTCATTGTTGCTGCCAGTATCTGTTTTGATCGCCTTTATAACCTTTATTAATTAAATCTGACACTTATATCACAAACCATCATTATTTCGATACCTCCTAAGTATACTGAGTCAACTAACAAATTTAGGTATTTTTATATTTTTATATAAACGTACATGATAAATCGTGATCTTAAAGTTTGTGTTAAAAAAAAATAAAAAAGAACAATAATTACCGAGATAATTTCACGTATACTAAATCAATTTCAACATCAGTTAAAATCGTACATTGTAAACTGATCTAAATAACTTTGAACCAGTGTACGCGGGGCGTGAGGGGGGACGCATCGATACAAGTATGATACAAGTTTATTGCGGCTCAGTAACGACAGCGATTCTGACTGATCTCTAATTTGTTAAACCTTATATTTTTGAGCATTAGAAATGCCTAGATTGTTGTGTTATTAATTTCTATTAATATTGCTTAACGTAAGTTACCATTTTGAAGAATCAAAATGTATTTTTCGCCATAATTAAGTAGGAATATCTTTTTAACATAATAGCTTTACTAAAAGCTACAACGTAAACAAATCACTATTAAAAAAAAGTATCAATGTTCCATCATTAAAGTTTCATAAAAAACAACAAACAATCAATCATAATAAAAACAAAAACAGGTACTTCTTTAGTAAGTCAATAAAAATAATAAGAACTAAAAATGGTAACAAATCAACATTTAACAAATTATCAATGTTCCATACATTGATAATTTGTTAAATGTTGATTTGTTTTTACTTGTAGCTTTTAGTAAGGCTACTATGTTAAAAGAAATTCGTACTTAATTATAGTGAAAAATAGGAATTTCATTTATTTTTTAATAGTCGCAGCCGCAAAGTCCACATGCTTCGTGTACCTCGACGAAATAATAAACTATTTTCGAATAATATATTTTGTATGGCGACCAAAGTTTATAATAAACTACCAGACTGTTTTAAAACTCTTAACTTTAGGACATTTAAATCTAAACTATTCGATTATTTATTATGTAAATGCTATTACTCGACTAATGATTTTATGAATGAAATGAAAAGTTGACTTAAATATTAGAATCATTATATTCTGTTCTTATTATCTCTTTGACTTAATTTAATCTTTTTGACATTTCCATTCTTAATATTTGACTAATTTTCAATTTGTATGTTATTCTAATTTACCTAATATTTAATTCTATGTTATATATAACCAAAACCCTGAAAATGTATTTGTACGCCGGAAACGGGAGAATATTATGAACTTTTAAAATTATGTAACAACTCTGTAACAATATTCTGACAAATAAATGGACTTTGACTTTGACTTTGAATAAATTAATTGATGTCAACTAATTCTAACGGATCTAACGACAGCGATTCTGACTGATTTCTAATTTGTTAAACCTTATAACTATTTTTTGAGCATTAGAAATGCCTGTTGACTGTTACGTTATTAATTTCTATAATTTTTATTATTGTTTAACGTAAGTTACCATTTTTAGTTCTTATTATTTTTATTGAACTACTAAAGAAGTACCAGTTTTAGTTTTTATTATGATTGATTGTTTGTTGTTTTTTATGAAACATTAATGATGGAACATTGATATTTTTTTTAATAGGTAGTGATTTGTTTACGTTGTAGCGTAAAGCTATTATGTTAAAAAGATATTCCTACTTAATTATGGCGAAAAATACATTTTGATTCTTCAAAATGAGTTGTTATTGGTTCATGATTCTTGTTCTTCTTCCTAGCTTTTATTAATCCCACATATCGTAAGGTATTACAAAAAAAATACTAATAAAAAACTTCGGTAAATTACATTGGTCCAGTATACGTTGAGGTTTCAAATGTTAACATTGCTAAGTACTTTCCTAGTATAATGAGTCAAGTGATATAATTTCAACATTTTTTATTATTAAGTGAGACAGAAAACCCCGGAAACAAACAAAAGGAAAATTATATTAATAAAATGACAATCTATTTCATGTGATTTTGGTGTAAACGATGGATTTTGATGGACAACGTACATGAATATAACTGGTAGTTAAACCATTTCACTATTGAGTCCCGCCGGCGTATACCAAGTCATGTACATAAAATGTCATTTAAAAACAAAAATCAGCAAAATCATTTTATACCAAAGGAAGAGCTTACAATTTTTATTAAAAAAACATTTACTTTATTTCGAATTAATTTGATTTCATTAAAATATAAACGATTTGCCTTCAAATCACTCTCCTATAAAATAACTATAATGTCAGTTGACTCATTATACTTAGGAGGTATCGATTTCTCGAAGTGTAAGGTAGAGGCAACTTTTAATTGCGATTTTTTCGTGAAATAACTAATGCAACGTTGAAATACGACACATTTCATAAACCTATTGGTTCGAAAATGCTATGTTCGTAACAACATAACATTTCATTCAAAAATAAAGGAGTAAATCGCTTTTGAATAAAGCCGAGTGTATACATAGTTTCGCCCGTGACTGTACCGTTTTGTTTAGAGGTCCCATATACTGTAGTCGATTTAAATGGGCTGAAAAAACGTAATGGTAGTTAGGTACACTTACGTTTGTAGATGGAAGACAAGTAATAGAAGTGGTTTACGCACTGACACTTTATTTTCGAACTCAAATTAACAAGAGGGCGGGGCTTATGCCATCCTGACAGTTGTGTCACATAATAACCAATCACAGCTATGACTGCATACACACATAAAACTTTGATCTGCAACTGAAGGCTAATTCTCGTACTTAAGAAAACGTACAAATTTAAGTCGCAATCTCATGTCAGCGACAATCAATGTCAAAAATGTATGTAAATATGTAGATTGAAATTTTGACAGATTGAGACTGAGATTAGAATGCAAACGTTCTTAAAAATACGGGAAATTGCCCCTCAGGTAACTTTCTAGTCAAAGTAGTACCATAGATGATACAGACGCCAGCACATCAATCTACCCAAAACTGTTAAATTTTCCCAACCACCCTTGATCCTAAAGGTTTAGCAATAAAGTTGAAAATCGATTAAAGAAGTTTGACAGACTGTAGTTGCTTGATATGCTGGTGTCTGTACATACCACTGGCTACTCGAGATACTCTAGCTAGATGCCTTCTGTGAACTGGTATCAGCGCCTTTCAACCGTCAAAAGCCTGGATTAAACTCGCTATTTGTCACGGAAACTGTACTAGAACGAGGCGATACAGAAGTGCAGGTGATCTATGAGGTTGGAGGACCAATCTAGGAGTATGAAGTTTTGCGGTTAATCTCAACAGTTTTTTATTGAGCCTACATATATTGTATTTCAAATGAGGAGGAGATGAGCAGAATAATATGGAATAATAATAATAATAAGTTTATTTATTTTCATTTATTTTCTCTCACAATGGTTTGTAGTACTTAACAGTTTTGAACTATATAAATTCACATTATGAGAACTGGTGCCTGAAGTAGGAATAGCACGAATAAATTGTTTATTTCTGTAAATAGGTCATCTAAGACACTTTTGTATGTCGATATTTGGTTGGACAATATTTTAAAACTAGATAGCGCCGGCGTTTCCTAGCTGACTGATTCCTAAGAAGAAATCTCGAAACAAACTGATGACACGGTTAGCGCAGTGGCTGAGCGATCGACTGCTGCGCTGCGTGTCGCGGGTTCGATTCCCGCACGGAACAAATATTTGTATGGCCTACAGGTAGTTGTTCCGGGTCTGGCTGTTTGTGTATGTGAGTTTAAATGTTTGTAAACGCACCCACGATACAGGAGCAACCCGCCACACGAGGCCACCAGATCTGCCAGGCATTTTCGTTGCGCCATATACAAAACACTCAATAATAATGTTTATACATCAAAAAGTAAGAATACAATATGTATCATGTTCAGTGAGCCACAAACTAAGCATTGATTGTATCTTGTGGCTCAGGAGTGTGAATTTAACAAAGTTATAATGGTTATCTTACCATAGCTTACCAAATTCGAAACTTCACATCATCCGCAAGGCATTCAAGTGTTTGAAATCTAAGACATTTATCATATTGTACAAGACCTACATTAGACTTCTCTTTGAATATGCCAATGTCACTTGGGACACATATTTAAAAAAATAACTGTCAAGTGCGAGTCGGACTCGCGCACCGAGGGTTCTATACAAATTTGTATGTATGTAACTACAAATTTACGGTTTTCGGATTTATCCTTAACTTGTGCTACATGACATTGCTTCTTGCCAAATTTCAAGGTCAACGGGAAGTACCCTATAGGTTTTGATTCCCTTGCAAGTATCAAAATATGCGGCATAAACGCAACATAACCGCCCGCAAGTTTTGATTGCGTTAACTTAGAAGTTTGATTTTTTCATTGCTTCAAGGGATTGCAGCCCCAAGTATTTGATATTAATTTCAGCTTGATAACCACGCGTTCCTGAAAAAAAGGATCTTAACAGACGGACAACGAAGTGATCTTCCATTCCGTTCCGTTTTTCCTTTTGAGGTACGGAACCCTAAAACAATACATCACTTTACTTGATAATGTACAAAAAAGGGCAACCAAGGTAATTCGCGCCATGCATAATGTTTCTTATGAACAGCGTCCTAAGACCTTGGCTTTATCACACTGGAACAGCGTAGACAAAGGGGTAGGTTCATTGAGACGTACAAAATACTTACAGAACTACTACGAAGCACCCAGCCATCAAGACCTTTACACTCTGAATGTCAACAAACATTTGCGTGGGTATTCCTTAGAGTTATGGGAAAATTCATCAAAGAAAAAGCCAGTGAAGCAATTGTTTGCTAACCAAGTTGTCGTCACAAAATTTTCCGAGAGCCTATTCGATGCAGCAGTATTCAACGTATGCAGCAGCTCCCAAACTGAACTGCTTCAAGAATCTACTGGACAGATTAAATATCTCCAAGCTAAATACATACGCATCAGCTAATTAGCTGCTAGTATCCCTAATCAAACACTCATCATCATCTTTTCAGCCGAAAGACGTCCACTGCTGGACATAGGCCTCTCCCAAGCACCTCCAATTCCACCGCTTCCGTGCTTCCTGCATCCAGCGGATTTCTGCGGCCTTTCTGATTCTTCTAGTCAGAAATTCCAGAAGAATGGGGCCTTGTCACCAGAGCGACATGATGACACCGCTTCATCTTCCCTAGAGTACCCATGAGGATTTTTTAAAACGACGTCCCTGAATACAACACACTTTATTTCATCCTTAATCCGTCGTCCAAATCGATACCCGCACCACAAAACTCATAATTGGCTCACCATTTCCAGATCCCCCAAAATAAATCAGCTTACATTTCAACGAAACCACGGCCGATTCTAAATCAAACCAGCTAAGCATTACATTGATAAAAACCAGTCTCATTCGGTATTCAGTAAACGCGTCGACAAACAGTGGTATTGATTTCGGCTACTCCGTTAAGCATAAATCACGGTCATTATACTGAACCGCTGAAGAGATAACGTGGTCGCTGTTATGGTGGTTGTGTGAATTGTGGAGCAAAAATTAGAAGAAAAATTGGTTGTGGTTTTATTCAAGCACAGTCAGAAAGAAACCCGATCAGTTTTAGTCACCAGGACCAATGAGACTGGCTTTTAAATCTTCCTTTTACCATTACGGATAGGTGGTTTTTACTAGTCATGTTTTGGAAAGAAGTTCCGGTAGAAATCGTCTCGTGAGGAAAAAACCTTATGCGTCCTCCGACTTTTATTCTCGGTGTCTTATATAAGAGTGTATGACGTGTGTGTGCGTGCGAGTATCGCGTAATGAACTTCGTTTCTGATGGGGGTACCCCCACCGCACACTTTTTTTTTGTAGCGACTTTTTGCTCGTGCATCGGCAAAAGTCAGGAATTTTAATTATTTCAATCAAATTGACTGAAAACTTAAATTGTCCGTTCATTCAAATCACAATATACTTTGACAGTTGTATAGAATAGCTACAATACTTAAATTGACGTAGTGTATCAATTTGACAAACCATAATTTCCCTAACCGTATAGCCAGGTAGAACCGATGACCATTGGGGTATACGTGTTCTTGAGTGGAGACCACGATTCGGTAAATGTAAAGACGCCCTCAAACAAGGTGGAGCGACATTCTTCGCAGGATGGCTGGTCGCAGCTGGATGAGAGTTGCCGATAATCGAGTTAAATGGCGTGCAATAGGAGAGGCCTGTGTCCAGCAGTGGACTGCTATAAAATGATGATGATGACAGCCAAGTATACCCACTCTTAAAGGCCTTAAAATGCGCCTCATTCTTTTTAACCCCCGACGCAAAAACGACGGGGTGTTATAATAAGTTTTAAGTTTGACGTGTCTGTGTGTGTGTGTGTATGTGTGTATGTCTGTCTGCTACTATTTTAAACTTTAACAGAACGTTAGGCTAATAATTAGACGGTCCCGCGACGGGACAACATTTAATCAAAAAATTTCATACGTACTTACGTAGGGTCATAAATTCAAGGTTATTTTTTTCTTTTTATAGGATTTCACTTAGTCAGGGGTTTTTTAAATTTTTAATTTAATTTTTTAGATTGTATGCTGCTGTTACCACAAGTAAAGTAAATATTTTCGATATCCTATCAATTCTATACAAAATAACCTTCCAAGTTCCAACTAACTTATGACGCAAGACCACTGACCTGAATACATACCTAACAGCATTCTAAAACAATCTATCTGATACTAATGTTACTGGAGTGCAGTATTGAAACAGCATATTAAACAGCTACTTCGCGTAGACTGTCGCTCTGACGTCATCGATGCAACATGTCGGGAATTTATGAGAGCTAAGGCTGCGACTAGATGGTGGTGCAAGTAGTGGGTGGACTGATTTTTAATCAATAAATTTAGCGTATCAGCATCTGAGGTCTGATCTAGACCTTAACTGAAAATAGTAGGTCTAAGAGTACTTACGGATTTAAAAAATATGCAGTTACTAGCTTCTGCCCGTGACTTCATCCATGTGAAATTTCTTGTTCTCTCTTTGTCTGCATCGCATTTTTTTTGCTTGGCTCTTATGGAACCTAGCGTGATGTTATATAGCCTATATCCTTCCTCAACAATTGGACTATCAAATGCAAAAAAAAAATTCAAATCCGACTGGCAGTTCCAGAGGTTAGCGCATTCAAACAAACAAACGAACTTTTTAGCTTTGCTTCTGAGGTGATCAAACCTTTCATTTTGCGACTATGCATCACCAGATTAATGAACCTCCAGCTGTTTACTCTTTCTTGCTTGTGATTTTGTCTATCGCCAGTCTGAAAGATAATTCACCCCGCGAGCCCAGTAATTACTATCGAAAGACTTAAAAATCGGTTGTCTGTAAAGGTCAGTTTACTGACGATAGTTGAACGTGACACGTCATAAGAAAATACTGATGGAATGGTTTCATTTTTCAAAAGAAAATTTTAATGGAACGCCTCAGAGCGAGGTAACGCCGCATACGTCATGTTTTTTCGTGCGTGCAGCCGGCTCCATCGAATTATAAGACGTTGTCACGTCAATAGATTTCTAAATCAAAATTAATCAAACCTAATATTATGCCCGAGAAATCTAGATTTTCGATGACGAGTGAATTGAATCAACTTAACTGATAAAAGGGTATTCTCTCACGGATGACTCATTCAATTTAGTTGATACTTTTATCGAAAAAATTATTAACGAAAGCTAGAATTATAAATGACAAGGCAAACCGTCCCAAGCAAAGTTGAAACAAAGTGGAGATCTGGCGGAGTAAGGGCACGTGCTCTACTCTAGCAGAACTCCACTTCAGGTTATACCAAAATAACCATCTGAGTCTGGTAACAGCCTCGTGGAACAGCCTTATTATGCAGATGAGGATAATACACTATTAACGTGGGTTAATGTCGAGTTATACGCGGTAAATGCCGCGTTAGTTGCTAAGCGGAGTAGATGAGTGTGAGTAATTTCTCTCATAGATATGCAGATATCATTTTCTGGCATTTTTATATTGCCCTTGAGGATGGCTTACCTGGTGTGTAGTAGCATCCAGGGCATCCTTTATGTGCTATGGTCTTGCAAAATCCTGCATCGCGCAAGCAGAGTTTGCCGATATTTAGCATATATACAACGACCCAATAAATTCCCCACCAGACACAACATTCGTCTAGTCGGAGGTTCCTCTCTTTTCTATGGAGGATGAGTGAATTTTACACCTTGTTCCTTATATCTCTTTACTCATAAACAGCAGGACAAAAACTGAAATGTCAAACATTTTGTTGCAAATAACTTGTCTTGGCCTACACACACCACCACTGCCACTAATTTATGTAGTAAATCTTAGACACATTGGTGCTAAGGAACGCTTTATTATTGCAAAACACTCTGTGGCATTACATGTATAGGCTTCTGAAAAAATATATATATATACACATCGAATTCAAATCAGCTCCTTTTTTTCTTCGGTTAAAAACACTTAAAGTTCGTGACACCTCCTCTTAAAAACATTTTCACGAAAACGTTAGACTTCCTTTCATTCTCTCTCTTCAGTTCTCACAACCTCCAAATGTGCGCAATACAATAATAAATCACGGAGTACACATTTGTTAGCCTAATTTCTATGACGTCACGTCTCCCCACATCCCCTTCGCGTCACTTAAGCTTAACGCCTCTATGCATTATTCACCCCGTATAAAATTTACCACACAACAGTTAAGAGCTATTATTGTGATACGGAGGAAATGGAGGATTCAGAAGGTTTAGTCTGAACAATACTGTATTTTTGGTCTTCTTGGGAACCTACAAAGTGGGCTGCGTGGTGAGGATTGAGTTTCTCTGAGATTTTAAGAGCTGTGGCCGAATAAAGCCAAAGTCGATTCAAAGCGAGAAGAAAATACATATATGGCAGAAATTACTGCTTACTAAATCAGATACAACAGCAACTCCTTCCGGCCTTTTGCTCACTGAATGCCATTAAAACGCTGGCACAGGTAGACCAACCATTTCCATGACCTGCTGACTGCTTTTTTTTTTTTGAAGAATAAGACAGCAGTTGGATCCAAGTAGGTGATGAACAGGCCTTTGTCCAAAACACAAAAGAAAAGACGCATATGCCAATATCAGGCTGAGTTGACCTTTACTCTTTTCGAAGATCTGTCATCATGCTACAGGTCTGAACCGAATCTGAATTAAAAGAAAAAAAAAACTTTTTAATACCTAGCTTTTATTATCTACTTGTTAATAAAAAGAACTAAACAGTTAAAAATAATTTTAAGCTGATAAGAAAAATACCATTATATAGGTACCTACTAAATAAAAGCGTGTTACATTTTGATGGAACATTAAAGAACATTTAGCATATTACACCTTCATTATTTTTCTTTTGCAATCACATCAGATCAGCTCCATGTCATAATAATTTTGCACTGTCGTCCGATTTACACATGCATGCAAAATTTCAGCTCAATCGGTAACCGGGAAGTGGATCAAAAACTTGAATGATTTGATTACAGACAAACATCGGGACAGGTGAAACTAAATAAAAGCTTTTAAAAAACGAGTGTGTAAACGTCGCATAGCAACATAAACCTCAACTCACCTTCTGAATTTCCTTTACCCTTCCTCAGGGCTGTGCTTCTGACCTTGATCAGACAAATGTCACGTGGTTAAGAACTCTCACCAGGGTAGAACGTGGCAGACAATATAAAATGAGGAGCAACCCTAAAGTGTTACACGAAACATCGACTAATGTTGTTCCCTTGTTTTGAAGGACGTAAGGAAGTTATACGTAAGTGCACTGCCAAGAATTTTGCCAAGCAAATTAGTGGAATGGGGCCGTAGGCTCTAATGGTAATGAGGGACTTTGCAGTAACATTATACTTTATAGTGTGTGTTGGTCTTTTGGAAGTGGCATTAACCTTGAGAACGTTGGAACACGTACTTAAGCAGATAGGTATGCGGAGTCATTTGTTTTTTCGTTTCATCTGTAGAAGTAGAATACAGAGCAAGAAATCACCGCGCCGGCAGCGTTTAGAGATCGCAGTACTAGTAAAATTCGTGGCGCCGCAGTTGCGTTAATCGCTTACTTCTGTCACGGGCCGCCATTTAAAGCTGTCAGTTTCTACACGGCATTTGTTGATACAAATGGCTTACAGAAACTAAAGTCTTTGAATAGCACCATCTCCTTGTACTACAACTAGTGCAAAGAGACGGTGACACGATGGTAAAAAGTGTTGCCTCTAGCAGCGGCCCTCGAGGCATTTCCGTGCTCTGTGGTAGAATATAATTTAACCGTCTTTGTGTTCACACCAGAGAGCAGGGGTGGCCCAGTGGTATCAGCCCCGACAGACGAGACGTAGGTCGTGGGCTCGAATCCAGACAGACGCTTTACTTTTTGTAATTCATTTCATCATCATTGTTCTCAAAACGGTGAAGGAAAACACCGTGAGGAAACCGGCATATCCTAGAACCAAGAATTTTACAAAAGCTTTCAGTGAAACATAATAAAAATATCTATAAATGTAGGGTAAAAAAACAATGTCACAGCACACAGACACGCTACCAAAGAATAATATTCCGTCACAGGCGTGGGAATTAAAGAATAACATAAAAGTGTGTCCATGCTCTTGTCTCGTACATTTTATATGACACAGACTCTCAGCTAAATTGAAATAGGGCTCGAAGAAACTATGGTCAGTTAAAGCCCGGGACTACAGCTTGCGTCATCGTTAGATCCCAGTGGAATAACAAGGACTCTGCACGGTTTTCTCCCGCGCCTGGCTGGGGTTTTGGACCTGCAAATCTCCTATACTTCAAAATGTAGGCAAATTATTTTATATGATGTTTGCACCTTCAGTATCTGCAGATGCTTCTTACAGTACTACATACTTGTGGCCGCAAAATCCAATACTTACATGTAGCAATTGCTTCGGGATGACTTTGTTGTTTAACAAATACCTACTGCCGAATCGAATGCGCCAACCCAAACAAGTGTGCTTGCCCTATTGACCAATGAAAATGAGCCTTTAGTTCATTTTCTTTGGTCGATGTTGCACGTATTCGGGGAACTGTTTTCATTGGTTTAGTCGATAGAGAATGGTTGCGGTATACAGAGAACCTGCACCGTGCATTTGGCAGTTTCTTTGAAGACTCAACCTATAAATTTCATTAGTCGCTAGGTCCGCTACGGAGATACCCGCAGACGGTATAACGACCGCGTTATTGACTTATGACTTTCATTAGTCACTATCCCGCTTGCGGGGAACGTCAAAGTCAAAAGTTAAAGCATTTATTTAAAAAAGGAACATAAAACGCACTTTTGTACGTCAAAAATTACAATAAAATCTTATTGATTTTAATCGCCCCTTCCAAAAGGTAGTTTTCGTATGGAGAAGAATGGGCAAGAAACTCCACCGTAAACGTACCACCAGCACCGCACTGCACCGTAGCATGCGGGACTCCCAGTATTCTGTATATCGACCGATATAACGACTAATAAAAATGGGCCATAATGACATCGATTTTAACACATTCTTTAAACTACCGAGCCAAGCTTTTTATCATTACATGAGCACTTAAAAGCGTGTAACCGTTTCATTTTCCAAATAAATAAATCCAAACAATACAAAATCTACCTAGGTATTTTGATGCTAAGAAAATTATTAACACACTGGCGTGTTGGCCTTCCTTTGTATCCTGACCCTATAACATAATACTGTATTTCAGGCCTAACCCATTAGTTCCCTAAAATTACATAGTTAACGTTCAACAAACATCGTTAGCCTACATACCTTTAACCCTTTTATAGTAGGCTGGCTATTAAAGACTTTAGGCCTTAAAAATACATTTACATTTTAGGAATTTAGACAAGCAGGTTATTATGTGTAATTGTAACTTGTCACGAATGTTTTTTACAAATATATAATGCGTTTTTATTAACATCATGGTTCTATAACGGGTGTAAATATACCACTGGTTCTTCCCTGGAAACCTTCTGGTTAAGAAGATATTGAAAGTCAAAGCTGCAATGTTTTTTGACGACGAAAACTAATTTTAAATATTATACCTTAACTTGAAACACTCTTACGTACGATCTCTGTACCGTTAAGCACAATATTAACAGGGAATTTTCACACCAAAAATAAAAGTTGTTTCTGCGCAATATCTTTTCACAAAGTTACTTAGTTTTATATGTATATAGAATGAATAGATGACAAAAAATTAAAGAATTCTGACCTATGGACTTGATCTTTGACAAACATTCAAAATTCCAAACTCACGGTTGAAACAAAGAATTGTGACCTATGGATCCCAGACTTGGTCTTTGACAAACAGTCAAAAGTCCAAACTCAAGGTTTGCCAACGTGCAAAGGAGCGCAGTATTGTAGGCGTCAAATTGACAGACCATATTCGCAACAGAACACTGCGCTCCAAAACACAGATTACTGACGTTGCTCAAAAATCCGTTATGCTGAAGTGAGACTGGGCTGGCCACGTCTGCCGTATGCCCAATAAGCTGTGGGCCAAAATAACCACCACTTGGAGCCCTGATACATCTAGAAGGAGTCGCGGCAGACCCCGTGGCAGATGGTGGGACGAGCTGGACAAAACAAACGACCAGTGGTCTACTTTAGCCCTGGATCGAAAGAGCTGGAAGTCATAAGCAGTGGCCTTTGCCCAGCAGTGGGATGAGGCAGGCTAACAGTAACAGTAATAAAAGAAATATAAACGTGTCAAGGAACTGTTCATCAACCGCATAGAATTGTAAAATTTTATTCTTCATGGTGTAGAAAAAAAATCGAATCCATCCTATAAGCGGATTTAATGGAATATTCAACTCGGTGTGTTTACAATATGGCGAGCAACACAATAACCGTCTTCCTTCTTATAAACTGACAAAAAAAAAAGAAACAGAAAAATACGTACAAAGGTGATGCTTATTTTGATTTAATATTGCTGGCGTGATTGAGTTGTTACCTAGTAAAGTCAAAGCATTTATTTCAAATAGCTTCTGCCCGCGGCTTCGCCCGCGTGGATGTCGGAAATTATCCCACGGGAACGTGCTAACAGGATAAAATGTATGTGCACCAGGATGCCATCTATCTCGCGGGCCCTTTGTGGCTAATTACAATAGAAAACCAATTGTGTCTCATTAATGGTGATTAAGAGGGTACCTATATGATATCTTTACCTAAGTACCTACCTAATTAAAAAAATAAATAAACTCAATAACAGAAAATAAAATACCTACCTACCTAAATAAACCTATTTATGACGATAACTAATCTAAACTCAATCATCATCTGCCTAGCCTTTTCCCAACTATGTTCAGGGCCGGCTTCCAGTCTCACCGGATGCAGCTGAATACCAGTATTTTACATGGAGCGACTGCCTATCTGACCTCCACAACCCAGTTATTGGGTAATACGATACCCTTGGTACGACTGGTTGTCAGACTTTCGGGCTTCTGACTACCCGTAACGACTGTCAAAGATCCACGAATGACAGCCGGGACCAACGGCTTAACGTGCTTTCCGAGGCACGGAGGTGTCTCGGTATGTAAAGATGGTCACCCATCCACAGACCGACCGCGGCAAGCGTAGCTTAACCTGACCGATCGACCTGTGCGGCTGTTATTATTTAGCCACGGGCCCCTCAATCTAAACTCAATAAATAAGCAAAATCTCTAAAAACTAATATCTATACGAATGACTAATCCTATCTAACAGTATTATAAAATAACCTACGGTCACTACGTATACTATCAAATATACTACCTATACTTTAAAATTGAAATCTATACCTACGACTTATATAAAAATAAACCTAAATAACTCTAAAAAGTAAAAGGAATAAAAATGAACTGCCACTGCGGGTGACCTAACCTACGACAAACTTATTATTTGCGGTTGATACAGTAATCGGGTCTAGGGATCGAACCGCAAAATTAAGTTTGTTTTTATTGTATATACTTTTCCGGGATAAAAAGTACCCAGTGTGGTGCCCAGGATATTAAAGAATAATTATACCAAGTTTCATCGTAATCGCACCGGTACTTTTTGCGTGATGCCTGAACAAACAGACAGACAGACAGACAAAAATTTTTTTAATCACATTTTTGGGTTCGGTGTCGGTCTAGTAACACCCCCTGCCATTTATTTTTTTGATATTTTCAATGTACAGAATTTTCACTTCTACAGATTTATTATATGTATAGATAGGCACATAAAAGGCCCTTTTGAATGTCCAAAATTAAAATAAAATAGAATTGAATCTAGTCGCTCCTTCTAAAAGGTAGTATTCTTTTTAAGGAGAAGAATGGGCAGGAATCTAGAGAAACACCTACATACATTGATCAGTATATGTTAAGATGATGCACCTAGAATAAAAATTACTATTCCACAATAGGTAAAAAAATTAAAAATGAAATCATAACAGATAAATTAATTATGTTATGTAAATGGTGCTGATATATTTACAAACATAGTAAAAGAGGACGATTTTCATAAAAGAAAAAAAATATAAGTAATAAGCCAGTGTGTTGAGTTAAAGTAATCACAGAATGTAAATCAGTGTCAAAAACAGAATAAATTTTACAATTAAATTAGCAACCAGTTTGGAATTGTCTAGATTAAATTTTGTCGATGGATGCGAGAAGCACAGAACCGGTCGAAGTGGAGGTGCTTGGGGACCTATGTCCAGCAGTGGATGTCTTTCGGCTGAATGATGATGATGAGATTTTGACTAAAGCTACCATGGACCACAAACGTTATTTATATCATAAATAATCTGTACTAAAAACTGTTTATCCATTCTTTGTTCATTTATACCTGAGAGTTTTCCTTATAAAAAGTAGCCACTATAAAGATGGCATTCGTTACAGTTAGCATTGCTGTTTATTTTAGACCATTTACACAAGCTATAACGTCTTGGAACTACCGCAAAACTAAGCCTTATATGTGTGACGACCGAAGGATGTGTACAGTACACAGTACCCGACACTGTATAATAGTATATACCTATAGTGTCGGGTACTGTGACCCGAATAAACAGTTTGTCGCTAACCACCATCTTTTATTGACGTCCCAATATGAAATAGATAATTATCCCATACAATGTCGGCCCAGAATAGATACATACAAAACCATGTGTATTATAAAGCAGTAACAGTATTTTAAAAGCCTGTATATTTTTGATCGTCATAAAACTTGGTAAAGGCTCTTAAGACCCTTCCGAAATCTGACGACTTCAGTAAATAAATTCAAACCTGCCGATTGCGGAGTAATCCACAGTCATCCAACGGATTGAGTTTCTCTGAAATTGAATGACTGTATCCTCAAACGATTCATGTATTTCCTCCACAGTTTCCTTTCACTATGTTCTCAATATCAATCCGCCAAATTGTTTCCCTGTGTTATATATCCAGATTGGTTGCCGTGGAAACCGTGAATTGTTATATCGAGGTGCTGGATTATCGGATTTTTATCAGTCTGTACCTGAATGCATTGTAGATTATTCGATTTCTATGGTGATTATTCAACGCCTATCGCAGTCCACTGCTGGACATAGGGCTCGCCCAGACTGCACCCTATCCTCCACTACTACACTAGTCAATTTCATTCATCGACAAACTTAGAATGTAGTTTTTTTTTTAAACGTGGGCAACGTTTAAAAAAAAAACCCGCGTTATAAACACTAGGAATTACTCCTGTATCGTGGCTGCGTTTACAAACATTTAAACTCACATACACAAACTGCCAGACCCGGAACAATTACGTGTAAGCAAAACAAATATTTGTTCCGTGCGGGAATTGAAACCGCGACACGCAGCGCAGCAGTCGATCGCTCAGCCACTGCGCCAACTGTGTCGTCAATTACACTAGTTATGACTTCTTTGTTGAGTGGTTTATGCCTGGGGTCTTGTTTAGTTTGGGGGAAGATTTATTGAGTATTGAGTTTTTCGAAATTTCTTATAAGTCTGAATGTGTGCCCAGTGGATGGCAATGAGATTGCCTCTTATTACGTAGAACTTAAAACATGATAGGCAAATGTGGGTGTACTAATATACACCTACCCCTCTCTCTGCCTTCCACTCTCGGGGAATTTAGTTTGAATCACAGATTTAAATTGTGAGATTCTGTTTCGTTTTGATAGATACAATGACGCAGTGACTTGACTTGATTAGAAACTTGTGAACTCACCCTTGTCAGTATGAACTCTTTTTCGTGCGACTTAGAACGGTGAGGGCAAATCTAATTATTTAAATCTTTGGTTTAAATATGACTTTAGTTCGAAGGAACCTACATCACTTTATACAAAATTAATCTCATCTACAAACATTGTAAGAAACTGAGACCAAAAAGAGAAAGACATTTGTGACATCCACTAACCTGCTGCCTGGGCCCACGTGGTGGATTATGGCTCACTCCTTCCCACTGAGAAGAAGCCTGTGTTCCAGCAGTGGAAACATGGCTGATTATGCTACACACTTGACTGAGTCCATCACTTTATCTCTGCTTCATAATAAGTACCTATCGGATAATTATCTAATTTGATTGATATTGGGTATCAATTTATCACGTTATTAGTGGTCGCAGCTGCTCGTGCAAGCGATGTAATCCTTTAATGTGTCGTCTGTCGGAAAGTGAAGACAATGTATGGTGTTATTAACTGTCGAAAAGGGTGTGGGCAGAGCAGTCTTGTTGTAATCAACCTGCTGATGAGTTTAAGTTGTAGCAAAGACAAAACAATACTATAAATAAAATGTGAAACTCAAAAATGTATTCAATAAGCAATTATTTATTGCCGTCTAATGTTTACAAATATTTATACTGTTCCAGTTTTCAAGGAGCATAAACTGTTAACATTGCCATCACTGTACATTTTGGAAGTGGCACTGTTTACAAAACAAAATGTAAAGTTATTTGACAAAGTCTCTACAGTACGAGAAGTTCCCCTTCGTACCCAATACAAAAATAAATTATGCACTGTGAAATGCAAAACAGCATTAATGAAAAAAAGTATTCTTTAGTTGGGAAAAAGCTAAGCATATAATGATGTCGTTTATCTTGGATATTACTGACATCGGTGAAGGAAAAACATCGCGAGGAAACCAGGAATTGAAAGTTAATATAAGTCTGAAGTAGCCAAAAATGAGTAAGTGTGGTGATCAAAGCTCGTGACTTCTCTGTATGAGTAAACGCCTTTACCTAGTGGAACAATAATAGTTCGAGTAATAAGCTGGTTTTATTATAATTATAAAACCAACCATTATCATTATTTCAGCCGAAAGAGGTCCACTGCTGGCCATACTGGTCTCCCCCAGCACCTCCACTTCGACCGGTTTTATGTTTCTCGCATCCCACAGGTTCCTGCGGCCTTCACAAAGCCGTCGGTCTACCATGTAGGAGGCCTTCCAAAGCGCGGTCGCCACTCCAAAACCTTTCGGCCCCATCGGCCATCTGTTCTGCGAGCAATGTGCACTGCTCACTGCCGCTTAAGTAAAAACCAATATAAAAAACCAGTGGCTATAGACATTTTAAACCGTACTAATATTCATATCCGTTCAGTCAAACTGATTGCAAAAAAAAAAACGAATTTCTTTACTATCAAATACTCACACTATGTCAAAAACATAGGCGGAGGGAATAAACTCTGCCGACCCCAAACTGTAGAAAAACCACTGGTTGGGAAAACAGCAATGTAAGCCGATTAGAGTTTCCAGTTCAACAGAACAGCATTCACCATTGAAATCGTAACAAAAGTCGAGTGAAATGGCGGAAGGCACTTCAGTTATAAAGTTTACCTTTTACACAATATTTCCGAGTGATATAAATTTTTGAATTTGCTTTAAAAGTTGGAATGAGTGGGTTATTGTTTTTATTCGTCTTTTTTGGTATTTTATAGAAATGATCTATTTTGGTTGATGAACTTAGTGTGGCGGGGACATTGACGCAAAACCTGTTACCATGAGCCCCATGAGTTGAAATTTTTCATTGGTTATAAAAAAATAAAACATCAGACAGGCAATTCTCGTAATTTTAAGAACATTCACAGTCTGATTTCAGTCTCAATCTGTCAAAAATACGTCTAATTTCCCTACATTTTGACAAGTTTTTGACATTTGTTTGTCGCTGAGATGAGACTGCGACTAGATTTTGAACGTTTTAAATTACGAGAATTGAATTCACCGCGTAGGTCAGTTTCATACGAAACGAAAAATTTCAACGCAGGGGTCCAGAACCGTAGACAGAATCCATAGTAACAGGTTATGTGTCGATATCCCTGCTACCCTGTATATTTTTTGTTATTATAACTATGTAGAAATTGTCTCTATGTGGATCGTGGATTACATCATCGTGTAGTTTGGTTTGGTCGGACTGTACATGACCGATATCTGGTTGAAAAAGTACCCAAGGTACAGGTTACATTCCAAGCCAAAAAGAAAAACTTATTATATTTTAAATAGCTCGAGAAAAGAGCCCGTCATCAAGATTGTTCGGCAACTGAGCTGCTTGCTCAAAATTCATTGGACATAGCTAAATATCGTGTCAAGTTTGAATGCATTCCAGTATCTTGTAGATAGACTATCTGGTTCTCGATCGTAAATTAAACTTTACAAGATGGCTCGGGCATTCTGGAACGGCACTGTATTTACTGCCTTGAACGCTTCTCCAGTAGATAATGAAAGTAAAATTGAGAACGTAAGCTACTTTCCTTGAAAGTCTCAGTGCTCAATTCCTTAGAGAATCCACTAAGCTGTCAACTCGAGCACTTTCAGAAGCAGCGCTTGAGGGAAGCGTGCTTAAGTTGCAATTGGAGCTTGGAGCTAGAACTAACATTCAGGGTCGTTCTGATTTGAAATGTACATCATGTGATAACTCTGGGAACTTATCAGACATTTTCTTCTTCCGATGATGTTACGTTAGTACACTGCGATTACCATTGACCTCTTGCGATAATCACTTTCTTTTTGCAACTCCTTCAGGAGTGGCCGACAAACACACGTTGAGTTTGCGCACTGAAATTGAAATTGTTTACTGAAATAATTCAACATACCGACATAGCTTGCAGAGTTAGCAAACTGGAGTGTCAGTGGGCTGGCCATGTTTCATTGTCGAAGGATCGATGACCGGTAAAGCAAACGGGTCTTTAATTAGAGACAGCGTATCGGCAAGCGTAGTGTTAGACGACCTTAAGAAGGTGGCTGGGACAGATTGGAGGCGGATGGCGGAGGACAGGGTGTTGTGGCGTAGCGTGGGAGAGACTTATGTCCAGCACTGGACTGTATTTTTATATCTCGGACTCGACAATTGCGATTAGAAAGTGAAGTAAATGCATGAAAAATATCAAGCAAAGTGTTATAGTTTATGGCAACTCTAGTCTCGCAATACGCAGCAAAATGCACCTTTCCATAACCAAACATGTGCAAAGCCATATTACATTTTATTGACTTAGCACTGATATCAAAAATCCATCCATCTATTTGTTATTCTGACTTTTTTGACAAAAAAAGCGCGGCGTCCATTTTCGAATGGCGTGAAAGCGTATTAGCTTCCATGTTTTTTTTTTTTTTCAATAAAATACTCGTACATTTTAATACAATTTTTATATAGACGATATCGGTTGGAAGCTATCGTTGGCTATTACATGATAGGTGTGCATATTGTTGCTTTTCCCGGAATGGAAGCAACTTGCTTCATATTTCTGACTGACTTACTCCTTGACCTTTTTACTTATTTTTATTGCTGAATGGGACTGCTCTTGACCTCGATCATGCCTGATGGAAAGCGATGGATGAGGTCTATGATGGAATGAGCGTCTCTCTATCTCTGGCCATTTTTTTTTTTGCTCTGCAAACGTTCTCAGATCATCACAACACCTTCATCGTGGTCTACCTACAACAGCGATGTCCAGTGAATGACGATATTTGCCTATCTATCCAACATTCGCCACTTGAGCTATAGACCGCAGGGTGGTATTGTGGAGAACTCGCTAACTGATGCATTTAAAAATCTGCCTTAAAAGAAAGCTACAAAAGGCGAAAATAAATTGTATATTTATAACGAACTGCTCTGCCAATGTTCAACAAAACATTTCCAACTTCCACCTTAAAAAAACTCGCTCACTCAAAAATAATAAGGAACATTCCGCAAACAGAGTGAAAATAAAACGAATATGCTCTCATTCAATTCGAATCGTTTATGAACGGATGAAATGAGTGAACTGAGTATCTGTCGAGTTTTATACAGCCGTAACAATGGTTTTATCGGTGCTTACTGTCTTATGGTTTAAACCTTTAAATGTTGCTTTTTATGACGTCATAAAATTGTGAAACGCCTAAAGTATGAGGTGGTATGCAATGTTGTGGGTAAAGTTAGTGGGTATCCATGGAGTTATCATATTAGATTAGTCTTTTAACTATTTAATTAACTATATTAATAGTAAGCAAGACAAAGAAATTAAAAACGACGACGCGTAGGCATGAATTGCTACAATCGCGTAGCAAGCGTAGCGGTGAAGCTACGCTGGAGCGACCGCGTAGCACTTTTATGTGGCTACATAAAAGTGCTACGCGGCATAAAAGTGTTCGGCTGAACAGACTGATTAAATATGTCTCAAAAGCTAAATGCTGTGACGATGCAAGTGAGGTAAGGCGTTCAAAATTATTGTTAGTCCATATAAAGCTGATAATATCGCACTAATAAATTCACCACATACATAAATCTATTGAAAATATTACAACGATAAATTGTATTCTTTTGCATAAATTTTCGTAATTAAAATGATAATCTCTTTGTAAAATATTGCATTTAATGATATACAAAAACTGCTACTGATATTAATATAAAATCTGCTAATTAACAGATTTTATATTAATATCAGTAGCAGTTTTTAACATGAAATCTGTGTATCATTTACTCAAATATCGTTGAAGATATCAATTGGGGTACTTATGCAAATATTAACGAGTTGCATTTCAGTTCTATAACATTTTGTGTCGATATTTTAATAGTGATAATCGCATTGGACACCCCAAGTGCTTTACTTTGTGTAAATTATTACATCACCACTGCTCTCAAAACGGTGAAGGAAAACATCGTGATCAAACCGACATGTCCTAGAACCAAAAACTTGAAGACATGTGACATCCACCAACCCGCACTAGAACCCGTGGTGGATTACGGCCTACTCCCTCTTGCCAAGAAAAGGCCTGTGACCCAGCAGTGGAACATTATGGACTAAATATGCTAATCCCATTGGATTACTCAATCTTAAACTACCCTGGAATATGTAATGTGGTAGGTAATATACAGGATGAATTTATGAGATGAAACTTCAGATTGACCACTATAAATTCGGCAAAATCACCAAAAGCTTTAGTGTTTTTGAAAAATGTGACACAAACTATACTCAATCGTTTTCACAAAAAATATAGTAGGTACCTATTACACTGTGCTATACACCGATAAGGATCGTATGCCACTGACACACCACAATTTAATCATTGTTCAAAAACAAACAATAAATTTTGTTAAAAATAACCTGAATAGACACACGGCCGCTAATCTTCCCGCATCCATCACCGATTCAAAAATCGGACAAAAGGTTTTAGGGAACATTGTATTACCTAAGGCGTTCAAATCCCTGGTTATGACAGCAATTTATTTTTTCATCCCTGTATATCGTTCCATATTTGAATGAGGTTTGACGTCAACGCTTATGATTTTAATCTACAGTCCTTTACAGTTATTTTAACTAACTGCTGTAACCTAACCTTACCAACCTTATTACAACAACAATAAAGATCACAATGATTTTGATAGACTTGACAGTTGCAGCAACCCAATAGAAACCTTATTGTCACGAGATCAAAATCAGAGATGAAATTACTGTGTATGGACTGTAGTCTATTCTTCGGTCTTTTATGGTGTGTACACACGTACGTACATGCTCGATAAACTTGTTCGATCTCGAGCAAGTACGAACGTGTGTACCATGTCTCAAGACAAATGCTCGAAGCCAGCCAAAATGTGATTCGAACAAGATTCAAACGTCCATAATTCTTGCTCGATGTTCGAAACAAACATGTTACCAAGCGTAGCGTTCTTGTATAGACATATTTATTCGTAAATAGTTACGAAACTCTTCAGGTTCCAACTCTTTTATCAAATTAACATGACTGTGATGTTCTCTTTTTTGCAATATTGGCCTAACCCAACGACGACGACGCCTTCTTCGCGTACATTTTCCCCGACAGTAAATGTACCAGGTGATGTCCACCAAACACAACAAAGAATCGTCCATTGCTCGAAAAGTTTCAACGCACACTAAACATGTTCTTCGAGCAAGCTTTTTACGTGTACACGCAGGGTTGAGCATGTTTGTAGATAGCCATGCTCGGATGAAACATGCTCATCGAGCATTTAGCTACGTGGAGACCTGCCATTAGGTTTACTGTTTTTTTTTTTTTATACTGTGGCTTTTTGTTTGTGTATTATGAAGAGTGTCCGGGAATGTTGTTATCTTGTTTTTGTTTTGTACAACGTCAGACATCGTTAATTTGTTTATTTTGTTTTTACCGCCTGAGGCATTTCTTATTTGCTTTTTTTAGAACTTTTTTATTCATTTTCTAATGTTGTCTTTTATTTTATTACATAACTTTTTTGTGTAATTAATCGCGCTTTGGTCTTCGTTCGTTACCAAAAAGTTTTTTTCTTGCGAACGATCTAATTAATGATAACCAAAAATTACGGTTTCATGTTATTTGAGGTTTTAGTCAGAGGGGCAATTCTCGTAATTTTAAAAACGTTCACAGTCTGATCTCAGTCTCAATCTGTCAAAAAATACTTCCAATTTCCCTACATTTTGACAAGTTTTTGACATTTGTTTGACGCCGAGATGAGACTGTGACTAGATTTTGACCGTTTTAAATTACGAGATTGGCCTTCTGATGTGACTGGAAAAAAGATGAGGTGCAGGTAGTATTAAAACACAAATATTTTTAATTTTTTTAACATAGGTAGGTTAGGTACAGATGTTTTAATTATTAAAGAACACTATATCTAGCCGTCATCGACGTACAAATATTATTTTGGTACAAACATGTGGATTATAATAAATTATCATACATTAATTCTAATTCAAATTGTCTATACCGGTATGTGTGTATGACTAGATGTATGAACATAAACGAAGCTAAAGAAGTATTTAGGCATCTAGTAGCGTGTGTTCAGCAGTTTCTGCTTATCTCCATGAAAAGAAGGCATGAGTTTACGTCTGCGTGTGTAAAAAGAATTACAAATTCTTTTGAAAATATCGACATGTTAATAAGACTGTTAATTTCAAAAATACCAGAAGGGTAATTCTCGTAATTTTAAAAACGTTCATAGTCTGATCTCAGTCTCAATCTTTCAAAAATACCTCTAATTTCCCTACATCTTGACAAGTTTTAGACATTTGTTTGTCGCCGAGATGAGAGTGCGACTAGATTTTGAACGTTTCAAATTACGTGAATTGGCCTTTTGATCATCGCGCACAAAAATCCCATATTAAATTCCTTTCATCAATGAACCCAGAACTCACATTACGCCGAGTGTAAAAATAATTTAGCGTCGCAATTCAAAACCCATTTTGAAAAGGATGTTGGGTATCTATTTTGTAATTGCGAAACCTTACGTCCCTTTCAAAGGGATGAAACAAACGCTTTGTGATAAAAATTGACAACAGACATCCACAAGGACGTCAAATGAAAATGAAATATTATGTTATTAAAAAAACATTAAGGCTTATATTGTTACTGCGAAAATATACTGTATGCAAGTAAAATAAGATTTATTTTTGTTTAAACATAATTTATTTGTACGTTGTTTTTAGATGGGACTTAGTTATATATATGTTGAGCATTTTACCGGATATTTACTACTTGTAAAGTAATTATGGACATGCTCCAGAGGTCTTAAAAAGCCCCGCGTGTGTCATACAAAATCTAATTGGAAAAAAATATTCCGTATTGTATGTTTAAAAAAAAATACTCGTGACTACAAAAGAAGACTAAGTAGAGTAGAAGTATATGACGTCATCATTATTCTAGAAGTCGTCTTATCATATTTTCTGTAAATACCTAACTACTTACAAATACAAAAAAAAAGATGCTTTCCGGAATAAAACTTGATGAATACTTGTTTATTAATTTAATGCTATAGGCAGAATATGAACTTTATGAGTGCAAAGACTGTGTAATGTCTGTCTCTTGTACCAAAAATTGGCAACTGTCTTCGTCTTCCATTATTTTTTTTGCATATATTTGGATAATACCTGAAATCTAATTATAAAGCTGAAGAGTTTTTTTGTTTGAACGCACTAAACTCTGGAATTACCAGTCGGATTTGAAAAATTCCATTTGCATTTGATAGCCTCTTGAGAAAGGCTACGCTAACATCACGCTAGGACCCTTAGCAGCCGAGCAAAAAAACAAGTCAGTAAGAACGTTCAGCGAAAGCGAAGTAATAGCTCGGGCAGACGATGCGATGCGATGTGGTGGGTCACGGGAGTAAGAAAATTTACGCGGACGAAATCAATGGCAGATCCTTTAAATCCTACTAATACTATAAACGTGAAAGTTTGTATGGATGGATGGATATTTGTTACCCTTTCACGCTAAAACTACTGAAAGGATTTGGATGAAATTTGGTACACAGATAGTTTATAACCAGGATTAACACATAGGATACTTTTTATCCCGATATTCTTACGGGATTAAAACTTACGCGGGGGAAACCGCGGGGCGCAGCTAGTAATAATTATAAGTTTACAAGGTCTAAAAAAGAACTCTCGTTTCTAAAAATATGTCACCTCGATCTACACATGTATGTTTGCACTGAACTTAATTAATTTCGGCTCTCCTTATAAATATTTTACCCTTACCAGTACAGTATACAGGGTGTTAGGGATATCGACACGCAACCTGTAACCATGAATTAAGCACATAATTTTAAACCCCCTAGTGTAGAAATATTCTGTCGGTTAACAAAAAAAAAATCTGCTGTTTCATAGGAAAATGCAATACATACGCGGTCAAAATGTATAGAATAGCTAATTTCTTTTTTAATAGCCGATGAAATCTATTCTCTACCGGCACGTCTTCCCTACAACTACCGCGCCCCCCGGTCTACTCCTGGATATGCAATGGTCGCTGCAGCACCATGAACATGAGGCTACAGGGGCTAGTGCGAATCTTGGGGTTCATTCGATTAATCGAGTCTGGTTTAACCACGCTGGGATCGGTGCATTTCATTCATTCATTCTTAATAGTCGATGAAATCGTGAGGGTGTTTAGAATCATGTGCTGCATCCATGGTAACAGGTTGTGAGTCGATGTCCCTGCCACCCTGTATTACAGTAAAAATATAACATATGAAAATGATCTAATTCTAACTAAACTCTTTCTCTGTCTGTCTATTTATTTCTTTCTTTCTGTCTTTCTTCTCAACACAATTCTGTCTTTTGTGAGTGCCTGTCAGTCCTTACGGTAGGAATCAACCTCGTCCCGACATCTTCGTCTTGGCTTGCCGCGATGGCATCGTTCGTTTAGTGGGACCCAATTGGTGGTTCTCTTAGCCCAATTGTCATCTGACATGTGGCAAACATTTACGGGCAAAATGAGACCTTTCTCAAATAAAATCTGCCCCAAGGACACAGACAGGAAATCGCATACCTACTCACACACGGAGAAAATTGAATTACTTATCATTTAAATATTTAACTTTCATAATTAACAGCCAGTTAATAATATTAATGAAATACAAATACTTTTGGAAACAAACCGTTATAATTATTATGTTCAGTTTCTGCTCAGTGAAATCAAACGAGTAGTTAGTTGATTGAGTACGTGCATTTAAAATAGGTATTCAGTAGAACTAATGTACTAGAACATTTTATTTTCTTTTTTTAGACCACAACGATATATTTATTTAGTATGTAACAGAGTTTGTGTATTAAAGTACCTATTGTATGGCTAATTATAAATTTCTTTGTAACGTATTTTGATTTGAAGAGGGAATAAAGCGCTGAAACCTCAACTCATCGCTAAGAAAACAAAATATTCTTGAAGGCTTACTTGTAACTTGATTCAAAGGTCATAGATACACAGAGTGTTAAAGAAATTACGTGCCATAGCATCAGGGTGAGTTCAATATCGATAAAGGAACCCGTAAAAAAAAAAACCTTTAAAAAAAAGTTTAAAAAATCCCGAAAATTATTATAAGATGAACCTAATATAGTACCTACTAAATAAATAGCAATCGTTTAGAATTGATTAAAAAATTTGTCAAAATAGGTTTTTATTTTGTTTAAATGCTAATTAATAATTTCCTAGAGTTACCTACCTACTATCGAACGTAATGAAATACCTACGCCGGAACACTTCGATAACGCCGGGTGAAGGACAGGTAACTAGGTACATAAATTACAATTCCAAGTATTTCTTCTTCCTACTTTGGCGTGCTTATCTCCTTCAAAATTAAACCTAAAAATTAAAAAATCTTGTCCCGGCGCATCTATCGTCAACGCGAGCACAGTCGAAAAGCTTGTTGTTTCATCCAGCGCAATGTTTGAAAAAGAGGCAAAGCGAAAAGAGAGAAATAACACCTGAACGCTCGGTTGTCATTCGGTAACTTTCGCACCTCATACCGCCTTGTTGACTACGAATAAGTAAGAACGCGATAACATTGAACGAAAAATAGTGTTCGAAAATTTCATAAAACTTATTCCAGGAAATACGTGTTTTTGAATAACACTTACAAGTTTTTGGAAAAAATATTTGTCATTTAGAATCTCCATTACATGTGCAAGGCTTCTATTGATATGATTTCTTTACTTTTACAATTGATGAGTACATATGAACGGCCAAAGTTCAGGTAAAATTTGTGCAAAAAAGCGGATTTTTGGAGGCTCGTACTGAATTTGTTTCTTTACATTTTTTATACTTGCTTTGATAGAAGCCTCAATATAGTGCACAAGATTCCTATTAGTTCAAAAAATTCAAAGATAGATGCCTTCCAACGACATAATCACGCACGAGCGTTTGTATGAAAAGTACGACGGATTGGCCGCTCTTAACTAGTAGGTATTCAGCAGCAATAGAAGAACGAGTGGGTATTTTAAAATGGAATCAAGTAGGTAGGTATTTACAATGAATTAAATCAACTTATTTACTCACAGCCCGTTAAAGTACGAAGGGAAAATTGGAATTGTAATTTACATACCGTCGTAGCGTTAGGGGCGCATATCTTGCGCCATTTGTCGTGAGCCGTTTTCAATAGCAAATAATGCGCCGGCCCTTGGTATTCGGACGCGAGAAGTGAAAGACAAAGTGACAACGCGTTCGAGAGTAGGTAAGTAATTAAAACATTTAAAGAAATAAAGTAATATTAATTCTAAACGATTGCTATTTTAAGTTAGTAGGTACTAAATTAGGTTGATCTTGCAATATATTTTTTATGTTTTTATTTTTCCTAGGTTCCTTTATAGACTGAACCTACCCCTAAGCTATGGCACGCACCTTCTTTGAGGAGTGGCTAGAGAGGCGTCACGGCGTTCTCACCTACCGCCTGACGCAGGTCCTCTCCGGACACGGATGTTTCGGGAGGTTCCTGCACATCATCAGGCGGGAGGAGACGCCCGGGTGTCATCACTGCGAGGATCGCCCAGAGGACACGGTGGAGCATACGGTGGAGGTCTGCCCCGCTTGGGCGGAGCACCGCCGTGTCCTCGTAGAGGCGATCGGCAGCGGCGGCGATCTCTCGCGTCCGGCCCTGGTTCAAGCCATGGTCCGGGGCGAGAGGGAGTGGGAGGCAGTCACCTCCTTCTGCGAAGCAGTCATGCTAGCGAAGGAGGTGGCGAGATGGCTGAGGGAGAGAACCTCACGCCTCAGCCGCCGCGGGAGACGCTCCGGGCGTCGCCGTCGGGAGCCGCGTGACGACAGAGATGTCAGCATAATTGACGGGGCCCGATAGGGCCGAAGCCTGCCAGGGTAGCGGGATCGTCCGAAAGGGTTACCGCTGCCCTGGAACATAAAGGGCTAAGGAAGGAACACGTGTGGGTTTTAGTCAGTAAGAGTCTGACACTCCTTTCCGTTCCACCCAGAGCGGAAGGGGTCATTTGATGATTACCCATCCGCAAAAAAAAAAAGCTGTGGCACGCAATTTCTTTAACAACCTGTATATAGATAGCAACAAGACTTTGTTCTATCACAGAGTTATTAGATCCTAGAAGGTCCTTTGATACCAAACACGAAATTCTAATTTCACATAACCGCGAGATCGTGGCATGAAATATTGCTTTGATTATTTGATATTACCCCTTTAAGGGGGAAAATTATTACGTTATTACGATTTAATAAGGAACATTTGCAATTTATCCTGCTTTTGTAGGAAAGTGGTATTTATTAAAATTTGTTTCAGTCACTTATGGAATAGCTTTTCCCCGCGGGTTGGCCCGGGTTATCGGCGGAAATCATTCCACGGGAATGTACAGTCACGAAAGGAGACAAGTAACCAGGGTCGTCGGATATACAGTCGAGAATACCACGCCGCGCCGGGCGACCGCGGGGACGGTCGCGGAGAGGGGGCTCGACGTGCGGGCGCGCACCGGCCGGCACTGTACTAAAAATAAAAAAATAAATAAAAATGTTTATTAAAATTACAATTTGAGTTATAGTAAACACGATTTGGAGGTCACCTTTTAAGCAATGAGATGCTTGTGTTAGGTGACTCCGCACTTCCTCTTAAAATTAAACAGTGTATGCAATTGAAAATATAAGAGATAACAAAATACAAAAAAATAAATGAAAGAAATATGAAACAAAAAGTAGCGCACTTGTGTGATGTGTGCGAGTGGGTTTTGAGTGCGTGGGGGTGTGTGTGTGGGGGTGTGTGTGTGCATTGTGTATAATATGAGTTAATTTAGTTTAGGATTGCGTCCATAGAGTACATTATACCTACATACGGACAACTGCGTCATCGTCCACGCTACTGAGCGGTTGCATACGCCTTTCTTAACAATTCAAGTCGTATTGTTTACCGTTGTTTTCTTCTCTTTAAGTTTATAACTAATACAGTCCACTATAATCGAGTCACTGTGTAGTTGAAGTTTAGTAAGTAACCGATAGATATTTTCGGATTAAATTTAATTTGATAAATTAACCGTTTGTTTTGTATTAATTAAATTCAATTTTATTCGAAAACATCCGTCGGTTTCTTACTAAAATTCAACTATCCAATGACTCTGGTTACTTAGCTCTTTTGGTGACCGTACTTCCGGGATTAAAAGTATCCTATGTAAGTAACCCAGGTCATGGTCTACCTGTGCGCCATTTTTCATTGAAATTCATTCAGCCGTTGAGGCGTCAAAACTTAACAGACAGAGTTACTTTCGCATTAATAATAAAACTTTTTATGTGAGAGCAGTGGGGGCCCAGTGGTAACGGCCGCGACTTACGAGTTCGTAGGTTCGAACTCAGATATGCGCTTTACTTTGTGTAAATTACTTGCTCTCAAAACGGTGAAGGAAAACATCGGGAGGAAACCGGCATGTCCTAGAACCAAGAATACGAAGACATGTGACATCTAGCAACCCGCACTGGGCGTTAGATTACAGCTCACTCCCTCTCACCGAGAGGAGCCCTGTGTCCCAGCAGTGGGAACATTGTAGGCTGATTATGGTTATGCTTATGATAAAAGTAATTAATGGTCGTTACAGGTCGTCAGAAGCCCGAAAGTCTGACAACCAGTCTTACCAAGGGGTATCGTATTACCCAGCAAATGGGTTATGGAGGTCAGATAGGCAATCGCTTTATGTTAAATACTGGTATATTTATAGCTGCATCCGATTAGACTGGAAGCCGACCCCAACATAGTTGGGAAAAGGATAGGCAGATGATGATGAATATGAATACGTACGGATTATTAGAACATTAGGCTGCGATGTCTTTATGTAAGGCTAGAATAAGGATATTTTTGAGTTAGATAAAAAGTTAAGCAACATGCCTCTGATCCCCGACGGGCTAAGCAGCCGTATTTAGTACAACCCACATTTAGCCAGCTGTATTATACTTCCCATGACTCCCAAGGGGGCAACCTTGTTGCCATAAAGCGGGCACGTATTCCTACTCCAAGCTGTTACTGGAATATTGTCTAATAGAAAAACACCATTACACTTTGTCCAACCAGAAATGTAACCTAGAATTTGCCCTACACCAATGAGGAACGTCCTAGTAATCAAAACGTTAATAATTTCTCATTTATTTTATGCTTTAGAAATCAATTATAATAATCGTCACATCAAAAGCCCCCTAACGTTTCGTTCATTATCACCATTCCAGCTGAAAGACGTCATAGGCCTCCCCGAAGCACCGCCATTTCGACTGGTTCTTTGCTTCCCACATCCAGCGGATGACTGCGGCCTTCACAAGGTCATCTGTCCACCTTAGGCCTCCCAACGCTATGTCTTCCGGTACGCGGTCGCCACTCGAGTACGTTTCGACCCCATCGGCCTTCTGTTCTACGGCTAATATGGCCGTCGCCGCCGTAGTTCGCCGTCAGGCTAGGTGGAGCGACGATCTTCGCAGGATGGCTGGTAGCAGCTGTATGAGAGTTGCCGAAGATCGAGTTGAATGGCGTGCAATAACGCGCTTCTCGCCATCAACCTCGAAAGTTTGGCGAGTAAAATTGTAAAAACAACAAAATAATGTATTTTTGAGAATAATAAAACAAAAAATAATAGAGTGCGAGAGGCCTGTGTCCACCAGTGGACTGCTATAGGCTGATGATGATGACACTGGCAATCACTACACTAACGTGGCAGCCATCTTAGATTATATTAAATGCCTTTCTAATCCACAATAAACACATCTCCCACCCTATATGCAGATCTTAGTCTACAGGCCCCATTTTTTAAACAGACAATGAAAAATTACAAAGCCCAGAATGATTGATGGATACGCTCGTACGTTTAAAAAACGATTCGGATGCTTAATTTCAGTGTCGTCAGATGTCAGTACTATTCGCCCGTGATGGATTGAGTTTGACAAGAATGTAGTCCGAAGTTCCCAGTGTTTTGGGCCGAATGGTAATCAGTAACTGTTCTGCTTTGTTTCATTATCCCCTTGTCTCTGGGAGGCTGATCTAGTCGCTGATCAGTTAATGTCCTTTCTAATCTCGTGTTTGGTTTCTGTGATTGGGTGGCCGAAATTGCAATTTAAAACTGATCAGAGGGGCAATTTCCGTATTGTTAATAACGTTCAGATTCAAATTATAGTCTCAATCTGGCAAAAATACCTCTAATTTTCCATCAATTTTGACAAGTTTTTGACATTAATTGACACTGAGATGAGATTGCGACTAGATTTTGAACGTGTTTATTTACCAGAATTGACGTTGGTCAAACTAAATAGAGGGGCAGTTCTCGAATTTTTACGTTGCTGAGCAGACGAATTTTTCAAAACTATGAAGCAATGGATGTCAAAATAAAAGGCATTGCGATCGATTCACATATTTTGTACGTTACGCAATTACCTTGCAGTATTCTACTATCAGACTGACAGGTATTATGAAGGAAAACGTTAGCATAGTGGAAAAATAAGTTTATCTTCTGTAACAGTGAGGAAAATAGAGCAGTTTAAAACTTAGTTCAAAGTTTGTAATATTTGAGTTTTATTTTTAGTTGGTCTCTGAAAATAGGTCAGTTAGGTCAGACTTATTTCCATTTTGAAGGAATATGTATAATATAATATTTATATAAATATAATATAAATTACGTATAACTAATGACAGTGTCTGCATACAAAAATTAAACACATAGGTACATTGCACACAATTGCATTGGTACATTGTTATATCTAAGAGCCCTTCTCGCCACCATACCTAAAAATTTGGTTACTTTAGAATTAAGTGATATTTTAAATTAGAGGTGCTGTATTAAAATATCATTAAATAAATAAAATAAAATAAAAATAGTTTAGTCACTATACTCGTAGCTAATCAAAGATCGGCAAAAGCCATAGTTAGCAATCACTATTATTTAGCTTGTTTGAATTTTTATTTTTATTAAAAAATGTATCGGTCCAAAATACTCCTTTGTGCTAATGTTGCCAGTATTTTAATTTAGTGTCATATTGTTGTCTCCACATTATACATTTTTTTACAACTTTTCTCACGTTTAGACTATTCACCTTCCTCACCGGATCGGCGCGGTTTTGTTTCGTTTTTGTTTTTGTACCGAATCTGTACAGATTCTTTGCCGAGATCCACTGACTCGGTTTGCTATGGTTTTTGTCATTTGTTATGGTTCCTGCGGGGTGGGGCGGGAGTGACAGGACGGGCGAGTCGAATGGTTCGGTAGTACTCGGTACAGAGACGTAAGTATGCACTCGGTAAAGAATCTGTACAGATTCGGTACAGAACCGAAAAAACGCCGATCCGGTAAGGAAGGCACCTTACCTAGATGTCGCAAGTGTCTCTAATTGGCGGTACCACTTACCATCAGGTGGAGTGTTGTCATCACTTACTTACCGGGCACCTTTCCAAATACTGAAAATCACCAATTTAGACTGCACAGTAACCAAATCACATACCTACAAGAGTGGTGATAATTCATTTATGATGTAATGAGTCCATATATCATGGCTTGTGGCTTAATAATAAAAGCCGCATGGGTCGATCGGTAGGTTTGTGGATGGGTGACCTTTTTACATACCCTGTGCCTCGGAAAGCTTAACGAGTTTTTTTTATGTTCAGCAGCGAATATAGATTTGGATATAATATTATAGCATGAAACAGGTTGTAAAGGTCACTCATCCTCCATAGAAAAGGGAGGATCCTCCAACCAGACGGGTGTCGTGTCTGGCGGGCAACTGCCCAACGATTGATGTTGAGAAGTTTGTATATAATATGCTAATTGCGAGGTAAACTCTGCTTGCGAGATGCAGAATTTGCGTGACGTTAGTATGACGCGTTATTCGCATGTGGAGTTGTAGATACCGCTACAGTATATAACTTAGATTAAAGGTAAAGATGATGGAATAAGTGAGGGGCTCGTGTCTAACTAATAACAGCCACACGGGTCGATCGATCAGGTTAAGCTACGCTTGCCACGGTTGGTCCGTGGATGCGTGACCATCTATACATACCAAGACCCCCACGTGCCTCGGAAAGCACGTTAAGCCATTGATCCCGGCTGTCATTCGTGGAACTTCGACTGTCAGATAGGCAGTCGCTCCGTGTAAAATACTAGTATTCAGCTGCATCCGGTTAGACTGGAAGCCGACCCAAAGGCTAGGCAGATCATGATGAGTAACCACATGCCTTATTTTTTTTTCAGGTTGGGAAATGATCAAATAACCCCTCCCGCTTTGGGTGGAGCGGAAGGGAGTGTCAGACTCCTACTGACTAAAACCCACCCGTGTTCCTTCCTTAGCCCTTTATGTTCCAGGGCAGCGGTAACCCTTTCGGACGATCCCGCTACCCAATAACCACATACCTACACGAATGATGACACTTCATTTATGATGGAATGAGTTCGTATATTATCATAGCTACTGTACGATTTGATGTTATGGGTTTTAGTAATAACATAACATATGAGTAACATCTCGCATGTTGATGACCAGCAACCAACCTTTTTTATACTCAAATTTATGCTTTCTTTTTAACCCCCGACGCAGAAACGACGGGGTGTTAAAGTTTGACGTGTCTCTCTCTGTGTGTGTGTATGTCTGTCTGTGGCATCGTAGCTCCCGAACGGATGAATCGATTTTGATTTTGTTTTTTTTTTTTTTGTTTGAATGGTGAATTTGTTATTAAATTTATTCTTATGTCTCTGGCTGTCACTCTCTGACTCTATGAAAAATATATACCAAAAAATTGTGATCGTGCTTCCAGTTTTAATGGGCATCATTCAAAGCCATCCTCAACAACGCCTCTGTTCCCCGAAGAGTTAGGCAGACAGGCACCTATAATACACCCAATTTCGCCAGTTATGTTTAAGTCCCTTGTAGTAGGGGGCGAGAGGGGGGGGGGAGGGGGGGGCCTATTGCCATTAACCGGGCACTGATTACAAAAAACAACAACACTTTGCTTGACCCGGGAATCGAACCCAGGACCTCATGCTCAACAGTAGCGCTTGAGCAGAGGCGGCTTTTAGTCATGCAATGAATTTACCATAATATTTTGGTCACGAATAACCCAGTGTAGACATTTTTGTGAGTTATGTAACGTTAGATAGTTTTCTAACCTTTAATCGTTTGTTTGTGAAAGTCGACGCGATGCGAAAAATTATAAACAGCTGTCTCTATGGTCTAGGTTGCTAAGAAGCAACGTCTGTGGATTCACAGTAAGAATTTATTTGAGTCAATTCTATGTCACATCGAATATACGTCACGTCAAATGCAGCCGATCTATTCTGTAAATTCTCCACGTGAAAACTTACGCGAAGTGACCTTGAAGTAAACTTTCATTCCAACTGATGCTAGGGATCTCCAGGGATTATTGATTTTTGATTTTGATTCATTTGTTTACATTTTTATCTGATACTTTTGGAACACACCGTACTTCTCACTATTACGCCTAGTGTCCGCCATATTGTTATTAAGTTGCTTTTAATATCAATAACTTAAAACACGTTCCAGATAAAGACAAATTAAACTAAAACATCTTATTCATTGAAATCAGTTAAGTAGGTATAGTCCGTCCCACGAAAGAAGCCCCGCAGACGCGGGACCACAGGCATACGATGGAAACAAATCTTTATTTACATATTTATCTCAACATGCACTGGTTAATAAAATGCACAATCTTCATTAGAGAAAGGCGTAGGATGTAGGAGGGTTGTTCTAGGACTGTTGTCAACTACATAACCAGCCTATAATGATCCCACTGCTGGGACACAAGCATCCTCTCGGCGAGAGGGAGTGGGCCGTAATCCACCCCGCGGGGCCAGTGCGGGTTGGTAGATTTTACTTGTTTTCAACATTTTAGTTCTGGGACATGCTGGTTACCGCACGATGTTTTCCTTCATCGTTTTGAGAACAGTGGTAATGAAATAATTTACATAAGGTAAACCACCAGTGGACCACCACACTGGTCTTCGAGCTCCTTCATCCACACTGTTACTAACTATATCATAATTAGTTCCACTTATTGCCGCTGGACTTTCATGTGACGAAATATCTCTTGCAAAATTTACGAACATTCATTTCAGCTTTGTCGTATCAAAAATCAAATAACATAACTCCCTCATTTGTACCTAATTAAAATACCAATGAATTCTCAAACAGCAAAAGCACGACATGTAAATATATTTCATACTTCACGTTAAAATTCCGGAGTAGGTATCTAAAATATTCCGTACCGTAAATAAAACGGTCACGCTACCCTGAAACCTATTTGGATTCTGTCCAAATATGTATAAATATTGCGCGATGTACGCTAAATAGCTTGGTTATGAGCGTAGTGCTGTATCTTATAGCGTGTTGGGTACTTTGATATTTGTGGCATGGGTTGGAAGCAATGTTTGTGAGTGTTCGCTGTGAGTTACGGTTTTGAATTTGAGTATGATTTTCAAAGACTAGTATCAACGGTGCCTAAGCTGATCTATTCTGAAATCTCACCGTGAAATCTTTAGTGAAGTGATCGAGCTGTCAATAGTGTCAATTCCTAGCACCAGGTGGAATGACAGCTCACTTCAAGTTCACTCACCTACCTTTTCACGGTGATTTTTTTACAGAATAGGTCGGCTGGTATGTATATGATCAGTTGTTACTTTTTTTGGTAACTGGGGTTTTTTTAATAAAACGAATTATTCCCGTTCATTTTATTGCAAATTTTGTTGATATTCAAAAAATGGGTGAAATCACTGACTTTTGTAATACAGGTACCTACCAAGCAGCTTACAAGTCAGGGCTTCGTTTGAAATTAAAAGACATCTTTTTTGTCAGTAAGGGCTGATTTTTCAATCGACAGAATTTTTTTATTCCTTGAATAAAATTGGCGTCTGGCAGATTTTGTATGGAAGAACTGTCAAAAATTCAAAATTATTCCTCGGATAAAATTATCAAGCGTTGGAATAATCAGTAATAAAACATTTTATTATTATGTATTCTTATAATATCGTGAAACATAAGACTATCTAAATATCAAGGTATACCTTGTGAAATACACTTTGATGTCTAAAAAATCGAGAACAGCTGCGCAGCCCTAAAGTATTTAATTTCCCATAATAAGTTTAAATCGGGAATATTTTACAACTCGGTCACCAGTTTGACCTACTGGGAACAAGCTTGCTTGCATAATTGATGCGGTATCGAACGGGATCGTTTTAAAGCGTGAACATTAAATTGCGGTGTCTTTTACCATAAAGATACGAAAACAACGATTAAAACACAAAACATGACTATAAAGCATGTGTTTATACCAAATAAATAGACTAATTTCAATTTTAATAGAATTATCTATAGGTACTGTTTCGTTTAACATGGCCAACAATAATAATAATATCCCTGGACATTTCACAATGTGATAAAGCGAAAAAGTTCTCATTCTTGACAATAATTAAAAGATTTTCTCTGTCATAGTCGAGTACCGATATTGCCATAACATATGATACTAGGTGATGTAACGACTAGCGTGGTGGCAAACGTTGTTTTTCCATATAAATTATTTCTAGCTGCCCGGCGCTACTTCGTTTGTGTGGTGTCCTATCCCCTACCCTACTCCTACCCACTCCTACACTACTCCTACCCTAGTCCTACCCTACTCCTACCCTACTCCTAACCTACTGCTACACTATTCAAAACCCTTAATTTAATACGTGCTTCAATTCGAGTGGACCCGAGTCTACCGTACCGAAGGGACGAACGTCAAATATTTGACGGAAAGTAGCTAGAACAGTTTATATGGGAAAATTAAATTGTTGTTTTTACTATCTTCCTCGCAATTTTTTCATATTTTCTTTACCGTTTAAACCTTCCCTGGACTACGACAAACATTTCAAAATAAAAATCAGCGAAATCGGCCCAGCCGTTCTCGAGTTTTAGCCACTCAAACGAACAGTAATTAATTTTTATATAATTAATATTATTATCTCCTTTATTTCATTGTAATCATATAAATTATATTTTTAAATATTAGAATATAAAAAGTATAAAAACATTTAAAAATATAAAAAATAGTAGCCCACCGGTATCGGGAACAGGGTCCAAGCTACCGGTGATAATAATAATATTATTTTTATTAATAATAAAGCTGAAGAGTTGGTTTGTTTGTTTGAACGCGATAATCTCTGGAAATACTGGTGGGATTTATAAAATTCTGTTGTGGTATTTGATAGCCCAATTCTTGAGAAAGGCTATGGGCTATTTAACATCGCGTTATTACTCTTAGGAGTCGTGCAACATGACAAAAAGATTGAAAAGTCCGTGCTTTCAACATAATCATTTACCAAGATATGTGACTTCTACCAACCCGCACTGGGACCGCGCGGTGGATTTCGGCCCACTCCCTCTCACCGAGAGGAGGCTTGTGTCCCAGCAGTGGGAACATTATAGGCTGATTATGCTATGTTGCATTCACGTAGTGCACACTAAAATTCCAATCCATTTATTGATTTGTCAATATCGTCATAGTGTCACTTTGATTTCGATATTTGTGTGTTTATCATGTGGGTAGTTTGGTTATCATCTAATAGTGTACCTTTGTGTGTTGTGCTGTCTTTTTTGTGTGCGCCAAATAAATAGTTTATCTATCTATCTATCTATCTCTATCTAATATCGACACGATATTGGGAACAAAACTACAGATACGTCCAACTCAAAGCATTTATTTCAATTAAACCAGTCGCAGGCACTTTTGATTAGTCATGGGGTCGGTCAGTCAGGAAGATGAAGCGAATTGCCCATTCCAAAGCGTAGTAGGTTCCTATGGAGAAGAACGGGTAAGAAACTCCACGGACACCCTTTTGAATCAAAATACTCGTAATAATACAAAATATTGGTAACATTATCCATGATGATATTATAAATGTGACAACGATGTAAAAAGAAGTGGACATTAATAGAAAAACAAAAATATAAATAAGCCACGGCAGCTAAGAGCTGACCAGTCCCTACTGACGGCACCCGTTCTCAAACATGACGTATGTATCAGCACCATTCAGCTCTACCATTTTGAAGGGAAATTAATGATTCACTACACACGCCACTATTAGCGAGACATTTGATTGAGCTTGACATATTCTCAGCCGCCAGGGCACATTCAAGACAATGAAAGACGTCCCCAGTAAATGGTACCTAGTAGATTTATAGTAGGTACTTAGTACGTACTCAAACATGTGTTATTCTTGCCTTCGGTACCACTTCCCTCATGACACGATCACATCATCATCTGCCTAGCTTTTCCAACTATGTTAGGGTAGGCTTCCAGTCTAACTAGATGCAGCTGAATACCAGTATTTTACATGGAGTGACTACCTATCTGACTTCCACGACCCAGTTATTGGGTAATACAATACTCCTTGGTAAGACTGGCAGTCAGACTTTCGGGCTTCTGACGACCCGTAACGACTGACAAAGATCCACGAATGACAGCCCAACGGCTTCCGAGGCACAGGAGGGTCTTAGTATGTGAAGATGGCCACCCATCCACGGGCCAACAGCGGCAAGCGTAGCTTAACCTAATTGATCGACTCGTGCAGCTGTTATTACTTAGCCACAAGTTCATGATACGATCACATAACTGTCCTTATCTTAACTTAACTTCCCTTAACCCATTTGCCTCTTCCTATCTTGAAATTATTTCACTTAGGATTGCAAAGTTCGGATATCATCCTTCCACATGGAATCGAAATTTTACCATATCCGGGATAAAGGAAGTTTCCGTGTGCCTGCATTAATGAGGTCCGGGAATATACTTTGAGTAAAGTGGAAATCACTTAGAAGGGAATGATATTCGTTCTCTTGAGCACCCAGTTATGTATCTAATGTGATCTTTATTATAAAGTGGTGAAATTGTATGTAGGGGGGTAATCTTTGGAACTCTTGATCCGTTTCTGAAAATTCCTTCATTAATGAAAAGCCCTGTAACTTCCTATTTGTGAAGTCAAAAATACCCAAGACACTCGCCAATGCTGTTATTGCCGAGTGTCATAAGATATGTTACTGTTAGCCTGCATCATCCCACTGCTGGGCAAAGGTCTCTCCCATGACTTCCAGCTCTCCCGATCCAGGGCTAAAGTGAACCACTGGTCGTTTGTTTTCTCCAGCTCGTCCCGCCATCTACGGGGTCTAGCGTGACGTCTTCTAGCTGTGTCATATTATTTTAGAAAGAAAAGAAAGAAAATGCATTTATTTGCGGGAAACATGACGCATAAAAAAAGGACATAAACACAAAAAAAAATAACAAGTTGGGGGTAAACGGGGGGGGGTATGCTTCACATTCACGCAAAACGGCCGCCGACATGCCAACGTCATTTTATGTTAACCCATTCGTTGCTACCAACGCACCATTTGCGTTGATCGAGATTACTACGTCATGCCACCAACGTACCATATGCGTTGAGTGTACTATACGACGTTTTTTGCCATTACATACAAATGATAGAAATTTATTTAAAAATTTGGCAACATTCACGGCTAGAAACAATTTTTAAATGTGGAAACACTGTTGGTTTCTGCTTCGGACTGTCATTCTTGTTTTGGTAAAGAAAAAACGGTCGGTGCTGTGAAGGTCGTATTTTAATTCTGGAATAACTGAAGTTTTATTGGGTTTTTATTGTATATTTGTGAATTGGGAGATAAAGTTAAGCAATATTCTTAATTTTATCATTTTTTTCCGCTGTTTCATCATGTATTTTTAAAATAAAATCACATGCACGCATACGGTGCGTTCATTGGCATAGCAGTAAAAATCTTTTTTGGATGGTTTTATGCATAACAAATCACGCCAAAATGTATGCACGTTACTTATATTACGACGTTGTTTAGATTACGACTAGTAAATGACTTACATACTTACAAAATATTTTGCAAGCTGGCATATATTTGACAAAGTGAAAAATGTAAAATTAAATTATAAACTCACAGGATTTTTATTAAATTTATTTTATGTAGAATTACCACAATGGTATTTAAATGCTATTCATCCTTAGGCCGAAATCTTTTGAAATTGAGTGCCTAGTGCGAGTTTGTTTATGTCGTTCGGCGCTCTGATTGGCCCGCTCCAAGCTAATCAACCAATCAGAGGGCTATGCGCGGTAACGTTTTGATCGCGTTAAAGTAAAAATAACTCGCACTCAGCACTCAGATATGTTGAAAGCGTATATGCAATCATATAATGTCAAATATGTCAAGAAAAATGATTATGCGTTCACAACATTCTTTCCTGTAAATGTTTCGGCAGTGCAAACGTGCGGTAACAAACACACACAATGTTTCGCACTTATAATATTAGTAGGAGTAGCAGAAAATATTAATACTAAATTATAAATAAACATAGATTATATGAATAAAGAAGGCAAGTACATATATTGACATATCTTGCTTGCTTGAACATGTTGCATAATACTATCCAAACGTCAACGCAAACGGTGTGTTCAAGGGCACTTACGATTTAAATTCTTTTACTAGTGCCACCAACGCATTTGTTGCGTTTACCATTTTTGGGCGGGTTTTTTTTATTTAGGGTTTTTTTTAAATTAAAAAACACATTTAATTACGTATTTTCTATTGTAATCATTAAAAATATTAAGTGGCACCCAGGTGATGTTTTTAAAATTTAAGTGGCAATGAATGGGTTAATATGCATATGAAATTTCACGAGACGAAACCGTGGGTGGATTCATCGCATTCGTGAATGAGCAAAGGTGGCCCAGTGTTAACGGCCGCAACTTACGCGTTGCAGGTCAAAGGTTTGAACCCAGAAAGGCGCTTTACTTTGTGTAAATGATTTCATCAGCACTGCTCTCAAAACGGTGAAGAAAACATCGTAAGGAAACCGGCATGTTCTAGAACCAAAAAATCGAAGACACATCAACTCATCTCAATCAAAGAATCATCACAACATCCACCAACCCGCACTGCCCCACACTGCTGGTTGTTTACGGCCCACGTCCTGTCACCGAGAGAAGGCCTGTCTCCCAGCTGTGGGATCATTATAGGCCGATTATGCATTCGGGTATAAAAAAGTTACTGACAATTTTGCAAAGCAACCCAATAAGATTACCTACGCGATGTTGGTTCAAAATCGATCATAACATTCAAAGACAGGTGTGAAACAGAACCTCATCGTAATATAAAAGAACTCAAGGCAAAGTATTGTACTCTGCATTCGTGAAATATTCGCCAAAAATATAAATAAATATGAGTTTATGGAAAAATAACTTTAATTCCTACACAATAAAGTTCAGTTTACGCTAAAACTTCAAACAATTTTTATAACTTTTTCAATAGTGCTAGTCACTCTGAAATCAACTTATTTGCGATTAAAATAAAGTTGATATTTGTTTAACATAAAATAACGTCAATTTGAAACATATAAAAAATTGGAATAAACAATACATGCAAAGAACAGCCTAAGCTAGTCTAGTCACAGGAATCATTCTATCAAATATCGTGAGATCATGAACAGCTGATCCAAACAATATTCCTTTCCATTCCACCAAAATCCATCTTAGCCCAAAGTATTATTACGAACGAAACGGAATATGAATCTCACTCACACACACTCGATACTCACTTGCGCAGATTTTCCTATCATCTTCACACACAAAAAAGAACGAGAAAATAGAAATCTCTCCTAAACAATCAATATTGCATGACGTAAGATTCTGAACTGTCTCACTACTTTTTGTTCCCTGTCCGTCATGTGAGGAGAAAAATATTTTTTCCTCTCCACCCTTTGTGCGAACATCATGAATAAATTCTCGAGATTCCTTAAGAGCGGCTTACTCGATCCTTTCCAATAACGTTTTGTGTATCCAACGAGCTAAGATGTGGATAGAAAATTTATGACTACGGTACTGTGTTATGTGGATATATTTTTGGATTCTTTTTCGGTAGGATATTGAGATTTTTTTGTCGAGGCGTTTAATTGTGTCAAATTATTTGTCGGGGAAAGATACATGTTTGTGTTAATTCATTTAACGAAAAAACTTAATTACTAACTGTAAATAACATAGATTTTAGTTAGATTAATCAACAAACTATTTGAAAGAGTGAGAATTTTTTTATGATAATATAAATGAATGCGGGTTCGTAGCTGAATTATAACAGCCGCAAGGGTTGATTGAAAGTTAAACTATGCTTGCTGCGGTCGGTTCGTGGATGGGTGACCATCCATTACACATCGAGACATAACTTACTTATGGTAGTCAGAAGCCCAAAAGTCTGACAACTAGCCTTACCAAAGGCTATCGTGTTACCCAATAACAGGTTTGTAGAGGTCAGATAGGCAGTCGCCCCATGTAAAATACTGATATTCGGCTACTTTTGGTAAGACTGGAAGCCGGTCCTTAAAAATAATAGTTTGGAAACGGCAACGTACATGGATTTTGGTGGTGTTAATGAAAGTGTTATGTGGTCAAATAAGCCAGGACAAATGAACGTATTTAGTGTCAAGCGAGTAGTACAGATGCCAGCACGTCAAGCTACTACAATCCGTCAAATTTCTTTAATAGATTTTCAACTTTATCGCTAAAGCTTAAGGTTTAAGGTTGATTGGGAAAATTTGACAGTTTCGTATAGCTTCACCTGCCAAAAATGTTGTTTAATGTTGGATTAGACTAGGTAGATCTTCGCCGTGTGGCTGGTCGCTTACCAAATCGCCTCACAAGCCAAATCGCCATTCACCTTCCTTCTTGGTCGTGTACTTCATTATTTATTTATTTATTTTACCATTTATGTACACACTATACACTATATATATAAACAGACATTGAAAAAACAGAACAGAAAAAATAGGTACAGAGGTGATGCTTATTTCATAAGAAATCTCTTCCAGCATACCTGAGATAGGACAATAGATACAGAGATGTAGACAGCGTGTGATAGAGCAAAGGAGATAAAAAATAATACATAGAATAAAAATAAAAAAACAATTCACTTAAAAACTAAACAAAAATTACGAGAATATACTAACATACATACAAATAAACATACATAAATACTTCTAAAATAAATATTACTAGAATGGTAATAAGTAATCATACTCAAAAAAATAAATATATACACAACTATGATGAAGTGGACAGATAGTGTTCTTTCACTCTTCTTTTGGAAACTGCAATAGTTTGGCAGTCCCTAATGTCAGGCGGTAGTGAATTCCACAATCGCACTGCGTGCACTGTGAAGGAGTAGGAGTAGAAGTCGGTGGAATGGGGAGGGGACTTGAGAAGGTTTTACATTACTGGGTCGTGTTCCTGAAAGGTTTCCGTGGCTTTATGCACGATGACCACATTTACACAGGTCGATAAAAATCGCAGGTGACTAGTTCATTTTGCATCTAAATGTCGACCTACATGCGGCGGGCGATCACCTATGACTGAGCGTATTTATGGGCGATTTTAGTCACGAGAAAAGTCGAAAACCTACTTTACTTTGCAACTTTCGATTTTACTCACCTCCAGCTTACTCGAATTGCCATTTAGACGCGGCTATAGTCACATGTCTAAAGCCCGCAATATAAAGTCAAATGTAGTCAAACGTTAACAATAAAAAAACAATAAGTTACACAAAGGATAAACTTTCCATATTCGTAAATTAGAACATGCACTCTTTTGATTTGACTTACGAGTTGTAGGTCATAGGTTCGAACCTAGGCAGGCGCTTTACTTTGTGAAAATAATGTTATCACCACTGCTCTCGAAACGGTGAAGAAGGCAAACCCGAGGAAACCGGCATGTCCTATAGAATCAAAAATTCGAAGACATGTGACATCTATCAACCCGCACTGGACTGTGTCCCAGCAGTGGGAACATTATAGGATGATTATGTTATGTAAGCGAATACACAGAGAATCTTTTTTTCTGCATAGTTAACATGACCTAAGTCGTTTTTGCTCAGTACTTGTCTCTTACGCTAGTATTTTGCATTCTGAAGTTTTGCTATTAAATACAAAACCGACATAATTAATCACTAATGACAACTAAATAAATAAAATGTAAACGTGAAATGTCAAGTAGGTAGAACTTACGTATTTTTTTTATTTGTGTTTAACCAATTTCTGTAGTCAAAAAAGTTCATAAAAGCCGGGTTTTTTTTTATTTTGTCATACGTAACCCTAAAACGCGATTGAAGTAAAAAGCAAGATGGAGGCTCAACGATTTTCCTTTGTTTATTAGCCGGATTTTTCCGGGTCTTGGAGTAACAGAGAAAAAACGAAATGTATCTACCCGTTTTTGTTATTAACCAATTTGTAGAAGTTGATTGAAAAGAAATAGCTATGTTTATGTTGTGTTTGCAGGAGAAAAAAGACGATGGTAAAATAACAAAATAGATGGACACACAGATGCCTGAACTTTTAATTCATAAATAAGATTACAATCACTTAAATTTTTTAACTTAGCCGGCTAGCGAGATAAGTAAAAAGTAATTTAAAAGCAGTTCTAGAATCTAAGGCTCTTGAATAAAATATGTGCTAAAACTTTTTAATGCTAGTTCTTAAAATTCATACCTAATAAATCAGATAAAATGTTTGGATAACTTGGCTGAAACCACAAAATTTTACGTTTTGTACATCTGTGTTAACAGTAGTTTTTTTTTTTGTAATATTCAGTGTAGGGTATCCCTACATGACATTACTGACCCGATGTCATTAATGGAAAACATAGTGATCATAAAAGAGTGTGTGACTTTAAGTGTCATCTTAGGATTTATCATCCAAGTACTATTTTTTTCTTTTGGTTGAAGAAAGGCCTACCTACCCCAAAATCCTTCCAGGCATCCTTTTCTGCCACCTCGATTCAACCGTTACGGTTCGCGTCTATGTCGTCTCGCCAGGCTATTCCTGGGCCGGCCTCGGCGGCGCCGTCCATCCTCAGGCACGCACCGTGTGGAGACTATTGCCCAGCGGTCACTGTGTATGCGGCTGTGATTTATTTTTTACCATTTTGGTAAGGAGCCTTAAAAACTGTTCCATTATACTAGGTATAAAATTGTCGTTTTTAAACAACGTACAGACGCCAGCAGGTCAAGCTACCCAAAACTGTGAAATTTTCTCAATTAACCTTGAACCTTAATGCTTTACTGATAAAGTAGAAAATCTATTAAAGAAATTTGACAGATTGTAGTAGCTTGATGTGCTGGCGTCTGTACAATACTGACAACGCGTGGTTATCTCACGCCGCTGTCGTAAAGTTTTACTGCCAACGTTCACTCTATTGTTTTACACGCATCAAAACTACTGCCATTTTGCACACTATTATGGTGGACGATTTAGGTTTATTTGTGTTACACCGCTAAGTGAATGTGTAGAACTGTTTAATTAATTTCGGGATGTTGGAAGTCCAAAACACAGATAGATATCATCAGGAAATAATGAGAAGGGACCCGTGGCTATATAATAATAGCCGCTCAGGTCGATCGAGCAGGCTAAGCTACGCTTGCCACGGTTAGTCTGTGGATGGGTGACCATCTTCACATACCAAGATCCCTCCGTGTCTCAAAAAGCACGTTAAGCTGTTGATCTCGACTGTCATTCTTAGATCTTTGACAGTCCTTACGGGTCGTCAGAAGCCTGGAAGTCTGATAAGCAGTCTTACCAAGGGGTATCGTATTACCCAGTGACTGGGTTCTGCAGGTCAGATAGGCAGTCGCTCCATGTAAAATACTGGTTTTCAGCTGCATCCGGTCAGACAAGAAGCCGACCCTAACATAGTTGGGGAAAGGCTAGATGATGACCATACTATCCTACGTATATTTCTAATCTTACCAAGCTATGAAATTAAAAAAAAAAAACAGCGCAACAGTTGCCGTCCATGAAACATGAAATAAAACAAAAGAAGATCTCGTCCATGTATTGAGGAGGTTGCAGCAATCAACTGACTAAGTTTGTTAGTCTAGTTTATTTTCCTTTAGTCCAATATTTCTAACAAGGTCAAGAATTCTAACTGAACGGATTGAAACTGAATGATTGAATGAAAAGTTCAAATTCCATTACAACTACAAAACTTATTAGGATATTACACATGGTCACTCAAATGTAATTATCTAAGACTAGCTGTGCCCCGCGGTTTCACCCGCAAAAGTTTCGATCTCGTAGGAATATCCGAATGAAAAGTATCCTATGTGTTAATCCTGGTTTCATACTATCTGTGTGACAAATTTCATCCAAATAGCGTGGCTTAACCTTAGCGATCGACCCGTTCGGCTGTTATTACTTAGCCACAAGCCCCACAAGCATAAAATAGCATGGTGTTCTTCTTTAGTTACCTAGTTTTAAACTATTTCTAAATTTGCCCCATAATGTGATCATTATTCTACAAAAATCATGTTTCAAAATCCTTTTAAAACAACAGCTCATATGAATAAAGGGTGTCCACTCTAACGAAAAATATCAACGAAAGCGTATAACAAAAAATCTCATAACGCTAGTTGGATATTTTTATTTTCTTCAACACGAAAATGGATGCAAAAGCGACTCGCTAGACAAATCCCGTTCACATTTTCTATGTATTTTTGTATTAAAGCAATGTTTGTTCTCGTATTATTCGTCTCGGTTATGCTTTATTTGCTCAGCAAGTGCAGTTAAAAATTATGAATGTATGTTTTTCAGTTAGACTGTGGAAGTAATACTGAAAAATTGTTTAGCTTCTAACGAGTTGGACATTTCTTTGTGTCTGTGTTGAAAACGAGAAGTTTTATTTACAAAAGCAAAACAGTTAAGTTAATTTGTTACGTTTTCGAGCAGTGGTAGCCCAGTCGTAACTGGCGCTACGTCCGAGTTGTAGGTCGTAGGTTCGGATCCAGACAGGCGCTTTACTTTGTATAAATTATTTCATCACCACTGCTCTCAAAACAGTGAAGGAAAACATCGTGAGGAAACCGGTATGCCCCAGAGCGAAAAATTCGTAGACGTTTGATATCTACCAACCCGCACTGCGTCCGCGTGCTGGATTACAGCCCACTCCCTCTCTTTGATTGGGGGCTTGTTTCCCAGCAGTGGGTATAAATAGGCTCATTATGAAGATGCTTGTTACATTTTTGTCCTAAACGACTGCATACAGGTGACGTAGTTTCAGTAAAACAATCTACCTATCCTTTTCTCTACTATATAAGGTAGAGTTGATTTCCAGTGTAACGGATGCAGCTAAATACCAGTATTTTACATGGAGCAACTGCCTATACCTCAACATCCCAGTTATTGGGTAACAGGATGCCCCTTGGTAAGACTAGTTCTCTGACATTTGGGCTTCTGACTAGTCGTAATGACTGCCAAAGATCTACGAATGACAGCCGGGACCAACAGCTTAACGTGGTTTCCGAGGCACGGAGGGGTCTCAATGGTCATTGGATGGTCAGTCATCTACGAACCGACCGCAGCAAGCGTAAGTTAACCTCCGATGTACCTGTGCGGCTGTTATTATGTTGCCACGAGCCCTTCGATGTGAATCCAGCTAATGTCAGATTAATTGTTTAGGCCCAGAATTCTACTAATATTATAAACTTGAAAGTTTGTATGGATGGATGGATAAATAGATGTTTGTTACTCTTTCACGCAAAAACTACTGAACGAATTTTAATGAAATTTGGTACGCAGATAGTTTATAACCAGGATTAACACACAGGATACGTTTACCCCGATACACCCACGGGATCGAAACTCATGAAGGTGAAACCGAGGAACGCAGCTAGTATAACATAAATGTTCCGACCATTATTCTGAAAAACAATGCAGATGAAGAAAAACAATGCAGATGAAGAATGAGATGACAGACCTACAGATTACAAAATGCGGGGAAAAGTAATTAGCACATACTTAGTCAATCTTTCGAAGCGTATTTCGTGCAAATTTCACCTGTGAAACTGAACGCGGATTAGATGTGCTGACCGCGTTTGGTTCCATTCGTGAAATTCGCCCTCATTAAAAAAATTACGTAAATCTATATTTACTTATAGTAAAGCTGAAGTGTTTGTTTGTATGACCGCGTTAATCTCTGCAAGTACTGGTCGGATTTGAAAAAATATTTTTGCATTTGTCAGCCCAATCCTTGAGGAAGGTTACGTATCATCACGCTACGACCCTCGGGAGCCGAGCAAAAACAAAGTCAGAAAGACCGCTAAGCGAAAACGAAATAATAACACGTAGGTACGGGTGACGGGAACATGAAATTTCTCGCAGATAAAGTCGCAGGTAGAACCTAGTAATATAAAAATAATGTGTCTCTTATCTTGTCTCTCTCAAAATAGTAAACAAAACGACGAGCAATAAACATCCCTATTCACTATAGTAAAACTCCGACAATGTAACCAGTTTCCTAATAACTAAAAGTGTTTACCGCAAAACTATCAAAACTTTTCACCTTCCGCCTTCTGTACAGGGATAAAGTCTTGTTCCCAAGAATAAAACATAAAACAGAATTCCCAATGGGGAACCACAGAGCACCGAGAAGCCTCAGCGGCCGCTGCTAGGTGGCATTATCAACACTTCCCGTACAAACCAAGCGTTTCACCATTTTAAGTAACTTACTTGTGATATGATACTCCAGAATTTTGTTGATTTACGATTTTACTCTGATTACACTACATTACTCTCAGGAACTAAGTTAACCAACATAACCCGAAGAATTTCCAAACTTAGGTGGCCGTCGGTAGGGCACGTTGGTCGCAGAACAGATGGCCGACAGGGCCGATAGGTTCTGCAGTGGCAACCGCGTACCGGAAGACGTAGCGTTGGAAGGACTCCCACAAGGTGGACCTCGTGAAGGCCGCAGGAATCCCTTGGATTTGGAAAGCACAGAACTTATCGAAGTGGCGGTTCTTGGGGAATGCCTATGTCCAGCAGTGGACGTCTTTCGGCTGAAATGACAGTATGAGCAAATTCCATCATCAGACCCTGGTTACCATCTAGCACCAAAGTTCTCGTCATGACGGATCAAACGATTCCAAACTCGATGGGGTGGTGTCGTTTAACTACCGAGTTCCTATGGCCACCGTCCGGTTCCATCATCAGATCAGCTCCATGTCATAATAATTTTGCATTGTCATCCGATTTTCACATGCATGCAAAATTTCAGCTCAATCAAACTCAAACTACTTATTTCAATTATTCAACAAAATATTTATTTCAACAATATATTTATTTCAATTAAACCATTACAGGCACTTTTGAATTGTCAAGGGGTCGATCAGTCAGAAAAATGAAGCTAGTTGCCCACTCCAAAGCGTAGGTACCTATGGAGAAGAACGGGCAAGAAACTCCATGGACACTCTTTTAAATCAATATAATATGGTTACAAAGTATTGGTTACATCATTCATGTTAGAAATTGTTAAAAAAAAAATAAGATCAATTCAAATATTAAATTAAATTAAAATAAGCCATAGCAGCAAAGAGATGACCAGTCCCTACTGACGGCGCCCGTTCACGAACAAAAAAACACAAATCGGTTGAAGATATCTGCTTCAAAATTGAATTGCAAGAGTCCACCAGAACAAACATACATACGAGTTAAATTAAATTATCAAATTAACTACGATACTAACTATGAGAGTTAAGATCCTTAAATTAAAAAGATTTACTCACACACACAAAATATTACACGATTTACTAAACTAGCCTTGAAAACAGATATATTTCTGCTCATTCGCAATCCGACCCTTAAGATACAAGCCCTGCTTAGTTTGAGGGTCAACGGCCAAACCAAAAAAATGTGACGTACAAACTTAATTGTGTGTATGTAATATTACTGTCTGTCATCACGTTTTCTTTTTGCCAACAGAACTCTTTGTATTTATAAATACTCGAATTACATTATATTTACTAGCTGAGTGGACTCAGAATCGCCTCAGAATCTATAAGAACAAACGTAAGAGAAAATGAATTATCTTTTTTTGGTGAATTTTTTTCCATGTTTTAATAGTTTTTTAATATAATCAAAGATCGTACAAATCGGTCCAGCCGTTCTTAAGTTATAAATGGTGTAACTACGATTTTGCTTTATTTATATAGATTTTTTGTACATGAAATCCAAAAAACAAACAACCCGTATTAAATGGCATTAAAATAAAATCCACCGCAACAGACAAACACTTAAAAACTCTGCACTTTAAAACAAAAATAGACGTTACTTAGACGAGGAAGCTTTAAAATATTCACCGAGGTAGCACTTGACCAAATTTTTGTTTGCCCACCGAACGACCAACACAAAGAGAATCTGTGAGACACATTAAAACTTATACTATGGCGATTCTAAAAGACTGTTTTAATGGTTCAAACAACTTGGGACCACTTTCCGAAGCAGTGAACTTACTAATTGAAAAGTTTCGAGATTAGAGGGCGAAGCTGTTTCGGATTACGCTGTTCGGATAATATTTTGTAAAGGGCAGAGAATTTTGATGGGCATGTCAGAAATTTTAATGTAATGGTTGTCTACTGTCTAAAGTTATTATGTATATTTAAATTAGATGAATGGCAACAGCGTATTTATACATATTTATATGACTTTCCAATTAAAATAAGAGTATTAAGAGAGGTTCTTGGCTAAATAATAACAGCCGCACAGGTCGATCGATCAGGTTAAGCTACGCTTGCCGCGGTTGGTCTGTGGATGGGTGACCATCTTTACCTCCCAAGACTCCTCCTTGCCTCGGCAAGCACGTTAAGCCGTTGGTCCCTGCTGTCATTCGCGGATCTTTGACAGTCGTTACGGGTCGTCAGAAGCCCGAAAGTCTAACAACCAACAACAACCAGTCTTACCAAGGGGTATCGTATTACCCATTGACTGGGTTATGGAGGTCAGACAGGCAGTCGCTACATGTAAAATACTGGTATTCAGCTGCATCCGGTTAGACTGGAAGCCAACCCCAACATAGTTGGCAAAAGGCTCTTATTTTAATCATCATCTGTCAAGACAGATGTTGATTAAAATAAGAGAGTTTAAATTCCAGACAAGTTCGCTGTAAAACAATATATATTATATTACGTGGGTTGTATGTTTATCCATATACTCGTAGAGAGCCATTTTCAATACCCTTGGCGGTATTATTTCAATTTATTACCCTATTTATATCATTATCCGAGTTTGTTACCATGAGTCTAATTGAGATTTAGTAGTTAATTTGCCCTAATTTGTTTATTCATGATTTTAAGTGTTTAATTTTTTGTTATTGTTTAGTTGCTCCGGCCTAAGGATTAACAACTTGACGAGCAACTAATAAAGATTTTTTGTGTCTCCTTTAACCGAATCAAGGTCTGTTTTTATTATTTCTTTTGAACTAGTTTTCACCTTTTTTTTCACAAAGTATATCAACTTTCACCTCCTGATATGCTCACGAATTCAGTTTCTCAACCTACATGTCTCACTATTTCTGTTTCTTTATGATCTCTTAGTACAGACGCCAGCACATCTAGCTATTACAGTCTGTCAAATTTATTTAATAGATTTTCAAATTTATCGCTAAAGCATTAGGTTCAAAGTTGGTTGGGAAAATTTGACAGTTTCGGGTAGCATGATGTGCTGGCGTCTGTACTCTAATATGTGACATATTACTACAACTTCTAAGAAATATTATCCCCAAAATTTCTGTGCTGTAACTCTCTCTCTCTCTCACACAATAATTTGTAATCTTTCTTCATTATCGGTTTAGTACGCTGTTTATTGTATGTCAGTCACCAATCTGTTTTATGTGTTAGATTGTATCCATGTTTATTTTTAAGTTTCCCAGTTATGTCTGATCTTTGTCTATTCTCGTCAAATTACTAGGTATTAGAAACTCTCTCCATGTTTAAAGTCTAAAGTTCATAATTAGTTCTGGACTTTGCATGATATTAAATGTATAGAGATAGTGGAAGTTGGCGTTCCTCTTATAGTATCTAGTAATTTGTGGTGCTCTTTGACGATATAAGTTGGTAACTTGCTGATTACTGTGTAGTGTATATATATATATATATACTGGTAATGATTTTTATTCTCTACATTATGTTTTGCGGTCATGGTAGACATTAGGATGACGTCAAAAGTGTAGGCAATTTTCTACAAATCATGAGAGAGAGTGTTCGGGCCCTATCAGAATACCAGCACTGTGAAATTTATTTTTTAAATGTCGCAGCATCATGCTAAGATAAGAGCCCTTTGGCCTCGTATAAGACCTGTTGATTTTTAATTTTGTTATTTTTTTATTTTTGACTTGTTTGTGGTCTTCCTGTACGAGTCGCAATAAATACTTTTTCTTTCTTTCTTTCTTGCGTTTGTCATGAAAGCCCTGCGGAACAAACAGAAATCTAAAACCTTTGTCACAAACTTTTTTGTTCGCAAGGACCTATTTACAACAAAAACCGGCCAAGTCCGAGTAGGACTCGCGCACGAAGGGTTCCGTACCATTATCTACAAAAATCAATCATGAGTTGATTGAATGAAAGTTAAATTGCGATGTATGATTTATGACGTATTAAAAAAAAACTACGTACTAGATCTCGTTCAAACCAGTTTTCGGTCGAAGTTTATATGGTAATGTACATCATATATTTTTTTTAGTTTTATCATTCTCTTATTTTAGAAGTTACAGGGGGGAGACACATATTTTACCACTGCGGAAGTGGCTCTCGCGCAAACTATTCAGTTTAGAAAAAAATGATATTGGAAACCTCAATATCATTTTTGAAGACCTATCCATAGATACCTCACACGAATGGGTTTGATGAAAAAAAATTTTTGAGTTTCGGTTCTAAGTATGGGGAACCCCCAAAACATATTGTTTTTTTTTTCTATTTTTGTGTAAAAATCTTAATGCGGTTCATAGAATACATCTACTTACCAAGTTTCAATAGTATAGTTGTTATAGTTTCGGAAAAAAGTGGCTGTGACATTCGGACGGACAGACAGACAGACATGACGAATCCGTTTTTTGCCATTTGGCTACGGAACCCTAAAAACGTGGACTAATTCATGTTTGCAGAGTTGTTTCAAGTTAACAGTAGGTGCGCTCATACAAGTGAAATCGTTTGAACCCCGATCAGATTCAACAAACAGATTCTAGACAGCAAAGTTTTAGGATTGGATTATAAAGACCAAGAGGAGGAGAGGAGGGTGCTATTCGCAGAAGTAGCTGAACTAAGCTAAGTGAGGCAGCTTTGCCTCCTTTCATTAAACTGCATATTAAAAAGAAGAAGTTAGGTAACTTCTTCTTTTTAATATATTTGTCGCTGACAAATTAAAAAGGAAAAACTTGAATCTTGCTAAAGATGCAGCTAAAGTTTTTTACGTGATTAATATTGAAAGTAACCTACAAACCGGAGTTGAATATAAATAAATATTATGAATAAGATGAAATCCAAGGAAATATACAAAAATAGAGTCACGTATGAGACTATCATAAAACAAAGCGGAAAACGACAATTATGATGTATATTAATCGATCTACCTAGCCGTTTCCCAACTGTGTTGGGGCAGCTTCCAGTCTAACCGAATGCAGATGAATTCCAGTATTATATATGTGTATGCAGCAACTGCCTATCTGACCTCCACAATCCAGTAACTGGGTAACACGATACCCCTTGGTAAGACTGGTTGTCAGATTTTCGGACCTCTGACTACCCGAAACGACTGTCAAAGATCTACGAATGCCGAACAGCCGGAACCAACGGCTGTACGTGCTTTCCGAGGCACGGACAGGTCTCCGTGTGTAAAGATCGTCACCCATCCACGGACTGACAGTGACAAGCGTAGCTTAACCTGATCGATCGACCCGTGCGGCTGTTACTTAGCCACGAGCCCCTTCCTCTATATACTACCTAATAATCTCTAATCTAATCAAAATGCTTATATCCTCGAAATATTTAATGAAAATCAAACTTTGTCATTAATTTGTAACTTTGTAACATAATAATCTTTTCAGAACCCCAAAAACTTTGGATGATAATTATGACGAAGTACTGTTCAGCAGATCAACGACATATTCTCTGGATGGAAACAGTACCTTTTTTTTTTGTTGCGCGGTGGAACCTCGTGGACTTCCTCCATCGTAGGGGCGACAGAGGGGTATGCCGGACCCTTACCGGCTAAAACCACCCAGTGTTTCACCTCTGCCCATGGCCGGGGGTGCGGGATTCGCATAAGCATTCACCGCTCCATGGAAACAGTACCTGCCTGAGTGTGCCTGAGCTTGTTTATTTGATGAAATAAATGAAAGCCGTTATTGAAGTTTCGTAAATAGAGTAAGATCCCAGAGCGATAAGACACAACTTATTTTCTAAAGCATAGAACTTTCGGTTCTAAGTAGTCTCTCGTGTACTTTTTAATACCTGTATGTTTGTGGAGTTGGCTCAGTGACACCTGCGCAGGTACCAGGTGAGAAAGGTAACTAAAAATTAGAGTTACTTAACTTATTTTTAAATGACTGATTTTTATATATATTTTGTAGAATATTACTCTGAAGTAATATAAAAAAAGTCAGACGCTTTCCATGGGCCAGAACTTTTGTCAGACGCTTTAAAGCTCTACAAAAAATACATGAACTTAACTTATTTTTAAATGTCTGATTTTTATATATGTTATAAAGATAACTATTACAAAGTTATATTTAATGAATCAGACAAATTGTAATGACCAAACATCCCCTAAACACAAAAATTACTCAACCATGAGTATGAGCGCGAGAGCACTATGCGCATGTGCTTGAGAGTAAAATATCTTAATATTTGAAAAATACTTACTGCTCTCAATTTCATATTTTTGCATATCTATTTAAATTAGATGAAATTTTTTATTAAAATAATACTTAATCGTTTTTAAAGTAATTTAATATATTACATATATATGACCAATTAATGAAATGATTTGATTGTTTCTTAATCATCTTCATCATCGTCATAATAATCGTTTGAATTTTCATCATTAAGTACATCACGATACTGTCCACTCAAGTCATCATCCTCATCATCATCAGTTATATTGTTGTTGCTGGCAGCATCTTCTGTAAAAAAAAAGATAAAAAATTAAAAAAAAACATAGAACGACAAATATAATAAATTGTAAACCAGAAATTAAAGTAAGGTACCTGATTCTCCCGGGTGTCACCACTGTCAGGATCGCCCAGAGGACACGGTGGAGCACACGGTGGAGGTCTGCCCTGCTTGGGCAGAGCACCGCCGTGTCCTCGTAGAGGCGATCGGCAGCGGCGGCGACCTCTCGCGTCCGGCCCTGGTTCAAGCCATGGTCCGGGGCGAGAGGGAGTGGGAGGCAGTCACCTCCTTCTGCGAAGCAGTCATGCTAGCGAAGGAGGTGGCGGGGTGGGCGAGAGAACGCGCCTTGCGCACCTCACGCCTCAGCCGCCGCGGGAGACGCTCCGGGCGTCGGGAGCCGCGTGACGACTCCCGGCCACCGTAGGTGCGGGCCTGCGGGCGGTGAGTAATGGGTAACTCACCGTCCGATCAGGACCAGGCCCGTGCAGGACGGCGTGTTGTGTTCCACGCGCGCCTCAAAGAGATGTCAGCATGAGTGACGGGGCCCGATAGGGCCGAAGCCTGCCAGGGTAGCGGGATTGTCCGAAAGGGTTACCGCTGCCCTGGAACATAAAGGGCTAAGGAAGGAACACGGGTGGGTTTTAGTCAGTAAGAGTCTGACACTCCCTTCTGCTCCACCCAGAGCGGGAGGGGTCATTTGATGATTTCCCATCCTCAAAAAAAAAAAAAAAAGGTACCTGATTCTTGAAGATTCTTCACTAACGAATCCTGGTAATTCGTCACCATCAAACCAATAAAAATGATACTGGTTATCTTCAAACGTCCACCCCTTGTTTTCAGGAGTAAAAGTAGTTGGTCGTTTTTCATTTGCATTATTCCATATGCTGCTAATATAATTAGCTCGGAGAAATTGTTGAAATAACTCAGTTTTGCATGGTGGTAAATTGCTTGCATCGAAATTTTTTAAATTTGTTGGTTTGAATTTTTCGTTAATTTTTTCATCATTATATTAAATGGCCTTTGTTAACCTTTTTTAAAAAAGGCGGGATTCAAATCGCATCCAGTCAATGCATGAAATCCTGGCAAACTTCTACATAAAGACGGTACGACCTTTGGTAATTTCCAGTACCTGCGTATAACCACACATTCGAATCATAGTTTTTCAAATTATGCATATGTCCCAACATAATTATCGCAATATCAATATCGGAACATCTTATAACAAAATTTGCTTGAGCGTAATTTTAGTGTCAGCTTCTTCATGTTCTGCTATAGTGCTCTCGCGCTCATACTCATGGTTGAGTAATTTTTGTGTTTAGGGGATGTTTGGTCATTACAATTTGTCTGGTTCATTAAATATAACTTTGTAATAGTTATCTTAATAACATATATAAAAATCAGACATTTAAAAATAAGTTAAGTTCATGTATTTTTTGTAGAGCTTTAAAGCGTCTGACAAAAGTTCTGGCCCATGGAAAGCGTCTGACTTTTTTTATATTACTTCAGAGTAATATTCTACTTAATATATCAATCAAAAATCAGTCATTTAAAAATAAGTTAAGTAACTCTAATTTTTAGTTACCTTTCTCACCTGGTACCTGCGCAGGTGTCACTGAGCCAACTCCACAAACATACAGGTATTAAAAAGTACACGAGAGACTACTCAGAACCGAAAGTTCTATGCTTTAGAAAATAAGTTGTGTCTTACTGCTCTGGGATCTTGGACTAAAAGTTTCGCTTGATTAATATTGTGGGTCAAGATACAATTGCCAAACGAGTTTTAGAACAAATATCAATTGGATAATTAATTTAAGTTTATTGTTGGGAGTTTATATGGGGCTTGTGGCTAAGAAATAACAGCCGCACGGTTCGATTGATCAGGTTAAGCTACGCTTTTAGCCGGTAAAAGTCATATACTCCTCTGTCACCCCCACGATGGAAAGTCCATGAGGATTTCCACCGAGCAATAAAAAAAAACGTTAAGCTACGCTTGCCGCGGTTGGCCCGTGGATGGGTGAGCATCTTTACATACCAAGACCCCTCCGTGCCTCACAAAGCACGTTAAGCCGTTGATCCCGGAATTACAAGAATTGGCCTTCAGAGGGATGACCTATGGGCACGCCAAAATTGCGGCGATAAGTCCCCTCTTTGAGGAGTGGCTAGAGAGGCGCCACGGCGCCCTCACCTTCCGCTTGACGCAGGTCCTCACCGGACACGATTGTCTCGGGAGGTTCCTGTTCAGGATAAGGCGGGAGGAAACGCCAGGGTATCACCACTGTGTGGATCGCCCGGAGGACACGGTGGAGCATATGGTGGAGATCTGCCCGTCTTGGGCGGAGCACCGCTGTGTCCTCGTGGCGGCGATCGGCGGCGGCAATCTCTCGCGTCTCGCGACATCTCTTTGAGGCGCGCGTGGAATACAACGCGCCGTCGACCCGGGCCTGGTCCTTACCGGCGAGCTGCCCATTGCTCGCCGCCCGCAAGCCCGCGCCTACGGTGGCCGGGAGTCGGCTGTTGTCTTCCGTCCAGGGCATCTCCTACGGCGGCTAGGGGCGTGAGGGCGCAGCGATTGCCTCTCCCTCACGCGCTCCGCCTCCTCCTTTGCGAGCATTACTGCTTCGCAGAAGGAGGTGACGGCCTCCCATTCGCTCTCGCTCCGTACCATGGCCTGGACCAGGGCCGGAGCCATACTTATTCCTCAGATAACAGTTATCAGATTATGGAAAAATCAGCCCTAAATGTACTATCTAAGTTACAAAATGATTGTACGTCAGTGTCTGTTAGAATTTGTGACTCAAAGCATCCTTTGCTTTGAGTCACAAATTCTCACCTAACCACCTTAAACGCTATTCCAGTAAAAGGCAGGCGTTAGAAAATAGTGCAGATGGTGAATTTCATTGGGTTTTTTGATGCGTGAACATTGAAACAGTTGGCAGACATTTCTTGCAGCAATACTTTTTCTTTCATACTTTGGATGCCCTAAATTTTGTTCTACGAATAAAAAGGCTTTAAAAGCATCTGTGAATTTGATGTACTTGTTGTACTCTCGCTTGGGTCTGTTTGCGTCATTAGGTCATTACAAATGTAGGTTATACCTCTGCGTAATCCTTTGGGGATCACAATACAGACCGACTTGATACCTACCTTCATATTAATATTACTGGAGATCCGTTGTTGCTTCGCAAGGGTTTGATCTACTTATCAAAACATCTAGATTTGTCTATATCTAAGTTAAACATAAATCCTACTTAAGTTATGTAACTTATATGTATAATATATATATATGTATATAATAATATAAATGCGAAAGTTTGTGAGGATGGATGGATGTTTGTTACTCTTTCACGCAAAAACTACTTAACGGATGTTTATAAAACTTTACAGTAATATAGCTCAGAATAATACATAGGATACTTTTTATCCCGATATTCCTGCGGGGTCGACATGTATGCGGGTGTAACCGCTGGGCGCTGCTAGTTTATGATACACAATTACACACACAAGGCGTGTTCCCAAAAATGATAATCTCCGTACAAACTTTCATCCCCTATTTAAGTTCAATGAATGAATTTTCAGGATTTGTTTTTTTAAATCCTTTCTTTCACAGGAGTTCCTTTGATAACGTCAAAGGAACTCTTGTGAAAATTTCATGCTTTCATGCACCCAGCAGTTTAAACTGTGTGTTGTCTGCCGGTGCAATTAAAGAATGTAAAGCATGCATTTTGAAACTTTCCGGAATAAATTGTTTAAATATTATTTAATGATAGTCGCCGATCCGCAATGAGCAAGCGTGGTAACCAATGCTCAAACCTTCTCGGTATACGACATAGATATAATATATCGTATTATATAATAAATCTATAGTATGAAACCAGTCCTTTGCAGTGGGACAATATGCTGGTACTATTATGATTTTATCAAGTAACATTTCCTCTTCTAATTAGCATCCCTCTTATACCCTTCTCTTTTGTTCCAGATGATGCATTCGAGTAACAAAGAACAGGAACACACTGGAAGTACAAAACTGTACAACGAATGGATGAGGGAAGGTTGAGTCATGCCAGGGCTGAACTGGAGGGTCGATATGCATGCCATGGGCTTCAGCTACCGACTCAAGATCGGTATCGTCGTCATTGTCATCATGGTTCTGGGGTTTTTTAACGAAAGTCAAGGTGAGTTTGTTGAAGTTATATTTTATGATATTTAGGTTAATATATTTTGGATATATTGATAAGCACAGCAATTTTTTATACAGTTTGAGCATCGATGTTCCTGCCATCCTGTACTAAAGGATGGTCTGTAGAAATATTTGTGAAAGTCTTCCGAATTCAAAGTGAAAACGATAATCGATATTTTAATTACTGTACTAACAAAGAAAGCAGGTTGCCTTAAGTTGAAAGTAACGGATAATAATTACTTTTAAGCAATAACTTTTAAGTGCTATTAACTAGTCTTTTAAATAAGGACTACGGTGTTGTTGACGAAGATAATTGGAACGAAGTTCCTTATCGCGCGTTGCGAAAGGGGGCTAGATGGAAAAAATTAAGACCAAAAGTTGTAACGACACTTTTTGCTCTCGTTTCTCTCTCTCTCTCTCTCATAGAAAGCAAGCCAGTTATTTTCGTTTCGTCTTTCTATTTAGCATTCAACAGTGTGGTGTCACGACGACTTCACTAATTAATCGAAAGGAACTTCGTTCCATCCGAGTGTCCCTGGACAACTCTCAAGTTCTTATTATAAGAAACCGGATTTTACAGATTACGCATCTGAGAACTAAAATGACGGGAACAATAATTATAACAATCTTTTATGACATAATGGTACTTTAACTACCTACGTGTTAATTTTTGTCAATGTATTTGTTAGCAGTTTTGGTAGTTATACTTAGACCGAATAAATCAACAAAAAAAAAAAAGTATTTGAACGGTAATCTGTGTGCGCGTCACATAGACCTTAATTATTATGCCATAATTCCAATTCCTACGTTGCATAGATTTCAATAAAAACCTCTTTGACAGACGGATAAGAACGTGATCTTGTAAAGGTTCCGTTTTTATTTTCTAGAAAGAAAATACATTTATTTATCACAGACTAAAAGACACACAATACACTAGATACATCAGATAGCAACAAATAAAAATAAAATAGAAAGTGTAAAGTCCGATGTAAGAAATTAGCAGGAAAGTGTGACTCACGGCTGCACCAAAAAGGCCCAGGTCAGCAAAAATGCCAGACAACTAGTGCCTGACACTGGTTATGAAGCTAGTCTTCGTTATCTAAGACATTGTTGTTTATAAAAAGTTTAATACAATCTTGACAATAGTAATATTATAATATATACATAGTTCATATCTTAATTTACAATAATAACCGTCTTAATCGTCATCCACATACATAATGCTACCAATATATCGAACCACATTCCAATAGCCACTTAACTAGTGTAAACACGTCAAATCCATTTGCTCTGCATCATTGGGAACGTCGTAATTAATGTTTCCTAATACCTCATTAATTAGATCATAAGTTAGATTTAGTGGCCAAACGTACTGGGCTATTAGGCTACCATAAACTGTTGAGTATGGACCAGTAAACTCTGGGAAATTATAGACTTTGATATTATGAATTTGTGTTTCGCGTTCTGCGAGCGCAATGAATGGTCTTTTGGGGAATATTAGAGTAAGTTTGTAAAGTGGGTTTTAAGCCAATTTATACGTGTTTAAGCTATGTTTAAGTTTTAGATAACGTGAATGTTAATGATCATATTTTAAAGTTCTACGACGTATTTACAAGATTTTATGTGGGATAGTTGCTGTAAAACAATAGATATTTTGTTTTCAACTAAATTAAACTATGGGTCTTGTTCTTAGTCACAACGTCTGTAACAATTACTATATAGTTTTCAATGTTTTTTTTGGTGCATTGACGTGTGCTAGCTGACATAATGGCAAACAATTTAATTTAATATTTTGTGTTTCGTAATGTCAATTACTTATATTCTATATACAACATGTCCCGGAATTAACGCACACCACCAGACACCCCAATTAGAGTATTATGTTATAATCATAATACATACACTGAATTTTTATTATTATGTAAAAAACATTGTTTTTTAAATAAATTACTTATACTGATTGTGGGAGAAAATTATGGTCACATTACAAATTTACGCATACACACAGTCGCAATCATATAAGGGTCTAGCTCAGTGTGTATTTCATCCATTTTGGTTTGTTTTGACTGCACAGCGGAAGTGTGATAGTAATTTACGTAGTTTTAATTATTTTTGGGATAAAATATTACCTATATTAAAAATTACAGAAATCGATTCAGTAAAAGATTCTGAACAAACTACTTTCATAATGTGCATTAATTCAGTTACACATTGTATATATATAGAATATCGGAGCACTTGATTTTATAGATTGTATAAAATCAAGTTCTTCTAACTGTATAGACATCTGGGCTGCTGCAGCTGTTGGGAAGTTTGTGTAATTTACGGATTTCAGATAAAGTATAAGAGCAGTGATCAGTTAGAGCGCGATTATGCTAGATATAGTAAAAGTCTTAGAAAGAGCATTATTTCTAAGAAACCATCAAAAAGAGATCCGCATGCCAAAAACGATTAACACAAGGATGAAACGGAAACAGCAATTTAGGTCATCCCGATCATCAATAAACATTCCCAGCGTAGTCCCTGAATACACAAATACGCTGTTTTACTATAGTCTAAGATATCGCCGAACTTAGCACAATAGTTGAGAATAATTAGAAGCTCTAGGTAAACTTGGCATTGTCCATACTAAGTTTGTGGAAGCCACCAACTAATTTGGCACCTCACGTCAGAACTTGCTATTTAATCATACAACAGTTGCTTATCTTAGTTTAATAGACAAGATCTTTGTAAGGTTTCTGAATATCAAGTATCTGAGCCGTAAATCTGCTGTCAAAACTCATGGTAGCAGTTGTATAGATTAGCTATTCAGCATATATAGCCCTTATGAGATGGGACATAAGGTCTAAAAATATTTGACACTCACTTGAACACTGGTACTATCTAACGTATTCGGTTACTACTGCATCTATTGTGAGTCTTATTATTATTATTTAGTGACTGGTCACTGTTGTAGATTGTTGACGTAAATAATAATAGACAATCAAATTACGAGTAAATGGATTACTTTTTAATTCAAATAACCCAATTAGACCTTCAGAAACCAGAAGTTCAAGAAAATTTTAAGCATATTAGAGTTGTTTTTGACAGATTGCGACAGAAAATAGAAGGCGAACGTTCTTAAAAGTATGGGAATAATTGTCCTTTGGGAGTTGGATAGTAAAATATCTATCTTAAAGAAGAAAGTTTTGTTTAGAAAAAAACCGTGTGGTCCGTAACCAACTCATTCTATCGATGTCCAATGCTGGAAATAGGCTTCTCCGAAGTTGCGTAACAAGATTCGACTAACCATCTAAAAATAAAAACGCTCTATAAAATAAAATTAGTATTTTTGGTGTTAGTACACGTGAATGGTTAATGGTACACGTTAATATAATATCGGTCTATAGGACCTTATCAAATACATAATTTTATATTGGCTGGAATGAAACGATTAATACCTCCGTTGGGCCTTATGCTTCAAAAATTTGTGAATTTTGTGATTGTGTAATAATTATGCTACTGTTGTGAGATGAGGTACAGGATGTTATCTCCTTTGCATTTCTCATTATAAACTAGCTGCGCCCCGCGGTTTCACCCGCATAAGTTTCAATCCAGTGGGAATATCGGGATAAAAAATATCCTATGTGTTATTCATGGTTATAAACTAATAGCTTCTGCCCGCGGCTTCGCCCGCGCGGATGTCGGATGTTATCCCACGGGAACGTGCTACCAGGATAAAAAGTATGTTCTTCCCCAGGATGCCATCTATCTCTTTCCCAAATCAGAAGTTCAGTGGTTTAGGTGTGAAAGCATAACATACAGTTTCAAGTTCAAATCCTCCCCTTAAAAATCGAATTACCCCTTTTTACCCCGTCAGGGGTAAATTTTTGACAACTTTACATACTTCTTACTAATTATTTCCAGTCAAAAGTATTAATACTAATTTTCGAGTTAATCAAGCCACGCATTGTAATCCTCCCCTGTAAAATAATCTACCCCTTTTCAACCCGTTAGGGGTAGATTTTCGAAAAGCCTGATACATGTTATTCTTATTTTTGATCTTAAGTATAACACTAAGTTTCGAGTTAATCGGACCGCGCATTCAAATTCTTTCACACAAACTTCAACACCCCTAGGTATATCCCCATTTGATGGGTTGTTTTGAAAAACTTATAATGGTAAACTTTATTACTTACTCAGCCAAGTATTCTTGAAAAGTTTCAAGTTTATTAACCTAATGAAGAAGATTATTCTTATAAACTGTACCCCCGCTTTTCACCCCCACAGGGGTGGAATTTAAAAAAATCGTTTGGGATTTGTTCATAACTTGACTCAAAAAGTATTTATCTAATCTTCGAGTTAATCAAGCCATGCAGTAAAATCCTCCCCTGTAAAATTGACTACCCCTTTTCAGCCCGTCATGGGTAATTTTCGAAAAACCCTGATTCATATTATTCTTTACTTTTAATCCTAGGTATAAATACTGAGTTTCGAGTTAATCGGACCGCGCGCTAAAATTCATCCATACAAACTTTGAAACCCCTCAATCCCCTTTTAGGGGGTAGTTTAGAAAAACATAAAATCGTAATTTTCATAATTTACTTAGATTAGTATTGGTGCCAAGTTTCAAGTTTATTAACTCAAGGAATAAGAATTTCCATACAAACAAAATCCCCCCATTTCACCCTCTTAGGGGTGGAATTTCGAAAAACCCTTTCTTAGTGGATACTACTACTTTTTACGAAGAACACACCCTCCAAAGGAGACGTTTCATTTTTGGCTAGCTTTTCGCAAGGGGTATCGTATTACCCAGTAACTGGGTTGTGGAGGTCAGATAGGCAGTCGCTCCATGTAAAATACTGGTATTCAGCTGCATCCAGTTAGACTGGAAGCCGACCCCAACATAGTTGGGAAAAGGCTAGGCAGATGATGAGATGATGATGATGACTTGTACAATATATCAAAAAACGGGGAAAAATCCCTGAATTTAAGAAAAATATTAATCTGTGAATTAAAGTTTTTCTATTATTGCCATTTGTTATTGTCATGGCAGCAAACATGCGTTCTGAAACCAGAATGGATCTGAAATGAGTGTGAAACCGTAAATACAGAAACATTAAATATAATTATAAAAAGGTATCACTTATTATTAATTCATCTATTACACCTATTTCTAATGTGTTAATAATGGACACATGAAAAAAAAAATCAACATAATATTTTGATAATAATATTCTAGTTCGATTAATAATCTACTTGGCCAATGTACTTCCGAGCGTTTTATTTTGACATACACTGTCTGTCAATGTCATGGGACTGACTGTCAGTCAGTCTCGTCTCGTGCGTTGCGTTTGCGTGTTCGTTTCGTGGCTTTCAGTTTCTCTACGACTTTCCATATTATTACGTAGTTGTAGTTAGTAGAGCTTAACTATAAAGCAAAAAAATAAAATATCCCGTGTTAGGTTACAATGACATTAACGTTATTGTCATCTGTCATTGACTCAATTATATGTCTCCATTTTACTCACAACAAATGTCAAACAATTTTAATTTTGTACTAAATTATTACAAATTAATTCTATAAATCGTTGCCTATTATATGTTTATAGATATATTTCACAGATTTTCTGAAATGTACACGTCCTAGCCAAAGCTCCATACAAAAATGAAACGTCTCCTTTCATGTCTCTAGGACCTGCGGTTTAGGCTGTGCGTTGATGTATCAGTCAGTCATTCAGGACTTTGAATTTTATATATATATAGATCTGTGTTCCAAATTTCACCCAAATCCGTTCAGTATTTTTTGCGTGAAAGAGTAACAAACACCTATCCATCCATCCTTACAAACTTTCGCATTTATAATATGAGGAAGGAAGGATTTGTTACACACAGGTTAATTAATACACACTAATATAATACACAGTAATGATGACTTAAATAATACCAATGATACCGCAATCTACATGACCACCTACTGGACTCAAACAATATAAAATACCGAAGAAGAATACCATAGACACGAAAAGAAGAAAAATAATGATGAACTATGGTGAAAGAAAAAAACAATTTGTGCTACATCCATATCACAAATAACAACAAACCAACCGTATTATATTATTAGTCCCAAACCGTATGATATACATCAAATATGAATTAGGGAGGTGGGACGGCTTCAAAAGGCTTACCTAATACCTACATCACAAGGACAGACAGACCAACATGCCTTCGCATTAATCTCTCTTACGATCAGTAATCCTGCCAAATGTGATGATTATGACACATCAATGGCTGAATATTGCGAAGGTTCTGAAATGATAGAAGGCTCTGACGTCATCGATACCATCTAACTACACTGGATTACGGGTCCAATGTAGTTTAATGGTATTGAGGAAATAATGTTTGAGTTATTGGTTACTTTGCTAAAGATCGATAATATATATTTTTTTCCTTTTATAAAGTATCACAGGTGAAACTTTATTTACATTACAATCTAGCTTATTAGCTAATAAGTAATTGACATCATTTATTTTCATAAGAATCAAATTAAGTCTAAAATAATAATACATATGTACAAGTGAAAAAAAAAAAAGAATCATAGGGCTTCAAAAAATTCGTCCGCATCGCTGTCAACAGGAACAGTGCCCAAAAGGCTGGCAGCATTGCCACGTTGTGTGGCGATGCTAATTCTTTGGCCAAGAAACAGGCCAGCCCTCTGGCCAATAAGTAATTTAAATATAACTTAAACTGCTAAGTAACTATATAATTAAGAAATCGTCCAATAACGTCTTTCTTATTCACTATAAGTTATGGGGAAGACACAAGACCTGTTTTGTGCAGCCATGTGCCACACGCGGCCCTTTTTTTACCCATCTGCAGTGAATGGTATATGTCTGTCTCTATGCGTGACTTTTTCTTTCCATTATTAAAGGAAAAGAAAGATTATTTTTTTTTATTCTGATCAATCAAAACGCACATTACAAAAAAAAGATAAACCCTCGTACTAAAACATAGTTATAAAAATTTGTCAATTTTTCCATCGCTTGGTGTCAGGGCCAGGGACCAAAAACAACAATACACACATATAACATTTATTGAGATGTTGTATATAAAGTGACATACATATATTAGTTTTTGCGAGATTTGTGTTTATAAACGTATCAGCGGCACAGAATTCCTAATATAAAAACAAATTTTCAAAATAATACGCAAAATACCAGCAAAACAAAATAAAAAAAAACAACAGCAAATATCAAATCGTGTCTATCAACAAATAACGCATAGAGAGCTACAATGTTTGTGCACAACTACACATATGTTTGTCTAACTAATGTGATTATTTTGTTCAAATATATTCTCTCGCATACTACAATATATGGAGAGCCTTGTTCGGAATGTACTTTACTGCCAACGTTTGGATATTGTTTGTCACATTTTGTTTGTTGGTTTCAACTTGGATTTCTATTGTTTGAGTGGTGTGCCACTAACAAGTTTAGCGGAATTGATTTTCAATTATAAGTTATTTAATTAAGTTTTTATTGGCTTACCGTTTTGATTTCGTGATGAAATTTGTTGTGTGGCTTGTTTTGGTGGAATTTAATTGACAGTTTTAATAATTATACTTTCGAAACGTTTATATTATTAATATTTTTGAAAATATTTCTTTTGCTCTCTTCCTGATCTGTGAACAAAACTGAACCGCCACGCTCTGCTCAGTGACGCTGAATCGAGTATCCTCAGCTCCAGTCAGTCGGTGACACTGAATCGCGTACACTCTGCATATACATATGAATCCGTAGCAATATTCAAAATGGCTCCTAAAGCTTGGTCTTCCATACCTAATAAGTTCATAAGGTATTTATTAATTAATTTTTTTTTGTATTTTTTCGTATATCGGGCTGGTGTCAACTCTATTTACCAAGCGCGTATCGTTTATACTCGTACGATATTTACAAAACGTAACCTATAACGAAACTGTTAATAGCTTTGATAGTACTCTTAAATCTAATCATTCAAGCAAAAATAACCTTTACAATATACCAAAAAGGAACATAAATGAACACAAAATCACAACCATAAACGAAACAGAAACGGATAATTAGAACAATAAAATAATCAGGAGCCAGACGCGTTTACTATATCAATTTTTCTTCTAATAATTGGGATCTTTCTAAAAGACCCTTAATTAGGGACCTTTCGGGATTAAACGATCTTTCTTAATAGGATATAATGTTAGTTCGTTGTACTAAAAGGAACATCGCCTCAATTAGTACGAGTACGTTATGTTCAGTTACTTCATTAGAACTTTGCTGAATTGAAGTTATTATTTCAGAAATTGAAGGTGGTACTTCCCTATCTTATTTAATTCTTTATGACATGTATTAAATCGAACCTCAAAAAATTCACAAATTACCTAAAAATACTAAATACCGAAGTAACTGTGACCTGCCTTTGCCCAGGAGTGGGACAGCGTAGGCTAGTAAAAAAAAAAACTGTGACCAACTTCAATGAAGCGCTGCGCAGCCGTTACCGCGGCACCTGCGAAAAAGATAATGCGACCAACTGTGATAAAAGACTAAGGGCTGGTATTTTCAAACGCCAGATAATTTTATCTGAGGAATCATTTTAAAGTTTTGACAGTTCTTCCATGCAAAATCTGTCAGACAATTTTATTCCACGTATAAAAATTACTGCGATTGGAAAATCAGTCCGAAGTTATTTTTTTTTACTGCATTGATTATTGTATACGAAATGTGACTAATTACGTATTTGTTTATGTGCCGTCTAAATTTATTGACATATTATTATTATTAACTAGGTATTGCATGAAATTGTGACACCTATTACTTACCTAATAAATTTATTTTTATTTTGTTAATTGACATTCGATTACCTAAGATATTTTGTATGTCTTATGACGGGACATAGCATGGACCAACGTCTTTTGTATAACATCTGTATAAATATATATATACCCTATGTTCACAAAATGAATAAATGAACAATTCAAAAAATGAATAAATGAACAATTCACAAAATGAATTTGAATTTGGAAAAGAGATCATTTACAAAAGTGTGTATTTTTTTTTTGTTTGCTTAATGGTCCTGCTCTAGCCATCGATCCCGCCTGAGGAAAAGCGATGAATGAGGTCTATGATGAAACGAGTGTGCCCAAAAGATACCAGCCGGTTCACTAGATCATCTTCATCCCTAAGGATGCTAAACGCCCTCTTGACTGCCGACCCTGAATGTGATGTGTTTGCTGATGAATGGAAGAAAATAATGCGTGCCTGTCTGGTGTTTTGTGAGAGACAGTATGCTAGGGTGTCCACTGTTACATGGTAGTTTATGTTATTTTATGTTGTTTCTAATTTATTTAACCATTTTCGCAAATAATTATTAATAATTTTATCCACGAATTGTACATCTTTGAATTTGAATTTAATTTTTGTATTGTATGTTATTTGAATGCTTATTTTATTTTAATCTTTATAATTCTATGTTAATTAATGTAATTGGACCTGTGCCGTTTTAATTAACTATAAATAAATAAATAAATAAATAAATAAATCTTTAGAAGATTCATAAGTTTTTAGAGAATCAGTTAACTATTTCCCATTTTTTATTTCGTGCAACGGTTGTGGCATTGATATTATGAATGCTATTTTAATATTATATTTATTACGTCTTTGGAGGCAGGAGGAACAGGGTGTAAAGTTCACTCAACCTCCATAGAAAAGGGAGGATCCTCCGACCAGACGGGTGTTGTGTCTGGCGGGCAATTGCCCAACGATTGATGTTGGGAAATTGTAACTATGCTAAGTGCGCGGTAAACTCTGCTTGCGAGATGCAGGATTTGCGTGACGTCAGTATGACGCTTTGTTCGGATGTGGCGTTGTAGATACCGCTACACGTCCTTTTAATTGGAGGAACAGTATCCTTTATGGATTTCAAGAATCTTTTAAGTATGATTAAATCTTATTTAGCATACTTCTCGTCCTATTAAAACTAGAGCCGACTATGACTTAATAGCATAAGCGTAATCAGCGTATAATGTTCCCACTGCTGGGACACAGGCCTCCTGTCGGTGAGTGGGATGTAAGTTGATGAGATTCTTTTTCTCGGCTAAACTGGTAAATTAAAACACGCTTTGAGTAAAGCCTTATTTTGAGGTGCACTAGATCGAACTTGTTTAACACGTTGACTGCTAGATAACAGACACAATAGAAAATCTATTGTTGGCGGTCATCGGTGACCGCGGTGGCAGTCAATGACTTAAAGTTCGGTCTAGTTCACCTCAAAATAAGGTTTGACCGTAACAATTTCATATAAAATACATGTAAATTTTATTTCGACTGCCCACATCGAAACTGAAGTAGAAACTGTCACATATTTGGCAATTTCACCTTCATTTGTAAACAATACGACCTTTATTACGGACCATAAGCCTTCATACCGTTTCTATACAATATTTCGCTACATACGGAGTGATTAACCGAATATAACAAAACAAAAGAGGGGTAGAATTTCTGAAATCGCAAGGAACAAAAGACATTTTAGTGAGCGCAGATGTTATTAATGTGTTTCATTAGTGAGGGGGCACGGATAGTGGCTAAATGGAAGCGGTAGAGTGAAACTGGTTAGAATTTGAGCGTAGTTTTTGGAAGGGATTTTCGGTTTTGGTTTTTGTTTTCATAATTAGGTCATCATCTGCCTAGCCTTTTCCCAACTGTGTTGGGGTCGGCTTCCAGTCTAACCGGATGCAGCTGAATACCAGTATTTTATATGGAGCGACTGCCTATCTTACCTCCAAACCCTGGTTACTGGGTAAAACGATACCCCTTGGTAAGACTGGCTGTCAGTCTTTCGGGCTTTCAGTCAGTCTGACAACCCGTAACGACTGTCAAAGATCCACGAATGACAGCCAGGACCAACCGCGGCACGGCCGACCGCGGCAAGCGTAGCTTAACCTGATCGATCGACCCGTGCGGCTGTTATTACTTAGCCTCAAGCCCCTGTTTTCATAGTTAGGTGTGTGTATTATTTAATAATTATTACAATTTGAAGAAAGTGATATTTTTAGATTAAGAATTGCTAGTTCCATTTAATATAAAATTGGCATAATTTTAAAGCTAACAGTCTTAAAATAGTAATAATGAACCCCTTTATTTATAAACATTGCTTAAAGTTAAGAAATGGGTCGAAAAACGCCCAACCATACAATTTTTTAGGGCATCAAAAAAATCGTCCGCGTCGCTGTCAACAGGAAAATTACACAAAAGGCTGGCAGCATTACCACGTTGTATGGCAATGCTGATTCCTTGGTCTATAAATATAATATTGAGAGAGCCGTTCCATTTATTTTAGAATCATGATATTATGTGAGGTTCTTAAACTGATTATGCTTATTTAAAAGTGGCTTTAGTCAAACTAAGAGACGATGATTTTGAACAGAGTCCCTAACAATAATAGGAAAAAAATAATTCATTCAGATTTAATAATTTGATAAAATACAATTGGTTTTTCAATGTATCTATACTGCATTCACGATTTATTTGCCAAAAATGTAAACAAATATGAGTTTATGGAAAAATAATTTAATCCCTACGTAATAAATTTCAGTTTACGCTACAACTTTAAACATTTTTATAACTTTTTCAATAGTGCTAGTCACTCTGGAATCAACTTAATTGGGATTAAAATAAAATTCATATTTGTTTAACTTGAAATAACATCAATTTGAAACATTAGTTTGAATAGATTTTAGTAAATTCCACCTTGAATCATGCCATCACTTACGAATTGAAAATAAATAACATAAACATCAAAAATATTAAGAAATGTCCAAATTATTCAAGGAAAATAAAGAATAATGAAGGTAAATTGCAAAAAAATATTTGACAAAACTCATTTCGAGTTGACTCAGTAAAAAATGTTTAAGACTCACTCACAAAGGAATCATGAAATAAATGATTAAAAACTTTCAAAATGAGCGCGAACGTTCAATTAAAAGGAAACAAATTTCATTGAATTTTTAAACAGAAATCCATTACAAAGAATAAATAAAAAATTCATGGCAATCTGTTCAGTAATTTAGTATTAAAATAGGATTTGATCTGTTTTAGTTATTAAGTAGGTACTAACATAGGACAAGCTTTTTTGTTATTATCATTGTGGACTTCATTGTAGTCTGATCTTCTGCTTAGCGTGTCGATAGCAATCTTAATGGACTCGGCTCAGAATTCGGCTACTTGTTTGGCGCCATCACCAGCATCCATCAGTTCCTGCCAAATATTGGAGTACTTGGTACGCTCTTGCCTACCCCTTTAGAGCATACAAGTATGATATTATTATAAAGATAATAACTAGCAGCAATTTATTACAAGCTTAAGTTATTTTTGGAACAAATTTCCATATCGCCCTTTACACTATGCACACCTGAAGTTGCATGCGCAGTGGAGAAACTCAAAAAGGGATCTGATACCAGACGCCCACTATGTGGCGCACAGCCCCCAACGCCACGGCTAAAAAGCAGACACAGCTTTTAAAATCAACAGCGTCTTTATCAGGAACCTCAGCCGATGCCCGACGCAAACTGTGGCAGGATACCCTTCCCCCTTCTAGTTACTACCTACCACCGAATGAGCATCTCCCTGCAGGGTGTAACCTTCCCGAATCGTCTCCGGACACAAGTGGGAAGATGTAAGTCCAACCTGGTAAAGTGGGGCTACGTTGACGGAACGGCAGTATGGTGTGATTGTGGAGCTATGTCAGAAACCATGCTTGACCTCCTATCCTGGCATCTTTGTCCCAAAACGTGCAGTCAAAGTGACCTCTGCCACCGACAACGCCGTGGATGTGGCAAAGTTTTGGGAAAACAAGATTTAAAATACAGTTGTGCCAGTCACACGAAGAAGAAGAAGACTGCACACTTAGCAAATGAGGGATAGATAAAAAAGTGCATCATTTTGATCGTCACGACATTTTTACTACGTGACAAATTGTGCTTAAGCAAAAGGAACTTTGTTTCTAAACCGAGTGTTTAAATCCTTCGGGATTTTTGGAAGTCTTGCCATATCCATAGACACTTTAATCTTTGTATAAACAATATTTATGAAAATGAAAAGACGAGTTATAAGTCGAAGAAACTCAACTAATTACGGGATTTTCGAATGCGTTGATTCGTTCAAGAATTATATTTATGTTGACATGCAATATTTCGATAAATATCTCGGATTTAAAACCCTTTTGCGACAAATTATATTCGAAATAGCAGAATTATTATAATGACGGACTAATTATAATTGAGAGAGACTTTAAACTAGCTTTTGCGTTCGGCTACACCCGCGTGAAAGTAGAATGTTTACCCACGGGAATGTAAGTACTATCGGGACCAAAAGTATTCTATGTTCTAACCCAGGTCATGGTTTATCTGTATGCCACATCCAAGTCGTCAATCAAATTTGGCACTTAAGTAGTATATATAATTATAACTAAGGTCCAGATAATTTTATCCGAGGAATCATTTTTGACATATCTTCCATACAAAAACTGTCCCTTTATTCCACAAATAAAAATTATTTGTCGACTGAAAAATCAGCCGTAAGACGAACACATAGGATAATTTTTCTTGGCAGTACATTCCCTTTCGACTGCACCCGCGGACTGCAGCTAGTAACTCAATAAATGACAAAATTCAGACTGTATGAGACCTCATCATCATTGAAAAGGTAGAGATTGGAGAATCAATTACCAGCCAGCAGCAAATTACTAAATATACGAAATGAACCTTTTCGCACAAATCAAATAAAACATTTATCGTACAAACAACAAAACATAACACTCATGCCTAACCCTTGGGGGATTACCCCGAAGGGTTAGGGAAAGGTGTACATCTCTGCCACATTGTCCAGTTATTTTTAAATCCAGTATCATAGGGGGCGAGTCATTAACCGGGCGCAAATCTAGCTTTAAGGCTGCTACTGAGAAATATCTGATGGACCTCATGCTCAACATAACGCTTGCGACCACTGGACCAACCCGGCATATACAATACACAATTAGACAATTATAATAAACACAACATAAACGTTGTCGACATGTGGGATGTGGATTCTGCGATCATTGTGCCGATAGTCGTGACAGCCAATGGGTTAATAGCCAGGAGCCTCGACCAACACCTGAGAAGGCTTTCGTTAAGCAGCTGGATCAAGGTGTTGATTCAGAAAGTGGTACTTCTGGACACGGCTCGCATTGTAATGAGGTTACTTTCTCTGGAGTCCTGACCGGCGTAGCTTGGACCCTGTTCCCGATACCGGTGAGCTACTATTTTTTATATTTTTTTATATTCTAATATTTAAAAATAATAATTTATATGACGTATTTAATTAAATAAAAGAAATATACAACACAACACAATTTTAATTACTTAATATATAACTACATTCCAATCTATCCGAATGCAGCTGAATACTAGTATTTTCCATGGAGGTAACACGATACCCCTTGGTAAGATTGGTTGTAAGACTTTCAGGCTTCTGACGACCCGTAACGACTGTCAAAGATCTACAAATGACAGCTGAGACCAACGGCTTAGCGTGCTTTCCAAGGCACGAAGGGTCTCGATATGTAGAGGATGGTCAGTGGTCAGCCATCCACGAAACTACCACGGCAAACGTTGGTTAACCTTTGACGGACCCGTGCAGCTGTTATTATTTAGCCACGAGACCCTCGTCAAAATTAATGGAAGTAATAATCGATAAAACAAAAAAATATCACATCCCTACACGTACACAAATAAACTACATACACTAGAGTATTGACATAAGCTGCTTACAACCCCATAGAAGCAAAAAGGGTTATTGTGTCGATCACGGACGTGTTCTTATACCCAACCGCACGCTATCAACACTTGAACTGCGAAAACCGTCCTTATTGCTACAGAATTAAGGCGCTGTCAATGTTATATTGTAACTATAGACGTATGTTTGTCATCTTGAAGCTCACATGTCTGGGATGCACGTGCCTTTTTATTGGAAGTGACGGTGCATACACGTAGGTCGAGAAGTGTCGAAGCTAAAGGGTTAGTGATACTGAGACTGAATGGGTATTGTCTTGTTTTTTGACTGCCACGTTGGTCTCGTGGTTACAAGCGCGACTGCTGAACGTGGGGTCCTGGGTTCGATTCGGTCGGACAAAATGTTATTGGGTTTTCGATTAGGAAGTTCTTAGTGACAGTCCGGAGTTTGGAAGTTGGTGGTTTCATACCCTCGTGCCACGGAAAGCACGTAAAGCCGTTGGTCCTGCGCCTGATCTCTTCCCGGTCGTGTCGGATTGCCGTCCCATCGGACTATGAGAGTAAAGGAACAGAGAGTGCACCTGTGTTTGCGCACACACTTGTGCACTATAATATCTCCTGCGTATCTGGCTAGTCTCCGTTGAGATTACGGTCACGGTGGCCTGATCGAAATCGGTCGGGAGGCTAATATTGGGGGTTAAAGTATGAAATTGCCGTTGTATTGTAATAGGTACATCGATTTGACATAGAACCTTCATGGATTGAGATGTTTGAGTGAAACTTTTTTCACATGGTATCTATGAAGTTCTTCTTTTAAAAAATGTGCAACATTCGATTATTGACTTTCAGTTGTTTTTTTTTTATTATTATTGTCTTAGGTTTTGAGGCATGTGTGGAACGATTATAAACTAGCAATGTCTTGACGTTGATGATTTCCAAAATGCTAAGCTGCCAGTGATTTAAAAATGATTATGACTACGTCCTCATTGCAGAGTTCTTATAACAACTAATTGTGAATTAACTAAATCTAGATTCTTATTGCTGTAACTGATAGTATAAGAATCTTCCCAGTTCTATGAAATAGGTACTTAAAAACACTTTCACTCGTCAATAATATTTAAAAAAATCTATGTCACTAACTAACTTCCTGTCACTTTTATTTACATAGCAAGCAGTAGCACTATATGAATTCGTATGAGATAGGCACAATAATAAAGTATTAAAAAAAACTTATTTTACAGAAAAAAAAACAGCAGGCTTACAAAACACACAGTACAGTCGCCAGCACATCAAGCTACTACAATGTGTCAAATTTCTTTAATAGATTTTCGACTTTATCGCTAAAGCATTAAGGTTCAAAGTTGATTGGGAAAATTTGATAGTTTCGGGTAGCTTGACCTGCAGCTGGCGTCAGTACCTAAAGTGAAAAATATTTTGAATTTCGGAAGCCTGTGGAAAAGAATTTTAATATAATACCAAAGACATCGACGTTATGTTACTATATTCCGAGCCCCATGATACAGACTAACTGTCTAGTATGGGGCTCACTAGCAAATACCATAATTGTAACCTAGCTGTAGGTAATATTTTAAGCCACTCATGTCGTCTCAACTTGCTGTTAACCAGTGAACCAGCTTCCTGGACAGTAAATATTTTGTATTTCTATGTAAAGTCCTATAGTGTGTGTCCTACAGTACAATACGTGTTTTGCGAATTTGATCTTTATTACCTATTAGAATTATCGCCCTGACAGGTGTTAGGAACGCATTCTCTCGACGACCAGACTGTAGTCATTGACGTCATTGTTCTATATGTTATCTGTGACCAGTGAGTATAACAAAGTGAGGTCTGAAATCTTCACCTCCAACAATTACTTTTCATAGAAACATAAAAGTCTTTTAAAAGTCCTGATGGTCTCCAATCTAGCCACCTTTCTATTGAGGGTATTACTACAAATGAGCTAACACTTTAGAGCCTAGTCTTATGGATTAGATTGTGAGACATGTAAGCAGTAAATGCCAGGGCACTTTGTGTCTTTACAAAAAGGAGGAGAAAATAAACTGTCTTTTGAGACTAGTTTAAAAATTAGTTGTAGTTGTAGATTTTTTCTTTAAAGACGCGCATCTTGGCTTTGGTAAAGTCTCTTGTAGTGTCTTGTGGCATCTCGGTGAGAGTGTAATCCACCCCGCACGCCCAGTGCGGGTTGGTAGATGTGACATGTCCTCAATTTTTTTGGTTCTATGACATACAGGTTTCCTCACGATATTTTACTTTGCCGTGATGAAATAATTTACTTACCTAAAGTAAGGAGCCGGCCTGGGTTCGAACTCATAAGTTTGTAAGTCGTGAGTTTGAACCTAGGCCGGCTTCCTAAATGAAGGATTAGGTGAACTGAGAGTTTAGCCGGGAGGTTGCTAATTCCCCACGCTTCTGCTACGCCCTTACTTCTCTTTTACAAAATATCAAGCAACGTGTATCCCTAAGTAAATGTCGAGAGATTCCAACCCAAGTATCTAATCAAGAAAACAGAGCTGCAGTAAAAAACAAAAGAAACTCAACTAAAGTTCATTTTATAATCCCAGAGACTAATCTGACATTTAAGTTTTTTATGTTTGCGTTTTTAGTATAGAAATTTGACATTACACCTGTCAAATTAGTATCTGGGTTTAAAAAACGAACTTTACAGTGTCTGAGTAAGTTACTATATGTATGTGTATTATGTCCGACGAAACGCTTTGTATAATAATGATCGAATTTCGCTTATAGGTAAATTCGTTTAATCACTAAATATAAAATCAAGGCACTGATTCACTATGACCACTTAATGATTCCTTTTAATGGATATAATAAAGAAATCTACATATTTGCCAAGCAGGGGCGGCCCCTTGTCATACAAATAGGTTGTATCACTAAAAAAAGAAAAAATAGAAAGAAAGCGACAACTTTATCTAAACAAAACATTTACTTGTTTATCAAACTAACTGGGTTATACGACCCACTTGAACGAAAAAACATGGATACTAGAGAAACAGTATTTACGTCACAAGAGATATTTCCTTTGACAGCACTAAAAGAATATGGCAAAGTTGAGTTACCTATACCACAATCAGGGTCGGCACACGGATTTTTTCGAGACATTCTGCATATTTTGCTTTTTCTTAACCTGAATTTAAATCTGCAATCGCCAATCCACGTTGTGCAAGCGTGGTAAATCAGCCTATAATGTTCCCAATGCTGAGACACAGTGGGCTATAATCTACCACACGGGCCCAGTGCAGGTTGGTAGATAAAACATTTTTTCGAATTTTTGGTTCTGGAACATGCCGGATTCCTGACGATGATTTCCTTTACCGTTTTGAGAGTAGTGGCGATGAAATTATCTACACAAAGTAAATGGCCCGCTTGATGAACCCACGACCTAACTCGTAAGTCACTGAGCCATCCTGCTCTCATGCCTTCGTGGACTATTTGGCTTGATATTTTTTTAGATGTACATATGTGATTGACATAATTATGCTACCGAAAACCTTATGTCAATCCCGTTGAAAGTTGATGTAGAAATATGAAACGCTTTGAAAGCGACTGTCACTTGTCTAAATCCTCAGGCTGCGGACTTTGACGTCCAAAAGTGCCTTTTAATAGCCTGCTTGAAATAAATGATTTCACTTTGACCTTAATAAGCATTTCCTGGTTTTTAAGCGACTTCAGAAAAGGTTCTTAATTTGGTTGTATTTTTTTTATGTTTGTTACCTCAGAACTCCGTCATTTATAAACCGATATAAAAATCATCTTGTGTTTTGTTTGAAAGGGTATGCTTATAGGGGTATTCTCATATAAATTTGATATAGTTTTGATGAGTGGCTTTTGAATTAACTTCAATAATATGTATTTTTGTCACGTAGTATTATGTTGATGATGTTATAATAACTTCCCGTGACTGTAATTTACTTACTACTACTACCACAAATAACAAGTGGGAAATAAAAACTTTATAAAAATAACAATTGACTTCAAAAAAACACTACAAAGTGAAACCTAACTTTGTTTTCCGAAGTCGGTAGAACTACAAAAACTAATATACAAAATCAAAGACACTGATTGCTGAAATTAAAGTTATTTTTCACTTTGTAGTGTTTCACAACCCTGACTTACCTATAGATGCGGATGAATAAATGACGATATTTTTTCATCTCGGTGAGGGATCAGAGAACTATAAATTATTAAAGACGGTTCCGAGGCAAAGAATAAAAATACTGAACACCTGGAGGCAGATTATGGGTCGACACTAAAATATAAACTGTCTAATACAATCTACAAAGAATATAACAACTTTCTGTAAGTAGGTTTGTACAAACACTTTTACACGTCAATTATTGAAATATATTTTTATGTGTTATCTGCAATAAATACCATATAAAAATATATATCAATAATTGACGTGTAAAAGTGTTTGCAATAATAGTTACAAATGCTGTATGTGCAGAATGCACGACACGTGAGTCGGTAAAGTAATGTACGGTTCCATACAGTATGGTTGATACTAATCGTGCTTGATGCGCAAATTAAAATGCTATAGTATCTTTACTATAGCATTTTAGTATTTAAACGGTTCGGTTTTAACGAAAACGCGAACGTGTGACGTTAACGTAACTTAAGTACTTTACATTTACGTCGCGCGTCCCTGACGACTTGTACTTAACTGTTACCTTGTCTTAAAACATGAGACATTCCACACTGTTCTCGTAAACCGCGCTGAATTAAAGCTAATTTTCTTCCTTCTGAGTAGTTGGCTCATTAGTAAGGTTCGTGACTTCTTAGTTCTACATCAATCTCATCCACAACTTAATGGAATGTCTTAGTCACCGCTAGTCTATCGACCCTTTTCACTAACAAAATGTTGAGATTCTAAAGTGATATTAATAGGCTAATACTTGTTTTTTATACAAGCTATGTGTATTTGTGTTCACGATTTTGTTTACATACGTAGACAAAGTTTAGCAAAAAACAAGTCACTAAATACAAATAATAATGAGACAAGCACACTTTTTAGATAGTAAGAGTAAACGAGACAGATATACATTTTCTCTGTCTACTCGCGTATGCAAACTTTTTTTTAGGCCCCAGTTGTTAGCCTACAACTGAGACCCAACACAACGACACAACAACGTCATGGCACGATTTCTTTGAAATGTTAAATAATCCAAACTACAGTAAATAGTCTGGAGGTACCAGTTTATAAGTGGCTGTCAAAGACTATCGCTATGTCATACGGTATACGATAATCCGCTAAGAGGATTATTTGGAAAATTCTTTATCATTTCCTTCTCTACCGATAGTTATTTTTCTACCTTTAGTGGTTTATTACTAAGCATTGTCTGCCAGACACTTACGGAAAGATTCAGTTATAGATTAGCAAAAGACAGCTTCAAAAGCCATTTTTGTACAGGAAGCACCTGCCTGCACTTAAACACGTTTGTTGTCCAGATTGGCTTAAAATTTGAACAAACGAAATAAACCAACTTTGAAGGAATAACTAATGTAACTTAGGCTATGAAGGTGTAACATTTTTTGTATTTATCTGTGGAGGTTGGTAATTAGCAATTTAGTTATATATTACTGTTATTTTAATGTTATTAGTCTGTAAGCCTTCCGAAAATAAATAAAATAAAATAAAAACCGCCATTCTTACAAAAATTACTGCAACGCCAGGGTCAAAGACCCTTAAAATAACTTCGGAGCTATCTCAACGAGTCCTGCCATTGTACGAAAATTGTTCTAATCTTCTCCGGAATGTTCTGGAATTTCCGTACCTTTATCTCTCAATCCTCGATCAGCATTTAAATTGGAAATCGAATTAAGTCTTGCACTGGGAACTGATAGTATTGCATTTGTACGAGAATTAAAAGTAAAATAAAACTGTGGATATAAAATAAACATTGAGAATTGCAATTTTTTACGCGGTATTTATTTTGTTCGAAGATGTTTTTGCGTTTCAGATCATTTGCGTTTAAACGAAGTGTATTTTTCGGTTAGTTTTATAATAATTTTTATTGTGAGAATGGCTGAGAATCGCTTCGGTCATGGGGCCCGAGTGCGCGAGTGCTTCTTTAAGGAAATATCTCGCCGGCTGGTCGTCACTTCACGTGATCAGAGGGCTGGTTGTTCTTTGGCCAAAGAATTAGCATTGCCATTCAACGCAGCAATGCTGCCAGTTTTCTGGGCACGTTTCCCTTACGAAAATGTTCTCAATTAACTTTTTAGACCTATGTATATACTGTGCTTATGCTTAGGAAGTTTAATTAAAATCGGTTCATGCATTTCGAAAAACAAGGACTTGAAAGTTTGTATGAAATGCCGTACGTTATAAACGCTCCCTTTTATGATTAACACGAGCCAATAGCAAACTGTCTGTTGTACAAACTGTATGTATATTGCGGGTGCTAGCTGACATATGGCAAAAAATGAAAATTGTTGTGTTTCGTAGTGTTAATTACTTTGCATAATGTACTGTATAGAATCGTTTCTATAGAATTTAAAAATATTGTTCTAACTAAACAGACAGCTGTACTTCTGGGAATTTTGTTGCGCCACTTTTTCTTCCCAGCTAAAGCACTAAAAAGTGTGGGCGTTTTGGGGGACTGTCTTATGTAATTTTGACGTTCAAAAAGTTTAGGATTTGATTTTGATTTTTGATTCTGTGTTTATCCAGTATCAAGGCCAAAGATGTTTCGTATTTCACCCGAAAACAATAGAATCAAACTTCTTAATCGGTTAAGCCTTCCAAAATTCAAATCTTTGTCAAACAACGCCGAAAACGAAACCGTGCGTTGAAAACTTCTTCCTAAAACTTCCCGGTAGGGAGAAAGGTTGTAAAAATAGACATAATCATAGAAATTCGCCCATTTATACGTCAGTGCTGCTCAATGTTACGAGCGGGGTCCCCAAGGTGTGCTGAGAATTCATATAAAGGTTATCTCTGTGTGAGATATTTGGGTCTTTGCGGCTATATATTTTGAGTACGTTGAAATGTGTATGTATCACTCTACCTTATCTTGGCGGCATAGTCTTCATGTATGAAGAAATACACACAAAGCATTGAGTTATATTTTGTACTGAAATATATTTGAGATTTTTTCAGGTGTGATTTTCTTCGCAAAAGCAGAAATAATTTCACTGTAAAGTGCGCTCAAATTGAAAACTTAATCTATTATATCGAGTGGATTATAGTAGCTCAACAGTTGTTTACTTTTGTATTGCCATTTCGCTCTAACCTCGTAAATCAAATTCTAGGTTAGCTCATCTCAAACCATTAAATAGCTATCAACTACCAGTTAATAGCTCTCAACTTGCCCATAAATACTTTGTTCCACTGAATGACGCTAATTCTAATAATGATCATCTCTAGGTATAGTTAAAATAATATGAAGTGAGCTTTGACAACGTTTGCGACAAAATATTGCCAACATTGCTGTTAATGTATCATCTACTTCAGTAATATTACGAAGCCCGTAGTGCAGATAGACATGCCAATGTCTGCCAGTGAGTTAGTCTGTTAGTACTAAAACCAAAGTCTCAATCTCAAATTCAAAGCAAGTGCCTGTAAACGGTTTCAATTAAACCGTTTACAGGCACTTTTGAATTGTCAAGAAGTCGGTCAGTCAGAAATATGAAGCTAGTTGCCCATTCAAAACCGTAGTAGGTACCTAAGGAGAAGAACGGGCAAGAAACTCCACGGACCCCCCTTAAATACTGTAGTGTGTTGAATAACTTTTTTTATATAATTTTGTTTTTTATTATGACTGTGTTTAGTTTAGTTTGTGATCTTTCTGTACAAGTCGCAATAAATACTTTTTATTTCTTTCAATGAAACAGTAATAACACTACGCTCAAAGACCTTGATAATTACAGATTGTCACGTCACTAGACCATTATTTAAGGGGAAGTAATTATCACGTCTCTTCCAGTCCGTCTCGAAGTCGGGAAACGTCCGATCCAGCAAGGCTTCGCTTTAATTGGAGAGTAATTGCCATAATCGGTACGCTCAACAGGCTAAGGCTGTGTGATATTATAAGGTTCTTTTATAGCAGAAGAAATACTGCCCATTTTAAAGAAAAAGGCAATAATTTATATAGAGATGAAATGAGAGATTTTTGTTATAAAATCCCAATATTGAATTTGGGGTTGAAATTACTGATTTTAGAATCCTTTGGTAGTAGATCGGACCTTTCAGACAGACAATAATATTTGCAACTTTTTCTTCAAAATTGTAGTTACAAAATTGTATCCGTTTGCAATATCAGGGAAGTTAATTATATTATTGTCATTATTTATATTTACTTATTTCTCTAAAGATTGAGTATCAACTACTACTAGATACTAATGATTTTTAATTTACAACTCTCTATGACAATAATATAATTATCTTTCGTTCGACGTTTCATGTTCTATCAAAACAGCTTCCACACTACTAAGCATTGTATCTTCATCAGCCAGAAATTTTTCCTTTCCTCCTACACCATCAACCTAGACTTTAACATCCTCCCTACATCCTCAAACACGGTCATTAACTCCACCGAAATTGCCTCCTACATTACCACCAGCAGGTGCGTCCATTAACATATACTATACCTCAAAGTACTCAAGTACATTCGAAGTTCTCTTCTGGGAGGCTAGCCACTTACACGTCTATATGCCTTCCTCCACTCTTCGTCTTTATTATAAAAGTTGCGCTCGTTCAACAAACACTGTGTATTACATACTGTTATAATATACAGCCTTTATGAGCTCGGTAAGGACTAGGTTATGTTGTTAGCGGGGTTTTAATGGAAATTTTATTTATGGGCAAACATTTACGTAGGATGAAATTATGGAGGTGTATGTTACCTTTGAAATGAGTGGGCATAGCACCCTTGGAATTAGTGAGTGTGAGCTTAATGGTGTGGATGGAGGATGTTATGTTGGTAGTTTCGCATAAAACGGAAATTAGATCATAATGATTTAAATATTTGGGCGAGACCAAAAGATTACATTATGTTCTTACTAGCTGTGCCCCGCGGTTTCACCCGCATAAGTTTCGATCCCGTGGGAATATCGGGATAAAAAGTATCCTTTGTGTTAATCCTGGTTATAAACTATCTGTGTGCCAAATATCATCCAAATCCGTTTAGTAGTTTTGACGTGAAAGAGTAACAAACATCCATCCATCCATCCATACAAACTTTCGCGTTTATAACATTATATAGTAGGATAGTGATATACGAGTATATATAGCCCACCAAGTCGTTATACAGCTGCATTTACTTATTCTATCATGATCACCTGCCTAGCCTTTTCCCAACTATGTTCAGTCGGCTTCCAGTCTAACCGGATGCAGCTGAATACCAGTATTTTACATGGAGCGACTACGTATTTGACCTCCACACCCCAGTTACTGGGTAATACGATACTCCTTGGTGGGACTTGTTGCCTGACTTTCGGGTACCGTAACGACGGTCAAAGATTCACGAATGACAGCCGGGACCAACAGCTTAACGTGCTTTCCGAGGCACGAAGGGGTCTTGGTATGTAAAGATGGTCACCCATCCACGGACCAACCGCAGCAAGCGTAGCTTAACCTGATCGATCGATCTGTGCGGCTGTTATTACTTAGCCACAACAAGCCCCTCACTTATTCCAAAATCTTTACCTTTAATATAAGTTATAAGCCGGCCTCATCTAGTTTTAAAATATGATTGACGTGTAAAAGTGTTTGTACAAACCTACTTACAAAATAAAATCATTTATCATTTATCAAACCATATCCAAATCTATATTCACTGCTGAGCAAAAGCTACGCCATTTAATCCAAAAAACGATTAGCTTTTACCAACAAGCATTAAAATTCTCACAAAAAACGCTAAGTTAGAATTATTTATCTCGTACCTCTATAGATTCTTGTACCTCTTTTTCATTTCGTTAATTAGATACTTCTGTACCTCCTCAATTATTCTCGGGGCAACGCTCATCAGAAAGGTTTTCCTAAAAGGACTCTTTTATGAAAAAGATTCTTTGGCAGTACTCAGATCGCTGCCTAATGGATTTTTGCAGAGAAAAGAAGAATTCCTAGACTTTTCCATAAACGTGAGCGTCATGGACAGGTCCTTAATTTAATAAGTGTCCCTTTACGTGCAGCACTTTACCTGTGCCATGTTCTGTAGGTTTAAATAGCACTTTAAACTCTCAATATGTATCATAGAGACTTTTTATCGTAATTTTTGGGAACATAGTTCCTCAAGTTCACCTAGGAAAATTATTGTCACATTTCTTAGCCCGATGTGCATCAGAAAAAATGACGATCTTCTTTAAAAACCAAAAAAAAAAGTCCTTATTTGATTTTCAAAAATCCTTACTTAGTACGCACGTTAAATAAGGTATTCTAGACCTAGCTCTTTAAGCTGTGCGTTGTCAGCCAGTCAGTGAATTTAAGATGTTTATAGAGTAGAAGAGCAGTGGTTGCCTAGTGGTAACGGACGCGACTTCCGAGTTCTAACTCGTAGGTTCGATCCCTGACAGGCACTTTACTTTGTATAAAATATAATTATATTTAGTCCGCCAGTTAGATTATCGAAAAATAATGGACACGTATTTTTTCTTTTCTCAATAGAACAAAAAATTACAAAGATAAAGCGCGTCAAATTTGGGAGTTTGGTCGTGACGTCACTTGCTTGCAAAAGTGTCGCAAGCAAGCGACGTCACGCGGAACTTTAACGGGCGATATCTTCATCATTTTTTATATAATTGACAAAAGAAAAAATACGGGTCCAAAATTTTTTGATATTCTAACTGACGGACTAATTAGATTTTTTTAGGAAAATAGCCTATTGACATGTGACATCTACCTACTCGCATAGGGCTCGCGTGGTGAATTACGGCCTACTCACCGAAAGGAGGCCGACCTCTCGAACTCGAATCAGCTTATAATGTTCCCACTGTTAAGAGACAGATCTCTTAACAGTGATACATCATAGGCTGATTATGCTACAAAGTAGAACATTTTTAAATGGGAATAACTGTTTTTGTTGCTAAAAAATAAAATAAATAAAATAATAATCCATTAATTGGTTAGATAACAAAATGAAACTTAGAACTAGTTACGTGTTAAAAATCTAACTTTTAATTTGAAAGCTTTTTTCACTTAAGAAAATTATTTCAGGTCTGAAGTTTTTTCGCATCTTACGAACGAACATTGCTTGTTCTTCCCATTCCACTTCACCAATCGTTGTTTCAAGGAGTCGGTTTCATTTAATGTCTTCCTAGTGATTGTCTTCAACTTTTGCATTCATCGCAAGTGGGTCAAACATTTATAAGTCACTCAACAAATAAGAATCCGGCATATCCCATACTCATTTTGATCCGCCCCTGACCTAAACTTCGGTATAATAAATCATTGTTTTGTCTACCTTTTTGGAGCACGAATGCATAATTTCTCCATCAGAAATATTCGTTTGACAAGCAGTATTATGCATTCAAATGTATGGCACGCACAACCAGAATAGATTTGGCATCTAATATTGTTTGGTTTCATCGAATATTCAATGTATCAGCCACTCGTCAGTTTTGCAAAGATAAGCTCGCAGGTAAAAATTAAGGCAGTGCCTTATTGTTTATTCTAAGCCCTATTTATCCTTTATTGTGTTTCAAAAGATAGCCTTGAATTGTAAAGCTTAAAATGAAAAGAGTCATCTACCTAGCCTTTTCCCAACTATGTTGGGGTCGGATGCAGCTGAATACCAGTATTTTACATGGAGCGACTGTCTATCTGACTTCCAAGAACGACCGATCCGGGGCCAACGGCTCAACGTTCCTTCTGAAGCATGGGGGATCTCGGTATGTAAAGATGGTCACACATCCACGGACCGACCACGGCAAGTATTTATCATTTTCAAGCTTCAAGTATTTATCGTTTTTATTCTCGTTTCATAGTCAGTTTTATGAAGCCCAATATTCCTTACGACCTCGAATAAAGTGACCGTAATTAAACGTTTTGAGATTTTTTGGAATTACACCAGTAAATTACAGCATTATTAGCTACATGAGCTCATCCCGCCTTCACCTTTCTACCATCGAGAGTCCAGACGCACTGCGGGATACCACCCCTATTTGGTTAATATACCATATATACGCACTAAGCGCTTCTCGTCATCTTTTCTGATACGCACAGCTAAGGAGTGGAATCGTTTGCCTGCGTCTGTATTCCCGAGTTCATACAACTCGAATCTCTTCAAGGCGAGAGTGAATAGGCTTCTTCTGGGCAAGCTCGTTCCACCGTAGATCTCATCCCTGCCTCTGGGCTGGATTGAGGTCAAGAGAGAGCCCATTGTCAATAAAAAAAAAAATGCGATTTTACATAAATATACATAAACAACTACCTATTAACAGAACGCCACCTACTGTATAATTATTACATACTCATTTTGCTTCGTATACGTTCAAAAATCCGGTCGTTAATCTATGGTAACAATATATAGTGTCAATGTAGAGAATGTACGAGTAGGTTTTCATGACAAATTGTTCTGAAAACCAAATTCAGAAACGAAGAACTTGGATACAGGAAAGTCCTTTAAAAATCTCCCCACTAATTGCTTAGCACTAGGTGTCAGGTCCATTGTTACTTCAAAAATCGAGACTATACCGCCGAAACGTTTGTTAAAGCCTTTTGCATCGTGTGTACCAAACACGGTACGTGTGTTTTTACAAAAGATATTCTCACTTTGCCCACCGTTATTAGATACCTGGTTCATGTTTACTATTGTGGTGGCGAAGAATTTTTTTCGAAACTAAATACGTGTACACGGAGTTTTAGAATTTTACAGCTCCTGCAATTTGAATTGCATGTCTTTCACAGTTTTGTAAGTAGGCACTATCAACCAGATACATTTAGACTTCGACGACACGGTTAGCGCAGAGGTTGAGCGATCGACTACTGCGCTGCGCGTCGCGGGTTCGATTCCCGCACGGAACAAATATTTGTATTGCCTACAGGTAGTTGTTCCGGGCCTGGCTGTTTATGTATGTGAGTTTAAATGTTTGTCAACGCACCCACAATACAGGAGTAATACCTAGGTGCGGGGCACCGTTTAAAAAAAAAATACTCAGTTACAGATGGTCAGAAGCCCGAAAGTCTGACAACGAGTCTTACAAAGGATATCGTGTAACGCAGTAACTGGGCTGTGAAAGTTAGATAGGCAGTCACTTCATGTAAAATACTGTCGGTCGATTCTGTAAAAATCTCACCGTGAAAACTCAAGTGAAGTGAGCTTGATGTCAGTTGTCACTAGTGTCAATCCCTAGCATTATTTGGAATGACAGCTCACTCTACGCTCACTTCACCTAAGTTTTTACGGTGAGATGGTTACAGAATCGCACTGCTGGTATTTGGTGCCAGTCTTTATAGTAACATAATATTATTATAATTAATATGAAAATACATTACCGGAAAATTAACAATTAGTAGCTCCGAGATAGTACTTTAGTGATTAATGAGCTTCGTATAAGTACATACTAAGTAGGGTAGTTAATAAGTAAATCGGAAATATAAATTTTAATCATCTTTAGAGTAAAATAGCAGCTTCTGACAAGACTAGTGTAATGAGGTGTCTTGTCTAAAGGAAGATATACTCGTATGTGGACGCGGGTTCAACTTTGCGAATTTTTAATGCATCTTTAGACAAACCTTGGGTATCAATTTTTAGACTATCTATCTTGCAATGAACAAATAGACTAAATCAATATATTATTCTCTAAAATAGTATTTTAGTCTATTATCATGATTATGGCGCGTTTACCCCAAGGCATAAAACATGTATTTTTAATATTGTGTCCAGTATTTTCGGTTATCGTTTATATACCAAGTTGTAAACACGTAGTTGTATAAAAAAACTTCTAGAAAACTTGCCAAAAAGGTGAACAAAATTGCTTAAACTCAGTCTGAAACAACGTCAATACAAATATGATACATGTTGTATACCTACACATCACAACTTTTATAATATGGGTATAACTAAATCAGCGGTTAGATTGGAAAATTCAGACAAAACAAAACAAAATAAGAAGTATTCGGCGAATTGAACAAAACACACTTAGTTTAACTCTTTAGGGAGAACGAACGTGAGTTGTTTACCTAAAAACAAGCATTTCAAGTAAACAATTAACAGTGTCTTTCAGCAAGTATTGATTAGCCCGCTTATCGCTTCTTCTCTGACCTTGCCACAGTTCTATTGCCCAGAAAACTTTGGGGTACTCTCGAGAAAAACGGTTATATGTATTCAAAGTGCGTTCTGCGGTAACCTTTCACTTGACCGACCAAAAACGTTACCACTTCGTTTGATGGCTCTTGCGTACAAGTTTGAACCTTGAGCTTAGGGCAGGTGTTGCTACAAGTGTTGTTCGGGTTTCTTTTGAACTCTATGCGTTGGACAAGGACATTGCTGCGGCTCATTACGTTGGGTAGCATGCTCAAAAGTTGTTTTGCGTTTTCCTTGAGTAGTCAAGGCGTTAGCTGTTCTTCTATCATTATGTACCTCTAGACCATAGCTAAAAGGTTTTCTATTAAATATAGCATCGTAAAATATATTTTTTTTCTTTCATATTAGAACTTGTAACGGTTGAGTTTTCATATTTTGATATTCGAGAATTTTTCGCCAATCCCAATTCATAACTTTAATTGTTTATGACAGATTAATTTAGGTTCCATCAAGGCTCACGATAATTTGAATGATGTCTTCTCAAGAGATTACGAAATATTTCATAAATGTTAAATTAATAATTAAATACAAAGAAATTACTGTCCAAATCCTTAATCATATTAATTATAATAAATAAATAATCAATTTATTGAACCAATGTTATAGTTATTACCTTAAAATTAACTTAACTTAACATCGGTGTGTAACCATTAGCGATCATCATTTGGATATTTACCTACGGCGGTCCCCAAACTAGGCAGCGCCTGTATCTTGGGGACCAGAGCTGTGATACACAATGCTATTTACCAGTGGAGTTTATGTAAGAATAGGTAAGTAATTGCAAATGATTATATAAAACTAAATTAAATATTGGGTTTGAAATGAAAGTAAAACTTAAATCGTAAATGATTAAAAACAGAAATAAAGCTTAAATTGCACTGAAAAAAGCCTAAATCTAAAAATATTAACTAATTAAAAATGAAATGTTAAACAATCAAAAATAAAATGCTAAACAGTGAAAAATAAAATGTTAGATAATCAAAAATAAGGGTGGTGTGTTGGTGTGTGCGCGTTTGGTGTGTAGGAGTATTAGTGTGTGTGCATGTGGTGTGTAGGTGTCAGTGTCTGTGGTGGGAGTAGGATTCCGAGTGTGAGTTGAGTGATGAAAGAATGTTTTCCGATTATGAAAGACCTAATAGTCATTGTTTGACAACAATTCAAAGGACCTACCTACTTTACTAAGAGAAGTACCTTTTACAGGAATCCCTACATTTCATTATAATTGGATTACCACTCAACAAGGAGGAAAACTCCCAGTGTTTGTCAAACACTTTTATGTCAAAACTTTTGTGAATAGCCAAATCTCTTTACAATAAAATCACATCCAATCTAATGCAAATCTATTGAATACTATTTAGAAACAAACAATAAGCGTAAAAGAATATTTGGATGGTAAACCTGTTCTCATTTGCAATGTTTTTTATGTATTTTGCAATAATAATAACAACGGTTATCAAAGCTGTTTTGGGGTAAAAAGATACAGCAAATATTGAACGTAATATGAAAACGTGCTCTGTTAATACTGAATTTGTTACTATAATAACTTTGTCCATATTTAGGTATATGTTCATAAAATGGGGTGAAATATGTATAAGTTTTTATCATAAAAAAGTTCATTTCGTTTCGCGATATCACGTTCCGATCTGAATCCCAATTTATTCTGTTTTAACAATGAAATGTCGCTCTCTGTCTATTGTTATATGTATTTAATAATATTGTTTATTATTTTTTCTGTTATTGTAAACTCTCTCACAAGCTACTACTAATATAATTTGATTATCTTTTTTATTATTTTCATCTTTATCAACATCATCTTTCTGCTCTTATCCCATGTTGTTGCTGTACCCGTTGACGTCAAAACGTCAACGCCGGCTGTCGCTGAACACCAAGCTCTGTCTCGCATAGGTTCTCGGCATTATACTGAGCGATAGCCGTTTTCCGTGGATATGGTGCATATTTCCCCCCAAATTGTTATACTTTTTGTGTGTGAGATGTCGGATCTGCGTCATGTTTACCGTAAATAAACTTTATTTCTGCATTTATGGTTACTGTGAGTATTCTCCCTTCCTTCTGTTAACAATTAATTTAATTTTCATGCCCATCATCCACCCCTTCAATTTCATCTTCTTTAAGAAAACTATGTGCCATAATCCCAAGGATTTTAACCACTACTACCAACTCAATCCCAAAACGAGTCAGCACCCACACAGAGATTTCTCTGCATTTAAGTCTGCAGAAGGTTCCAGGATTCTTATTAATGTAACAGGCTTAACTAGAAGCCTCACACGACGGCCACTTGACCTAATAGTCTTACACTAAGCCTAGGCTTTAAAGGAAGTACTAATATCTAGCTATCTAAACGCATTAGGTTGAGGATGCGAATGCAAAAAGGTTTTTCCTTTAGCATTTTATATGTGAGACCATGTTTTCCTTTGATGACGATTTTTGCAAAAGGTTTTGAAGGATATTCTCGTTAGCTTGGAGTTTTGTGGACTTTTTTTTTAAAGGAGTGGCTGTTTTATTTTGTACTAGCTTCTGCCCGCGACTTCGTACGCGGATCCTGTTGCTTATGCCAGCGACAACGAGGTCGTCAAAATCAAAGATCTGAAACGTCTGATGTCGAATTCTAAGAGCCCGGGGACGGGAAAACAGCGTGATGCGCGAGACGATTCGAGACGTTCCAGATCTTTCATTTTTGTAAAAAGTCGGCATGAATCCAGATTTAGTGACTTGATGAGCTCCAAATGAAGTCATCTAAAAAGCACTGTTGTAGGCTCGAATACTGCTTAAGAAATGGTTGGACTTGGGATGCTCGCCATTCAAAAGAACTCGTAAGATCTCCGGTAGCTCTTGCATAGAGTTTAGTCGTAACTTTCCAGACGCACAACACATTCTCTTGGTCTCTCCCTTCCACTTACGCGCGTGACGGTGTGCACACACCTCAGACATGGTGCCAAAGTCTCCGTGTTCGATGTAATTAATAAATGGGTTATAGGAAAATGCGCTCCTTTTTTATTGAACCACGGTTGCTCTTCAGGATCAAAACCATAGACTCAGTATCAGATGAGGATGAATTGCGAAGATTGCGACGTATACGGTCTAGATGCATTTTTTTCTTGCGTGGAATGAACACACACCTCAACACGCATGTCGTGATTTCTTTGCCGAGCAAGTGCGTTGCGTTGCTCGCGCTGCTCGTATGTCTCCAAAGACCGAGCTAGAGCATGCTGTGAGCGGTCTGCACTAAGGCGCGTCTCATACTCTTCAGGATTCTCAAGTGATCGAGATGTGGCAGTGCGAATACGCTGGGAGCTTAAACCGAGCAGTCTCAGTGCGGAAAAGCTGAAGACTTAATCTCTGCTCTCTCTCTGTATCCGTTTCGGAAGCGCGAGATAAAGAATGACGCTCTCGGTCACGCGCAAGTCGTATCTCACGCTCCTGACTGCTCTCAAGTGATCGAGCAGTCTCAGAGCGGATATTCTGAAGACTCAACCTCTGATCCCTCGGTGTAACCGTTTCAGATGCGTGAGACAAAGAATGACGGTCCCGGTCGATAGCTAAACGCATTTCTCGTTGTTCCACACTTTCCTGAGATCGAGAAGCAGTAGTGCGGACTCGTTTAAATTCTAGTCGTAATTGGCGCTGCGTGCTATTTTCTGCGGACAAACTTAGTGCATTACGCTCACGGTTAGCACCTAGCCGTTGTTCACGCTCTGCGTCGGTTTCGAGAGATCGAACTAACTTGACCCTTGAGTTTAGAGACAGATTTGATATTTTTTAAAAGGCATAGCTAAAATTCCTTCTTAATCGGATACTAACGATATTCAAATCAATGAAAAATAATCGAATAAGTACGTAAGAATTGCTAGTTAGTAGAAAAATAATAATTATTCGCAGGAAAATTAAACACATCAACCAACACAGACAACAAAGGTAACACCCGTTTCTATAGGATGAGAGCGGCATATTGGCACCTATAACATCACTTTTTGGGAATGAACTCATAGCGCGATCTAACTCGACGCCAACGCCATATAGTTAGAAAACGGAAACTACCATAATATCATTTACCCAAATTAATTAAATTATGAATAAAACTAAATTGTCGTTAATCTAACAGACAACTACATTATTTTTGCATTAAAAAAATATGGTAACAGCAGCAAGGAACAAAACTAAGAATTACATACTTAAATCAATTACCTACAGCAAATGTGCTTGGTAAGATATAACTTAGAACCAAAAGTTTGACTTGACTTCATGATAGTGTAGCTTGTTGTACCACCAATCAATCTGTTTAGTAATATTGGTGTGAAACTCTCCATACAATTAAATAAGACATGTAAAATTCTCAGATTTCATAACAGTATCGTTCCTAATGTACATAAAAAATGCAAAAACTAAAAAAAAAAGAATTTTACGATTTTTTAAAACATTAGTATGGGATTTGAACTCGCACCATTTAGTGCGGTAAACGGTCGGCAGACCTTACCGCTAAATTCCCCGTTGACATATTGTTGAAATAGCTGTTCCCTTGCAATTTATAATATTACTGCCCCGCTCCTTTATAAAAATAGCGTGATTATTATGTTCCCAGAGTTAAATTATTATTAACTAAATAAATAACATGTCATTTTGTGCATTCAATTATTTTGTGCATTCAATTACGAACAAAAACCTTTTAAAATCAATATTGCTTACCTCCCGTAACATACGGCGTGATAATATGTAGCCTAAAGCCTTCCTTGGTTTACAAAGAACATTTTTGCTGAATTTCAATTCAATCTATTCGGTAGTTTTGGCGTGAAGCCGTACCATACACACAGACAAACAGACAAACAGATAAACAGACAAAAATTCTAAAAAGTCACTTTTTGTCATCAGTTACGTTTTTCTAACAAAAGCCACTTATTTTTTCTCGAAAATTCTCAATGTACAGTTTTTCTTTCGTTACTGTTTTATTATACAGGATAATTTTTTATTCAGTGCGTAAATTTTCACAGGGTGTTCTACCCATGAATATGAACAACTTTCACTATGGGACCATCTCTGAAATCACAAAAAAAAAATCAGCTGTTTCCTATAAAAGTTCAATACCTACTCGACCAAAATGTATGAATCTGCTGATTTTTTTTTCGTGATTTCAGAGATGGTCCCATAGTGAATGTTATTCATATTCATGGGTAGAACACCCTGTAAAAATTTACGCACTGAATAAAAAATTATCCTGTATGTATAGATGATTAGTAATATATTGTAGATAATGTGTATTATTAACATTAAGAATTAATAGTATTAGAATCTAATGTTTAACTTAAACGAAGAATGTTCAAAATTTCATTGATAATTATGAAATCTAGACATATTTGATCAAAAAAATGTCGCTTTGTGTGACTGTAAGTATCTTAATTATACAACATGGATACTACAGCCACAGGGGTCGACCGAACAGGTTAAGCTACGCTTGCCGTGGTCGGTCCGTGGATGGGTGACCATCTTTACATACCTCCATGCCTCGGAAAGCACGTTAAGCTGTTGGTCCCAGCTGTCATTCATCGACCATTGACAGTCGTTACGGGTCATCAGAAGCCCGAAAATCTGACAATCAGTCTTACCAAGGTGTATTGTGTTACCCAGTTACTGGATTGTGAAGGTCAGACAGGCAATCACTCTACGTAAAATACTAGTATTCAGCTGCATCCGATTAGACTGAAAGCCGACCCCAAAAATATTTGGGAAAAGGCTAGGCAGATGATGATGATGCAACATGAATACTAACAGAGGTGTGACTAATATATTCGTAATAGGTACAGGTATCATAATACAAGCCATGTATACTCATAGTAGGATATGCGAATATAGAATAATAGGTTACCAGGTATTAGTCAAATAATAGATACGCGTAATAGCGAGGCGACTGATCGCGGCGACTGATAGCGCCCTATGGTGACCAGTGACCAAAGCTCACAGCGACTCCATATTATTGCTGCACGCAGTGATTGATAACTAATAAATAGTAATCACTATTCATTATTTTGTTAGTGTTTAGTGATTGGACCAAAACCTCCAATAAAAATAAATAAAATATCAACATATTTTATTTATTTTTGTTGGAGGTTTTGGTCCAAGGAAAATTTAATCACTGTTTCACTTCTATAATAGGCATACATACGTGTATAATAAACGTGCAGAATCTCGTATTTCATATTAATTATTATGGAGACCATTACCGATATTACGCAGATATGCATATTAGATTGAGTAGGTATAATGCATCGGTTCACTAATATTTGACTAATATCCAGTAATAGGTATGATATCATAATATGCGTTAACTAATATATTCAATAATAGGATTACCTAAAAATGACTCTAATATAACATCTCTAGATACTACCAGACTTCTAACTGCAATTAATGGCAAACATAGATGAACTCAGTATATACTAATAAAAGGATATATATTATAATAAAATACATCATCTCCGTAATATTTAACCGATACCGATCGGTAATTCAAAGAAACCCAACCACACAATACAATACATTACTATACAGTAGTAAATCCAACCATTAACATTTGATAGTAGCAGAAACACTATTAATAGGCTTACGTATGCTTACCTTTGTATAATCGCATTGAAGCCGTTGTAATGCCATCTAATATACTTTCTATGATAGTAGCAGTAGACATTGTTGTATTGAATTAATTAGATGGAATAAGGTTGATGCTTTCGAGTTTAATTAAATTACTTTTAAATGTTAAATATTTAATACCTTCCATTGTTATTTTAACTACCATTTTCAGCCATTCGTCATTTTTGCTGATATAAATGTTGCATATTGATTTACACTAGCATTATTTCTGTCGAATTAACAACAGAAAGAAAAAAAACTTTTTAAAAACAAGCTTTTATTACTTACTAGCTTTTGCCCGCGGCTTTGCCCGCGTGGATGTCGGGAAGGATAAGAAGTATGTCCTTCCCCACGATGCCATCTATCTCTTTGGCAACTGCTGGCAGGCAATTTTATCGAAATTCGTTCAGTGGTTTAGACATGAAAATGTAACATACAGGCAGAATTTATAATATTATATAGTATAGCACTTTGCCCGCGACTTCGTCCGCGTGTATTACCCTAAAAATTTCGAAGATGTATATTTCCGATCTTTATCATTTATTTATTTAATTCGGTTTAATTTTAAAGTTTACAGACCAAATGAATAAGATTTTTGAAAAAACCTTGTCGTCCCCTTGTACCACGACAGGTTTTGTTTTTAAAAAAGCGTTTGATACGTTCACATTGTATGACTTAAACATTATTTATACCCATTTTCGAGTTAATGGAAGTAAGCAGTAAAATCCACCGCTTAAACTTTATTACCCTTTTCCACCCCGGTAAGAGACGATTTTAGAAAAACCCTTAAAACACATACTTTTTGTTTTAAGTATTAGTACCGAGTTTAGAGTTAATCCATCCGAGCGGTTTAATATTTTTCCTTACCTTTTAACTTTTTCACCCCCTGAAGCCTGTGTGAGGATTTTTTAAAACTAAAAGTGACGATCTGTATTAATTAATGAGGCAAATATTGCCAAGTATCAAGTTTATTAACCAAAGGAAAAAGATTTTTCGTATTAACTGTATTCGTCTTTTCAACCCAAGGCGTAAAAACAAAAAAAAAAAAAATTGGGATGTTTCCATGATTTGACTCAAAAGATGATGTATACCAATTTTTTAGTTAATCAAGCCACATAGTAAAATACTCCCCTTAAAAAATTAATTACCCCTTTTTGCCCCGTCAGCGGTCGATTTTCGAAAGTCCCGAAAACATATCATCGTTTCTTTCTTGTCAAAAGTATTGAAGTCAAGTGACGAAACAAAAGACCTCGTGCAAAAAATCATTCGCCCTGATCAAATGAAGCTGCATGTACGTGGTGTCCGAAAGACCAAAAATGGAGGCGTTATTATTAGTACAGAGACCAAACATGATGCTGACAAACTCAAGCACGCAGTCCAGCTCTCTACATCCGGACTTACCGCCGACGAGCCAAGCAAGCGCAAACCTCGGATCGTGGTTGTAGGTGTGCCGACTACTTTGGCTGAAACTGAAGTTTTCAGGTGTATTTATGAACAGAACGTAGCCGACAAGTTTCCAGCAATGCCTATGGAGTCCTTTTTGAGCGTGGTTAAATTAAGCCACAAATCTGGGAAAAAAGATGCGTCGACCTGTAACTACGTCATAGAAGTTACAGCCAACATACGTAAAGCCCTATTATCCCAATCAAGGCTTTTTATAAATTGGACGTCATGCCCTGTCAGGGACTTCACCCTGGTTACCAGATGCTACAAATGCCAACAATATGGTCATGCAGCAAAAACATGCAGAGAGCTGAAATCTACTTGTGGTCACTGCGGTGAAGAAGGACACCCGATGTCAGAGTGCGTGAAGAAAGTTGACACACCGAAATGTGCGACATGCTCACGCTTCAAAAAGCCCAATAACCACAAAACGGGAGATGCTGAGTGCCCTGCTAGAAAAATAGCGGAATACAGGTACATCAACTCTATCGACTACGAGGGCGTCTAGATAGCCAGACTTCCGTGATTAATGCCTGCTGCTGACTCAGCTAAACACTGCACTGGCCTACAAACACTCGATTTTTTTGATGTTTAAGCACATTAGTCGAATAAACACATTGACTCGAACGTGATTTCATTTTGTGCAACATTGACTTTAGCCCACTTACCAATTTCTGCTGACGCAAAATCATATCATGTGTGGTATCTATGTAGGTTATAAAGTGCAAGAAACTATTTTACGCAAACTAAATAATTACGTATAAGACTTTTTGTTATTTTGTTCTCTAAGGTAAATAGTATTTAAGTAAACTAGGTATAAAATAACTAATTAATAAATTTTTGTCATTATATCAAGACTTCTAATGTTAAATATTATAAAAAAATTTATTGTCCTACAATTACTATAAAGTATGCTCATGCCGCCTGTGATACAGGTTTATCCTAGTACAGGCATCTAACTTTATTATACCTTTGTAAGTTATTTCTAAGACTTTATGTAAATATTTTACCAATTTAATACTGAATAAAATAATATTATTATTATTATTATTATTAATACTGACTTTCGAGTTAATCGGATCGCGCATTCAAATTCTTCCACACAAACTTTAACACCCCTTTGTGGGGTAGTTTTGAAAAACTTATAATGATAAACTATACTACTTACTTAGCCAAGTATTCATGCCAAGTTTCAAGTTTATTAACTGAATGAAGATTTTTCATATAAACTGTATCCCCACTTTTCATCCGTACAGGGGTGGAATTTTGAAAAATCGTTTGGGATGTATTCATAACTTGACTCGAAGATTATTTATAAGTACTAACGTTTCAGTTAATCAAGCCATGCAGTAAAATCCTCCCCTGCAAAATTGACTACCCCTTTTCAGCCCGTCAGGAGCAATTTTCGAGAAACCGTGATACACATTATTCTTTACTTTCGATCCTAGGTATAAATAGTGAGTTTCGAGATAATTGGACCGCGCGCTAAAATTCTCCCATACAAACTTTTAAACCCCCAATCCCCTTTTAGGGGGTAGTTTAGAAAAACATAAAATGGCAAACTTCATAATTTACTTAGATTAGTATTGAACTAAAAGGTTGAAAATAATTTAAACCTGATAAAAAATAAATAAAAGCATGTTACATTGTGTTCTAAAGGTTCCATCAAAATTAAAAAAAAAAAAAAATCTTTTTCTTTTACTTTTTTTTTTGTATTTTTGATGCGAGATTGACTAGGTCGTAGTTCGTAGCGCGTAGCGGTGTTTTTCCGTTATATGCACTTAAGCTACCTGTTCATTTAGTCCCTGGTTACCATCTAGCACCAAAGTACTCGTCAAGACGAATCAAACGAGCCCAAACTCGATAGGGTTATGTCGTTTAATTACTGAGTTCCTATGGCCATCTTCCAGCTCCATCATCAAACCCTGGTTACCATCTAGCACTAAAGTTCTCGCCAAGATGGATCAAACGAGTCCAAACTCGATGGGGTTGTGTCGTTTAACTACCGAGTTCCTATGGCCACATTCCGGTTCCATCATCAGATCAGGTCCATGTCATAATTATTTTTCATTGTCATCTAATTTACAAATGCATGCAAAATTTCAGCTCTATCGGTTGAAGATATCTGCTTCAAAATTGAGTTGCAAGAGTCAACCCGAACCAACATACATACATACATACATCGCAAGTTAAATAAAAGCTTGTAAAAATAATAAGCTTGGGAACGCTATAGATTCATCTAAAACATATTTGACCTCATAATCACGATAATAACCTCTAAATTCTTTACATTTCCTCCAGAAGCTGTTTAGCAAGTCGCAATTTTTCTTTTTGTTTGCTTCTCAGTTTAACACACTTAGTACATTAGTCTATCGTATTTAAGTACATATATTAGGTATATTGTCCCCAGGTGTTCTCGTCTAGCTAATGGAGAATGCTTGCATAGACACAACCTTGTAGCCAAGATAATTCATCAACAAATTGCTCTGAAATACAGATTGGCGGTACTACATGTATATGCCCGACCCAGTTCTCGAAAATGAAAATATCACATTGCTGCATCACTGACAGGACTATTGTTGCCAATAAGCCTGATATAGTGGTGATGGATCGATCAGAGAGGCGCACAATTATTGTTGACATAACCGTCCCGCATGATGAGAACCTCGTGAAAGCCAAGAAAGATGAACCAATCAAGTGTCGTGACTTGGCTCGCGAGGTTGTCGTGTGGATGTGGACTCAGCAATCGTTGTGCCGATAGTCGTACTTCTGTATCGTGGGTGCGTTTAGAAATATTTAAACTCAAATACACAAACAGCCAGACCCGGAACAACTGCCTGTAGGCAATACAAGTATTTGTTCCGTGCGGAAATCGAACCAGCCACACACAGCGCAGCATTCGATCGCTCAGCCACTGCACCAACCGTCAATATTGGTCCCATGGTGAAACTTGTTCAGTATGATGGCCTCCACACCCTTAAAATTGACCACGCCTTTCTGATTTTGTATGATAGGTACTAGCTGACCCGGTAAACGTTGTTTTGTCATATAAATTATTTCTAGCTGCCTGGCGTTACTTCGTTCGCGTAGTGTCCTACCCCCTACCCTACTCCTACACTACTCCTACCCTACTCCTACCCTACTTCTACCCTACTCCTAACCTACTCCTACCCTACTCCTAACCTACTCCTACACTACTCCTACCCTACTCCTACACTACTCCTACCCTACTGCTACCTTACTCCTAACCCACTCCTACACTACTCCTATTAGTAAAACGCTGATTGATTGATAGAACCGAGCGGACCCGGCAGACGTCATCCCACCAGAAAAAGCAGCGCCACCTACCGGGTCCAATTATGTATACAAACCTTGTCTTGACAACGAACACAAAAAAAAAAGAATTATCTAATTTGGTGCAGTCGTTCGAAAGTTATGGGCGTACATACATTTCGAAGATCCATTTTTATTTATATAGATAATTTCCGTGGAAGTTTTTTTTTTTAAACATGGAATAAAATCGTGAAAATAGGGTAAATGAGACGTGAACTGCGCGATTTATTTCTCGCAATTTGGCAAAATGGCGGACAGAATGTGAAAGGGTTTCATTGACGTCCAATATAATTGGCGACTGATGCAGTATACACCCAATAAAATGAATCAAAATACCCTTTGATTCGGTTGTTTCTCAGTCAGCCGAAATATGTACAACAGTTTCACGTAATTTGTTCCGGAGAGTGAAACCAATAAAGTTATATTTATTCATGGTGAAATGAAAAATACGATATTTTTTGCGATTCTTCAGAGGATATTATTATTTTCGGCATCAATTTAACTTTTAACTTAGTCTTAAAACATACAAGCCGTGCCCTCGATAGGATTTATGGCAAAAATGGATAGCAAAAATAACGAACTTCTACATCATACAATCTTTCATCCCCTATTTAAAACAATATAGTACAGGTGACAGGTGCATGCGACGCCAAATGAAAGGTGGGCCATGATCTGTGGGGAGACGCCGCATTTTTTTTATTGCTGAATGGGACTGCTCTTGACTGTTAGGTGGTATAAAACTACCACTCATTATTATAGTGTAGCAATACTGTTACTGGTTGGAACAGATTGGATGCAGAACGCGAAGTACACGGTGTTGTTCGCAACTTGGGAGAGGAATATGTCTAACAGTGGACTGCAATAGGCTGAGTTGATCGAATACTGTCGTTGCTACTGCTACTGAGGAATCGAATCCGCAACGAGGTGTTCAGGCAAAGAACCAAAGTTGTCAACATAGCTCATAGAATAAGCAAACTGAAATGGCAATGGGCCGGCCATAATAGCCGTAGAACCGATGACCACGTCTACCCCAAGTAGACGTGTTCTTGAGACCGAGAATCCGTTAACGTAAGGTTGGACGCCCTCAAGCTAGGTGGACCGACGATCTTCGCAGGATGGCTGGTAAAAGCTGGATGAGAGTTGCCGAAAATGGAGTCGAATGGCGTGCAATAGAAGAGGCTTATGTCCAGCAGTGGACTGCTATAGGCTGATGATGACCATTACGTGAAACCAATACACACCGACATACTCGCCTGACTGTAACGGTCTGTCTGTAACGTATCTCGTATCTATAAAAGTATACTACTGCTTACCTACTGATGGACTTCATATTTCATACACTTAAAGGCCAAATGACAACACGGTTAGCGCAGTGGCTGAGCGATCGGACTGCTGCGCTGCGTGTCGCGGGTTCGATTCCCGCACAGAACAAATATTTGTAAGTCCTACATGTATTTGTTCCGAGTCTGGGTGTTTTTCTATCTATAATATGTATGTATTTACAAAAAAAAAAAAAGTATATAAGTAGTTTATCAGCCATCTTGTTACCATAACACAAGCATTAGGTTGCTTAGCTTGGGACTAGATGGCGCTGTGTGAAATGTCCAGGGATATTATTATTATAATTCTCGTAATTTAAAACGTTCAAAATCTAGTCGCAATCTCATCTCAACGACAATCAATGTCACAAACTTGTCAAAAATTTAGGGACATTAGAGGTATTTTTGACAGATTTAGACTGAGATCAGATTGTGAACGTTCTTAAAATCACGAGAATCACCCCTCTGACCTCTCTGAAGACGTCCTACCTACGGTCGCTTCACGTGGTATTCATCCTGCACATTGACCTCATTATATTCAAATACATTGAAGAACAGAACAATTCGAGAAAACCCACCAGTTAAAATTGTCTTTGCTGCGGCTGACTTGAGTTCGGACTCTGTTTCAAGTTTTCCAAGTCAGTTTTTAAATTGTACTTAAAAGTTGTCACAAGATCTTCAGAAAAATCCGAAAACATTTAGATAAAACTAAAAACCTCCCACGACTCAAGTCCAGTTGTAATTGGTCGCGATTTTCTGGAAACGAGTTTAATTTCTTGAACAACGGTATGTAATAACAGCTGCTACTTCTAATATGAAACGTTAGTGCAACAATACACTGGGTCGCAAAACATTTTACAAGTAATTGGTACTTTGTTTGTTCACAGACTTTTATAGTATTTTCCTCTAATAAACTTGAGTTACACAACGATGCATGGTGGGCAGGGCACACATATTGCTCACATATACACACAACAGATGGCCGATGGGGCCGACAGGCTCTGGAGTGGCGACCGCCAATCGGAAGACGTAGCGTTGGAAGGCCTCCCACAAGGTAGACCGACGACCTTTTGAAGGCCGCAGGAACACACAGAACCGGTTGAAGTGGAGGTGCTTGGGGGAGGCCTATGTCCAGCACCAGTGGACGTCTTTCGGCTGAAATGATGATGACACAACGATGCATTTAATACACACATAAATATCATTATGTACCTAATTACGTAATTGGCATAGACAACATAGCATTACCATAATCAGCCTGTAATCTTAGTACAGCTGGGATACAGGCCTCCTCTCTGTGGGAGGGAGTGGGCCATAATCCGCCACGCGGGCCCAGTGCGGGTTCGCGGATATCACAATGTCTTCGAATTTTCGATTCTAAGACAACGCCGGTTTATTTATATATACTTTATTGTACACCACAAACATAAATAGCATAAAAAATACATGGCACAGTACAAAATACAATACTAGATGAGGTAAATGCTATTGGATAATTGCATTTTTAATACCGGTAGCCGAGTTCGAACGATAGAATAGAATGCTCTTTATTATTTTACATACACCATGTAATGACAAAAAAAAATAGACATTTTACACAATGGGTGACGACCGTCTTTTTTTTTTTTTAAAGTTCAACAAAAATTGAAAGTCTGTTCTAACGGGCCAAATCGCTTACAACTTAGCAGTTGATCAACTGAAATCGAACCGTGTGACTCAGTATTAAGTTGCATTTTCAATAAACAAACGTCGCACCTCTGTCTGCCTTATAACTCCGGCACCCGTATACATACTCTTTTAAGGGGGTGCGTGAAGGTAGCCCGCGAAATACAAATTGTCTTACATTTTTTGCAGTACCAGGTTGTATGTTTATCTAATTATGATTCGCGGGTTACTGTGACGCTTTTTCCTAAATTGAAATACAGCAACACTGCTTGACGAAATTAGTTTCGACGAGATCCTTCACAACGCGCTCCTACTAAACGAAATGCATATGAAACATGCTAAAACTATTAAATCGTATTCAATGTTTAAAACATCGTCTACCGTGAAAACATGCTTGGTTTGATGTATGTATACAAACGATTGCATAAATATTTGACTTGCTTTATGCGTTGGTAACGAGTTGAGCGGGAAAGTTGCATTTAGTACTAAAACGTTCTGCTTAAAATGATATTTGACGTAATGTAATGTACTGCTAACTTTGTTTGGCGTTCTAGCGATGTGATGCTTTTGCTTACTCTATTTAGCGGTAGTTTTAGTTTTATTATGTTACTAGCTTTTCCCGCGGCTTCGCCTACGTATAAGTGGGAAATTATATTATGGCAAAGTAACGTAATACCGGTATAAAAAGTATCCTGGTTAGTAAATTATACAGGGTAGCAGGTACATCGACGCGCAACGTGTAATCATGAATTAAGCACATAATTTTAGACACCCTAGTGTAGAAATTTTCTGTCGGTTAACAAAAAAAAATTGCTGTTTCATAGGAAAATGCAATACCTACTACGCGGTCAAAATGTATAGAATAGCTAACTTTTTTTTCATAACCGATAAAATCTATCGACGTGAGGATGTTTAGAAACATGTGCTGAATCCATGGTGACAGGTTACGCGTCGATGTCCCCGCTACCCTGTATGGGTCAATCCAGATCAAAAACTAAAAGCAGCCATCGGTCGTCCTCGGTAGTCATCGCAGCAGCTTCACTGGTTTCGAGACTATTCACTGTATTTGGACCCACGCGGTATTCAAACGCGCCCTTGCCACTGAGTCGCTTACGGCGCAAAATAAAAAAAATAAAAACTCGAAACTATTGTCTGTAAACGTTCGGGGTCACCACTGGTTGTGCGTGTTATTAATAAGGTTTAGATAAATGATACGCGAATTTAGTTTTATACTGAAATTGTTAATATATTTAATAAAGGTTCAACATAACTCTGATTGCTTATTATAGTAAATGTGCCCGAAACTTCTTCCGCGTGTTCTTGTTCTCCGATCCATCGCATCGCATCGCATCACCTGCCCGAGCTATCACTTCGTTTTCACTTAACGTTCTTTCTGACTATTATTTAAGTGTCTTAGCGTAATCCTACTATTCCTACTATATAATATTATAAACGTGAATATTTGTATGGATGCATGGATGGATGGATGGGTGGATAGATGGATGGATGGATGGATGGATGGATGTTTGTTACTCTTTCACGCAAAACTACTAAACGGATTTGGATGAAATTTGGCACACAGATTATAACCAGGATTAACATAAAGGATACTTTTTATCCCGATATTCCCACGGGATCGAAACTTATGCGGGTGAAACCGCTGGGCGCAGCTAGTGTTAAATAAACCTTCATCAAGAATTGGGCTATTAAATGCAAAAAGATTTTTTCAAAGCCGACCAGTAGTTCCAGAGATAAGCGTGTTCAAACAAACATACAAACAAACAAACTCTTCAGCTTTATTATTAGTATAGATTATAATATTATATTAGAAATAGTAGGAAGACTAACAACCTGTCCCTGCATCACACGGTTTTTACGACTGGACAATTATACTTTGTTATAATATGTAAGTTTAATATAAATGTTAAATACACGTAATCCTTTTGGAATTAACTCTCTAAATGATGGTAAAAAAACAGCATCAACTTCAGTTGCGTAGTTTAGAAGAACAACGCGGTCACACAGATAGACACGAAAAGCGATGTTGTGGAGAATATGGTATCCCTACACCATTGCTATTCAGCAAAAAAAAATGTGCAAATATTTATATTGTCTTCTAACACCTAAATAGTAAAATCAACCTTTGAACTAATACCTATTTGAATAGACAATACAAAGGAATAATTAGTAGTCATTATCAGTAATTACTGCATTGTTAATGATTTTCATAGTTTACACATGGCAATTTTTACCTCAAAATATATCGAAAATGTGACACTAGGCTACAGAGGCCAGCTGCACATCAAGCTTACTAGAATCTGTCAAATTTCTTGAGTAGATTTTCAGTTTTATCTCTAGAGCATTATGGTTCATCACCTCTGTACCTATTTTTTCTGATCTGTATTTTCTTGCCTGTTAATAATATATTTATGTGTGTGCAAAAATCTATACATATAATAAAACAGTAACGAAAGAAAAACTGTACATTGAGAATTTTCGAGAAAAAATAAGTGGCTTTTGTTAGAAATACGTAACTGATGACAAAAAGTGACTTTTTAGAATTTTTGTCTGTTTGTCTGTTTGTCTGTGTGTATGGTACGGCTTCACGCCAAAACTACTGGACAGATTGAATTGAAATTCAGCAACAATGTTCTTTGTAAACCAAGGAAGGCTTTAGGCTACATAATATCACGCCGTATATTACGGGAGGTAAGCAATATTGATTTTAAAAAGTTTTTGTTCGTAATCGAATGCACAAAATAATTTAATGCACAAAATGACATGTTATTTATTTAGTTAAGAATAATTTAACTCTGGGAACATAATAATCACGCTATTTTTATCAAGGAGCGGGGCAGTAATATTATAAATTGCAAGAGAACAGCTATTTCAACAATATGTCAACGGGGAATTTAGCGGTAAGGTCAGGCGACAGTTTACCGCACTAAATGGTGGGAGTTCAAATCCCATACTAATTTTTATTTTATTTTTGCCGTCATGTTTTAAAAAATCGTAAAATTCTTTTTTTTAGTTTTTGAATTTTTTATGTGCATTGGGAACGATACTGTTATGAAATCTGAGAACTTTACATGTCCTATCTAATTGTATGGAGAGTTTCACACCAATATTACTAAACAGATTGATTGGTGGTACAACAAGCTACACTATCATGAAGTCAAGTCAAACTTTTGGTTCTAAGTTATATCTTACCAAGCACATTTGTTGTAGGTAATTGATTTATGTAAGTATGTAATTCTTAGTTTTGTTCCTTGCTGCTGTTACCATATTTTTTTAATGCAAAAATAATGTAGTTGTCTGTTAAAATAACCACAATTTAGTTTTATTTATAATTTAATTAATTTGGGTAAATGATATTATGGTAGTTTCCGTTTTCTAACTGTATGGCGTTGGCGTCGAGTTAGATCGCGCTATGGTTTCGTTCCCAAAAAGTGATGTTATAGGTGCCAATGTGCTGCTCTTATCCTATAGAAACGGGGGTTACCTTTGTTGCCTGTGTTGGTTGATGTGTTCAATTTTCCTGCGAATAATTATTATTTTTCTACTAACTAGCAATTCTTACGTACTTATTCGATTATTTTTCATTGATTTGAATATCGTTAGTAACGGATTAAGAAGGAATTTTAGCTATGCCTTTTAGAAAAATATCAAATCTGTCTCTAAACTCAAGGGTTTCTAAGATGCGCAGGTTAGTTCGATCTCTCGAAACCGACGCAGAGCGTGAACAACGGCTAGGTGCTAACCGTGAGCGTAATGCACTAAGTTTGTCCGCAGAAACTAGCACGCAGCGCCAATTACGACTAGAATTTAAACGAGTCCGCACTATTGCTTCTCGATCTCAGGAAAGTGTGGAACAACGAGAAATGCGTTTAGCTATCGACCGGGATCGTCATTCTTTGTCTCACGCATCCGAAACGGTTACACAGAGTGATCAGAGGTTGAGTCTTCAGAATATCCACTTTGAGACTGCTCGATCACTTGAGAGCAGTCAGGAGCGTGAGATACGACTTGCGCGTGACCGAGAGCGTCATTCTTTATCTTGCGCTTCCGAAACGGATACAGAGAGAGAGAGCAGAGATTAAGTCTTCAGCTTTGCCGCACTGAGACTGCTCGGTCGCTCGAGAACAGTCAGGAGCGCGATACACGCCAAGCAAGCGATCGCGAGCGCCACGTAGTATCTCGCGCTTCGGAGACTTACACGCAGAGTGACTCGCGTTTAAGCTCCCAGCGTATTCGCACTGCCACATCTCGATCACTTGAGAATCCTGAAGAGCATGAGACGCGCCTTAGTGCAGACCGCTCACAGCATGCTCTAGCTCGGTCTTTGGAGACAGACGAGCAGCGCGAGCAACGCAACGCACTTGCTCGGCAAAGAAGTCACGACATGCGTGTTGAGGTGTCTGTTCATTCCACGCAAGAACGTGAGCGGATTCAGGAAATTCGGGCAAGTCAGTCGAACAGCGTGTGGCCCAAATTGATCTAGACCGTATACGTCGCAATCTTCGCAATAAAATTCATCCTCATCTGATACTGAGTCTATGGTTTATGATCCTGAAGAGCAACCGTGGAACAATAAAGAAAGGAGCGCGTTTTCCTATAACCCATTTATTAATTACATCGAACACGGAGACATAGTAAAAGCAAACAAGTACGCCAACTCAAGCCCCGAGCGAGCGATAATAGCCTAAACTCGTAGGGCTGTCACTATACTTTATTCAATCGTCAAAAATGCATAGTCAATCTCTATACAAAAAACAATGTTCCCCTGTAGGGTAAGCATCAGGGACCTTTAATACAAAGTTTTTTTAAATTATTTTTTCTACATAGACCAGGAGCTGACTGCATTTTTTTCATTGCCTACTGACGTAGGCAATGAAAAAAAATGTGGTCAGCTCCTGTTATCTGTTTAGTTATTTGAAAAATTACGATCGAAATATGATTAATAAAAACGTGGTTTTACTGAATCATGTATTTATTCAAATAAAATGAAATGATTATGAAGTTGTATTTTTACACTTATTACAAGTTACAAGTATTTTTTACTTTTTCATTTACGTAAGTAAATGAAAAAGTAAAAATGGTGTAGGCATTTGCTCTATACAAAATTAAATATATCCTTTGTGATTTTATAACAAAATTACACATTTGACACAGAAAAAAATTTTCGTCTGTTTCGACACGTACGAAATGCCTTATTATTTGAGGTCAATGTAAAATATATCCTCATTCTTACAAATAACTTTTGCAAAAATATCTTTGGAAAGCATGGGCACGGTAATGAAAATTCAACATCTTTAAGTTGTTCGTAATCTTTGTAGTTAAAGGAGGTAGGTAGGTACACGTACAAATTATTTATTACGAGCAGCAGGACAGCGGCGAAGCATGCGCGGGCGCGGGCGATGTTACCGTACGGCGTCACAGCCACGACTGGCGCACCTTTAGCAGCGATAAATTTTGTCAGTGTGTGCGTGCGACGACGCATACGTAGGAGCGCGCTCACATACAAACCGTGCGCGGTGCGAATGTATGAAGATGTCGTACTTGTTTGCTTTTACTATGACGGAGACATTGGCACCATGTCTGAGGTGTGTGCACACTGTCACGCGCGTAAGTGGAAGGGACCAAGGGAATGTGTTGTGCGTCTGGAAAGTTACGACTAAACTCTATGCAAGAGCTACCGGAGGTCTTACGAGTTCTTTGGAATGGCGAGCATCCCAAGTCCAACCATTTCTTAAGCAATATTCGAGCCTACAACAGTGCTTTTCAGATGACTTCATTTGGAGCTCATAAAGGCACTAAATCTGGATTCATGCCAACTTTTTACAAAAATGAAAGATCTAGAACGTCTCGAATCGTCTCGCGCATCACGTTGTTTTCCCGTCCCCAAGGTCTTAGAATTCGACATCAGACGTTTCAGATCTTCGATTTTGACGACCTCGTTGGCTGGCATAAGCAACAGGATCCGCGTACGAAGTCGCGGGCATAAGCTAGTGGTTAAATAAATAATGAATAAAAAAAATATTATATTAAAATAAATACATTTTTTATTTGAGAATCAATACTGAAAACCGCAACATGTGATGGATTAAGACTTACATCAGCATTATTAATATTATTTCAGCCAGAAATCATCCACTGCTGGATGTAAGCCTGTTCTTTTTTCTGCCATACTTCCCGGTTCCGTGCGTCCCTCATCCAGGTGTTTCCCGCATTTTTAGATGGCATCTTTCTTTTTGTCTCGTATAGGGTCTTAGCATTATGCTAAACGATGGCCGTTTTGCCTGGATGTGTTGTGTTACCCCCAACTTGTTATTATTTTGTATTCTTTTTTACGCCTCATGTTTGTCGCAAATAAATATATTTTCTTGCTTCTTTTGGTCTAAAATAATCAAATTCAACATTAAAATACGAAGTAATCATTTCAGCCCGCAATTTTCCCATTCGAGGGAAAATTCTAGGGAAACCGCAAACATTTAGGAACTTGTAGAAACAAAAAGAAAATTATCATCTAGGACGTGACCAGTTCCTTCAATCCATACTTGGTTCTGCTTCTAAGCTTACTGGGTGCGGCTAAACCTAAATATTTTACACGAAGCGCCTTCCTTCCGCAATCCAATTACTGAGCGAGAACCGATATTCTAAGGTTAGACCGTGGTCAGACTTTCAGGTTCTAGACAAACCGTAACTATTTGCGACTGAAGTAACTTACGGTGAAGCTACATGCATTATTTTATAATAGTGTTTTGGGATAGTGAGGTAAACTTTAAGCAAGGGTCTAGTCTTTAATTATAAACGTTTTTTAAAGTCTAAACTTGCTATGGAGTATCTAAATTTGACAGGACTAAACTAATATTTATCTTCTGTCCTTTTCTTAATGAAATAGAAAAAAGAAGATGCAATGAACTTAAATTTACTTTAGTTTGTGAACACGGGAATTGGCGCCATTTTTGACGTTTAAACGTCTTTTAACTTTAAGTGACGTTACCCCTAAAAATATTGACGTGAAAAACTAAATTGATGTTACTTTGTGCGCTTGGAAGGCCGCTCAAGGTCTTCCAACTCTATGTCTCAGCCCGGAGCGGGAGAGGTCATTTGATGATTTCACCGCCGCTCAGCCACATAAATATGCTGGATGCGAGAAGCCCAGAACCAGTCGAAGTGGCGATGCTTGGGAGAAGGAAGCCTATGTCCAGCAGTGGACGTCTTTCTGCTAAAATGATGATGACGTGCAATATTTTATGTACCTACTACGTTTGGTACTACACGAGATACTAAAAAAAAAGGTAAGAAAAATACTAAAGAAAACTGGACTGGGACTGTAAGATACTGGTATTCATCTGCATCTAGTTAGACTGTTAGATGATGATGTTAGTTACAAGCCTCGGTTGTCTTTTAACAGTAAAGTTATTATTGCCCAGTCTTTGACAATCTCTTGATATACAGGAATAATTTTTATTCAGTGCGCAAACTTTGACAAATTAAACTTAAATGAGTTTTATTAAACACCTATTTTTTATTTTGATAAGTCTTAGTACAAAAAAATAAAGTTATCGCTAACGAAAGATGTCTATTTTGAAATTGATTTTCTGGCCACTACGCGCCGCTCGGTCGTTTTTCGTGCATAGGCGTGGGTAGATAGATATTTACGTGGGTTACATACAATGTACTGATCGCTGATTTTATCAGGTTCGAATTAGACTTTTTTAAGATTAGGCCGTGATCTAAAGTTATTTGAAGAGTAATTCCAATTTTTCCTTCATACTTTCATGGGCTTAGGACCATCAAAATGCAGAAAATAACGCATTATAATCAATTAAATTAAGGCACTTTTAAAAACTTAATACTTACATTTACCGCCAGTCGAGGTCTGCCAGACCCTAGTGCGTGATTTGGGGTCCTGAACTGACCGTGATCAAGCAGCCTCTGAGTGGCTGCTAAAATGGTCCTTTCATTAGGGACCGTGGGGTCCTTACCCCTTACCCCCTAGCATACATTCTGCGAGCTGCTCGTAGGCTTTCACCACATAATAAATAGACCCGCACCATCACATTACACCACATTACATCACATTAGAAATCGCGAAAACGACTAGACGCGACGTAACGACAACGCAAGCGCAGACTGTCGAGCGCCCGGCCGGCCGCCGCCGCCTGGCGCCACCCTGCCGCCCGGAAGGGGGTTTCACCCCCTCTGCAACATCACTCGTAAGCCGCACGGCGCCCGCGTTCATTGATATTATTACGAATAGATAGTGTCCATATTTTGCTGATTTAAAGTCGGATAAAAAAATATAAAAAAGTTTTGAACAAATAATGGAAATGTGTTCTATTACTGATACTGAACCACCAAAAATATTTTGCGCATTGCTTAAAAAATATTCCTGTATATTTACCCTATATTACCACGTCTATTTTAAGATTTCCCCATCCACAAAAAGGGGCTTCAATGACCCCTAAAATTGGAGTTCGCTACCTGAACAGAAACATTATAGTTCTGTCCTGAATCATTTCTTAATCAGCACGACCTTTTGTTTAGTATAATTGTGTCATTTTGTA